>JARHVA010000051.1:3110000-6070000 GCA_037957365.1 Torreya grandis | reverse complement strand
TACCTTCAAAAAATACCTATTAAAAATGAAGGAACATAGACATTTTTATTGGATTAAATATGTTTATTTTAATTAAAACATAGACTTAAGAAACTTTTGAAAATGAATACATTAAAATAATATATCAAACATGCTTGAAAACTGGAAACTTTAGCAATCAAGATAGGCAACCAATTTCCATTAAAAATAATCCTTATCAAGACAAAGTATCTGATTATTACACCTTGAATTTTTTTTTATTTTACCCTAAAATCATCCCGTTATAATCATTTTTATCTATCAATTTTTGAATGAAGAAATGAAGATAAACTAGGACCCTGTCTAGATGACTAGGACATAGTGACCCCCTTACACTCTTAGCGATTATTCATAAATATGGTGGGATGAATATGATAACCAATTAAAATATCTTTAATTTCATTAGGTTATCTATCATATCCCAATAAATTTGGACCTACATCTCTCTCCTGACCGTACTAAGCAAAAATTGATGGCCTTCCTAGAGCTACCAAGGAGGTCCATATGAGAGATAAGTTAAATTTCTGCATTTTAACACCTAATAGCCCTTAAAAACCATGGATTTGACCTTTTCATGAAAAAATAAGGTCCTAAATATGCCTAGAGACCAATAAGCCTTTTTATAACTAAAATTTCTATATTCACTTGATAAACTTGATGAAACTACTACAAAATGTATCCATTATACCTTTTAATGCCTTAAAAAATACACCATGTATTTATTATGATAATAAACTACCATTATCATGAAAAATATACTCTAGAAGCCACAAAGTGATCCAAAATATAGTCAACTAGGTCATGAAGTTAGTCAAGCATATCACCAACTAGTTTGATCAATTAAAAATCATTAAATGACCTTGACACAAGCATGTAGCCTATAAATATATTATGTATCCTTTCATCACTTGAAATAACTTGAAATAGGTCAAAAGGTGGCTACAAAAGCACATGGCTAGGATGATCAAAACCTTAAATTCATCAAATTTACTTTAAAATCTGCTAATCAATGTTTTGGATGACCATTTGAAAGACATTACAAGAAAAACATAATTAACAATAGGGTAAGAAATCATGACAAGCAAATTTTTAATTTATAGGGGTGAAAATTTGGCTTGTAGGGTTAAAATTGTCAACAATAACAATGTAATCACATGTATGAATATAAAATCTAAGCAATAAACTAAGTAACCACCTAGGGGGATGGGGCATGATGCCTATCACAAAACCCAAGGAGGAAAGGGAGATGCATGAGGTCCCTCATGGAATATAAAATTGGAGTGTGTAATAAATAAAATACAAGTGTCATGGTCATGATTCATACATGAAATCATACATACAACACACATGAGGCACACAAAGTATGCCAATGGGCCATAATACAAGGGACATGGACACATTCCACTAAATATAATAAATTAATATATACAAGGACATGTTTAAATGTCCACATATTCAAAGAGTAAGCAAGGTTGGTTTAGAGTCGCATGGAAGGACATGTTCAATTGTGTACATACATAATTAATAAGGCACACACAAGGGCATGAGAACATATCCAAAGCATACATACAATGAAAGGAAATGTCATAGAGTCATATAAAAATGGCATAGTCAAATGCCCTCAAATATATGTAGAATCATAGAGACATAATCAAGTTTAAAATAGTAAATCTATAAATTAAAGTATGCATAAACATGTGGTACAAATCTTTATAAGAGAAAAGATGTAAATAAAGTGATTCTAGACTAATAGTCAGTAAAAAATCTAAGTAGTGTAGGATGATTAATATCAAGATATAACAATGCTAAATTTGTGATATAAAGTTTAAAAATATGTAACCTGGATATTGAAACTATGTACAAGATGCCCTCAAATGAGGAAATGTATCAAATGAGGAATATGTGTATGTGCCCCCAATGGGTAGATAGTAGCAAATCTAGATATGTGTGGTGGATTTGGATCTTGTAAACATTTTTGAAGACTTGACAAGAACAAGTGAAGCATGTATATATGATAAAAATAATTATACTAACATAAATGACATATGTAGTACCTAGAAAGTATAAGAAATGTAAACATGGATATGCAAACAATCTATAATTTGTATTTTCTAAATAAATATTTGAATGTTTTTATGTTTTTTGTTACATATTATAATGTTTTTTTTATTTTCTAGATATAATCTATGTACAAGAAACATGAAAATGAAAATATATACAAGAATCATGAGTAATTTAAACTATGTACAAGTAGGGAGTAACATACTAACCAATGAGTCTCACAAGATAATCACTATCAAGGTGTCCCATATCAAATTAAGGAAGAATGATCATGCATTTTATGTGAAAATGTATATGTGGTTTAGTAACTAGCTGTACCAAGTGATCTATAGCTGACACTACCTGTGGATTAGGGCTAGGAACTTGAAAATTTGACTAAACTAGCATGTGAACTCTACCTTAAATATGTGAAGATGGTTACATTAATTTGTGAGATATAGGGTTATTATGGACCCATATAGTAGAATCTATTATAGTTGATGTGGATTCTTTGTGTTCAAGAATCTAAAAACTCAATAACATTGATATCAAAATGAAAGGGCAAATAAAATCTCTCTAAAATCTATAACATGTCCCTAATGCAGGGGTCTCTCTAATAAGGGTCTTCAAGGGAGAATATGAATATGTGGTAACACTATAGAAGTAGACCTTACCTAAACTAATCTCTCAACTAAAATATATGGTGTACTAATATAGACTATACTTAGAATTATAATTAGTATCTGGTATGTAACTACCTATTAGATAGGTAAAGGATAATCATATGGAAACCCCTCAACTATAACTGCATGATTAGAATGTATATATTTGATGAATTTGTGTGCGGTATATGGAATGGATCAAATTTTTTGTATCCATGTCCTAACCAATAGCATTTCAAATGTTCCTACACTAGGTATGACTAAGAATCTAGTGGTTTCATGTGTTGACCCATCCTATAAAGGGAATACAATCTCCCTAATGGAGATCTAAAAGTGGCCACTAAAACTATGAATAACTAGATCAGTCACATAGATTTCATGCTTTGAATAACCCAAATGTTTTATAAGTGTAATGATACACATGGTGAAACTTGATATATTATCAATCATGACACTTTGAATAGGATGATGGTCAATGTACACTAATACAAAGAGTGCATATAAATCTGAATCATTGTTGACAATTTCCTACTCTAAGAAAGTGATGAGAGGTCTAACTCTCACTATAGTATGATATACACTAATCATATTATTTAGGGGGTGAGTATCTTATGTAGAAGTATAATAAGATGTTAGTGGTGGATGTTCTTTATATTTATAATGAAAACTTAAAGTGCCCCTTACCTCATTAGCTATATGTTTTAGAAGTAGATCTAAAAATATTTTCAATGCCTTAACTTCCATTGGTTGAACTTTAGGTGCCTCTGAAGGTGTGCCCACATCAATGATATTAGACTCTATCAAATCTTGTATCTTATGTCTCAAACAGGTGCATTTATTTTTAGAATGGCCCAGTGTCCTTTGATAGTCATATAATGCATTAGAATTATACTTATTTGGAAGAGTCCTAGTTATATGACCCTATTTGATAAGAGGGAGAGATATGACATTATATTCTAAGAGAAACTATAAAACATGTTCCATTGATTCTAGAAGATTTTTGAAAACTCTCCATAGAGGAGTACATAAAACTAAGTGAGGAGGTGGCTCTGAAGCTACACTAACTATGGCCTTTTGAAAAATTTTATTTTTAGTGGGTTTGGACTTGTATGGAGGCTTATTAAAAAATTTATTAGTTGAATTTGATCTAGTTTTGTCCTTTAGTTTTTCCATATAGATAATTTTGACTTCCCTTTCTTTTAATTTGTGGCATAAATTTTTGAATGTTGGAAACTTCTTGAATAATATAGCCTTATGCAATGTTGGTAGTAGACTTTGTTTGAATATGTCTTGGATCTCTGTATTTGCCATGGGACTAGTCATCTTTTCTATTATATTTTTATATTGAAAGACATATTATTCTATAGTATCTTTTTATTGTGTCTTAAGTTAAGCCACTTGAGCATATGACACCTTATCACTGATGTTGATTGAAAAGTGTTCTAAAATATATCAGCCAATGGATTGAATGTAGTGATGAATTGATTTGGAATATCATAAAACCACTATAAGGCATAGTCCTTTAGAATTCATGAGAATGACTTAGTAAGGATCCAATCATTGGAAACATATTACAAACATGTTACATGTAAATATAATATATGGTTCTCTAGGTCACCCTTACCATCATACAAAGTAATCTTAGGTGCCACAAATATGGATGGCAAAGGAGCTGTTTTTATGTTTTGTGATAAAGATATATGTAAAAGAACATGAGAATCTAAGGCATGTGATGTACTAGTAGCACCCTACTAAATATGTAAAAACTTATCCTATAGATCATAGATTTCATGTATAAGGTATTGTACCTATAGAGAAGAGGAACTAGCCATAGGAGGTGTTGTTATTATTATTGAAAGTTGTCAAGAAAAAATAGGTTATTGTACAAGTTAAGTTTCCCCCAAAGTATGTGTAATGATATTTTTATCTAATGGAGTAGAAGTTTGACCATTATTTGATTTATTATTTACTTCAATTATGGTTTGTAACATATTTACATGATCATGGGGCTATTCTTGAATTCTATCTCTAAATCTCTGTAAAATCTCATCTTTATTGACTATAATGTTTTCATTATTTAGTGGGAGGAGAGTGTCCTGATTCCCATTTTGTATATCATTTTGATCTTGATTGTATTTATAATCTTTAGATACATTATCATTGAAGTCCACATAATCAAGGTGTGAAGGATCAATGATGGGGGTTGTAACTGGTACTTTGTCCATGGTATAAGCTCAAATGGAATGAATTTGAGTATGCTCAATAGGATTTACACTATGCCTAACACTTATTATTAAAGGAAGAGATACAACTTTTTGATATGGTATATATCAAATAAAATTAAATAGTGCTACTAAAATATAATATATTAAATCTAAAAATCCTAACATAGCTAAGCAAAACAGAAAAAATAAGGGTACAAAACTTAATAACATATAGGTCCAGGGTTTGTATAGTATTTAAAGTAAGTCAAGTTCACCAAATGAATTAAATTTTTAGGGTATGGAGTGTAAGCCCTAGGTTGTTAAAGGATCTATGTACTATAAATCAAGGAATAAAATATTAAATAAATATATCCATTGATTTATGAAAAATTTGAGATAAAAAGATATTTATAATAATATAAATGAAGGAGATAAATGAATACTTAGATAGAAACTAATTGAGATGAAGGATCTAGAGGCTAAAAATTGGTACATGATCTAGTCTTAAGTGTCAAAAATAAGATCTATGTGTTAAATATCCTCCTAGATAATAATGACCTACCCTAAATAGTATTTTTATGGCACTATTATCCACTTATGGTGATATTTTCCTTTATGTAGGAACTATTTTGAGATTCTAGGAGCACCTATGTTTGATTCTACCAAACCTATTCCTATGTAGATAAACCTTGCTTCACTGTCTGTGACCTATTATGATTGATTTTATTTTTGAAACCCTAGACCTTTATATAATTAGGGAATTTTATTTTGCATAATTAATAAACATGTGGTGTTATTTGGGTAGGTTACACATCCTTAACACCCCACTATGTTGAGAGTTTCCTACATACCAATACTTTTAGGAGGGATCAAATCCAAAGTAGTTCTCCCCACCTAAGTGCTAGTGCAAGTGTGAGTGAATCTACTATGAATGCTGGTGTGAGTCCCTTGATTGAGGTTTGATCCTATAAATCTATATATTCTAAGCTTACGAAGGTTGTATATGACTATATGCATAAGTAGGGTATAATAGGGATTAATAACCTTAATTGTGTATAACTTATTCTAAGTTTTTTTTGTGTGTATTTTCACCTAATTTTAATCTAGTGTATAAAGGGATAAAATTCATGTATATATATTGATCTGGTGCTTAGGCATGGTTTAAAATAGGTTTAGGCCAACCCTAGGAGCTTTAGGAATTGAAAATATATTTGTTGGATCTAAAAATATGGAAAAGGACAATAACACCCAAATAGGACAATAACATTATGGTGCTAGTGTCCACTTATGGTGATAGTGTCCAAGTGGCATAACTTGAGGCATTAAGGATTTTAATGCCTAAAAAATGGTTTGGGATTGATTTTAAGATGTTTATGGATGTGTGTGGCCTATAAAAAATATAGATAATTGTCTAAATAGGTTGTAAGATAGGTCTAGGCCTAAGCTAAGGATGGGTGATCTCAAGTAACATTCTTGGCACTCAAATGACATTTTTAGATGATTATACCTAGTTGTGTATAACATGCCTTGACTTTTTTTGAGTCCAACTTGAGGGATTTGCTGGTGACTGACCTAAAGGTAAGAAAATGTTACCATATATAATCAGTGCATATAATATGAACTTAAAAACATTTTAAATGATTTAAATTTTAAGAGTACACTTGTGTATTGATGTAACTACCTTTTTTATTAACAAGTTGATTTGAAATATGTACCATTATAAGAATCTAAAACAAAGATCAAGACAAATATGTATAAATATGGAAAGTATATATATCTAAGGAGAGAGAGATATTATAAGGCACATGCCCCCAACCTTAGAGAAAAGGTGAGTTTCCACTTAGTAATTGAGATTATCTCAATCATGCAACTCATTCATACTTACAGTCTAGTGAGCATGAGTGAACGAAGTCAAATCATTATGTTAAATTGGTAAGGTTAGATGATACAATCAATTCCAACCTAGAAAATTTGAAAGATTGAGTTATTTAATCACCTCAAATGTGATAAAATACAACCAATTACTATAATATATTGGATCAATATAGTCCATAAAAGTACATCCAAGTGGGTGATGATAATAATTATGAGTGTTTTAAAATCTAAAACTCATTTAGATTTTGAAATATTAGGTGCACATTGTATAACATATGCACCTTAGATATGTCTCATGTTGAAATTATGTATAAAAATGGTGCCAATGTATATAATTGTACCATAATTATGAATTTGAATCATGTAATTGTGTGATTTTTCCCCACTATATATGGATAAATACACAAACTAAAATAAGTGTCAAATACTAAATAAGTGGGGAAAACATGTTTCTAATGCATTATCCCACTAAATCTAAAAATCATGCCAAATGTGAAGAAATTTTTTCTTTGACATGCTCCCACTGATATTCCCCCCTTGAGGTGAGGGAATAATAGAAACTAGTAGTTACCTCGCCCAAAAAGTCCTAAGATGTCTAAGTAAATTTAGTATATAGCATATAGAATAACATGTCTAAGTAAATTTAGCATTGAAGTGCATAAAAAATGTTATTACATAAAGGTCTAAGATTCATGGTAATGTTTAGATAATAACATTTAAAGTTTAAAAATTAAACAAGCACACACACACAAAAACACTCAAAAGTAATTCAAAAGGCAATGGTCCAAAGAGACCACAAACAAGGGGAATGTTTAAATGTTGCACAATAAGAGAAACATGGCTTAGTCAAAAGTCCATAAAGGTAAAGATGACATATTCAAATTTCCATAGAACAATCAATGACATGTTTAAATGTCAAATAAAACACATATAGGCATGGGGACCAAAAATAAAGGAGCATATTCAAATGCTTAAAAAGTAATATAATAGAAAGAAAAGGTGTATGCAATGGGAAATGCAATAGATCTATAAATTAGTCTTAACTCAGAGAAGATAGATCCTACTTACACTTCCGATTGGGGATACATTAGATAATTAGGGTCATGACCAATAGGGATCCACTAGACCTAATTAAGGGATCTCTTACCACAATAATATTAGTAGGGAGTGTTTTAATGCCTCTAATCAAACAAAACTACATAATGACCCTAATTAGGTCTTATGTTTTCATATTCAATACACTAATAACAAGTAAATTATAATTATAATCTAGTGCTCACCAAAGCTTGTGACATAAAGTGGGTAATAAACACTAAACTTAAACATGCATAAAAGACATATACTCACGTCATTGTATAAAAAATCTTAATACATGGAAGAGAAGTGCAAATGCATATTTATCTACTCTTACAAAGGAGGAATAAATTTAGGAATACTGACCTTTGAATACAAACCCATTGAACCTCAATCTCTCCCTTGGATAAGGTGTTTTAGAAGAGGTTATTATGGTATATAAGGATGACAAGGATAAATCAGCTCTAAACAACACAACCTATCAATGCATATAAAAGTATTCTCCAAAATAAAATATCCATGTCTTTAAATAAAGTATGAAACCTTAAGCTTGTTATTTAAGTATAATGGTGTATAAGTAGATCCACAATATATCTTACTTATTCTCTTATAAATAGCAAAATGAATGTGTTTATTTAGGTAAATCTAACCCTAAACCCTTATAAATTTTTTTTTTGACAAGGTTGACATATTTAACCTAGTATTTTAATTGATAAAAAACATACTAGATAATGAACTATGTTGGCCATGAATGACTTAGCTCTTAGTAAGCTATTACAAATAACAATATAGGGTCGATGTGGCTAACATAGTCATGTAAACTACCAAAAAGCTATTTAGGTTAGGGAAAGGAATAATGAAGGTGATAAATTACTAAATTAGGGTGAAAATAGGAGGAATATCTTATGGGAAAGTTTTTAGGAGATAAGTGTGTAGATAGCAAGTGGTAAAAGAGACAAAAATCCTAGGAAGCACTAATGGTATGCCCACCCCTTTCTCAATGCACCCCTTAAGGCATGCACTCAAAGAGATTGAGACTCAATGGGTTCCTAAAATATAGAGAGAATTAATAATTGATAAAATTTTGAAAATATTATGGTTATACACATTCCCCACATGAAGCTTATCACGTGTTACATATGTGCAACATGGGATGGTACTTTAGGAAAAGAACATAGTAACATATAATGTTGAAGTTGAATAAAGTTTAGTAAGGAACAAATAAGACAAATGAAAGGATAGAATTGAAAAACACATATCTTTATTTACCTTACTTCTATAAATAAATAAGATGTGAGAAATGTGAAGTTATCCAATGTGAGGAACATTAGGTGAATCTATAGAGATTAGAAAAAAGAGTGAAATTTTGAAATTTTTACAATATAGGAATATAATAGTGGAAAAGATTCTTTACAATGTTATAATTCCAAAACATTTTATGGATTGGAAAAAAATTTAGTAGAGATAAAGTTATGAGCAAACTAAGAAATACGATGGTAAATATTTGAAAGGTAAATAATTGTTAAAATAGTGAATATAAATAGGGTAAAAAGAATTCATTTATCATTATTTACTATTATAAGAGTAATAGAGAGCTCTGATAGAATGAGTGAGATATCTAGAGATAAAATATGGTAGGGAGATTACAGCTGAGATGGGGAGGACACATAGTGGCCACAACAGGTGCAACATATGTAAGTAACTCAAAGTTTCAAAATTTTAAAGTATTAGGGGCACTAGGGATGAAATGGGGTATTGGATTGAAAGGAATTAGGCCAATAAATTCCCAAGGTATTAATGGAAATTTTGACAAAAAGGTTGTGGCTATGAAAGAATAAAGTCGACTACGTCGACTTAATTAGCAGAAGAAAAAGAAAAACTAGTTGGATGACTTAGTAGTAAGTTGTTAACTTAGTTGGTTAGGGAATGAAATGGGGTCAACTTAGTAGTAAGTGGCTGACTTAGTACTATTAAGCCAAATATGGTTAAAAATTGAAGCAAACCAATTTGTTTTTGTGAATTTTATAATAATGTATTTGGATTATAAATGACATGGAAGGATAATACATACTTTGTTGTTTAATATTGTGTAGAGGTGACATAAGTTATGGAAATTGATCGATACATCATGGTTACCTAATTTGTTGGAGTGATTGATAGGTGAGGATAGAGATAGATTGGTATTATTAGGTATAGGAGGAATCATATAGATGAGATGCATCACACTAAGTGTTGATCTCATTATCATGTTCCTTAGAACATGGGAATAGTTGACCAAAAAAATTTGATGGGTAGTGGATGGGGATACCATAGAGGTAGGTATCACACTAGAGGATGTCTATGCATTACTTGGACTACCTATAGGAGGGACACTAGTGATGATAGGGTCACTGAATGATCTAGAGGAGAGATGAGCACTAGACAAGTGGGTGATGGGATTAGATAAGATCTATATAGCTTTGAGGGTGATCTTATTTAATGTTTATATTACACAAATTATAGATATATAAAAAGATAGAATAAGACTCATGATAGTGAGAGTGTTATATCACAAGTAAAATGGTAGGGTACTATTGTATGTGATAGCCTTATTCTAGTTCATGTTGGATCATAAAATAAGTTATGATTTTAGGTCTACCATCTGGGTCCAAATCATGCATGATATGTATGGGATGCTATCTAGAGGATAGAAGATGATGGGAAAAATTGTGTTGTTAAGCACATAGAGATATGAAATGTTCCCAATATATTGTCTAATTAGGTTTCCCCATATGGTTGATGATAGGTTACCTCAAGTTTCTAGATGGAGACAAGACCATGTAACATGGGCCATGCCCCACATACTAATACTATAGACATTCACATGAGGAGAGATCATGTGGCATCCCTATGTACATATTACTAAAATTTAGTCAATTTGGGTGACCATGACACTAGGGCTAGCTCTAGAGTGGATCACATGACATTATACTTATTAGGTAGAGCTACAGCTAGTGGCATGCTTGCTAGGTTAATTTTAACTCCTATACCTAGTGACTCCTATAATAGTACCTATGTTTTGGGCCTAACATATGAGAGAGATGAGGGGGAAAGGAAAAGGAGGAATGCCAATCAAGATATCAAAAATCAAACCACAACATGTGAGACCAAGGATAGGTCAAGCATGATAACTGGTGGCTAGATGAGGAGAAGACATGGATGTGGATGCAAGGGTACAATAGGTACCATAGTAGGCACCATATCAAGAGGAGAAGTGAATACCTTAGGTACACCATTTATGGAGGTATCAATGGTAGGTTCAAGCATAGAGGGTGGTAATATAGGATGAATCGATAGTCAGCCTAGGGTAGAGCTAGTCAATAAATACATCACTAAAGAGAGACCTAAGGCATGTATATGTGGTGAATCTAATATTTGTTTTAATTTAGAGGTGACTCACAAATGAGGTGATCAGGAGATGGGATAATGGAGAGACCATACTCAATGGATGATTAGATGGGGAGATGATGGTTGGTGACACCAGGATAGGTAATAAATGTTGGATTTTCTAATCTTTAAGATAGAATACTAGTTATATATGATTGTAGATAGATAAATTTTGAGTTGTATATGTTATTTTATATGTATTTGGGTTATGGTTTGTGTAGAACCTATGATAGAGGAGATTAGATGGGGGTCCTTAGTCATATCTTCAACCCATGACATTTTGGATGGAGTACTAGAACCATACAACTTTACTATGCTAGATGATCATATGGTACCATCTGTCCTAGCTCAAGCAAGCTAGTTTAGACTAGTGGGGGAGGCCATGAGGTAGATATATACATATTGAGATTGATTATAGCCACTGATGTGGGTGTAGTAAGAGAGGCATAGGATTGGTAGGCTATAGCTCAGGAGAAAGATACACACATGGCTACCATGATCTAATTGGGATAGTAGAGGCCCAAGTGGCCAACCTATAGGGATAGGTAGTAGGGTTGAGATCTCAGATAGCCTCATTAAAACATAATGTGTAGAGGAGATAGTTTAGGGCATCTATGAGTAGTGTGGTTAGACCATAGGAAAGACATGATAGAGATCAACCATAGAGCTGAAGTGATGTATTTTTATACTATTTATATAAAATACATGATATATAGAGATATTATATTTTGATAATTAGATTGTGGTTGTGATTTTTGATTCATGGGTATATCTATTTATATCACATGTATTTTGATTTTTTGGTATATTCTATAGGAATTATATGTGGGGTGTTTTCTTTTCTATCATTATGGAGTACACATGCATGATTAAAAATAAATAGGCAAAAAAGACTTGGAAATGTATAATTAATCAAAAATAAATGCACTACACACTATATCATGATGGGAAATGTGTAATAACAAAATATGACTAAGTATATCAAACCAAAAATAATGGTAAACAAGAGGCCAAAATGTTTTTAAACCATGAAAAAGATTGGCACCAAATTAAAACAAGTAAAATCACACTAAATCATGTTGAGAAGTATGAAAATTGTGTAATAAAATGGAAAGCACATGAAATACCAATGGTATAAAAACAAAAAAATTAAGGCAATCAATCATACTAAAGCACATAAAATATAAAAAAACTTGGAAAAATGGTCTAAGTTAATCACACTAATTCAATCTAGGAAGTATGAAAAATTTAAGAAAAATGGATAGATTCTTACATTTAATCAAAAAATAAAAAGATAAAAGTGAAAGATTAATGAAGTAAGCATAAAAACATACTAAATAAATATGGGAAACATGTTAATGATGTGTAACTCATAATAAATCACATATTATCTCATATTTAACACATGTAATTTCATTGTGACTTGGGTATTGGAAAATTTTATGAAGAAGGCCAGGTCATATCCATGGTCTTACACTACAACTCATAAAGGGCACACCAATGAGGTGGAAAAAATGTTAAAATAGGGTAAAAATGGGATGTTTGTAATGGTAATGTGAATATTTGGTAGTTTTTGAGGAAGGTGTTTTCAATTTTTCCCCCACAGGTCAAATTATCACCCTATCATTTAAAAATTATAATATCATGCCAATTTGCCTTGTGATTTAGGTTGGTCTTACGAGTTCCTTAAGATGATGTCTATTGTACCCTAATGATTCCCTACAAGTTTGGTTCCTTGGTGTAATTTCTATCTATAGATATAAGCCTTCAAAGTTAATCAAGTAGAATAAGATGTGCATAGAGATGTCAAACTTAAGCCATGAGAACTAACCATTTGAGTTTAAAATCCTAAAATAATCCTAAGTCTAAACATGGATATGATAAATGGTAGATCCACATTTAATCAATTAAAAATAACCAATAGCACATGAGAAACATCTTAAGTTAGTGGGTCCAAGCAGATCCAATATCATGTGTTCAATCATGTCAAAGAGATCAATGATGAGCATCACATCAAAAAATCAATAAACCTAAGACAAACATAGTAAATACAAGTGTCTAAATCATGGAATCCAAGTCAAATATCCAATGGCAAGTAGAAACCTAACAATGTCAATAGTTCTCAAACATCTAACATAATACATTTGATCAAGCACCTAAGATCTAATGGTGAGCATCAAGTCAAAAAGTTAGAGGATCTTGAGATCAAGTGGGGGGATGAAAAGTGTCATGATCATAATGACTTAATAGATCAATGGTGCACATTTGATCAAGTGGAAGGAGATTGATGACAAATGTTCAATCAGGCCAAGGAGATTGATGTTGTATATAGGATCAAAGGTGGAAAATTCAAGGAGCTTAAATCAAATATGAAGTCACCATGTGGTGAAAGTGCATGATCCAAATGGGGATCTGACTATAGGTTTTAAAAGATTAATGTGAGACTACCAAGTAGCACAATCTAAATGGTAGGTCAAGGATTGATGATTGATAATGAAGACTAAAGTTAGAAGACTCCTACGAGGATCAACGGGGTATATTTTATCAAATATCTAGAGGGCATAAGATGCAGACACATGTCCAAACTTATAATGGTTAGGTATTTAAATATAATAAGTATCCTAAAGGAGGATGAAGAAGACAAACATGTTGGAATATGAGTTTTTGCCACCCTAGATAAGTAAACACATAAATTTAATATTGGATATGATCTAGATAACCATGAGCAGAACCTGTAAAGCCATATAATTCCATTAAAGCCCTATAAAACTTTTCAAGAGATTGTAGATGTAGGTTTTATGTCTCATTTATATTCAAGAAACCCTAGCTATGGATATTAATTTGCAATCATGACTATATGAAAACCAATAGGGTGATTGGTTTTCATCTATAATAGATCTATATTCAATATTTAGAAGCAATGGCAGAATGGTGACTACACAAGGAATGTTTGAAAGAACAAAAATGAGAAAGATCAATTAACTACCTAATAACATGAATAAAATCAATCATGATTGAGGAATATAGTAGGGCATTTAACATTTCAAGGTCCTTGGGGACTTGTTTTTGTTTGATGAATTATGACTCGACATCCTTGGATCGATGCTAATTTTTTAAAGCTGGTTGGGTCACATTTATTAAAGTCTATTTATTTAGTTCCCTCTTTATCTCCCATTTCTTCTATATATTCCATTTTATTTCCCATTGAAAAGGGTTGAATCTCAGATATTTTTCTTAGAAGCAGAGACTCTTATGCTTTAGCTATGCCAAATTTATACGGTAACACCTATTTGATAAATAAAGACTAAACTCTTTCATTTTCAAGCTAAATTAAAGTGTGTCTTATGAGTTCATTGATGTGGTTAAGTGAATCCATGATCTACTTTGCCTCTATCTAAATTCCCTCACCTTTATGAAGTGTTTGGTAGATCCCACATGTCATTCTAAGTACATATATAGTCTGTTGATTAGTTTGGAAGTGAACAACTTCGTTCCCATGCTAGATTAATAACTAGTTCTTGCCTATTAATGAAACAGTTATGTGGAATATTTTCAAAGAGTGAATGAAGTGATGTTTTATCAGTATTGAAAGTATCTTATAGTGTGTCTTTCATAAGCATAAGTGTTCAAAAAATTGGTGCATCACCTCTTTATTACATGTCTTCATGTAATTAGTGTCTTTTCTCTCCCTTTTCCAAGTCAAAGGTTAATGTAAGTGATATATCCAATAGGAATGTGTCCTTATCTAAAGTCTTAGACTCACCATAGGACCACCCACATCCTGAGGTTGTTCTCATTTTGTGGCTTAGTTGGAGGGAGCATGAAGAACTCCCCCCATGGGTGAAAATTAAAACCACAATAGTTTCTAGCATGCCCAGTGCAACTAATGAAAGTTGGTCTTGGTGAAATTATAGTTGTATTAGTATTCTTCATGATGTATTTGGTAATTCTAAGCTCAATAAACTAATTATAATAGTCTAGACTTGGTTTTTAAGTAAGTATATTTTCATTTCACTATCCTGATGTTGTTTTCATGGCTATGTGTGAGAAAAACTATACAATACTTCCTCTCATCCCTATAATGAATCATTATAACTATATCATAATCCATATGAGCTTCATTATGATCCTAATTAACCTTACCAAGAGTTTTATCCAAGCTATGTTGATCCTTATTAGGTTTATTATGATTCTTATTATTAAAAGTATATCCCTTATCCCCCTTATGAACCATATTAGTCTCAAGACCAGATTTCACCTTCCCCATATAGCTATGATGTTACATATTATAAACCTTATATCCAAGAGATAATGGATGAAATAGAGCTCAAACTACTAGCATATGCAAGAAAATTTTGTTCAAATTCTCAATATGAGGAAGTGAATGGGTTGTTTCTAAATGTATCCAATGATTTGGAGGAGAGGAATGAGTTGTGAAATCTTGTATTAGATAAGATGGAGGCTTGGGAGAGGTAGAAAGGTGAGTTGAACCAATTATCTCAAGAAATCTCTTGTATTACCTACTATTATTCTTGTGTTCCTCATTTTCATGAAGTGCTTAACCATACTCAATTAAGGGAACTACCTAGTGAGAGTCAACAGCAAACTCATATGCCTATTCAAGAATCTATTAAAGATACGAAGCCTTATTATAGTTCCATTTCTTCCTTACTTATACTTCAAGTTTAAGGTTTCCATGAGGATAAATAGGTTTCAAGCTCTGATGAGGTGATGGCCAAGTGGAAGGAGCAGAATATAAGGGTCTTTAAGAATTTCTCTTTCCCTCCTCTTCAAGACTCCCCAGATAATTTCATTACCCTTAAGATCCTAAAATATGATCATGATTAACCTTCCATGCTTCATACCCCCTCTCAAGAAAATGAATCTCATCACTCTCCTAACATCTCCCTTCTTTAGGAGGAGCTTTTTCTATGAAGGTATGAGAAAGAGATTGAAGTTGTAGGTCAAGTTCTTGAAGGGTGTGAATAAGATGTATCAAGTGTGTATGAAGAAGAGTTTGTAATTGATACTTCACTTGAGGAACAAGTTTAGAATGAGGTTTATAGTTGATCTTGGAGAAGATATCTCAAGTCTACTTGAGAAGGATGGTCTTGATGTAGAAGAACTCTAAAAGAAATTAGTATAAGCTAAAGTCATGATTGAGTTTGAGACATATCCTATTGAGAAAGATCAAGAAACTTTTAAAACTGATCCTATTTATTTTGATCATAATGAGGAAAAAATGATGATCGGTATCTATACATTGAATCTATACAATAGATTGGGGAGTTTTATAGGGATATGTTTTCCATTGATGATCATGTTTATGAGGAATTTGATCAAGATTCGCTCATTCATGATCATGATACAGAATGGGTTGAATATTCAAATATCCTTTAAAGATCTTAATGAACTTACAATATATAGTATGAAGAATGAGGTCACTTAAGGACAATGCATATATGAGATATCACTTGGTGAGGTTGTAGATGACAAGTAGTATGAAAAATATCCCAAAGTATAAGATGAGTTTGTCTTTGTTGGTGACTAGTTTTCTATTGATAACTCACTTAAGAAGATGGTAAGAGAGTTAGTAGGTAAGAAGAGTGCCTCATCAAAGATCATGTTCAATAAGCATCCTACTTTGCAACTTGTACTATCTTTTGGAATGAGTGAGTTCATGAATTTCCTTTTTGATCTAGGTGGATCATGCCCTATCATGGTTAGTTAAATTATTTTGTTTGTTTGCTTTCTTGCTTTTGTTTTGTTTAGTTAGTTTCACCATTTTTGTGTTTCCCTTCTTATTTTGGTGGAATTTTTATCTTCCTTTAGTTAAAAAGGTTTTATATAGCCATGAATCAAACTTGTCATTATTTATGATTCCAAGAGTCATGTATATGGTTTGGTTTTCAAGCATAGTAGGCATGTTTCCTAACTGAGTTACCAAAATGTTATTAATTTTGCCCTCATAGGTCAAATTATCACCCTATCATTTAAAACTTATCATATCATTCCATTTTTCCTTATGAATTATGTTGGTCTTAAGAGTTCCTTAATATGATGTCTTTTGTGTCTTAATTATTCCCTTCAAGTTATGTGCCTTGGTTCAATTTCTATCTATAGATATAAGCCTTCAAAGTTGAATAAGTAGAATAAGACGTGCACAAAGACACCAAACTTAAGCCATGGGAACTAACCATTTGAGTTTAAAATCTTCAAAGGATCTTAAGCCCAAATAAGAGTTTCCAATTGATATAACTATGTTCAATCAAATCAAAATATCCAATGGCATGTGAGCAATAACTTAAGTTAGTGGGTCTAGGAAGATCCAATAGCACATGTTTAATCATGCCAAAGAGATAAATGATGAGCATCAATTCAAAATTTTAGTAGACCCAAGACAAATGCATCAAAGATAAGTGTCCCAATCATGGAACTCAAGTTAAATATATAAGGTCAAATGGAAACCTGATGATGTCAATGGGTCTTAAAGATCTAATAGAGTGTATTTGATCATACACCTAATATCTAATGGCAAGCATCAAGTCAAAAAGTTAGAGGATCTTGAGATTAAGTGAGGGGCTAACAAGTGTCATGATCAAAGTGACTTATTAGTTTAGTGATGTATGTTTGATCAAGTGGAAGAAGATCGATGGCACGTGTTTAATCAAACCAAGGAGATTGATGGTGCATATAAGATAAAAAGTGGAAAATTCAAGGATCTTAGATCAAACATAAGGTCATCACATGGTGAAAATGTGTGAGATGGATGGGGATATGACTATGGGGTCTAAACTATGAATGGAAGACTACCAAGTATCATGATCTAAAAATAATATCAAGGATCGATGATCGATGATGAAGGATAAAGGTAGAAGACTCCTATGAAGATCAATAGGGCAATTTTGATTAAATATCTAGAGGGTATAAGATGTGAACATGTGTCCAAACTTGAAATGGTTAGGTATTTAAATATAAAAAGTAGACCAAAGGAGGATCACAAAGATATACATGTTGGAATATGATTTTTTGCCACCTTAGGCATGTAAACACATAAATTCAAGATTGGATACAATTTGGATAACTAGGAGTAGACCCTAAAAAGATTTCTAACACCATTAAATCCATATAAATTTTTTTAAGAGCTTCTAGATGTAGGTTTTACATATCATTTAGATTTAACAAACCCTAGACTATGGATCTTCATTTTCAATCATGACTATATTAAAACCAATAGGGTGATTGGATTTCATCCATAATATATCTCTATTGAATATTTAGAATCAATGGCAGAATGGTGACTACACAAAGAATGTTAGAAAGAACATCAATAAGTAAGCTCAAGTAACTAGATGATAATGTGAATACCATAAACCATGATTGAGGAAGATAGTGGGGAATTTAGAATTTCAAGTTCCTTGGGTACTTTTTCATGTTTGATGCATTATGACTCAACATCCTTAGATCAATGCTAATTGATCAAAGGTGGTTAGGTCACATTTATTAAAGGCTATCTATTTAGTTCCCTCTCTCTCTCCCATTTATTATATATATTACATTTTATTTCCCATTTAAAAGGGTTGAATCTTAAATATTTTTCTTAGAGGCAAAGACTCTTATGCTTTGGCTATGCCAAATTTGTACTATAACACCTATTTGATATAATAGAGACTGAACTCCTCCATTTTCAAGTTGAATTAAAGTTTGTCCTACGAGTTCATTAATGTGGTTAATTGAATCAATGCTTTCCTTTTCCTTTATCTAAATTCTCTCACCTTAATGAAGTGTTTGGTAGCTCCCACAAGTCATTCTAAGTGCATATATAGTCTATTCATTAGTTTGGAAGTGGAAAACTGCCCTGCCATTCTAGATTAATAGCTAGTTATTGCTTTTTAGTGAAACACTTACGTGGAAGCTTTTCAAAGAGTGAATTAATTGATGCTTATCAACCTTGAAATTATCTTATAGTGTGTCTTGTGTAATCATAAGTATTAAAAACATTGGTGCATCACCTCCTTTTTACATGTTTTCTTACAATTAGTGTCCTTTTCTCTCCCTTTTCCAAGTTAGATGTTAGTGTAGGTGATAAATCCAATAGGAATTCAACCTTATCTAAAGGCTCAACCTCATTATAATATACCCACATCTTGAGGTTAATCCCATTTTTTGGCTTATTTGGAGGGATCCTAAATAACTCATCCCATGGGTGCAAATTAAGACCACAATAGAAGTCCTAGTCCTTTCCAAGGTTTTACACTACAACTCATTAATGGAATCCCTAGGGGGAGTGATCTATGAAAAAAATAATATTTCTTAAGGGGAAATATTAGGATTATAGGGAGTGAAATAAGGAATTTAAGAAACATAATAATAAGACCTTAGAAGACATGAGGCATACTAAAGACATGAAAATACTCTAACTAACTAGTGATGATAAATATATAAAGGATACGTATTCACTATAAGCATAAAGTTATGTAAGAAAATAAGTGTGGTACTAAGATCAACTCATGTTGGTAGTTTTTAAAAAGAAAATTAAAATGGACCTACCTTCTCATGACATGTTCCCTATGCATCACGACCCCTTACAGAGTAGTCAGTATATTGCAAAGATTAGGTACTTGCATGAGAAACTACATAGCACTAAAAGATGATTTTATTTTCCTTTTCTAATTTACTAGCCTACTATGCCCTAATGGAAATTATCTCTATCATGAGCCAACTGTGGAATTTGATATTTGATTAGATAAAGGATATGTACTTAGAATCTTGTCTTTTAGTGTGATTTAACTTTTGAAAATTTTGAATGTTATTGTTTAAATCATTGCCTTTTTTTAAGTATTAAAATTTTAAATGTTTATGGATTTTAAGATTCCTCCTCCATATAGACTTGGAATGACCAATAATGATAGATAAAGTTATATAAATTAATTAACTTTAGGCTTAAGCTAAAGGAAGCTAAGTATCTAAAGATATGACTGACTATAACACTTAGGATTACCTATGAACCAACATGTTATCTCAAGTCTCAACCATGTGTATGCTTAGTTTTTAAAAGGTAATAAATGGTAATAAGGGGATATCTAAAGTGGACCAATAAAAGGAGATTAGAATGAGATGAATTGTTTGATAATTGATCACATGTTAAAAAAGGAATGACTAAAGGTAGTAAGGTTTGTATAACCAAATCAAAATAACAATTATCCATGTTTATAGAGATAAGATAGCAAACAATCATGAAAAATAACAAGGCAATCATAAAAAAAAACTCATGAATAAATAGTATGTAATTATGAAAAACAATCCATAAGAGAACATAAGAAAAATAATGACAACATAAACAATATATAGTGTGAAACAAAATTCACCATGTAATAAAGCATTTGACACAATGTTAAATGATATAAAATAGATAAACATAAATTTGGCATACACGTCCAAACCCAATGAAGAAATAAATGAAATAACACCATGATTGTATTCATAAGTAATAATATATTTATCCAAACACATTATACATAACATCCAATAAGTCTCTATGGAGCTGAATTCAAACTACATCTAAAGTCTCATCAATCTTCAGGTAAAGTTGAGAAAATAACTCACATCAAATCTCTTTGATATAAAATGCAAGAATACCAAAAGGATCATATTTATGATGGTTATTATGTATGGAATAATCAAGATAAGGAATGGAAGTGGACTATATGGGAGATGAAGGGGTCACTAGTGGAGAATGGGCTATAGGTTAAAGAAGATCCATGAGTGAGGGAATCATGGGTGGAGAAATGGTAGGTAGAAAAGGAACCATAAGGGGTGGAGCCATGGGGGAAGAAGGGGGAGCCTTCTTGTGAGGGATACTTATGGGAAGAAGGGTAATAGGTGTAGGAATAGTCATGAAGTGATCTTTGAGATGTTGTTGAAGGATGTGGTAATGATCAGTATGATGTTTACCATATTGGTGCCAGAGACAATATACCTATCCATTTTTGGGAAGATATTTAGTTAATAATTTTAGGGGAGGTATAGCCTTATCTATGGGTTGAGGAGTGGTGAGACACAAGGTGTTGATATATTACTGTATCTTATGATAATGCATGGATGAATTATTATCTATGCCATGGAAGTAATAGATATGCCTGTGATTAGACTTGGTAGGTGTACTCACAAGAGGATTGAAAGTGAAAGGAAAGGAAGGTTAGTATAATGAATACTCTCTAGTCTAATGACTGACAATTTTATGAATATTTCAATATGGTTAATCAACCCATTTGGTAGGCAAAAGAGCAAGCTATAGTAAAAGGAGAAAACTATTACCAAGGGAAGGTGTGGCTAGTGGAGAGACTTGACAAGGCTCGATTGAAGGAGAAATAAGATCTTAAATGGGAATAGGCTCAACTAGAGAGGGAGTGGGAGTAGAATCTAAAATTGGCTCTACTAACAAAGGGGTAGGATATACCAAAGGCTAAAGGATAATTGCAAGCATCTCAGGGATAAGGCAGCTAGAGGGATCCTGGTATCTAGAAAAGAAATAGGGATTAGTAATAAAATTATCTATAATCATACTCCTATGAGGATATTTAGAAACTAGAGTGTGTACACCATCTCTACCTTACAATCAATAGGAAAAATTATAAAATTAGGAATGATATAGGATGGAATGCTAAATGAAATACTTAAAAACTTAAGCAAAGAGGAATGATAATGAATAATTTGGGCATATCAGGCCTGAACAAGACCTCCTAATAATGGATCATCTATGGTATATCCATCATCATAATCAGGAGTATGAATATCAATGGCATAGTTAGGGATGACTTTATCATCCAATGTGGTGAAATGAATGGAATGCCGATTCTTAATTAACACAATGGGTATATCATCACTAGGTGTTTGATGGGAATGAGGTTGTGAATAAGGGGGGAATGTAAGAAATGAGATGAGGTGAGAGATGTACATTTTTAATCTTGAGATTGATTTCATCAATCTCATCATCATTAAAATCTAAGAGGTTAGAGGGTATATTTTTGATGAGTTCGAGGTGACCATTTTAACCTCGAGTAGAGTTGATAGGAAAGTTAAACTATTGAGATTCATGAAATGGAATGCCTGACAAGGGTTCAAGGGTGGGAATCTTGAATACATCATAGTCTTTGAATTATTCAAAATTCTAAGGGTTAGTGTGTTGAATCATATAGATGGCTCCATTATGAGTAAATTTAACACATTTCCATGAGGAAGAGGCAACTTATCTCATGCAATGAGTCCATGGCCTACCAATCAAAATGTTATAAGATAGAAGAAATTTGAATATCATTACCTTAACCATTTTGGTTTGGTTTGAGATAGATTAGAATCAGTGTTGATAAAAGTTTGAATATCATTAGTGATGGGTGAAGAGGTTAGATGAATAGTAGAAATGGTATGAGAAGTGTTATCCAAGGGAGGTGTTGGAATTGGTTCATCAAAATATATAAGGTCTTCTTGCCCCAACTTTGTTTAGTGAGTTAGAAAAGAGTATTCAATAATAAAAAAAGTATGAGACAATTGAGGAGGAGTATGGATGGGATTTATATCAATGAAGGCAACCACCCATCACATATTAGTCATATTGACCACATTCTATTCATGATTTGGTTCAAAAAGATTGTTAACATTATTGGTAGAAGGGGCAAGTTTATATGGGTTCTCTTAGTGATTTAGAAGAGGATCTTTATAGATGGCCAAATGAGTATTAGCCTAGTTTAAATCTTGAGATTTAGTTTGTGTTTCATGGGATTTGAAGTCAATGTCATAGGCTTGTTGACATTTATGAATGATATAATCATGGTAAAAATTGGGACTGAGAAGGAAATCTATAGCCAAATTATGAATTTGCCTATAAGTCTCATGAGAATGACCCCAACTAACATTAAAATAAAAAAATTATTTGGATTGTACCAATATTTAATAATATAGGGATGAGAATAATTGCTACTAGATTCATGATACCATGGGTAGAAAATGATGCACCAGTGGAAGAATTTAGAAGAGAAGATCTTGGAAGAGGCCCACTAGATGTAGAACTTGCCATGTTAGTAGAGATACTAGGCATGGAGGTGAAGGAAATCAGAGATGAGGATGTCATGTTATGAGAAGGGGTCAAAATAGTGGGAAGAAGTTGAGAAGCAAAGAAGCTAGTCTCCCCAAATCCATTTGAGAATGTGGGATAAGGTGAATGGGTCTCCTTAACTTGACCACTTATCATGATATGGTAAATAGTAGAAGGATATTTTAATTAATGTTGGGGAAATTCATTGATGAAGAAGATCATTTCTAGGGTATACTCTAATTCAATTTGATCTTCAAATGAGAAGAGAGGATTTTAAAATTAAGAGGAATAAGGAGGGGTCCCATAGTTTGTAGTGTGAGTAGCTACATACACATTACTTTCATCTAAGGTAGGGACCACAAGATTCTTATGGGGGAACCTTTTGAGGTTGGAAAAACTCATCATATCTATTGAATTCAACTCTATTTTGTCTTAAAATAGGAATTTTATGTTAAAAAAGAAATATTAGGGAAGACAAAGCTGATGCAAAAGCAAATAGATATCAAGGATATAGAGTCAACTAGGTCAACTATGTTTTACAATCCAAGAGATAGATAAGATTATAAGGCTGACCAAGTTGACTTAGTAATACAAATAGGGTATGGGACTGAGCCAAGAAGGATATAGGATTAACTAGGTTGACTTAGTATTGTAACAATATTTAACAGAAGCGGATATAGAGTCAACCAAGTCAACTTAGTACTATGGGTAGGGAAAAAGATAGTCTAATAAGGATATAGAGTTGACCATGTTGACTTAGTATTGTAACCTTACTAATAGAAAATAGTATAGGGTTGACTAGGTCAAATTAGTAATACAAGTAGAAAAAATATAGTCTGATAAGGATATAGAGTTGACCAGGTCAACTTATTACTATAACCTAATTGATATATTAGAGTACAGGGTCAACCAGGTTGACTTAGTACTATAGGTAGGGAAAAAGATAGTCTATAAGATACTATGTCAAATAGAATGGTAGTATGATAAAATAGGGAAAGATTTTAAAATGTAAGTGAAGCAATAAATGAAAGAAAAAACTAATAATTAGATCAATGGAAATGATCCAATTAAGGAACACAACATAAAACCTTGCACCAATGTTGGTCAATGCAAGTTTTTACAATACAACACACAATAATCATAGATAAAATAGTCAACTGAAAAGTAAATGTTAAGTAAGTGGTCATCTTGAGTGTTTTTAGATTATTATAAAGTGTTATTTTAAATGTTATAGGGAACTTGGATGAAAATAGGGAACTAAAAATTAATCTATGGATGGTTTTAGGATGTTTACGTTGAAAGAGATCTATGTTGGCAATGGTACTAGATTGGTATTGGGGTCTACCCCCTCAATTCATAATCTCATAGTGATAAGGGTGTCAAGTTATTTTATAATATATACCATTAACCATGTGTTTATACTTGGCCAAAAAATTAATTTGGCTTCCTCCTTGGTGGTGAAATCCAAGTAGATAGGCCTTAAGAAGACAAATGTTAAATGCATTTTGAGTATTATGTGATCTGATAGTGTGTACAAAAGGATCAAAATAGTGAAACTATATAGAAATTTTAAAATCACCTATTTATATTATGTGATCTACTCTAAGCATGTAAAATTTTGAAAATGAAAATGTGAATTAATTACTAGTAAATAGTTGTTAATTCGTAAATTAATAATGGTACAGAGTCAGTTTAGATGACATTGTATGCAAAGAGTAAATAATAGAGTTGAATAGATCAATACTATTCTATAGAAGTAATATTCTTTAAGAACTAAGATAACCATATAAACTTAGTATTTTAGATAGAATATAGGCTATAAAACTAAGTTGACCAAGTCAACTTCATTTGTTGAAGGATTGTAATTTTGAAGACTACAAACTTACACAAAATATAATTGTAATGAAGTACTAAATTAAAAGAGAGATAAAAGAAAGGAACCTTGGTGGGTTGGAAGATGACTAGGATTTCAAAATTTCTATTTTAGTGTCTTGAATTCTACTTGTAAGTTCTAACTATTAAGTCGACTAGTTCAACCTAGTTCTATGAAACCCTATTTGTTAAAACCTGATAAGATGACTAATTCAACCTACCTAACTTATTTTTTTGTTATATATGATTATTATAAGACTAAATCAACCTACCTAACTTAGTTTATTATTTGGATGTTGACTGTAAGACTAAATAAACCTATTCTACTTATTTTTTTTATCTAGGACTAAATAATACTACTATGTCGACCTGTCTGATCTAGTGACCTATATCTGATCAAGACCTACATAAAAAGAAAAAGATTCATTTTAACATGAATGTGTGTTGAATTTACACACAAAAATCAGACTTATACCAACCTAGTCAACATAGTATCAAAAATATATAAAAATAATAAAATGATAGAAATGAAAGCATGAAATAAAAATTGCAAGGATTATATTCATGTTGGTTTCACTATAATGTATATAATGGGAAATGAAATAAATCTACAAATCAATCTTAGTTTGGAGAAGATAGATCCTATTTACACTTCTAATTTGAGATATATTAGATAATCAAGGTCATGACCAATATGGATCTACTAGACCTAATCAAAAGATCTCTTACCATAATAATATCACTAGGAAGAGTTTCAAAGCCTCCAATCAAGAAAAACTATGTAATAACCCTAACTAGGTCCTATGTTTTCATATTAACTATACTAATAATAAGTAAAATTTTAATCTAGTGCTCGCCAAAGCTTCTGGCATAAAGTGGGGGTAATAAACACTAAAATTAAACATGCATATAAGACATATAGTCACATCAATGCATACAAAATCCTAATGCATGGAAGAGAGGTGCACATGCATATCTATCTAATCTTATAAAGGAGGAACAATGTTAGGAATAATTACCTTTGAAGATGAACCTAATGAGCCTCAATATTTCCCTTGGATAAGGTGATTTTTAATAGGTTCTTATGGTATGTAAGTATGACAAGGATAAATCATCTCCAATCTATATAACCTATCAATGCATCTAAAAGACTTATCCACAAGACAATATCTATATCTCCAAAGAAAGTATGAAACCCTAAGCTTGATCCTCAATTAGAATGGTGGATAAGAAAATCTGTAATATATCTTACTTATTCTTATCTTCTAAATGTAAAAATTAATGTGTTTATATAGGTGGATCTAACCCTAAACCCTTTCAAAAAAATTGGCAAACAAGGTTGAATCAGTCGGCCTAGTATTGTAATTGACAAAAAAATACTAGATAATTAACTATATTGGCCATGGATGAATTTGTTTTTAGTAAGATATTGTCAATAACAATACAGGGTTGATGTGGTCAACATAGTCATGTAAATTGGCAAAAAGGGGTTTAGGTTAGGGAAATGGATAATGAAGGTGGTAAATAACTAGAGGATTATGAAAATAGGAGGCAAAGCTTAGTGGAGAGGTTTTTAGGAGACAAGTGTGTAGATAGTAAGTGAAAAAAGGGATAATAATCTTACAAAGCACTAATATTTCACCTACCCCTTTCTGAATGCACCCCTTAAGGCATTCACTCAGAGAGATTGAGATTCAATGAATTCCTGCAAGATAGAGAGCATCAGTAATTGAAAAAAGTTTTAAAATATTGTGTATACAAAAGGCACTCAATGAAATACATGAAGGAAAATGTAAGAAACCAACATAAACATATCATAATAGCCCATGAATCAAATGTATTAGAAAATATTTCAAGTTTATGGCATATCAAGTACCTTGTATAAGATAGAATCATGGATAAAGGTATGTGTAAGTACATAAATCTCAAACATGATAATATATAGACTATATAATGATATAAGATGGAAGTATCATGATCATAGAGGTGGATACCCTAATGTCCATATGACATGATTAGAGGGAAGACCCAACATCCAAAATAGGGATAAATCATGTATCTATGTATGAATGTATCACATTGAGGTATAAACATGACACACATATGTATGTAGGAGTAATTGATATGCCATCCATCAATTATTGAGTATTGTCATTGATGTCATAGGTGTATCTTGTGAAGGTGGATGGCAAAGATGATTAAGCCTAGTTAGCAGTGTGTGATATGGAAAGGGGCATTGATAGAGTGTTTTAATGACAAATTGATGTCATGAGAGAAATATATAGATATAATTTTAAGGCAACTAATTCCTTATGGTTACATGAAGGTATAAGTAATTGATGTTAAAGTTATATAAGAAGCCTAGTCATGACATAAAGAGGTATGTGGATGAAAATGAATGAAAAATATCATGTGAAAGTTTTATGGAACTATTTTCACATGTATTTGAGGTATTTAATCACTTATTAGAGTTTCAAAGTGAACTTATAGGGGTAGGACCTTCAGACTAAGCCCACACCTAAACCTCTCTTAGACCTTACCTAGCCTACTGAGGTATGAAGATCATATTTCAAGGTAATTATGCATATTTTATTATGTATAGAGGTAATATATGTTGTTTTAAGAATGTTATAAAAATTTTAGGCCATGGTTTGAAGTAAATTTCATGAAACACTATTTTAGGCCTTCTCAAGTTTATATAATGAGGTCTCAAGACTAGAGAAGCACTTTCAAATGTTTGTTGGCATGTGTAAAATCTAAATGGGAACATAATATATTAATTAAATATAGGTATGGGTCATAGATAATATATCAAATAATTGGTTTTATATTTAAGAGGTAGTCCTTTATGAAGAATTGCTAACACTAAAACCTATGTTAAACCTCCCTAAAATCCTAATAAGGACCCAATGTAAAATATATTATTCAAATCAGATTATAATGTATTAAAATTACCATATAATATATTTTATCATGTATTCAACTCTCTCGAGTACCTCTAGGTAGTGGTGGTTAGCTAGATGAGAGAGAAAATGCATAGATATAGGCTTATTTGTCAAGAAATTACTACAGCTCGTAAAAGTTGTATTGGTCAAGAAAATAAAATGGATGAGATAATAAGATATATAATAATTTTTCATGTCCATTATGATTTATGGATAGGTTATATCCTTCAAATTTTATAATTTAGTCATCTAAGTTAGCCAGTTGTAGATATACCTAATGGTGTTAATAGTGCAAAACCCAAGTAGAGATGAAAAGATGGATTTGAGGGCCTGAGCATGTTATATAGATGAAAAAAATTAAATTAAGATTTTATTTATGACTTATAAGTCATGTTATTTCTTGGAATAATTTTTGGAGGTTAGTAAATATGGTGAGAACATTTCTCATAGAATGACCTATTTGGTTCAGATAAGATTATGTGATATAAGGTCAAGAAATTAGTTTGCAAGACCAATATTTACCATTAAACCATATGTTATTTATATATAAGGATGGTATTGAGATTCCATAGGATAATTTACATGCATTATGATTAATTTTCAAGTCTCTACACATGTGTTGGAGGTCTACGTCACCATGACTAGACTTTAAGGTAAATTGGTAGTTTTGAGTGAGTGAGTTGCAGAGATGTTTTCAAGTCTTTGCCTCTTAAGTGAAAGTGTTACAAGAAATTGGTGATGACCATGAGTTCATGGAGAATATATATATATATATATATATATATATATATATATATATATATATATATATATATAT
Source organism: Torreya grandis (assembly GCA_037957365.1). Classification (NCBI taxonomy): domain Eukaryota; kingdom Viridiplantae; phylum Streptophyta; class Pinopsida; order Cupressales; family Taxaceae; genus Torreya; species Torreya grandis. The sequence goes on along the minus strand of JARHVA010000051.1, from coordinate 6,040,976 downwards.
ATATATATATATATATATATATATATATTTTCACAAGCTTAATGTTGTTTAAGCTTCATTTTTGTAAGATACACTTTTGATGTACATAGGCTTAATAGGACAATTTGTCCTAAAAGAGATTTCATGGTATGAGTGAAGGATACATGTCTAATCAAGAATGGAATAGGTTATTATAATAATTAAATAAGTGATTTAATTTTTTTTTATTTTTTATAAGTCCATGTGGTCCCAATAGGATCAAGATTTGATGCTAATAAGATACACCTAATGTAATTAGGTCTCCATGAGACCTAAAAGAGAAATGAGGCGTGATTGAGTTGTTACAAACCAAAAATGGTACAAAGTTCATTTTAATAATTCTCATAAAGTTTTATAATACCTATTATATGGATTACATAAGATATTGAATGTGTGTGGATGACCAAGTGGTGTGCGACCTTGAGACTTATATATACAAAGTAGTTTAGGCCTACTTAAAAGTAAGCAATTAAAGTGAATAAAATATTACTTGGAAGAGAATAAAGATGTATTAAAATGAATTATAGACCATAACATAATAGTATAGCATTGGTAAAAAAATTAGATGAGGTGGTGAAGTTGGTTTTGAGTCACTTAGGGATTGGTGCTTCTTTGTAAGTATGTGCTTGCTAAAGCCTAGTCAAGTGGCTACTTGACTTTATTGGGGTTGGTACACCAAGTTGATTTGGTGCTATTTTTTTTTTATCTTTTATATTATATGATATTAGTCCATTTATAGAGATCATGGTGGGTTTTATTTCCCTTAATGGTTCCCCACTCATATGTGTGTTTTCTTGTGTTATGCTCATGTGAATGGTCTTTATGCATTACTAAATCTTAATGTTGTTTTCATAGTTCATGAATGATTGGTAATAATTGAAAGAAATTTTTTGTTACAATGATTCACTCCCCTCTTATTGATTTTTATTCTAGTAATTTGTATCAGATTTTGGTCCTTTGAAGTAGGCCTAATAGCTTAAAGGAGATCCTTAAAGCAAAAACATGTCTAGTCACTTGGTACAAGGAGGTTTCTCAACCAATAAGGCTACTCTCTTTAGTGAAAATAACTATGATTTTTGGATAATCATAATGAAGACTTATCTAATGTCCTTAGGCTATGAAATATTGCAATCTATTATTGATGGATTCACTCCACCTTGTATACCATCAACTGACATAGCAGGTAAGAAGGCAAGTGAGAATAACTCTAAGGCAATGATTGCCATCTTATGTTATATTTCATAGGTATAATTTGTAAAATTCATGAATTTTGATACAACCAAAGTGATTTGGAAAAAAATTTAGACCATCTATGAAGGAGACACCAAAGTAAATTAGGCAAAGTTTCAAACTCATCGAAGGTAGTTTGAAATTCTAAGAATGAAGGAAGATGAAAACATTGCATCTTATATATTAAGAGTAGATGAAGTAGTAAATGTCATCAGAGACCTAGGAGAGAAGTTGTAAGAATCAACATTATTATAAAAGGTATTGATATCTCTAACATCTAAGTTTGATTCAAAGGTATTTGTTATGGAGGAGATCAAAAATATTAACATATTATAGATGGATGAGCTTCATGACATATTGACTACCTATGAAATGAGAAAAAGTGATATAATATCTTACAAGAATGAAGCTACATTCAAAATTGAGAAAAATTCACAAGTTAAGAAGGCCTAGTATGATGTTGACATAGACATTGATGATGAAAAGATAGAATCCATGTTTGTCAAAAAACCAATAAAATGATCAGGTAAGTATAAGGTTGATTTTTCATTCAAATGCTTTAACTATGGTAAGATTGGTCACTTTACCTCTAAATGTCCTAACAAGGATAAGACTGAGCATTATGAAGAACATGATGAACATCATGGTGATGATAATAAGGTATATAATCTTAATAATATCAAAAAGGGTTTCAAGAAGTATGAAGGCAGTAAAGGATCATTCAATAATAAAAGAAGTTTCTATACCAAAAAATATAGTAGCTCATTTGATGTAAGTGACACTAGTACATATGATATTGATTATGATAGTAATGAGCATGATCATAATGGAACTATATTCATGGCTATAGAAATAGACAATGAGAGTTACTCAAAAGTTAAAATCCTTATGGATGATGAATAATAAGCTGAAGTGATCCTTGAGGTATAATTGGTGAGTTTTCTAGAGGAGTTTAAGTTCTAAATACAAAACAATCAGAAACTAAGATCATTGATTTAGAGTTACGAGGATAAAATCAATCTCTTTGAAAAGAGACTAGGCAACAATACCAATGAACATGAGGAGATCATAAAACATATGAAAAATTAGATTGAAATTATCACTATAAGTCTTAAGAATAAGGAGGAAAAATGTATCAAGTTTGGAATAGAAATGGAGTCCTTGAAGGAAGAATTGGATCAAGCAATAGTCAAGTTGAAGACACATCAAAAATTTGAAAAGAGGACTGAAGTTCTTAGTGATATTTTGAGTATTCAAAGGTTTTCACATGACAAGATAGGTATTGGGTTCAAATAATACCAAAAAGAGAACAAAAAGAATCAGACCTAAAAGACCTATGCAAAAACTCTCAAATTTGAGACTCAAAGTGATCATCAACAAGTCAAGAAGATTGTGACTTTTTCAAGAGACAACAAAGGTAGAGGTACATCATTCAATATAAAATAGACAAGGTATATAAATTCATTCAATGGTTACTATTTATCATACAATAAATATGGACATAGAGATATAGATTGTAGACATTATGCTAGAATCAATTCCTCATGGATAAATAGGATGAATACACATCTCTATAGTAGAAGCAAAATTTTGTGTTATAAGTGTGATAAAAGAGGAAATATTTCAAGGGACTACAAGATGAGGCATATGAGAAAATTTATTCAAGACAAAAGGGTATACATTCATACCATTGAGAAGTGGATCAAGAATTTAGACCCTATGGATAAGGTAAAGGAGGAACAAAAGACTAAAGATGAAGAATCGATGTTATCTCAGACTATCTCTTAAATTAAATATGAAGGAATTAAATGTTATATATATAGTGGTTGATCAAGCCATATGATAGGTAAAAAGAGTAATTTCATTTCATTAAAGAAGCATGTTGTATGAATTGTAAGATTTGGAGATAACACAACTACCAATATAGTTGGCAAGGGTATCTTGAGTTTGGACAATGGAAAGACCAAGACATATAATGTGTTATATGTGAAAGGTTTGAAAAATAACCTTCTTAGTGTAAATAAAATGTGCAACCAAGGACACACACTAACCTTTCATTACATATGGTGTGATATAAGAAGATCCAAATCAAGAAGGATAATTACCAATGATAAGAAGACTAAGAGAAATCTATATGTCTTGAATAAGATCAAGAAGGAGAGATGATTTATGATCAAGATGGATGAAACTTGGATATGTCATATAAGGTTAGGCCACCTAAAATTTGACAATCTGGCTAAGATAAGCACTAAAAATTCTATGAAGAATATGCATAATATCACCAAACTAATAAACACACTTTCCAAGGCATGTCAACATGGTAATCAGATTAGAAAAAGGTTCAAGTCCAAGGATTACTCTATTATAAGACATTTAGAGTTAATACACATTGATCTCTATGGGTCTAAAAGAATCCAAAGTATTCAAGGAGATAGATACTTCATGTTACTCAAATATGACTACACAAGAATGAATTAGGTAACATTCTTGAAAGAAAATTTATAAGCTCTTGACAAGTTCAAGGCATTAAATGCTCTTATTGAGAATGAGAAGAATGGAAAGATCAAGTGCCTAATATCTGACATAGGAGGATATTTTTTGTCTAATGAGTTTCATTACTTTTATGAGGTTCATGGAATAAGGATATAATTCTTAGTAGCGAGGACACCTCATAAAATGGGGTAGTGGAAAGAAAGAATAGTAAAATACCAAAGATGGATAAAACTATGCTAAATGAGTCAAGGTTAGTTATTGGATATTATATAGAATAAATGAGCACTATAGTATACATCTTGAATAGGGGATAAACAAGGACTAACGAAAATAAGACTCTTTATGAACTATGGAAAGGTAGACCTGCTAATATGGAACACTTTAGAGTGTTTGGAAGTAAATGATTCATCAAAAGAGATGAGGACTTAGGTAAGTTTGATTTTAAGTTTTATGAAGGTATATTATTGGGATATTCATTAGTAATATCAACCTATAGATCCTATAAAAATAGTTTGTAGAAGATAGTGGAAAGCACCAATGTGAAGATTGATGAGATAAAAAAATAATACTCACAATCAAAGGAAACATCAGATAATTTTGACATCAATAATAAATAATTAATAATAGATATTGATGAGGAAGAAGAAGTTGAGGAAAGACAAGACTAAAAATTCACCTAAAGATAGATTCAAAGAGATAATCTTGAATCATAAATCATTGGCAATAAGGATGCAGGTATGCAAACAAGTAAAACCAATAAGTAACCTAAATCAAGAGAATGTTTCGATATTGTCTAAGGTTGAACCTAATAACCCTGTAAAATTAAGCAAAAATAAGTTTTGGATAGGTGATATGAATGAGGAGTTAGACCAAATAGAAAATAATGTAACTTGGGAACTAGTTCCTAGGCCTAAAGATAAGAATGTCATTGGCACTAAATGGGTGTTTAGGAACAAGTTGAATGAAGATGGAGAAGTCACTAGGAATAAGGATAGATTGGTATGAAAGGGGTATGCCCAAGTATAAAGGATAGAATTTGAGGAAACCTTTATTATATTATGAATATTAGAAGCCATCATATTATTTTAGCATATGTAAAATTCAAAGGGTTCAAGGTGTACTAGATGGATGTCAAATCTACCTTTTTGAATGGAAACTTGGAAGAAAAGGTACACATAGAGCAACCTAAGGGTTTCTCATTATCAAGTAATAAGGACTATGTTTATAGATTGAAAAGGTCTCTTTATGGTATAAATAAAGCTCCTATAGATTGGTATGCCATATTGGATAGGTATTTTTTATATCAAGGATTCAAAAGAAGAGTTTCAAATAGTAATTTTTACATAAATATAGAAGATAACCATTAGTTGATAATAATTGTCTATATGGATGACATCATCTTTAGTGGAAATAGTAAGAGTGTGACTAAGCCCTTTGAAAATGTGATGAATAAGGAGTTTTAGATGTCCATGTTAGGAAAAATATCATTATTTCTTTGGATAAAAATCAATCAATCAAAAAGAGGTATATTCATCTCATAATTTAAGTAAATAAGAAATATGTTGAAAAAAATTGAGATGGAATAGTTTAAGGTAGTTAGTATACATATGATCATAGGGTGTAACCTAAGCAAGGAAGATGAATATCCAAAGGTCAATCAAACATCATATAGGTCAATGATTAGAAATTTACTGTATACTACTACCTATACACCTAACATCATGCAAGTAGTAGGTCTTGTGGCAAGGTTTCAAGTAGGCCAAAAATAAAATCATTTGAAAGTAGTAAAAAGGATACTTAGGTATCTCAAGGGGACTATGGAGTTTGGTCTATGGTATCCTAGGAGCAAGGAGTTTGACTTGATAGCTTATATAGATGTAGACTAGGTAGGGAGTCTAGATGATATGAAGAGAACTAGTAGAGTAAATTTCTTCTTAACAGAATGCCTAGTATCATGGATGAGCAAAAATCATCCCTCTATGGCACTATCTACTTGTGAGGATGAATAAATTACATCAAATTCATGTTTCACTCAAGTCCTATGAATGAGATAGACCTTAAAAGACTACAAGGTGTAATATGATAGCCCTCGCCCTATCTATTGGGATAATACAAGTGTTATAAGCATCTCAATGAACCTTGTCATGTATTTAAGGACTAATCACATTCCCATTAGGTATTATTTCTTGAGAGCGTAGGTAAATGAATAAAGTGTTAAAATTTAATATGTTTCTACAAAGGATCAGATTGTAGACATTTTGACCAAGCCACTTCCAAAGGCATCATTTGAATATCTAAGATAGGAATTTGGTGTATTTATTACCCCTAATAATCATTAAGGAATTAAAGTGCTTAGGGGGAGATAATTAGGTGGTTCATTAGATCTAAGAGTAGGTGAGTAGTGATGATAATTTATACATGGAGATAGGGGAACATATGTGTATGATGTTTCATTTACTCATAATCCTATGTGTTGAGTGTTTTGGTTAAAATAAGTATGATCCAAGCATTTTTATGCATCTGTTTGTCATTTATGTCAAAGAGTAATAAAGTTTAGAATGAAAAATAAATTATTTGTTGAGAGAAGGTTTTGAGGGTGGTTTCCATCAATGACAAAGGGGGAGATTATTGAGTATTGTGATTGATGTCATAAGTGTATCTTATGAAGGTGGATGACAAAGTTGACTAAGCCTATTTTGTAGTTTGTGATGTGGCAAGGGGAATTGAGAGAGTGTTTTCATGAAAATTTGATGTCATGAGAGAAAGAGATAATTTGAATGCAACTAATTCCTTATGGTTTCATGAAGGTACATGTCATTGATGTCAAAGTTACATAAGAATCCTAGTCATGACATGAAGAGTTATGTGCATGAAAATTAATGAAAATTATCATTTGAAGGTTGTATGACACTTTTTGAGCATGTATGTGAGGTATTGGATAACTCATGAGAGATTTAGGCTGAACCTATAGGGGTAGGACCTTTAGACTAAGCCTATACCTAAACATCTCTTAGACCTTACCTATCCTACTAAGGTATGAAGATCATATTTTAAGATAAGTATGAATATGTGAACATGGATGTTATTTGAAGCATGTTCACAAAGTTTGAAGCCATGGTTTGAAGGAAATTGTATGAAACACTATTTTAGGCCTTCACAAGTTCACAAAATGAGGTCTCAAGACCCAAGAAGCACTTTTAGACATTCATTGGAATGTGTAATATCTATATGGGAATATGAGATATTAAGGAGAGATGGGGAAGGAACCTAGCTAAGATCTCTAGGCATTGGTTTTAGATTTAGGGTGTAGTCCTTTATGAACAATCATTAACACCAAAACCTGTGTTAAACCTCCCTAAAACCCTAATAAGGACTTGATGTGAAATATAATTTTAAAATCAGATCAAAATGGATTAAAATTAGAATAAAATATATTCTAACATGTATTCAACCTTCCTAGGTACCTTTAGGTAATGGTGGTTTGTCAGATTAGAGAAAAAATGCATAGATATAGGCTTTTATCAAGAAATTGTTACAGATCTCAAAAGCTATAGTGGTCAAGAAAATAAAATGGATAGAATAAGAATACATAGACTAATTTTTCATGTCCATTATTATTTTTAGATAGTTTCTATCCTTTAAATTTTATAATTTGGTCATCAAAGTTAGCCAGTCAGAGAGAGACCTAATGGTGTAAATAGTGCAAAACCCAAACAGAGATGAGAAGATGGAATTAAGGGTATGATCATGTCATATTTATAAAAAAAAGTAAATTAAGTGTTTATATATGAAATTTAAGTCATGTTATTTATTGGAATAAGTTTTGGAGGTCAGTAAATATGTTGAAAAAGTTACAAAATGATATATCTAGTTTAGATAAGTCTGTGTGATAAAAGGTTAAGAAATTGGTATGTAAGACCAATATTTTACATTAGACCATATTATATTTATATAATATTATGGTATGGATATCTCATAGGACCATTTTCATGCATCAGGAGTCATGAAAAGTGTCTACATAGGTGTTGGAGGTTTAAGTCACCATGACTAGTCTTTAAGGTAAATTGGCAGTTCTGAGTGAGTGAGTTATAGAGATGTTTTTGAGTATTTACCTCCTAAGTGAAAGTGTTACAAGAATTTGGTGATTACCCTAAGTTCATAAATAATATGTATACATGTTTTTTTTATATTTAAATATATTAAGGTCATTTAATCTTCATTTTTTCAAGATAGACTTCTGAAGTACATAGGCCTAATAGGACAGTTTGTCCCTAAGAGAGATTTCATGGTATGAGTGAAGGGTAAAGGTCTAATAAATAATGGAGGAGGTAAGTATATTTCATTATCTAAGTTATTTAATGATTTTTTTTGTTTTATAAGGCCATTTGGGCCTAATATTATCAAGCTTTGATGCTAAGAAGATAGACCTAATGCAATTAGGTCTTTATGAGACCTAAAAGAGAAATGAGGTATAATTGAGTTGTTTCTTACAAAAAGGGGTCAAAAGTTTGTTTGAATCATGCTAATATAGTTTTATAAGACATATTATATGTCCAACCTAACTATTGAAGGTGTGTGGCTGACCAATTGGTGTGTGACCTTGATACTTATAAGAAATTGAAGTGAATAAAATACACACACACACACAATTATGTTTAAGCCTATTTGAAAGTAAGAAATTGAAGTGAATAAATATTGCTTAGCAGAGAAGAAGGAGGTCTTAAAATGAATTATATACCATAATATAAGAGTATAGGACTAATAACAAAAAGTTTAGTAGATGTGGCTGAGTTGGTTCTGAGTCACTTAGGGAGTTGGTGTTTCCTTGTAAGTAGGTGCTTGATAAAGCCTAGTCAAGTGGGTACTTGACTTTATTGGGGTTAGTGTTCCAAGTAGAGTTGGTTCTAAAAAGAAATTGATATATTTTCTTATATGAAAATATTCCATTTGTAGGGATCATAGTGGGTTTTCTTCCCCTTGAGGGTTTCCCACTCATATGTGTATTTTCTTGTGTTATACTCATGTTAATGGTCTTTATGAATTGTTAGATATTAATGTTTCTTTCATAGTTCATGAATTATTGTAAATAATTGAAATAAAAATTTTGGTACACTAATTCACCTCCCCCCTCAGTGATTTTTCTTCCAATATCAACATGGAACTAACACATAGATGTCAAGGAGCCAATATAATATGTAGATGTCAAAAGTGTTTTTGGATTTTTTTGTATTTTGAAATATTTTAAAAGGAAAATACTATTCTGTGATTCCATACAAAGGGTGGTCATAAATATCTCTCCATTATGAACCTAGTGTAATAAGTTAGTGACATTGTTGAGGAGCATGTATAGGTGTAATATATGTTACTATGGTATCTACGATGCTCTGTGTATGTAAAATAGGACTTTGTAGTCTTAGATAAATAATAGGAGTAATAGAATTAGGGGTTTATGTGATCCATCATTTAGTTATATGTGGTTTATTTGGAATAACATTAATAGGAACATGTGTAGGTGCTCAAGATATTTGAACATGGTGTGTATTAAAATATGGGGATTCTATGGAACCCACTATATGTCTCTGATATAGTGGTTTATGAAGTATTATCCACTTAGTAAAGGGGATATCCTATTTCTTACCCTTTTATAAGTTTCTCTTGTTTAAGAGGGTTCTCATATGGGACTATAGAAATTGTAATTACCTAATTGGCATGAATGTATTTAACACACCCATACACCATAAAAGGTACTATTCAAAGCATATGGATATAAGGTATTCCTAATAACATATCAAAGATGTTTGTGGAAGATATAACTAAATTTTTTTTAACCACATGTGTAGGATTAACCTATAAAGGCTGATTAATCTTACCAAGAACATTCTAGGACATCCTATCAAATGCTCTAACTAATATGGTAGATGGATGCAAGTCATAATGAATATAATTGAAATGTGCAAGTAATGTCATGGTCCAAACATTTTCACTTCAAAATTATCAATCATAACACTTTGTATAAACTGGTGATCAAGGAATGCTTGAATTAATAAAGAATGAAGATTAGAGTCATCATATTTAATCTTAGTGTCATTGAAATTAATAGAGGGTATCTGAACCATAAGAATCAATATATGTCATGAATAAGTACCAATAATCCTATCTAATGGATTATTATAATGTGATGGAGGAGGATGTGCATGATATGCCATTTTCACTTTTAGTTCCTTCTTAAAATGGTCTTGCTAAGGATTGATAAATATTTTTTGTTTGTGGTGACCACTAGGTTGTGAACCTAATTCCTTGTGAAGATCATCAACTATAATTTTGTTTTCATCAATAAGTTATTGGATATTATGGTTCAAGGTATATAATTTTTTCATGTAATTCCCTAGTCCCTAGTGATAATGAAAATAAGCATTCACTGTTGGAACACAACTAGATACTAAGAGGGGGGATGAATTAGTATATGAATTAAAAATAGTCTTTTAATACCTTTTATAAAAAATTAAAAAGCATATGTAGATTAAAATATAAATTCAAATATCACACAAACACAAATTCACATGACATAAAATTTATTGATGGAAAACCCAAATGGAAAAACCACAGTGAGAATAGCTGCTAGAAGCTACTATTCTAATCTAGCCACACAGTTCAAAGCCTCAATAACAAACCTCACTAGTTACAATATTTAATGACACAAATACTAAGGAGACACCAATCCCCTTATTTAATATCACCAACTCTAAGGAAGCACCCACTCTCTAATTTGAGCACCCACTCATTTTATCTGATGGCACCAACCTATCAGACTCTTTTATGGAGCTACAATTCTAATTTACAAATCAAATTCATATATGAATCCAAATCTCTATTCTTTATTATAGTTATAATCTATAATTGAGAATACTCTACATATTATCTTTGTTCCTTTATTCCTTTCTACACCTCTCTATTCCTCTGGTCGTATGTCTAAATATCTCTCTATTCAACACACTTCATCTCTCTCTCTCACTCTGCTCCTCTGTGTCACTATATTTTATATTTGACATAATCTAAATGGATCTAGAAAATTTTCCTTTATCCTAGATATCATATATAACAAATGATCTAGGGTTACATATCTCCTATGTGTTCACACTCAAACTGTAACACATCACACCAATTCTAAACTCTAGTTCATTATTACTTGAGTTGTTAGTTCCCATATCTCAACTCCATGCATCATGCCATAATTATAAATCTATTTATTATTTATAAAATCTATTAGACTCAAGTTTTTATGCATAGGATATTTAATATAGATTTTATTGGTTGGATTGATCAATATCATTGTCTATGTTGATTTATAGAGCTTATATGCAAGTTACTACATGTTGCTCCAGCTAACTATTTATTTGGACATGACTTTAAATGTTGATCATTGATCTTGCCTTTGGCACCATGATCTGATGGTCTCAATTTAATTGGCTTATATTTAAATTTTTTCCATTTGATCACCCTGATCTAATTTTTTTCATGCCATTCTATCTTTAAAGATGCACGATCTTTACTTCTTTCTTGACGTTAAACATCAAGATCTTTATCCCATCTTGATACTTTATATATATTTGGATCAATTTCACTCTATTGGATCTCCTTTTCATGATCACTTGTGCACCATAAAATCTTTTGACAATCTTGATATTTATCTTTGACAAGCTCACTCTCATTGGTCCTATATCTGACAAGCTCTGTGAATGTGACACTTTTCACTTGTGCACTCACTCGAAGATCCTTTTGACAATTTGAATTCATCATTCTCTATTAGATATTCTATGTATAATGAATCATGGGATTTTTATCAATCTAAAACATAATATAAATTCTAATACTTAGGAAATATTAAGTCCTTCGATTACTGCTCGAGCTAGTAATTACTAGGTCAAGGGGTCAGTTTTGACACAACTACAAAGGCTTAAGTTATAACTTAAGATATCATGTCTAAGATATATCTAATCACCATAAAAATAAAAAAGTGCCTATTGCTACCTTGATTTAAACCCTTAGGGTTTTATTTAGAAACCCTATCTAGTTTGAGAGCAAAGATAATTCAATTTTAATCGCATTCCTTCTCCTTTGAGCTTGTAGACCATATATTCAAGATGCTCATGAAAAACCCATAACAGATCTACTATTTATTTCTTTTGTAAATGTCCATATATGATCTTTGTAAAAACATGAAAACTTTGCATTGACCTTGTGCTAATTTTGTCTAAGTATGGAGACCATTTCATTTCACCTAGAAAGCTAACTTTGCACCTGCATAACTCTTGTTGTGCTTAGTTAGATGACCTAAAAATTAGTGCATATTATCCTCTTACATAGGGTATTCCATCCATATATCCAATTTCTCTTAGAGACTTCATATGTGTAGGATGTGACATCATAAAAATGCATTCTTAGATTTTTATTGAAACCTACAAATTTCACTAAGTGTGGGAAAACACTATCAAAATGCCTTAGAGCCTTACTTTGCTCAAGAATATATTTTGTTGCACTACATCACATGACTTGCGATTTAGCACATATAAAATAGGCACAAAAATGAATAAACCCATGTGATCCTTTTGTCTTATCACCACCATGTGTTTAAATTTGACCTCTCAATATGATTGTTTGGCTCTATTTAGCCCTTTTTGAAAATTTGGCTATGTATAGAAACCTAGTGGATTTTGTCTTAGTAGCCAACTTTGCATCCCCATAACTTCAACTGCACTTCATCTCATAGATTCAATTATGGTGCATAATAACTAGGAACTAATGTGATGACAACCATATGACCAAATCCCCCAAAATCATCCACATGTGGAAATGGTGATGTAAATAAAATGCCTTCTCATATTTTCTATCACAAGCCCATACTATCTAGATGATCAATATGAAGAACTAGATGAACTCCATTCATGCACACAAGCATTATAATCATCCTTAACCTCTAATAAGATCACCATAATCACCATATTCATCTTTCAACATTAATGACACTAATATCCCCTTTTGACATCATCTCCCCTTTTGACATCAATGACAATCATATTTCCAATAATCTCCCCCTTTGTCATTGATGACAAACTAAATTCTCTAATCTTCTAATATTTTGCTCTTTCTCTACCATTGATTGCATTAGATTTTCATGAGTATTAACTGAATCTTTTCATACCATACATTCTCCCCTTAGGCAATGGCATATTTGCTTAATAATCAACTTGGACACTTGCTCTTCTTCTTTGAAATTTTCACTTTTGTAGAGAATATTTTTATCTTTCTCCTACAAAGATCATTTGCACCTTTTTCTCCCCCTTTGACATCAATGGTAAAGTGAATCTAGCTGAATGTTTATCCAAATATTTTCCCCCCCTTTATCATATAAAGGATTTTGTCCAATAATATACAACTTTCAACTCATTAGTAATTTTTAGAAGTATACATACCTAAGTTAACTTTTTCTCTAGGGATTAATGAAGCTTCCATGATACTCCCCCTAGACTCATGCCCTATCAATAGTGATTTAATGATGTGGTTTAGTAGCCACTACTCCTAAATTCTATCTCTGATATTAAAATTATTCCTTAGGAAGAGGTTTGGTGAATATGTTTGTAATTTGGTCCTTAGTTGGCACATATTTTATTGTCACCTCTTGATCTGCATCCATTTCTCTTAAAAAGTGATGATTGATATGTGCTTGGTTCTTAAGTACATAACTAGATTCTTTGATATATTTATAGCACTTGAATTATCACAAATATTATAAATAGGTGATTTTTACTCAACCTCGATGTCCTTGAGTGTTTTATTCATCCACAAGACTTGAGTGCAACATGCCACTACTCTACATACTCTACTTATGTTATAGAAAGAGTAACTGACTCTTGATTTTTTATGATCCATGAAACAAGTCTATTTCCAAAGAAAAATGCACCACCACTAGTGTTTCTTCTATCATCCATACTTCCCACCCAATCAACATCTATAAATGTTGTCAAAGTGAAATATTCACTTGTAGGGTACCATAGGCCATAGTCAATTGTGTTCTTGATGTATCTAAAAATCCTTTCACTACATTAACATGTGATTATTTTGGAGAAACCTAAAATATTGCTACCATGCACACTAATTGCATGATATATAGTATTGATGTTTTTAGGTATAGCAAGCTACTTATCATTGATCTATACATAGTCTTATTTGCATTAAGAGAATCATCATCTTTGCTCAACTTGCATCTAGTTATCATGGGAGTACTAACTAGTTTTCTATCTTCCATTCTAGATTTCTTGAACATATCTTTTGCATACTTGGTTTGGGATATGAATATCCCTTCATCAGATTGTGTTATTTGTATACCAAGGAAAAAGGGAATTTTTCATAGCATAGACATCTCAAATTCACTTTGAATTTGTGCAGCAAATTATTTTCACATTTTTTTATTACTACCACCAAATATGATTTCATCTACATAAACAAAAACAATCAAGATATTCTCACCTACTGATTTGAAGTATAGATTATTGTCTACACATCTTTTATTGAAACTTTGTTGTTGTAAGTATTGGTCCAATCTTGAATACCATGCTCTAAGTGCCTATCTCAGACCATATAATAATTTCTTTAGTCTGTACACATAATATTCTTCATCTAACAATTGAAAACCTTTTGGTTGTTCAATATAGACTTCCTCTTCTAGGTTCCCATTTAAGAAAGTAGACTTTACATCCATTTGATAGACTTTGAACTTCTTATAAAAAAAGAATGCTAGAAACATTATTATAGCTTCCAATCTAGAAAATAGAACAAATGTTTCCTCAAATTCTATGCCTTTTACTTATGCATATCCATTTCACACCAATCTCATTTTATTTCTTATAACATCTCCATTCTCATTGTGCTTGTTTCTATAGACCCATTTTGTTCCTATCACATTCTTGTTTAAGGGTCTTGGAAATAATTATCAAGTTTTATTATTTTATATTTGGCTCAATTATTATTCCATGGATTTTATCCAATTCTCATCCTTTTTGGCTTCAATAGAGCTCTTAGGCTCAATTTCAGACATTAGAGCAAAATTTATTTGCTCCTTATTCATTATAGCTCTTATCCTTATCTTAACTCCTTCATTCTTATTTCCAATTATCTACTCTTTAGTATGATCATTATTTTCCTGATCCTCTTCACTATCTTCTTCTTCTTCAAGATCTACCTCTTCATTACCAGTTTCTTTGTTAGGTTCAACATGTTTAATGCCTTCTTCAACTTTGACATTTATGCTCTCTACCATATTGTGTATCCTCTTATTGTAACATACATAAGCTTTTATTTGAGTGAAATAAGTAATAAATATTCCTTCATCACATCTTGATTTAAATCTTCCCAATTTGTCCTCCTTTCTTTTGATGTAACATTTGCATCTAAACACTTTGAAGTACTTAATAAAGGAAGGCTTTCCATACCATAGCTCAAAGGCATTTTTGTCACTATTTATCCTCAATTGAACTCTATCCAAGATTTATACCACTATTTGGACTACTTCTCTCCAATATCCATCAGGTAGATTAGCCTCCTTTAGCATTGTTCTAGCCATTTCCTTGACTATTTTGCTCTTTCTCTCAACAACTCCATTTTATTGAGGAGTCCTTGCTATAGAGTAGTGATTTTTTATTAGATGCTTCTTAAAATACTCTATAAATTCATTTTAGGTTAATTCTCCACCTTTATCAGATCTTAAGCATTTAATTTTTCTTCCAATCTCATTTTCAACCATGGCTCTAGAGATTTTGAATCTTTTAAAGACTTGAGATTTGTCCTTCAAAAAGGTTACCCATGTCATTATTAAGTAGTGATCTACAAATAACATGAAGTACCACTCTATTTTATATCCTCTTATCTTGGTAGAACCACAAATATCAGTATGAACTAGTTGTATAGGCTTTTCAGTTGCATACTCCTTTATTCAAAATATGAACCTTGTCTGCTTGCCTAGTTGACATTCTTTACAAGTAGTATCTACAAGTTCGGTTGTCTTGGGCATGTGTCTTACACACTTATTTGATCTCACTTTTACTATATTATCAAATTTGACATGACCCATTCTCTTATGCCACAACCAACTCTCATAAATCTTGCTCTTTCTCTCAAAAACTCCATTTTATTGAGGAGTCCTTGCTATAGAGTAGTGATTTTTTATCAGATGCTTCTTAAAATACTCTATAAATTCATTTTAGGTTAATTATCCACCTTTATTAGATCTTAAGCATTTAATTTTTCTTCCAATCTCATTTTCAACCATGGCTCTAGAGATTTTAAATCTCTTAAAGACTTGAGATTTGTCCTTCAAAAAGGTTACCCATGTCATTATTAAGTACTGATCTACAAATAACATGAAGTACCACTCTATTTTATATCCTCTTATCTTCAACCATGGCTCTAGAGATTTTGAATCTCTTAAAGACTTGAGATTTGTCCTTCAAAAAGGTTACCCATGTCATTATTAAGTAGTGATCTACAAATAACATGAAGTAACACTCTATTTTATATCCTCTTATCTTGGTAGAACAACAAATATCAGTATGAACTAGTTGTATAGGCTTTTTAGTTGCATACTCCTTTATTCAAAATATGAACCTTGTCTGCTTGCCTAGTTGACATTCTTTACAAGTAGTATCTACAAGTTTGGTTGTCTTGAGCATGTGTCTTACACACTTATTTGATCTCACTTTTACTATATTATCAAATTTGACATGACCCATTCTCCTATGCCACAACCAACTCTCATAAATCTTGCTCTTTCTCTCAACAACTCCATTTTATTGAGGAGTCCTTGCTATAGAGTAGTGATTTTTTATTAGATGCTTCTTAAAATACTCTATAAATTCATTTTAGGTTAATTCTCCACCTTTATCAGATCTTAAGCATTTAATTTTTCTTCCAATCTCATTTGCAACCATGGCTCTAGAGATTTTAAATCTCTTAAATACTTGAGATTTGTCCTTCAAAAAGGTTACCCATGTCATTATTAAGTAGTGATCTACAAATAACATGAAGTACCACTCTATTTTATATCCTCTTATCTTGGTAGAACCACAAATATCAATATGAACTAGTTGTATATGCTTTTTAGTTGCATACTCCTTTATTCAAAATATGAACCTTGTCTGCTTGCCTAGTTGACATTGTTTACAAGTAGTATCTACAAGTTTGATTATCTTGGGCATGTGTCTTATGCACTTATTTGATATCACTTTTACTATATTATCAAATTTGACATGACCCATTCTCCTATGCCACAACCAACTCTCATAAATATTTCCTATCAAGAAACTATTACCATTCACTTCAACAAGATTGTAGATATTGCTCTCAGTATTTTTCCCTTCTAAAATTATTTTTATAGATCTCTCTTTTGAGGGATTTTGAGAGTTGATTAGTTTATAAATAATTAATGTCCTCCTGTCAACTTTAGACTTTATTTAGTTGACCTTTGGCTTTTTCAAGTTCTTTTCTTAACGCCACTATTTCTACCTCAATCTTGACAGATTCATCAAATTTAGATTGTAGTTTCATTTTGACTACATCTTCTATTATTTTAGCCTCTTCAACTTGTGTCTTTAGGCTAATTACCATTTGATCATATTTCTCAAGACTTTTAGACATTTTCTTAATTTCCTTTTATCTAAGCTTTTTTTGTTTTGATTTCTCTTTTCTCAACTTGTGAATCTCATCTAGAGCACATATGAGCTCACAGTATAGATCCACTTCTCCTTCTTATTCTTCATCTAAGTCTTAAAATTCTTATTAATCTATATTTATATAAGTTTATCCTATTGTCATGAATAGTGATTCATTTCCCTTAGCCATAAAAGCACAGTCATGATCATCAATTGAACTATCACTATCCTCCATTGAGCCACTATCTTATTTTATGTACAGACCTTTCTTATTATTGAAGAATTTCTTCTTCAGATAGTAGGGTTTCACCTTTTTCCTACACTCTACTTGCTCATAGTTATCCTTTTTAATATGAGGGAATTTAGTAGCAAAGTGTCTTACTTTAACACAGTTAAAGAATTTAAAAGGTAACTTACCTGTGTACTTTTTAGATCCTCTTTTTAGTCTTCTAACAAAGTTACCTTCTTCATCATTATCTTCAGATTTAGATTTAGATGTTTCTTCCTTTACTTTCTTGGCTGATTTGAATGCATCTTCTCTCTTGAAGGTGTTTTTCTCTCCCATTCTAATTTCATAGGCTGTGAAGGTCCCATGCAACTCATCAATAATGAATTTATCTAGATCTATTTCTTCTTTTATTGTAGATATTTTAGAATCATATCTTAAAAGTAAAGATCTTAAAACCTTCTTGACAATGATTGACTCTTTAATTTCTTCTCCAAGGGCTCATATTGCATTTACTATTTCATCTACCCTGAGGAGGTAGTCTACAATATTTTCCTCTTCATTCATCTTAAGACTCTCAAACTTGCCTTTATAAGTTTGCATCTTGGTTTGATTTACCTTATCATCTCCTTCATATATGATCTTCAATTTGTTCTAGATATCTTGATCATTTTGAAACTGTATCACTTTGACAAACTCTAATTTTGACAATCTACAAAGAATAACATTCTTTGCCTTAACATTGCTCTCATATGCCTTCTTGGTATTCTGATCTTTAATATTTGTAACAGGGGTTGTATATCCTTTTACTATAGACATCCATACATCAAAACCTAATGAAGATAAATAAGATTCCATTCTTATGCTCCAGAATGCATAGTTAGATCCATCAAAGAGAGGTGATTTTTTTTATGAAGATCCTTCTTGACTAGCTATTGTCTTCACTATTCCAAGATCTACTTGAGTTGATTAAGTTTATTTCAAGGAACTGTAGGCTTTGGTACTAATTATTGGAACACAACTAGATACTAAGATGGGGAGTGAATCAGTATATGAATTAAAACTAGTCCTTTAATACCTTTTAGAACAAATTCAAAAACATATGTAGATTAAAAGATAAATATAAATATTAAACAAACACAAATGCACATGACACAAGTTTTATACATGGAAAACCTAAAGGGAAAAACCATGATGAGAATAGCTGATAGAAGATATTATTCTAATCCAACCTCATAGTTCAAATCCTCACTAGTAAACCTCATTGGTTACAATGTTTAAGGACACCAATCTACACCAATCTCATGATTTAAGAGTACCAACTCTAAGGAAGTACCCAATCCCTAATCTGAGCACCCATTTAGCTTATCTAATTACACCAACCTATCAAACTCTTTTATGGAACTCCAACTCTAATTTACAAATCAAATTCATTCATGAATCCAAATCTCTATTCTTTATTATAGGTCTAATCTATAACTAATCATACTCTACACATTATATTGGTGCCTTTCTTCCTCTCTACTCTTGTTTATTACTTTGGTCTTATGTCTAGATATCTCTCTATTCGACACACTTCATCTCTCTCTCACTTTGCTCCTTTGTGTCACTATATTTTCTATTTGACACAATTGGAATGTATCTAACAGCTTTTCCTTTGTCCTATATATCATATATATAAACAAATGATCTAGGGTTCCATATCTCCTATCTATTCACACTCAAACTATAACACATCACACCAAATTTTAGACTCTAGTTCTTTATGACTTGAGTTTTAGTTCTTAGATCTTGATTTCATGCATCATGCCATAATTGTAGATCTCTTTACTATCTAGAGAATCTATTAGACTCATGTTTTTATGTATAGGCTCTTTAATGTATATTTGATCATTTAGATCAATCAATATCATTATCTGTGTTGAGATATAGATATTATATGCAATTTCCTACATGTTTCTCCAACTAAACATTTGTCTGGACATGACTTTAAATGTTGATCATTGATCTTGCCTTTAACACCATGATCTAATGGTCTCTATTTAATTATCTCAACTTTAAAATACATCCATTTGATCACATTGATCTGAGCTTTTATGTGTTATTTAATCTTCAAAGAGGCATGATCTTTACTTCTTTCTTGACATAAAAAATTGAACTCTTTATCCCATATCACTGATTTCTATATCTTAAGATAATTTTTGCTCTATTGGATCTCCTTTGCATGATCACCCGTGCACCATTAGATCTTATGAAAATCTCAATATTTATCTTTGATAGGCTCACTCTCACTGGTCTTGTATCTGACAAGCTCTATGAATGTGACACTTGTCACTTATGTGCTCACTTAGAGCTTTTTTTGATAATTTGACTTTATCACACTCCATTAGATATTCTATATATGATGAAGTACGGGCCATTGATCAAGATTAGACATAATATAAAGTCTTAAACTTAGGAAATATTAAGTCCTTTGATCACTACTCAAGTCAGTAATTGCTAGGTCAAGGGGCCAATTTCATAATAACTACAAATGCTTAAGTTATAACTTAAGCTACTAGGTCTAGGCTATAGCCAATCACCATTAAAATATAAAGTGCTTATTGACACCTTGATTTAAACCCTTAAGTTTTTATTGAGAAACCATATCCAATTTTAGAAAAAATATAATTCAATTTTGGGCTCATTCCTTCTCTTTCAAGCCTATGGACCACATATTCAAGATGCTCATGAAAAACCATAATAGATCTACTATCTCTTTCTTTTGCAAATTTCCATAGATGATCTTTGTAAAATCATGACAACTTTGCATTGACCTTGTGAAAATTTTGTCTAAGTATGGATACCATTTCATTTCACTTGGAAGGATTACTTTGCACCTGCATAACTCTTATCATGCTTAGTCAAATGACCTAAAAACTAGTGAATATGATCATCTTACATAGGGTTTTCCATCCATATATATAATTTATCTTGAAGCCTTCATATGTGTAAAACATGATAGCATAAAAATTCCTTATCAACTTTTTCTTGTAACTTGCAAATTTGACTATGGAAAAACACTATCAAAATGTCTTAGAGACTTAATTTTCTCAAGCATAACTTTTGCCACACTATGTCGTATGACCTAAGATTTAGTGAAAATAAACTAGGCCTAAAAATGAATAGACCCATGTGATCATTTTTTCTTAACACTTTCATGCGTACAAACATGAACCTCATCAATATGCTTACTTGGATATGTTTATCCTTTTTTGCAAATTTGGCTAAGTATAGAAACTTAGTGGATTTTATCTTAGTATCTAATTTTGTATCCCCATAACTTTAACTACACTACACATCATGGCTTTAAATCTAGTGCATAACAACTAGGGACTAATGTGATCATAACCATGTGATTATCTCCCATAGACTCATCCACACATTGCAATGGTTATGTAAGTAATATGCTTTCTCATATTTTCTATCACAGACCCAAATTGTCTAGATGATAAATATGAAGAACCAAATGAATTCCATTCATGCACACAAGAATTCTAATCATCCTTGACCTTTTATAGGATCACCTTGATCACCATATTCATCCCTAATAATTAATGACATCAATCTCCCCTTTTGACATCATCTCTCCTTTTGACATTAATGACAATCATATTTCCAACATTCACATCATATCTTTTGTGTAGAGGTTTATTCATATCAACCTCTATATAATTAGGAAGAGATATAATATGACACTCTACTAGTTATGGGAGTAATAAAGTGGGAGTCTCAAGTAAGTATATAAATTATCTCTTTGGTGTATTAGATAATACAAGCTAATTAGGCTACTATGAAACTATGTTCACCATGTTGTTTGTTTCCTTTTTAGGTTCAAGAATTTGTACCTTATAACTAGGTTTTATTGTAAATTTGGTAGTATATGTATATTCAACTAGTGTGTTTGTTACATACTTGAGATTAATCAATGAAATAATCTTCATTTCATAGTCCCATATAGCATAACATACGTCATCAAAATATTTGAACTTTTTGAAAAGAATGGACTCGTGAAAAGAAGCAAGAAAAATTTTCTTGAATATGTCTTGAAACTCCTTATCTACCATAAGATTGATCATTTTAGCCCACATTTTCTTGTATCTCAAGATATATCCATTGATAGGTTCATTTTTTCCTTATTTTATTTTGGCATTTTGAACATAGGAAATCTTTTCAAAAGTATTAAAGGAAAAGTGTGCTAAAAAATGATTTTTAAGAGGTTTGAATGCTTTCACAGAATAGAGAGGCAAATCATAGAACCAACTCAAAACATAGTCCTTGAGGCTTCTTGAGAATAATTTGGTCAAAATTTTATCATTGGAGCCATAGTCAATTCATGCTTCATAAATGGATCAAATATGTTATTCAAGATCACCCTTGATATCATAAAATGGAAAGTCAGGTTCCACATATCTAATTGTCAAAGGATGCAAAGATATCTCAAGTGAAAGAGGGTTATAAAACACATATTCTGAATCAATTTCATGAGGAGATTTTAAATAATTTTGTTCAATGTTTATCACCTTGTCCTCCAATGTATTTATAACTTGAAGTAGTGTTTGAACAATGGACCCAATAGGATTTAGATTATAAAGCTAAGTAGTCACCAAATGGGATGTAATCATGGTTGGAATAGGCATAAAAACTAGTATTTGAGTTGAAACATTTTTAATCCCCATGGTAGATGTAGTAATAGTAGTTTTGAAAAATAAATGTTGAAATACATAATCTATGCCTCCACTAGATATAGGTGGATTAATAGGTATGGTATCAGTTGTAATACCTTCTAAGGAATTAGCATCACTATGTAAATAAACCTTATTTTTATCATGTTTACTTATTTCATTTCTTTTAACATACAAAAATGCATTCAATAAGCTCTTGTTATTATTGAGACGAGTAATCAATGCTTATCTATATTCCATTTTAAAATGATCTTTTTCATTAATATTTTCCATTGCTTTACAAATGATTTTTTTTTTGAATTTGTAGTAATCAAGGATCAAAAATATAAAAAATTAAAAAACCTTAATTGACCTAGGGTTTAGAGTTCAAATATCTAGGTTCACCAAGTGTTTAACCCTTAAAATATATATTAGAGAATATAGTGTTAAAGGGGATAGAGATAACCTAGGGCACAATGGTGATAAAATGTCTCTATAGTAGGAAAATTGAATTCTAAACTCATATATAACATACGTTGAATTCGTTAAACTAAGATAGGATAAAAATAACATACACAACTACACTAGTTATGGAAATAACAAAGAAGTAATATACTTAGTTAGTTCTAATGTTACTACAAATTTGGATCTAGAACAAGCAATAATGAGATAAAAGATGATTCTAGAATAATCATCCTATTTTAATTTGAATGCCTCTATATCTATAGACATTAGTGTTAATATGGGATGGTTATGTTGATGCTACTATCTAAACTTGATGCAAGTGTCCTATATAAAATACCTACCAAAAAAGGATGTGACCACCTAGATGTTATCTTCACCTTCACTCTAATGCATTCATATCTAGTTCATGGACTATCACTCCTCATGAAATTATAAAACTCTATATATTCATCCTCATAGTGACCTTGGGTAAAATGGGTTAGTGGGAACATAGTGTCAAACTGACCCCAAAGATCCCTCCATTAATGAGTTTTTCCTATATATCTAGTAATTTAAAGAAGGCCTCATACTGATGTAGTTATCCCCTATGTGTTGGCTTTTGTGTGAATCATTTAATGTGTAAAACAAGTAAAATAGTGACCTAGTTTGTAACTTAGAAAATGTATCTCTTAGGCTGTTCCTTTAGTTATTCAAACCTATGTATGTGATGTCCCTATGACTGATATGGAAATGGGATAAAATAATGAAGTTTTTATCGCTTGAGTGCTTGATTGAATGCCTTTTATAAGTTTTATGGTGATTAGGTAAGATGTTTCTAGGTGAGGAATGGATGAGGGTTGATCTTGTATTTATGTAAATCAATTTGGAGAAGTAACTCACATTAAAGAAATTAGGTTGACCATTAGGATATGTTTCATTTGTAGATTAGATGACTTTAGATCATTGGACACTTATGTCAATCAAGACACATATGTTGACATAGATATCTATCTTGAATGTTAGTGTCCTAGGAGTAGGAAAGTAGGTACAAACTCAGAACTTGTAGAGGTGGAAGATAAACAAGTTTTAATCATTCTAGGAAAGATAACAAGTCTAAGTCATCAACATAATATTGTTCAGACCAAGAGATAGGCCAATGGGCACAAAATAAATTAGATTCAACACTTATTAAAATGAGAAAGGTATAAAACTAAGAAGAATAACCAATGTTTGAGTTTGTCAAGTTTACAAGACTAAGGTGTTATATAATCCATAAATATCATAAAAAATTATTATAACTCTTTAGAAATTTATAAGTTATACCAAACTATATTAAATAGAGGAAGCACATTTATTATTAAAATATAATCTAATAATATATCATATATAAGTTACATGATAAACTGGATGGTTTCTACACCTAACAAAGAAGTTTAGTTATACAGTTACAATAGTAGAGAAATATGGTCCATAGTGAAGGAAGTAATTTTATCATATTTGTTTGTTATCCTAATCCTTTTTAGGTTATGTAATCCATCTTCATACTTTACTAACTACCATAAATCATTAGGTGTAACAACTTAATTTCATGGTTAAAATATTTTAGTTAGACTACATGTTGGAGCAAATTTCATGTAGTTTCTATGGGTTATTTATTTGTGCCTTCAATTTCTATAGGATGTTATCCATTTTTTAATTGATATTTCCAAATGGTAAATAACCCATAAAATATTGTTATAGTTTATCATCAACTTGGTATTTGATACGGGTTGTAAGAATCAACCACCATAGGTACTACAGGTTGGCTTACTTAGTTTATATATTTTGACTGTATCCATGTTATCTAAACATACCACATCAAAAATAAATCTAAAATAGAAGTAAAATTATATGATGCAAGCTTAATTCATGAAACAATAATTTTATCCATTAAACATAAAGAGGTTTACATTATATTCATTAAGTACTAAGTGGTAAGAAAATTACAAAAGCCAAATTTTTATGCTTATAAATAGTATCAAGAGTTAAAAAAAGAGTTATGGTTGCTATAAATTTTTTCATTTACATGGCTCATCATAGCCCCTAACTAATCATACTGCTTGTCCTCAAACAACCTAAACCTTTGTACAAATGAGCAAAGGGTCCTAAAATCAACTGGTTCTACCATACCTTATCCTTACTTTGTGAAAAGTAAAAAGTTATTTTCTATTATTCTCCACTTTATATATTTAACTTATTCATTAAACTATTCATTTTCTTTCCTATCTGAAATAGGAAACCATAAATGAGGGGGTTAGTAGGCTATAACAATCCAATTTAACATTTTTATTCTTACAACATCAATATACTTGGTAACTACTTAACCCTAATTTGGATTAGGAATACTAAATGGTATAGGGTCAAGGATATATAAATGATAGGGTATAAGTGTGAATATCAGATCTACAATAGGCTAATTAATTGTGCAAAACTTATATGTACCATATGATAAATTTATCAAATTGAGATAAGTAATAAATGGAAAGTATAACTATATTATATATAAAAATGATGCAAAATAGTATAATTATCTAGTTCTAATGATAACACAATGTTAGATATATTACAAGATAGAATTAGGTGGGGATACAATTCTAGAATAGTTATCAAATTTTAGATCTGGTGCCTCTATCTCTCTAGATAGTTACATTACCTTGGGATGGTTGCATTGATGTTACTATTTGGGTTTGATGCTAGTGTGTTGTATGAAATATCAGCTAAAATAGTTTTAAACCACTTAGATGATTCTATATTTGGCTTTTTCGTCACTCTAGTGCATTTATATCTAGTTTATAGACTATTGCTCCTAGTGAAATGGTAAAACCCTAGCTTTTTGTATTCAATGTGATCGTGAGAGAAAATGGTTTAGTGGGAACACAATGTTGAGATGACCCACAATGACCTCATTATCAAATGACATTACCTACATATCAAATACTCTTGAAGAGGGCCTTAGACTCAAGTAGTTATCTCCTATGTGTTGGCTTGTGTGTGAATCATGTAATGTGTGTAAATCAATTACAATAATGACATAACTTGTAACTTAGAAAATAAGACCTAACAAATAATCCTTTTGTACTTTAAAGCTGTATGTGTTGTACCTATGAATGGTATATAAATAGGGAATATATTTATCAATTGAATGCTATATAGAGTGATTTTGAAAAGTGCCTTGGTCTGATTGTTAGGTGATAAATGAATGAGGGTTGATATTATATTTATACCGATCCTATCAGGAGATAACTCACATTAAAGCACCTAGACTAACCATTGTAATACATTTCATTTGTAAATTAGATGACTTTATGGCATTGGACACTTGGGTTATGGAAGGAAAATAATGTTGACACTAATATTTATACTATACATTAGTGTCCAAGGAGAAGGAAAGTAGGTACAAGCTCAAAAATTGTAGAGGTGTAAGATAAGTACATTTTAAGCATTCTAGGAAATATGAGATGTTTTTTCATCAATATAAGGTTGGTCATACTAATAGATAGGCCTAGGGGCACAAGATAAAATAGATATGAGGCATATAAAATTAATACATGTGTATAACTAAGAGGAATAGCCAAGGTCTGAGTTTTCCAAGTGTACAAGACTGAGGTGCTACATAATCACAAAATATCATCTATATTTGTCCCCCATTTACTCTAGTAATGAAATTTTTAGTTTAAAGGAAATGAATAAGTATTTAGGTGGGTATGCACACCTTGTATTTACTTGAGTTTAATTTGAGTGATTTCTTAGAGTTGAATTTGAGTGATTTATTGTTGATTTAATTAAAAATAAGAGCATGTTAAAATTTATAATAAGTGCATATAGTTTGGTTTAAAATTACTATAAATAGATTAAAATTGAAAGATCAAGGTTTAGGAGTATACCTATGTGTCTATGTATCCACATTGCCTATTAGCAAGTTGTTTTTACAAAAGATGTATCATTTTAAGACTCTAAAATTGGTATTATGATAAATATAGATAGATATTTAAAGTTTATATATCCAAGGAGATAGAGAGAGAGAGGTTGGAAGGCACATACCCCTAACTTTGGAGTAAAAGTGAGTTGTCACCTGGTAGTTGAGATTAGCTTAACTATACAACCCAATGATACTTATACCCTGATGAGTTTAGATGATCAATTCTAAACTATAAACTTGGAAATATTGAGTAATTTAAACACCTCAACCATACCAAAAGGTGAGCCAACTAATGCAGCAGGTTCGCTCGCTAAAGTCTATAAAATTTGGTTGAGTATCAATATGTGTAATAGTTTTGGAATCTAAAATTGATTTGGATTTTTTAATATTAGGCACATGTTTCATATCATATGCACCTTATATATTTATCATGTTAAAACTATGTATAACAATGGTACTATATATATAATTATGCCACAACTATGTATCAAAATCATACAATTATCTATTTTAACCAATTCAAATAGCTATGTAAGTGTGGAGGACATTTTTCCAAAGCATTCCCCCATTATATATATTGATAAATCTAAAAATTGGTATAAGAACTAATGTGTAATACATGTTTCCAAAACATGCCCCCATAGTAAACTAAAGATGATGAATATTGAGTAGGTGTGGAGAACATGCTTCCAAAGCATTCCACAACTAAATATGAAAACTATGAATGTGTGGAAGCTATGTCCATATTACATCCCCCATAGAATATAAAAATTGGTATAAGTATTGAATATTGAATAAATGTGGAGAACATGCTTCTAGAGCATGCACCCAGTATAATTTGGAAATTGTGAATGTATGGAAACCATGTCCAGATGACATGCACCCATTTAATCTAAGAATTTGAAAAGTGTGTAAAACATGATTCCAAAGTATGCACCCACTAATATTTTCCCCCTTTGAGTTGAGATAAAATACCACCTAGAAGTTACCTCACCTCAAAAAGGTAATACAACTGTAAATCTATGAATGTAACAATGTAGCATAAATCATTGAAGCACATGAACCAATGTGATCACATGTAGGCCTAATATGCATGATAAATATCATAGAAAAATATAGATAATAATATTAAAAGATAAACAATAAAATAAACACACACACAAGATTACTAAAAATTAAGTCAAAAGGAGATGGTCTAAGGAGACCAAAATCAAGGGGCATGTTCAAATGCCACAAAATCAAATGGACATGACTTAGTAAAATGTTTAAAAATGAATAAATGACATATTAAAATGTATATACACAAGCAATGACATCTTCAAATGTATACAAATTAAAACATAGGCATAAGGGCCACATATAATGAAGCATATTAAAATTCTTGAACAAGCAAGATAAGACACTCAAGGAAGTGCATAAAGGAAAAGTCATAAGCAACTAACATAAACATGTCATAGTGGCCCATGGATAAAATGTGTTATAAAAAAAATGATAGTACATAACATATGGTGTACCTTGTATAGTTTATAATCATGGATAATAGGCATGTGTAAGTAGAAATATAATCTCAGACATATAGTGTAAAGTTATCATCGAATCATATAACTTGTTTGTATCAAGATTATAAAAGATGGATGCTCCAAACATCATGGTGATGTGAGTAGAGGTAAATACCAACACCCATAAGTGTATCATGTATTTGTGTATTCTTAAATATGTGTATGTAGGAGTAAATGATATGTTATTTCTCAACATGAAACTAACACATAGATGCCAAGGATCCAATAGAACATTAGGTGCTGAAAATGATTTTGGATTTTTTTAATGTTTTTCATTTTTATGGTATTTTTGAAAAGACAAGATCATCCTATGATCTCATCCAAAGTATTATCATAATATCTCTACATTTGAAACCTGGTGGTACTACCAAGGATCATGCATAGATGAAATATATGTCACTATAGTACATGTGATGCTTGACATATGTATAATAAGACTCTAAGGTCATGAAGTACCAATATAAGGAATAGGGGTTCTTAAAACCCATCTCTTTGTACTTTATGGTTTCTTTAGAATAGAAATAGTAGGAACATGTTTAAGTACTCTGGATATCTAGATATGGTGCATAGAATATGAAGATTCTATGGAACCCACCGTCTATCTCTAATGTAAAGGTTTCTAAAGTATTAGTTTTCTAGTAAATGGGATCACTTTTTGGCTACCCTTTTATGGTAGAGTATCCTTAATAGGCTTGATAATTCACTACCTAGTAATAATTTCTCTTGTTCAAAAGGATGCTCATATGGAATAGTATAAACTGAAATAACTTGATTGACATGAATGTAATTTATATACCCATATACTATAGTACTTCTCAAAGATTATTTATCCATGGTCATACCAATAACATGTTGAAGACACATGTATAATTTATAACTAAATAACTAATAACCATAAGTATGGGACCAACCTGTAAAGGTAGATTAATATTTCCAAGAACCTTCTGGGATGTCCTATCAAATTCTCTAACTAATGAGTATAACCCAAATGCATAAGTAATGTCATGGTGATAATATTTTCTCTTACACCATTATCAATCATAACATTGCATATGGGGTGTTTATCAAGGCATGTTCAAATGAATAAATAATGAATATCAAATTCATCATCCTTAATTTCATTGTCATCAAATGAAATGGTATGTTTCTAAACCATAAGAGGTATATGTTACGTGTAAGTACCAATAAACCCATATAGTGGGTGTGCATAATATGATGGAGGAGGATGTACATTATATTCCATTTAGAGTTTTGGTTCCTTCTTATAATGGTCTTGTAAAGGAATGTTAAAATATTTTTTGTTTTCTGGTGATCACTAGGTTGTGAACTAAATTCCTTTGGAGTATCATCAAATGTAATTTTTTTGGTCATTGATGAGGTCCTATATCTTATGCTTCAAGGTAAAACATCTATTTTTAGAATTCCCAAGGCCTTGGTGATAGTTACAATAAGAATTTGCACATTATCCTTTAGTTATAGGTATATTTACATCAACCTCTATAGGACGAGGGAGAGATATAAGATGACACTCTACCAACCATGGGAGTAATGAAGTAGGAGGCTTATGTAAATGTGTAAATTGTCTCCTTGATGCATTAGATAGGACAAGCTAATTAGGTTGTTGTGCAATGGTGTTAACCATGTTGATTATTTATTTTTTAGTATTAGGAGGGTTTACCTTATAACTTGGTTTAATTTTAATTTTTTTACTAGATGTAGATGTAACTTGTGTGTTTACTACATCTTAAGCGTATTCAATGACATAAGCTTCATTTCATGGTTTCATAAAACATGGCATAAGTCATCAAAAGATTGAAACTTTTTGAAAATAATGGATTCATGTAAAGGAGTAAGTAAATTTTTCTTGAATATGTCTTTCAACTCTTTGTCTACCATAGGATTAGTCATTTTAGCTAGTATTGTCTTATATCTCAAGATATATTCATTGATTGGTTCATTGGTTCCTTGTTTTATCTTTTCAATTTGAGCATAGGAAACCTTCTCGATAATGATAATAGAAAAGTGTGCCAAAAATTGATCTACAAGAGGTTTGAATACTTTCATAGATTTAAGAGGTAAGTAGTGAAACCACCTCAACCCATAGTCCTTGAAGCTCTTTGGAAATAATTTGGTCAAAATTTTATCATTGGTAGCTTAATCAAGGCATGTTATATATAAGGTTCCAAAATGTTGTTTTGGACCACCCTTGCCATCATAAAATGTGAACTTAGGTAAAACAAAAATAGTTGTCAAAGGGTATAAAGAGATATCAATTGAAATAGAGTTTTACAAGACATCTTGTGAATCTATAGCATGTGAAGACTTTAAATCCTTTTGTTCTACATTTGTAAACTTGCCCTTCAAGGTATTTATAACTTGAAGGAGTGATTGAATTGTAGGCCCATTAAGATTTTGATTAATAATTTGAGTAGTCACCATAGGGGATGGAAATATGTTTGGATTTGTAATAAGCATTGAAAATGATATTTGTGTTGAAATAACATGTAAGTTCATAATATATGTATCAATAGTAGTTTTAAGGAATAAAGGTTGAAACACATAATTCATGCCCCCATTAGATATATTGAGTTGTAATGTGTTCAAGGGGAACGATGCATCCACCAAAGTTTTCAAATTTTTGGCCTCAATTATATTTTTAAAGATTTTATTAAGATCTTTAGGGTTTGGTCGAATGCACTCATGAAACATTATAATTATATGCACATGGTATTGTCTACTTGGTCATTTTCATTTTTTTCTAGATTTTCATTATCAAAATCTTCTTTTATGATAACCCTATCAAGAATTTTTTCATTGTCAACATGGGTACCATCATGATCCAAGGTATGATATCCCTCATTAGTTTGAGACATCTTGGATGGTTTGAGGGGAAAATCAATATTTTCAATAGACACACCCCCAAATCTAGGGTTATGACTAGGTTGCATGAAAAATAATACCAATAGAAAATTAAAAATCACAACAATCTAAAACCCTAACTAGTTTAAAACCCTACTAATTAGAAAAAATTACATTCACATGAATCAAGTTCACCAAATGTTTAACCCTAATTTAGATGAGGATCTAACTTGGGTATATAAGGTTAAAGATATAAAAATGATAGGGCACAAGGGTGAATATTATATCTATATTGGCTAATTAATTATGCTAAACTCATATGTATAATATGATTAATTTATCAAACTAAGATTAGTTATAAATAGAAAATATAACTATTCTAGATATAGAAATGACATAAAAGAGAGTACTTAGTTGGTTTTTAATGTTAACATAATGTCTGATCTAGAATAGGTCAGAAGTAAGTGGGGAGATAGTTCTAGAAAATTTGTTATAATATGAATGTTGTGCCTCTGAATCTCTAGACAATTTATTTATCCTAAGACAATTACATCGACACTACTATCTAGGTTTGATGTTAGTGTCTTATATAGAATATTAGTTGAAATAGGGTGTGACCACTTGGATGATTTTGGATTTAGATCACCTTTAACCTAGTGCATTTATATTTAGGTTATGGATTGTCACTCCTAGTGAAATGGAAAAACCCTAGCTTTACATCTTTAATGTGACTTTGGAAGAAAATGGATTAGGGGGCACATGGTGTCAAGTTGGCCCATAATGACCCCACTATTAAAGGGCATTACCTACATATATAATTATCTATAGGAAGATCTCATACTCATGTAGTTATCCCATATGTGTTGGCTTGTGTGTGAATCATGAAATGTGTGTAAATCAAGTACAATAATGATATAGTTTATCACTTGGAAAATAAGACCTTATGACTATTCCTTTAGTACTTAAAACCTATAGATGTGTTGTACTTATGATTGGTTTGGAAATAAGGAAGATATTTATAAATTGAATGATTGATAAATTATTTTTTATAAGTGTCTTGGTCTCTTGGTTTGATTGATGGGTGAGGAATGAATGATGGTTGATATTATATTTACACTAATCTTATCAGGTGATAAATTACATTAAAATAGTTATACCAACCATTATAATATGTTTCATTTGAAAATTTGATGAATTTAGGGCACTAGACATGTGTCAAGGCATGAAAATAATAATTATGCTACTATCTATCCTAAACATTAGTGTTTAAGTAGTAAGAGAGTAAGTACAAATTCAAAACTTGTAGAGGTGTAAGATAAATACATTTTAAGCATTTTGTACAAGATGGGATGTCTGTTTCATCAATATAAGGATGGTCAAACTAAAGGATAGGCCAAAGGACACAAGATAGAGTAGATACAAGGCTTTCAAAAGTAAGGAATGTGTATAACTAAAAGGATTAGCAAAGGTTTAATTTTTTCAAGTGTACAAGACTAAGGTGCTATGTAATCACAAAATATCATTTATAGTAACCATGTTGAGTGTTTCCATGTAGTTATAACATGAAAATGGCTCCTTATTTTTCAGCTACAGGGTCAATTCAGTCCATATTATTATGCAAGAATTATAGGATTCTTGAGTTTTCTTTTTTATTAAATATAATTACTTATTTTCAACATAAATTTACTCTTTCCTAGTTCTAACAACTACTTTTCTTATGTTCATCAATTTTACCCATTCTTGTTCTGTGATATCAAGTTGAGTAGCCTCTCCTCTAAACTTTAATGTTGATTCCTTTTATTTTTCATGGTAATAAACTATCATTAAAAATATAAGAATAAAAGTCTCTCAATAATACATCACCCATATACAAATTTGGGTTCCAATCTAAATCATGGGGAACAATATAATTGTGCATGTAAAACTCACATAGCTGATTTTATATTCAAGAGTGATATTATTATATAGCTCAAATAAATAATGAGGATCACTAACCAATTTTGGAAGGTCACAATAAGTTCCCATAAACTAAAATTTTACCCATTTTTCTTCAAGATACACACCATAGACCCTTGTAGGTAGTCTATAATTGATGGGTTGTATTGTTAGTTAGCTCATATACTCAACCTTTTATTTAAATATTATGATTTTTTATTAATTATCCTTATATTTATTATTCAAATCCTCATTTTTTTCCTTCAATAGGATTAACTAAATATTCCATTATAGCTATAATGTTTTAATTTTAACACCCCTTTTTAGGAATAATTCCTCATGATTCCATCCTTCTATCTAAATTGAAATGGATGATAAAGTCAACTCAATTTGAGTGGAAATAAAGGATTATTTTCTTTCTATCCTTCCTATAACCATAGAATATTTTTATACTAAAGGTTGAACTAGGGACTTGTAGATTTCAAATTTCTTCTTTTACCATCCTGGCCAAGGCATCTAATCTATTATCTCTAGCTTCTAGCTCTCTGATCCTTGTATTAGGATTTTCTATTTCCCTATGGGAATATAATAAATTTTTAGGGGTTTCTCTTTCCTATGTATCCATTTTAATATCATTGGGATTTTCTTTCATTTTTTCCTCTCTTGTATTTTTTGGAGCACCCTAATGCTTCATTTCTCCATCAAAGTTACTATTACAGATCCACACCATAGGGTCTAGGACCAAGTGTGAAGGGGAAAAGTGAGTTTGGTTATGCTGAGTGAATGTGTGGAGAGTATTTATATATAGTAATAAAACACACATTTAATGGAAATAAAATCTTATTCAAATAAATATAACTTCTATTTAATAGTAAATAATAGGCAATAGTTACAATGTGTTACAAAATAGATATGTAGAGCATGCTATCTATATTATGCATGTGTGTTGTATAAACCAAACTAACTAAGGATATATGTGTATGTTACATATTTAACATGAATGATACAAAATAAATTTTAATTTTTAGTAAAATACTATAGAGGTTATTTAAATCTCCCTATCAGATGTGGTAGTTAGTAATAGTCTAAATAACTAATGTCTAGGATGCCTTAAATGGTTCCCAATCCCATGATCCTTAGTTAGTGGATAAATTATATTTGGAATAATTATTGTGTTATGTTGTCAGGGTAGATAAACACATGGTTATGTTGAACTGGGGACCAAATTAGCTAGTGAGTCAATGAGCGAATCCCTATGAAGTGCACAATGTTGTTAAGTGAGGAGTGAATAGTGTGATGTGCATGTTATGATCTAAGGTGATCATTACATGAAATTTTATGAGTAGGCATGGGACTTATTTGTAAGTTTTTTAGCTAAATTCAGGCAAATGAGTGTGCATGGTTATGTGATAGGTCTAAGATCTATCTAGAAGAACAAATGAAGAGTGTTTTCAATTATGTATAGGCTCCACAAAGATCATTCACCTTTTATTAAATAGTAATGGTATCCATTACATAGGTATGTAGATAAGTAAACTCTAGTCAAAAATTTTAAGAAGTATACCACTTAACTTGATCATCATATTGTCCAACCTTGATCACTCAAAAAGGTTAATGTGTTCCATGTTAGGAACATGCATTTTTCTCTTTGATGATCTAGTCTTTCTCTATGGGGTGCAAGTGTTTAGGATCCAAATTAGAAGGATATTATGTAAATGTTGGTTCAATAAGTGGTAGAGTGTAAGGCTTGATAAGTTCCACATTGAAGCTTGGGTGCATGCCTAAATATGGAGGCAAATCAAGAATGAAGGCATTTTACTAGTTACACACAAAATGGTGTAGGTACCATAACATTGAGGTTTGATATTTTGGTGTGGACATTTGAAGAATTATT
Source organism: Torreya grandis (assembly GCA_037957365.1). Classification (NCBI taxonomy): domain Eukaryota; kingdom Viridiplantae; phylum Streptophyta; class Pinopsida; order Cupressales; family Taxaceae; genus Torreya; species Torreya grandis. Next base: position 6,005,957 of record JARHVA010000051.1, on the reverse strand, counting down.
TATAAAGGTACAACCAAAATTTATCATCAACTCAAAATTTAAGAGGTGTGGGATGTGTTTTATTGAACTTCTTTTACTTTTATTGTGTGCAATGGAAAATCTATTGAGCCTATTAATGAAAATAATGGATGTGTCATAGAAACTTCTCAAATTTGTCTGCTTCCCATTCTTGTGTATATAAATCAATATTGTTCGATGCATGATAGGATATTCCTATATTTATTTAAGGTTGAAACCCAATATATGTCTAGAATAGACTATGACATATAAAGATATGCATCACTCTATTATAGGTGTGTTAAATGTATAAGATATTATCATCCTAAGTGTGAACATGTGCATGGTTGGACATTCATAGATGTTGAACAAGTGTGTAATTGAAAACATTGGTTTTCCCATTTGTATGTGGATTAAGAGTTGTTAACCAATCTAGTTGCATACCCATCAATTCCCATAATGTTTTCCAAATTTGACTTACAAATCAAATATCTCAATCAAATATGATGGATGTCAAAAGCCAAAAATGAACTAAAAAATGGTTGAATAAATATTTCATAGTGCTAGCTACATTAATATTTTTCTTACAAGTTATATACACATAATATTTTCAACCTTTTATCAAATAATAATGCTTTACATCTTGCAGGAACCTATTGAGACTCAATATTTCTGAGTGCATGCCTTAAGGGGTGCATCAAGAAAGGGGTGGGTATACATTTTTTACTTAATAATATTATTTTACATTTTTCCACATTATTACCAATCCAACCAACTCCTAAAACCATTCCCTAATCTATTTCTTCTCCCTTGATTATTCCTCTAGTCTTTTCCTCTTTCCATGCCTCCTTTTCTTATCTTAAACCCCTTTTGGTTAGTTAGTTATACTAGGTTAATTGGGTTGACCCAGTACATTTTAGGGGTAGTTTTCACTTCCTTATCTTGTTAGTCTTTCAACTGACCTAGCTTAGACCTAGTGAATTATCCCCAAAAACACACTAGGTTGAATGGGTCGACCCTATACAACTGATGTTTCTAAGAGGATTTAGGGAAAGATCTAACTATAAATATAAGATAATTTCATAATTATTTCATATGTGCAATCAAGAGTTATTATTCACTCTCGCTTCTTCATAATTTACTCTTCCACCATTCTAATTGAGGAGACATAGCTTAGGTTTCTTATTTGGAGAATCTAATCTTGTGGATAAGTCTTATATGCTTTGGACTTTTTTAGTTATCCTTACAAACCAAAATAAACTCTTGTGAATCCCCATTGGCCATGGGAGAGATTAAGTCTTGATGGGTTCACATTCAGGTAAGTATATTCTAACTTTGTTCTCCTCTCTTTAAGTAGATAGAAGTAGCATAAGTGTTGGCTTGAATAATACTATCTTTCATATTTTATGTATTTGTGTGTTACTCATACATAATTTTATTAAGGTTCCCTATACATATTTATTTTATAATATCTAACCCTCACTTTTTGCAACAAGCTTTGGTGTGCACCAAAGTATATTTAATTTTTTGTTATTAGAATAAGTGAATGTTTTAAACCTTAGAAAACCATTAGGGTTATTGTACAATTGTGTTAGACTGTAAGCTTTGGAACCCTTCCTAGCATAATATGTTGTGATAAGTGATCCCCTAATTGGGTCTAGAGGATCCCCATATTGGTCATGCTCCTACTTCATAAGTGTATCCCAATTGAAAGTGTAGGTATGCTCTATCTTCTCTGAGTCAAGATTAATTTATAAACATGATGCATTTTTTATTTCATACATTATGATGAACCCAATGTGAAACTAACCCTTACAATATTTATTTCACTTATTTTGATTCTTTTAGTCATTCTTTTTATCATTTTGGATCGACTCTATCAACCTAATTTTATAACTTCTATGCGTATGTTTCCAAGAGTAGGCAACTAGATCAACCTAGTCAACCCAATATAGGTTTCTAATCTTTCAGACATCTAGTTCAGCTTACTAGGTTAACCCAATTGACTTTTTACATTTTTATCACTCTGTAGCAGGTTTTTTCTACATAGCTTGATCGATTCTATTGACCCATTTTATAGGTTTCTCAATCATACTTAAAGGTTATTCATTAACAATATGCCCTCATTTCATATCTAATCCACCAAGGTTCCTTTCTACCTCTCTATTTATTTATTTTCTATCTTTCCTTTCATAGTTTGTAGGCTTTAAAACTGCCTTTACATAATGAACTGGATCGACCCTATTGACCCAATTTTGTGTTTAGTGTGATGTTTAAAATAACTAGGTCAACTCTAGCTGACCCTATACATTTTCAAACATTGCTTCCATAGTACATATTTAACCCTATTGACCTTATTCTATATTTTGTGCATATAGTGTCAACACTATACCTTATTTCAATTTGGAATTAATCTTTATCTACTAGTAATTAGCTCACACATTTCTTTTCCTATTGCTTACATGCTTTAGAATAGCTCACATAGTTTAATTAGGAGATTTTTAATTAATCACTTAGTTTCACTATTTCTATTTTATGCACACATGACCAAATCAAAGAAACATAAATAAGCACTTTAGCATTTTATCTACCTAAGGCCAACCTACTTGGATTTTATCACTAAGGGGGAACCTGACTTGATGCTCTGGTTAAGTATAAAGCATGGTTAATGATAAATTATGGATAAGAACCTAACACCCTTATCATTGTAGTGTGTGAAGTGAGGGGGTAGGCACCAATACCAAGCCTATATCATTTCTACTATAGTGCTTTTCAGCCCAAACTACCTAAAACCATCCTTAGATTACTATCTAGTTCTTTATTTTATAGCCAACTTCCCATCACATTTAAAATCATATTCTTAATAGTCTAATAAGACATCTTAGGTTAACCAAATAGTTAGCTCTTTAATTTCTAAGTTAATTACTTGTTATTTTCTCAATTGTGTGTACAAAAACTTGCATTAGCCAATATTAGTACAAGGTTTTGTTTTGTGCAACTCAATTAGGTTGGCCTATGTTGATCCAATTGACTATTTATTTACCTTTAGTTCTTACTTTCATTGATTAGCTAAAAAAATTATCTTGTTTCATCTCATAACTTGTTATCAACTTTCTCTTTTTCCCTATCTATTGTACTAGGTTAGCTTAATCAACCTTGTACCTTTTTCATCCCCTATTCACTATACTAGATTGACCTAGTCGACCTTGTATAGTTTGCAAACCCTTTTACCTCTTTTTTCTACATCTGTTTATAATAATGGATCAACCCAGTTGACCTTGTATAGTTTGTAGGTCATGTTCCCTTTACTAGGTCAACCCAGTCAACCTTGTATAATTTTTTGCTTTATTTTATATCTAGCTTAATTCTTTGTCTACTTGACTTAGTTTTTTGTCTCTTTTGTCTCTATTTATTATTATTATTATTGCTTATCATTCTTTTTCTTCCCTCAAACATCATGTCCCTTGTCAGAATATTCTTAGATAACATGAATCCATTTAAACACTATATGAGGTTCTCTTTACTTCTTATGTTTTTCCATCTTTTCTTTTTTTTTTCAGCTTGTGGGGCATCTTGTGATGCCCATCCACACATTTATATAACCTTTGGGGCATCTTGTGATGCCCACCCACATATCATTTCAGATTTTGGAGCATCTTGTGATGCCCATCCTTACATCCACTTACCCTTTGGGTCATCTTTAAATTCCCACTCTTATTCTACCTAGCATGCTACCAAACTAATTCAACTTGAAAAAACCTTCCAAGACATATAGTCTTGTCTCTCACATGCTCATCTTTGATATAGATGTTAGTGTAGGATCCTTCTTTTTCTTTCATGATTTTTATATGCTATCTATCTAACACTTTTTTTAGGTTACTTACATGGGTATTTCCCTTTACAATAATTTCCTTCCTTTCACAAACCTTTAGTCATCCCTTTTGGTCTTTTGGTTTCTTGATGTACCATAGTCTTCTTTATCTTTTTATATTTTCTATTATTTATTGCACCCCTTGGTTTTTTATTTTTTGAGTTAATTTTTGAGATCATGGATAAGACCCAACATTCCTCATAAAACCTCCATATTTTACTTATTTTTCTCACACTTTTTACTTTCCAATGTTATTTTAGCATCCCTTGGGTTTTTCTTTTGTGAGTTGATTTGTAAAACCATGAATAAGACTCAATGTCTCTCACAAAAACCTAACATTTTTTTTCTTATCTCACTTTATTTTTCATATTACTTGTTGGCACCCCTTGGGTTTCTCTTTTATGTAGTTTCTGTGTAAGATCATGGATAAGACCTGAACCTCCTCATATAATTACCATCTTTGTATCATTTTTACATCTTTGTTCTCAAACTTTAGCTTTTGCTTCTTTTGTTAGATGGAATTTGCATAATAATTTATGTTATCATGTTTTTCTCTATTTATCTCATTCATATGATAAGGAATCACACTTTTCTATCATTATATCCCTCTTTGCCCCTTTGTCACATTTTTTTGTGATTTGAAGTCATTCAAATTATTCTATATGTCATTCCTCTTGATATCCCATTTCTTTCATCTCCACATTGGATAAAATAAGGTCAAATTCAAGATACCACTTTTATTTCACTTAGATTTATGAGACTCTTAGACCGCATACTCTTTAAGGTTCTCTCCCTTAGCAACCTTACTCTAAGTATTCAAATTAAAGTCATATTTAACATCCATGTTTGGTCTTCCAATTCCATATGGAGGAGGAATAAAAAAATCCATCAAAAAGTTTAAAATCCAAATCATTTGAAATAAAAGGAAATGATATCTAAAAGAAAATATACAAATATTAAAAGTCAAATTCACACCAAAAGATGTGATTCCAAGCACATCTCCTATTTCAAATCAAAGATCAAACTCCACAGTTGGCCTCACATAGATCCAAGGTACTTTAGGGTGTGGTAGGATAGTATATTTTAATAGGGGATTTTAAAAAAACAAAAATGGTGCTACCTACTTTCTCATGCAAGTACCCAATCTTTGTAGTAGACTGATGACTCTGTAAGGGGTTCTAAAGAATGGGGAACACATCACGGTAATGTAGGTCTATTTTAATTTTTATGAATATAGCTTTCATGGGATGATCTATATAATTAATTTGTTAACCTAAGACTTGTGTGGCTAAGAGAAATTATTTAGAGTCCTCAAGGTTAAAAGTCCTCTTGTTTTGACAAACCTAATTTGAGTGTCTTGAATTCGATAAAGAGTTTCTCTACCTTGGTTTTTCCCTCATTCTCCCCTTCACCCATTTTATTTCCCCCATTGATATAAAAATTGTGATTCCAAATCTATTTTCCATTCTTTAATTCCTTCTTAATCTCTTAAAAACATGCTAGCACTACTTTTTTTCAATTGTATCTATCCTTAGAGTGAAACATGTTTGAGTAACTATGGATTCTTCTTTCTTTACACCATGATTTTATATTTATACACTTAGTTTAATTCCATTTTACCATTTATAATTATTTTTTTGTCCTAATATTATGGACACCTAAGTTAATACCCTTTTTTTCATTATTGAGTGAGTTTCGCTTAGGTTGGCTTGTTACTTCTCAATGTTGTTTTCCTTTTTTATGCTCATTTTTCCATTATTGAGTGAGATGTGGATTGTTAATACTCACTCATCAATGTTATTTTACCATTTTATTTAAGTATTTTACCATTCATTATTTTTTTTTACCATCATGTTTGAATTGTATCCTTGGTTTGACTTTGTGAGTTTATCTTTCTTACTTAAGGATAGCTTGTTTGAGTTTTTCAATCTTTAGTAGCCTTGGATTTTTGGTTACCCAATTTAATTTATTATTTAACTTGGTCATTTGGTATAACATACCACTTATCACCCTATATTTAAAAATTTATAAAGTATGTCCTATCCTCATAGCACCAACTATCTTGGGTTTTCTTTAATTTGTTTGTTTTTTCTCTTTAGTTTTATATTCTTGGGTTTGTCAAAAGCAGTCTCTACACCCTACACAATCAAAACTAATAACAAAATAGATAACTTTCTTAAGATAAAGGTAACTCAAGGTACACATTACATTTAATTTTTAGTCATTTAATTTTTAGATTAGTTTCCCTTTCAATTATTTAATTTTAGTTATTTTTGCTTTAAAGTACTACAACTTTATTTTAGCATCAGTGTTGTGTGTTACTATCTTCTTTTTCAAAGCACCATCCCCTATTGCACCTTAGTGACACATGATGAGATTCAAGTGGGGAATACATATACATATAATATTTTGAACATTTTATCAAATAATTATTCTTTATATCTTATAGTAACCTATCGAGACTCAATCTTTCTGAGTGCACACCCTAAGGGGTACACCAAGAAAGGGGTGGGTTGACCTTTGGTGCTTTATAGGATTATTGTCCCTTTTTCTACATTATTACCAATAAAACAAGATATAAAAACCATTCCCTAAGATATTTTTGTTCCATAAAATATTCCTCTAATCTTTTCCTCTTTCCATCCCTCTTTTTCTTAAACCCCTTTTGGTCAGTCGACTAGGTCGCCCCATTACATTTTAAGGGTATTTTTCACTTCCTTATCTTGTTATCATTTTTTTAAACTTGGATTTGTACCATTTTATGGGATGAAAATATATCCTCATCCAAGTGGCACAATTTAATCACCTCTCAAGTTTTGGGTAGCGTAAAGAATGACATGAATCTCTACATAGGGCTAACTCCCTTGATGTACCACTTTGAATTGAAACTAATACTAAAATTGGGGGTGAAAAGGGAGAAGGATAAATAAAATAAAAATAATATAATGGAGGTGATAACAAAATAACATTATGACATCTAAACATATGCATATTGCACATGAAATCAAAGGATGAACTAAAAATACACTTCTCTAATCTTCATCTTCTCACATCAATGCTACATTGTGAGGTTATGGATAAATGTGAAAATATAAGAAGATTAGACAAAAGTCTTATGAGGGAAATAATTAATTTAATAACTCATTTAAACCATGAAAATCTCTTGGAACACTTAACATGCCTTAAGAAAAGGCTACAAATAGGTGAAATAAGAAATCCATAGTTTTCACTAAGCAAGATTCATCATCAAATTGAACACACTAAGAATAGTCATAGAGAAGGTAAAAATTAGTTTTATTATTGATAAAAACACATGAATTTGATAAAATCTTCACCATACTTAGGTGGAGCATCTAATACAATGCTAAAATAGCTAGTTCTTTTAAAACTTGTGAGAGAGAGAGAGAGAGAGAGAGAGAGAAGAAGAGAGAAGTCCAAGGGTCACAAGTACACTTGTCAAGCTGATCCAAGGAGTTAATTTTGAATTTTTAGAGGGTATGGGTTAAACCATGCAAGGTATAGAGGTAAAAATTTCAATCTAAGTCATAAACCTCATGAAAAGTGATAAGAAACTCCCCATTTTGGCTCATAAAAATTGCCTACATGATTATCCCTATTTGAACACCTTATAACTGATTATGAGTAGGTATAATGATTTTAATGAAGTTTCCATCCCAGTCATCTAGAATCACTTGTAAAGGACTTATCATCATCTATAGTCTTAAAAACTCTTCCTTCATGCACCCTACACACTTGGATTTCAAATTGGAATCAGTTTCTCATGAAAATCCATGTGAGGGAGTGTATGACACATATAAATACCATACATGAACTTATAATAATTATGAACACATTAAAATCCCATTCACTTGAAGTTCTCACACTTTTCCCTAACTTGTCCAATAGGTCAGTTTTGACTGGTTGAGTTGAAGCACCTGATTTGGACACTTATAATTTGTGTAAAGTAATGAGAGTGATATGGGAAGTTATATTAAGTCTTAATATCTCCATCCACTTGATTTTCATCTATTGAATCCTCCTACAACATAAAAAACATACAAAAATGGTCAAAAATAGCTATTTCTACCATGCCCATACATATATATACATCCAAGAATCATGTGGATCAGATTTAGGGAGTTATTTAAAATGTAAAAAATCTTTAATGGTCCTAATATTCCATTAAATCATCTTTCCAACTCCATTTTTCACAAACTAGTCATTCGGAAGGGTTTTGGAGGGTTTTAGGTTTGTTTGACCTATTAAGGTTATTTCATAAAAAATGATGTCCAAGTTTCCAAAAAATAATTTTTAAATACACTCCTTAAAATACCTAAACTTATCATATTCCCATGTAAGGCATCATGAAAGATATGAGTGTTTAAACTTGACCTATCAAGTTTTTTTTTCCTCTTTCCTACAGGTTTGAGTTAGATTTTGAAAGAAAAATGGATTATTTTGGTTTTATTTTCACTATAATATCTTTAAAACCTTATTAATAACCCCATGAACATTTTTAATAGGGTTTAATTCATAATTCATGTTAAAAATACAAAAGGTCTCTCATTTGGGATCGAGGCTTCACTATGGCTAGTATGTTTGTTTACACTTTAGAGCTCAAACTAACCTTTTAAGGTTTTAATTACCTCAAAAAATATTGGTAACTTATAACATGATACCATAATAATTTCACAACCTATTTTAAATCTTTATTATGGATATAATAAAAAATAACCCCTCATTTGGCCTTTAGGCATAACCATGTTTCATGATTTTGTCTATAGGTTTAAGGATGTAAGGTACCATATTGAACTAAATATTATTTTACATGGTTTATCATGATTATATTTATGTTTCAAAACTATCCATACTTTCTTTAAACGTTTCCATGTCTCCTATTCCACTATCTCCTCTCTTTTCCTCAAGGTTGTCTATCTATGCACAAGGGGAAGTACCCCCTATCTGAGATAAAATAGGAGGTACTTACCCTATATTTATAAACAAATTTTAGGTTTTATATGATTATATAAGTTTAAAATATCATATCTTCAAAAAATTATCCCTTGGTCATCTCATATGACCCTCCAACTCTTCAAGAAACCAAGACTGTTAGTGTGAAAAGGGCTGTGTAGGGTATGCTTTTTAATGGACTATGTTATGCTAATTTAGAGCCCTTATTTTAATTTTATATATATATATATATATATATATATTATGGATAATTTATTAAATAAATTAATTTAATAAATATCCTCAAGTCATTTCATCACCCAATCTTCTATATGCCACCTTATCCCCTTTCTTTACTCAGTCAAAATTGAGTTTCATTGTGATTATGTTTTGTTTGAGAACGCACCCCTGTAGGTTGTTTTTTTAGGAAAAAAGATTGAAATAATTTTTAAAAAATCATATGTAGTTACTTGGAGTCACTTTTACACCTTTTTTAGTTATTATTCATCATATTGAACCTTAATCTTGCTCATTTCCTGGCTTAGAATGTCACTTCCTTGATTGAGTTTTGTGTTTTAGAGTGATGCCTATAGGTAATCATGTATGGTTAGACCTCAAAGATATTGTAATAAAACTAATCAAAGTGTCTCTACACCATTACCTAATTACACATTCTCCTTTCTTCACTTTTCATGCTCAAAGCCACAACCTTTCTCTTTTACTGCCTGAGACACTCCACATAGTGGTTGTAGGTTGTCATTAGAGTTATCAAGGGTTTGTGTAGTTTTTATTTCTCATGTTAAGGGATTATTAATCTTACATTGATCTAAAATAAGGTTTTAACCTTAATTTTTTGACCTTATAACCTCTCCTAGACCTTCACATGAACTGTAAGTTCACCAACTAAGCTCCTTCTCCCTTGACTATGGTACTCTACCCCTTTAAACCCTGCCTACAGGTTATCATCTATGTTAGCTTCCACTAAAATTATTCATGGTGTGAAAATATTCTATATGAACCTAATTAGGTTAAAAATTATGCTTTAAATATCATTCACTTTTGATGTCTCAATACACCATATAACATCAAACTTGAGGTCATTGTGCTATGAATGAGAAACCTTGTTTATTGACCTTACTATAGGTGGATTTGCTTCAACTAGGATTGGTTCTGATATTTGAAAATATCCCTTTAAATTTTATATAAACAAATATCTATTTAAAATTTATATCCACTAATACATCATCAAAACATCAAATTGGGGTCACTATTTCATACTTTGTTGTAGGTGCCTATTCATGACCTGTGTACAGACTACAAATGCTTCTTGAGGAACATGACCTCCCTTAACCTCTTATTTTGATGATAATTAGTTCATACATTTTTTTACCTTCATAAAAAACTATTCAATCATATAGGTAAGTTCAAATTTCAACCTTGGGTGACAAAATGTCATTCCACATCTTCAAAACTTACAGACATCATTGTTTGGTTTTAGTCATAATTTGGGAAGTTTAGGACTATCAAATACTGCCTTCCCTTTATCATATGTACTTCCAAATTTACAATGGTATTTATTGTACTAGAGAAAAAAAAATTCACCACTCTATATGATTTTAAAATCTTAGGAGACACGTCATAATAGGTCTATTAAAAACCCCTAGACCTCTTTTGTCTCAGTTCAGGGACAAAGGGCATAAACACTATCATTACTGCCTAGAGCATAGTTTTCAACATCATATGCCAATATATCCTATAAAATTGGTATGAAATATCCTCATAAAAATATTATGACCTCAAATAAAGTCTTAACATGATTTAAAGATTCAAAATAACACTCTTCATTTATATGTATTGTCTCCCATAAGTGACCATTTTCCTATATGCAGGTAGTGAAGAGGAAATGGGTATAATGCATTGTATTTGACATTTAAAGGTTATATATCCATATTAATACAATAAAATAATTCTGCACACATCAATGAGCTTTAAAAAACCACTAAAATCCTATTCTATCATGGAAACATCTTAAGAAGCTCCTATAGATGAGCATGTTAATGGTAGAATTGTGTGAGTTATTGTGTTGGCTACAACTTCATGGAGATTGCTTTGGAGTAATGATCTAAATGAGGTAAATATAAATATAAAACATTTAAACCTATAAAAATGACATATTTCAACCCCTTGAAATGCTTAGAAAAGCATGAAAATCATGGACATTGTAAGAACAAGCTTGTCACATAGAAAAAGTCTTTTCTTTCAATCTAAGCTTGTAAAATCACTTTTAAAAATGAAAAAAAATATGAATACATATGAGGAGGAATAAAAAATATTTTTTTATCAACATCAGCATCTATATTATTTGGAATCTCTCAAACAAGAGCAAAAACCATAGGGTACATGAAATAGCTAGTAGATTTGCACAGTCAACTTGTTAGAAATTGTTCATAAAGCACATTTGATAAATTTAAAAAATCATTATATTAAAATATATATAAGTTTAATATAATCTCTCAATATAATTTGTCTTGAAACCTCAAGATCTGTTTGTACCAAGTACAAACCTGCAAGTCACTTTTGCTTGCTAAGAAGGGTGAAAAGAGAGATGAATGGTTTTGAGAAATAAATGACACCTAAAAATCAAACCAAGTGTAAAACTAAGCATGGGGAAGCTTAATATTCATATTTAAACATTTTACAAGTGGCACACTTCCCAAAGAGGTTGTATAGGTGCCAAATTCTTCTTCTTTCTCAAGAAAATTACCCATTCTTCTACATAACCTACCATCTTTTAGTTATGTCAGTTGTTTAAGACTTATAAGGACACATGGGGAATTAAATCACATTTTTTAACCTTCACATTTCCAAAAAAACCCTTAAAGAGCATTGAATACACCCTTTTGACCACCCTAAAGTGACCTAAAATGATAAATAGACATAAAAACTAATTGACCAAAGCTAATATAACAGTATTTGACATAATTTGAACTATAATACACCCCATGACACTCATATTAAACCCCATATATACCTTAAAAGTCAATTTTTCACCTATAGGTGCCCTAATTTGATTAAAAAGTCAAATTTAATCAACAAATTAGTGACTCATAGGGGTAGTATGTCTGTTATACTAACTAGATTAGTAGCCTTAATAGTCTATTGGGCCTAGGAGTCATCTAAATTATGATTCAAACAAGGAGATATTTTACCATTGACTTTGAGATTGACCAAGACAAGACAACTAATGACTACCTCAAATGCACAAAGCTAAAGACACCTATAACAAAGAAAGCAAGCACACACACACATATGTGCTCAAAAAACTTAGGGGAATATAAAAATAACTATTATGTATAACTATAAATCAGTCATACCTCTCTTTCCAAGATCAAATGGAAAGTTTCTTGAGTCTTCTTCTTCATGAGATGGATGAGGGTGCCAAGCATGTTGCTCTTTAGATTGAAAACTTTATGGTACAGACCTATTCCATGTCACTTCACTTGAATTTTTCTCAAGTAAATCATCTTAAAATAGGTCTCCAATGTATACATATTCCAATTAACCTTGTACACATACTTAATTTTGTTTCCCACCCTCTTTTGTATGATAAATTTCATCTTCTTTGTAGACATAGTCTCAAAAATAATGATTTCTTGTTCTTTGAAAGATTGAGGCCAATAGAGGCTTGTCTTGACCTCCATAATCTAATGTGGACTTTGATCTTGCTCACTTATGGCATGTTGGACAATGTCATTTTTATTATCTATGACATATTGAACAATATCATCTTTATTTCCATCACTTGTAACTAGCTCTAAAAGAGTTATAGACCCTTTAAGAGATCCAAACTCTTTGCAACTGTCTTCAAATCTATGCCATAAGTCATCATCTTCACTTTGATAAAAATCATGAATGGGAACAACAAGATAAAATTCTTCATATTCCTCTTTATATTCTAATAGGACATCTTCCAAGATTTCTTCTTCAACATAAGGAGTGTATTCTTTCTCATAAAACAAACAAGGAGACTCAACATAAGATCTTGCCTTTTATTCAACACTTGGGAACTCTTGAGGTTCTTCAAATTATACCTTAGCTCTCAAAATTTGATCTTGTTATTCAAGGGTTGTAACATCTTCAAACTCCTTCCTAGTGATGCCAAGACTAGGCATCGTAAAATCCGATGACCTAGCCCAATAAGGTTGCCAAGGAGTTGCATCTTCTTTAGGTAAGAGTTATAAATTATCCTTAACCAATTACTAATTTTGAGGTTCCCACACCATATTTCCATCAAGGCAAAGTATTATATAATGATTACAACAAGAACTTATTGGTGGAGATGGAACATAGGGCTCAAAATAAGATTGAGAATGCAAAGTTGGGAAATATTTTGGGAGCTCTTGAGAAAGGGTGTATGGGGTATGTTTATGGGAAATGAGGGATTTAAATCCATTTATTTTTCTTCCAACATGGACTATTGTATATTCATATTTTCCAATTCAATATATCTATCAAGATTAGCTTCAAACACAAGGTTTCTCTTTTCAATTCTCTCCTCTAACTAATTGGGAAAAGGATGAGTTTGATAGTCTTGATTTGGCTCATGAGTAGGGGTCATGTATGGATTTTAGGAAACTTAGGGAAGTGGATATGAATTATGGTAAGTTTGGTGAGCTTTCCTTTCATGAATCCCTAGCTTGTCCTCTAAGGAATAAACTAAACCACTCACATCAAGCATCTCACTTGTGAGCAATTGCTAATTGGTTCTCTCGATAGGTACCCACTCTCTTTTGACCAACTCTAATGACTATCTCACCTTATGAATGACATGATTAGGAATCTCTATAAAACATATTATTGGTGTGTTAAGATCCAACATGTACCTATCATATCCCAAAAGTGTCTTCTTGAAAGTGGAAATGGGTTGGCTTGAGAAGTGGCTAGGTTGACCAGGTGGAGTAAAACATTAAGGAGGCTGGTTATAGGACTGATATACTTCATGCATGAGACAAAAAGGATCATATTATGGATAATAAAAGTAATATTAAGGATATTAATGATCATGACAAGATTTACCAAGGACTTTTTCATATTTATAGGGAATGGAACAAGCTTGCAATGTCTCACTAACTTGTAGAGAACAAAACTCAATACCAAAGTCAGCCATGAAATTTCATTAAAAGTAAGAACACAAAGAAATACATTCATAAAAATATTCAAAGGATAACTTGGAATTATTGACCATCTTATGTATCTTTTGAGTTAGCATTGATGCTTTGATAGATGCCTCCAAAAGCTGATTATTGAGAGACAACACCAAAAATCTCTCAACCTCTTAGACCAAGAGTCCCACTAGCATGCCAAAAACTATTGTCACTTTTATTTTCATCTTTTGAGGAGATTAAAATCCATCCTCATCTAAGTGGCACAATGGAATCACCTCTAGGCTTGTGGGAAGCCTAAAGAATGAGGTGAATCTCTAGATAGGGCTATCTCCCTTGATGTACCACTTTGAATTACAACTACTAATAAACTTGGGGATTGAAAAGGGAGAAGGATAACTGAAATCAAACTAATCTAAGGGAGGTTATATAAAAAATAACATGATTACATCCAACTATACGCATATTACACTTGAAATCAAAGGACAAACTAAACATACACTTCTCCAATCTTCATCTTCTCACATCAATGCTACATTGTGAGGTTATAGATGAATGTGCAAATCTAGGAGGACTAGAAAAGAGGCCTATGAGGGCCTGTGAGGTTATCAAAGTCTAGGAGTCTGATAATCTAACATACATTTATTTATGGTAGAAATATTACCTTTACACCATGTCACTAAACATTTTTGAGTGGTATGTGACTCGATGCCCATATAACATGAGCATTGTACTAAGTGTGTAGTTTGATTCATTAGTGTGAATTTTGAAAGAATACATGATGTTGGGCATTTCAATAATAATAAATGCATAGATCCATTTTTTGAGTACCTTAAAATCATGTTATTTTTCATGAGTCCAATCAAACATGGATTTTTCATGTGTTATTTGGATTAGAGCCTAAGAGATATGTGAGAAACTGAGGATGAAACTATGGTAGAAGTTATCAATTCAAGAAAACTCCTCAAATATATGAGATTGTTTGTAGTAAGATATTCCTAGATCATCTTGATCTTATCTAGGTCTTCATGGATTCCTATTTGATTAATGATTTAGCATAGGTACTAAATCTATACAACATGGAATGTACACTTTGTTAAGTTAGATTTAAACATGTGTTGATATAAGGTGTTGAATATGTGAGAGATGTGTTCCATTTACTCCTCCTACGTCTTATTGAAGATGTGAATATCATCCAAGTAAATTATGATGAAGGAGTTGATAAAAATCTTGAGTAGATCATCCATCAAGCACAAGAAATTTATTAGTGCATTGGTTAGGCTAAAAGGCATGACCATCCATTTATGTAATCCTTCTCATGTCTTGAATCATGTCTTCTAGATGTCTTAAATATGGAATGGGTCCTAGTGGTAACCTAAATTCAAGTTGATCTTGGTGAAGTATTAATCACCTTAGAATTAGTCCAAAAGGTCGTCAATGTATGAATGTAGGTACTGATTCTTCATCATTATCTTGTTGAGTACGTGATAGTCTATGAAAATTTTCCAAGACACATAATTCTTAGGTGCAAAGATTATCAGACTCTCATAAGTTAAAGAGCTTATCTTGATCTTTACTAATAAAAGAGATCTTGAATATGATATTGCATTTCTTTATTTTTATATACTAATTTGTGATATAGGGGGCTATTAAGAAGAGGAGATCTAGGGACCAAATTGATTCAATGATTTACTACATAATGTGTTAGAAGGTCTTCAAGATCTAAAAATACTTTGCTACACTACTCAACTTGTTAAGATACTACTTCTATGACATTATATGAATGGTGTACACTTTTAGAGTGTATTTTATCATCTACATAGGTGTTTTAGGATGAACCATGCGAAACATGAAATTTTATGTATGTGAGAAAACATTTTAACCTTACTTGGTAGAGACCAAGTTGAATTTAGTCATAGATGCTGAGTTGAAGTGGTGGTATAAATTCTATTGCATATGGATAGTCCAATGTTTTAGCTTAGATTTATATGTAACTTCATGATCATATAGATACAGTATCCTCATCAGGATGTTGCATTCCTCTAGAGGTTCAATGTCACAAGTGATGTTATCCTCCATAGGCTTGACTTTGTACTGTAAAGTAAACTATCACCAAACTTATATATCTTTTCCCTTCTATAGACATCTAATAGAATATGGATTGGGATGTGCAATAGTGGTAAGACTAAGGTGTTTATTTATTTATTATGCAAAGATTTTCTTCTAACTTCCACTATCGATGATGACATGGAGAGACTGACCCTTAACCCAAAACTTGGTGTGGAAGATATGTTCACATTATATATAGATATCAATTATAGTGGTGTTGGTGATTGGATAAGAGGCATATGAATCAATTCTATCCATAGGTGTGGATCTTTATGTAGACTATATGAGTAACCATTTTTACTCATGTCATTCAAAATTATCATGTGTGTATAAGTGATGGCAATGGAACCACTTATCACCTAACTTATTCTTGCCTTTATTTAAAGTAGAATGTGCATGAGCCTTCAAGTATTAGGCATTTTTTTTAGGTTTCTAAACTTTGTGATAAGTTTTGTGATTCTATGTATAAGGCTATGATGTGGATTTGTGTGAGGGATATGACTTACACAATAAATTGGATGAAGTAGTGGAGCACTGCTTCATCCTTACCCTAGATTTAATCTTTGTGGCATTATGATATGATTGTACCAAAGTGTCAAAATTCAAAAAATCTAACTTCAAATCGATATAAGGTGAGATTGAAATAATGTGCTTCAATTTCCTATATTGTTCACTCAAGTTATCTTGTAATCACACATAGTAGTCATGGAATGTGTTGGTGTAATCTTCCACTAACTCATTATTACACAATCATAATTATTTTAACTTGATGTATTTATCTTCAAAGTGTCATAGAAGGTAGTATTTATCCTTTTTTCAAGAACTTAAATGTATTACTAAATTCAAAAGGATGTTCATTAAGATATTTCACTTCATCTTATATGATTTTTAATAAGATATGGAATGAAATAGTTCATTACTTCAAAATGGGAACCAATCTTCCCAAATAAAGGTAATATTTCAATAATGTAAAAGATAATTATTGAAATTATGACATAAAGAGTGGATCAAAATAAGGTATAAATTTTCACTACTCAAAATCTCATTATAGGTTAGTATGCATATTTTTAAAAATGGAACATTCTTATTTTGGATAAAATAAGTGGATTGATTTCTACCAAGAACATGGTTGCAATAAATGATTAAGAAAGATAAATATATAACAAAACTAGTAGCATGAATTAGAACATGCATGAGTTTAAGTGTGGGAGAATGATGAGACCATAAAATGGCTCATTATATCAATAAATAACACTATTTTCTCCTGCATAAATCATGTTTTAAAAGTGGACATAGATGTAATTTAAAGAACTTATGCTAGTTTAGAATGAAATAGAGGATATATATAGTCTATTATTTATATGTCATTACATTATAAATTATTTATATTTCCAACAAGTTCTTATATAAAAAATGTTAAATGTTGTATATGGAGGCTAAAATGAGTCATGAATCCACATAGCAAAGTTTGAAGTTCTCAAATACCAAATTAGGAATAATCTTCATGTAGCTCTAGAGATCCTTAGTAGCTTCAAAATTCAATATAAATAATATCCAATTTTCTTTAATTGATTTTAAGATGGATGTAATATTGATTCTAATTAGTTAAGGCATACAAACACCTTTGTATCAACCAAAAATAGTTCTTATGTTTTTGTGTTGGTTTGTTTGATATTTTGGGTATTGTTTTAAGTGCTTCTGGAGTTTTACAAGATAATACCCAAGAAATTAAAGATGTTTAAAATGAATTACAATATTTAGATTTACATTAATATATAGTTAGTAATATGAATTTACCTAATTTAGCATGTGAAATGAATAGTAAGTATAAATCAACTAAGGGATACATGGATTGTATCTTATTTATTATTATGTTTTAGATTATGGCAATAGTTATGAATTGTCAGAGGGATTTTTTTGAGATCTAAACATTGTTTATTATTTATTCTGATAGTTTTTGACATTCAGACATGTGTATTGATCTTGGCAAGTAATGTCAACACTTATTTTCATATCTAATGTTAGTTTCAGTGAGATAAATACATAAGAGTGACTTAAAATTTAGACCAGATCTATGTTGCCCCTTTTGTAATCAATATTTGATTATGTATCAGATCTAGATAATGAGCAACCCTAGTTATTTTTCATTATACCTCTTGAAACATGGTAAAAAAGGGTTAGTAACATGAGTCAAGCTAGGATTACCAACCCTTCTATTTCTAAGTGCTACCTACATAGCCAAAACTCGTAAGTGAGCTTCATACTCACATGTAGTTCTCCTCCTATACATGTGTGTTGAATTGCAATAATACAACTATATGTTTTTTCTCTTAGTAACCCTTGGTACAAATGATCCAAGAGTATATTTAAACTTTTAAATTCTTTATATATTTAATTCAATGTTGTAGTGCAATTTTATAACATGAAATAAATGGTACTTTCTTATTAGAGAGTTTCTTTATCAAATTATAAGGTGTATTAATTAGACCATAGCCATGGTATATATAGGAACCTTTTTAATTTAAATTAGAACTTAGTAACACATGAAAATCTTACCATAAGATGGAAAAAGAGGGATAACAAAATGGTCATAAAGCTAAAGATACTGAAAAAGATAAGTTTAGACAATTACGTCAAGGATGGACACTAATGTTGGTGCTAGTGTCTAAAATAGATGTAAGTTTCCAAAGGTTAAAATATACATAAAACAATTAAAATAGTTATGGGTCTCTGGTATACATCGGATGAATATAAATATACATAGCACACAAGCCCAAGGGGTAGGTAAATCAAGTGAAATACGATGGAATCGAAGAGGTCCATGAGAGACTGCATCAATATATGTCTAATTCTTAGTAAAAGGTATATACATACAAGAAGACTAAAAATATGTGTACTTGTATCAAAATGGGTGTCTACATGCCCCCCCTTTAATCTAGTAATGTAATAAAATTTGAAATTATTAGTTTAAAATAAAAAAATGCATACCATGGTGCACACAACACACCTTGTCTTTGCTTGAGTTGTTCCTTGAATATGAATACCCCAGCACATTATATGTAATGATAATCTACTACACAAAAAGTTAATGTTAATCTACCTTGTCTTTGTGTATAGGGTAGTGAGTAGTATATTATCACCACATGGAGTAGTAGATTATCAATGCCTCTCTTGAGGGAAGTCCACAAATTTAAGAAAGTTGATCAATGCGAGAAACATTCATGGGATATTTTTTGATTTTTGAATTTAAAATATTTTTAAGGGCATGCTTTTGGATAGAAAACTGATCAATATGGGAAGTTTTTTGCATTATACATATTTAGATATCCATCCTTTAAAGGAATGGTCTACTTTTTTGATATATTTTTCTATTTTTATGAACAATTATCCTTCAAGGGATCAATCTATGTTTTTGACCTTTTCTTATTTTTTTATTTTTATCCTAGCTTTAATTTTTATCATGGATTAGCTTAGGGTGACCCAATTTATTATGTTTCAAAATACAATGCAATTGCATAAGGTGATATTTTTATCCCCAATAATCTTTTCTTGGCTAATGTGAGGGATTTGGAGAAATAATGATCCAGGGCTCCTTCAAAGTATAGGCATAGCTTATCCAATTAGAACATGCCATGAACAGACCTGGGGTATTCAAATTCAAGGATGGGATAAGTATTCTACCAAATAACCACATGATTCTATATCATTACTGGGTATTTTTTAGTATAATGAGATGGCTTTAGGATATGAATTTTGACCAAAGGGAAAACCTATGTTGATTATAGTTATTAAAATATTATTAACAATAAATAGGATACATATAAAAATCATTAAGAGGCTCATGTTCTAGTTTTCCCTCAATAGAGGCCAAATGATATGCCCTAGATCCATAGTTATGAGTAATAATGTATGGTCTTAGCCAATTTGGAGAAATTTTCCCTCATTTACTCCTTTTCATATTTTTGACATGTTGATTTTATTTAAGGACAAGATCACCAATGTTAAATTCTCATTATTTTAAATGTTGATTGTATTCACATTTTATTCTTTCCAGATAAATATGTGGGTGGTCAAGTGTTATTGTTTGATGTTCATCTAATATTTCCAATTGGGCTAGTCATTCTTGATGGTAGTCTTTCTCATAAATGATTTCCTTAAGAGAAATTTGAAAATAAGGGATTTGAAGTTATAGAGTAATAATATCCTCTATGCCATATACTAAATAAAATGGGGTGGCACCCGTAGGATTTTGAATACTTATTCGATAGGACCATAGTGCAAAAGGGATTTGGAGATGCCATCCTTTCCAGTCACATTGACTACTTTAGCTAGGATTTTATTGAGATTCTTATTAGAGGATTCATCTTATCCATTAGATTTTGTGTAATATTCTGATGAAAAACAAATCATGATACTAAAATAGTCACATATCTACTAGACTTTTTTATTTTTATAATATTTTCCATTGTCGACGATGATCCTATTATGAATGTTGAGCTGATAGATAATGTGATGGTGGATGATTAATTATTTTATCTACCTTAGTTGAAATAAGAGGAACAAATTTTACCCATTTAGTAAAATATTTTGTAACTATAATGATAAATCTGTGTCACTAGGAATATTTAGGGTTAATCTAACCAATGAGATCCAACCCTCGCTAAGAGAATGGCCAAAAGTCTTTAGCCACTTATAAATCATGATTGGGGACATATGATAAGTTTGTGTTTTTTAAATTTATGGAATTTCTTAATGTATTCATAGAAATATTGATTTAATTTTATCTAATAATAAACTAATCATATAATTCTTTTATTGATAGTTAGGCCATTAAAATGCCCTCCACAAATTTTGTCATGTGTTTCTTTGATGGGTATGATTATTTTCAAACCCTAGAGGCATCGAAGGAGAAGGTCATAAAAAAATTATTTATACAAAATTCCCCCTAGTATGTTATAATGAGTAATACATTATTATAAGGTACATTTATCATTTTTATAAAGATCGAGAGGGATTAGACGTAGTGAAATATAATCATATATTTGTGTGTACCATGGTTCTAGTTAGGTTTCCTCGACATTATGGAGAGAGGGGAGGTCAAATTTAGTATAAGAAGGTTGGTTTATTTTGTGAATAAGAATAAAAGGTTTATATTCCTAAGAAGATGATAGGATGAAAGAGGCTAGAGAAGCCATGGTATCAGCAAACTTGTTAGTTGATCATGGAATGATTTAAATGGTATAGCGATCAAAAGATGTCAATAATTGGTCTACCAATATTTTATATTTATGTATAATATAATTTACACATTGATATATGAAATTTATTTTATTGACCACAAACTAAGAATCCCCATAAATATTAAGCATTTCAAATTTTAGGGATAAAGTAATTTTGAGACCTATAATTAGGGCCTCATATTCTACCATATTATTAGTGTAATCAAAATCAAGTTTTAAATATAATGGTATAAGGGGACATTATAGAGGTATTAAAATAATTTTGGCTCTCCCCCCCCCCATGCTCATATTTAGATCCATAAAATAACAAAGTCATTTGATATTTAGTATCAACATGAGACAAGGAGGTTATAAATTCATTAGGAAATTCATAGTTAGATGGTTAATCACTAGTGTAATCACCTAAAAGTGGTATGTGGGTGATAATAGTGATACTTGAGACTACCTATCCCTAAATTATCCATAGACCTATCCTAGATCATTTTATCACATTTATCCAACCTTTGTATGGGTCACAAGCATCCCTAGTTAGCTTTAAAATAGTCCCAAACCCTCATTTCTTGATATTGTCACTTTGTGCCTAGTGTTTTATTGACTAGACACTAGCACCATAATAAGGACACTAGAACCACATGGAATTAGTGTCCCCAAAATGGAATTAATGTCCTTTTCTTTATATTTTCCCAAATAGATATCTTTTCAAAACTAAAGCCTCCTAGGGTTGGCCTATATATCATTTAACATCTGCATAAGCAACATAATAGTATATATATGAATTATATCCCTATAACCACTAGATAGAAATTAGATGAAAAATATGCATTCAAACATATAAAAAGTTGATCACAATTAAGGTTATCAATCTCTATTCTACCCTACTTTTACATACTACCATCTATAGCAGCCCTAAGTTCAGATTTTCCAAATTTCTAATCTCAAGCACATTCAAAAAAATTAAGGCCACTATAATAATAGCATCACTTGCAATTGCACTAGAACTTAGGTCGGGAGAACTACATCAGACTTGATCCCTCCTCATAGTATTGTGCTATAGGCAACTCTCTTCATAATAGGGTATTGAAGATGTCCAAATTACCTTACTAATGAACACACTTTTTAGCTCAAGCCCTAATTGTATGAAGGATTACGGTTTTCATAATAAATAAGTTATTACAATAAAAGTATAAGGTTATATAACTTATGAATATAGGAATATACCCCATATATCTAAACATAGGTGCACCCAAAATCTTAGGACAATCCTGCACAAAGGACACTATCATCAATATCAAAACACTACCACCACTTTTCCAATAATGGTGCTCTATCCAATTGTGATGCTACTATCAAAGATGGGTATGACATTAGGATACACTTTATGACACTCATACTAGCCTCCATCTAAGTTTCCAACACTCAAATCATATATATCAGATATTTTCTAGTTAAGTCATTACTTGTAATATTTATTACTATTTTTAGAAAAGTTAAAGCTAATCAATTTTATAACAAATCAATGACTATATTTATTACATATTATTTTCTTGATTTAATGTACTTATATATTTAAAAAGCATAATATTTACACTTATTAAGTCTTAAAAGGTTAAAACATTTGGTGAACTTGACTTACTTTGAATATTGCACAAAACCCTAACCTTAGATAACCCTAGGATTTACATTTCTAATACTTACTCAATTTTTAAAATTACATCCTATCATCATGGTTATCATGATGGATGCCATTTTATAATTCATGGTACAAAGTCTTGTGCTTTGCTTAACATGTTTATTACTATCCATTAGTATAAAAGTGCACATGTATGTCACTCCTCTCATGGATCATGTTTGAGCTAAGCTTATTTTACACATTGGTCCTTCCTCATGTGAGTCCCATTTTTGTGAGGATCATTGATATATGGCTCACTTTGAGTTACCTATAATTATTACTAGATGATAGAGGGATCAAAGGACTCTTTTTGGTTTGCCTGCATCTAGACCAGTTGATTATCTTTGCTCCCATCCTGCCTCTACTACTCGCCCCTATAAAATAGTATATCTTATGGTTTGAGTTGTTTATAAGAGGAATAGGGTGAATCCTTACCATATACAGGAGTAGCATAATCCCACCATCCCTCCTTGTCCCCAACACACTAAAATAGGACCAAGATATTAGTGAAGAGAATTTGATATTATGGATCACTTGAGAAATACACCGATAAAGATATTTATATGGAAATTACCTTAGAATGAAACCATTTTCAAGGATGTTCTTTTTCAAACAATTAATCATACATATTTACCTCATGACACATATCCATCTTAATTTTCATCCATCATGAACACAATCAAGGATGTTGAGAATGTGATATCTTTTTTCAATGAGGACTCTCTCTCACAATCAGTAATTGCTCAATATTTATCATTTTTTATTCAAGCATAAATCTATACCACCACTATTAAATGAGTTCTAATCAAGAGTGATTTAGGACTTAACATATGCAACCTCATATTTTTATATACCATGGGGGTTGATATAACATTGATTCAAAATACATATAAGAATATTAGAGGTTTTGATGACATTCCTAGATAGACATTAGGTTATATTACATTAGACATTATGGTAGGGCTAAAAACCTTACCTACACACTTTTAGGTGATGCCTAATCATTTTCACTATAAATTATACTTAGTAGACCTTAGATACATGATATGGATGCCATACCCTCTACTTTGTATATATGCATCAAGTTTTTACATGATGGATACTTATACACTTATCTAGTAGATAGTCATTCATTCAGATATTATAGACTCACTAAGCCTACTACCTCAAGTACATCTTCAAATGGGACACCTTATGTTATCATAGAATCCTTACCTCACAATATTCCAATGGATCAAATGCATACATATGAGGTTAGGGAGTCTAGAAAGACTATTCCTACACCTCCACCAGAACTTCCTACAACATAGTTACCTTCATCGTTGATGGAGGAACAACCTCTCATAGTATAGTTATCCCCACCCAGGGCAGATGATGAGATTATCATAGCATAGTTTCCACTAATTGTTAACTTAGAATAAGTATACATTTATAACTCTAATATAGATTCTTAGGACATCACAGAGCATTATCCAAGACCTATTGATATTGATGATTATTTATGTGGACTAAGTTTCAAACCACTAGGCCTAAGCGAGTACAAAGATGATTCTAAGGCACTTATACCTCTTCCTACATTGGTAGTACCACTTTTTCATAATCTTATAGCTATAGGATCTCAAACTCAATTATAGTTAGTGGTAAATCCTTTCATTCATTCAATACATATGGTTACATATATGGATATAAACTCAGTTATACAAATTTAGGTAAGGATTTCATAGGATAGACCAAACCATATTTTATAGCTATTACTTGATACATGATTGATGGTATTACCCACAGTCTAGCACAGATCTATTAGTAGATTGTCACCATAAGAAGGTCAACCCTTTTATCATTTTCACATACTTATAGGACATGATACCAACACATGCTTATCATTACAACATAAATTGAATAAATTCAAGGCTCATGGCACTATTCAAATCATACATCCTCCACCTCCACAGATATGATCACCTCCATAGATATGGTCACCTTCACCAATACAAGCACCATGATAGAATAATTATCAATATAGATACTCATAGAATGATCTAATGACTATATAGATTTTTTATGTAGACAAATACATTCCCCATGTGGCTATAGATGAGTAATTTGACACTAATACTTTCACTTTGGAATTTTTCCACCACATAGGCTATCCAGAGAATGAGATACAACATGTTATACATTATCAGGATTCCATTATACATATCACACTACCAATTTCATGTGGCCTCAAGGTGGTTGACACATTATTCTCTATCATGATCAAGGGCACTCATCTACAAGTTACACTTGGTAGTACTTGGTTATAGGGAATGGATGCCATAGTTGATCAATCAGATAGATATTTGGCATTCAGTCATGAGGGACACATGGTTTGAATTTTATATGATGGCATAGATGATAAATACAAGTTTTATATAAATACTCGATGGTCTAATATGGACCTTGGGACTACATGAGAGGCATATTACATAGTCAAGTAGTATACTATTCAAATGCATAAACTCTAGACTAATGCCAAGAATAAGGCTCTATTGATACATATAGAATGGTATGTTGATTGTGATGATGATGACTTATTTAAGTTTAGATAGATCTAGTATCTGATACTAGATAATCTCCCATTAGATCCACTATTTGATTATCCATATCACATGGATGTACTCTTGGGTTTATAGAGAAATTACATTTTGATCATATACTATCTCATTTATTTCCATCGTTTACTTGGACATACTTTCATTCTCTCTTGCTCTTTGTACATAGTTAATTTTCATATTGCTTGTACATAGCTTATATCTAGAAAATAAAAAATGTATAATATGTCAAAATACACAAAAATGTTCAAATTTACTCAAAAAACACAAAATTATAGATTGTATGATTAGTTATGTTTACATTTCTTATATTTTCTAGACACTACATATGTTATCTATCTTAGTATAGTCAATTTTATCATACATACATCCTTCACATGTTCTTGTTAAGTGCCTGAAGATTATTATAGGACTCATGTTCACTACACTAATACAAACTTATTATTATCTACCTATTGGTGGAATATACACCGATACATGGGTCTTCATTTGACACATTCACCCAATTGGGTGCACCCTATACATAGTTTTGATTAGTAGGTTTTGTCCTTCTATACTATACATCCTAGTTTTAGAATTATTATATCTTGATATTGATCATACTACTCGTATTCAATTTTTTTTTAGATATTACTACTTTAGACTCCTTATATATACATCATATCTCTTACACAAATTTGTATTACATATTCATGCATACTTTCATTTCTAGACTACCTAGTTTATACTTGATTTTATCTATTTGTTTATTCTATTCAAGGGCATTTGAATATGCCATTGTTATTTGGCTCTACACCACCTTATTCATAGTATGTATGCATTGAACATGTTCCCATGTCCTTGTGTGTGCCTTCTTGATTATGTATGTAGACATTTAAACATGTCCTTATATGTGGATCTAATCTAACTTTTTTTTTCCTTGCGTATGTGGACATTTGACCATGTCCTTATATGTCTTATTTTTTCTTAGTTTTAGTGACATGTGCCCATGTCCCTTATATTGTAGTCCATTTGGCCTCCTTTGTGTACCTATATATATATATATATATATATATATATATATATATATATATATATATATATATATATATATATATATATATATATATATATGCTTTATTATATGCATCATATACATGGAACTTGTCTTTTTTTGTTACACACACCATTTTTAGATGTCATGAGGGACCTCATGCATCTACCCTTCCTACTTGGGTGTCATGATGGACATCATACCCCATCCCCATAGTTAGCTATCCAATTTTACTCAGATTTGTTGTTATGTATATCTTGAAACCATTTTGAATGCTAGACATGACATATGTATTACATTACATACTTATGCTCAGATTATCTTACATTCTAATGTTATATATGCACATTATATTGGATTATCATGTAGTTATCACATATGCTCTGGCTAACACACATTTTGTAGAGCTTTTTATTATAAGGATAGTTCTTTCATAGGTTTAAAAACTCCCCTCAAAATATGGGGAATTCATAGGGGTTTTTATGAAGATCCTATATTTCACTTATAGTACATTTTTCAACACAAACTCAATTACAAAAAATTAGACATAGGTAAACATAGTGGGAAAATAATGACCTAAAAAGTAATATAATTAAACAAAATTTAGACCAAAAGGACACTAACACCCAAATGGAGATACTAGTACCACATGGCACTATTGTCCAAGATATGGTGCTACTATTTAGTAGCCTTAATTTTATAAAAACTTACATGGGCTAAAAAATTACATCAAGTACAATACAGGTTTGCATAGATTCAATTATGAATTTATCACTTATACTAATTTTTTCTCAGATTCATACTAATTCAACTTAGATTCATATTAGTTTGATCAAATTGGGTGCATTATCCATAGCATGACCATTTCTATATTCAGTTTAGATAGCCAAATATAGTTTATTACAACTTAATCCAAAATTCATATATTATGATATCAAATTTGGGGGTATGTACATAGCATATTATTTTTATATGCTCACTTACACACTATTGATTAGATGGAATGATAAATTCCATGTCACTCTTTGCACTATATACACTTGACATCATATTCTAGTTTGCACACTAGTTTCATGACTTCATCTACAGTGGTTGGCATTCTTAAGTGTCCTAGAGCTACCTAATATACATGAGTGGCCATAGAATTGGCATACATAGTTAGATATACCCAGTTAGACATTTAAATTACTTCACATAGTTTATTTTTAGATGCATATAATACACATGGGTGGATAATGATAGAGTCATGGCCTACTTGGGTTCTTGAGTCACCTACATGAGAGGGTTGGACACACTATTAGTCCAATCCAAGATATTCATAGGTCATGATCCACTAAGTATGGGTGAGAAATGATGGATTAAAAACTAGATTGATTTATTGATCCAACCACATATGAGGATTGAGTAAGTTATTAACTTAGTCTAAAATATTCATCTATTGATCACTTTATACATGTACACACATAAGATGTCACTAGGTTTATCCATTAATTCACATACCTAGTGAGGTATATGTGTTTCTTTCCTCTTTCATATCTCTTTTAGTTTTACTTATTTAACCAATTTAATCTTTTACTTTTGATATCTCTTAAGTAATGAATGATTTATGCACATTTCATTTTTATGACACATAGTGGCGCATGCTTCACATACTCAGACCTAGATTCACATACTCAGATATAGCTTTACAGGCTTCACATCCTAGGTAAGTCTAGGTACACTTCTTTTTCCATATCCTAATCATTTTGATTTTCTACATTTATAAAATAAATGAGGGGTAAATGTAATCACATCAAATTGATATTTGAGTGTTAAGAGTGCTACTTGATACTACCTATCCCTAGCTTAGCCCTATACCTATTCTATAACCTATTGTCACATTTATCCAACCTTCATGCAGACCACATACATCCATATTCATCTCCAAAATAGTCATAGACCCTCATTTCCAAATCCTAGACCTTCATGCCTAGTGTTCTACCAGTTGGACACTAGCACCATAATAAAGACACTAGTGTGACATGACACTAGTGTTCCTAAAATGGTGCTAATGTTTTTTGCCCTATCTTTTAAATATCTTTTCAAAACTAAAGCTTCTTAGGGTCGACTTAATTATCTTTTATAATCTAAAAAATAAATAGAATAATATATATACATGAATTTTAGCCCTCTAACCACTACATATAAATTACATGAAAAATACACATTCAAACATAGAACAAGTTGAGAATAATTAAGTTTATCAATCCCTATTCTACCCTACTTATGCACACTACCATCTACAATATCCTTAAGCTCATATTTTCCATATCTCTAGCACATTCAAGGCACTCAAAGCCACTATCATACTAGCATCACTTATACTTGCACTAGAACTGGAGAGAACTACATCGAGCTTGATCCCTCCTAAGAGTATTGGTATGTAGGCAACTATCTTTAAAGTGTGGTGTTGAGGATGTCTAGCCTACCTTACTAACAAACACACTTTTTAGTTCATGCCTTAGTTGTATAGAGGATTAAATTTTACATAAAAAAATATTTATTAAAGTCAAAATATAAGGTTCCATAACTTGTGTGCATAGGAATAGACCCTAGAGATCTAGACACATGTGCACCTAAAAGCTTAAGATAGCCCTGCATAGAGGTCACTACCAATAATATCAAGACACTATTGCCACCTTTTTAATAATGGTACTACTATATAATTTTGGCACTACTATCTAGAAGGGGTTATGACATTAATATCTAATTTATGACACTCATACCAGTTTCCATCTTAGTTTCTAGCACTCAAATAATATGTATCAAGTGTTTTCTAGTTAAGTCATTACTTACACTATGTATTACTATTTTTAGAAAAGTTAAAGCTAGTCAATTTTGTAACAAATTAGTGGATGTATTTATTTCATATTATTTTCTTGATTTATACTACTCATATCTTTATAAAATATAGTATTTACACTCACTAAGTCTTAAAAGTTTAAAATAATTAGCAAGAAGTGCCTCTGCTAACTAGTCTACAATGATTTGTGCCTTAGTTGATTTTTTGTGGAGGAACTCAAGATCAATTTCAATGAGAAGAATAATCAACATTCACATTCATTATTTTTTATATGTATTTAAATGTAGGTACTTAATATGTTGGTATTGGTAATTACATATGTTTTATGGTCAATCAAATAATGATGAAGCTTAGAAGGAATAAAAAACTAAGGCTAGACATAGTTTATCAATATGTGTGTAATGAGTCTCATAATCAATGAGATTGTGACTTATGTAATAAACCACTTACTCTCTATGTTTCTCATCTTGATAGGTAAGCATTATTCCTAGGGCATGATATATAGTTGAGATGTATAAGTAAAATGGGTGGCCCTTATCAAGAGAAACAAGGTTAGGGGGAGAAAGAAGATAGTTCTTAAGAGTGTCAAAGGCATTTTAAAAATTTGCATCCCATATGAACTGGTATCTTTATGATTAAGGTGATGGAATGGCTAACATCAATTTGATAACTATGAGATAAAGTATTTCAGAGACTAAATTTCCATTATAGACTATGAAGTTGCCTAAGAGTAGTTGGGGGTGGCATCTCTAAAATGGCCTTAATTTTAACTAGATAGACTTTGATTCCCCAAATGAAGATAATAAATATAATATCTTTCCTGACAAGACCCCAAAAACACACTTGTGGGGATCAAGATAAACCTGGTATTTGATTAAATAAGCAAATATTATTTGAAGGATAGAGAAATGGTCCTTATGGAGTTTAGATTTACTGAGGAGATCATCCACATAATCTTTAATGATTTTGTGGATTAGGTCATGAAATATGTAATTCATGGTGCATTGGTAGGTTTTTCCCACATGTTTTAAGCCAAAAGTCATGACCTTATAACATAAATTTCCACATGACATAATAAAGGAGGTTTTGTGTTGGACTTCATGGGAAACAAGGATTTGGTTATACCTAGAGAATCCATCCATGAGAGATAACATCTCATGGTTGATCATGAGGTCCACAAGCTTATCAATATTAGGTAGAGGAAAATCATCTTTAGTATAGGCCATATTTAGGTCACAAAAATTAGTATAAAGGAATAATACCATAAAAAAATTTGTGATAGGTACAATATTGGACACCCATTAAGGGTAATCAATAGTTTAAATTAAATTAACAAATAAAAGATGTTGGATTTCTTCTTATACTAGAAGTGCCACATGTAGATGCATCTTTCAAAGTTTTTATTTTATTGGTTTAGCTTTGGGGATGGTTAAGTTATGAATAACAATAGAGGAGTTGATATATGGCATATCACTATAATACTAGGCAAAATCCTGGCTATGGCTAGATAATAATGTAGTGAAATATTGGTATTCCTAAGAATCTAAATATTGACTAACTTTGATATTTCATGGGAATTCTTGTGTCCCAATATTAATATCAACGATGAATTTGTTTAAGAGACTAGGAGTTTCATATGGAAGGAATTTTTTTAGTTACATATATCCTACCCCTAAATACATTAAGATAGAGTCATCATCTTGACATTGAATAATCAAAATAGAGGGAGAATATTACTTTATCATGTCAGGGAAGTTAGAGTAATAGATCTAGTTTATTCATTATGTTAATACGTGAGTGGTTGTAGGTTGACATTATTGATAAAAAAAACATAGGAAATACGTATATGATGTCATAATTTTTTGAAGGGGATTTAGGTGATGATGATGATGGATCTTCATTTATATCCTAAGTAGTGTCAGGTAGTGATGACAAGGTGCTAGTGTGAAGATGTGGATTATGAGATGCTTGAAGGGGTTTTTTAAAACCAATACCATGTTTTTCATGTGGTTTTCTAAGATCATTTAATGTGGCCTCATGTGGTCCTTGATCATAATGTCTTATGTCAAAGCCCTTCCAAGCACACCATTGCAAATAATTTTGTGCAAAGTATGGCTTACAAGGAAATAGAAACCTGAGGAAATGGTTTTATATAAGGTTGTTTTTCATGATATAAAGGGGAATGGTTGATCCCTCCATATATTACATGGCTATGAATGTGAGTAAAATTTAATGTGATGACCTCTCTAAGGTTGGGATACTATAGGTTATGTTTATCTAGACACCCATATTCCTGAGGAGTAGGTAGTGTTAAGCATCAATAGTTGATATTCCCCTAGTGAGAGATGTTGAAGTGCAGAGTTTAAGGAATCATTATGAATGCATGATGAGGAGATTATTAAACTAGATGATGCATCACTTGATAATGATGGGGTTGAGTCTTTCATGGGGATTAATACATTATTAGGTTGATAGGTTATATTACATTTTTTAAATGGATGAAGATCTGTTGGGATAATGTGGATTTGCCTTCATGCTCATACTTAAGGCATAAATGCAAGGTTGAGGGTAGACAACACATATCATAGACCGAGGGATGTCCTAGTAGGATATTATATTGAAATTATCCTTCTACAACATAAAATATTTTAGGGAGAGTGTGTGCACCTACTTAGATAAGGAGGATGGTAGTACCTAATGTAGGAGCTACCATGTTAAAGGCTTGCAAGATAGATGGGGATTAAGGTATGATATTTTTTGGTAATTAGAGTTGTTTGAAAATGTGTGATGATATGATGTTTATTCTATCCCCATCATCAATCATAACCCTTTTGATTATTGTTTGATCAACTTGGAAAGTGTGAATAGAGGTGAGTCCTAGTCTTCAAGTTGTAGTGGAGATTATTTAGAAACATGGAAGGTAATAGATGAAGAAGTTATTAAAGATATGATAAAATTAAATAGAGTTTGGGGTTCATCTGGTTGTACCTAGATGGTTTGTAGTGCCTCTATCATAGCTTTACAGTATTGTGGGGAATTTCGTATAAGTTCATATAAGGACATCTTCATAGGTAATTAATGGAGTTATTTCAAAACTATTATCTATATCAATTCTAAGGCATTATTATTTTGACTTGTCCCTAAAATGGATACTTTTGGTTTTGGAGTGGATGCTTATGGGATCTTTGTAATTGAGTCAGAAGCCTTTATAATAGAAATTTTGACTTTATTTGGATTTTGGGTTTTGGGGCCTTATGCTAGAGATTATATAGCTATGTTTATCATATTAATTTGAAGTAGTGGATTGTCTATCAAAGTTCCCAATTTGCTCATGTTTGGAGGACTTGAGTGGATGTTCGCAAGGAGTTTGTTAGGGATGGAATCAAGGATATTAACTATGCCTTTTGATGCTTGTTTTGATTTTTTTTGTGAAGGGTTTAAGGCATATACCATGTTAGTCTCAGAAATGGTTTTAGTTTTAGTGTTTTGGTCAAAGAGAGGATTAGGATAATGTTATTCAATTAGGAGGTTCTCTTCCTCCAAGAGATCTTAGATTATGGATTTGAGATCATTGTAGCTTTCAGTATCATGTCCTAGTATCTTATGGTAGGCACATATCTTATCTCCCTAGTACCATGCTAGTTTTTTTATATGAGGATTAACAGGTTTGATGGGTGGTAATGTGATGAGGGAAGTTTGCAGAAGTTGATCAAGGATGGTATAATATGATCCCCATCATGGGTCTTGGTGATTTTTTATCATTTTTTAGGGTGTCAATTTTTATACTGTGCTCACTTTTTTACCTTCCTTTTTCATATTGATTGTACAAGTGGTCCTAATGGTAGGTATAGGCATCTTAGATAAGTTTATGGGGTAATAAGAACTCAAGGGACTGATATGGGGTGTTGGTGTTGGTAGTATGGGGGGAATTTTTTGAGCTAACTTAGGTCCTTTGAGATTTGGTTCTATAATTATGATCTTTAGTTTAGAGGAAGGATGAGGCCCTAATATGGATGGCTTATTTAAAACCTAGGGCATAGTTATCTTCCCTTTTTAGGCACTATTGGAGGTCACAAGGATGTCTTTATGAGGATCTCCATTTTTAGATGTTTGAAGGAGTTCAAGCCTTATAGGTGGGTGTTTTAGGTATTTAGCCTTTGGCATACCAATGCATTTGTCCCATGTGGTTAGAGTAACCCTTTTATCTTTCATTATTCGTAAGTGGTTTTGAGCATTTCTAGATGGCACCTCCTATGGAGGATCCCGTGTAATGAGATTGGAGAGGTAAAAATGAATGACAAAAATAAACTTAACCAAATCAAATTGTTCCAATATATCTCCTATAAGGAGGTCTATAGTTTTTGTTAGTTTGGAAGATAACTAAGGTGTGCTACCAACTTCTTTAGGTAGAAGTTGATCACAAATATTATTTATTATGTGGGTTTCTTGATCTTGGGTGTTTTCAGTGTTTATATTTATAGAATTGGATGAAGATGGATAATTTAGGAATGGCTATCTAAATATATAGAGAGATTGGTTTGAAGTATCATTTGCATTGAAAAATTATATTTCCCATCGATCAATAAGGTTCTAGACCAAGCTATTGAAATATTAACATCAATTGATCTCATAACCAGGTATATGATTATATGCACAAAATTCACTTTCTTTATACCAATTAGGTTTAGGATGAGAGTCATCAATGGGCCTGAGTGGAAGGAGCTCAATAATTGACATTTTTAAAATTTTATCCAAGATGGAAGTGTAAGATTCTCCTAAGGGAGTGTATTTTCTGAGTGAAAATTATGTTAAGGTTTTTTGCAATTGTGTGTGGGAAGTAGAATGACTTGGTTGGGTTTTTTTTATGGAGAGGCTAATTTTAGGATAATAGCATTAATTATACCTCTTAGTTTAGAGTTTTTAGACACCTTACAAGGATCGGGTTTAAAAAATTTATTTCATAATTTGACCTTTCCTTATTATAGGGCTCATATTTCTAGCTTATGGGGCATGATAAAGGCTTCATCAAAGGTCTTGAAAAATTGGACCTAAAGCATGGATGAAATGTGCTTTACACATGACCTAGAATTTTTTTTGATTAACTCTATCTAAGGAAGGGAAAATGATAATTGGTTTATAAGTCCCTTCCATCTTACAACAAAATTGGAAATGTATTCATCTTCAAATTGCCTAATAGCATATAAATCAAAGATGGTTACCCTCCTTGTGATATTTATTGAAAAGTTCTCTAGGAAGATTTGGTCTAGCTAGTTGAAAGAGAATAGAGAGTGTTGTGGAATGGAAATGTACCAATCCAAAGTTTCTATAACTAGTGACATGGGGAACGTTCTTAGGAGGAGCTTATCGTCATGGGCTATAAGGTGGCTAACATTTCTAAAGGCCTTGATATGTTGTTAAGGGTCCTCTTTGTTTTGGATTTTTGTGAACTTGGGTAGTCCTTATTGTGTTAGATAGGGTTTAATTAAGATAGATGGGTTGATATGTTCATTACAAATTTATTCATATGAGATAATACTATCTCACCCAGAGGTAAAATCTTTGAAGTTTGCCATCCTATCCATGAGAATGTGTATAAAATCAGGCTAAAAATTATATTTAGGTACACCCGCTAAAGCATTATTCTACAAATGTTGGTGAAGGGGAAGCAAAATGGAAAATAGTTATGAAAGAGGATAACCAACTAAGGTGGTAATGATTAGTTGAGATGTGGTTGTATACGGGAATAGAGGGGTTAAGTTTTATTATTGAGATGGATTAAAATAGGTGGTTGTGAATGGTTGTGATGGGATGAAGTGTTTAGTGGTTAATGGTGGTAAAAGTTTTTATTTAAGAGGTTGACTCATAGTAATTTACTGTAAAGGTTGTAATGGTTGAGTTGGGTTTATGGTAACACTTGTTTGAATATGTGGAAGAGTGGAAAGGATTGAGACCACTAAATTTTAGAATGAGGAATAAGGTGGTTAGGTGTATGTGAGTTTGGCTATGGTAACACTTTGGGTTTGGACAATAATTTTATAAGGATTAGTAGATACTAATGGTGGTTGATTAGTTATAGTTTATGATATATTAGTATTGGGGGGTGGAATGGAACCCATTTTGGGATTAGGAGATACTAGTGGTAGTTGATAAATACAAGAGGACACCATGTTTGTGTAATGTTCTTCGGATCCTTTCGGTGTCAAATCATATATGAATTAAGAGGATTGGTCATGAGGATAAATGGTAATACGTATGGCTCAAGTAGTGAGGTAATGACTAAGGGAAATTGGATTATCATATGTTATGCTAGTAAAGTAGGGGTTTGCCTATGGATAAAATTGATGAATGCCCTCCCCAATGGATTTGGGAGAGGTAGGAGGACTTGGTGAAAAGTTTCATGGATGAAAATTATTTATGTGGCTCTATTTATTTATATGATTACTTCCTATTTAAAACCATGTAATACTAAATAA
The DNA here is from genome assembly GCA_037957365.1 of Torreya grandis. NCBI lineage: Eukaryota > Viridiplantae > Streptophyta > Pinopsida > Cupressales > Taxaceae > Torreya > Torreya grandis. The sequence continues at coordinate 5,970,017 of JARHVA010000051.1, read as the reverse complement.
ATAAATATAAATACAAAGTATGTAAAAAGAAATTATTTTTTCTTTTTCTCTCTTTGGTGAAGACAAAGCATATAATTTAATCAAATTTTCCTAATGGTTTATTTTAAAAATTATGCTTTAGAATATGATGGGGTATTTGGCCTAACATAGGACCTAGGAAAAGTTTATGCTAACGTTGGTTTCAAGTATTGTTAAGGCTAGTGTCCTTGATATACCTAAAGTTACATGAGGCTTAGATCTATATTGGTGATGGTACATATCTTGATATTGGGGCCTACCCCCTCATTTCATGAGCCCACAATGATAATAGTGTCAGGTTCTTAGCTGATATACCATCAACCAATTCTTTATACTTAGCTAGAACATCGAGTCAGTTTTCCCCTTGGTGATGAAATCCAAGTAGGTGCACTTGGGTAAGATTATTTTTGTTGATTTTTTGATATTTTTGTGGTTTGGTTATGTGTGAAGTATAAATATAACTATGATGATAAATTAACCCACTTAATAATGCTAAGTGTATAACCTAATAAATCAATTCAATGAATGCATTTCGTTTTAGATTCTAAAAAAACATTTTTTTCCTCTTTTTGATGAAAACAACTATGAATAATTTTTTAAAAATGCAAAGTAAAAAAAAGATCTTAGAATGACAAATCAATAACTATGAGGCCCAAAATGGTCCTATTAGGTGTGACAAACTATTTAAGTAGTTTTTATGTGAATTTATTTTATAAAATGAACTAAAAAAACTCAAAAGAAAATTAGGGTTTAAACTGAGATAAGGCATACATGTGTGATTGATTATGCACCATTGATCAAGCTATTGTGAGAGATCCTTTTTATCTAGGAAGGAATACCTGCACACATGTGAGAAACTAGACAAGATAGATTAATAAAGTAGTTGGGTGGGTTGCCTAGTAAAAATCTAGTTCCAAGAAGGTATAAGCTTCCCTTTGTGGATGTCAACCCACCTATTTAGAAATTAAGCTGATAAAAATGATTATGAAAATTATAAATGTGTGTTAATAATTTAGATAACATATGCTTATGATAATATTTAGTCTTCTTTTATTGCATTAATATAATCAAAATAATCAAGCCAATAATCTTGTGTGGATTTGGTACCTTCCTGGATAATCTCAAGTTGGGTTGAGATGTCATCAATGTTGGGAGTGAATGTGATGGCACAGAGACTCAGCTCATGCACAATAACACTCTAATTAGCAAAGAGGGGTTGGGGAACTATTGATATATTGAAAATATTAAGTAATTCCTAATATTTTCCATGAATGGTCATTTAAAGATAGAGTCTATATTTATAATAAAATAGAACAGACCAGGACTATGGTAAAAATCCCTAGAAATAGACTCAAGTTTTGTAAATTAATAGTTTTGATAAGGATCAATGTTGATTCAGATAATTGGTACCAATTTTATTAGGATTGATGGAAATCGATATGATCAATGTCAATTTTGGTAAAATTTCCCAAAAATCTAAGAAGTTGGATTATGATTTGATAAAATAGATTCTAAGGATAGTAGCGGTAACCTAAGGAGAAAATAAATGATATTACTGCACATAATAAGATATATAATGAAATTATGCTAAAAATGAAGTATAATACTAACCTTGAAATGCTTTTGGATGGTGGTATGGATTGGTGGTGCATTATGACTTCTATAGAGTTGTACTTAGGATTTAAAGCTTTGATGTAGATTAATAAGATAGCCTAATTTTTATGTCACATGGTCTCCTGAGTGTCATTAGTCTCATGAATGTTTTGTCAACCTTCTGGTGTAGTTTTGGGATCATTTGGGTGAGTTGATGCCATGTATAAATAATTGACACTGATCAAATAGAATTGGCACCAATCATAGGGAATCGTTAATGATTCTTCCTTTTCTTGGCAAAATGTGTCTAAATTGGTTCTAACCATGGGGTAATTTGAGGAGGTGGTTGTTTAAGTTATTCTACAGGATTTTCATCAAGGGTAAGCTGTTAGGATGGTGAGATAAATTATATTATATATATTTTTAATAGATTTGGGAGGTTGGAAAGGGGGTAAATGGTAATTAATAAAGTAATTACCATGAGTAACTTTACATAAGGGTGGCAGATAGTAATCAAAGGGGAGTATGATATATAAATACACTTATTAGGTAGTGTACATAAAATTAGTGTCTATAGACTTCTTTGTTAATGAGCATTTCCTATATATCCATCACTCTGAAGAGGGCCTTGGACATATGTAGTTTTCCCCTAAGTGTTTTCTTATATGTAATAAATGGTGTAATATGCTATATGAAAGGATATACAATGATATAACTTATAACTTAAACAAATATTTATCATGGGTTGTTCTTTGAATGTTTTATACATATAATATGATTGATATAGAAATAGGGGAAAATAGGGTAGTTCTCAATACTTGAAAGGTATTTTGCTAGATGTGTGTTTGATAAGATTTATGAATATGACTTGGTGATAATGAATGGTCTTTGTTTTTTATTTATATCATACCCTTTGAAGATATATCATGGAAGGGTTAAATAAAACAAATGAGTTAAGCCATAGGTTTGAAATATTTTCAAATTATATGACTTTTGAGATATAGACAATAGATAAGAATCTAAAAACTTATATCATGGTAAGTGTCCTTATATGGGATGCAAGTGTCAAATAGGATGGAAATATGTTGAGGATATAAAAATCATAGTGAAGTATATATATCAAGTTTTAAGATTTTTATATTGTACAAAACATCTAGGTCATCATAATGATAAGGTCAAGCTAAAAATATAATCAATTTGGCACATAGAGATGGTGAATGTGATATTTTTAGCAATAGGAAGGTCTAGAACTAAAGGGTATGGCCTTGATAGTTGTTTTTCAAGTATACAAGACTAAAATTATATATAAATTATATTTTATAATCTCACATTCACATTGCATTAGATCCTTTTATGCCTCCTCTTAGATTTTATTCATAAAGAAAAATTATTGACTAAGTTATTTCCTAGGATTTTGAAGGATTATGCTCTCGATTAGTTTTATACTCTAACATTTGGATCAATACATTATTTATCAACTCTAATTGATACCTTTTTAGACCAATTTTAAATCAACATTTGTATGAAATTTATATTTTCTACATTGGGTAAAAATAATAAATGGCAAAATGAAACCACTAGTGAATATGTCTAAATATAAAGGTGATGTTTACCATGATAACCTATGAGCCACCAAATAGTTAACTCTAAAGAATATTTTACAAAACATTGATTTCAATCATTAGGTAAAAACAATAAATGGCAAAATGAAACCACTAGTGAATATGTCTAAAGATAAAGGTGATGTTTACCATGATAACCTATGAGCCACCAAATAGTTAACTCTAAAGAATATTTACCAAAACATTGATTTCAATCATTAGGACAAAGTTATGTTCAACATTTATCTCTTTTGACTAACTTGGTCGTGTTGTTAGATAATTTGAAATAATTTTTTTGGTTGCATATTCTCAAATATGGGTCCAATGCTTTTGATCCCAATGCTTCAAAATTTTCAAACAAGATATATTTTAAGAATAGAAGCAATGTGAGTTATTTTCCACCTAATAACAATTCTAATAATTAGGTCAATGTCATAGAACAACCATCTCATTATTTCATCTTAACTCATCAAAGAGTGTGTAAATAATTCACTAGGCTTAGTAAAATTCCATAAGTCTTGAAAAAAAGTAACATGATTACTTTATCTCTAATAAGAGAGTTAGATTTTTTAATACATTTGCCTAAAAATTATAAATCGAGTGCATTTTTAAACTATCATATAATCCAAAGACATTTTTAAAATACTTGAGTGGATTTGAAGCATAAGATCCTTTATTAGAAGCAATCAAATCCAACTAGTAAAAAGAATGACAATTTGAATGACTTAGTAGCTCCTCTAAATCAACATTTGAATATTTTTAAAAATCATTTTCCAAATTATAACAATCAACAAGATGACAATTCAAATGTTCATATTATTGATAAATAAAATTACAACAAATTACTATTTAATTATGGAACTCATACATAATGGTTTTATTGGTGTTATTGACTCAAGTAAAAGATAAAAATACTCTATTCATATTGTATTTGATGAAAGTTAAATTCCACAAGATGATTCTATTGAGAAACTTTTGTACCAAACTCTATTATTTCTTGGCTTTAGTTGTTAGGCTAAAAGTGTTTTATTAATGTTTTTGAGCTAAATATTTATTTAAATAATGGGCTCACCCCAATAATTTAAATAAACAGCTTACTTATAAAAATATCCATGTATTAAAGGAAGCTAGCTAAAGGAAAATTTATGGGTAGCATGGAAATTAATTAAAAATTTTGTTTTTTATTAAAGTAAGCTAGCCCATACTCTAACAAAATATTTTGTTGAAAAAAAAGATAATAAACTACATGTTAAATGGGCCACTAAAGGTTAACTGGGCACACTAAAACTATTATTCAATCATAAAAATAAACTTCATCTTAATATAGAAACTCAAAGTTAAAGTTTTCACACCTGACAAGGCAACTTGAGCATAAAATTTTGAAAATATTGCTTAAGACAACAAATATGTAGGAGTTGGATTTAAAAATGCAACCAAATAGAAGCTTGGTAGATGAAAATTCATATAATTATTTGTTATTAAGTGGGTTGTTGATTTGTTGGACTAGTTAGGTCCTTGCATTCTTGTAATTTTGTATCTAAAGCCTCAATTATTTTTTATGTAAGATTGGCTTTGAGCCTTATAAGATAATATAATGTTATATGTGAATTATCTTGTGATTTATAAAAGTGGTCATGATTACAATTATTCATCCCTACGCTTTCTTTTTATTTATCTAATCTCATATAGATTATATCTCACTTATTGCACTTATTATATTACATCATGCTTACTTTACTGTCTTGCATATCTAATTAGTTTTGTGTTTGTTCAAATAGGGACTTAATCCATTTTATTTTCATGCATCACATTTTTATATTTTATTTCTTTTCACCTTTTTCTCTGGAAAGCTTTATTTAATGTTTTAGTATAGAAAATAAATCAATTGTCTCTAGAGGTTATCTTACAAAATCTATAATGAAATTACTTAGATGTTCACATAATAGAATATTATATTATAGAAATAAGAGCAGAATATATAGATTCACAACAACAATTGATAAAAGAGTAGAATGCTTAATAAATATAACTGAGCCACTTCAATAGGGAAACCTCCACAATAATACTATAAGAGAAGAATTTGAAATACAATGATCAAATACTAACCACTACCTATTATATATAATCTACTTAGTCATTCTTATTCCATAGGTTGACCATACTAAGAACATAAATAAATGTGACAAGATGATATAAGAAGTATGTAAGCCACAAGTCAGCCACACATATCCCTAGACATGACATAGGTTAAGGGTGTAGTATGTCTCTCCCCTTCAAAATAATGTTTTACTCAACGTTGAATCAATCCCAGATGTTGTTGTATAAATCATTCATCCTCCCATGTTGCATATTCTTCCATTTGATCAAATACTCTTTAATCACTCTAGTTTGTATTTGTTTATTGTGAATTTGAAGGATCTCTTCAGGATCTAGAATAACCCTATCTTCCTCATCTAATTCACGTAGCTCAATTTGAGTAGAAACTATGTCCAATTATGTTATCATTCAAGATACATGGAATATTGGATGTATACAAGTGGACTAGGGGAATTATAGATTGTAGGCCATACTACCATTTTTTTGCAAAATCTAATAAGGGACATAATACTTAGGAGATAACTTATTATCTTTTTAATGTTATTTTAAAGACATATGCTTATATGGTTATAATCATACAAATACCAAATCACCTATGCCAAAATACCACTCATTATGGTGTTGATCCACTTATTGCTTCATTTGATTCTATGCCATAGCTAGATTTTCTCACAAACTAATGAGTACCTATTGATGATGGTGAATTTGTTCCTTAATATATCGAACCTTAGGATGGACCTTCAAGGTTAAAGTGATGAATGGGGGGTGATATCCATAAAAGTATACAAAGAGAGACATTTTGGATGAACTATGAATAAAATTATTATACCACCATTCATCAAGTGGTAGCTAATGAACCCATTTATCCTATTTGTTAGAAGCAAAATAATATAAATACCCTTCTAGACATTTGTTGACTACCTCTGATTGTCCATCAGATTGAGGATGATAGGAAGAGCTATGAGCCAATTGGGTGCCCAAACATGTAAATAGTTTAATCCAAAATTTACTAGTAAATATGTGATCTTGATCACTTACAATGATCTTTAATGAACTATTTTGAAAAAATTAGAAGTTACTATACTAGAAACAAATAGTTTTGATAAGGAACAAAAATGAGCATACTTGGTGAGTCGATCCACAACTACCATGATAATAGTTTTACCTCTAAATAATATTAATTTAGTAATGAAATCCATGGAAACTTCCTCCCAATATTAGCTAAGGATGGATAAAGGCTTCAAAAACCTAGGGTCTCAATAGTTTTACCTTTATTTTATTGACATACCATGCATTCAGCCACATATTTCTAGGCATCCCCCTTGATTCCTTTCTAGAACAAATCTTGTTTGATTATGTAATATATTTTCAAAAATATTAAGTGACCTCCTATTATATATGCATGAATTTCTTAAAGTATTTTATGTTTTAGATAATTCTTACAGAGATATAATCTATCTTTATACCATAATGCATTCCCCTTCCATATAAATTTTTCAAATCCCCCAAAACCATGCTAAAGATTTTGAATCAAAGAATGGGTATCGCCATCATTCTCCCATTATGATATTTCTTCCTCTAGCTAGTCTATCTACCAAATGGTCATTGTGCATAAAAATATGTCAACTAATTTATCTCTCTGGGATATTGCATCTACCACCACATTCTTTTTTACTTTTTTATATACTATTTCACAATCATATTCTAACATTTTAGTCACCCATTTTTGTTTATCTTAATAATACAATCATTGTTTCAAAAAATATTTGAGGCTATCATAATCAATATTGACCTGAAAGTGATGACCCATCACATAAGCTCTATATTGTTTAATTGCTTGCAAAATAGCCATTTCTTTATTATAGATTGGCTTGAGTCTATTGTTTCCCTTCAATTGGTGACTCTCAAATGAAAGTGGTATGCCTTATTGCATGAGTATATCCCCCATTCCATATCCTAATGCATCACATTCCACAACAAAAGTTGTAGAAAAAATATGAGTAGCAAAAACTAGAGTGGTGTACAGCCATTTTCAACTAGTCAAATGCCGTGGTAGTTATCTTAGTCAACTAAAAATATTATTTATTCAATAAATATGTTAGTGGGATTGTAATGCTACCATAAATTTTGATAAATGTGTGATAGTAACTTGTTATCCTTAGAAATCCTTGGAGGTTCTTGAGGGTCTTAAGAACCTGCCACTCCATCATCACTTGAATATTTTTAGGATTAACTTTTATTCCTTTATGTGAAATAATATGGCCCAATTACTCCACCTCTCAGACACCAAAAGCATATTTTTAAGTTTTAGCATAAAGTTTATGTTGTTCTAGAATCAAGAGTACCTCACATGCTTCAAATGGTCTTCCTAATTTTTACTATAAATGAAGATGTCGTCAAAAAACATCAACACAAACTTTCTCAAAAATAGCCTGAAAATAGTATTCATCAAAATCTAAAATGTAGATGGTGAATTTTTTAGGCCAAAATGCATGACCATAAACTCATAATGGCCTTCATGAGTTCTGAAAGCTATTTTAGGTATGTCCTCTTCTTGGATTCAAATCTGATGATATCCAAAGTGAAAATATAACTTGGTAAAATAAACACCACCAAGCAATTCATATATAAAATCATCAATTACTAAAATAGGAAAATTATCTTTGGTGGTTTATTTTTTGAGTTCTTTGAGTCTGGGCACATCCTCCAAGTGTCAACTTTACTCCAAACTATGACCACCAGGGAGAAATATTCACTTTAACTATGTCGAATGATTCCTACCTCAAATATATCATGTATCATATTTTTAATTTCACTCTTTTGGGCATAGGGATACCTATAGGGTCTGATATTAGGTGGTGTACTTGTGGGACATACTCTAGTGGCATGATCATGCACTCAGCTTGGTGGGAATCCTTTTGGCATGTCACCAAAAATAATAAAATGGTCATCCAACACCATTGTAAAGCATGATATGTAGACTCCTTAGTTGGTTGACCTATATGGAAAACAAGCGCACCACAAATCCTTCATCACCTTTTCTAAGAATCTTCATCATTTGATGTGAATTAACTAGTTATGGATATTTATCCCATAATCCACATGGTTTAAATGTCTTATCTGTTAGGTTGTGGAGCTAAAAGCTTCACTGATGCAAACAGGGAAGGAGGTTTCTGAGAGGTTGTTGGGTTGCAGAGCAACTGACGTCGGTCTGATCAGCTGACGTCGGTCATATACAGTGAAAAGAGCAACTGACATTGGTCAGGGATCAGTTGACGTTGGTCACCTCTAGGCAGACAGGGACCGATGTCAGTCACCTGTGCGGTTCTAGAACTGCATGTTCATAGACAGTTAGTTAACAAACCAGTTGTTTGCATGTAGAAGGCCAATTATAGACTTGAAGTTACGGATCTAATTATTGTAATTAGGTGTCTAATTATTGTTTACATGAGATCTATATAATAGACTCATGGGTTGTATTGTAATTAGTGTTAGAGAGTAAGAGAGCAAATATTAGCTCCTTCAGAGTGAAGAGAGCAAGGTGTGTTCCTCCTAGTGCCATAGTGCCAAGTATGAGTGTTGGTTTGGAGAATCAGAAGGGTTCTTCATGTATGTAGGATCTTGGTCAGTAGGTGTGCAAGGCCACGTTAGGAGATCTACATGTGGTAAGTAAGATCACTAATTTGTAGGTGTATGTGTGTGAGATCTAGGTTTGCAGGTGTGTAAAACCAGATTGATTTGCAGGTATGCAAGATTAAGAAAGATAGCAACACAACAGGTAGCAAGATCAAGAGGGATCTACTTGGAGTACGGTGTGTACTCAGTTGGAGAGCAAAGAGGAAGGCAAGGTAGTTCCTTCCAAAGTAAGATCATTTGAGTTACAGGTTGTTGCGAGTTCATGGGAGATCTACTTGAAGTGCATTGTGTACTTGATTGAGTATGTGTGTATACTCAGTGTATTGGCATTAGTGGATACTAATTATTTAGAGGTGAACACCAACTCTATGTTTCAGTTGTGTGTTGAGACCGTAATTGAGAGAGAGAACTCTTGAAGGTGAATTACTGAACACTTGGTGTGGGAAGCCTGTAAAGTGGGAAGAGTGTGGCATCTCTTTATTTATAATTCTTTTCTGGAAGAGTATTAATAAAATTGGGTATTGTCTCTCATATTCTGTGTTATTTATGAATTCTAGTTACTTGTGCATTCTGGTTAATTTTTGCATATTAAGTTACTTGTACATGGTAATCAATGGTGCTTTTGGGTCCTAACAGTTGGTATCAGAGCAGTTTGTTGTTCTAGATTCTTGACAGTTGGTATCAGAGCTAAGGTTGCAGGGAGTAGGTTTGTATTTGATTACAGGTCACTCTTAGGGGTTTTTGATTGAGTGGGAGTATAACAATGGCAGAAAAAAGTATACTAAGAATGGAGGAATTCAAAGGCATGAATGGTCAATTACAGTGTTATGAAAAGAAAGGGCAAGTAAAGAAAGATTATTGGTTGGTAGTAGATCAGCATGAAGGAACTGAAGAAGTAGATGTTATAGGTGTTGTTGCACAGGATGCTCTGGGATGTTCCTTGGATAAAGTAAAATCTTGGTTTATAGATTTTGTTGCCTCTTTCCATGTATCCCTAAATAGAGGGGTTGGTGAGCCTTGTCAAAGTATTGGAAAAAGGGAAGTGTTGTTGAAATTATAGATGGCCAACACATGGGTGTTGAAGAAGGTCATGCAGGTCCCAGTCTTGAAGATGCAGCTAATTGCTTCAGGAAAGTTGGGTGATGAGAGATGCACAGAAACTCTCACAAAGGATGCATTTGAATTAGCTGGTGGTAAGAAAGTAGGTACTCTTTATCTACTTGCGTATATTACTGATTCTTCTTATGTTGTGAAGACGTGGCTTTGGAGGCTTGGTCACATGAGCAAGAAGGAGATGCATGTTCTTAATAGGAAGTCAGATGTCTTTGATAGACTTAAGAACTAGAAAGCCTTGGTGTTTATGGAGAAGATGATGGACAGAGATTAGTGGAGAAGACTGAGTAACTCTGAGCAAAGCAATTTGGATAGGGTTTTGATCCAAAAAGATCTCATGGGTAAAAATTCATCACTCACAGGAAAACACAGGTACCGGCATTGGTCAGGAAGAATCAGCGTCGAATAGATAGGTGCCGATGTCGGTCATGTGCAAACTAGAGCTGGTGGTATCAGACAGGGTGGCTGCCAGTGTCGGTCAGGGAATCGACGTTGGTGACTAGGTAAGACTGACATCGGTCAGAAAACTGGCGTTGATAGAAAGGACAGTCACATGGAATCGATGTCGGTCAGATGTAGATTATGTGGTGATTGAGGTCGATCACTGAGATGGATTTTTGGTAGATAGCAAGCTGTCAAGGAGTCTCAAACACCCATATGGAGGACTGAAAGGGTAAGTAAGCCTCAAATTCATTTTTCCTCTTCTTTATACTCGTTGCTCACTATAGAGTAGGAAGGATCCAAGAAATAGTGAGAGCATGGCATGAACAGGATGCAAAACCAAATGGGAGATTTGGTAGGGTTGTCAGTCGGTATAAAAGCACTAAGATGAATGGATACCTTAGTTAAAGAATAGGGAGAATGGATACATGAGATGGAAGGCCAAGTCATATGGTCTTGTGAAAGCTCCAGGATAGTGGTACAAGTTTGATAGGTGGATGACAAAGCATGGCTTTAGTCAATGTCATTGTAACTACTGTAGTTTCTTTACCAAGTGGATGATGAGTCACGACATCATCTTGTTACTGTATGTTGTGTGTTTGCTTGATGCAGGGTTACACATGCAGGGTTTTGCTGAACTAAAGGTAAAGTTAGTTCATTGATGTGTCATGAAGAATTTGGAAGAGCAAAATTCTTTGGCATAAGTGTGTTGTAGAGACATGGAAGATCATAGGTTGATTTTGTTTTTTAATGATTGTGTGATACCAGTTAGCACGCCGATGGTTAGACAGTTTACAGAACAGGGTCCTGATTCACATGATGAGGTTAAGTACATGCATACTAGACCTAAGGTTGCCCAAGTAGTGGGTGATGTCAGAAAGTTTGGAGCCAATCTGGGAAAGAAGCACTAGAAGACAATTTAGTGGATTCTCAGGTATCTAAGAGGGACCAGCAGTAGGTGCACATGCTATGCAGGGTCAAGTTCTTTTCTACATGGGTTTATAGATGTGGATGCAGTAGGTTACTTAGATGACAGGAGGTGCACCATAAGTTTTGTGGTGGTTGGTCTTTTCAAGGTTGAGCTTGAAGAGGGATACAAGCCAGAAAACAAATTAGATGGGGTATAGGTACAGGTATAGTGTAACTATTTATCTCCAAGTGGGAGATTGTTAGGTTGTGGAGCTAAAAGCTTCACTAATGCAAATAGGGAAGGAGGTTGCTGAGAGGTTGCTAGGTTGTAGAGCAACTGACGTCAGTCTAATTAGCCGACGTCGGTCATATATAGTGAGAAGAGCAACCGACGTCGGTCAGGGATCAGCCAGCATCGGTCACCTCCAGGCAGAAAAGGACCGACGTCGATCGCCTGTGCAGTTCCAAAACTGCCAGTTCACAGATAGTTAATTAATGAACCAATTGTTTGCATGTAAAAGGCTAGTTATAGACTTAAAGCTATGGATCTAATTATTGTAATTAGGTGTCTAATTATTGTTAACATGAGATCTATATAATAGACTCATGGGCTATATTGTAATTAGTGCTAGAGAGTAAGAGAGCAAATATTAGCTCCTTCAGAGTGAAGAGAGCAAGGTGTGTTCCTCTTAGTGCCACAGTGCCAAATATGGGTGTTGGTTTGGAGAATCAGAAGGGTTCTTCATCTATGTAGGATCTTGGTCAGCAGGTGTGCAAGGCCATGTTAAGAGATGTACATGTGGTAAGTAAGATCACTAATTTGCAGGTGTATGTGTGTGTGAGATCCAGGTTTGTAGGTATGCAGAACTAGATTGATTTATAGGTGTGCAAGATTAGGGAGGACAGCAACACAACAGGTAGCAAGATCAGGAGGGATCTACTTGGAGTATGGTGTGTACTCAGTTGGAGAGTAAAGAGGAAGGCAAGGTAGTTCCTTCCAAAGTAAGATCATTTGATTTGCAAGTTGTTGCAAGTTCATAGGAGATCTACTTGGAGAGTGTTGTGTACTCAGTTGAGTATGTGTGTATACTCGGTGTACTGGCAGTAGTGGTAACTGATTGATTGGAGGTGAACACCAACTCTATGTTTGAGTTGTGTGTTGGGACCGTAATTGAGAGAGAGAACTCTTGAAGGTGAATTATTGAACACTTGGTGTGGGAAGCCTGTAAGGTGGGAAGAATGTGGCGTCTCTTCATTTGTAATTCTTTTCTAGAAAAGTATTAATACAATTGGGTATTGTCTCTCATATTCTGTGTTATTTTTGAATTCTAGTTACTTGTGCATTCTGGTTAATTTCTGCATATTAAGTTGCTTGTACATGGTAATCAATGGTGCTTCCAGGTCCTAACAGTTGGTATCAGAGTAGTTTGTTGTTCTAGATTCCTGACATTATCTTATTAATGAAGGTGCATGAATAGTTCCTAAAAATTCATATCAATATTTCCCAAAATGGTGAGAAATTTCATTCCTAAAATAATGTCAGGCCCTTCTGTAGGACTAAAAAACATAGTAAAATATAACAGGTAGTCTCCCATAATAAGCTTAATATTGTGAAATTTTCTAGAATAGTTTATGGTACCACCATGTATAATCATGACCTAAAATTTTGGAGCTAGGTAAATGAAATGGTTCAAATGAGTAGCCAACTTAATATTGATAAAGTTCATACTCCCAAATTCAATCAACATAGTCACCTTTTATTTCTTATGGAATCCCACCACCTTAAGAGTTCGAAGAGTACTGATACCTGAAAGTATATGACAAGAAATAGTAGGTTGAGAATCTTTGGATTCATTCTCAGGTTAATCCAAACCTACACCTGAGGCCTCATCATTTATATCATCCTCATTGGCACATTTAATATAAAACAACTTATTTTTGGCATAATAATATCCTTTTCTATAACATCCAAAACACAAACCTTTTTCACGCTTCTCCTCAATTTGTTGAGGGGTCAATCTGGTAGGTTGGGGAAGTAATATTGTAAATTTCATTCATAGACATTAGTGAAAGGTCTTCATTTGATTATCTTTTTTTCATGTTCCATGCATGCCCTTGGGATGGGTTTAGATATTGAACTAAGACTAAACATGTGAACCTCCAATTGCATGATATATTTGAGGCCACCCTAAAACAAGTTAGTCAAATTTTCCTTAGTGATGTTTACCACATGTAAGGAGATATTCTAAAATTGATGAATATAATCCTTTACAATCCCTATTTGACATAGTTTGGCTAGTTGGTTGAAGTATTTTTTTGAGACATTGTTGTGATAGTGGAGTTGTAACTCCTCAGAAAATACCAACCAGGAAACTGGGAGACCCTTCTTTTTCTTTTGAGCACACAACCATCAATACCAAATGAACTACTCAGGTTCTAGATATAGAGAGGCCATGCCCACCTTTTTTAAACATGGAGTTTAATGTATATTAAATAAATTTTTAATTTAAGTGATCCATGTGAGTGGATCATTACCATCAAACTTACTTAAGTCCATTTTTGTCAACATTGGCTTTGAACCTAGATTGGTGGTGTGATTATTTGAAAGAGGAGAACTAAACTAGAGTGGTGGAGGGTTATTTTGAAAAAATTGAGATGTAAAGTTAGATAATTACCCAATTATTTTTTAATTTATCCTTCAAACCATTAATGTCTCCTCTCATCCCTGTGATGTCTCCTTTAGCCGCATCAAGATTATATTTCTACACAATGCCATGTAACTCTAATTAAAGTTGTTGAACCCCCTCTAACATATATGGATCAAAATTTCCTAACTCTATGTCATCTTTGTGAGTATTTTTAGGAGTTTCTTTCCAATTTTTTCCCCTATAATTGTTAAGATCAGCCATACACAAACCCTAGGAGGATTTTAGCCTTAAAACAATGTATCAGTAGATGACACCATTTTGATCACCTCACCAAGGTGAGTCTAATGACTACTAGTGTGCACAAGGGTGAAAAATTTTGGCCCAAAAAATATACCAATATAATATATTATTTTTATCATCTTGTGGAGATGAATCCAAAGACTGTTAATTTACATGATTAAAAATATAGAGGTTTTTTTTCAAAAAAGCACTTTGAATAATACTATTGATGAAAAAAATAGATTCTTTCTGGATCACAAGTTATTTTTTTATCCTTCAGCTCATAGAATATTTGTAACCAAATATGATTAAAAAATTCATTACATAAACTTGCCCAAATCAAAGCTATGATACCACTTTTAATTAAACTGCATAGTTGTTTGTATAATAGAATATTATATCACATAAATAAGAGTAGAATATATAGATCCACAACAATAATTGATATAAGAGCAAAATACTTGATAAATATAACTAATCCACTTCAAGGGAGAAAACTCCACAACAATGCAATAAGATAAAAATTCACAATATGATGATCAAATACTAACCACAAACTCTTATACATACTCTACTTAGCCATGATTATTCCATAAGATAACCTTAATAATAATATAGAGAAATGTGACAAGATAATATAAGAGGTATGTAAGCTACAAGTCTTATACACATATCCCTAAACATGCCAAAGGTTAAGGGCATAGAAAAACTAGTCCCACATTGATAAGATATCTCATGTTGTGATTGAAATGCAGGTTGCATTCAATAAAACATTTCAAACCATCAATAATTTCATATAATGATATTTTATTCATAAGATCTTTCATAGATGAACATGAAAAATATGAAATAATGGTAAATGATGGATCAACTTTGAATTTATGCACCAGTGAATTTATTTAGTATTTCCCTTTGTAAGGAAAACCTCGCATACACCCAAATGGTGAGATAAGGATATGATGGTGTAGGAAAATAACCCATTTTTTGTGTTATCTTGCTTATCCAAGTTGATCTAAAAATGGTTCAAATTTTATTTTATGTAGTTCCTATTCATAAGTCTCTTGTGTTTCACCAGGTGCCATCTATATGTTAGTGGTCTTTATATCCTTTAAGGTAATGGGTAGGCTGATAGGTCTATTCAATGTCAAGTACTCATAATCCCAACACTATAACTATCTCCATGTTATAATCTAGCATGTATATATCTCATACAAAAATTAATAGAGGTCCTTGTACAATTGGACATCCATGCAACATTGCCACAAGTATATGGTTTATGTTTCCTCCATCACCTGAGTAATGTGATGAAGGTTGTATGAACAAGATACACCCCTTTATCAATTTTCATGATGGAATTAATCAATACAATAATTATTTTCAAAACCATGGAGTATCCCCCTATAAAATAGACCTGATCAAAATCATGCCTCTAATATCAAGAGCCCCAACTCTACCTAAATAGTATTCATAATCCCTCCACTCGTTTACCTTCATAGGTGCCTCTTTTATAACATGTTTATCCTTGATAAGAAGCCTAGGAATCAACTATGTATCCTCTAATTTCATGATTATATCCCCACTCAAAAACTAGAATGTACAAGTATCCTTATTCCATTAGTCACCCAAAATAGTCTACTTAATGTGGTCAAAGTGTATTACAAGTAGGTGTGTTATATAGCCTCAACCAATTTCATCCAAGTGTGTCTAAGGAACATCTCCCAACCCCAATTTTAAAATTTTATTAAACATGGTACTATGTTTTAGCTCTCTCACACAAAAATGGTATCCAACATCATAACAAATCAAGATAAAAATCAATGCTTTTCTTAACATAATTTATTTGTAATGTTGAATTGTAAAATTATGGGCATCAAAAATAAAAATAAAATGATATTAAAGTTAGAGTTGTATATCCATGAATAGGTTCAGATGGTACCTAAAAATCTCCAAAATAATCCAAAACACTACTCTTTCACATATTTATATATTTGAAAATTTCATAAAAATGCCAAAAATTAGAAAATTTGAGTTCATAATAAATTATCAGTCATGGTTCCTCACATAAAGTGGAGTTGTCCTCACTCAATTTAATTTGTATGCTAATAATATTCATTGAGTTCCCATAATAAGAATCCCTCCTAAACTCTATTTACAAAAAACAAAACATAAAATTGAAATAAGCTCTTTTTTCAAAATCCTAAAAAACCACTACTATTCATTTACTATTTATGTTAATGTATTTTAATAGACATTTATTATTTATTTTAATGTATTTTACATGTATTAGTGATGCCTAATTAAACTTTATTTCACTTATTTACTTTATTCCCAATTTAATGTTCTAATTTACTATGGTTATTTATGTCTGTAGTCAAACACGTGGCTTTTATTGGAAATAGTTAGTGCAAACATGTATTATGTGAGCATAAATATAGGTAAAAAAAAGTGTTAATATACACCAATATTATTTGTAATTATTAGTGTGTTGTTCCAACCATGCACTAATATAGGTGTTTTCCCCCAAATTTTTACAAGTGAAATTTTGAGACACCCATTAAAATTTCTTGAAAATCTTAAAAAGAAAAAGTTTTTTGTTTTGAAGGACTTGGTTTATTTTTTCCTCCTTGATTGAGGTTATGAGATTGCATTTCATTAATAAAACCCTAATGGTTTCAATGTAGCTTCACATCCCCAACTTGACCCTCATTAATGAAGTCTAAGTCATATGTGTGTGGGAGTCTTATCAACCCCCACTATTTGATAAAGTCTTCATATCATTTTAAAACACTTTGACTTTCATATTTTTAGCTTTGGATTGCAATTTTCTACTCTCAAGGTTTTCAAAACTTTATCTTGGATTTCATAGATTAGTTATGTCTATTTTTCTTTGAGTTTTTCCATAGTAAAAAGACTAAGTTTTTTAAGTTTTTATTTTTGATTCTCTTTATTGTAGGTGAAGCATTTCCCCCATTCAATTTTTACTACTAGTATCTCTTACCTCATTAGATTTTTTGCATCTCTATCTTTCATAGTCAACTTTCACCTACACCTCACCCTCACACCTCTAAGTTAGGATTTTCACCTTCACCCACATCAAGTTTTAACACCTACACCACACCCTCACACCTCTGACATCAAGATTTTTTCATTCCCCTACATCCAAATTTGACACCTATACCGCACCCTCATTCCTTTAATGTTAGGCTTTTTGCATTCTCCTACATTGGGATTTAACACCTATACCACACCCTCACTCTTCTAACATCAATATTTTCACCTTCCTCTACATCAAAATTTCATGATTACATTAAATACCAAACCTTTAATGTTATATTTCCTCACTCTCCCCACATTGGGATTTTTAGGCTAGGTTACACTCCTAAAACCCTAACATAAGGCATTCTCACTTCTCCAACATCATGACTTCATGATTTCACTATAGTCTCATACTTCTTCCTCCCCTCCCTCTACCACTCTTTTGTCATTCCCTCTTTCCCCTTCACACTCTACTCCTTTGATTCTCATTTATAATCCTTATTGTAATTGGTAGATGTCTGGAACTCTAAAAAATAAGTGAAAATAAAAGGAAAGGGAGATGAAGTATCAATTCCAAAGGGTCACACCCCCTTCCAATATAGACTCCAACATCGATTAGGACACTAACAAAGACCTAGGGCACATTGATATGGATGATTTATGGATAAGGGTAAATGTTTCCTTCAAAAATGATTTATGATAGCATTCTTCCATAAGTTTTTATATTCCCTATCTACATTCATTATTTATAAGTTGGCATGACAATATTAACTCACTATGATAAAGATAGAAGATAATTTCATACTCCATATGATGGATTTATTTTAAGACTCGGCCTTGAATACATTGAAGATATGCTGAAATTTTTTGGTCATAAAGATTTCATTGAAATCACTCTAGAATCAGCCCAATACTTTCATGATAATCATAAATAGGCATTGGCTTGTCAAGCCCAAACCTTTGATCTTTAGGGTCCCTAATGTAATTTCTCAATAGGATTTAAAGCCTGAGGTCAATGTCATAGTTACTCTCCTAAATAAGGTGGTGGGAAATATTACAATAAAATCTTATAATGAGTGGATGTTCTAGTATATTTAGACTATTCATGCTGATAAACATTACATGAATTAGGTCAAATTAGTCATCAACTCAATTCACAAACAAATGTATGAGGTAATCACCACTCATGAGTTTTACATGATGGTGTATCTCATCTATGTTTTTGCACATAGGAGATTCCATATCAGTTTGTCTATAATGGGTCTAATGTTAGCTTCTGGAGTATATGAATATTATCCTCAATTGAAAATAAGTGAAAGTGCCAAACATTTTCATCATGTCAATGATGATTTCCTATAATTTGTCATTCAAAAGTTTGAATAATAACCTTACAACATTCCCTTATCCATTGCTACCTCTACAGAGATTTTAGGATGGGGAGGATGGTTCATAGAATTACTTATCTTTTCTTACATCAAAGTTTTTAGATGTGATTTTACTTCTTACAAGCTCCTGAGATATGTAGATGATAAATGGGCACTTATGGAGTTAGTTTTATTAGAGAGTTGTCAATGATGTTATGGAGGTGTCCTGGTGAGTGGATGAAGTACTTTGATAGCATAAGTGACAATGATAAAGTGTATAATATGCTTATCCTAGTATGCTTGAAGGAGGTTAGGTTGATATTCAAATGGTTAAAGATGTTCAGGGATGAGTATGGTGATTAGATAATGTGTAAGGGATCCTATCAAAATTAAATAATGATTTGAGTTCTTGTGTGTATGAGTGGATTTCATCTGGTTGATCATTGTTTTCATCTAGACATTTTGGGTCTAGTGGTAGAAAATTTGAGTAGGCAGTTTATTGGTGTCACCATTACCAAATGTGGATGAGTCAGGGGAGTTGGTCATATAATTGTGATCACATTTGTGCCTAATTTCTATGTGCTAAATTTCATTTCATATGATGAAGTGCAACATAAGATATGCAAGTGCAAAGTTGGGTTCCCATGTAGTTTGACAGTATTTTCCCATACTTAGCCAAATTTGTAATGTGGTAATAAAAGCTAAGTAAGAATTTTAGTGGTTTTATATTTTGCATATGTGAACGTGTCAGGATAATTAAATCATAAGGGTTTATTCATTTTTGTGCCTAGTTGATATTCGCTAAATTTTAAGTCATGTGATGAAGTGCAAAAAAAGATATACATGTGTAAAGTTGGCTTTCCAGATAGTTCTTGACATAGTTGGCTCTATGGTAGAAAAATATGAGTGAGTAGATTAATGGCATTATATCTTGCAAACTCAAAGGTTACTGTTGATTCTTGGATTTTCACCTTTGAGGAGATACTTAGCTCTCATCATCCAAGCAGTAAAATGGAATCATCTCTCTTGTTGTGGGTGATAATTTTGTTGAGATGAATCTCTAGATTAGGAGCTAGCTCCCCTTGATGCACCTTTGAATCCCTTCTAAAATACACACTATGTATGTAAAGGGATAAAATAAAAAACTAATAAAACAAGTGATGATGCACTAATATTTGATATCCTCTCACTTGACTAAAATCACTACTTAAAGACTAACAAAGTTTTTTCACACAAACTCACAATTCGTTGTGCATTGTCACATCAGTGTTTCAAATGTTAGATTTGAGAAGGTATTTGACATTCAGGAGAGTAATAGAAAATTCTAGGAAATAATATAGTCTTAAACCACTTCTAAAATGTCTTTACACTTATGAAATAATACTAACAAGGACCTGTAACAATACTCTTTCTGTAGATTTGGTAGGCAATTGAGGATAACATGTTAGGAGAGATAACCTTCACTAAACAAGAATAACATAACTTGGATCAATACACAATAATTTAGCATGTGAGTAGAAAATGACTTGTATTATTTCTTCAATATTTACTAGTACAAATATGTCCAGAGTTTCACAAGAACTAGTGGAGGCTATGGAATGAGTAGAAAGAATACAGATATATAGCCTTTGAGAGAGAGGTCGAGTGAATGAAATGCAAAGAACAATCAGACATGTGTAAACTGAGAATAGGAATAGTTACTATCATTATATGAGATGATTTCAATGGATATACCATTAGAATTAAGATGTATCAAACTATGTTTTGTTATAAATGGGCTCAATTGTTGAAAATTTATTTTGACATTAACTGATCATTGTTGGCTCATTGAGCTATGAAACGGTGTAACAAATTGAACTATCAACCTACCTATTTCTATTTGATGTGCATACATTCTCAATATTTTTCCATTTGTCATCTTCTCATATATCTTCAGGTTCTCACTCTCTTATTTTTAACTCCAACAGCTATTCCTTATAGCTTGAAATTGACATTCTGTAAGTCATCACTCCTTAGGTACTTTCTTTGGACTTCTTAATCTCAGAATTGTCTTCAAAATTTTTGTTCTTGTCATTCTTTTGGAAAATTTGTCTGAAATAATTCTTTCAAGCTCTTCTTCCTTTCCTCTCAACTTTTCCTCAGACAAAAAGTCTGAAGGAATTCTTTCTTTTGGACTTGAGCCTTTTCCTTTATGCATTTATTCTGTCGGACAAATTGTCACAAGGAATTCATGTAAATGCCCCTTTTACTTTGTGAAAATGCCCTTCAGCTTTTTGGAAATGCCTTTTAGGATAAATGAAAATGACCCCTTCAACTTGAAAGTGACCTTCAGAAAAATGCAAGTGTCTTTCAGGATTTTTGAAATGGTCCTTTTTCGAACAAAACATACCCTTCAAAAAAACTGCAACATACCCTTCAAAAAAATGAAAGGGTCCTTTAGCTTGAAGAAAAAAATCCTTTGAGAAATTTAATGCACCTTTTGGAAAAGTTACAAGTACACTTCAAAAAAATTATTTCAAACAAAAAGTCTGAAACAATTCCTTTAGAAAGATTTAAGTGAACCATTTCTTCCAAGAGAGATACCTTTTGGAAAAAATATTTGGACTTTAAAAAAATTTGTTTCAGACAAAATTTTTGAAACAATTCTTTCCCTCAAATTTTTTAAAATATCCCTTCAGAAAGGCAAGTGTCCTTCAGAATAAATGCAAGTGTCCACTTTCAAGAGAAAATGCCCTCTGAGAAAGTTGTAAATGTAACCTTTCAAAAGGAAAAAATACCTTTCAATAACTTTGAACCGAGCCAAAGTACCCTTCAAAATAGTTAAAGTGCCCTTTTTAAAAGGAAACATAACCTTCAAAATACTTGTCTAGTCCATTTTCCCGAAGGAATTCTACTGAATGAAAAGTCTAAGAAATAACACTTATCAAAAGACCAAAACAAACTTTCCAAAATAATCCATTACAAAGGACTTAGCCAAAAGACTAAATAAAAAGGCTTTTAAAATGAAAACACTTTGGTTTTTTATATGTAAAAGACTTTAGCTTTTTATAAGTACATTTCTCTGAATGAAACCTGCATACTGGACTTGGAAAAAGGTATAGACTCAAAAGTTTTTTGCAAAAAGGGGTGCCCAATTTTGACCTGAAGGGCCAAAATTTGATCAACAAATTGGTGACTCATAAGGGTAGTATGTTTACTATACTAAATAGACCAGTAGCCTATATATTCCATTGGGCATGGATTCAATGGATTCTTGAAGATGACTAACAAGGATATTGTCAAAATAAAACATAAGGAAACACATGACACAACAACAACAAGACCAAGCAAAGACAATGACAAACCCACACATGTGCATAAGCACTTAGGGAACATAAGAAAAATAGTAAATTATGTACAAAAGGAAAGAAAAACTTAATAATAATGCTTTAGATATATCCCATTGACTAGGATATGTAGCTCCTCTTCATCCAACTTTGAAAGTTGGAAAGCATTATGTTGTCTGCACTGTGTGATTACATATGGGCCACTCCACAAAGCATCAAACTTTATGTGTCTTCCAGGTTTGGCCCTATCTTCATCCCATTTTAGGACAATTTTTTTTTTGAAACTCTTTGGCATGGACTTCCTATCAAAATAATTCTTTGTTTATTATTGTTGAGTAGTCATAGTGTACATATTTTGATCTCTTATCTCCTCAAGCTCCATCAACTCACATAATCTGACCTCCATGTTATCATTCTCCATCAATTATAGCTAATAACTGAGTTCTACATCTGGTAAATCAAGTGAGATAGGAAATTTAGCTTCCCTTCTATACATAAGTGTATATGGTGAGTTTCCAATTTCTCTCTTTGGGGTGATCCTATCAGCCCAAAGAGATGTCTTCAACTTGGTGTGCCAAGTCCTTTGATTCTCCTCCATTGTTCTCTTAATGATCCTAATCAAGTTCTTATTTTTGGACTCATCTAGTCCATTTCTCTAAGGATAGTAGTTGGAAGAGGTGATAAGATAGATGCCATACTTCAAATCTGATTCACTTGTCTTTATTCCTAAAAAGGCTAGTGCATTATCTAAAATGATTGTTGAAAGAGCTCCAAATTTGGTTACTATACCCTCATAGAAGTATAGGACTAAGTTTTCATTTGCCTCCTTAATAGCTATAGTTTCCACCCATCTTTTAAAATAATTAGTGGCAATCAACACCCACTTGTGACTAGCACTAGAAGGATTGATCAGACCTATGAATTCTAAACCCCATTACATGAAGGTTTGCTCAACCTAGATTGGATGAAGTAGCAAGGTAGCTAGCTTTTGTTTGACATCAAAAAGAGCACATTTTTGGCATTTACTTACCCAATCATGAGTTTCCTTGAACAAGATAGGCTAAAAGTAACCAGCCCTCATAATCTTAGTAGTTGTGGTTTTTGGAGCAAAGTGACCACCAGTTGGTCCCTCATGAAACTCATTCAACACTTTGTCAATCTGATCTAAATCAATAAACCTCAAAATCACACCTAAAAAATCTTTTATAAATAGTACTCCATCAACAAGTACATAAGGAATGGATTACAGACTAAAGTACCTTCTCTTGGTCTTATCAAGACCTTGTGGACACTCACCAGTTTGAAGGAAATGAATCATGTCTTATGTCCAACACCTTGTGGATGAAGGTATAGTTGTTATAGGATCATCATGAAGTGCCAAAACAACCTCCCTTTTCTCTTTTAAATCTAAAATAAGATACTCACATAGTCTTTTTCCTTTCACTAACTTGGTTATTTTAATCTCCACATCATATTCTATCACTTTGGTAATCCAACCTACTCTTTTTTCATTCAAATCTCTGCTCAACATAAAATATTTCACACCAGGATGAGGCACAAAAATTTGAATCTTGTTATTAGGTAACATATGTCTAAACTTTTTTAAGCTCCTTATAACTGAAAGCACTTGTTTCTCCACATATATAGATCTTGTCTCATAACCTTCTAGACCTTGACTAAAGAAGGCAATAGGTTGTTCCAAAATTTCATCATTAGCTTGAGTAAGAATCGTAGAGATTACCTATTCATTCCAAAAAGTATAAAAACTGAAGTCCTTGGAGAAGGTAGGAGTTGCAAGAGTAGGAACCTGGGCAATAGCTTGGTTGATCTCTTCAAAACTTTCTTTTCTCCTTCCTATCCAAGTGAATATCTCATCCTTCCTTAGCATAGATGTCAAGGGATTGACCAGGTTATAAAAATTAGGTATGAACCTCCTAATTAATTTTATCTTACCAAAGAAGCTTTGTAGACCCTTATTATGTTTAGGTAAAGACAATGCCAAGATGGCACTTACCCTTTCCAGATCAATGGACAGACCTTTCTTGGAAACAATGTGGCCTAAGAGTTTGCCTTCATGAATAGAAAACACACACTTCTTTCGATTTAGAGAGATCCCAAACTCTCTACACCTCTCAAAAATCTACCTCAGGGATTTCAAATGATCATTTGCATCCTTGGAGAAAACTATCACATCATCAAGATAAACCAATACAATGTCATTGATTAGTCCTTGGAAAGCCATATCCATTGCACATTAGAAAGTAGCTCTAGAATTTGACAATCCAAATGGCATTTTCCTATAGACATATTTTCCCCATTTAGTGGAGAAGTTTGTTTTGTATTGGTCACTTTATTTCACCAGTATTTGATTGTACCTAGAATAACCATCTAGGAGAGAAAACCTCTCACTACCTACCACCACTTACAAAACTTGCTCCATAGAAGGGAGGGGGTAATGATCTCTCAAAGACACTCTATTTAAGTTCCTAAAGTCCATACACAACCTGATCTCCCTATTTTTATTTCTAACAGGGACTAAGTTGGCCAACCAAGTTAAAGCCTGATGGGAAAAATGATTTTAGACTCAATCGATTTAGTGAGCTCTTTCCTCATGAGAGGCTCAATCTTGGGATTGATTGGTCTTTGTCTTTTATTGATGTGTTTGGAATTTTCATCTAGCTCTATAGTGTTTTGAGCTAAGCTTGGATCAAAACCCTTCAAATCACTATACTCCCATTTAAAAATATCACTAAACTCCTTTCATAGTTCAATGAAATCATGCTTCTCTTGACTAGTGCATACCATTCCCAGAACAAGTAACTTATATTTGAAGATCTCTACCTTTCCATAGTTATCTTTCTTGGTTGAAAATATTACCTTCTCCTTCTTGATCTGGTCATCCTTATTGAATATGACTTCAAGAGTTACTAAGACTTTGGAAAGCTTGTTGGACTTTAGCTGGACAATATATCCTCCATATTGTTGTTGAAGCTTAAACTGATTCTTTGAAGAGACCTTAGCCTCTTCTTATATTAAGAGGGATATCTATTCATCACTCTCAAAAACCTACCAATTGGTGACATTATTTCGTATAGAATGTCTCACAATCACCCTTAGATGAAGTTGATTCTTGTCTTCCCTTATGCCTTTTAGAACATCAAATTGAGCACCAATATATGTCAATATATCAGCATGCTTATTATCTTCCCTTGGAATAGAAATGATATTAAATTACATTAATTCTTCAATAAGGTCCCAAGATCTATTCTTAGAGGACTTGATTAAGGAGTCCTTGGTCAAATTTTGCCCTCTAACTTGATTGACAACTAGTTCACTATCACCAAACACTTACAATTATTTGACACCTTTTTTCCCTGCCCACTTGAGGCTATGAATGAGGGCCTCATATTTGTCTACATTCTAAGAACAATAGAATTTAAATATGAAAGTTGAAAAATACATTTCCTTTGAAGTTGAAACCAGCATAGCTCCACCACTTGCCCCAATCTTGCTTCTAGACCCATAAAAAAAAAGATACCACAAGCCATTCACATCTTCATTTGACTTCATCAAATTTGGCATGAAATAATCCTTTTCATGCATATAATATACTCCAAGACCAGATTCCTCAATAAACTTGTAAGGATCATGCACATAGTTATCATCTCCCTACTCATATAGGAACAAATTAGAAACTCCTTCAAGGGAAGATGATGGGGATTGGTCAATGTGAAACTCTTCTTCATCAATGACATCATAGTTAAAAATTTTTACCTTGGGTGAATATGGTTACAAGTGATATCTATGAATAGGTTATGACTCAATCTTCACCTTAGTGCCATATTTTGTTCTAAGTAGCATGTAGGACCAATTAGCTGCCAAGTATCCACCTATCTTGGATGTATATTCCCTTGACAAGAAAAGAGAAAAATAGGGAGGTAAATTTGATACCACCACATCATGAAGAATTGAAAATGTAGGAAAAGAATTAAGGATCAATTTCAAACATTTCACAACCCCCAAAGTCTTGGCTATTTATACATCCAATTATAAAACTCATTTAGTCATTGGCTCGTATTTGATGCCTAGCTTATATGTTATGCATTTGGGCATAATTGATGTGTTTGATCCACTATTTATGATGTAATAATGAGCCAATAAATCACCAATAATTAAATATAGGTACAAATTATGAGTCTTCTCATGTTTATTCACCTAACCATCTATAGATTGAGTTTCATTGACCAAAACCACATTGTCACTTCTAAAAGGGCTAGCTTATGTACCTAGTCCATGCAATTCCTTTTGGAGTATATCTTTCTACCCTGGTAATGATAGATAATCCCATAATGAGATGTTCATATGAAGTTTTTTCATCTGATCCACAATATCAATGGAAGGATTACTTACCATGGGGTTCTCTTTATGAACATATGCACCTTGTGATGTGGCTTGTGGAGGTAGGGTTGTAGTAGATGTCCTAAAATTTGGAATCCTCTAATTTTCTTGTGTTTTAGGAGATAAATTAGTCCCTTCTCCCATCTAATCTGATTTATGAGTCAAAATAGGTCTTTTATTGGTTCCTTAAACTTATTTAACTTCCCTTTTCTTTGATCTAGTGTTGGCAGCCACACTAGCATTCGGATTGCTTGTATTTCCCACATAATTAGCGGCACAAAAATCACCCTCCAAATGATTGGTAAGTTTTGAAGTTAGATTGACATTATAGTTAGCAATTTTGGTTAATGGTGTCTCATTGTATCCTAGTTGTGAATGGTTATTACCAATAACCACATCATGATGTGCCAAGTATTATTATAATCTCTCATCACATCTCACTATAAGGAGTAACATAGGAAAAGCTGCTCACACATTACATGCTAAAAACTAGAAATAGAACATTAGAGTCATGCTCCCACCTTAATGTGAAATTTCTACTTATTCAAATAGGTACACAAAAAACTAGAAGCAAACACACAACTAAAAAATTAAACACACTGCACACATGTCACTAAATTAGTGATGTAGCCCCATCATTGGTGAATGACGAGAGGTCATTGAAAGACCTCCAACCTCTGATGTATCCTCCATCCTCCAATTACTTATTTAGTATATGAAATTGTTAGAAATGTATATGCATTCTTCTTGTACTAATTCATGGTAATGTTAGATGTGTAATAGACTAAAACTTTGGCTTTTTGTGAGTGCATAGGTTATATTGGCTTGGATTTACTCAATGAAGATGCCAAATTTTTAGTCTTGTAGACATCTAACATTGCCATGAATTAGTATAAGAAGAATGTGGATACGTTTCTAACAATTTCTGATACTAAATAAGTAACTAGAGGATGGAGGATACATCAGAGGTTGGAGGTCTTTTAGCAACCTCTCATCAGTCACCAATGATGGGGCTACATCACTGATTTGGTGACATGTGTGCATTGTGTTTAATTTTTTAGTTTTGTGTTTTCCTATAATTTGTTGTGTACTTATTTGAATAAGTAGAAAATTCACATTAAGAGGGAAACATGATTCTAATGTTCCATTTCTAGTTTTTAGTATGTAATGTGTGAGCAGTTTTTCCTATGTTACTCCCTGCAGTGAGATGTGATGAGAGATAATAATACTACTTGGCACATCATGATGTGGTTATTGGTAAATCACTCGTAAAGCATCATCATTCTATCTCGGTTTGTGGTAAACCAATGGAAAACCACCACTCTCAGTTTTTGGTTAGCCATATGAAAACCATTTAGTCTTGGTTAGTGATTAACCAATGGAATATCACCTAATCATGAAAGCAAGTGCAAGTACAAAGATAGATTTTCCCCATGTTCACACTAAGGGGGAATGTTAGGAAAACTTAGGTTAGTGCTCCATTTATATGTATGAGTGAATAATAATTACGTGTATAAATTATTATTTTAGTAATGTAAGTTAGTAATTTTTTATTAGTTGTTATATAAAACAACAATAACAAATATCTATGTAGATTAGTGAGTTGTTATAGCTACGTCATATATTTTAGGAAGGCTATCTCCTATATATTTGTAATCTTGTCTTTTGAATAATTAACAAAGCTTTATTATTATTGTTCTCTGTGTTCTGTATCCCCATGTTATTTTGTCATGGATCACTGCGTGAAGTGTCTAATAATTAAAAAGCAATCATGTGTGCAAGCTTTGGATAGTGTAATAATGCAAGATCTATCTATGAAGACCATGTTTGGTCGTAACTTGTAAAATTATTGAATTAAATAGTATAAGACAAGTGTAATTGCCTCACCCACTAGATTTTTTCCCACATTGGGTTTATTTAGGTCATATAGTGTTTTCATTTTATACTTTGGCTTCTTTTAATCTTCTATTTATATATTAAATATATTGTACATTTCATTTGTAACACTTCTTTATCTTTGTTTTAGCATTGAAAATAGTCTAGAACACTCTTCTATCAATCATATGTTGAAATAGGAGTACATGATCTATGTTGGTGATTCTTAGTGTGGAATATCCACCTAGTTTATGAATCACATTGGTATCACAATTAGTTTAGTATTAGTGTCCTTTTATGTGGTTTTATGTGTTAGTGGTTACATTGTAGTATATGTCTATCATGAGAATAAGAGGAACAAGTGGTCATGCTATCCTAATTATATTTGAAGAAGTAATTTCCACAACAAAGTGGAAGTAAGGGATTATAATTATCATTCATTCTAATGAATAAAATGCCTATATAGTAGAAGATAAATTTCACAAGCTTGAAGGAGTGGCTATAATTTCTCTTTTTATGAGCAAGCTTGATCAGTTGTAGTCCATCATGGGTATTCTCATAGAGAATCTTGGTGTTTTTATAGATACATTAAATCAAGTAAGGAGGATGCTCCAAAGCATGATAATATGTAATAACAACCCCGTGCCAACCAAGATCCACCTTCTTTCAAGGTTGAGGAAAAGATAGAGATTTAGCCATATGATAAACATATAAACATGGAGAGGCTAGATCATTATCTTTCCCAACTATAAGTATATTTTAAGTTTCATTAGATCAATGAGGGTAAATAAATTTATTTTTGAAGGTTAAAATTAACCAACCATGCTTTACTTAATTTGAAAGTTATGTTCATACCTTGGTTATTAAGAAGCTTCCTCCTATTACTAAGTAGGGTGATTTTAAACTGATAATCAAGAATGAGCCTTATATTATTTATTATAAGGAAGAGAGTTCCATGTATGGTAGATATCTTAGGTAAAATTATGGCCCGAGTGTGTAGGAGTACACAAGTGAGGTCCACAATAAGAGTTTCCAAATGGGAAAAGATATAGTGGACCATGACATCTTGATGAAGTATGTTGGTAAGCTCCATAGTATTTTGAGGAGACCTATCCTCTTGGCCTAATGTATGAGTGTAAATGAGGCTTGTTATAAATCTCCCTACTTTAATATGGAAAAGAAAAATAAGGCTACATCTAACTCTCAAATCACTCCAAATAAACAAGTGGTTCTAAGCATAAGGGTAAAAGAAAAGGTTAACATAATGCTACATTTATTTATAAGAAGGATATTATAAGGCATTGTGGGCATTATGATGTTGACATATAGTTTGAGGAAAATTATTAAAGTTACATTTGAAATTTCATTTGTTTTAGAAAAACAAAAAGAAGGCCATGACCACACTCAAAGGTGAAGACACTAGTTGTAGCTTCGATGTGGATGAGAGTTTGTGTTGTACTTTTGTAAATAAAGAGGTATGTTTGGATAATAGTAATGTTCAAGAAAGTGAATTTTATAATATTTTCCATATTAAAATTCAGATGAATTAAAAAAATGGATGCTCTTTTTGATACTTTCTCACCAAAAAAAATATAAGCAAGGAGTTAGTTCTCAAATTGAGGATAGATAATTACAATCATCCAAGTCCATATGCTTTGGGTTTAGTGAAGAAATGTGTAGACATCAAGGTAACTAAGTAATGTAAAATTAAGTTTTTTATTAATGCACATTTCATTGATGAATTTATAGTGGATATTGTGCCCCTTGATGTGTATGGTGCAGCATTTGGTAGCCTTTACTTGTATATCTGAGATTTTATCTTCACAAGGAGAGCCAATCAATACCATTTGATAAAAAAAGGCAAGAAATACATCATTTTATCCTACAAAGGTGATTCTAAGATATCTTTGGTAAATGAGTCTAACGGTAAAAGGCTTGTTAATGCAAATGGGAAGTTTGCTTTACTTATTTTAAGAGATATTCAACATAAAGAAGTGGTTGAACACAAAACTTATTGTAGCATGTTTACTAATAAATAACACAAGCATATGGGAGAATTAGTAAAATATTTCAAGGAATTACTCCATAATCCTATGGGGTTGCCAATGGTGAGACCTGTTGAGCATGAAATTTAGTTGTTATCAAACAATTTGCTTCCAAATTGTAGGTTGTATAGGCAATCCTTAAAGGATGTTAATGAGTTAAAATAAAAGTTTCGGTCTTTAATTAGTCAAGGTGTATGTCCTAATACTTCTCCATGTGGTTCTTATATTATTTTATTACCTAAGAAACGTGGTTCATATCGAATGTGTGTTGATTATAGAGAACTTAATAATATAACCATTAAGAATAGGTACCCTCTTCTATAGATTGAAGATCTTCTTGATCAACTTCAGCATGCCAAAAATTTTGCTAAGATGGATATAAATTCTGAGTATCACTAATTTAGTGTTAAAAAAGAGGACATTTGGATGACAACATTAAAAATAAGGCAAGTTTGTATGAGTGGTTGGTTCTACCTTTTGTGATATGTAATGCATAAGCTACCTTTATGTAGATGGATGAGGTAATGAAGTTATTTATTGATTCCTTTGTCATTGTGTATTGGATGATATTTTTGTTTTCAGTAAAATTTTTGATGAGAATATTGATAATTTAAAATAAGTTTCAAATTTTTGAGGGAGACCAAGTTAGTGTAGTGTTGAATGAGAATAAATTCAAGTATTGCACAAAAATTTCAACTTATGCTCATGTGATAGTTCATCTTCATGAAAATATGACAATTAGAATAGTCCTTGATGTTGAATTGATGTTTGATCAATCTTGATGAATGATTGTGCACATCGAAGCTAGTGTAAAATATCATCAATGCATGATAGTGGGTACCAATTCTGCACCATTGTTTTGTTGAGCACATAATAGTCCATGTACAAGAGTCTTGTACCAATTTTATTTTCTTATAGGACTACAAGGAAACCATAAGGAGAAAATCTTGGCCTAATTTTTCCTTGATCAAGGAGCTCTTGGATCTGGCATAAAACTTCATCAATCTCAGAAATAAACCTAGGGTAATCTAGATTGTTTGTAATAAGGGATCCAAAAAATAAATTGATCTCATTTTTTATTATGCATAATGTGTGCATTAAGCCTTTGGATATTCAAATAAGTCTACATATTGTTGTTTTAACTTGTCAAACTATTATTGCTACAATGATTGAGTGGAATGGCATGTTATCAATGCTTGCTTTCCTAACTATGTATGTGCTTTTGGATAAATTTCAAGTATCATAAACTTTTACATTTATAAAATGATCTTATTTCATTGTTTTGAGAATACTAATGTGATTTTAGTCTTTGGAGGTGACTCTAAGATGTTGACAAAGTGAGATTTGACATGAACAATCTACCACCATGGATTAGCTTGATATCTAGCATCACCATCATACACATATAATCCACAAAGCATACTATTACACACATCTAGTTTTTCAATGTCACTTGTGACTTTGATGTCCATGGGATTAAATACATACTTGCAAATGCAAAGTTGATTAACCTTAACATCCTTCCCCTGTTTGAACCATCCCAACGAGTAGTTGGTTAGGGATGTGATTCAATAGTAGGGTTAGGCATTAGGTTATAGTTTGTGTAATGATGTTATATAAGATCCCATTATTAATGATGATGTTAAGATATTACCACTTAACCCAAAACTTGGTGTAAAAAAATAGCCCTTGTCATCATAAATGTCTATGGTAGTAATATTGGTGCCCAAACAGGTAGCATCTAGATTAATGTCATCCACTTGTGTGAGAACTAATGTAGACTACACAAAAAAATATTATTATGTGTAGTATTATAAATAATTGTGTGATCTTGTGAAATGGTGATCAAACTTCTTGTCACTTAGGTTCCTCTTTATTTTGTGTAACACTGAAGGCAGTGGAGCCTTCTAGTGTTTCATAACCTTTATATGTCGTTCTCTCTTCTGTAACATGTTTTGTTCATGCATGACAAGGTTGGGTAGTTCATTAGGCATGAGTTGGATCCTGCACACTATTTTGATGAAGAGGAAAACTTTTGTTTCATCTTGACCTTGGCTGAAATATTTGTAGAGTTGTGATATGCTTGTCCTATTGTGTCGAAAGTCAAGAAATCCATCTTTGCATGGATATAAGGTAAGATTTTTTTAATCTACCTTATCACCTTATGTTTATCCATTATGTACTCATTAAAAATGCACTATAGTCATGGAACTAATTCATGAATGCCCTATAAAATCATAAATGTCAAACAACATTTGTTGGCCAATTCACCTTCATGTGACCTTTTTCCTTGCAATCACAATACCAAAAATTATTATCTTAATTCTTAGTGTCTTCTATCAATTTTTTCATCACGTGAAGGATGTCCTTTCACAAGGATTTCACTAATACATGTTTATTATCGTCATTGGAGTCAAAGTCATCATCTTCAATCCTTCTTGAGTGTGAGGTTGTTTTATTCTCACTTTCAATATCTATCACTCAATTATGTACACCTTTATAAGATGAAAATGGGACCACCTTCATCTCCTTTTCAACAAGAGTACCATCCCTTAAATAAAGAACCATTTCTTCAAGTCATTGGTTGGTTATCTTTCAAGTTTTCTTAGTAATTATTTGAGCCTTGTATTATAAGATCATACGTTATCATGGTTACCCTGTCAGGTATTATAGATATTTGGGAAAATATAGTTGTCATATCTCAAGAACTTGAATTTCTTCTCAAAGACCCAGGTTACTTGATCAATGATTGGTGCATTTATGAAACAATCAATACTCACTCCCAAAAGTGTGGTTAAAAATCACCACAACCTAAAACACTCATCTATGTGCCCATTGAAATCTCAAATTATAATGCATGTCATGTAATTCCATACTAGATCTTCCAATCCTTAGTAGTGAACTTTGGTATCTTCTACTTTTCTAGAGATGGAGTTGATGGGGTACCCATATATATGGGCAAGATTTTATTTTGACATGTATCTTTAAATATAGTTCTCCTCCTTAAGAAGGTCTATGTTGGATATTCTTTTAATCTCTCAACATTATCAGATATGTTCCTATACTTGACTTTACTTCGATAATAATCCATACACTATCTTGGTCATAGTCATGTTTTTGTGCTACTCCCTCCAACTTGTGGTTCATGTTGCCCTAGTGTATTTAGCTTTGTATCATTATTATATGCCTTAAATTCCATAGATAAGTCATTATTTAACTCTGTATTGAAATAAAAACTATCCTAAAATGAAGGGGGCTTAGTCAAATCCTTACTAGATTATAAAGAATCTTCACTAGATTCTTCTGCAACACCATCCAACCCGACCCTATTTACAAGGTCTGTATTATTGAGGTATGTTCATATTTGTGTGTTGAGACATTGATGTCAAAGGTAATTAAATGTAATTGATTTCCCAAAGGTGATATTTTGAAGTTTCATGGTAAGTATTCATGATGGTTTAAGCATGGTTTATTAGGTTCTTGAGTTTTGCATAAGGTTTTGACACAACGTTATGATGTGACAAGTTTGTGAGAAGATATGTGGCAGTAAATGAGCATGGCATGAGATTGTTTGTAATTATAATTTTTTCTTAGAGTGAATATATAGTGGCAATAAGGTCTCAAAGTGGTATGGTGCCTAATAGGTTTATGTGAATGGACTTGTTCTTGAGCATGAACATAACTTGTAGAGGCATGATGGTGATGATATGGATATGTATGATCTTGAAATTATGTGATTAATTATGTGATAATGGTACAAGGATATATAACATGATTATTAGGTGTTTAGATTAGTATAAGAGGGTTTAAGGTGTTTTCAAGGTCTAAGTGTGGCTTATAGGTACAAGCCTAGTGTGTAAAGAGACCTAGTGTGGCCTAATGAGGGGTAAAAGTTAGTTTCCAAGGTGATATAGCTCATTTAATATTTACCAAAGGTGTGAGAGGTTATTTCAAGAGTTATCATGAAGTTTCATGTCTTGAGTCATAATAAAAGGCATGAAAAGTAGGTTTTGAGGTCTTTGTATGTGTTAAGGTGTGGAGCCTAAAAGCTTCACATATGAGCGCATTACCAAAGTTGCAGGTTTACATAGTCATCAACGTCGGTCAGGAGCGATTGACGTCGGTCCGGTGCAGTTGAAGAGATGCCGGTGTTGGCAGATGATCGGCCGACGTCGGTCACAAGCAAGCAGGCAGGAACCAGCGTCGGTTACCTGTGCGTCCAGAATGCTATTTCTGAGGATAGAAACGAGTGTTTACATGATGAGTTTAAGTCTTAGTCTTGAGTTCGCATTTCTATTATTAGTAAGATTGTTTTTAGAGCCCTTGTTCAAGAGGCTTAACTGTTGGTTGTAAGTGCATGCTCAAGTTTCTTAATTCTATATGTAGAATTAGATCTTCTTAGCTTAGTGTGATTATTGTAGTAGTTCATTGTATGTGAATGTTGAAGAACAGTACAGAGTTGCATCAATCTAGGTTGTTGGAGTTGATTGTACTTGAGAGAGAGTGCTCTTAAAGGATAGAGATCTAGAGAGAGATCTTGAGCATCTGAGAGAGGTGTGGAAAAAAAAAGTTTTTTCAATTGTATTCTTTTTGTAAAGCATTTAATACAAGTTTTCAGGGTGGTTTTTTGTATCTCTTGTTCTTTGCTATTATTTGATTCTAGTTACTTATCTATCTGATTTAATTCTGTGGTTTATTGCTTTTATAAGTGTAATCTATTGTTGGTTGATCCCCAACAAGTGGTATCAGAGCCTTAGTTGTAGGTTTAGAGTTTGATATCCAATAATTGGTATCAAAGCTCAAGTTCACTAACAGGTGGTTTAGATCTATGTAGTGTGTATTGATTACAGGTTACTCACAGGAGTTTCTGCAGAGATTTCTGTTTGAGTGGGAGAAGCAATGGCAGATGAAAGTAAACTGAGAATGGAGAAGTTCAATGGCAAAAACTATCAACATTGGAGAATACAGATAGAGGACTATCTGTATCAGAAGGATCTATACTTACCGTTAGGTGGGATTGCAAAGAAGCCCACAGACATGGAGGATGAAGAATGGGAAGTTCTT
Organism: Torreya grandis; assembly: GCA_037957365.1. Lineage (NCBI taxonomy): Eukaryota > Viridiplantae > Streptophyta > Pinopsida > Cupressales > Taxaceae > Torreya > Torreya grandis. The sequence continues at coordinate 5,934,574 of JARHVA010000051.1, read as the reverse complement.
GATAGAAATGCTCTGGGGTCTATAAGACCGAGTCTAACATCTACTGTGATATCTAATTTCTCACAGGCAAAAACAATGGTAGAGTTGATGACTACTCTAGCAAATTTGTACAAAAAACCCTCAGCTTCTAATAAGATATATCTTATGAAGCAGCTATTTAATTTGCATATGCAGGAAGGTGGATCTGTATCTAATCACTTGAATGATTTCCATGGTATTGTAAATCAATTAAGTTTAGTCAAAATTATATTTGATGATGAAATAAAAGCTCTTTTAATATTATGTTCTTTGCCTGAAAGTTGGCATAGCTTAGTAATGGCAGTTAGCAATACTGCATCTGCGTCAAATATTTTAAAAGTAGAGGATGTTGTTAGTGTTATCTTGAATGAGGAAATTCACAGGAAAAGCACAGAAGAGACATCTGGGAACGCTTTAAGTTTTGAGAGTAGGGGAAGGCAAAAAGAGAAGAGCAAGAAAGGGAGATCAAGATCTAAGTCTAAGGAGAGAGGTAGATCCAAATCCAAAAATGGCAGAAGGCCACAATGCTAAAATTGTGGAAAGATGGGGCACATAAGCAGAGATTGTTGGTCAAAGCCTAAGGAGGACAATCAGCATGAAGGAAAAGAAGAAGCAAAGGTTACAGGTATTGCACAAGATGCTTTAATATTCTCTTTGCATAATAATATAGAATCTTGGGTGTTAGATTCTGATGCATCTTTTCATGTTACCCCTAATAGGGAATATTTCTATGACTATATCCATGGATATTTTGGAATAATATATCTAGGGGATGATGAACCCTGTAAAATTATTGGCAAAGGTAAAGTGCAGCTAAAAATGCAGAATGAAAACACATGGGTGTTGAGAGAAGTTATGCATATTCCTAGCTTAAAAAGAAATTTGATTTCTATAGAAAAGTTAGGGGATGAGGGTTGTACAGTAACTCTCACAGCAAAATCTTAGAAGGTGACCAAGGGTGCACTTGTTATGGCCAAAGGTAAGAGAGTAGGTACTCTCTATTTATGTAATTGTGTTACTAACAATTCTCCTTTTGTATTATCTACTTCAGATGTGGATGCAAAATTGTGGCACTCAAGGCTTGGCCACATGAGTGAGAAGGGGATGTCAATTCTTAAGTCTAAAGGTAAGCTTTCAGATTTGAAAAGCATGGATCTAAAATTTTGTGAGCACTGTGTATTTGAAAAATAGAAAAGGGTTAGTTTTCTCAAGACTAGGTCTACAAAGAAGAAGCATAAGTTGCAGCTTGTTCACACAGACGTGTGGGGACCGGCTCAAGTAGCTTCTATTAGAGGATCACGGTACTATGTTTCATTCATAGATGATGTTACAAGAAATGTATGGATCTACTGTATTAAAAAGAAATTTGATGTATTTGAGACTTTTAAGATTTGGAAAGCTATGGTTGAGAATGAAATAGGCAAAAGATTAAAGTGCCTGAGATCTGACAATGGTGGAGAGTTTTGCAATTATAAGTTCAACTGGTATTGTTACATGCATGGGATCCATAGGCAAAAGATGGTTCCAAGGACACCTCAGCAGAATGGAATTGCTGAAAGGATGAACAGAACAATCATGGAGCGTGTAAGATGTATGAAATTGCATGTTGGTTTGCCCTTAGAGTTTTGGGTAGAAGCTGTTGACACTGAAGTGTACCTAATTAATAGAGGACCCTCTATAGCTCTGGATGGTGGAATTCCAGAAGAGGCTTGGATAGGTAAAAAAGTAGATCTCTCTTTTCTCAAAGTTTTTGGTTATGAAGCCTTTGTGCACATAGATAAAGAAAATAGAAAGAAGCTCGATGCTAAGTCTATGAGATGCACATTTATTGGCTATGGCTCAGATGATTTTGGTTTTAGATTTTAGAATCTAGGAACTAACAAGATAATTAGGAGTTGTGACGTTGTTTTCAATGAAAAAGTGATGTATAGTGATCAGCTGAAGAAGCTGAATCAATCTAGGCAGAGCAATAGTGAATTGAACGAGGTGACAGTCCAAAATGAGCTCACGGGAAAAAGAAATAATCACTTGCAGGAAAACATAGAGACCAATGTCGGCAGGATAGGAACCGGCATCGGTAGAACAGAAACCGATGTCGGTCATACAGAGACCGATGTCGGTAGGATAGGCACCGGCGTCGGTCAGGCAGAACCGGCATCGGCTAGTAGCAGGTCTAGAGGTGACCGAGGTCGGTCACTGTCAGAGAATTTGGGTGGACAACGTGTTGTGAACGAGTCTCAGACACCCATCAAGAGGTCTGAAAGGGTAAGTAAGCATCCAATTAGATATTCTCTTTCATTATTCTATTTATTGCTAACTGATGATGGAGAACCAGAGAGTTTTGAAGAAGCAATACAGGTGGAGTCCAAGAGTCAGTGGGAGCATGGCATGGTTGAGGAGATGGAGTCCTTAAGAGAGAACCAAACATGGGATTTGGTTGAGTTGCCAGCTGGTAAGAGGACACTGAAGAACAGATGGACCTACAGGTTGAAGGAAGGTGAGAATGGACAAATGAGATATAAGGCCAGATTGGTAGTGAAAGGATTTGCACAAAATCTAGGTATTGATTTTGGTGAGATTTTTTCTCCTGTTGTTAAAATGACTTCTATACGGATTGTACTGTCTTTGGTTGCTGTTGAGGATTTACATCTTGAGCAGCTAGATGTTAAGACAACGTTTCTTCATGGAGATTTGGATGAGGAAATTTATATGGAACATCCAAAAGGATTTGAGGTCAAAAGTAAGGAGAAGTGAGTGTGCAGATTGAAGAAAAGCTTGTATGGCCTCAAGCAAGCTCCTAGATAGTGGTATTTGAAATTTGACAAGTTTATGACTGAGCATGGCTACAGTAGGTGTCAATCTGACCATTGTGTGTATTTTAAGAGATTGGATAATGGTAGATATATTATTCTATTGTTGTATGTAGATGATATGCTGGTTGCAGGATCACACATGCAAGATATCTCTGAGCTTAAGGTGAAATTAGCTCAAACGTTTGCTATGAAGGATTTGGGAGCAACAAAGAAAATCCTTGGCATGAGCATTAAGAGAGACAGGAAAAATCACAAGTTGATATTGTCTCAAGAGGATTATGTGGATAAGGTGTTGAAATGGTTCAATATGCAGGATGCTAAACTGGTAAGCACTCCTTTGGCTGGACATTTTAAGTTGAGTAAAGAACAATGTCCTAATTCACATGATGAGGTAGAGTACATGAGTAAGGTTCCATATTCTTCCGCAGTAGGGAGTTTGATGTATGCAATGGTGTGTACTAGACCAGATATTGTCCAAGTAGTGGGAGTTGTAAGTAAGTATATGGCCAATCCAGGTAAGGAACATTGGAAAGCAGTTCAGTGGATCCTTAGATATCTGAGAGGAACCAACAGTAGGCACTTGTGCTATGGAGGTTTAGATACTTCTCTACATGGTTATGTAGATTCAGATATGGCAAGTGATTTGGATGGCAGGAGGAGCACTACAGGTTATGTTTTCACTGTAGGTGGAATGGCGATTAGCTAGATATCTAAGTTGCAGAAGGTTGTTGCCTTGTCAACTACAGAAGTAGAGTATATTGCAGCCACAGAAGCTAGCAAAGAGATGATATGGATGACACGGTTCATGGAAGAGCTTGGAAGGGAGCATGGGAGTTGCAAATTGTATAGTGACAGTCAGAGTGTAATCTATTTGGCTAATAATTCAGCTTTTCATTCAAGAACCAAGCACATATAGCTAAGGTACCACTTCATACGGCAGGTATTGGAAGATGGTGATTTGAAGCTGGAGAAGATCCATACAGATAGGAATCTTGCTGATATGTTAACCAAGCTAGTTACAAAGGAGAAGTTGAATCTTCATTCAACTTCTGTTGGTCTTCATGATTGAGTTGAAGATGGAGGAGCTAGAAGATGTTGCTATACAAGTACTGGTGCAGTTGTTTATCTCCAAGTGGGAGATTGTTAAGGTGTGGAGCCTAAAAGCTTCACATATGAGCGCATTACCAAAGTTGTAGGTTTACACAGTCACCGGCGTCGGTCAGGAGCGACCGACGTCGGTCCAGTGCAGTTGAAGAGATGCTAGCATCGGCAGATGATCGATCAATGTCAGTCACAGGCAAGCAGGCAAGAACTGACATTGGTTACCTGTGCGTCCAGAATGTTATTTTCGAGGACAGAAGTGAGTGTTTGCATGATGAGTTTAAGTCTTAGTCTTAAGTTCACAATTTTATTATTAGTAAGATTGTTTTTAGAGCCCTTATTCAAGAGGCTTAACTGTTGGTTGTAAGTGCATGCTCAAGTTTCCTAATTCTATATGTAGAATTAGATATTCTTAGCTTAGTGTGATTATTGTAGTAGTTCATTGTATGTGAATGTTGAAGAACAGTACAGAGTTGCATCAATCCAGGATGTTGGAGTTGATTGTACTTGAGAGAGAGAGCTCTTAAGGGATAGAGATCTAGAGAGAGATCTTGTGCATTTGAGAGAGGTGTGGAAGAAAGAAGTTTCTTTAATTGTATTCTTTTTGTAAAGAGTTTAATACAAATTCTTAGGGTGGTTACTTGTATCTCTTGAGGGGTAAAAGTTAGTTTCCAAGGTGATATAGCTCATTTAAGATTTACCAAAGGTGTGAGAGGTTATTTCAAGAGTTATCATGAAGTTTCATGTCTTGAGTCATAATAAAAGGCATGAAAAGTAGGTTTTGAGGTCTTTGTATGTGTAGAATAAAGAGATGAAGACCTGAGAAGGAAATTTTGATGCTTGTTGGCACATGTGACTATTTCATGGGAAGTTGAGCTCTTAGGGCAAGATGGAAAAGTGTCCTAAAAATGTTTTCCAAGCATTAATATTTGGTTTCATGGGCATAATTTTATGAATAAATGTTAAGAATGGAAATCGGTCTTAAACCCTTATAAAACCCTCATAGTGACCTAATTTGGAAGATCTTGTTGGAAATAGATTATAATGGTTTAGTTGATATATTTTTGTGATTGGATAATGTAGAGGACTCTCCTAGGTTTTTCCAGGTGGCATTGGTTTATCAAAAGAGTCAATGAGAACTACAAGAAAACCCTTGTTTCTCAAAAATGTGGTATGACAGGGTTGACTAAGTGAAATCATGAAAATGGATGGAGGTTGAAGCTTGAGACTTATGTACAATTTTTGAGTAGATTACAGAAGTCAAATATTTTAAACCAGTCATTGAAGTTGGCCTATCACTAAAAAATCCTAGTGAGGAAGACAATGAGAAAAATAGGTAGGAGTGAGAATGAGTTTATGAATATGTTGTAGTGGATTATGAATAGATCCAATCAAATATGGATTAGAATGGTTTGATTGATCTATTTTGGTGTTTGGATAATGTAGAGGACTCTCCTAGGTTTCTCTAGGTAGCATTGGTTTATCACAAAAGTGAGTGGGAGCTACAAGAAAACCCTTGTTTCTCAAAAATTTGGTACAACAAGAAGGGTTGACTAAGTGAAAGCATGAAAATAGATGGAGGTTGAAGCTTGAGACTTAAGTACAATTTTTGAGCAAATTATAGAAGTCAAATATTTTAAACTAGTCATTGAAGTTAGCCTATCACTAAAAAGTCCTAGTGAGGAAGACAATGAGAAAAATAGGTTGGAGTGAGAATGAGTTTATGAATATGTTCTAGTGGATTAGGAATGGATCCAATTATATGAGGTTGGTGTAAAAGACCTATAACACTTATCCATTTTGGCTAGATATTTGTAGAGGTCATTAAAATGTGTAAAATGGTGTTCATAAGATGACCTATCTAGTGAAGACAAGATAGTGAAGGAGTAAGATTGAGATATTAGTTTTCAAGACCAATGTTGTCACTAGACCATGATATCTCTCTATACGAGGATTACCTAATGATATCATAAGATCATACACATGCATCAGGATTTCAAAAAGTGTCCACACAAGTGATAAAACTCATGTCCACCATGACTGGTTGTCAAGGTAGAATGATAATTTGGGGTATGCAAGATGGAGTGAAGACTTTGAGACTTTATGACAAGAGTTAATGTATATAGTGCTCATAATGATGTTTGTGACATATATCACCTATACATGTTTTATATAATATTGAAATATAGTTTAAGAAGTTGAAATATGGAATCCAAAATGGTGTGTCTAGCTATGTAATAATTGTGAAAGAGAAGCTCAATAAATTAGTTTGTAAGACAAATGCTTGACATTAGAACCAATGATCTATCTATTGGATCATGTTATATAGACTTGTCTAGCTATGTAAGACCAACGGTTGACACCAAAATCAATGATCTATCTATTGTATCATATTATTAAGGCCAAAAAAGAACTATGAATGTACATGAGATGTCTTGTAAGTGTCCTTATAGGATCTAAAGACAACATTCTTCAGGATTGTATTTTTAGGGTCTTTGGTAGTTTTCTATAAATTAATGAGTTTGATGTTCATGTGTCATATTGATCAGTTTTTAAGTATACCAAGCATGTTTTGATGTATTATAAGTTCCATGGGATCTTATAAATTTATTTTTAGTGTTATAAAGTGCATGTACATATGTTTATGGTCAAAGGTTCTTGACTGTGTTTTGGAGCTTTCTGGCAGAACAAAGTGAGCCTTTTGTTGAGGTGTTTTTGAGTCTTTGAAGCCTAATTTATGGAGTATAATGGATTTTATGATGACCCTAATTTCATTAAGTTTCCATACATATTTGTATTATGCATTGAATGTGTTTATATAGGTTTTTTGAGATTCATCTTTGAAAACAGTGTTTTTGGGGTGATTAGGCCTAATAGGTCTTTAAGGGCTAATGGAGATTTCATGAGGTAAGTGAAGGATGTGTGATTTATTGAGAATATATGAGGTTAATTTATGTTTTCATCTAAGTTATTTATAGGTTTTAGGACTTTGGTGAGGGCTATCTGGGCCATAGTGTTTCAAGTTGTTCCATGGAGAAGATATACCTAATACAATTAGGTCTCTAAGTAGGTCTAGAAGAAGATTGAGGTCTAAATGAGTTTGGCCGACCTAATGGTGATCATATTTTGATTAATTTTTATATGTAACATGTTATAAGATATGTTTTGGGTCTGAACTTGATGGATTAATGTCTTGATCGACTAAGAGTGTGAGTGACCTAGTGATTGGTATAAGTACAAGGCTTAATAGGCCTATTTTAGTATGTCAAAAGGAATGAGAGTGCATGTGAATAAAATAGCACATTAAGGAAAATGATGAGGTATTATATAAATTTAGAGGGTTTTAAAGTATCAACTCATGAATATCCATCATAAGTTCTAAGTATGATGAACAAGTTCATATGACCTAATCAAGCCATATGATGGTTGTTTGAGCAATGTAGAAGAAGAGCATATTTGCTTATTTGAAGAGGTAGTTTGAGAGTGTTGAAGGATTGATATTGTGTTCATTGAGAGACCATTATATTTACATTTGAGGTGTGTTATTGATGTATGATATAGGATAGATAAAATAGAGAGATGAAGAAGAGGTCACCATTTGTTGATTGAGCAACAAGGTATTGTGAATGTGATCAAGTTTGTATTGGCTGAGTTGGTGTTTAGTCAAGATGGTAATATATAAATTTAGAGGGGTGTAAAGGATAAACTCATTAATATCCATCATAATTTATAATTATGATGAACAAGTTCATATGACCTAATCAAGCCATATGATGGTTGTTTGAGTGAAGTAGAAGAAGAGCATATTTGCTTATTTGAAGAGGTAGTTTGAGAGTGTTGAAGGATTGATATTGTGTTCATTGAGAGACCATTATATTTACATTTGAGGTGTGTTATTGATGTATGATATAGGATAGATAAAATAGAGAGATGAAGAAGAGGTCACCATTTGTTGATTGAGCAACAAGGTATTGTGAATGTGATCAAGTTTGTATTGGCTGAGTTGGTGTTTAGTCAATATGGAGTGGGAGTTGACTTGTAGATTGGTGATTAAAGAATTTTACTTGAAGTTTCTGAGTTACTTATGGTGTGGGTGCCTCCTTGCAAGTTGGTGCTTGACTAGTGAGGGGTTGGAACTCCTTATGGGGTTGGTGCCTCACTAAATCTTGATTCATGGTTTTTATAGGACTATAGTGCAAGTTGTGTTTTAAGGGATTTTATACCTACTAAGGATTTTTTAATATTATAATACATTTTGTTGATATACTTCATGATTACATTCATAATGTATATTTTATAAGATAATAATATAATACATTTTATCGATGTACTTCATGATTACATTTGCTTCTACCTGACATTAGTCTGAAGTCACTTTAAAAAGGTAATGACCCCAAATATTTTTTAATAAAAAATTCACTATGAAAATAACATCAATTACAAGATACTAAATGCATACCATAATACATCATAAAATACCATAAGAGTAATCACAAATTTATTTCATAGGTAGTGCACAATACAAGTTGTTTGATACATAGAGGACCTGATATTTGCACACTTATCTCAAAATGTAACATTCTATTTGTATGAAAATAAACCCAATATTTTTCAACCAAACATACTAAAAAAATCAATTACAACACTTCCTAATGTCGATAATATAATTGGTAACAACATAACATTGTTGGCTATCAAAACATATAATTAATAATATGCTGATAATAATGATAATACTAACATAACGATCTACATCAACCAAAATATAGAGACCCTTCTTTTCCATAATTACCTTTGTGGGGGGTCAAGGGGCAATGCCCCTCATGGGCCCTCATACCAATAAAACCTTTATTTTCTTTGAACTTGGCCACACCTTATTGAATATAAAGGCTAGATAATTTCAAATTTCAATACGCATAAGTATTCATATATTACATAGATCAACACTGGGCACTTCCCATTTTTTATTATAAATTTTTAATAAATACTATTTTAAAATATATATAATAATATATTCACATATTTAAATTCATAGAATATTTCCCTTCATGTATATACATTTTTATACTATCTCATTTAGGAAAAATTTGCTTCCACCTTTTGTTTATCCATTGGGTGTTTTAATAAAATTAATATCCCTATGCCTTGCACTTCAATAAATCATACACTTTTTAAAAAAGATTCATGATGCAACTTTAGTACCTATTAATAAAAAGAGTAATAACATTACATATAAAATAAATGAGTTGTAATTATATGGATGTAATGCATGTATGGTAAGGTGGTAAGGTGAGAGTCTATAAACTAAGACAAGTAGCATCTGGATCAATCTCAACCTTGTCATCAGATATGTCTATGGTAGTAGTATTGGCTCTTAGACAAGTATCATTTGGTTCAATGTCATCCACTTGTGCGGGAACTAATGTAGACTATACAACAAAATATTGTTATGTGTAGTATTATAAATCATTGTGTGAGCTTATGTGGTGGTGATCACACTGCTTGTCACTTAGGTTCCTTTTTAATTTGAATGACACTAAAGGTAGTGGAACTTTCTAGTGTTGCATAGCCTTCCTATGCTAGTCTCTCTTATGTATCATGTTTTGTTCATGCACGACAAGTTTGGATGGTCTACTAGGCCTGAGTTGGGTCCAACACACTACTTTGGATGAAGAGGAAAAACTTTTGTTTCATCTTGACCTTGGATGCAATATTTATAGAGTTGTGATATGCTTGCCCCAATGTGTAATAAGTCAATAAATCCATCTTTACACAGATATAAGGTAATATTTTGTTGATCTACCTTATCACCTTATGTTTCTCCATTGCATCCTTATGTAAAAATGCATTGTAGTCATGGAACTCATTTGTGAATGCCTTGTAACATGACAAATGTCAAAAAAAATTCTTTCGCCAATTCACCTTCATGCTACTTTTTACCTTGCAATCACAATACAAAAAATCATTATCTACATTTTTAATGTCTCCCATTGGATTTCTCATCACTTGAAATATGTCCTTTCATAAAGATTATACTAATCCAAGTTCACTATCATCATTGGATTCAAAGTCATCATCTTCATTCCTTCTTGAGTGAGAGGTTGTTTTATTCTCTCTTTCACTATCTATCACTCAATTATGTATGCTTTTGTAAGATGAAAATAGGACCACTTTCATCTTCCTCTTTAGTGAGAGTACCATTCCTTCAATGAATCACCCTTTCTTCAAGTCATTGATTAGTTCTCTTTCAATTTTTCCCAGTAATGCTTACCCTATCAGGTATTATAGATCTCCATGATAATTTGGTTGTCATCTCTTGAGATCTTTAATTTCTTCTCAAATGCTTTATTGAGTCTCTCATAGGTTACCTGATCAATGATTGGTGCATTTGTGAAATAATAAATACAATTATCCTCCTCAAGAAGGTACATATTAGACATTCCTCTACTCTCTCAACATTTTTTGATACATTCCTATACTCGAATTTACTTCGACAACAATCCATACACTATCCTACTCAAAGTCATGTTTTTATGCCACTCCCTCCAACTTGTGGTTCATGTTGCCCTGGTATATTTGGATTTGTATCATCATTATATGTCTTAAATTTCATACATAACTTTCTATTGAATTCCATCTTGAAATAAAAAAATTCCTAAAAAGAAGGGGGTTTAGTTAAATCCTCACTAGATTATAAGGATTTTTCACTAGATTATTTTTCAACACCCTCCAACCTGACCTGAATTACAAGGTTTGTGATTCCTTCCTTCAAAAATGGAAACTACTACTCGCTCCTTACTCATGAGGGTAGGGTCCACCAATTTTATTTGAACCCTTTATTAATTTCAAGGCTAACTCTGGCTCTAACTACAACTCTTACATCTACTTATGCTTCGGCCTTAGAGTTTGATTTTGTTTTGTACTTTTCTTAATGGATTTTTAGAATTAGTTGTTTTTCATAGATTTTATCCTCTTAATTATTTGTACCACCCATCAAGTAGACCATATAATTTCTTGGTCCACTCCCAAACCATGTTGCATTCTTCTTGTGCCCTTATTCTAGTTTAATGGCATTAATTATTTATGATACAGTGCCAATCTTCTTCTTCTTGATGACCCTTATCTTTGTATGATTGTAAGATATTTCTTTGATGTACTTCATGATTACATTTTGAATATATATTTTATAAAATAATGTAGTGCCTCATTGTCAATGGTTATTGTCAACCGACATTCGCTTCTACCTAAGCTATGATGTAGTTTTAGTAGTTCCTGCTAAAAAGATTAATAAAATAACATCATTTGAATCTTATAAAATTGTAATTAGATTACAGGGCAGTTTTAGAGATTTCTTATACATATGTTTATGGTCAAAGGTTCTTGATTGTGTTTTAGAGCTTTCTGGTAGAACAAAGTGAGCCTTTTGTTGAGGTGCTTCTGAGTCTTTAAATCCTAAGTGATGGATTTTAATATATTTGATGATGACCCTAAGGTCATGAATTTTTCATCCATATGTGGATTGTGCCTTTAATGTGTTTTTAAAGGTTGTTTGAGCTTCATATTTGCAAATAGTTTTTTTGGGGTAATTAGGCCTAATAGGTCTTTAAGGCCTAATGTAGCTTTCATGAGGTCGGTGAAGGATGTGTGACTTATTGAGAATAGAGGAGGTTATTTGATGTTGTTAGCTAAGTGATTAAAAGGTTTGAGGACATTGGTGAGGGCTATCTGGCCCATAGTGGTTCAAGTTTTTCCATGGAGATAAGATAGACCTGATGTAATTAGGTCTCTAAGTATGCCTAAAAGAAGATTGAGGTCTAAATGAGTTTGGCCGACCTAATGGTGATGCTAGTTTGATTAATTTTTATGTGTAATGTGTTTTAAGATATGTTTTGGGTCTGAACCTAATGGGTTAATGTCTTATCCAGCTAAGAGTGTGAGTGACCTAATGATTGGTATAAGTACAAGGCATAATAGGCCTATTTTAGTATGTAAAAAAGAATGAGAGTGTAAGAAAATAAAATATCACCTTAAGGATAATAAGGAGGTCATGTAGACCTTTAGAGGGTTGTAAAGGATTATGTCATGAACATCCATAAAAATATCTAAGTATGATGAATAAGGTCTTATGACCTAATCAAGCCATATGAGGGTTGTTTAAGCAAAGTAGAAGAAGAACATATTTTATTGTTTGAAGAGGAAGTTTGAGAGTGTTGAAGGAGTGATATTGAATTGATTTAGAGACCATTAGAGTTACATCAAATATGTGTTCTTGATGTATGATAGAGGATAGAGAAAATAGAGAGCTAAAGAAGAAGTCACCATCTATTGATTAAGCAACAAGGTACTGTGAAGGTGATCAAGTTTATATTTGTTGAGTTGGTGCTTAGTCAAGATGGAGTGGGAGATGACTTGTAGATTGGTGTTTTCATAAGTGTCCTTAAAGTGGTTGAGTTGGTGTTGAGTCACTTAGGGGGTGGGTGCCTCCTTGTAATTTGGAGCTTGCTAAAGGCCTAGTTGAGTTGGTGCTTGACTAATGAGGGGTTAGTGCTCCTTGTGGCATTGGTGCCTCACTAAATCTTGATTCATGGTTTTTATAGGACTATAGTCCAAGTTATATTTTAATTTGTTTTATCCCCATGAGGGTTTCTCATATATCTCTTGTGTTCATGTGTCAATATCTTGCTTCATGTTTATATGATTGCTTCTCTATACATTTCTTGATCACTTTATTTGTTTGAAAGGTTAATCATGTTAAGTAGAAAGAAAGGATTGTTTTAAGACATTGATTCAAACCTCCCCCACCCTACATCCCTTGCACCTCCACCCCTAGTGGTTGTGTTGCCAACATGTGCTTCCTTCCTCTAGAAAAGGAAATTATCCATCATTCTCTACCATCTCCTTAATCATGAGTTTAGGGTCCACTAATTTTGGTCGAACCCTTTCTTAATTTCAAGGCCAATTCTAGCTCCAATTATAGCTCTTACTTATATATACACTTCAACCTCTGAGTTTACTTCTACTTTGTACTTTTCTTGATGGATTTTTAGAATTGGTTGTTTGTCGCAACCTTTGTCCTCTTTCTTGTTTGTACAACCCATTAAGTAGACCATCTACTTTCTCCATCCACTCCCAAACCATGTTGCCTTCTTCTGGTGCCCTTGTTATAGTTTAATGACATTAATTATATATGATATAGTACCAATATTCTTCTTAATGACCCTTCTTTTTGTACCATTATAAGAATTTTTTATTGATTTAATTCATGATTACATTTATAATGGATATTTTATAAGATAATACAATGCCTCATTTCCCATGGTTATTTTCAACTGACATTTGCTTCTACCCGACATTAGTCTAACCTGACTTTACAAAGGTGGTGACCCTAGATTATTTTTTATAAAAAAATTCACTATGAAAATAACATCAATTACAAGATAAAAAATGCATACCATAATACATCATAGAATATCATAATAGTAATCACAAATTTACTTCATAGGTAGTGCATAATACAATTTATTTGGTACATGGAGGACCTAATACTTGCACACTTATGTTAAAATGTAACATTATATTTGTATGATACGAAATCAAATATTTTTCAGGCAAAACATAACTAAAGATACTAAAAAAAATCAATTACAATACTTCCTAATGCCAATAACATAATTGGTAACAACATAGCATTGTTGGTTACCAAAACATATAATTAATAATATGCTAATAATAATGATAATACTAACATGATGATCTACATCAACCAAAATATAGAGATCCTTATTTTCCATAATTACCTTTGTTGAGGGGTCAAGGGGCAATGCCTCTCGTGGGCCCTCATACCAATGTAGCCTTTATTTTCTTGGAACTTGGCCACACCTTGTTGAATCTCAACAAATAGAAGCTAAATGGTGGGTAACAGGGGTCGATGACATTTGAATCTTGTTAAATGATAGGTAAAGGTAGTAAACCACATCAAGTGAGATTTAATTGCACATTCAAAAAACATACATATTTGATTAACCACAAACATCAAACGTATATATATATATATATATATATATATATATATATATATATATATATATATATATATATATATATATATATATATATATATATATATATATATATGATAAGTCAGAGATATCAACCACACAAAGCAAATTAAAATAGAATATATAAATATTTGATAAACCATAAGTCACAAAAATAATCTAAAAGGATTAACTACACAAAATAAATTCAATGCATATTTTATAAGCCACTAGAATCAATCAACCACACTTGAAAAAAAAAAATCACACAAAACATATATTTTGTCTTAAGCCACTTACAATGATGATAAGTGTTTTAAATTAAATGTTTTTTAAGCCATGACTAGTTAGTCTTAGTTCTACATAAATGTGTAGAAACCAAATGTTTTTGATGAAGTGGTTATTAATAAGTCATATCATGATTTAAATTTATACAAGTTCACCTAACATTTACTCAATTAATCTCCAAAACCACATTTTATATTCAAATAATATTGGGTTTAATATTCTAACATTCATGGAAGCAAGTGCATTGACCAAAATAATAAAGTGTGTATAGAAACATACAATTCAACAAAATAGCAACATTCTAGTGGTATACATTAGCTCATTGATACCATTTTTTTTTTTCAAATTATAAAAATAAATAAGAAAAGAAAAATAATGTAACATATCAAATGACATTAAGGAAATCCATGATTTTATTATTTTATTTTTAATGTGCAGTTTGAGTACCTTAGACACATGTTAAACAATGTATTTGAAATTGCTCTTGGAATCAGGAATTCAAGAAGCACATGAATGAAAAAAGAAAACCAATGAACAATTCATATTTTATTTTCATATTTATTAAAGTTTATTCCCATTCTTATGCTCACATTAACTATCCACTAGCATCAAAATATAAAAATCCAATCTAATATGTAATAATAGGGCTACTTTTAAAAATTTTGGTAATGTCAAGATGTTTCTAGGCCCTTCAAAGATTTCCTTTAGGACATGTCATAGTTGATTGCTAGTTTTATTAATATTTACTTTTATAAAAAAAATCCACCACCCTTGGCACAAACTACCCAATTTATTGGGGTAACAATAGGGATAATTAAGGTTTATGGGACTTTTACTTGCTCTAATCTCTAAAAGCAGCCAAATCAAATTAAGTTGCATGTGTAACTATTTTTTGTGGAGCCTTTACAAGTGTGAAATTTATCCCTAGATTAAGCTATTCCATTGTCACAAACTATCCAATTTATTAGGGCAACGATAAAGATAATTAAATTTTATGGGCCTTTTACTTACTCTAATACCTAAAAAAAACCAAATCAGATATAGTCGCATGTGTAACCCCTTTTGTGGAGCCTGTACAAGTGTGATATTTACCCCAAGGTTATGGTATTCCATTGTTAAAAGAGATGCATCAACACACATCATAGAATAACAATTATATTGTTTGAAACAAATAAATCCATGGAACATAATCAGGATATTTGATTCTCTAGAATATTAAAAAATATGTGCCCTTCAAAAGATATTGAAGACTTTAAATGTTCGTAATAGTTGTAATCTATAAATTTTACATTATGATTTGAGCCAAATTAGGATAAAAATATTGTTTAATAACTCCATAAAGCATTCAAATAGACACATATTTCAACTTTATTGAAATTGTTTTGATCATTATCATATCGTTAGCATGTGATGCATTCAATACTACACAACAAGTATAACACTATTTAATCCAATATCTAAAATAAATTATGTTTGCTTAATTTTTCAATATAGAAGACATTACAGCCTCAAGTATGCTATAACATAGAAAACATTGTGTCTAGATAGGATATTAATTATGTCCTCTCTAATCATGTTGAATTTTAAATAGTCCCTCTAATCATTGCAACATTCAATTATACCTCAGCTGGTTCTACCTTAGATGTCTGTATAATGTCCTTTAAGTAGTAGAAAAATATTATAAAACTACATTTATTAAAGAAACATCTTCAGCTTATATACAAATCTAAGCTATAGTTACATATTTAGTTTTGATTTAAGATCTTGTTGTTTGTGTTAAAACCAACATTGATTAAATAAATAGGGACTTCATAAATTCATATCCCCTTAAATCAAGTAATATACCAATAACATTATTGTAATCTAGAGTATCACCACCAGATGTTTAATAAGATGTGATCCAAGGAATATATTGCTAGTATTAGAGTGGAAGAAATGGGTGTCTGAGCACACTGAAGTTGTTACATGTTAAAAAACTTGAGATTTTATATTTTTTTTGTCCACTCAAATTTATGGATGTCATATCAAATTTTAGATAACTTCAAAATGTTTGATCAGAAAATGAAAATATTTGATTGTGCCTCTGTAGCTATAGAAAGATGCCCCTTTCGACTAGTTTTAGATCCTTATGGCCTCATCTATGCCAAAAGACTAGGAACATAACTTAATTATATATACATATTGTAAAGCTATGGTAACAAATATTGATATAAATATTGAAAAAGAATCAAATGAAAATGGGTGTTGATGATCAATTTACTAAATCTAAAGGAAGCTTGAACGTAGACAGTACTATGCTAGATGCTTAGTCATATTTTTGAGTTTTTTTTTACTCCAGTTGCTTTCATTATTTGAGGACCTTGCATGGCCTCTTTTAGAACATGATTTTTTTTTTATCCTTTTTTATACTTAGTTTTTTGGCCTCCTAAGGCATTATCCAATATATAAAAGATAATCAAACATTAATTCTCAAGACTAATATATAGCAAAGTCACCTCTTATCCAAGTGAGGATGGCTTAGGGCAATGTGGCTATGGACAATTGTGTTATAAATGATAGTTTGATATATTTAGACTTTTTGATATGTTATTTAACTAAATTGATTATAGGTAAGATGTTCTTGCACATTACTTTTTAATGGCATGTAATTAGTTTTTCCATTCTATTTCAATCTAAAATAACCATAGAAACTAGAAGGCCAGACTAATGCTAAGATTTTTAAATAATACCCAACTTGGTAATCTCTTTTTTTAACAATGAATTTCAGAGGCTTTACACTCTCCTTCATATTCATGATGATATTTTTAGTTGGATATTTGGATGTGAAGTGTAATTCTTTAACACCCTACATAGCAAACAACAAAGATTAGTCTCATATTTAAGCCATGTGCCTTAAAATCAAAAAGAAAGGAAAATCAGTTCCGTATGGCTATCTTCAAGTAACTCAGCCCTATCTGCATCATGGAACCAACAACATCCATGACTTGTCACCATAGGAACCGTGGCTTAGTGCTGGCTGATTTAATAAACTTCTCACGGGCCTCTTAGGTAGTGGCATCCTTGTTGTGGTAGAAGGCCTCGGTCAGGGTTTGCATCAAAATAGATAATAGGTCTTTGAATAGTTCCCTGTCCTATGGTGACTCCATCATCTGGACAAAATTAGTTTTGGCTCCCATTGACATAATTCAAGCATCAGAGGCTACAACTGGGTTGAGGCCAAAGGGACTATTTCACTTTACATTATGTGTTTTTTAGTTTTTTCTACTTAGTGCTGGCATATCAAAATTAAAATGTGTTTATGTTCAATTGCGAGATAACCAATGAAATTTTTACATCTTAAATATAAGGGTGGGTATATTTTAATGTTGAAGATATAATTATTGAACAAATAATCAAATTCCATATTAAGAAAGATGGATCCTCATAGGACCTCAAATAGATAAAAATAAATGATGGAAGCCACAAGCTCTGCAATAATATCATAGAGCTTCCTCTATGATCGAAGTTGCAAGCTCTACAACAATATCAAAGAGCTTTTTGACAATTATTTTGACTTCCTCCTTTTTGCTACACAATTGAATTTGATTAATGAGGTCCATCAGTTATCATAATTGAATGTGGTTAATGTTATTGTTTTTATGTTGGGCAATTGAATTTGACTAATAGGGGTTTCATCATGTGAAAACAAAAGCATAAAACTCAAGTTTAAAAATAGAGATGTCAAAAAACTAGAAGACAGCCTAAAGGAAATGCATAGTTTATTTATTTTCTCCAACTTATTCACCAAAATACCATTAAATGGTGTTCTCTTACCTTATCAAAGCTTGGATTCTTCTTTTATTTTACCCAAATTCTTGATATACTTCATTATGTCATTCCTCGCATAGGCACCTCGTAGTCATATTTCTTGTGTGCCTTGGTCAACTTCTTATGAGCTTTCCTCTTAAATATAAGGGTGGGTATATTTTAATGTTGAAGATAAAATTATTAAACAAATAATTAGATTCTATATTAAGAAATATGAATCCTCATAGGACCTCAAATAGATATAAATAAATGATCGAAGCCACAAGGTCTACAACAGTATCAAAAAGCTTCCTCCATGATCGAAGTTGTAAGCTCTACAACAATATCACATAGCTTCTTGACAATTATTTTGACTTCCTCCCTTTTAATACACAATTGAATTTGATTAATGAGGTCCATTAGTTGTTGTAATTAAATTTGGTTAATTTTATTGATTTTATGTTAGGCAATTGAATTTGACTAATAAGGGTTTCATCATGTGAAAACAAAAGCATAGAACTCAAGTTTAAAAATAGAGATGTCAAAAAACTAGAAGACAGCCTAAAGAAAAGGCAAAATTTATTTATTTTCTCTAACTTCTTCACCAAAATAACATTAAATGGTATTATCTTACCTTATCATATCTTGGATTCTCCTTTTATTTTACCTAAATTCTTGATATACTTCACTATGTCATTCCTCATGTAGGCACCTCACAGTCATATTTCTCATGTGCCTTGGTCACCTTCTTATGAGCTTTCCTCTGTAAAGGAATAAATAATCAGGGATTACAATAATACATACTGCAATAAGGACTAATAATATTAAATATTTTAAGTTTTTAATTAAGAGATGGGAACTCTAGCCTTTATAATATTAAAGTTTATAAGCTTCCATCGTCTATGAGATTTTTAAAGAAAATATTTATGAGATAACTATGTAAACCCTGAAACAAATCAACATTTCATATCTCCTATGGGATCCATCATCAATATTAAAATGATAAAAATATTACAGATACATGGTTCCTTATATAGATAAGTCTATTACAAAATACTAGTAGAAAACCCATTACAACTACTAATTAATGCCAATAATTAAATTCAACATTAAGTGACAATAATTAATGATATTAACCGTGATTAGGGATGTCAAATCAAATGAGTGTTAGTTATAGTAATGAAAATTATTAATTAATCATTATAAAAAATAATTAATTTGTAAAAGCTCTAAGAACTCATGCCCAACCCTATTGTAAATTTTGGAACAATGGGTCTCCAAGCTTGCCCCAAGCAAAAAATCTCATCCATGTTTAACTTGTAGGGATGTTTCACAATTATAATGCTTTGTTAAGTCAAAACTTCATGAAATGACTCTCCTTAGCCAAAACATTTGCCTCTCTAATACAAAACCTCATGTTTAGTTTAAGAAGAATGATTTATTGATGTTGATTTGATTAGTGACACAAATATCCACAACATGCTCATGTAATCTAATGTGAATAAATCTCCTTGAAATTCACCTATATATGATCGATCATAGGGGTACTTAAAGAAACATATGTCACTACTCTATTCAGAATTAACTTTATCTTTAGTTGATTTTAAGACCTTTTTTTATAGTTTTGAGGGGAAAATGTGTGGTCTTGACTTTCCCCTTTTGTAAATAATCTAGCGATTTTATTTGATAATCCTTTAATGTGAGGCTAGAAATATTGAGATTGGTCACCTAATTTTGTATTGAATGCTTCCTTTCTTTTTGATATGCCATGGTGATTTGTTCATCTTTGTAACCATCATTATCTTTAAAAACTTTAGTAAAATGTTCCCTTTCTTGTTGGAAATGCTCATCATCTAAAATCCTTAGGGCCTAGGTGGCTAAGGTTTTAAGGGTAAATAAAGATACATATTAATTTATTTCCTATATAATTACCTTGCCAAATATCCATCATTGCTCTCTATTAGGGAGCTTAAGGAAAGGAAGATGCTCATTCATATTGAATCCTATGGCAACTGAGATAATTTCACAAATAATTTATGTGAGCTTGAGGTGAAGTTATCTATGTAAGGAGCTCTTTATCTATAATCTTCTCATCATTTTAATTTTGATGATGAATCTCAAAGGAGATCCAAAATGTCTATTTGTTTCCTATCCTATCCAATCATCTCCAAAATATTTTCATTAAAAATATTGTGATATTATTTTCATCAAATTCTAAAATAAATCATTAACTTATATGGGATGGCAGTTAACATTTTATGATAAATCAAAGTTACATGGGTGTGTTCACCCAACCAAATTCTTGCATTAAAAAATATGAGAGGGTTCATCTATAAGGCATTGTTGATACAAAAATGAAAGGAAAAATTTATTGAAACAAAGTAGATATGGCTATTATAATTACAATTTGGTGCATGTACTAGAAATCATACTTCAAACCTCCAATAAATCAGCTAATTAAGCTCATTGATGGAATTCTACAAGTGGGCCCTCCTCCCATGACATCCCATATTGGTGCATGCATAATGAGGTACAATATGCCAACATGGAAAGGGTTTAAGAAAAGTACATTAATTGGTGATCATTTCTTATGTTGTTACTACCCCTTTAGAATATGTTGTGGAACATATGACATAAGAACATTATCTTCCCAGCCCCAAATTCCCCATTATTTTTCTCCTCAACTTAATCACAATGGTTTTTTTAAATTAATAGCAATCAATATAATTCTTTAGATAAAAAACTTAAATGTTTTGACACTTTAGAAATATTTTATAAGTTCATGCTTTCTTACGATTATAACAAGTTATCATACTCAATGATGTACAAAACATGCCTAGCTCTAGATGTATTGATCCATTTAAATTGTGAGCCATCCCTATATATAGGTATTTTAATTCAGATAAAATTCACAAACTAAAATTCTTGTTAACATGGTCTCACCCAAAACTTATTAAGTATATTTCTTAGTGACTAAGCATTGGAACCAATTCCTCAACATACCCACTAAAGATAAAAATAAGATAGTTTCTAACTGAAGGGCAGTAAACTTTGAATGGTTTTAGACAAATCTTGACACAAATCCTATGAAGGAGCTTATATATTGAAGGGATATCAACAAATGTCTCAAATTTACTCGTGTTAATTATTCTATTGGGTATATGTCATGACAACTATGATTGAAACAATTTAGTCCACTGGAATTCAATTATAGAAAGAAAGTTCATTTTACTTACAAAAATTCCTTAGTCTTTTGTTTAAGATAGTATGTTTATCTTTGTTTGTGAGAAAGATCATGGGATCTAAGATTTTTTTGGGAATGTTACTTGTTAGGTGGGAAATGTACACTCTAGTGTACAAGGGTTGTACAATAATATCTACTTTGACCATGACACAAAACATTTTGTGTTGAAGTGATAATATTGGGGTTAGTTTTAATCTAATGTATTGTAAATGCAACCACCAGGTAGTTATGGCCAAGAAGGTATAACTCACATACATGTTGATGTTAATAACTAGATAATTGTTTTGTCAATTAGGGTCCTAAGTTAACCCTAAGTATAAGGGGAAAACCTTTGACTTGGACTATATGACATGGAGATCTCAGAGGTAGAAATGGTAGTTGGAGCTCAAGAAGTTGCCTATTCAATGTCAAAAAGTTACATTTTTGGACCCGCTATTGCAACTTGTCCAATTGATTATTCTCAAGGGTTCCACCTGATTGATTTGAGGTGTGATTAGAGGACTTAAAGAGGTATGGGAAGGATCTAATAGTTTGTATAAATGACTTACAAGTTTTATTTTACACATGTTTGAACTTAGGCTAAAAATTGCATTTTTATTATATTGGGAAAGGCATACTTGAGGTTAGAATGGGTGGTTAGCTTGTTGATTGAGCCTAATGGGAGACCAAAAACTTGGTTTGAGATGTTATCTACCCCCCTCGGATTTGTTGGCAATGCTAGTTTCGATCAAGATGAGGTATTTGCATATTGGCACTTTACTTGGAACTAATATTTTTTGCTTGAATTTATTGTTAATCATTGTATAGTTGAATGGAAATTAATTTTTTTTTCACCTCTTGTAATGCTCTCTCTTCATTTTCTCACCAAATTTTGCATGAAATTATATTTTAAGTGTTCAAGGTGATTTAGAGGCTAGAATAGGTTTGTGATATCAGAAAAGATCAATTGTAGGAGGCCTAACACCCTTAAGGGATAGGCCTAGAAAGAAATAGAACTATTGATGTGCATTGACTTAGGTCTAGAGACCTCAATGGGGAGTTAAAGTATGTCAGGAGTGAGGTGTTGACGGGCCAAAAACTAGTCTCAAGAATATGTATCAGGCCTATTAGGCCAAATAGCCCTTGAAGGGCAAAAGTGCAAGAAAGTGTAAAGGAGTGTGGATGCCTTTGAAATTAGATTAAGTGGTTTGAATGAAGGTTGGATAGGTGGATATAAGAGCTAGAGGACGTGTTATTGAAAGTATTAAAGAAGAGGAAGGCATCTAGGCATAGCCAAGCCTAAGGAATGTATAGTGAGAGAGTGTGAAGAGTGAATGACAAAAGGGGTATGTTGGAGGATATTAAAGGTGATGTAGGAGCATCACTAGATATATGTAGAATCTATGTTGACAATACTCTTAGGTAATTATTAAGACCTATAAACTAGGTTAGTCTAGTAAGTTTAATTTGAATGAGTAAGAGAGAATATGAGCAAGTTTAGTAAAGTACCAATCTTGGTTGAGAATATAAAAAAGTGATAATCCTCACTCCTAATGAAAAATAACTATACAATACCAACCAGAGAGATAAAAGGATTGAAAAAATCATTTTTGAAGAGATTAGAGCATATGTTGTAGGTTTGTCTCAATTGAGGAGGACCATGTAAATGTTTTCTTGTTGCATATAATAAAGATTTTTGAGTCCAATTGCTTGTTTTCTATTTTATTATCCTTTTATAATATGATTATAATCCTTTCATATTGACTTCAAGCTTAAATCTCAGTTATATTCATGAAACCCTCAAGAATTCTATATTTTTACTATTACAATCATTTTAGAGGCTTATTTACACGTGCAAACTATTATATGAACTCAATTGGAGTATTGGAATAGTTGAATAGGTTTGTTAAGACCAATATATATGTGTTAGATCATAGAAAATCCCAATGGGCTCTTTAAACTATCAATAATTAGTTCTCGACCTGAAATTTTTTTGAGTAAATCTGAAGTAAGGGTTTCATGAGTAAAACACCTCTAAAAATCAAATGATTGAACAATAAGGTCTAAAAATTTATAAAAAATTGATATCTGGCCAAAATTTAAACTTGCATCTAATTCAATTGACCAAAAATGTTGATTGTACTTTATGGAAAAAGAGAGGAAATATGATCATATGGCCATAAATTTAGCCCATACATGCAAAATTATTTTTTAAGAATGAATATATTGAAGGCATGAGATATAGGGAGAAGTTATTATGAGTAATGTATGGTTAGCTTATCTAAAATAATGTGTTCCAATTATAATTGTATGACTCTAAACATGGATTATGGGTTATTTTCTTGACATCTGTAAGGTGGTATCCCTAGACGAATGGTCTAATAAAAGATAATTATTACCAAATGTTATGTTTCCCTTCTAGATTCTAAATTTATGAGAAAATAGTAGACTCATAATGCATTAATTAGTGGCTATATCTAAAAATAAAATCATAACTAGAAGTCATCTCAATTGTATGTTCTAGAAATAGGATTTAGATTGACATTACTTTTGTCCTTTTTGTGTTTGATGCTTGTAAATGCATGTTTTGGCCTTTATGCATCTTTTGATTATATGTTGAAAAATTGATTGCATAAATGATAAATAAGAATGTATTAGCATATTATGAATAAATAAAGACTCAAACATTTATCGATTGACTTGTTTAAATGTGGTTTAAGTTTAAAGACCTAGCAAACCAAGTATTTTATTTTTCCAACATTATTGTTTGAGCTTGACATGGATTGTGTTAATAATTATTTTGTTTTAATATATTTTTTCATATATGTCATGGATTCCACACATTACATAGATAAAATTTTGTCCCTTTCCATTATACTTTGAAATTTACACAAAGCTACTTTAATTGAATAATGTTGAGTCTAGTTTAAGTCATTATTTATGCCTTTTTATCATTATCACTATGTTTATTGAAAATGGATTTATAGGTTGCAGATAAAATTAGATACACAAAAAAAAATAGGTTGTCAAACCTATTGTCAAACTAGTTGTCAAATCTATTTTCGAGGCATTAGTCAAACCTATTATACCATATACAAGTACCCCAAATCCTATTGTGTTGAGTGTCAAGCTAAAATATATTAAATCTATTATTTATAAACTTGAGGTTAATCAAATGAGGTATATACTAATTATGTATAAAATACATGTTTGTACTCCTATTGTCAAGTCTACACCTGTTGTACGAATCTGAAAGATAATGAAACTCAATAAACATCATGTTACTCTAGGGTTTATACGCAGATGCCTTATAAATAAATGTCAAGCTAAGTCTTCACTTATTGGTCAATCACGTGAAATCCAAACCTCAAAGTTATCAAGTTAACCAAAATCACCTTTTACTAAATCTAGTTAAGTCCAAACTTGTTCTCATTGTGCACGTCGAGGTCATCCCTCTACCCATTGCTTTCACCTACATCTTTTTATATCATAAAAATGATCAACTTACTCATCATTCAATCATTTTTATCTATGATATCCACCAATAGAATTTATAATCCTTCTATATAGTGATGTAAGGTTCGTTTGTTGTCCAAATCCTACAAGAGAGTCCAATCCAATCTTTAACATGGTGATTTGTCTACTCATGATGTTATAGTTGATCATGTTAGTGTTGACCTTGATTCCTGATCCAAAATATGGATCTACTTTACGATATTTTGTTTAGTTCATTTCCACTATACTTAATTATGTAAATCTTGCATGTAAATCACTATGTAAGACATTTCCTCAAGCTTATTCATGTAAAATTTAACAATTCAGTTAATTTGTAGTAGTATAATCCATGTTGATATGGTAAAATTCCTATTGTATTGATGAATTAAGTAACTTGTAGCCTTTGAATTTAAGGTTTCACCATTAAATAACACATGGGTAAAGGAGTGGTTTCAAATGCTTCTTCTTCTTGGTGATGAATGTTTGAAGTCTTTGGTGGGTTCCAAGGTGAAAAGGCATAAATACAATCTATTTTGAAATGATAGATCATTAGAGAATTCAATGACAAGTTTTGAAGTTGGATTGACATTGTAGTTTGCAATTTTGTTTAATGTTGTCTCATTGTATCCTAGTCTTGAATGGTTATTCTAGTTATGTTAGATCATTGCATGAAGTGTCTAAGAATTAAAAAACAATCATGTATGCAAGATTTGGATAGTTTAATAATGAAATATCTATCCATGAAGACCATTTTTAGTCATAACTTGTACAATTGTTGAATTAAATAGTACAAGAGAAGTGCAATTGCCTCACCCACTAGATTTTTTTCCACACTAGGTTTCTCCAGGTCATATAGTGTTTTCATTTTATGTTTTAGCTTCTCTCAAGCTTTCATTTATATATTCAATATATTGTACATTTCATTTCTAACACTTATTTATCTCGATTTTAGCTTTGAAATTAGTCTAGAACACTCTTCTATTAATCATATGTTAAACTAGGAGTACATGATCTGTGTTGATGAATCTTAGTGTGGAATATCCATTTAGTTTATGAATCACATTGGTATCACAATTAATTTAGTATTAGTGTCATTTTGTGTGGTTTTATGTCAGTCACTACATTGTAATATATGTTTGTCATGAGAATAAGAGGAACAAGTGGTCACACTATCCTAGTTTTATTTGAAGAAGTAATTTCCACAACAATGTGGAAGTATGGGATTAGAATTATGGTTCATTTTAATGAATAAAATGGCTATATAGTAGAAGATAAATTTCATAAGATTGAAGGAGTGGCTAAAATTTCTCTTTCTATGAGCAAGCTTGATTGGTTTTAGTCTATCATGGGTATTCTCATTGAGAAACTTGGTGTATTTATAGAGATATTGAATCAAGTAAGGAGGATGATCCCAATCATGAGAAGATGGAAGAACAACCCCATGCCAACCAAGATCCACCTTCCTTCAAGGCTGAAGAAAATTAGAGACTTAGCCATATGATAAACATATAAACATGGAGAGGCTAGACCATTATCTTTCCCAACTAGAAGTATATTTTAGTTTACATTAGATCAATGAGAGCAAACAAATTTATTTTACAAGGTTAAAATTAACCAATCAAGATTTAACTTAATTTGAAAGTTATGTTCATACCTTGGTTCTTAAGAAGCTTCCTCCTATTACTAAGTGGGGTGATTTTAAATTGTGAATCAAGAAGGAGCCTTATCTTATTTTTTATGAGTAAGAGAGGTCCATGTATGGTAGATAACTTAGGTAAAATTAAGGCCCAAGTGTGTATGAGTACACAAGTGAGGTCCACAAGAAGACTATCCAAATGAGAAAAGATATAGTGGACCATGTCATCTTGATGAAGTATGTTGGTGAGATCCATAGTCTTTTGAGGAGACCTATCCTCTTGGCCTAGTGTACAATTGTAAATGAGGCTTGTTCTGAAGCTCACTAATTGAAAATGGAAAATAAAAATAAGGTTATATCTACCTCTCAAATCAATCCAAATAAACAAGTGGTTCTAAGCATAAAGGTAAAGGAAAAGGTCAACATAATGCTACATTTGTTTATAAAAAGGATACTATAAGGCATTGTGGGCATTATGATATTGATATCTATTTCGAGGAAATTATTAAAGTTACAACTGAAATTGCATTTGTGTTAGAACAACAAAAATAAGGCCATGACCACACTCAAAGGTGAAGACATTGCTTTCAACATTGATATGGATGAGAGTTTATGTTGTACTTTTGTAAATAAAGAGGTATGTTTGGCTAGTAGTAATGCTCAAGAAAGTGAACTTTCTAATATTTTACATATTAAAATTCAGATGATGAAAAAAAAAGTGGATGCTCTTTTTGATACTTGCTCACCAAAAAAAATATAAGCAAGGAGTTAGTTCTCAAATTGAGGATAGATAATTACAATCATCCAAGCCCATATGCTTTGGGTTTAGTGAAGAAATGTGTAGACATCAAGGTAACTAAGCAATGTAAAATTAAGTTTAGTATTAATGCACATTCCATTGATCAAGTTATAGTGGATATTGTGTCCCTTGATGTGTGTGGTGTAGCATTTGGTAGCCCTTGTATATTGGTGTCCCCAAGATTTCACTTGGAAATCTTGGAGTACCCCTTTAAATTTTTATTTTGGTTTTTTTACTTGTGTTAATTTTGGGTCATGTTGTCACTTTCTCATTTAGCTTAATTTTTTTGTTTTTTATTTAATGCTTTCACTTGCGGACTTACTCAAAATTCTTTGCAGGAAGCCATAAAAGATACTCGGGTCACATTCGCTAAATACCCATAGGATGAAATCACTCATATCATTAAAAAAAGGCAAAAGCTCATTCATCCTAGACCCAAGTGGGTTTTTGAAGTTGATTTACTTATTTTAATTGAGTAAATTTATCTAAAAACCCCGCTTGTTATAGCTCAATGTAAAATGGGTTTACTAGATAACTTCACTTCATTTCATAAAATAAGTAAGGCAGTCATCCAAGCCCACAATATAAGTAATGAGTTGATATAATAAAAGATTCATTCCAGGTCATCTCCATGTCACTTTGGAGCAACTCACCCTATAAAAGTTTCCTTAGACTAGCTTATGGAGTGATTTTGAGCAGATTTATTCTCATAATTCTTCTTGCTTTTAGGTACATTTTAAGTGGTGCACATATTTATGAGAGGAAAGCTGTGGCAAATGTCTCACATACAAGAGATATCTTTAGAGATAGAAGAGGCAGTAAGGTCAAGAGAAATAATTTTCACACAAGAAGATCCTTGTGTTACAACTGCAAAAGCTTCAACAAAGAGAGGAAAAGAAAAATCTTAGGCAAAAACACATCTAGGCAATATGAGTACAAGGACTATCTAGTTGGAATCATGTATAGTGTCTAAACTTGATGCAATAAGTGATATAGATATGGGGCATGTGTCTATAACAGAATCAATTAAAATATCCAAGGCAATGATCAAGACACCCCTTATGCAAGTTATGGTTAATAGTGGGATCATTCAAGTTGCAACATTCCAAGTACTGCCCAATTGCCATAGATTATTTTAGAGTGTGCCAAATTTTACAATCCTCTAATTAAAATAGTTAGGGACATAACAAGAAATATAGTGATAAGGTTGGACATACAATACTTCAACTACTATCTTAAAATTCTAACAAAATCCAAAGCACTTGATGTCAACATGCAAAAGGTCATTGATAGATGGGAAAGTAGAACAACTGAATGTATAAGTATCATGAATAAAAGTTATCTGAAGAAATTTAAGCAGCCATGTAGAATATTGAAGACCATTCAAAGATCAAATCTTCTTCAAGAAGTTGATTACATCAACGAATTGTTGTGTAGAATAAATGGAGAAAGAAATGCACATTTTTTCTACTCATGGATGTATTACTTCATCAAAACAATTGATGTCAATAGAGTCAATGCAATGATCAATTGAGCTGAAATAATAAGTAATAGCATTGGTGAATAGCTCAATAAGGTTAGATAGACACTTGATTTCAAAATGACTTCATATCTAGTATATGTTACAACCTCAAAAGGAATATTCTCTAAACTGGATAGGAGAGGAATGTTAGAAACATACCCTATCTACAAGTATTACCCATAGCTGGTATTTCTTGAATACTTCAAGAAATATAAGATAGTAACTGATGGCTTCTTTTATGAAATCATTTGTAAGCTAAATAATGATCTAAAAACAAGCAAAGTAAGCAAGGAGGCATGGGAGGTTATCTTTCAATTTGGCTACATCTTCATTTAATTTGATGATTTCACTTACCTCAAGATTAGTGGTTCTCAGTATCACCAGTTAAGCTACCAAGATACCCCAATGATAAATGGGTAATAATGAAATTATGAATATAATTGGTAGAACTACATGACTTTCAAGTAAAGCAACACAAGGCAATAGTTAACTTCCCCGTCAGAATTGGTAATTATAATTTTTAGAGTATTCAAAAGGCCAAGAATGTTCAAATAGAAATGTTTATTCATTTTGAGTAGGGATACTTCCAATCTAGGATGAACTTTGAACCTAAAAGGATTGCAAAAAAGATGATCTCCATATAATATATGCACATCCCCACATTGGAGGACTTTTGGATGAACTGCAGGAATGAATTTGAAGTTAGAAAAAAGGCCTTAAATAGATTAACAGTACAATAAATTGTTAATTTTGGTTTGGCAAGGATACCTGAAAATATTCTTGATGATGGCCATGTGATACTTGATACATACAATCAAATAGGAGACAAGGCCCCTCTACCAACCACTAAAGTTAGTTAAAAAATAATTGTGGAGAGAACTTCGATCATCCTCATTAATACTTCAAATTGCTTGCAGGAAAATAGACATGGATGAGGCAATAATGCAACAAATAAGGTAGGGGAGTTTCATAAAGAGAAAAGATGAAGGTGAGAGCAGTTAGAGATCAAAAAAGTTAAAAGTGCATAAAAAATATCAAGCAACAAGCGGGCAAGAATTTTTATCTGCTTCACAATCACCCCCTATTGACAAAATTCCTTCTATATCAACTCATAACACTTCAACATCCTCAATAAACCCCACCTTAGAAGATTCACAAAAGATCACAATTATTCCACCTTTAAATCTAGCATCTTTCACTCTCCTTCAATAAAAGAAATAGATCCATCACCTCACCCTCCTCTTTTCTCACCACTCAGATACTTACCTCCTCCTTTAGATACCATTTCTTCATCTTTGGGGGATTCTCATGCCCATAAATAATCATTCACAAAAAAGGAAACTGGAGTAGAAAGAGATAGAAAGACTACTACAGATGAAGAGTTGAGGAAGTAGTTGATGGTGGAGAAAATGACATAGTTTGAAAGAGTACTTTCTCTAGATGGTGCAGAAGGAGAAAGCCATGATATAGTTTTAACTTCTAATGCAACAAGGTCCAATCAAGAGATGGTGGTACATGCTGACACTTCTCATCTCCCAAATAGTGACTTCTCATCTTGGTTGGCTTCATAAGTAGTTCCAGAGGCTAGGGATGCAATAAACTTGGAAGAGGAGGATCTACAACTACTCAAGAGCCTTGGAGGAAGAGGTAAAAGGTCAAAAGCTACCAAAGTGACTTCAAAATTAGTCATTGAACCTTTTGGTCAAAATTTTGTGCAAATGTCAACTCTAGTAGAGGGAAAACAAAAGGGATAATTGACTGCAACAAACATAACTGTAACTAGAGTCCCTCTGGGAAAAGTTACTATTGAAGCACTGAAACATGATACCCAAAATCTAATTGATGCACTCTTCTCTAAGCTAGATAAATAAAAAGTTGAAAAATATAAATTCAAAGAGCAAATCTCCAAGATATGTAAGATCATTTCAAAGGTTGCATAGTATTCATCTCAGAGCATGCTAGTAGAAGAGCAACTCAATGAGCACATCATCAGAGAATTTAAAGACATAGGAAAGAAAGTGAGGTTTGTTGATGAGTGGATAGAGCAGATCATTTAAAAAGCAATAGAGAAATACAAATAAATACCAGATAGCTTGGATGATCTGCAAAGTAAGTTTACTTAAATGAGAGAGTTGATGGAGGAAATAGACAGTGAAAATAGAATTACTAAATCCCAGTTGGAGACCCTAGTTGAAATAAATTCATTGCTTGAGAAAGTATTGATTGAAAAACATATTGTACTAGATAAACTAGTAAAAAGGGGAAAACAACTGGAAATAATCATGTCTTTCCACGCAAAAACTCTAAAAAACATTCTGGGTGAAATACAGCTACTAGAAGAAAAGGTTGATAAAGTGATGGAGCAACTAGATAATTGTATCTATTATGTTACAAGCTATACACTTGACAAGCCTCCAACATCCTTTGAAGACTTCCTTATGCTTCTCCAAAAAATGATAGATGAAGTTGTCACTCCTTTTACTTGAAATTCAATTGAGAAGCTGATTAAACTTAATGGTGATGTCAAGGAATTAGAACCCAGGTTGACAAAGGTAAACACATTCGGTAAGATCTTAGAAAGAGACTCCCTAAGGTTCAAAATAGATATTGAATCTATTACAAATGTTGATGGAGAAGCGGTGCAATACATATTTGATAGGTACATCCAATATCAGAATAAGAACAAGATTGAGGCCATGCAACTGGATTGACTTTCTCTTCTTTCCTTTTTTTTCTCTCCGACAAAGTAACTGAGTAATTAAGTTGAGCTATAAAAACTTAAGTAATTGATTTAAAATCCATTAATTCAATTTGTTTGAATAAGTCAATTACTTGGAAATAGGTGGTGTACATGTAAAATGGGATATTCTATTTTAATTTGAAAATCATCTATGCCATACAATGAGGGAATTTAGGAGAAAGACTCTCAACTATCTCCATTTTTATAGCTTGCATATATGGGAAAAGTAATTAATGTTTCTTATTTGTATTTGTCTTCTGGACATTATAAATATAGGAATAAGCCTACAGGCTAAGGATCAGAACATTTTGGCAAAAGGTATTGTAACTTGTGCATTTTTAAGATTTCAAACTTTGTCTTGAAACTCTTGGATGTGATTTTGTCAACTAGTCTAGATTGAATAAAGGGAAGTAGAATTCTGGGGAACTTTCTATCTATGAAAATTTATTGAATATTCTATTAAGATCTCAAGATGAACTTTGTGTTATTTTGGGTATGAGGTATAATTTATTCCTTCTCTTTCTTGCTAAAAGTGTGATTTTTTTATTTATTTATGATTGTGTGGATGTAGTAAATTCTGAAATCTATTTATTTCTAAGCATGTTTCCTCTTTCTATAACTGTTACTATATATCCCCTTTTTTGCAATATTCCTAAACATAACTATTTACTTGTTTCCAAATTACCTAGCTATGATTCATGAGCTAAGGTGATTAAAGTAATACCCCCAAAATTAGTTATTAGTATGCACAACCTTGATAGATAAACATCTTACACGTGAGCTTCACCATTAAATGAAGGAGATTTATCTCATGACTGCCTCGGTTTTAAGTTGTGCATAAAATCTAGCCAACCATTTCTGGTGACTCCTCTAGGGAAAAGCAAATTTCACAGACCAAAACCTTTTCTATAAGCATTTTTAATCCCCATATTTCATTAAATTATCAATCTAGATGATTTTCCATTCACCCAATCAAGTATAGCCCAAGAAAGAACTAATACTTTCTTTAGATTATAAGAACAGTTTAATTTCTGCCATCCACCTAAAACCAGGATACGTAGATCAAGTCTCTCACCCAATAAAAGAGTGAAAACTCCTTCTACAAATTAGCTATAGCATAGTCCAATGGCTGAGATTATTCATTCAATTTATTCTCAAAAATGTTTCAGGATGTAGTAGTAACAACAACAACTTCCTCATGTCCTACCCGTGCCATGGGGTGCAACCTTTGGACCTCTGAATTTGACACCTCCTCTTCATGACTTGCTAAAGGGATCTAGGAAGAATTTTGCCAAGTTTTATGGAGATGGTAAGCAAAATCCAAATGATCACTTAGTCACATTTTTCATATCTTGTGAGGTACTTGTTGTTGAATATGAAGATGTATCCATCAGGCTCTTCATAGAGACCCTACATGACTTAGGAATTGAATGGTTTTATAGTCTAGCTCCTGGCACCATAATTGTTGTGCCACCCTATGAGATGCGTTCCTAAAAATATTCAAGCTAGATGAAGATTCAAATATATTGATTACTCATCTAACTTAGCTAAAGAAGAAGCCACATGATCACATGCGGGATTTCATTATAAAATTTCAAAGGATTCTTTATAAGATTCTCACTACTGCTTCCTTAAGTGATGAAAATCAAAAGGTATTTTTCATTAATGCTTTATTACCTGAAGTTGGTTATTAGCTACGCAGAGCACATCCTAATAACTTGGTTGCAACTCAAAATATGGCTTTTAAAATAGAAGATGATCTCATTATGGTAGGAAAAATCAAAAATACAACTTGTAAGGTTGAAGGTTCCTCTTCAAACAATACTGTTGATTCATTGCTGCAAAGATTGATGAATGATATGTCACAGATGAAGAAGCAGATGGAACAAAGTAACAACATTTCTCCTCTTTTAAACATCAACAATAGAGGCCATATCATTATTGCTCCTCAAAAACTGATAATTGAATTTGTGCCAAAGAATAATGTTGAGATGAATGAAGAAGTCCAAGAAGTCATTATTGATCAAACTAAGAATGATGATTTTGTAGACCCTACTGGTGACTCCAAAATTGGTTACCTAGACTATGAATTATAAAATAACTATAAGGAAGATTTTGAATAAGATCATAGTCATAATTTTATAGTATTTATAAGATTGCAAGCTCGACAAAGTGGTGAAACATCTGGCAACAAACAAAGAAGAGAGAAGAATGATCCTAAATCAGACATTATCATTGTCAAAAGAGGTAGTAATTTACCTTCTTCTCTAGCCTCGAAAGATAAACAAGTAAGTTCCTCTTCATTTTAACCTCACAAACCTTCTACTAAAACATCTGAAAATGCATCTACTCCTTTTGACATTGTTGATCATATTAAAGAAACTCGAATCCAAATGTCAAAAGCTGAGTACTTAAGAGCCTTTCTTGATCAACTAAATAGGTTAGTTAAGCATGTGCAAAGTGATGGATCAAATTATACACCCAAAAACTCAACAAAAGGTATTATGCCTAACCCCAAAGATACTTCTTCCCAGAATAACACTACCATTTTCACTCTCACATCTTCTGAAAGAGTTGAACCATTTTATGTTTCTTTGTTATTTAATGGTTTCAAACTAAGTTACTGCATCTTAGATTCAACAGATTTTGATAATGTCATGCTAGCTCAAGTTTCAGATACTCTTAGGCTTACTTTGATGAAGACAATAGGGAGATGATATTCCATGGAGAGACAAGTCCCTTTAATTGAACAAATTAAGGATGCATAATTTATTTTGGCAACTTTTCTTGACAAGAGATTAAAGATGAAAATATTAGTTGTAGATATTCCTATCTCTTATGGGATGTTGCTAAGTAGAAACTTTTGCGAAAAAATGGGAGAAGTAAAGATGGATTGGTCATGTGTTCACATTCAAATCAAAGGATTTAACCAAAAGTTTGAACCTAAAAAGAAGTCAAAATACACTGTCACAAAATCTGAAGATCCAAGGTCTCAAATTCTTTTCCAAGAGTCAGATCATGGGGTCTATTATTTGGAAATGAAAAAAGAGGATCCAGAACCATAAATTCATCTAGAACCAGTAAAAGAAGTTTGGACTCTTGAGTTTGATGGTAGTTTTTTCTCCTTTGGATTAGAAGTAGGTGTTATTTTGATATCTCTAGAAGGGAAGGTATACCCATACTCTTACAAGTTAATGTTTGAAAATACTAATAATACAATAGAGTATGAAGCTTGACTATTAGGAATGGACAAGCTAAAAAGAAAGGAGTAAAACTCCTTAAAGCACAAGGAGATGTTGAACTTATTATGAAACAAGTTTGAGGATAGTACCAAGTAAAAAGGGATAAGTTTAGACACTATAGAGATAGAGTGTTTTTTGTTACACTTGACTTTGCATCATTTTCCATCAACTTCATTTCAAGAGATCAAAACTCTACGGTTGATTCTTTGGTAATTACCACTACTCTATTAAATCCAAATCAACCTACTTTTATTTTCCAATAAGGTAATTATAAAGTAGAAATGGTCTACCACCCCAAAGTCTCTGACAATGCAAAACAATGGCAGATTTTTAATGATGACAAGCAAAAAAATTGCATTCCTAGAGCAGTAAAACAACTTTGATGAGTTGTATTTTGAAGGAAGCAAATCACCTCCATGACAAACTACGATAGGTGAAACTGATCTTGAGCATAATGAGAACAAATAAATCATATATCTAAAGGGTAATAAAATTCCTAAAGGTTTAGTTTCTTTAGAAGAAATTTTTAACAAGCATGATGAATTTTTGAAAAGAAATAAAGAATATGGTGAGAGCTCTTCTTCGGAGGTGCAGCGGATAAATTTGCATACAAAAAATGAACCCAAGATTGTGAATCTTGGGAAGTGTTGTTCTAAACAAGAACATGAAGCATTCATTGAGCTTCTTAAAAAATATATGGATGTCTTTGCATGGTCCTAAAAATACTTGAAAACATATATGCTAAAAGCACTGCAACACTATATTCCTTTGCAACTAAGACTAAAGTCTTTCAAATAAAAGCTCTGACATCACAATCCAACCATCTCAGGTACAATCTATGTTGAAGTAAAAAAGTTGTTAGATGCAAGAATTATTACCCCATTCATTATTCAGAATGGTTGGCTAATATTATACTTGTGAGAAAGAAGAATGGTGAAATATGATTGTGTGTGAACTTCCGTAATCTGAATCAAACCTCTTTGAAAGATAACTACCCTCTTCCCATCATGGATCATGCCTTCCAGGTAGTTATTGGCTCATAAATATTATTTATGTTAGATGGTTTTTAAGGTTACAATCAAATACAAGTGGAAAGAGAAGATCAGTACAAGACAACATTCACCACACCATGGGGAACGTTTGCCTATCGTAAAATGTCTTTTGGCTTAATCAATGTTGGAGCAACCTTTCAAAGGGTAATGGATCTGAAATTTGCTCATCTGGAAGATAAGAGTATTATGTCATACCTTGATAACTTAACAGTCTTTTCCAAGAAAAGGATTAATCACATGGCTAATTTGGAGGAAGTTCTCATTCAATGTAGAAAACATGCGATATCTCTCAATCCTAAAAATTCCATTTTTGTTGTTACTGAGGGAAATATTATGGGACATATGATCTCAATTGAAGGAACTAAGATTGACCCTAAAAGAGTTAAGGCTATTCAAAGCTTGCCTTTCCCAACCTCTAAGAAGGGATTTCATTCATTCTTTGGCAAGGTAAATTTTCTCAAAGGATTTATCCCAGATTTTGTTAAACTCACTCGCCACATTTCTAATATGATGAAGAAGAAGAAAGATTTCAAATGGAATGAAGAAGGAAAAAATCCTTTGAGAAGGTCAAAACATATTTAGTTGAAGCTCCAGTGTCGATATCACTAGATTTTAGTAAAGAATTCATCCTTTACTACTACTCTTTCGATCACACCATGTCAGCCATTCTAATGCATAAAAATGAAGAGAATGTTGAAGCTCTTATAGAATTCATGAGTATGCCTTTGAAGGCTTATGAATTGAAATATACTCCCATGGAGAAACATGCCTACGTAGTTGTCAAGGCATGCAAAGCATTTAGGTACTACATTCTATCCACACATACAATTATTTATGTACTTGATATTGTAGTTAAATCCATCCTAACACAACAAGAATTAGGACTGCTGCGAGGCACTTGGGTAACCAACGTACAAGAGTAGGACCTAGACATAAAACCTACAAAGCTGGTGAGAGAAAGAGGTCTTTGTCAGTTGATGATAGAGAAAAGATAGGATGATACACTACAAGAGGAAGTTGATGAAGACATGCCCACAGTTCTTTTTGTAAATCTGGTTGATGAATGGTACATCAAAATTGCCTACTTCATGACATATGGGGATTGCTCGGATCAAGTTACTCACAAGGAGAAGTGTACCATTAAATTGAAAGCAAAATACTTTGTCCTTTGGTATAATGGCTTGTAAAATAAAGGAATTGATGGTGTATTTCTTTGGTGTGTTGATAAAGCCTAGCAAGACTAGTTGTTAGAATAGTTTCAAGATAAGGCATGTGGTAGCCACTTCTCAGCAAGAGTTACTGCACATAAGATCCTTCAAGCCAGGTATTATTGACCTACTCTTTTTTAAGATAATATAGATTAGGTTTCTAAATGTCAAGCATGTTATTAGTTTGTTAGACATATAAAGCTACCAGCATTACCGTAAAAATTAGTAGTGATTAATGAATCTATCCTCTGAAGAGCTAGTCAACTTTTGATACACATATGGTGTTCAGTTGGTGCATTCTTCCAACTATTACCCTCAAAGAAATGGGCAAGTTGAATCCAACAATAAGAACCTGATAACAATAATTTGTAAGATGGTGTAAGAAAATCAAAAAACATGGCGCAAGAAACTTTTTGATGCACTCTAGGCTGACAAGATTACACCAAAGAAGGCCATAGGTATGTCCCCTTTTCAACTATTGTATGAGACAAATGTTGAAATACCTATTACTCTTAAATTACAGACTTTGCAGTTATCCAGAGCCATTAAAGATGCTACCTATTAGGATGTGCTTGATAAAAGGGTTATGTATTTGTTTGAATTACAAGAGGTGCATACTCAAGTAGTAGACATGTTGGCCGAGCATCAAACTAAGGTCAAGAATGTGTTTGACAAAAAGGCCAAAGATAGAAAATTTAAGATTGGATACTGGGTGCTCTTATGGGATAAGAGAAATGAACCATAGGGCATGCATGGAAAATTTGATTCATTATGAAAGGGGCCCTTCATGATCAAGAAGACTGATGGAATCGATAGTTTCATCTTTGCTTACCAGGATGGAATTGAGTTGTCACTACCCTACAATGGGTAACATTTGAAACTTTTCAAGAATTGAAATGCAGGGTAAAACCTATGTGTACATACAAAAAACTCTCAGTCATTTATTTTTATTCTATTTTTGTTTTATTTTTATGTTTCTTTTGCTTGACCTCGAACCCAATAGACAAGACTTGAAACCAAAGATGTTGGGATCACATCTTTACTTCTTTCATTCTGGCAAAAATAAAGATGTCCAGAGATGGAGCTAACTAGAGTCCCCAAGATTTCACCTAAAAATCTTGGATTACCCCTT
Organism: Torreya grandis; assembly: GCA_037957365.1. Classification (NCBI taxonomy): domain Eukaryota; kingdom Viridiplantae; phylum Streptophyta; class Pinopsida; order Cupressales; family Taxaceae; genus Torreya; species Torreya grandis. Next base: position 5,896,482 of record JARHVA010000051.1, on the reverse strand, counting down.
TAAACTTTTTTTTTGGTTTTTTTGACTTGTGTTAATTGTGGGTCATGTTGTTGCTTTCTCGTGTAGTTTATTTTTTTTGGTTTTGCTTTAATTCTTTCATTTACGGACTTGCTCAAAATTCTCTATAGGAAGTTATAAAAGATACTCGGGTCACATTTTTAAAATACCCATAGGCATGAAATCACTCGTATCATTAAAAAAATCCAAAATCTTATTCATCTTAAACCCAAGTGGGTTTCCTAAGACACTTTACTTGTTTTTATTGAGTAAAGTTATCTAAAAATCTTACTTGTTATAACTCAATGTAAATCGGGTTTATAAGGGAACTTCACTTTATTTCCTAAAATAAGCAAGGTAGTCATCGAAGCCCACAATATAAGTAATGAGTTGAGAAAATAGAAGAGTCATTCCAGGTCATCTCCACATCACTTTGGAGCAACTCACCCTGTAAAAGTTTACTTGGATTGCTTTATTGAGTAATTTTGAGCAGATTTCTTCCCATAATTTCTTCTTGCTTTTGAACATTTTAAGTGGTGCACATATTTATGAGGGAATTTGTGGCAAATGTCTCACATACAAGAGATATCTTTAGAGACAGAAGAGGCAGGAAGGTCAGGATAAATAATTTTCACACAAGAAGATCCCAGTCTTGCAACTACAAAAGCTTCAAGAAAGAGAGGAAAAGAAAAATCGTAGACAAAAGCACATCCAAGCAGTATGAGATATGAGTACAAGGGATATCCAGTGGAATCGTGTATAGTGTCTAGACTTTTTGAAATAAGTGACACTGATATGGAGCGTGTGTCTATAAAAGAATTGATTGAAAGATCCAAGGCAGTGATCAAGACACCCCTTATGCAAGTTATGGTTAACGGTGGGATCATTCAAGCTGTAGCATTTTTAAGTACTACCCAATTACTAGAGTTTGTTTTAGACTATTCCAAATTTTACAATCCTCTAACTAAAATAGTCAAGGACACAATAGGCAATATAGTGATAAGGTTGGACACACAATTCTTCAACTACTGTCTTAAAATTCCAACAAAATTCAAAGTACTTGATGTCAACATGCAAAGGCCCGTTGATAGATGGGAAAGTAGCACAGTTGAATGTATAAATATCTAAATAAAAGTTACCTAAAGAAATTTAAGCAGCCATCTAGATTCCTAAAGACCATTTAAAGATCAAATCTTGTGCAGGAAGTTTATGACATCATCCAGTTGTTGTGCAAAATAAATAGAGAAAGAAATGCAAAATTCTTCTATTCATGGATGTATTACTTCATCATAATAATTGAAGTCAATAGAGCCAATGCAATGATCAATTTTAATGAAATAATAAGTAATAACATTGGTGAACAGCTCAAGGTTAGATAGATGCTTGATTTCAAAATGACTTCATATCTAGTATATGTTGTAGCCTTAGAAGGAATATTCTTCAAACTGGATAGGAGAGGAATGTTAGCAACAGACCCTATCTATGAGTATTACCCACAACTGGTATTGCCTAAATACTTCATGAAATATAAGCTAGTAATAAATAGTTTATTTTATGAAATCATTTGTAAGCTAAACAATGATCTGAAAACAAGCAGAGTGTGCAAGGAGGCATGGAAGGTTATTTCTCAATTTGGTTGCATCTTCATTCAATTTTCTGATTTTACTTACCATAGGATTAGTAGTTTCTCAGGATCACCACTTAAGCTACCAAGATACCCCAATGACAAATGGGTAATAGTGTAATTATGCAGATAATTGGTAAAATTACATGACTTGCAAGCAAAGCAACACAAGGCAATAGTTAACTTCTCCGTCAAAATTGGTAATTATAATTGTTAGAGTATTCAAAAGGCTAAAAATGTTCAAACATAAATTTTTCTTCATTATGAGCAAGAATACTTCCAAGCTAGGATGAACTTTGATCCTAAAGGGGTTGCAAAAAAGATGATCTCCATAGAATATATGCACATCCCCGCATTGGAGGACTTTTGGATGAACTGCAGGAATGAATTTGAAGTTAGAAAAAGGGACTTCAGTAGATTAACTATACAACAATTTATTAATTTTGGTTTGGCAAGGATACCTAAAAGTATTCTTAATGATGGCCATGTGATACATAATGCATACAATCAAATATGAGGATACAAGGCCCCTCTACCAACCATTAAAGTTAGTTCAAAAATAATTGTGGAGAGAAATTCAATCGTCCTCATTAAAACTTCAAATTGATAGCAAGAAAAGGGACATTGTTTGGATGAGGCAATAATGCAGCAAATAAGGTAGGGGAGTTTCAAAAAGAGGAAATATGAAGGTGAGATTAGCCGGAGACCAGCAAAGTTAAAAGTGCCTATAAAATCTCAAGCAACAAGCGGGCAAGAATCTTCATCAGCTTGACAAGCACCCCCTGTTGACAAAATTTCTTTAATATCAACTCATAGCAATTTAACATCCCTAGTAAACCCCACCTTAGAAGATTCACAAAAGATCACAATTATTCCACCTTTAAAGCTAGCATCTTTCACTCTCCCTTCAGTAAAAGAAATAGATCCATAACCTCACCCTCCTTTCTAACCACTCAGATACTTACCTCCTTCAGATACCATTTCTTCATCTTTGGGGGATTCTCATGCCCATAAAGAAGCATTGAAAGAAAAGCAACTGGAGTAGAAAGTGGTAGCAAGACTATTACAGATGAAGAGTTGAAGAAGTTTATGGTGGAGAAAATGAAAGAGTTTAAAAGTACTTTCTCTAGATGGTGTAGAAGGAGAAGGCCATGATATAGTGTTAACTTTTGATGAAACAAGGTCCAATCAAAAGATGGTGGTACATGTTGACACTTCTCACCTCCTAAATAGTGACTTCTCATCTTGGTTGGCTTCACAAATAGTTCTAGTGGCTAGGGAAGTAATAAACTTGGAAGTGGAGGATTTATAGTTGCTTAAGAGCCTTGGAGGAAGAGGTAAAAGGTTAAAAACTACCAAAGTGACTTCAAAGTTAGTCATTGAACCTTTTGGTCAAAATCTTGCTCAAATTTTAACTCCAGCAAAGGGAAAACAAAAGGGGGAATTAACTACAATAGACATAACAATAACTAGAGTCCCTTTGGGAAAAGTTACCACCGAAAGATTGAAACATGATACCCAGACTCTAATTGATGCACTCTTCTCTAAGTTGGATAAGGAAAAAGCTAAAAAAGATAAATTGAAAGAGCAAATCTTCAAGTTATGTGAAATCATGGCAAAGGTTGCACAGTATTCATCTCAACTTGTGCTAGTAGAAGAACAACTCAATGAGCACGTCATCAGAGAATTTGAAGATGTAAGAGACAAAGACAGCACTATTGATAAGTGGATATAACATATCATTCAAAAAATAATAGATAAATACAAATAAATACTAGATAGCTTGGGTGATCTACAAAGCAAGTTTACTTAGTTGAAAGAGTTGGAGGAAATAGATAGTGCAAATAGAATTGTTGAATCCTAGTTGGAGACCCTAGTTGAAATAAATTCATTCCCTGAGAAGTTATTGATTGAATAATAGATTGTACCAGATAAATCAGTACAAAGGGGCAAACAACTAAAAATAATCATGTCTTTCTGCACAAAAACTCTTAAAAATATTCTGGGTGAAATTCAACTACTAGAAGAAGAGGTTGATAAAGTGATGGAGCAGTTGGATAATTGTATCTATTATGTTACAAGCTATTCACTTGATAAGTCTCCAGCATTGCTTGGCTTATCTAAAAAAAGATAAATGAAGTTGTCACTCCTTTTACTTGCAATTCAATTGAAAATTTGATTAAACTTCACGGTGATGGCAAGGAATTAGAACCCATCTTGACAAAGGTAAACACATTAGGCAAGATCCTAGAAAGAGAGTCCCTAAAGTTCAAAATAGAGACTGAAGCTATTGCAAAGGTTGATGGAGCGGTGCAATACATATTTGATAGGTACATCCAATATCAGAATAAGAACAAATTTGAGGCTGTGTAGCTGGATTAACTTTCTCTTCTTTCTTTTTTCATTTTTTTTCTCTCTGACAAAGTAATTGAGTAATTAAGTTGAGTTGTAAAAATTTAAGTAATTGGTATAAAAGCCATTACTCCAAGTTGTTTGAAGAAGTCAATTACTTTAAAATAGGTGGAAAATATGCAAAATGGGAGATTCTACTTTAAGTTGCAAATCATTTGTGCCATATAATGAGGGAATTTAGGAGAAAGACTCTCAACTATCTCCAGTTTTGTATCTTGCACATACAATAAAAGTAATTAATGTTTCCTACTTGTATGTCTTCTGCACATTATAAATATAGAAAGAAGTCTACAGACTAAGGATAAATTTTTTTTGGCAAAAGATACTGTAACTTGTGCATTTTTAAGATTTCAAACTTTGTGTTGAAACTCTTGGATGTGATTTTGTGAACTAATCTAAATTGAATAAAGGGAAATAGATGTTTGGCAAACTTTGTGTCTACAAAATTTTACTGAATATTCTATTAAGATCTCAAGATGAACTTTGTGTTATTTTGGATCTGAGATATAATTTTTTCCTTCTCTTTCTTATTAAAAGTATGATTTTCTTATTTATTTATGATTGTGTGAATGTAGTAAACTCTAAAATCTATGTATTGCTTAACATATTTTTTCTTTCTGTAACCATTGCTATATATTCTCTTTTTCTGCAATATTCCTAAACACAGCGGCTTACTTATTGCCAAATTACTTAGCTGTGGTTCATGAGCTGAGGCGATTAAATTAATACCCCTAAAATTAGTTATTAGTATTCACAACCATGATAGATAAACATCTTACATGGGAGCTTCACCATTAAGTAAAGGAGATTTATCTCATGACTACCTAGGTTTTACGCTGTGCATAAAATCTAACCAATAGTTTTTTGTGATTCTGCTGGGGAAAAGCAAATTTCACAGCCCAAAACCTTTTCTGTGAGCATTTTTAATCCCCATCTTTCATTAAATTATCAATCTGGTTGACCGTCCATTCACTCGATCAAGTAGAGCCCAAGGAAGAACTGACAATTTCTTTAAATTGCAAGAGGAGTTTAATTTTTGGGATCCACTTCAAACCATGACACGTATAACAAGTCTCTCACCCAATAGAAAACTACAAACCCTGCAAATCAGCTACAACATAGTCTAGCCAAAATATAGATATCCTTGTTTTCCATAATTACCTTTGGGGGGGGCGGGGGTGTTGGGGCATCAAGGGGCAATGCCCCTTATGGGCCCTCATACCAATGCAACCTTTATTTTCTTTAAAATTGGCCACACCTTGTTGAATCTCAACAAATAGTAGGTGAATGGTGGGCAAGAGGGGTTAATGGCATTTGAATATTGTTAAATGATAGGTAAAGGTAGTAAACCACATCAAGTGAGTGTTAATTTCACTTTCAAAAACATATATATTTGATTAACCACAAACATAATATATATATTTGATAAGTCAAAGATATCAACCACACAAAATAAATTAAAATAGAATATATAAATATTTGATAAACCATAAGTCACAAAAATAACCTAAAAGGATCAACTACACAAAATAAATTCAAGACATATTTTATAAGCCACTGGAATCAATCAACCACACTTGAAAAAAAAAGGCACACAAAATATACATTTTGTTTTAAGCCACTTATAATGGTGATAAGTGTTTTAAATGAAATGTTTTTTAGGCCATGACTACTAAGTCTTAGTTTTACATAAATTTGAAGAAACCAAATGTTTTTTATGAAGTGGCTATTAGTAACTCTTATCATGATTCAAATTTATACAAGTTCACCTAACATTTACTAAATTAATCTCCAAAACTACATTTAATATTCAAATAATTTTGGGCTTAATATTTCTAACATTCATGGAAGCAAGTGCATTGACCAAAATAATAAACTATGTATAGAAACATACAGTTCAACCAAATAACAACATTCTATTAGTATACATCATCTCATTGATACCATTTTTTTTTCAAATTATAAAAATATATAAGAAAAGAAAAATAATGTAACATATCAAATGACATTAAGGAAAAATATGTTTTCGCCATAATTTTATTATTTTATTTTTAATGTGCAGTTTGACTACCTTAGACACATGTTAAATAATGTGTTTGACATTGCTCTTAAAATCTAGATATGTTACTAGCTCTTGGAATCAAGAATTCAAGAAGCACATGAATGAAAACAAAAAACCAATCAACAATTCGTATTTTATTTTCATAGTTATTAAAGTTTCTTCCCATTTTAATGATCACATTAACTATCCACTAACATCAAAATATAAAAACTCAATCTAATATGTAATAATAGGGCTACTTTTAAAATTTGTGGTAATGTCAAGATGTTTCTAGGCCCTTCAAAGATTTTCTTTAGGACATGCCATAGTTGATTTCATGTTTTATTAATATTTATTTTTATAAAAAGTTTCCACCACCCTTGGCACAAACTACCCAATTTATTGGGGTAACAATAGGGATAATTCAGGTTTATGGGCCTTTTACTTGCTCTGATCTCTAGAAGCAGCCAAATCAGATATAGTTGCATATGTAACTATTTTTTGTGGAGCATGTATAAGTGTGAAATTTACCCCTAGATTAAGATATTCCATTGTCACAAACTATCTAATTTATTAGGGCAATGATAGAGATAACTAAATTTTATGGGTCTTTTATTTGCTCTAGGACCTAAAAGTAGCCAAATCAGATATAGTCGCATGTATAACCCCTTTTGTGGACCCTGTACAAGTGTAAAATTTACCCCAAGATTACACTATTCCATTGTCAAAGACCTGCATCAACACACATCACAGAATAACAATTAAATTATTCAAAACAAATAAATCCATAGAACATAGTCAAGATATTTGATTCTCTAGAATATTAACAAACACGTGCCCTTTAAGAGATATTAAAGAATTTAAATGTTCATAACATTTATAATCTACAAATTTTGCATTATGATTTGAGATGAATTAGGAGAAAACTATGGTTTAATAACTACATAAAGCATTCAAATTGACACATATTTCAGCATTATTGAAATTGATTTGATCAGTATCATATAGTTAGGATGCAATGTATTCAATACTACACAACAGGTATAACACTATTTAATCTAATATCTTAAAAAAAATTATGTTTGCTTAATTTTTCATTATAGAAGACATTACAGCGTCAAGTATGCTATAACATAGAAAATATTGTCTAGATAGGATATCAATTATGTCCTCTCCAATCATGTTGAATTTCAAATAGTCCCTCTAATCATTACAACATTCAATTATCCCTTAGCTTGGTCCACCTCAGATGTCCATATGATGCCCTTCAAAAAGTACAAAAAATCTTATAAAAATACATTTGTTAAAGAGACATCTTCAGCTTACATACAAATCTAAGCTATAGTTACATATTTACTATTGATTTAGGAACTTCTTGTTATTTGTGTCAAAACCAACATTGAGTAAAGAAATAGGGACTTCATAAATTCATATACCCTTAAATCAGATAATGTACCAATTACCTTGTTGTTACATGCTAAAAGCCAAGGAATATATTGCTAGTATCATAGCGGAAGCAATGGGGTGTTTGAACACATAGAAGTTGTTACATGCTAAAAACCCTTAGTATATTTTTTGTATCCACACAAATTTATAGATGTCATAACAAATTTTAGATAACTTCAAAATGTTGAGGAAATGAAAATATTCGATCTTACCTCTGTAGCTATATAAAGATGCCCCTTTCGACCAATTTTAGATCCCTATGGCCTCATCTGTGCCAAAAGACTAGGAATATAACTTGATTATAGATACATATTGTAAAGCTATGGTAACAAATATTGATATAAATATTGAAAAACAATCAAATGAAAATGGACATTGTTGATCAATCTCTGAAATCTAAAGGAAGCTTGAACATGGATAACACTATGCTAGATGCTTAGTCCTATTTTTGAGTTTATTTTTACTCTGGTTACTTTAGTTGTTTGAGGACCTTGCATGGCCTCTTTTGGAATGTGACACTTATTTTTTTTACTTTATAATACTTAATTTTTTGACTTTCTAAGTCATAATTGTAAGATAAACATTTCATCTAATATAGAAAATATAATCAAACAATAATTCTCAAGACTAATATATAACAAAGTCACCTCTCATCCAAGTGAGGGTGACTCAAGGCAATGTGGCTATGGACAATTGTGTTATTTATGACAATTTGATATACTTAGACTTTTCAATATGATGTTTAACTGAATTGATTACAAGTAAGATGCTTTTGTACATTACTTTTGAATGGCATGTAATTGGCTTGTCCGTTCTATTTCAGTCTACTATAACCATAGGAACTAGAAGGCCAGACTAATGCTAAGATTTTCAAACAATACCCATCTTGGTAATCTCTTTTTTAACAATGAATCCTAGAGGCTTTACACTATCCTCCATCTTTGTGATGATCTTTGTAGACGGATATTTGGATGTGAAGTAACACCCTGCACAACAGACAACAAATATCAGTCTACCATTTAAGTCATGTGCTTTAAAATAAAAAATAAAAGAAAATCAGTTCCGTATGGGTATCTTCAAGTAAATCAACCCTATTTGTAGCATAGAGCCAACAACATCCATGACCTGTCACCACAAGAACCGTGGCTCAGTGCCAACTGATTTAATAAAAATCTCACGGGCCTCTTGGGTAGTGGCCTCCTCGTTGTGGTAGAGGGCCTTGGTCAGGGTTTGTATCAAAGCAGACAAGTCTTTGAACAATGCCATGTCCTGTGGTGAATCCATCATCTAGACAAAATTAGTTATCTCTCCCATTGCCACAATTCAAACATTAGAGGGTATAGCTGGGCTGAGGCCAAAGGGACTATTTTGTTTTACATTATGTATTTTTTAGTTTTTTTACTTGGTGTTAGCATATCAAAATTAAAATGTGTTTATGTACAACTATGAGATAACCAATGAATTTTTTACATCTCAAATATAAGGGTGGGTATATTTTAATGTTGAAGATAAAATTATTGAATAAATAATCAAATTCCATATTAAGAAAGATGGATCCTCATAGGACCTCAAATAGAGAGAAATAAATGATTGAAGCCATAAGCTCTGCAACAATATCATAGAGCTTCCTCCATGATCAAAGCCGCAAGCTCTACAATAGCATCAAAGAGTTTTTTGAAAATTGTTTTGACTTCCTCCTTTTTGCTACACAATTGAATTTGATTAATGAGGTCCATCAGTTATCGTAATTGAATTTGGTTAATGTTATTGCTTTTATGCTGGGCAATTGAATTTGACTAATAGGGGTTTCATCATGTGAAAACAAAAGCATAGAACTCAAGTTTAAAAATAGAGATGTCAAAAAACCAGAAGACAACCTAAAGGAAATGCATAGTTTATTTATTTTCTCTAACTTCTTCACCAAAATACCATTAAATGGTGTTCTCTTACCTTATCAGAGCTTGGATTCTTCTTTTATTTTACCCAAATTCTTGATATACTTCACTATGTCATTCCTCGCACAGGCACCTCGTAGCCATATTTCTTGTGTGCCTTGGTCACCTTCTTATGATACCTTTCATCTACACAAGAATAAACAATAAGGGATTAAAATAATACTTACTTCAACATGGAGTAATAATATTACATATTTTAAGTTTTTAAGAAAGAGATGGGAACTCTACCCTTTATAATATTAAAGATTATAAGCTTCCATAGTCCATGATATTTTTAACGAAAAGATTTATGAGATAACTATGTAAACCCTAAAACGAATCAACGTTTCAGATCTCCTATGGGATCTGTCATCAATATTAAAATGATAAAAAGATTACAGATACATGGTTCCTTATATACATAAGACCATTACAAAATACTAGTAGAAAACCTACAACTACTAATTAATGCCAATAATTAAATTCAACATTAAGTGACAATAATTAATGGTATTAACCATCATTAGGGATGTACAATCGAATGAGTGTTAGTTATAGTAATGAAAATTATTAATTAATCATTATAAAAAATAATTAATTTATAAAAACACTAAGAACTTGTGCCCGAATCTATTGTATGTTTTGGAACACTGAGTCTTCAAGATTGCCACAAGCAAAAAATCTCATCCATGTTTAACATGTAGGGATGCTTCGCAATTCTAATGCTTTGTTAAGTCAAAACTTCATGAAATGACTCTCCTTAGTCAAAACATTTACCTCTCCAATGCAAAGCCTCATGTTTAGTTTAAGAAGAATGATATGTTGATGTTGATTTGATTAGTGACACAAATATCCATAGCATGCTCACGTAATTTGGTGTGAATCAATCTCCTTGATTCACCTATATATGATCGACCACAGGGGCACTTAGAAACAAACGTCACTACTTTGTTTGGAATTAACTTTATTTCTAGTTTATTTTAAGACCTTTTTTTATAGTTTTGCGAGGAAAATGTGTGGTCTTGACTTTCCCCATTTGTAAAAAATCTAGAAATTTTATTTGATAGTCCTTCAAAGTAAGGCTAGAAATCTTGAGATTGGTCACCTAATTTTGTATTGAATGCTTCCTTTCCTTCTGATATGCCATAGCAATTTGTTCATCTTTGTAACCATCATTATGTTAAAAACTTTGGTAAGATGTTCCCTTTCTTGTTGGAAATGCTCATCATCTAAAATCCTTAGGGCCTAGGTGGCTAAGGTTTTAAGGGCGAATAAAGATATATATTATTTTATTTTATGTACAATTGCCTTACCAAAGATCCATCATTGCTCTCTATTAGTGAGCTCAAGGAAAGGAAGATGCTCATTCATCTTGAATTCTATGGCAAACTAGATAATTTCACAAACAATTTATGTGAGCTTGAGGTGAAGTTGTCGATTTAAGGAGCTATTCATCTATAATCTTCTCATCATTTTCATTTGGATGATGAATCTCAAAGGAGATCCAAAATGTCTATTTGTTTCCTATCCTATCCAATCGTCTCTAAAATATTTTCATTGAAAATATTATAATATTATATTCATCAAATTCTAAAATAAATCATTAACTTATATGGGATGGTAGTTAACATTTTATGATAAATCAAAGTTACATGGGTGTGCACCCAACCAAATTCTTGCTTCACCAAGTACATACTCACACCCAATACACTCATTCTCTCTTGAGGCACACTGTTAATACATCAAGTACATCTAAGAACCACCCCAAATTTAGGGTGCACTTTTCATCCCTAAAGTTCACCTAATCCACAAACCCTATACAAAAAACAATTTAAAAGGTAGTCTAAAATCTAAAACCAATTATTATATAAGGGTTTTCAAACACTAACAAAGTTATTTTGTAGCTTACATGTAATCTAATTTTTGACATCATATATGTAATTTTGGAGCTTACACACCAATAAATATATACTTTTAATAATGATAAACATGTTCAATGTTTCTGAATATGTATTTTTTGTGCTTAAAATGTTCACTGCCATTGTTAATATTTTTATTTTTAAGGCACTTAACATTAATTATGTTGATAAGCATAACCTACAATGGCAGCCAAGGGTGTTGGTGGACTGTAGTGTCCATAAGATGTTAAAATTAATGGCCAACCTTAAGTTTGATGCCTATTTGACCATCAAAAGGGTTCACACCTTAAATTTAACATCTATTTAACCATCATGTGGAATCTTTTATTTCTTGCTTGGAGTATTCGACTGAAAAATACTACTATCTTGGACATGTGGTGGATTTTGGAGCCCCTTTTTTTCCTAGAAAGATTTTTTCAATCCCCACGCAATGGGATTGAGGCCATATGTTTCTAGTCAATGGAAAAAAAATTCAAAGAAGGTAATGAAGTCATTAATCAATGTGGTATGTGATAAATCCAAGATAAGCACCTTGAGATTGATCTCTCTTGACATTTTTTAGATAAATGTTTTTAAGTTATTTATATTAGTTATAATTCTTACACATCTGCATCCCCAAACCAACATACCCAAGCTTTGGGGCTCCACAACAGGCACTCCATACTCATACAACTGCACCTACACACCCATGCATACCCCTGTGTATCTTTATATTTGTTTTTATCAAATTTCAATCACTTGGGCATAGGGAAGAGCATAATGGGTTGATTTATCGTTGTATTTTATAACCATTGAAAAAAATATGTTGACACGTCTATCCCTATCGTTAGAATTTATTTTTTCAAATTTGTGTACATAGGACTGGCATCGGATCAAGAAAACAAGTTTGACCACTGGAACCAAGGCAATCTGTATAAGAAGCCCTAAAATGTTATTCCTTTCTCGCAATCTCCTGATGGTGTTGATGGATGCAACCCGAACAGTTGAGTGGTTTACAACTTTTACACAAGTCTTATCCAAATTATGGATTGTGAAAGCCTATTTTTTTCTTGAGTTAAACTTATTTAATCAAGTTTGAACATCAATTTCCTTATTGCCATGGCCATTTGAAATGTAGAAATTTTAATTGGAAAATTGCTACCAGGGAGGAATGAACTCAATTGAGTTGATTATTTCTTCATTTCCAACTTTTTAAATGAGGACTTACAAATGTAAGTAAATTATTTCCAAACTACATACAAATCTCCAACAATAAAGGCTTTTTAGTAAACGGATCTATCTTTGAGCACTCACTTGTTGTTCCAGCTTAGCATGATTACCATGTTTGATAAATGATGAGGTGAATTAATGTAATCACATTTTTACTATTGGGTTTCCAACTCTCACTTTCTTGGATGGTTTCAAAATATAATCAAATTTTCTTTAATACTTGGTTTTCCCTCTATATTTGTCCATATTTCTATGCATGGTCCAAAATTAAATGAATATGGCATCGTACATGCTTTGTTATTACTGGATGTAATTGTTCTACACTTACTCTTTCTACAAGTAAAATATTTTAATCTTTGCCATAAATTGTTCTAAATATAGTTTACACCATTCTTATTCTATTTTGTTTGCATTTCTATCACAATTTGACTATGAAATCAATGTTCCTTATCTTCACAAATTGAAAGTCTATTGTGTGTAATCTTCCATTCAGCTACTTTAGTGCTGGGAAAAATACAAGTGAAATCCTTTAATATCTCATCCAAATGGTATATTCAAATTTCAAGCCATGTACTTTCTAGAGCCATGGTCTATAGTTTATTAATATTTTTGCTTGCACAAGAATATCAGTTATTTTCAATCTACAAAAGCTACAATGTGTAGGCTTGGTCAACTGCTTTCAATTCAAGCACACCACAATTTAACTTGTTTTCTTAAATGTCTTTTATCTCTTTAATATGCACGCAACAAAAAGATTATATTCTGCCACTGGTATTTATTGCACAACAAAAACAAAACATAATGTTAGGCACATAACGTTCGACACAAAACCCAAAGAAGTAGAAGACAAGTGGATGAGCAATTAGTTGCGAAGACCTACACTTAGATGTTTGTTAGTTTAGGTCAATATTGTAAGCGATGTAAAAATTAGAAAGGACAACTAAGAAGATCTATTATACGTAAATATGTTCTAACAATAGTCAAATTTGCACAGCTCGAGGTCCAGAAAAAGCCATGCTACTTTTAAGATAGGTCTGTAAACTTGCACAAAGCCCCATTAAATGCAATTGTCATCCAATTACATGATAATTCAATGAAGCAACCAAAGCTTATGCACCTATAAATAGGAGTCTTGAACTAGCATTTGTAATGATCAGAATCCAAGGAGGAGACTTTGTTAGAGTGATCTCGTAAAGGAGCAAGGAAATTTTGTCCAAGGCTAAATAGAGAGTAAGGGAGCTTCGCATGATAGGAGAAGGCCCACAATCATGAGTGAATAGTTGTCTAAGGACTCCTTAGTATATAGAGAAAGAGACTTAGATTTGTCTGAGAACTAGACTAAACAGAGCCGAGAACTCAATATACATTTGTGAAGCATATAATATCTTGTAACACCAAAGGTTAGGGAATAAAATGATTTATTTGCATGATCCACTACATCGACCTCTAAAGGCTACATTTTTAAATCATCATTTCACTAGGACCCTTGATCTCAGCTGACACCAATTTGATATTAGAGCAATGTTGCAAACCTTGAGAGATGCAGGAAGAAAGGATAAACCTGCAACCGAGATACAAACTAATGTAAGGAAGGCTAGAAGATCACTAAACATGAGGTGATAACAGAGCATCATTCTCCACCATGAGGGAGGTGGGTACATAGAGAGGTGGATCATAAGCAAAGATAAGAGCTATGTAGGATTGTGGAGGGAGACTTTACAATAGTGGCTCTTAAGATAAGATTGCCTAGGCATGATTATTGTATGAGAACTAACAGATTGCCGACAGTGAGGCAGTTATTTCACTAGAAATCAGAGGTGAAGCATCGATAGATCGTTGGAAGTGAGGTATTTGATCATAATGTGGACAAATCATTGAATATGAGGAAATCTAAAGGTGTGGATGTGGAGAAATCATTGACAAATCACCAATTGTGAGGGGGTTTACGTGCAAAGAACAAGTGGGTTGATAATGAATCATGTGAAAGGGATGCGAATAGCAACAACTGAGAGAGATGCTAGAGTAAATGTCCATATGCAATTGTGTGCAATGGACATAATACAACCTTTGGCATTGAGGCAAAGGAAAAGGAGTCTAAAGAAGGAGAAGCTCGAAAGGACTTCGACCAAGAGAAACATCCCTAAAGAAAGCAGTGAAAGAAGAAAAAGTAGGAGATGGTGAAGAAGCAGAGTTTCGTAAAGTGCAATTGGAAATGTTGAGTGCAAAATAAATGACATTGAGGAACATATGTCCAAAGTTGTGGTAGACCAAACAAAGGAACTGGAGCGAGCACCAACTAAAGAGAGCTTGAGTGCTAATGCAAACAACATTACACCAAGGGAGGAAGGCAAAAGAGAAGTTACACAAGAGAATTTTTGCCACAATAGCCAAGTAAAAGAGAAGGCAACATTAAAAAGATTAAAAAGTGGGACCCAACACCGATCTCAAAAGGTGTTGAGGAGAACACTAGGTATAGAAGTTATGTAAGAAGTAAAGGAGAAAAAGGTTGTTGTACCAAAGAAATAATAGAGGAACAATGCTGAGAAGAAACTCAGTTGCAATAAAACGTAACAGGTGAAGGAAAGGTAGATATCATTCCACAAGAGCCAGGGAGATCGCAAGAAGGTGCACAAGGTGTAGGAACAACCTACATAGAAACAAGGGTGCATAAGAAGAACCTTTAAGAGAGTACAAGTGTTATTGTGCTTGGAGTGGAGGATGCACCAAAGGAAAGGGTGGGAACCATAGATCCCCATAAAGCAAGGGATTGTTGTGCAACAACAATCATAGAGGGATGATGGAGCAATTGTCTATATGAAGTAGTGTGTGATGGATAAAAGATAACCCTTGGCCCTAGATGTAAAGGAAAATGAGACTAAGGAAGGAAAGGCTCTAGAGGACCTTCGACCAAGAGGAATGTCCTGAAGGAAATAATGAAAGAAGAAGCAGCAAGAGATGTTGTAGAAGGAGAAAAAGAGTTGAATAAAGAGTAACTAGGACTTGTTGAGTGAATCAAAAATGTGAGTGATGCACATGGGTCAAAAGGTGCCCCAAAGGAAGGTGTACAAGGTGTAGGATTAATCTGCATAGAGACAGAGTCACATAAGAAGAACCCTCAAGAGAACATAGGTGTTCTTTTGCTAATAGTGGAGGATGCGCCAAAGGAAGAGTTGAGAACCCTAGATCCCCATAAAGTAATGGATTGTAGCACAACAATGACTAAAGGAAGAAGCCACAAGAAATGCTATAAAAAGAGAAGAAGAGTTGCATAGAGAGCAATTGGGAGTTGAGTGAAGTTGAAATGAGAGTGAGGCACATGGGTCTCAAGGTGTGCCTGAGGTAATCAAGGCACTAGAGTGAGCACCAGATGAAGAGAGCATGAACGCTAATCCAAACAACATTGTGCCAAGGAATGAGAAAGGCAAAGGAGAAGATGCATAGGAGAAATTTGAGCATAGTAGTGAAGAGTTGAGAGTTGTGCAAGGAGTTAGAGAATAAGAAAGGGGTACAAGTTTTGTCTAAAATAAACAATGCATGTGTAAAATTGTAAAGTACATAAAGACGTACTAGGGATAAGAAGCAGGGTGCAAAAGTAAAGGCTCACACAATAACACATGACAGAACCGAGGCCCGTAGAGCACTAAGGAACATGGCGTAAAAGGATTTATTTGTTGAAGGCATCTTGAAGAAAAATAAGGAAAGTTGCAACCATCCATGAGAGACAAAAGTGGGTGAAAAACCATGAGAGATGAAACTGGGTGTAGACCTAGAGGAGACAAAGGTGGGTATAGAACCATAAGATCAAGTAGATGTGGGTACAAACTGACAAGAGGAAGAAATGGAAAGAAGAGGAAGGGTATTGGATCTTGGTGGAGGATGATTTATGTCCCAATGATGGTGTAGAGGTGGAGGTGCTAAGTGAGCCTACTTAGGTGCCACATTTAATGCAGGCAAACACCGTGGTCAAGGCATCCAACTAAAAAATGGATCTACCATTCTAATCCTACTTGTATGTAGGAGCTTACATTTTAATTATCACGAAGGTCTGATGCAAGAGCATCATAGGGGAATCAACAATCTTACATCAGAGATAAACATAGTCAATCGGGCGAGAAATAAAACAACTCTAGTTATGCACAGTTTCATGACACAACATTTTGGAAGGTTATTATGGACTATACAGGAGGCCACTTGCATGAAAGGAAGGTGGTTGAGAGTTGTGAAAGGAGTTAGAGAATAAGAAAGGGGTACAAGTTTTGGCTAAAGTAAGCAATGCACGTGTAAAACTACAAAGTACATAAGGACACACTAGGGATAAGAAGTAAGGTGCAAAAGTAAAAGCTCGCACAATAACAAATGAAAGAATTGATGCCCACAAAGCACCAACGAACGTGGCATACAAGTAGTTCATTGAATATGTCCTAAAGGAAAACAAGGAAATTTGCAACCAAAGCTAAGTTCAAACTAGTTTCTCTGCAATGTGATTATGGTTTCATGCAGAATGTTAAGAGGTGGATATCTTTAAACTCCTAGAGTTGCTTGAAGAGACGATCCAAAACAGTGTTCATCTTCTAATTGGAAGCAACTTTTGGAGAGACTTGAGTACTTCGAACTTGACGATTTTCAATGTTTTGGATGTTGAATTCCACAATTGTGGTATTGGAAAAAACCAATGCTTCTTCAAGATTTCACACTATTCCACTAGCAATGCCCAATTAATGTCTAGTGGATCTATCAAAGTTGATCTTGTGAAATGTTATAGGGGGGCCATCTAGGCATGCTTGGAAATATTGATGAATCTCTAGCATTTTTAATGGAATGGCAAGTCAAAGATTTGGAAAGTTTTGAGATCCTCCATTCCGAGTGAGTAGAAGGCTACATAGCTATTCCCCTCTTGAATCATTGTTGTGCTTCTAACTTGAAGTGAGATTTTTCAAACCTTAATTAAAACAGTTTGCTTATCATTTAAAATATTAGCACATTTATTCTAGGTCAAATACGCTAGAGAGCCAAAATTTAAGTGAAATTTTGAGCACAGTTTGAATTAAGATCCACTTGGAGAATAACTGATGCATATGTTTGATCTCTAAAACTACTATGCTAAAATCCACCAAATTTGATGAGCATAGGGGAACTAGAAGAATAGGTGCATTGTGTTCTCCCCTTCCCTTTAATAATTTGATAGCTAAATGGCCCCTATCCAACCTCTACGCTGAAAGTTTTCTTCGTGAGAATTGTATTTTTTAATGGGAACCATAATGGCATGATATTTGGCCAGCCTGCTTAGAAATTACTATTTCCAATGTCTGATTTACATTGACTAACTCAAGGTTGAGATAAACCAAGGCCACTTTGCAGTGTCCCCTAGTTGGGGAGGACTAAATATGTTTAATAAGGATATCTGATATAAATATGGAGTGATTAGAGATCTCATCAATCAATATTTAGACTTGGACAATAGATGATCCCCTATGTTTTTCAATTGTTTCTTGGTTTACTGCTTGGGGGTTTTACATGGTAGCTTGCACGATAAAGTTTCCCCAAGATTGCAAAATGTTTTTGATAGAATCAAATACCTATGAAGAGAGAGGTGGGTAGCCATTCTAACTTGATTCTCAATATGGTATTTTGTGCCCCTTTCCAACTTGCAATGTTATCATCTATGAGAGGACCTAGCACCAAATTTAATGTGTTGGGTAGTTTTGGACTACGAAGTCTTCCATTGGTTAGGATCTAGATAATTCCAAATAAAATTTTACTCCACCAAGAGATGTTTGAAACTTTGAGCCTCTAAGTTGATCTCATGGATAGAACGTTGTTGAATTGTAAATTATTTTTAACATTTAATCCTCTTGAACATTTGGGCCTACAAATCTCATCCCAAGGAACAAAGTAATACTTGTGTTGTTAGTTCATACCTTGTCACAAAAATTTACATTGTAGGGCTGTGAATGTTTCCCCTATGTACTTAGGGAGTTTATGAAGAGTGAGAGTGTAAACCAAAACCACTTAGAGTACAACCTTCAATAGTTAAAGTCAATGTGCAAAGGTAATCCAGCTATGGTTTCAATTGATTTTTTTTTTCAAACTATGACTTGAGAGTATGCCAAGAGGTCAAGTGAGGTTTATCATCTAAAGGGGATCTCAAATAAGTTAAGATAATGTATCCTTTAGAGAATCCCTCGGCCTGAACAATATTTCTTTTTTTGGCAATGCAGACATTAACAAATATTGCCTTGGATTTGTGCCTATTAATTTGTTGACTAAAGGTTTCTTAAAAGTTGTCAAATATAACATAAATGTGTCAAGCTTCAATAAAAAGGATTTATCAGAGAGGAAGAGTGTCGTATGTAACTTTTCCCTTTTTATTTTGGCATGTTGCAATGACCTACATAAACATTCTTCCAATATAATAAAAAGTATGGGCTTATCAGATCGCTTTGTCTAAGGCCTTTAGTGTAAGTGAATGAGAGGTCAATATCCCCATTAATGTCCACAAGGGGAAGTGTTGTGATACAAATGTTAATCAATTTAGTTAGATGCTTTGAGAAACCAAAAGCAGTCATAATCTAGAAAAGGAGATCTCAATTTCATCTGTTAAAAGCTTTTGAAATGCTAAACTTAAAGAGGATTCCTTGCCTTTTTTGGATCTTCAACAAGTGTAGAATCTCCTATGTGGATAGGATATTGTCAATGATTTGCCTTTCATGCATAAATATCAACTGGGTATTAACAAAAATTATAACAAAGGTTTGAATCATAAAGCAACGAGTTTATATAATTTTTTAGATCATATTACGTAGAGCTATAAGCTTGAATTGGTCCATTTGTACAGCTTGAGCTTCCTTTGGGATGAGGTCCAACTTAGTGGCATTCATAGCTTTGAGAATAGATTCATTTCTTAAAAATTCCTCAAATGACTGCAAAAAGGTATTCTTTTATCACAAGCCAAAAATATTTGGTAGAAAAAGGTCAAGAAAACATCTGGTCCCGAAGATTTATCCTTGTGAAAGGAACACATGAAATGTTTCAATTATACTTTCAAAATTGGTCTAACAATTTGATCATTGTCTTCCTCTATGATATGAGACTGATGTGCTTCAAATCCTTGTTTTCGTTTATGATTTGTTTCCTTGCAGTGGAGACTTAACTATAAGGAGGTCTTGAAAATATTGAGAAGCAATTTGGAGTATATTTGTTGAGGAAATGAGTGGTTTTCCAGCTCCATCACAATGGGTTGTTGAGAAACTATAGTGTTTTAACTATGGACCAATTTATGAAAGCATCAAGCATTCATATCTCCCTTCCTAAGCCATTGGTCCCTTAAAACTAAGTATATTTATAATTACATGTATAATGTAACGAAAAAGGTGTGGCCTCTTCATTTTAGCATGTGTTTATATAGTGTTCCAGTATAATTTATGATTTACGTCAAACGATCTATTAGATTTCATAAGGAAACACTGTAAAAATGCTTTCAATTTAATTTCTATAAAGTTCACTAATGAAAACTAATTGTCAATAGCAAAATGATTTAGCATTTATCTTTGAAAATTATTAAAATTTGTTTAGCGACATTCTAAATACCTGTAAGACCTAACTTTCCCAAGCTAACTAATGCTAGACTTGGTTTTTAAACCTTCTAACACCATGCATGCTCACATGCCACATATTCTAGTCATGCACCTCTATACAAGTGGCATGGCATGTCCACTCACATTCTATATTTTTATCATTGTATTCTATTTATTAGTGCTTATGAATAAGGTAAAAATATTTACTAGTGTACAAGGAAAAAGAGTTATCACTGATTGGGAGCAAAGTGGGAGACCATCAGCTTGAAACTGACCAGGAATACAGACTGAAGGGGATATCAATCCAAGTGCATAGAGGGAAGTGTGTGATAATAAAGGAAGAAGAAAAGGTGGGAGTTAGTGGACCCTATAGAGGCTTACATGCCAATGAGGGCATCAAGCAAAGAGAAATGAAGGACAAGGGTAGTGGAAGATCTGTGTAGACATACCATGTGAGAAACACATGGAAGAATAGCATGCAAGTATACCTACTTGCTAAAGGTGACATAAGGAAGAGAGTGTGCATAATAGAGGAAAAGTGAAAGGTGTGTAGAAGGAAGGAAAGGAAAGGTGTAAAGACCTTTTGGAGGAGATGGATGAACAAGAATGGGCACAGACCCACGACAAATGAAAGTGGGTACAAACTTGCAGGAGATGGAGGTAGGCATAAGCCCACAAGAGATGAATGTGGGCAAAGAAAGGGAAGGAAGATGAAACATATCAGATTTAGGTAAAGAAGGACAGTTTATGGCCCAAAGAGGGTCTAAAAAAGAAAGAAGAATTGAGTAAGCCTGTTTAGGCGCCACACCGAGTGGACGAGAACACCCTTGTCAAGGCAACCAACTAAAAAGATAGTAAGATAATAAAAGGGGGTACAAGTTTTGCCTAATCCAAGCAACACAGTCACAAAGCTACAAAGCACCTAAAAATGCATAAGGGATATGCAACAAGAAACAAGGTGTAGAAGTAAAGGCTTGCTCAACAGTACATGAAGGAACCGAGGCCTGCAAAGTTTTGAGAACAATATCATGGAAGGAGTTATTCATTGAAGGTGTGTTTCACAGTAACTAGGAACAACAAATCATTACAAATATCCTCTAGTTATTTGGGACATAATTTGTCTACCCAAATCTCATGGAGGCCTCGACATTCATAACCCAACAAATTTCAACAAAACATTTATAATAAGAGTTGCATCGAGACTAGAATAACAAATCATTAAAAATATCCTCTAGTTGTCTGGGACAAAATTTGTCTACCCATTCTATTCAACACAAATTTTGTGGCAAGGAACAACAAATAATTACAAATATCCTCTGGTTGTTTGGGACAGAATTTGTCTACCAAAATCTCATGGAGCCCTCGACATTCACAACCTGATAAATTTCAACCAAATATTTGCACTAAGCACTGCATCAAGACTAGAAAAAACCCCATTTAATCTGGGGTAAAATTACCCAAGAGCATCTCTCCCAAGCATAGATCTTATTTCATAAATATGGTGGGTATCAATTCTAGTTGGAAAAACCCAGCAAATCCTCAAAGGACTAATCATGTTGCAAAACATGTTCACATGGAAAGTTGAAAATGGCAGTTCCATTCATTTTTGGAAGTACAACTCAAAAGGATAACTAAATGGACTATATCTACCAAACCTTTCAGTTGTAATTATTCCCAACAGAAATGCAACAAATAAGTGGAATACACCATGGACATGAAACTAGTCACTTGAAGACTCTCCATAACTCAACATGATTCCAATCAAATCACTCTCATGGTGACAATGTGAATCTCAGGATGACACCAATAATCAAGGTCACCTGCATCCAATAAATATCCAAACCAGAAATGTGACAAAAAATGTGAAATACACCATGGACATGAAACTGATCACTTGAAGACTCTCCAAAACTCAACATGATTCCAATCAAATTGCTCTAATGGTGACAAAATGACTATCAAGAGGAAACCCCTAATCAGGGCCACCTGGGTCTAATAAATATCCAAACCAACCACATAACACAAGGACCTTAGTCCTATTGAGGTCTACAATTGCACCCTTTGTGGGAGAGTTTTTCAATCTCTCTCACTCCTAGCTACAAGCATTGGGATGACCTCAGGCTGTGGGTATCATATCGTGAGGTTGAAACTCCGGAGTAGGCCTATTTCGTCTTTGATGCTCACCTAAATTAATGCTAAACTAATGATTCACAAGAAAAAGGGTTAGAAAGGGGATCATGGCTCCTAAGAAAGCTAACTAGATGATGCACCAAAGTAAAATGAACACTCATCTAAGTTTGAACCCACACTAGATCAGTCATAAGCCAACTATGGCTTACACAATCTCGAGATCAAGTTAACACGCTAAAAGAGGTTCAGGAAGAACACTAATCCAGGCCTGCGAGAGCTTGAACATACATTAAAGAGGCAAGCAGAAGGTTGATAGACTAGGAAGAATCTCCTTCACAAATCCACCAAGCACAAACATACTAAGGCACTGATCAATGACAGGAACTAGGTAAAGAAATCACCTTATTACGTCAAGAGGTAGTTCTTACAATAGACTTGACAGGGTCAAGCCTAATCAAGCGGAGCATACTTTGCAGTATCTCAATGAATGTCCATCTCCCAGAAAGATGAAAAAGACTAAAAGTTGGGAACCCTTTACAAAATGGAAGACGTGAGATATATATAGAGAAAGGGAAGAGGAGAGCTTGTGGCCGATAGGGAACTTGAGAGAGGAAGTCATTGATGACCAGAACTGCTACTATTTGTTGTACTCAAGCTCCTTGCATTCAAAGCATGCAACTTATTTTGACCACCAGATGAACCGTCCAGAATTGCCATCCATCTCAAGCTCCTCATGCATTTAATTCTTCCTCTTCGAAACTGACAGATCTATGTTGGAGGTAGCTGCATGTTCTTGCCAAGCATGAGCGATTTATCCTTTACATTTAAAACTTAGCATGTTCTTTACTACAATCTGGACTATCCTGATTGGTCTTTGCATGTTCACTGCTCCACCTAGACATGTCTAATCTTGTTTGACCACTTTGCATGTTCTGAAAGTGAGTTGTATGTACTTGTGCCACTTGTCATTGACTAATTGGTCCTTTGGATTCGCTGACCATTAACCTTAATGTTCCATGGTCGTTTGCTTTCCGTAGACTATTTTCCATAATTTTCCTTTCAGAACTTTCCATTTTACAAAGAGAAAGTGCCCTTCAGACTTTTTGATTTGCCCCCCAAGGTTTTTTTAAATGGACCACTTTTGGGTAAAAAGAACCCTTCAAAAATATCGAAATGGTCATTGGATATTTTGTATGTGCCCTTCAGCAAAATTATTTGGTCCTTCAGAAATGTTGAAAAGATCCCTTTTGCCGAAAAAAGGCCTTCAACATTTTGAAAATGCCCTTTGACCTATTTGAAATGTACCTTTGGGTTTTTGAAAGACCTTTTGGAAAAGTGAAAAAGACCTTCAGGTTTTTTTGCTAGGACCACCTTCTTTTGGAAATGACCCTTGGCTTTTGGAGAAGACTTGTCTCTTGAAGAACCCGAGAAGCACTATTTTTTGAGACCAAATCGAGTTTGTCAAGCCCCTTTACTTATTTTGGGTTTCTAACTGCTCATAACTTATGAAGTAATTAGATAGTGATCCTCTGGAAACTTGAAGTTGTCTTCATTAGAGAACCCAAAGTCTTCTTTTTAAGAGAAAGCTTGAAGGCGTTCACCTTGGAGAATCTGATATGCACTGTCCATGAGTAATTTGGGTTCATAAACCCAAATTACTTCTACTTATAAAACATTTAGAAGTCGAGCACTGTTGGAAACACGATTTGCGTTGTGCCCTCAAAAACTCGAAGTCTTGTGACTTCGAAAGCTCAAAGACTTCTCCTTCCGAGAACCTGAAGACTTCTCCTTCCGAGAACCTGAAGACTTCTCCTTCCAAGAATCCGAAGACTTCTGAACTTGCCACTTTTGCTTGAATGTCCACCTTCTCACACTTAGGCAAAATTTTGGTATGTGGGCCAAAAAGGCCAACATGTCCTAAGTAGAATCTTCAAAATACTTAGATACACCTCATATCTTGTCATTCCTAACATTTACAAGCATTGTTATAGTTTTTATGCTTATAACATTAAGATTTGTTGCTTTATGAAATGTAAAGATTAGCAACCTATAATATACTGATAAAAATTCCACAATAAACAAATAGCTTGTAAATATTCTTGCCCTAAATAGAAAAATCATTTTTGTGTATTCTCAATCCCCTTGACCATGGAGGTCCAAATTTGGCAAATTTTTGGCCAAACACACTGTTTATTGACTGATTTGACCAACATAGCTTACATTGGTGAAGAATAAAACAAAAAGAAAGAAATTAGAGTCCGTAAAAGCATTACCTTCTTTGCGAGGTATAGTCACAGGGCACAATTCTGCCATTGGAAATTCCAAATGGATGGAGAAGATAAAACTCATCAATGAAAACCAATAATACTATGCAGAAATAAGAGCAAAAGGGAATTTTTGGGGCTGCAAATTTGAATAGCAACCTTGCCCGCAAATATTTACAGGGGATAGATCTGGCGGTTATTTTATTTTGGCCACAAATATTTTTCAAAACCTAGGATTTTTTTGTACACCAGGTGATCCCATTGAAGATGCAACAATTGGAACTGAATGTTGTAGCACTTTCATTCCCTGAACTCCAGAATTAGAGTTTCCAGTAACTGGTCCTGGAGCACCATTGTTAAGGACTGCCTCGGATTCCATTTGTGGTGCTGCCATTGACTTTTGAACCTGATTATATCAGTAAATGATTAATAAAAACTGATACACTCATGACTTCCACTCAAACAATTATTCCATTCCTCGGCTTTAACTTCTCAGTTCCAGGGCAATTGACTTAAGTAATGGAAACAATTGAAGCCGGAGAAAATTGGGGTGCATATGAAAAAACGGAGGAAGTGGAATAATTATACCTTGGTAAGCCGTTCCACATGAGCCTCACCAAAAGACTAAACAAATCTTACAAAATGATAAAATAAAAGTATGTAAGAGACTTTTGAATTCCGTGCAAAATACTATGGCCCTCATCATGCATCAACAATGCTTTATATTCTCAATTATATGTAAATAAAAGAAAATCAGCATGACCTAAAGGGCATAGATTCCAGAACCATAACAGTCTAGAGCACTATTTTGCTACATGAAGGTCTTTACATTAGAACAGTGAAAGAAAGGGAACAGAAACGATTCTTACCGGCTTCTTATTTTTGTTGAATTCCTTGGTAGTATAGCCAGGGATTGACAGATGACAGTTTTTCTCTACAGCAAACAAGGTCCTCTTTATTGAGAAAACAAGTATGAATTTCTTTGGCCTGAGGTTATATCTTTCTTTCATTTGCACTATTTTATGAATCAAAGAAGAAAAATAGTATTACATGCTCCATTACATTATTAAATCTACAATTGAAATAATTAATAAAACTCACTTAAATGCAACAACATATCCTTTTTCTTCTACAGTGGTCGATTTCTGATGTTTTGCATATGCAATTGCATTGATCTCTACCTGCTTAAAAAATAACAATAAAGACCAACTTCAATCATATAAATGAATAGTCTACTGCGACCATCATTAGTCAGATAACTAGAATGGCATTTAATTCAATCGTGCTTTTATATTTTAATAATCAATAACAACTTAGAACAAAGGGTGCATTATAATCATAATCCATTCTACTTCTGGTTTATACAAATTTTGCTTTCATCACCATTCTAAAGTAGATCAAATCACTAAATATCCCATTTCTATGAAGACTTTATTTGGTGTACCAAACACAATTACCACGAGACGTGTGGTATGAGTACAGGGATATGGGTGTAATTTACAAATCAGGGCATGAGGTACATGAATTATATATATATATATAGAGAGAGAGAGATGCCAGGAGATGTGGGTACGGACAGGGGTAGCTGTCCTTGTTCCCAGATTCACTGACAATTATGACAAAACATATTATACAAGCCACAAGATTAAGCTCTGAAATTCGGGAAATTTTAAATAGGAAGCTAGTTCACTTGATCAAATCTTTACAAGTTAGGATACTTCCCATTTAGCTCCACGAGCATACTATAAGACAATTGGATGACGGAGAAGCCTCCGTCCCAATGGGATGCATGAATATACCATGATACTTTAGCATATCTAAATTAAATGGTTTTTCCCCAGGCCAGTGAACCTGGAACAGCCATATAGTTGAAGTAACCCTTTCAGAGATAAAACAGAAGTAGCAGTGAATGAATAGATAGACAAATTACAAACATATTTGATCTACCTGTCCGTGTACAATGGAAAAGCTAATATGTCCAACTACTCCTATAGAGGTCGAGTGAGCATCGAGAAAGCTAGTCATTGGTCGAGTGAGCACTAGTCATAGTCATCAGTCTATTTTATTAAGTCCACTATTCATGATTTTTTCGAATCATTGTGAATTCGTTTGATGGACAAAAATAACCTGATCCGTGGAGATTTTCTGATTTGATTCATAAATGGTAGATTTAAATTACTAGATCATTAATTTTTTATTTTTCCATAAGAGTCTATTTATTTATAGATTCTATTTATTCCTGATTCGTTTTTTCATATGGAATAACTTTGTATGCCACTTCAATCTCCAAGTAGCAAATAAGAGTTGCTAACTCAATGGTAGAGTACTCGGCTTTTAAGTGCAAGTAATGTCTTTAACACATTTGTACAAGTAAAAATTTTATCCATACCATCGGTAAAGTTAGTAAGATTATGACTGATCATGAAAAGAAATAAATGGAAAAAGCAGCATGTCGTTATTTAGATTTTGCATCACAATTTGGATTTTTAAAGAAATTAAAACCCTTACCTACTATGAGATATTGCTCCCTGTAAGAAAAGATGCAGAAGACTACAAGGTTACTTACATAAAAAATTGTCAAGCACTTATGCACTAGGGGTAATCCAATAGTCACGAAATCCTACTCAAGCAACATTATGAAATGATCCCCCAGAACTTGTGCACGATTAGGGAAGACATTATGAACTCATATCTTCATGTGGATAACTAAACACCCAAAGTCTCTCATTCAGCAATCAATGTCACTCCACGAGCCAGCAACTAACTTTATGGCTCCATTCCCTAAAGACACCATAGCATAAGTGATGACTAAGTCTGCCATTTAGCGATCAATGCACTCCACGAGCCAGCAGCTAACTTTATGGCTTCGTTCCCTAAACACACCATGACACAAGTGATGACTGACTTTGTTATTCTCAGTCAAATCTACCTTAGACCCAAAGCATAAGGGTCTTCCCTCTATTTATGACTCTAAATAACCATCTACTTGTGTGAAAAAGATAATCACCCTATGGATAAACCGCGGGAGATGTGTATACCAGGGCCATACATAAAATATATTTATCCTCTAAGAAATAGTCCTCACCATTGACAAAGTATGTAGATGAGAAGAGCTAACAGTTTGGCCAAATACATATCACACAATCACAAGGAGACAGGGAAAGGGTATGGGAGACGTGTACAAGGACGGGGATGCCATTGTTTTCGAAATAAGGTATGGGGGTAACAAGGAGACAGCAAAATACGAAAACAAAATATACAATATCAAAGTTTAAAACAATTAACAAATAAAAATACATTAACTATGAATGCAAAATGTATAAAATTGTAAAAATTTAAGTACAATTATACCACAAAAAACGTCAATAAACATATAGATTGTACTCTAATTAAAGGTTGAAACTTTAAATTTAGTGATTTAATGTAGTGTTGGGAGTACATACTGATATGCTGTAATGTCCCCTTTTTCGAGATTAGAATAATATTATTATGAAAATAAAAAACATTTTATTTAAAGTAAAATAATAATGTCTTAGTTGCCAAAAAGTTACTTATGTCGGCAACTTGATTCTAATTTATTTTGACTTAAAGCGGGAAATGATATACAAAGAGGAGGAGACTCATTAAGGAGCATGTTATTTTTATCTATTGAAATCATAAGTTGGGGCACGATTTGCTTGACTTACATCTATTGAAGACGAAACCTTTCATTGGAAGACTGAAATAAGGACGAAAAACTTTAATTTCAGTAGGGTAACTCTATTTTAAGGGCTATATTGAGCACAAATTGATAGTTTCAGATTTCTAGGGCAGCTTTTGTGGGGAGAGAAACAATTGGAAGGGTTTGTGAGTGGGACACCACTGTTGGAGGCCCTTTTCTAGGGCAATGAACAACCTTACAGGGATTTGTGAGGGCAACGAACAGGTTTGGGAGGGTGACGACCCCGCCTTGGAGTTGAAACTAAATTTTACAAGGCTTATTCATGCCTAAATATTCAATTGCAGGCATACATACATTGTTGGTGATTTTTATAATATTTTCAGCTATTGAATTGATAATAAAAATCAGATTTGAATGTACTATTATTTGCTGTAATATTTCTAAATTTTGGGTAATTATTTGGTGAATAAAATAATGTATTTGTGCCCTAAAATTGGCATCTACAGAATTCTGAATTTTATTTGCTTAGGGTTTGAATTAGAAAATCAGAAGTTGCATGTGTTTATGTTAGGGTTTGTTGGAAAACCCAAATTGTTCTAATTCTGCCCTGAAAGGGGAATTACATATGCCAACAAATTGCCATGCAAAAACACAAGACAAATTATAGATATACAGGAACAATCATTCGTCTGTAAAATTTATCCTCCTCATCGGCTAAGTTTTCTTGCTTGACATCCTCCGTCAGGTTACTCTCTAAGTATGCATCACTCTTAAGCTTTGCCTCTTCTAGGGGCAATAGAACTGGGGGTAAATCATTGAGGGCGTTTGGTTCAGCTTCCTCATCCACCATGATGATATTTGGTCCCAATTTGTAGAAGGACCATCCTTGTTTACAGGGTTTATATGAGGCAAAATCCAAAGGGTGCTATGAATATAACTTAGTTTCTCTACCTTCTTCGACCAAAGTCACTTCCTCTTCAATGAATAAACCAAACTCTATTCCTCTCACATACAGAAGAAATAGCTACATGTGAAAATAATCGTATTGCAAGTGATTTTTAATCCAAGGCATCTTATCCATGATTGTGCCACCAATCTCTTGGGTCCTTCCAAATACGCCTATCATACAAGTCTTCTTTACTACCAAAAACAACCCGCCCACAAGAAAATTATCTATTTTTAAAATGTAAAAGGAGACTTATGTGTCCCTTGTAGGAATGTCTCTCCCAATCAAGAGATGTCTTTGGAAACCTGAGAGACGTCTCCAAGGGACACTAGGAAAATTCAACCAAGTCTCCTCCTAGCAAACATTTCCATTGGTGTTTTCAATATAGGAAATGCATATTGTATATATTTATATACTTTGCATGTGTTACGCCCCTTAGGTACTGTATAGCTAGGCATGACAATTGGGGTTCGGGGCATCATCTCAGTTGAGGTGTTTGGGGGGCAAGGGGATTCCTCAAGAAAAAAAATTGAAAATGAATAAACATTTTGGTGTTTCCGTATATATTTTTACCTATAGTAATAATATGGGTGGTGTTATGATCAATAGTTTTATGTGAAACTGTTATGGGCTGTATTCTTAGCCCATGGTTTTGGTGCCCATGATATTGTAATATTGCTTAGGCAGTTACCTATTGAAGTGCCTACATATATTCTCACATGCAATAGAAGTAGAGCAAAATTGAGAAGTACATTATTGTATTGCAAGACGGTTAAATTAATACAATAGTAAATGAGGTTATTGTGCTAAGTTGTTTCCCATAAGGATTTTTTAGGAAAAATCTTGTGTTGTGTAATATTGTGTGTGCAATTTATCCTAATCAAATTTTAGCATAAAAATTGTATTAATATTGGTTCTCTTGTATTGGTTTATTGATCATTTTCTATTCAACACATACCCAACTAGAGACACGTCCCTAGGGTCAAGATAAGCCTCTCCTAGTTACTATGATATTTACACCGATAAGCATCCTAAAATGGCAGCCAGGGGTGGTGGTGGGATGTAATGTCTGTGTGTGCATAACAACTAATGGGAAACCTTAAATTTGACATCCATTTGACTGTCATAATGTAAAGTAAAAATACTCTACGTTTCATTCTGATTTTCAGTTGCGCACTGTAAAATTTTGTCCCCGCATAATTTGGTTCGGAATGAGAAAGTTTTGAAATAGAGCGCGGGCTTGATTTCTTTTTGATTCATTTTGTCTAAGTGTTGAAGTCATGCGAAAGCTGCCAAGTGTCATTTTCTGAGGCAATTTTTCATAATTTCAATAACGCTGTGGAACGTTCCACGTATCTCATAGCAACTCAGCGAAACGTGATAAGTGTCAGCATCCGCATTTCATATCGGCATCTGCACTTCAAATCACTTTTTCAGCGGAAGGTTTCAACAAGCTAAGTATCAAGATCAGGCGAAAAGTGCCAAGTGGTAATCGTGAAAGGTTTCCATTTGTTTTTTCTAAAAGCAACGGAAGACGCCACATATCCCAGCTGAAGCAAGCGGAAGCCACCACATGTTGAGATCCAAATTATCTTCATTTTGCATCACCGATATAGCAAAGACTGTTGTGGGTCTCAAGTTTTATTCTGAAGCAAGCGGAAGCCGCCAAGTGTCACGGTCCACGTAAATATGAAATAAGGCCCGATTGTTTCTATAATATAAACAGAGTAAAGTGGAGACGAGCATGTGTCATCTTTTGCAAGTTTCTCAAAAGGTAGCTAAAAGTAGTGGAGATCGCCACATATTCCCAGTTAAGTGTAGCAAAAATTGCCACATATTCCCAGTTAAGTGAAGCGGAGATTGCCACGTGTCTTTTGTTGAGGCAAGTGAAAAATGCCACCTGTCCTTATGCCCCTTTTTAAAAGTTGCTCGAGCAAGAAATGTTGTGGGTCCTATTTCTGTAAAGTTGTTAAAGTTTTGAAGAAGCGGATTGCGACAGGTGTCAAAGGCAGAACACTCCTAAGCAAAGACACAAGAGAGTATAAGTTACGCGGAAAGTGCCGCGTGTCTTCAGTAAGTGTTGCGGAACACGCCAAGTGTCATTCTCCGATAATAAGAAGGATTTTAAAGAATTGGCCAAGTGTCCTCTTCCGTTTAAAAGAAGGGAGCGTCTCACGATCTATTTCAGCCAATGAATTGCCAAAAGACAAAGCGTTTTAGAATCTATGAAATATCTTCTGTTAGACACTTCCAGTTCGGTTAGATTTTAGTTGGGCCATTAGATTGCGAACATGCAGACAATCCGGAGTGAATCCAAGGCTATAAATAAGGGTGCAGAGATCACCAGAAAAAAGAATCAGATAATAGAGAGAATTATTGTCAAGAGTTTAGACTTTCTAGAGTTGTGATTAGGAATATCATTTGCCTTTGTTCTATCTTCTTAAGTTGGAAAGTTTATGTAACTGTGCGTGTTTTTGTGCCTCTTATATGACTGGAGAATTAATAAGAAGATTGAACCCTGTGCCTTTGTTGATATTTTCTGTGTCATTACAAAAGTAGTCTAGGCTGTGTTGTCAAGAGTTGTAGACTTTCTAGAGCTGTGATTAGTAATATCATTTGCCTTTGTTCAATTTTATTGAGTTAGAAGGTTTATATAACTATGCATGTTTATGTGCCTCTTATGTGACTAGAGAATTCAAATAAGAAGATTGACCCTGTGTCTTTGTTGATATTTTCTGTATCACTGCAAAAGCAGTCTATGCTGTGAGCCTCTGTTTTTATTGTTTCCATATTTTACATTGATCATGCACTTGTTTGCTCTTAAATGTAATTGAATCTTACATATAGTCTCATTGTGCTCAAGATTAAGGTTGAATTACATTCAGGCGCATCGCCATAGTTAGATTTTCTTTTTTGCATTTGTGTTTTTGTTAAAATTCCTATCCCTTTTCCCAGTATACACTTGATATAAAGAAGAGACCAGCTTCTTAAAAATCTGGAGGTTGTTTCAAGTCACAAGTCCCACATCTTGAAACTTCTCATTATTGGTGTTAGAAACAAGTGCAATTTTAACTATCAACAGTTTTTGGCATGCCCGGTGGGACCAATCTTGAAGTTTCTTTCAAGATCGTATGAACCAAAGAGCTACGAGGAGTTAGAGATGTGGACCAGTAACCAGATCCCAATCTACTATAAATCCAGGTATTCTTTTTGCCACCTTTGGTAACTAGTTCAAGAAGAAGAGTCAGCCAGTTTATACCAATACCAAGAGTAAATATGGGAGCCCCTATACCCCCAAGAAATTATGTAAGTTGGAACACTGGTAGTCCATTGATTCTCCCAATACCACTAGCCACTTGGGACCCTATCCCAGTGAATGCCCTAAAAGTTTTGCCCAAATTCAATGGGCAAGACTTCAAAATTAGATGTCTGTGCTATACATATTGTCACACAGCAAAATGTGGCCATAAGACTATTAGCAGCTTCTTTTAAAGGGAAGGCTCTAGAATGGTATCGGTCTTTGACCCCAAATACCATATCTACATGAGATCAACTCGGAGATCTTTTCTTTGAAAGATTTGAAGAGAAGGATGATAAGTCTTCTTTGTTACAGCAATTGATTACCATCCAAAGGGCACCACAAGAAGCGATGATTGACTTCAATTCTAGATTTCAAAAGACTTGGGAAAGAATCCCTGCTACAGCTAGACCACTACCAGGTATGGCTATAGTGTTTTATCTTAAGGCTTTAAATTCAGACATATCTATTATGATTCAGTCGCTTGGAGAACACACTTTACCAGAGGCTTATGACTATGCGGTCAGAGCTGAGAATAATTTGATAGATGCTGGAAAGTTGTCTCCAAGGCCTCCCATGCCCATGTTCCCAAAAATTTCCTTACCATTACCTCAAGAATCCCCTAAATCCATAACCCCACCTGTGTCTATGTACACATCCTCAACCACCTGCTAAAGAAATTGTTCCCGCTTAGTCATCTGAGCTTGATGATATCAAGAATATCTTGAGGACATTTTCTAATGAGTTGATTAATATAAAAAGACAACATAATACTTTTCCTAGGCCTCTATATTAGGGCTATCAAGGAAATAGATTTTCATCTCAACTAAACCAATACCAGTGTCCTCCAAGGCAAACTAATCCTCAGCCAACAAATCAATTAGTTGCAGTCCCTACACCCTCACAAACTATTCCTTCCAATTCAAATAAGGAGATTGTTCCAGGCCAAAATAATTATGCAGATGTTACCAATGCCTGGTGTTTTCCTTGCAATAATGTTCATACGCCTAGAGATTGTCTCATGGGTAATCTACAACAAAAAGTAGCAGAGCAAAGAAGGATGGATGGACAATATGCAAGTACTAGTGATAATCAAGCCTACCAATCTTCTGGTATGCAAAATTCAGTCCTAATAGCTCAGATGCAAGGGATGTCTTTGCAACAAGAAGAAGAAATAGCTCTGAAATATGCTTTGTTCTCATGGGTTGAAGAGGAAGAATCGGTATTTTTGAATGAAGTTTCTACTTTCAAGGAACTAGTGGTGCAAACAGACTACTATACTAAATCAAAGAGAAGAATGATGGAACAACCTGAGGTTATAAACAATGAAGTTATGGAGAATCCTTCATTTCAATGTCATCAAAACACAGCTATTAGACAAGAAATGCTTCAGCCAGTGCAGAATCAAGAAGTTTCTGGACAAGTTCAAGGAAAGACAAGGTATCCTAATCTTCAAAGAATTCAAACTTTGGGATCAATGAATGTGGTTGATCAATTGAAGATGACTCCAGCACAAGTATCAATTTGGGACATATTAGCTATTCCTGAACAGAGGACACTGTTACAAGAAGCTCTTCAAGGCCAAGCAATGCCCAAATGTACTGGTATCAAAGAAGGACCTGCTGATAAAAGAAAGCTCAAAGACACAGTGCATCTGCAGACAACAACCTTAGTGAATAATGCACTAGAAGTAAGCAAATCCAAACTAGATCCCTTCTATTTAACTTTAATAGTGGGCAAGAAACTGTTGCATAATGCAATGATAGATTCAGATGCTAGTACTACAATAATGCCAAAGCAAATAGCAGATGCTTTAAGGATAAAATATGAGCCACTTGCTAAAAAAGTTATGTAGTTAAATGGCAAATCAGTGCAAATAATAAAAAAAATTAAACTACCATTACAATTATATACTTGTTCAAATATAATTGTAAATCAAGATGTAGTAGTTATAGATATACCTCCTATATTTGGCCTATGTTTATCAAGAGACTTTACAGTCAAGATAGGAGGAGATATGTCTCTTGATTGGTCTCACTTAATTCTAAAAACTAAATATGGTTCAAAGATGAAAATTCTATTTGAGCCATTATATAAGGATCACATCACCAATGAAGCATCATCAAAATTAAAAGCAGATCAGGGTGTGATAAATAAGGAAAAAAGGGGTTTTGTTGAAAAGTTAGGCAACTGGACTAAGCATGATCAAGAAAAAAATAACCAGTTGTTAGCTACAATGCAAAGTGACCCATATGAAAATTATGACTCTACTGGTCTGGGCACTTATGTTATTTTTTATGAAGACCATGAAATCCCAAATGTTTTAAAGGAAGAAATGGCAGCTAATCAAAAATCTAAAAAAGATTCAGAAATCTGGATATTAAATTTTGATGGGGCTAGAAGTAAAAATGGTGCTGGAGCAGGAATTTGTCTTACTACTCCAAATGGTGAAAAAAATTTAAGAGCTATCTGTTTTCAATTTGCTTGTACTAATAATGATGCCGAGTATGAATCTTTAGTATATGGGCTCCTATTAGCCAAGAAAAAGGGGATAAAAAATCTAATAGTAAAAGGAGATTCAGAATTAGTAGTAAAGCAAATTAGAGAAAAGGCAATAGCAAAGAATGTAAGATTGAAATCTTATAAGCACAAAATTTGGGACTTAATAAAAGATTTTGAAGCTTTCAATATTGAAGTAATTCCCAAGAGTCAAAATTCTGAAGCTGATAGGATGGCACAGATTGGTTCGCAGTTTGATCCAGCAACTGGCCTATTAATTAACAATGAGTCAATAAAGGTTATAGTAAGGCCAACTATTCTAGATAATGATGAGAATTGACAAGTATTTAAGAATGATTTTCAAGTACTCTTATTCTTGTAACAATCAGGGGAGTTCGCTGATCAATTACAACCAAAGATTGAAGAGGCATATGGAGACCAAATTATACAATTAAAGAATAATAAGCTTCCCAAAGGTTTAATTACTTTAGAGAACCTTTTTGATCTAGAAGATGTAAGCTTGGAGAAGAAAAGGTTCCAAGAAAACAAAGTAGATTATTCTAAAATAGAGGTGAGTGAAGGGAAAAAATTAAAAGTTGGAAATTCTGCAACTCAAGAAGAAAAGGAAAGACTAATTGAATTATGCAAAAAATATGACAGAGTTATACCCTGGAGCTATGAAGACCTTCATGGATATAATAGAGACATCATTCAACACACAATAGAACTGACTGAAGGATCTAAGCCCGTCAGACAGAAACAAAGGCCAGTGAATCCAAGGATTGAGCCTCTAATGGTGGATGAGTTGCAGAAACTTTTAGATTCTAAAATCATTTTTCCAATCAAACACTCAACTTGGGTATCAAATCTAGTACCAGTTAGAAAAAAGAATGGTGATATAAGACTGTGTAGATTTCAGAGATCTAAACAAAGCATCTTTGAAGGATCACTATCCCCTACCCTCCATAAAACAAATTCTACAAACTGTGGCTGGATCAGATAGATTCTTTTTGCTAGATGGTTTCTCTGGATACAATCAGATTTGGTTGGCTAAAGAAGACCAATACAAGACTATTTTTACTACCAAATGGAGAACATTTGCATATGCTAAGATGCCATTTGGCCTATCAAATGCTGGAGCCACTTTTCAGAGAGCTATGGATGTTGCATTTGGGGAACTGATAAATAAAATCATCCTGATTTATCTTGATGATCTCACTATTTTTTCAAAAATGCTACTGATCATTTTGATCATTTAGAAGCTGTTTTTAAAAAATGTCAAGAATTTGGAATATTCTTGAATCCTAAGAAATGCATCTTCGTTGTCCCTCAAGGCAAATTATTGGGACATATAGTATCTAAAGGAGGAGTCTCCATAGACCCAGAAAGAGTGGCAGATATAATGAACTTACCTCTTCCAATAAATAAGAAAGCAATTCAATCTTTTTTGAGAAAGATTAATTTCATCAGTTGGTTTATATCTGACTTTGCAGGCTTAGTAAGACCAGTGACACTGCTGAAAAAAGACCTAATTTTCAAGTGGACTACGGAAGGAAGGCAAGCCTTTGAAGAGGTCAAGAAAGCTATCTCAACAGCTCCAATACTTAGAAACTCAGATTTTTCTAAGCCTTTTGTAATGTATGTATATGGAGGAGAGCTCAGTATTGCTGTTGTCTTAACACAAAAAGATGATAGACAGGAGGGAGAGCATCCAATAGCCTTTTTCTCAAAAACTCTTAGGGAATATGAAACCAGATATAACTTTGTGGAAAAACAAGCATATGCTATGGTAAAAGCCCTCAAAAAGTTCAAGTATATAGTATCAGGGAGTAAAATTTTGATACTTGTAGCTCATCCAAGTGTCAGAGAATATATCATGGAGGGTGAAATTACTGAAAATGAGCAAACTGGATAACTAAGATTCTTGAATATGATGTAGAAGTCAAACCCACTAAATTAGTTAGAGGTAGGGGTTTGTGCCAATATATGACTCAAGAGCTTGAAAAGATGATACCTGAAGAGACAAATTCAGGAACAGAAGAAGAAATTGTATTGAGAATACAAGAAGTTGATCAGGAATCCTGGGTTACAAGCAGGATTCATTTTATGAAAAATAAGATTTACCCAAGGGAACTCCCTCCGAATAAGAGAAGATATAGGATGCAAGGAGTTCATTTTGTTTTAATTGAATAGGTTCTTTTCAGAAGAAATTTTGATGGCAAATTGTTAAGATGTGTAGAAAAGGATGAGGCTAAGAAAATACTACATGAAATGCATCATGGAGTATCAGGTGGACATTTTTCTGCAAAGACCACAGCTATAAAGATAAGTGAGGCAGGTTATTTCTAGCCTACTTTATTTGCAGATTGTTATCAGCTGATTAGAAAATGTCAATCCTGTCAATATTATGTGGAGATGAGAAGGAATGCAGCAATGCCCCTTAGTCCTATAATTGTAGATGAACATTTTGCTCAATGGGGTCTTGACTTCATTGGAATGATAAATCCAGTGTCTAGCATGGGTCACAAATAGATAATAACGGCCACAGATTATTTCACCAGATGGACTGACGCTGTGCCACTTAAAGAAGCAACAAAAAATGTGATCCTAGATTTTCTAGGTAGTATCACTACTCATTTTGGGGCTCCTCACACCATAATTTCAGATAATGTTAAAGCATTTTTAGGGTCCAAAGTATCCGACTTTGCATTAAAGAATGGAATATATCTGAAAACTTCATCTAACTATTACCCTCAAGGTAATGGTTTGGCAGAATCAACTAACAAGAACCTGAGTAGACTCATCAAAAGAATAGGGGCTGATCATCACAAAGAATGGCATAAAGTGCTGAATTTAGCACTGTGGGCTGATAGAATCACGCCTAAACAGGTGATCAAAATGTCTTCATATGAATTAGTATATGAGAAATCTACTGTAATTCCCCTAAGCTTGGAGATTCCTGCCCTCCAGCTGATCAAACAAATTGAAATTGAAGAAAATGGACCCATATAGGTCAGACTCGCAGAACTTCTAGAAGTTCAAGAAAAGAGGGATGCAGCACATGATTCATTGATAAAGCATCAAAAAATAATTAAAGACTCTTTTGATAAAAAAACTTCTAATCCTCAGTTCAAAATAGGCTCAATTGTTTTGAGATGGGATGCAAGAGCCACCAAGCCGGGTCAACACACTAAGTTTGAAGCATTATGGACTGGCCCTTATAGAATTCATGCGTGTAAACAACAAAATTCTTTTGAGCTAGAAACAATGGAAGGTGAACCTGAAGAGATTCCTGTGAATGGAATCTATTTAAAACATTTTAGTTAAGCCATGTTTTTTAGCAATTTTTGATCATGCGGGAGTTGTAGGTTCTTTTTGAGCAGGTTCAAAAGTCCTTGAAGTCACCAATAACTGTAGAGTAAAAAATACTCTACGTTTCATTCTGATTTTCAGTTGCGCACTGTAAAATTTTGTCTCCGCATACTTTGGTTCGGGATGACGAAGTTTTGAAACAGAGCGCAGGCTTGATTTCCTTTTGATTCATTTTGTCTAAGTGTTGAAGTCATGCGGACGCTGCCAAGTGTCATTTTCCGAGGCACTTTTTCATAATTTCAATAAGGCTGCGGAACATGCCACGTATCTCATAGCAACTCAGCGGAACGTGACAAGTGTTAGCATCCACATTTCATATCGGCATCCACATTTCAAATCACTTTTTTAGCGAAAGGTTTCAACAAGCTAAGTATCAGGATTAGGCGGAAAGCGCCAAGTGGCAATTGCGAAAGGTTTCAATTTGTTTTTTCTAAAAGCAATGGAAGATGCCACGTATTCCAACTGAAGCAAGCGGAAGCCACCACGTGTCGAGATCTGAATTATCTTCATTTTGCTTCACCGATATAGCAAAGATTGTGATGGGTCTCAAGTTTTGTTCTGAAGCAAGCGGAAGCCGCCAAATGTCACGGTCCGCGTAAATATGAAATAAGGCCCGATTGTTTCTATAATATAAATAGAGTAAAGCGGAGACCAGCATGTGTCATCTTCTGCAAGTTTCTCAAAAGGTAGCTAAAAGCAGTGAAGATCGCCACATATTACCAGTTAAGTGCAGCAGAGATTGGCACATATTCCCAGTTAAGTGAAGCGGAGATTGCCACTTGTCTTTTGTTGAGGCAAGCAAAAAATGCTACCTGTCCTTATGCCCCTTTTTAAAAGTTGCTCGGGCAAAAAATGCTATGGGTCCTATTTCTGTGAAGCTTTTAAAGTTTCGAAGAAGCGGATTGCGACAGGTGTCAAAGGCAGAACACTCCTGAGCAAAGACACAAGAGAGTATAAGTTACGCGGAAAGTGCCGCGTGTCTTCAGTAAGTGTTGCGAAACATGCCAAGTGTCGTTCTCCGGTAATAAGAAGGATTTTAAGGAATTGGCCAAGTGTCCTCTTTCATTTAAAAGAAAGGAGTGTCCTGCGATCTGTTTCAGCCAATGAACTGTTGAAAGACAGAGTGTTTTAGAATCTATGAAATATCTTTTGTTAGACACTTCCAGTTCGGTTAGATTTCAGTTGGGCCGTTAGATTGAGAACATGCAGACAATCCAGAGTGAATCCAAGGCTATAACTAAGGGTGCAGAGATCACCAGAAAAAAGAATCAGATAATAGAGAGAATTTTTTGAGAGAATTATTGTCAAGAGTTTAGACTTTCTAGAGTTGTGATTAGGAATATCATTTGCCTTTGTTCTATCTTCTTAAGTTGAAAAGTTTATGTAATTATGCATGTTTCTATGCCTCTTATATGACTGGAGAATTAATAAGAAGATTGAACCCTGTGCTTTTGTTGATATTTTCTATGTTATTACAAAAGTAGTCTAGGTTGTGTTGTCAAGAGTTGTAGACTTTCTAGAGATGTGATTAGTAATATCATTTGCCTTTGTTCAATTTTTTTGAGTTGGAAAGTTTATATAACTGTGCGTGTTTCTGTGCCTCTTATGTGACTGGAGAATTCAAATAAGAAGATTGAACCATGTGCCTTTGTTGATATTTTATGTATCACTGCAAAAACAGTCTATGATGTGAGCCTTTGTTTCTATTGTTTCCATCTTTTACATTGATCATGCACTTGTTTGCTCTTAAATGTAATTGAATCTTACATATAGTCTCACTGTGCTCAGGGTTAAGGTCGAATTACATTCAAGGGCATCGCCATAGTTAGATTTTCTTTTTTGCATTTGTGTTTCTGTTAAAATTCCTATCCCTTTTCCCAATATACACTTGATATAAAGAAGAGACCAGCTTCTTAAAAATCTGGAAGTTGTTTCAAGTCGTAAGTCTCACATCTTGAAACTTTCCATTATTGGTGTTAGAAACAAGCGCAATTTTAACCATCAACACATAAGACCTTTTTTTCTTAAAATTGCAATCTTTAATGCATATAGGAGTGCTTGGAGCCCCCTTTTTTTCCCAAAGGATTTTTTTGAGTCCAACATGGTGGTGTAGATAGATTGAGTCTATATATCACCACTCAACAAAAAAATTACAAGGAACGTCATGAAGCTAGATTGATATCTATCAGTGTTTTTCAAATAAATTTAATTAAGATATCTAGACTAATATAATCATAATTACACTAGAGGGGCACACCACATCGAGATCCTATAAAATGGAAGATTCTTAGTTACATGTACCCACAGATGGAATAACTAGTAAGTAAACACCATTTGGTTAGTTAATCACCGAAAATTCGCTCAGGTGAATAACCATCGTTTGAAACCACCAAAAATTCTAAAATATGCAAAAAAATTGGTAACTATCAAGTTACTCATGAGTAACCGATGAGTAACTGACGGTTACTCTCTGGTTCTGTACACGGATTCTGCATGGAAAACCTAGCAGAACCATAGGAAAACCACACGAATGACCTCAAATGCTGAAAATACGCAAAAAATACATGGAATTGTCTTATAAATTGCAAC
Organism: Torreya grandis; assembly: GCA_037957365.1. Taxonomy (NCBI): domain Eukaryota; kingdom Viridiplantae; phylum Streptophyta; class Pinopsida; order Cupressales; family Taxaceae; genus Torreya; species Torreya grandis. Next base: position 5,855,567 of record JARHVA010000051.1, on the reverse strand, counting down.
ACACCTCTCATTTCATTCACACAAGGTTTGGAGCATTCAAGAGTGGATTGGAAAGAGAATTGTGCAAAGAGATTTTCAGGTTAGTGCATTTTTTTTTTAATTTTCAACCATGTAAAGGAATCGTAATTTAATTAAAAACATGTTTGATAAATATTTCAAATTTTAGTATTCAAATTTGATGCATTCCATTTTAATTTCATGCTTTCTATCAAATTTCATGCATTCCATTAAATTTTAGTGTTTAGTATTTACAATATATACCTAATTTTTTTAAAATTTTGGTTAAAAATGTTTTTTAACCATGGACGTTATGGTTAGTTTCCATTTATCATTATATATTATTTATTGTTATTTTTAACCATTATAGATTATTGTTTTTTATTTATTCATTAAAATTTTAAATCATAAATGTATTTTAGTTTTCGTTTAATAGTTTATCATTATAATTTATTTATTGTAATTTTAATTAATAATTTATATTAAATGTTTTTATTTTTTATTTTTCTATTTTGTTTACAATATGTTTGTACTTTACAGATTATCCATTAATAAACAATGACATCCGGTAGTGCATTGGGCTCAAATTCAGTTAGTGGTAGCCAATCGGCTCCCCCTAATGCTCTCACCGGTGCTTGGAAGTATGCCACGCAGATTAAAATGTCCCGGACGATTACAATTTGTAATTTTTGCTCAAAAACGATGTCAGGGGGCATCAATCGCATGGAGTACCATCTTTCATGCATTTCTTGCCATGACATCAAGGCTTATCCCAATGTCACTGAAGAGGCAAAATGAGAGATGGTGGCAAAGCTTGCATCACTGAATGAAAATAAACTAGAGAGGGCAAAGATACAAGCATCTCTAACAACAACCATTGGTGCCACATATGTAGAGGATGAAGTGGTAGCGATGATAGAAATTGTGGGTTCTAGTCATGGTCCACGTAAGCACCATGGCATATGTTCATCGACTTCAACTCAGTTACACTCATTTTTTGTGCCTAAAAACACACTTGGGACATAACCTTCATTGCATGCTATAGGTTGGAACAAGCAAGTACATGCGAAAGCAGATAAAGCTTGCATAAATTTTTGGTGCTTCAACAACTTTCCCTTCAACATGACGAGAAGTCCGTACTGAAAATATTTGGTTACAACATTGATAGTTATAGGAAAAGGGTAAAAGGCACCTTCTCCAAAAGACTTCAGTGGGAAGTTCAAGAATGCAGTTGAAGATTCAAAGGTAATTGTCAAAAATCAGAATAAATTATGACGTAAGTTTGGATGCACCATTCTTTCCAATCGATCGACAGATATAAAGAACCACACCCTCATCAACTTTTTGGCATCTTTAAATGATGAGCTAGTTTTATTGAAATCTATTGATGCATCAAGTAAAATAAAAAATGCAAAAACTTTGAGCTTGATGCTAGAGGAGGTTGTTTTAGAGGTTAACATCGAGAATGTTGTCCAAATTATTGAAGACAATGTAACAACATATGTAGTAGTTGGGAGACATCTTAGAGAAAGACATCCATCTCTCTTTTGATCACCTTATGTGGCCCATTGCCTTGACCTTCTTTTGGAGGACATAGGTAAATTTGATTGGGTACGTCTACTTGTAGAAGAAGCTAGAGAAATAAAAATATATATCTACAATCACACTTGGGTTCTCAACTTGATGAGAGAGCACATCAAGGAAAAAAAGCTTGTTCGAGCAGGGGTCACCAAGTTTGCAATGAGCATGGATGGAGTCATCCTACTCCAATAAAGCTAATGGAGTGAAGATTGAGAAGACAATTTTTAGTGAGCCCTTCGAAATGAGAGCTACAATGATCATCAAGGTTACTTGAAATTGCAATTTAAATTTCAAGGTGTTTCCTTTAATTTCAATTTTTTAAATTTAAAGTATTTATTTTATAATTTATCTATAAGTTTGTAACACTAACTTTAATTTGTTTGTAACTTTTTAGCTATCCGAGTCTTTGGTAAAGGTTTTGCGATTGGTAGATGGAGAGCAAAATCTAATGGGTTATATTTATGACGCCACGAATAGGGCCAAAAAGGCTGTCCAAAATTATTATAGAGAGAATCATGCTAGATTTGATTACTTGTTTTCACATTTGGTGATTACCAATATAAACACAGTTATGTTTAAGACCAAGAATGATTGTTTGTGAAAAATAAGTATGTTACTTGTATTAGGAGAGGAAGTGTGATCCATGTTTAAACCATACCCGGATGGTGTGAATATTGAATGGGTTGTGTTTAGTTATTTATTGTATAAAATTAGCATGTTTCTAGATTCATTATATGCATTTGATAGATAAAATGTATGATTATAATTGTTCCATTCCTAACATAGGAAAAATTTGAATGTATCATTTTAAGTTTTATGCTATGCGATATATGTATATATTAGATTTCGCATTGATGATGCTGGATGTGGATAATCCGATCAAATGGTGTGTTATGCAATTGATTGATTCCAGTGATCGTATGTTATTTGAAAACATTGGCTAGTGTAAAGTTAGACAATGTCATCTCATATGTTTGAATTGCATGTGCGATATCATGTTAGAAACGCATTTTCTTTATGATACACATCATGTAGTAGAGATCTTATAGCACATGGGGTACTAACATGTCTCTCAAGATTCTTGCACCATTTTATCTACCTATTCATGAAGATAGGGCCATTCCTTGATCGGAGATTGTGCGAGGGATCAATGGTCTGTGGTTGGTGTAAAAAAAGTTCAGATGATGCTCTCCCTCCCCACTGTAGTACTTACTTGAAGACTACACTTAAGATTATCAGTGATACATAAGTTGGTTCAACTCGAGCTCTAGAGAGATTAGTTATCTATTTATTGTATTAAGGATGAATACCTGAAGAAATTGTAATTGTATTATATTTATATATTAGAACAACAGTTTCTATATTATTGGACCAGCCATGGTTGTCTTCATTATTTACTTTCCTTATTGTAATAAGATATATTGCACTCAGTATTTGAATTTAGAAATACTATTGTTCTGAGTTATGATGGGATAAATTGTTGAATATTCTTCTGTGGAATGAATGTTAAGTAATTGGTTTTAAAAGTTAAAAAAAAATTACTACATTTTTTAAGTATAACATGAGGGGATGTAACAATGTTGAGGTGAGGGACTTCATTATTGTAGAGTTGTAAAACTATAGGCAGGCAAGGGAAAGCTCTTTTCTTCAACACTAGATATCTGAGGGAGAGCCATGCAGTCACCAGGCAATACAAAATGAAGTCTTTACTTGTACTTTAAAAATTACATGTTTACAATTATTAATTTCTTACAAAGTTTTGAACATCTTGTTTGCAAGGTCGTGGTGGGAAGATTGGGGTGGAAATACCCCAAATCTTCAAAGACTAGCCCTCTGGATTTTGTCTCAACCCTGTAGTGTTTTTGGATGTAAGCACAATTAGAGTTTATTTGACTCTATTCACACATAGAAGCACATTAAATTGAGCCAATGCTTCAATGACTTGGTTTTTGTGCAATACAACTTTCAACTTTGCACAAAAAAGTTGGAGAACATATTAGAAGAGACTATCGATTTAGATGAGATCGATCCCTATAGTGATTGGATTGCACAAGAGAAGGCCCCCATATTCACAGAGGAAGAGATTGATGATTTCAAGAGGCAAGCTATGGATGGTGCAGCTAAAGCAAAAGGAGGAGAGATTGGATTGGAGGACATCCTTAAAAATGAGGCAAAGGTGGACCTACATGGGCAAGTGCAACCTTATCAATAGAGCAAGGCAGAGAAACTGAATGGGAGGACTAGAGTTTCTCAATCTCAATTTTTTAGAGAGCAGAGAAGAGAAAATTATAGATTATTGTAATTTGTACTTGTAGATTCTTGTATAAGACTATAAACATCATTGTAGTTTGTGACTCTATTGTATTCACATGATTATGTGATTTTGTACTTTATTTGTATTCAAATCTAATAAAAAACACTTTTCCAATGTTTTACAAACTCATTTCATCTATTTTGTTTTTGCAATTTCTGAAAAAAAAAATTATAAATCTCAAAAGACCAATATAAAGTTAAAATAAATATTTAATTGAAACTCTATTCTTAGTAGACAAGTAAAGATCTAGTAAAACAAGGTGGTCATATGGAACAATGTATTTCCAACCAGATCAAGCATTTTGAACTCAACGGAATTTGTCCATGTGGTAATGCAGTGATAGAATCATCTAAAGGGAAGGAACAAATGCAGATGATAAGGTTATGGAAAATGAACATGAAACTTATCACCAAATGTCCATGAACCTATTTTATTTGTTGAAATAATGCCAAATGTTAAAGTAACAGTTTTATATTGATAAATTTTCTTAACATTCACTCTAGGCCTGGTTAACCTATGCCCTCAACATTTTGGGCCCTCTTGACTTTTGTGGGCTAACTTGACCCAACAGGTACACAGATGGTTTTATTTCTCATTTCTTTCTTTAGATTCATAAAAAAAAATCATTGAGGCTATTTTCATGAGATTTATTGAGTGTATTATATTTTTTATGACCCATTATTGAAAATATTAGAGTGCATGAGTTCATGCTAATTTCTCCTACCTAAGTACCTTCCTTTAACACTTGCCAAAAACCATTTGTCTGTCAAATTTTTGAGATTTAAGTGTCAGTCATTACTACATTGCAAACATTTTAAATTTTTTAGGAAATTTTGAATACCTTATGTGCGTTTTTATCTTGATGACCTTTTTTTAGCTACTTTCGTAGGGAAACTTTGTATATCTTTCCCATTGTACCTATGGTTTTTACATATGTTGGCATGACCACCTACATCTTTGTCTTCTCTCTCCCTCTTTTATTCTCTCGATGCCATTATAGGTTATCCATTATGGAAGGGAAGTCCCAACCTTAGGCAAAACATTTGTCCTACCTGCAACAATTGCCATTAGGTATCCAAATTGCAACAATAGCCATTAGAGAAGCCCATGGTCAGACATATACAATGAGATGTCTGGAATCTATATTGAAGGGTGAAACTGAAGATGATTCTTCTACTTTAATGACTTTTACTGAAATCTAAATCCATAAACATTCCAAGATTTAGTAATAGTCTTGTAGGTTATCTTAAAGGTTGTTGAAAGTTAGCACTAACATGTCTGGCACGATAAAAGTCAATGTTCAAAATTATTCCACACAATAATTGGAGGAATACAAAAAGTGGCTGAGGGAAAAAGTAAACACTCGTGGAGAAAAGCTTTGGGATGTTCCATGAGAGAGAAAACCTTGTGAGGTAGAGAAACTGAAAAGAGTGATAACAAAAGAAAAATTAATAGTGTTCAAAGAGTGGCATCATCTAGTTCAAGATACTCTATAGTATGGAATAAAACAATCAAACCCTGTGAGGTAGAGAAACTGAAAGAGTGATATCAAAACAAAAATTAATAGTGATCAAGAAGTGGCAACATCTGGTCCAAGATACTCTATAGTATGAAATAACACAATCTGTAGCCAACAAGAATTACGGTGATCCATCTTCCACCTCTAGCACTAGTGAAACATAGCTTAACAAGATTCAGTCTCAATGGAAAGGAAGATCAGAACAAACCATTATGATGAGTTGTTGACAAACCTCACTGAGCTTTATCACTTATCTGTATCCTAATATCCCAGTGCATCTCTTTTATACTCTACAGTCTTTGTGCCTAAGGACATCTCTTTCATCCCAGTACATATTTTGGTAATAGATGAGGAGCTACCTTGGTACAATCTAGCCTGACGAATGTATGGTTTGAGTACATGAATCAATCAACTAATAATTTCAACCGTTGTCTTATCAAATTTAAAATTCTATGGCTTTCTTCTTCAAAGAATAGTAAGTGCATTCTTGCTAGGAAGAGGCCACAAATCCAAAAGTAGTATGGTTGATGTTTACGTATCCCTAGTATAGAACAATGAGATGTATGGGGTCTCTAACTTGTGGAGTACATGGCAAAAAAAAATCTTGACTTAATGTATTGCAAGTATATAGGTAATTTAAAAAATTATATGCCATATAGAACCCAGATTTACCACTCGGATATTCATAAATTATCTTTTCCATGTAGAATGAGATTGTCTATGCCCAGTTGAATATTATGCCTTTGTCACGAACTTCGTATAGCTAAGGAACCTATCCTTGATCTGCATGCATGGTATTTGGGCCTCCTATTTGTTTACACATGAAATCCATGGTATTTCTTATATCTTATCATTAATTTTTTTAAGATATATTGTTTTGTGGGTTTTACTAGCATGAAGGTAAGTGAATAATCATACTATTCATCAAAAATAGTTTGAATATCGTTCTTAATTGCAAATTCATCAAGCCATGGCTGGTTGTATTCCTTTTTTAAATTTGGGAATTTGTAGATGACATGTAAACATTGACCAGTGATTTCAGCAATGACATTAAATATATGAGCATCATCTTCCTATTCATAATTTTTCACTTCTACAGTATGGCTTGTATCATCTCTAAGTATGACAACTTTCAGCACGAACAACTGCCCTATGTAGATATGATGCTCTTATCAAAAGATCATGTTCCCCAATGGCATTGGCATCTTCAGGATCAATTGCAGCCTCCATGGCATCTTTGAAATGAACGTATAGCTGGGTGTAATGTTGTTCGCTACATTTATTTGGCATTAACATTGTAACTCCAATTACTTGAGGTAGAAGATTTGGGTCTGGGTGAACAGGGTTACTGCCAATAGCTGAAAACTTCCTCTTAGTCATGGTGTAACTCAATGTGAAACTCTGATCAAAATCAAAGCAGGATTACTGAAGATAACACTTTTCTTTAGAATGCAATAACTTTGGATGAATGTTGCTTTATTACCAACTTAGGTAAAGCTAATGGAATGTGATGTGACTATTTTATTTCAAAGCAGCTCAAAATTAATGATAAAAACCTTACGAAATGTGTGAGATCTCTAAAGATTACAAAATTAATAATTGAGGAACAAAATAGGGTTATTTAATTATTTTCATACAACCCCAGATTGATAAAATTAAAGTAAAATCAAATGTTGAAAACACGGTTTGAGGGTAAATGTGTGTCATTGGATAGAGATCAATTATCTTTCAACTGCAAGATTCAATGAATATTAAAACTTTTGCCTCAAACTGAGAGTTTCCATGGTTTCAGGGGATGCATACACATCTTTGTCACAAGACTTTCATAGAACCTTTGGTCAATTACATGCTCTGTGTGCTCATGGCTCCATGCAAGTGTTGCTAGTATGTGTAGTAATTAAAGGGTGTATGTTTTACAAGCATTACTCTACTGATTTATAAATGAACTCAGAGATGATGATGTGGGGGATGTGGACACTTGTCTCAATCCTACACATCCACAAAATCACAAGGTTTTGGTATTTCTTTGTTTTACTTGTATATCTTTGCGATGCTGCAGAGAGACATGATGGTGACACCTTTTACCATCATGTTACTATCTCGTTAGGTGGCTTCAAAGCCTTATAATAGACAATTGTCATATTACTTCAAACAAAGAGTTGTTTAAATTTAGAAGATTTAAAACAAAGCATTAAGAAAAAGTTCCAAACACAAAAGAGATAATTAAAATCAATTCAGTGGAAAATATGGAAAGAATCACAATCAAAATCACATGAAAACAAAGAAGTAAAATCAAAATTGCAGCTTACAACTAGCTTGGAAAAAGTGGAAATTTACCAAAACAAAGAACTAGCCCCAAATTTCAGAATTTGCACTTGCTGGTGACAACAGGTTCATCTTCATTACTTACTAATCTGAATTGGCTTCAGAGATCTTGGGGAGCATGCTCTATGTAACAATGTATTGAAACCTTATTAGTGGCCTATTTTAAATTAAAACCACTGTTATGTGTCACCTCATATCATCATGCATTACCAAAGCAAAAGTTCCATTTTTCTTTGGAATAACTTTTGCCTTGTAGTCTTGGTGTAGTTCATAACTCATTCACTGTATTTTTCTGCTCAGCTTGTAAATATAAAATTGAAACTATAACAAGGAAACCCAAAATGCTAGTATAAGTTCATATAGCATGTAATAACCATAGGGAATTGATTGCAATAGTGAATTTTGGAAGAATATTCATTGTGAGAGATGATGGCACATAATGGTACCCTTCCTTTGTGAGGGTGAGGGTGCATGATGGTGCCCTTCCTTTAAAAGAAGTGATGGCAGATAATGGTGCCCTTAATGTTCTTGCCTGAAGCTTCACACTTACACCCTGATACTAGCCTTTTAGAACTCTGTAAATAGGTTTAGCAAGGCCAATCCCTCCAGTGAATTGTTACCTTCCTGCTTTGAGGAGTTGTATTAACTTTTAAGGGTTTAACATGTGCATTTTTCTGTGAGGTCTGTTATTTTAGTGGCGCAATACTTTTCACATACCAGAAAACTTAAGCATTTTCAAATTTATTTCTAATCATCAAGGTACTAAGAGATTTTTAATACATTTTTTTCCTATGTAATTAGTATCTGGTTTCATCCCTGCATAGATGAATTTTACAATCAACAATAACTGATTCCCTATTGATATTGGCAAAGTCACATGACTCAAAATCTGAAAAAAAATGGCAAGGAGAAGAGTCAAGAGTCAATTCACACCTCAAAGAGAACTTGGAAAAAAATAGAGTATGGGGAAAAACATAATTTTATACAGCCTTCAGTATGTCTAATTTCATCACTATTGCTGAGTTTTTGTGGAGTCTTGAGTATAATCAAGTAATGAATCATCAGATTTGACACACCCGAAACCTGTGGCAATGTATATTGGTTCAACATAGCCTCAGTGAAATTCAAAAATTTCAAGTAAATATACATTTACCTACTTCAATTGGGGAAACGAGTGGCCAAGATAACTACTATTAGAAAACAGGGCTAGAAATGTTATAATCAATGTGAAAAACAATTTTTTAGATGTGTAGAATGTAAATTTGTTTACTTTGGCAAATGGACATCACAAGTTGTCCATTTCAGCCCAAATCTAAAGGAGAGTGGCAACATAAACCAATCAAGTTTTCATTGGAATCCAATGTCTTGGATCCTTCTAGTCCCTTTTTCTACTTTTCTAGTGATCTGCGATCAAAACAATATAATTGCAATGATGGATAGTAAAAAGCATCAGAAAAATGCTAACTTCACGGGAATATGAAAATGGTGCAACGCGTTGGCAGACATTTAAGACACACAATAACCCTACCCTATGGGATTGTAAGGCAATCTGGCAGGCCCAAAACCAAGATAGTCTATTTGTCTGAAAATTGATTTTCAAAGAAAGAAAGGAACTCCAATTTAGGGGAGAGAAAACATAAAGTTTGAATTGGATTCTTAGGGTCTACTATTTCTAACCCACTATTTTATTCGATGTTTTTTACTACCTCTTTGCCCCGAATAATAAAACTATTACTTTGCTCTTTTTCTCATAATTTTTTATACCTCAGCAGTCTAACAATGTCTGAAACTAAACAAGTTTGATTGAGTGTTTTCTGAATTGAACAGATCATTCTTTAATTTATGAAGGATTTCTTTCATTATCTAAGCTTGTTTGGCTTCTGCATCTTAACTGCCACTCATGCTAGTTAAGAAGTTTCTAACTTTGCTCACTGTGATGATGTGTGGGTTTTTTAAAAATGATTCAGTATTGCAGCAAAGTCAACTATACCACTAGCAAAGTTGTACAGTCTGCTTCATTCTACCTCAATTAGTCATTGTTGTTGAGGATTGGGATTGTTACAAAGAAGTGATAAAATGAAACAAGGCAAAGACATAGGTAGTCTGCATGACATGATGGTTGAAAGAATTTGTGACCTTGAGAAGTAATGTTAGCAATGATAGATTAAAAATGCATTTAATATTTATCAATATGAATGCAATTCTTCAAACATAAGCATGTGGTCATTTGGCAAGCTCTTAATTTGGAAAATAGGCATCTCTGTTGTCTGTTCCTGTGCAGAGATATGGAGGGTCAGAGCCAAAATAAAACCAATCCAGATGTAGTTACAATCCAATGCCTTGGATCTCTATTCTTTTTCTCTTCTACTATTATGATGTTATGATATTGGAGAAATATAATTGCACTGATTTTGATCTTTAGCTGGTGAGACTCGGGGCTTCAACTTAGGTCACCCGAGTTCAAAGTTCAGTAGCGGAAATTTGTTCTAAAAGAGGCCATCAGGAAAGTAGGCAATACCAATGGCCCAGGGTTTACACCTAATCAGAGGAATTATCACCCTTAATGATGAAAAGCATCATATGAGCATTAACTTCATGCAGAAAATGAGAACAGAAAAAATATAAGAAATTTTGAATTGCTAGGGGGTTAATTACACCTAATCATAGGACGAATCACCCTTGATGGTACAAAGCATCACATGAACATCAGCTTTGTAGGAAATGAGGAAACAACAAAAATATCAAAAACCTTGAATTGCAGGAATGGCTTACCAGTTATGTCAGGAATTGAGTTTGAAAAGTGGAAAGCAAGCCAATGGGCCCTAAAAGCATGGAGATATGTTTGGGGCCTTGGCCTTGCCCCATCATGGTAGACCTTGGCAATTCACTCAACTATTTTTGTTGTTATTACTGCTGATGATGTTTCAATCCACTCAACAATTTATGGTCTCCTACTATTGTCTTTATTGTCCATAAATTGTAGGAGACCTAGATGAATTGTACTGCTGGGATGGATTGATGTGAGGAAGCGAAGTAGATCATTGCATAACTCCTATTGGGGACTGGATGGCATTGGAGCCCATGTTCTGTTGGGCAGAAGAGTAAAGCATCATCAGCTGTTAATGTTGCTGCAACCTTTAAATCTTTTGGGCTATCATCTGAGCCTGTCCCTATCCTTGTTTTCGGGATGGGGGACAGGGGACCTAAGTTTGGGGATGGCGAGGGAGTGGTGCAAATATATATAGTACTTGAAAAATTAGTTATAAAAAGATGTATAAGGAATAAGTATATCGCTTTAAGTTTTAACTTTTTAACAATGAAGTTTCAAGTTTGAACCATTGAACCAATGAACATTGAACATTGAAAATGAAAATGAAAATATCAAATTAAATTTTAAAAATTTCATAATGATGATTCATGATTACAATCAAGTATCAACAATATTCAAAAAAAAAAACTAAATACTAATGAATCAATGGCTAATTATACCTAACGTTTTCGCCAAAATCCTCATCACTAGAACTGTTGGACTACACATGCTCAAGCTCCTCTAAACCAATACCAACCAGCCCTGTCTATGTAGCATCGTCATCAACTGTGCCAGCTCCTCTGGCTCTACATCTCATCTGGCTGCTAGACTCTCCTTGTATGTAAGTATGTTGCGATCAATGAGACACAAGGCTCTATGTATACCCACAAGCTTCTCTGCCCTCCTAGAGGTAAACCTGTTCCTCTTAACGGAGTGGATGAAGCTATACGTAGACTAGTTCCTCTCAACAACAGAAGAAATAGAACCTGGGGAAAACAAATGAATGTCTAGATTGGTGGTCAAAGAAGCAAGCCCATCCAAAGTCCACCACAAAATTGGTTCCTCTTGTGCCATTTTCTCCCTATCTATTTCAGTCTCTAATGAATATCCCCTAAGAGTGGCAAATTTTATCCACTCAGTATGAATGATGCTTGCCTCTATAGAATTGTACATTTTTTGAATGGCCTTCATGAACCCTTCCTTCACCTCAACATCTTGTATAGGTGTAACTCTACCAAGCCTTTGCACATACTACTTTGGGTTCAATGTATAGGCAATCATGTGCAAGGGAGTGTTGAGCTTCTCCCATCTGTGATGAATGATCGACTGAATATGTTCTATGTAAAATTGCAATGTGGGGTCCTCCTCTTGTACAACAACCTTCATTTAATCAAGCATAGTATCAATGTACTCATACACCTCTCCAAGGGTAGGTGCATTAGCATCCCCATATCTAATCACTATGATGACTAGAGTAATGATGGAGACAATATATTTGACATCAGCCCAAAAGACATCACATTTCACCACCTCTTTCACCCACTTCCCGTACAGAAGCAGAGGATACACAAGATGAAATCCTAATTTGACTTCTTAATTCTAATCTTGAAATTGAAAAATGAACTTACAAAGCTACAACCTAAAAAGCAAAATAAATTTGAAATTTAAGCATTTGATTTGAATGAAGATTTAAAAATTTAAGCATTTGAATGAATCACAAATAATTATAAAAAATATCAATTTAGAAATGAATCATGAATCAAAGAACAATACAATTTACAAATGAAACAAAAAATAAAAAATTCAAAGAATCAAATGTATAGTGATAGGGCCTACCTTGTGGCTCAAATGATGAACTTGAAAAGTCTTGGGTCTTCTTGGCTTCTCTATCATCTTATTTATCTCACTTTCCCTTTCCTAATGCTCTCTCACTCTTGCAAACTTTTCCTTCTTAGCTTGTTGCCTCTACTTTTAACTTTCTAATTCACTTAATGAAGTTTTTGTGTGAATTGGAATGAGAGGGATAGGTTTTTTTTATATGTTGGTGGGAGGCCATAGGGGTGGGGGTGGAACCCATTACGATTACGGTTAGGGTAGAGGGCTCACAAACCAAAATATTTTTTAAATTTAAATAAAATTCATTTTTGGTGTCCACCAGCATGGGAGACCCCTGTGCATTTCTTGGGGGGTTGAGGGATCTCTGTGCATCCCCTAGATGTCCCAAGGATGTCCCAAATTCCCCCAGATGCCCCCTTTTTAAAGGGATGCTCCTAAGACATCCCCTCTTAAAGGGAAACATCCCAAAGATGGCGGTGATTCAAGGCAGCGGTGGAGTTGCGGTAGGGGGCCACCCCCATGTCCTATGGATGTCCCCATCCTAGAAATATGGGGATTTTGGGGGATATGTATCCCCATGGAACACTGGTACTAACCCTTGTTGGTAATTATCTAGCCCAATGTTTTGGGACATTTGACATTGATTGGATAACACCTGCCCTTGATCAGAGGGCGTCTGAATGGGATTAGAGTTAGGGTTGAGCTGAGCCAAAGTAGCAATCGTTGTGTCCACACCTGGGCTGCCCACTACTGAATTAGGTATCATAGCAGTGCCAACTATTTTTGTTGTTGCAGTGTTATAGACTTGTGGCCCTCCTTGATTTGAGTTGTTTTGTTAAGGGGATTCCCCACTCATATTTTTTTAGTTGAAATTCAATTGGGTTGGAACTGAAGCCAATGTGCTACAGACCCAATTCCAGTCTACAAAATCTAACATGCCCACTTCAATGGTTTACAAAATCTTGCATGCCCATTTCAACAGTTTTAAGAAACTTGCACAACCACCTCAAGTTTTTACAAAATATTACGTGCCCATTTCTTGTTGTTGAACTTGGCATGCCAACTTCAGATGTTTATAAAAGATTGCATGCCCACTTCAACTATTTTCAAAATCTTGCATACCACCTCAAGTTTTTACAAAATATTGCTTACCCATTTCCTTTTGTTTTATAGAGATGTCAATATTGCACACAACTTCACAAAATTGTGCATACCCACTTCAACAAAGGCATCAACCCCTTATTTTTTTTAAAAATCTTGCAAACCCAATTCCTAATGTTATATGGGAATTCAATCTTGCATTTACCCATATTGTTGAATTACAATTCACATCAAACTGCTGAAGAGCAATTTCCTTTTAGTGTGTGAATGATCTTTCTCTCTTTAGACTGATCAAATAGAACTAAATATGGCCTAATTTGGAGCATGTTTCCGCTTTTACTATACCCAAATGGACGTGGTTACTTAGAAAAGGAATACTTAATGTGAGGGTTTGTTGGTGGGTTGCCTAGAGTTGTTTGTCTTGAACTTGAGTGTCCATTGAGACTCCAATTTTTTGGTGAGTGCGTAAGACTCTTGAATGAATGAATTATTGATTTTAATAATGTCTTCGAGACCAAGTAATCAATTGGATCAAAAGCTGCAATAATTTTTTTTTGTGATAATACAATTTTTTGATATAAGGATTTTCTTATTAATATTGTAAAATTTCTTATTCCTTCTCGATGTTAACTCTTTTATTATGAATTTTAATTAGAAAACTTGATGTTCTATTTAACCTTTCCTCTTCAAACAAGTTAGTTAAGTTGTCAACCCTCAAATTGTCTTTGTACTTGATACAGATGTCATTATAAGCTACATATTTCATACTGAAGCATCATTCTGTCTCCACTACTCCCTTATCACAAAATAAACATGTTACCATTTCCCATTTTTCCATGAGCATTGTCCACATATTAGTTTCACACATAAAATGATGTAAGCAAGTCCTCAATGTACAATCAACATCTTTACTTTCCATTTATTTTTTGTCCCTATGTATGTATTTTTTGTGCCCCCAAGTGGGGTTAAACTTATTGATGCAGTATGATTTCCTCCTTACCAACAGTTTTGTCAACAAGGTCATCCTAAATTTCTCTCTCACATACTTTTTTATTTCCTTGTTCGTGTTTGGGCATTCTTGCATGTTGATGTCCCATTTACTCATCTATTTGTTGTTCTATTTTATCCACGTGTTTTTTCTTATGTTTAGCTGTACTTCTATTACCATTTTGGGCTATCGATGATTCTCCACACTTTACATCTTTTTAAAATAATTTAATATTTGAGTCATTGCCAATGCTTCTAATAGAAAGGTACTCATTTCAGTGAATAGAATCTCATATGGAACTGAGGCTTTGAATTTGAGGCTGGTTTTGATTAAATACTTTTAGATTCTCTCTATTTGTCTCCAATGTAGGTCAAACACATTATTGCCCCAAACTTCACATCCATATAGGACTACTAGTGTGACAAGTAGGCCAACAAGGTTCTCTTGGTTTTCCAATTCCATAATTCTACATTCTTGCTTCTGTTTTGCAATGAATATAAGGCCTTCCATCCCCCTTGAATTCTTTTTGCCCTGCAGGTCTCCCAACTAAGTTTGTTTTGAAAGTCTATCCTGAGATATTTATATTCTTCCATTACTTCCAGCAGAGTTTATTCGAAAAGGATCTCAATTTGTTTATTTTTTATCCATAAGGAAAAATCATGACTTTTGTCTTGTTAGTATTCACTTGCATTCCCACCTATTGGTAGAAGACCTTTAGAGTTTTCAAAAGTTCTCTCAAACTATGGGTCATTTTTACAATTAGAATCACATCATCTACATATAAAAGTAACTTTAGAACATAATTAACTAGGTGGACGCCCCCTCCACCAGTGTCATCTATCCACTCTACTATTTTATCAATGTATAGCCCAAAAAAGGTCAGAGATAAGAGGGCATCCTTGTTTGACTCCAAAGTTGCTTCCAAAGCATTTTGACATACATTCACTTGTTATGGTTTTGGCCTTGAGTTGCTCATAGAGTCTATGCATTATTATTTTATATTCATCTGAGACTTCGAGATCCTCCATTCTACTCCAAAGTTTACTAATATGTATTGTGTCAAATGCTTTTTTGAATTCAACAAAGCAACATAAAGCTTCTTCTCCCTCAGTATCCCATACTTTCTCAATCAAGTGTCTAAAAGTGATGCAATGATCAATAGTGGAATGTTTTGGCCTAAACCATGTTTGCCCTTTTGCTCTTTAGCCTCTTTTTATGCCCAAATTCTAATTATCTGTTCTATTGTGCTACCAAATAGTTTTCCAGGGAGCGGATTCACCATGATAGTCTGGTAATTGGACAGATTATTTATACTCCCACTTTTATAGAGAATGATAACGAAACTAGTCATCCAATCTACCGGAAAGCCTTCTTGAATGATACCATTGAATATATTTTTGATGTTTGGTGTGTTGGACCCAATATTTGGCTAAGTACCTTCTGGGAATAATTGACGCAGAAGACCATGGTGTGGGAGGCCATGGCATGGAAGGACCAATTATCATGGAATAAATGTGCATGTTAAATGGAGAACTCAAGAACGAAGGACTCGAAACTTAGCGAAAGACTTGGGGAGCATGCCGAAAATGGAGAATGGTTATGGAGTGATCTGCGATGATGGAAGAGAATAAGTCAAGCATGAATCTAGTACCGATCTATGGGAAGATAATCCCTCGGCAATGAAGATCTAGCACTGAAGAGAGTATATAGGGGCAGAAAGACCTAGGTCCTTAGGAAATTAATGTAATTGGCTGCCATGACTCAAACATATTGATGATCGCGGGCGAGTCATCTTGAATGTATTTACTTTTGTAACTGCTTGGTTGGGGAAAACCAAGTATAAATACCCCTAGAATGTACTTTGTAATATTGTTGTTAAGTGGGATGTTATTGACAATGTATACGAGTTAGTTGCATTGTAACTCTGGAACTGTGTATTCTTTACATATCACTTATGAATATGATGAATGAGGCTTGTGGTGACTTAATATTGTTGTTCAACTGACTATGGAGTTGATACTTCTAGTTATCATTTATGTTGTTGTTCATTTAACTAAGTTAAGGTTGATAGTTATCCTTTATGCCATCTTTTTCTTTTTGATCATTGAGCAATGAACATGTGCTAAGTTGGATAGGGATGTAGAATGAGTGTAGTATTGTGTATGTGTTCAAGTTCCCCTATCTAAGTAGTTGGACAAATACCTTCACATGACAAAACTAATGGGATCCAGTCCCTTGTTGTGTGCTTTGGGTGAGTGCATGCGAACTCATTCTTATGTGAAATGCTAGTGCACTAGTTCATTGAACTCTTAACCACTTCGGTGTGTGCCTAGGGAAGGTCATGCCTGTGTAAAGAAAAAGAATCCTAATATTTTGGTTCCATTAGAATAGAATATGTAAAATTCACTGTACAAGACATTATTTGTAAAGGTACATATTCACCTTCATGCTTGGATTATGGCTTATGCACAAGACCGGTTGAGGAACTATGGATGGAAGACAACTTGGTCACTAGAGTGCCAGTCAACTTTAGCACGGTTGGGAGCACCTTAGATGCGTGATGTTGATGTTTGGTGGCATAGAACTTTGAATAGTTATGTCTTGAAGTACGTAGTCTCGACATATTCTTGTCCAAAGGAAGCTTAGTTTCACTTCTTCTGAGAACTGCATGGTAGATATCTCAGACACTTTCCATTGGAGGTTAAGAAGCTCTTTGTATATTCTAGGCTTGAGAATTTCTGCATGGAAGGCTAATCTCTCCCTCGCATGAGCAACATGGTTGGTGTAGAAATGGAGGGGCATTTTGGAAGTCAAATTATTGGTTCAGCATGGTAGCCAGGTAGTGAGAATTGTGGAAGCACAAGTATGATGAAACTTGACAAAGGGTTATGATTGAAAGCGATCCAAGGAGTGGATGGGAGGGCTCAAGAATTGTTGTAAAGGTCCATAGGGAAGTGAAAGAGCATAAAGAGGACTCCCCAACCATGGGACTACACTTGACTCCAACATAAGTATGCATGGTAGAAATAAGTCAGTTAGTGGTGATTGAAGAACCCAATTTGGATAGCCCCACCCATAGTGCATGCTCATGCTCTTGAGTTAGATGATATATTTGTATGCAACTAGGATATGAATAGTGGAAAATCAAAAACCAAAACTGTGATAGATAAGTTTATAGACCAAGTTTTAGATAGTATTTTATTGTCCATTTCTTTTCCTTTGTGAGATGGTTCTATGGCCTAATTTGGAATGCTTGGTGGACCAAGCATAACCAATGGGCAAAGTCCCAGCTCGACTATAGTTAATCAGCCTTTCATATCACCTAATGTCTCGGGTGTTTTTGTTGTTGCAGGAGGCATGGGAGGTGGAACCAATGGTGGTTTAGTCAGAGGAACTAGAGGAGGCACATGAGGTAGTGGTGGACCTCCCCCACAAGGTATAGGAAGGTATTGCAAGCTCCTCAGTTGTCCATTGTGTACTATGAGATGACACTCCACTTGCTAGAGTATTGAGGTGTAGAGAATGTCACAGAACATGTTCACAAGTGTGAACTTAATTGGCGAGCGTGTAACATCACCTCTTCTAAATAAAAGGCAACATAGTTTCCTACCACCCTTATGGACTATGCGTATAAATCATACCAGAAGTTCAATCCACAACAAGTTATGGTGGATTATAACCAGCTGAAGGCAACATTCCTCTTGAAAATTGATATACTAGAGTTTGAATATCAGAGCATATCTACCTTGAAAGACATCAATCAAGAACTCACTGAGAGCGTGTGTGAGCATGATGTACGTTTCAATACACTTCTCTCTAAATTCTCCTTTGAGATAAATGTCACTCAACACACCCAGTGGTTCTTAGGAGGTTTAATGCTCCCCTTCATACGTACCTTGTCAGAGAAAACTTTCACCAACTCACACGAGACCTTGGAAGTTTCCCTTTGCACTGAAGCTATTGGAAGTATTGACACAAGGATTAGTCCCTTCATAGAGGATCAGATCACTACAATGGCATCTCAGCTAGAAAAACTACACATAATGCTCATAACACTAGCAGTGTCTTATGGTGTGTAGACTATGAATCTGAAGGCCACAATTGAAATAATTGCCCTTGCAAAAGTACTGGAGTTGTGCTGAAGCAATCCTCTGAGATTTGACAGGAAGAGCATGACGTAAGAGATTGCCCTTTGCTACAACGCACCACTCAATCAAAGGTATCAAACTATTGTCAGATATGTGATGGATATGCTCACAATACCAATGATTGTCATCTCATTAGTGAAATTCATGAGGCGCATGCATGTGGTATGTGTTAGACATATGTTATGAATAACATATAATTTGTCATCCCAAAAAATAGCAAAAGTTGCCACATTACAGCTAAGTTTTGATAGAACTACATAATGTTAGGGACTTGTAGGGTATGCTACGCAACACACAAGTACAGTGGGTGGGTGTCATGAGTTTATGTGCATGGCACAAGAGGCTGCAAAACTTATAATTTCAAAGTCATTGTGAGGAGTGCATGTACCTGCATAATTGTACACATATTATTTACTCATTCTTTAGGAGTAATGTTCGCTATTTTATGTTTGGTTAGTTGTGGAAACTTAACTTGAACTTATTGAATTTTGTACCACTCAACCTAATCAACATTTTGTTCTTTATTTAACCACTATGAACAATTGATGTCTATCATAGTGGGTGCATGTAGTTGTGATCTCAAAATCTAAACCTTTGGAGTTATTTGCAAAAATCCAAGATCCTGGTCTGAAAAATGCCGATTTGTTATTGGCTCAAGTAAAAGGTAGGAAGTACGACATAAATAGTTCCACACTAAATATATGATACAAACCCAAACAATGTGGCAAATCAAGAACAAATCCATTCTCTCTAGATGCATGTAGAATGGTGTATGGACCCTAGCGCAAAGGTTTGATCTTCTAGTAAAGACCTTTGAAGCACTACTAAAGATGCAACCAAACATTATCTCCAACTTTGAACACATGAGGTGTGCAGTGTGCATCATGGTGGTCTTTGCACTCCTATTGTTTGCTTGAAAATATCTACTAAACTACTGATGAAATGAAATATCCCAATCTAGAATAAATCTGATTCTTGATTTTATTTTAATTTATTGATTTTGGAATTCTATTCAACACAAAGATTTTAGATAACACATAATAGATAACACAATGCAAGTAATAAAGGATTTCACTTCAAAAGAAATGCATTTGATCCTTGAAATTACGAATTGCATTATAAAATTTAAATACCATTCTTGAAATTCCACACAAAACTCAGCTTGGTTTATATCTATGATTTCCTTTCAAGTTGTTACAACGGCTAATATGGTACGACAGGCTGAAGATGGCAGTTTTGGAGCATACAACCGTACCCATGTGTGATTTGAGCAAGCTAGGCATTGCTACATTAGTAATTAGTGCCCTGTTGGTGATGTTTTCCACTTTTTTTTTCTTGAAGTGCCCTATACCTATTGCACAATTATTCCTTGTGGTGATTTAAAGTTTTAGTTATACGATGTCCTTTCTAGGAGGTATGACAGTAATGATAAATAATTTTGGGTTCTATGACAATGATGGAGGATACCCTAGAGGGTGACACTAGCCTACTTTGTGCATAAACAATGAATATAGTGGTCCAAAAGTGGGATGCTTCTACCTTAAAAACAATGATTTTGTTTTCCATGTGTAACACTTCAATATGGAAGCCCTAAAATGCATAAATTCTAAGTTTTATTACACTTCACATCCTCACAAAACCCTAGAACTGATTATGTCTTCTGGCCAACACAAATCTGAATATAATTTTGATGATCTGAATAATTACAACCCCTGTATGGAGTCACCTCTAAAGACTGAAGGGTTTTTGTCCTCAATTCTAATTGCAATTAATGGTTTCCATCCTCAAAAACATAAGTTGAAAGAATCATCAATTCAATCGTGAATAATGAAAATTGAATAATCAATAACCAACAATAATCCTTTTTGGCCCCACTTGTCATTTTACAAATTCACTTTTCCAATTTCACCCTGCCCTTAAAAGCATTTAAAATAGTTTTATGCAATTATTACATTTTTGTCCATTTAATACATATTTCCTTTTTGGCCATGCTCCTAGAGAAAGAAATAAAGTAGTTGATGGCTTGGCCAACTAGGTTCTTGACAATCATAACCTTATATGTTATGGTTTGCCTCCTTTTTGGTGCTCGTCCAAGTTGCAAATAGATTTGAAGAAATTCTCGATTTAGATTTGTATCGATGAATCTTCACATGTTCTCTTTTTTGTTTACTGCCTAGGTTTGGATTATTAGCTTTCAAACTTGGCACATTAGAATATGTACTCTTTGAATTTTTTATAATATAATTTTGGTTTTTAAAAATAATAATAATAATACCTAAGTGTCATTTATTTGCATTATAACATAAAGTAACTTAGGACAACTTGAATGAATTATTATCATATTATTTCCCTCATTAAATCCCCTTAGTTAATGGGAAATAAAGATAGGTTTTGGATCCTTTGATTTATTTAATTTAGAAATGGGGACATTACATGAACTTGTTGGATGCAGTAATGTCCTTGTTGGATGCACTTAAAAAACTTTTGTGCCTTTCAATAATAAGAACAGGGTACAAGTTTTGGCTAAGTCAAGCAGCGCTACAAAGTGCATAAACATGAACTTGGGATAGGAAGGCACAGAAGAAAATGCTCATCTAGCAACACATGAAAGAATTGAGGCCTACTAAATGCCAAGGAACATGGCATAGAAGTTGCTCATTGAAAGTGTGTTGCTCAAGAAAAAAGGAATGTTACAACCAAAGCTAAGTTTAAACTTTTGCAACTGAGACGCAAAGAGTTTTGCTTATTAATGTAGCAAATTAAAGCAATGCACAGCCATAGTCGATAAACTCATAAATACACCTAGCGCATAATCAACCAATGAAGGAGATCTAAGGTACCCCATGTGTGATGATAAATGCATAGAAAAGAGAGTCCAAGGCATATGGTTGCACAAAAATCTAGGAGAAGGGCATTCAACATAGAACCTGAGGAAGTAGAAGACAGGTAGATGTGCAATTCATTGTGAGGATCTACACTTAGTCATTTCTTAGGGTAGGTCAATATTACAAGTGATGCGATATCAGAAGGAACAACCAATAAGATCTATTGTCCATGAATATGATCTGACATTGCATGGCTTGAGGTCTGTAAAAATCTATGCTACTTCTAGGGTAGGTTTGTAGACTCACAAAGAGCATAATTCAATGCAATTATCATCCAATTGCACAAAAATTTAATGAAGCAATCAGAGCTCATGTAATATAAATAGGGGTCTTGGACCAATATTTCTAATGCTCAGAAGCCAAGGAGGAGACTTTTTTAGACTGATCCCATAAAGAGACAAGGAAAATTTGTCTAAGGCTAGATAGAGAGCAAGGAAGCTTTGCACGATAAGTGAAGGCCCATAGCCATCAACGAATGGTAGTCTAAGGACTCCTTAGTATAGAGAGAGAGACATAGATTTGTCAGAGAATTGGAATAAATAGAGCTAAGAGCTCAATGTAACGTTTTGAAGCTTATAATATCTTGTAACACATTAAGTTTGGGAATAAAAGGCTTTATTTTCATGATCCACTACATCAAACTTTAAAGGCTACATCGTTAAAGCATCACTTCACTAGGACCCTTGATCTCAGTCAATACAAGTTTGATATCAAAGCTACGTCGTAAACCTTGAGAGATGCAATAAGAAAGGATAAACCTACAGGGGAGATACAAACTAGTGAAAAAAAGGCTAGCAGATCGCTAAACGTGAGGTAGCTAGCAAAGCATCTTTCTCCACCATGAGGGAGGTGGGTGCATAATGAGCAAGTGCAATATAAGCAAAGATAACACTCGACAGGGATGAGTTGTGTAGGATCACGGAGGGAGACTTTGTGATAGAAATTATTAAGATCAGTTGGCATACACATGATTGAGATAAAGAATGCAACATTTGGTAGTTCAAGCAACCCACACGATTATTGTACGAGTACTGATAGATTGCCGACCCTAAGTTACTCATTACACTGGAAAGTAGAGGTGAAGTATCAATAGATTGTCGAAAGTAAGCTAATCAAGAAAAACATGAACAAATCACTAAATGTGAGGAAATATAGAGGCATAAATGTGAAGAAAGCACTGACATATTACCAACTATGAGGGAGTTCACATGAAAAGAACAAGTGGGGTGACAATGAATCATGTAAAAGTCATGGCAGTGCCAACAACTCATCTACCATGAGCGTATCAAGTAGAAGGTGCCAAAGAAGGATGTTTTCCATTAAGTGTTAATGGATAGATAGCAACTACTGCAAAAGATGGCTCAGTAAGAAGCCATGATGAGACGTGACCCCGAGCCATAAATTTTCAGGAAAATGGAGATAGATAGCCTCAATGTTGCAGGCACTAGAGGAAAAGACGGTGAAAATGGAAAAACAAATTAGGGAGGAAGGACCTAAAAAGAAGCAGAGAGAGACCCGTGGGAGGAAAGAACCTACACAGGGTCTAAGGCACACCGAGAGTCAACATAAAGATGAAGCGCAAAGGTTCTCCATAAAAAATGCCCTGAGGTAATGATGGAGTGGGTCTTGGATGTCTAGAATTATTTCATGTTGAATGGTGTAGAAGACTCCATAAAGGTAGAATTTACACATAAACAATTATGTGATAATGCAATAGAAGGCTGGAGAGATCTGTTGGCCAATATTTGGCCCACATACCAAGTTCTTTGCATGGATTGATCAGATGAGCAAAGTTCTTATTTAGATGAATGATCAAATGACTTGTACAAGCTTTGGAGGACCACACCATCACCATGACGTCTTCCAAGAATGAATGGGCCAGTTTCACTCAAGCATTTTATAAATGCACCTCAGAAAGCCATGCGAGGCAAAAGAATGCAATGCCATGGAGTTTTTTATGTTGGGAACATACTCTATAAATTTCATGTCTTGATGAGGTTTGTAACTTAAGATGTAAACTTTCAAAGATTGACTTGCAGATGGGGACATTCGCATGAACGTCAAAATAAATCTCAGCATTTATCTATTGAGATCAAAAAATTGACAGTCGTGTGGACATCAATGACGGTCACACAAACATCAAATGACAGGTACACAGATGTCAATTTTAGGCCACAACAAGTAACCATTTGGGTTCAAAAGGTCCTTAGAAGGTTTAAAGTTGATCAAGATCTAATGGTCTGCATGATCTCACATACTAACATATGAGATCTAACGGTCTACACTGGGGTCAAACAAGTCAAAAGGTATCTAGGTTAAAGGCCCTTAAAAAGCTATAAGTTGGACAAGATCCTATAGTGTGGATTCATCAAGCCAAGATCCAATGGTGCGAGTCCACTGATAAGAAGGTGGGTCTGAGATAGATTAACAATCAATGTTCGTTTTTACATCTTGATCCAACGATGCATAGGCAAGTCATGTCAAAGGATCTTCGTGGTAAGAAATCAATGGACCGCGTTCATTCTTAACAAGGAGATCAATGGTGCACAGGAGGTCAAAAAGGTCAAGATATGACAGCGGGGATCTGTGAAGCTAATGGGAGCGAAGACAGATTGGAGAATTTTGATTAGCTCGAGCAATATTCGATGGACAAGGTCAAACCAAAGGACCAGTTTTTGACCAAGGCAAACAAGGTCTTGTAAGGTCATCCTACTACCTTTAAATCTCAATCTAATGCCATGAAAAGGACACAACCATGCAATCAGGTATAAAGAACATAAAAGGACACCATTAAGGCTAAATACGAACCTTTGGTTTGTAAATTTGTATCATGCAAGGTTATTTCTGCGATCATGTTCACCATTCTTAAAAGGATCCATGTATATGGAGAATTCTCAGTTCCTGCAATGACATAATGAGTCTATTTGGACCTATTTGGATCAAGAAAAGGGCTATGCAATCTATAGGTCTACATCAATATGACAACTATAGGAAAACCAATAATCTTAGATTTGTTTTCCACCTATAGAATGGACCTATGATCCAAACACAGAAATGGAATAAAGATGTGATTAATGCAGAGGGTCTCATCTATCGACGTAACTCCATCATCGACAAAGTAGGTACTAACCACCATTCATGACATGGCACTGTCAGTTTAAAGATTCGAGGATTTGATCCTCATAAATAAGTCAAGTGGGCTTGGGGTCCCAAGGTGGTGAGCTAGTAGTTGGAGAAGTAGGTAAGGGCATTAATGTTGCTCAAACAGACTTTGTCATCACGCATAACAAATTGTTGTCTTCTAGTGGGATCTCTCAACCAATGAGGAGCTTGAAGGTTATTGGAATAAAAGGAGGTTAACTTTGTGATAAGTATTGATCCTGATTGGAAAAGGTATGCATAAGGAAAAGAATCAATGAACTGTCACCTCACTTCTTGATCATGATGATCCTTTCTCCACTCTCCTATGCATTATTCCCATCTCTCTCCCTTTCTGCTATATATAAAGGTTTTTGAGCCAAAAAAAGGTATCCCTCTCTTGGGCATGACTAAACTCTACCAAGATGGAGCTTGTAACCTCGAGACAAATACAAGACTATTTTAGATTTCATAGTTCTGATATAGTGTGTACATGTCAGTTTGATTTGCATATGTGGTAGAAATCTCTCGCTTGTTAAGTCTTGATCTCACCTAGTTACTAGTTGATCTTGTTATGAAGGTCATGTTTAGTGTTCTATATCTTTTTATTGAAGCCCGTATGTGAATACTTTCGCTGTTTAGTGTCTTGCACTAGATCTCTCCATGATCATTTGGTGAACATCTGCATGAAATATTGATGTATGACAGATATTTGGAGTCCTAGATCTAGTCTTTTACTTATTTCATTAGTGTTTTAAGAGTCAAACAAAGTGGATCAACCATCATTTAAGTGCATCACCATCTTTACCTTAGGTTTCCCTTTCATGTTATCTCTCTCTCCCTTTTCCCTAGTCCTTAGTATGTCTTTGTAGTGGAAATGAGCTAAAATGATACATCAGAGGAGATAGCCTTCTTAAAAATCCTAGAGGTCCAGCCCTACTATAGGTGACCCGCAACCTAGGGTTGTTCTGATGTTGGACCAAATTTTGAGCAAGAGAACATGAAAAATCCCCTTCTCAATTAGGGTGCAAATTTATCCCATAACAGTTCTAGCATGCCCGATGGGACCAAGTCAAAAAAAGTGGGAAGATCTCGGTGTCTTTCCTCTTATCAGCTTTTGGAAGCAAGCAAGTTAGCACCAATGGCGAATCCAAATAAAAAATTTTGGTTATGAGCAGACCAGGTATGTCTCATTGCAGATTTTAGTTAGCTCCATCTCATTTGACATATGAGGTTAATATGAATCGCTATGGTGAATATCCCTATTATCCACCTCGAGCCCCAATTTGATCCTCATGATCCATATAAGCCTAATCAGATTTATCAAGAATCCTATCAAAGCTATGATGAGCCTTGTCAAGTTTCTCATGATCCTTATTATCAAGGGAATGGCTCTTACCTTCCTCATGATCCTCACTAGTAACATGAAGACCTATATCAGTCATACATGTAAGAGTATTGCCTTGATCCTTCCTATAGACAGCAAGCCAATCATAAAATTGCTCCTTACCAACCCCACCATGAGACATCCATACTAGCACTTAAGCAAACTTTAGTGACCCTTGACAAACATGCACTAAAACTGTTCTCACAAAAGTATTATGGCCAAGATGTCCCTTTTCTCCAGATCCATTATGTGAGGGAGTCATTCCAATAAGTGAAAGGATAATGGACACCTGTTAAAAGAGCAAATTGGAACAATCTCATAAGTGAGATGATGGATGTAGGCAGTTACATTCAAAGCATTGAGGATAAGCTAACCCTTTGAGTATACTGAGTTCTTCATGTGTTCTTCAGACCTTTCATTCTTGGAGAAATATCCAAGAGAGCTGTTAAAAGAAGGGATTGTTGTGGAACAATCTATTGTTAAGATCCAAGACTCCATCCTTTGTCAAGAACCCCTTATGAGGTCTTTCAATTTCCCAAGTTGGAATCAAGTGGCGAAGTCACATAAAAGTGGGCAAAGTAGGGCAAATCTGGATTTGAGAGCCTAAGTTAAAGTAGGATCTAACCCTATGAAAACCTCTCTCATCCCTCCTCAAGAGTCTTATCATGTTCTTTATCTTCATGAAGCCACCAACCACCTTAAAGAGAAGCTATTTCAAGAGAATATAGCGAGGCAAATCAAAGAGTTGGAGTTGAAGACAAGGAAAGAGGAGGAGAGTCAAAATCAAAAGAGTAAAGAAGAACCTCTATCTTTCCCATCTTAGAACCAAATCATGCAGTCAAGCAAACCTAAATCTACTCAAACCCCATCCCTCCCTCCTTAAGAATCTAGGTCATTTCCATCTTGGAAATCCATCCAAAACAGCATGCAAAACAAGAAGCATGCATGACTATCAAAGACAAGCAGTTGGACTAAGGAAGTGTCACATATATCTCATCTCTCTTGAAGTCATCTCAAGAATACCCTATGCCACTCCTTGAAGAGGTAAGCAGTGAACTCCATGTTGAGCTCATAACTAATAATGATGGATTGTCAGAGTCAAAAGAGAAGGCCATTACTGGAACACCACTTGGCAAGAGCGAGCATGTTTTAGCTTTTTATAGTGCTAAAGAAGATGAGTTGCATGAGCAAGTGAAAGTTGGAGATGAGATCCAATAGGAAGAACTCTCAGATGTACATCAAGAGGTTATTTCTCAAGAACCTCTTTATCACATATCAGCTGTCCAAAATCAAGATTTTCTCAAGATCTTGTGGTAGCTGATATAGATCAAGTACAAGCTCATCTTTCTTTTGAAGGTAACCATGAAGATAATTCACACAAAATCATTGTTGAGGCAAAGAACATTCCCAAAGAAGAAGACCATTGGCAGTAGCTTTACCATGATTCCATGAGTGAGATTGATGAACTTGAAATAGCAGACTTGGATGATGAGATAGTACAAGTTGAATCTTCATCTGAGGATTATATTAATGCTTTGGAGCATGAAGAACACCAACTTGATGACCTCATACACCAAGAAGAGAAGACTGAAGTAGTGGTTCTAGATGACAAGAAGGGCAAAGATGATTGGTAGATGCAAATGTTCTTTCAAGAGCTTAAATATCTTTGTCAAGTTGAGGATCAAGTACTCGAGAATGTAGACAAAGAGTTTCCCATGGAGGACAATGACCAAGATTGGGTAGGATATGTAGAGCTCTTTGATGAACCTCAGGAACTTACAGCTGAAGAGAAACCCAATCTTATTAAGGACACCATTAAAATCAAAGGGGATGCCTTGTTGAACCACCATTAGAGGTCATAGTTGAGGAGCCATATGAAGAAGTTGAGGCTGTCTTGATGCACATAGCTGACCTATTTGAAGTTGCTTGGTTCTCATTGAACATCATGGTAAAAAAGTTGACAGATGCAACAAAGAAGAAGCAGGGATCAAGACCAAGGGTCAAGGAGTTGCATGCCTCATTCAATTTCACATCTCATAATGTAGGAAAGTTGTCAAACTTTTCTTTTGATCTAGGAGGAAAGGGATGCATAGTTTTAAGCTGTATATATTAGGGTAGTTTTTAAAATTCCTCTAAGTGTGGTTTTTGGCACATTTGTTTATTGTTCCTATTTTATTCTAGGTTAGTTTCCCTTCAATAAGTGCCTTGGGCACTCTATTTTGTTTTTCCCCTTTTGGTCTTTGTATTGTTTCAAAAAGTGGTTAGAGCAAGATCGACAGCTAGTGTTGGGTCCAGGTCAATATGTTGGACCCAAGTAGAGACTCCATGCCCAATGGACTAGACAAGGCAATATGGTATGGATTCTCTTGCATAGATAGGGATGCAACCCCTGTGAGTTGCCAAAAATGTTGGCCAATATTTAGTCCATATACCAAGCTCTTTGCATGGATTGATCAGATGATCAAAGTTCTTATTTAGATGAATGATCAGAGGACTTGTACAAGCTTTAGAGGACCAGAACATCACTAGGACATCTTCCAAGAATGAATGGGCTAGCTTCACTTGAGCATTTTATAAATGCACCTTAAAAATCCATGTGATTCAGAAGATTGTAGTGCTATAGTGTTTTTCATGCTGGGAACAAACTCTAAAAATTTCATATCTTAATGAGGTTTCTAACTCAAGATATAAGCTTATAAAGATTGACTTGAAGATGGAGACGTTCACACAGACATCAAAATAAAGCTCAGCATTTATCTATTGAGGTCCAAAATTTGATAGTCATGTAGATGCCAATGACAGGCACACAGACATCAATTTTAGGCCATGACAAGTAACCATTTGGATTCAAAAGGTCCTTAAAAGGTTTAAAGTTGATCAAGATCTAATGGTTCATGTGAGCTTGTATACTGACACATGAGATCTAACGGTTTACACTGGGGTCAAACAAGTCAGAAGTTCTCTGGGTTAAAAGCCCTTAAAAAGCAATAAGTTGGACAAGATCCTACAGTGCGGGTTCATCGAGCTGAGATCCAACAACATGAGGCTACTGACAAGGTGGGTCCAATCTAGATCAACGATTATCGTTCGTTTGTACATCTTGATCCAATAGTGCATGGACAAGTCAACATATCAAATGATCTTTGTGGTAGGGAATCAATGGAATGCATTCGTTCGTACCAAGGAGATCAACAGTGTGTAGGAGGTCAAAAAGGTTGACAGCGGGGATATGTGAGGCCAATGGGAGCAAAATATAGATTGGAACATTCTAATTGGCCCAAGCAATATTCGACGGATGTCAAACCAAAAGACCAATTTTCAACCAAGGCAGACAAGGTCTTACAGGGTCATCCCACCACCATTAAAGATTCATCCAATGCCATGAAAAGGACACAGCCATGCAGCCAGGTATAAAGAACATAAAGGGACACCATTAAGGCTAAATACGGACCTCAGGTTCATAAATTTGTATCATGCAAGGTTATTTATGTGATTGTGTTCGTCATTCTTAAAAGGATCTATGTAAATGGAGAATTCTCGATTCCTGTAATGACATAATGGGTCTATTTGGACCTATTTGGATCAAGAAAAGGACTATGTAGTCTATAGGTCTGCATCAATATGATAACTATAGGAAAACAAATAATCTTAGATTGCTTTTCCACCTATAGAATGGACCTATGATCCAGACATGGAAATGGAGTAGATATGTGACTAATGCAAAGGGTCTCATCTGTCAACATGGCTCCATCCTCAACAAAGCAAGCACTAACCACCATTCATGGCATGGCACTGTCAGTTTCAAGATTTCAAGATTTGATCCTCGTAAACAAGTTAAGTGGGCTTGGGGTCCCAAGGTGGCAAGTTGGTAGTTGGAGAAGCAGTTAAGGGTATTGATTCTTGTCAAACAGACTTTGTCATCATGCATAACAAACCCTTGTCTTCTAGTGGGATATCTCAGCCAATAAGAGGAGCTCGAAGGTTATTGGAACAAAAGGAGGTTAACTTGTTGTTAAGTATTGATATTGATTAGAAAAGGCATGTGTAAGGAAAAGAATTAATGAACTACCACCTCACTTCTTGATCATGATGATCCTTTCTCCACTCTCCTACGCATTGTTCCCATCTCTCTCTCTCCCTTTCTACCATATATAGAGGCTTTTGAGCCAAAAAATGTATCCCTTTGATCCCTCTCTTGGGCATGACTAAACTCTGCCAAGATGGAGCTTGTAACCTCTTCAGATGAATACAAGACTGTTTTAGATTTCATTATTTTGTTATAGTGTGTACATGTCAGTTTGATTGGCATATGTGGTAGAAATTTCTCCCTTGTCAAGCCCTGATCTCACCTAGTTACTAGTTGATCTTGTTATGCAGGGCATGTTTAGTGTTCTATATCTTTTGATTGAAGCCCATATATGGATACTTTGATTGATTAGTGTCTTCCATTAGACCTCTCCATGATTTCCCTTAGCTTTTGATCATTTGGTGAACCTCTACATGAAATATTGATGTATGACAGATATTTGGAGTCCTAGATCTCATCTTTTACTTGTTTCATAAGTGTTTTAAGAGTCAAACAAACTGGATCAACCATCATTTTGGTGCATCACCATCTTTAGCTTAGGTTTCCCTTTTCATGTTATCTCTCTCTCTCTTTTCCCTGGTCATTAGTAGTTCTTAGTAGTGGAATGAGCTAAAATGATGCATCAAAGGAATTAGCCTCATTAAAAATCCTAGAGGTTTAGCCCCACTATAGGTGATCCATAACCTGGGGTTGTTCCCATGTTGGACTAGATTTTGAGAAAGAGGACTTGAATAATCTCCTTCTCAGCTAGGGTATAAATTTAGTCCATAAAAAGATCTTCAATAGAGAAGGAGATGGAAAGGCAAGAAGAGGGTGCAGAGGTTTAAAGCCAGGAATAGATTTTTTCCAAACTACTGAACCAAGTAGTGCATCCAAAAGGCTAGCTCAAATGCGAGAGAAGATTTGAAAGCTGCAAAAGGGAACCTACAAAGCCTTGCTTGCAAAGTAAAAAATACAAGGTTGCGATGAAGGGCGATACATAAGAGGAACCAATAGGGGAGCAACACAGAGGTTAGAAGGTGCCCTATGAAAAGATAGAAGAGAGAGTGAATGCTGATCTTGGAAGGCATTAAGGAAAATGTTGCACAAAGAAGATGCATAAGTAACAGAGGTGTTGATTGAATATTTTGTTTATCAGCGTACTGGTAAACAAAATAGGTCTTATCAGCCAAAGCAAGAATATTAGTCTTCCTAATGTGTAAGTTTATCACATCAGAAGGAGACTGCTCTCTCCTCTCATCAAGGGGAGGTTCCCTGTGGATATGCTATGTATATGTATAAACAAAAAATAATACTCAGAGATAGGACCAGACATCCATCTCTCTTTTTTCAGAGATGATGTATACAAAACAAAGGAAAAACTCAAGGGAATGACAGACAGCTCTCCTCTTCTTTCAGAAGAACTATTCAGCCAGCCACAAGAATACTCCTGGAAATAAAAGCAAAATGTAACTGAGAGTATGGTAACCAGCAAATCGAGACAGAGCACAAAGTCTCTACTTGAAATGCTTAAGAGTAATATACGAAGGGCAATGAAAGCTCAAAGTCTTTTCAAAGTCCTTTACACAGCAATAAAAAGAAAACACACTGAAGGTAGCTATGGGGGCACAAAGTCTCTCCACAGTTGATTCTTCAGGACACCTTTCTGACTAATTTTACTAATCCTGCTTATTAAACTAATGAAACAAAAAAGATATCACAGCACAAAGTCTAAAAAAGTCCCTTGCTTTCATTAACAGAATATGATCAACAGACTGAGCATAAAGTCTCAATGATGCCTCTCAATTTCGGCAGAGTTTCATTTAGATTGTCAAAAAGATCTTGTTTACATTGAAAGAAAGTCCCTTATATAGCCATTTCAAGAAGGGCTTGGGAACAGTAATACATCATGATGTGTTGGGAACTGTTAGGAAGATAGGCTGGAACTTTGGGGCATTTTACCCATTTGATCTTTTCAATGTACATGAACAAGCTACGCAATTGAAAGATTACAATTTTCAATGTCCACCTAGCGGTCTGATCTTGTCTTCCTCGCTCCTTTCCAGATTAATTGAATCGGGTCTTGGATTCATTCATTATTATGTCTTTCTTCGCTTTCATCTGGCTTTGGTCTTGAATTTTGGGAATTCATTCGGGTCTGTACATTCAAAGGATCAATGGCTATTTCACTGTCTTTAAAATTGACGTTTACATGCCCTTCAATGTGATCTCAACGGCTAGTTCACTATCCTGAATTTGACGTCTTTGTGGGCGTCACCCCTTAGTCTTCTTTTGGCTTTGCCTTTCCGGATTGAACTTGCCCTTTCGGGCCTTGAGAAGTTATCTGTGTCAAGTCGGAATAGCCCTCTATTTTGGCCGTCGAGAGTCCCCCACAAGGGCACCTGCCCTTCGGGGTCCTTCGGCAATCCCTTTTACTTTGGCAGTCCCCGCAGGCAAATATTCCCCTGGGCCTTCTTATTTGAAAGTTCCCCGCGGACATTTTCCCCGAGTGTTTCATTTCAGTCTCCCCCGTGGGTTCCCACAGACATTTGTCCTGCGGAAAATTCTCGCGGACAATTTGCCCGGGGAAAATTCCCGCAGACAAAAGTCCGCAAAAATTTATTCTGCAAAGTCTTTCGAGCTCTTTATTTTAATATGCCTTAAACAAATTTGAAAGAATTACCTTTCGGCTTATTTGAAAAATGATCCTCCAGAAATGTGCTTTTCTTGATTAAGTGCCCTCCGCAAGGGCACTTGTCCTTCGGGAAGTCTTCTTTTGTGTTGAACCGCCCCTTTGAACCTTGACATTGAACCAATCGGTTGAACCAATTGGTTGAACCAAAAATGGTTTAAGCCGATGGTTCAATGAATGAAACAAGCCGATAGTTCAATTGGATAAACAAGCCGATGAACTAAGCATTGAACCAAACATTTGAACTTGCCTTTGAACCAACAGTTGAACCATTTCGTTGAACCAAACGATTGAACCTATTTGTTGCACTGGTTCAATGGTTCAACGAAGCACGTCGAGCCCCTTTGAACCAAAAGCCGATGAATCGTCCAATGAGCCAAGTGGTTGAACCAAGTGAATGAACCTGTTGTTGAACTTATTCGTTGAACCTATTCGTTGAACCAAGATGTTGAACCAAGTTTTGGTTCAACGGTTCAAACAAAGATTTTTGAAAAATGTCTGCGAAACTGCTGTTGAACCTGTAGACGCTGAACCAAAGGATGAACTGAAAGAATGAACCAACTAAGTGAACTAAAGAGTTGAACCACTTAGTTGAACCGAGCCATTGAACTGTCCCTTTGGTTGAACCTGTCATTGAACCTTGAACCCGTTGAACCTTTGAACCAAAGTGGTTCAATGGTTCAACGGTTCAATGGTTCAAGCCGTCTTGATTTGGCCAAATGTCTTGAAGCCGATGAACCAATTGAAGTGATTGAACTTTGAACCTTGATGAAGCGCTTAACTCTTGCCAAAGACGTTGAACTTGTTGAACTTTGAACCTATTGAACCTTTGAACCAAAATGGTTCAATGGTTCAACGGTTCAATAATTCAGGGCTCCTTTTGTACTCAGACGCTTGTCGATGAAGATTTTCAATTGAACCAAAGCTCTGAACCAATTCTGAAAAATGACCAAGCATTGAAAACCAATTCTTTTGACTGAAACCACTTGCAAAAGTCTTTGAACCTGTATAAATGAACATGCCTGTAGAATCTGAAGATACAAAGTCCTTAGAAATCAACATGTAAAATCCATTGAACTTGACTAGAAAAGTCTGTAGATTTTTTGAGAAGCTTTGAAAATGAGGAATCTGAATGTCTAAGACAAATTTTTGAAAATGGAAGATACAATTTTGGTCTGTAAGACCAAAATAATTCAAATGTTGTCCTAAAAATGAATGCTATTTTTGGGGGACAACAAGAGGTAAAGAAGGTTATTGTGCAGAAGCAACAACATAGAAGTGAAGCCAAGAAAAAACCTGATTGCAGGCGAGTGCAATAGGTGAAGGCAAGGTAGTTATCCCTCCATAAGATCCAGTCAGAGCATAAGAAAGAATGCAACATAAAATCATCCCAAAGCGAATTAGGGAAGTGTAATTTTCAATTTTCACAAGGAAAAGGAGTTACTATCTATTGGGAGCAAGGTAGGAGACTCTCAGCATGAGATCGAGTAAGAAAAAACACTGAAGGGGATTTTGTTGTGGCCAACATGCCCCATTATCCTTTTTTCAAATGGGGAGCCTCTTTTAACCTTAAGTTGATTATTGGTTTATTGCTTATCCTATGAAGGTTTTGACTTGCTTTTATAACTCAAATAATTGTTGTGATTTTGGAAATCTGAATTTAAGCTAAGACTTACAAGTGAAATTTGAGCTTGGTTTTGTAACTCAAATAATTGTTGTGGTTTTAAAAATCTGAATTTAAGATAACGACTGACAAGTGAAATTTGAGATAAGTATTTATAGGAAATCCACAGCCCTTCATGGCCACACCACTACATTTGGGCATATTCACAAACACTTCGTGGTTTCTTTATGGTCCTTGCAATGTTTATCGCCTTCACAGCTTCCCTGTGGTGTCAGTGTACTGCAACATACTTAGCTTGGTGGCATCCCTTTCTTTCATGACACTTCAATCCCCTCATGAATTCTTTTGTAGCAATATTCACTTATGTAGCATGTGTAGTTATAAGACATCTTCAGCGCTTCACAACATCCAAACTTAGTTGTGGCATCAATACACCTCATAATATCAATCAATAGGTATAAACTTATACCGTGGATCATTGATGACCAAGAGCGTGAAGGCCACAAAGCAATAAGAAAACTAGTTGGTTTATGATAATCCCCACGATAAATCTTAACTAAATCATCATCCGCCCACGTGTCTTTGGCACATGGAATATTTGATATTGATCTCCTACACCACTCTTGCCTCTCATTTTTTGAGCATGCTTGCAGTTTAACAAACTTTTCCCACCGTGGCAATAAGTAGGGCCTTCGTTCCTCATAAATTTATCATCTCAACATTGTAAATGGATCATATTTTTCAATAGGTAAAACTCAACAGGGTATGGAAACTTGAATGCATGTTCTTGATCTCTTGGTTCCTATTGTGAAGTCCTTATGAATTCTCAGAGCAATATGGAAAGTGTTAAACATTTTCACAAACTATGATATGAGTAGATGTGTTCTATGTTCTATTATCTATGAGTAGATGTGTTATGTGTTCTATGTTAGATGTGTTCTATGTTCTATGTTCTATGTTCTATGTTCTATGTTCTATGAGTAGGTTGATTTATTTTTGTGTTATATGTTCTATTATATAAATAGTCATGTATAGAGGTGTTCTTGCTAACAATCTCTATGATTCTTCCTCTTATAATGCAATGTTACATGGATCATGCTCATCACCAACCTCCCTCAGACTCTCTGTCCCGTTTAGTTTGGTTTGTGCCTATGTGATGGCCAACTTCTTAGAGGTAATTTCCAGTCAGACCCATAGATGATCCACAAGAACATTGGTACCCTGTAGAGCCTGATAAATTTCTTTTCTAACCTTACCCTTCCCTTTATTTTGTGTTTTCTTATGTTCAACCCACCTTTAGAGTTAGAGACCCATTGTTGTTGCGTCGACTATATGTCACCGATAATAATACCTAGATCTCGCTATAACTTTTTGGAGGGAGATTTGAACTCTTTATGTGGTGATATTTGCACTCCCGAGATTATTCTTAAGTGGTTACATAAGAGAGCCAAAAACTACAACACGTTCCCTAGACTACCCTTAGAAGTCCTAAAACCAAAGGGTGAAAACCTAAAAGGTGTTTGATGTACATTAAACACGCATCAACAAAAAATAATCCAAGTTCATAGAGTGAAGTGCAAGACAAGAGAAGAAGAAAAAGTGGGAGTCAGTGGACCCCATAGAGGCTTGCATGCCATTGAGAGAATCAATCAAGGGGAAATGGAGAAGGACAAGAGCAAGGAAAGAACTACACAAACATGCCCCATGAAACATGTGGAAAAATAGATTACAAGTATGCCCACTTATTATGGATGACAAAAGGAAGAAAGTGCGCATAACGTAGGGGAAGCAAAAGGATCACAAAAGGAATAAAATGAAAGGTATGAAGACCTTTTGTTGGAGGTGGTCGCACAAAAGTGGGCATAGACCCATGAGGGATGAAAGTGGATGTAGATCCACAAGAGATGAAAGTGGGCACAGACGCACAAGAGCAAATAGAGGTGGGCATAGAGCCATAAAAGGAAGGGAGGGAGGGAAGAGAAAGGGTATTCGAGCTAGGAGGAGGGTGGTTAATGGCCCAAGGAGGGTCTAGATAAGGAGGAAGCATTGTGTGAGCTTGCTTAGGTACCACATCGGGTGGAGGGTAAAATTATCGTTCTACTACTCCAACACTACTTGTAAGAAGAAGATTGTATTTTAATTACCTTAAAGTTCTAATAGATGAGCATCCCAAGCAAATTGACAATCTTACATCAAACAGAAATAGAGTCAATCAGGGGATAAATAAACCAACTTAAACTATGCATAGTCGTACGAGGAAACATTTTGAAAGGTTGTTTTGGACTGCATAAGAGTCCATTTGCACAAAAGGAAGGTGGTCAAGAGTTGTGCGGCGAGTTAGAGAATAAAAAGGCGGTACAAGTTTTTGCTAAGGCAAGTAACGTGAACGTATAATTGCAAAACACATAAAGACACACTAAAAAAGGAAACAAGGTGCATAAGTAAAGGCTCGTGCAATAATATACAAAGGAACCGAGGCCTAAAGAGCACCAAAGAACATGGCACATAAGGAGTTGTTCATGTTGACGCTATGGATTGCACCTTTGACAGAAGGTTGAGCTTTTGTCTTCCATGCGACACAATGGAGACTCCTCTCTTGCCTGTGGGTCTAGCAAAACTGAGAGGAGAATCTCTAGATAAGGGTTGGCTCCCTTTGATGCATCTCTGATTTACTCCATCATATTTGCTAATATATATATATATATATATATATATATATATATATATATAATGGGGGGCGTTAAAAAGAGAGAAAGATTACTGAAAAATAGAACCTAACCTAAGCTGGTGATGCACCAAACAAGTTTGATCTACTCATACTCACACTTTAAAATATAAGAACACATACACTTTATCTAGTAAAAGGACCAGACTACAGAGAACTTAACAGAAAGGCTTGATGAAGACACACAGAAAATGAACTTACCCCAGGTGTCGTAGGAAGGCACACTGTCTGATAACCCTCTCCTATCTCTGTGCTCCAAATATAGCTCTTTTTGCTATCTGTAAGAATGACACTTTGTCTATACCAAGTGTACTGGTATCAAGCCTGTGAAAGCATCATGGAACAATGACTGAACACAAAGTTAACACTCAAACACACTCAAAGATATATCCAACCAAAATAGAGGTAAAAATGTGTATTTTATTGATTCCAGGTGAAAATTGGCAGGGCTTCACCTTACAACATGAGAGATGCCTTCTCAAAATGAGAGATTACAATATATATAGAGAAAGAGAAAGCAAAAGGCGCCCCTTTTTGGAAAAGACTTTGGCACCCTTTTACAAGTGGCCCATGTGCGTTGAGAGTATTGGGAAGAGAAAGCCGCTTGATAAATAATGTTGTGTCAGCTCCAGTTTTGACTTTAGGCATTTGAAATATATTAAATGCCATATGTGAAATCATGGGCCGCGTTGTTTGTCTATAAAGAAGACCACTCCTTCAAGACCTTCACACAGTTTATCTATTTATCAATGCAAAGTGGAGAAAAACAGGTCACACCGTTCACTGTTTGCGCTCCTTGATGACCACTTGGTAGAGACTATTTCAACTGCAGGAATAACTCGCCTCCCCTTTTCCACCTGAGCTGTTTTGTCCATATTCATAATTTTGTCTCTTCCTGGCTTTGTCTTTTCCTAGAATTTGAGCTCTCAAGGCTATCTTATCGTCCTTTGTTGGCTCCTTGGGTTCTTTCATCAGCAGGTTGCTGAGTTTATTCTTCACTTTTGTCTTTTCCCAACTTTGTCTTTTCCTAGTTTTGTCTTTTGTCCTTTAGACATTTTGTCTGAAGGAAATCTTTCCTTTGTCTTTCCCGCTTGCTGCTTTCTGTCAGGCTTTTTCATCGGGTGAATTCCTTCAGACAAAATGTCTGAAGAAATTCCTTCAGACTTTTGTCTAAAAGAATTTGCTTTGTTCACTTTGCCGCAGGAACTTTTCTGAAAGAATTCCTTGCTCTTTACCTTTTGAATTTCTTCAGATAAAATGTCCAAAGGAATTCCTTTGGACATTTTCCCTGAAGAAATTCAACCTTGTCTTATCTTTTGCTTTAGCATTTTTGAAGGAAAACTCACCCTTTTGATTCCTCTGCAAGGGTACTTTTGGGTCCAGAACTGCCCTCCATAGCCTGCTGGAATGGTCTAGTTTGTGCTTGACTGCCCTCCGCAAGGGCACTTGTCCTTCGGACTTTGGAAGACCCCCTTTGAACCTTCCAACTTGAACCAATTGCTTGAACCAACTACTTTGAACCAAACTGACTGAACCACCCGATTGAACCAACCATTTGAACCAAAGTTCAAGTTTAAAGTGTGAGAAAGATCATGCCATTGAATCCCGACATTGAACCACTGAACTGGTTCCTCTTTTTGATGAAAGACTTGCACAAACTAGAAATTGAACTGGGTCAAAACAACAAGGGAAGAAAGAGACCGATTTTACCCTACAGGGCCAAAATGGTCAACAAAATGGCGATTCCTAGGGGAAGCATTCCTGCTATGCTTAGAAATTAGTAGCCTCAAAGTCCATTGGGCACTGAGTCGAGATGCAGCCTTGAAAGAGTCAGCAAAAGCCTTGTGATATCCAAGAATCAATCATGAAGTTTTTACCACAAAAGGAAACAAAACACACACAAGATTAAGAAAACTACTAACATGTGCAAAAGCACTTAGGAAAAATAGGGAAAAAAAGGAAAATATATACATGATGGGAGAAAAACTCAGTGATAATGCTTAAGATGTATCCCGTTAACTTGGATATACATTTCTTCATCATCCAATCTGGAGAGTTGGAATGCATTGTGCTGCTTGCACTGAGTGATGACGTATGGACCACTCCACATGGCATCAAACTTCGTGTGCTTCCTAGGCTTAGCTCATTCCTCATCCCATTTTAAGATATCTCCTTCAGAGAAACCTTTTGATGAGGATCTCTTGTCGAAGTGCTTCTTTGTCTGCTATTGGCGGCTGGTCATAGAAGCCATAGCTTGGTCCCTTGTCTCTTGAAGTTCCATCAGCTCACATAGCCTAACCTCCATGCTGTTGCCTTCTTCTAACTACATTTGGTGAGCAAGGTCAAAGGCTGGCAATTCAAGTGAAATAGGAAGCCTAGCTTCCCTTCCATACATGAGCGTGTATGGTGAATTACCAATTGCCCTCTTTTGGGGTGACCCTATCTACCCACAGGGCTATTTTCAACTTGGCATGCCAAGTTCTCTGATTCTCCTTCATTGTTCTTTTGATAATCCTAATCAAATTTTTGTTGGTGGATTCAGCCAGCCCATTCCCTTGTGGGTAGTAGTTGGAAGAAGTGTTGAGATAGATGTCGTTTCTCAATGCCCATTCACTCATTCTGGTCCCTAAGAAGGCCAATGCATTATTTGATATGATGGTCACTGGGACTCCAAACCTTGTCACCAAGTCTTCATAAAAGTCTAGGCTGCACTTGCGTTAGCTTCCTTCAAAGTGACAGCCTCTACCCATCTCGTGAAGTAGTCTGTGGTGGTCAAAACCCATTTGTGGCCAGCACTGAAGGGAAGATTGATCATCCCTATGAAGTTTGGGCCCCATTGCATGAATGGTTGCTCCACCTGAATAGGTTGTAAAGGCATAGCAGCTAGCCGTTGCTTCCCATCAAAGAGCACACACTTCTGGCACTTTCATACCCAGGGATGGGTGTATCTGAATAGAGTGGGCCAGAAGTAACCAGATTTATTCTTGCAATTGTAGGCCTAGGATCAAAGTGACCACCAGCTGGCCCATCATGGAAATCGGACAGCACTCTATCGGCCTGACTTGGGTCTATGCACCTTAAAAATAATCCTGAGAGATCCCTTCTGAATAGCACTCCATCAATTAAGACATAAGAGAGAGATTAGAGTCTGAAATATCTCCTCTTGGTCCTATCAAGGCCCTGCAGGCACTCACCAATGAGAAAGAAATGCCTCAAGTCTGATGTCCAATCCTTCATAACAGTTGGTTCTTCTGTTGTGGCTGCATCATGAATTAGCAAAGTGTCATCTTTTTGCTATTTAAGGTCTGTAGCAAGGTGTTCGCATAGGCCTTTTCCTCTCACCAGCTTGGTCATCTTGACATTCACGTCATAATCCATTACTTTAGTGATCCATCCCGCTCTCTTTTGATTCAAATCACGGTTGGTCAAGAAATCTTTGACGCTGGGATGTGGAACAATGAGGTGAATCTTGTTGTTGGACAACATATGTCTAAATTTCTTCAGGCTCCATATGACTGCAAGGACTTGCTTCTCCACATATATATATACCTGACCTCATAACCCTCTAAACCTTGGCTAAAAAATGCAAGCAGTTGTTCAAAGTCATCACCATTCACTTAGGTAAGCATAGCGGAGATTACCTCTTCATTTTTGAAGGTGTAGAGGTTAAAATCCTTGGTGAAGTCAAGTCTGATCAAGGTAGGAGCTTGGGAGATAGCCTACTTGATCTCTTCAAAACTATCATTCCTTTGCGCTATCCACACGAACTTCTCATCT
The DNA here is from genome assembly GCA_037957365.1 of Torreya grandis. Classification (NCBI taxonomy): domain Eukaryota; kingdom Viridiplantae; phylum Streptophyta; class Pinopsida; order Cupressales; family Taxaceae; genus Torreya; species Torreya grandis. The sequence goes on along the minus strand of JARHVA010000051.1, from coordinate 5,814,655 downwards.
TTCTTCAGCATAGAGATCAATGGCTTAACTACCTCTGCAAAATCTGGAATAAATCTCTAGATGAAATTTATTTTGCTGAAGTAGCTCTGTAGACCTTTCTTATGTTTAGGCAAGGACAGCTCTAGGATGGAGCGAACTCTTTCTGGATCAATGGTCAAACCTTCTTTGGAAACAACATGGCCAAGGAGTTTACCCTCATGGACAACGAACACGCATTTCTTCAGGTCGAGAGAGATACCGAACTCTCTACACCTCTCAAAGATTTGTCTGAGGTGTTTCATGTGTTGGCCCACCTCCTTAGAGAAAACTGTCACATCATCAAGATATATTAGCACGATGTTATTTATCAGGCCATGAAAGGCCATGTCCATCGCTCATTGAAAAGTGGCACCAGCATTGGACAGTCCAAATGGCATTTTCTGATAAGCAAACGTCCCCCACTTGGTAGTGAAGGCTATCTTGTACTGGTCACAGTCTTATACCAAAATTTGATTATATTCTAAATACCCATCCAGGAGGGAGAAACGTTCGCTGCCTGTCACCATTTGGAGGATCTGCTCCATACTTGGGAGAGGATAATGGTCTTTCAAAGAGACTCTATTAAGCTCTCTGAAATCTACACATAATCTGATCTCCCCATTCTTTTTCTGGACAAGAACAAGATTGGCCAGCGAAGAAGAGTGTTTGATTGAAAATATTATCCTGGACTCAATCAACTTGGTGAGTTCCTTCTACATGAGAGGCTCAATCTTTGGTTTGACAGGCCTTTGCTTTTGCTTGATCGGCTTGGCGCCTTCTTCCAGATCAATGGCATGTTGTGCCAAACTTGGGTCAAAACCCTTCAAATCGCTATACTCCTAGGTGAAAACATCAGTAAACTCTTGGCACAAGATGAAGATCTGCCTTTCATGGTCCGTGCACACTTTCCCAAGTGCAAGCAGCTTATCTTTGAATATTTCAACCTTCTCATAGTTTTATTTCTTTGTGGTGATGCTTGCTTTATCATTTTTTAATTGGTCATCTTCATTGAAGATACTTTCGAGGGTGACCAAGCCTTTGGGAAGTTTATTGTTTCTCAGCTGAACAATCTGGTTGCCATACTGTTGCTGTAGTTTAGTCTAGTTTTTAATAGAAAACTCAGCTTCTTCTTGCAAGAAGAGCATTATTTGTTGATCGCTATCAAACACCTGCCAGTTGGTGATGTTGTCAGGTACGAAGGGCCTAATTACCACTTTCAAATGGCATGAACTACTGTTTCGGCCTATCTCCTTAAAAATATCAAATTGGGCACCAACTACTGCTAAGCCTGTTTGCTTGCTTATTCTACTCCCTTGGAATGGAAGTAATATTGAAGGCAAGAAAACTCTCCACTAAGTCCCATACCCTATGCTTGTAAGACTTAAGCAAGGAATTTTTTGTCAAATTTTGGCCTCACCTGATTCACAATCAGCACACTATCACCAAAAACCTGCAGCTCTTTGATTCCTCTTTTTCTCACCCACTCCAAACCATGGATGAGAGATTCATACTCCACAACATTGCATGTGCAAAAAAATTAGACCCTGAAGGCTAAAAATTACTTCTCTTGTGAAGGAGAAACTAACACCACTCCACCACTAGCTCCCAACTTATTTCTTGAGTCATCAAAGAACAACTGCCATAAATCCGAGCTTTCTTGGCTTGCTTTCATCAGATTTGGTACAAAAGTACCCTCTTCGTGCATGCAATAAATTCCAAGGCCTACATCTTCTATGAACTTGTAAGGGTTGTGCTCAAAGTTGTCACTTCCCCATTCGTCTAAGAGCAAGTCAGCAATTGCTTCAAGGGCAGAGGATAGAGATTGATCCACTTGAAATTCTTCTTGATCAATAATGGCGTAGCTGAAATTTGCCACCTTAAGTGAGTATGGCTCCAGATGATCTCTATGGAGTGGCTCCGATTCAATCTTGACCTTAGTCCCATACTTGGTTCTAAAAACCAGATAGGAACAGTTTGCTGCTAGGTAGCCGCCTATTTTAGATGTGAAATCTTTGGATAAGCAAATGGAAAAGTAAGGAGGAACATCCGCCACCACCATGTCATGAGGGACCGAGAAGGTTGGATAGGCATGGAGCATTAACTTCAAGCCTCTCACCACCCCTACTATCTTTGCTAGTGTCCCATTCAGTTGCAGGACTCCCTTAGTCATCTCTTCATATTTGAGCCCCAATTTATCTGCTATGCATTTGGGCATTACCGAGGTGCTTGCTCCACTATCAATGATACAATTGTGCACCAAGAAGTCTCCTATGACCAAGGACAAATAGAAAGGGGGAACCTTTTTTTCTTTCTTAACTTAGCCTGATGTGGAAGGCTGCCCATTTGTGATCAAAACATTATCAGACTTTGCTGGGATAGCTTGTTCATTCAGCCTATACAATTCTTTTTGTAACATGTCCTTTTGTCCCGATATCGATAATGAATCCCACAAGGAGATATTCATGTGCAGCTTCTTCATCTGGTCTACCACATTGACCGGAGGGTTGCCTTCTTTCAAATTTTCTTTAGGGTTACAGCGTGAGGCACAGGGTGAGGCGCTGAGGGTGTAACCGGCAGTCTAAAGTTTGGACTTTTCTGGTTTACATGTGATGAAGGCGGTGTTGACACTTGAGTAGTTGCTTGAGCTTCTTCCATAGCTCTCCTCTTGGACCTTGTGTTGGCTGCGACATAATCACCTTGATTGTTTGTACTGCCTACATAATTGACTATATAAAATTCACCTTCCAGGTGATTCATGAGTGGAATCACGCTGAGCTACCCTGCTATCCATGCCATGTTGTAATGACACCTCAAAGCTAGGGAATTGGGTGGCTGCCTGATTGTCCTATGCATTCGTGTACTAACTCAACATTTCATGTGTGTAAACACCCTGATCTTGACTATATCCCATGGGTGAGCAACTGGGTTGTTCTTGTACCAGATTGTTTTGGGCAGGGGCTAAAGTCTTGGATGATGAAAGGGCACCTGGATTATAGCCTTGAAAAGGTCTGGCCTGTGCAAACTGACCCTATCCTTGATTGTAATTCTGGAAAGGGGGTCTATTTACTTGCCCATACTATTGATATCCTTGATTTGGTCGATTACTCTGAGCCTGTTGGCTTTTGAGAGCCACTAGTTCATTTGTTACACTTTGCAACAAGCTTTTGACTTTATGGAGGTCATTGGACGAAGTAACAGCTGGATTTTCTATGCCAGACAGAAGAGCCAAAGTTGGTGCGGTAGTCTGAATTGGAGGCAACAATTTAGGAAAGAGTGGCATAGGAGGCCTAGGGGTTATCTTTCTTACTTGCACCTGGCAATTCTCAGCTACTATGGTTATATCATAGGCAGTGGGCAGCGCATGTCCTCCCATAGATTGTATCATAACAGCAATGTCGCTATTCAACGCTTTCAAATAATAGATAAAAGTATAGCTTGGAGTCAGCCTTACCAAAATGGAGATTCTATCCCATGTCTTCTGAAACAGAGTATTGAAATCCTGCATGAATTTGTATGGAGCTCTTTTCATAGTGGTCAGCTGCTCGGCAAATGAGAGGTGGTCGCTCTTTTCCCCAAATCTATTTGTTAAGAGGGTGCCCAACTCGTTCTAGGAATCAATTGAATTCATAGGCAAAGTCCCATATGAGTCCAGAACCTTGCCCTTAAAAGACAATCCCAGCAATTTGATCGCAATATTTTCTTCAGTGACATTATGAATGTTGCAGAGGTTAGCAATATTTCTAATGTGTTCAATGGTAGTAATGCGCCCTTCTCCATTAAAGGGAGGCACACTTTTAAGGACTGCCCTTGGAATTGGGTCATAATGCGGGAGATTCAAAGGACTTTGACCATGAAAGGCCACAAAAGGTAAAGCCATAGCTATAGTAGGATTCAACCGAGGCCTTCTTGCATAGGTGTATCTTATGGCAGGTTGGAAAAACAATTCACTGAATAAGGATGAGTTCTTGCAAACCTCAGTCATCTTGCTGAGTTTAAAGGTAGTTCAACAAATTCAAAAGGGACACCCTTAGCAGCAGACCGTGTGGTGATTTTAGGCATAAGAAGTCAGACTGGTCTTTGATTAGAAACTGATATTCTTAATATTGGAGTCACCAGATGCTAGAAAATAGTTGATTTTGCTTTAATAAGACTAGCATCAATCTTGTAACTTTGCTGAGTGTTAAAAATGGTGTTAAAAAATCATCCCACTGGGCATGCCAAAAACTATTGACGTTGTGGATTGCACCCTTGACAGAAGGCTGAGCTTCTGTCTTCCACGCGGCACAATGGAGACTCCTCTCTTGCCTGTGGATCTAGAAAAACTGAGAGAAGAATCTCTAGATAAGGGCTAGCTCCCTTTGATGCACCTCTGATTTACTCCAATACATTTGCTAATATATATATATATATATATATATATAATGGGGGGGTTGAAAAGAGAAAGATTACTAAAAAATGGAACCTAACCTAAGCTGGTGATGCACCAAACAAGTTTGATCTACTCATACTCACACTTTGAAACATAAGAACACATACATACACTTTATCTGGTAAAAGGACCAGACTACAAAGAACTTAACAGAAAGGCTTATTGAAGACACATAGAAGATGAACTTACCGCAGGTGTTGTAGGAAGGTACACTGTCTGATAACTGTCTCCTATCTCTACGCTCCAGATACATTCTTTTTGCTATCTACAAGAATGGTGCTTTGTCTATACCAGGTGTGTTGGTATCAAGCTTGTGAAAGCATCATGGAACAATGACTGAACACAAGGTTAACACTCAGACACACTCAGAGATATATCCAACCAAAATAGAGGTAAAAATGCGTATTCTGTTGATTCTAGGTGAAAATTGGCAAAGCTTCACCTTACAACATGAGAGATGCCTTTTCAAAATGAGAGATTACAATATATATAGAGAAAGAGAAAGCAAAAGGCGCCTCTTTTTGGAAAAGACTTTGGCACCTTTTTACAAGTGCCCCATGTGCATTGAGAGTATTAGAAAGAGGAAGCCGCTTGATAGATAATGTTGTGTCGGCTCCAGTTTTGACTTTAGGTGTTTAAAATATATTAAATGCCATATGTAAAATCATGGGCCGTGCTATTTGTCTGTAAACAATACTGCTCCTTCAAAACATTCACGTGGTTTATCTGCTTATCAATGCAAAGTGGAGAAACAATAGGTCGCACCGTTCATTTTTTACGCTCTTTGATGACCACTTGGTAGAAACTGTTTCAATTGTAGGAATAACTTGCCTCCCCTTTGCCCCCTGGCCTATTTTGTCTATATTCATAATTTTGTCTCTTCGTGGCTTTGTCTTTTCCTAGAATTTGAGCTCTCTGGGCTATCTTATCATCCTTTGCTAGCTCCTTGGGCTCTTTCATCAACAGGTCGCTAAGTTCATTCTTAACTTTTGTCTTTTCCCAGCTTTGTCTTTTCCTCTCTTGACTCCTTCTGGCAATCTGAGCCCTCGGGGCTATCTTCTATCAATCTTTGGCTCTTTGGGCTCCCTTCTCGACAGTCTCTTCCTTTTGGCCTTAAGGCTTTTAAATTCTTTTGGGTTCACGCTCAAGCATAAAAAGGTCAACGGCTATTTTATTGCCGTAAAGTTGACGTCTTCAGGGATGTCATTTGACGTCCAAATTCCAATGGCTAGTTCATGATGTCCAATTTTGACATCTGTGGGCCCGTCACCCCTTTGAATTCCTTCAGCTTTCTTTTCTTTGGCCTTTCTCCCGAAGTGTTCCCTCAGACTTTCTCCTGAAGGATATCTCTATCTTCTTTTCTTCTGTCTGGGCCTTTGTCGTTGAAACCTCCCAAAGGGAAGGTGTCCCTTCGGGGCTTGGGGAAGGTCCTCCTTTCGGCAGCTGAGAGTCCCCCATAAGGGCACCTGCCCTTCATGCTGCCTTGGTCTTGAAATCCTTCAGACAAAATGTCTAAAGGAATTCCTTCAGGCATTTTGTCTGAAGGAAATCTTTCCTTTGTCTTTTCCGCTTGATGCTTTATGTCAAGCTTTTTCCTCGGGTGAATTCCTTCAAACAAAATGTCCGAGGGAATTCCTTCAGACTTTTGTCCGAAAGAATTCGCTTTGTTCACTTTGCCGTGGGAACTTTTCTGGAAGAATTCCTTGCTCTTTACCTTGTGAATTTTTTCAAACAAACTGTTTGAAGGAATTCCTTCGGATATTTTGCTCGAAGAAATTCAACCTTGTCTTATCTTTTGCCTTAGCATTTTCGAAAGAAAACTCACCCTTTTGATTCCTCTGCAAGGGTACTTTTGGGTCCAGAACTGCCCTCTGCAGCCTGCTGGAATGGTCTAGTTTTTGCTTGACTACCCTCCGCAAGGGCACTTGTCCTTCAGGCTTTGGAAGACCCCCTTTGAACCTTCCGACTTGAACCAATTGCTTGAACCAACTACTTTGAACCAAACTGACTAAACCACCCAATTGAACCAACCGTTTGGACCAAAGTTCAAGTTCAAAGTGTGAGAAAGATCATGCCATTAAACCCCAACGTTGAACCACTGAACTGGTTCCTCCTTTTGCTGAAAGACTTGCACAAACCAGAAATTGAACTGGCTCAAAACAGCAGGGGAAGAAGGAGACCGATTTTGCCCTGCAGGGCCAAAATGGTCAATAGTTCACTGAAGGTGTGTTTCATAACAAAGAAAGTTGCAATGAAAGCTAAGTTTGAACTTTCATGACTGAGGCACTAAGAGCGGTGCATAGTCATTGTTGAACTTTCACAACTGAGGTGCTAAAAGTTGTAAGGTTGCAATCAACCCGCAAGAGTGATGTGTGAGAGTTAATAGATCACCAACCGTGAGGGAATAATTTTGATGGAAAAGAGAAGTGAAGCATTAACTGATCCCCAAAAGGGAGGCAGTCAAATGAAACACAAACAAATCACCAAATGTGAGGCAGTCCAAAGTCGTGAATGAGGAGAAAGCACTAACATATCACCAACCATGACATGGTTTGCATGCATAAAACAAGTGGGTTAACAATGAATCATGTGAAATAGATGATGGTACTAACGAATAGTCAATCATGAAGCATTCAGGGTGGGGTAGCATCTTCTAATCAGTGTATTGGGTAGAAGGTGCCTGAGAAGGTTATTCTCCATCAAGTGTGGATGGGTAGAGAATGAAGAGAAAATAAGATGGCTCAGAGAGAACCCAGGATAAAACATGGCCCAGAGCCATAAATCTAAAGGAAAATGGACATGATAGCCTCCATGTTACAGGCACTGTGGGAAAGGAGCCTAAAGAAGGAGAGGCTCCAGAAGACCTTCGACCAGGAATAACTTCCCTAAAAAAAGAACCGAAGGAAGAAAAAGTAAGCGATGTTATTGAAGAAGGAAATGCAAAGTTGCCTAGAGTGCAATTGGGAGATGTTGAGTGAAACATATACGAGAGTGAGGCACTTGGGTCCAATGCAAACAACCTTACACCAAGGGAGGAGGAAGGTGAAAGAGAAGTTGCTCAAGATAAATTTGATCACAACAACTAAGTAGAAGAGACCTATTTCGAAAGGCAAGGAGATGGATAGGTGGAAGAGTGCAAGTTTATTTGTGCGAGGCATTTGCCTAAAGATTGAAGGGAAGAATATGGAGAGGTATCTGCCTATAATTGAACCTAAGTTATCTAGAAGACAACACGATATTGTGCCATGGAGAGAAGCACGAAAGGAAGTGGGCATAACTCTATGTAAGGCATCTGAAGATACATGAGGATAGGAGAACATTTAGCTTGAAGCTAAAAAAAACACAACATTGTTTGTGCATGGCCTAGAGGAGTTACCAAGAAGGGTTACACAAAATCAGCCCAAAGCCAATCAGGGAAGTGCAATTTTCATTTTGCACAAGGAAAATGAGTCACTATCGATTGGGAACAAGGTAGGAGACTGTCAGCATGAAACCGAGTAAGAAAAAAGATTGAAGGGGATTTTATTGTGGCCAACATGCCCCATTCTCCTTTTTTCAAAAGGGGACCCTCTTTTGACCTTAAGTTGATTATTGGTTTATTACCCATCCTATGAAGGTTTTAACTTGCTTTTGTAACTCGAATTATTTTTATGGTTTTATAAATCTGAATTTAAGCTAATCACTAACAAGTGAAATTCAATAAGTGCTTATAGGAAATACAAAACCCTTCATGGTCACATCTTTGCATTAAGGCATATTTGCAACACTTCATGGTTCCTTTGAGTTCCTCGCAGTGTTTGTCACCTTCACGGCTTCCCTACAGCATCAGTATACTATGACATTCCTGGCTTGACGACATCCCTTTCTTTCATGACACTTCAATCCCCTTGTGAATTCCTTTGCAACAACAATCACTTAGGTGGCATGTGTAGTTCTCTAACATCTTCAGCTCTTCACGACATCTAGACTTAGTCATGGCATCTATACACCTCGAAATTTCAATCAATGAGTATAAACATCTAACACAAATCATTGATGCCCAAGAGTACAAAGGCCGCAAAACAACAAGAAAGATAGTTGGTTTATGATAATCCTCAAGATAAATCTTAACTAAATGTCATGTCCCCTTCCAGTTGACATCTCTCAGAGCTGATGATTAGCCTATTATGCGACCCTTGTAGGCTGATAGGATGGATAGAGGGTCTTACTGGAGCTTGGCTTAGCTTCGACTGTCAGAATTTTTCCAGTCGGCTTTCGTTCGAGCTCTTTCGGACACCGTTTTCTTGAGTTGCTATTTTTAGCAGTTTTTGGCACTCAACGGAGCACCCCTGCTATTTTTAGCAATAGGGTCTGGTCATGTGCGAAATCACTCCCTTGTTCGCCAACTCCAGACGGTTCGAGAATCGGATATGTTTTGAGGGAGATATTAATATTTAATTGATTTAATTAAATATTAATTATTTGGAGCTATATTATAAAGTTATAATATTTTAATATTATAACTTAAGTGTTTTGACTCAAGGGGGTGCCCATCATTGAAGTGGGCCGTTTTTAATTATATTTTATAATAAAAAATGTGATTTTAAACTATTGGAAAAAGAAAACTAAAAGAAGTTCAAATTTTTAATGAAAGCTAATTATGGGAAAATCGAGCTTTGAAGAATATAAGGGTTTTTCATTGGAAATCGAGCCATCATTCATTGAAGTCAATTTTTGCTAAGTATTTTTCTTCGAAAGATAGAGCCAAGGGTTTAGGTTTTCTATTTGCATTGGAGAACGTGCAATCTTCAGTGTATGTAATTTAGAAGCTGTGAAATACCAGTTGATCTATTGCCAGATAGAGAGAACTTTATACAGAAGTTATCACAGAGCTTCACAGAGATTTATATCTCTAAAATTTTGGTCTGAAAATTGTCCAAAAAGAGAGCTTCAATAGTGGCGCATCTATTATTAAGATCTAGCACTTATTCCCAAGGCAGTACTTCATTTATTGCTGCTGTTGTAGAATCATACATTTATGTACCAGACTGTACCTTCTTAGAAAAGGGGCATACTTTCTTCTTGGGTCAAAATGCCTTCTCCTTGACCAATTTGCCATCACCAACTAGAACGCCTATACACCTGGCATGATTCTGGATCATCAGACAGAGGGAGAAAGGGTTATTAATTGCAGCTGTACCAGATCAAAGCCATTTTTATCTTGCAGCAAATCAGGGTTTTGAAACAATATTTTATATTATTTTGTATGCATGCCAGAGACTTTCTATTGTAATCATCTGAAAAGAGTAATAAGATCATAGGTTAGCTAATTAAAAAATGTTTACTGCTTCAATATTCATTTATTTAAATTTATATAGATTTCTTGCAAAATTGCATTTTTCCTTTATTCATGCAAAAACACAAAAAAATCAAAATACACAAAAAATAATCCAAAAACACAGTTCCAAAAATCAGGGGAAACAGGTGTTTCTACAGTGGTATCAAAGCTAAATCCTACCATCCTGAGGGTTTAGCAATCTTATGCAGCCAAAAGAGTTTGGGACACACAAGTATTATACTCGCAGGAGGGCCTTGGTTGACAGGCAACAGGGTTTGAGCAGGCAGCCGGGAAACATGGTTGACAGGACTGACAGGGCAGGTATTCCTCATAACCCTAGGGATTAGGATGATGCAGAGGTTTTACTTGCTCTTAGAGATCTACGAGCAAGTCAACGGCAGTCTAACGAAGTATTACAGCAGTTGACAGAAGCACTTCAGAGATGGGGTACTCCGAGGAGACCGTCACCACATCGTGACGATGACAGGAGTGATGCAGGATCACAGAGAGCACTTAGGACTGCTTCTTAGACAACAGATAGGCCCACTAGGCCTACTTTTGTGAGGTAGGAGGCCGATGAGGTTATGGCAGGTGAGGAGCATGAGGAGTTGTTCGCAGACACACTTATGGCAGCGAACGAGGAGTGGGAGTTATTATCACCTGAGGTCAGAGAGAGGATTATTTTTGACCGATTCATCACACAGAGGAGAGAACATATCAGAGGTCGATAGGATTGGAGGCCTAGACACCAGAATAATGATCTGAAGCATGCTACGAATAGGCTCACACTAGCGATGTTTGATGGTAGTGGTAAGGTCACAGCTTAGGCCTGGATTAGTAAGTTAGACACATTTCTCACATTGCATCTAATGGCTGAGAGGGATGTTATCAGATATGCGACTCTGCATCTTGAGGGAGTAGCTTACGACTGGTGGCACCACGGGATGGTGACACTCCAGCATGATCGGATCACATCTTATCAGGGGTTTGTTGATAGGCTGGTAGAACGATTTGACAGGAAGGATCCGGAATCCTATTTCAAGGAGTTGGCTCAGTTGTGCCAGAGTGGCAGTCTAGAGTCTTACATTGGTGACTTCCAGAAGTTATCAGTTATGGTTCTTGATATTTCAGAGGCGACTTGTAGTGCTCTTCATGGAGGGATTGACGGAACCATTGAGAGGTTGGATCAAAAGGCTTTGATCCTCCTTCGTTACAGGAAGCTATGAAGAAGGCGCATAGTATGGAGTTGGCAGCCCCATCCAGTAAATTCAACTCCAGAGGTACTTCTTCATACAGGAAAAATAAGGGCTTCAACAAAAACAGAGAGAAATCAGATTTTAACAAAGGTAAATCAGATTTTAATGATTCAAAGGGCAAATCAATAGCACCACCTTTGGATCGAGAGACTCTTAATGATCTACGCAGGAAGAAGCTTTGCTTTTACTGCAAAGGTCCCTATGATGCCAATCACGATTGTCCTTTGAGGTCTAAGGGCAAGGCAAATCGAGTGATGTGGGATTTTTATGAGGATTCAGAATCAGAAAATTCTGAACAGCAGGAGAGTTCTGAGGAGTCAGAGTCAAAGGCTTCAGGGCCTAAGGCAAAGGCAGAGCCAGAGCTTCAGATTCAGGAGGCACACCTATCTAGCATTCAGCAGGAGGGTTCATTCAGACTCCGTGGAGTTTTGGCAGGACAGAGGGTCATCACCCTCCTTGACACAGGAGCCACACATAATTTTATCGATGCTAGATTTGTGGAGAAGTGTGGACTCATTACCGAGGAGTTCGAAGGTATTAGAGTTAAGGTGGCCGACGGTTACACTCTTAGGTGTGAATGGATGACTAGAGATCTTCCCTTGCATTTGAACAACTATGAGTTCAAGGCTGATTATTATGTGGTAAACATGGGGGATATCGATTTAGTCTTGGGCATGAAGTGGCTTCATTCCCTTGAGGAAGTCACTCTTCATCTCAAGGACATGGAGATTCATTTTGATGTGGATGGGAAGACACATATTCTGAAGGCAATACGGGACAACAACATCAAAACTATTTCTTTTCATCAGATGGAGAGGCTCATGCGACACAACATGGTAAAGTGGGCTGCCGAGTGCACATTGGCACCTATACAGGAGGGACAGCAAAAGACTGAGTATCATCCTGACATTCAACAGTTGAGAGTCAAGCATGATAAGGTATTCAGTGATATTCCACCAGGGAGACCTCCAGACAGGGGCATTGAGCACATTATTGAGCTTGAGGAGGGCGCTAAGCCCGTTATGATTACCCCTTATCGGCACCCTAAGCGGTTGAAAGATGAGATCGAGAAAATGATCAAAGAGTTACTTGCTATGGGTCACATTTGACCTAGCAAATCACCATTTGCTTCTTCAGTGGTTCTGGTGAAGAAGGATGGCACCCTACGCATGTGCATAGACTACAGAGTATTGAATAAGAGGACTATTAAAAATAGATATCTAATACCTCGTATCGATGAGCTTATTGATGAGCTCCATGGTGCATGCTACTTCACAAAGATAGACTTAAGGTCAGGATATCATCAGATCAGGGTTCGTGAACAGGACATTGAGAAGACTGCTTTCTGTTGTCATTGTGGACACTTTGATTTTGTGGTGATGCCATTTGGGCTCACTAATGCGCCAGTGACATTTCAGTCCACCATGAACAGAGTCTTCTATTCACTGCTAAGGAGATTTGTACTTGTTTTCTTCGATGACATTCTTATATACAGCAGGACTTGGCAGGAGCATTTAGCTCATTTGGAGACCGTGCTCAGTATTTTGGAGAGGGAGTCCTTGTATGCCAAGGAGTTCAAATGTAATTTGGGGATGACTGAATTGATATACTTAGGTCATATTATCAGTGCTGAGGGAGTGCGGATGGATCATGAGAAGATCCGCGCTATTATAGACTGGCCTACTCTGGTGAACCTTACACAGCTGTGGGGATTTCTAGGTTTGTGTGGGTTTTATCACAGATTCGTGAATGGTTATTCACGCCATGCAGCCCCTATGACAGATTTGTTGAAAAAGGGTGCTTTTTGTTGGACTCCTAAGGTACAGGAGTGTTTTGTGAGGTTTAAGGGGTTGATGACTACGTGCCCAGTGTTGGCACTGCTATATTTTTCGAAGGCTTTTGAGCTTTAGTGCGATGCTTCAAGTGCGGGCATTGGAGCGGTGCTTATGCAAGGTAAGCACCCTATTGTGTACAAGAGCCGTAAACTCAGAGGGCCAGAGAAGCTCTATAGCATTTACGATAAGGAGATGCTCGCTATAATGCATGCCTTGGCAAAATTTAGGCAATATCTTGTTGGCAGCATATTCTGCATCAAAACTGACCACAACAGTTTGAGACATTTCTTGGGGTAGCGAGATCTCAATGATCGTCAGCAGAAGTGGGTGAGCAAATTGCAGGCCTATGACTTTGATATCTCTTTCATCAAAGGCACCCAGAATGTAGTGGCCGATGCTCTCTCATGCAGGCCTTATTTGAGTTCTACGGTTCACATTACAGAGGATTGGAGGCATATGATTGTGGCAGAATATGCCAAGGATACATGGGCATCCAGCATTGTTGAGGGATCGACAATTGATACCAGATATACGCTTGTGAATGACTAGATCATTTACAAGAACAGGGTTTATTTGATCCCAAGATCAGAGGTGAAGAACATTATCATGCGAGCCTTTCATGATGTACCTACTGCAGGACATCCTGGGTATTTCAAAACCTATAGACTGATTCGAGAGAGATTCACATGGAAAGGACTTAAGGCAGATGTTCTTTAGTATGTGCGTGAGTGCCCTGTTTGTCAACAGAACAAGCAGGAGAACACGTACCCGACAGGATTATTGCAGCCACTTCCGATTCTTGACAGGAAGTGGGAATGCCTGTCGATGGATTTCATTACGGGCTTGCCTAAAGCCCAAGGACGGGATTGCATATATGTAGTCGTAGATCGGTTAACGAAGTATGCCCACTTCTTTCTGATTACCACCACTTACATAGCTACACAGGTAGCAGAGGTCTTCTTCTGAGAAGTATTCAGACGACATGGGTTGCCATGGAGCATAGTGAGTGACAGGGATAGTCAGTTCTTGAGTCACTTCTGGCAGGAGGTGTTCAGACTCTATGGGACCGAGCTCACACCGAGCACCAGTTACCACCCGTAGACCGATGGGCAGACGGAGATAGTGAATAAATGGGTGGAAGGTTACCTCAAGAACTATATTGCAGGGCAGTAAAAGGCATGGGTCAAGTGGATTCATTTGTGCGAGTATTGCTACAACACAACCTTCCATATGACCATTCAGATGTCCCCTTTTATGGCATTGTACGGGTATGAGGCGTCGAGTTTTCTGGATTTGCTACTGAGTGACAGTAGAGTACCGAGTGCTAGAGACTTGTTGCAGGAGAGTCAGGATACTATGAGGGCTCTCAAGGAGAATATTGCCAAGGCACAGAATCAGCAAAAGTAGTACGCAGATCAAAAGAGGACAGAGAGTTTTTTTGATGTGGGTGACATGGTTTATCTTATGTTGCAGCCCTACCGTCAGTCTACTCTTAGGAAGAGTGGGTCAGAGAAACTTAAGCCACGATATTACGGTCCTTTCAGGATCCTGAGGCGTGTTGGAGAGGTGGCTTATGAGCTTGAACTTCTAGCAGAGAGCAGGGTACACAATGTTTTTCATGTGTCACGTCTCAAGAAGGTGTTGGGACACCGTGTGGTACCTTCTGCAGTTTTACCTCCCTTAGATGATGAGGGAAAGCTGATTTTAGTTCCTGAGTCTATCTTGGAGTACAGAGAGAGACAGTTGCTTAGGAGGACTATCAAGGAATATTTGGTCAAATGGAGAGATTTGCCAGTGGAGGATGCTACATGGGAGAGCGAAGATATTCTATAGCATCTGGAGTTGAGATTGCTTGAGGACAAGTAATTTCAGGAGGGGCGGACTGTCATGTCTCCTTCCAGTTGAAATCTCTCAGAGCTGATGATTAGCCTATTATGCGACCCTCGTAGGTTGATAGGATGGATAGAGGGTCTTGCTGGAGCTTGGCTTGGCTTCGACTGTCAGAATTTTTCCAGTTGGCTTTCGTTTGGGCTCTTTCAGACACTGTTTGCTTGAGTTGCTATTTTTAGCAGTTTTTAACACTCAGCGGAGCACCTCTACTATTTTTAGCGGTAGGGTCTGGTCATGTGCAGAATCACTCCCTTGTTTGCCAGCTTCAGACGGTTTGAGAATCGGATATGTTTTGAGGGAGATATTAATATTTAATTGATTTAATTAAATATTAATTATTTGGAGCTATATTATAAAGTTATAATATTTTAATATTATAACTTAAGTGTTTTGACTCAAGGGGGCACCCATCATTGAAGTGGACCGTTTTTAATTATATTTTATAATTAAAAATGTGATTTTAAACTATTGGAAAAAGAAAACTAAAAGAAGTTCGAATTTTTAATGAAAGCTAATTATGGGAAAATCGAGCTTTGAAGAATATAAGGGTTTTTCATTGGAAATCGAGCCATCATTCATTGAAGTCAATTTTTGCTAAGTAATTTCCTTCGAAAGACAGAGCCAAGGGTTTAGGTTTTCTATTTGCATTGGAGAACGTGCAATCTTCAGTGTGTGCAATTCAAAAGCTGTGAAATACCAGTTGATCTATTGCCAGATAGAGAGAACTTTATACAGAAGTTATCACAGAGCTTCACAGAGGTTTATATCTCTAAAATTTTGGTCTTAAAATTGTCTGAAAAGAGAGCTTCAATAGTGGCGCATCTATTATTAAGATCTAGCACTTATTCCCAAGGCCGTACTTCATTTGTTGCTGCTGATGTAGAATCGTACATTTTTGTACCAAGCTGTACCTTCTCAGAAAAGGGGTGTACTTTCTTCTTGGGTCAAAACGCCTTCTCCTTGACCAGTTTGCCATCACCAACTGGGATGCCTATACACCTGGCATGACTCTGGATCATCAAACGGAGGGAGAAAGGGTTATTAATTGCAGCTGTACCAGATCAAGGCCATTTTTATCTTGCAGCAAATCAGGGTTTTTAAACAATATTTTATATTATTTTGTATGCATGCCAGAGACTTTCTATTGTAATCATCTGAAAAGAGTAATAAGATCATAGGTTAGCTAATTAAAAAAGGTTTACTGCTTCAATATTCATTTATTTAAATTTATATAGATTTCTTGCAAAATCACATTTTTCCTTTATTCATGCAAAAACCCAAAAAAATCAAAATACACAAAAAATAGTCCAAAAATACACTGTTCCAAAAATCAGGGGAAACAGGGGTTTCTACACTAAATCATCATCCTCCTACGTGTCTTTGGCACAGGGAATATTTGATTTTGATCTCCGAAGCCACTCTTGCTTGTCTTTTTTTTAGCATGCTTGCAATTTAACAAACTTTTCCCATGATGGCAATGAGTAAGCAGGGCCTTCATTCCTCATAAATCTATCCTCTCAACATTGTAAATCGGTCAAATTTTTCAATAGGTAGAACTCACCAGGGTATGGAAACTTGAATAAATGTTCTTGATCTCTTGGTTCCTATTATGAAGACCTTCGAAATTCTCAGAGCAATATGGCAAATGTTAAACATTTTCACAAACTATGACATGAGAATACACTGTCATGTATGTGCTTAATATTATTGAGTCGTTGGCTAAGATGTGTTGCATAAAAATAAAGAAAGTTGCAACCGAAGCTAATTTCAAACTTTCATGAATGAGGCACTAAGAGCAGTGCACGGTCATAGTCGAGGGGCATGTAAATACGCATAGAGTGTAATCAGCCAGAAAATAAACTCTAAGGTACCCAATGTGTGATGATGATGGCACGTGGAAAGGAGTGTCCAAGGCATAAGAGCATGCAGAAAGCAAAGCACAGGGCATTCTATGCCAAACCCGATGAAGTAGAAAATACCTGGACAAGAAATCAGTTGTGAGGATCTACACTTAGTCGTTCCTTAGTTTTAAAAGTGACATGACAACAGAAAAGATTACGAACAAGATCTATTGTGTGTGGATATCTTTTGACAATACTAAGACTTGTGTAGTTCGAGGTCTTGAAAAGTCTATGTTATTTCTAGGGTAAGTCTGTAAACTCACGTAAAGCCCCAATAAATGCAGCTATTAGCCAAGTAAAGGGGAATTCAACAAAGTAACCAGAGCACAAGCAAACCATAAAGAGGGGTCTTGGACTAAAATTTTTAATGCTCAGAAGCTAAGGATGAGACTTTGTCAAAGTGATCTCTCAAAGGGATAAGGACAAAAAATCTAAGGCTAGATAGAGAGATATGAGGCTTCACATGACAAGTGAAGGCCTGTAGGCATGAGTGAATGGTAGTCTAAGCATACTGTAGTAGAGAGAGAGACTTAGATCTATGTTTGAGGACTAGACTAGATAAAGTCAAGAGCTTAATGTATAGTTTTGAAGCTTAAAATATCTTGTAACACCTAAAGTTTAGGAATAAAAGACTTCAATGCATCACTTCAAGGGAACCCATGATCTCGGCCAACACTAGTTTGATATCAAAACAAGGTCCCAAACCTTGAGAGATGCAAGAAGAAAAGATAAACTTGAAAGTGAGATATGCACTAGCTGAGGGAAGTCTAGTCGATTGTTGAATCTGAGGCAACTGATAGAGCATTGTTCTTTACAATGAGGGATGTCGATAGATTGTGAGCAAGTGGAAGATAAGACAAAAGAACACTTAGCAGGGATGAGATACAGAAGATTATGAATAGAGACTTTGTGACAATAGTTCTGAAGTTCACAGTGCCTACTTAGTATTATGATGGAAAACACAATAGTACATAGTGTAAGATGTTGTGAGGTTACAAGCAACCTGCAAGAGTGTTGTGTGAGAGTTAACATATTACCAATCATGAGGTAGTCATTTCGATGGAAAAGAGAAGTGAAGCATTGACTAATCCCCAAATGGGAGGTAGTCAAGTGAAATGCAAATAAATCACTGAATGTGAGGTAGTCCAAATTCATGAATGAGGAGAAAGCACTAACATATCAACAACCATGAGGTGGTTCACATACATAGAACATGTGGGTTAACAATGAATCATGTGAAATGGATGATGGTGTTGACAGATAGTCGACCGTGAGCCAGTCAGGGTGGGGGAGAATCTTCTAATTAGCATACTTGGTAGAAGTTGTCTGAGAAGGTTATTCTCCATCAAGTGCAGATGGGTAGAGAATGAAGAGCACAAAAAATGGTTCAGAGAGAAGCCAGGTCAAAACGTGGCCCAGAATCACCAATCTATAGGAAAATGGACAAGATATCCTCCATGTTGAAGGCGTTGTGGGAAAGGACAATGCATGAAGAAATAAAATTTATTGGGGGGAAGAATCCCACAGAAACAAGGAGAGACAAATGGGGGAAAGAGTCTGCATAGGTTATGAAGTGGGCTGAGAGTTAGCCTGAAGTTGAAGTGAAAATGTTCTCCATAAAATAAATCCCTAAGGAAATGATGTTATGGGTCTTGGATGTCGAGCATTAGTTTGAGCTGAAGGGTGTACAAGACTTCCATAGAGGTTGAGTATGAACATTAAAAACTATGTGATAATGCAACAGATAGATCGGGGGATCTTCAAGAGAGGAGGAGCTGAAAAAGAAACAAGAGGGTACAAAGTTGGGAATAGATGGTTTCCAAACTACCGAACCAGGTACTACATCTAGAAGGCCAGCTCAAATGGAGATGACTCAAAAGCCACATAAAGAAACCTACAAAGCCTTGCCACAAAAGCGAAGGAGGGTTGACATGAAGGTAACATGCAGAAGGAGATATTATAGGAGCAACACAGACATTAAAAGAAGCCTTGTGAAATGATGGAAGAGAAGGGGCCGATGTTGGTCTCAGAAGGCATTAGGGAGAAGGCTATGAAAATATACTTAAGTTGTAGAGGCAAATAAGGTTGTTGCATAGAAGTAACAAAAAATGAGTGAAGCCAACAAAAAACCAGTTGTAGTAGAGCACAATAGGTGAAGACAAGGTGGATATCATTCCACAAGAACCAGTGAGAGTGCAAGAAGGTGCACAATGTGTAGGAGCAACCTACACATAGATAGGGCTAAGAACACTACAGCCCCATAAAGAAATCACAAGTGTTATTGAGCTCAGCTTGGAGGATGCACTAGATGAAGGGACAAGAACACTACATCCCCATAAAAAAGAAGATTGTTGCACAACATAAAAAATAGAGGGACATTGGAGCAAATGTCCATATGAAGCAGTGCGTGATGGATAAAGGCCAAACTTTAGCCCTGTAGGCAGAGGAAAAGGAGCCATAGGAAGGAGGGGCTCTAGAGGACCTTCGACCAAGAGAAACTATCCTCAAGGAATCCCCAAAGGAAGAAACAACAAAATATCTTTTCGAAGAAGGAGAAGCAATGTTGCCTAGAATGCAACTAAGCACTGCTAAGTGCAACAAAAATAATAATGAGGCACACGGGTCCAAAGGTGAGCCAAAAGAAATAGAGGAGCTAGACTAAGTGCAAGTTAAAAATAGCTTTAGCGTCAATGCAAACAATATTCACCAAGGGAGGAGGAAGGTAAAAAAGAAGCCACACAAGAGAAACTCACACACAACAACCAAGCAAAAGATAATTGTCGTTCAAAAGGCATAGAGATGGAGAGATACAAGAGTGCAGGTCTATTTGTACAAGGCATTTGCCTAAACCCTAAGAAGAAAAATATAAAGAGGTATCGGATTGTAGCTGAACCTAATTTGCCTCGAAGACAACACAACACTGCACCAGGGAGAGACTAGAGAAGAGAGGGAGAAGTGTTCTTAACTCCACAGAAGGCATCCAAATATGCACAAGCACAGTAGAAGAGTTGGCCTACAACTAACAAAAATGCAACATTCTATACGCACGTCCTAGAGGAGCTACTAAATGAGTTAGCCAAAATAAGCCTGAAGATGATTAGGGGTGTAATTTTCATTGCGCAAGGAAAAGGAGTCACTGCCAATTGGGAATAAGGTAGGAAACCGTCAGCCTAATACTAACTAGGAAGAGCAACTAAACAAGATTTCAGTCAAAGTGAGAAGAATGAACTGCATGAAAATAGAGGAATAAGAAAAGTTGGGAGTCAATGGACTCATCAAAACTTGCATGCCACTCAGGGCAGCAAGTAAATGGAAATGGAAAAGGATAATGGTAATGGAAGATTCATGTAGACATACACCATGATAAATACATGGAAGAAGAGTGTGCAAGTATGCCTACTTGCCATGAGCGACATAAGGAAGAAAGTGCAGATAAAAAAGAAGCAAAGGCGCACAAAATGAAGGAAATCAAAGTTATGAAGACCTTTTCATCAAAATGGATGGACAAGAGTGGGCACACACCCACAAGGGAAAAAATTTGTCATAGACCCACTAGGGATGAACGTGGATGCAAAACCATGAGGGACAAATGTTGGCACAACCCCACGAGAGATGAAGGTGGGTTTAAGCCCACAAGAGGAAATAAAGGTGGGTACAAACCCACAAGAGGAAGAAAGGGAATATAAAGGAAGGGTATTAGAGCTAGGCAAAGGAGGATGAGGGTCAAGAGGAGGAAATGTTGAGTGAGATTACTTAGGTGATACATCAGGTGGAGGGCAACATTGTGGTCTAGGCAACCAACTAGAAGGGTGGTTCTACCACTCTAGCCCTTCTTATAAGGATATCTGAAGTGACAACCGACAAGATCTACTTTGTGAGGATATCTTCTAACAGCACTAAGACTTGCACAGCTCAAGGTTTGTAAAAGGATATGTTAATTCTAGAGTAGGTCTACAGTCTTGCACAAACTCCCATCAAATGAAGTTGTATGCCAATTTCATGGGAAATAGGCAAAGCAACCAAAGCTTGGGAAACTATAAATAGGTGTCTTGGTCCAGCATTTTAACGCTCTGAAGCCAAGGAGGTTACTTTGTTAGGGTGATCCAATAAACAAACAAGGAAAATTTGTCCAAGGCTAGACAGATAGAAAGGGAGCTTCACATGACAAGTGAAGGCTCGTAGTCATGAATGAATGGTAGTCTATGGACACCATAGTAGAGAGAGACACTTAGATCTATATCTAAGGATTAGACTAAGTATAGTCAAGAGCTCAATGTACATTTGGGAAGCTTATATTATCTTGTAACTCTTGATGTTAAGGAATAAAAGCATTTATTAGCATGATCCACTATGTGGAACTATGAAGGCTGCATGGTTAATGCATCACTTCACCAGGACTCCTAATCTCGACCAATACTAGTTTGATATCAAAGCAAGGTTGTGAAGCTTGAGGCATGCAAGAAGAAAGGATAAACCTACAAGAGAGATATGAACTAGCAGAGAAAAAGCTAGCAGATGGTTGAACATGAGGCAACTAGCATAACATCACTCACCAATGTGAGGGAGGTAGGTAGATAGTGAGTAGGTGTAAGATAAGAAAAGAGAAACCTCAGAAGGTACAAGTACATTTGATCGTGGAGGTCTGCATGGTTAATGCATCACCTCACCACGACTCCTAATCTCGACCGATACTAGTTTGATATCAAAGCAAGGTCATGAAGCTTGAGGGATGCAAGAAGAAAGGATAAACCTATAAGAGAGTTATAAACTAGTAGAGAAAAAGCTAGCAAATGGTTGAACATGAGGAAACTATCATAACATCACTCGCCAACATGGGAGGTAGGTAGATAGCAAGTAGGTGAAAGATAAGAAAAGAGAAACCTCAAAAGGGATAAGTACAAAAGATCATAGAGGGAGACTTTACAACAATAGTTCTTAAGTTCAAGCACCTATGTAGGATTGTAATGGCGAGTGTAACAACAGGGAGTGTAAGAAGTTGTGAGGTTGTAAGCAACCCACAGGGATGTTGTGAGAGAATTGAGAGATTGTCAACCTTGAGGTAGTTAGTGCTAAAAAAGAGAGGTGAAGCATTGATAAACTGCTATAAGTGAGGTAGTTGAGGACAGATCACCGCATGTGAGGTGGTCCAGAGGTGTAGATGAGGAGAAAACACTTATAAATTATCCATCATAAGGTAGTTCATAAGCAAAGATCAAATGGGTTGATAATGAATCAAGTGAAATGGATGATGGTGCCAACATATCATTAACTATGAGGCAGTCAGGGTGCACGAGCATCTTCCAATCAATGTATTGGGTAAAAGGTACCAAATAAAGTGCAGATGGATAGAGAATGAGGAGCAAAGAAGATGACTCAGCTAAAATAAAAAATGAGAAGTGACCTAGAGTCACAAATCTCAAGGAAAATGTAGATAGCCTCTATATTAAAAGCATTGTAGGAAAGGAGGGTGCAGGTAGGATCCCAAAGAGAAGTAGGGAGAGACCTATGGGAGGAAAGAGCCTGCACAGATTCTCAAGCATGCCAAGAATAACCCTAAAACTGCAATGTAAAGATTCTCTAAAAAGAAGGCCTTGAGTAAATGATGGAGTGGGTCTTAGATGTTGAATGTTATTTTGTGTTGAAGGATGTAAAGGAATCCATCAAGGTGGAGTATGCACAAAAATGCTTTTCTATAATGCAGTAAATGGCTGTAGAGATATCCAAGACAGAATGAGATAGAAAGCCAACAAGAGGGTGAAAAGTTGGAAACAAATAGTTTACGAACTACAGAACCAAGTAGTTCATCTAGAAGGCCATCTCAAATGGAGGAAAAGACTCAAAAGTTGTAGAAGGTAACCTTCAAAGCCTCGCCCCCAAAGTAAAGAAGAGAGTGTTAACATGAAAGGCAATGCATAGGAGGAGCCAGGATGGGAGGAACGTGGAGGTCTGAAAGAGCCCTTTGAAAAGATGAACGAATGGGAGTTAATGCTGATTTTGGAAGGTATTTAAGAGAAGGCTACACAAAGAAGATGCTATAAAAGGACAACTATTGCATAGAGAATATTTGTGATTTGTTGAGTGTAGCTGAAATGAGAGTGAGGCACATGGGTCCAAAGGTGTGCCAAAGGAAATAGAGGCACTGAAGAGAGCATGAGTGCTAATGCAAACAACATTGCGCCAAGGAAAGAGGAAGGTTAAAGAGAAGATACACATGAGAAATTCGAGCATTAGCCAAGTAAAATAGGTGTGTCCTTCAAAAGGTTCAAAGATGGAGAGACGAAAGAGTGAGAGTTTATGTATGGGAGGCATTTACCTAAATCTTAAGTGGATCAAGATTAAAAGGTAGTGCACAATTTGAATCTAAGTTGTCCCAAAGACAATATAGAATTACACCATGGAGAAACACGTAAAGGGAAGGATAAGTGGACATAACTCCAAATAACGCATCCAAATATGTCTCAGGGGAGGAGAAGAGTTGACCTACAGATAACAAAAATGCAACATTATTTGCACACATCCTATAGGAACTACCGTGGCAAGTTATCCAAAATCAACACGAACGAAATGTGCATAGGGAAAGGTGAAAGGTATGAAGACCTTTTGGAATAGATGGATGAACAAGAATGGGCACAAACCCATGAGAGATGAAAGTGGGTGTAAACCCATAAGAGATAGACGTGGGCATAGGCCAACTAAGAGACGAAGGTGTGCATAGGCCCACAAGAGTAAACAAAGGTGGCCACAGAACCACAAGAGGAAGAAAGGGAAAGAAGATGAAGCATATAAGAGCTAGGTAGAGGTAGACAACATAAGGCCCAAGGAGGGTTTGGAAAAGAAGGAACCATCGAGTGAACCTGCTTAGGTGCCAAATTGGGTAGATGAGAACACCGTGGTCAAGATAGTGGACCAAAAAGATAATTCCACCACTCTAACACTATTTTTAAGCAGGAGCTCACATTTTAATTACCTAGGGAGTTTGATGGAGGATCATCATAGGCAAATTTGAAATCTTGCATTAGATAAAAATAGAGTCAGTCAAGCGAGAAATAAACAACTCTAGTTGTGCATGGTTACATAGACCATGTTAGAGTCCACATACGTAAAAAGAAGGTGGATGAGAGTTGTGTAGGGAATTAGAGAATAAAAAGGGGGTAAAACTTTTGGATAAGCCAAGAAGTGCACTCGCAAAGTTACAAAGCACACAAAGATGCACTGGGGACAAGAAGAAAGGTGCAGAAATAAAGGCTTTTTCAACAGTGCATGAAGGTACCGATCACTACAAAATTCTTAGAACTATGGCATGAATGGAGATATTCACTAAAGTTGTGCTTCACACGAATAAGGAAAGTCACAACTAAAGCTAAGTTTGAACTTGAGCAACAGATGCACAAAGAGTTGAGCCTATCAAGGGAGCACATTAGAGCAGTGAACTATCACAGTTGAGGGGTGCTCAAATGTGCCTAGAATGTAATCAGTTAGCAAAGGATTTCTAAGGTACCCAGTGTGCAATGATGATGGAGTATTGAAAGGAGAATATTTTGATGTATAAAGCATGCAAAAAGCCTAACACATGGCATTCGATGCAAGCCTGCATAACTAGAAGACAGTTGGATAAGCAATTAGTTGTGAAGACCTATAGTTAGCCTTTCCTTTGGTAGGTTAGTATTATAAATGACGTGAGAAGCTTTAGAAGAACTTTGACTAGGAAAAACTTCCCTGAAGAAAGCAGTGAAGGAAGAAAAAGTAAGAGATGTTGTTGAAGGAAAAGCAGAGTTGCCTAGAGTGCAATTGGGAGATGTTGAGTGAAACATAAATGAGAGTGAAGCACTTGGGTCCAAAGGTGTGCTAGAGCAAACAAAGGAACTAGAGAGAGCACCAGGTAAAGAGAGATTGAGCACCAATGTAAACAACCTTGCAACAAGGGAGGAGGAAAGCGAAAGAGAAGTTCTTCAAGATAAATTTAGGCACAATAGCCAAGCAAAGGAGATCTGTTTCAAAAGGCACGAAGATGGATAGGTGGAAGAGTGCAAGTTTATTTGTGGAAACTATTTGCCTAAAGCTTGAACTGAAGAAGATGGAGAGGTATGCGCCTACAATTGAACCTAAGTTACCTAGAAAACAACATGACATTGCACCATGGAGAGACAAATGAAAGGAAGTGGGCATAACTCCAAATACGGCATCTAAAGATGCACGAGGATAAGAGAACAATCAGCTTGAATCTAACAAAAACACAACATTGTTTGCGCACAGCCTAGAGGAACTACCAAGAGGGGTTACACAAAATCGGCCTAAAGCCAATCAGGGAAGTGCAATTTTCATTTTGCACAAGGAAAAGGAGTCTCTACCGATTGGGAGCAAGATAGGTTACTATCAACATGAAGCCAAGTAAGAAAAATATTGAAGGGTATTTTGTTATGGCCAACACACCCCATTCTCCTTTTTTCAAACGGGGACCCTCTTTTGACCTTAAGTTGATCATTGGTTTATTGCTCATCCTATGAAGGTTTTAACTTGCTTTTGTAACTTGAATTATTATTGTGGTTTTGGAAATCTAAATTTAAGCTAAGACTAACAAGTGAAATTCGAGCTTGGTTTTGTCACTCAAATTATTGTTGTGGTTTTGGAAATCTAAATTTAAGCTAACCAGTAACAAGTGAAATTCGAGCTAAGTGTATATAGGAAATCCAATGCCCTTGGTGACCATATCACTACATTAGGTCATATCCACAACACTTTGTGGTTCATTTGAGTTCCTCACAGTGTTTGTCACCTGCACAAATTCCATGTGGCATCAATATACCACGACATTCATGGCTTACCGTCATCCCTTTCTTTCATGACACTTCAATCCCCTTGTGAATTCCTCTGCAACAACAATCACTTAGGCGACATGTGTAGTTATCTGACATCTTCAGCTCTTCACGACATCCAGACTTAGTCGTGGCATTAATACACCTCAGAATATCAATCAATGGGTATAAATGTCTCACACAAATCATTGATGCCCAAGAGTGCAAAGGCCGCAAAATAAGAAAACTAGTTGGTTTATGATAATCCTCATGACAAATCTTAGCTAAATCATCATCTACTTGCATGTATTTGGCATAGGGAATATTTAATTTTGATTTCTTAAGCCACTTTTGCTTGTCCTTTTCTGAGCATGCTTGCAATTTAATGAACTTTTCCCATAATGGCAATGAGTAAGTAGGGCCTTTGTTCCTCATAAATCTATCCTCTCAGCATTGTAAACGGGTCAGATTTTTTAATAGGTAAAACTCAACAGGGTATGGAAACTTGAATGAATGTTCTTGATCTCTTGGTTCCTATTATGAAGGCCTTCAAAATTCTTAGAACAATATGGCAAGTGTTAAACATTTTCACAAACTATGATATGAGTATGGATTGTCATCTATGTGCTTAATCTTATTGAGTCATTTGCTAACTTGATTTATTTTTGTGTCCTATGTTTGATAAACTAAATAGTCATGTATAGATGTGTTCTTGCTAACAATCTCTATGATTGTTCATATTATAATGCAATGTTACTGGGATCATGCTCATTACCAACCTCCCTCAGACTCCCTTTCCTATTCAGTTTGGTTTGTGCCTAAGTGAAGGCCAACTACTTAGAGGTAATTTCTAGTCAGACCCATAGATAATATGCAGAAACATTGGTACCCCCACAGAGCTTGAGAAATTTTTATTCTAACCTTACCCTTGCCTTTATTTTGTGTTTTCTATTGTTTAACCCATGTTTAGAGTTAAAATTGAGACCCATTGTTGTTGCGTCGACCATATCTCATTGATAGCAATACCTAGATCTCGTTACAGCTTTTTGGATGGAGATTTAAACTCTCTATGTGGTGATATTTGCACACTCTCGAGATTATTCCTAGGAAGTTACATAAGAGAGCCAAAAATTACAATACGTTCCATAGACTCCCCTAGCAGTCCTAAAACCAAAGGATGAAAACCTACAAGGTGTTGGGTGTGCATTAAACACGAATCAACATAAATATCAGTCCAAGCTCGTAGAATGAAGTGTGAGACAAGAGAGGAAGAAAAGGTGGGAGTTAATGGACCCCATAGAGGCTTGCATGCCACTGAGAGAGTCAAGCAAGGGGAAATGAAGAAGGACAAGTGCAACAAAATAACTATACAAACATGCCCCATGAAACATGTGGAAGAATAGCTTGCAAGTATGCCCACTTATCATGGATGACAGAAGGAAGAAAGTGCACATAACACAGGGGAAGCGAAAGGTTCACAGAAGGAACAAAATGAAAGGTAGGAAGACCTTTTATTAGAGGTGGATTCAAAAGAGTGGGCATAGACCCATGAGGGACGAAAGTGAGTGCAGATCCACATGAGATGAAAGTGGGCACAAACCCATAAGAGCAAACAGAGGTGGGCATAAAGCCACAAAAGGAAGGGAAGGAGGGAAGAGAAAGGGTATTTGAGCTAGAAGGAGGGTGGTTTATGTCCCAAAGAGAGTTTAGATAAGGAAGAAGTATTGTGTGAGCCTACTCATGTGCCACATCAGGTGGAGTGTAACACTGTGTTCAAGGCAACAGAGCAGAAGGGTAGTTCTACTACTCCAATACTACTTGTAAGAAGATTGCATTTTTATTACCTTGAAAGTCTAATACATGAGCATCCTAGGCAAATTGACAATCTTGTATCAAATAGAAATAGAGTTAGTCAGGCGAGAAATAAACCAACTTTAGCTATGCACAAGTGCATAGGCAAACAATTTGAAAGGTTGTTTGCATAAGAGTCCATTTGAATGGAAAGAAAATGGCTGAGAATTGCACAGTGAGTTAGAGAATAAGAAGGGGGTACAAGTTTTCATTAAGGCAAGCAACGTGAACGTATAACTATAAAGCACATAAAGTCACACTAGGAAAGGAAATAAGGTGCATAAGTAAAGGCTCGCACAAAAGCACACAAAAGAACTGAGGCCTATAGAGCACCAAGGAACATGGCACATAAGGAGTTATTCGCTGAAGATGTGTTGCATAACAACAAAAAAAGTTGCAACCAAAGCTAATTTCAAACTTTCATGACTAAGGCACTGAGAGTGGTGCACAATCATAGTCGAGGGGGATGCAAATGTGTCTAGAGTGTAATCAGCCAACAAATAAACTCTAAGGTACCCATTGTGTGATGATGATGGTGTGTGGAAATGAGTGTCCAAGACATAAGAGCACATAGAAAGTAAAGCACAAGGAACTCTATGCCGAACTCGATAGAGTCAAGAGCTTAAAATATCTTGTAATAGCCAAAGTTTAGGAATAAAAGACTTTAGTGCATCACTTCAATGGAACCCCTGATCTCGGCCAATACTAGTTCGATATCAAAGCAAGGTCTCAAACCTTGAGAGATGCAAGAAGAAAGGATAAACCTACAAGTGAGATATGAACTAGGGAAAGGAAGGTTAGTAGATTCTTGAATTTAAGGCAACTAATAGAGCATCATTCTCTACAATGAGGGATGTTGATAGATTGAGAGCCGGTGGAACATAATCAAAAGAACACTCAGACGGTATGAGTTAAATAAGATTGCGAATAGAGACTTTGTAATAAAAGTTCTTAAGTTCAAAGTGCCTATCTAGTATTATGATGGAGAACACAACAGTACATAGTGTAAGATGTTGTGAGGTTGCAAGCAACTCGCGAGAGTGTTTCATGAGAATTAATAGATCACCAATTGTGAGGCAATCATTTTGATAGAAAAGAGAAGTGAAACATTGACTGATCCCCAAAAGGGAGGTAGTCAAGTGAAATGCAAACAAATCATCAAACGTGAGGCAGTCCAAAGTCGTGAATGAGGAGAAAGCACTAACATATCACCAACCATGAGGTGGTTCATATGCATAGAACAAGCAGGTTAATAATGAATCATGTGAAATGGATGATGGCACTAATAGATAGTCGACCGTGAGCTAGTCAAGGTTAGGGAGCATCTTCCAATTAGCATATTGGGTAGAAGGTGCCTGAGAATGTTGTTCTCCATCAAGTGTGGACGGGTAGAGAATGAAGAGCATCAAAGATGGCTTAGAGAGAAGTCAGGTCAAAACATGGCCCGGTGTCACCTATCTAAAGGAAAATGGACAAGATAGCCTCCATGTTGAAGGCATTGTGGGAAAGGACAATGCATGTAGAAATATAATTTATTGGGAGAATGAATCCCATAGAAGCAAGGAGAGACACATGGTGGGGGGGGCGAAGAGTTTGCATAGGTTATCAAGTGGGCCAAGCGTCATCCTTAAGCTAAAGCAAAAATGTTTTCCAGAAAATAAAGCCCTGAGGAAATGATGTTGTGGGTCTTGGATGTCAAGCATTATTTCACGCTGAAGGGTGTACAAGACTTCCATAAATGTTGAGTATGAGTAGAAAAGGCTATGTGATAACACAACAGATGGCTAGGGAAATCTTCAAGAGAGGAGATGAAAAAGCAATAAGAGGGTGCAAAGTTGGGAATAGATGGTTTCCAAACTACCAAACCCAGTACTACATCTAGAAGGCTAGCTCAAATGGAGAAGACTCAAAAGCCACAAAAAGAAACCTACAAAGCCTCACCAACAAAGTGAAGCAGGGCTGACATGAAGGAAACATGCAGAAAGAGATATTATTGGAGAAACACGGACATCAAAATAAGCCTTGTGAAATGATGGAAGAGCAGGAGCCAATGTTGGTCTCGGAAGGCATTGGGGAGAAGGCTGCACAAAGATGGATAAGTAGTAGAGGCAACTAAGGTTATTACGCAAAACTAACAATAAATGAGCAAAGCAAAAAAAACCCACTTGCAGTAGAGTACAATGGGTGATGATAAAGTGGATATCATTCCATAAGAGCCAATGAGAGCGTAAGAAGGTACACAATGTGTAAGAACAACCTACACATAGATAGGGCTAAGAACACTGTATCACCATAAAGAGAGGACAAGTGCTATTGTACTCAACGTAGAGGATGTACTAGATGAAGGGATAAGAACACTACATCCCCATAAACAAGAGGATTGTTGCGCAACACAAAAAATAGAGGATGTTGGAGCAAATGTCTATATGCAGCAGTGCACGATGGACAAAAGCCAACTTTTAGCTTTGTAGGCAGAGGAAAAGGAGCCATAGGAAAGAGGGGCTCTATAGGACCTTCAACCAAGAGAAACTATCCTCAAGGAAGCACCAATGGAAGAAGCAACAAAGGATGATGCCTAGAATGCAACTAGGCACTGCTAAGTGCAACAAAAATAACAATAAGGAACATGGGTCCAAAGGTGAGCCAAAGGAAATAAAGGAACTAGGCTGAGTACCATTTAAAAAGTGTTTTAGCGCTAATGCAAACAATATTCGCCAACGGAAGAGGAAGGCAAAAAAGAAGACACACAAGAGAAACTCGTACACAATAGCTAAGCAAAAGAGATATGTCATTCAAAAGGCATAGAGATGGAGAGATACAAAAGTGCAAGTCTATTTGCACAAGGCATTTGTTTAAACCCTAAGAAGAAAAAGATGAAGAGGTATTGAATTGTAGCTGAACCTAATTTACTCTGAAGACAACACAACCTTGCACCAAGGAGAGATATGAAAAAAGAGGGAGAAGTGTTCATAACTCCATAGAAGGCATCTAAATATGCGCAAGTAGAGTAGAAGATTTGGCTTGCAACTAATAAAAACACAACATTGTATACATACATCCTAGAGGAGCTAATCAAATGAGTTAGCCAAAATAAGCTTGAAGACGATTAGGGGGTGTAATTTTCATTGCGCAAGGAAAAAGAGTCACTGCCAATTAGGGATAAGGCAAGAAACTGTTAGACTAATACTAACTAGAAGGAGCAACTAAATAGGATATCAGTCCAAGTAGGCAAAATGGATTGCATGTAAAATAGAGGAAGAAGAAAAGTTGGGATTTAATGGACTCATAGAAACTTGCATGCTAATCAGGGTAGCAAGCAAAGGGAAATGAAAAAGGACAATGGCAATAGAATATTTATGCAGACATACCCCATGAGATATACATGGTAGAATAGTGTGCAAGTATGCCTACTTGCCATAAGCGACATAAAGAAGAAAGTGTAGATAAAAAAGAAGCAAAGGCACAAAAAATTAAGGAAATGAAAGGTATGAAGACCTTTTCATAGAGATGGATGGACAAGAGTGGGCACAAACCCACAAGGGACAAAATTTGTTGTAGACCCATGAGGCATGAAAGTGGACGCAAAACCATGAGGGACAAATGTTGGCATAAATCCATGAGAGATGAAGGTGGGCATAAGCTCACAAGAAGAAATAGAGGTTGATGCAAACCCACAAGAAGAAGAAAGGGAATAAAAAGGAAGGTTATCGGAGTTAGGTGCAGGAGGATGGGGGCTAGGAGGAGGAAGTGTTGAATGAGATTGCTTAAGTGCTACATCGGGTGGAGGGTAATACTGTGGTCTATGCAACCAACTAGAAAGATGGTTCTACCATTCTAGCCCTTATTATAAGGATATTTGAAGGGACAACTAACAAGATCTACTTTGTGAGGATATCTTCTAACAACACTCGAACTTGTGCAGCTCTTGGTTTGTAAAAGGATATGTTAATTCTAGGGTAGGTCTACAAACTTGCGTAGACTCCCATCAAATGAAGTTGTATGCCAATTGCGTGCGAAATAGGCAAAGCAACCAAAGTTTGGGAAATTATCAATAGGTGTCTTGGTCCAACATTTTTTATGCTCTGAAGCCAAGGAGGATACTTTTATAGGGTGATCTGGTAAATAGACAAAGAAAATTTATCTAAGGCTAGACAAATAAAAAGGGAGCTTCACATGACAGGTGAAGGCTCATAGTCATGAATGAATGGTAGTCTATGGACACCATGGTAGATAAATCCACTTAGATCTATATCTAAGGACTGGACTAAGTAGAGCCGAGAGCTCAATGTACATTTGTGAAGCTTATATTATCTTGTAACACTCAAAGCTAAGGAATAAAAACCTTTATTAGCATGATCCATTGCACGGAGTTATGAAGGATGCATGGTTAATACTTCACTTCACTAGGACTCCTAATATCGACCGATACTAGTTTGATATCAAAGCAAGGTTGTGAACCTTGAGGGATGCAAGAAGAAAGGATAAACCCACAAGAGAGACATGAACTAGCAGAAAAAAAGCCAACAGATGGTTGAGCATGAGGCAACTAGCATAGCATCACTCGCCAACATGAGGGAGGTAGGTAGATAGCGAGCAAGTGAAAGATAAGAAAAGAGAAACCTCAGAAGGAACAAGTACATAGGATCACAGAGGGGGGATTTACAATAACAGTTTTTAAGTTCAATCACCTATGTAGGATTGTAATGGTAAGCATAGCAACAAGTAGTGTAAGAAGTTGTGAGATTATAAGCAACCCATAGGAGTGTTGTGAGAGAATTGAGAGATCACCAACCTTGAGGCAGTTATTGCTAAAAAGGAGAGGTGAAGCATCGTCAAATTGCTATAAGTGAGGTAGTCAAGGATAGATCATCGAGTGTGAAGCGGTCTAGAGGTGCAGATAAGGAGAAAGCACTTACAAATTATCGATCATAAGGCAATTGGCAAGCAAAAATCAAATGGGTTAACAATGAATCAAGTGAAATGGATGAGGTGTGGATAGATCATTAACTGTGAGGCAGTTAGGGTGCACGAGCATCTTTCATTCAGTGTATTGGGTAGAACATACCAAATAAAATGTAGATGGATAGAGAATGAGGAGCAAAGAAGATGGCTCAGTGAAAAGCGAAAATGAGAATCGACCTAGAGTCATAGATCTCGAGGAAAATGGAAGAGCTAGCCTCTACGTTGCAAGCACTATAAGAAAGCAAGGTGAAGGTGAAAAGAAAAACCATTGGGAGGGAGGATCCTAAAGAGAAGTAGGGAGAGACCTATGGGAGGAAACAACCTATAGAGTTTTTTAGGCATGCCAAGAATAACCCTAAAATTGAAATGCAAAGGTTCTCTAGAAAAAAGGCCCTAAATAAATAATAGATTTGGTCTTAGATGTTGAATGTTATTTTGCATTGAAAGATGTAAAGGAATCCATCAAGGTGGAGTATGCATAAAAAATGCTCTGCTATAACGCAGTAAATGACTCTAGAGATCTCCAAGAGAGAATGAGATAGAAAGGCAATAAGAGGGTGAAAAGTTAGCAAAAAATAGTTTATAAACTATAGAACTAAGTAGTGCATCCAAAAGGCCATCTCGAATGGAGAAGACCCGAAAGCCATAGAAGGTAACCTTCAAAGCCTCGCCCCAAAAGTTAAGAAGAGAGTGTTTCCATGAAAGGTGATGCATAGGAAGATCCAGCATGGGAGCAATGTGGAGGTCAGAAAGAGCCCTTTAACAAGATTAAAGAATGAGAGCTAATGTTGATCTTGGAAGGCATTGAGGATAAGGCTACACAAAGAAGATGCATAAGACACAGAGGCAAAGATGGTTATTTCACAAAAGCAATAATAAAGGAGTGAATCCAAGAAAAAAAATGGTTGTAACAGATTGAAATTAGTGAAATCAAGGTGTATATCATTCCACATGAGCCAATGAGAGTGCATGAAGGTGTACAAGGTGTAGGACCAGTCTGCACAAAGATAGGGGCACATAAGAACCCTGAAGAGATCATATGTGTTCTTGTGCTCACAGTGGAGGATGCACCAAAGGAAGGGTTGAGAACCCTAGATCTCCATAAAGTAATGAATTGTAGCACAATACAGACGATAAAGAGGAATATGCTATAAAAGGACAATTGTTACATAGAGAACAATTGGGAGTTGTTGCGTGTAGTTGAAATGAGAGTGAGGCACATGGGTCCAAAGGTGCGCCAAAGGAAATAGAGGCACTGAAACAAACACCAACTGAAGAGAACATGAGCGCTAATGCAAAAAACATTATGCCAAGGAAGAAGGAAGGTAAAAGAGAAGATACAAAAGAGAAATTTGAGCATAGTAGCCAAGAAAAATAGATGTGTCCTTTGAAAGGTACAAATATGGAGAGACGAAATAGTTTGAGTTTATTTGTGGGAGGCATTTACTTAATCCTAAGGGGATCAAGATAAAAAGGTAGTGCACAATCGAACCTAAGTTGTCCCAATGACAATATAGCATTACGCCATGGAGAGATAAGCAAAGGGAAGGAGAAGTGGACATAACTCCAAATAATGCATCTGAAGATGTGTGAGAAGAGGAGAAGAGTTGACCTGTAGCTAAAAAAGATGCAACATTGTTTGTGCACGTCATGTAAGAACTACTATGATAGGTTATCCAAAATTAGCGTGAAGCAGATCAGGGGAGTGAAATTTTCATTGCACGCAAGGAAAATGAGTTATTGCTGATTGAGAGCACGGTGAGAGATCATCAGCCTGAAACTAACCAGGAATAACAACTAAAGGGAATATCAATCAAAGCACATAGAAGGAAGTGCACGATAATAAAGGAAGAAGAAAAGGTAGGAGTCAATGGACCCCATTAAGACTTTCGGGCCACTAAGTGCATCAAGCAAAGAGAAATGGAGGTCAAGGGTAGCCGAAGAACCATGCAGACATTTCTCATGAGAAACACATGGAAGAATAGCATGCAATTATACCTACTCACCATAAGTGACATAAGGAAGAGAGTGCACATAATAAAGGAGAAGTGAAATGTGCAGAGGGAAATGGAAAGTATGAAGACCTTTTGGAGGAGATGGACGAACAAGAATGGGCGAAAAACCATGAGAGATGAAAGTGGGTGCAAACCCACAAGATACGGACATGGGAATATGCCCACTAAGAGACAAAGGTGGGCATAGGTCCATAAGAGTAAACAAAGGTGGGCATAGGCCCACAAGAGGAAGAAAGGGAAGGAAGATGAAGCATATAAGATATAGGTAGAGGAGGATAGTGAACCTACTTAGGTGCCACATTGGGCGGATGAGAACACTGTGGTCAAGATAGCGGACCAAAAAGATAGTTCTACCACTCCAACACTATTTGTAAGTAGGAGTTCACATTTTAATTACATAGGGAGTTTGATGGAGGAGCATCATAGGGGAATTTGTAATCTTACATCAGATAAAAATAGAGTCAGTTAAATGAGAAATAAATAACTCTAGTTGTGCACGATTACATGGACCACACAAGATTCCATCTGTGTGAAAGGAAGGTGGTTAAGAGTTGTGCAGGGAGTTAAACAATAAAAAGGGGTACAACTTTTTGCTAAGCCAAGAAGCACACTTACAAATTTAAAAAGCACACAAAGATGCACTAGGGATAGGAAGAAAGGTGCAGAGATAAAGACTCATTCAATAGTGTATGAAGGAACTGAACCCTACAAAGTTCCAAGAACTATGGCATGAATGGAGTTGTACACTAAAGGTGTGCTTCACACAAACAAGGAAAGTTGCGACCAAAGCCAAGTTCAAACTTGAGCAACAGATGCACAAAGAGTTGAGCTTATCAAGGGAGCACATTAGAGCAGTGCATTGTCACAGTCGACGGGCGGTCAAATGTGCCTAGAATGTAATCAGCCAACGAAGGAGCTCTAAGGTACCCAGTGTGAAATGATGATGGAAGTTGAAAAGAGGATATTTTGTTGTACAAGGCACACAAAAACCCTGACACAGGGCATTTGACGTAAGTCTACATAAGTAGAAGATTGTGGGATAAGCAATTATTTGTGGGGACCTATTGTTAGCCTTTCCTTTAGCTAGGTTAGTACTACAAATGATGTGACAACAAACGGGACTGACAAGATCTATTTGTGCAGCTCGAGGTCCATAAAAGTTTGTTACTTCTAGGGTAGGTTTGTAGACTGGCATAAAGTCAAATTAAATGAAGTTGGCCAATTGCATTGGAATTCAGTGATGCAACCAAAGTTTAGGCAACTATAAAAAGGGGTCTTGGTTTAGAATTTGTAATGCTCAGAAGCCAAGGAAGAACTTTGTTAGAGTGATCCCATAAAGGGACAAAGAAAATCATCTGAGGCTAGACAAAGAGAAAAAGAACTTTAAAGATAGGTGAAGGCTTGTAGTCATGATCGAATGGTAGTTTAAGGACACCATAGTCCAAAGAAAGGGAGATACTGATATCTATGTCTGAAGATTGGATTAAGTAGAGCTGAGAGTTCAATATACGACTACAAAGCTTATATTATCTTGTAACACTTGAAGTTAAGGAATAAAATGCTTTATTAGCATGATCAACTACGTGGAATTCTAAAGGTTGCACGGTTAATATATCCCTTCACTGGGACCCCTGATGTAAAGGAAAATGAGCCTAAAGAAGGACAAGTTCTAGAGGACCTTGGACCAGGAGAAACTTCCCTAAAGGAAGCACCAAAAGAAGAAGTGGGAGTTGTTGTAGGAAAAGAAGAGTTTCCTAGAGACCAACTGGAAGTTGTTCTGTGAATCAAAAATGAGAGAGAGGTGCATGGGTCCAACAGTGTGCCAAAGGAAATAAAGGCATTGGTGCAAGCACCAACTAAAGAGAGCTTGAGTGCCAATGCAAACAACATTGTGCCAAGGGATGAGGAAGGTGAAAGAGAAGTTGCATAGGTGAAATTCAAACACAACAACGATGCAAAAGAGAGGTGTTCTACATAAAGCACAAACATAGAGAGGCAAAAGAGCCCAAGTCTATCTGTGGCAGGGATTTGCCTAAAGCATTAGGGGAAGAAGATAAAGAGGTAGTGGCTTGTAGTGGATAGTAAGTTATCCCAAAGACAACAAAGCATTACACCATGGAGAGACATGCAAAGGGAAGGATAAGTGGGCATAACTCCATAAAAGGCATCCAAAGATACATGAGGAGAGGAGAAGAGTCGACTTATACCTAACAAAAATGCAACATTATTTGCACATGACATGGATGAGATACCGGGAGGGGTTAGCCTAAATCAGCCTGAAGCTGATTAAGGGAGTGCAATTTTCATTACATAGAAGGAAAAGGAGTCACTACCAATTGGGAGCAAGGTAGGAAGACATCAACTTGAAACTAACTACAAACAATGCTTGAAAGGGATATCAGTCCAAACACAAAGAGCGAAGTGCATCACTAGAGAGGAAGAAAGGGAAAGGAGCTTAAATTTTAGTTACCTTGAGGCAACCAACTAGATGGGTGATTATACCACTCCACCCCTTCTTGTAAGGAGCGTAAATTTTAATTACCTTACGAGTCTAATGCAGGAGCATCCTAGGTGAATTGTTTATGTTGCATCAGACAAAAACATAGTTAAACACCTAGAACTAAACCAACTCTAGCTATGTAGGTTAAATGGCAGAACACCTTTAAAGGTTGTTATAGACTGCACAGAAGGAATATGATTGAGAGTTGTGCAAGGAGTTAGAGAATAAGGAGGGGGTACCTATTTTTATTAAGGTAAGCAACGTACACACAAAGCTTTGAAGTACATAAAGATGCACTAGGGATAGGAATCAAGGTAGAAAAGTAAAGGCTCGTACAATAAAGCACAAAGGAACCGATGCCTATAGAGTGTAAAGGAACATGGAACAAAAGAAGTTATTTGTTGAAGGTATGCTACACGAGAATAGGGAAAGTTATACGAATGAGATGCAAAGAGTTGAGCTTTAAAAGGGATCACATTAGAATAGTGCGAATTGAGGGGCACACAAATGCCGCTACAACGTACTCAACTAGTGAAGGATCTCTAAGGTACATAGTGTGCGATGATGATGGTGCCTGAAAGAAGAGTCTGGAGCACAAGGGCAAGCAAAAATCCAGGTGCAAGGAATTCAATCGATAAGATCTACGTTGTGAGGATATCTTCTAACAACACTCAGACTTACATGGATCAAAGTCCATAAAAGACTATGCTAATTCTAGGGTATACAAACTTGTGTAGACTCCCATTGAATAAAGTTGTAGACCAATTACATGGGAAACAGGGGAAGCAACCAGAACTTAGGCAAATATAAAAAGGGGTCTTGGTCTAGCATTTTTAATGCTTTAAAGTAAAGAAGGATACTTTGTTACGCTGATCCCGTAAAGGAACAAGGAAAATTTGTCTAAGGATAGACAGATAGAAAGGGAGCTTCACATGATAAGTGAAGGCTCATGGTCATAAGCAAATGGTAGTCTATGGACACTATAGTAGAGAGAGACACTTAAAGGACTCGACTAAGAAGCGCTGAGATATCAATGCACACGTGCTAAGCTTATATTATCTTGTAACACCTGAAGTTTTGGAATAAGTCTTTATTAGCATGATCCACTACGTGGAACTCTAAGGGCTACATGGTTAATGCATCCCTTCACCAAGACACTGATCTCAACTGGCACTAGTTTGATATTAAAGAAAGGTGGTGAACCTTGAAGGATGCAAGAAGAAAGGATAAACCTGCAAGTGTGATATGAAGTAGCAAAGAAAAAGCTAGTAAATGGTTGAACGTGAGGCAACTAGCATAGCATTACTCGCCAATGTGAAGGTAGGTAGATAGTGAGTAAGTGGAAGATAAGCAAAGAGAACCCTCAGAAGGGATGAGTACATAAGATCGCAGAGTGAGACTTTGTAACAACAGTTCTTAAGTTCAAGCACCTACGTAGGATTACAATGGAGATTGCAAAAATAGGTAGTGTAAGTTGAGGTTGTAAGCAACACTCAGGGGTGTTATTTGAGAATTGAGAGACTACCAACCTTGACACAGTCATTGATGGAATGGAGATGTGAAGCATTGACAAATTATTGTAAGTGAGATAGTCGATCACAATGAGGACATATCATAGAATGTGAGGCGGTTCAGAGGCATGAATGAGGAGAAAACACTACCAAATTATCGATCGTGAGGTAGTTTACAAGTAAAGATCAAATGGGTTGTAATAAATCAAGTGAAATGGATGATGATGTCGATAGATCATCAACTGTGAGGCAGTCAAGGTACACGAGCATCTTCTAATTAGTGTATCGAGGAGAAGGTACCAAGTAAAGTTGTTATCCATGAAGTGCAGATGGATAGAGAATGAGGAGCACAAAAGATGGCTCAGTGTAAAGCAAAAATGAGACATGACCTGAAGTCATAAGTCTCGATGAAAATGGAGATAGCCTCCATGTTGCAAGCACTATAGGAAAGGATGGTGTAGGTGGAAAGAAAAGCCATTGGGAGGGAAGATCCCAAAGATAAGCAGGGAGAGACATATAGGAGGAAAGAGCCCACAGAGGTTTTGAGGTATGCCGAGAATAATCATGACCCTAAAATGCAAAGGTTCTCCAAAAAAAGGCCTCGAGTAGATGGAGTGGGTCTTATATGACAAAAGTTATTTTGTGTTGAAAGATGTAAAGAAATCCATAAAGGTGGAGTATGCACAAAATATGCTCTATGATAACATAGTAAATCGCTATAGAGACCTCCAAGATAGGAGATAGAAAAGCAATAAAAGGGTTAAATGTTGGCAGCATATAGCTTCCAAACTATAGAAACAAGTAGTGCATCCAGAATGCCATTTCAAATAGAGGAGAAAACACAAAATCCACAGAAGGTAACCTTCAAAGCCTCGCCCCCAAAGTAAAGAAGAGCGTGTTACCATGAAAGGCGATGCACAGGAGGAGCCAACATGGGTGCAGTGCTGAGGTCAGAGAGAGCCCTTTGAGAAAATGAAAGAGTAGGAGCTAATGGTGATCTTGGAAGTTGTTGAGCAGAAGGCTACACAAAAAAGATGCGTAAGACGTAGAGGCAAAGAAGGTTATTTCACAGAAGTAACAATTGAAGTGAAATAGAGAAGAAACTCAAATAAAGCAGCGTAAAATGAGTGAAGGCAAGGTGGATATCATTCCATACGCCAACGAAAGTGTATGAAGGTGTGCAAAGTGTAGGAGCAGTCTGCACAGTCACAGGGGCACATAAGAAGAACCCAAGAAGAAGCACAGGTGTTCTTGTTCTCATAAAGGAAGATGTGCCGAAGGAAGGGGTGAGAACCCTAGATCCCAATAAAGTAGTGGAATGTAGCATAACAACAATGATAGAGAGGGATGTTGGAGCAATTGTCGATATGAAGTAGTGTGCGATGGATAGAACACAACCTTTAGCCCTAGAGACAAAGGAAAAGGAGCTTGAGGAAGGAGAGGCTCTAGGGGACTTTTGACAAGGAGAAGCTTCCCTGAAATAAGCTTAAAAAGTATAAGCCAACATTAAAAAGATTTAAAATGGAAGCCACCAGTGATATTGAAAGGTGATGAGGAGAACATTGGGTAAAGAAGTTCCATAAAAAGCAAAGACAAAGAAGGTGGTTGTGCCAAAGCAACAACAAAGGAACAAAGCCAAGAAGAAACTCAGTTGCAATTAAGTACAACATGTGAAGGAAGGGTGGATATCATTCCACAAATGGATAGACAAATCTCTATTAGAGAAGGAGATGGAAAGGCAAGAATAGGGTGCATAGTTGGGACCAAATGGCTTCCAAACTACTAAACCATGTAGTGCATTCAAAAGGCCATCTCAAATGGAGAAGATTTGAAAGCCAAAAAAAGTAACTTGCAAAGCCTCATCACCAAAGTGAAGAATAAAATATTTCCATGAAGAGTGACATAGAGCAGGAACCAACATGGGAGCAACACGTAGGTCAGAAGGAGCCCTTTATGGCAACATTAAAAATATTAAAAAGTGGGACCCAACACCGATCTCGAAAGGCACTGAGAAGAACACTGGGTAAAGAAGCTGCATAAGAAGCAAAGGCAAAAAAGGTTGTTATACCAAAGCAACAATAGAGGAGTGAAGCTGAGAAGAATCTCCATTCTAGCAAGCTGCAATAGGTGAAGTCAAAGTAGATATCATTCCATAAGAGCCAGTGAGAGCGTAAGAAGGTGTGCAAGGTGTAGGAGCAGCCTGCACAGAGACAAGTGTGCAAAAGAAGAACCCTTAAAAAAGGACAAGTGTTATTGTGCTCACAGTGGAGGATGCATCGAAGAAAAGGTTAAGAACCCTAGATCCTCATAAAGCAAAAGATTGTTGCACAACAACAACAACATAAAGGGATGATGGAGCCATTATCCATATGCAGCGGCATGTGATGGATAGAAGATAACCTTTAGCCCCTGATGCAAAGGAAAATGACCCTAAGGAAGGAAAGGCTCTAGAGGACCTTCGACCAAGAAAAACTTCCTTGAAGGAAACATTGAAAGAATAAGTAGCAGTACATGCTGCACAAGGATAAGAAAAGTCAACTAGACATCAATTGGGACTTGTTGAGTGAAGCAGAAATACGAGTGATGCACATAGATCCAAAGGTGTGCCAAAAAAATAGAGGCATTAGTGCAAGTACCAACTGAAGAAAGCTTGAGCGCAAATGCTAACAACATTATGCCAAGGAATGAGGAAGGTGAAAGAGAAGTTCCCTGGGTGAAATTCAAGCACAACCTGGGAAAAGAGATATGTCCTTTATAAGGCACAGACACAAAGAGGCAAAATAGCGCAAGTGTATTTGAAGCAGGCATTTGCCTAAACCATTAGAGGAAGAAAAGAAAGAGGTGGCAGCTTGTAACAAAACCTAAGTTATCCCAAAGGCAATAGAGCATTGTGCCATGGAGAGACATGCAAAGGGAAGGAGAAGTGGCAATAACTCCATAAAAGGCATCTAAAGATGTATGAGGAATGGAGAAGCATTGCCCTGTAGCTACCAAAAATGCAACATTGTTTGCACATGACATGGATGAGCTACCAATAGGGGTTAGCTAAAATCATCCCAAAGCTGATAAAGGGAGAAGAAGAGTTGACTAGAGAGAAAATGGGACTTGTTGAGTGAAGCAAAAATGTGAGTGATGCAGATGGGTCCAAAGGTGCACTAAAGGAATTAGAGGTGTTGGTGCAAACACAAGCTAAAGAAAGCTTGAGCGCCAATGCAAACAACATTATGCCAAGGGATGAGGAAGGTGAAAGAGAAGTTGTACTAGTGAAATTCAAGTGCAACCTTACAAATAAGATATGTCCCTCATAAGGTACATACATATAGTGGCAAAAGAGTGCAAGTCTATTTAGGGCAGGCATTTGCTTAAAGGAGTAGAGGAAGAAAAGAAAGAGGTAGTAGCTTGTAGTAGAACCTAAGTTATCCCAAAGACAACAGAGCATTACGCCATGAAGAGACACACAAAGGGAAGGAGAAGTGGGCATAAATCCATAAAAGGCATTCAAAGATGCATGAGGATAGGAGAAGAGTTGCCATGTAGCTAACAAAAATATAACATTATTTGCACATGACATGGATGAGCTACCAGGAAGGGTTAGCCAAAATCAGCCCAAGGTTGATCAAGGGAGTGCAATTTTAATTACATCAAAGGAAAAGGAGACTTCTGATTGGAAGAAAGGCAGGAGGCCATTAGCTTGAAAATAAATAAAAACAATGCTTGAAGGGGATATCAGTCCAACCACAAATAGTAAAGTGTACGACAATAGAGGAAGAAGAAAAGTTGGGAGTTGATAGACCCCATAAAGACTTGCATGCCACTAAGGGCATCAAGCAAAGCTCAATTAAGGACAAGGGCATTCGTAAAGCTACATACACATACCCTGTGAAAAACATGAGGAACTATAGCATGTAAGTATACCTACTTGCCACGGGAAATAGAAGAAAGAAAGTATGCATAACAAAAGAGAACGGAAAGGTACACAAAAGGAAGGAAATGAAAAGTATGAAGACCTTTTGGTGGAGGTGGATGGACAAGAGTGGCCATAGACCCATGAGAGACAAAAGTGGGTGCAAAACCATGAGAGATAAATCTGGGCATAGACCCAGAGGAGACGAAGGTGGCAATAGGACCACAAGAGCAAATAGAGGTGGACGCAAACCCACAAGAGGAAGAAAGGGAAAGGAGCTTGCATTTTAATTACCTTAAAGCAATAGACCAGAAGGGTGGTTCTACCACTCCTACCAATCTTGTAAGAAAGAACTTACATTTTAATTACCTTTGGGGTCTTATGTAGGAGCATCACTGGGGAATTGGCTGTGTTGCATCAGAAAAAAAAATAGTCAAACAAGGGAGAAATAAACCAACTGTAGCTATGCAACTTAAATGATAGAACATT
This sequence comes from Torreya grandis, assembly GCA_037957365.1. NCBI lineage: Eukaryota > Viridiplantae > Streptophyta > Pinopsida > Cupressales > Taxaceae > Torreya > Torreya grandis. The sequence goes on along the minus strand of JARHVA010000051.1, from coordinate 5,771,985 downwards.
TTTAAAGGTTGTAAAAGGCTATCATAAATCTACGATAGCTCTATAGACTCCCGTAGACTCCCATCAAATGAAGTTGTTGGCCAATTGCATGGGAGACAGGGGAAGCAACCCAAGTTCAGGTAACTATAATTAGGTGTCTTGCTCCAGCATTTTTAAATCTCTAAAGCCAAGGAGGATAATTTATTAGGGTGATCTCATAAAGGAACAAGAAAATTTTCTCTAAGGAGAGACAAATAAAAAGGGAGCTTCACATGACAGGGGAAGGCTCATACTCATGAGAAAATGGTAGTCTATGGACACCATAGTAATGAGAGAGACACATAGATCTATATCTAAGGACTGGACTAAGTACAGCCGAGAGCTCAATGTACAATTACAAATTTATTATATCTTGTAACACCTAAAGTTAAGGAATAAAATCCTTTATTAGCATGATACACTGCATGGAACTCTGAAGGCTGCATCGTTAATGCATCCCTTCATCAGGACTCCTGATCTCAACTGCTATTAGTTTGATATCAATTCAAGGTCATGAACCTTGAGGGATGTAAGAAGAAAGCATAAACCTGTAAGCAAGATATAAACTAATAGATAAAAAGCTCGCAGATAGTTGAACATAAGGGAGGTAGGTAGATAGTAAGTAGGTGGAAGATAAGCAAAGATAACCTTCAAATAGGACGAGTACATAGGATTATGAAGGGAGACTTTATAATAATAATTCTTAAGTTCAAATACCTACATACGATTGTGATGGAAAGTGTAGGAACACGTAGTGTAAGAAGTTATGATGTTGAAAGAAACCTGCAAGAGTGTTGCGTGAGAACTGAGTGATCGCCAACCTTGATGCAGTCATTACTGGAAACAAGAGGTGAAGCATTGACAAATTGCTATAAGTGATGTAATTGAGAACAACTAGGATAGATCACCGAATGTGAGGTGATGAAGAGGCATGGATGAGAAGAAATCATTGACAAATTATTGACTGTGAGGCAATTCGCAAGCAAAGATCAAATGGGTTGATAATGTGTCAATTGAAATAGATGACAGTGTCGACAAATCATCAACTGTGAGGTAGTCAAGGTGCATGAGCATATTCCAATTAGTGTATTGGGTAGAAGGTACCAAATAAAGTGGTTCTCCATCAAGTACAGATGAATAAAAAAAGAGGAGCATGGAAGATGGCTCAACGAAAATCAAAAACAAGATGTGACCTAGAGTTGTAGATGTTAAATAAAATGAAGGAGATAGCCTCCACGTTGTAAGCTCTATAGAAAAGGGCAGTGCAAGTAAAAAAGAAAAATTGTTAAATAAAATGGAGATAGCCTCCACGTTGTAAGCTCTATAGGAAAGGACAGTGCAAGTAAAAAAGAAAAATTGTTGGGAGGGAGGATCCTAAAGAGAAGCAGAAAGAAACCAATCAAAGGAAAGAGCCCACAGAGGTTTTGTGGCATGCCAAGAATAAACCTGAAATTGAAACACAAAGGTTCTCCAGAAAAAAGGCCTTGAGTAAAATTATCGAGTGTCTTAGATGTTGAATCTAATTTCATGTTGAAAGATGTAAAGGTATCTATAAAGGTGGAGTATGTACAAAAATTGCTTTGTGATAATGCTGGTAAATGGCTGCAAAGATCTCCAAGAGAGAAGGAGATAAGAGGAGAAGACTCAAAAAAAGAATAAGGTAACCTTCAAAGCCTCGCCCATAAAGTAAAGAAGAGAGTGTTGTCATGAAAGGCGATGCAACAAAAGAGCTAGTGGGGGAGCAGCACAAAGGCCAGAAAGAGCCTTTTGAGAAAATGAAAGAGCAAGAGTTAATGCTAATCTCAGAAGGCATTGAGGATAAGGTTGTACAAAGAAGATGAGTAAGACACAGAGGCAAAGAAGGTTATTTCATGGAAGCAAAAATAGAGGAGCAAAGCCAAGAAGAAACCCAGTTGCAGTAAAGTGAAATGAGTGAAGGCAAGGTGGATATCATTCCACATGAGCCAATGATAGTGCATGAAGTTGTGCAAGGTGTAGTAGTAGTCAGCAAAGAGACATAGGCACATAAGAAGAACCCTCCAGAGAGCATAGGTGTTCTTTTGCTCACAGTGAAGGATGCACCAAAGGAAGGGTTGAGAACCCTAGATTCCCATAAAGTAATGGATTGTAGCATAACAATGACTAAAGGAAGAAGTCACAGGAGATGCTATAAAAGGAGAAGAAGATTTGCATAGAGAACAACTGGGAGTTGTTGAGTGCAGTTGAAATGAGAGTGAGGCACATGGGTCTATAGGTGAACATGAGGAAATAAAGGCACTAGAATGAGCACCAGCTAAAGAGAGCATGAGCGCTAATGCAAATAACATTATGCCAAGGAGGAAGGCAAAGGAGAAGCTCCATAGGAGAAATTTGAGCATAGCAGTGAAGAAGAAGAGATGTCTCCTTTCAAAGGCACAGAGATGGATAGACAAAAGAGTGTAAGTTTATTTGTGGGAGGCATTTACCTATATCCTCAGGGGATCAAGATAAAAAGTTAGTGTGCAATTGAACCTAAGTTGTCCTAAAGACAACATAGCATTATGCTATGGAGAGATGCAAGAAGGGAAGGAGAAGTGGACATAAATCCATAGAAGGCATCTAAAGCTACGTGAGGAGAGAAGAAGAATCAGCTAGCAGCTAATAAAAATGCAACATTGTTTGCACATGCCCTGGAAGAGCTACTATGACAGGTTAGTCAAAATCACTTCGAAGATGATCAAGGTAGTACAATTTTCATTACGCACAAGGAAAAAGAGTTATTACCGATTGGGAGCAAGGTAGGAGACTGACGACCTGAAATTGACCAGGGACAATGACTAAAGGGGATATAAATCCAAGCTCATCGAGGGAATTGTGTGATAATAAATTAAGAAAAGGTGGCAGTCAATGGACCCCATAGAGATTTCCATACCACAGAGGGCAAAAAGCAAGGAGACAAGGGCACATTATAAGAACCTGGAAGAGAGCATAGGTGTTCTTGTGCTCACAATGGATAAGAAAGGGTTGAGAACCTCAGGTCACCATAAACTAATGGATTGTAGCCCAACAATGACGATAGAGAGGGAATTTTGATCAAATTTTGATATACAATAGTGTACAATGCACAAAAGATAGCCTTTAGCCCTAGATATAAAGGAAAATGAGCTTGAGGAAGGAAAAGCTCTAGGGGACCTTTGACCAGGAGAAACTTACCTAAAGCACTAAAGGAATAAGCAACAGGAGATGCTACAAATGGAGAAGAGGAATTGCATAGAAAATTATTGGGAGTTATTAGAGTCCAGTTGAAATGAGAGTGAAGCACATGGGACCAAATGTGCACCATAAGAAATAGAGGCACTAGAGCAAGCACCAACTAAAGAGACCATGAGCACTAATAAAAACAACATTGCACCTAGGAAGGAGTAAGGCAAAAGAGAAGCTGCACAGGATAAATTCAAGCATAGCAGTCAAGAAGAAGAGATGTGTCCTTCGAAAGGCACAAAGATGGAGAGATGAAAGAGTGTAAGTTTATTTATGGGAGGCATTTACCCATAACCTGAGGGGATCAAGATTAAAAGGTAGTGTGCATCTGAATCTAAGTTGTCCCAAAGATAACAAAGCATTACTCATGGAAGAATAAGATGGGATCAAGGGTAATGGAAGATCCATGTAGACATACCACATGAGAAACACATGGAAGAATAGCATGCAAGTATACCTACTTGCCAAAGGTGACATAAGGAAGAGAGTGCACATAACAGAGGAGAAGTAAAAGGTGCACAGAACGAAAGAAAGGAAAGGTATAAAGACCTTTTAGAAGAGATGGATGAACAAGAATGGGTGCAAACCCATGAGAGATAAAATTGGTTGCAAACCCACAGGAGATGGAGGTGAGCATAGGCCCATAACAGATGAAGGTGGAAAAGGCCCATAAGAGTAAACAGAGGTGGGTGCAGAACCACAAGAGGAAGAAAGGGAAGGAAGATGAAACATATCAGATCTAGGCAAAGAAGGATAATTTATGGCCCAAGGAAGGTCTGGAAAAGAAAGAAGCATTAAGTGAGCTTGTTCAGGGCCACATCGGGTGGATGAGAACATTGTTATCAAGACAACCAACCAAAAAGATAGTTCTACCACTCCAACACTATTTGTAAGCAAGAGCATCTGACAAAAATAGAGTCAGTCAGTGAGAAATAAACCAACTCTACTTGTGCATGGTTACATGGACCACATAAGAGTCCACATGCATGGAAGGAAGGTGACTGAGAGTTGTGCAGGGAGTTAGAGAATCAAAGGGGGTACAAGTTTTACCTAAGCCAAGCAGCACACTCGCAAAGCTACAAAGCGCCTCAAGATGCACCATGGATAGGAAACAAGGTTCAAAAGTAAAGGCCTGCTCAATAGTCCATGAAGGAACTGAGGCCTACAAAGTTATGAGAACTATAACATGGAAGTAGTTGTTCATTGAAAATGTGTTTCACAAAAACTAGTAAAGTTGCAACCAAAACTAGGTTTAATCTTGAGAAATTAATGCACAAAGAGTTGAGCTTACCAAGAAAGCACATTAGAGCAATGCACAATCACAATCGAGGGGTACTCAAATCTGCCTATAACTTAATCACCCAATGAAGGACCTCTAAGGTACCTAGTGTGTGATGATGGCACGTGGAAAGGAGGAGATTTTGAGGTACAAATGTGCGCAAAAGGCCAAAAACAGGGCATTTGATGCAATCCTAAGGAAGTAGAAGATAGTTGGATAAGCAATTAGTTGTGAGGACCTATAGTTAGCCTTTTCTTAGGCTAGGTTAGTATTGCAAATGACGTGACAACAAAAGGGATTGACAAAATCTACTTATACAGCTCGAGGCTTGTAAAAAGCTGTGCTACTTCTAGGGTAGGTTTGTAGACTTGTGTAAAGCCACATTAAATGAATTTGGCCAATTGCATGGGAATTCAGCGAAGAACCCAAAGCTCAGGGAACTATAAAAAGGGGCCTTGGTCCAAAATTTGTAATGCTCAGAAGCCAAGGTGGAGACTTTGTTAGTGTGATCCCATAAACGGACAAAAAAATTATCTGAGGCTAGACAATTAGAAAAGGATCTTCATAGATAGGTGAAGGCTCATAGTCATAAGTGAATAGTAGTCTAAGCATAACATAGCAGATAAAAAGAGAGATACTTATATCTATGTCTGAGGACTCGACTAAGTAGAGCGGAGAGCTCAATATATAGTTGTAAAGCTTATATTATTTTTTAACACCTAAAGTTAAGGAATAAAATGCTTTGTTAACATGATCCACTCCATGGAATTCTAAAGGATGCATGGTTAATGTATCCCTTCACTAGGACCCCTAATCTCGGCCAGCACCAATATGATATCAAAACAAGGTTATGAACCTTGAGAGCTATAAAAAGAAAAGATAAACTTGCAAGTGAGATACAACTAGCAGTTGGAAAGTTAGTTGATCATCAAACATGGCCAACTAGTTGAGCATCATTCATCACCATGAAGGAGGTAGGTAGATAGCGAGCGAGTGGAACATAAGAAAAGAGAACACTTGGTAGGGACGAGCAACATAGGATCGTGGAGTGAAAATTTGTTAGAGTAGTTCCTTACTACAAAGCACTTATGTAAGATGGCGATGAAGAGCACAATAGTAGGTAGGGTAAGAAGTTATGAGGTTATAAGCAACCCTCAGGAGTATTGTGGGAGCACTGATAGATGTTTTTGACCATGAGGCAATCATTGTAATAGAAAGGAGAGGTGAAGCATCAATAAATTGTTAGAAGTGAGGTATCCAAGTAAAACACAGACAGATCGTTGAATGTGAGGTAGTCTAGATGAATGGATTAGGAGAAATCATCGATAGATAGTCGACCATGAGGTAGTTCACATGCAAAGAAAAACTGGTTTAGTAATGAATCACGTGAACGCAATGAATATGCCTATATATCATCGAATGTGAGGTAATCGGGCTATGGGAACATCTTTTAATCAGCATATTGGGTGTAAGGTGCCAAAAAAGCTTGTTCTCTATAAAACACAGATGGATAGAGAATGAAGAACACAGAAGATGACTCAGCTAGAAGCCAAAATGAGGCATGACCCATAGTTGTAGAACTCAAAGAAAATGGAGATAGATTCCATTTTGTAGATGCTACAGGAAAGGATGACACAAACTGAAAGAAAAATGGTTGGGAGGAACCATACCATAGAGAAGTAAGGAGAGACCCATGGGAGGAAAGAGCCCATATAAATCCTGATGTGAATCTAGAATTAGATTAAAGCTGAAGCCCAAAGGTTCTATAGAAAAGAAGGCTATGAGGAAATGGTGGAGTGGATTGAATGTCAAGCACTAATTCACATTGAAGGGTGTAAAGGACTCCATAAAGGTGGAGTATGTAGTGAAAAGGCTCCGTGATAGCATAGTAAAGGGCTGGAGAGATCTCCATTAGAGAAGGAGATAGAAAGCCAAGAAGAGGCTTCAGAGTTGGGAAAAGATGACTTCTAAACTACTGAACCAAGTAGTGCATTTAGAAGGCCACTCAAATGGAGAAGACTCGAAAGCTGCAAAAAGGAACCTACAAAGCCTCGCCACTAAATTGAATAAGAGAATGTTGCCATGAAGGGTGACACATAGGAGGATCCCTTATGGGAGCAACGTAGAGGTCAAAAGGAGCCCTTCCTAGCCATATTAAAAAGATTAAAAGTGGGAGACAACACCGATCTCAAAAGGTGTGGAGGAGAACATTGGGTAAAGAAGTTTCATAAGAAGCAATGGTAAAGAAGGTTGTCGTGCCAAAGCAACAACAGAGGAGCGAAGCCAAGAAGAAACTCGATTGCAATAAGGTGGATATCATTTCACAAGAGCCAACGAGAGTGCAAGAAGGTGCGCAACATGTAGGAGCAACCTGCATAAAGACAAGGGCACATAAGAACCCTTAAGAGAGCACAAGTGTTATTGTGCTCAGGGTGGAGGATGCACTAAAGGATTGAAAACCCTAGATCCCCATTAAGCAAAAGATTGTTGTATAGCAACAACAACATAGAGCGATGCTAGAACAATTATTCATATGTAGTGGTGTGTGATGGATACAAGATAACATTTATCCCTAGGTGCAAAGGAAAATGACCCTGAGGAAGGAGAGGCTCTAGAGGACCTTTGACCATGAGAAACTTCCCTGAAGGAAGCACCAAAAGAAGCAACAGGAGATGTTTCAGAAGGAGAAGAAGAGTTGCCTAAAGACCAATTAGGAGTTGTTGAGTGAAGCAAAAATGAGAGTGAGGTGCATGGGTTCAAAGGTGCACCAAAAGAAAAAGAGGCATGGGTGCAAGCACCAACTGAAGAGAGCTTGAGAGAAAATGCAAACAACATTGTGTTAAGGGATGAGGAAGGTGAAAGAGAAGCTACACAGTTGAAATTCAAGCACAACAGCCATGAAAAAGAGATGTGTCCTTCATAAGGCATAGATAGAGAGAACACATGAGGTGCACATTAGACCAGTGCACAATCACAGTTAATGGGCATGGAAAATGTGCTTACAACATAATCAACTATCGAAGGAGCTCTAAGGTACACAATGTGTGATGATGATGGCCTATGAAAGGAGAGTATGAAGCACAAAAACACACAAAAGGCCAAGAGCAAGGCATTCAACGTAAAACCCAAGGAAGCAAAATAAAATTGGATGACTACTCAGTTGCAAGGATTTGCAATTACCTTTCCTTAGGCTAGGTCATTACTACAGCTGACACGACAACTTAAGGGATAAACAACAAGATCTACACTGTGAGGATATCTTCTCACAACACTTAGACTTGTGTAGCTTAGGGTCTATAAAAGGCTATGATAATTATAGCGTAAGTTTGCAGAATCACACAGGCTCCCATCAAAAGAAGTTGTAGGCCAATTGCATGGGAAATAGGCAAATCAACCAAAGTTTAGGCACCTATAAATAGGGGTTTTGGTCAAGCATTTTTAACAATCTGAACCCAAGGAGGTTATTTTATTAGCATGATCTCGTAAAGGTATAAGGAAAATTCATCTGAGTCTAGAGAGATAGAAAGGAAGCTTCACATGATAGGTGAAGGCTCGTAGCCATAAGTGAATGGTAGTTTATGGACACCATAGTAAAGAGAGAAAAACATAGATCTATATCTAAGGATTGGACTAAGTAGAGTCAAAATCTCAATGTACAATTGCAAAGCTTATATTATCTTACAACACCTGAAGTTAAGGAATAAAAGCCTTTACTAGCATGATCCATTGCATGGAAATCTGAAGGTTGCATGGTTAATGCATCCCTCCTGATGCATCCCTTCAGCAGGACTCCTGATCTCGATCAACACTAGTTTCATATCAAACCAAGGTCATGAACCTTAAGGGATGCAAGAAGAAAGGATAAACCTACAAGTGAGATATAAACTAGCAGAGAAAATGCTAGCAAATGGTTGAACATGAGGCAACTAGCATCGTAAAGGGAGACTTTGCAATAACAGTTCTTAAGTTCAAGCACCTACATATGATTGCGATGGAGAGTGTAATAACATATAGTCTAAGAAGTTGTGAGGTTGTAAGCAATCCATAGGAATGTTGTGTGAGAATTGAGAGATAGCTAGACTTGACATACTCATTATTGGAAAGGAGAGGTGAAGCATTGACAAATCACTATAAGTGGTGTGGTTGAGCACAAAAAGGACAGATCACCTTATGTGAGGTGGTCCAAAGATGTCGATGAGGAGAAAGCACTGACAAATTATCAATCATGTAGTTCATACACAAAGATCAAATGGGTTGATAATGAATCAAGTGGATGACCGGGCCAACAAATCATTAACCATGAGGCAGTTAATATGCACAGGTATATTCTAATATGTGTATCAGGTAGAAAGTACAAAATAAAGATGTTCTTCGTCAAGCGCAGATGGATAGAGAATGAGGAGCACAAAAGTTGGCTCAGTAAAAATAAAAAATGAGACATGACCTGGAATCACATATCTTAAGTAAAATGGAGGAGATAGACTCCACATCATAAGCAATGTAGGAAAGGAAGGAAGAAGGAAAACCATAGGGAGGGAGGATCCCAAAGAGGAATAGGGAGAGACCTATGGGAGGAAGGAGCCCTCAGAGGGCACACTGAGAGTAACCTAAAGGTGAAATATAAAGGTTCACCAAAAAAAAGGCCCTAAGAAAATGATGGAGTGGATATTAGATTTCAAATATTATTTCACATTGAAGGATGTAAAAGAATCCACAAAGGTGGAGTATGCATAAAAAATGATCTATGATAACGCAATAAATGGCTGCAGAGATCATCAAGAGAGGAGATAGAAAGGAAATAAGAGGGTGAAAAGTTGGCAACATATTATTTCCAAACTACAGAACCAAGTAGTGCATCTAGAAGGCCATCTCAAATGGAGGAGAAAACTTGAAAGCCGTAGAAATTTACCTTTAAAGCCTCGCCCCCAAAGTAAATAAGAGAGTGTGACACGAAAGGTGATGCACAGGAGTGAACTAAGTGAAGGCAATGTGGATATCATTCAACGCAATCCAATGACAGTGCATGATGGTGTGCAAGGTGCCAAGAATAAACCCAGTTGTAGTGGAGTGAAATGAGTGAAGGAAAAGTGGATATCATTCCACATGAACCAACAAGAGTGCATGAAGGTATGGAAGGTATAACACCAGTCTGCACAAAGATAGGGACACATAAGAATAACCCTAAAGAAAGCACAGGTGTTCTTGTGCTCACTATGGAGGATGCACCAAAGGAAGGGTTGAGAAACCTAGACCCCCATCAAATAATGGATTTTATCACAACAATGAGCATAGAGAGAGATTCAGAGCAATTGTGGATATGCAATAGCGCGGTATGGATAGAAGACAACCTTTAACCCCAGAGACAACGAAAAAGAACCTGAAGAAGGAGAGGCTATGGGGGACCTTTGCCCAAGAGAAACTTCCTTGAATGAAGTACTAAAGGAAAAAGCAACAAGAGATGCTACAAAAGGAGAAGAGTTGTATAGAGAATAATTGGGAGTTATTGAGTGTAGTTGAAATGAGAGTGAGGTACATGGGTCCAAAGGTGCGCTAAAGGAAATAGAGGACTAGGGCCAACACCAGCTGAAGAAAGCATGAGTGCTAATGCAAATAACATTGCCACAAAGAAGGAAGAAGGCAAAAGAGAAGCTGCACAAGAGAAATTTGAGCATAACAGCCAATTGGAAGATATGTGTCCTTAAGTAAAATGGAGATAGCCTCCATGTTGCAAGCACTATAGGAAAGGAAAGAATAAGGAAAAACCGTAGGGAGGCGGATCCCAAAGATAAATAGGGAGACACCTAAGGGAGGAAGGATCCCCAAGAGGTTTTGAGGCACATCGAGAATAACCTTGAAGCTGAAATGCAAGGGTTCTCCAGAAAAAAGCCCCTGAGCAAATGATGGAGTGGGTATTAAATTTCCAATGTTATTTCATGTTGAAGGATGTAAAGGAATCCATAAAGGTGGAGTATGCACAAAAAATGCTCTATGATAATGCAGTAAATAGCTACAGAGATCTCCAAGAGAGGAGGAGATAGAAAGGAAATAAGAGGGTGAAAAGTTGGCAATAGATTATTTCCAAACTACAGAACCAAATAGTACATCTAGAAAGCCATCTCAAATGGAGGAGAAAACCTGAAAGCCATAAAAATTAACCTTCAAAGCCTCGCCCCAAAAGTAAAGAAGAGAGTGTGACATGAAAAGCGATGTACAGGAGTGAACTGAGTGAAGGCAAGGTGGATATCATTCAACGTGAGCCAACGAGAGTGCATGAAGGTGTGCAAGGTGCCAAGAATAAACCCAGTTATAGTGGAGTGAAATGAATGAAGGAAAAGTGGATATCATTCCACATGAGCCAACAAGAGTGCATGAAGGTATGGAAGGCATAGCACCAGTCTGCACAAATACATGGACACATAAGAATAACCCTGAAGAGAGCACAGGGGTTCTTGTGCTCATCGTGGAGGATGCATCAAAGGAAGGGTTGAGAACCCTAGACCCCCATCAAGTAATGGATTGTAACACAATAATGACCATAGAGAGGGATTCAAAGCAATTGTGGATATGCAGAGTGCGCGATGGATAGAAGACAACCTTTAACCCCAAAGATAAGGAAAAGGAGCCTAAGGAGAGGCTCAAGGAGACCTTTGACCAAAAGAAACTTCCTTGAATGAATTATTAAAGGAAAAATCAACGAGAGATGCTACAAAAGGAGAAGAGTTGCATAGACAACAATTGGGAGTTATTGAGTGTAGTTGAAATGAGAGTGAGGCATATGGGTCCAAAGGTGCACCAAAGGAAATAGAGGCACTAGGGCTAGCACCAGTTGAAGAAAGCATGAGCGTTAATACAAAAAACATTGCCCCAAGGAGGGAGAAATGCAAAAAAAAAGCTGCACAGAATAAATTTGATAATAAAAGCCAAGTGGAAGAGATGTGTCCTTCAAAAGGCACAAAGATGGAGAGATGAAAGAGTGCAAGTTTATTTGTTAGAGGCATTTAGATAAATCCTAAGGGGATCATGATAAAAAGGTAGTGCGTAACTGATCCAAAGTTATCCCAAAGACAACAGAGCATTACACCATAAAGAGACATGAGAAGGGAAGGAGTAGTGGAGATAGCTCCACATAAGGCATCTGAAGATGCGTGAGAGGAGAAGAGTCAGCCTGCAACTAATAAAAACACAACATAGTTTGTGTATAGCCCATAAGAGCTACCATGATGGGTTAGTCGAAATCAGCATGAAGTAGATCAAGGAAGTGCAATTTGTATTGGAAGTAAGGAAAAGGAGTTATTGCTGATTGGGAGCAAGGTGGGAGATCATCAACTTGAAACTGACTATGAACAATGACTGAAGGGGACATCAATCCAAGTATGTAGAGGGAAGTGCACAACATTAAAGGAAGAAGAAAAGGTGGGAGTCAATGGACTCTATAGACACTTCCATGCCACTGAGGGCATCAAGCAAAGAGAAATGAAGGACAAGGCCAGCAGAAGAACCATGCAGACTCCCTTGATAAACACATGAAAGAATAACACACAAGTATACCTACTTGCCATAGGCGATATAAAGAAGAGAGTCTACATAATAGAGGATAAGCAAAAGGCACACAGAAGGAAGGAAAGGAAAGGTATGAAGACCTTTTGGAGGAGATGGATGAACAAGATTGGGCCCAAACCCATGAGAAACAAAAGTGGTGGAAAACCCATAGGATATGGAGGTGGGCATCGACCCACAAGAGTAAATAGAGGTGGGTGAAAAACCACGAGAGGAAGAAAGGGAAGGAAGAGGAAGCGTATTAGAGCCAAGCAAAGGAGGATAGTTTATGGCCCAATGAGGGTTTGAAAAAAAGAAAGCACTAAGTGAGCCTATGTAGGTGCCACATCGGATGGACGGGAACACCATGGTCAAGGCAGTGGATTAGAAAGATAGTTCTACCAAACCAACACTATTTATAAACAACTCATATTTTAATTAACTAGGATGTTTGATGTAGGAGCATCACAGACTAATTTGCAATCTTGCATCAGACAATTAGAGAATAAAAGGGGGTACAAGTTTTGGCTAAGCCAAGCAGTACACTTGCAAAGCTATAAAGCGCATAAAGATGTACTAGGGACAGGAAGGAAGGTGAATGAATAAAGGGTCACTCAACAATGCATGATGGAACCAAGGCCTACAAAGTTCCAAAAACCGTGGCACGAAAGGAGTTGTTCACTGAAGGTGTGCTTCACAAGAACAAGAAAACTTGCAACCAAAGCTAAGTCAAACTTGAGCAACAGATGCACAAAGAGTTGAGATTATCAAGGGAACACATTAGAGCAGTGCACCATCAGAGTCGAGGGGTACACAAATGTGCCTAGAACATAATCAGCTAGTGAAGGAGGTTTAAGGATCCCAATGTGTGATGATGATAGCACATGCAAAGGAAGTGATTTTGAGGTATAAGGGTGAGTAGAAAGCTAGGTGTAGAGAATTCAACGCAAGCCTGAGGAAGTAGAAGATAGATAGATAAGCAATAGTTAGACTTTCCTTAGGCTAAGTTAGTACTATAACTGACATGACAATAAAATGGACTGACAAGATCTACTTGTGCAGGTTGATGTCCATAAAAGGCTATGCTACTTCTAGGGTAAGTTAGTAGACTTGTGTAAAGCCTTATTAAATGAAGTTGGCCAATTGCATGGTAATTCAACAAAGCAACCAAAGCTTAAGCAAATATAAAAAAGGGGTCTTGGTCCAAAATTTGTAATGCTCAAAAGCTAAAAGACATTATTAGAGTGATCCCATAAAGGGACAAAAAAAATTGTCCAAGGCTAGACAAAGAAAAAATGAACTTCGTAGATAGGTGAAGGCTCGCAGTCGTGAGCAAATGGTAGTATAAGGACACCAAAGTAGAAATAAAGATACTTATATCTATGTCTGAGGACTAAACTAAGTAGATCTGGGAGCTCAATATATAGCTATAAAGCTTATATTATCTTGTGACACCCGAAATTAACGAATAAAATGCTTTTTAGCATGATCCACTGAATGGAATTCTAGGAAAATAGAGATAGTCTAGTTTAGAAGCCAAAATGAGACATGACCCAAATTTGCCAAACTCGAGCAAATTGGAGAGCCTCCATGTTGCAGACGCTACAAGAAAGGATGACATCGACAAAAAGAAAAATGGTTTGGAGGAAGCATACCATAGAGAAGTAGGGAGAGACCCATGGGAGGAAAGAGCTCATAGAGTATCTGATGTAAATCAAGAATTAGCTAGAAGTTAAAGTGCAAAGTTTCTCTAGAAAATAAGGCCCTGAGGAAATGATGGAGTGGATTGGCTATCGAGTGCTATTTCACATTGAAGGGTGTAAACGATTCCATAAAGTTGGAGTATGCATAGAAAAGGATTTGTGATAGCGTAGTAGATGGATAAAGAGATCTTTATTAGAGAAGAATATGGAAAGGCAATAAGAGGTTTCACAATGGGGAATAAATGGATTTCAAACTCTTGAACCAAGTAGTGCATTCAGAAGGCAATCTCAAATAGAGAAGACTCAAAAGTCACAAAAAGTAACATACAAAGCCTCACTACCAAAGTGAAGAAGAGAATGTTGCCATAAAGGGTAATGCACAAGAGTTGCCAGCATAGGAGCAACACGAAGGTTAGAAGGAGCACCTCATCATAACATCAGAAAGATTAAAAAGTGGGAGTAATCACCAATCTTCAAATGCATTGAGAATGTTTGGTAAAGGAGTTATGCAATTGGCAAAGGTGAAGAAGGTTGTGCCAAATCAACAACAAAGGAGCGAAGCCAAGAAAAAACTTGGTTAGAGTAGAGCACAACAAGTTAAGGCAAGGTGGATATCTTCCCAAAAGAGCTAGCAAGAGCACAAGAAGGTTCGCAAGGTGTAGGGGCAACTTGCATAGAGACAAGGGCACATAAGAAGAACCCTTAAGAGAGCACAAGTGTTATTGTACTCAAAGTGGATGATGCACTGATGGAAGAGTTGAGAACCCTCGATCCCCATAAATCAAAGGATTGGTTCACAACAACAATAACATAGAGGGATGCTGGAGTAATTACTCATATGCAATGGTGTGTGATGGATACAAGATAACCTTTAGCCTCGGATGTAAAGGAAAATGAGACTAAGGAAGGAGAGGATCTAAAGGACTTTCAACTAGGAGAAGTGTCCCTAAAAGAAGCACCAAAAGAAGGAGCAGTAGGAAATGTTGCAAAAAGAGAAGAAGAGTTTCCTAGAGAGCAACTAGGAGATGTTGAGTGAAGTAGTAATGAGAGTGAGGTGCATGGGTCCAAAGGTGCAGCAAAGGAAATAGAGGCATTATTGCAAGCACCAGATGAAGATAGCTTCTACACCAATGCAAGCAACATTGTGCTAAGGGATGAGAAAGGTGAAAGAGAAGATACATAGGTGAAATTCAAGCACAACAACCATGAAAAAGAGATGTGTCCTTCATAAAGCACAGACATAGAGAGGCAAAAAATCGTAAGTCTTTTTCGCCTAAAGCATTAGGGGAAGAAGAGAAAGACAACATATCAATATGCTATGGAAAGACATGCAAAGGGAAGGAGAAGTGGGCATAATTCCATAGTAGGAATCTGAAGATGCATGAAGGATGAGAAGAGTTGACATGTAGCTAATAAAAACACAACATTGTTTGCACACGACATAGATGAGCTACTAGGAAGGGTTAGCCAAAATCAGCCCGAAGCCAATCAAGGGAGTGCAATTTTCATTGCATGGAAGAAAAAGGAGTCACTACCGATTGGGATTAAGGCAAGAGGAGATCAACTTGAAACTAACTAGGAATAATGGTTTTGCCCAAATGACAGTGATTTTGTTCTCCAAGTGTAATGCTTCAATATGGATGCCCTAGAATGCTGAAATTCTAAGTTTTATTGCCCTTCACATCTTCATGAAACCCTAGAACTGATTATGTTTTCTGGCCAACACAAGTCTGAACATAATCTTGATGATCTGAACAATTGTAACCCCTGTATGGAGTCACCTCTAAAGACTAGAGGGTTTTCATCTTCAAATTTGATTGTAATGGATGGTTTTTGTCCTCAAAAATAGAAGTTGAAAGAATTCTAAAATCAATCGTGAATAATGAAAATTGAATAATCAATAATCAACAATTCTTTTTGGCCCCACTTGTCCTTTTATAAATTCACTTTTCCAATTTCACCCTAACCCTAAAAGTATTTAAAACACTTTAATTATTATAGTTTTGGACATTTAATAAATATTTCCTTTTTGGCCATGTTCCCAGAGAAAGAAATAAAGTAGTCGATGGCTTAGCCAATTGGGCTCTTGACAGTCATAACCTTGTATGTTATGGCTTGCCTCCTTTTTGGTGGTCATCCACGTTGGAAATAGATTTGAGGAACATTCTCAATTTAGATTTGTATCGATGAATATTCACATGTTCTCTTTTTTGTTTACTACCTAGGGTTGGACTATTAGCTTTTAATCTTGGCACATTAGAAGCTGTACACTTTGAATTTTCTATAATATAATTTTGATTTTTAAAAATAATAATAATAATACCTAAGTGTCATTTCTACACATTATAACATAGAGTAACTTAGGAAAACTTAAATGAATTGTTATTAGATTATTTCCCTCTTTAAATCCCCTTAGCCAATGGGAAATAAACTACGTTACTGGGTACGCCTATAAGCCCCAGTTGGTATGGGTATGATACATTTGGGTATGGGTACAGGAGGCGGTACGCTAGCCCTATGCCCAAGGTATGCCCCAACCCTTACGGGTATGGTTGGGTACATCTAAGGATGTACTCGAGTGTACCCACAAGGGTTGGGGCATACATTGGGCGTAGGGATGGTGTACCCCCAAGAAAAAAAATGTATTTTTTAATTTTTTCCTCCTTATTTTGCTAGTCAAAGTCAAATATGGACCTCAAAAAACATTTAAAAACATTTTAAAGTGCATTTACAACCCTAAAAGCATGAATCACACTCATTTTATTAAAAGATAACACATTTACCTTTCATTGCATTTTTACCTCCCATTGCATATTTTTTCACTCTTGTTGTTTCAATGGCTGATTGTGTTTTCAAAACGTGAACCTCAATCGATTCATCTGTATCTTTTTTATTAGGACTGTATATAATAGCTACGAAGGTTTGCCAGAGCAAGTCAGTAAGTCTTCCAGTTATTTGATCGTGTTTTGGCCTTGCCAAAATAAAGGGAATAAATTTTTGTAACATGATCAAGATGAGGGAGAGGTTAAAATCAATAATGTCTTTTTTTGCTTACCCTCTATGTCCCAAATATATGGTTCTCTAAGACTCTTTTTGTGTAATACATACAATAAAATCATTTGCATAGGCATAATACGAAAGCTCAACTCGTAAAACAGCTCAAAGAAGAGAATAGGCCATGGTCTTAAGTTGATTTAGCACTAGGTCATCTCATTATAATCTTCACCAAACTGCAGAGAATGCATTTTCTTTTGCCTTTTTTTAATCCATACATTGTAACATTTGCACTATGTACTTGTAATAAGACTAATCTATGTTTGACAATTGAATATTATGATATTTGGCATCGAATTATTAGTATTTTTTGTGGTTATTTAACTTATTATGTTTCCTCTATGCATATTATGTGGTTAACTTTGTTTATATGGCTATATTTTTATATTTTTAATTTTTTTATATATTTTTCTACGGTAGTACCTAGCCGTACCCAAACCCCCAAAAAAAAATCCCCCGTATCCACGTACCTGTACCCGTATTGGCTACTTAGGAACTAAAGATAGGCTTTGAGTCCTTTGATTTTTTTAATTTAGAAATGGGGACATTACATGACCTTGCTAGATGTGCTCAAAAAACTTTTGTGCCTTTCAATAATAATAACGGGGTACAAGTTTTGGCTAAGCCAAGCAAATCATGCACAGAGCTGCAAAGCACATAAACATAAACTAGGGATAGGAAGCAAGGCACAAAAGAAAAGGATTGTGTAGTAGCACGTGAAATAATTGAAGCCTACAAAATGCCAAGGAATATGGCATATAAGAAGCTGCTCGTTGAAAGTGTGTTTCTCAAGAAGAATCAAGGTTACAACCAAAGCTAAGTTTGAACTTGCACGACTGAGACGTAAACAGTTTAGCTTATCAATGTAGCACATCAAAGAAGTGTATAGTCACAGTCGACATCCATGCAAATGCACCTAGAGTGTAATCAAATAATAGGCAGATCTAAAGTACCCAATGTGTGATGATAATGATGCATGGGAATAAAAGTTCAAGGCACAAGGTTGCACATAAATCTAGGAGCAAGACATTCGACACAGAACCCAAGGAAGTAGAAGACATGTAGATGAGCAATCTATTGCGAGGATCTACACTTAGTCATTCCTTAGGGTAGGTCAATATTGCAAACGACGCAATATTAGAAGGGACAAGTGATAAGATCTATTATGTGCGAATATATTTTGACAATAAACAGATTTGCATGGCTCAAGGTCCATAAAAAGCTATGTTACTTCTAGGGTAGGTCTGTAAACTCGCACAGAGCATTATTAAATGTAGTTGTCAACTGATTGCATGATAATTCAATGAATCAACCAGAGCTTATGCAACTTTAAATAAGGGTTTTAGACCAATATTTGTAACACTTAGAAGCTAAGGAGGAGACTTTATTAGAGTGATCCCGTAAAGATATAAGGAAAATTTGTCTAAGGCCAGATAGAGAGTAAGGAAACTTTGCATGATAAGTGAAGGCCCATAGCCATCAGTAAATGGTAGTCTAAGGACTCCTTCGTAAAGAGAAAGACATAGATTTATCACAAAACTAGACTAAATATAGCTAAGATCTCAATGTGCAGCTGTGAAGCTTATAATATCTTGTAATACCTAATTTTAGGGAATAAAAGGCTTCATTTTCATGATCCACTACATCAAAATTTAAAGGCTACATGGTTAAAGCATCACTTCACTAGGACCCTTGATCTCAATTGATGCAAGTTTGATATCAGAGCTATGTCATGAACCTTGAGACATCCAGGAAAAAAGGATAAACTTGCAAGTGAGATACAAACTAGTGAAAGGAAGGCTAGCAGTCGCTAAATGTGAGGTAACTAGCGGAGCATCATTCTCCACCATGAGGGAGGTGGGTGCATAATGAGTAGGTGCAATATAAGCAAAGATAACACTCGGCAAGGATGAGCTACGTAGGATCGTGGAGGGAGAATTTGCGATAGCGATTCCTAAGATAAGAGGGCAACATAGGTAGTTTAAGCAAGTTGCATGATTATTATACGAGCACTGATAGATTATCGAACCTCAGGTAGTCATTACACTAGAAAATAGAGATGAAGCATCAACAAATCATTGAAAGTGAGGTAATCAAGAAAAAACACTAGATGTGAGGAAATCTAGAGTCATGGATATGGATAAAGCACTGATATATCACCAACCGTGAGGGACTTCACGTGCAAAGAATAAGTGGGTCAATAATGAATCATGTGAAAGGGATGGCAATGCCAACAACTCATCAACCATGAGCGTATCAGGTAGAAGGTGCCAAAAAAGCATGTTCTCCATCAAGTGTTGATGGATAGATAGCGATAAGCACAAAAGATGGCTCAGTAAGAAGCCACGATGAGACGTGATCCCGAGTCAAATTTTGAAGAAAATGAAGGAGATAGCCTCAATGTTGCAAGTGCTATAGGAAAAGATGGTGCAAATGGAAAAAAATAAATTTGGGAGGAAGGATCCCATAGAGAAGCAAGGAGAGACACATGGGAGGAAAGAGCCTACACATGTTTTAAGGCGTACCAAGAGTCAACATGAAGCTGAAGCGCAAAGGTTCTCTAGAAAAAAGGCCTTGAGGAGTCCATAGACCCCATAGACGCTTTCATGCCACTAATAAAATCAAGCAAGGGGAAATGGAGAAGGACAAGTGCAATAAAATAACTATACAGATGTGCCTCATGAAACACGTGGAAGAATAGCTTGTAAGTATGCCTACTTGTCGCAGATGTCAGAAGGAAGAAAGTGTGCATATCACAAGGGAAGAGAAAGGTTCACAAAATAAACAAAATGAGAGGTATGAAGAATTTTTGTTGGAGGTGGATTCACAAGAGTGGGCATTGACCCATGAGGGACGAAAGTGGGTGTAGATCCATAAGAGATGAAAGTGGGCACAGACCCACAAGAGCAAATAGAGGTGGGCATAGAGCCACAAAAGGAAAGGAGGGAGGGAAGTGAAAGGGTATTCGAGATAGGAAAGTGGTTTATGGCACAAGGAGAGTTTAGATAAGGAGGAAGCAATGTGTGAGCCTACTCATGTGCCACATCAGGTGAATGTAACACTGTGGTCAAGGTAACATACCAGAAGGGTGGTTCTACTACTCTAACACTACTTGTAAGAAGAAGAATGCATTTTCATTACCTTGAAAGTCTAATACATGAGCATCCTAGGCAAATTGACAACCTTGCATCAAATAGAAATAGAGTTAGTCAGGCGAGAAATAAACCATCTTTAGCTATGCACAGGGAAACATTGTAAAAGGTTGTTCTGGAATGCATAAGAGTCCATTTGAACGGAAGGAAAGTGGCTAAGAATTACACAGTGGGTTAGAAAATAAGAAGGGGGTAAATGTTTTTGCTAAGGCAAGTAACGTGCACGTATAACTGCAAAGTACATAAAGACACACTAGGAAAGGAAACAAGGTGCATAAGTAAAGGCTCAGACAAAAGCATACAAAGGAACCAAGGCCTACAGATCTCCAAGGAACATGGCACATAAGGAGTTATTCGTGGAAGATGTGTTGCATTACAACAAATAAAGTTGAAACCAAAGCTAATTTCAAACTTTCACGACTGAGGCACTAAGAGCAGTACACAATCATAGTCAAGGGGCATGCAAATGTACCTAGAGTGTAATCAACCAACAAATAAACTCTAAAATATTGTCATTGATGTCAAATATAGAATGTACTATCAAGCATTTATGACAAAGGTGTTGAGCTGAACAGACTAGTTATAGAGTCCTCATGGAGCATTTGTGCACCTTGATTTTTAACAATAGTCATATGAATGCCTTTGCTAGTTTATTGAATATGGCTGAATACACAGTTTGTTGATGACTACATTTGCAAATATGGCAACATCTGAAGGAAATGATCACACTATAATTAGGTTTGTGCCTATTCTTTGTGGTCTAAGTTCTAAGTCATAAGGATGAGTAGAGAAATTATTACAAATGCATAAGGTTATCCCTCAGCTAAAAGCCTCTACGTTTCCAAACTTAGTCATTTTTGCACCTTTGCATTTGTTTGGAGAATTATTTCAGAAGAAGTGGCTTGGGCAATTCTTTCGGAGAAATGTTGAAGACTCTTCGAACAAAAAGCCTGCAACAAATGTTCCAAAGCTTTGGAATTCCTTCGGGAAAATGTTTGGCCTCCACACTTAGTCAATTTTACAAGCTTGGGAATTCTTTCAGAAAAATTGTTCGAAACAAAAGTTCCAAAAGAAGAATTTTCTTTCAAAGAAAGTGCCTCGCTGAATTCTTTCAGAAAAATGGTTGTCTTTGTCGGACAAAATGTCCACAACAAGATTTTTGAAAGGACACTTGCAATTATTCCGAAGGATAGTTCGAATGGAGTAGAAGACACTTGCAAAGTTTGCGAAAGGCATTTTGAAAGATCTGAAGGGTACATGCCAAAGTTTCTGAAAGGCTCTTTAAAAGGTTCTGAAGGGTACATGCCAAAAGTTCTGAAGGGCACTTAGATATTATGTCGGGATATTATCCCGAAGATGCTTACATGAAAGGCTGCAACAAAAGATTCCAAAGGGTACTTTGCCAAAGCTCTGAAGGACATGTGACCCAAACAAAGGCTCAAAATGGTCAATTTACACAACTTCCGAAAGATGTGTCTCAAGCAAAAGTTTCGAATAGGTCACTTGTAGAAGTCCCGTAGGACACTTTCAGAAGAAGGGTTTTGATGAATTCTTTCAGAGAATTTGTCTAAGGTAGAAGGACATGTAACTAAGATCCCGAAGGATACTTTCAGATGGAATGGTAACTTACAAAGTTTCCGAAGGATATTTTAGAAGAAGTATAGGTCACTCGCAATGTTACCAAAGGATCAAGGCAGGGTAAAGATGGAACAAGTCTAAAGAGATCAAAGGAGCGAAAATAATACATAGATGCCGAAGAATATGAGATGACGTCAACATGCAGAAGTTTAACAACCAAGCCAATATAAATATCATGCATCTTTAGAGATCGAACGACACACAAAAATCTGGATGAGGAAGATCCAATGAAGCGTGAGGACACAATGGAACAAGCTAATCGATGATTATCAACATAGTGGGACATTAAAGATCAAGCATATTCGAGTAAATCGAAAGGAGCGAAAGTGACCCAATTATATAGGAGAGAATGAGATATAAAAAGGAGCTCGACGGTTAATGAAAGAGCCAAAAAATGGCGTGAAGAAAGAAATCAAAATCCCGCATTTAATACGTTCTAATGGTCAAGTGGAGTAATAGACATAATTGGTGATGAACTCAACATATCTACACAGACCTCGAGATTGATTGATCCAATTGATCAATCTACAATTAAGGAGGCTACACATTTATGAATTGATTCTAATAGCTGCCAAATATAGTAAAGAGACCTGGACATTATGACATGAAGCATGAGTTGAGATGCCAGAGGTGTAAATGCCAGGCCACATTAAATGAAATCAAGAACCAGAACCAGTAAGGTGTAGTCAGAGTGTAAACACTTTTTGAAGACATGAAACCCTAGATGCATTGTCTATATATATATGACATCTAGAGCATTGTCATTTGCCGTTGTTGCAATTGCCAAAGGAACTACTAGAGTGACTCAATTGCAGACGCATGCAAACACATAGTAAAGGTTAGAGGGACAGAGAGATATATCCAGACACAAAAGAGAGTGAGGCAGAGAAGAAGAAAGAGCACACAGAGAATATGCAAATATTGAGCAGTTACAGACAAGATTTGTAACAAAGAAATAGAGTTTGATTCTTTTGTGCTCACAGTGGAGGATGTGCCAAAGTAAGGGTTGAGAACCCTATATCCCCATTAAGTAATGGATTATAGCATAACAAAAATGATAGGGGTATGGTAAGAGTAATTATGGATATATTTCCACAAGAGCTAGCGAGAGCGCAAGAAGGTGTACATGGTGTAAGATTAGCCTGCATAGAGATAAAGGTGCACAAGAAGAACCTTAAGAGAGCACAAGTGTTATTGTACTCAAAGTGGAGGATGCACCGAAGGAAGGGTTGAGAACACTAGATCCCCATAAAGCAAAGGATTGGTTGACAACAACAACAACATAGAGTAATGTTGGAGTAATTGTCCATATGCAATGATGTGTGATGGATAGAAAATAAACTTTACCCCTTGATGCAAAGCAAAATGAGCTTGAGGAAGGAGAGGCTCTAAAGGACCTTTGACTAAAAAAAACATTTGTGAAGGAGGCACCCAAAGAAGAAACATCGAGAGATGTCGTAGAAGGAAAAGAGTTGCCTAGAGATAAACTATGACTTGATGAATGAAGCATAAATAAGAGTGAGCCACATGGGTCCAAAAGTGCACCAAAGGAAATAGAGGCATTGGTACAAGCACCAAATGAAGAGAGATTGAGCACCAATGCAAATAGAATTGTTTCAATGGATAAGGAAGGCAAAAGAGAAGTCACACGAGTGAAATTCAAGAACAACAGCCATGCAAAAGAGATTAGTCCTTTGAAAGGCACAGACATGGAGAGGTAAAAGAGCGTAAGTCTATTTGTGGCAGAAATTTGCCTAAAGCATTAGAGGAAGAAGAGACATGAAAAGGGATGGAAAAGTGGGCATAACTCTAGAAAAGGCATCTAAAGATGCATGAGGACTGGAGAAGAGTCGACATGTAATTAACAAAAATAAGACATTATTTGCACACGACATGGATGAGTTACAGAAAGGAATTAGCCAAAATCAGCCTAATGCCAATTAAAGGAGTGCAATCTTCATTGCACAAAAGGAAACAGAGTCACTACCAATTGAGAACAAGGCAGGAGGCCATCAGCTTAAAACTAACTAGGAACAATGCTTGAAGTGGATATCAGTCCAAGCACATAGAGCAAAGTGCACAACAAAAGAGGAAGAAGAAAAGCATTAAAAGGGCAAAATTTTTGCAACAGATAATTTCCAAACTACAGAACCAAGTAGTGCACCTAGAAGGCCATCTCAAATGGTGGAAAATACTCGAAAGTTGTTGAAGGTAACCTTCAAAGCCTCGCTCCCAAAGTGAAAAAGAAAGTGTTTCCATGAAAGGCGATGCACAAGAGGAACCAACATGGGGGTAATGCAGAGGTCAAAAAGAGCCCTTTAAGAAGATGAAAGAGAGAGAGCTAATGCTGATCTCGAAAGGCATTGAGGAGAAGGTTGCATAAAGAAGATGCATAAGAAGCAGTGGAAAAGAAGGTTATTTCATGGAAGCAACAATAGAGGAGAGAAACTAGGAATAAACCTAGTTGTAGTGGAGTGAAATGAGTGAAGGAAAATTGGATATCATTCCACATTAGCCAGCAAGAGTGCCTGAAGGTGTGGAAGGTATAGCGACAATCTCCACAAAGATAGGGGCACATAAAAAGAACCTTAAAAAAAGCACAGGTGTTCTTGTGCTCACAGTGGAGGATGTGCCAAAGGAAGGGTCAAGAACCCTATATCCCCATAAAGTAATGGATTATAGCATAACAATAACGATAGAGACGGATGTTAGAGCAATTATGGATATCATTTTAGAAGAGCCAGTGAGAGCCCAAGAACATGCACAAGATGTAGGAGCAACTTGCACAGAGATAAGGATGCATAAGAAGAACCCTCAAGATAACACAAGTGTTATTATGTTTGAAGTGGAGGATCCACCAAAGGATGGGTTGAGAACACTAGATCCCCATCAAGAAAAGCATTGGTTCACAACAACAATAACATAGAGTAATGCTGGAGTAATTATCCATATCTAGTGGCATGTGGTTGATAGAAGATAATCTTTGGCCCCAGATGTAAAACAAAAAGAGCTTGAGGAAGGAGAGGCTCTAAAGGACCTTCAACCAAGAAGAACTTCCCTAAAATAAGTACGCAAAGAAAAAACAATGAGAGATGTTGTAAAAGGAGAAGAGTTGCTAGATATCAATTGGGAGTTGTTGACTGAAGCATAAATAAGAGTGAGGTGCATGGGTCCAAAATTGTGCCAAAGGAAATAGAGGTATTGGAGCAAGCACCAATTGAAGAGAGATTGAGCACCAATGCAAACAACATTATGCCAATGGATGAGGAAGGTGAAAGAGAAGTTACACAGGTGAAATTCAAGCAGAATAGCCATGCAAAAGTGATGTGTCCTTCGAAAGGCAAAGACATAAAGAGCTAAAAGAGCACAAGTTTATTTATGGTAGAAATTTGCCTAAGCATTAGGTGAAGAAGAGAAATAGGTAGCAACTTGCAGTGGAAAGACAATAGAGCATTGCGCCATGGAGAGACACGCAAAGGGAAGGAAAAGTGGGCATAACTCCACAAAAAGCATCTAAAGATGAATGAGGAGAGGAGAAGAGTCGACATGTAGCTAACAAAAAAATGACATTATTTGCACACGACATAGATGACCTACCGAGAGGAATTAGCCAATATCAGCCCGATGCCAATTAAAGGAGTACAATTTTCATTGCATAGAAGGAAAAGGATTCACTACCGATTAGGAACAAGGCAGGAGGCTATCAGATTAAAACTAACTTGGAATAATGCTTGAAGGGGATATCAGTCCAAGTACATAAAGTGAAGTGTGTGATAAAAGAGGAAGAAGGTAAGAAATAAGAGGATGAAAATTTAATAATAGATAATTTCCAAACTACAAAACCAAGTAGTGCACCCGGAAGGCCATCTCAAATGGAGAAGACTGGAAAGCTGTTGAAGGTAACCTTCAAAGCCTCATTCCCAAAGTAAAAAAAAAAGTGTTGAGATGAAAGGCAATGCACAGGAGAAGCCAACATGGGAGTAATGCGGAGGTTAGAAAGAGCCTTTTGAAAAGATGAAAGAGTGAGAGCTAATGCTGATCTCAGAAGACATTGAAGGGAAGGCTGCATAAAGAATATGCATAAGAAGCAAAGGAAAAGAAGGTTATTTCATGGAAGAATTAATAGAAGAGTGAAACCAAGAATAAACCCAATTGTAGTGGAGTGAAATGAGTGAAGGAAAAGTGGATATCATTTCACATGAGCCAACAAGGGTGCCTGAAGGTGTGGAAGGTATAACACTGGTCTGCAAAAAGACAAGGGTATATAAGAGGAACCCTAAAGAGAGCACATGTGTTTTTATGCTCACCGTAGAGGATGTGCCAAAGAAAGGGTTGAGAACCCCATATTCCCATAAAATAATGGATTGTAGCACAATAACAATGATAGAGAGGGATGTTAGAGCAATTATGGATATCATTCCACAAGAGCCAGTGAGAGCGTAATAAGGTACACAAGGTGTAAGAGCAGCTTGCACAGAGATAAGGGCGCATAAAAACCCTTAAGAGAATACAAGTGTTCGAAGTGGAAGATGCACTGAAGGAAGGGTTGAGAACACTAGATCCCCATAAAGCAAAGGATTGGTTCACAATAACAACATAGAGTAATGCTGGAATAATTGTCCATATGCAATAGTGTGTGATGGATAGAAGATAACCTTTAACCCTAGATGCAAAGCAAAACTAGCATGTGGAAGGAGAGGCTCTAAGCGACCTTCGACTAGGAGAAACTTCCCTAAAGGAAGCACCCAAAGAAGAAACAACGAGAGATGTTGCTGAAGGAGAAGAGTTGCCTAGAGATCAACTAGGAGTTGTTGAGTGAGGTGCATGGGTCTAAAAATGCGCCAAAGGAAATAGAGGCATTCGTATAAGCACCAGCTGAAGAGGGATTGAGCGCCAATACAAACAACATTGTGTCAATACATGAGAAAGGGGAAAGAGAAGTTGCCCATGTGAAATTCAAGCACAACAACCATGCAAAAGAGATGTTTCCTTCGAAAGGCGTAGACATAGAGAGGCATAAGAGCGCAAGTCTATTTGTGACAGAAATTTTCCTAAATCATTAGGGGAAGAAGAGAAAAAGGTAGCAACTTACAGTGGATCCTAAGTTATCATAAATACAATAGAGCGTTGCACCATGGAGAGACATGCAAAGGGAATGAAAAGTGGGCATAACTCCATAAAAGGCATCTAAAGATGCATGAGGAGAAGAGAAGAGTCGATATCTAGCTAACAAAAACAAGACATTGTTTGCACATGACATGAATGAACTACTGAGAAGAATTAGCCAAAATCATCCCGATGCCAATCAAAGGAGTGCGATTTTCATTACACAAAAGGAAAAGGAGTCAGTACCGATTGTGAGCAAGATAGGAGGCCATCAATTTAATATTAACCAGGAACAATGCTTTAAGGGGATATCAGTCCATGCACATGGAGTAAAGTGCACAATAAAAGTAGAAGAAAAGCAACAAGAGTGTGAAACTTTAGCAACTGATAATTTCCAAACTACAGAGCCAAATAGTGCATCTAGAAGGCCATCTCAAATGGAGAAGACTTGAAATTCGTTGAAGATAA
Source organism: Torreya grandis (assembly GCA_037957365.1). Classification (NCBI taxonomy): domain Eukaryota; kingdom Viridiplantae; phylum Streptophyta; class Pinopsida; order Cupressales; family Taxaceae; genus Torreya; species Torreya grandis. The sequence continues at coordinate 5,744,791 of JARHVA010000051.1, read as the reverse complement.
CCTTCAAAACCTCACTCCCAAAGTAAAGAAGAAAGTGTTGTCATGAAAGGTGATGCGAAGGAGGAGCAAAAATGGGAGAAATGTGGAGGTGAGAAAGGGCCCTTTGAAAAGATTAAAGAGTGGAACCTAATGCTGATCTCAGAAGGCATTGAGAAGAAGGCTGCATAAATAAAGTGCATAAGAAGCATAGGAAAAGAAGGTTATTTCATAGAAGTAACAATAGTGGAGCGAAACCAATAATAAACCCAATTGTAGTGGAGTGAAATGAGTGAAGTAAAAGTGGATATCATTCCACATGAGCTAGCAAGAGTGCATCAAGGTGTGGAAGGTAAAGCACCAATCTGCACAAAGACAGGGGCAGATAAGAAAAATGTTAAAGAGAGCACAGGGGTTCTTGAGCTCATAGTGGAGGAAACGCCAGAGGGATGTTACAGCAATTGTGGATATCATTCCACAAAAGTCAGTGAGATTGCAAGAAGGTGCACAAGGTGTAGGAGCAGCCTACACAGAGATAAGGGCGCACAAGAACCCTTAAAAGAGCAAAAGTGTTATTGTGCTCGAAGTGGAGGATGCATCAAAGGAAGGGTCGAGAACACTAGATCCTCATAAAGCAAAGGATTGGTTCACAAAAAGAACATAGAGTAATTCCTGGAGCAATTGTCCATATGCAACAGTGTGTGATGATAGAAGATAACCTTTAGCCCTAGATGCAAAACAAAATGAACCTGAGAAAGGAGAGGCTCTAAAGGACCTTCGACCAGGAGAAACTTCCTTGAAGGAAGCACCCAAAGTAGAAATAATGATAGATGTTGTGGAAGGAGAAGAGTTTCCTAGAGAAAAACTTGAAGTTGTTGAGTGAAGTATAAATAAGAGTCAGGCGATGGGTCCAAAAGTGTGCCAAAGGAAATGAAGGCATTGATGCAAGCACCAGCTGAAGAGAGATTAAGTGACAATGCAAAGAGTGTTGTGTCAATGGATGAGGAAGGTGAAAGAGAAGTTGCACGTGTGAAATTCAAGCACAACAGCCATGGAAAAGAGATGAGTCTGTCAAAAAGCACAGACATAAAGAGATAAAAGAACACAAGTCTATTTGTGGCAAAAATTTGCCTAAAGCATTAGGGGAAGAAGAGAAATAGGTAGCAACATGTAGATGAACCTAAGGCATCAGAGAGACAATAGAGCATTGCACCATGGAGAGACACGCAAAGGGAAGGAAAAGCGGGCATAACTCCACAAAAGGCATCTGAAGATGCATGAGGAGAAGAGAAGATTTGATATGTAGCTAAGAAAAATAACACATTGTTTGCAAATGACATGGATGAGCTATCGAGAGGAATTAGCCAAAATTAGCCTAATGCACGTGTGAAATTCAAGCACAACAGCCATGCAAAAGAGATGTGTCCTTCGAAAGGCACAAACATAACAAGATAAAAGAGTGCAAGTCTATTTGTTGCAGAAATTTGCCTAAAGCATTAGGGGAAGAAGAGAAATAACTAGCAACATGTAGAGGAACCTAAGTCATCAGAGAGATAATAGATCATTGTGCCATGGAGAGACATGCAAAGGGAAGCAAAAGCGGGTATAACTCCACAAAAGGCATATGAAGATGCATGAGGAGAAGAGCAGATTCAACATATAGCTAAGAAAAATAACACATTGTTTGCACATGACATGGATGAGTTACCAAGACGAATTAGCCAAAATCAGCCCGATGCTAATCAAAGGCATGCAATTTTCATTGCACAAAAGTAAAAGGAGTCACTACTGAATGGGATCAAGGCAAGAGGCCATTAGCTTAAAACTAACTAGGAATAACGCTAGAAGGGGATACTAGCCCAAGCACAAAGAGTGAAGTACGCTACAAAATAGGAAGAAGAAAAGCAATAAGAGGGTGAAAATTTGGCAACAAATAATTTTGAAACTGCAGAACCAAGTAGTGCACCCAAAAGGCCATCTCAAATGGAGGAGAAAAATCAAAAGTCATTCAAGGAAATCTTCAAAGCCTCGCTCCCAAAGTAAATAAGAAAGTGTTGCCATGGAATGTGATGCATAGGAGGAGCCAATATGGGAACAATGCGGAGGTCAAAAAGAGCCCTTTGAGATGATGAGTGGGAGCTAATGCTGATCTTGGAAGGCATTGAGGAGAAGGCTACATAAAGAAGATGCATAAGAAGTAGAGGAAAAGAAGGTTATTTCATGGAAGCAATAATAGAGGAGCGAAACCAAGAATAAACCTAGTTGTAGTGGAGTGAAAAGAGTGAAGGAAAAGAGGATATCATTCCTCATGAGCTAGCAAGAGTGCATGAAGGTGTGGAAGGTATAGCACTAGTCTACACAAAGACGGGCATATAAGAAAAACCCTAAAGAGAGCACATGTGCCAAAGGAAGGGTTGAGAACCCTATATCCCCATAAAGTAATGGATTGTAGCACAATAACAACAATAGAGAGGGATGTTAGAACAATTATGGGTATCATTCCATAAGAGCCAGTGAGAGTGCAAGAAGGTGCACAAGGTGTAGGAGTAGCTTACACAGAAAAAATGGGGCACAAGAAGAACCCTTAAAAGAGCACAAGTATTATTGTGCTCGAATTGAGGATGCACTGAAGGAAGGGTTATGAACACTAGATCCCCATAAAGCAAAGGATTGGTTCATAACAACAATAACATAGAGTAATGCTAAAGCAATTATCCATATGCAATGGTGTGTGATGGATAGAAGATAATCTTTATCCCCATATGCAAAACAAAACAAGTTTGACAAAGGAAAGGCTTTAAAGGACCTTCAAACAGGAGAAACCTCCCTAAAGGAAGCACCCAAAGAAGAAACATCAAGAGATGTTGCAGAAGGAGAAGAGCTGCCCAGAGATCAACTGGGAGTTGTTGAGTGAATCACAAATAAGAGTGAGGCCCATGTGTCCAAAAGTGTGCCAAAGGAAATAGAGGCGTTGGTGCATGCACCAGATGAAGAGACATTGAGTGCCAATGCAAGCAACATTGTGTCAATGGATGAGGAAGGTGAAAGAGAAGTTTCACGAGTGAAATTCAAGCACAACAACCATGTAAAAGAGATGATAACTTCAAAAGGCACAGACATAGATAGGCAAAAAAGCGTAAGTCTATTTAAGGCATAAATTTATCTAAAGTGTTAGGGGAAGAAGAGAAAGAGGTAGAAACTTGTAGTGGAAACTAAGTTTTCATAAAGGCAATAGAGCATTATGCCATGGAGAGACATGCAAAGGGAAGGAAAAGTGGCCATAACTCTACAAAAGGCATCTGAAGATGCATGAGGAGAGGAGAAGAGTCGACATGTAGCTAACAAAAACAAGACATTATTTGCACATGTGGTTGAAATACTGAGAGAAATTAACCAAAATCAGCCTGATGCCAATGAAAGGAATGCAATTTTCATTGCACAAAAGGAAGGAGGCCGTCAGATTAAAACTAGCTAGGAACAATGCTTGATGGGGATATCAGTTAAATAACACAGAGCAAAGTGCACGATAAAAGAGGAAGGAAAAAAACAATAACAGGGTAAAAATTTGGTAATAGATGATTTGCAAACTGCATGACCAAATAGTGCACCCAGAAGGCCATCTGAAATAGAGGAGAAGACTCAAAAACCATTGAAGGTAACCTTCAAATCCTCACTTTCAAAGTAAAGATGAAAGTGTTGCCATGAAAGGCGATGCTTAGATAAAGCCAACATGGGAGCAATGCGGAGGTTATAAAGAGCTTTTTGAGAAGATGAAAGAGTGGGAGTTAATGCTGATCTCAGAAGGCATTGAGGAGAAGAATGCATAAAGAATATGTATAAGCAACAGAGGAAAGGAAGTTTATTTAATGAGAGCAACAATATAGGAGCAAAACCAAGAATAAACCCAATTGTAGTGGAGTGAAATGAGTGAAGAAAAAGTGGATATCATTCCACATGAGCCAGCAAGAGTGTATAGTGCGGAAGGTATAACACCAACCTGCACAAAAATAGGGGCATATAAGAAGAACCCTAAAAAAGAGCAAAGGAGTTTTTTTGCTCACAATGGAGGATGTGCCAAAGGAAGCATTGAGAATCCTATATCCCCATAAAGTAATGGATTGTAGCACAACAATGCTAGAGAGAGTTGTTAGAGCAATTGTGGATATCATTCCATAAGAGCCAACGAAAGTGCAAGAAGGTACACAAGGTGTAGGAACAACCTGCACAGAGATAAGAGTGCACAAGAAGAACACTTAAGAGAGCACAAGTGTTATTGTGCTCGAAGTGGAGGATGTACCAAAAGAAGGGTTGAGAACACTAGATCCTCATAAAGCAAAGGAGTGGTTCACAACAAAAACAACATAGACTAATGTTGGAACAATTGTCCATATGCAGTGGTGTGTGATGGATAGAAGATAACCTTTAGCCCCAGATGCAAAGTGATACGAGCCTGAAGAAGGAGAGGATCTAAAGGACCTTTGACCAAGAGAAACTTTCCTGAAGGAAGCACCCAAAGAAGAAACAACCAGAGATGTTACAGAAGGAGAAGAGTTGTCTAAAGATCAACTGGGAGTTGTTGAGTGAAGCATAAATAAGAGTGAGGTGCATGGGTCCAAAAGTGCACCAAAGTAAATAATAGCATTGGTGGAAGCACCAGATGAAGAGAGATCGAGTGCCAATGTAAACAACATTATACCAATGGATGAGGAATACGAAAGAGAAGTTACACAGGTGAAATTCAAGCACAAGATCCATGCAAAAGAGATGTGTCCTGCGAAAGGCAAAGACATAGAGAGGCAAAAGAGCGCAAATATATTTATGGCAGAAATTTGCCTAAAGCATTAGGGGAAGAAGAGAAAGAGGTAGCAACTTGAAGTGGAACCTAAGTTGTCATTAATACAATAGAGTATTACACCATGGATAGATAAGCAAAGGGAAGGAAAAGTGGGCATAACTCCTCAACAGGCATCAAAAAATGCACGAGGAGAGGAGAAGAGTCAACATGTAGCTAACAAAAGCAAGACATTGTTTCACACGACATGGATGAGATATCGAGAGGAATTAGCCAAAATCAGCTCGATGCCAATGAAAGGAGTGAAATTTTATTTACATGAAAGGAAAAAGAGTCACTATCGATTGGGACCAAGGAAGGAGGTTGGCAGCTTAAAACTAACTAGGAACAATGCTTGAGGGGGATATCAATCAAAGCACACAGAGCAAAGTGCATGACAAAAGAGGAAGAAGAAAAGCAATAAGAGGGTGAAAATTTGGCAATAGATAATTTCCAAACTATAGAATCAAATAGTGCACCTAGAAGGCCATCTCAAATGGAGAAGACTCGAAAGCTGTTGAAAGTAATCTTTAAAGCCTCACTCCCAAAGTAAAGAAGAAAGTGTTGTCATGAAAAGAGATGCGCAGGAGGAGCCAATATGCGAACAATGTGGAGGTCAAAAAGAGGCCTTTAGGAAGATGAATGAATGAGAGTTAATGCTAATCTCAAAAGGTGTTAAGGAGAAGTCTGCATAAAGAAGATGCATCAGAAGCAGAGGAAAAGAAGGTTATTTTATAGAAGCAACAATAGAGGAGTGAAACCAAGAATAAACCCAGTCATAATAGAGTGAAATGAGTGAACGAAAAGTTGATATCATTTTACATGAGCCATCAAGAGTGCATGAAGATGTGGAAGGTATAGCACCAGTCTACACAAAGACATGGGCACATAAGAAGAACCCTCAAGAGAGCATAGGTGTTCTTGTACTCACAGTGGAGGATGGGCCAAAGGAAGGGTTAAGAACCCTATATCCCCATAAAGTAATGGATTGTAGCATAACAACAACGATAAAGAGGGATGCTAGAGCAATTGTGGATATCATTCCATAAAAGCCAGAAAGAGTGCAAGAAGGTACACAAGGTGTAGGAGTAACCTGCACAGAGATAAGGTCACACAAGAACACTTAAGAGAGCACAAGTGTTATTGTGCTCAAAGTGGAGGATGCACCAAAGCAAGCGTTGAGAACAATAGATCCCCATAAAGCAAAGGATTGGTTCACAACAACAATAACAACATAGAGTAATATTGGAGCAATTGTCCATATGCAGCGGTGTGTGATGGATAGAAGATAACCTTTAGCCCTGGATGCAAAGCAAAATGAGCCTGAGGAAGGAGAGGCTCTAAAGGACCTTAAACCAAGAGAAACTTCCCTGAAGGAAGCACTCAAAGAAAAAATAACGAGAGATGTTGAAGGAGAAGAGTTGCCTAGAGATAAATTGGGAGTTGTTGAGGGAAGCATAAAAAGAGTGAGCCATATGGGTCCAAAAGTGTGCCAAAGGAAATAGAGGCATTGGTGCAAGCACTAGCTAAAGAGAGTTGAGCACCAATGCAAACACAATTGTGTCAGTGGATGAGGAAGGCAAAAGAGAAGTTGCATGGTTGAAATTCAAGCATAAAGAAGAGAGGACAAGGAAGGCATTAAGGATAAGGCTATATAAAGAAGATGAATAAGAAGCAAAGGAAAAGAAGGCTATTTCATGGAAGCAACAATAGACAAATGAAACCAAGAATAAACCCAGTTGTAGTAGAGTGAAATGAGTGAAGGAAAAGTGAATATCATTCCACATGAGCCATCAAGAGTGCATGAAGGTATGGAAGGTATAACACCAATCTACACAAAGACAAGGGCACATAAGAACCCTAAAGAGAGCACAGGTGTTCTTGCACTCATAATGGAGGATGCGCCAAAAGAAGGGTTAAGAACCCTATATCCCCATAAAGTAATGGATTGTAGAACAACAACTATAGAGAGGGATGTTATAGAAATTGTGTACATCATTCCACAAGAGCTAGAAAGAGCACAAGAAGGTGCACAAGGTGTACGAGCAGCCTGCATAGAGATAAGTATGCACAAGAACCCTTAAGAGAGCACAAGTGTTGTTGTGCTCAAAGTGGAGGATGCACCGAAAAAAGGGTTGAGAACACTAGATCCCCATAAAACAAAGGATTGGTTCATAACAGTAAAAAAAATAGAGTAATAGTGGAGCAATTATCCATATGCAGCGATGTGTGATGGATAGAAGATAACCTTTAGCCCCAGATGCAAAGCAAAATAAGCTTGAGGAAGGAGAGGCTCTAAAGGACCTTCAACCAAGAGAAACTTTCTTGAAGGAAGCACCCAAAGAAAAAATAACGAGAGATGTTGTAGAAGGAGAAGAGTTGCCTAGAGATCAACTAGGAGTTGTTGAGTGAAACATATATATGAGTGAGGTGCATGGGTCTAAAAGTACACCAAAGAAAATAGAGGCATTGGTGCAAGCACCAACTGAAGAGAGCTTGAGCACCAATTCAAACAACATTATTTCAATGGATGAGGAAGGCAAAAGAGAAGTTGCACGGGTGAAATTCAAGCACAATAGCCATGCAAAAGAGATGTGTCATTCTAAAGGCATACACATAGAGAGGCAAAAGAGAGCAAGTCTATTTGTGGCACAAATTTACCTAAATCATTAGGCGAAGAAGAGAAAAAGGTATTAACTTGCAGTGGAACCTAAGTTGCCATAAAGACAATAGAGCACTACGCCATGAAGAGACACGCAGAGGGAAGGAAAAGTGGGCATAACTCCAAATAAGGCATCTAAAGATGCATGAGGAGAGGAGAGGAGAAGAGTCAACACAGAGCTAACAAAAATAGGATATTGTTTGCACATGACATGGATGAGCTACCGAGAGGTATTAGCCATAATCAACCCAATGCCAATCAAAGGAATGCAATTTTCATTTCACGAAAGGAAAAGGTGTCACCACCGATTAGGAGTAAGGTAGGAGGCCATCAGCTTCAAACTATCTAGGAATAATGCTTGAAGGGGATATCAGTCCAAGCACATAGAGCGAATTGCATGACAAAAAAGGAAGAAGAAAAGCAATAAGAGGGTGAAAATTTGGGAACAAATAATTTCCAAATTACAGATCCAAGTAGTGCACTCAAAATGCCATCTCAAATGGAGAAGACTCGAAAGCCGTTGAAGGTAACCTTCAAAGCCCCACTCCAAAAGTAAATAAAAAAGTGTTGCCATGAAAGGCAATGCATAGAAGGAGCCATTATGAGGGCAATTCGGAGGTCAGAAAGATCCCTTGGAGAAGATGAAAGAGTGGGAGCTAATGCTGATCTCAAAAGACATTGAGGAGAAGGCTGCATAAAGAAGATACATACGCAGAGGAAAAGATAGTTATTTCATTGAAGCAACAATAGAGGAGTGAAACTAAGAATAAACACAATTGTAGTGGATTGAAATGAGTGAAGTAAAAGTGGATATCATTCCACATGAGCCAGCAAGAGTGCATGAAGGTGTGGAAGGTATAGCACCAGTCTGCACAAAGATAGGTACACATAAGAACAATCCTAAAGAGAGCACAGGTATTATTATGCTCACAGTGGAGGATGCGCCAAAGGAAGGGTTGAGAACCCTATATTCCCATAAATTAATGGATTGTCACACAACAATGATAGAGAGGGATGTTACTGAAATTGCGGATAATATTCCACAAGAGCCAGTGAGAGCGCAAGAAGGTGCACAAGGTGTCAGAGCAGCCTGCACAGACATAAAGGAGCACAAGAACCCTTAAGAGAGCATAAGTGTTATTGTGCTCAAAGTGGAGGATGCACCAAAGGGTTGAGAACACTAGATCTCCATAAAGCAAAGGATTGGTTCATTATAACAACAATATAGAGTAATGTTGGAGCAATTTTCCATATGCAGCATTGTGTGATGGATATAAGATAACCTTTAGCCTAGGATGCAATGGAAAACAAGCTTGGGGAAGGAAAGGCTCTAAAGGACCTTTGACCAGGAGAAACTTCTTTGAAGGAAGCACCCAAAGAAGAAACAGTGAGAGATGTTGCAGAAGGATATGAGTTGCCTAGAGATCAATAGGGAGTTGTTGAGTAAAGATTAAATAAGAGTGAAGAACATGCTTCCAAAAGTGCGCCAAAGGAAATAGAGGCATTGGTCCAAGCATCAGTTGAATAGAGATTGAGCACCAATGCAAACAACATTATGTCAATAAATGAGGAAGGCAGAAGAAAAGTTGTACGAGTGAAATTCAAGCACAACATCCATGAAAAATAGATGTATCCTTTGAAAGGCACAGACATAGAGAGGCAAAAGAGTGCAAGTCTATTTATGGCAAAAAAATTCCTAAAGCATTAGGGGAAGAAGAAAAAGTGGTGGCAACATGCATTGGAACTTAAGTTATCATAAAGATAATAGAGCATTATGCCATGGAGAGACAGGGAAATGGAAGCAAAAATGGGTATAACTACACAAAAGGCATCTGAAAATGCATGAGGAGAGGAGAAGAGTCAACAAATAGCTAACAAAAATAAGACATTATGAAAAAAAAAGCAATAAGAGGGTAAAAATTTGGCAATAGATAATTTCCAAACTACAGAACCAAGTAGTGCATCCAGAAGGCCATCTCAAATGGAGGAGAAGACTCGAAAGCCATTGAATGTAACCTTCAAAGCCTTGCTCCCAATGTAAAGGAGAAAGTGTTACCATGAAAGGCGATGTGTTAAGAGGAGCCAACATGGGAGCAATGCGGAGGTCAAAAAGAGCCCCTATAGAATATGAAAGGGTGGGAGCTAATGCTGATCTCGGAAGGCAATTAGGAGAAGGCTACATAAAGAATATGCATAAAAAGAAGAGGAAAAGAAGGTTATTTCATGGAAGAAACAATAGAAGAGCAAAACCTTGAATAAACCAAGTTCTAGTGGAGTGAAATGAGTGAAAGAAAAGTGGATATCATTCCACATAAGCCACCGAGAGTGCATGAAGGTGTGGAAGGTATAGCACCAGTCTGCACAAAGAAAGGGGCACATAAGAAGAATCCTAAAGAGAGCACAGGTGTTCTTGTGCTCACAGTGGAGGATGTGCCAAAGGAAGGGTTGAGAACTCTATTTCCCCATGAAGTAATGGATTTTAGCATAACAATAATGATAGAGAAAGAGGTTAGAGCAATTATGGATATTATTCGATAAGAGCCAATGAGAGTGTAAGAAGGTGCACAAAGTGTAGGAGCATCCTGCACAGAGATAAAGGTGCACAATAACCCTTAAGAGAACACAAGCGTTATTATGCTCAAAGTGGAGGATGCACCGAAAGAAGGGTTGAGAACACAAGATATGCTTAAAGCAAAGGATTGGTACACAACAACATTATAGAGTGATGTTGGAGCAATTATCCATATTCAGTGGTGTGTGATTGATAGAAGATAACTTTAGCCTCGGATGCAAAGCAAAATGAACCTAAGGAGAGACTCTAAAGGACCTTCAACCAGGAAAAACTTCCGTGAAGGAAGCGCCCACAAAAGAAACAATGAGAGATGTTATAGAATGAGAAGGGTTACCTAAAGATCAACTGGGAGTTGTTGAGTGAAGCATAAATAAGAGTGAGGTGCATGGGTCCAAAAGTATGCCAAAGGAAATAGAGGAGTTGGTGCAACACCAGCTCAAGAGAGTTTGAGCACCAATGCAAATAGTATTGTGTCAATGGATGAGGAAGGTAAAAGAGAAGTTGCACGGGTAAAATTCAAGCACAACAACAATGCAAAAGAGATGCATCCTTCAAAAGGCACAGACATAGAGAGTCAAAAAAGGGTAAGTCTATTTGTGTCAAAAATTTACCTATAACATTAGGGGAAGAAGAAAAAGAGGTAGTAACTTGTAGTGAAACCTAAGTTATCATAAAGACAATAGAGCATTGCGTAATGGAGAGACATGCAAAGGGAAGGAAAAATAGAGCATTGTGTAATGGGCATAAATCAACAAAAGGTATTAAAAGATGCATGAGAGGAGAAGAGTCGACATGTAGCTAAAAAAATCAAGACATTGTTTGCACATGACATGGATGAGCTACTGAGATGAATTAGACAAAATCAGCCCGATGCCAATCAAAGGAGTGCAATTTTCATTGCACAAAAATAAAAAAATTCACTACCGATTAGGAGCAAGGCAGGAGGCCATCATTATAAAACTATTTAGCAACAACACTTGGAGGGGATATCAATCCAAGCACACGGAGCAAAGTGCACGATAAAAGAGAAAGAAGAAAATCAATAAGATGGTGAAAATTTGGCAATAGATAATTTCCAAACCATAGAACCAAGTGGTGCACCCAAAAGGCCATATCAAATGGAAGAGAAGACAAAAAATTCATTAAAAGTAACCTTCAAAGCCTCACTCCCAAAGTAAGGAAGAAAGTGTTGCAATGAAAGGCGATGCGTAGGAGGAGTCAACATGGGAACAATGTGGAGGCCAGAAAGAGCCCTTTGAAAAGATGAAAAAGTGGGAGCCAATATTGAAAGGCATTGAGGAGAAGGATGCATAAAGAAGATGCATAAGAAGTAGAGGAAAAGAAGGTTATTTCATGGAAGCAACAATAGAGAAGCGAAACCAAGAATAAACCAATTGTCATGGAGTGAAATGAGTGAAAAAAAAGTGGATATCATTCCACATGAGCCAACAAGAGTGCATGAGGTGTGAAAGGTATAGCACCAATCTGCACAAAGATAGGGCCACATAAGAAGAACCCTAAAGAGAACACAGGTGTTCTTATGTTCATAGTAGAGGATGCACCGAAGGAAGGGTTGAGTACCCTATATTCCCATAAGAAAATAGATTGTAGCACACGACAATGATATAGAGGGATGTTAGAGAAATTATGGATATCATTCCACAAGAGCTAGCGAGAGTGTAAGAGCTAGCGAGAGTGCACAGAGATAAGGGCACATAAGAAGAACCCTTAAGAAAGCACAAGTGGTATTGTGTTCAAAGTGGAGGATGCATAGAAGGAAGGCTTGAGAACACTAGATCCCTATAAAGAAAAGGATTGGTTCACAATAACAACATAAAGTAATGATGGAGCAATTATCCATATGCAGTGGTGTGTGATGTATAGAAGATGACCTTTATTTCTAGATGTAAAGCAAAATGAGTCTGAGGAAGGAGAGGCTCTAATGAACCTTCGACCAGGAGAAACTTCCCTGAAAGAAACACCTAAAGAAATAGCGAGAGATATTACAAAAAGAGAAGAGTTACCTAGAGATCAACTAGGAGTTGTTGAGGGAAGCATAAATAAGATTGAGGCGCATGGATCCAAAAGTGTGCCAAAGGAAATGAAGGTGTTGATGCAAGCTCCAACTGAAGAGAGATTGAGCACTAAAGGCATCGAGGAGAACCCTACATAAAGAAAATGCATAAGAAGGAGAAGAAACGAAGGTTATTTCATGGAAGCAACAATAGAGGAGCGAAACCAAAAATAAACCTAGTTGTAGTGGAGTGAAATGAGTAAAAGAAAAGTGGATATCATTCTACATGAGCCAACAAGAGTGCATGAAGGTGTGGAAAGGTGTGGAAGGTATAACACCAATCTATACAAATACAACGGCACATAAGAACCCTAAGGAGAGCACATGTGTTCTTGTACTCACAGTGGAGGATACGCCAAAGGAAGGGTTGAGAACCTTATATCCCTATAAAGTAATGGATTTTAGCACAACAAATATGATAGACAAGGATGTTATAACAATTATGGATATCATACCACAAGAGCCAACGAGAGCACAACAAGGTGCAGAAGATGTAGGAGCAGTTTGCACAGAGATAAGGATGCATAAGAACCCTTAAGAGAGTACAAGTGTTATTGTGCTCGAATTGGAGGATGCACTGAAGGATGGGTTGAGAACACTAGATCCCCATAAAGTAAAGGATTGGTTCACAACAACAACATAGAGTAATGTTGGAACAATTGTCCATATGCAGTGTTGTGTGATGGATAGAAGATAACCCTTAGCCCCGGATGCAAAGCAAAATGAGCCTGAGGCTCTAAAGGACCTTTGACAAGGAGAAACTTCCCTGAAGGAAGCACCCAATAAAGAAACAACGAGAGATGTTTTGTAGGAGAAGAGTTGCCTAGAGATCAACTGGGAGCTATTGAGTGAAGCATAAATAAGAGTGAGGAACATGGGTCTAAAATTCTGCCAAAGGTAAGAGAGGCATTGGTCCAAGCACCAACTGAAGAGAGATTGAGCACCAATGTAAACAACATTATGTCAATGGATGAGAAAGGTGAAAGAGAAGTTGCACGGGTGAAATTCAAACATAACAACCATGCAAAAGAGATGTGTCCTTCGAAAGACAAAGACAGAGAAGCAAAAGAGCGCAAGTCTATTTTTGGGAGAAATTTGCCTCAAGCATTAGGGGAAGAAGAGAAATAGTTAGCAACTTGTAGTGGAACCTAAGTTGTCATAAAAACAATAGAGCATTGCGCCATGGACAAACACACAAAGGGAAAGAAAAGTGGGCATAACTCCATGAAAGGCATCTGAAGATGCATGAGGAGAGAAAAATAGTCGACATGTAGCTAACAAAAACAAGATATTATTTGCACATGACATGGATGAGATACTGAGAGGCATTAGCTAATCAGCACGATGCCAATCAAAGGAGTGCAATTTTTATTGCACAAAAAGAAAATGAGTCACTATCGATTTGGAGCGAGGCAAGAGGCCATCAGATTTAAACTAACTCAAAACAATGCTTGAAGGGGATATCAATCCAAGCACATAGAGCAAAATGCATGACAAAAAAGCAAGAAGAAAAGCAATAAGAGGGTGAAAATTTGGCAACAGATAATTTCCAAACTATAGAACCAAGTAGTACACCCTAAAGGCCATCTCAAATGGAGGAGAAGACTCAAAAGATGTTGAAGGTAACCTTCAAAGCCTCGCTCCCAAAGTAAAGAATAAAGTGTTACCATGAAGGGCAATGTGCAGGAGGAGCCAACATGGCAGCAATGCTGAGGTCAGAAAGAGCCCTTTGAGAAGACGAAAGAGTGGGAGCGATTTCTGATCTCGGAATACATTGAAGAGAAGGCTGCATAAATAAGATGCATAAGAAGCAAAGGAAAATAAGGTTATTTCATGGAAGCAACAATAGAGGAGAAAAACCAAGAATTAATCCTGTTGTAGTGGAGTGAAATGAGTGAAGGAAAAGTGGATATCATTCCACATGATGCAGCAAGAGTGCATGAAGGTGTGGAAGGTATAGCACCATTCTATACAAAGATAAGGGAATATAAGCACTCTAAAGAGAGCACAGGTGCTCTTGTGCTCACAGTGGAGGATGCCCCAAAGGAAGGGTTGAGAACCCTATATCCCCATAGAATAGTGGATTGTAGCACAATAATAATGATGGAGAGGGATGTTAAAGCAATTGTGGATATCATTCCACATGATGCAGCAAGAGTGCATGAAGGTGTGGAAGGTATAACACCAATCTACACAAAGACAGGGGCATATAAGAACCCTAAAGAGAGCATAGGTGCTCTTGTGCTCAAAGTGGAGGATGCACCAAAGGAAGGGTTGAAAACCCTATATCCCCATAAAACAGTGGATTGTAGCATAATAACAATGATGGAGAGGGATGTTAGAGCAATTGTGGATATCATTCCACAAGAGCCGGTGAGAGAGCAAAAAGGTGCACAAGGTGTAGGAGCAGCCTACATAGAGATAAGGCCGCACAAGAAGAACCATTAAGAGAGTACAAATGTTATTGTGCTCGAAGTCGAGGATACACCAAAAGAATGGTTGAGAACACTAGATCCCCATAAATCAAAGGATTGGTTCACAACAACATAGAGTAATGCTAGAGCAATTGTCCATATGCAGCGGTGTGTGATAGATAAAAGTTAACCTTTAGCCTTGGATGCAAAGCAAAATGACCCTGAGGAAGGAGAGGCTCTAAAGGACATTCGACCAAGAGAAACTTCCTTTAAGGAAGCACCCAATGACCTGTTCAAGCTCATTTGTCACCAAATGTACCCTTACAATCTCCATTAATGACTCACCTCCACTGTCCATGAAGACAAATCTTTTCTTTGTGCTATCTTGGAGACCAAGCAATGGTTCATCTTTGATAAAGGATTCATACTTGTTTTCATTGTGATAATAGGATGAATTTATGGTTGTCATGAGATGATTCCAATGTTTGTTTGGCTGTTAAGAACCATCACCTCCAACTCGGGCTCAGAGAATTTTTTTAGTGATGTTGTTGGGATGTTTTTCAACATTGAATAGTTTACTTCCATCGGTTGCTCTTGCAACTCAAAGTTATTGCCTATATCATTGTCAACCATCCCAATTTTATGCTCCTTCGGTAACTTCTCTGTGATGACTTGTTTGATCGAATTTGACTGCCATTCATCTTCCTCTGGTACATATTTTCCATATAAACGACAAAAATATATGAATGCCAATTCATCCCTTATCATAGGATCAAGATTCAAATATTTATTGTGACATGCATTAATATCATTGAAAACCAACTCGACCTCATCTTCCTATATTGGTTCCTCTCATTGAAGGAATATGGGCATGGTTGGGCATACATAAGTCCTTGAGGAGAGTCCATGACTGTTATTAAATGTATAACCCTATTGTACTTGTGATGATCTTCCCTCACCATTAGAATTCTGAGTTAGCAAGTTATTCAACTGCTACATTTGTTGAACTAATTGTGAGATCAACGTAATTTTCCCTTGGGCCCATCTGTCATATTATGCATCATTTAAGTTGTTTATTTTGACCTTATGATTTGAATGCATAAAGCCTATCGAAACCCTTAGGCTGGCAGGATGAAAAGCTCCGATACCATTGTAATATTCCAAATCGAAATATTTTACAAAAATTTGGATTTCCCATAATTTCGTTTAAATAAAATATAGATATTATAATTGAAATAATTATGCTGAATTTAATATAGAGTTTTCGAAACTCAAATAAAATATAATTCCACAAGGGATTTCATCCTTGGGTTTGATAACAAGGGTTTTCATCCTTGTATTTGAATTACATAATTTAAGGGGTTTCATCATTAAATGCCATTGTAAAGTGTTTACTTAAACAAGTTATATATTTGAATTCATTATTCAATGCTTCATACTTCCACATCTCTTCTCCTTTATATAGTCTTTAAAAGTTTCTCCCAAAGAAGGCATCCCATCCAAGAGGCACCTCTTCACCAAAAGATGTGACCATTGACATTTATGTTTACATTCTGGTCAACATTTCCATCTACATTTCTGTTCACTTCCGAAAACAATTCTGTTTGACATTTTCGTTCATATCTGTTTAATGATTTATTGTATTAAATGGCAGCATTGCTCCTTAGCAACGATTTTTGTTAAGCACAATTTATTATTAAGAGGGGGGTGAATCAGTAATAAATATTCTTTTCTTTTATAAACCTTAATCACTTATTCCAATTAAGATATTCAAAGCAATTAAATCACAACACAAGATAACACAATGCAAAGTGACACCAGATATACATGGAAACCCTTTTGGGAGAAAACCATGGTGAAATCTTTCTCAATATAAAATACTCATAGGCACCAAACTACTAGAGCACCAACCCTAGAAACAATTTTGTAGGCACCAACCTATAGGTGCACCAACACCTTTCGCTGAGCACCAATTTAGCAAGAGACACCAATCTCTTCAAAATGAAGGCGCCAACCTTCTTACAAAAATCACTCTTCTATCTCTAATTTTTTGTCAACACAACGGATGATAAAACACGGCTTTATCTCCTTTTGATTCGATCTATAATTGAGTGTTTTCACTGCTATGCTCTACCTTATACTTGATGGGTTTTTATTTTCAATATTCTCAAAAAAATCTGTTCTCAAATATTTCTATTCTTGTTTTATTTCTTCCTCATTCAAACTTACAAATTTGCCACTCGCTATGCACTTATTTATAACCCACGAAAAGCCACAAATTAAGTTCATGACTCTTCAAATGAAAAGGTCCATTCACATTTCCATCGACAACTCCGTTCACTTCTGTCGATAATTCCGTTAATATTTCTGTCAACATTTCCGTTCACTTCCAACCAATTTTTCCATTCACTTTCGGTAATAATTCCGTTTACTTCTAGCAATAATTTTGTTCACTTCTAGTAACACTTACATTCACTTCCGGAAATAATTTCGTCAATGTTTTCCTTTGACATCAATGACAATATTCCAACAATCTCCCCTTGTCATTGATGACAACCACATACTGAAATTGTTCCCCCTTACTGTACTGTCTCTTCTATCTGAATCATTCTTTGTTGTAGCTCCCCCTTTTTGTGACATCCTCTTTTTGTACTCCTCCCCCTTTGACATCAATGGTAAAGAGTCTATCCAAGAGCTAGTACTTAGCTCTCCCTCAAGTTGATGCTTCTCTTCAGTAGCAAGAAGCAAAAGAAATTACTCCCAACCTCTCACATAGGTACTCAAATGTGTCCTTCGGAAGTGCTTTCATGAAAATATCTGCTATCTGCTCTGTTGTATTAATGTATTCCAACTTAACTTGCTGATTTGCAACTCACTCTCTCAAGAAATGGTATTTGATTGGAATATGTTTCGTTTTAGAGTGCATCATTGGATTTTTTGAAATACTGATGGTATTGGTGTTGTCACAATATATGGAGATAGGTTGATCATACTTCACCTTGATATCTTCCATAGTCTGCTTCATCCAAAGCACCTAAGTGCAACATAGAACTGTCGCTTTTCGGGGTCCCTTCAAAACCTGTTTTTACCTTAATCTAAAACATAGAACTGTCGCTATATAATCTACTTCTATTGTGGCTAGTGAAACTGAATTCTATTTCTTGCTTAGCCAAGATACTAAGCTATCACCAAGGAAAAATGCACCTCCACTTATACTCTTCCTATCATCTAGGCAACCTGCCCAATCCGAGTCTATATATGCCACTAAAGTGAAATCTCTCCCTGTAGGATACCATAATACATAGTCCAGGGTCCCCTTTATGTATCTAAATATCCTCTTTACAACTTGTACATGAGTTTCCTTGGGGGCTGCTTGATATCGTGCCACCATGCCTACCACCTGCATGATATCTGGCCTAGAAGCCGTCAGATATAGAAGACTGCCAATCATTGATCTATAGAAAGATTGATCTACATCTGGTGATTCTTCATCCTTATCTTGTTTCATGTGGCCATTAGTGTGTTAACAAGGGCATAGTCCTCAAAACCAAACTTATTCAACATTTCTTTGGCATACTTGGTTTGAGAAATGAAGATTCCTTTATTGGATTGAGAGATTTGTAATCCAAGAAGCAAAGATAACTCTCCAAGCATGGACATCTCAAACTCATTTTGCATGTCTTCAACGAATCCCTTCGTCAGCATCTCACTATATCCTCCAAATATTATGTCATCAACATAAACAACAACTATCAATTGATGCTCACCTTCAATTTTGATGTACAAATTGTTGTCAGTAAATTCTCTCTTGAATCCCTGGTCTTGAAGATACTTGTGAAGTCTTGAATACCAAACTTTGGGGGCTTGCTTCAATCTATACAAGGCTTTCTTCAATTTGCATACATATTTGCTATCTTCTGATAGAAGGAATCCTTCTGGCTGCTCAATGTACACTTCCTCTTCTAATTTACCATTCAGAAAATCAAATTTTACATCCATTTGATATACCTTTAAGTTCTTAAAAATAGCATAGGCAAGAAACATTCTAATTGCCTCTAATCTTGCCACATGAGCAAAGGTTTCTTCAAAGTCAATACCTTTGATTTGAGCATATCCTTTGCATACCAAATGAGCCTTATTTTGCATCACTTGACCATCCTCATTTAGTTTGTTCCTATATACCCATTTGGTACCGATCACATTCTGATCCTTTGGTCTAATTACCAGCTCCCATGTCTAATTCTTCTCAATTTGGTTTAGCTCTTCTTCCATTGCTTTTACCCAATGTTCATCATGGGTCACTTTTAAAAAATTCTTAGGCTATATTTTTGATAATAAAGAAAAAATTACTTGTTCAGAATTTCTTACAATCCTTATTCTGGTCTATACTCTAGCATCTATATTACTAATGATTTAGCTTTCGGCATGGTTTTTCTAAACGAAATGAGATCGTGCCTTGGTGTCTTATCATTCATCTTCATCCATCTTCTCTACTTCAACATCTTCTTCAATAATCCCTGATTCATCTAATGGATCACTTGCCTTTTGAGTTCCAGTTTCATCTACTCTAACTCTAGAACTTTCTACAATAGTTTGCATTCTCTTGTACCATTTGCAGGGCTTGCTTTTGGTGGAATATCCCAAAAAAATTCCTTCTTCAGCTATTTAGTCAAATTTATCCAAATCATCTTCAGTCCTCTTAATAAAGCACTTCCAAATACTTTGAAATATTTAACAAAAGTTAGTCTTCCTGTCCATAACTCATATTGGGTCTTATAATTGTTGACTCTGATCTGCCCTCTATTTAGGATATATAAAACTGTGTGGACTGCTTCTCTCCAATATTTGTCTGATAACTTGGGTTCGTTCAACATTGTCCTAGCCATTTCTTGGATAGTCTTGTTCTTTCGTTCTACTACCCCATTCTATTGTGGGGTTCTTGCAGTTGAGTACTATCTTTTTATCTGATGGTATTCATAATACTCAATGAATTCATTTGACATGAACTCACCTCCTCTATCTGACCTTAAGCATTTGATCCTTAAACTGGTTTCATTTTCAATTAATGCTTTAAATACTTTAAATTTGCTAAAAGCCTCAGACTTTTCTTTCAAAAATGTAACCCATGTCATTCTAGTGTAATCATCAATTAGCAACATAAAATACCTCACCTTGTATACTTTGCATTCTAGTGGGTCCACACAGATCTGTATGAATGAGCTCTAATTTCTTCATGGTGGAATATTCTTTCATTTTGAATCTTTTTCTGCTCTGCTTCCTATGTTGGCATTGCTTACAAAGAGTACTTGATGGATTTTTTATCTTTGGAATGTCCCTTATAGCTTGCTTCTTACTAATATTCACAAGGTTATCAAAATTTATATGGCCCAATCTTCTGTGCCATAGCCAACTTTATTCAACTTGACTCTGACAACACTTCTCTCCTTTGACTTCTGTAAGCATGTATAAATTATTTTTTGTCCTATGAGCATCTGTAATTAGCTCTCCTATGTCTCTTTTTCTTATCTCGTAACCTTCAGCAAAGAACTTGAGTGTGTGTCCTTGATCACACATTTGGCTCACGCTTAGAAGATTATGCTTTAACCCTTCCACATATAACACATTCTCTATTTCAGTTCTTCCATTATGGAGACTAAGCGTACCTTTTTCTGTTATTCTGGGTATAGTGTTCTCTCCGAACTTCACCGTGCCTTCATTGACCTTTTTTAACGAAATGAACTTGCTTTTATCTCCAGTCATGTGTCTCGAACATTCATTGTCAATGAACCATTATTGTCAATCTCTAGCATGGAATGTTGTTTGAACGATCATGGATTCTTCTTGCTTCTTCTTCCAGGGCTTTGTTGGTTCCCTTTTCTTTATTACTGGGGCCTTGAACTTATCATCTTGTCTTACAGATTTGAAAACACTTCTACAATAACATGGTATATGTCCATAGTTGTTACACTTATAACAAACTATAGCTTTTTCATCAAAGTTTGATAGGGGAGCAAATGAGTTGTAATTTCTATTCGAAGCTCCATAAGTTCCTTTGTTTCTACTCCAGACTTCAATATCCTTGACTCTTTTTCTACAATCTAATTTCTTGTGACCAAAATGATTGCAATAATAACAATATCCATCAAAATAATTACCAAACCTGGTTTTGTTGGCATATTTTGGAGCAAGTGGTCTCCTGAAGTTTTGTTCTCCTTTGTTTTCATTGTTGATAGAGCTGGTTTTTGTATTCTGGCCTTCTTCCTTCTTAGTCTCATTTTTCACAGGTTCCTTAAGAGTTTTAGCATAGCTCTTAGCTTTCTCTTTTCTTTTTCATACCTAATGCCTAACTTGTTAGATGGTGATCTTTTTGACTTCCCAAAATTTTATTCAAAACTTGGGTGCTTTTCTCAGATTTTAAGTCAATTGCTATTTTAATATTCGCCTTTTCTGGATCCCTTTTTTAAGCAACAATCTCAAATTCATACCTTTCACAGTCTTCTCCTTTCTTCTTTAGCTAATTCATTAAATCTACTTCAATTTTCTTTTCCACTTCAATTTGGACTTTTAGATCAGCAATTATCTTCTTTGACTCATCAAGACCTTGTGATATTCTAGCTTCTGAGTCCTGACTCTCTTTTTCATATTTTTTAATCAGAAGCTTTTGTTTCATGTTCTTTTTCTTAAGATATTTTATCGCTCCTAAGGCACAGATAAGCTCTTCTTTGAGATTTACCTCGCCTTCATCTTCTTCTTCTTTCAAGTTGTTTCTGCTTATGGAAGCATCATCTTCTATAGTCATGAACAATGTTTCCTCATTGTCATTGTCAGAATCACTAGCTCCGCTTTCCTTGGATGAGCTATAGTTCCTCCTGGAGTATAAGCTTTTCTTTTGTTTCTCAAATCTCGTATTTATTTTGTTTGAATCCCTTCATGAATTTTGGTTTGCTCTCCTCTTCATCACTATTGTCTTTATCTGGGCACTTAGCTGCAAAATGACCAATCTTACCGCAATTAAAACATTTGAATGGTAACTTACTTTTATATTTGTCCGAACCTTTCTTCAAATTTTTGAATGAATAGAGCCTCCTTTTCATCTTCTTCGCTGCTTGAGCTATCGCTTGGCTCAGGTTCCTTGACTTTTTCCTTCTTTGATGCTTTAAATGCTGCTTCTATTTTTTATGGTCTTTCAGACTCAGTCCTCATTTCATATGCTGTGAGGATTACATGCAGCTCGTCCATCTTGAATTTATCTAGATCTTTCATTTCTTCAATCACAGAAAATTTTGCATCAAACCTCAAAGGTAAGGACCTCAAGAGCTTTTGGACGATTGTAGATTCTTCCACGGTTTCTCCAAGTCCTTGAATAACATTAATTATTTCATCAACCTGTAGCAGGTATCCTGCAATGTCTTCTTCTTCCTTCATCTTTAAACTCTCAAATTGTCTCCTATGAGTTTGTAGTTTTGCTTGTCTTACCTTGCTATCACCCTCATAGATAGTCTTAAGTTTTTCCCAAATCTCATGTGCTGACTTACATTGCATAACTTTTACAAACTCAGATTCAGAAAGACCACACAAAATAGTGTTCATTGTCTTAGCGTTGTTTTTGCTAGCCTTCTTTCCAG
The DNA here is from genome assembly GCA_037957365.1 of Torreya grandis. Classification (NCBI taxonomy): domain Eukaryota; kingdom Viridiplantae; phylum Streptophyta; class Pinopsida; order Cupressales; family Taxaceae; genus Torreya; species Torreya grandis. The sequence continues at coordinate 5,722,637 of JARHVA010000051.1, read as the reverse complement.
CGAGATTTGTTGCTGGTGTTTATGGTTCTGTGTATCCATTTACAAAAGATTGCCAAATGTCAAACCCAAGGGCCATCAGATATGTCATCATTGTTATGCTTGGTTCCGTCAAACAATGGTGCCTTATTTGTGGAAAAACCTTCCTGACCTTGTCAACTAGCCATGTGTGCTTTACGTGATCTACATTCCAATGGTTAAACTATATCTAAAGGAACCCATTCTGATACCAATTGTTAAGCACAGTTTATTACTAATAGGGGCGTGAATCAATAATAAATATTTTTTTCTTTTCTAAACCTTAATCATTTATTTCGATTAAGATATTCAAAGTAATTAAATCATAACACAAGATAACACAATGCAAAGTGATACCAGATATACGTGGAAACCCTTTTGAAAGAGAAAACCACGGAGAAATCTTTCTCAATATAAAATATTCGTAGGCACCAACCTACTAGAGCACCAACCCCAAAAACAATTTTGTAGGCACCAACCTACAGGAGCACCAACCCCTTTCATCGAGCACCAACTCAGCAAGAGACACCAATCTCTTCAAAACGAAGGCACCAACCTTCTTACAAAAATCACTCTTTTATCTCTAATTTGTTGTCAACACAACAGATGATAGAATATTGCTTTATCTCCTTTTGATTCAATCTATAATTGAGTGTTTTCACTGTTATGCTTTGCCTTATACTTGATGGATGTTTATTTTCAATATTCTCACAAAAATTTGCTCTCAAATATTTTTGTTCTTGTTTTATTTCTTCCTCATTCGAACTTACAAATTTGCCACTCGTTATGCACTTATTTATAACCACAGAAAGCCACAAATTAAGGTCATGACTCTTCAAATGAAAAGGTCCATTCGAACGGTCACAACTCCTCTCAATAGGTCAGCCAAGATGGACATTTCCATCGACAATTCTGTTAATATTTCCATCAACATTTCCATTCAATTCCATCGACATTTCTATTCACTTCCGACTAATTTTTCCATTCACTTCAGGCAATAATTCCATTTACTTCCAACAATAATTCTGTTCAATTCCGATAATACCTCCATTCACTTCTGGCAATAATTTTGTAGATGTTTTCCTTTGACATCAATGACAATATTCCAACAATTTCTTCATGTTACAATGTTCTTGTGCTCACAATGGAGAATGCGCCGAAGTAAGGGTTGAGAACCCAATATCCCCATAAAGTAATGGATTGTAGCATAACAAAAATGATAGAGAGGGATGTTAAGAGTAATTATGGATATCATTCAACAAGAGCCAGCGAGAGCGCAAGAAGGTGCACAAGTTGTAGGATCAACCTACATAGAGATAAAGGTGCACAAGAAGAACCTTAAGAGAGCACAATTATTATTGTGCTCAAAGTGGAGGATGCACCAAAGGAAGGGTTGAGAACACTAGATCTACATAAAGCAAAGGATTGGTTGACAACAACAACAACATAGAGTAATGTTAGAGTAATTGTCCATATGCAGTGATGTGCAATGGATAGAAAATAACCTTTAGCCCCATATGCAATGCAAAATGAGCTTGAGGAAGGAGAGGCTCTAAAGGACCTTTAACCAGGAGAAAAATTCGTGAAGGAAGCACCCGAAGAAGAAACATCGAGAGATGTCGTTGAAGGAGAAGAGTTGCCTTGAGATAAACTGGGACTTGATAAATGAAGCATAAATAAGAGTGAGGCACATGGGTCTAAAAGTGCACCAAAGGAAATAGATGTCGTGGTGCAAGCACCAACTGAAGAGAGATTGAGAACCAATGCATATAGTATTGTGTCAATGGATGAGGAAGGCAAAAGAGAAGTTCCACGGGTAAAATTCAAGCACAACAGCCATGCAAAACAGATTAGTCCTTTGAAAGGCACAGACATAGAGAGTCATTAACTACTCAGCACGATGCTAATCACAGGAGTGCAATTTTAATTACATGGAAGGAAAAGGAGTCACTGTCGATTTGGAGTATGGCAAGAGGCCATCAGCTTCAAACTAACTCAAAATAACACTTCAAGGGGATATCAATCAAAGTACACAGAGCAAAATGCACGAAAAAAGAGGAAGAAGAAAAGCAATAAAACAGTGAAAATTTGGCAACAGATAATTTCCAAACTATAGAACCAAATAGTGCACCCAGAAGTCCATCTCAAATGGAGGAAAAGACTTGAACGTTGTTGAAGGTAACCTTCAAAGCCTCGCTCCCAAAGTAAAGAACAAAGTGTTATCATGAAGGGTGATGCGCAGGAGGAGCCAACATAGCAGCAATGTCAAGGTTAGATAGAGCCCTTTGAGAACACGAAAGAGTGGGAGCTAATGCTGATCTCGGAAGGCATTGAGGAGAAGGCTACATAAATAAGATGCATAAGAAGCAAAGGAAAATAAGGTTATTTCATGGAAGCAACAATAGAGGAGAAAAACCAAGAATTAACCCTGTTGTAGTGGAGTGAAATGAGTGAAGGAAAAGTGGATATCATTCCACATGATGCAACAAGAGTGCATGAAGGTGTGGAAGGTATAGCACCATTCTATACAAAGACAGGGGAATATAAGAACCCTAAAGAGAGCACAGGTGCTCTTGTGCTCACAGTAGAGGATGCCCCAAAGGAAGGGTTGAGAACCCTATATCCCCATAGAATAGTGGATTGTAGCAAAATAACAATGTTGGAGAGGGATGTTAAAGCAATTGTGGATATCATTTTACATGATGCAGATGGAGTGCATGAAGGTGTGGAAGGTATAACACCAGTCTACACAAAGACAAGGGCATATAAGAACCCTAAAGAGAGCATAGGTGCTCTTGTGCTCACAGTGGAGGATGCACTAAAGGGTTGAGAACCCTATATTCCATAAAATAGTCGATTGTAACACAATAACAATGATGGAGAGGGATGTCAGAGCAATTATGGATATAATTCCATAAGAGCTAGTGAGAGCGCAAAAAGGTGCACAAGGTGTAGTAGCAGCCTACATAGAGATAAGGGCACACGAGAAGAAACATTAAGAGAGCACAAGTGTTATTGTGCTCGAAGTGGAGGATACACCAAAGGAACGGTTGAGAACACTAGATCCCCATAAATCAAAGGATTGGTTCACAATAATAACAACATAGAGTAATGCTAGAGCAATTATCCATATGTAACGCTGTGTGATAAATATAAGTTAACCTTTAGCCCTGGATGAAAAGCAAAACAAGCCTGAGGAAGGAGAGGCTCTAAAGGACATTCGACCAGGAGAAACTTCCCTGAAGGAAGCACCCAAAGAAGAAACAATGAAATATGTTGCAGAAGGAGAAGAGTTGCCTAGATATCAACTAGGGGTTATTGAGTGAAGCACAAATAAGACTGATGTGCATGGGTCTAAAAGTGCGTCAAAATAAATAGAGGCATTGGTGTACGTACCAGCTGAAGAGAGATTGAGCACCGATACAAATAACATTGTGTCAATGGATGAGGAAGGTGAAAAAGAAGTTGCATGGATGAAATTCAAGCACAACCATGCAAAAGAGATGTTTCCTTCGAAAGGCACAGACATAGAGAGGCAAAAGAGCACAAGTCTATTTGTGGTATATATTTGCCTAAATCATTAAGGGAATAAGAGAAAGAGGTAGTAACTTACATTAGATCTAAAGTTGTCATAAAGACAATAGAGCATTGGGCCATGGAGAGACATGCAAAAGGAAGCAAAAGTGGGCATAACTCTACAAAAGGCATCTAAAGATGCATGATGAGAGGAGAAGAGTCGACATGTAGCTAACAAAAACAATACAATGTTTGCACATGACATGAATGAACTACCAAGAGGAATTAGCCAAAATCAGCCCGATGCCAATCACAGGAGTGTAATTTTCATTGCACTGAAGGAAAAGGAGTTACTATCAAAATGGAGCAAGACAGGAGGCGATGAGCTTAAAACTAACTAGGAACAATGCTTGAAGGGGATATCAGTCCAAGCACATAAAGCAAAGTCCGCAATAAAAGAGGAAGAACAAAAGCAATAAGAGGGTGAAAAATTCTCAACAAATAATTTCCAAACTATAGAACCAAGTAGTGCACCTAAAAGGCCATCTCAAATGGAAGAGAAGACAAGAAATCTATTAAAGGTAACCTTCAATGCCTCACTCCTAATGTAAAGAATAAAGTGATGCCATGAAAGGTGATGCATAGGAGGAGCCAACATAGGAGCAATGCAGAGGTCAGAACGAGGCCTTTGAGAAGATGAAAGACTGGGACCTAATGCTGATCTCTGGAGGCATTGAGGAGAAGGCTACATAAAGAAGATGCATAAGAAGAAGAGGAAAAGAAGGTTATTTCATGGAAGCAACAATAGAAGAGCAAAACCAAGAATAAACCCAGTTGTAGTGGAGTGAAACGAGTGAAGGAAAAGTGGATATCATTCCACATGAGCCAACAAGACTATATGAAGGTGTGGAAGGTATAACACCAATCTGCGCAAAAAAAGGGACACATAAGAAGAACCCTAAAGAGAGCACAGGTGTTCTTGTGCTCACAGTAGAGGATGTGCCAAAGGAATGGTTGAAAACCCTATAGTAATGGTTTGTAACACAATAACAATGATAGAGAGGGGTGTTAGAGCAATTTTGGATATCATTCCACAAGAGCCAAAAAGAGCATACGAAGGTGCACAAGGTGTAGGCACAACCTACACAAAGATAAGGGTGCAAAAACCCTTAAAAGAGCACAATTTTTATTGTGCTCAAAGTGGAGGATGCACCGAAGGAAGGGTCAATAACACTAGATCCCCATAAAATAAAGGATTGGTTCACAACAACACCATAGAGTAATGTTTGAGCAATTGTCCATATGTAGTGGTGTGTGATGGATAGAAGATAACCTTTAGCCACAGATGCAAATCAAAACAAACCAGAGGAAGGAGAGGTTCTAAAAGACTTTTAACTAGGAGAAACTGCCCTGAAGGAAGCACCCAAAGAAAAAACAATGAGAGATGTTGCAGAAGGAGAAGAGTTGCCTAGAGATCCACTGGGAGTTGTTGAGTGAAGCATAAATAATAGTGAGGCACATGGGTCCAAAAGTGCACCAAAGGAAATAGAGGTGTTAGAGGCGTTAGTGCAAGCACCAGCTGAAAAAAGATTGAGCACCAATGTAAACAACATTTTGTCAATGGATGAATAAGGCAAAAGAGAAGTTGCACGGGTGAAATTCAAGCAAAAGAGCCATGCAAAATAGATGTGTCCTTCGAAAGGCACAAATATTGAGAGGCATAACTACATGAAAGGCATCTAAAGATGCATGAGGAGAGGAGAAGAGTCGACATGTAGCTAACAAAAACAAGACATTGTTTGAGCATGACATGGATGAGCTACCAAGAGGAATTAGCCAAAATCAACTCAATGCCAATCAAAGTAGTGTAATTTTCATTTCACGAAAGGAAAAAGAGTCACTAACGATTGGGAGCAAGTCGGGAGGCCATCAACTTAAAACTAACTAAGAACAACATTTGAAGAGGATATCAATCCAAGCACATAGAGCAAAGTGTGCAATAAAAAAGGAAGAATAAAGTTAATAAGAGTGAAAATTTGGCAACAGATAATTTCAAAACTATAGAACCAAGTAGTGCACCTAGAAGGCCATCTCAAATGCAGGATAAGACTCGAAAGCCGTTGAAGGTAACCTTCAAAGCCTCGCTCCCAAAGTAAAGAAGAAAGTGCTGCCATAAAAGGCGATGCATAAGAGGAACCAACATGGGAGCAATGCGGAGGTCAAAAAAAGCTCTTTGAGAAGATGAAAGAGTGGGAGCTAATGTTGATCTCGGAAGGCATTGAGGAGAAGGATGCATAAAGAAGATACATAAGAAGCAGAGGAAAAAAAAGTTTATTTCATGGAAGTAACAATAGAGAAGCGAAACCAAGAATAAACCCAACTGTAGTGAAGTGAAATGAGTGAAGGAAAAGTGGATATCATTCCACCTAAGCCAGAAAGAGTGCATGAAAGTGTGAAAGGTATAACACCAATTTGCACAAAGACAGGGGCACATAAGAAGAACCCTAAAGAGAGCACAGGTGTTCTTGTGCTCAAGTGGAGGATGCATCAAAGGGTTGACAACATATATCCCCATAAAGTAATAGATTATCACACAATTGTGAATATCATTATACAAGAGCGAGTGAGAGAGAAAGAAGGTACACAAGATGTAGGAGTATCGTGCATAGAGATAAGGGTGCACAAGAAGAACCCTTAAGAGAGCACAAGTGTTATTGTGCTCGAAGTGGAGAATGTACCGAAGGTAGGGTTGAGAACACTAGATCCCCATAAAGCAAAGGATTGGTTCACAACAACAACATAGAGTAATGCTGGAATAATTGTTCATATATAGTGGTGTGAGATGGATAGAAGATAACCTTTAGCCCCAGATGCAAAGTAAAACGACCCTGGGGAAAGAGAGGATCTAAAGGACCTTCGACCAAGAGAAACTTTCCTGAAGGAAGTACCCAAAGAAGAAACAACAACAGATGTTGCAAAAGAAGAAGAGTTGTCTAGAGATCAATTGGGAGTTGTTGAGTGAAGTATAAATAAGAGTGAGGAGCATATATCCAAAAGTGCACCAAAGGAAATAGTGGCATTGGTGCAAGCACCAATTGAAGAGAGATGGAGTGCCAATGCAAACAACATTATGTCAATGGATGCAGAAGTCAAAAGAGAAGTTGCATGGGTGAAATTCAAGCAGACCAGCCAAGCAAAAGAGATGTGTGCTTAAAAGGCTCAGACATACAGAGGCAAAAGAGTGTAAGTATATTTGTGACAATAATTTGCCTAAAGCATTAGCAGAAGAAGAGAAAGAGGTAGTAACTTATAGTGGAACCTAAGTTGTCATAAAGACAATAGAGCATTGTGCCATGGAGAGACACACAAAGGGAAGGGAAAGTGGGCATAACTCCACAAAAGGCATATCAAGATACATGAGGAGAGGAGAAGAATCAACATGTAGCTAACAAAAATAAGACATTGTTTACACACTACATGGGTGAGTTATCGAGAGTAATTAGCCAAAATCAGCCCAATGCCAATCAAAGGAGTGCAATTTTCATTGCACAAAAGTAAAATGAGTCACTACCGATTGGGAGCAAGGCTGGAGACCATCAGCGTAAAACTAACTAGGAACAATACTTGAAGGGGATATCAATCCAAGCACAGATAGCGTAATGCATGATAAAAGAGGAAGAATAAAATCAATAAGAGGGTGAAAATTTAGCAACAGATAGTTTCCAACCTACATAACCAAATAGTACACCCAGAAGGCCATCTCAAATGGAGGAGAAGACTCAAAAGTTGTTGAAGGTAACCTTCAAAGCCTCTCTCCCAAAGTAAAGAAGAAAGTGTTACCATGAAACAGAATACATAGGAGGGGCCAACATAGGAGCAATGCCTAGGTTAGAAAGAGCCCTTTGAGAAGATGAAAGAATGGGAGCTAATGCTGATCTCGAAAGGCATTAAGGAGAAGCCTGCATAAAGAAGATGCATAAGAAGCATAGGAAAAGAAGGTTATTTCATGAAAGAAATAATAGAGGAGCAAAACCAAGAATAAGCCCAGTTGTAGTGGATGGAAATGAGTGTAGGAAAAGTGGATATCATTTAGCATGAGCCAGCAAGAGTGCATGAAGGTGTGGAAGGTATAGCACCAGTTTGTACAAAGACAAGGGCACATAATAAGAACCCAAAAGAAAGCACGAGTGTTCTTGTGCTCACAGTGGATGATGTGCTAAAGGGTTGAGAACCCTATACCCCCATAAAGTAATGGATTGCAGCAAAATATCAACAATAGAGAGGAATGTTCGAGCAATTGTGGATATCATTCCACAAGAGCCAATGAGAGCGCAAGAAGGTGCACATGGTTTAGGAACAACCTACATAGAGATAAGGGCATACAAGAAGAACCCTTAAGAGAGCACAAGTGTTATTGTGCTCAAAGTGAGGATGCACCGAAGGTAGGATTGGGAACACTAGATCCCCATAAAGCAAAAGATTGGTTCACAACAACATAGAGTAATGTTGGAGCAATTGTCCATATACAGCGGTGGGTGATGGAAAGCAAAATGAGCATGACGAAGGAGAGGCAAAGGACCTTTGACCAGGTGAAACATCCTTCAAGGAAGCACCCAAAGATGAGAGTAATGCAGAGGTCAGAAAGATCCCTTTGAGAAGATGAAAGAGTGGGAGCTAATGTTGATCTCGAAAGGCATTAAGCTGAAGGCTGCATAAAGAAGATATATAAGAAGCAGAGGAAAAGAAGGTATTTCATGGAAGCAACAATAGATAAGTGAAACCAAGAATAAACCTAGTTGTAGTGGAGTGAAATGAGTGAAGTAAAAGTGGATATCATTCCACATGAGCTAGTAAGAGTGTATGGAGATGTGGAAGGTATAACACCAATCTGCACAAAGACGGGGGCACATAAGAATAACCCTAAAGAGAGCATAGGTGTTTTGGAGCTCATAGTGGAGGATGTGCCAAAGGAAGGGTTGAGAAGAAGTTTATTTCATGGAAACAATAATACAGGAGCAAAACTAAGAATAAACCCAATTGTAGTGGACTGAAATGAGTGAAGGAAAAGTGGATATGATTCCACATGAGCCAGCAAGAGTGCATGAATGCGTGGAAGGTATAACACCAGTCTGCACAAAGACAGGGGCACATAATAAGAACCCTAAAGAGAGCATAGGTGTTCTTATGCTCATATTGGAGGATGTGCCAAAGGAAGGGTTGAGAACACTACATCCCCATAATGTAATGGATTGTAGCATAATAACAATGATAGAGAGGGATGTTAGAGCAATTGTGGATATCATTCCACAAGAGCCAGCGAGAGCGCAAGAAGGTGCACAAGGTGTAGGAGCAGCTTGTACAAAGATAAGGGCATGCATGAAGAACCCTTAAGATATTATAAGTGTTATTGTGCTCAAAGTGGAGGATGTACCAAAAGAAGGGTTGAGAACACTAGATCCCCATAAATCAAAGGATCGGTTCATAACAACAACATTGAATAATGTTGGAGCAATTGTCCATATGTAGCGGTGTGTGATGGATAGAACATAAGCTTTAGCCTCGGATGCAAAGCAAAATGAGCTTGAGGAAGGAGAGTCTCTAAAGGAACTTCAACCAGGAGAAACTTCCCTAAAGGAAGCACCCAAAGAAGAAATAATGAGAGATGTTGCAAAAGGAGAAGAGTTGCCTAGAGATCAATTGGGAGTTATTAATTGAAGCATAAATAAGTCTAAAAGTGCACCAATGGAATTAGAGGCCATGCAAACAACATTGTATCAATAGATGAGGAAGGTGAAACAAAAGCTGCACAAGTGAAATACAAGCACAATAGCCAAGCAAAAGAGATGTGTCCTTCGAAAGGCACAAACATGGAGGGGCAAAAGAGCACTAGTCTAATTGTGGTAGAAATTTGCCTAAAGCATTAGGGGAAGAAGAGAAAGAGGTAGCAACTTGCACTGGAACCTAAGTTATCATAAATACAATAGAGCATTGCACAATGGAGAGACACGCAAAGAGAAGGAAAAGTGGGCAAAACTCCACAAAAGGCATCTAAAGATGCATGAGGAGAGGAGAAGAGTAGACATATAGATTAAAAAAACAAGACATTATTTGCATACAACATGGATGAGCTACCTTGATGAATTAGCCAAAATCATGTTGATGCCAATCAAAGTAGTGCAATTTTCATTGCACAGAAGGAAAAGAAGTCTCTACCGACTAGGAGTAAGGAAGGAGACCATTAGCTTAAAACTAACAAGGAATAATGCTTAAAGGGAGATTGAGCACCAATGCAAATATCATTGTGTCAATGGATGAGGAAGGAAAAAGAGAAGTTGCACGAGTGAAATTCAAGCACAACAGCCATGCAAAAGAGATGTGTCCTTCGAAAGGCACAAATATAGAGAGGTAAAAAAGTGCAAGTCTATTTTTGATATAAATTTGGCTAAAGCATTAGGGGAAGAAGAAAAAGTGGTAGCAACTTGTAGTGGAACCTAAGTTATCATAAAGACAATAGAGCATTGAGCCAAGAAGAGACATACAAAGGGAAGGAAAAATGGGTATAACTCTACAAAAGGCATCTGAAGATGCATGAGGAGAGGAGAAGAGTCGACATGTAGCTAAAAAAAATAAGACATTGTTTGCATACAACATGGATGAGCTACCCTAAGGAATTAGCCAAAATCATCCTGATACTAATCAAAGGAATGCAATTTTCATTGCATAGAAGGAAATGGAGTCACTACCGACTAGGAGTAAGGCAGGAGGCCATCAACTTAAAACTAACTAGGAATAACACTTGAAGGGGATATTAGTCCAAGCACATAGAGCGAAGTGCATGACAAAAGAGGAAGAAGAAAAGCAATAAGAAGGTGAAAATTTGGCAACAGATAATTTCCAAGCTACAAAACCAAGTAATGTACCTAGAAGGCCATCTCAAATGGAAGAGAATACTCGAAAGCTATTGAATGTAACCTTCAAAGCCTCAATCTCAGTAAAAAAGAAAGTGTTGCCATGAAAAGTGATTTGTAAGAGGAGCCAACATGGGAGCAATATGGAGTTCAGAAAGAGCCCTTTGACAAGATAAAGAGTAGGAGCTAATGCTGATCTCAGAAGGCATTGAGGATAAGGTTGTTTAAAGAGATGAATAAGAAGAAGATGAAAAGAAGGTTATTTCATGGAAGCAACAATAGAGGAGTGAAACCAAGAATAAACCCAATTGTAGTGGAGTGAAACGAGAGAAGGAAAAGTGGATATCATTCTGCATGAGCCAACAAGAGTGCATGAAGGTGTGGAAGGTATATCACCAGTCTACACAAAGATAGGGGCACATAAGAACCCTAAATAGAGCACAGGTGTTCTTGTGCTCACAGTGAATAATGCGCCAAAGTAAGGGTTGAGAACCCTATATCCCCATAAAGTAATGGATTGTAGCATAACAAAAATGATAGAGAGGTATGTTAAGAGTAATTATGGATATCATTGAACAAGAGCCAATGAAAGCGCAAAAAGGTGCACAAGGTGTAGGTTCAACCTATATAGAGATAAAGGTGCATAAGAACCTTAAGAGAGCACAAGTGTTATTGTGCTCAAAGTGGATGATGTACCGAAGGAAGGGTTGAGAACACTAGATCTCCATAAAGCAAAGGATTAGTTGACAACAACAACAATAACATAGAGTAATGTTGGAGTAATTGTCCATATGCAATGATGTGTGATGAATAGAAAATAACCTTTAGCCCCAGATGCAAAGCAAAATGAGCTTGAGGAAGGAGAGGCTCTAAAGGACCTTTGATTGGGAGAAACATTCCTGAAGGAAGCAACCAAAGAAGAAACATCGATAGATGTCATCGAAGGAGAAGAGTTGCCTAGAGATAAACTGGGATTTGATGAATGAAGCATAAATGAGAGTGAGGCATATGGGTCCAAAAGTGCACCAAAGGAAATAGAGGTATTGGTGCAAGCACCAACTGAAGAGAGACTGAGCACCAATGCAAATAGTATTGTGTCAATGGATGAGGAAGGCAAAAGAAAAGTTGCATAGGTGAAATTCAAGCACAACAACCATGCAAAAGAGATTAGTCCTTTGAAAGGCACAAACATAGAGAGACAAAAGAACGCAAGTCTATTTGTGGTAGAAATTTGCCTAAAGCATTAGAGGAAGAAGAGACACGCAAAGGGATGGAAAAGTGGGCATAACTCCAGAAAAGGCATCTGAAGATGCATGAGGACAGGAGAAGAGTCAACATGTAGTTAACAAAAATAAGACATTGTTTGCACACGACATGGATGAGTTACAGAAAGGAATTAGCCAAAAGTAGCCTGATGCCAATCAAGGGAGTGCAATCTTCATTTCACAGAAGGAAATGGAGTCACTATCGACTGGAAGTAAGGCAGGTGGCCATCAGATTAAAACTAACTAGGAACAATGCTTGAAGTGGATATCAATATAAGCACACAAAATGAAGTGCATTAAAAAAGAGGAAGAAGAAAAGCAATAAGATGACAAAAATTTGGCAACAGATAATTTCCAATCTACAGAACTAAGTAGTGCACCTAAAAGGCCATCTCAAATGGTGGAGAAGACTGGAAAGTCATTGAAGGTAACCTTCAAAGCCTCTCTCCCAAAGTAAAGAAGAAAGTGTTTCCATGAAAGGCGATGCACAGGAGGAGCCAACATGCGAGTAATGCAGAGGTCAAAAAGAGCCCTTTAAGAAGATGAAAGAGTGAGAGTTAATGATGATCTTGGAAGGCATTGAGGAGAAGGTTGCATAAAGAAGATGCACAAGAAGTAGAGGAAAATAAGGTTATTTTATGGAAGCAACAATAGAGGAGAGAAACTAGGAATAAACCCAGTTGTAGTAGAGTGAAATGAGTGAAGGAAAACTAGATATCATTCCACATTAGCTAGTAAGAGTGCATGAAGTTGTGGAAGGTATAGCACCACTCTCCACAAAGATATGGGCACATAAGAAGAACCTTAAAAAGAGCACAGGTGTTCTTGTGCTCACAGTGGAGGATGCACCAAAGGAAGGGTTGAGAACTCTATATCCCCATAAAGTAAAGGATTATAGCACAACAATAACGATAGAGAGGGATGTTAGAGCAATTGTGGATATCGTTTCAAAAGAGCCAACAAGAGTGCAAGAAGATGCACAAGATGTAGGAGCAACTTGCACAGAGATAATTTAATATTCCAAATTGGAATATTTTACAAGAATTTGGATTTCTCATAATTTTGTTTAAATAAAATATAGATTTTATAATTTAAATAATTATGTTGAATTCAATATAGAGTTTTTGGATCTCAAACAAAATATAATTCCACAAGGGGTTTCATCCTTGGGTTTGATAACAAGGGTTTTCGTCATTGTATATGAATTATGTAGTTTAAGGGGTTTCGTCCTTAAATGCCATTATAAAGTGGCTACTTATACAAGTTATATATAAGAATTCATTATTCGATGCTTCATACTTCCACATCTCTTCTCTTTTATATAGTCTTAAAAACTTCTCCCAGAGGAGGCATCCCATCCAAGAGGCACCTCTTCACCAAAAGATGTGACCATTGACATTTATGTCAACAATTTCGTTATCATTTCTATTAACATTTATGTCAACACCTTCGTTCACTTCCGAAAACAATTATGTTCGACACTTCCATTCACTTTCGACAACAATTATGTTTGACATTTCTGTTCATATCCATTTAATGATTGTTGTATTAAATGACAGTGTTGCTCTTTCACAACGATTTCTCCTTGGCAATGATTTCTTCATGTGAAGTGGCAGCGCTTCTCCTTGAATTCAACAATCTCATTCTTAGGGATATTACAGACCTCCCTTCTTTAGATTGCTTGTTCTCAAGCAATTTTAGACTTGATAGTACACTCCACAACAAATTATAATCTGTTCCAAGCTTAGATGTTTCTTTCCCCATCCTTGCAAAACTAATTGCATTATTATTAGCTCTCTCTTGCAAGGGATTTTTACAACTGTTCTTTCTCAGATCCCAAAGCCTTCTACCATTATAACCATTGCTGTAATTATTAATGAGTTATTGGCTAAGCATAAGGATCCTGGGACCTTTACGTACTTCAAATTGATCATTTTTTGGGCTACTAATGACCTATTCAAGTTCATTTGTCACCAAATATGCCCTTACAATCTCCATTAATGACTCACTTCCACTATCCACAAAGACAAATCTTTTCTTTGTGCTATTATGGAGACCAAGCAATGGTTCATCTTCAATAAAAGATTCATACCTATTTTCATTGTGATAATAGGATGAATTTATGGTTGTCATAAGATGATTCCAATGTTTGTTTGGATGTTCAAGTTCAAGAACCATCACCTCCAACTCAGGTTAAGAGAATTAGTGATGATGTTGGGATGTTTTTCAACACTTAATAGTTTACTTCCACCAGCTGCTCCTACAACTCAAGGTTGTTGCTTAAATCATTGTCAACAATCTAAATTTTATGCTCTTTTGGTAGTTGCTCCATGATGACTTGTCTGACCAAATTTGGCTGTCATTCATCTTCCTCTCATACACATTTCCCATATAAACGATATTTTTTTTTGAATGTCTAGTCATCCCTTATCATAGGATCAAGATTCAGATATTTATTGTGAGATGCATTAATATCAATGAAAATCAACTCGGCCTCATCTTCCTTTATTGGTTCCTCTCATTGAAGGAATATGGGCATGGTTGGGCGTACATAAGTCCTTGAGGGGAGTCCTTCATGACTGATATTAAATGTATAACCCTGTTTTACTTTTGATGACCTTCCCTCACCATTAGAATTATGAGTTAGCAAGTTATTCAATTGCTACATTTGTTGAACTAATTATGACATCAACATAATTTGCCCTTGGGCCCATCGGTCAAACTGTGCATCATTTATGTTGTTTAGGTTAACCTTATGATTTGAATGCACTCAGGCTAGCAAGATGAAAAGCTCTGATACCACTGTAATATTCTAAATGAGAATATTTTACAAGAATTTGGATTTCTCTTAATTCTATTTAAATAAAATATAAAATTATAATTGAAATAATAATTTAAATAATTATGTTGAATTTAATAGAGTTTTCGGATCTCAAACAAAATATAATTCCACAACGTACTTAAATGCCATTATAAAGCAGTTGCTTATACAAGTTATATATATGAATTCATTATTCAATGCTTCATACTCCCACATATCTTATCCTTTATATAGTTTTTAAAAACTTCTCCCAAAGGAGGCATCCCATCCAAAAGGCTCTTCACCAAAAGATGTGACCATTGACATTTTCATCGATAATTTTGTTAACATTTCCATTGACATTTCCATTAACATTTACGTTCACTTTCAGAAATAATTCCCTTTGACACTTCCATTTACTTTCGACAACAATTCCATTTGAACTTTCCATTCATATCCGTTTAATGATTCTTGTATTAAAAGGCAACACTGCTCCTTGGCAGTGATTTCTTCATGTGAAGTGGCAGCGCCTCTCCTCGAATTCAGAAATCTCCTTTTTGGGGATATTACAGATAAGGACGCACAAGAACCCTTAAGATAGCACAAGTGTTATTGTGTTTGAAGTGGAGGATCAGCAAAAGGATGGGTTGAGAACACTAAATACCCATCAAGCAAAGCATTAGTTCACAACAATAATAACATAGAGTAATGCTGGAATAATTATCCATATCCAGTGGTGTGTGATGGATAGAAGATAACCTTTAGCCCTGGATGCAAAGCAAAATGAACCTGAGGAAGGAGAGGCTCTAAAGGACCTCTGACCAAGAGAAACTTCCTTGAAGGAAGCACCTAAAGAAGAAACAACGAGAGATGTTGTAGAAGGACAAGAGTTGCCTAGATATCAACTGGGAGTTGTTGACCGAAGCATAAATAAGAGTGAGGTGCATGGGTCTAAAATTGTGCCAAAAGAAATAGAGGCATAGGTGTAAGCACCAAACGAAGAGAGATTGAGCGCCAATGCAAACAACATTGTGTCAATGGATGAGGAAGGTGAAAGAGAAGTTGCACAGGTGAAATTCAAGCACAATAGCCATGCAAAAGAGATGTGTCCCTCGAAAGGAAAAGACATAGAGAGGCAAAAGGGCATAAGTTTATTTGTGGTAGAAATTTGCCTAAGCATTAGGTGAAGAAGAGGAATAGGTAGTAACTTACAGTGGAAAGACAGTAGAGCATTAAGCCATGGAGAGACACGCAAAGGGAAGGAAAAGTGGGCATAATTCCACAAAAGGCATCTGAAGATGAATGAGGAGAGGAGAAGAGTTGACATGTAGCTAACAAAAATAAGACATTGTTTGCACATGACATGGATGAGCTACCGAGAGGAATTAGATAAAATCAGCTCGATGCCAATTAAAGGAGTAAAATTTTCATTGCACGGAAGGAAAAAGAGTCACTACCAATTAGGAACAAGGCAAGAGGCCATCAGCTTAAAACTAACTTGGAACAACACTTGAAGGGGATATCAATCTAAGCACACAGAGTGAAGTGCATGATAAAAGAGGAAGAAACAAAATAAGAGGATGAAAATTTAACAACAGATAATTTCCAAACTATAGAACCAAGTAGTTTACCTAGAAGGCCATCTCAAATGGAGTTGAACACTGGAAAGCTGTTGAAAGTAACCCGCAAAGCCTTGTTCCCAAAGTAAAAAAGAAAGTGTTGCAATGAAAGGCGATGCACAGGAGAAGCCAATATGGGAGTAATATGGAGGTTATAAAGAGCCTTTTGAGAAGATGAAAGAGTGGGAGCTAATACTGATCTTAGAAGGCATTGAGGGGAAGGTTGCATAAAGAAGATGCATAAAAAGCAGAGGAAAAAAAGGTTATTTCATGGAAGAAATAATAGAGGAGCGAAACCAAGAATAAACCCAATTGTAGTGGAGTGAAATGAGTGAAGGAAAAGGGGATATCATTCCACATGAGACAGCAAGAATGCCTAAAGGTGTGGAAGGTATAACACTAGTCTGCATAAAAGATAGGGGTATATAAGAGGAAACCTAAAGATGCTCACAGTGGAGGATGCGCCAAAGGAAGTGTTAAAAACCCTATATCCCCATAAAATAATGGATTGTAGCACAATAACAATAATAGAGATAGATATTAGAGCAATTGTGGATATCATTCCACAAGAGCCAGTGAGAGTGTAATAAGGTGCACAAGGTGTAAGAGCAGCTTGCACAGAGACAAGGGTGCACAAAAACCATTAACAGAGTACAAGTCTTATAGTGCTCGAAGTAGAAGATGCACCAAAGGAAGGGTTGAGAACACTAGATCCCCATAAAGTAAAGGATTAGTTCACAACAACAACAACATAGAGTAATGCTGGAGTAATTGTCCATATGCAACGGTGTGTGATGTATAGAAGATAACCTTTAGCCTCGAATGCAAAGTAAAATGAGCATGTGAAAGGAGCCTCTGTGGAAGGAGAGGCTCTAAAGGACCTTCAACCAGGAGAAACTTCTCTAAATGAAGCACCCAAAGAAGAAACAACGAGAGATGTTATAGAAAGAGAAGAGTTGCCTAGAGATCAACTTGGAGTTGTTGAGTGAGGTGTATGGGACTAAAAGTGCACCAAAGGAAATAGAGGCATTAGTGTAAGCACCAACTAAAGAGTGATTTAGTGCTAATACAAACAACATTGTGTCAATGGATGAGGAAGGGGAAAGAGAAGTTGCATAAGTAAAATTCAAGCACAACAACCATGCAAAAGAGATGTTTTCTTTGAAAGGCCCAAACATAGAGAGGCATAAGAGTGCAAGTCTATTTATGGCATAAATTTTCCTAAATCATTAGGGGAAGAAGAGAAAGAGGTAGCAACTTGCATGTGGAAGGAGCCTCTGTGGAAGGAGAGGCTCTAAAGGACCTTCAACCAGGAGAAACTTCCTTAAATGAAGCACCCAAAGAATAAATAATGAGAGATGTTATAGAAGGAGAAGAGTTGCCTAGAGATCAACTTAGAGTTGTTGAGTGAGGTGTATGGGACTAAAAGTGCGCCAAAGGAAATAGAGGCATTGGTGCAAGAACCAACTAAAGAGTGATTTAGTGCTAATACAAACAACATTGTGTCAATAGATGAGGAAGGGGAAAGAGAAGTTGCACAAGTGAAATTCAAGCACAATAACCATGCAAAAGAGATGTTTTCTTTGAAAGGCACAAACATAGAGAGGCATAAGAGTGCAAGTCTATTTGTGGCAAAAAAATTTCTAAATCATTAGGGGAAGAAGAGAAAGAGGTAGGAACTTGCAGTGGATCCTAAGTTATCATAAATACAATAGAACATTGCACCATGGAGAGACACGCAAAGAGAAGGAAGAGTGGGCATAACTCCATAAAACGCATCTGAAGATGCATGAGGAGAGGAGAAGAGTTGATATATAGCTAACCAAAACAAGACATTATTTGCACATGACATGAATGAGCTATTGAAAGGAATTAGCCAAAATCAGCTCGATGCCAATCAAAGGAGTGTAATTTTCATTGCACAGAAGGAAAAGGTGTCACTACCGATTGGGAGCAAGACAAAAGGCCATCAGCTTAAAACTAACTAGGAATAACACTTGAAGAGTATATCAGTCCAAGCACACAGAGTGAAGTGCATGATAAAAGCAGAAGAAGAAAAGCAACAAGAATGTGAAAATTTAGCAACTGATAATTTCCAAACTACAGAACTATACAGTGCACCTAGAATGCCATATCAAATGGAGGAGAAGACTTAAAAGTCATTGAAGGTAACCTTTAAAGCCTCGTTCCCAAAGTAAAGAAGAAAGTGTTGCCATGAAAGGCGATGCATAGGAGGAGCCAATATGGGAGCAATGTGGAGGTGAGAAAGAGCCCTTTGAAAAGATTAAAGAGTGGAACCTAATGCTGATCTCGAAAGGCATTGAGGAGAAGGTTGCATAAAGAAGATGCATAAAAAGCATAAGAAAAGAAGGTTATTTCATAGAAGTAACAATAGTGGAGTGAAACCAATAATAAACCCAGCTGTACTGGAGTGAAATGAGTGAAAGAAAAGTTGATATCATACCACATGAGCCAGCAAGAGTGCATCAAGGTGTGGAAGACATATCACCAATCTGCACAAAGACAAGGGTAGATAAGAAGAATCTTGAAGAGAGCACATGTGTTCTTGACCTCAAAGTGGAGGATGCACCAGTGGAAGGGTTGAGAAACCTGTATCCCCATAAAGTAATGGATTGTAGCACAATAACAATGATAGAGAGGGATGTTACAGCAATTATGGATATCATTCCATAAAAGCCAGTGAGATCATAAGAAGGTGTATAGGGTGTAGGAGCAGCCTATACAGAGATAAGGGCACACAAAAAGAACCATTAAAAGAGCAAAATTGTTATTGTACTCAAAGTTGAGGATGCACCGACGGAAGGGTCGAGAACACTAGATCCTCATAAAGCAAAGGATTGGTTCACAACAACAACAAAGAGTAATTCTAGAGCATTTATCCATATGCAGCAGTGTGTGATGGATAAAAGATAACCTTTAGCCTCAGATGCAAAGCAAAATTTTCATGAAGGAGAGCCTCTAAAGGACCTTTGACCAAGAGAAACTTCTCTGAAGGAAGCACCCAAAGAAGAAACAATGAGAGATGTTGCAGAAGGAGAAGAGTTACCTAGAGATTAACTGGGAGTTGTTGAGTGAAGCATAACTAAGAGTGAGGTGCATAGGTCCAAAAGTGTGCTAAAGGAAATAGAGGCATTGGTGTAAGCACCAGCTGAAGAAAGATTGAGTGCCAATGTAAAGAGTGTTGTGTCAATGGATGAGGAAGGTGAAAGATAAGTTAATGTGTGAAATTCAAGCACAACAACCATGCAAAAGAGATGTGTCCTTCGAAAGGCACAGACAAAGAGAGACAAAAGAACACGAATCTATTTGTGGCAGAAATTTGCCTAAAGCATTAGGGGAAGAAGAGAAATAGGTAGCAACTTATAGGGGAACCTAAGTTGCCATAGAGACAATAGAGCATTGCGCCATGGAAAGACACGTAAAGGGAAGGAAAAGTGGGCATAACTCCAAAAAAGGCATCTGAAGATGCATGACGAGAAGAGAAGAGTCGACATATAGCTAAGAAAAATAACACATTGTTTGCACACGACATGGATGAGCTACCAAGAGGAATTAGCCAAAATCAGCCAGATGCCAATCAAAGGTGTGCAATTTTCATTGCACAAAAGGAAAAGGAGTCACTACTGATTGGGAACAATCCAGGAGGCCATTAGCTTAAAATTAACTAGGAACAACGCTAGAAGGGGATACTAGTCCAAGCACACAGAGTAAAGTGCACTACAAAAGAGGAAGAAGAAAAGCAATAAGAGGGTGAAAATTTGGTAATAGATAATTTCCAAACTACAGAACCATGTAGTGCACCCAAAAGGCCATCTCAAATGAAGGAGAAAACTCAAAAGTCATTGAAGGAAACCTTCAAAGCCTCACTCTCAAAGTAAAGAAGAAAGTGTTGCTATGAAATGTGATGCATAGGAGGAGCTAACATGGGAGCAATGTGGAGGTCTGAAAGAGCCCTTTGAGAAGATGAAAGAATGGGAGCTAATGCTAATCTCAGAAGGCATTGAGGAGAAGGCAGCATAAAGAAGATGCATAAGAAGCAGAGGAAAAAAGGTTATTTCATGGAAGTAACAATTGAGGAGTGAAACCAAGAATAAACCTAGTTGTAGTGGAGTGAAAAGAGTGAAGGAAAAGAGAATGTTAGTCCACATTAGCCAACAAGAGTGCATGAAGGTGTGGAAGGTATAACACTAGTCTGCACAAAGACAGGGGCATATAAGAAGAACCTTAAAGAGAGCACAAGAGTTCTTGTGCTCACAGTGGAGGATGCACCAAAGGAAGGGTTGAAAACCCTATATCCCCATAAAGTAATGGATTGCAACACAATAAAAATGATAGAGAGGGATGTTAGAACAATTGTGGATATCATTCCACAAAAGCCAGCGAGAGTGTAAGAAGGTGCACAAGGTGTAGGAACAACTTGCAGAGAAAAAAGGGGGCACAAGAAGAACCCTTAAAAGAACACAAGTATTATTATGCTCGAATTGAGGATGCATCGAAGGAA
The DNA here is from genome assembly GCA_037957365.1 of Torreya grandis. Taxonomy (NCBI): domain Eukaryota; kingdom Viridiplantae; phylum Streptophyta; class Pinopsida; order Cupressales; family Taxaceae; genus Torreya; species Torreya grandis. Next base: position 5,701,992 of record JARHVA010000051.1, on the reverse strand, counting down.
GGGTTTCGAACACTAGATCCCCATAAAGCAAAGGATTGGTTCACAACAACATTAACATAGAGTAATGCTGGAGCAATTATCCATATGTAATGGTGTGTGATGGATAAAAGATAACCTGAGGAAGGAGAGGCTTTAAAGGACCTTCGAACAGGAGAAACTTCCCTAAAGCACGCAAAGAAGAAACATTGAAAGATGTTGCAGAAGGAGAAGAGCTACCTAGAGATCAACTGGGAGTTGTTGAGTGAATCACAAAAAAGAGTGAGGCCCATGTGTCCAAAAGTGCACCAAAGGAAATAGAGGCATTGGTGCAAGTACCAGCTGAAGAGAGATTGAGCACCAATACAAACAACATTATGTCAATGGATGAGGAAGGTGTAAAAGAAATTACACGAGTGAAACTCAAGCACAACAACCATGCAAAAGAGATGATTCCTTTGAAAGGCATAGACATAGAGAAGCAAAAAAGCATAAATATATTTATGGCATAAATTTGTCTAAAACATTAGGGGAAGAAGAGAAAGAGGTAACAACTTGTAGTGGAAACTAAGTAGTCATAAAGACAATAGAGCATTGCGCCATGGAGAGACATGCAAAGGGAAGTAAAAGTGGGCATAACTCCACAAAAGGCATCTGAAGATGCATGAGGAGAGGAGAAGAGTCGACATGTAACTAAAAAAACAAGACATTGTTTGCACATAACATAGATGAGATATTGAGAGGAATTAGCCAAAATCAGCCCGATGCTAATGAAAGGAGTGAAATTTTCATTTCATGGAAGGAAAAGGATCCACTACCAATTGGAAACAAGGAAGGAGGCCGTCAAATTAAAACTAACTAGAACAACGCTTGATGGGGATATCAATTAAATAACATAGAGCAAGTGCGTGACAAAAGAGGAAGAAAAAAGTAATAATAGGGTAAAAATTTGGCAACAAATGATTTACAAACTACATAACCAAATAGTGCACCCAGAAGGCCATCTCAAATAGAGGAGAAGACTCGAAAGCCATTGAAGGTAACCTTCAAAGCCTCACTCTCAAAGTAAAGAAGAAAGTGTTACCATGAAAGGTAATGCATAAGTGAAGCCAGCATGGGAGCAATGCAGAGATTAGAAAGAGCTTTTTGACAAGATGAAAGAAGGGGAGTTAATGTTAATCTCAGAAGGCATTGAGGAGAAGGCTGCATAAAGAAGATGCATAATGAGTAGAGGAAAGGAAGGTTATTTAATGAAAGCAACAATATAGGGGCAAAACCAAGAATAAACCTAATTGTAGTGGAGTGAAATGAGTGAAGGAAAAGTGGATATCGTCCCACATGAGCCAACAAGAGTGCATGGTGTGGAAGGTATAGCATCAACCAACAGAAAAACAAGGGCACATAAGAAGAACCCTAAAAAGAGCAAAGGAGTTTTTTTACTCACAATGGAGGATGCACCAAAAGAAGCATTGAGAACCCTCTATGCCCTTAAAGTAATGGATTGTAGCACAACAACAATAGAGAGGGTTGTTAGAGCAATTGTGGATATTATTCCACAAGAGCCAGCGAAAGTGCAAGAAGGTGCAGGAACAGCCTACATAGAGATAAGGGTGCATAAGAAGAACCCTTAAGAGATCATAACTGTTATTCTAATCGAAGTGGAGGACGCACCGAAGGGTTGAGAGCACTAGATCCCCATAAAGCAAAGGATTGGTTCACAACAAAAACAACATAGACTAATGTTGGAACAATTATCCATATGCAACAGTGTGTGTTGGATAAAAAACCCCTAGCCCCAGATGCAAAACTAAATAATCCTGAAGAAGCAGAGGCTCTAAAGGACCTTCGACCAGGAGAAACTTCCCTGAAGGAAGCACCCAAAGAAGAAACAACTAGAGATGTAAAAAGAGAAGAGTTTCCTAAAGATCAATTGGGAGTGGTTGAATGAAGCATAAATAAGAGTGAGTTGCATGGGTCCAAAAGTGCACCAAAGTAAATAGTGGCATTGGTGGAAGCCCCAGATTAAGAGAGATCGAGTGTCAATGTAAACAACATTATGTAAATGGATGAGGAAGATGAAAGTGAAGTTTCACAGGTGAAATTCAAGCACAAGAGCCATGCAAAAGACATGTGTCCTTCGAAAGGCACAGACATAGAGAGGCAAAAGAGCATAAATATATTAATGACAGAAATTTGCTTAAATCATTAGGGGAAGAAGAGAAAGAGGTAGCAACTTACAGTGGAACCTAAGTTATCATAAATACAATAGAGCTTTATGCCATGGAGAGACACGCAAAGGAAAGGAAATGTGGGCATAACTCCACAAAAGGCATTGGAAGATGGATGAGGAGAGTAGAAGAGTCGACATGTAGCTAACAATAATAAGATAATATTTGCACATGACATGGATGAAATACTGACAGAAATTAGCCAAAATTAGTACGATGCCAATGAAAGGAGTGCAATTTTCTTTACACGAAAGGAAAAGGAGTCACTACCGATTGGGACCAAGGAAGGAGGCTATCAGCTTAAAACTAACTAGGAACAATGTTTGAGGGGGATATCAATCAAAGCACACAAAGCAAGGTGCACGATATAAGAGGGTAAAAATTTGGCAACAGATAATTTCCAAACTACAGAACCAAATAGTGCACTTGGAAGGCCATCTCACATGGAGAAGAATCGAAAGCCATTGAAAGTAGCCTTCAAAGCCTCACTCCCAAAGTAAAAAAGAAAGTCTTGCCATGAAAGGAGATGCACATGAGGAGCCAATATGTAAACAATATGGAGATTAAAAAAAGAACTTTAAGAAGATGAATGAATGGGAGCTAATGTTGATTTCGAAAGGCATTTAGGAGAAGGATGCATAAAGAAGATTTATCAGAAGCAGAGGAAAAGAAGGTTATTTTATAGAAACAACAATAAAGGAGTGAAACCAAGAATAAACCTAGTCGTAGTAGAGTGAAATGAGTGAAGGAAAAGTGCATATCATTCCACATGAGCCATCAAGAGTGCACGAAGATGTGGAAGGTATATCACCAATTTGCACAAAGATAGGGGCACATAAGAAGAACCCTCACGAAAGAATAGGGGTTCTTGTACTCACAGTGGAGGATGGGCCAAAGGAAGGGTTGAGAACCCTATATCCCCATAGAGTAATGGATTGTAGCATAACAACAATGATAAAGAGGGATGTTAGAGCAATTGTGGATATCATTCCATAAAACCTAGCAAGAGTGCAAGAAGGCACACAAGGTGTAGGAGCAACCTACATAGAGATAAGGGCACACAAGAACCCTTAAGAGAGCACAAGTGTTATTGTGCTCAAAGTGGAGGATGCACCGAAGGAAGGGTTGAGAACACTAGATCCCCATAAAGCAAAGTATTGGTTCACAACAACAACAATATAGAGTAATGTTGGAGCAATTGTCCATATGCAGCGGTGTGTGATGGATGAAAGATAACCTTTAACCCCGGATGCAAAAAAAAATGAGCATGAGGAAGGAGAGGCTCTAAAGGACCTTCAACTAGGTGAAACTTCCCTGAAGGAAGTACCCAAAGAAAAAATAACGAGAGAAGTACCCAAAGAGAAGAGTTGCCTAGAGATAAATTGGGAGGTGTTGAGGGAAGCATAGATAAGGGTGAGGTGTATGGGTCTAGAAGTTTGCTAAAGGAAATAGAGGCAATGGTGCAAGCACTAGCTGAAGAGACATTGAACACCAATACAAACACCATTGTGTCAATGGATGAGGAAGGCAAAAGAGAAGTTGCACGGGTGAAATTCAATCACAAATAAGAAAGGATGAGGAAGGCATTGAGGATAACGTTGTATAAAGAAGATGCATAAGAAGGATATTTCATAGAAGCAACAATAGAGGAATGAAACCAAGAATAGACCCAATTGTAGTGGAGTGAAATGAGTGAAGGAAAAGTGGATATCATTCCATATGAGCCATCAAGAGTGCATGAAGGTGTGGAAGGTATAGCACTAGTCTACACAAAGACAAGGGCACATAAGAAGAACCCTAAAGAGAGCACAGGTGTTTTTGTGCTCAAAATGGAGGATGCACCAAAGGAAGGGTTGAGAACCCTATATCTCCATAAAGTAATGGATTCTAGAATAACAACAACAATAGAGAGGGATGCACAAGGTGTAGGAGCAGCCTGCATGGAGATAAGGATGCACAAGAATAACCCTTAAGAGTGTTATTGTACTCAAAGTGGAGGATGCACCAAAAGAAGGGTTGAGAACACTAGATCCCCATAAAACAAGGGATTACTTCACAACAACAACAAAATAGAGTAATATTGGAGCAATTGTCCATATGCAGTAGTGTGTGATGGATGGAAGATAACTTTTAGCCCTAGATGTAAAGCAAAATAAGCTTGAGGAAAGAGAGGCTCTAAAGGACCTTCGACCAGGAAAAACTTCCCTGAAGGAAGCACACAAAGAAACAATAAGAGATGTTGTAGGAGAAGAGTTGCCTAGAGATCAACTGGGAGTTGTTGAGTGAAGCAAGTGAGGCGCATGGGTCCAAAAGTGTACCAAAGGAAATAGAGGCATTGATGCAAGCACCAACTGAAGAGATATTGAGTGCCAATGCAAACAACAATGTTTTAATGGATGAGGAAGGCAAAAGAGAAGTTGTACAGGTAAAATTCAAGCACAATACCCATGTAAAAGAGATGTGTCGTTCGAAAGGCATAGACATAGAGAGGCAAAAGAGCACAAGTCTATTTGTGGCAGAAATTGGCCTGATGCATTAGGTAAAGAAGAGAAAAAGGTAGTAACTTGTAGTGGAAACTAAGTTTCCATAAAGACAATAGAGCACTGCGCCATGAAGAGACACATAAAGGGAAGGAAAAGTGGGCATAACTCCAAATAAGGCATCTGAAGATGCATGAGGAGAGGAGAGTAGTCAACATGTAGCTAACAAAAATAAGATATTATTTGTACATGAGGAGAATAGTCAACATGTAGGAGGTCATCAGCTTAAAACTATCTAGGAATAATACTCGAAGGGGATATCAGTCCAAGTACACAGAGCGAAGTGCATGACAAAAGAGGAAGAAAATAAGCAATAAGAGGGTGAACATTTGGCAACAGATAATTTCTAAACTACAGAGCCAAGTAGTGTACCCAGAATGCCATCTCAAATGGAGAAGACTCGAAAGCCGTTGAAGGTAACCTTCAAAGCTGCACTCCAAAAGTAAATAAGAAAGTGTTGTCATGAAAGGCAATGCATAGGAGCCATTATGAGAGCAATACGGAGGTCAGAAAGAGCCCTTGGAGAAGATGAAAGAGTGGGAGCTAATGCTAATCACAGAATGCATTGAGGAGAAGGTTGCATAAAGAAGATACATAAGAAGCAGAAGAAATGAAGGTTATTTCATGGAAGCAACAATAAAGGAGTGAAAGCAAGAATAAACACAGTTTTAGTAGATTGAAATGAGTGAAGGAAAAGTAGATACCATTCCACATGAGCCAGCAAAAGTGCATGAAGCACCAGTCTGTACAAAGATAGGGCCACATAAGAAAAACCCTAAAGAGAGCACATGTATTCTTATGCTTTCAGTGGAGGATGGGCCAAAGGAAGGGTTGAAAACCTTATATCCCCATAAAGTAATGGATTATCACACAACAATGATAGAGAGCGATGTTAGTGCAATTGCAGATAATATTCCACAAGAGCCAGTGAGAGCACAAGAAGGTGCACAAGGTGTCGGAGCAGCCTGCACAGACATAAAGGAGCACAAGAACCCTTAAGAGAGCATAAGTGTTATTGTGCTCAAAGTGGAGGATGCACCGAAAGAAGGGTTGAGAAAACTAGATTCCCATAAAGCAAAGAATTGATTCACTACAACAACATAGAGTAATGCTGGAGCAATTATCCATATGTAGCGGTGTGTGATGGATAGAAGATACCTTTAGCCTAGGATGCAATACAAAATGAGCCTGGGGAAGAAAAGGCCCTAAAGGACCTTTGACAAGGAGAAACTTCTTTGAAGGAAATACCCAAAGAAGAAATAGTGAGAGATGTTGCAGCAGGATAAGAGTTACTTAGAGATCAACAAAGAGTTGTTGAGTGAAGCTTAAATAAGAATGAAGCGCATGGGACCAAAAGTACGCCTAAGGAAATAGAGCCATTGGTGCAAGAACTAGCTGAATAGAGATTGAGCACCAATGTAAACAACATTATGTCAATAAATGAGGAAGATGAAATAAAAGTTGTACGAGTGAAATTCAAGCACAACATCCATAAAAAAGAGACGTGTCCTTTGAAAGGCAAAGACACAGAGAGGCAAAAGAGCGTAAGTCTATTTGTGGCAGAAATTTCCCTAAAGCATTAAGGGAAGAAGAGAAAGAGGTCGTAACTTGCAGTGGAACTTAAGTTGTCATAAAGATAATAGAGCATTATGCCATGGAGTGACACGCAAAGGGAAGCAAAAGTGGGCATAAGTATACAAAAGGCATCTGAAAATGCATGAGAGGAGAAGATTCAACGTGTAGCTAACAAAAACAAGACATTGTTTGCATATGACATGGATAAGTTTTCGAGAGTTATTAGCTAAAATCAGCACTACCAATTATAGAAGGAAAAGGAGTCACTACTAATTGGGAGCCAGGCAGGAAGCCATCCATTTAAAACTAACTAGGAGCAATGCTTGAAGGGGATATCCATCTAAGCACACAGAGTGAAGTGCACAACAAAAGAGGAAGAAGAAAAGTAATAAGAGGGAGAAAATTTGGCAACAGATAATTTTCAAACTACAAAACCAAGTAGTGCACCCAAAAAGCCATCTCAAATGGAGGAGAAGACTCGAAAGCCATTGAAGGTAACCTTCAAAGCCTCGCTCCTGATGTAAAGGAGAACATGTTGCCATGAAAGGCGATGATTTGGAGGAGCCAACATGGGAGCAATGCAGAGGTCAGAAAGAGCCCATAGAGAAGATGAAAGAGTGGGAGCTAATGCTAATTTCGGAAGGCATTGAGGAGAATGCTACATAAAGAAGATGCATAAGAAGAAGAGGAAAAGAAGGTTATTTCATGGAAGCAATAATAGAAGAGTGAAACCACGAATAAACCCAGTTCTAGTGGAGTGAAATGAGTGAAGGAAAAGTGGATATCATTCCACATGAGCCACCAAGAGTACATGAAGGTGTAGAAGGTATAGCACCAGTCTGCACAAATATAGGGTCACTTAAGAAGAACCAAAGGCACAAAGAGGTGTCTCCTTTGAAAGTCACATACATAAAGAGGCAAAAGAGTGCAAGTCTATTAGTGGCAAAAATTTGCATAAAGCATTAGGGAATAAGAGAAAGAGGTACCAACTTGTAGTGGAACCTAAGTTATCCTAAAGAAAATAGATCATTGCACTAAGGAGAGACACACAAAGGGAAGGAAAAGTGGGCATAACTCCACAAAAGGCATCTCAAGGTGTATGAGGAGAAGAGAAGCGTCAACATGTAGCTAACAAAAATAAGACATTGTTTATACATGGCATGGATTAGCTACTTTGAGGAATTAGCCGAAATCATCCCGATGCCAATCAAAGGACTACACTTTTTATTGCATAGAAGGAAAAGGAGTCACTACTGACTGGAAGCAAGGCAGGAGGCCATCAAATTAAAACCAACTAGGAATAATGCTTGAAGGGGATATCAGTCCAAACACAAAGAGAAGTGTGTGATAAAAAAATAAGAAAAGCAATAAGAGGGTGAAAATTTGGCATCAGATAATTTCCAAACTACAAAACCAAGTAGTGCACCCAGAAAGCCATCTCAAATGGAGGAGAAGACTCGAAAGCCGTTAAAGGTAACCTTCAAAGCCTTGCTCCCAATATAAAGAAGAAAGTGTTGCCATGAAAAGCCATACGCAGGAGGAGCCAACATGGGAGCACTGTGGAGGTCAATAAGAGCACTTTGAGAAGATAAAGAGTGGGAGCTAATGCTGATCTCGAAATGCATTGAGGAGAAGGCAGCATAAAGATGTAAAAGAAGCAGATAAAAAGAAGGTTATTTAATGAAAGAAACAATAGACGAGTGAAACCAAGAATAAACCCAGTTGTAATGGAGTGAAATGAGTGAAGGAAAAGTGGATATCATTGTACATTAGCAAGCAAGAGTACATTAAGGTGTGGAAGGTATAACACAAGTCGACACAAAGAGAGGGGCACATAAGTAGAACCCTAAAGAGATGAGGGGTGTTCTTGTACTCACAGTGGAGGATGCACCAATGGAAGGGTTGAGAACCCTATATCCCCATAAAGTAATGGATTATAGCACAACAATGATAGAGAGAGATGTTAGAGCAATTGCGAATATCATTCCACAAGGGCCAATGAGAGTGCAAGTAGGTGCACAAAGTGTAGGAGCAGCCTGTAAAGACATAAGGGCACACCAGAACACTTAAAAGAGCACAAGTGTTATTGTGCTTGAAGTGGAGGATGCACCAAAGGAAGGGTTGAGAACATTAGATCCCCATAAAGCAAAGGATTGGTTCACAACAACAACAACATAGAGGATTGAAACCTATTTGTGGCAATAATTTGCCTAAAGCATTAGGGGAAAAAGAGAGAGGTATCAACTTGTAGTAGAACCTAAGTTGTCATAAAGACAATAGAGCATTGTGCCATGGAGAGCCATGCATAGGGAAGGAAAAGTGGGCATAACTCCACAAAAGGCATATCAAGATGCATGACAAAAGGAGAAGAGTCGACATATAGCTAAAAAAATAAGACATTATTTGCACTCGACATGGATGAGTTATCGAGAGTAATTAGCCAAAATCAGCCCAATACGAATCAAAGGAGTGCAATTTTCATTACACAGAAGGAAAATGAGTCACTATCGATTGGGAACAAGGCAGGAGACCATCAACTTAAAACTAACTAGAAATAATGCTTGAAGGGGATATAAATCCAAGCACACATAACGTAATGCGTGAAAAAAGAGGAAAAATAAAATCAATAAGAGGGTGAAAATTTGGCAATAGATAGTTTCCAACCTGCATAACCAAATAGTGCACCCAGAAGGCCATCTCAAATGGAGGAGAAGACTCAAAAGCCGTTGAAGGTAACCTTCAAAGCCTTGCTCCTAAAGTAAAGAAGAAAGTGTTGCCATGAAAGGTGATGCACAGGAGCCATCATAGGAGCAATGCGGAGGTCAAAAAGAGCCCTTTGAGAAGATGAAAGAATGAGAGCTAATGCTTATCTCGAAAGGCATTGAGAAGGCTGCATAAAGAAGATGCCTATAAAGCAGAGGAAAACAAGGTTATTTCATGGAAGCAATAATAGAGGAGTGAAACCAAAAATAAACCCAGTTGTAGAGAAGTGAAATGAGTGAAGGAAAAGTGGATATCATTCCATATGAGCCATCAAGAGTGCATGAAGGTGTGGAAGGTATAACACCAGTCTACACAAAGATAAGGGCACACAAAGAAAGAGCCCCCGTGCTCTCTTTAGGTATAGCACCAGTCTGCACCATTTCTTGTGGAAGGTATGCGGAGGTCAGAAAGAGCCCTTTGAGAAGATGAAAGAATGAGAGCTAATGCTGATCTCGAAAGGCATTGAGGAGAAGGTTGCATAAAGAAGATGCATATGAAGCACAGGAAAAGAAGGTTACTTCATGGAAACAATAATAGAGGAGTGAAACCAAGAATAAACCCAGTTTTAGTGGAGTGAAACGAGTGAAGGAAAACTGGATATGATTCCACATGAGCCAACATGAGTGCATGAAGGTGTGGAAGGTATAGCACCAGTCTGCATAAAGACAGGGGAACGTAAGAACCCTAAAAAGAGCATGAGAGTTTTGGTGCTCATAGTGGATGATGCACCAAAGCGTTGAGAACCCTATATCCCCATAAAGTAATGGATTGTAGCATAATAACAACAATAGAGAGGGATGTTAGAGTAATTGTGGATATCATTCCATAATAACCAACGAGAGTGCAAGAAGGTGCACAGGGTTTAGGAGAAACCTACACAGAGATAAGGGCACATAAGAAGAAACCTTAAGAGAGCACAAGTTTTATTGTGCTCGAAGTGAGGATGCAATGAAGGGAGGGTTGGGAATACTAGATCCCCATAAAGCAAAACATTGGTTCACAACAATAATATAGAGTAATGCTGGAGTAATTGTCCATATACAACGATGGGTGATGGATAGAAGATAACCTTTAGACCCGGATGCAAAGAAAAATGAGCATGAAGGAGAGGCTCGAAAGGACCTTCGACCAGGAGAAACTTCCTTGAAGGAAGCACCCAAAGAAGAAACAGTAAGAGATGTTGCAAAAGGAAAAGAGTTGACTAATGATCAACTAGGAGTCATTGAGTGAAGTATAAATAATAGTGAGGTACATGGGTCCAAAAGTTCACCAAAGGAAATAGAGGTGTTGGTGTAAGTACCAATTGAAGAGAGATTGAGCGCCAATGTAAATAACATTATGTCAAAAGATGAGGAAGCTGAAAGAGAAGTTGTATGGGTGAAATTTAAGCACAACAGCCATGCAAAAGAGATGTGTCCTTCAAAAGGTACAGACATAGTGAGGTAAAAGAACACAAGTCTATTTGTGGCAGAAATTTGCCTAAAGCATTAGGGGAAGAAGAGAAAGAGGTAGCAACTTGCAGTGGAACCTAAGTAGCCATAAAGACAATAGAGCCTTATGCCATGGAGAGACACGTAAAGAGAAGTAAAAGTGGGCATATCTCCATAAAAAGCATCCGAAAATGCATTAAGAGAGGAGAAGAGTCGACATGTAGCTAAAAAAAACAAGATATTGTTTGCACACAAAACGGATGAGCTACCGAGAGGAATTAGCCAAAATCAGCCTGATGCCAATGATAAGAGTGCAATTTTCATTCTACGAAAGGAAAAGGAGTCACTACCAATTGGGAGCAAGGTAGGAGACCATCAACTTAAAACTATCTAGGAATAATGCTTGAAGGGGATATCAGTCCAAGCACAAAGAGCAAAGTGCACAAAAAAAAGGAATAATAAAAGCAATAAAAAGGTGAAAATTTGGCAATAGATAATTTCCAAACTATAGAACCAAGTAGTGCACTTAGAAGGTCATCTCAAATGGAGGAGAAGACTCGAAATCCATTGAAGGTAACCTTCAAAGACTCGCTCCCTAAGTAAAGAAGTATGTGTTATCATGAAAGGCAATGCGTAGGAGGAGCCAACATGGGAGTAATGTGGAGGTCAAAAAGAGCTCTTTGAGAAGATGAAAGAGTGGGAGCTAATGCTGATCTCGAAAGGCATTGAGGAGAAGCTACATAAATAAAATACATAAGAAGCAGAGGAAAAGAAGGTTATTTCATGGAAGCAACAATAGAGGAGCGAAACCAAGAATAAACCCAATTGTAGTGGAGTGAAATAAGTGAAGGAAAAGTGTATTTCATTCCACATGAGCCAACAAGAGTGCATGAAGATGTAGAAGGTATAACACTAGTCTGCACAAAGAAAGGGGCACATAAGAACCCTAAAGAGAGCATAGGTGTTCTTGTGATCATAGTGGTGGATGTGCCAAAGGAAGCGTTGAGGACCCTATATCCCCATAAAAGTATTAGATTGTAGCACAACAACGATAGAGAGGGATGCTAGAGCAATTATGGATATCATTCCATAAGAGCCAACGAGAGCGCAAGAAGATGCACAAGGTGTCAGAGAAGCCTACACAGAGATAAGGATACACAAGAAGAACCCTACATAAAGAAAATGCATAAGAAGCAGACGAAAAAAAGGTTATTTCATGGAAGCAACAATAGAGGAGCAAAACCAAGAATAAACCCATTTGTAGTGGATTGAAAAAAGTGAAGGAAAAGTGGATATCAGTCCATATGAGCCAGCAAGAGTGCATGAAGGTGTGGAAGGTATAGCACTAGTATGCACAAAGACAGGGGCACATAAAAACCCTAAGGAGAGCACAGGTTTTCTTGTGATCGCAGTGGTGGATGTGCCAAAGGAAGGGTTGAGAACCCTATATCCCAATAAAAGTAGTGGATTATAGCACAACAATAACGATAGAGAGGGATGCTAGAGCAATTGTGGATATCATTCCATAAGAGCCAACGAGAGCACAAGAAGATGCACAAAGTGTCGGAGCAGCCTAAATAGAGATAAGGATGCACAAGAAGAACCCTTAAGAGAGCACAAGTGTTATTGTGTTCAAAGTGGAGGATGCACCGAAGGAATGGTTGAGAACACTAGATCCTCATAAAGCAAAGGATTGGTTCACAACAACAACAAAGAGTAATGTTGGAGCAATTGTTCATATGTAGTGGTGTGTGATGAATAGAAGATAACCTTTAGCCCCGGATGTAAATCAAAATGAGCCTGAGGAAGGAGAGGCTTTAAAGGACATTCGACCAAGAGAAACTTCCTTGAAGGGAGCAGTCAAAGAAGAAATAACGAGAGATGTTATAGAAGGAGAAGGGTTGCCTAGAGATCAACTAGGAGTTGTTGAGTGAAGAATAAATAAGAGTGAGGTGTATGTGTCCAAAAGTGCACCAAATGAAATATAAGCGTCGGTGCAAGCACTAGTTGAAGAGAGATTGAGTGCCAATATAAACAACATTGTGTCAATGGATGAGGAAGGCGAAAGAGAAGTTGCACACGTGAAATTCAAGCACAACAACCATGCGAAAGAGATGTGTCCTTCAAAATGCATAGACATAGAGAGGTGAAAGAGCGTAAGTCTATTTATGGCATAAATTTGCCTAAAGCATTAGAGAAAGAACAAAAAGAGGAAGTAGTTTATAGTGGAACCTAAGTTGTCATAAAGACAATAGAGCATTGCACCATGCAGAGACAAGCAAAGAGAAGAAAAAGTGGACATAAATTCACAAAAGGCATCTGAAGATGCATGAGGAGAGGAGACAAGTCGACATGTAGCTAACAAAAACAAGACATTTTTTGCACGCGACATGGATGAGCTACCAAGAGGAATTACGTAAAATCAGCCCGATGCCAATCAAGGGACTGCAATTTTCATTGCCTAAAAGCAAAAGGAGTCACTACCAATTGGGATCAAAGCAGGAGGCCATCACCTTAAAACTAATTAGGAATAATACTTTAAGGGGATATCGATCCAAGCACACAGAATGAAATGCACAACAAAAAAGGAAGAAGAAAAGTAATAAGAGGGTAAATATTTGGCAATGAATAATTTTTAAACTACAGAACCAAGTAGTGTACCGAAAAGGCCATCTCAAATGGAGAAGGCTCGAAAGATGTTGAAGGTAACCTTCAAAGCCTCGCTCCCAAAGTAAAGAAGAAATTATTACCATGAAAGGCAATGCGGAAGAGGAGCAAAGATGGGAGTAATGCAGAGGTAAGAAAGATCCCTTTGAGAAGATGAAAGAGTGGGAGCTAATGTTGATCTCAGAAGGCATTAAGGAGAAAGTTGCATAAATAAGATGCATAAGAAACAAAGGAAAAGAAGGTATTTCATGGAAGCAATAATAGAGGAGCAAAACCAAGAATAAACCTAGTTGTAGTGGAGTGAAATGAGTGAAGGAAAAGTGGGTATCATTCCACATGAGCTAGTAAGAGTGCATGGAGATGTGGAAGGTATAGCACCAATCTGCACAAAGATAGGGGCACATAAGAACACTAAAGAGAGCATAGATGTTTTAGTGTTCATAGTGGAGGATGTGTCCAAGGAAGGGTTGAGAACCCTATATCCCCATAAAATAATGGATTGTAGTACAACAACAATGATAGAGAGGGAAGTTAGAGCAATTATGGATATCATTTCATAAGAGCCAGCGAGAGTGTACAAAGGTGCACAAGGTGTAGGAGAAGCCTACATAGAGATAAGGGTTTATAAGAACTCTTAAGAGAGCACAAGAGTTAGTTATTGAAGTGGAGGATGCACCGAAAGAAGGGTTGAGAACACTAGATCCACATAAAGCAAAGTATTAGTTCACAACAACATAGAGTAATGTTGGAGCAATTATCCATATGCAGTAGTGTGCGATGGATAGAAGATAACCTTTAGCCCTGGATGCAATGCAAAATGAGCCTGAGGAAGGAGAGGCTCTAAAGGACCTTCGACCAGGGGAAACTTCTCTAAAGGAAGTACCCAAAGAAGAAATAACGAGAGATATTGCATGAGAATAGTTACCTAGAAATCAACTAAGAGTTGTTAAGTGAAGCATAAATAAGAGTGAAGCACATGGGTCCAAAAGTTCGCCGAAGTAAATAAAGGCATTAGTGCAAGTCCCAATTAAATAGAGATTGAGCGCCAATGCAAACAATATTATGTCAATGGATGAGGAAGGCAAAAGAGAAGTTTCACAAGTGAAATTCAAACACAACATCCATGCAAAAGAGATGTGTCCTTCAAAAGGAACAGACATAGAGAGGCAAAAGAGCGCAAGTCTATTTGTGGCAGAAATTTGCCTAAAGCCTTAGGGGAAAAAGATAAAGAGGTAGCAACTTGTAGTGGAACCTAAGTTGTCATAAAGACAATACACCATTGCGTCATGGAGAGACATGCAAAGGGAAGTAAAAGTGGGCATAACTCCATAAAAGGCATATGAAGATGCATGAGAGGAGAAGAGTCAACATGTAGCTAACAAAAACAAGACATTGTTTGCACACGACATATATAAGTTACCGAGAGGAATTAGCCAAAATCACCCCGATGCCAATCAAAAGAGTGAAATTTTCATTGCATGGAAGGAAAAGGAGTCATTACCGATTGGAAGAAAGGTAGGAGGCCATCAGCTTAAAGCTAACTAGGAACAACGCTTAAAGGGGATATCAGTCCAAACGCACAAAGCAAAGTGCGTGACAAAGAAGAAGAAGAGTTACATAGAGAACAATTGGGAGTTGTTGAGTACAATTAAAATGAGAGTGAGGCACGTGGGTCCAAAGGTGCACCAAAGGAAATAGAGGCACTAGAATGAGCACTAGCTGAATAGAGCATGAACCCTAATGCAAACATCATTACACTAAGGAAGGAGGAAGGCAAAAGAGAAGCTGCACAAGAGAAATTCAAGAAGGGCAACCAAGTAGAAGAGATGTGTCCTTTAAAAGGGACAAAGATGGAGAGATGAATAAGTGTGAGTTTATTTGTGGTTGGCATTTACCTGAATCTTGAGGAGATTAAGACAAAGGGATAATGCGTAACCGAGCCTAAGTTGCCCCACAGATAACAAAGCATTACACCATGGAGAGACATGAGACAGGAAGGGCAAGTGGACCTAACTCCACAAATGGCATCCGAATATGGTGAGAGGAGAAGAGTCGGCTTACAACTAACAAAAATACAACATTATTTGCACATGACCAGTAAGACCTAGCAGGATAAGTTAACCAAAATCAATATGAAGCATATCAGGGGAGTGCAATTTTCATTATGTGCAAGGAAAAGGAGTTATTGTTGATTAGAATCAAGGCAGGACACCATTAGCCTGAGACTGACCATGAACAATGACTGAAGGGGATATCAATCCAAGCACGTAGAGGTAAGTGTGTGATAATAAAGGAAGAAGAAAAGGTGGGAGTCAACGGATCCCATAGAGACTTCCATGCCACTAACAGCATCAACCAAAGAGAAA
This sequence comes from Torreya grandis, assembly GCA_037957365.1. NCBI lineage: Eukaryota > Viridiplantae > Streptophyta > Pinopsida > Cupressales > Taxaceae > Torreya > Torreya grandis. The sequence goes on along the minus strand of JARHVA010000051.1, from coordinate 5,686,447 downwards.
TGAAGAACAAGGGTAGTGGAAGAACCACGTAGACATACCCTGTGAGAAACACCTATTAGAATGGCATGCAAGTATACCTAATTGCCATAGGCCACATAAAGAAGATAGTGTGCATAAAAGAGGAGAAGCAAAAGACACACAAAAATAAGGAAAATAAAGGTATGAAGACCTTTTGCAGGAGATGGATGAACAAGAATGGGTGCAAACACACGATAGACAAAAGCGGGTGCAAACACACGCGAACAAAGGTGGGCTTAAGCCCACAAGATATGAAGGTGGGCATAGGCCCACAAGAATAAACATAGGTGAGCACAGAACCACAAAAACAAGAAAGGGAAGGAAGATGAACTGTATCAGAGCTACGCAGAGGAGAACAGTTTATGACCCAAGGAGGGTTTAAAAAAGAAGGAACCATAACATGAGCCTGCTCAGGTGCCACACCAGGGGGGGCGGAACATTGTAGTCAACACAACCAACCAAAAAGACATTTCTACCACTCCAACACTATTTGTAAACAGGGGCTCATATTTTAATTGTCTAGGGAGTTTAATGCAGGGGAAACACATGTTAGAATGGCATGCAAGTATAGCTACTTTCCATATGCCACATAAGGAAGAGAGTGTGCATAACAGAGAAGTGAAAGACACACAAAAACAAAGAAAATAAAGGTATGAAGACCTTTTAGAGGAGATGGATGAACAAGAATGGGCAAAAACACACGATAGACAAAACTGTGTGCAAATCCACAAGAACAAAGGTGGGCATAGGCCCACAAGAATAAACAGAGGTGAGCGCAGAACCACAAGAACAAAAAAGGGAAGGAAGATGAAGTGTATCAGAGCTAGGTAGAGGAGAACAGTTTATGATCCAAGGAGGGTTTTTAAAAGAAGGAAGCACCACGTGAGCTTCCTCAGGGGGCACACCAAGGGATGGGAACACTATAGTCAACATAACCAACCAGAAAGACATTTCTACCACTCCAACACTATTTGTAAACAAGGGCTCATATTTTAATTGTCTAGGGAGTTTAATGCAAGAGCATCATAGGCAAATTTTTAATCTTGCATTAGACAAAAATAGAGTCAGTCAAATGAGAAATAAACCAACTCTAATTGTGTATGGTAACACATACCACACAAGAGTCCACTTGCATGGAAGGAAGGTTTTGCATGGTGGCTAAGAGTTATGCAAGGAGCTAGGAAATAAAAAGGGGGTACAAGTTTTGGTTAAGCTAAGCAACATAGTCGTAAAGCTACAAAGTACATAAAGATGCACTAGGGATAGTAAGTAAGGTGCAAAAGTAAAGGCTTGCTCAATAGTGCATGATATAACCGAGGCCTACAAAGTTCCAAGAATTGTGGTGCAAAAGGAGTTGTTCATTGAAGGTGTGTTTCACAAGAACAAGAAAAGTTGCAACCAAAGCTAAGTTTGAACTTGAGCAATAAATGCACAAAAAGTTGAGCTTATCAAGGGAGCACATTAGAGCAGTGCATAGTCATAATCGAGGGGCACTCAAATGTGACTAGATCGTAATCAACCAGCGATTGAGCTCTAAGGTACCCAGTGTATGATGATGATGGCACATGGAATGGAGGAGATTTTGAGGTACAAGGGTGCATAAAAAGCTAGGCATAGGCCATTTGATGCAAGCCTGAGGAAGTAGAAGATAATTGGATAAGTAATTAGTTGTGATGACCTATAGTTAGCCTTTCCTTAGGCTAGGTGAGTACTGTAAATGATGTGACAACAAAAGAGACTGACAAGATCTACTTGTGCAGCTCGAGGTTCGGAAAAGGCTATGCTACTTCTAGAGTAGGTTTGTAGAGTTGCATAAAGCCACATTAAATGAAGTTGACCAATTATGTGGCAATTCAGTGAACCAACTAAAGCTCAAGCAACTAAAAAAGGGGTCTTGGTCTAGAATTTGTAATGCTTAAAAGCCAAGGAAAGACTTTGTTAGAGTGATCCCATAAGAGATAAAAAAATTGTTTGAGGCAAGACAAAAAGAAAAGAAACTTTGTAAACAAGTGAAGGCTCGTAATCATGGATGAATGGTATTGTAAGGACATCATAGTAGATAAGAAGAAAGATACTTATATCTATGTCTGAGGACTGAACTAAGTAGATTAAAGAGCTCAATATATATCTACTAAGTTTATATTATCTTGTAACCCCTGAAGTTAAAGAATAAAATGCTTTATTAGCATGATCTACTATGTGGAATTTTGAGGGCTACGTCGTTAATGTATTCCGTCACTAGGACCCCTGATCTCAGCCAGCACCAATATGATATCAAAGCAAGGTTGTGAACCTTCAGATACGTAAGAAGAAAAGATAAACTTGCAAGCGAGATACAAGCTAGCAGAAGCAAAGGTAGTACATTGTTGAACGTGAGGCAACTAGTAGAGCATATATCTATGTCTGAAGACTGGACTAAGTAGATCCAAGAGCTCAATATATAGCTACTAAGTTTATATTATCTTATAATGCCCGAAGTTAAAGATTAAAATGTTTTATTAGCATGATCCACTACGTGGAATTTTGAGGGCTACATGGTTAATGTATTCCTTCAATAGGACCCCTGATCTCAGCCAGCACCAATATGATATCAAAGCAAGGTTGTGACCCTTTAGATATGTAAGAAGAAAAGATAAACTTGAAAGTGAGATACAAGCTAGCAGAAACAAAGGTAGCAGATTGTTGAACGTGAGGCAACTAGTAGAGCATCGTTCACCACCATGACGGAGGTAGGGTGTGTGGATAGAACATAAACAAAGAATACACTTAGTCGGGATGAGCTACATAGGATCACGGAGGGAGAATATGTTAGAGTGATTCCATAGTGCGAAGCGCCTACAAAGAATTGCAACGGAAAGGGAAACAACAGGTAGTGTAAGAAGTTACAAGGTTATAAGCACCCTGTAGGAGTGGTGTGAGAATTGACAGATGGTTAACCATGAGGTAGCCATTGCACTATAAAGGAGAGGGGAAGCATTGAAAGATTACTAAAAGTTAGGTAGCCAAGTGGAATGCAGACAGATCACCGAATATGAGATTTTTTTGCCAAATGGGCAAGCATCTAACCATATGGGTTAGGCATCTACACATGAGTAGGTTATGCTCTGACTAGAGACTTGATTCATCGGGATCAACAAGATCCTGAGTCGCTCACTGTTCACCACTTATCTCTACTAGATAAGCATCGAGGTCATCGTAACAAGAGCATATATAAAATATATAACAAAAGTCATATTTTTCCTCATAATTTGGCCTAAAGCCTCGGGAACTACGATAATCTAAGCGGGATCCTTTCAAGTATATCATAGAATTCTTATATTTGTATGTTTATCTAAACTAGGGTCTGATTGTAATGGTCTTGTCTTTTCATTTAACTTTAATTTTTTTTAGTGCACAACACCAAAACCCATCCTATTCACCTACGTATTGGAAGCATCTTTCACTTTCCAAACTACCTACATACCTACTTTTGAATAGAATCAAGGTGTAGTATACATGTATTTCTATTTTCTATTCTAAATTTCATATGAACTATAGATCTGGGTATGCAGTCTTTTCTAGAGTCCAGTTCCCCAGACAGTCCCTCTATAATTGCAACCCAAATGGGAGCGTAAAAGTATCAATTCAAGCGACCGAATACTTGTTTTACTAAACTAGCCCTAAATCTTAACAAAAAATAGAAAAGAACATTTGCAATCTACATCCCCCTTTTCTACTCTTTAATTACATCAACAATGTTTTTGATCCTTGCTTTAGACATCATAATCCGTACAATTGTTATTGCCAAAGTTTCATTATCTAAGAGCCATATGGTTGGTGGTTTCTTGATAATAACTGGTTTGACACTTTCAATCTTAATTTTTATTGCTCCTTTTTGGTGATATCGAGTTTTGAGGAAAAAATATACTTTATCCATTCTATTTCATAAGTTCACAAGTCAAAATCATCTAAAATAGTCGAAGTCATTTCTTTATCTTAATTAGTGTTGTTGACCAAGAGGGATTATCCCACCTCTTGGTCTTAATGACATGACATGATCCTTATTTCTCCCCGACGGTTTATAGGGACGATGCCCAGACGTCGTTGTTGCAGCTGTATTAGGCTATGGATGCAGTAGCTCAAGCGCGACGGCATTACCCGTAAACGTGAGCCAGAGGCACCGCTTAATACCGAACGCTACGTAGTTTTGTTTAACCTTAAATTCTTAATCTAAGTTTGATATTTGAAAAGTAAAGTATACTGGAAAATAAATGAATGCATTATATTTCAAAAGCAAATTCTTTAATAGGAAAGTAGAAACATAATCCCCTAGTTTAGTCATCATGTTGATTTTCAACTATGTTTATTCTGGACAATTATATCTTTAGCATATTTAGGTAAACTTTTCTAAAAACAATAACTTATACACAAGGAATTTATTTAACTTGAATTTAAATAAATCCTTTATACGTTTGAAAGGAGGGTTCTGAAATTTGAGGGTTTAACCCTGGAATGAAGGATTTTTTTCCTTACGATTTAAATGAAATATTATATTCATCTTACAATTTAAATAAAATAAAATATTTCTCTTACAATTTAAATAAAATAAAATATTTATTCTACAATTTTAAATAAAATATCTACCTTTCAATTTAAATAATACAAATTATTTACCTTCCATTTTAAATAAAATAAATTCTTTATTTTACAATTTAAATAAAATAATATAATCTACCTTTCATGTAAATAAAATAAAATAAAAATCATTTATTTTGTAAATTAAATAAAACAATTTTTTTTTTACCTTACATTTTAAATAAATAAAATATTTACCTTTACCATTGAAATCTTTGACTAAAATGAAATGTGAATCCGCTTGAATTGAAAAAGCAGCTGAGAATAAGTAAATGGTGACGGTGTTGATCTTGGTTGAGTAAAAAAACAAATGGAACAGAACTTGATATGGTGTTGCAAGCGTACTTTCTCCCTCCAATTCTGTGATCCCTTTCTCCTCCCTCTACTTCTGCGATCCCTTTCTTCTTCCTCCACTTCTGTAAACAAATCGTTTCCCTGATTGGCTTAACCCATTCTTAATTGGCAGTCTCATTTTCTTTGCATGTGTTAAGGTGGCGTAGAACTTCGGGAGGTGGAACGAATTACTCCAAACTGAAAGAAGGATATTTTATAACTAATAGTTTATAATTATTTTGCCTCCCTATGTGGCGTTGTAGAAGGTCTAGTTAGCAAGTGTTATCAGATTTGCATGCATGGATTTAGTATGTAGGGTGGGCTTTAGGTTAGATTGGTTTTATTTTAATATTTGTAGGTTTTATATTAAATGTAATTAATTAATAACCTAAAATTATTTATAATTTATAATTAATTAATTATCTTAAAAATTATTTACAAAAAATATAATTAATAAAAATAATAATTGAACTTTTAAACCATCTACGAAATATAGTTTATTTGAAAGTTCTAAAATTAACTCATTCCGACAATAAAATATTAAATGAGGTCCAAATCAACTTAAAGTATGAGCACGAGTCGATAGTGTAGGAAGAGAGGTCATGATAAAATAGCCTCCATATTATAGATGCAACAAGGATGGCATGGATAGAAATAAATATGGTTAGGAGGAAATATACCATAGAGAAGCAGGGAGAGACCAATGGGAGAAAAGAAGCCACAAAGGTTTTGATACGAATAAAGCATTAGCTTAAAGTTGGAACACAAAGGTTCTCCAGAAAAGAAGGCCTTGAGGAAATGATTGAATGCATTGGATATTGAGCACTATTTTGCATTGAAGGGTGTAAAGGACTCCATAAGGGTGGAGTATGCACATAAAAGGCTCCATAATAGCATAGTAGATAGCTAGAGAGATCTCCATTAGAGAAGGAGATGGAAAGGCAAAATGAAGGTTCATGATTGGGAACATATGAATTCCAAACTATTGAACCAAGTAGTGCATTCAGAAGGCCATCTCAAATGGAGAAGACTCGAAAGCCGCAAAAAGTAACTTGCAAAGCCTCGCTACCAAAGTGAAGAAAAAGTTTCCATAAAGTGTGACGCACCGAAGGAGCTAGCATGAGAGTAATGGAAAGGTCAAAAAAAGTCATTCACGGTAATATTAAAAATACTAATAATAAGTGCATTGTGTTCTCCCCTTCTCTTTAATAATTTAATCAACTAAATGGTCCCTATCCAACCTCTACGCTGAAATTTTTCTTCATGAGTATCATATTTTTTAAGGGGATCCACAATGGCATGATATTTGGCCGACCTACTCAGAAATTAATTTTTTCCAATGTCTGCTTTACATTGACTAACTCAAGGTTGAGATAGACCAAGGCCATTTTGCAATGTCCCCTAGTTGGGGAGGACTAAGTATGTTTAATAAGGATATCTGATATAAATATGGAGTGATTAGAGATCTCATCAATCAATATTTGGACTTAGACAAGGGATGCTCCCCTATGTTTTTCAATTGTTTCTTGGTCTCCAATGGGTTCACTACTTAGGGGGTTTACATAGTAGCTTGCACGATAACGTTTCCCCAAGATTGCAAAATGTTTTTGATAGAATCAAATACCTATGAAGAGATAGGTGGGTAGTCATTCCATCTTGATTCTCAGTAGGGTATTGTGTGCCCATGTCCAACTTACAATGTTATCATCTATGAGAGGACCTAGCAACAAATTTAATGTGTTGGGTAGTTTTGGACTATGGAGTCTTCCATTGCTTAGGATCTAGATAATTCCCAAATAAAATTTTACTCCACTGGGAGATGTTTTAAACTTTAGGCCTCCAAGTTGATCTCGTGGATAGAACATTGTTGAATTACAAATTACTTTTGATATTTAATCCTCCTGAACGTTTGGGCCTACAAATCTCATCCTAAGAAACCAAGTAATACTTGTGTTGTTAGTTCATGCCTTGTCACAAACATTTACATTATAGGGTTGTGAATGTTTCCCCTATGTACCTAGGGAGTTTAAGAAGAGTGAGAGTGTAAACGAAAACTACCTAGAGTACAACTTTCAATAGTTGAAGTCAATGTGCAAAGGAAAGCCAACTATAGTTTCATTTGAAAAGTTTTTTTTTCAAACTATGACTTGAGAGTATGCCAAGAGGTCAAATGAGGTTTATCATCCAAAGGGGATCTCATATAAGTTAAGGGAAGGTATCTTTTAGAGAATCCCTAAGCCTGAGCAGTATTTCTTTTTTTGGCAATACAAACATTAACAAATATTGCCGTGGATTTGTGCCTATTAATTTGTTGAACAAAGGCTTCTTAAAAGTTATAAAATATAACACAAATGTGTCAAGCTTCAATAACAAGGATTTATCAGAGAGGAAGATTCTCGTATGCAACTTTTCCCTTTTTATTTTGGCATGTTGTAATGACCTACATAAACATTCTCCCAATATAATAAACAAGTCTAGGCTTATCGGATCACTTTTTCTAAGGTCTCTAGTGTAAGTGAATGAAAAATCAATGCCCCCATTAATGTCCACAAGGGGCAATGTTGTGATACAAATGTTAATCAATTTAGTTAGATGCTTTAAGAAACCAAAAGCAGTCATAGTCTAGAAAATGAGATCTCAATTTCATCTATTAAAGGCTTTTGACATGCCAAACTTAATGAGGATTCCTTACCTTTTTTGGATCTTCAACAAGTGTAGAATCTCCTGTGTGGATAGGATATTCTCAATGATTTTTCTGTCATACACAAATGTCAACTGGGTATTAAAATAAAGTATAACAAAGTTTTGAATCATAAAGCAAAGAGTTTATATAATTTTATAGATCATATTACATAGAGCTATAAGCTTGAATTGGTCCATTTGTACATCTTGAGCTTCCTTCGATATGAGGTCCAACTTAGTAGCATTCATAGCCTTGAGAATAGATTCGTTTCTTAAGAATTACTCAAATGACTGTAAAAAGGTATTCCTTTATCACAAGCCAAAAATATTTGGTAGAGAAACATCCGATCTCGAAGCTTTATACTTGTGAAAGGAACAAATGACATGTTTCAATTCTACTTTGAAAATTGGTCTAACAATTTGATCATTGTCTTCCTCTATGATATGAGATGGATGTGCTTCAAATCCTTGTTATGGTTTATGATTTGTTTCCTTGAAGTGGGGCCTTAACTATGAGGTCTTGAAAATACTAAGAAGCATCTTGAAGTATATTTTTTTAGGAAGTGAGTGGTTTTCCATCTCCCATCACAATGGGTTGTTGGGAAATTATAGTTTTTTTGCTATGGACCAATTTATGAAAACATCAGGAATTTGTATCTCCCTTTCTAAGCCATTGGTCCCTTAAAACTAAGTATATTTATAATTACATATATAATGTAACAAAAAAGGTGTGACCTCTTCATTTTAGCATGTGTTTATATAGTGTTCCAGTATAATTTATGATTTAGGTCAAACGATCTATTAGATTTCATAAGGAAACAATGTAAAAATGCTTTTAATTTAATTTCTATAAACTTCACTGATGAGAACTAATAATCAATAGCAAAATTATTTAGCATTTATCTTTGAAAATTATTAAAATTTATTTAGCAACATTCTAACTATAGGTAAGACCTATCTTTCCCAAGCTAACTAATGCGAGACTTAGTTTTTAAACCTTCTAACACTATACATGCTCACATGCCACATATTCTAGTTATGCACCTCTATACAAGTGGCATGGCATGTCCTCTCACATTCTATATTTTTATCATTGTATTATATTTATTAGTGCTTATGAATAATGTAAAATATATATAGTTCTAAACAACTCTATTATTCTCTCTTACTTCATGATACTATGTTTCACATCAGTTGATATTAGAGTCTAATTATCCAACCTTTTCCCCAATTAATTTTGGTTCAAAGTCTGGTTGTACAAATCTAAAGTTCTAGATATCTGAATAAGATTATATAAATTTGTTCTTACTAGATTTAATTTGTTATGAAACACAACTAATTTGATCGCTTCCATGATGAGTTGAGCCTACAGACCAAATATAGCTTACATAAGTAAAAATTAAATGAAATGAAATACCATGGGTGATCCCTAGTTAGTTAGGTAGAGATTGTACTCTCATATTTATCTTTCCATGCAAATCTTATATTAAAATACATACAACATTTATATATTGAAAAAAATTGCCCTCCACTAACCGTATAACCTGAATGTCATTTACGACTAATAGATTGTACAATTGATGCATCAATGGAAACATTGAATGGGCGTTTTAGTTAAGTTGTAAATCAATACAAAATTTCACAAGTAGCAAAATATAGGCAGTAGCATTAATATAGCAGCTCTTAAAGATGTACATTGTGCCTACTGATATATGGGTCCAAACAAATATACTCTCTACTAGTTAGGTTTCGGGAAAAGGAAAGAAAGAAATAGATTATATTGTTAGTATTATTAGGTTTGTGGCTGTTAGCATTGTTGAGCTACTTCTTGTTGCCTTGATTGAATCTATGTCTAAACACTTAGAAGAAGAGAATTTTGAATTAAAACTAGTATGTCGAGTTATTTAGTACACTTTGAGTACCAAAAACATGTCCACTTATAATTTGAGATAAGCTTGCCATGAAAGGCAATGTAGAAGGCAAGTTAGCTGAGCTGTATATTCTACCTAAACTCATGGCATTGTAGTAATGTTTGTTGTGATTGGGACTATCCAAGTAGTGAAATGTCATTACTATTTAAGATGAGTGTGATGTATTTCTTAATTGTAGTGGCATCATAAATCCTATTTAGATAATGAAAATATTTGAAACTAAAAATAAAACCCACTTCTCAAAAAAATCTTAATTAAATACTGATATTAAAAAATTAAAGAACTTAATTCAAATAAATACAATAAACTAAGTACTACCAAATAAAAAAATTAAAGAATGAAAATAAACTATAACATTCGTTTTCCAATTTATAATTATTAAAAATGAAAAAAATAAATAAAAATAATAATTCTGGTTTATAAAATTCATCTAAATATCTATTAATTTAAATAATTATTAGAACAACACAATATTTTTAGAATATTATTCAAAATGTAAATAATAGAATTACCTAGTTGAGTCGGTGGAACGGGTTAAATTTTCCCAATGATCCGAGGTAGAATGCAATCATTTATTTAGTTCGTAACAAAGAAAAGCCCACAACAGCCATACATGTTTCAGTTAACATTTTAGGATGTCAAATCCAGCTGGGCAGATTTCCTACAGGAAGACAGTTGTAGTAGTTAGAAACGCACGTATGCTCTTCTGTAAGGCGAGATCTCATTAGAATTGGATGAAGGAACAAGTTTTAAAAAAAATGTAGATAGATTTATTTTATTGATAACCGATTTTTTTGGGTCTGTACTTCTTTTATCCCTCTTGTCAATATCTATAGAATATTATCAAAGCGGGGGCTAAGGCCGTGGTTGGCCGGACTAGAGTAGTGGTGAGTTTTGCATGGATATATGAGGAAAATAACATTGCATTTAAGAAACCAGGGGATTTAACAAATGAACAAGTCAATGCATTGCAAGAAGCATCGGCCAATTTGGATAATCAAATACCCAATCCAAAAAGCACTTCAAGCTCAACTTCAGGGGACACTGGAACAAATTCAAATTCTGGAAGTGAATTTTTGTAAGGCTGGTGTGTGTGGTGGAAAAGCTACACCACAAAGTTAACTAAACAACAAATTTGTGCATCCTTTTACATGATTGAATTTTTGTAAGAATGATGTGAGGTGGAAAAGCTACACCACAAAGTTGGACTAAATAACAAATTTGTGTATCCTCATATTACGGCTGATGGGAAGAAATTATCAAAACTGTGGAGGCAAAGCATTGACCTCCTAATTATGAGTTGATTTTGGTTGATTATTCAGAAATATTTCAAAGTTTGAGAGCTAAAATGAATTTTTCTAAAGGACCTCAAATGGATTGAGATTTTCTATTCAAAATGTAAATAATAGAATTACCTGGTTGAGTCGGTATAGAACGGGTTAAATTTTGTGAGTTTTTGGTGAGGAAGCTAAGCCATTTGTCCAAACAATCTCTGTGAAATATATGACGGCAATTGCAGAGCTCTCTGATCTCATCCTCCCCCTCAAACGTGCACGTAAAATCCTCCTCGACTTCACAAAACCTGTGGGAAATCTCCCCAAACGTGGCAACGGGCAAATGTTCTCTGATCGTTTCTGCAGAAAAAGCAGAGGCATAGGCACTTTCCCAATGATCCGAGGTCTCGGGTTCGAATACCTCCGCAACGACAAGCCCAGCAAAACGCATTCTTCAGAAACGGCAGCAAAAATGCTACGGGCAGCAGCAGTCTGGGGATCACGATAATATACTACCCTGCAAGGAAACCCATGGTGAAAGGAGGAGATTCGAATCCACAACCTTGCCTTGCCCTACGGGCAATATAAACATAAGGAAAAACAGGCCAACACGTATCGATAAGATAGGATTCGGGTAAAACCCACAATAATAGTAAAGGCACCAACCACAACACAGAGACTGCAATCGTACGTTCCAAGGACGAGCGTGGAGTGGAGTGTAGCGCGGTTGTAAATCCGGCCCTGACGAAGAAGCCGCCGGCGAAGCGGGCGTCCACCAAGGATCGTCGTACCAAAGAGGACGGGCGGGGCCGGCGAATCCGTATGCCCGCAACTTGCGTGGCGAGGGTTTTGAACTGGAGCACAAGTCAGACGGTGGGACGATAGAATGGCTGCTGCAACAGGCGGAGACGGCGGTGATTGCAGCCACCGGCACTGGAACAATCCCCACGGCGGGTCGCTCAACCTCAACGCGAGCGTGACGGCGAGGCTGGATCAGATTCGAACCCAGGCCGAGTGGGAAAGATCGGCAGTAGAGGAAGCGAGGTCTCAGCGTATGAGTATTTTAGGTTATATCCATCATCCTCATCACACGGGTGGACTCGAGAACTTGATAAACAACAGCAGCAGCAGCTAATGCACGATTCGGACTGTGGGAACTCGAGATCAAAAAGACAGAGAGAGGAGAGCTTGCAGCAGCAGACGACGGCTAATTGCTTGGATGCTCAGTCACCCCTGCAACGGGGTTATCAAATACCGTACAAAACATGCCAGGCGCGTTCTGGATGCTCCCTCTGCCTTCCCATGCCCCCCTGCGCTGCGCCTTCCCCACAAACTGAACCTTTCCTCCTCCTTTTCTTTCGCCCTAACCAGAAAAAAGCTCCGTACAAAACACAAGGCAAACTAAAACATTATATAATCCCACATTATGAAATGACATAGCCGTTGGGAACTAGATTTCAAATGCTAGTTACTCGTTTCGCCCTAACCAGAAAAAAGCTCCCTTCTATTAAGCGTGTGGTTTACGCCATCTATCCGTACACAATATTTATATGCTTTTTAAATTATGCCGTACGATAAGGTTGGCCCCATGGAACAACTATTCTTCGTGGCAACGCAAATATACATTAACATTGAATTTGGTTTAAATGTATTAAAAAACATTAAATAAATTAGATTTAATTAAATTGGATTTAATTATTGGAGATTTAATAAGTGATTAAAAAATAACAAGTACATTTTGATATTTACAAATAGATGTTAAAATTTAACCGTAAAAAAAATGGGTTTTTTGTAAGACAATGAGAATTGTAAAAATATATAGTGAACATTTTCAAAATGTCAAGTTTCATCTCTTGGTACTAGAAGTGTAGTGAATATGGTTCTAAGAATTGTTAAGTGCGTGCAATTTTTTTTAAAGATTATCAACACCATATTCAAGGCTCCAAAAACTTCGTTCGGTTTTCTGAAATTATTGGCAAATTACACTTCTTCTCCAAATCCTAACTAGACAACTAAACCTAAAATGATAAAGAAAACAATATATTTTAGAATCTACATTACACCAAAAAGAAGCCAAGCTTCCTCGATATTTTATAAGCCCCTCGACAATGTACAATATTGAAAATAACACGACAATGAATGCAGTGGTTCTTTAGCCAAGTAAATTAGTGTAATGCAATGTGTCATTACTATGAACTTTGGTGTAAATTAGTGTAATGCAATGTTGCCACACATCTCAAGGACAATTGTGTCTTTCACTCTAACTCATATACAACGAATGCATTCCTTCCTATCTATCTCCAAGAGTCTCGTTGTTAACGGTCATATTTGGAACCTTTATGCAAACTATTCCATCTACGCACTAGCCTTCCTAAATCCATTTACATCAATACTTTTACGTAATTATTTGATGTCCTTCATCAACCTATGCATCATGCACACAAGTTTGGTGCATCTTAGTCCCAACTTGTTTCTTGTATTACCCTTTCCTTTACACATAATAACATCTACACGCATTGACCAACTTAATTTTTACTCAATCAAACCCTTGAGCGCTAGTGTAATAAGCACCTCTGTTACGCCCAAAACTAACTCAGCGGAAACCCCTTATGACTCCGGAACGGTTTGTTTGTATTATTTTTTTTTGTGTTTTGCAAGGTCTTATGCATGTAACATAAATATAGAATTGAAAGCATAGACACACACAGCTGAAATAACCAACACACTGTATTTATATTGATTGCAAAATGAGTAAACAAGTACAATGTCAGCCACGCAATAACTCACTAAATACTCCAGTAATGGAATGAACATTATTTCAAGCGAATATCCCCAGGGAATACCAAAGGTGCGATCATTTTGTTCTCCGTCCAGCAGAACTATGGACTCTGTAGGCTAGTTTCCACGGACTCTGCAGGCTTGTTTCTACGGACTCCACATACTTGTTTCTATGGACTCTGTAGGCACGCTTCTACGGACTCTGCAGGCTGATTTCTACAGACTCTACAGGATGGTTTCTACGAACTCCACAGGTTGGTTCTACAGACTCTATAGGTTGGTTTCTACGGACTCTACAGGCTAGTTCTACGGACTCTGCAGGCTGGTTCTACAGACTCTATAGGCTAGTTTCTACGGACTCTGTAGGTTGGTTTCTATGGACTCTACACGCTGGTTCTACGGACTCTGCAAACTAGTTTTTATAGACTCTGCAAGCTGGTTCTATGGACTCTGCAGGCTGGTTCTACGGACTCCACAAGCTTGATTCTCCTTACTCTTACTACAGATAACGGCTGCTACGAGATCTTACAGTGATGTGGCTACTACAGTACCGAACTGCTACAGTGATGCGACTGCTACAGTGATGTGGTTGCTACAGTGGCGTGATTGCTACAGTGGCACGCTGCTACAGTGGCGTGACTGCATGAGGCTGAAAGCACAAACTCCAAAGACCAATCCCAAGGATTGATGTCTAGAGTGATATAGATGAGAAGGATGTTCCCAAATGCCCAAAATAACCTACAAATTGCAAGTGCACCAATTTTTTTTCTTATCCAACATGCCTAATGAAGCCACAAACACTTCCTTTTATTCTTTCTCGAAGGAGGCGACTCAACTCTCATGAGCAATGTGGGATAAAAGATGTGCAACATTTTATATATTAAAATATTACTCATGTCTCCCTTGGGTACCATCCCCATAAAGTAAATATTTAAAGTAACACTTTAATATCTTGCAATTAAGTTAAATGTTACTTTTATAACACTTCAGGCATTAAAATATAATAGCAATCGGACTCCGAATAGCACAAGTGATAGTTCGACAGAAAGCTCTCGTCAAGGAGTATCAAATCTAATCATCAAAACTGGCCTCCGTTGTGTCTTGCTAACTTACTACAAATAGTAAGTATGCCTCAAACTAAGTAAGTCAACTCTGTTTTGGCCCAAACTAGAAATGACTAGGCCAAAACACTCTAGGATCCCTTTAAACTCTTTGTTAGCCCTCGAGACCATGTAAAACTAGGCTAACGCACACACACATTTGGTCAACTGCTAAAGTGGGGACATTACAGTCTGCCCCCTTGAAATTTGCTTGTCCTCAAGCAATCTTAGCCCAGCCTGCTGAATAACCTGCTCACTCTCCCATGTAGCATCCTCCTCCGACAGGTCTCTCCATCTGACCAAAAACTCCTTCACTATCATATTTCTGAGTTTCCTCTCTCTAGTGTCCAAAATAACCTCGAGTACTAACACGAGCTTCCCCTCCTCATCCAAAGGGGGTAAATCTGTAGAAGGCACTACACTCTGACCAATGGCTTTCTTAAGCCTAGACACATGAAATACATTGTGCACCTGACTGCCCTCTGGGAGCTCAAGCTCATAGGTGACTTTGCCCACTCTGTGAATCACCCTATAGGGACCATAAAATCTAGGCTTCAGCTTCTCTGCTCCGCTCTTCTTGAGTGATGACTGCCTATATGGATGTAGCCTCAAATACACCATGTTCCCCACCTCAAAATTGCGCTCTACTCTATGTTGATCAGCATACAACTTCTACTAATTTTGAGCCTGTTGTATATTATCCTTGAGCGTTCTCAGGATATCTTGACTATCCTGCAATAGGTCTTTAGCTTTGGGCACTTTGTTGTCCCCCAAAGCCATATCCATGAAGCTTGGGGCTTCATACCCATACAATGCCATAAATGGAGTCATCCTGATGGTCATGTGATCCATGGTATTGTAACAATACTCCCCCATGTGTAACCACTTAACCTAGGCTCTCTATTGTGCAATCACATAGTTTCGCAAATAACCTTCCACCCATTTATTTACTATCTCCGTTTGCCCATCTATCTGAGGATGGTAGCTCGTACTAACTGTAAGATCTGTACTGTACAACCTGAACAACTCCTGCCAAAAGGCGCTCATGAACTTGATATCCTTGTCACTATTAATAAATCTTAGTAACCCATGCAACCTAAAAACCTCCATGAAGAACAAATCTACCACCTGAGCTGTTGTGTAAGTAGAAGGGATAGCAAAGAAGTGAACAAACTTCATCAATTTATCTACCACCACATAAATGCAATCTCTTCCCTGCACTCGTGGTAGGACAGTGATGAAGTCCATAGAAATGCTTTCCCATTTCTTGTCTGGAATGGGTAAGGGCTGTAGTAAACCAACAGGAAATGTGTGCTCTTCCTTATTCTACTGACAAATTGCACACTCCCTGACATACCTATGAACATCATCCTTGAGCCCCCTCCATGAGAACTGCTCTCGGATCTGCCTGTAGGTCTTGTAGACCCCCGAACGTCTAGTCATAGTGCATCATGAAATACCCTGAGTATTGCCTCTCTTAAATGTGATGACGGAATCAAATGAATCTTGTCTTGAAATCTGATCAACCCATCAATCACCTCATAGCGATCATCCTGTATAGTACCTAAAATCAATCCAGAAGCCTAAGCATCTCTGGCATATTCTGCTATAATCTTTTCCCTCCAATCTCTTGAAATCTCTACAAGAGCACAAATGTGAGGTCTTCTAGATAAGGCATCAGCTACTACATTCTTCTTCCCTTTGAAAAACTCAATGTCAACGTCATAAGCCTGCAATTTAGTGACCCATTTATACTGCCTGTCATTGTGATCATGTTGGCTCATGAAATACTTGATACTATTGTGATCAGTCTTGATCAAAAATCTCCCTCCGACTAAGCAAGATCTGAATTTCGCCAATGCATGCATAATGGCCAACATCTCCCGATCATAGATGGAATAGCTCTTCTCCACCCCATGGAGCTTCCTACTCTCAAAAGCAATGGGATGCCTCTCCTGCATCAAGACTGCCCCAATCCCATCTCCCAATGCATCGTAATGAAGCTCAAATGGCTTCATGAAATATGGTAGAGCTAGCACTAGACAAGAAGACATCACTTGCTTGAAGTGATCAAAACACCTCTGAGCTATCCCTATTCATATAAAGGCCCCTTTCTTAGTGAGATCTGTCAAAGGCACTATTGTCTGTGAAAACCCCTTAACAAACTTCCTATAAAAATTTCAAAGACCAAAAAAACCCTTAAGCTGTGTGAGGTTCATAAGAGTAGGCCAATCAACAATAGCTCTAATCATTTTGGAATCTACCCAAACTCCTTCTGCAGTGATAATGTGCCCAAGGTATAGTAACTCTGTCATACCAAACTCACACTTAGACTCCTTAGCATACATGGACTCTCTCTCTAGGATAGATAACACCTCCTCTAAATGATGCAAATGCTCCTCCCAAGTCTTACTGAAGATCAAGATGTCATCAAAGAAAATCAAGATAAATCTCCTAAGTTGACCCATGAACACTTGATTCATGCAACTCTGAAAAGTAGCAGGGGCATTGGTTAGCCCAAATGGCATAACTAGAAACTCAAAGTGGCCATAGTGACACAAAAAATCCATCTTCTCAATGTCCTCCCTCCTCATCCTGATCTGATGATATCCTGACTGCAAATCAATCTTCAAAAAGAAGTGTGCACCATGTAACTCATTAATTAGCTCATCTATCCGCAGAATGGGATACCAGTTCTTAATTGTCTTTTTACTTAATGCCTTGTAATCAATGTACATGTGCATCATCCCATCCTTCTTTTTTACCAACACTACTGCTGAAGCAAAAGGGCTTTTATTAGGCCTGTTATGCCCCATCTCCAACAAATCCTTAATTGCCTTCTCTATCTCATCCTTATGTTTCTTTGGGTGATGATAGGGAGTGATGATAACAAGCTTAGCCCCTCCTCAAGCTCTATGACATGCTCTATCCCTCTATCAGGGGGAACTCCATGGGGTATGCTACCAAATACTTTGGCATGTCTGTTAATAATGTCTTGAATGTCACATGGATGACTCTTAACTTGTGGTTCCAATGATCTTGGCATGATCAAACACTCTTCTGCCCACTCAACATCATTATGCCTGAAAAGTCTTTCCATCCCCCTCAAGGAGACCATCCTACAACCACTGTTTGACAATCCCCTAAGCACCACTATTCTGCCCTCGAGCTGGAATCTCATCTCCACCCTCTCCATGTTGAGAGTGAGCTCAACTAGTGTTGCCATCCATGTCATACCCAAGATGATGTCATAATTTCCCATGTTTACAACATAGAACTCATTCTGTAACTCATATCCATCACCCAATCTAAGGCGAAGATTTGAAATCTTCTACGTGCACATTAATTTTTGGCCATTAGCCACCATAACTCTAAATCCAACATGCTCCTCCAATTTCTAACCCCTTTTAGCCACTAGTTGTGCATCTATAAAATTGTGAGTGTCCCCTATATCAATCAATTCAATCACCTTCTGTCCCTATATCGTACCACGCACCTTAAAGGTAATTGCCTTTTGGGCTCCTGTCAACCTGGCTAGGGATTTCTCATCCCTTGAAATCTCCTCGAAAGCATTGCTCTCTTGACTAGACTCAAAATTATATTGTTGCCCCTCATCCTGTGACTATGACTCCTCAACTGAAAAGTACTCCATCTGCTTGGCTTTAGCCTTCAAAGGACACTTGTGAGATAAATCCCACGGCTCCCTACACTAAAAACAAAGTTTTTTCTTTCTTAGCTCATTCAATGTCTCGCTATCCAACTTATTTGACTCTCCCTTTTCTAGCTGTACGTCTTTATGCATTGGTTTCTTCTCCTTATCCTTCTTAAAATGAGATTCATTTGAAGTGAACTTGCTCCTGTAAGTAGAAGGCGCTAAGTCTCTAGCCTTCCTGATAGCATCCTGCAGAGTGGGAGGATCATGTCCCTTCACCCAACCATGAAGGGGGTCTGACAATCCATCCATGAACAACACTATCAACCTCCTCTCTGATATGTCTATCACCAACACTGAAAGCCTCTGAAAATCTGAAATGTAACCACCTACAGAGCCCCACTGTCTAAGTTGCGCTAACTCCTTAAAATGAAGTTCAGGATCCTTCATGTCAAATCTGTCAATGAGTCTCTTAGTAAACTCTGCATAGGTATCTATTTGGTTATGGCCAAGTGTGACCATACCATGGTGCCACCACTTGTGGGTACTCCCATCCAAGTGCAATGCAACATACTTAATTGCATCCTTCTCAGGCATGGGATTAAGCTAGAAATAAGTGTCTAATTTCTGGAACCGTGTTCATCTGAAGTCTTCCCTGTACCATCATAGTATGGAATAGACAACTTCCCCAACTTCTTCCTCATCTCAAAATTTTGTTGCCTATTTCCTCTCATGGGCATATGCTTGAGTCTAATTAGCATCCATATATTCCTTGAATGTCATCTCAGCCTATAACTCTAGGCTAGAATTCCTCCAATCATCCATAATCATATCCTGAATCTCCTGTTATGTAGGACCAACATTATTCTAGTCATTCTGTCTCAAAGGAAACTGTGGCATGAGTGGTCTTCTAGTAGAAGAACCTAGTCTAGCATATGTCTGGGTTCTTTTATTAATCGATGCATCTCCATTACCTCCATTACCCTATCCACCTACCTGGTTAGCATTATTACCCTGGTTGGCATTATTTCCCTGATCTGCTCTAGTCAAGTGTTGTGTAATTGCTAGATCCATTTGCTACAATGTAGCCTATGCTCCCTCTGACCCCTGGCAAGATCACTGAGCATCATCCTAGTGCTAGGTTCTCCCCTTTCCCCACCTCTATCACCCATGGCTAGTGCTGAAAAAGGGTCACCCTCCTCTTCAATCTCTAAAAAATTATGTAAGTCTGGGTTTGTCCAGTTTCTCCTCAAGTAGTACTGTTGTGTTGGATGCATGAAACCTCACAAGATGGCAGGAAAAATAGGCTCTGATACCATTGTAATGAGCACCTTTGTTACGCCCAGAACTAACTCAGCTGAAACCCCTTATGACTCCAGAAGGGTTTGCTTGTATTGTTTTTTTGGGTTTTGCAAGGTCTTATGCATGTAACGTAAATATAGAATTGAAAGCATAAACAAACACAACTAAAATAACCAACACATTGTATTTATATTGATTGTAAAATGAGTAAATAAGTACAATGTCAGCCATGCAATAACTCACTAAATACTTCAGTAATGGAATGAACACTGTTTCAAGTGAATATCCCCAACGAATACTGAAAGTGCGATCATTTTGTTCTCTATATAGTAGAACTACAGACTCTATAGGATGGTTTATATGGCCTCTGTAGGCTTGTTTCTATGGACTCTATAGGCTTGTTTATATAGACTCTGTAGGCACGCTTCTACGGACTCTATAGTCTGATTTCTACAGACTCTATAGGCTGGTTTCTATGGACTCTGCAGGCTGGTTTCTACAGGCTCTACAGGCTGGTTTCTATGGACTCTATAGGCTGGTTCTATGGACTCTATAGGCTGGTTCTACGGGCTCTGTAGTCTGGTTTCTATGGACTGTGTAGGCTAGTTCTACGGACTCTGCAGGCTGGTTCTACGGACTCTACAGGCTAGATCTACAGACTCTGTAGGCTGGTTTCTATGGACTCTATAGGCTGGTTCTATGGACTATGTAGGCTGGTTCTACAGACTTTGTAGGCTTGATTCTCCTGACTCTTACTACATATAGCGGTTACTATGAGATGCTATAGTGACGTGACTGATACAGTGCCAGGCTGTTACAGTGATGTGATTGCTACAGTGATGTGGCTGCTACAGTGGCACGGTTGCTATAGTGGCACGACTACTATAGTGGCATAGCTGCTATAGTGGCACAGTTGATACAGTGGTGTGGCTGCTACAGTGGCACGTCTGCTATAGTGGTGTGGATGCTACAGTGGCATGACTGCTACAGTGGTGCCACTGCATGAGGCTAAAAGCACAGACTCTAAAGACCAATCCCAATGATTGATGTCTAGAGTGCTATAGATGAGAAGGACGTTCCCAAATGCCCAAAATAACCTGCAAATAGTAAGTGCACCAATTTTTTCTTCTTATCCAACATGCCTAATGAAGCCACAAAAACTTCCTTTTATTCTTTCTCCAAGGGGGTGACTCAACTCTCATGAGCAATGTGGGATAAAAGATGTGCAACATTTTATATATTAAAATATTACTCATGTCTCCCTTGGGTACCATCCCCATAAAGTAAATATTTAAAGTAACACTTTAATATCTTGCAATTAAGTTAAATATTACTTTTATAACACTTCAGGCATTAAAATATAATAGCAATCGGACTCTGAATAGCACAAGTGATAGTTCGCTGAAAATCTCTCGTCGAGGAGTATCAAATCCAATCATCAAAATTGGCCTCCGATGTGTCCTGCTAACTTACTACAAATAGTAAGTATGCTTGAAACTGAGTAAGTCAACTCCGTTTTGGACCAAACTAGAAATGACTAGGCTAAAACACTCTAGGATCCCTTTAAACTCTTTGTTAGCGCTCAAGACCATGTAGAACTAGGCTAATGCACACACACATTTGGTCAACTACTAAAGTGGGGACATTACACATAGTAAGTGACCAACTCCTTTGGGCATTCCCATGCAAGTTTTGATTTCTTACTCTAAAATCTATATGCACTTCTCTTATGAATACTTGTTATATGTTAGACAACCCTCTATACCAAATCTTTGTGTAGACCTTTTCTTAGAGTTAAAACTTGCTAAAACATTCCTCAATTGACTCCAACACCCTACACAACCATTCTACTACATTCTGGGCCCTAATCACATGTCTAAACATTTGAATTCTCTCATACCCTTTTAGGTGGTTTTATTAGCTCTTTTTAGATACTCTTACTATAGTTTTTTCTCTTTGTTCCCAAGGTTTGTCCCTCAGTGGTCTATATCTCTCCCTTTAGGACTTGCTGTTGGTTGGATGTCTCTACCTCAACCAGAACACCACCTATTTTGTGTATTTTTTTCCTTCCTCCTTTGTATGGGTGAGGTCCCTTACGCTTGATATTTATAAAAAAAAATCAAATTCCATTGTGTTAGCTTGTCTCCAAGCAAGCATCTCAACAAATTTTTAATGCTCATATTCACAACTTTTGTCTGTCCATCTATTTATGGATGTAATACTAAAATAAAACTCAAATGTGCCTAACATCTTCCATAAGGCCCTCCAAAAATAACCTAAAACTTTATATCTTTGTCCAACAATATGTTATGTAGTAACCCATACACCCTTACCACCTATGTGAAGAATTGTTTTTCAATATTTGTGGCATCACTTTCCTTATTACATGCAATGAAGTGTGCCATATTTAAAAATATATCCATGGCCATGAAGACTGAGTCATTTCTTTATATTTTTAAGGTAATCTAAGCATGAGATCTATGTTTATATCATCCCATAGATTCTTTGGAATAGGCAGTGGTTGATACAACCTACATTTTGACTCCTTCCCTTTGCTAACTATAAAACTCTACACTCATGCACATTCTTGCACACATCTATACTCATCTTAGGCAGATATCATTTTTTTAGCTAATTGTACTTATGCTTTGTCATTGCCAAAATAATTGTTTAAACATCCACTATGATTCTCCTTGATCAATTTTTTTCTCATAGTCCCACTAGGTACGCATAATTTGTTTCCTACAAATAACAATCTTTTTTGAATGAAATAATCCAACCATGGTGTCTGATCCATACTCAATGGTTCTACACATACACCCCACACATTTATGAAATATTCATCTTTTGCATATAATCCCTTCTTATGAACAAAGTCTAGGATTTTCACTTGCATCTCATTTAACAAGAGACACCTTCTAATCAACATGTTTATAACTCTATTCAACTTCCCACTTATGTGCTTCAGCAAAAAATTTGAGTAACTTTATAGAAACTCAATCCACTTCATTTTTTTTGGTTTAAATTTCCTTGACAATTGATGAATTTTAATACATAATGGTTTGCATACAAAGAAAACTCCTTTAAAAAAAAAGTAACATCTCCACTTCTTGAGTGCTTACACTATAGTATAGAACTCTTGGTCATAAATTGAATACTTCATCTTCACATCATTCAACTTATCGCTAAAGTAAGATACATGCCTACCTTATTAAATCAACATTGCTTCTATTATTACACCATTTGCATCATAATCAACATGAAATACCTTCCTAAAATCACAGAATGCCAACACCGATTATTTAGTTACTTTTTTCTTCAAAGTTTAGAAGTTATGCTCCACTTCATTGTCCAAACAAAATATTTCTTGTCACATTGCATTGCTTTGGTGATTGATGAACATATCCAATCAAAGTTGTGAATTAACTTTATATAGAAACTCTCTAAGCCATGAAAGTTTCATGCTTTAAATGTGCACCTTCTCTAAATCCATCTTAAAAACTTATTGAGAAATCACAAAGCCCAAGATTTCCAAACTCCTCCTTCATGAAGCTACACTCATTCAAATTTACTAATAGAGTTTCTTCTTTCAATCATAATAAAATTCATCTGAGATGCATCAAGTGTTCCTCCTTTTTCATTTTGTTGAAAATCATGATGTCATCTAGATATAATATGGAAAATTTACCTAGAAAAGGCTTCAGGGTTTCATTCATGAATCTCATGAATGTACTTGGCATGTTAGTCAGAAAATGACATAACCATCATTTATATAATCCATCTTATGTCTTGAATGTAATCTTCCATTCATCACCTTCCTTGATGCAAATTTGATGATAGCCACTCTTCAAGTCTTATTTTGTGAAATATTGTACTTCACTTAAATAGCCCATCAATTCATTTTTATAGTAACTCTTGAGTATGTGTACATTAGCCTTTATCTCCCTTATTTGGTGTTAGCACTGCTAAAATAACACATTATTTTAGACTCTCTCTAATCAACCCTTTATCTAATATCTCTTGTACTTATCTTTTAACCTCTACATTATCCTTAGGTTTTAACATATATGCCACATTATTTAGAAAACTTGTTCCTGTATTGAAATCTATCTGACGACTAATACTTCGCATGGTTATAAACTCATCTAGTATATTATTGGAAAGGATATTTTCAAGCTCACTCAATAACTCACCTCACTTGATGTGGAATTGGATCTTCTTAGATCCCACACTTCTAAATTACTTTGGCTTTAGCATGAAAATAGAACATGCCTTATACTTTCTCACTTCTTTTAAGAATTATTTCCCAAGACTAACAACACTCATATATTTCTACTTACTTCCTCTTCTTTATCCTTAAATGAACTCAATTTAAACTTCCTATATGTTGAGGTAATTTTAATGTATAACGTAATTATTGTTTGGTAAAACAATAATACATTAATAGCTTGTGGTTAGATTTATTAGTTAATAGAATATATTTTTAATAACAATATATTCATATTTAGTTTAGTTTGTTAGTTTAACTTATAAATGGAGATTTACGAAAATTTTGGTGGAGATTTGATCTCCCCAAATATAGGAAATACTTTTCCTATATAATTATAATCCTCTCATATGGTTTTCATATGAATAAGAAATAATATTATTTGAATTATTTTCTTTGTTGGTGTTCAGCTCTCTACAACTCTGGTTTTACCAATATATGGTATCAAATCATGGTGAGATTATGAGCAGTGTGAGGGGCATTTATAATTACCGGTTGCCCCATTGATGAGAGCAATCTATTCATAAAGATGGAAGCTTTAAGTTCTTAGCTTGTCTTTCTCCTTGTTAATGTATGTGATTTAATACACCTGCCATTTGTTTTGAGTCTTCTCCTTCTGATCCATGCACACCTGTGTAGACTCTGATTTTCAAAGGAGAATATATAACCCGCATATGGACTTGCTCAGTAATGTCACATTAGATATTGTGATGACTTCTTCATTGTATTAGTAATTTGCTCCACCCACACTCATTTATGGTACATTTGGGAGATATTTTCTTTAATGTGAGCTATATAATCTCCATTGTACTTTATTTGACAACCCCTACCCATTGACATTTTGGCTACATTCAAACCTTTGCCCATTGTTTTGGTGCTTTCTCCATACATATGGTTCATGCATCGATCCAGGAGCATATAGAGACATAATTTCTTGAATCTTCAACATAGAACTGTGTATAGAATACAAAAACTTTGCATCATTATGTGCCAATGCTCAACTCATATCTAGATTAACAAAACATCAACATGTGATTCATATAGTTGCCTGATCCCCATGTATGATGATATCATATTATGGATATGGTATCAATATATCTGAATGTTGCATCGACTTTTGCATTTTATTCATCTCCATGCACCCATCATCTATGAAAGTCTAACATAAGGATTGACATGTTGCTTGGTTAATTTCCATTCTTTCATGCTCAGTGTATTAAATCATGTCACCCATCGCCTACTTTTTAAAGCTATATCCTTAAGTTTTTTTATTTTGTTAATACATCTTAGCGTGATTTGCTAGTTTATTTAGTATTAAATGTTAAATTCTAATTATTTGTGGTTTAGGTAATATTTTGGTCAAAATTCCATAGGTTTTAAGAGAGTTGTGTCATGGTGAGTCATATGAACTTTGAATATAAATATGTATATCAAAGTCTTTATTAGTTTATAGTCTATCTATGTCATTTCCATTGAAATTTTCTTTAAGATATAAAGGTTTTAAGTCATTTTGTATATGTTGTTTTATGTTAATAGTCTTTTTGGTTAATAGTTAGAATTATTTTTTGAGTGAAGATATGTCAGTTGTAAAATTATCAAAAGAGAGAGAGAGAGAGTAAATTCATGAATTTATTATAATTAGTCATCAATATTGATAAGTCATTGTGAGTTATTATTATTTATGGGTCATAGTCATCAAAAATCAAAATAAAAAAGTTATGTCAAAAAAGTTGAAGTTGTTTAGGCTTAGAATCACAGACATATTTTTGATTGTACGTGACATCCAAATTATAGGGAGTTTTATCATGAATAACATGAGCTTCATCAAGATATCAGCTGAGTGAAGCAGCTTCATCAATTGGATGATGGAGAAAATAGAGAATAGAGGTTCATAGCCTCTCATTAGCCACTAGTAATGGGGCCACTTTCTGATTTAGTGGCATTTCTCTTTTTAGTTGTGTTGTGTGTTATTATCAACATGGTGTGTTTTTCTCTTTTTAGTGTGGTGTGCTCTGCACTAAATCATCTGATGCCAAGGACAGTTCTTCAATGGTAGTGGACATGATTTATGCTATTTTTGTTTGGGTGGCAACGAATATTAGTAAAGGCTATATAAAATGATAATAAGAATTTATTCCTCATGATATTTCCTTTTCAGATTTGTGTGTTTTCATTCCCATACTTGTTTATAAATCCTTTGATATTTGGAGAAAAAGAAGAGTGTAGATATAATGGAATGTGGAAAACAGTTCTATAGAAGGGCAACTAATTACAAAAATCCTCTGACTGCAGAGATCCTTTGACTACCTTGTTTATGGAGATGATTAGCTAGTGACACATCTATTGTGGTTAGATGGAGTAAATATGGGATGCATTCCTTCGCATAGTAGTTATTATGTACATCAAGATCCTGACAACAATATTTAGACAATAGTATGTAGACTAACAAGGATAATACAGTTAATCCCATTAAAATACATAAATTATTCTAGTTCGACTAACAACCTTCTGTTTTCAAAGTTCTAGTGATCATGCAAATTACATTGCCTTTGAGAGACAAATGAAAATGAACAAGATGCCAAACTAAATGCATATTAAACCAAGTCCACATCACCTACACAGATAATTACTAGAATCCTTGACCAAATAATGAATTTTTATGCAGAACAAAAAGAGAAGGCATAAAATAGTACGTGGTCCTTTGAAGAAAAAGAAAAATAAATTTTCAAAATAGTCCCTTTGTGGTAAAAGTGGTTGGGGAGGTCTGAACTTTCATATCCTGAGAATTACACCTGGCTCCAATCATAGTAACAGCCACTTTTGTTCCCAAAAGCCTCTCAAAATAAAGAGCAGTAAAACCCCACCTAGATTGGGCAAGATAATTAAGATATGGCCTTTCTTGTAATAACCACTCACTATGGTAGTCTCTAGTGTTGCTTCCTAATAAATGCCATTTGCAATATAACCCTTGGTTCTCTGCACCACATTTATAAAAGAAAGGGATTGAAACAATAGGAACTTTTTCCTTATCAATTAAATGATTGGCAATCATCAACTAAAAGACAAATTCAAGCAAGTCGATTCCAAAAAGTTGATTATAGAAAGAACTCTGATGCTTATCCCTAAGTTTTACAAATTCAATAACAAACTACCTTTTTGATGGAATCAAAATTGGTTCTACAATGTTGACAATCTTTTCCTCAATTCAATAAGATACCTACCAATGTCATCAGATCCCAAGAGCCAAGAATTTTAACCAACACTTGGCTGATGAGAGATTACCAAATGACAAGGTAATTTAGGAGATGAGAATAGAAGCCAATCAACTTGAGCTTAACTAGCTAATAGATAAAAAAGTATTAGGTGGAGAAGAAAGAGAAAGAGGAGATGAAAGCCCAACTACTTAAGCTAGTTGAAGCAGCAGAGAGGATACACATAACATGGATCACAATGGAAAAAGAGTAGAAGCAAATTTAGCTACTTGTTCTGACTAGTTTAATAATTGCAAAAGAGTCTCTATAGCTACGTCAGCATCCTCTAGAGCTGCAACACCATCTAGTATTGGGTAGCCTTCACAGTCACTATTTATTCCTATCGAAGCTTCCCCCAATGTTGCCCCAATTTCACCTAGCAAGCCAATAGTGATTGACTAAAGAGAGCCATAAATGTTATGACCTTATCAATTTCAACTTCAATATCACTGTGATAGGTTCCATTGTTAATTGTATAAATGTCTCTAAGGCAAATATTTCTTACCTTGGACAAGCTATAGCATTGTAACTTTGAATGACAAAATTTAAATTTAAGTGTCATTGTGATAGGTTCCATTATTAATTTGTCTTTTGCTTAGACTTATGTTCATTCTCTTTGGAACCTTTTTACCTCAAACTTCTCCCTTTCATTTTATTTCTAAGGTCTCGGGTTTATTCTCATGGCTTATGTATTTGTCTCGGGCTTTAGCTTGCAGACTTGTTCTTTGTTTTTTTCACAGTCACCTTCTTGTAGACAAAATGTTTTGTGGGAATTGTCTTTAGACTTTTGTTTCTATCTTCTTTCTAAACTTCTCAGATTGAGAAGACTTTTAATGTCTTATTGTTAACTTGGAGTCGCATCTTGATTGAAAATATGTTGAAACGGCTAATCCTCATTCCAGTTGAAACAATGGGATCTTCTCA
Source organism: Torreya grandis (assembly GCA_037957365.1). NCBI lineage: Eukaryota > Viridiplantae > Streptophyta > Pinopsida > Cupressales > Taxaceae > Torreya > Torreya grandis. The sequence goes on along the minus strand of JARHVA010000051.1, from coordinate 5,658,321 downwards.
CAAGGGTGGGTGTCTCAATAGTGAGAGAAACTCCATAGAACGCTAGTCCTTGTAAGATGTATCTATGAGGATCTCAACTTTTATGTTACAAACTGCCTAGAGAAAAGAGAAAATTAACTTGAAAAGAAATCTTAGCTAAAATGGTGATACACCAAATTTGTTTGATCCACTCAGATTAACTTCTAAGAACATTGATTCAGACAACAAAGAGGCAGAATTTCAACTCCAATTGATCAATACACATAAGTATTTCATGAAAAAGTTTAATTTAATGATCTAAGCTTAAGAGAAATGGAAAAATAGGCTTGATAAAAGGCACTAAATAGTTACTATAAATTCAACAAAAGACGTTTTTAACACAGAGCATGACCTACATATGACCAACTAGTAACCAGGGACAAATTTAGATTTGATAAAGAAAGAAAATCTATCATTTAGGAAAAATATAACAATAATACACTATACTAGTTGCTGGAAATTGAAAAACTACAGTTCTCTTCTCATTGATTTTGAAAAAAGTTATAACACAATCTTTGGAAGAAGTTTTCTTGCCAAAAGAGGGATGATTTAATCTAACACTGAAAGCCAACGTATAAAAAAATACAATAGCCAAGAAATGGCATTGAAAATAGGAGAGGAAGTTAACTCTTCATTATCCCAAGTCCAAATTGCGTTGCATGAGTCTTCCAAATTTGTCTTTTCTTGTCTTTTGTCTTGCATGAAGAATCTTTGACATTGAAGTGGACAGTGGCTAATTTTGAGATGTTAAACTCTTTATCATGCAAAAATGATACGCCCAACTCCAAATATGGACTTCTTTTTGAGCTGTTTGAATGTTTGAAAGCATGAGATAAACAAGAGCATGCATGAAATCCATGCCATGCTAAAATTAGAACTCCAATTGAAATGTTGAAAGTTAAGTTGGAATGTTTGAAAGCACGAGTTTTACTTGACTTCAACAATTAGTCAACTAAAGCTTTGACCAGTCAATCATAATTAGCCCTTGCTTGCATGGAATTCCACGTTGACTCTGTCTCTTGCATGTATTTCCTCGGGTCTTATCTGTTCATAGCTTTTAGCTGTATTCACTTGGTTTGTCATTTCTATGGACCTTCCCTTTGCATACATTTGTCTTTTGCTCAGACTTATGTTCATTCTCTTTGGGACCTTTTTACCTCGAACTTCTCCCTTTCATTTTATTTCTAAGGTCTCAGGTTTATTCTCATGGCTTATGTATTTGTCTCAGGCTTTGGCTTGCAGACTTGTTCTTTGGTTTTTTCATAGTCAACTTATCGTAGACAAAATGTCTGCGAGAATTATCTTTAGACTTTTATTTCTATCCTATTTGCTTTGGGTTTTTTATTTGCCTTTGGACTTCGCTCTTCAGACAAAAGTTTGAGACTTTATCCTTCTTGGGCCTTTCTTTTCTTTTGGCTTTATTTCCCTCAACGTATTGTTTTCAAACCCTTGCTATATCTCCTTCAAATATTCTCGTTGGTCTTGGATTTTCTTCGGCTCTTTTCCACTTCCCACAGACAAAAAGTTCGTGAGAATTGTCTTTAGACTTTCCCAAGAGAATAACTGTTTAGGCTTTCTGTCATGGTGCTTTCCCAAAGGCTACCCTTCGAGCTTTTGTAAAGCTCTTAAACTCGCTAGATAGACCTTCCCGAAGGGCAGGGGCCCTTTGGGTTTCTTCCAACATCCTTTCCAATCTGGAAATGAACCTTCCTGAAGGGTACCCTACCCTTTGGGTTTTTTTGTAATTGACCCTTTCGAAGGGTACCTTGCCTGTTGGGTTTTTTAAACATTCACTCAGAATTTTTGCAGGACACCCAGGCTTTTTGGAGGGTACATGGGTTTTTTGGAAACATCCCTTCTGAAGGGTACATTGCCCTTCACATTTTTTGGAAGTGTCATTCGAATATTTTGACTTGTCTTTTGAACTTTTTCGAAGGAATTTTTTCAGAAAAATTGTCCAAAAGAATTCTTTTGGGCTTTTGTTTGAAGTCTATTTGCTTGATCTTCAATGTCTGCAACTTCAGACACTTCATTGGCACCTACTTTGGATTCTTCATTGCTTGTTACTTCTAGAAGAGATAAGTCATTCACCATGAGAAACCCAAAATGCACTACCTTGAGTAATTCAGGTTTTCCAACCTGGATTACTTCTGTTGATAAAACTTTCATAAGCAAATCACTTCTCAAAGCTCGATTTGCACTGTTAAGAGTAATTCAAGTTTTCCAACCCAAATTACTTTTGCTGAGGGGTTTCATTACTCATAAAGTGAAATAAATCGTGTCTCTTGTAAAACTCAAATAATTCTCCTTCCAAAAACCTGACTTCTTTTGCGGTGTAAAACCCGAAGTCTTACTTGAATGCACACCCTCTCACACTTAGGCAAAATTTTGGTATGTAGGCTAAAAAATGGCCAACATTTTTGACGACTCGCAAGGAAGCATGCCTACTATGCTTGAGAACTCAGAGCATATAGATGTTATTTAAACTCCTAAAATAATGATAAACCTAGATTTTGACTAAAAATCTCCTCTGATCATCACTGAAGTAAACTTTTTCTTTCAAAAATAAGGGAGACACACGAAAGCAGGGAAACTAACTAAGAAACAAATGTGCAAACAAGCACTTATTGGAACAAAACTAAAATAAACTATTGTGCTCGAACAACATTTGGAGAAAAGCAAAACAAATTAACCATGTACATGGAGCTTTGCTATTCAATAGCAATGTTTCAAATGTATCCCATTGACTGGGATTGGAAGCTCTTGGCCATCCATTTTTGCAAGTTGGAAAGCATTGTGGGATTTGTAGCTAGAGATCATGTATGGGCAACTCCAAAGGGAATCAAACTTTGTATGCCTTCTTGTTTTGGCTTGATCCTCAGCCCACTTTATATATTTTTGGTGATGTAATATTGCATTAATCCAAAGATGTTCCTACATAATTTTTAATAACACTTAGACAAAATAATTTCAAGATTTAAAATCTAAATCATAGCTTTTCAATGTCCCCTAAATTAAGTTGATTCACCATTGTGGCCAAAAACACATCACCAATTCTTTTTCCATTTTATCAAAGATCTCTCATCTACTATAACCTTCACAAGTCCACATGCCTTTATTTTCTTCTTTTTAAAAATCATTATATTCACAAGACATGATCTTAGTTTATTTTTTGTGAACAAGTATTCTTTTCATTTTGGTACAATTGTAGGGATGGGGTTTCTAACAAAGGAAATACCTAACCCGACATTGAGTAAACATCCACACAAAAAATGAAACTCAAAGGTTTTTTATATTAAGTTAAATAATGGATTAAAATAATTTCCTATCATGTGAGTTATAATATCCACTTCACTATAAACTACCAAATGTAATCTTATCTTATCTATTACAATGGATTCTACTCAAATCTAATTTTATTATCCTATCACTAAAATTTCAAATGATGAAGAAGATATCCTTTATCTTTATATTGTGACCTATCCTCTCATACTTATTCCTTGATCTACACACCTTTATATAGGTTTTCCTAAACACAATGTGTCATGTCATATCCATACACACTCATGCAAGCTTTCATGCATTCAAAAGATAGTTGTGTGCCTTTCACTCTAACTTATATTTTAGACATGTTTCCTTCTGATCCAACTCTTCTTGTCTCATATTCAATGGTCATATTTTTTTATCTTCATGTAAATGCTTCCATTTGTGCACTATCCCTTGAATCCTTGTGCATCAAGATTTTTGTACAATCATTTGACTTACCTCATCAACTTGCACATCATGTGCACAAGTTTAGTACATCCAGGTCTTAACCATTTTATTTCCTTGTCCTTGGATTTGAATGTAATAAAATTTACACATGTTGACCAACTTGATTAATGTGTAATAAAACCCCTACATGCCCTAGTAAGTGACTAACTACTTTGTGCATTCCCACATTAGTTCTGATTTCTTACTTTGAAAATCCTAGGCCTTTCTATAGAGTCAAAACTCACTAAATCCTACCTTGACTAGCTCCAACACCCTACTTAACTACTCTAATTCACTCTAGTACATGTACCTACGTGCAAAGATTAAACCAAATAGTTAGATAATTGTGTGCAACAAGTAACTTTAATAAAAATGGACATTAGGTATTTTTTGAAATGCAAGATTGCATTAGGCCAAGGATGCTCCTGCATCACATTTATTTGGTGCAAGATAACTAGGGATCCCCACAAAAGATGATCTCAAGTTATAAATCATGAAACCAATTAAAGTGTGGTTTCTTGTAAATGTCATTTGATTAATGTTTTTTAATCATGATCCATGGCTTGGTAATGGATGAAACATCAATAAATCCATGGTTTTCTCTTTGTTATTGTAACACTAATTCATCTGAATTTATGTGATAATTTGATTTATTTTTTGTTAACATTTGAATCCCTTTCACTTAATTAACATAAATCCTTTTTTATTTTTAGTTAAAATGCAATGAGAAAAATAGTAAATAACATAAGATATTTCTCCATGTGTCAGCATCTCACTACATTAAGCCAAATTTAAAATGAAACTAAGGGGAAATATTTCCATGAAAAGAGATTATGATATTTCAACACATTTCAATGTCTCATTTCGTGTGGCATATCAAATCTTATCACCATGAGATCTTTTTCTATAGGATTAAAACCACAAAAGAAATAACAAAGAGAACATTGAGATGAGGCCACATGTTAACAGATCATTTCATGAAGCCAACTAAGAAGTGTAACCAAGAGGTAAATTTTTTAAAACCCTTAGTGAGACTAGTTCATAAGATCTCAACATGCATCGATATCTCATTTCAGAAGGGCACATCTGAATAATAAATCAAAGATAAATGCCTCCAAACAAAGTCTCTAAGAACATGAACAATGCCATTTTGTAGATAGATAATGAAATTGGGGATGAAATTAATACATAATCACCTTAGCACTTCATTACATTATAGCAAGTTTCAAGCTCACATTTCATAGAACAATCTAAATTCCCTAAATTAAATTTAAAATGTTGTAAATCAAGAACCTAGAGAGAGTGAAATTGGTCATGTTATTATTACATGTAGAAGTAAAGAAATAAATATAATGATACAAATCATAATATTAGGTCTCTATGAAGTCTTACACTAATACTTGACACGTGTAAATCTCTCATTGCATAGAGAAAAATTAAATTTGGATCTAAAAGATAAAACAAAAATGAAGCAATACCTCACGAGTAGATGTCAAGTTACCTGATGTTGTATCATGAAACATATAAATAGAAATCTAAGGTGAGAGAAAAATAATGACTTGTAAAAACCTCTTGGGATGATGATAAGTGGCCAAATATCATATTCTAAGATGTGTTTGATCCTCAAATATTGAAAGAAAATACTAAAACACTACTTTACGAGAGGGTGACACTCAGTAACCCATCATTTCAAAGAATAAAGAGGGAAATGTGGGGAATATCTCAAAAAATTAGATATCATTATGAGAATGGTTAGATTCTTGTGTATGCCTAAAAACTCATACAAATTTAATGAACCTTCAAACTTTTAATCAATATAAAATCTAGTGAAATCTTTAGACACCATTAAATAGAGAGGTTTGAAATAAAATAAAGGAGAATAAAGGTTCTCAAAACATCTACATCATCTCCCATAATTTAAAACATATATTATTGAATCTATTTTTTATTGATGTCATATACTATTCAGTACTAAGGATGATCCTACATCAAACACCTGGGTGAATGAAAAATGCAATCCAATGCTCATAGAATTAGATTGAATCCCTCTAAACTATGGCCATAACAAATGGATTTAGTTATATTCAATCAATTTATACCTTCAATTGATATGTTATTCCTTTCAACTAAATATTCCATCTATTCATTTCCTTTGATATTTATGACAACATTTTAATCAAGAATACTTTATATTTATTTTCTTTTCCTCTCAAGGACTATTATCTCCAATTGAGGGTTTGGGAATCTAATTGTTATATGCAATCAATTAATTATCCTTCATAGAAAATTTAAAAATATACCACATTAAATATTGGAGAGATATCCATGCCTTTAGGAAGCTCAATCTCATAAACAATATCTAAATTTCTTCTCATAATTTTGCATGATCCAGTCTTCTTCCCTTTAAGCTCATTATATGTCCCTTTCAGAAACCTTTCTTTCCTAAAATTTGTGTCATGTCCCCCTTTGGGACGAATATTTAATGAAGACACTTAGCCTTTTTTTGGTTTCCCAAGGGCTAATGAAAAATAAAGAAAAAAGGAAATGCTCTGGGGTTTCTAAGGGAAACTATAAAAGTACCTTATTATCCTAATTTTAACTTAAGTTGGGGCCTTTTAAGGGTCATGGTCACCTAAGGACTTAAGTGTGAATTATAAGGATTCTTTTTTATATTTTTAAAAATGTATTCCCTCCATTTTAGATGCACCCCTTTGGGGGATGGGGTATAAAGGCAAGTGATGAATCGTTTACAAATATGATGCATAATTTGATAATTGAATTCATCGAGTCTAAGCACAAAAACACTTGACTTTATCCTTGAGGATAAAACCCTTCAAGGTGAACTAGAATTAAGGATGAAAACACTTAAGTCTAGCTAGGGCATCTCTATAGGGAAGTTGTATGGAGCTGAATTATCTTCCAAAGGTGTTTTTAACACCATACTTTCATTTTTAGGTATGGCAATTTGGTTTGAAGGCTAGGCAAAGAGGCTTGGAGGAAAAAAATAGATTGATGAATCCTTATGAGCTCTAGAAATTAATCCTTAGCCCTAACAAACCTTTTCTAGGTTTGGGTGAAGGTTTGTTGGGCCCTATCTTGGCCTTTGTTGAGTGTGGAACAACCATAAATAATTTTGATATTTTGTAATATTTTCCATCCCTTGAACATTGCAAAAAAATTAGGTTTTTGGTTGATTATTGTTGGCTGAATTATTGGATAATTTTATATAATTTTTGGAGCATTTGAATAGTATTTTTGTGCCCTATGCTCTACGATAAGGTTCTCCCCATGAAACTTCTTTTCTTAGTTGCAACAAAAATATCCATTAATATTGAATTTGGTTTAAACGTATAGAAAAACATTAAAGAAATTATATTTAATTAAATTAAATTAAATTATTTTAGATTTAATAAGTGATAAAAAAATTAACAAGAATATTTTGATTTTTAAGATATTTAAAAATAGATGTTAAAAGTTAAAGATAACAAATTGGGTTTTGTGGTAAGACAATGAGAATTGTAAAATTATATAGTTAACATTTTAAAATTTTCAAGTTTCATCTCTTGGTACTAGAAGTGTAGTGAGTATGGTTCTAAGAATTATTAAGTAGGTGCAATTTTTTTTAAAGATTATCAACACCATATTCAAGGCTCCAAAAACCTCGTTCGGTTTTCTAAAATTATTGGCAAATTACACTTCTTCTTCAAATCCTAACTAGATAACTAAACCTAAAATGATAAAGAAAACAATATATATTGGAGCATAAATTACACCAAAAAGAATCAAATCTTCCTCGATATTTTATAAGCCCCTTGACAATGTATAATATTGAAAAGAACACAATAATGAATGTAGTGGTTCTTTAGCCAAGTAAATTAATGTAATTCAATGTTTCATTACTATGAACTTTGGTGTTACAATGAATGTTCTATACAAACTTACTAAATTTCTCTAGAATTCTTGCAAATTTTCATTAGATCATTGTGCTAATAAATGTTAAAATACTCTTTCAAATAATCTCTAGATGTATCTAAATGTACTAAAATCCTTGTGTATTTACAAATGAATTGAATTCATTTTAAGAACCAATTAACACTCAAATCAACATCAAATGGTAAAAAATGTGAATAGGACATGACAAATTTCCTTGCATTCAATGATAGTATAAAGTGAAAAACATATTTTCCCTTGCAGCAAGTGAATTAAATTCATCCCAATCATGTTGATCCAATATTGGAGACAAATGAGACTCTTTATTTCTCAAAATGATAAATATTACATCACATCATGAGATAACGTCATTTTATGTTGTTCTCCAAGCAATTAAGATTTGGAAATATGATTCAAATAATGTGAGATATTCATTTTATTAACTAATATATCATAAATAAGCTTACTGGCATTTTCTGATCGAGTCACAAAGACAGGGTTTACAATAAAGGAAAGCCGTAACCCAATAACAAGTAAACACACTCATAGAAAAGGAAACTCAAATTTTTATATATTAATGTAAACAACATATTACAAAAAAATTGTATTTCACAATCTACATGTCGTGCTTCATTAAAAACTACCAAATGCAAGCTTATACTAGCTATTATAATGAATTATACTTAGATCTCCTTTTCTCACTCTCTCGTTAAAGTTTCCAATGAAGAAGACAATCCTCTTGATCTAGATATCCCCTCCCATACCTCTTCCTTTCTTTATATGCATTTATATATCCTTTCCCAAATGATACATGTAAATTTATATACATGCACGTTCATGAAAGTTAACACACTTCCCAAAGACAATTGTGTCTTTCACTCTAACTCATTTATAACAAACACATTCCTTCGTATGTATCTCCAAGAGTCTTATTTTCAATGGTCATATTTTGAACCTTCACAAAAATTATTCCATCTACGTACTAGCCTTCCAAAATCCATTTGCATCAATACTTATATGTAATTATTTGACATCCTTCATCAACCTATGCATCATGCACAAAAGTTTGGTGCATCCTAGTCCTACGTTGTTTCTTGTATTACCCTTTCTTTTGTACACAATAACATCTACATGCATTGAACAACTTAATTTTCACATAATCAAACCCTTGAGTGCCATAATAAGTGACCAAATCCTTTGGGTATTCCCATACAAGTTTTGATTTCTTGCTCTAAAATCCATATGCATTTCTCTTATGAATACTTATTGTATGTTAGACAACCCTCTGTACCAACCCTCTGTTTAGACCTTTTATTATATTTAAAACTCGCTAAAACCTACCACAACTGAATCCAACACCTTGCACAACCATTTTACTACATTTTTGTGCATGTACCCATATGCAGTCCTTTAACCCAAAGAGTTATACACCTATGTGCAACATGCATCATGTTATAACTTTATTCAAAAATGATGTTAGATATTTGTTGATGAAATATTATATTAAGCTAGGGATCTTCCTCCATCAAACACCCCAAGTAACTAAAAATGTTAGCTCTTATTCATTATTGGTTAAAATATTTGAGTATGGCCTTAATGACCAATCTTCGTAAGATCCAACCATATAGAGTGTTCATTATTTTTGTTCTTTCCATTTCATTATGTATTGCTTATAATATTTATCATGTGCCCTCTAAACAATATTAGAGTCTAAAATGGTCTTTATTTATTATTTATCCTTCTTAGGTATTTTCTCTCTCTAATTGAGATCCTAATTATTCTTCCTCATCAATATTGTTTCCCCCATGGAACATATACAAATATGAAACATGGAATATTAGAGATATACCCATGTTTTTAGGTAACTCAATCTCATAAATTTATCTAAAACTTCCTCAACACTCTTTGGATTCTTACTTCTTCCACTTCAACTTTTTATACACTCTGCACAGGTATCTCTCCTTGTGTAAATTCACAAACATTAACTTGTCAACCTAGAAATGCTTATATTTACATCTAATATATGGGTGTTGCTTATAATATTAATTTCTCTACTCTCATTTCTCCTTTATATGTTTATGTATTTCATGCGTACATTATGCATAATTATTTTCTTCAACACTCCTTTCATTCATCCCTTTGATATTTATTAACTCTTTTAACTCATCTTGGGTTACTTCCATACATAATTTGGAAAGGTGATTTTTCCCATGCTTCTATTTACCAATTTTTTATAGGTGAACTCTGTTTATGTAACTTATGGGCCTAGTCCCCCTAACTTTATTTCAATATTTTAGAATTTTTTAATGTAAAAATATATGAAATTTTAAAGGCACTAGTGAAGGGATCTTCAAATGTCATCCCTCCAAAACTCTACTTGAATGTGTGGCTTGAATCTCTACCCTCCCTACTCCTTTCATTATCAGATTTGACTCTGAGCCTTTAACATTTGTAGCAAATCTCCTTGTGGAATTATAATATAACAGAGGAGTTTTGGTTGCAATGGAGGAGGAATCTACAAGGATGCCTGATGGCAGCCATTCAAAGGACTCCAGGGTTATGGTTTCTCAACTCATACATAATAATTTTTAGTTGATGGTGGATGTTATTGGTTTGGAAGGTGGTTTTTGTCCTCAAAAACATAATAAGGATGATGAAGGTAGTTTGGGACCTGCTCACAAGTCCACACATTTGAAATCTCTCTCACCCCTGTAGGTGGTTTTCTCGACTCTTTTTGGATAATTTTACTATAGTTTTTTTCCTATTTATTCCCAAGGTTTATCCCTCAATGGTCTATGTCTCTTTTTGGATAATCTGACTTGATCTTGGTTGGATGTCTCCATGTCAGCCAGAACACCACCTATTTATGTTTTATTTTTACTTCCTCCTTTGTACAGGTGAGGGCCCTTACCCTCAATATCTATCCTAAAAAATCAAATTTCATTGCTTTAGCTTGTCTCCAGCCAAACATCTCAACAAATTTCCAATGCTCATATTCATAAATTTTATCTCTCCATCTATTTATGGATGTAATACTAAACTAAAACTCAAATGTGCACAACTTCTTGCATAGGGTCCTCCAAAAATAACCTCAAACTTTATATCTTTGTCCAACACTATGTTGTGTAGCAACCCATGTAGCCTTACCACCTATGTGAAGAATTGTTTTTCAATATTTATGGCATCACTTTCCTTATTAAATGCAATGAAGTGTGCCATCTTTTAAAATATATCCATGGCCATGAAGATAGAGTCATTTATTTTTGTGTTTAAGGTAATATAAGCACATAATCCATGTTGATATCATCTCATAGATTCTTTGGAATAGGCAGTGGTTGATACAACCCTACATTTTGACTCCTTCCCTTTTCTAACTATAAACCTCTACACTCATTCACATTCTTGCACACATATATACTCATCTTAGGCATATATATATATATATGATAATTATGCATATGTCTTGTCATTGCCAAAATAATTGTTTAAACATCCACTGTGATTCTCCTTGATCAAATTTTCATGCATAATCCCCCTAGGTATGCATAATTTATTTCCCACAATAAACAATCTTTTTTTCATAAAATAATCTAACCATGGTGTTTGATCCATACTCAATGGTTCTACACATACAATCCACACATTTTAAAATATTCATCTTTTGCATACAATCCCTTCATTTAATCAAAGCCTATGATTTCCACTTGCATCTCATTTAATAAGAGACACCTTATAATCAGCTTGTTTGTAACTCTATTAAACTTCCCACTTATGTGCTTCAACATAAAATTTGAGTAACTTTATAGAAACTTAATCCAGTTCAATTTTTTTGGTTCACATTTTCTTATGTGCTTGCACTATGGCATAAAACTATTGGTCATGAATTAAATACTTCATCTTCACATCGTTCAACTTATCACTAAAGTAAGATACATGCCTACTTTATTGAATCGACATTTCATCTATTTTTACACCATTTGCATCACAATCAACATAAAATACCTTGATAAAATAAAAGAATGCCAACACTGGTTGTTCAATTAGGGAATGCCAACACTGGTTGTTCAATTACTTTTTTATTCAAAGTTTAGAAGTTATGTTCCATTTCATTGTCCAAACAAAATCTTTCTTTTCAAATTACATTACTTTGGTGATTGATGAATACATCCAATCAAAGTTATGAATGAAATTTCTATAAAAAATATCTAAGCCATTAAAGTGTCATGCTTTAAACATGCACCTTCTCTAAATCCATCTTAAAAACTAATTGAGAAATCACAAAGCCCAAGAATTCTAAACTCCTCCTTCATGAAGCTGTAATCATTCACATTTACTAACAAAGTTTCTTCTTTCAATCACCACAAAATTCATTTGTGAAGCATCAAGTGTTCCTTTTTCATTATCTTGAAAATCATAATGTCATTTAAATACAATGTGGAAAAATTAACTAGAAAAGGCTTCAATATTTCATTCATTAATCTCATGAATGCACTTGGTATGTTAGTTAGACCATGACATAAAAATCATTCATATAATACCTCGTGTCTTTAACATTTTATTCCATTAATTACCTTCCTTGATGTAAATTTGGCGATAGCCACTCTTCAAGTCTATTTTTGTGAATTATTGTACTCCACTTAAATAGCCCATGAATTTATTTTTATGATAACTCTTAAGTATGTGCACATTAGCCTTTTAGCTCCCTTATTTGGTACTATCAATAACACATGCACTTAGACTCTCTCTAATCAACCCTTTATATAATATCTCTTGTATTTATCTTTGAACCTTTACATTATCCTTAGGTTTCAACATATATGCCACATTTTTTAGAAAACTTGTTCCTAGAATCAAATCTATCTGATGACTGATACTTCATATGGTTATAAACCCATCTAGTAGATTATTGGAAAGGATATTTTCAAGCTCATTCAATAGCTCCCTCACTTTATGTGGAATTAGATCTTCTTATCCCACACTTATAAATTACTCTGGATTTGGCATGAAAACATGCCATGCCTTATACTTTCTCACTTCCTTTAAGAATTATTTTCCAAAACTAAAAACACTCATATATTTCTACTTACTCATCTTTATCCTTAAATGAACATAGTATAAACTTCCTATCATACTTCTCTAAGAAGTATTTATTTTCTCTACCAACATGTATAAAATTTCTCTCAAACTTCCATGTTCTCCCAAAAATCAAATGACACACACCCATTGACATGATACCACACCAAACTTCATCTTTGCATCTGCATATCTAAAATTTCACTAGGCACTTCTCATTAACCAATATATAATGGACCTTTTTTATCCATGAAAATCTATAAAGGTTAGGATGCACGAACTTATTCAACCCCAAATTTTATACCATCTCACATTTATCAATGCTACCTTTATCTACAATCACCTTACAATACTTACCTCTCATATTTTGAATGGTTTGGAAGAGATTATTTCTTTACATAGTTTCAATATCCTTATTTTTTAGCTTCAACAACACTCTCTTCATCATAAGAGTCTCTCCACACTTAGACTCTTCAAAATGTTCTAGAGATCCACATGAATCCTCATCTCTATGCACAACATGCATGTTATCCTCAGTATTTTAATTATTATCTTGTGCCTTAGGTCACTCATACTCTATATGTACGGGTTGTCCAAATCTAAAACATGATCTAGGTAATCTTATTCCCATTCATCTATCAAATATTTCATGAGTAATAACCACATCCATAGGGATGACTATGTTTTACTCCTTGTGAATAACCTTACTCTTGTATATGTGTGCAGCTACGTGTAAATCTAATTTATCCTTTGTGAATTCGTTTGATTCTTCAAACATCACATCATCCTCCTTTGTGATCAAAATTTACCCTTCCTTGTGCGACACTTATTTTTATTTGAAACAAATTTTCCTTAGCTTTTACTATAAATTGATAAGCTACCTCCACCATTTAGCTTTTCATTATACTCATATCTACTTGGATAATAAGTCTTAATGAATTTAGATATCTTGTTACTTTATCCCAATCCATTTCACTATGGCCAAATGTAATGGTGATTTTATAAAACTGCTTAGTATATTCCTTGACATTAAGATCTCCCTACCTTGGGTTTTTTAGCTTCTTTAATAGAACCAACTAGTAATCATTAGGCAAAAATCCCCCCTTAATTTTGGAAATAATTGTATCCCATTTTGAAATCTTATCTTTCCCTCTTATTTTTATTTTAATAAAAACTTCCTTCCACCAAAAAGATATGTGACCCTTTAGATTGGTCCCAAAAACCTTTACTCTCTTAAGGTTAGTTATATCATTAAACTCAAAATATTCTTCAATTTATGTGAGCTAGTCTATAAGTTCTTCAAAATTTAGTGTTCTTGAAAAACTTGGCACATCCACCTTCATTCCTCTACTGATCATGGATATAGATCTAAGTACTATACCTTCCCTATATCCATTTTTTATTAATATTATTTTTCATCATCCTCACCTTCAACTCTTATCTATTATCCTTTATTGTTGGTTTGGTCATCTCTTAGGATGAAACAACTTAATCTATCTTCTTCTGTCATGTTTGATTTGGTTTTCATAACTCTCAACATGTCCAATACTTCTACTAATATTCTAACATAATTAATGTTATAGCTTCACCTCTATGAGACATTCTTATTAGAGGCATATTGACTCTCTATTACACCAAACCCTATTACTATAGTCTCCTTGATCACAATACTATATAAGTAGCCTCTCCACACTTCCATAAGGATATAAACCTTGTGTTCTGATACAAAATAGGTGCAGTCACAAAGATGAGGTTTCCATAAAAGGGAATCCCTAACCAAAAAATAAGTAAACAAACACATAAAATAAAACTCAAATGTGTATATATTAATGAAAATAAAAAATTACAATAGTTTCTTATTGTGCTAGTTGCAGGTTATACTTCACTATAATTTTTCAAAAACAAGCTTATCCTAGCAATTACAATGAAGCTACTCAAATATATTTTTCTTACTCTCTCATTAGATTGTTATATGAAGAATAAGATATCCTTTCTCTTGATATTATGATTTATCTTCATATACCTCTTCTTTGATCCACATGCCTCTATACAGGACTTCTAAAATGATACATGTCACTATAGATCCATGCATGGTCATGTAAATTTCCATGCATCCCAAAGACATTTGCATATTTTTCACTATAACTTGTATACAGTTTCTTTATGATCCATCTCCATGATTCTCAAAGTCAAAAGTAATATTTTGGACATTTATGTAAATTCTTCCATTTAAGTGCTAGCCTTTCTAAATCACTTCACATCAAGACTTTTGCATAACAATTTGAATTCCTTCATTAGCCTATGCATCATGCACATAATTTTAGTCCATCAAATTCATAAATTGTTTTTTTTCTTTCCATATTATTTGTGTACAATGACATCCATTCATGTTGACCAACTTGATTATTATGTAATCAGACCCTTGCACATTTTGGTAAGTGACTGACTCATTCCTACGTTCCCACTCAAGTTTTGATTTTTTAATATAAAAATCCTTTGCACTTCTATTAGAAATGATTTTTTCACAATAAAAAACATTATGTGAAAACATTGACATCGAGTCAAAACTTATTGAAACCTATCTAAACCAACTGGAATACACTATGTAACTATTTTACTTTACTTCTATGCATGTACCCATGAAAAACCCTTCAACACAAATAAATTTACACTACACACAACACACAACATGTCATAACTTTATTAAAAAAGGACTCTATATATTTTTAGTGATGTAATATTGCATTAATCCATAGATGTTCCTACATCATTTTGACTAACACTTAGACAAAATTTCAAGATTTAAAATCTAAATTATATATTTTTAATGTACCATTAATTAAGTTGATTCACCACCATCGCCAAAAACACATCACTAATTTATTATCCATTTTATCAAAGATCTCTCATATGCTATAACCTTCACAAGTCTACATGCCTTTATTTTCTTCTTTTACAAAGCATTATTTTCATAAGCCATGATCTTAGTTTTTTTTTGAACAAGTTTTCTTTTCATTTTGGTACAATTGTAGGGATGGGGTTTATAAAAAAGGAAATACCTAACCCAACATTAATTAAACACCCACACAAAAAATGAAACTCGAAGGTTTTTATATGAAGTTAAACAATGGATTAAAATAATTTCCTATCATGTGAGCTATAATATCCATTTCACTATAAGCTATCAAATGTAATCTTATCTTATTTATTACAATGGAGTCTACTTAGATCTAATTTTATCATCCTATCAATAGAATTTAAAATGATTAAGAAGATATATTTCATATTTATCTTACGACCCATCCTATCATACCTATTCTTTACTCTACACATCTTTATATAGGTTTTCCTAAACAACATGTGTCACTTCATATCCATGCACACTCATGCATATTTTGATACATTCAAAAAAGAATTGTGTGCATTTCACTTTAACCTATATTTTAGACATGTTTCCTTTTGATCCATCTCGAAAAGTATCATATTCAATGGTCATATTTTTGATCTTAATGCAAATACTTCCATTTGTGCACTAGCCTTCTTGAATATTTGTGTGTCAAGACTTTTGTAGAATCATTTGACTTACCTCATCAGCCTATGTATTATATGCACAAGTCTAGTGCATTTAAGTCTTAACGATTTTATTTTTTTGTCCTTGCCTTTGCATGTAATAACATTTTCACATGTTGACTAAATTAATTCATGTGTAATAAACCCATGCATGCCCTAGTAAGTGACTAACTACTTTGTACATTCCCACACTAGTTTTAATTTCTTACTTTGAAAATCCTAATCTTTTTCATAGATAAAAATCATTGAAATCTACCTTGACCAACTCTAAAACCCTACATATATATGCTACTTTACTCTAGTGCATGTACCTATATGCAAAGATTCAACCAAATAGTTAAATACTTGTGTAAAACAAGCATCATGTTATGAATTTATTAAAAATGGACTTTATAGATTTTTTACAATAAAAGATTGCATTAGGCTAGGGATGTTCCCACATCACATTTATTTGGTGCAAGATTACTAGGGATCCACATAAAAGCTAATCTCAAGTAGTAACTCATGAAACCAATTAAAGTGTGGTTTCTTGTAATTGTCATTTGATTAATGTTTTTTAATCATGATCCATAGCTTGGTGATGGATGAAACATCAATAAATCCATGGTTTTATCTTTGTTATTGTAATACTAAATCGTTTGAATTTATGTGACAATTTTATTTAATTTTTATTAGAATTTGAATCCCTTTCTCTTTATTAAAATAAATCCTTTTTTATTTTCAGTTAAAATGCAATGAAAAAATTATTAAATAACATAAGATATTTCTCCATGTGTCAGCATCTCACTACATTAAGCCAAATTTCAAGTGAAACTAAGGGGAAAATCTTACCACGAGAAGAGCTCATGATATTTCAACACATTTTAATGTCTCATTTCATGTGGCATATCGAAGTTTATCACCATGAGATATTTTTTTATTGGATTACAACCATGAAATAAATAATAAAGAGAACATTGAAATGATTCCATATGTTAACATCTCATTTCATGAAGCTAATTAAGAAGTGGAACCAAGAGGGTAAAAAAGTTTAAAACCCTTAGTGAGACCATTTCATGAGATCTCAATATGCATTGATATCTCATTTCATGAGATCTCAATATGCATTGATATCTCATTTCATGAGGGCACATATGAATAATAAATCAAAGACAAATGCTTGCAAGCAAGGTCTTTAAGAACATGAATAATGTCATTTTTTAGATATATAATGAAATTGGGATTAATAAAGCATCACCTTAGCTCTTCATGATAATATAACAAGTGTCAATCTCACATTTCATATAACAATATAAATTCCCATAAATTAAATTTAAAATGTCTTAAATCAGGAACCTAGAGAGTGAAATTGGTCATGTATTGTTACATGAAGAGGTAAATAAACAAATACAATGATATAAATCAAAATACGAGGTCTCCATGAAGTCTTACACTAGTACTTTACACATGTAAAACTATCATTTCATATAAAAAAAATTAAATTTGGTTCTGAAAGATAAAACAAAACTCAAGCAATATCTCATGAGTCGATGAAAAATCACATGATCTTGTAGCATGCAACATATACATGTAAATATAAGGTGAGATAAAAATCATGACCCATGAAAACCTCTTAAGATGATGATAAGTGGCCAAATATCATATTATGAGATATGTTTGATCCTCAAATATTGAAAGAAAGTACTAAAAGATTGCTTTACAAGAGGGTGACACTCAACAACCTCTCATTTCAAAGAACAAAGAGGGAAATTGGTGGAATATATAAAACAATTATAGATCAATCCAAGAATTATTAAAACCCCATGTATGCCTAAAAAACTTTGAGAAATGCAAGGAACCTTCAAACATTTAAGTAACATAGAATCTACTAAAATCTTTAGACACCATTAAATAGAGAGGTTTGAAATAAAATAAAAGAGAATAAAGGTTCTCAAAACATCTATATCATCTCCCATAAATTCAAACATATATTATTGAAGCTATTTTTTATTGATATCATATACCTTTTAGTATTATGGATGATCCTACATCAAACACCCGGGTAGATGAAAAATGTAATCCACTACTCATAGAATTGGATTGAATCCCTATAAAATGTGGCCATAACAAATGGATCTAGTTATATTCAATAAATTTATACCTTCAACTGATATGCTATTCCTTTTGACTAGGGCTTCCATATATTCATTTCCTCTAATATTTATGACAATTTTTTAATCAATAATAATTTGTATTTATTTTATTTTCCTCTCAAGCACTTATCTCTAATCGAGGGTTTGAGAATATAATAATTCTATGCCATAAATTAATTATCCTTCATAAAATGTTTACAAATATAAAAAATTAAATATTGGAGAGATATCCATGCCTTTAAGAATGTCAATCCAATAATCATTATCTAAATTTCTTCTCAAAATTTTGAATGATCCTATCTTCTTCCCTTTAGGTGCATTATAGGTCCCTTTCTAATTCATTTATTTCCCCAAATTTGTGTCATGTTCCCTTTCGGGACATAGATCGAATGAAGAGCCTTAGCCTTATTTTGATTTCCTAAAGGCTAAGGAAAAATAAAAAAAGGGAAATACTTAGGGGTTTCTAAGGGAAATTAAAAAAGTACATTATTATTATTCTATTTTTCACTTAAGTTGTGGCCTTTTGAGGGTCATGGCCACCCAAGGACTTAAGTGGGAATTATAAGGATTATTTTTTTTTAGATTTTGAAAAAAAGACTTCCCTCCATTTTAGATGCACCACTTTAAGGGATGGATATAAAGGCAAGTGAGGGATCATTTAAAAATATTATGCATGATTTGATAATTGAATTCATTGAGTATAAGCATGAAAATTATTGACTTTATCCTTGAGGATAAAACCCTTCAAGGTGAACTGGAATTAAGGATGAAAACCTTTAAGTCCAATTAGGGTAGCTTCGTAAGGAAGTTTTATGGAGCTAAATTATCTTCCAAAGGTGTTTTGAACACAATACTTTTATTTTTAGGTGTGGTGAGTTGGTTTGAAGGTTGGGAAAAGTGGCTTGGAGGCCAAAAAATTTTGATGAACCCTTAGGAGCTGCGATAATTCATCCTTGTCCTTAATGAAACCCTCCTAGGTTTGGGTGAAGGTTTTTTGGGGCATATATTATCTTTTTTGAGTGTGGAACAACCACAAATAATTTTGATATTTTGTAATAATTTTCATCCCTTGAACACTACAAAAAAATCAAGTTTTTGGTTGATTATTGTTGGTTGAATTATTGGATAATTTTATATAATTTTTGGAGCAGTTGAATAATATTTTCTTGTTTGATTAAGGTTTGTTGGAAAACCCCTTTGATCTAATTTCAACCCTAAAAGGGATATTTCAGTGGTATCAAAGCCAGTTTCTTGGCCAACTATGGGTTTTAAGGTTTTAAAAGGTTAAACAATGATAAAGGGCAAGTAAATGGTTTTTAGGTTTTTAGATGGTGTTATATTAGAGAAGCTTACTCAAGTGCAAGAAATATTGAATGATATGATGGAATAAATGATCCACACCTTGAAAAATATAAATGGTGAAGGGAGTATTCTATGAGAAGACATTAGTTTTCAACCATCAAAGGTCACAAGTGATTCTTTACCTAGGTCATTCTGGCCTATATCCCCTCCAATGGAATTAAAGGAAGGATGAGTTGGTATTAGATCAAGTTTAACCCTAAGAGATACACAAGGAGATTCAAGACATGCTTGGCATGTAGAAGAGGAAAATAAATCTGCCCTTGTGATGAAGGAAGAGCCACTAGTTAATTACCCTCAGGATTCATCACTAAAAAAGGGCAAAAAATTATAATTGAAAGGTGTTAGTGAGAATAAAAAAACTGGTACCTTGAATCCCTTTGAGAAAAAAAAAGGGAAACACTTTGGGGCATCCAAGTTTTGAAATTTTTGAGTTTCACAAATCATATAATTTGGGGCAGCAAGAAGAAGTTATCTAACAAGTTTATGAGTAACAAATAAAACAAAAAGGGGAAGATAAGAATGAAGGAAAATCATAAAAATAAAAATAATCCAAGGAAGGGAAAGAGCAAGTTTTATGTGAGGGGTTTCAATCATCCAAGGTTAAAGTTGTCTTAGCCTTAGAAGTAATGAACCCTCATGCAAAATTTGCAAAGTTTGAGCGATCACATGTTGAAAGTAGTGTTATGAGTTCTTCCTTAGTGGTGAAGGAAGAAGGGGAAATATTGGAGCATGATATAATAGAAGAATAAGAATCCATTTGGCATGATGATGGTCAACATTTGATGGCCAAAGTAAAATTTCTAGGAACTATTGTTCATTTTTAGTTTATTAAAATTTTCATATCGACAACTAAGGGTAAGCAATTTGATGACCTTCACATCAAGGGGTTGTTGCATCAACACCCTAATTTACCCCTAAAATATTTTTATCACCATGAATATCATGCTAAAAATGAAGTCAAGATGAAGGGAAATAAATGGAGGAAGGAATTTCTCCAAAAGAATCTAAGGATGGGGAGTTGAAAATTCCTAATATGGATGTGGGATCTAGATGAGCCTTACAAATTTAGCATTACTATCATACAAATTCTAAGTTATTTTGCACTCATGTAATGAGGCTAAAAATGCCTTAGGATCATGAAAAATAAAAATAAGGTGAATATCGTGCAAACCACTCCAAATCTTGTTAAGCATCATGCTTTACTTGCTAATTTTCAAAGGCTACATAGGTTGGTGTTGATTTATAGGAGCATGAAGGGCACAAAGTTTCAAGTTGTACAACCCTTGGCCAAGGTTGAGGTATGTACCACTATTATAGAATCATTTATAGCTCTTGATAATCAGATTCCATGTGGAAAAAAACATTTATATAGCCATGGTATGAAGGATAATACTTTCTTTAATTTTATGTATATAAGGAATTGCTATATGGGGTCACAATGTATAATTTTTAATGTGAACATATCATTATTTGAGAGGTAAAACCTAGAAATTAATGATTATTACATTCATTATACAACCCACTTACATTCTATTTTATGTTTTTAGACAAGGGATAGAGTTTTGATGGTCATGAAAATGGGGGTAAGAAATAGATATCATGACCCAAGGATCAATGGGAGGGATATTTATAACTTGTTGACTTGTTTCTCAAATTTACAGCTTGTCCCTCTAATGTTTATTGCCACAAGAGAGAATATTGACTCTAAAGAGGTGTGTTTCCCACCACTTAACACCTCATAGATTTTTATATCAAGTACAAATGGATTTTCAACCACCTCAAGAAGGAGTTATAAGGAAAAATAAAGATATCAAAGAGGAGTTCATATCAAGTTCATAAAGCTTGATGGGGTGATCACAAAAGTGTTGCTAAGCACTCTTGTTTCTACTAACATGTTTGTTTTATGTGTAGGCTCACAACTTAGGCCAACTAAAATGGAAACAAGGAAGGAAACAAAGGTTGTAATATCTAAATTGGGGCAACCACTACAGTCGATGGGGATCCACCCCATTCCATGTTCAAGAAGAGATTCAAATTCAGAAAATGAATATTTTGGGTAGCTATTTAAATGGGAAAAAATTCAAACTATGGATGATAGGAGAAAATATAAAATTCTCACAAATAAGAGGCCCCTAACACATTTAAAAAATCTGAGTTTTACATACCAAATTAGTTTATTTCTTTCACTCAAAATTTTAAATTTTATAGGGTGATAAATTTTGAATGTGATGAGGGAGAAAATTATGGTAAAAAGGTATAAACACAACTTGTTACATAGATTTAAAATTCTATAAATGATGAATTTATAAGGATTATGTTATTTTTATGGTCATGGGCACCCAAAGACTTAAGTGGGAATCATAAGTATTTTTTTTGCATATTTTAAAAAATGTCTTCCCTCCATTTTGGATGCACTCCTTTTGGGATGGGTATAAAGGCAAGTGAGGGATCATTTGAAAATATTATGCATGATTTTATAATTGAATTCATTGATTCTAAGCACGAAAATGCTTGATTTTCTCCTTGAAGATGAAACCCTTTAAGGTGGACTGGAATTAAGGATGAAAATTGTTAAGTCCAACTAGGGTATTTTCATAAGGAAGTTGTATAGAGATAAATTATCTTCCAAATGTGTTTTAAACACCATAATTTAATTTTAAGGTGTGGTGAGTTGTGAAGTGTCTTGGAGGCCAAAAACATATTGGCAAACCCTTGGGAGTTGTAGTGATTCATCCTTCGCCCTAGCGAACCCTTCCTGGGGTTGGGCGAAGGTCTTTTGGGACCTATCTTGGAATTTGTTGAGTATGAAACAACCACAAATAATTCTAATATTTTTTACTAATTTACAACCCTTGAACATTACAAAAAAATAAAGTTTTTGGTTGATTATTGTTAGTTGAATCATTGGATAATTTTCTATAATTTTTGGAGCATTTGAATAATATTTTTGTGCTATAATTGGGCACCTAAAATAGTCTAAAAATTTACTTTGTGTATCTAGGGTTTGATTCCTTTCATAAATTTGCTTGTTTGATTAGCATTTGTTGGAAAACCCCTTTGATCTAATTTCAACCCTAAAAAGGATATTTAAATGTGCTAAAACTAAGTTAACCAATTGGCATTCATTTTCTCTTCTCTTTTGATTAACATGATCTTTGTACCTTTGAGTAATTTGTTTTATTTTTTCATATACCTAATTATATACCTCTTTCATCTATTATGTGAATTCCTTAGCTTCAACACTTCCCATTCTTTGATCTACAAAGTCTTTCAGCTATTTAACACCTTTAGAACTATGTCCATACACTACCTAGAATAGTGTCTTTCTTTCACTTTGGTTCATTGAATTATTGTATGCAATTTATGGTTGTGGTAAGGTTGAATCCCATTGTTCCAACTTGTTTCCCATAAGTCATCTCAACAAGTTTCACAAATTTTTGTTCATGACTTCTATTTGATTGTCCATTTTTGGGTGATAGGCCAAACTAAATTACAAAATTCAACCCAAAATTTTCCACAATGTTCTCCACAAATACACAACAAACATTGTATCACTATCAGATACTATGTTCTTTGACAATATATTAAATCTCATTAATTCTCTAAAATGTAAGTTTACTATACTTATAGTACCATTAGTCTTGTTACATGTAGATAAATGAAGCATCTCTAAAATTATATCCATAACAACAAAAAATAAATCATTGCATTTTATATGTGGGGTAATATCAACAAAAAATTAGTGCTTATATCTTCCCATGGTCTACCTAATATAGGTATTGGATAGTAAAATCATGTATTTTGACTTGTCTATACCCTTGTAACAATGACATATTCTAAAATTTTGTACATGCCTCCTCACATTTGTAAACATGTTTGGATAATAATATCAATCATTCAAATATGCCAATGTCTTATAAATGCCAAGGTGGTGAACTAATCCTCCATTATGATTTTATTTGATCAAATTATCCCTATTAAAATATAAATTTGGTACAAGATCCTTTTCCATTTTTTTAATCCCTAATTTATCATATTTAACATACTTATGTATATTTGTATATTTATATGACTTATTTGATCCCACATTAGTCTAAATTTAGCTCTTGAGCCTTAAAATAACACCTAACAATTATCAAAATATATATCTTAGTATCCTTGGACTAAATCTCATTTATTATTATCCTCCTCTTTGAGATTCGAGCCTTTGTTTATTCCAAGTTAGACTCATGCTTTGTCCTAGTCAAACATTGCCTTGTACGAGTCTATTCATTTTTCCTTTGTGGATTCATTTTCCCATTGTCATTAGTCTTGTGACTTTAAATTTACTCCTTACCATTTCAAAGTTTGACTAGAGTGTCCAATGTTTCGTAGAGTGCCCTATAGATACAAGTAATCCTATAACATCTAGTGATAATAAGGGATCATAAAAAAGAATAAGAAAATCAAATTCAAAACTTAGAGTAAAGCTAAGTATCAAATATATTTACTCCTACTTCAAGTTGAGCTTCATCGAATCATATCTTACACATTTGTAATGAATTTTTTTTATCTCAGTCTCTCATCATCCCCTTGTATTAAATAAAGGTTTGAACTTTCATGTAGTTACATCATCAGTTATAGGTAAGAGGAGGTTTTAAATCATTGCTTAGGCTATTCCATGTTGATGCTAATTTTTATTATACTTACCCCAAGATCTTATATTATTATCGAATACCTTTTTCAAAATACTTCAATATTCATTTAAAATCAATGAAGACCAATCTTGTTCTCTTAATATTGATCTCACATAGGTATTATGAATATTTACTTTGATATAAAAATTAGTATACAAATTTCCTATTACTTTGGAAGAGTAATCAAACTAAAGTTTTAAACTTTAATGATGGTGTAAATAAACAACATTACCATAGTAGATTATACCCAATAAATTGACCTCCCATGAAAATGTGTTGAAAATACATAAAAATTTATAATATAACAATCTTCAATGCTTTCTTTCAACTATTATAGGATATCTCTCAAATATTTTCTTTATTTATTAAAATCTAACAATTTTTTGTGTGTCTTAGACTATATATTATCTGAGGATCCTATTTTGATCCTATTATAACACCTTCATAATAGCGTTTCATGATAGCAAAATATGTCTTTGCACACACCATATAAACCTATATTCATTATCTTTAATCTGTTTAAATATTCAACTACAAGTGTGATCTCTATGCCAAACAACTCTATAACAATATCAGATCTCTACTATTCATTTTGACAGATTTATATTACTTGGTCTAAAAAAAATTACTCACTAGGATAGGACCATTCTAGTCATATCTAGCCAATCATTCCCATAATCCATTTAATCTAAAAATAATGTCATTCCAATGCTTCATCTGATATTTTCTCTTTCCTCTAATGTTTCTCCTTCATAATTGACATTTATTTAATACATGGCCTCCATAAAATACAAGTCTTCATTTACCCAATACACCTTTTAAATCTCATTCTAATTGGAGATCTGAGTGAAATGCGAGTTCTAAGCATATATAATGATGTATTAATCTTATACAAGACCATTCTGAGTATCTCCAAGTGGCAATAGAAGATATAGGTCAATCTAAGAATGTACTCACAATAGATTGGAATGTATATTGATGTTCTTGCTTCGTAATTTATCTTATTACATATAGATTGACAACTACAAAGTTTAGAAATTGTTATGCACAAAAAAAATATATATACTACTTATAGAGTCACCCTTTATTCTACATAGACCAAATAGAGTTATTGAATGAATATTTAAAAATTTAGATACATATCAGACATGATGAAAATGGTTGTATTAGGTTTATATTCCTTGAATATTTATCTTACCTTTGGTTGTATTAACTCGACCTCATACAACTCCTTCAAAATTTATTCCATTGCATGTTGATTTATTTATTATCCTTTTGAATGTTATAGGTTGTATTTTGAATTACAATCACAAGAGGATTCCACTAATTTAGTTTGCTGGCATATGAATTTCTATTTATTATTATGCATTCATGTAACATAAGCACTCCAAGATAAATACACTCCTTTCTTGATCATATGTGATATGAATACAAAATTAGAAAATGGTACAATTAAAACAAAAACATACACACACAATTATATCTGATATGACTCCAGGTTTAAAAAAATCTCCTTTATTCTATATATTCTCTATGTGATGCATGAATCTTGTAGGCTTATTAAAAAATTAACATTCTTTTGAACTCATGCCAACCATTATTTTCTTTTCACATCTCTACCTATAGACCAACCATGTTTTTGTAGCATACTCTAACCAAGAACTTATTTCTCTTTCTTTTATCTCTTATTATATGCTTCAACCCCTATATTCTCTAACAATCATGCTAAATATAATCTTCTTTGACATATCTCCTCCTTGTTTAGCTTTTCCCATGGTAGATTTAGTCTTATAGATAGGTTCACAGTATTGTTTACATTTACATAGAGTGTAAAACATGTTTATAACATGTCATTAGACCTTATATGACCATATTAGGTTCTTTATAAAAATACCATCCATTTACAAACTTTCCTAAGAACTTAATAAATTCTTCCACACCTAATATAACTATTAAAAGATAATTTGAAGTTTGATAAAGATTTTAATGGACCACAACTTGACTCATTAAAAATTTACATATTCATAGCCAATGTTCCTGCATCAGACTCCCAGGCTTGAAAATTTTCATGAGCTCTTGCTCATTATCTCTTGTTAATTCCCTTTAGTGCTAAAAATGATCATTATTTGGTTATCTTATTTCTTTTCTTTCAATTTTTTTCTTATTTTGGTTATCTTTGCTTCTTACTCTTTTAGATCTTTCCACATCTTCATTTATCTCTTTTGATTATTGTTTTGTCTTCTTAGCTTTGTCTTCTCCATCTCCACTTTGTCCAATTTTCCATGAATAAACATAACTAAACACAATTTTTAAGTTAGAAAAATAAAACTTCTCCATTGCCTTCTCCATGTTCTTCTTTTGATTTTTTTTTTCTCCCCATCTTTATTTCTTAGTTTGTACACTTCTTCCTAAAGAGCCTATAGATAGGTTAAAATCTTGTATTGACCCTTTGATTAGCTATACAAAACCTTTCTTTCAATATTCTATTCATGATTTTAACCTTACTACTCAACATTCTTACAGCTAACTGACTAAAATTATGATATAATATAAAACAAAGAAACCATATTAACTCCACAAGTGCCCTTATCCTTGACATTTTTTCTTTTATTTTCCATTTTCTTTTTTACTCTTTGCCCTTGTCCGTAGATTTATGATATGTCATATATTATTTATGATTTATACTTGTATACGTACATTCAAAGACAATATTAGAAGGAAAATCTTGAGACAAAACTATCCCAACAGATGCTTGCAACTGTGGTTTCATTTCTGCTTGACTTTATTTGCTCAAGAACTCTTTTTCTTATACAACCTCATAAAACTGATCTTCTTCATTCAACCAATCCTCTTCGTACTCTTTTTCTTCAAGAGAGGTTAAAATTTTTTATATTATCTTTTCATTATGTTTCATGTCTTCTACAAGTAATTCATGAGGTGTTTCAACTTCATACCTGTCTTCATTGAGTCCACTCAATGGATTAAACACTCTTTTATTTAAGGCTTATTTATCAACTTGAAAATTTTTATTCACATCATTAAGAAAAATATTTAAAAAAAAAATTAGGCCATATAGCCTCTTAAAGTGTTCCTTGATTTTTAATTATGGAGTTTTCTTCTCCAAGTATTTCCCCTTGCTCAAGGTAGTAGATTTATGCACCATCATTCACTGCTATCAAATCAATTTCTTCTTCAATATAATCATGTTGTTTATGCTTAATTTTCATCACACTCCCAAAATTTATGTCCTCAATTTGGAATTCTCTTTCATTCATCTTCATACCTACGTAAGCACATAACAATAAATTATTATATTTAAAAATTTGAGGCTTGGTTTACCCTTCATTTCCTTTTTGGATTGACTTACTAGAAAACCTCATTTGTCTTTTCTATTTGCTGATTTACTTTTGCCTTTTTATTTTCTCACTAATCTCTTTTAGAGGCTAATTTATTGTTTTCTTGATTCTTAAAGAGAATCTTTGTCTTGAATCCTCTAATACTTGTGTTAAGCTTGCCAAGATTACTCTTATCTTTGATATCTCTTTTACCATATCTTTTTCTCTATTCGCTATTTATTATCTTACCTTCTTGTGGTAACTTTCCTGAACTACACCCTTCATCTCTCTTTTTTCATTCTTCATCTTTACATTAGACCTAATTGGACCTATCTTGTTTTAGAAAGTTTATCCTACTTATTATTTATAGTACCTCATCTAGGTCTTTTTCACCCTAGTCTTTTGATAGCCTTCTAGTCCTTTGCTTTAGACTTTTTACCTTCTCTAATCTCTCCTTGAGCTTACCTTGAGCTTTCAACACCTTTCTCTATTCGTCACTCTATCAAACCTCTATGGTTTTTAGGATCTCCTTACCACTCTAATCTCTTTATCTCTTTTCACTTTAGTTTTCAAACAACCTTTTTGCCTTTCACTCTTTATCAATACCTTCAAATTATTAATCACTACATTCTACCACTTAAATAAACCCACATGAACAAACAAATACCTTTTTCAAAGAGCTTCTGTGAAGCTTCCCAAATTCCTTCACTCAGAAACTTCCTTTAAGTTGTTTCACTATTCACCTCTCAGATGCAACATTAAATTTAACATCTAAAAAAATTTCATAAGATACATTTTCCTAAGAGCATTGCTATGCTCTGATATCAAAAATTGATGCCAATCTTCAATATACTCACCCCTAGATATTTTATGATTATTGAATGCCTATTTCAAAACACTTTAATATTTAGTAAAAATCAATGAAGACCAATCTTGTTCTCTTTATATTTATCTCACACAAGTATTATGAATATTTACTTTGATACAAAACTTAATATATAAATTGCCTATTACTTTGGAAAAGTAATCAAACTAAAGTTTTAAA
The DNA here is from genome assembly GCA_037957365.1 of Torreya grandis. Classification (NCBI taxonomy): domain Eukaryota; kingdom Viridiplantae; phylum Streptophyta; class Pinopsida; order Cupressales; family Taxaceae; genus Torreya; species Torreya grandis. The sequence goes on along the minus strand of JARHVA010000051.1, from coordinate 5,629,427 downwards.
CTTCAAGGATGGTGTAAGCAAGCAACATTACCATTAGACATCCTACCCAATAAATTGACCTCCTATGCAAATGTGTGGAAAATACATACAAATTTATAATCTAACAATATTCGACACTTTATTTCAATTATTATAGGATCTTTTTGAAATACTTTCTTTATCTATTAAACTCTGTCAAATATTTCTATGTCTCAAACTGTACATTATCCAAGGATCCTATTTTGATCCTATTATAACACCTTCATAATAGATTTTGATGATATCAAAAGACATCTTTGTACCCACCATATAAAACTCTATTCATTATCTTTAACCTGTTCAAATATTCAACTACACGTGTGATCTATATGCCAAACAAATCTATAACAATCTCATGTATCTGTTATTCTTATTGATATATTTATATTACTCAATTTAAGAAAAAATACTCACCAGGATAGGACCATTCTGGTCATTTCCATCTTACCATTCCCAAAATCCCTTTAATATAAAAAGGATGTCAATCCAAGGCTTCATCTGATATTTTATTTTTCCCTCAATGTTTCTCTTTCACAATTGGCATTTATTTCATACACTGCCTTCACAAAAGACAAAACTCAATATACCCACTACACTTATCAAAGCTCATTCCAGCTAGAAATCTGAACAGAATCTAAGTTATAAGCATATACAATGATGTGTTAATATTATACAATACCAATTTGAGTACCTTCAGGTGGAAATAGAAGATCTAGGTCAATCTAAAAATGCAACTCACAATAGATTGAAACATATATTAATGTTCTTGATTCGTAATTTATCTTATTACATATAGATTGATAGCTACAAACTTTTGTAATAATTATACACAAAGAAGATATATATACTAATTATAGATTCTCCCTTTATTATACATAGAAAAAAATGAGTCCTTAAATGAATATTTAAAAATTTAGATAGATATCAGACATGATGAAAATGACTGCATTAGGTTTATATTCCTTGAGTATTTATCTTACCTTTGGCTATATAAACTTTACCTCATGCAACTCCTTCAAAAAAAAATTTTGTTGCATGTTGATTGACTTATTATCCTTTTGAATGTTACAGGTTATATGTTGTATAAAAATTACAAGAAGATTCCACTAATTTAGTCTATTGGCATACAATTTTCTATTTATTCATATACATTCATGTAACATAAGCACTCCAAGATACATACGTACCTTTCTTGATCATATGTGATATGTGTTGACCAATTATTGGCCCTACAGGCCAAAAATTAGGCACCCCTCTTCTTTTTATTGCAAGAGTCTTTCGATCCAGGTTCTGGCTAGTTCATCCCTCAACCACCTTGTGCAATTTTTCTCTAACAGGTCATTTTCCATGAAAAAACCAAGTACTTTTCTCTTTTGCTTACCGAGTGATTTTAGGTCTGATAGGCAAGAGCCGACTTGAAACTTAATTTGGTCTCAGATGCTTAACAAGGTAGGTAAATTACTTCAAAGGGCTCTTTATTGATAAAATGGACCAAGTTCAAAAGGTTAAAGGGTCGTTTGCAAAAAGTCTAAAGGGTAGGTGCCCTTATGGAGGGCACTTGGCTTTGAAAAGAACACCTTTTCAATTCTTTCAAAAGGTAAATTTAGATGCCAAGGTGCGCTTGTGGGGGGTAAGCAATGAGTAGGGTGGACCTTTTCAAAAGTCTGAAGGGTGACTTTGGACTCAAATTACCCTTGAGCAGGGTAACTAGTCGAAGCAAAAGGGTTAGGAAGAAAGCTCGAAGGGGAATTGCCCTTTGAAAAATCTAACAGGCCAAGAAAGAAGTACATCAAACTTTTATCTGAAAGAAATCCAAGGGGGAAAACTCATAAAAGGAATAATAATTTCAGACAAAATGTTTGAAGGAATTCCTTCAGACATTTTGTCTAAAAAAATTTGACAGTCGAAGAAAGTCTGAAAAAATTTGGAAGACAAAAGTTTGAAGGGTAGGTGTCCTTATAGAGGGCACTTGGATTTGAAAAGAGGAACTTTTAAATTTTTTTGAAGGGTCACTTTCCCTTCAAAAAAGTTCATTTCCAAAAAGTTGAAGGAATTGGCCTAGGGGTGACAGGCCCATGAACATCAATTTCAAGGTGATAAGCTAACCATTGGGATTCAAATGTCTGGTGACAGGCCCAAAAACATCAAATTGAAGGTGGTGAGATAGCCATTGAGAAGTAATCAAAGAAGAACTCTTTCAAACAAAATGTTTGAAAGAATTCCTTTAAACATTTTGTCTGAAGGAAAGAAGGCCCGCCTAAGAAAGTCCAAAAGTGCAAACCTAGAAAAGGAATTCAAAATCCTGAGAGCCTAAGGAACAACTCAGTGAATAGCCAAAGAAAGGATCCAAGGAGGAAATTCATAAGCACTGAGAGCTTGAATTACTAAGGAAAGGGGGAAAATAGCAAGGAAAGACAAAACAAAGTAGGTAACCCAGAATGCAACCATGCACACATGAGACAAAAGATCAAAATGCTCTAGGTGGCATAACAAGTCAAAGCATAGACCCAAGGATGAACCACACTAAGGCAAGTGGCATAGGAGTCATCAGCAAGAGAATTGAATACACTTAGGTGAAATAGTCTCCACTAAAAACCAATAAAGGAATTGGTTATGAGCATCGAAGAGGAATGGCTTGTGTTTTCTTATTTTTCAATTAATGAATAGTTAGTTGAACTTAGCATTGAATAGAGCATGGCCTAGTCAATATATCTTTGGGATGGCCTTGTCGGTTGCTTGAAGAAGTAACCCATGTTCTTGCAGGCCTAGAAATCAAGGGCAATGACTTAAGCACCTACAACATGGATTTACCATACACATTTAAGAAGAGACAAAAATAGCATGGGCTTGTGGTCACTGTAGGAGTGATTAATACCATATGGATTTCCTTCACTTGACTAGTCAATGATATGTTTCCCAAGTTCTCTATATAATTGTAACTTCTCATTTTGAAAAGGAGCTCTCTCAGAATTGTATGGCGAACCCCTGAAGAAATTTACCTTAAATCAAAAGAATCATTTTACCTCTATTTGAGTTGCACTTTTGTATATGTCTATGGTCTTATATTATGTTCATTCATTTCCTTTAATGCGTTCATAAGTTTATACCAGCATATCTAGTGCATTGAGAATATTTTTTTGTAGGTCAACAAGAAGTGTCTAGCTCGAAGCATAGGTGCATATGAACATATTGTCCAATAGTGTGTCTTTTTAACACCTCTAGTAGTTTCTTCCTCCCTATACCTTCATAGGATCCCTTGTTGAAACACTGATGTAGTTAGTTTCTCATTTGAATGAAGTGTCTGTTGGCTTTTCTTTGGTGTAAAGTGTAGGTAAAAGTTGAGTAGACCAACCAGTTTGGTGCATCACCATATTAGTTAGGTTCTATTTTTAGTTTCTCTCTCTCTTTTCACCCCCCATTATTATCAATAAGAAATCTAGGGCCTCAAGGTGCATCAAGGGGAGTTAACCCATAATCTAGATATTCATGCCTCAAGTTTTCCACCCACAACAAGATGAATGTTTCCATTATGCCATGTGGAGGAAAGGAGCTAAGTATCCTTTTAGAGGGTGAATTCCATAGTGTCAATAGTTTTAAGCATGCTCAGTGGGACACAATTTTGTGTCTTGCAAGTTTTAGGATTAGTGTTGGTCTTCTTCTTTTAAAAAATCCAAAAGAAGGAACTATAATCTAACACCTGGAAACTCCCTTTTAGGAACTCATTCTCTGGTTAATGATCATCCTGACATCCCATGCCTAAGATCACCACAAGATCTTATTCTAGAGGTGTCCCTTTTGAATTTATTGAGTTGCCTTTAAACTCAATAAATAGTCTAAGGTTTGTAACTACTCATCCGTACATAGCAAGCCACTATTCCAAACCAACCATAAAATACACCTACTCAAGGAGACCCCAGTTGAATCCTTTCACAACCATGGCTTTCCATTTTGTGGTTTTTAATAGTCAGAGTCCCTTGAAGCTTCTACAGTATGACCAATTTTAGGGACAAATCTCAAAAGTGTTCCTACCTTTAGTGGAGAGGGCCCAATCATTACTATCGAGTAGATCAAAAATATATCCAACCTCTATAACATCCATAATATCACTGAGGAAAATTTAGTCATCAGATTGCTAGCCTTGTCCTCTGGAGGGAAAGTTTTGGATTGGTATGGGATCTTGCCTATGAATTTAGTTGGCTCATGGAATGAGTTAGGTACCCTCCTGAAAAATAGGTTTGGGGAGAAAAGTGACCATTTTTCTCTAGCTGAGCAACTAACCACCATGAAGAGAGCCCCACATGAATTTATGTAAGATTTTAACACTAGTTTCCAAAAGACTTGGGACAGAATCCCAATTCTTATGAGGCCAACCCCAAGCTATGATTTCCTTTACTACTTGAAGGCCCTAAATAGTGACATTACTATCATGATACAGTCCATGGGTGGACATGTTCTAGCTGTTGCTTATGAAATAGCCATAACTACTAAGAATTTCCTAGTTCAAGTAGGAAAGATAGCCCTTATACCTCATATGCCACTCTTTCTTGATTTGTAGCCCCCATTTTAGCTTGTTGCACCCACTCTAGCTCCTCTACCTAGTGTAGAGAGGTTAGCTGCTACCCCTACAAATGATCTACATGAAGCTAAGAGCCTACTGTAGAATGTTACTAATGAGCAAGTTGCCCTCAAGAGGCAACAAGCTCAGAGTTATAGGCCAAATCAAGGCACCAACACTTTGGGTAGATAAATAGGCTTCCCTTTCAAAATTATAATCAAGGGTAGGGTCAAATTACGCAAGTAAAGACTTATTAGATCTATAATCTAAATGCCCCTTCATATTCCAAGGCTCTTGTCCCCACTCAAAATAATTTTGTGTAGGAGTAGCCTAATTAGCCACCCTTAGGGCATGGTCAAGAATAGGTTACTTATGCAAATGAGCTACCAAATCAAAGCATGACCATACCAAGTGATCAGGTAGCCCAATTCTCAATTTTTGAGATGTCAACATAGCTTAGGATGGATAACAAGTAGGCTCAATCTAATTCCACTCTTATGAATCCCCTGTAAGGGGATTTCTATGCAATCAACTATGTGGGTAACACAAGTGACCAGAATGATTATGTTTCAACCAACACTAGGTCCAAAAAAAAGAGCTATGGATGAAGCTCAAGCAACTACTTAGGAACCTACAATGTCTCTTTCATCACAAAGAAATCAAAAGTTTCCCAATTACAGACTGCTAGTTGCAACTTCAACCCCTCAGGTTACATCATAAGTTACAAATGTCCCCAAAGAGACCTCTAAGGGGGGTAATCCTTTAATCAATGTAGTAGACCAAATGAAGAAGCTACACATGAACCTCTCATTATGGGATTAATTAGCATTCCTAGGGAAAAAGGCTATACTCCAAAAGGAATTGCACGAGCTAGGTGAGTGAACTATCCCAACAAAGAATGATAATGTGTTGATAGTGAATGGGGATCCTCCCATGGGAGGTCAAGAAAAAAAGGGTGAAAATGTCCTTCCTTTTTATTTATCCTTGATTATTGGTGATTTATTGGTCTAAAATTGCATTATTGATAGTGGAGCAAGCACCTTAGTTATGCCCAAATGCATAGCTGATAACCTAGGCCTCAAATATGAGCAAATGACCAAAGGATTTCTATAGTTAGATGGATCACTAGTCAAGACCTTAGGAGTGGTAAGAGGCTTGAATCTAACTCTCCATGCCTATGCGACCTTCTCAATTCCCCATGATGTGGTAGTGGTAGATGTTCTTCCTTAATTTGTTCTCTACTTATCTAGGGATTTCACATCCAAGATAGGTGGATAGTTGGCAGCCATATGGTCTTACATGGTTTTTATGACAAAGTATGGAACTAAGGTGAAGATTGAGTTAGAGCCCATACACAAAGATCACCTAGATCCATAATTTACGAAAGCAACAAATGTCAACTATGCCATCATCGATGAAGAAGAGCTCTAGGTAGACCAATCTTCATCTTCTTCCCTTGTAAGAGTTTCTGACCTACTCCTAGATGAATGGGGAAATGAAAATTTTGAGCATGATCCTTACAAGTTCATCAAAGAAGCTAGCCTTGGAGTCTATTGCATGCATGAGAAAGATGATTTCACACTAAATTTGATGAAGGCAAACCAAGAGGACTGTGGTTTGTGGTAGCTATTCTTTGATGAGTCTAAAAGCAAGTTGGGAGCTGGTGGTGGAGCAATGCTAGTTTCACATTCAAAGGAGAAATACTTCTCAGCTTTCAGGTTCTAGTTCTCTTGCACTTGTAACATAGCAGAGTATGAATCTCTTATTCATGGTCTAGAATGGGTAAGGAAGAGAGGAATCAAAGAATTGCAAGTGTTTGGAGATAATGCTTTGAGTGTGAACTAGGTGAGGGGTCAAAACTTGACCAAGAACTCCCTACTCAAGTATTACAAGAACAGAGCATGGGACTTGATGGAGAGCTTCACTACTTTCAACATCACTTCCATCCCAAGAGATGAGAATAAGTATGTGGATAGACTAGCAGTAGTTGGTGCTCAGTTTGATATCCCAAAGGGGGTGAGATAAAGCAAGAATCAACACCATTTAAAGGTGATAGTGAGGCCCTCCATACCAAATAATGTCACAGATTGGTAGGTGTTGGAAAGTCACCAGTAAATAACACATTTATTATAAGAGGAAGTTGAGTTTGATTCTAAAAATTAGTCTAAGCTGTAGCAGCAATATGATGGGTAGATTGTTCAGCTAAAGACCAATAGGCTTCCCAAGTGTTTGGTAACTCTTGAGAGCATCTTCAATGAGGATGACCAACTCAAGAAGGACAAAACAAGCATGTCAACCAAGAAATAATATGAAAGGATATAGGTCTACAAGGATAACATGCTTTCACTTGGGAAGGTATGTACCAACAAAGAAAATCATGCTTTTATTATGTCATGCCAAGAGTTTACCGATGTATTTACTTGGGAGTATGGTGATTTGACCCAAGCTTGGCCCAACACACCATTGAGATGGAAGAAGGTGCTAAAACCATCAAGCAAAAACAAATGCCAATCAACCCAAATATTGAGCCTCTCATGAGGAAGGAACTCACCAAGCTGATAAAGTCCAAGATCATCTTCCCTATCAAACACTCTTCTTGGCTGGCCAATTTGGTCCCCATTAAGAAGAAGAATGGAGAGATCAGTTATGTGTAGATTTTAGAGATCTGAATAGAGTCTCAGTAAGAGATCACTATCCCCTCCCAAGTATTTAGTATATTCTTTAGATGGTGACAAGTAGTGAAATATTCTCCCTCCTAAATGGCTACTCTAGATACAATCAAAATTTGGTGCAAGATTGTGACCAGTACAAGACAACCTTCACCACCAAGTGGGGAAGTTTTTCCTACAAGAAGATGCCATTCAAATTGTCAAATGCTAGAGCTACCTTCCACCATGCTATGGATATGGCTTTCCAAGGTCTGATAAATGACATTGTGTTAGTCTATCTTGATGATGTGATAGTCTTCTCCAAGGAGGTAAGTGAACATCTAAAGCACTTGAGGTAAATCTTTGAGAGGTGTAGAGAGTTTTGCATCTCTCTCAACCCTAATAAATGCATGTTTGTTGTCCATGAAGGCAAACTCTTGGGCCATGTCATTTCAAAATAAGTCTTGTCCATTGATCTAAAAATAGTGCATACCATCATAGAATTGTCCTTACTTAAGCACAATAAGGGCCTGCAAAGTTTCTTTGCCAAAATAAATTTCATTAGGAGATTCATTCCTAAATTTGTTGAGTTGGTCAAGCCACTAAATTCCATGCTGAGGAAGGATGAAACTTTCATGTGGATAGTAGGGAGAAGAGAAAGCTTTAAAGGCATCAAGCAAGCTATCACCAAAGCTCCCACCCTGACTAGTCTAAATTTATCCAAGGACTTCAATCTCTACACCTTTGTAAATGAAGAGGTAATCTCTGTTATACTCACTCAAGTGAATTATGAGAATTTATAATAGCCTCTCACTTTTTTAGCCAAGGCTTAGAAGGATACAAGATTAGGTACACATATGTTGAGAAATAGGCACTTGCAATCATACAAGGTTTGAAGAAATTTAGACATATGTTGTCTAGTAGCAAGATTCACATCATGGTGCCACATCTTAGTGTAAAAGACTTCTTATTGAGTTGAGACTTGAATGAAAAAAAGGGCAGGGTGGATCACCAAAGTAATGGAGTATGATGTAGAGATTAAGACCACCAAATGGTAGGGGGAAGAAGGCTATGTGAACAACTCACTACAAACTATAAAAATCTAAAGGAGGAAATTTTGGTGCTTCATGATGAATTTGCATCAGAAATACCTACAATCATGAAGAGTTGGGAATAAGACATGGTTCATTTCCTTTAAAATGGTGAGTGTCCACAAACTATTGATAGGACCAAGAGGAGGTATTTTAGGCTCCAATATATTTTTTATGTCCTAGTTGATGGAGTGCTATTCAAAAAAGACCTTTCAGGGGTACTCTTAAGATGCATTAACTCAAACCAAGTCGATAGGGTACTATTCGAGTTCCATGATGGACCAGTTGTTGGCCACTTTACTCCCAAGGCATAGCTATAAGGATTATGAGGGTTGGCTACTTTTAGCCCAGTTTATTTAGAGACACTCACACTTGGGTGAGGAAATGTCAAAAATACACTTTATTTGATGGGAAGCAATGGCTAGCTATAATGCCTCTTCATCCTATTTAGGTGGAAGAACCTTTCATGCAATGGGGTTTGGACTTCATTGGACTAATCAACCCTCTTTATAGTGCTAGCCAAAAGTGGGTCTTAAATGCTATAGATTATTTCACAAGATGGGTAGAAGCCATAGCTTTGAAAGAGGCCAATGAAAGCGTAGTCCTAAACTTCTATGAAGGCATAGTGGTGATATTTGGGGTCCCAACCATAATCATTTTAGATAATGCATTAGCTTTCTTGGGAATAAAGACAAGTGAGTGGGAATTAAAGTATGTCATCTATCTCAACACTTATTCTAAATACTACTCACAAGGGAATGGGCTGGCCAAGTCCACAAATAAGAATCTGATCAGGATCATTAAAAGGAAAATGGAGGAAAATCAAAGGACTTGGCATGCCAAGTTGAAGATAACTCTTTGGGTAGATAGGATCACTCCAAAGAGGGCAATTGGGAATTCACTATACACACTCATGTATGGAAGGGAAGATAAACTCCTTATTTCACTTGAGTTTCCATCCTTGGATCTTTCCCATCAGTTGTAATTAGTTGAGAGTGACAGCCTGGAAGTTAGGTATTTATAGCTAATAGAGCTTTAAAATTCAAGAGATCAAGCCATGGATGCAATGACTAGATACCAACAACAAACAAAGAAGCATTTTGACAAGAGGTCTACGTTAAAGAGCTTCTCAGAAGCTGACATTGTCTTGAAGTGAGATGAGGATCGAGTCAAGCCTAGAAGGCACACAAAGTTTGACACCTTATGGAGTGGCCCATATGTCATCATCCAATGCAAGAAACATAATGCTTTCCAACTCTCCAAGTTGGATGGTGAAGAGCTACATATCCTAGTCAATGGGATATATCTTAAACATTGTCACTAGCTTTCTTTTGCCTTGTACATAGTTTCCCAGTCTTTTCCTCATTTTCCCTAAGTGCTTTTATGCATGTGTTTAGTGTTTTTTAGCCTTTGTGCATGTTTTATTTATCATTTGGGGTAAATTTATATTAGTTCTTATGTTTTTACAATGCTATTACTAGATTTTCAAGCTATATCCTGACTCTATGCCCAATGGACTTTTAGGCCACCAGTCTTATCAAGCATAGCAGGCATGCTCTCCTATGAATCACCAAATGTGTTGACCAATTCTAGGTCTTACAAGACAAAAATTAGGCACCCCTCTTCTTTTTATTGCAAGATTATTTCAATCCAAGTTTTGGCTAGTTCATCCCTTAGTTGCCTTGTGTAATTTTTAATTGATAGGTCATTTTCCATGAAAAAATCAAGTGTTTTCCTTTTTTGCTTGCCAAGTGCTTTCGGGTCTGACAGACAAGAGTTGAATTGAAACTCAATTTGGTCTTGGATGCTTAAAAAGGCAATTAAATTAATTTAGAGGGATTTTAATTAGTAAAATAGACCAAGTTCAAAAGGATAAAGGGTCATTTTCAAAAAGTCTAAAGGGTAGGTGCCCTTATGGAGGGCACTTGAATTTGAAAAGAATAGCTTTTCAATTCTTATGAAAGGAAACTTTGGATGCCAAGTGCCCTTGCGAGGGGCAGGTGATGAGTAGGGTAGACATTTTCAAAATTCCAAAGGGCAACTTTGGACTCAAATTGCCCTTGTAGAAAGTAGCTGGTCAAAGTAAAGGGGCAAGGCAGAAAGCCTGAAGGGGACTTACCCTTTGAAAAAGCTGATAGGCCAAGAGCTAACTCCTTTAGACTTTTTCTAAAGGAAATCGAAGGGGGAAAACTTAGAAAAGGAAGAATTATTTTAGATAAAATGCCTGAAGGAATTCCTTTGGACATTTTGTCAAAAAAAATTTGACAGTTGAAGAAAGTTTGAAAAAATTTGGAAGACAAAAGTCTAAAGGGTAGGTGTCCTTATGGAGGGAACTTTCAATTTTTATGAAGGGTCACTTTCCCTTTAGAAATGTTCATTTGAAAAAATTTGAAGGAATTGGCCTTGGGGGTGATAGGCCTACAAACATCAATATTAAGGTGATAAGCTAGCCATTGAGATTTAAATGTCTGGTGATAGGCCCATGAATGTCAAATTCAAGGTGGTGAGATATCCATTGGGAAGTAATCAAAGAAGAATTATTTTGGAAAAAATGTTCGAAGGAATTACTTTAGACATTTTGTCTGAAGGAATGAAGGCCTGCCAAAAAAAGTGCAAAAGTGAAAACTCAAAAAAGGAAGAATTCATTCAATCAAAATGTCTGAAGGAATTTCTTTGGACATTTTGTCTAAAGGAATTCAAAATCCCAAGAGCTCGAGGAATGACTTAGTGAATAGCCAAAGAAAGGATCCTAGGAGGAAATTCATAATCATCGAGAGTTCTAATTACTAGGGAAAGGGGGAAAATAGAAAGGAAAGAGAAAATAAAGTAGGCAACCTCGAACGTGGCCATACACACATGAGCAAAATCTCAAAATCCTCTAAGAGGCATATCAAGTCAAAGCACAAAACCAAGGATGAACCAGACCAAGGTAAGTGGCACATGAGTCATCAATAGGAGAATTGAATACACTTAAGTGAAATAATCTCCACTGAAAACCAATAAAGGAATTGGTTATAAGCATTGAAGAGGAGTGGCCCATGTTTTATTATTTTACCATTAATGAATAATTGATTGTGCTCAATATTGAACAGAGCATGGCCTGGTCAACATATCTTTGGGATGGCCTTATCGATTGCTTAGAGAAATAACCCATACTCTTGCAGGCCTGGACATCAAAGGTAATGACTTAAGCACCTACAATATGACTTTCCAATATGCATTTAAAAAGAGATGGTGGTAGAATGGGCTTGTGGTCACTACAGGAGTGATTAATATCACATGTGTTTACTTCCCTTGACTAGTCAATGATCTATTTCCCAAGTTATCTATATAACTGTAACTTCTCATTTTGAAAAGGAGATCTCTTAACATTATATGGTGAATCCCTAAAGAAATTTACCTTGAATCAAAAGAAGCAATTTACCTCCATTTGAGTTGCAATTTTATATATGTCTATGGTCTCATCTTATGTTTAGTCATTTCCTTTAATTCTTTCATAAGTTTATACCAACATATCTAGTGTATTGTAAATCCTTTTCTGTAGGTCAACAAGAAGTGTCCAGCTTGAAACATAGGCGCATATGAACAGACTGTCCAATAGTTTGTCTTTTAAACACCTCTGGTAGTTTCTTCCTCCCTACACCTTCATAAGATCCCTTGTTGAAACATTGATGTAGTCAGTTTCTCATTCGAATGAAGTGTCTGTTGGCTTCTCTTTGGTGTAAAGTGTAAGTAAAATCTAAGTAGACCAACCAGTTTGCTGCATCACCACATTAGTTAGGTTCTATTTTTTAGTTTTTCTCTCTCTTTTCACCCCCTCATTATTACTAGTAGGAAATATAGGGCCTCAAGATGTATCAACAGGTGCTAACCCCTAGTCTAGAGATTCATCCCTCAAGTTTTCCACCCACAACAAGAGGAATTTTTTCATTGTGCCACGTGGAGGAAAAGCGCTGAGTATCCTTTCAGAGGGTGAAATCCATAGTGTCAATAATATGAATACAAAATTAGAACATGGTACAATTAAAAAAAAAATTACACACACAATTATATCTGATATGACTCTAGGTTATAAAAAAATCTCCTTTATTCCATATATTCTCCATGTGATGTATGAATCTTGCAAGATTATTCAAAAATCAGCGTTCTTGTGAACTCATGTTGACCATTATCTTCTTTTCACATCCTTGATTATGGAAAGCTTATATTAATCTCTTATGTTGTTCCTTATCAATCCATCTCAAAAAGAAAACATATAAACCTTTCCTAAAAAGAGTATTATCATAGATTTAATACCTATCGGCTCTCAATTTAACTATTCTTTTCTCTTTAGCATTTAGATGCCTTGGGCACTCTCTATGGGTCAATAACAAGGCAATATTTTAGTACCATTAATCAATAGAGATAATGAATACTACCAATGAAATATCTTTAAAATACTCTTTAGTAAGGCCTTTTGTGCAGCCTTTTTTCTAATCATCGACTCCCTTTACAATCAGTTAACATAAACCTCTACCTTTGTCTCACTTAGTGGACTTGATTTCTAAGTCATATTCTTGGACTTTGGTAATCCATCCACTCATTTTTAAACCAATATGTTATTGCGTCAGCATATTATTGACTACCATGTATGGTACCATCACCTATGTATGGGAATTCAGGATGTATAATATAAAATATTTCATACCTTTGACCACAACATAAGCTTATTTTTTTATGGGATAATACTTGAGCTTGTGAAAATTTAAAGAATATCTCATGAAAATAATAGATTATTTTATACTCTCTTCATTCTTTTTCATGAAAATTGTTGTCAACATATGTTAAGAATAGTAGCTATACACAATGAAGTCTTTCTTAAAGTTAGTCACCCTAGCATAGAATTTTTAATCTTATCAAAATATTTATTACCATCACCACTCAATTTTCACGACACATTACCTCTCATCATTTAGGAAATGTGTCTATAGGTTCATAAAAATTAGGTATAAATATTTTTAATAAATTTGCCTTATTGAGGAGTGTGTTCCAGGCTTCCTAGTATGAAAAGATAATTGTTGAATTATTTTTACTATATCAGAATGAATCTTACTTATTTACTTTAAAATTATATGGATTGCCTTCAATAATTTCTAGGATGGAATTCTTTGGATTCATTTATATTCCTTGATCTCGACATCTTTCAAAATCCATCTTGAGTTCTCATAATGATCTTCTCACTTTTTGAAAATAATGTGAGATCTTTGAGATATACCACTGTGATTTTTTTTATTCATGTCACTAAAATATAGGTCCATGTCCCTATGAAATGTGGCATCGGTAGACATGATTAAAAAAACATCCACTTATATTAAATGGTACCATATGAAGTTGTGAATGCAATAGTGTGTTGACCTTTAGGAATAATTTCTACGTGATTGTATCCAAATAAATTGTCAAGCATAGAATTATTTTATACCAAGCTACTACTTCTAAAACCTGATCTATTTTATGCAATGGATAGTTGTATTTAACATATGTATAATTTATATTATGTAAATAAAGAAGAATTTTAATTTCTCAACTTTTATTTCTCATAGTTACAATATTTGCTACCCAGATTAAGCGATGGATTGGTAAAATGATCACAAATTTTGAAACATTCTTTATTTTTTCATAGATATTACCAATGATATTGGGATTTTAAATCCTTTTTTTTTTTATTACAAAGGTTAACACCAAGTCTTAACGATATATTACACTTCATATCTTTAGGTTTAAGAAACTTCATGCTGGCATATCACCAAGTGAAAATATTCGAGTACAAGTTGAAAAGACTCACAAATCCCTATCTTTCTTCTTTATAGTAAAATTTACCAATGTTAATATATATCTACCCTTATTTACTACCGATGTTTAATTTTTTATATTTAATATATCCATTTTTTTCTTCTTGAATTCTCTTTTTGACATAGATGTCATGCTTATAGAGCAATTTTTCAAGTGATACCAAACTTTTAAGAATATTATTTCCCTTGAGTTCGATAGCCCTATCATCCTCTTTTACATCCTTGGCTTCATCTTAAGTTCTAATTATGACCCCAACTTCAACATTTATTTTGAATTTTTATTTATTGGCGTAAGAATGATATTCTCTATACGCTATATATCTCCCTTTGAAGTATATATTTTTGAAGTTACTAGTGTTTTCAAGGAAACTTATGATCTATTCATTATTATTAAATACACGTCAATGCTATGAATTATTGTGTAAATTTGGTCCATAGAAAATTTATATGGTGTAATTTTCCTCATCAATCTTTAAGTGAATAATTAGTAAAGAGGCAAATACATCTAAGGCAACATCCTTGGAATTATTTTCTCTAGGTAGCACGACTGCATAGAAGGCCTTAAAAACTTCAATAAAATCCCATACTTTGTTCCAAAATTTCCTCAAATGGTCATTTTTCACTTGATATTGATTTCATACTTGTTTGATAATTAGTTCATCATCACCTTGATCCCTTATATTCCTTATACCCATCTCCTCTAAAACTTGAAAAACTTCATATTTTACTATGTTGTTTGTGCATTGGAATAGTAACTTGTAGGAAAAAGGAAATAACTCATTAGTAGGGTAAATAAAAACAACTCTAACACCTACACATATAAGGAAATGGCTACCAGCAAACTCTCACATCCATGTATCATTAGTATTGACTTTAGTGAGTTTGGGAATATTCAGGTCTCTTCTAACATCATCATATATTTATCGTGTCATGTCTCTTCATATAAAATATCATCAAGAGGATCATATAATTTTTGTAATGTGTATGTGTTTTGAGCTCAGGTTCTAGTCTTTTTTTATCCCTTTCATCAGAATAATAGATTGAAACCAATCCACTTATATTTTTCCTCTTACATCTCTATAAATTTATTTTGCTCAATAACATTTCATAGGTTACAGGAATGTTTGCAATTAGGATTTAGTCATTTTGATTCTCTTTTAAAGATAAGAAACCAAATGTAACTGGGCATATTTAATATTTATAATAAAAGGTACTATCTTTGTCCCCATAAAAAAACATCAACCAAAATTCTTTGTACATGTAAGCCTAAGTGCATGAACAACTTTAGTGAACATTAAATTATCAAAGTCTCTAGAGTCTATGATATAGTTACTAAGATTGAGACTTTCAATATAAAGGGATACATGAAGGTTTCTAAATTTTAAATATTAGGGTAGAGACATCCATTAGATTTTGATAATTTGAGATATATTGGACTATGGGAATACCCTTGGATGCATGTCCAAGGTTAATAGGATTATTTCCAAAAATGAATTTGACTAATCTCTTAAGTTAATATGGAATAATCATTTGGTATTAATTTTGAGACATATAAATTTTATATTTATTCACATGATCAATTATGTGAAATGCGGGTAAACTAGAAAAGGTTAAATCTTAAGAATCTCTATTAGTTTAAAACATATTTTGATCATGTTTTGGTGAGGAACTACGATTTTAAAGATTTATAACATGAGATAAAGATTTGGTGATTTACCCTTCAAGGCAAAGTTTTCTATTATGCTTGTGGGCTTCATTCAATGTACATGGTAATACATTAAGAAAATCATACAAAAAATACATGCTTTAAAAGGTAGTGCTTCTGAGTATTACATCAATACACTCAATGTAGAGGGTCTAGATACAAGTAGTTTATAATTACACTATCAATTCAACAAAGTAAGCATTATTTTTAAGAAATAATTTTCATGGTATGATATATTACAATAACATAGGTTGTTGATTAACAATAATATATATGATAGATATTTCATGGGAGAATAAAATAGTCCAAATTACCAAAAGAGGGTACATAATGTAGTTAGGATTTCTCTTGCCATTTTCCACATTAATCTAAAGGTTGACAATTTCACTTTTTAATGATAAGTACACCACCAAGGTGAAAAAAATTTGGCCTTCAAAAGTTAGAGGCTAGTTCAAATTCCATTATCATGTCAAAGAATGGAAATTATCTTCAACCAACTCCTTAAAAATAATATATTTTCAAGTTTTGGATCTTTATTATGGAGATTATTACTAGCTAAAGTGATGTTCCTTGTGACTTCCATAAGGATGTTATCTAGTGGGATATAAGGAAATTTGTATTAGCCCTGAATATCATAGACTATAAAATTGTGCCATTATTTGGTTGTACAAAAGGAACCACCCTGTTGGTTTTGAAGAAACATTTTTATTCTATATGTCCTCTATCCTCCTAAAATATATAAAATCAAAATATTTGAGAAATATAAGGAGGATTATTTTTAAAATGATTTGTTTATTATTTAAACTGCAAGAATGACAAACAAGTAACATGATTTATTAATTAGAAAATTCATAATCTAGATAAAATTATCAATCAACCAATTTTAACAGACTCATTTCCTATCTTCATCTACATTTTAATCATTATTGGGCTTCCCTAAGGATATGTATAAATTTTATTATGGATGTAAGCTATGGTAATCTTGGGGTATTAGTAAGATAAGACAAGAATAATTTTTTTAAGGAGCTCTTATGGTATTGTCCTATGAGGAATACAAGATTTGACTAGGATATTTTTGTAGAAACTAGGTCCTTCAACTTCTAAGGGAATTCTTCCCCACAAGGTAAACTTGGTAATCAAATAAATCAATGTGAGGTTTGGGTAAAATTAGTTTCTATTGACACCACTCAATTTTAGAGGAATTCGTAACTAACATAAATATACTCATGATCAATAGTTTTTTGGTGGGATGATAAGCCAATCTAAAGTAGAAGAGGAGGCCACATATTGTAACTAGGATTGCTCTTGTTATAACATATCCACATCCTAAATACTAGGAATACACCTATAACGGTATTTGAAAATGTCCTTGATGATAAATTCATTATTAAGCTGATAAAATTTGATCTTGAAAAGTTAAAGATTAGTTCAATTCCCCATGGCACATCTAAGTAGTTTAATTTTTTATAAAAAATAACTCCTCCAAAATTAGATGTTTCAATTTTTGTGTGGATGTAATGGAGATTTACAATGTTTTCAAGTAGTTAAATATTATGTCACTAAAATAAATGGACATTGTATATAAGCATATCAAAACATATGAGAGGGTTCATGTATAAAGAATTGTTGATACAAAAATGAAAGTAAATTTTTATTAAAATAAGGTAGATATGGATATTATAATTACAATTTAGTGCGTGTACTAGAAATCATACTTCAAACCTCCTGGGCCCAAATTCCCCATTATTTTTCTCCTCAACCTGGTCACAATGATTTTTTTCATTAAGAGTAATCAATATAATTCTTTAGATAAAAAACTTAAATTTTCTAACACTTTGGAAATATTTTATAAGTTCATGATTTTTTGAGATTGTAACAAGTTGTCATACTTAATGATGTATGAAACATGCCTAGCTCTAGATGTATTGATATATTTAAATTATGAGCCACCCCTATATATAGATGGTTTGATTCAGACAAAATTCACAAACTAAAATGCTTCTCAACATGGTCTCACGCACAATTTATTAAGTATATTTTCTAGTGATGAAGCATTGGAACCAATTCCTCAACATAAACAATGAAGACAAAAATAATCTAGTTTGTAACTGAAGGTTGGTAAACTTTGAATGGTTTTAGATAAATCTCAACACCAATCCTATGAAGGAGCTTAAATAATGAAGCGAGATCAACAAATGTCTCAAATTTACTTATGTTAATTATTCTATTATTTATATGCCATGAAAAATATGACTAAAACCATTTACTCCACTGCAATTCAATTGTAGAAAGAAAGTTCATTTTACTTACAAAAATTCTTTAGTATTTTGTTGAAGATAATAACTTTATCTTTATTTGTGAGCAAGATCATGGGATCTAAGATTTTTTTGGAATGTTACTTGTTAGGTGGGCAATGTACACTCTAGTATACAAAGTTTGTAAAATAATATCTATTTTGACCATGATAGAACATTTTGTGTTGAACTAATAATCATGGGGTTAGTTTTAATCTGATGTATTTGTAAATGTAACCACCAGGTAGTTATGGCCAAGAAGGTATAACTCACATACATGTTTTTGTTATTCACTAGATAATTAAAAGGTCAATTTTGGTCCTAAGTCAATCTTGAGTCTAAGGGGAAAGCCTTTGACTTGGCCTATATGACATGGAGGTCTCGAAGGCAGAAATGGTAGTTGGAGCTTAAGAAGTTGCATATTCAATGTCAAAAAGTTGCATTTTTGGACCCATCACTGCAATATGTCTAATGAATTATTATTGAAGGTTCCACCTAAGTTCTTTAGGGAATGATTAGAGGGCTTAACGAGGTAGGTGAAGGATCTAATAGTTTGATTTAATGACTTACACGTTTTATTTATGCATGTTTGAACTTAGGCTAAAAATTGTATTTTTCTTATATTGGGAAGGGTGTTCTTGAGGCCAAAATGGGTGTTTATCTTGTAGATCGAGCCTAATTTGAGGATAATAACATGGTCCTAGATGTTATTTTCTCTCTATAAATGTGTTAGCAATGCCAATTTTCAGTGAAGATGAGGTATTTGCATATTGGCACTTTACTTAGAGCTAGTTTTTTTGCTTGAACTTATTGTTAATATTTTTATGGTTGAATGGAAATTAATTTGTTTTTCCACATTTTAAAACACTCTTTCTCCCTTTTTTCACCCACTTTATATTAAATTATGTTTTAAGTGTTTAAGGTGATTTAAAGGCTAGAATAGGTTTGTGATACTATCAAAGACCAGTTGTCAAAATAAATTGTAGGAGGCCTAACACCCTTAAGGGATAGGCCTAAAAATAAATAGAAATATTAATGGGAGTTGACTTAGGTATATATAAATAAATGGGGAGTTGAATTATGTTAGGAGTGAGGTGTTGAAGGGTCAAAAAGTAGTCTCAAGAATGTGTATTAGGCCAAATAGCCGTTGAAGGGAAAAAGTGCAAGAAAGTGTAAATTAGTGTGGATGCCTTTGAAATTATATTGAGTGGGTTGAATGAAGGTTGGATAGGTGGATATAAGAGATACAAGAAGTGTTATTTAAAGAATTAAATAAGAGGAAGGCATCTAGGTATAGCCAAGACCAGGGAATGTATAGTGAGAGAGTGTGAATAGTGAATGATAAAATGGGTATGTCTGAGTAAATACTAGACTCATGATGCATTAGTTAATGGACATTCCTAATAACAAAATCCTTAACTAGAAGTCATCTCACTTTTATATTCTATAAATAGGATTTAGATTGATGGTGATTTTGTCCTTTTTATATGTGAAGCTTGTAAACACATGTTTTGGCCTTTATTTATCTTTTGATTATATGTTAAAAATTTGACTACATAAATAAGAAATAAGAATGTATTGTCATATTATGAAGAAATAAATATGCAAACATTTATCAATTGACTTTTTGAAATGTGGTTCAAGTGCAAAGACTTAGCAAACCAAGTATTTTATTTTTCCAGCATTATTGGTTAAGCTTGACACAAATTGTGTTAATAATTATTTTGTTTTAAGTTGTTTATGCATCTATGTCATGGTATACACAAATTACATAGATATAATTTTATCCCTTTATATTCTAATTTGAAATTCACACAAAGCTAATTTGTTTGAAGAATGTTGAGTCTAGTTCAAGTCATTATGTATGCTTTTTTATCATTATCACTATGTTTATTGAAAATGGATTTGTAGGTTACAAACAACATTAGATACACAAAAAAACATGTTATCAAACCTATTGTCAAACTAGTTTTCAAATCTATTTTCAAGACATTAGTCAAACATGTTATTATATATACAAGCCCCAAATCCTATTGTGTTGAATGTCAAGCTAAAAGATATTTAATCTATTATTTGTAAACTTGAGGTTGTTCAAATGAATTATAAACCAATTGTGGATAAAATATATGTTTGTACTCCTATTTTCAAGTCTACACCTCTTGTGCAAATTTGGAAGATAATAAAACTCAATAAACATCATGTTACTCTAAGGATTATAAGCAAAGTTCTTATAAAAAAATGTCAAGCTGAGTCTTCACCTATTGGTTAATCATGTGAAATTCAAACCTCGAATTTATCAAGTCATCCAAACTCAGCTTGTACTAAATCTAGTGAAGTCCAAACTTATTCTCATTGTGTACATCGAGGTCAACCCTCTACCCATTGCTTTGACCTACATCCTTTTATATAATGGAAATGATCAGCTTACTCATCATTCAATCATTTTTATCTGTGAGATCCACCTATAGAATTTATAATCCTTCTAGATAGTGATCTAAGGTTCGTTTATTGTCCAAGTCCTATAAGAGAGTCTAATTCACTCTTTGAGATGGTGATTTGTCTACTCATGATGTTATAGTTGATCATATTAGTGTTGACCTTGATTCCTGATCTAAAATATGGATCTAATTTACTAGATATTTTGTTTAGTTCATTTCCACTATACTTCATTATGTAGTTCCTACATTTAAAACATTATGTAAGACATTTACTCAAGCTTGTTCATGTAAAATTAACAATTAAATTAAGTTATATTGGTAAAATTAGTGTTGAGGTGGTAAAAAGGCCTATTATATTGATGAAGTTAGCAACTTTTAGCCTTTGAATCTAAGGGTTTCACCATTGACTAAAAATGGGTATAAGAGTGGTTGCAAATGCTTCTTCTTCTTGGCAATGATTGTTTGAAATATTTTGTGGGTTCTAAGGTGAAAAGGCATAAACACAGTATCTACAAAAATTAAAGATAATCAGAGAAGTTGACAAATTTTGAAGTTGGATTAACATTCTAGTTTGCAATTTTGGTTAATGTTGTCTCATTATATCCTAGTTTGAATGGTTGTTCTAGTTATGTTTGATGACTGCATGAGGTGTATAAGAAGTAAAATAAATCATGTGTGCAAACTTTGGATAGTTTAATAATTAAAGATCTATCTATGAAGATAATTTTTGGTAGTAACTTATATAATTTTTGAATTAAATAGAATAAGAGAAGTACAATTGCCTCACCCATTGGAGTTTTTCCCACACCAGGTCTTTCTAGGTCATATAGTGTTTTCATTTTATGCTTTGGCTTCTCCTAAGCTTCTATTTATATATTCAATATGTTGTACATTACATTTATAACACTTCTTTATCTCTATTTTAGCATTAAAAATATTCTAGAACACTCTTCTATTAATCATATGTTGAACTAGGAGTACATGATTTGTGTTGGTGAATATTAGTGTGGAATATCCACCTAGTTTATGAATCACATTGGTATCATAATTAGTTTAGTATTAGTGTCATTTTGTGTGTTTGTGACTATATTTTAGTATATGCATGTCACAATAATAAGAGGAGCTAGTGGTCACACTATCCTATTTCTATTTGAATAAGTAATTTCCACAACTAAGTGGAAGTAATGGATTAGAAGTATGGTTCATTCTAATGAAAAACTACCTATACATTAGAAGAGAAATTTTAAAATATTGAAGGAGTGGCTACAATTTCTATTTTATGAGAAAGATTGATTGATTGTAGTCCATCATGTGTATTCTCATAGAGAAAATTAGTGTTTTTATAGAGACATTAAAATCAAGGAGGATTCTCCCAAACATGAGAAGATGGAATAACAACCCCATGCAAACTAAGATCCACCTTCTTTCAAGGCTAAGGAAAGATAGATATTTATCCATATGAAAACATATAAATGTGGAGAGGCTAGACCATTATCTAGCCCAACTAGAAGTATATTTTAGTTTACATTATATTAATGAGAGCAACCAAATTTATTTTGCAAGGTTAAAATTAACCAATCATGATTTAACTTAATTTGAAAGTTATGTTCATACCTTAGTTCTTAATAATATTCCTCCTATTACTAATTGGGGTGATTTTAAAATAATAATCAAGAAGGATCTTTATATTATTTATTATGAGGAAGAGAGGTCCATGTATGGTAGATATCTTAGGTAAAATTAAAGCCCGAGCATGCAGGAGTATACAAGTGAGTTCCACATGAAGACTGTCTAAATGGGAAAAGATATAAGGGACCATGACATCTTTATGAAGTATGTTGGTGGGTTGCATAGCCTTTCAAGGAGACCTGACTTCTTAGCCTAGTGTATGAGTGTAAATAAGGCTTTTTATAAATCTCAATACTTGAATATGGAGAAGAAAAATAAGGCTACATTTACCTCTCAAATCACTGCAAAGAAACAAGTGGATTTAAACATAAGGGTAAAGTAAAAGGTCAACATAATGATACATTTGTTTCTAAGAAGGATACTACAAGGAATTGTGGGCATTGTGATGTTGATAGATATTTCAAGGAAAATTATTAAAGTTACATCCAAAATTATCTTTGTTTTTGAACAACAAAAAGAATAAGGCCATGACCACACTCAAAGGTGAAGACATTGGTTGTAGCTCTGATGTGGATGAGAGTTTGTGTTTTACTTTTGTAAATAAAAAGGTATGTTTGACTAGTAGTAATGCTAAAAAAAGTGAAATTTATAATATTTTCCATATTAAAATTTAGATGAAAAAAAGTGGATGCTCTTTTTGATACTTGCTCACCAAAACAAAGAACAAGGAGTTAGTTGAAAAATTTAAGATAGAGAATTACAATCATCCAAGCTTGTATGCTTTGGGTTTAGTGAATAAAAGTGTAGACATCAAGGTAACTAAGCAATGTAAAATTAAGTTTGGTTTTAATGAACATTTCATTTATGAAGTTATAGTGGACATTGTGCCCCTCGATGTGTGTGGTGTAGCATTTGGTATTCCTTATTTGTATATCTAAGATTTTATCTTCTTGAGGAGAGCCAATCAATACCATTTGATGAAAAAAAAGGCAAGAGATACATCATTTAATCCTAAAAATGTGATTCTAATATATCTTTGGTAAATGTCTTTGAAGCTAAAAGGCTTGTTAATGCAAGTGGGAAGTTTTCTTTACTTCTTTTGAGTTATATTCAAGATAAAGAAGTGGTTTAATAAAAAGCTTATTGTAGCATGCTTACTATAAAATAACACAAGAATATGGGAAAATTATTGTAACCGTTCAAGAAAGTCTTCCATAGGCATATGGGGTTGTTAATGGTGAGACCTATTGATCACAAAATTCAATTACTATTGAATAATCTACCTCCAAATCATGGGTTGTATAGGCAGTCCTTGAAGGATGTCAATGAGGTAAAACAAAAGTTACAGTCTTTAATTGGTCAAGGTGTATATCCTAATACTTCTCCATGTGGTTCTTATATATTTTTAGTACTTAAGAAACATGGTTCATGTATAATGTGTGTTGATTATAGAGCACTTAACAATATAACCATTAAGAATAGGTACCTATTCTACAGATTGAATATCTTCTCGATCAACTTCAACATGCCAAAAAATGTACTAATATGGATTTAAAATTTGAGTATCACCAATTGAAGGTTAAAAAAGAGGACATTTGGATGACAACATTCAAAACAAGGAAAGGTTGTATCAATAGTTGGTTCTACCTTTTAGGATATGAAATCCAAAAAGCTACCTTTATGTAAATGAAAGATATAATGAATCCATTTATTGATTCTTTTGTCATTGTGTATTGGATGATATTTTTTTTTCAGCAAAACTTTTGATGAGAATATTGATCATTTAAAACAAGTTTCAAATTTTTTGAGGGAGACCAAGTTAGTGTAGTGTTGAATGAGAATAAATGTGAGTTTTTCATGAAAATTTCATCTTTTGATTATGTACCAATTCACCTTCATTCATATATGACAATTAGACTAGTCCTTGATGATAACTTGAAAATTGATCAATCTTGGTGAATTATTGTGCACCTCAAATCTGGTGAAAAACTTCATCAATGCATGATATTGGGTACCAGTTTCACAACATTATATTTTTGAACACATGATAGTCCATATAGAAGAGTCTCATACCAATTTTATTTGGCATTGGGATTACCAAGAAACCATAAATAAAAAATCTTGGCTTAATTTTTCCTTGATCAAGTCGCTCTTAGATCTAGCATAAAACTTCATCATTCTCACAAATGGACCTATAGTACTCTAGAATATGTGTAACAAGGGATCCAAGAAACAAATTGATCTCATGTTTTACTATGCATAATGTGTGTGTAAAGCCTTTAGATCTTCAAATGAGTATCCATATTATTGTATTAACTTGTCAATCTCTTATTACTATAATGATTGAGTGGAATGACAAACTATCAATACTCGCTTTTCCAATTATGCATGTGATTTTGGACAAATTTTGAGTATCACAAACTCTTACATTTAGAAAATGATCTTATAGCATTTATTTTTGGATACTAATGTGAGTTTAGTCTTTGGAAGTGACTCTAAGATGTTGACAATGTAAGCTTTGACATGAACAATCTACCACCATGGCTTGGCTTGATATGTAGCATCACCATCATACACATATAATCTTCAAAGCATACTCTTACACACCTCTAGTTGTGTAATGTCACTTGTGACTTTGACATCCATGGGTTTGACTACATACTTGGAAATGCAAAGTTTATTAACCTTTACATCCTTCCCCTATTAGAACCATCCCAGATAGTAGTTGGTCAGGGATATGATTCAATAGTAGGGCTAGTCTTTGGGTAATAATTATTGTAATTATGTTCTATAGTGTCCCATCATCAATGATGACATTAAGAATTACCCCTTAACCCAAAACTTGGTGTAAAAAAACCACCCTTGTCATCAGAAATGTCTATGGTACTAATATTGGTGCCCAAACAATTAACATTTAGATCAATGTCATCCACTTGTGTGGGAACTCATGTAGACTACATAACAAAATATTGCTGTGTAGTATTATAAATCATTGTGTGAGATTGTGCAATGGTGATCAAACTAATTGTCACTTAAGTTATTATTTCCTTTGTGACACTAAAGGTAGTAGATCCTTCTAGTGTTGCATAACCTTCCTATGATTCTCTCTCCTCTATAACATGTTTTGCTCAAGAAGTTACCTATTCAATGTAAAAAAAATGTATTATTGGACTCGTCACTGTAACTTATCCAACAAATTATTCTTGAAGGTTATACATGAGTGCTTTAAGGTGTGATTAGAGAGATTAAAGAGGTATGGGAAGGATCTGAAAGTTACCATAAATGAATTGTAGGTTTTATTTTACACATTTTTGAACTTAAGCTAAAAAATGTATTTTTATTATATTGGGAAGGGCATTCTTGAGGCCAAAATGGGTGGCTAGCTTGTTGATCAAACCTAATGGGAGGCCAATAACTTGGTCCTAGATATTATCTGCCCCCCCTCAAACATGTTGGTAGTGCTAGTTTTTGGTCAAGATGAGGTATTTGTATATTGGAACTTTACTTGGAACTAATATTTTTTGCTTAAACTTATTGCTAATCTTTGTATGGTTGAATGGAAATAAATTATTTTTCACCTCTTGAAACACTCTCTCTCCCTTTTCTCATCCACATTTGTATGAAATTGTATTTAAGTGTTCAAGGTGATCTAGAGGATAGAATATGTTTATCAAAGATCTATTGTCAAATATTATTTATAAGAGGCCTAACACCCTTAAGGGATAGGCCTAGAAAGTAATAGAAATATTAATGGGCATTGACTTGGGTCTAGAGACCTCAATGGGGAGTTGAATTACATCAAGAGTGAGGTGTTGAAGGTGATGAAAGAGTGAGGTGTTGAAGGGTCAAAAACCAATCTCAAGAATGCATATTGGGCCTATTAGGCCAAATATCCCTTGAAGGGCAAAAGTGAAATAAAGTGTAAAGGAGTGTGTGGGCCTTTGAAAGTATATTGAGTGGGTTGAACGAAGGTTGGATAGGTGGATATAAGAGCTAGAGGAAGTTTTATTGAAATTATTAAAGAAGAGGAAGGTATCTAGGCATAACCAAGCCTAAGGAGTGTATAGTGAGAGAGTGTGAAGATTGAATGAGAAAATGGGTATGTTGGAAGAGAGTAAAGGTGATGAAAGAGCATCAAAAAATACATGTATAATATATGTTTACAATACTCTTAGGTAATTATTAAGACCTATAAACTAGGCTAGTTTAGTAAGTTTAATTTCAATGAGTAAGAGAGAATCTGAGTAATATAAGTAAACTACCAATCTTGGTTTAGAATATAACAAAGTGATAATCATAAATCCTAATGAGGAAGAACCATACAAGACCAACCAAAGATCTTAAAAGGACAAAAATATCATTTTTGAAGAGGTTAGAGCATATGTTATATGTTTGTCTCAATTGAGGACTTTGTAAATGTTTTATTTTTGTACATAATAAATATTTTTGATTCTTATTAAATTTTTTTTCATTGTATTTTACTTTTATAATATGATTATAATCTTTTCATATTGACTACAAGATTAAATCTTAGTTATATTCGTGAAACCCTTAGGAATTCTATATTTTTACTATTACAGTCATTTTTAAAGGCTTATTTACACACAAAATTTTTTATATTAACTCAATTGGACTATTGTAAAATTTTAATAGGTTTATTAACACCAATATACATGTGTTATATGATATAAAATCCCAATGATCTCTATGAACTATCAATAATTAGCTCTTGACCTACAAAATTTTTGAGTAAATTTGAAGTAAGGGTTTCATGGGTAAAACACCTCTAAAAATCAAATGATTGAACAATAAGGTATAAAAATTTGTAATAAGATGGGGAATTTATCTCATAACTTATTACAAGTATCATTAGGTTGATAATATGTTTGAAATTGTAGGTACATAGGACTATTTATTTGTACATAAATGGAAAACCATTTTTTAAAAAGTTGTGCATAAGATAAGATGAGTTTTTGTTCAATTTGAGTTATATAAAATTGGGTAAAGGTTGGAACATGTTATAATATATAAAATACTACTATAAATATAATTTTTAAGAGCTAAACACTCTATTTTGATAAATTTCCTTATTGGAACAACAACTAGGTCTAGAGACATAAAAAGTTAAAAAGATAGAATTTGAGAATGAAAGCTCAATCTCTTAGAGACCTATAGTTGGTGATTTATTGTAAGATTTGAAACATACATAAATTATAGGATGAATCGGGGTAATTTTTTGCCTCACTAGGGAAAAAAATGAATGTAAAAAAAGAAATTTTTACGTTTGATTTGATTTTTGTTTTGGGTGCCACAAGGAATGTCATCACATTATTAATGTGATCATGTTATTTATTTTAAATAATGTGATCATGTTGTTTAATAACACAATAACATTATTTATAGGTAATTATTGAGCCATAATTAAATAATGTGATCATGTTATTTAAATAACATGCTCGTGTTATTGGAAATGTCCACAAAATTATTCCCTAACTCTATGCACATACCCCAAAGAGTGTGGTGACATCACTAAATATAATTATTGATGATTTGAGTGATAAAATAATAAAAATATAGGATTTATTTGTTAATTAATAATTGGAATTATATATAACAAATTTACATGTAGCCTTGGAACTTACTCCTAGCACTATTGATGTTAGCACAAGCTTGGATGTGAAATAACAATAATCTTCAGTAAGATATAATGACATGAATCCTATTGAATAAATATATGTATAATTTTTATGATAAATTACTTATATTATAATTAATTTCAAGAGAGTTAAAGACAATAAACAATCTAAGCAACATATAGAGTGTGCTTTGTGAACTCAATAAAAACAATTCTTGACTTATGCAAAACTGTTGATGAAATGACAAAGGTAATGAACCTGCATTTCAAATACAATGATTTTGAAATATGATAGTATATTTGGTGCTATAACTAATTTCATAATTTTTAAATTAAATAAATCAAGGTGGAAGAACAAGGTATTGTTGTGTAGACTACAGAGGGAGTGAAACCTAAAAGTGGGCATCTTTCTAAAAGAAAGTATTCTTAATTAAAACATAATCTATTTTCCCATTGTAATTTTGTAATATTATATGGATATGAATGTATTACCTTTTTTTAACATTAAATTCAATTAAATGATTAAAAATTGAAGAAGCAAACAACGAATGTAAGAATAGAAGAAACATTTGTTGGGAAAGAATGCCAAGAGTGATTGACATTCAAAGAATGACCACCAAGTTTGGAAATTTGTAAACCTTGTGTTTTAGTCTTATCTTATGATTTGGGTTTTAAAATTTTGTACATATGAAGACCAAGTTGATATACTACACTAATGTTAAGAAACCAATAATTTGCAAAATCCCACTATCATATATGTGTTGACTAATGACCGAATGCTTATATTTGTTCATTTTATTCCAAAACTCTTCCAAATCTATTTTACCACTCCTAAAATCAACAAATTATAGGATTATTGTCTCCAAAGTGGATATGGGTTCAAATCTCATGTATATATGTTTCATTTTTGGAGGCTTAATTATGTGGATGGCAACTTCTTTAAGCTTATAGGATTTTGATGGGCATAGTTAGAATGAAGAATTTTTTTAGGTGAATTAAAATAAGAGGATATGGTGGTCATAAATATATTATATTAACCCATTGAAACTATCCCAAGTGGCTACATAGTCTAACATAATCTTTGAAGTGCTTGAGACACACCAAAAACATGAAATACACTAAAATGCTTGAAACTAGATTAAATTTTTAGATAATAGCAATAAAATGCTCTATGCATTGAGGGCATTTGAGTAGTAGTTTTTGGGTGATAAATAATATTTGAATTGGGTGAAAATAATGGAAAATATAATGGGAATGATATGGTTCTAGACTAGTGACCTTAGAGAAAAGCCTTAATTGGAAAGGACATAGGTTAGACTCTAGAATAAAATAGTTCTAAACTAGTGCCTTATCCATTAGAATATAGAGTAATAAATAATTACATGAGGAATTTAACATAATGAAATGAGGAAGGAGAGTTAAAACAAAAACAAAAAAATGGAAACAAACTAAAATCCTAACTCACCTATATACATGTGGGGGGAAAATTGATGTAGGAACATCAAAGGTGTACAAGCAATATTGAATCGCCAAAAAAGGTAGGAGGTTGCACAGTTTAAATTAAAATTCTTAGGAAATATTTATTAGTTAAAAAGGGTTTTTGGCTCATAAGAGAACTAATTTTGGTTCAGTAAGAGTTACAATAGTTTTCTAAAATCATAGGGATCACATCAATCACATTGGGGGTCATATGGTCACATTCCCATATAACAACTCCAAGTTGGTTTGTATTGGTGGTCACATTTATATTCCCTCACAACTCCAAGATGTGATGTTTGGATCCATGTGCACATCATTTCATAAGTCTTTCATTTCATAGGGACTATATAATCTTTATGTCAATGGCCACATTATTTCCCTAAGTTTATAAGTCTATGAGGGACTTTATATTTTATACATTCATTTTCACAAATAAGAACTCTTTCTAAACCCAGAAATATATGAATTATTTTACAAAGTCTAATGGGTATAGAATAAAAATGTCATAGTCATAATTATTCATAGAGGCCTTATCTTGTTTGCAAGTCTAAGTCATGGCAGGGTCATGGGTGCATGACCAATTTCAAATTGGAGTTCATAACTCAAATGAGTCTATGACAATCCATATAGCAATCACATGAGTCTGGGAACCTAATATTTCAACATGTATCACAATCATGAGGGTCACAAGATATAGTACTAGCCACAATGTAACATGAATGTATTAAAATATTTCAATGGATTTAAATGATTCATAGGTTAGCAAAAATAGAGGCCGTAATGTAAAGAAATAGAGCACGATGGATCATAAGGTGAATTTAATAATTCCATGAGTCCATAGAGATTTTTAATACCATGAGAAAGGCTTAGGAACTATTTATGTAGGGACCCATGATCTTTCCACATAATACTTATCATGTGTAGCCTACAATCACAATTTTTAATTTGGTCAAAATAATGAAAGAACAACATATAGATCTTTGGATGGTCAAAATTTTTGCATCAAAGAACAAAATTAGGCATTTAAGGTCTCATTAGAAATATCTAGAAGAGAAATTTTAGTTAGTTGCCTCATAAATTTCAACCTAAACATGTTGTAAATATTACAAAAAGATAATCTAAGAATCACTGACAATTATAAGGAAAGTTCAAGAAAGTAAAAAGCGGGAAAAGTAGTGAAAAGATCTCATGTAATCATTAAATGGGATTTTTTAGGTAGTATATATGGGACATAAATAAATTAGTTGTGGGTCACATTGGAAATGTTAACATCAAAATATTAAGAGGTCAATATTGGAAGGGTTCAGTAAGGAAGGGAGATCTTAGCAAAAGGTAGATCTTTAAGCCTGCAAGTAGAGAACAAAGATTAAAATAGAGGGGCCACATATCATAAAAGGCCATAATAGAGATCCAAAAGAGAGGAGTTGTAGAGTTTGTAAAAGAGAGTGAATGTAAATCCAATAGAGGCTCAAAATTAGAGATATATGGGGATAGAGTAGGTGAAAAGAGTCACTATGAATGAAGTTGTTATTAAGGCTTTATTTCATTAAATAAATAAAGAATACATATTGTTTTATGTTGTGTGAATCTAATTTCATGGCCAAGGGACCCCCATTACTAGGAATCCTTACCTTTAATTACACCAAGTTATCTTAGACTAGTTACATGAGTTTTTCTTAGATGTGATAATGTCTTGTAAGTAAAGAAGATCCATGTGATAAAATTGTGAGACTCTTTTCTTTTAGTTAACTACAAGTTATGACAAAAAATCTCATATTTGTTGTAGGTAAGAGAAAGTCTTATAAGAGGAGAGAGTTGTGTGAAAGGGACATAGAATCTTGATTGAGTCTATTGTATATTTAAAAAAATAAGCATTGTTTATATCAGTGACGGGTTGTGAAACATAAGCTTGCATTTGACAAAGGGTAAGATTGTCACAAGCATGTGAGAATTCATGCAAGTGTGAATAAGGTAGTGGAATAAAGGCTCTTATTTTAGTCCAATGTATACTTTGAAAGATAATATTTCTTAAATAAATTACAAGTTGTGAAAAATAATATTATTTTTGGAAATGAAATGGCATATAAAAGAGGAAGTTCATAGTAGTATAAGACCTAGTAGAGATGTTGAAGGAATTCCATGAAAGATTAGGATGGAACAAGTGGAGAATATGTTTTAATTATGAGTAAAAAATATGAATAATAAATGATGATGGGGTGGTTTTTCCTATAAAAAAGGTTGGATGCTTTGGAGAGAGATGTAAGTGAAGTAGAAGATTCCAACAAAGAAAAGAGACCAATAAAAGGTGAAGGTGAAGGAAAGAGTTGAGTCCACTTGAAATATTATTATTTTTTGTGGTAAAGAGAGAAAAAATCTCATGAAATGGATTTTTGAGTTAGAAATTTTATTTTAAGAGGAAAACATTGTAGATCCAATGAGGGTAAAAATTACATGAAAGAAGTTATGTGGACATGCAATTGTGTATTGGAGAGACCTCCAAAATAAGAGACAAGAGAAAGGGAAAAAAATGTTGAATAGTTGAAAACATATGGTTTCCAGTTTTATGGATCACGTTGTGCATCCAAAATTGTAGAGATAATGGTGGAATAAGATCTAAGAATTGAAAATTGAGAGAGAGGTGAAGAAGATTGCCTTGAGGCAATCAGAAAAGGATATTTCCAAATGATCAACTCAAAGATACAAGTGAATAGAATAAGGTTGATTTGAGAATAAATCATAAAATGAGATCTACAAGTGAGAAGCCCAAGTATGTTTTCAAGAGAATCAAAGAGAGAAATTTGTAAGTAACCCTTAAAGGAAGAAATCTTCATGGAAGAGGATGTGGAAGTAATAAATTATTCACCAAAAAAAAAGAAACCCATTATTTGATGATGGTAAAGAAATTATAGAATCATTTAAGTGGGAATAGGTTGTCATCATTAAAGGATAAAGATACTAAAATTGATATTTCTCTTTTATAAAGAATAAGCTCATGTTTTTTATTAAGGAAATAATGAAGGTAAAATAAGTGCAAGTGAATGAACATAATGAGTGTGTAGTTGAAGGCCAGTATAGAGAAATAAAATAGTTTGAAGAATGATGTAAAAATAGTAATGGAGATTTTTGATAATAGAGCTTTTGAAGTCCATTATGCGAATGAAATCCAAGAGGAAAATGTGAGCAATAGATAAAAGTTAGAAAATGTGAGCAATAGATAAAAGTTAGAAAATGTGTCCTTGAGGCATGAATAAGCACTAGAAAAATTATTTGTAGGATTTATTAATTCCCTTAATGTGGGTGATTTAAGTACATGTCCAACAATGATGAAGATAACAAAGAAGAGGATAAATTATGGTTTGATCTAGTGTGCTGATATGCATAATAGACAACATGAAGACGTGGAAAAATATATATTTCATTTAAAGCAATTTTATGTGGGAGAGAAGACTCACAAAGGAGATTGGATAAGTGAAAAATGTCATTCCCATGACATAGAAGGAAAAAAAGAGAAAGAGGGAAATTGAAATCAGCATTGTGTTGATGAAAATGGCGAAAAAACAAAGAAAAATATAAAGAGTTGTTGTCACTATAAAAACTAAGCATTGTTATGAGAAGAAATCAAAATGATGAAGGCTTTGATAAGCCTAAGCTTGGGGGAAATCAATCTTATAATATGAATATGGATGGAGAACCTATGGGGGCTATAAAGTCTCATGTTTTTAAAGTAACTTATGGCTATAGTATATGTTGATGTGTAGAAATTAAGATAAAGGAAACATTCAAAAAGGTCTTTCGAGGTGAAGAGGTGAAGCTAGAACTATAAAATCATGCACTTAAGAAAGTGAAAAGGATCAGTTGATTTGTACTTCAACTAGAACATGTGAAAAAATAGAGAAATAAGTAGTTTATTTGAGGACTCTAATGAATGAAAGAGATACAAGCAGAATGGTGATGTCAAAAATGAAATCAAAGGAAGAGATGACATCTATTAGAAAAGGGAAGATGAAAATAGAGATGAGTGATAAAAGGAAGAATCAAATAGAAGGTTGGATAATGAAGAGACAAATACAAGAAGTCTTTAGGAATAGGTGGTCAAAAGATAGCCATGGTTTCAAGCCCACTAGATAAGATATGATATAATAAATAACATCTTGGTGGACATGGTTAGACAAAGATGAGATTGATCCTGCATGAATATGGGGAAAAATCATTTGGTGAAAGTGGATAGACTATGCCCCAATGTGGGTAAGAAGAAATAAATAATTTGTGTATGTGGTGGAACTATGGTCGATCCATTTCCACATAAGGGAAGAAAGTGAATATTAGTAAAGAGGATGGAAACAAAGCCAACAATCTGGAAGTGGAAGAGAGATAAAAGTAGATGAAATATTTGGTGTACTAGAAGGGAATACCATCATCATCAATCTTAGTGGCCAAAAGAGTAATTTTTCCATTTATGTGAGCAAGTCTCATTTTTTCAATTACCTTGAATGTTTTATGTAGGAGCATCCAAGGTGTATGGGTAATCCTACATCACCAAAAACAGGT
This sequence comes from Torreya grandis, assembly GCA_037957365.1. Lineage (NCBI taxonomy): Eukaryota > Viridiplantae > Streptophyta > Pinopsida > Cupressales > Taxaceae > Torreya > Torreya grandis. The sequence continues at coordinate 5,595,559 of JARHVA010000051.1, read as the reverse complement.
ACAAGTTGGTGTAGTTTCAAAAAACACTTTCAAAGAAAATTTATCAAATCAATAGGGTTCTCAGGTCACATTTTGAGATCCAGTTTTGGTTCATGGATTTGTAGTAGTTTTTGAGGTCCTAGGGTCACATGGATCACACTCAGGGTCACATGGTCATATTCCAATGTTGTAACTCTAAGTTTATTTGTATTAGTGTTATCAGATATTTTAGATCATAGCTTTAGGTTTTAATGTCAGAGGCCAAGTGTACATTATTTTTTGAGTCTCTAAGTCCATAGGGACTACATAATATATATATGTATCAGGGTCCACATTATTTCCCTAAGTTCACAAGTCCATAAATATTCTTTTTTGTAATTAAGGCTTCTTTTTGGACCTAAAAAAATATACATTGGTTTATAAAGTCTAACAAGTCAATAAGACTCTTGGGATTCATACACAAGACCATTAGAGTTTATAAAGACCATGAAGGTTAGGTGTCGCAGTCACAATTACTCATAGGGCCTTAGTTTGTTCATAAGTCTAAGTCATGATAGGGACCATGGGTAGATGTGTGACCAATTTCAAATTTGAGTTTATAACTCCAATGGATCTGTAATAATCCATAAAGCAATCACATGACTCTAAGAACTTGGATCACAACACATGTCATAATAACTAAGGGTCACAAGATATAGTAATAGCCATAGTGTAATGCAAATGTATTACAATCCTTAAATTAATTTAATTAATTAATGGGACCCCAAGCATAAAGAGAGGCAATGATGAAATGAGGTGAATGAATGAGGGACCATAAAATGGATTTAATAAATCCATGGGTCCATGAAGTCTTTGAAGACCATGAGAAAGGCTTTGGAGCCTGTTATCCAAGGGCCATGACATCTTGGCACTTGGCATGATTACATGCAACTTATGATCACAATTTCAAATTTGGTCACAATAATAGAATAACATGAAGATCTTTGAATGGTCACAAATTTCATGTTAAATCACTAATTTATGAATTTAAGGTCTCAAGAAGAGAACATTGTAGACACCTAAATCTAGCCACCAATGACCATCAATCAAGATTTTGATCAATTTCCACCAAAATCCACAATTTGGATTAAATACATTAAAAGAGTTGAAATTTTTATATTCAAGTGCCAATTTTTTCTAGGGTATCATTAAATGGGCAATGTAATTTATGAAGTAACTAACTTTGATTAGATCATTTTGATTCAAAATGACATTTTTATACCTAGGTGCTCTAGATTGCTCTTTTTTATCAAATTTTATATACAAGACATATGCCTTTGTTATTTTGCATTGGAAACATCCTAAATGGGATGCCAGTTACAATGCATCTAACATTGAATTCTAATTCTAATCTAGCCAAAATTTGAGCCAATAATATGAAATTTTGACCAATTTGATTAATTTGTGCACAATTGTGAAGCTTGTGCATCAAAGTTGACTAATCATGTGTAAGGATAATTAAACCAAATCAAGAGGTTAAGTTAATTTTCCATGGAACTTTTTGAATATATTTTTATAAATTGATATTGAATATATACATTATCAAATGACATCATTTTTTGGAAAGACATCCCTAGGCCATAAATGCATAAAATATCTCATCAAGCCACTCCATGCCTCATTAAGACCCTCCCATGCCTCATCAATGCCTCTCATTCCTATTAAATTCCCCTTATTCCAAAATATTTATGGGGGATATTTAAGAATTTAATTACATAATTTGGATTAATTCATGGCCACACATCTTAATCTTGAGATGGAGAGTCATGGTTGATCCTAAACCATTTCAAAAATATATAAATAGGAGGCCTTGCATATTGATTTTAAGCTCTTTTATGCCAACATTATAATGCCCAAATGCATTCAAAAATAGATTTTAATTAGTATTATAATGTCAAATTATTGAGCCAAGCCAAGCTAAGTCAAATTCATCACAAAGGTGCCAAGAAGAAGAGGAGATATCCAAGCCTCCTTTGATGAAGACTCATTAAGCACAAGAGGAGCAAGCCAAATCAAAGAATACTCTTGAAGCATCAAAGAAGGTAAGCAATGTTTGTTTTCTTACATTTTTGTTGAGCTTTGTCATTTATTTTCTTCACTAAGCTCTCTCATTGAGATAGGCTTAAGGTGTTAACTATTAGTGTGTTATTTTGAATTTGATTTCATATACTAACATTATACTAATCTCTCTTTATTGCAATCTTATGTTCAAAAATGGCATGACCAATGGGACCTAGCCTCAAAAATTTGGTCAAATTTCATATATAATCAACCTAATAACCCTTATCATGTAGGATCTTGGAGTGTGGAAATAAAAAAGGCAAAAAATTGAGAAAAAATCTATTTTTTAGTAAGTCATGATTTTTTTCTCACTACTGTGTAGCCCAACTCACCTGCCAACCCAACTCGACTACTAGCCCAACTCACCTACCAGCCCAACTCAACTACTAGCCTAGCTCACCTACGAACCCAACTTGTCTGCTAACCCAACTTTCATATGTAACCCAACTCACTTACCAACCCAACTCACCTACCAACCCAACTCGCCTATCAACCCAACTCACCTGTCAATACAACTCACCTGTGCAACCCAACTCACCTATCAATCTAGCTCCCCTATCAACCCAACTCAACTGTCAACCCAATTCACCTATCAACCCAACTCGACTATCAACCCAAATCTATTTCCAACTTGAGAGCTCATTTTTCAAAAGTCCTTATCTCATCCTCTAAAGTGCTTCAAAGCAGGTAGTCCTAATATTGTTTTTGTAGGTTAAAATGATGCTTTGAAAGTTAATTTGTGTGTTTTAACTAATCATACACTTAAATTTGAAGTTGTAAAAATAACTTGGTATAAATCATGCACACTTCAAATTTGGTGCCTAAAATGAATCTTTAGCATGCTAAGTCTTGAACACTTAAAAATTTGGGTTTAAAATGAATGTACATGTTTATTATTTCATTTAGTATTTCTTTGTAATCTTTACATGTTTTTACAACTTAAGACCAAGGGGTCAAAAAAACATTACCAAATTTTTATTTTAGTGCTTAAAATTAGACTCATTTGTTAAGTTTGTATTCAATAGATGATTAATTAATTGATTGGTAAAAATAAGGTTCATGTATGTATGTTCTTCTATTCATCCCCTTTAGGGAACTTTTAGAATCAAAAGCACTGTCCTTATAGAAAACATTCCTAGTCTAAGGCATAGAAAGAATGTTGTCTAAATCACTCCCTAAAAACTCACAATAGTTTGGATGATCTTGAAATGATCCAAAAATCTTTTTATTAGTCATTTATTTTATTGTATCTTGGCTTGTGAGGGGGACTTCATTACCTCTCATAAGTTATATAGGGAAGCTTTAACCTAGAGTTTCATCTCCCAGCATTGACATCAACCACTCCCACCAGGATAAAAGGTTTGAGCGGTTAAACCACCTTCTAGTGATGGAGTTGCACACATGATGTATCTACACTTTGGACATCGCACTAAATTGAGTAAGTGATGGATGTAGTGGTTTAAAAAAGGGAAAGACCTTTTTTCAATCATCCAAAAGTCATAGAGACCCATTTACATGGTTTTCTTTTACATCGTGACATGAAAGTAATTGTGTAATTGATTCCTCTAGAAACATTCAAAAACTTGTATATCTTTGACAAATCCCCACTTGCCATGGAAGTGTTATTGGTGCAAGGTACACCTTAAGGTCCATGCCATAGTAATATCATTTGAGAGAAGTGGGGTGTAAAAACTCTACTATATAATGTGCATTTTAATTTTTGGATGAACATTAAAAGCTTCTCAAATGATGTATATTGATGGATTCCAACAATACCAAGCAACCTTGTCAGTTTAGGACCTAAGAGCGATTAATTAGTTGATTTTATCTTAGATTAAATCATTTTTTAGAGTTAAAAAATTGGTGTGAACAAATGATAAAAAATAAACACACATTGCTTATTTTCCTTTGACAAAGAGGTGTTATACTGCTTATGTGAATCATCAATTTACCTTGTTTAAAGTTCATCAAAACTTGGAGTCATATCATCCACTTTGGCACAATTATTCTACCTAATTGAGTCTAGAATTATACCAAACATTGTTTAAGTCCTTCATTTATAACTTAAATTTGAAATTACACCTTCATAAGTTCATAAGGTTGATGTGTTAAGTGGGTTCACCATTTTCAAAAAACTTGAGGGAACTTAGGTCCAATTTTCAATTTGGGTTGAAGGTCATTTAAGACTCATAATCATTATCACCACTTGATAGACTGAAGTCATTTTGTGCTAAACACTTGTACTTTGAGTCTATGTACCAAACCTTTTTATGTTACCATCTTATTTCCATTGAGATCATTTAAAAACATACCTTTTTTCCTTAGAGATATTGTCAAAAGTTTGAAGGAATGTATGTCATTTGAGTTAAGAAAGGTAGTGTTATGCTAACAAATTTGGGAGAAACCATCTTTGCCTTAGATAGTTTTTGAAACAAACATTTTGTCACATCTTTTGAGTAGTCTAGCATTGCTACGTTGATCAAAACATTTCAAACATTATTTCATAGAACTTTCTGTATAGATTCCATGTTTGCCAAAAATATTTTCTCAAGCCAATCTAAGTAAACCTTTGTGAATATATTTTTAAAATAGCTACACCATTCACATTTATCTAGCTTATTTGTCAAAAGAACCAAGCTTTATACCATTATTAGTGAGGAAATAAACTATCTCTAAACTAAATTTTGTTTCATACCTTATACCTATTTGATCGATTTCGTGTACAAGATTCAAATGCCTAGTTTTTGTTAGAAGTGTTTCAAATCCGTTAGATTAAAATCTCATCTATTTCAAAGTCTAGATTTTGACACTCTTCAGACAAAAATTTTAACACATGCTTTGTTTGAGTCTAGATTTTAATGCCATGTTTGGCCAAAAGACCTATCAAATATTTATTTCCTAAATTAGATTGATTTGAAACACTTCAACCTTAGAGTTTAGTATTTTGATTTTTGGTCTATTTACTTAATATTTTTTATATAAGACATGTAAGGTTAGATAATTAAAATTAGCTTGTCTTATCACAAATCATTTCATAAACCTTTCCATTATTTTGATGAATCTAGATCAAGTTTAAACATCATCTTTTTAAAATTGTCTTTTTAGAGTTTGTAGAACTCTCTCCCCTTTTTATTGCAAAACATTCACTATGGATCCCAACATGTATTCCTACACTTGTAGTGGATTCATGTACAATCCAAGGATTAGTAATGTGTTTTGCAAGAAGAAATGGTGTAAGACCCCTATGTAGATAATATTGCTTATGAGATGGATCATTATCCTTGTTATAATATTCAAATAGGGACATAAAACCAAGATCCATTGGCTAACTATTTGGTTAATACACCACCATATTTAAAATAGGACCAAGAACAAACCACATAATACCTAGCTACGATACCCACAACTGAAGAACCAATTCCTCAACAATCATACTCTATTAATACACCTTCCACATATGAAATTTTTTTGTTGTAGCATAATTTATTGGAGAACAAAGATGAGATTTTATTTAGAGCCATAAAAGTAAGGGCTAAGTTTCCAACAGACTTCCCTCATGAAAGTTTACCAAGCTTAATAAGAATGCCTCACAACATATTATATAGTCAACAGGCTTATTCTAGAAATCCTTTAACTCTAGTCCAAATGATTTATCAGGACCCTAATATGCCTAAAAAAGGAAATAAACTTATGGAAGACCACTTTAATCAAATACATGCAACATATCAAACCTACTTGAATCTAGTGTGTAATTTCAATCAGATGACCATGGTGAGTAAACCTCTTATTGACTTAGTTCCTTCAATAGGAGTTTTGATAGAGTTAACTAGTCAAGACAATCAGAGTCTAGACCCATTCATATAAAAAACTTTGGTAGATAACTTGTTGCATACACCAATTATTGAATAAGTGTTTTCTTCTTCTATGCAAAATAATGAGCAAAACATAGTGGATAATGCGCATGCAATGTCTAATCCAAATCAAAGTGGTACTAATACATAAAAAACTATTCAAAAACATGTGCCTTTATTTAATACCATGAGTGGATCTACAAATCGAGGAATGGGAGCTTATATACCTCAACCTCAACCAACTACATCCAATCCTCAACTAGTGACTTTATCAAGCACACAACCAATATGATCAAGTAGTCAACCAATATGATCAAGTAGTCAACCAACAACCAATGTCATACCTCAACAACAAAATGTGATGAATATTATTTATCCTTAATAGGTGATGAGTATCATTCCATAATAATAGGCACAAATGAGTATACCAATGTATCAGAGGCTAAACATATTACCACCTCAACTAAGGGCAACTAATGTTCCACCTCATTAGGTAGTATTAAACATACCTTCTTCTTCACATACCAATATGCCAATTCAAAACCAAACAATGTTTAATCAACAATGTATTCATGTTGGTCAATGATAGGTGCCTATTCTCCAACATGCATCCACTTCCCAACTAGGATTCATGAAACAAGGGGGTTTTAATATCTCTCAAATACTTGCTAAGAAATAATTGCCTTTTATATAGAACATACCACATGTTTAGAGAAAGGGTCTTGGTTTACAAGTTCCCACTCAACAATAAGGTTCATGTAGTCAGAAGTAGATCTCTATTCAACCAAAATAGGCACAATATAGTTATATCCCTCCATCCTAACCTCAAAATCCTCCAAGTCAAACCTTCATCACTAACCCAAAATAGAAACTAGAATATCATACAACCAAATGTGCAATTTCAACAAGCACATCCTAATCTACATATGTGTATTCCTAGATCATTTCCCAACAAATCCAATATATACCAACAAATACCCCCATCATACCCTAGTCAAAGTGCTCCACTTATGATAGATTAATTATCTACCCATGACAATGCCCCCCTTAAAACCAACGTTGCATCTAGTTTCTTATCACAAGAATTATAATAAATAAAAGATTCAATCACCACCATCCAAGTGAGAAAATAGGTTAGCAATTTTAAGTTAGATGTTGTGTGTTCTTATCCTTTCAAAATGAAGTACTTATAGATTCCATTTCCTCTAGGATATGGGCCACCAATATTTGGTAAATACAAGGGGAAATGCGACCCAAAAGCACATTTAACTGAGTTCTTTGTCGTATGTTAGTCAGTGGCATATAATGATATATACCTTTTGTTTTTGTTTCCAAAGAGCTTAACTAGACAAGCCTTGGAGTGGTTCTTGAAGTTGCCTAAGAATTTAGTAACTAATTTTGATGATATTTTAGAAAAGTTTGTGTAACACTTTTCCTATAATCTTGAGCATGATATTTCACTAGATTATTTGATGCAAGCTAAACAAAAATTCAATGAGAGTTTTGAAAGCAATCTACAGTGATGGGGAGCACTTACAAGCTGATTCGCTCATAGTTTACTAGATAAACAATTAGCCACTGTATTCACTAAAAACTTACATAATGAGATAGCTTATCATTTATAACTACAGTGTGCACATACCTTTAAATAAATCATTGACAAAGGTTTGTTGATTGAGCAAGCACTCATTAATAAAGGAGCCATCAAGCTAAATTCAACTAATCAAAACCAAGGTACCAATCAGGGAAGTGGCCAAAACCAACATCCAATGTAAGTGTAAGCATCATAACCAACATAGGCTAATAACCAAGATAAACCAAAGCAATTCAACTACAATAAGAATGTTGTGGGAAATGGAGTAACCAAATCATGTCATTTCCAAATAGTGTAAACATCGTCTGCTCAACCTACACCACCTTTTTATCTTACTCCTACTTGATAACCTCTTCAACCAACATCACAAGTGTAACAACCAAGACCCACACAATAAATGCCACAACCTTTGCCATTGCAAAACCATCCTTTAAGGAGAACTGTGCCTACACATCATGTTTTTAGTGACCTTGGAGAGCCTATTGAGTCTATATTTTTCAAACTTGATATCACTAATTTGATTAGTTGGCATATATCAAAGTATTATCTTCAAGGCATCCCTTATCCTAATCAGTACCATGAAAATAAATTCTATGAGTATCATCGGGTCAATAAGCATAATCTATGAAGATATGTGCAAATCAAACATTTAATTAAAAATATGTTTGAAAATGAGGAGATCACATTAGATGGTAGTGCTTCACCTCTAATCAGAATCTTGGCATCTATCAAAACCATTTTCCACAACATAACCAATAATAACAACAACAATAGCCATGATCAGTGTAACAATAAAATTAAAGGCCAGACTAGTAGACTCAATAGTAGAACCAAAAATGTTAGAATAATAGACAAAACCAAGGTCATAATGGTAATAACCAACAAACCTACCATGTAGTTTCACATAACTAAAATAGGTTTATAGGTCATATTTTAGGGGGTAGTATTAATTCCATCTCCATTAATCCTAGATCGAGCACTAATCAATCTAGACCATTGCTAAATAATGCCACTCAGCCAAATTACATGGATAATCCTTCTTTGACCTGGGATCGCATGCAGGTGAACCAACAAATTAATATTTCTACTTTTGGACCTTATATCGATAACTCATCCTTACCTCATGACTACATACAAGTGCACCAACAACTGAGACTTGTCCTATTTGATCCCACACCATTACTACCATTTTTAAATAATCATGTTCTTATATTTAATCCCAATTATGTAATCACAACTTAGAGGTCAAAGATTACCATCCCAGGCCCATAACCATCTACCACTTTTCCCATTATCCAACCAACCATTCAACCTCAAAATAATCCATTTACCACTGACCCATAAAAGAAGTTTGATATTGTGGAATAATTACAAAAGACACTAGCCCAGATCTTCATTTTAGATTTGTTGTGAACGTTGACAATCCACAAGAACATTTTGAATGAGTTCTTAATCCAATCCACTTTTACTAGTGACATATCCTCTGATAAATTTAAATCTTTGGTTGGACACCTATCTCCTGCCCAACAAGTCACATTCAACCAAAGTGATATGTCTTCCCTTGGCCTACTCCATAATAATCCATTGTACATAGAAGTTTGTGTAAAGCATCATTAAGTGAAACATGTCCTTATAGACAATGGATCAAGCCTCAACATAGTATCTCTAAATCTCATCAAGATTTTTGGGTACATAATGGTAGATCTCCAACTAAAAATGATAAATATCAAAGATTATGATAATTAGGAGAGAGAATCTCAAGGCATCATTATCCTACTAGTTATCATTAGGACTTTGACCCATGATACACTTTTCTATGTGCTTGATCTTGAGTTGTCATATAGTATGCTTTTAGGTATGCCTTTTTTATATGAAATTCAAGCAATCCCATCAACACTCCACCAATGTATCAAGTTTTCCCACTCAGGGATGGAAGTGCATATTCTAAGAGATTTGCACCCATATGAACATTGCAAAAATCTTGAGTCTGAGTTTTAAAGCTACAATTACCAATACAACATAAATACAAGTTCCAATTATAATAAAGGAAAGGCCATACTTATTGATTCTCTAGAGGAGAATTATATATATCTTAATACCATCGATTCCCTTTCCTGCATGCTTCCTCCTGAAGCTTCCAATCATTACACCATTTTAGCTAATGGCCTAAGATAATATTTAATGCATGATACTTTTCATATTATAGACCTTACATATAATCCAAAGTCTTTTTTAAGACCTAAATCTAAGCCATTTCATCAAAAATGGCAATAAAAGAATAAAGATAAAGGACCTGTCATATTTGTACCAACATTTATCCTAGAACTGGACCCTTTTGAAAGGGATGAATTATGGTTGTATAATGACAACCAAGCTGAATATTATAAAAATGCAAAGTATCTTATTCCCAATAGGATCATGAAGAATCAAGACTATGAAGGAGGAGGCTTCGAACATAATCAACAAAGAACAATTGAGCCAATTTACATGACCAAATACAAAAGACCCCTATGAACTTGGATTTAAACTACCTAAGGATGACTCCATATATCTTACTCATGTTCCATCCCCATTAACTAGTGATGAGGATGTCGATTGTAAAGTAGAGTCTGATCATAGCCTTATCTTTGATGACCTAACTGAGACTAACACATTTGATAAAAATGACATATGTACCCTTAGCCCAATCATTCATAAAACCCATTTTTATTATACTATCCCCAACTTATAGATTTGGACCAATAAGAATACAATTTACCGATTAATGAGTTTTAGAATGATGAGGCATTCTATGATTTTCTAGGTTTTAGAGACAATGTTCCATTGGGAGGTCATAAATTAGGGTTCTCAATCACATTAGATCTTGAAGCCTATTTTGGAGAGCGGGTGAATACCCTTAGCCAAAAATAAATAACTAAAACATTGAAGTCCCAAAGTAAAAACCTCTTTGAGGTACTTTACAAACAGGGAAAATGTAAAGATAAAGGCTAGTTTAGTTATGAAAACCTATTTTAGATGCCACTAGATGGGGATTTTAATTCTTCTTTGAATTTAGGCTAGGAGACCACCAACAATGAACTTGCCTATGGATCTGAGTTTGGTTTTGAGCAATAATAAGTGTTTGATTGAATTATTCAAGAATTTTTTACTATTTTTATCACATAGATAGATCTCCCATTTGGGTACTCATATTTATCATGCCTAGAATAAGTTGAAGAGCTAGTCCTAATAGAGGACTTGATATAGTCCAATAGTTCAAGTCTTTGCCTACTATCCTAGAAGATGGTTTGACCCTTCTAGTCAAAGATACAATAGAGGTAAACATCAAGACTCCATCAAACCTAAAATGGATCAAATTAGACATGTCCCTCACTGAGGAGGAATGTGAAGTATTTAAAACTATATTGAGAGAATTTGTAGATATCTTTGCATGGGCTTATTTTTACATGCCAGGTTTGGAACCCACCTTGGTTTTACATCACCTTATGGTAAATCTTGATGCCAAACTAGTTAATTAAAAATTATTTAAGATGCATCCTTACATTTCTATATTAGTAAATAAAAATTTAGAAAAACTCTTATAAGTAGGATGTATTTGATCCATTGACTACTTAGAATGGATATCTAATGTTGTACCTATTAGCAAAAAGCTTGAAATAATCAAAATCTATACTGATTTTTGAGACATAAATTAAGCTTTCCCTAAAGACAACTTTTCATTGCCTAGTATTGACATGATCATTAACTCCATGGTAGGTTATGCTATTATTTCACTCATGGATGGATTTTTAAGATATAACCAGATTAGAATAACACTAGAAGACTGACACAACACAACATTCACCACTCCATGGGGCACATTCTATTATTAGGTAATGCCATTTGGTCTTAATAATGTTGGAGATAAATATAAAATAGCCATGACCATCATATTCCATGATATGATGCATGATATTATTGAAGACTACGTCGATGACATACTAGGCAAATAGAAAACTAGGGCTGACTATCCAACATTATTACATAGAATATTTGAAAGACTGCATAAGTACAAAGTTTGATTGAATCCAAAGAAATGTGGGTTTAGAGTAACATCAGGCAAATTACTTGGCATCATTATGTCTTGCAAAAGCATTGAAGTGGATCTAGCCAAAGTCCAATCTATAATAGAGATGCCACCACCAACCAATTTTAAGGAATAAAACTTCATGAAAGAAGATGTGGAAGTAATAAATTATTCATCGATAATAAATTATTCACCAATTTTAAAGTTTGCTCTTAACTAGTCACCAATATCTCAAATCTGCTCTCCTTTGAATAATTATTTTGTAAGATACTTTGGAAAGGTCTTTAAAAAACTTAAGGATTTATGTATGTTTCAAATCATACAATAAATGACCAACCAATGTCTCTAAGAGATTGAGCTTTCATTCTCAAATTCTTTTTTTTTAAGTTTCTAGGTCTCTAGACCTAGTTGTTGTTCCAATAGGTCAATTTATCAAAATAGAGTTTTTAGCTCTTAAATATTATATTTATAATAATATTTTATAAATTATAACATGTTCCAACCCTTACCTAATTTTATAAAACTCAAATCAACCAAAAACTTGTCTTATCTTATGCACAACTTTTTCAAAAATGGTCTTCTATTATTGTATAAAAAAATAGTCCTATTTCAAACATCTTATCAACCCAATGATAAGTGAAATAAGTTATAAGATCCATTCCCCATCTTATTAAAAAAATTTAGACCTTATTGTTTAATCATTTGAGTTTTAGAGGTGATTTACCCATGAAACCCTTACTTCAGATTTATTTAGAATTTTTACAGGCCAAGAGCTAATTATTGATAGTTCATAGAGCTCATTGGGATTTTCTATGGTGTATCACATGTATATTGGTATTAATAAACATATTAAAATATTACAATAGTCCAATTGAGTTCATATAACAATTTTCATGTGTAAATAAGCCTCTTAAAATGACTGTAATAGTAAAAATATAGAATTCTTGTGGGTTTCACGAATATAACTAAGATTTAAGCTTGCAGTCAATATGAAAGGATTATAATCATATTATAAAAGGATAATACAATGGAAAACATGCAATAAGACTCAAAAATATTTATTATGTACAATAAGAAAACATTTACATAGTCCTCCTCTATTGAGACAGACTTACAACATATGCTCTAACCTCTTCAAAAATGATATTTTTTGTCCTTTTAAGCTCTTTGGTTGGTCTTGTATGGTTACACAAGAAGATATAGTTGGTCTTGGATAATTAAAAAAATGTATTATATATGTAAGGTGTATTAATAGAGTATGATTGTTGAGAAATCATTTCTTTGGTTGTGGGTATCATAGCTAGGTATTGTGTGGTTTGTTCTTGGTCTTGTTCTAAATATGGTAGCATATTAACCAAATAGTTATCCAATAGATCTTGGTTTTGTGCCCTTATTTGAATATTATAAGAGGGATAAGGATCCATCTCATAATCAATATTGTCTACATAGGGGTCTTACACCATTTCTTATTGTGCAACCACATTACTAATCCCTTTATTTTACATGACTCCACTACGAGTGTAGGAAAACATGTTGGGATCCATAGTGTATGTTTTATGATAAAAAGGGAAGAGAGTTATACAAACTCTAAAAAGACAATGTCTAAAATATGATGTTAAAATTTGATCTAGATTCATCAAAAAAATGGAAAGTCTTATGAAATTATTTGTGATAAAACAAGCTAGTGTTAAGTATCTAACGTTACACATCTTATACAAAAAAGATTAAGTAAATGGACCAAAAATCAAAATGCCAAACTCTAAGGTCAAAGTGTTTCAAATCAATCTAATCTAGGAAATAAATATTTTATAGGTCTTTTGGCCAAACATAACATCAAAATCTAGACTCAAACAAGGCATGTGCTATAACTCTTAGCCAAATGGTGTCAAAATCTAGACTTTGAAATAGATGAGATTTTAATCAAATGGATTTGAAACACTTCTAACAAAAACTAGGCATTTGACTCTTAGACATGAAATCGATCAAATAGGTATAAGGCATAAAATAAAAGGCACTTTAGAGATAGTTCATTTTCTCATTAATAATGGTATAAATCTTGGTTCTTTTTAAAAATAGGCTAGACAAATGTGAACAACGTAACTATGCTAAACAAAGATTCAAAAAGGTTTACATGAATTCGTTGGAAATTTTTTTTGGGCAAACTTGGACTCTATGCAAAAAGGTCTATGAAATAATGTTTGAAATTTTTTGAGCAGCATAAAAACACTAGACTAATCAAAATATGTGACAAAATGTTTGTTTCAAAAACTCTCTAAGGCAAAGATGGTTTCTCCCAAATTTGGTAGCATAACACTACCTTTCTTAACTCAAATGACATAATACCTTCAATGTTTTGACAATATATCTAAGGAAAAAAGGTATATTTTCAAATGATCTCTATGGAAATAAAATGGAAACACAAAAAGGTTTGGTGCATAGACTCAAAGTGCAAGTGTTTAGCACAACATGACTTAAGTCTTCAAGTGGTGATAATGATTATGATTCTTAAACGACCTTCAACCCAAATTGAAAATTGGACCTAAGTTCCCTCAAGTTTAGTGAAAATGGAAAACCCACTTAACACATCAACCATATGAGCTTATGAAGGTGAAATTTTGAATTTAATTAATAAATGAAGGACTTAAACAATGTTTGGTAGAAGTCTAGACTCAATTGGGTAGCATAATTGTGCCAAAGTGGATGATATGACTCCAATTTTTGATGAAATTTGAACAAGTCAATTTGATGATTCATGTAGGTAGCATAAAACCTCTTTGTTTAAATGAAAATGAGGAATATGTGTTTTGGTTTGTATCATTTATTCACACCAATTTTTTGACTCTAAACAAAACTCTAATCTAGGACCAAACCAACCAATTAATCGCTCTTAGGTTCTAAACTGATAGGGTTGCTTGGTATTATTAGAATTCATCAATATACGTCATTTGAGAGGATTTTAATGTTCATCTAAAAATTAAAATTCATATTATATAGTAATGTTTTTACACCCCCCTTATCTCAAATGATAGTATTGTGACATGGAATTTGAGGTGCACCTTTCATTAATAACACTTCCACAACAAGTGGGGATTTGTCTAAGATCTACAAGTTTTTGAACGTTTCTAGAGGAATTGATTACACAATGAATTTCATGTCATAATGAAAAATAAAACCATGTAATTGGGTGTTTGTGGCACTTGGCTTGTTGCAAAAAGGTCTTGCCCTTTTTACAACCACTACATCTATCGCTTGCTCAGTGTAGTGTGATGTCCAAAGTGAAAATACATCCCATGTGTAACTCCAACACTAAAAGGTGGTTTAACTGCTCAAACCTCTTATCCTAGTGGGAGTGGTTGATGTCATTGTTGGGAGATGAAAACTTGGGTCAAAGCTTCCCTATAGAACTTGTGAGAGGTAATGGAGTCCCCCTGGTAATCCAAGATGCAATAAAATAAATGACTAATAGAAAGACTTTAGTGTCATTTCAAGATCACCAAAACTATTGTGATTTTTTGAGGAGTGCTTTAGAAAACATTCTTTCTATGCCTTGGGCTAGGCATGTTTTCAATAAGGATGATGCTTTTGCTTCTAAAATTTCCCTAAAGGGGATGGATGGAAGAGCATACACGAGCATGTTATTTAAATAACATGATAGCATTATTTAAATTATGGCTCGGTAATTACCGATCCATAACATGATTGTGTTATTAAATAACATAATCACATTATTTAAAATAAATAACATGATCACATTAATAATGTGCTCACATTATTTGTGTCACCCAAAATAAAAAGCAAACTGAATGCAAATATTTCTCATTTTGCATTCACATTCTATATTTTCCCTTACTCTCCACTCTTTAATCATGTTTTGCCCTGGTGAGGCCAAACCTTACCCAAATTCATCCCAAAAATTTTCTAATTGATGATGCCACCATGTAGAAGAGGTAAATGCTAAAAATCTATTCATTGTTTATAAATTTTATCAATTTTTTGTTATTTTCATTATTTAATTAGTAATTCATTTATTTTGAACAACCCATCCTACTAACCCTCATGTTACTCTACCTAATCCTCTTGTTCCTCTACCTAACCATCTTATTCCTTAGCCTAACCCTCCTCCTAACCCTCTTGTTCCTCAGCTTAACCCTCCACCTAACCCTCTTTTTCATCTACCTATCCCTACTCCTAACCCTCCACCTAACCCTCCACCTAACCCTCCACCTAATTGTCCTCCTAACCCTCCACCTAACACTCCTATAGTTCCAAAACATCCCCCAAGTAGTCAATAGAGTCTATTAGACCACATTATGGATAATAAAATTGAAATTGAAAAATTAATTGGGAGAATGAGGGTTCACAATTCTACCAACACCTACCATACCTATCTAGCCAATTCCATAGAGACATTATTAGGTCAAATTGACTATATAATGAGTCAAATTGACATATGGGATTCATATCAAGATACTTGTAGGGCTTATTATGTTGAGAAATTGTCAACACATGAGATAAAGTACAAAGACATATAAAAATCCTCTATTTTCACCTTATTCGTTAACCTAACCACCAATGTACCATTTCTAGTAACTGCTAAACATTTTCCAATCCATTGTTGTCAACATAATTTAATCACAACCAATTTTTGAGTCTGATGGTAGATAGTGTTTTATTATCCATCATGTAACAACCATGAGGTCCCATTGTATTTTTTGAGGAAACTCTACTATGATTTTGTCCTCAATGACATTTTGAACTATCATAATTTTAGTGAGTTATAAAGCTGAGGGAAAAGCTTTGCACAAGATCTACCATGTTCATGTAAGGCACATAATCAACCTAAAAAGATCTATATCCAAAATCCACTTGAACCTAAAATTTCCTATATAGTTTAATAGGTCATGGAGATTAACACTCTCCATGAACTTAGTTAATTCACTAATACACTCGTTCAACATATGAGTAGGCTCTCATAGACTAATGTTAGAGATACACCACCTACTATGCATACTTGACCCTACCCTTACAGATCTTGTGGAGCTATATGCATTGGACCTTTTGATGATGATGAAATTAGAGGTTTAGAGGGCTTGGATAATATAATTATGAGTGATGAGTTTTTGTCATGTATATTTGGTGCGCATATATGAACCACTACACAAATTCAAGTATATTTTATATAAATGTCATGTTAAATTTAAGGTATAATTATAAATTTGATTTAGCTAAAAATTAATTTACATATAAATCAAATTGATATATATGTCCCAGTAGGCGATGGTACCTTCATCATCACAGTCAACATTTTTGACATTTAATTTGATGAAGTCATTGTTTACATTTTCAGATCTAGCTATTGCCTCATCCACTATAGTATTTATCTCTATTAGGATGACACATTTTACTTATATAGAGGTAAAATTTTGAGTTAATCTTATTCTCTATGTATATTTAGTCTATATATATTTGCCTTCTAAGTTTAAGTTAAATTTATCTATCAAGGATCTCAAAATTCAAGTAAAATGCTATAAAATACACTCTTGGTTTAATAAAGGAGAAAAACTTGCCATATATCCTTGATACTTTATAGAAAATCAAGTGAGACATTTTTTACATTCAATTGGTGACTCAAGTAAACACTTTTACATCATTATGAGCCAAGACAAACATAGGCATTACTACTACAATGTCATTTGCATAGGTATTGACAGAGGTATATATTAAGTTTAAATTTTAAATTGTAAAAATAGACTTGTTTTAATATTTTTACTACATTCTTGGGGAAAATATAACTTATGCCAATGTATTGTGTATGCAAGGTTGTCCCAAGCTATCTGATAGTCCTATTCAGATGATTAGTATGGAAACTTCTCATCTTTCTTCACTATTTCAAATACCTATTCGAATAGTTGATCCTACCACTAACTTGTTGGAGCATAAAAAAATATTGATCTTAACCGTGAGCTTGCAGTAAGTGCATGTTTAAATGATTTTTTATTATAGTTTAAAATTAATTTATTAACAAATGGTTGAATGTATTTTATGTTAATTTTACAATAATACTTGTATTTATATAGGTTTACCTGAAAGTGAGCTATGAGTATAGGACCCATTGTCAGACCTTGGATCAATCCAAGGCATTAGAAAGATCTCCATCTACCAAGAGGGCATCATAGGGATAGTCTTCTTTGAGGAAGGCAAAGAAAGGGATGATATTTTATGATTAATATGTCCTACATGAGAAATGCTTTTTTGTATATATAACAATGTATGAATGTTTGGCATTGTATATGTGTATATGGCATTCACCTAACATTACATACTATGTAGGTAGATGTTGTAATTTTATGTATGCCTATTATGGTAATCTATGTATATTATTGACATTGTACATGTGCCTATATGATTTTTTAGAAGTTTTCATCTAAATTATGTTAATATATATAATTTATATTTAGTTTTAATTTAAAATATTATCATCTAATGTTGTTTTGATCTTCTAAACTTTTATTTATCAGATCTTGTATTTAATGTTGTACACAAATGAGGATTAATTTTTTTTTTCAATGCTATAAATCTATGATATTCCATATTTTTTAAATTAAACTTTTTATTTGATTGTGTAGTGGAAATACCTAATGACACTTTTATCTATTTTTCATTTGCCATCACCCATTTATAACTTTTTAATT
This sequence comes from Torreya grandis, assembly GCA_037957365.1. NCBI lineage: Eukaryota > Viridiplantae > Streptophyta > Pinopsida > Cupressales > Taxaceae > Torreya > Torreya grandis. The sequence goes on along the minus strand of JARHVA010000051.1, from coordinate 5,577,277 downwards.
GATCATTAGCATGCAATTTGATTTCATTTAAGGCCCATTACTAATCATGTTCATACTTATTTAATGCAGATATAAATTTATGCCTACCCTTGAATATAATCTATTTATTCTAATAAAATTCAACTTTATTGACTTGAAACAAAATATTCACTCATGAGACAATATCTTTGGCCAAAACCCTTTTATCATCCCTAATACCACCTAATGAATAATTTACTCTTTTATGTTTAATAAAGTTATGAAAGTTATATCCATATGCCCTAATATCATGAATAATTACAAACTCACTTATATACTCTTCTTCTTAGCTCGATTTAAAATCCACTCTCAAATAATCTTCTTTTAAACTAGTCAATTGCTCATTAGGTTTGCTCTTAACTAGTCACCAATATCTCAGATCTGCTCTCCTTCCTTTGAGTAATTATTTTGTAAGACACTTTGGATAGGTCTTAAAAAAAATTAAGTATTTATTTATGTTTCAAATCATACAAGAAATCACCAACCATAGGTCTCTAAGAGATTGGGCTTTCATTCTCAAATTCTTTTTTTAAAAAGTTTCTAGGTCTCTAGATCTAGTTATTGTTCCAATAGGTCAATTTATAAAAATAGAGTTTTTAGCTCTTAAAAACTATATTTATAGTAATAATTTATAAATTATAACATGTTACAACCCTTACCCAATTTTATATAACTCAAATCAACCAAAAATTTGTCTTATCTTATGCACAACTTTTTCAAAAATGGTCTTCTATTATTGTACAGAAAAATAGTCCTATGTACCTACAATTTCAAACATATTATCAACCCAATGATACTTGGACTAAGTTATAAGATCAATTCCATAGTTTATTACATATTTTTATACCTTATTGTTTAATCATTTTATTTTTAGAGATGTTCTACCCATGAAACCCTTACTTCAAATTTACTTAGAATTTTTGTAGGTTGAGAGATAATTATTGATAGTTCATAGAGCTCATTGGTATTTTCTATGATATAACACATGTATATTTGTATTAATAAAACTATTCAAATATTCCAATAGTCCAATTGAGTTCATAAAATAATTTTTGTGTGTAAATAAGCCTCTAAAAATGACTGTAATAGTAAACATATAGAATTCCTAAGGGTTTCATGAATATAACTGAGATTTAAGCTTGAATTCAATATAAAAAGATTATAATCATATTATAAAATGATAATAAAATGGAAAACATGCAATAAGACTCAAAAATATTTATTATTTACAACATGAAAACATTTACACAGTCCTCCTCCATTGAGACATAGCTACAACATATGCTCTAACCTCTTCAAAAATGATATTTTTTGTCTTTTTAATCTATTTGGTTAGTCTTGTAGGGTTCATCCTAATTAGGATTGATGATTATAACTTTTTTATATTCTAAACAAAGATTGGTAATTTAATAAAATTACTCAGATTCTCTCTTACTCATTGAAATTAAACTTACTAAACTAATCTAGTTTATAGGTCTTAACAATTACCTAAGAATATTGTCAACATAGATTTTACATGTATTTGGTGATGCTCCTACATCACCTTTACTATGCTCCAACATACCCCTTTTGTCATTCACTCTACACACTCTCTCATTATACACTCCTTAGGCTTGGTTATGCCTAGATGCTTTTCTCTCCTTTAATACTTTCAATAACACTTCCTCTAGCTCTTATATCCACCTATCCAACCTTAATTCAACCCACTAAATGTACTTTAAAATTCCTCCATGATCCTTTACACTTTATTTCACTTTTTACCTTCAAGGGCTATTTGGCATAAGAGGCCTAATATACATTCTTGAGATTGGTTTTTGACCCTTTAACACCTCACTCTTGACATACTTCAACTCCCAATTGAGGTATCTAGACCCAAGTCAATTCCCATTAATATTTATATTACTTTTTAGGCATATCCCTTAAGGGTGTTAGGCCTCTTATAACTAATCTTTGACGATTGATATTTGATAATATTAAAAACCTATTATAGCCTCTAAATCACCTTGAACACTTAAATACAATTTCATGTAAAAGTGGATGAGAAAAGGGAGAGAGAATGTTTCAAGAGGTGAAAAAATAATTAATTTCCATTCAACCATACAAATATTATCAATAAGTTCAAGTAAAAAATATTAGTTCCAAGTAAAGTGCCAATATGGAAATACCTCATCTTGACCAAAAACTAGCACTACCAACACATCCGAGGGGAGGGCAAATAACATCTAAGACCAATTTATTGGACTCCCATTAGGCTCAATTAAAAATATAGCCACCCATTCTGGCCTCAATAATGCCCTTCCCAATATAATAAAAATGCATTTTTTAGCTTAAGTTCAAACATGAATAAAAAAGACCTATAAGTCATTTATGGTAACTTTCAAATCCTTCCCCTACCTCTTTAATCCCTCTAATCACACCCTAAATCACTTAGGTAGAACCTTTAAGAATAATTTGTTGGACAAGTTACAAGGATGTGTCTAAAAATGCAACTTTTTTACATTGAATAGGCAACTTCTTGAGAAAAACATGTTATAGGAGAGATAACGTCATAAGAAGCTTATGCAACACTAGAAGGATCCACTACCTTCAATGTCACATAAAGGAAATAAGAACCTAAGTGAAATCAATGTGATCACCATTGCAAAAGCTCACAAAATGATTTATAGTACTACATAAAACAATATTTTGTTGTGCAGTCTACATTAGTTCCCAAACAAGTGGATGACATTGATCTAAATGTTAATTGTTTGGGCACCAATATTACTACCATAGACATTTTTGATGACAAGGGTTATTTTTCTACACCAATTTTAGGGTTAAGGGGTAATCTCTCAATGTCATCATTGACAATGGGAGACTATAGAACATAATTACACTAACTATAGCCCAAATACTATCCCTACTATTGAATCACATCCCTAAAAAACTACATCCATGGTATGCCATGTCACTCAATCATTATAGCAATAATATATTCATAAGTTAATACAATAATATGGATACTTATTTGAAGATCCAAAGGCTTTACACACATATTACACAGTAAAAATTGAGATCAATTTGTTTCTTGGATCCATTTTTACAAATATTCTAAAGTATTATAGCTCTATTTGTGAGAATGATGAAGTTTTATGCCAAATCTAAGAGCTCCTTGATCAAGGAAAAATTAGGCCAAGATTTTCACCTTATGGTTTTTTGGTAGTCCTAGTGTCAAATAAAATTAGTACACGACTCTTCTATATGAATATCATGTGCTCAAAAATATAATGGTGCAAAATTGGTACCCACTATCATGCATTAATGAAGTTTTTCACTAGCTTTGAGGTGCAGAATAATTCACCAGGATTGATCAAATTTCAAGTTATCATCAAGGACTAGTCTAATTGTCATATCTAAATGATGGTGAACTGTTACATGATCAGAAGATTGAAATTTTCATGAAACACTCACATTTATTCTCATTTAACACTAAAATAACTTCGTCTCCCTCAAAAATTTTGAAACTTGTTTTAAATGATCAATATTCTCATCAAAAGTTTTGCTGAAAAAAAATGATCTAATACACAATGATAAAGGAATAAATAAATGGATTCATTATCTCATTCATCTATATAAAGATAGCTTGTGAATTTCATATCCTAAAAGGTATAACCAACCATTGATAAAAACTTGCCTTATTTTTAATGTTTTCATCCAAATGTCCTCTTCTTTAACCCTCAATTAGTGATACTCAAATTTTAAATCCATCCTAGTAAATTTTTTGGCATGTTGAAGTTGATCAAGAAGATATTCAATCTGTAGAATAGGGTACCTATTATTAATGGTTATATTTTTAAGTGCTCTATAATAAACACACATTATACATGAAACATGTTTCTTAAGTACTAAAAAAAAATAAGAACCACATGGAGAAGTATTAGGATATAATCCTTGACTAATTAAAGACCGTAAATCTCATTTTTCCTCATTGACATCCTTCAAATATCGCCTATACAACCTATGATTTTGAGGTAGATTATTCAGTAGAATTTGAACTTTATTATCAATAGGTATCACCATTGACAACCCCATGGGATTATGGAAGACTTCCTTGAACTGTTACACTAATTCTCCCATATTCTTATGTTATTTGTTAGTAAACATGATATAAGAAGTTGTGTTTAACCACTTCTTTATCTTTAATATAACTCAAAATAAGTAAAGAAAACTTCCCACTTGCATTAACAAGCCTTTTAGCTTCAGAGGTATTTACCAAAGATATACTAGAATCACTTTTGTAGAATAAAATGATGTATCTCTCACCTTTATTTATCAAATGGTATTGATTGGCTCTCCTCATGCAGATAACATCCTAGATATACAAATAAGTAATACCAAATGCTACACCACACACATCGAGGGGCATAATGTCCACTATAAATTCATTAATGAAATGTGCATTAACACCAAACTTAATTTTACATTGCTTAGTTAGCTTGATGTTTACACTTTTATTCACTAAACCCAAAGCATACAAGGTTGGATGATTGTAATTCTCTATCCTCAATTTGACAACTAAATCCTTGCTTTTTTTTTGGGTGAGAAAGTATCAAAAAGAACATCCACTTTTTTTCATCTAAATTTTAATATGGAAAATATTAGAAAGTTTAATTTTTCTAGCATTACTACTAGTCAAACATACCTCTTTATTGACAAAAGTACAACACAAACTCTCATCCACATCAAAGCTATAACCAATGTCTTCACCTTTAAGTGTGGCCATGGCCTTATTCTTTTTGTTTTGTTAAAACAAATGCAATTTTGGATGTAACTTAAATAATTTTCCTCAAAATATCTATCAACATCACAATGCCCACAATGCCTTGTAGTACCCTTCTTAGAAATAAATGTAGCATTACGTTGACCTTTTCCTTTAACCTTATACTTAAAATGACTTGTTTCTTTGGTGTGATTTGAGAGGTAGATGTATCCTTATTTTTATTTTCCATATTCAAGTAGTGAGATTCAAAACAAGCCTCATTTACACTTGTACACTAAGCTAAGAGGACAACTCCTCAAAAGGCTATGAAACCCACTGACATACTTCATAAAGACATCATGGTCCCCTATATCTTTTTGCATTTGGAAATTCTTCTTGTGGACCTCACTTATGTACTCCTGCATGCTTGGGTCTTAATTTTACCTAAGATATCTACCATACATGGTACTCTCTTCCTCATAATAAATAAGATAAATATCCTTCTTGATTAGTATTTTAAAATAACCCCACTTAGTAATAGGAGGAAGCTTCTTAAGAACCAAGGTATGAACATAATTTTTAAATTAAGTTAAATCATGATTGGTTAATTTTAACCTTGAAAAATAAATCTATTTGCTCTCATTGATCTAATGCAAACTAAAATATACTTCTAGTTGGGCTAGATAATAGTCTAACCTCTCCATGTTTATATGTTTGGCATATGGCTAAATATCTAACTTTGCCTTAGCCTTGAAAGAAGGTGGATCTTAGTTAGCATGGGGTTTTTATTCCATCTTCTCATTCTTGGGAGAATCCTCCTTACTTTATTTCAATGTCTCTATAAAAACACCAAGTTTATCTATGAGAATACCCTAATGGACTACAATCGATCAAGCTTGATCATAGAAAGAGAAATTCTAGCCACTCCTTTGATCTTTTGAAATTTATCTTCTATTATATAGGTATTTTTTTCATTATAATTAACCATACTTCTAATCTCTTACTTCCACTTTGTTATAGAAATTAATTCTTCAAAGAGAACTAGGATAGCGTGACCACTAGCTCCTCTTATTATTGTGATTGGCATATACTACAATATAGTCACTGACACATAAAATGACAATAATACTAGACTAATTATGATATCAATGTGATTCATGAACTAGGTGGATATTCCACACTAATATTCACTAACACAAATCGTGTAATCTTAGTTCAACATATGATTAATAGAAGAGTGTTCTAGACTATTTTCAATGCTAAAATAGAGATAAACAAGTGTTATAAATGCAATGTAAGAATAAAATAAATAAATGGAAGCTTAAGAGAATCCAAAGAATGAATAAATAAATAAGTTTTAGAATATATAAATGGAATCTTAAGAGAATCCAAATCATAAAATGAAAACACTATATGACCTGGAAAAATCTGGTGTGGGAAAACCTCTAGTGGGTGAGGTAATTGTACTTCTCTTATATATTTAATTCAAAAATTGTATAAGTTACTACCAAAAATGGTATTCATGGATATATATTTCATTATTAAACTATCCAAAGCTTGCATACATGTTTTATTTTTACTTCTTATACACCTCATGCAGTGATCCAACTTATTTAGAATAACCATTCAAACTAGGATACAATGAGACAACATTAACCAAACTTGAAAACTACAATGTCAATCCAACTTAAAAAAAATTCATCAACTTCTCTGATGATCATTAATTTTTATAGATACTGTATTTATGCCTTTTCACCTTAGAACCCACCAACTACTTCAAACAATCATTGCCAAGAAGAAGACGCATTTGCACCCACTCTTATACTAATTTTATTCAATGGTGAAACCCTTAGATTCAAAGGCTACAAGTTACTAACTTCATCAATACAATAAGACTTTTTACCATCTCAACACCAATTCTACCACGATAACTTAACTGAATGGTTCATTTTACATGAACAAGCTTGAGTAAATGTCTTACATAAATTTTTAAATGTAAGAACTACATAATTAAGTATAGTGGAAATGAAATAAACAAAATATCTAGTAAAGTAAATCCATATTTTAGATCGAGAATAAAGGTCAACATGAACATTATAAACTATAACATCATGAGTAGACAAATCACCATCTGAAAGAGTGGATTGGACTCTCTTGTAGGATTTGGACAACAAACGAACCTTAGATCACTATCTAGAAGGATTATAAATTATATAGGTGGACATCACAAATAAAAATGATTGAATAATGAGTAATAAAATCATTACCATTATATAAAAGGATGTAGGTCAAAGAAATGGGTAGAGGGATGACCTCGATGTACACAATGAGAACAAGTTTGGACTTCACTAGATTTAGTACAAGGTGATTTTGGATGAATTGATAAATTTGAGGTTTGGATTTCACATGATTAACCAATAGGTAAAGACTCAACTTGACATTTATTTATAAGCCCTCTACTTATAAACCCTAGAGTAACATGATGTATATTAAGTTTCATTATCTTACAGACTCGCATAAGAGGTTTAGACTTGAAAATAGGAGTAAAAACATGTATTTTATCCATAATTGGTTTATAATTCATTTGAACAACCTCAAGTTTACAAATAATAGATTAAATATCTTTTAGGTTGACATTCAACACAATAAGATATGGGGCACTTGTATATGTAATAACAGGTTTGACTAATGTCTTGAAAATTGATTTGACAACTATTTTGACAATAGGTTTGATAACATGTTTTTTTTGTATATCTAATGTTATTTTCAACCTACAAATCCATTTTAAATAAACATAGTAATAATGATAAAAAGGCATAAATAATGACTTGAACTAGACTCAACATTCTTCAAGCAAAGTAGTTTTGTGTGAATTTCAAAGTAGAATATAAAGGGGCAAAATTATATCTATGTAATGTGTGGATACCATGACATAAATGCAAAAAAAATTAAAACAAAATAATTATTAACACAATTTGTGCTAGGCTAAACCAATAATTTTGGAAAAATAAAATACTTAGTTTGCTAGGTCTTTGCACTTGAACCACATTTAAACAAGTCAATTGATAAATGTTTACATATTTATTTCTTCATAATATGACAATACATTCTTATTTATCATTTATGTAATCAAATTTTCAACATATAATCAAAAGATGCATAAAGGCCAAAACATGCGTTTACAAGCATCAAACACAAAAAGGATAAAATCAACATCAATCTAAATATTATTTATAGAACGTACAAGTGAGATGACTTCTAGTTAAGGATTTTGTTATTAGGCAAATCCATTAACTAATGCATCATGAGTCTACTATTTTCTTAGACATACCCATTTTATCATTCACTGTTCACACTCTCTCACTATACATTCCCTAATCTTGGCTATGCCTAGATGCCTTCCTCTTCTTTAATGATTTCAAAAACACTTCCTCTAACTCTTATATCCACCTATACAACCTTCATTTAACCCATTCAATATACTTTCAAAGGCCTAATACACATTCTTGAGACTAGTTTCTGACCCTTCAACATCTCACTTCTTTAGCACTTTCAACACATCACTCCTAACATACTTCAACTCCCAATTGAGGTCTGTAGACCCAATTCAACTCCCATTAATAGTTATATTTCTTTCTAGGCCTATCACTTACGGGTGTTATGCCTCCTACAATTTATCTTGACAATTATTCTTTGATAGTATCACAAACCTATTCTAACCTCTAAATCACCTTAAACACCTAAAACATAATTTCATACAAAGTAGGTGAAAAAAAGGAGAGAGTGTTGTAAGAGGTGAAAAAACCAATTAATTTCCATTCAACCATATAAATATTAACAATAAGTTCAAATAGAAAATTCTAGTTCTAAGTAAATTGACAATATGCAAATACCTCATCTTGACCAAAAATTGGCAGTGTTAACCTTGTTATTGGCCTCCAATTAGGCTCGACCTACAAGATAACCACCCATTTTGGCCTCAAGAATGCCCTTCCCAATATAAGAAAAATGAAATTTTTAGCCTAAGTTCAAACATGTATAAAAAAACTTGTAAGTCATTAATGAAAACTATTAGATCCTTCCCCTACCTCATAATCATGCCCTAAAGCACTTAGGTGGAACCTTCAAAAATAATTCATTGGACAATTTGCAGTGATGGGTCCAAAAATGCAACTTTTTGATATTAAATAGGCAACTTCTTAAGCTCCAACTGCCATTTCTACCTTCAAGACCTCCATGTCATATTGGTCAAGTCAAAGGCTTTCCCCTTAGACTCAGGGTTGACTTAGGCCCAAAATTGACCTTACAATTATCTAGTGATTAACATCAACATGTATGTGAGTTATACCTTCTTAACCATAACTACCTAGTGATTGCATTTAGAAATACATTAGATTAAAACTAACCCCATGATTATCACTTCAACACTAAATGTTTTATCATGGTCAAACTAGATATTATTTTACAAACCCTGTACACTAGAGTGTACATTACCCACCTAACAAGTAACATTCCCAAAAAAACTTAGATCCCATGATCTTTCTCACAAACAAAGATAAAGTTACTATCTTCAACAAAAGACTAAGGAATTTCCATAAGTAAAATGAACTTTCTTTCTACATTTGAATTATAGTGGAGTAAATGGTTTCAATCATAGTAGTCATGGTATATAAACAATAGAATAATTAACATGAGTGAATTTGAGACATTTGTTGTTCTGCCTTCATAGGATTTGTGTTGAGATTTGTCTAAAACCATTCAAAGTTTATTGCCATTTAGTTACAAACTATCTTATTTTTGTCTTTAGTGGTTATGTTGAGGAATTAGTTCCAATGCTTCATCACTAGAAAATATACTTAATAAATTGTGGGTGAGACCATGTTGAGAAGCATTTTAGTTTGTGAATTTTGTCTAGATTAAAACATCAATATATAGGGGTAGATCATAATTTAAATGGATCAATACATCTAGATCTAGGCATGTTTCATACATCATTAAGTATGGAAACTTGTTACAATCTCAAGAAAATATGAGCTTATAAAATATTTCTAAAGTGTCGGAACATTTAAATTTTTTATCTAAAGAATTATATTAATTTCTCTTAATGGGAAAAATCATTGTGACCAAATTGAGCAAAAAAATAATGGGGAATTTGGGTCCAAGAAGATAATGTTCTTGTGTCATATTTTCCACAACATATTCTAAAGGGGTGGTAAAAAAAAAAAAAAACGATCACTAGTTTATGTACTTTTCTCAAACCCTTTCCATATTGGCATATTGTACCTCAAATTTCATGCACCAAGATGGGATGTCAAGGGAGGAGGGATCACTTATATAATTCTATCAATGATCTTAATTAACTTATTTATAAGAGGTTTGAAGTATGATTTCTAGTACACACAAAAAATTGTAATTATAATAGCCATATCTACCTTGTTTTAATAATTTTTCCCTTTCATTTTTGTATCAATAATGCTTTATACATGAACTCTCTCAATTTTTTTGATATGCCTAAATACAATGTCCATTTCCTATAGTGGTGTACTATTCACCTACTTGAAAGCATTATAAATCTCCATTACATCCACAACAAAATTGAAACATCTTATTTTGCATTAGTTATTTTTTTATAAAAAATTTCACTACTCAGATGTGCCATGGGGAATTGAATTAATATTTAACATTTTAATATCAAAGTTTGTTAGTTTAGTAATTAAATTATCATCAAGGACATATTTAAATACCATTATAGGTGTATTCCTAGTGTTTAGGATGTGGATATGCTATAGCAATAGAAATCCTAGTTGCAATATGTGGCTTCCTCTTCTACTTTAGATTGGCTTATCATCCCACCAAAAAACTATTGATCATGAGTATATTTATGTTATTTACAAATTCCTATGAAATTGAGTGGTGTCAAATAAACTAATTTTATCAAAACCTCACATTGAGTTAGTTGATTACCAAGTTTACCTTGTGGGGAATAATTCCCATGGAAGTTAAAGGACTAGCTTTCTACCCAACTATCCTAGTCAAATCTTGTATTCCTCATAGGAGAATACCATAAGATCTCATCAAAAAACTTTTTCTTGTCTTGTATTTCTTGTACCCCAATATTAACTTAGCCCTAAATCCATAATAAAAGGTATATATATCATTAGGGAAGCCCAATAATGATTAAAAGGTAGATGAAGATAGAAAATGATTCTGCTAAAATTGGTTGATTGATCATTTTATCTGGATTATGAATTTTATAATTAACAAAACACATTGCATGTTTGTAATTCTTTGCAGTTTAAACAATAAAAAAATCATTATTAAAATAATCCTCCTTATATTTCTCAAATATTTTTATTTTATATATATTATGAGGATAGAGGACATATAGAATAGAAATGTCTCTTCAAAACCAACAGGGTGGCTTCTCTTCTACAGCCAAACAATGGCACAATTTTAGAGTCTGATATTTAGGGATAATTCAAATTTCCTTATATCCCACTAGATAACATCCTTATGGAAGTCACAAGGAGCATCACTTCAAGTACTAGTAATCTCCATAATAAAGTTCCAAAACTTGAAAATATATTATTTTTAAGGAGTTGGTTAAAGATAATTTTCATTCTTGGATTTGATATATGGAATTTAAACTAGCCTTTAACTTTTGAAGACCAATTTTTTTTCACCTTTGTGGTTTATTTATCATCAGGAAGTGAAATTTTCAACCTTTAGATTAATGTGGAAAATGGCAAGAGAAATCCTAGTTGCATTATGCACCCTCTTTTGGTAATTTGGACTATTTTATGCTCCCCTGAAATATCTATCATATACATTATTGTTAATCAACAACCTATGTTATTGCAATATATCATACCATGAAAGTTATTATTAAAAAATAATGCATACTTTATCGAATTGATAGTGTAATTATAAAATACTTGTATCTAGCCCCTCCACATTAAGTGTATTGATGTATAAATCAAAAGCACTACCTTTTAAAGCATGATTTTTTTTATGATTTTATTAATGCATTACCATGTACATTGAAATGAAGCCCACAAGCATAATAGAAGTCTTCTCCTTGAAGGGTAAATCACCAAATCTTTATCTCATATTGTAAATCTTTAATAGCCCAGTTCCTCACCAAAATAAGATCAAAATATGTTTCAAACTAATAAAAATTCTTAAGCTTTAACCTTTTCTAATTTACTCACATTTCACATAATTTATCATGTGAATAGATATAAAATTTAGATGTCTCAAAATGAATACCTTTTATTGGGAATATTAAATATGCCTAGGTACCTTTGGCTACTTATCTTCAAAAGAGAATCAAAATGACTAACTCCTAATGGTATACATTCCCGTAACCTATGGAATGTTATTGAGCAAAATATTTTGTAGAGATGTAGGAGGCAAAATATAAATGGATTAGTTTCAATCTATGATTCTGATGAAAGGGATAAAAAAAGACTAGAACCTAAGCTCAAAGCACATACACAGTATAAAAATTAGACGATCCTCTTGATGATATTTTATATGAAGAGACATGAAATGATAAATGTATGATGATGCTAGTGGATACCTGAATATTCCCAAACTCATTAAAGTCAATATCAATGATACATGGATGATAGAGTTTGCTGGTATCCATTTCTATATTGGTGTAGGTGCTATAATTTTATTAATTTCCTCTATAAATGAGTTATTTCCTTTTTCCAACAAAGTCACTATTCCAGTGCACAAACAACATAGTAAAATATGAAGTTAATCAATTTATAGAGGAGATGGGTATAAGGAATATAAGGGCTCAAGGTGATGCTGAAATAATTATCAAACAAGTGTGAAATAAATATCAAGTGAAAATGACCATTTGAAGAAATTTTGGAACAAAGTGTGGGATTTCATTGATGTTTTCAAGGCCTTCTATGCAATCATGCTACTTAGAGAAAATAATTCCAAGGCTGATGACTTAGATGTATTTGCCTCTTTGCTAATTCTTCACTTAAAGATTAATCAGGAAAATTAAACCATAAAACTTGTCTATGGACCAAATTTACCCAATAATTTAGAGCATTGACATGTGTTTAATAATAATGAATAGATCATAAGTTTACTTGGAAACACTAGTAACATTAGAAACATATACTTCCAAAGGAGATATATAGAGTATAGAGAATATCATTATTATGTTAATAAATAAAAAATCAAAAGTAATGTTAAATTTGGGGTCATAATTATAACTAAAGATGAATTCAATGAAGGAAAAGAGGATGATAGGGCTATCGAACTCAAGGGAAATAATATTCTTAAAGGTTTGGTCTCACTTAAAAAATGCTCTATAAGCATGCCATGTACATCAAAAAGAGAATTCAAGAGGAGCCAAATGGATATCTCAAATATTAAAAAGTAAGCATCGGTAGTAAATAAAGGTATATATCTATGAAAATTGGTAAATGTTGTTATAAAGAAGAAAGATAGGGATTTGTGAGTTTTTTCAACTTTTACTCTTATATTTTTGCTTGGTGATATGCCAACTTAAAGTTTCTTAGACCTAAAGAGATGAGGTGTAATATATCATTAAGACTTGGTGTTAACCTTTGTAAGAAAAAATAAAGGCTTTAAAATCCTAAGATCATTGGTAATATCTATGAAGAAATAAAGAATATTTCAAAATTTGTGATCATTTTACCAATTGATCACTTAATTTAGATAGCAAAGATTGTACCTAAGAGAAATAAGAGTTGAAAAATTAAAATCCCTCTTAATTTAAATAATCTAAATTGGACATATGTTAAAGACAACTATCCATTGCATAAAATAGATCATATTTTAGAAGTAATAGCTCAGTATAAAATGATTCTGTGCTTGAAAATTTATATGGATACAATCACGCAGAAATGATTCTTAAAAGTCAACACAAGATTGTGTTCACAACTTCATGGGGTACCATTTCATATAAGTGGATGCTTTTTATACTCATGTATATTGATGCCACATTATATAGGGGTATGAATCTATATTTGAGTGACATGAAGATAAAAATCATAGTGGTATATCTCAAAGATCTCACATTATTTTTTAAAAAGTGAGAAGAACATTATGACCACCTCAAGATGGATTTTGAAAGGTGTAGAGCTCAAGGAATATCACTAAATCTAAATAAGTCCATATTAGAAATTATTGAAGGCAAGCCATATAATTTTAAAGGAAATAAGTAAGATTCATTCTAAAATAGTTCAACAAGTATCTTTTCCTACCAAAAAGCCTGGAACAGATTCCTCAATAAGGCAAATTTACTGCAAATATTTATACCTAATTTTAATGAATTTATAGACACATCACCTAGATTATGAGAGGTAATGTGTCTTTAAATTTGAATGGTGATGGTAATAAATATTTTTATAAGATTACAAATTTTATGTTAATGCTTCTAAGCTAGTGTGACTAGACTTTCAGAAAGACTTCATTGTGTATAGATACTATTCTTAACATATGTTGTCAACAATTTTCATGCAAAAGAATGAAGATTGTATAGAATAATACATTAATTTCATGAGATATTATTTGAATTTTCACAAGCTCAAGTATTCTCCCATAAAAAAATAAGCTTTTGTTCTGGTCAAAGGTATGAAATATTATAGATTGTACATGTTGGATTCCCACACATAGGTGATGGCACCATATATGGTAGTCAAGAATATGTTGAAAAAACAATATCTTGGTTAAAAAATTAGTGTATGGATTACCAAATTCAAAGAATATGGTTTATAAATAAAGCTAACTAAGTGATACAAAGGTAGATGTTTATGTCAACTGATTGTAAAGGGAGTCGATGATAAGAAAAAGGATGCACAAAAGGCCTTACCAAAGAATATTTTAAAGAAATTTCATTGGTAGTCTTCATTATCTCTATTGATGAATGGTAATAAAATATTGCCTTATTATTTACCCATAGAGAGTGCCCAAGGCATCTAAATGCTAAAGAGAAAAGAGTGATTAAATTGAGAGTTGATAGGTATGTAATCTATGATAATATTCTTTATAAGAAAGGTTTATATGTTTTCTTTTTGAGATATGTTGATAAGGAATAACATAAGAGATTACTAAAATCTTTCCATAATTAGGGATGTGGTGGTCACTTTTCTTTTCTTGTCATGACATTTAATAATCTAAGAGCTCACCAATACGAGCCTATAATTCAAAAACTCTCAAGAATAGGACTCAATGTGTAAAGCATGCTAGAGTTTTTTTGGAAGAATTAAACTTACCCCACTTCCCTTCAGACCTATAGTAATATAATATCCCTTTTAAAAATGGGGTTTGAATTTCATTGGTACATTGAATATACAATCCAATGTAAGTCACACTCATGTCCTCAACACAATGGACTATTTCACAAAGTGTGTTGAGGCTATTCCTATAAAGAATACTACATCTAAAGAGATGCAATTTCATTAAAGAGAACATTCTATTTAGATTTTGAGTACAATTTTTTTTATAAACAATGCTTCTTATTTATCTTCTTTCGAACTTATGTTTTCCTACTATGGTTATGTGATATCCTTATTTCACTCTTCATATTACTACCCCCAAGGAAATGATAAATTAAAATATAGTAACAACAAAGTTGTTACCATCATCCGCAAACAAATGGATGAAAATTAAAAGAATTATGTTGAGAATATTCCTATGAATAAGAATACATCTAAAGAGATGCAATTTCATTAAAGAGAACATTCTATTTAGATTTTGAGTACAAAATAATTTGATAAACAATTCTTCTAATTTATCTTCTTTCAAACTTATGGTTTCCTACTATGGTTATTTGATATCCTTATTTCACTCTTTAGATTACTACCACCAAGGAAATGATAAATTAAAATGAAGTAACAAAAATGTTGTTACCATCATATGCAAACTAAGGGATGAAAATTAAAAGAATTGGAATAAAAGGTTAGATGATGCATTGTGAGAAAACTACACCACTTTGAAAAGATTCATTTGCATTTCCCCATTTAAATTTTTTATGGTATAGATGTTTCAGTTCCCATTTCTTTGGAGTTCCTTGTTTTTCAATTGGTGAGAGTGATAAAAGACAAGAATTTAATAAATACTCTAGATAAAAGATTGATGTACTTAATCAAGTTGAAGGAAGAGAGAATCATGGTTGTATACTAGATCCTAGAATCCCAAAGCAAAGTGAAGAAACTATTTGATAAGAAGGCTAGAGAAAGAGACTTTTAGATTGGTGAATTGGTTATCCTCTAAGATAAGAAGTGGAAAATTTTACGTCCTATGGATGGGATTTTTCAAAGTCTATCCCTTTTATAGAGATGATACATATTATTTTTCTTATGGATATGAAACTCATCTCCTATTTCCTTGTAGTGGGAAATATCTTAAATAGTTCAAGCAATGAGAGTAGGTTGTGGTGTAGTTCATAGTAGGGTTCCTAGTGAAGGGATGCTTTTGGCCATGCAACCAAAGTCATAAAGATTAAAATAACATACAATCTATGTTTATTCAATGAAATAATGCTTTAATGACATCTACATTCACAAGGACTCTCTACAACTACTCTATCTCTATTTGTCTCTAACTCTAAGCCTTTAATTATATATTGTAGTGGTTTGATAACAAATAGGGTATCCAATTAATGATAACCTCTAATTATGTGATGCTTAATTAGGGTGCACACATACAAAATACCAACTCAGAATTCTATTTGCAGACATTCAGCACAAATAACACACTACATTTGTTGATTTAAAGACATTACAGTGTTTAAACCAATAGACACACTATCAACTATATGCCTCAAAAGTTTCAGATTGTAACCATGGAGAAAATGATCACCAATGTAGTTTAACATCCGACTAGTTTATTTATAATTGATTTCTTTTCTATTTTTTCTTGTAATTATCTTTTTTCCCCTTTTGCATCACATTTTTATCTTCCTCTCTTCTCCCCACTTCATGAGATTATTTCCTTGACCCCTTATGATACATACCATGTCTCTTAAAATTCCTTTAAGTACTTAAAACACTCTAATCCCATGCATTTTTTCAAAAACCATTACATTTTGTTACCTATTATGTGTTGTTTTGTTGTTGTTGATTCATTATTTAAATGTTGTTCCCAACTATTTATTTTTTATTTTTATTTATTTTTTGATTGATGAAAGATTGTTCAAACCCTTGGATGCTCCTACTTCAAACACTCAAGGTTTTTAAAATGTGAAAGTCTAATCACACAGATGAAATAAGTGGTAAAACCACTCTTTTTGACCATGAAGCATAACGGCCATGGCATTTTCTTCCAACACACTAAGTACTTATAGTTTTATGTCAATATTTCTCTTCAATTTATAGCTCCTCCTTTTTGGTTTTAATTATATCCTCTTCTTCTTATCTCTCATTACCCCTCTTTTTATGGATTTAGACCCACTATAGTTTATCCTCCTCTACTAAAGATTTATCTTCTTTTTTCTCAATCTTTATGTGGGCTAAAACCAACCCTCATCTAACCACCTCCACCCAAATTCTCCTTTTATCAACTTAATTTCTCTTGGGGGATGAAACAAATCACTAAATGACCACCTCCTCCTAAAGCCTTCTTAGATTTATTTACTCACCATCTAACCTATTATTGGATCCTTCATTCTTCACTCTTAGCTATTAAAACTCTTTTTCTCTCATGGCTGTCAGTTCCTCTCTTTCCACCATATTTATTATGCCTTAATAATTTATAATATTCTTCTTCTTCCTTCACATATTATTCACATGTTTCTACTAATATACAAATCAGTTGTTCCTCCTCTCTTTCTTGAGTGCATAAATTTGCACATCTTGTTTCACCTCTTTTCCTTGGAAGGCCTCTATAAATGTCTCCTTTCTCTCTATAGCTGAACTTGCAAATAAAATATAGTGACCATAGGTGATTCGTCGATCTTCACAATCTCATTGGTTGATATAATAATTAGCTCTGGATTCTTTTCATCTTTTTTCATTTTTATTAGTTGATTCAAAAACTAGTTACTCTTCTTCATTTCTCATCCTCTTTATATGAGCTCTAAGATTATTGATTTCTCCTTATTTATCCTCTTCCATGCCATATTCAAATAACTTTGAAATATCTGTATCTATATAGGTACAATGCATACATTCACTCATAATAGTTTTTCCTTCAATACCTATGTGGGATGCTACCACATATGCAACACCACTTTTATTATTCATTCTTCTTGGTAGAAACAAGTCCACCATCTCTATCTCCATATTTTTTAGAACTTAACATTGAATAAATACATTAATGGAATCAATAGTTCCCACAAATAAGTTTTTCAACTCTTCATCATGCCTTAAGGACATGTTTCCCAATGCTTCTTTGGTTCTCACATTTTCCTCACTACTTTCTCTCTCATGATGGACTCCCAAAGGCCCATTCTCAAAAACCTCCATGGTTATCCTCTCCTCATTATTCTTTCTATTTCCTTATTCTTCACATGGTTGGTCTTCAACCATACTCTCCTTTTGTGTATTAACTTGAATATCAACAATCTCTTTTGTTTTCTTCATGGAAATCTGCAACTCCTCATGATTGCCTTATTCATTCACATCTATTATTTTCTTCGAGGAAACATGTATCATTCTTTGTTTGTTCTCAACCTTTCTTCCATCAAAAAAAGAAAGTACAAATTCATTGCCTACCAAGGAAAATTTTGAATTTTCCCACTTATGGTATATCATAAACTCAATCCCATCATCAAACAATGGGTCTCCTTCTTCTATTTCAACAACTATCACATCTATATCCTCTTGCATGATGATTCCATCCTTTATGTACTACTCAAAAATCTCTTTCTATTTATTGTTTTCAAAAGAATATTTTGAGTTTCTCACATGGAAACCTCAATCTCTTGTTGCCTTTCAAGATAGACTTATTCTCATCACTTTTATCCATCTCCTTGCTAGTTCTTAAAGTAGACTTGAACTGCTCACATGAAAAATTTTCTCTCATATTGAATTTTATGTAAATCTAATTCTTATTCTATTTTGTCTCAAGTTTCAAGACATGAATCATATAAATTCATTCTACTTTCATTCTTGAGTGCACTACATGACCAATAAAGTTATAAACTATATGTTCCCAACTCCTTACCTTATTCTTTCCTCTCCCTTATCTCCTCTCTAGGAGATCTCTCCAATACACAACTACAACTCCACATAATCTCTTACTTTTAATCTATACCCTCATGGGGTTTTCAATACACTTCTCTTGAAAATATGTTTATAACTCCACTGTCCAATTCATGAGCATGTTTGGGCTCTCTTTACTAAAAAATATATATTAATAGTGGGCTTACCTCTTTTCTTCACCTAGACCTTTGTCAATCTGTTTCTTTTATTGGGATACTTTCCTCTACCTGGTTGGTCTCTCTCCAAATCATCTAACCTTTCCTTTATGGAAAATAACCCTATCATAATTTCTTCTTCATCTTCTATAATCACAACTAAAACATCTTCACTTTTTCCACCTTCCATCATGTCCAATATTTCTTGGACTCCCTTCAATATATCAACCAAGTCTTCTACCTCTGGTGCCCTTCTTTATTTATGTGCTATATCTTCCTCAACAAGCAGGCTTATCTTTAACAAATAGACTCAAAAAATATTATATCTCACTTCCTCAACACTTTCATGACTTCTTTCACACCTGCAACAAACTTCTCCTCTCTCCAATGCAAGCTCCTTTTTCATAATTTAGTTTTCATAGCCTATAATTGACTGATACAAGAGCCTCACACACCCAAATCAATAAGTAAATTTATTTCTCTGATACCAAATGGTGAAATCATAGAGAGATTATAAACTTAAGGATAACCTTTAATTTTGTGATGCCTAGTTTTAGCGCGCGCACACACACACACATAAAGAACAACTCAAAATTCTATTTGCAAACATTTACCACGAATAACACACTATATTCCTTGATTTGAAGACATTAAAATATTTAAAAAAATAAAAAAATTATGAACTATATGCCTTACATGTTTTGGAGTGTAAACATTAAGGAAAACATCACCAACATAGTCCAACATCTGACTAGTTCCTCAATAGCTTGTTACTTTTCTATTTCTTTTCTTGCAGCTCCTCTTTTCCCCCTTTTGCATCATGTTTTTATCCTCCTCTCTTCTTCCCACTTCATGAGATTATTTCCATTACCCTTTATAACATGTACCATGTCTCTTCACATTCATTTCAATCCATAAAACTCTCCAAACCCATGCATTTTTCTTCAAAAATTATTAATTTTCATTTGTTGTGTTTTTTTCATTGCTATCAATTCATTATCAAATTTTTATTTTCAATTGTTTATTTTTTATTTTTTTGGTTGATGTAAGATTAATCAAACCCTTGAATGCTCTTATATCATGCAAAAATTTTAACTTCTCTATGATACCTCTCTTTTTGATCTCTATTTTGACCCTTGTCTGGTCTGTAACTTCTCTACTTTGATATCAGATCTTGATTTGTAAGTTTAAATCTTTGGGTCTTTCCTCAATCCTTCCAATGTCGACCTATTTATCATTCAATGTTGACCTTTCTAATGTGACTCTTATTTTATATCATGAACTCCCGTGCATCCCACCTAAAAAAATTCCTTTAGTAATATCATGAGACCACTTTCTTACTTTTTACTATTTTTCCCTTCTTGAAACTTTTCTTGTAATTGCTTATGATTCTCAAAACATATTTTTTTAATAATGGCTACATAGTTGGGTTAACTATTTCATGGTGACCACTAGGTAAATGTTCTCTTCTAGAGTTTTTCAATGAGACCTTAAATGCCTAAATTGGTGCTTTAACATGAAATTTGTGACCATTCAAAGATCTTCATGTTGTTCTACTTTTGTGACCAGATTTTAAATTGTGATCATAGGTTTCATGTGATCATTCCAAGTGCTAAGATCTTGCAGCTCTTGGATAACAAGATCCAAAGCCTTTTTCAGGGTCTTCAAAGACTTCATGGACTCATGGATTTATTAAATCCATTTTATGGTCCCTCATGCATTTTCCCATTTTCATCGTTTCCTCTCTTTATATTTGTGGACCCATTAATCAGTTAAATCCATTTAAGGATTGTAATAAATTTGCACTACACTATGGTTATTACTATATCTTGTGACCCTCAGTGATTATGACATGTGTCGTAATCTAGGTTCTTAGAGTCATGTGATTTTTTAATGGATTTTTGCAAGCCCATTGGAGTTATAAACTCAATTTGAAATTGGTCACACGTCTACCCATGGTCCTTGTAATGACTTAAAATTATGAACACACCAAGGCCTCATGAGTAATTGTGACTATGACACCTAACCTCCATGGTCTTTATGAACTTTCATGGTCTTGTGTATGAATTCCAAGGGTCTTGTGGACCTATTATACTTAATAAACCAATGTATATTTTCTTGGGTCTAGAAATAATACTTGATTACAAAAAAAAATATATGTAGACTTATAAACTCAGGTAAATAATGTGGACCCTAATACATATATATAATGCATTCCCTATGGACTTAGAGACTTAAGAAATAATGTACACTTGGCCTCCAACATTGAAACTTAAAGTTGTGAGGGAAAATATCTAAGACCACCAATACAAGGAAACTTAGATGTGAGACATTAGAGTATGACCATGTGACCTTGAGTGTGATCTATGTGATCTTTGGGACCTCAAAAACCACTTAAAATCCATGAACCAAAATTGGATCTCAAGATGTGACCTGAGAACCCTATTGATTTGATAAATCTGCATTGAAAATATGTTTTAAAAGTACACCAACTTGTAACTATTTTTGGTGATGTAGGATTACCCTTATGCCTTATATGCTCTTGCATAAAACACTTGAGGTAGTTAAAAAATTGAGTCTTGCTCACATAGAAGGAATAAATGGAAAAATTAATCTTTTGGCCACTACGATTGATTATTATGGTATTCCCTTCTAGCACACCAAATATTTCATTTATTTTTCTCTCTCTTCCACTTCTAACTTGTTGGCTTAGAATCCATCCTCTTTTACTGATATTCACTTTCTTCTCTTATGTGTAAATGGATGGACCATAGTTCCACCATATCGACAAATTATTTCTTTCTTCTTACCCACTATTTGGGCATAATTTATCCACTTACACCAAATTATTTGCTCCCCATATTCATGTGGGATCGATCTCATCTTTGTCCAACCATGTCCACCAATATTTTCTTTCTTGCATCATATTTTCTCTAGTGGGTTTGAAAACATATCTATCTTTCAACCACCTACACCTAAAGACTTATTGTCTTTATCCATTCACTATCCAACCTACTATCAGATTCTTCCTTCTATCACTCATCTCTATTTTAACTCTCCTTTTCTAATAGATGCCATCTCTTCCTTTGATTTCCTTTGTGACATCACCATTATACTTGTATCTGTTTTATTCATTACAATCTTCAAATAAACTACTTATTTCTCTATTTTTTCACATGATCTAGTTGAATTTAAAATCAATTATTCCACTTCACATTCTTAAGTGCATAATTTTTCACTTCTAGAATCACCTCTTCACCTTGAAAGGCCTTTTTGAATGCTTCCTTTCTATTCATTTATGCACATCAACATAGACCATATCCATAAATTAGCTTAAAAACATGAGAATTTATAGCCCCCATAGGTGCTCCATCCATATTCATATTATAATCTTGATCTCCCCCAAGCTCAGGCTTATCAAATCTTTCATCATTGTGCCTGGTTATCAAAACAATTCTTAGTTTTTATAGTGAAAACACCTCTTTCTATTTTTCTTTGTTTCTTATCCCATTTTCATTAGCACAATGTTCATTTCATTCTCACTCTTTCTCTTATTTTGCTTTTATGTCATAAAAATGACATTTTTGACTTATCTAATCTCCTTTTCAATTCTTCTCTCCCACATCAAATTGCTTTAAGTGAAATATCTCTTTTTACACTTCTTCATGTTGTCTCTTATGCACATGAGTAACTAGATCAAACCATAATTTATCTTCTTCTTTGATATCTTCATCATTGTTGGACCTACACTTAATCACCCACATTAAGGGAATTAATAGATCCCAAAATAATTTTTATCACTTATTCATGCCCCGAGGAAACATTGTCCAACTCTTCTCTATTGCTCACATTTTCCTTTTGGATTTCATTCACATGATGGAATTCAAAAGTCTATTATAAAATATATCCAATACTATTTTTACATCATTCTTAAAATGATTTTCTTCCTCTATGGTGGTCTTCAACACCACACTCCTTATATGCATTCTCTTTTACTTCCTTTACATTCATTATTTTCTTCATCAAAAACCTAAGCTTCTTCTTTGTAAAAGAGAAATATTAATTTTAGTACCTTTATCCTATAATGATGACAACCTCTTCCCACTTAAAGGATTCTATAATTTCTTTCCCATCATCAAATATTGGGTTTCCTTATCTTGGTGAATAATTTATTACTTCGACATCCTCTTCCATGAATATTTCTTCCTTTAAGGGATACTAAGAAAATTCTCTCTCTGATGCTCTTGAAAACATACTTGGTATTATCACTTGTCGATCTCATTTTCTATATTATTTTCAAAGCAACCTTATTCTATTCACTCACATCTTTGAGATGCTCATTTGGAAACATCCTTTTCTGATTACCTAATGGCAATATTCTTCACTTCTCTCTTAAGTCTCAATTTTTGGAGATTCTTCCACCATTCTCTCTACAATTTTGTATGGACAACATGATCCATAAAATTAGAAACCATATGTTTTAAACTACTCAACTTCTTCTTTCCTTTCTCTTGTATCTTATTTTGGAGGTCTCTCCAATACACAATTACATATCCACATAACTTCTTTCATGCAATTTTTAACCTCACAAGATATACAATGTTTTCATCTTCAAAGAAAATTTCTAACTCAATAATCCATTTCATGAGCTTCACTAGCTATCTTTACCACAAAACAAAACAATATTTCAAGTGGACTTAACTCTTTCTTTAACCTTCACCTTTGTTGGTCTATTTTATTTGTTTGAATCTTCTGCTTCAATTGCATCTCTCTCCAAAGCATCCAACCTTTCTTATAGGGACAACCACCACATCATTATTTATTCTTCATCTTATTTACTCATAGTTTCAACATCTTTTCCACTTGTTCCATCCCAATATTTAATGGAATTCCTTCAACATCTCTACTAGGTCTTCTTATCTAGTGAACTTCTTTTGTATGTCATTTCATCTCCACAAACAAGATTATATTTCACAACTTGTAATTGATTTAAGCAATATTCTCTTTCAAAACCTGCATTGGAATCAAATAAGAGCCTCTTTTCCACTACTTGATTCATACCTTCATGAATTCTCACACACTTGTGACAATCTTACCCTCTGTCAAATGCAAGCTTATATTTTACAAATTAGATATAACCAATGCTTAATTTTTAAAACCTATAATAGACTCAATCAAGAGTCTCTATCCCGTTCCCATAACTCTCTCCTCTTAAAGTAATTTCTCTTACCTACAACAAATGCGAGATTCTTTTTCACAACTTGTAGTTAACTAAAATAAAAGAGTCTCATAATTTTATCACATGGCTCTTCTTCACTTACAAGACTTTATCACATCTACAAAAAACTCATGTGATTAGTATGAGATTCATGTAATTTATATATGGATTATCATAGACCCATTAGAGCTATGAACTCTAATTTGAAATTGGTCATGTACCCATGACCCTACCATGACTTAGAATTACAAACAAGATAAGGCCTCTATGAATAATTATGACTATGACACTTGCATCTATACCCATTAGAATTTGTAGAAAATATAAATTCCCCCATGGACTTAGAAACTTAGTGATATAATGTGGCCACTAACACAGATATTATATAGTCCCTATGAACTAAATGAATTATAATTTTATGTGTGCATGGCTCCCAATAGTATAACATAGATTTGTGAGGGAATATACATGTGACCACCAATACAAACCAACTTGGAGTTGATGTGATTGATGTGATCCCTGTGATTTTAGAAAACTATTGTAACTCCAACTAAACCAAAATTGGGTATTTTATGAACTAAAAACCCTTTTGAACTAATAAATATTCCATAAGAATTTTAATTGAAATTATGCCAACTCTTACCTTTTTTGTCAATTCAAGATTTCTCATACACCTAAGATGTCCCTACATCAAGTTTTTCCCCACATGTATATAAGTGAGTTAGGATTTTGGTTTTTTTCCATTTTTGTTTTTGTTTTATCACACCTTATTCATTGAATTATGTTAAATGACTTGTGTAATTACATTTTACGCTATATTCTAATGGATAAAGCACCAGTTTAGAACTATTGGATTTTAGAGTCTGACCTATGTCCTTTCCAATTAAGGCTTTTCCTTAAGGACACTAGTCTAGAACCATATCATTCCCATTAAAGATTTTCCATTGTTTTCACCTTATTAAAATATTATTAATTTCCCAAAACACTAATATTCAAATCCACTCAATGCATGGATAATTCTATTTCTATTATATAAATATGTAATGTAGTTTCAAGATTTTTAGTGTATTTTAGGTTTTTGGTGTATTTCAAGCACTTTAAAGCTTATTTTAGACTAAGTATCCTCTTAGGATAGTTTTAAGGGGTGAATATAATATATTTATGACTAGGATAGCCTATTATTTACATTCACCTAAAAAAAATTCTTCATTTTGACTATGCCTATAAAAACCTTATAAGCTTAAGGAAGTTGCCTTCCGCATAATTAAGCCTCCAAAAAATGAAACACAAATACATGAGATTTAAACCCATATACAATTTGGAGACAAGAATCCTAGAATTTGGAGATTCAAGGAGTGGTCATATATATTTGGAAGAGTAATATAATAAAATGAACAAATCTATATGTTCGATCATTGGTCAACACATATATGATAGTGGGATTTTGAAAGCTATTGGTTTCTTAACTTCAATTTAGTGTATAAACTTGGTTTTTAAAACCCCCATCATTTAAAAAAAATTAGAAAACACAAGGTTTACAAATTATCAAACTTGGTGGTCATTCTTTGAATGTCACCCTTGGGATTCCTTCCCAAAAAACATTTCTTCTATTCTTACATTCGCTCTTCACTTTTTCATCTTTTAGTCATTTAATAAACTTGAATATTATAAAAATGTAATAAATTCATAATCATATAATATTACAAAATTACAATGGGAAAATAGATTATGTTTTAATTGTGAATACTTTCCTTGAGAAAGATGCCCACTTTGAGGGTTCACTCCTTCTGTAGTCTACACAAAAATACTTTGTTATTCCTCCTTGATTTATTTAATTTAAAAAAAAATTAACTTAGTTATAGCACCAAATATACTATCATATTTCAAAATCATTGTATTTGAAATGCAAGTTCATGACCTTTGTCATTTCATCAACAGTTTTGCACAAGTTGAGAATTTTGTTGTCGAGTTCACAAAGAACACTCTATATGTTACTTAGCTTGTTCATTGTCTTTAGATTTCTTGAAATGCCTTTTGAGAAAAGTAATTTATCATCAAAATGAGATGTAGCTTGATTTAAAAGGATATAGTTCATTAGATCTTACTGAATATTATCATTATTTCACATCCATGCTTGTGCTAACATCAATAATATTGGGAGTAGGTTCCATAGCTACATGTAAATTTGTTATATATAATTCAATTTATACACTAACACATAGCTCTTATAGTTATAATATTGTAGCACCAAACTCATCTATAATTATATCTAGTGATGCCATCACACTCTTTGGGGTATGTGTACAGAGTTGGTGGATAATTTCATGAACACTTCTCATAATGCAATTACATTATTTAATAATGTCAGTGTGTTATTTAAATAACACAATTATGTTATTTAAATTATGGCTCAGTAATTACCTATAAATAATGTGATTGTGACATTAAATAACATGATGGCATTATTTAAAATAAATAATGTGATTGTGTTAATAACATGATTGTGTTCCCTATGTCAACCAAAAAAAATCAAACCAAACACAAAAATTCCTCATTTTACATTCATGATCTATCTTTTCCCTCACTCTCCTCCACTTTATGATCATGTTTTTCCCTAGTGAGGCTAAACCTTTCCCTATTTCATCCCAAGAAGCTGATAATTGACGATGCTACCATGCAGAAGAGGTAAGTGCTAAAAATAATTTTTATTTTCATTGTTTAACTGGTAGTTTATTTATTTTTAATAACCCATACTAATAACTATTTTATGTATTTTTACTCTATGGAATTTTGAACTATTTTAATTTTAGTGAGCTTTAAGGCCAAGGGGAAGGCTCTACATAAGATCTACTAGGTGCATGTTGTGCACCTAATCAGCGTACAAAGATCTATATCCAAAAGCCACTTGAACCCAAAATCTCCTTTATAGTTCAATAATTCATGGAGATTAACACTCTACATGTACTTAGTTCATTCATTGATATAATTATTTAACATACGAGTAGGCTCTTAGAGACTGATGCTATAGATACACCACCTAGTGTGCATACTCGACCCTACCCTTGTAGATCTTATGGAGATATATGCATTAGACCTTCTGATGATGATGATGTTAGTAGTTTAGATGGCTTAGATAATATACTTATGAGTGATGAGTTTTTGGCATGTATATTTGATTTGTAGATATCATCCACTACACAAATGCAGGTATATTTTATAAAAGTGTCATGTTAAATTTATGTTATAATTGTAAATTTGATTTTGCTAAAAATTAATTTACATAGAAATTGAATAATACATGTCATTTTTTATGTCTTAGGAGGTGAGGGTGCCTTCATCATCATAGTCACCATTTGTAATATTTGATTTCAAGAAGCCGTTATTTACATTTTAGATCCAACTATTGGCCCATCCACTACTGCATTTATCTCTTTTAGTATGACACTTTTTACTAATACAAAGGTAAAATTTTGAGTTAATCTTATGATCTATGTAAATTTAGTCTATGTATATGTACCTTCCAAGTTTAAGTTAAATTTATCTATCAATGATCTCAAAATTTAAGTATAGTGCTATTAAATACACTCTTGGTTTAATAAAGGAGAAAAACTTGCCATATATAGCTTTGATAATTTATAGAAAAGTAAGTGAGACCTTGTTTACATTCAGTTGATGACTCAAGTAGACACTTCTCCATCATTGTGAGCCAAGTCAAATATAGACATTACTACTACAATGTCATCTACACAAGAACTGATAGAGGTATATCTCAACTTGAAATTTTAAATTGTAAAAATAGACTTATTTTACTAATTTTACTACATAATTAGGGCAAATATAAATTATGTGAATATTTTCTGTATGCAAGGTTATCCCATGACATCTGATAGTCCTATTAAGATGATTATTAAGGTAAATTCTCATGTTTCTTCCCTATTTTAGATACCTATTCAAATAGTTGAGCCTAACACTGACTTATTCGAGCATCAAAAAAATATTGATCCTAACTATGAGCTTGCATTAAGTGCATGTTTAAATGATTTTTTATTATTTTTTACAATTAATTTATTAACAAGTGGTTTAATGTAATTTATGTTAATTTTGAGATAATATTTATATTTGAATAGGTTCAGCTAAAAGTGAGCTATGAGTGTAGGACCCATAGTCAGACCTTGGAATAATTCAAGGCATTAGAGAGATCTCCATCTACCAACAAGGCATCCCAGGGAGAGTCTTCTTCAAGGAAGGCAAAGAGAGGGAGGATATTTTATGATTAGAATGTCCTACATGAGAAGTGCTTTATTGTATGCCTATATGTCAACATACACATTTTTGGCATTTTATATGTGTAACATTATAAACTATGTTGGTATATGTTGTATTTTTATGTATGCCTACCATGGAAATCTATGTATATTGTTGACATTGTACATGTGACTTTATGATTTTTTTGGAGTTTTCATCTAAATTTTGTTAATATATCTAATTCACATTCATTTTTAATTTCAAATATTATCGTATAGTGCTATTTCAATATTCTAAATTATTATCTATCAAATCTTGTATTTAATGTTGTACACAAATGAAGATTAAAAAAATTATTCTTTTAAATTATATTAATATATGACATTCCATATTATTTACATTAAAGTTTTTATTTTATTTTGTGTAGTGGAAATAACTGATGCCACTCTTATCTATTTTACATTTGTCATCACCCATTTACAACTTTTCAATTGATCATTAACATGAAATTTGATTTCACTTAAGGCCCATACCCAATCATGTTCATAATTGTATAATGCAAAGATTAACTTCTACCTAAACTTTAATATAATCTCTTTAGTCTAATAAAAGGCAACCTTACTGACTTGAAATAAAATATTCACTCATGAGACAATATATTTGGCCAAAACCCTTTATCATCCCTAATACCTCTTAATGCACAATTTACTCTTCCATGTTTAATAATTTTATGAAAGTTTTATTCATATGATCTAATATCATGAAGAATTAAAACCTCTCTTATCTACTCTTCTTCTAAAATAGATTAAAAATCCACTCTCAAATAATCTTCTTTTAAAGTAGTCAATTTCTCATTTGGTTTGCTCTTAACTAGTCACTAATCTCTCCGATATGCTCTCCTTCCTTTGAATAATTATTATTTAAGACACTTTGGATAGGTCTTATTAAAAATTAAGGATTTATGTAGGTTTAAAAAATTAAAATAAATAAACCAACTATAGGTCTTTAAGAGATTGATCTTTTATTCTCAAATTCTATCTTTTTAAGTTTTTAGGTATCTAGACCTAGTTGTTGCTCCAATAGGTCAATTTCTAAAAATAGAGTTTTTAGCTCTTAAAAATTATATTTATAGTATTATTTTATAAATTATAACATGTCCCAACCCTTACCCAAGTTTATATAACTCAAATCAACCAAAAATGTGTCTTATCTTATGCACAACTTTCTCAAAAAAGGTCTTCTATTGTTGTACAAAAAAATAGTCCTATGCACCTGCAATTCAAAATTGCCTATCAACCTAATGATATTTTTAATAATTTATAAGATCCATTCCACATATTATTACAATTTTTTTGACCATATTGTTCAATTGTTTGGGTTTTAGAGGTGTTTTACTCATAAAACCCTTACTTCTGATTTACTAAAAAAAAATTACAAGCTGAGAGCTAATTATTGATAGTTCATAGAGATAATTGGGATTTAATAAGATCTAACACATGTATATTGGTCTCAAAAAACCTATTAAATTATTTAAATACTCCAATTGAGTTCATATAATAGTTTCCATGGGTAAATAAACCTCTAAAACTAATTGTAATAGTAAAAATATAGAATTCCTTAGGGTTTCACGAATATAACTGAGATTTAAGATTGAAATCAATATGAAAGGATTATAATCATATAATAAAAGGATAATAAAATGTAAAAAATGAAATAATACTCAAAAATACTTTTTATGTATAATAATAAAACATTTACACAATCCTCCTCCATTGAGATAGACCTATGACATATTCTCTAACCTCTTCAAAAAAGATATTTTTTGTCCTTTTAAGCTCTTTGGTTGGTCTTGTAAAGTTCCTCCTCATTAGGAGTGAGGATTATCACTTTTTTATATTCTAAACCAAGATTGGTAATTTCCTAAACTTGCTCGAATTCTCTCTTACTTGTTCAAATTAAACTTACTAAACTAGCCTAGTTTATAGGTCTTAATAATTACCTAAGAATATTATCAACATAGATTCTACGTGTATTTGGTGATGCTCATGCATCACCTTTAGTATCTCAAACCTACCCCTTTTTTCATTCACTCTTCACCTGTCTCACTATACATTCCTTAGGCTTGGCTATGCCTATATGCCTTCCTCTTCTTTAATACTTTCAATAACACTTCCTCTAGCTCTTACATTTACCTATTCAACCTTCATTCAACCCACTCAATATACTTTCAAAGTCATCCACACTACTTTACACTTTATTTCACTTTTGACCATCAAGGGTTATTTGGCCTAATGACCTAGTACACATTCTTGAGACTAGTTTCTGACCTTGCAACACCTCACTTCTTCACAACCTTTTCTTGAGTGTGGATCCCTTTGGGGCTATCACATGACCTTGTTGGTACACTTGGGGGTCAAGAGAGCTCCAAGGATGTGGGGAGAAATTTTTTCCTTTGCTCCTCATGTGGGTGAAAGTTATTAAATGTTTATTTAATAATTTTCATGTATTCTTCCATATTTTTTGGAAGTGGGATTGATTTCCTAATTCTAGGAAATTAATTATTTATTTTATATTTCTATAATACATTAGGAGAAAATTATTAAATGATGTATTTAATAATTTTCATGATGCATTAGGAGAAATTATTAAATGATGTATTTACTTATTTCTATGACGTATTAGGAGGAGAAAAATTATCAACTGATGTATTTAATAATTTATTGATGTATTATGGAAGTGGGTTAGACTTCCTCATTGGAATTTGTGCCATTTGGTGGAGAATGGCATTATCCTTTGTGGATGAGGCTATTTTAGATAAGGATAGCATGTATCTCCTTTATTTGGTGATTTTTATCCTCATTTGAGATATATACAAGTGGTGGTGAGGCTTTGGAGATATGACAGATACAATAGAACATGATATGTGAGATATTTTTACAAGGTGTAGTATAGCATCTTCTGAATATTTGTTTTATATAGGTAAAGGTGTGGTAGAGCATTTGTGGATTATTTTTGATAGGTTTTAGATTTGGATAATCAATTTAAAGAATTCATTTGTGAATTTTGGAGGAGATATTCTATCTCTATAAGAGTTCATTATAATCTTGTTTTAGATTACTAATTTATTTTAGGATTTTCTTGGTGGATGTAACCCACATTGGGTGAAGCATGTTATATCTATATTATGTGTTATTTTTGATTTTGTTCTCTCCTTTTATGATTTCATTAAACTATGGTTTGAAGGAATTGTTTCCGCATAATTAAATATGATTTTCACACAATTAAAATATGGTTTTGTGATTTTATGGTGGTTAAGAAATATTATTTAAATTCAATTAATTCATAATACCTTCAACACCTTACTCTTGATGTACTTCAACTCCCTATTGAGGTATCTAGACCCAAGTCAATGCCCATTAATAGTTCCATTGGTTTCTAGGCCTATCCCTTAAGGGTGTTAGGCCTCTTATAACTAATCTTTAACAACTAATTTTTGATAATATCACAAACTTATTCTATCCTTTAAATCACCTTGAACAATTAAAATATAATTTCATGCAAAACTAGGTGATAAAAGGGAGAGAGAGTGTGTTGCAAGAGGTGAAAAAATAATTAATTTCCATTTAACCATACAAAGATTAACAATAAGTTCAAGCAGAAAATATTAGTTCTAAATAAAGTGCCAGTATGTAAATACCTCATCTAGACCAAAAACTAGTACTGCTAACATGTTCTATAGGGCAGATCACATCTAAGACCATGTTATTGACCTCCCATTAGCTCAATCGATAAGCTAACCACCCATTCTAACCTCAATAATGCCCTTCCCAATATAATAAAAATGAAGTTTTTAGCCTAAGTTCAAACATGCATAAAATAAAACTTTTAATTCATTTATGTGAATTAGCATATCCTTCCCCTACCTCTTTAATCCCTCTAATTGCACCTTGAATCACTCACATAAAACCTTCAGTAATAATTTGTCAGACAAATTATAGTGATGGGTCCAAAAATGTAACTTTTAACATTGAATAGGCAAATTCTTGAGCTCCAACTTCCATTTCTGCATCCAAGACCTACATTTCATATAGGCCAGGTTAAAGGATCTCCCTTTAGACTTAGGGTTGACTTAGGACCAAAATTGACCTAGCAATTATCTAGTGATTAACATCAACATGTATGTGAGTTATACCTTGTTTTCCATAACTACCTAGTGGTTGCATTTACATATAATTAAATTAAAAATAACCCCATGATTATCACTTCAACACAAAATGTTTTGTCATTATCAAACTAGATATTATTATATAACCCTTGTACACTAAAGTGTACATTGCCCACTTGATAATTAATACTCCACAAAAAATATTAGATCCCATGATTTTGCTCATAAACAAAGATAAACTTACTATCTTCAACAAAAGACTAAGGAATTTTTGTAAGTAAAATGAAATTTCTATCTACAATTGAATTTTAGTGTAGTAAATGGTTTCAGTCATACTTGTCATGTCATATAACCAATAGAATAATTAAAATGAGTGAATTTAAAACATATGTTCATATCCCTTCAATATTTAAGCTCCTTCACAAGATTTGTGTCAAGATTTGTCTAAAACCATTCAAATTTTACCACCCTTCAGTTACAAACTATGTTATTTTAGTCTTTAGAGGGTATGTTGAGGAATTGGTTCCAATGCTTAGTCACTAGAAAATATACTTAATAAATAATGGATGAGACCCTGCTGAGAAGAATTTTAGTTTGTGATTTTTTTCTAAATTAAAACACCTATGTATAGGGGTGGATCACAATTTAAATGGATTGATACGTCCAGATTTAGGCATGTTTCATACATCATTAAGTATGACAACTTGTTACAATCGCAAGAAAGCATGAACTTATAAAATATTTCCAAATTGTTGGAGCATTTAAGTTTTTTATCTAAAGAATTATGTTGATTGCTCTTAATTAGAAAAAACTAATGTGACTAAGTTGAGGAGAAAAATAATACAGAATTTGGGGCCAGGAAGATAATGTTCTTGTGCCATATATTTAACAAAATATTATAAATGGGTAGTAATAACATAAGAAATGATCACCATTTTATTTACTTTTCTCAAACCCTTTCCATGTTGGCATATAACACCTCATTATGCATGCACCAAGATGGGATGCCATGGGAGGAGGTCCCACTTGTATAATTCCATCAGTGACCTAAATTAACTTATTTATAGGAGGTTTGAAGTAAGGTTTCTAATACAAGCACCAAATTGTAATTATAATAGCCATATCTACCTTGTTTCAATAAAATTTTCCTTTCATTTTCGTATCAACAATGCTTTATAGATGAACCCTCTTATATTTTTTTATATGCTTACATACAATGTCCATATCCTTTAGTGATGTAATATTCAACTAATTAAAAGCATTATAAATCTCCATTACATCCACAATAAAATTGAACCATCCTATTCTCAAGGAGTTATTTTTTTATAATAAATTGCACTACTTAGATGTGCCATGGAGATTTAAAGTAATATTTAACTTCTAAAGATCAAATTTTTTTAGTTTAGTAATAAACTTATTGTCAAATAAATTTTCAAATACCATAATAGGTGTATTCATAGTATTTAGGATGTGGATATGATATGGGAAGAGCAAACCTAGTTTTAATATGTGGCTTCCTCTTCTACTTTACATTGGCTTATCATCCCACTAAAAAACTATTGATCATGAGTATATTTATGCTAGTTATGAATTCCTCTAAAATTAAGTGGTTTCAATAGAAACTAATATTAACCAAACCTCACACTAAGTTGGTTGATTACCAATTTTACATTGTGGGTGATAATTCCCTTAGAAGCTGAAGGAGCCAATTTCTACCCAAATATCCTTGTCAAATCTTGTATTCCTCAATAGGACAATATGATAAGATCTCCTCAAAAGGATTTTTCTTGTCTTGTCCTACTATTTCCCCAAGATTAACTTAGCCTACATCCATAATAAAATTTATACATATCCTTAGGGAAGCCCAACAATGATTAAAAGGTAGATGAAGATAGGAAATGAGTTTGCTAAAATTGGTTGATTGATCATTTTATCTAGATTATGAGTTTTCTAATTAAAAAATCATGTTACATGTTTGTCATTATTTATAGTTAAAACAATTAACAAATCATTATTAAAATAATCCTCATTATATTTCTCAAATATTTTGATTTTAATATATTATTATGAAAGAGGACATATAGAATAGAAATGTCTCTTGAAAACCAACAGGGTAGCTCCTTTTCTATAGCCAAACAATGACATAATTTTATAGTTTGTGATATTTAGGGTTAATACAAATTTACTTCTATCCCACTAAGTAACATCCTTATGTAAGTCATAAGGAGCATCACTTCAACTACCAATAATCTCCATGACAGTGTTCCAAAACTTGAAAACATATTATTTTTAATGAGTTGGTTGAGGATAATTTCCATTCTTGGACATGATAATGAAATTTGAACTAGCCTCTAGCTTTTGAAGACCAAATGTTTTTCACCTTGGCAGTGTACTTATCATCAGCGAGTGAATTTTTTAAACTTTATATTAATGTGGAAAATGGCATGAGAAATCTTAGTTGAATTATGCACAATCTTTTTGTAATTTGGACTATTTTATGTTCCCATGAAATATCCATCATATACTTTATTATCAATCAACAACCTATGTTTTTGCCATATATCATACCATGAAAATTATTTTTTAAAAACAATTCATACTTTTCCGAATTGATAGTGTAATTATAAACTACTTGTATCTAACCCCTCTACATTGAGCTTATTGAAGTAGTACTCAAAAGCACTCGCTTATAAAGCATGTATTTTTTTATGATTTTCTTAAGCTATTACCATGTACATTGAAATGAATCCCACAAGCATAATGGAAGTATTCACCTTGAAGGGTAAATCACTAAATCTTCATCTCATGTTGTAAATCTTTAAAATCCCAGTTCCTCACCAAAACATGATAAAAATATGTTTCAAACTAATACAAATTATTAAGCTTTAAATTTTTCTAGTTTGCCTCCATTTCACATAATTGATCATGTGAATAAATCTAAAATTAAGTTGTCTCAAAATGATTACCTAAAGTCTATTCTAGATCACCTTGATAGATTAGTCAAATTCATTGGAGGAGATAATCCTAGTAGCCTTGGACATGAATCCAAGGGTATCCCCATAGTCTAATATATCTCAATTTCATAAAATCTAATGGTTTCCTCTACCCTAATAATGAAATTTTAGAACCCTTCCATGTTTCCCTTTATATTTAAGGTCTTGTGCTTAATAATTATATCATAGACTCTGGAGACTTTGATAGTTTAATGTCCACTAAAGTTGTTCACACACTTGGGCTTACATGTACAAAAAATTATGGTTGATGTTTTTTAATGGAGACCAAGATAGTACCTTTTATTCGGAACATTAAAAATTCCCAAGTACCTTTGGCCGCTTATCTTCAAAAGAGAGTCAAAATTACTAACTCCTAATAGTATAAATTTATGTAACCTATGGAATGTTATTGAGAAAAATCTTTTGTGGAGATGTCGGAGGTAATATACAAATGGATTGGTTTCAATCTATGACTATGATGAAAATTATTAAAAAAAGACTAGATTTTGAGCTCAAAGCACATACACAATATAAAAATTAGACGATCTTCTTGATGATATTTTATATGAAGAGACATGACACGATAAATATATGATAATGTTAGAGGAGACCTTAATATTCCCAAACTCATTGAAGTTAATATTAATAATACATAGATGTGAAATTTTATTGGTATCCATTTATTTATTGGTGTAGGTTATGGATTTGCTTTGATTTCCCCTAATAATGAGTTATTTCCTTTTTCCTACAAGTTATTGTTTTAGTGCACAAACAACATAGTAAAATATGAAGTTTTTCAAGTTGTAGAGGAGATGGGTATAAAGAATATAATGGCTCAAAGTAATGTTGAACTAATTATCAAATAAATACAAAATCAATATCAAGTGAAAAATGACCATTTGAGGAACTATTGAAACAAAGTGTGGGATTGCATTGAAGTTTTGAAAGACTTTTATGCAGTCATGGTACCTAAAGGAAATAATTCCAAGGCTGATGCCTTAGATGTATTTTCCTCTTTGATAATTCTATTGACCATTTTTCCCAATAGGGCAAAAAATGAGTCAAATTCTCCCCCTACTATTTAAGGCCAATTCATTTTTTATTTTTCACAAGTCTAGAAGTTTCTACGGGCTCTACAGGTGTTTGGTTCGAGCTTCAAGTTCTTTGGCTTTGGTTCAATTAGCTAAGTTTAATGCAGAGTTCAATCAGTAGTTTAACAAATTTTGGTTCATCGCTTGCTTCATCACTTGGTTCAAACAAAAGGTTCACTGATGGGTTTAACCAATTGGTTCAATGCACCGGTTCAAAGCTTAAGGTTCAATGCTTCGATTCAGTTTAACAGGTCAGAGGCTTTTGGTCCATTGGAAAAGTTCAAAGGCTTGATTTAATCATGCTCGACATGCAGCGTTGAATCGTTGAACTGGTTCAATGCTTTGGTTCAATGTGATTAGTTCAAGGGTTGGTTTAACAAGCAAAAAAGCTCGAAGGAATTTGCTGATGATGATGACGTCTCAAAAGCTATCAAATATAAGGAGGTGAATTAGCCATTGGTTTTCAAAGTGATGATGGTTATGTGATCATTAATTCTAACATAGTGAAAGAGCCATTTGCTTTCGAACCAAAAGATCACTAACCATGGAAAAGGCCCAAAAATGTAGTGACCTGCCAGAAGATCACCCCTGAGGGCCGAAGGAGCCAGAAGAGACAAGATAGGGAAAAGACAAAGTGCCAAACATGGAGTAGATAGGTTATCCAAGTGGTGAAGGGAGGCATCAATTCAAGAAATAACTCCAAAAAATGACACAGTGCCTATGAATTGACCATTAGAAGGTGCAAATAGCTAGCAGTGCAACCGATTTTCTTCATTTCACATTTATGAGTAGATAAACCGTGTAATCACCTTAAAGAAGCTGCCTTATAAGAAAACAAAGGGCACATGATTATTGATGTTTTGAGTGGCCTGATCTTCCCAATGCTCACAAGGCACATGGGTCACTTGTGAAAGGGGTGCCAAAATGCCTCCTTTCTTCTTCTTCTATATATTGGAGACTTGTCATTTTTTGTAAACATCTTCCACATTTTTAAGGCATAGCCCTGGCAAAAATTTCACCTGAATCAATAAAACACAGTTTTTACCTCTATTTTGGATAAATATTTCTGAGTATGTCTTGAGTGTTAGTTTGTGTTTAGTCATTATTTCTTGATGCTTTCACAGGTCCAACACCAACATACCTGTTGTCTACAAGTGCCATTTCTGCAGCTGACAAGGTGAGCTGTATTTGGAAGTGTATAAGTAGAAAAAATTACTACATAAGTGTGCATCTCACAACACCTTTGGTGATCTCTATTTTTTGTATTTTCCATTAGAGCGTCCCTATCATGTTTCTTGCAGCATGGTCCTTTTGCTAAGTTGGAAGTGTATGTATGTGTTTGTCTGATTTAAGTGTGAATGTGAGAAAATTGACTTTATTTTGGTGCATCACCTCTTTAGCATAGTTTGTTTTCCTATAATATTTCTCCTTTTTCATCCCCCGCATTATATATTTATATATATACATATGTGTTAGCACTTACTAGAATGAATACGATGCATCAAAGGGAGCTAGCCCTTATCTAGAGACTCTCCCCTCCAGATTCAATAGTCCCACAAGCGAGAGGGGAGTTTCCATTGTTGCGTGTGGAAAGGCAAGAGCTCAACCTCCTACCCATGGGTGCAATCCACTATGTCAATAGTTTCTGGCACGCTCGGTGGGACCAACTAGGACAAGTTTTGTCCACAGGGTTGAAGAATTTTTGGTGTGTTCTTTGACCAACCAACCTTTGGAGGCTTTTGCATCAACACCAATGGTGACTCTGAGTTAAATCAACTGGTTAAGCAGTTATGGTACCATACCATCAAAAAACAACATTTTGGTATGTATAATCCCATCATTCAGAGCCATGGACCCTATTTTCCTTGGCCAGCATGGCTATGATCATCACCAGCCTTATGTTGATCCTTATCAGGTCCAATATGGCCAGTCTCAACCCTACCATAAGCTATATCAGCCTTATGCCCAATCTTCTCAATATGGCACTTCTCCTACTCAACCCAGTCTCTTTGCCAATCAACCTGTTTCTGCCTTCAAGCGAGCACTGCTGGGATACGAAAAGTATGTAATAGATCTTGACACCAGAAGGGGATGTGGCCAAGAAATTCTTGATCATGTCATCCATCAAGTGAGAAATGCATTAGATCAGGTTAAGAAGGAATGGGCTCCTATTGAAAGAGCCAACTGTCACATGCTTACAAATGAGATGCTGGATGTGAGTGGTTTGATTGCATCTATGGAGGAGAAGTTAAGTATTTATGAGAGGTAGCCTTACCAAGTATATAAACCTGCATACTCATTTCCCCAAGCATCATATCAGTCATATATAGCCCCTGCTTATGAACTAAGTCAAGCTTATCAAAGTCCTTTCCCCAAATATGTTGAGGAGAGTTCTGAAACAACAAACCTTGTGTTTAAGGCTAATCTTGATAGACAGATCAAATTAGAAAATCTTCAGATGTAGCAGTCCATCTTGGTAGTGAGGGAAGTGGAATTTAAATCTTCACTACCCTCTCACATTGTGGCCCCATCAACCCCAAAGGAGATGCCCAGTCTGAATTTCTTGAGCTGGAATCAAGTGGTTGAGTCACAAAACAACAAGGGGGTGAAAGACATTGTCCAAGAGTGCGAGGTACAATATGAGGTTAGTCCTTTTCATGTTCCCCCCACCCTTCCTCAGGAATCTCCTTGCACTTCATGGCAATCTTCATGCACTCCCCATCTCTATGGTGTTTCCCACAAGCTCCAAAAAGTACAAGGTGAGGATTATCTAGCTAAGTGGGTTAAGGAATTAGAAGCTAGGATGAGACTGGTTAGAGAAAGAGAGATGGAGCTTTCAGACCTTGTAGAGGATCCGATGCCAAAAGACACCCCTTTCACCAATCCACAAGCTAATTTCAATATTGATGAAGTGTTGGTAAAGTGGAGGGATGAAAATCAAGAAATTTTGGCCCAAAGTCTACCCTCTCCTATTTTAGAGAAAAATCCCTCTTGTATGCCAAATCCTTTCTATCAAATGGCACTTTCTCATTTTGACTTATCTGATGCATCAATCGATCCTACCCTCAATCCCGTGTGCCTAGCTTTTCAGCATGCCTCTTTTCAGATAGCTCTTCCCGTACATGAGTAGACCCTCCCAAATCTTCCCCAACCTCCTTAAGTCTTTCAACATGATCTCCCATTTCTGAGCTAGAAGAAGGAACATCATGAACTAGCTTAGGACCTTGAAGATGATAAAGTTATTTCTTGTTTACAGAAGCAAGATTCTAATCCCAAGATCATGAGATGGAAGTAAATAGTGAAATCTTGGGGTAGAAAGGAAGAAGAAGCAAAAGGTTTTGCTCAAAACCTTAAAGAAGATGGGGCTGCTCCTGCTCTCGATGATGATTGTGACTTTCAAGAAAGGATCTTCCAAGAGGATATAGACAGGTAGATTGCATATTTGGAATCCAAAGAGAGATTCCTTAGCCAGTGTGTGATGGACAGTTCAGACTTAACAACACATTCCATGTCTGAACACACCCCACCTACACATCCCCGAGAGAGCTATCAGGCCATGCCTGATATAGGTGAAGTGCTAACCAAATGGAAATAGGAGAATCATTCGATTCTAGTTCAAGGACTACCTCCTCTTCCATATGAGTTCTTCCATCAGCCTTCCACTTCACCCCTTCTCAAAGAGGAACCTGTCTTGAAGGAAGCAAGTGAAGAGGAGTATGCTCAGTTCAAGACTAACCAGGGAGACTTCATGAGTATGGATGAGGATGAGATCACCTTAGGTGACATGGAAGAGCATGGAAAATCTCTTGTTCATGCTTTGAATGATTTATTTGTAGTCATTGGGGTGAGCTGCACTGTTCTTCAAGGAGGCTATGAACTAGATAAGAGTGGAGAAGGTAGCATTAGGGTTTAAACAAGCATGCAAGGAGGCTACATGCCTTCAAATTTATCCCTCTGAGAAGCTAGTGAATCTAAAGATACTTTCTTTGAAATCATCAAGGAGGATGGTCATACCATGGAACTCGAGCATGAGGTAAAAGAGAGCAAGCCAGTCAAGGGTGCATATCAAGGGGCTTCTAGTGATGAGCCGATATCAATTAATTTCTTGATGGGATACACCAACTTGAAGAACCAATAAGAGGCAAGCTTCCAAGAATAAATAGAGTATGTATACATTGTAAGCATGTATGAATCTCCACTCAGGTACAAACCAAATCAGGTTACAGGCAAGAGGAATAGGTCACCGACTCTCCTTTTCATTTAGCTACTTGCCTAGCACCATAAGTCTTCTTGTCAAGAAGGGGACATTAGAAGTTTTCCCTTTGATCTAGGAGGGAATCAGAAATACCTGGCTAGCTATATATAGTAGGTTGCTTTCAGTTTTCTTTCCCTATTTTCCCTAAGTGTTGTTTGCACAAGTAGTTTTCTTAGCCTTGTGTGTGTTTTTTCTTTCCCCTTTTGAGGTGAATCTATATGATTGATTTTGGGATTTATCAGAGCTATTTCTATTTTAAAGTTACAATCTGACTCCTTTCCCAATGGATTTTTAAGGCAATTGGCTTCTAAGCATGGTAGGCATGCTTCCCCTGGGAGGCACCAATCTGTTGACCATTTTGCCCAACAAGGCAAAAAATTGGTCAACTTCTCCCCTTACTGTTTAAGGCCAATTCAGTTTTTATTTTGCACAAGTCCAAAAGTTTCTACGGGCTTTGTAGGTGCTTGGTTTGAGCTTCAATTTCATTGGCTTTGGTTCAATCAGCAGAGTTCAATGCAGAGTTCAATCAGTAGTTCAACCAATTTTGGTTCATCGCTTGCTTCATCACTTGGTTCAAACAAAAGGTTCATTGATGGGTTTAACCAATTGGTTCAATGCACTAGTTCAAAGCTTAAGGTTTAATGCTTTAGTTTAGTTCAACAGGTCAACAGCTTTCGGTCCATTGGCAAAGTTCAAAGGCTCAGTTTAATCATGCTCGATGCACATCATTGAACCGTTGAACTGGTTCAACGTGATTGGTTCAAGGGTCGATTCAACAAGCAGAAAAGCTTGAAGGAATTTGCTGATGATGATGATGATGTCTTGAAAGCTATCAAATATAAGGAGTCAAATTAGATGTTGGTTTTCAAAGTGATGACAGTTGCGTGAACGCCAATTCTAACACAGTGAAAGAGCCATCTGCTTTCGAACCAAAAGAGCGCTAACCATGGAAAAGCCCCAAAAATGCAGTGACCCACCCGAAGATCACCCCTGAGGGTCGAAGGAGCTAGAAGAGACAAGATAAGTAAAAGACAAAGTGCCAAGCATGGAGTAGACATGTTGTCCAAGTGGTGAAGGGAGGTGTCAATTCAAGAAATAACTCCAACAGATGACACAGTCCCTGCAAATTGACCATTAGAAGGTGCAAATAGCTAGCAGTGCAATCAGTTTTCTTCATTTCACATTTATGAGTAGACAAACCATGTAATTACCTTGAAGAAGTGGCCTTATAAGCAGATAAAGGGTGCATGGTCATTGATGTTTTGAGTGTCCTGCTCTTCCCAATGCTTGAAAGGCACATGGGTCACTTGTAAAAGGGGTGCCAAAAGGCCTCCTCTCTTCTATATATTGGAGACTTGTCATTTTTTGTAAACATATTCCACATTTGTAAGGCGTAACCTTGGTAAAAATTTCACCTGAATCAATAAAATGTAGTTTTTACCTCTATCTTGGATAGATATTACTGAGTATGTCTCGAGTGTTAGTTTGTGTTTAGTCATTGTTTCTTGATGCTTTCATAGATACAACACCAACATACCTATTGTCTACAAGTGCCATTTTTGCAGCTGACAAGGTGAGCTGTATTTGGAAGTGCAGAAGCAGAATAAATTACTACATAAGTGTGCGTCTCATAGCACCTTTAGTGATATCTATTTTCTATATTTTCCATTAGATCCTCCCTGCCATGTTTCTTGCAGCCTAGTCCTTTTGCTAAGTTGGAAGTGTATGTATGTGTTTGTCTAATTTAAGTGTGAATGTGAGAAGGTTGAATTTATTTTGGTGCATCACCTCTTTAGAGTAGTTTGTTTTCCTGTAATCTTTCTCCCTTTTCATCCCCCCCATTATATATTTATATATATACATATGTGTTAGCACTTACTGGAACAATTACAATGCATCAAAGGGAGCTAGCCCTTATCTAGAGACTCTCTCCTCCAGCTTCGCCGGTCCCATAGGTGAGAGGGGAGTTTCCATTGTTGCGTGTGGAAAGGCAGGAGCTCAACCTCCTACCCATGGGTGCAATCCACCACGTCAACAAATTCCTCACTTAAGGATTGATGAGGAAAATTACACCATAAAACTTGTCTATGGACAAAATGCACCCAATAATTCAGAGCATTGGCATGTGTTTAATAATGATGAATAGATCATAATTTTCCTTAAAAACACTAGTAACTTCAAAATTATACACTTCCAAGGGAGATATATAGCATATAGAGAATATAATTATTATGCCAATAAATAAAAAGTCAAAATTAATGCTAAATTTGAGGTTTAGACACACCATACTCTATCTTCCTCTGCTAAGGGCTTATCCTCTTTTATCTTAGTCTTCATGTCAGGTAAAACCCACCCTCATTTGACCACATCCACCTAGATGCCCCTTTTAGAATCTTAATTTCTCTTGTGGGATGAAACACACCACTAAATGACCACCTCCTCCTAAAGCCTTCTTATCTTTATTTACTCACGATCCAACCTATTGTTGGATCCTTCATTCTTCACTCTTTGTTATTTATATCTCCTCTTCTCTCATGGCTACCATCTCCTCTCTTTCCACCCTCTTTCTTATTGATTATTCATTTATAAGAGTCTTATTATTCCTTCATGTATTATTCACATGCTCGAACTGATATACAAATTAGTTTGTCCTCCTCTCTTTCTTGAGTGGATAAATTTTCACGTCTTATTTCACTTCTTTTCCTTGGAAGGCCTCTATGGATTCCTCATTTTTCTATATTTTTGTACTTGCACATAAACTATAGTCATAAATTAGTTTAAAAACATATGACTTAATAATCCCCATAGGTTCTTCATCAATCTTCACAATTTTATTATATGATATAATAATTATCTCTTGCTTCTTTTCATCTTCTTGATTTTTATTAGTTGATTCAAAAACAAATTACTCTTCTTCATATCTCATCATCTTTATATTAGCTCTAGGTTGATTGTTTTCTCCTTGTTTCTCCTCTTCCATGCCATGTGTAAGTAAATTTGCGCTCTATTTTCCTATATAAGGATAATTCATAACTTCACCCATAATAGTTTCTTCTCCAATACCTATGTGGGATGCTACCACATATGCAACATCACTTTTGTTCTTCATTCTTCTTTGTAGAAACAAGTCTACCATATCTATCTCCATATTTTTTAGAACTGCACATTAATGGAATCAATAGTTCCCACAAATAATTTTTTCAACTCTTCATCATGCCTCAAGGACATGTTTCCCAATGCTTCTTTGATGCTCACATTCTCCTCACAACTTTTTCTCTCATGATGGACTCCCAAAGGCCCATTCTCAAAAACC
Source organism: Torreya grandis (assembly GCA_037957365.1). Classification (NCBI taxonomy): domain Eukaryota; kingdom Viridiplantae; phylum Streptophyta; class Pinopsida; order Cupressales; family Taxaceae; genus Torreya; species Torreya grandis. The sequence goes on along the minus strand of JARHVA010000051.1, from coordinate 5,532,888 downwards.
TCCATGGTTGTCCTCTCCTCATTATTATTTCTGTTTCCTTCTTCACATGGTTGGTCTTCAACCAAACTCTCCTTATGTGCATTAAATTGCATATCAATAATTTATATTGTTTTCTTCATGGAAATATATATTTCTTCATGGTTGACTTATTCATTCACATCTATTGTTTCCTTTAAGGAAACATGTAACATTCCTTGGTTATTATCAACCCTTTTTCCATCCAAAATAGAAAAGAAAAATTCATTTCCTACCAAGGAAAATTCTAAATTTTCCCACTTATGGGATATCATAAACTCAATCCCATCATCAAACAATGGGTCTCCTTCTTCCAGCTCAACAACTATCACATCCATATCCTTTTGCATGATGATTTCTTCCTTTATGTGTGACTCAAAAACCTCTTTCTATTTTTTGTTTTCAAAATAAGATTTGAGTTTATTGCATGGAAACCTCATTCTCTTATTGTGTTTCAAGACAACTTTATTCTCCTCACTTTTATCCATCTCTTTGATACTTCTCAAAGTAGACTTGAACTGCTCACATGAAAACTTCCATCTCATATTGATTTTTTTGGAAATCTTATTCTTATTCTATTTTGTCTCAAGATTCAAGACATGAATATTATATAAACATTCTACTCTGATTATTGAGTGCACAACATGGCCCATAAAGTTAGAAACTATATGTTCCCAACTCCTTACCTTATTCTTTCCTTTCCCTTGTCTCCTCTATGGGATATCTCTATAATACACAACTACAAATCTACATATTTTTTTGTAATTTATACCCTTGTAGTGTTTTCAATACACTTCTCTTCAAAATACATTTATAGATCCACTATCCAATTCATGAGCACATTTGGGCTTTCTTTACCATATATATATATATATATATATATATATATATATATATATATATATATATATATATATATATATTAATAGTGGTCTTACCTCTTTTCTTCACCTTGACCTTTATCAATCTCTTTCTTCTATTGGGATATTTTCCTCCACTTGCTTGGTCTCTCTCTAAATCATCTAACTTTTCTCATAGGGACAATAACCCTATCATCATTTCTTCTTCATCCTCTATACTCACAGTTGAAACATCTTCACTTTTTGCATCTTCCATCATGTCCAATATTTATTGGACTCCCTTCAATATATCAACCAAGTCTTCTACCTCTGGTGCCCTTATTCCTTTATGTACCATATCCTCCTAAAAAAGTAGGCTTATCTTTCACAAATAGACTTAGAAAAGAGTCTATCTCACTTCCTCAACACTTTCATGAATTCTTTCACACCTTCAATAAACTTATCCTCTCTCCAATGCAAGCTCTTTTTTTATAACTTACTTTTCACAACCTATAATTGACTCATACTAGAACCTCACACACCCAAATCAACAAGGAAAGATCTGGATATGATACCAAATGGTGTAATAATAGAGATATTATAAAATTAAGCACAAAGTTAATTTGGTTATACTTAGTTTTAACGTGCACACACACACACACATAAAGAGCAACTAAAAATTCTATTTGTTGACATTTACCATAAGGAACACACTATATTCATTGATTTTAAGACATTCTAATTTTTAAAACAATAAAAAAATTATCAAATATGTGCCTTATATGTTTTGGAATGTAAAAATGGAGGAAAACATCACCAACATAGTCTACAATCTGACTGATTCCTCTAGAGCTTGTTGTTTTTTAATTTCTTTTCTTCCAACTCCTCTTTTCCCCCTTTTTCATCATGTTTTTATCCTCCAATATTCTCCCCAATTCATGAGATTATTTATATTACCCTTTATAACATGTACCATGTCTCTTCACATTCATTTAAATCCATAAAACTCTCTAAACCCATGCATTTTTATTCAAAAACTATTAATTTTTGTTTGTTGTTGTGTTATTCTATTATCAATTTTATATCAAATTGTTGTTCTCAATTGTTTCTTTTTTCTTTTTTTTGGTTTTTGTAAGATTAATCAAACCCTTGGATGCTTCTATATCATGTATAATTTTCAACTTCTCTTTGATATCTCTCTCTCTTTGATCTCTATTTTAGCCCTTCTCTGGTCTATAGCCTCTCGACTCTTGATTTGTAATTTTAAATCTCTAGGTCTTTCCTCAATCCTTCCAATGTCAATATTTTGATCATTCAATATTAAAATTTCCAATGTGACTCTTGTTTTATATCTTGATATCCTATATATCCTTCTTGAAAAAATTCCTATAACAATAGCATGAGATCACTTTCCTATTTTCTCCTTTCTGAAACTTTTCTTGTAATTGCTTATGATTCTCAAAAGATATTTTTGTAATAGTGGATGCATAGTTTGGTTAACTATTTCACAGTAACTACTAGGTAAATGTTCTATTCTAGAGTTTTCCAATGATAACTTAAATGCTTAAATTAGTTATTTAACATGATATTTGTTACCATTAGAATATCTTCATGTTATTACATTATTGTGACCAAATTTGATATTGTGATCATAGGTTGCATGTGATCATGCCAAGTGCCAAGATCTCCTAGATCCTAGATAGTATCATCCAAATCATTTCTTGTGGTCTTCAACAACTTTGTGGACCCATGGATTTATTAAATCCATTTTATTATCCCTCATGCATTCACCCCTTTTCATCGTTGCCTCTCTTTTTTTTAGTAATTGAGGGTGTCCTACAACTTTTATAGCACTGCATTATCATCATGTTAGACCCAATGACCTAGAACACACTTAACCACACTATCATAGGGAGAGTCCAAAATTCTAATTGCTCAAAATTATTTTTTTGCCCTACTTGATGCTCATGGATCAATTAGGGACCAAACCTATGACCTAGTGGTCACAGTTATAATGGATTACCATTGAGATATAACCCTAGGGGTGCCTCTCTTTATGTTTGTGGATCCATTAATTAATTAAATCTATTTAAGGATTATAATACATTTTCATTACACAATGGCTATTACTATATCTTTTAACCCTCAATGATTATGACACATGTTGTAATTTGATTTCTCATATTCATTTGATTACTTTGTTGATTATTATGGACCCATTGGAGTTATAAAATCAAATTTGAAATTGGTCACACGTCTACCCATCATCCCTATCATGACTTGGAATTATGAACACACTAAGTCCTCATGAGTAATTATGACTATAACACCTAACCTCCATGGTCTTTTTTAAGTTTTTTGGTCATGTGAATGAATCCCAAGAGTCTTGTAGACCTATTAGAATTTATAAACCAATGTATAATTTGTTGGGTCCAAAAAGAAGCCTTAATTACAAAAAAGAATATTTGTGGACTTATAAACTTAGGTAAATAATGTGGACCTAAATACATATATATTATGTAGTCCCTATGAACTTAGAGACTTAATAAGTAATGTACACTTGGCCTCCAACATTATAACTTAAAGTTGCGAGGGAAAATATTTGAGACCAAAAATACAAATAAACTTATAGTTGAGAGATTGAAAAATGACCATGTTACCTTGATTGTGATCCATGTGATCCTTAGGTCCTAAAAAACTACTACAAATCTATGAACCAAAATTAGATCTCAAAATGTGACCTGAGAACCCTATTGATTTGATAAATTTGCCTTGAAAGTATTTTTTGAAACTACACCAACTTGTACCTTTTTTTGGTGATGTAGGATTACCCATACACTTGGATAATCTTGCATAAAACACTTGAGGTAATTAAAAAATTGAGTTTTGCTCATATTTATGGAATAAATGGAGAAATTACTCTTTTGGCCACATAGATTGATGACTATGTTATTCCCTTTATGCAGACCAAATATTTCATCTACTTTTCTCTCTTCTACTTCCAACTTTTTGGCTTTGAATCCATCCTCTTCTACTGATATTCAATTTCTTCCCTTATGTATTAATGGATTGACCATAGTTCCACCACATTAAAAAATTATTTCTTTCTTCTTACCCACTATTTGGGCGCAATATGTCTACTTTCACCAAATGATTTTTTCCCCATCTTCATGTGGGATTGATATCATCTTTGTCCAACCATGTCCACCAAGATGTTATTTCTTGCATTGTACTTTCTCTAGTAGGCTTGAACCCATGGCTCTCTTTCGACCACCTAATCCTAAAGACTTCATGTATTTGTCCAATCACAATCCAAACTATTATAGGATTATTCCTTATGTCATTAGAGTCCTCAAAGAAACTACTTGTTTCTCTATTTATTCACATGTTCTAGTTGAAGAACAAATCATTTTCTCCTCTTCACTTTCTTAAGTACATAATTTTGCACTTTTGGCTTCACCTCTTCACCTTAAAAAACCTTTTTGAATGCTTCCTTTCTCTTCATTTATGCACATCGACACAGACTATAGCCATAAATTAGCTTTAAAACATGAGAATTTACAGCCCCCATAGGTGATCCATCCATAGTGCTTACTTCTCAAAATGATGATTATTTTTTCTAGTGATAACACCTCTTTCTATTTTTATTTGTTTCTTTCTCTTCTTTTGATTCTATGTCATAGGAATAGATTTCTCACTTATCCAATCTCCTTCATGAGTCTTCTCTCTCACATCAAACTAATTTAAGTGAAATATCTCTTTTTCCACTTCATGTTGTCTCTTATGCATATGAGCACACTATATCAAACCACAATTTATCCTCTTCTTTGCTATATTCATCATTGTTGGACCTGCACTTAAATCACCCACATTAAGGGAATCAATATATCCCACAAATAGTTTTTCTAGTGCTTCTTCATGCCTATAGGACACATTTTATAACTCTTATCTATTACTCACATTTTCATCTTGTATTTCATTCACATGATGGACTTCCAAAGGTCCATTATCAAAAATCTCCACTACTATTTCTACAACATTCTTCAAACTATTTTCTTCCTCTATAGTGCTCTTGAATTACACATTCCTTATGTGCATTCACTTGCACTTCCTTTACGTTGATTTTTCTCTTCATCAAAAACCTAAGCTTCTTCTTTGCAAAAGATAAATATCAATTTTAGTACCTTTATCCTTTAATGATGATATCCTCTTCCCACTTAAAGGATTATATAATTTATTTCCCATCATCAAATAATGGGTTTCCTTATTTTGGTGAATAATTTATTACTTCCACATCCTCTTCCATGAATATTTCTTTCATTAAGGCCTACTCACAAATTTATCTCTCAGATGCTCTTGAGATCATACTTGGGCTTCTCACTTGTAGATCTTATTTTTTTATTAGTTTTTAAAGCAACCTTATTCTACTCACTCACATCTTTAAGCTACTCATTTGGAAACATCCTTTTTCAATTGCTTAAAGGCAATCTTCTTCACCTCTCTCTCTTAAGTCTCAATGCTTAGAGCTTCTTCCACCATTCTCTCTATAATTTTGGATGAACAACATGATCCAAAAAATTAGAAACCGTATGTTTTCAACCACTCAACTTTTTATTTCCTTTCTCTTAGCTCTTATTTTGGAGGTCTCTCTAATACATAGTTACATGTCCACATAACTTATTTCATGCAATTTTTATCCTCACTAGATATAAGATGTTTTCATCTTCAAAAAAATTCTAATTTAATAATCAATTTGATGAGCTTCTCTATCTCTCTTTACCACAAAACAAAATACTATTTAAAGTGGACTTAAATCTTTCTTTCACCTTCACCTTTGTTGGTCTTTTTTCTTTGTTGGGATCTCCTACTTCACTTGCATATATTTCCGAAGCATCCAACCTTTCTTATAGCGACAACCACCCAATCATAATTTATTATTCATCTTCTTTACTCGTATTTTCAACATCTTCTCCACTTGTTCCATCCCAATCTTTCATGGAATTCCTGTAACATCTCTACTACGTCTTCTACTCCTATGAAATTCCTCTTTTGTATGCCATTTCATCTCCATAAACAAGATTATATTTCACATATTGTAATCAATTTAATCAATCTTCTCTTTCAAAACCTACATTGGACTCAAATAAGAGTCTCTCTTCAACTTATTTATTCACACTTATATGACTTCTCACACACTTATGACAATCTTACCCTTTGTTAAATGTTATCTTATGTTTCATAACTTTTCATTGATATAAGCAATGCTTATTTTTTAAAACCTACAATAGTCTCAATCAAGAGTCTCTATCTCTTTCACACAACTCTAACCTCTTATAGGAATTTCTCTTACCTACAATAAATACAATATTCTTTTTCACAACTTGTAGTTAACTAAAAGAAAAGAGTCTCACAATTTTATCACATGGATCTTATTCACTTACAAGACTTTATCACATCTACAACAAACTCATGTGACTAGTCTAAGACAACTTGGTGAAATTCATGGTAAGGATTCCTAGTGAAGGGGTGACCTTGGCCATGCATTCAAAGTCAAACAATTTAAAATAACATGTATTCTCTATTTATTTAATGAAATAAAGCCTTAATGACATCTTCATTCATAGTGACTCTTTGCACCTACTTTATCCCCACCTGTCTCTAACTCTAAGCCTCTATGGGAGTTAAATTCACTCTCTCTTACAAACTCTAAAACTCCTCTCTTTTTGATTTCTATTATGGCCCTTTTATGATCTATGCCCTCTCTATTTTAATCTTTGTTATCTACTTGCAGGCTTAAAGCTCTACTTTTTGATAAGATCTCCCTTCCTTCCTCAACCCTTTCAATATTGACCTCCTGACCTTTCGATGTTAACCTTTCCAATATGAACCTTAGTTTATTTATTTATGTCCCATATATACTACCTACAAATTCAACTTTAATGATTGCATGAGATACTTTCACTACTTTTTCCCACTTTTTACATTCTTGAACTTTCCTTGTAATTGTTGGTGATTCCTAGAATATATTTTTGTAATATTTACTACATGGTCAAGTTAACTGTTGTTTGACCAATAAATAAAATTTATCTTCCATAGATTTCTAATTAGACCTTAAATGCCTAAATTAGTGCTTTAATGTGAAATTTGTGACCATCCAAAGATTTATATGTTGTTCTTTCATTATTGAGATCAAATCTAAAATTATGATCGTAGGATGCACATGATAAATACCATGTGGAAAGATCATGGGTCCATGTATAACTAGGTCCCAAGTCTTTCTCAAGGTCTTCAAAGTCACTTTGGACTCATGGATTTATTAAATTCACCTTATGGTCCCTCGTGCTCTGCTCCTTTTCATTTTGGCCTCTTTTTATTTATGCTAACCTATGAATCATTTAAATCTATAGAAATATTGCAATGAATTCATGTTACATTATATCTAGTACTATATCTTGTGACCCTTATGATTGTTACACATGTTAAAATATTAAGTTCCTAGATTCATACAATTTCTATATGGATTGTCGTAGACCCATTTGAGTTATGATCTCTAATTTTAAATTGGTCATGCACCCATGACCCTTACATGAATTAGACTTGAAAACAATATAAATCCTCTCTAAATAATTATTATTATGACACTTTTATTATATACCCATTAAAATTTGTAAACTAATGCATATCTTGTTAGGTTCAGATTGAGTGCTTAGTTGTGAACAAGAATGCAGAAAATATAAAGTCTCCTGTGGACTTAGAAACTTAGGGAAATAATGTGGCCACTAAAAAAGAGATTATATAGTCCCTATGAACTAAAAGACTTATGAAATGATATGCACATGGATCCAAAAATTATAACTTGGATTTGTGAATGAATATATATGTGACCAATAATACAAACCCACTTGGAGTTGTGATATGGGAATGTGACCACATAACCCCCAATATGAGAGATGTGATCCCTGTGATTTTAGAAAACTATTGTAACTCCAACTGAAAAAAAATTAGATCTCTTATGAACCAAAAACCCTTTTGAACTAATAAATATGACCTAAGAATTTTAATTGAAACTATGCTAACTCTTACCTTTTTTTAAGAGGTTCATATACAGAACGTCTTGAAATAATACCTGGAGTGGGAGATTCAATTTTTGTGATGTAAGATTGCTCGTACACCTTAGGTGCTCCAATATCAAGTTTTTTCCCACATGTATATAAGTGAGTTATGATTTTGGTGTGTTTCAATATTTTATCTCTCCTTCTTCATTGCATTATGTTAAATTCCTCCTGTAATTACTTATTACTCTATATTCTAATAGATAAGGCACTGGTTTAGAACTATGTGATTCTAGAGTCTGACCTATGTCCTTTCTAATTAAGGCTTTTACCTAAGGGCACTATTATAGAACCATATCATTCCCATTATAAAATTTCCCTTATTTTCACTTGATTTGAATCTTATTGATCACCCAAAACACTACTATTCAAATCTCCTCAATGCATAGAGCATTTTATTACTATTATCTAAAAATGTAATCTAGTTTCAAGCATTTTAGTGCATTTCAATTTTTTGGTGTGTCTCAAGTACTTAAAATCTTAGGTTAGACTATGTATCCACTTTGAATAGTTTTAATGGGTGAATATAATACCTTTATGACCACCAAATCCTCTTATTTTCATTCACCTAAAAAAAATCTCCATCCTAACTATGCCTATCAAAATCTCATAAGCTTAAGGAAGTTGCTTTCTACATAATTAAGACTCCAAAAATGAAACAAAAATACATGAGATTTGAACCCATATCTACTTTGGAGTTAATAATCCTAGAATTTGGTGATTCAAGGAGTGGTCATATAGATTTGGAAGAGTTTAGGAATAAAATGAACAAATATAAACGTTTGGTAATTGGTCAACACATATATGATAGTGGGATTTTACAAGCTATTGGTTTCTTAAATTTAGTGTAATATATCAACTTGGTTTTCACATGTGCAAAATATTAAAACCCCAATAATTTAATAAGATTAAAAAACACAAGTTTTAAAAATTTCCAAACTTGGTGGTCATTCTTTGAATGTCACCCTTGGGATTCCTTCCCAATAAACATTTCTTCTATTCTTATATTTGCTCTTTGTTTATTCCCTTTTTACTCATTTAATTGACTTGAATATTAAAAAAAGGTAATACATTATTAACCATATAATATTAAAAAATTACAATGGGTAAATATATTATATTTTAATTGTGAATACTTTCCTTGAGAAATATGCCCAGTTTCAGGGTTCTTTCCCTTTGTAGTCTAGACAACAATACTTTGTTCTTCCTATTTGATTTATTTTATTTAAAACTTTTGAACTTAGTTATAGAATCAAATATACTATCATATTTCAAAATCATTGTATTTTAAATGCATTTTCATGACCTTTGTTATTTCATCAACAATTTTTGCACAAGTCAAGATTTTTTTTGTCGGTTCATAAAGAGCACTCTATATGTTGCTTAGCTTGTTCATTATCTTTAGCTCTATTGAAATGCCTTCTGAGAGAAGTAATTTATCATCAAAATGAGACATATCCTGATTCAAAAGGATTTGGTTCATTATATATTAATAAATATTACCATTATTTCACATCCAAACTTGTGTTAACATCAATAATATTGGGAGTAGGTTTCATAGCTACATGCAAATTAGTTATATCTAATTCCACTTATGCATTAACACATCACTCCTAAGATTTTAGTATTATATTACCCAACTCATTAGTAATTATATCAAGTGATTTCACCACACTCTTTGGGGTATGTGCATAGAGTTGGTGGATAATTCTATGGACACTTCCCATAATGTGATCACATTATTTAATAATACGAGCATGTTATTTAAATAACACAATCACGTTATTTAAATTATGGATTGGTAATTGCCAATAAATAATGTGATTATGCTATTAAATAACATGATCCCATTATTTAAAATAAATAATGTGATTGCATTAATAATGCGATTGTATTCCCTGTGTCACCCAAAAATAAAAATTGAACCAAACATAAAAATTCTTCATTTTGCCTTTGCATTCAATCTTTTCCATCACACTCCTCCACTTTGTGATCATGTTTTTCCCTAGTGAGGTCAAACCTTGCCCCAAGTCATCCCAAGAAGTTTCTAATTGATGATGCCAGCATGTAGAAAAGATATGTACTAGAAATTTATTCATTGTTTAATTGGTAATTTATTTACTTTTACCAACCCATCCTACTAACCCTCATGTTACTCTAACTAAGCCTCTTATTACTCTACCTAAACCTCTTGTTCCTTAGCCTAACCCTCTTCCTAACCCTCTTAACTCTCTTTCTCCTTAGCCTAACCCTTCACCTAACCCTCTCATTCCTCTACCTATCCCTCCTCCTAATTTTCCACCTAACCCTCCACTTAGATACCCTCCTAACCCTCCTATAGTTCCAAAAAATTCCCCAAGTAGTCAAGAGAGTCTATTTGACCACATTATGGAGAATAAAATTAAAATTAAATAATTAATTAGGAGAATGAGGGATCACACTTCCACCAACACCCACTGCACCTATCTAGCCAATTCCCTAGAGACATTATTGAGTCAAATTGACTCTATAATAAGTCAAATTGATGGATGGGCTTCATATCAAGATAGTCATAGGGATTATTATGCTAAAAAGTTATCAGCATGTGAGGTAAAGAAAAAAGACATATAAAAAGCCTCTATTTGTGCCTTATACATTGACCGAAATAGTAATGCACCATTTCTAGTAACCGCTAAATGTTTTCCAATCCATCATTACCAAGATAATTTAATCACAACCAATTTATGGGAGTGATGATTGATGATTTTTGATTATCCATCATATAACAACCAATAGGTACCATTTTATTTTTTGAGGAAACTCTACTGTGACTTTTTTCTCTATGAAATTTTGACCTATTTTAATTTTAGTGAGTTTCAGGGTTGAGGGAAAGGCTCTACATAGGATCTACCAGGTACACACCATATGTGTAATCAGCCTACAAAGATTCATATTCAAAATCCACTTGATCCTAAAATCTCCTATATAGTTTAACAATTCATGGAGATTAACACTCTACATACACTTAGTTCATTCACTAATATACTCATTCAACATATGAGTAGGCTCTCAAAGATTGATGTTAGAGATACACCACTTAGTGTTTATACTCAACCCTACCTTGCAGATCTTATGGAGTTATATGAATTGGACCTTATGATGATGATTATTTTGGTGGTTTAGAGGGATTTTATAATATACTTATGAGTGATGAGTTTTTGGCACGTATATTTGGTGTGCAGATATCAGCCACTACACAGATGTAGGTATATATTATATAAATTTCATGTTAAATTTAAGTTTTAATTGTAAATTTGACTTAGCTAAAAATTAATTTACATAGAAATTTAATAATATATATATGTCATGTTTTATGTCTCAGGGGGTGATGGTGCCTTCATCATCATAGTTGATATTTGTAAATTTTGATTTGAAGAAGCCATTATTTACATTTTCTGATCCAACTATTGACCCATCCTCTACTGCATTTATCTCTATTAGGATGACACCTTTTACTTATATAGGGGTAAAATTTTGAGTTAATATTATGTTCTATGTACATTTAATCTATGTATATTTACCTTCTAATTTTAAGTTAAATTTATCTATCAATTATCTCAAAATTCAAATACGTTGCTATTAAATGCACTCTTGGTTTAATAAAAGAGAAAAACTTACCATATATATCTTTTATACTTTAAAGAAAATTAAGTGAGACCTTGTTTACATTCAACTAATGACTCAAGTAGACACTTTTCCATCATTTTGAGCCAAGACAAACATAAGCATTACTAATACAATGTTATCTGCATAGGCACTGATAAAGGTATATCTTAACTCATAATTTCAAATTGTAAAACGAAACTTATTTTAATAATTTTACTATGTACTTGGGGCAAATATAAATTATGTGAATGTATTGTGTATATCGGGTTATCCCATGACATCCGATAGTCCTATTCAGATGATTAGTAGTGAAACTTCTCATGTTTATTCCTTATTTTAGACACCTATTCAAATAGTTGAGCCTACCACTAACTTTTTGGAGCATCAAAAAAATATTGATCCTAACCGCAATCTTGTAGTAAGTGCATGTTTAAATGATTTTTTATTCTAGTTTAAAATTAATTTCTTAACAAGTGGTTGAATTTTTTTTATGTTAATTTTACAATGATACTTGTATTTGAATAGGTTCATTTGCAAGTGAGATATGAGTGTAGGACCCATAGTCAGACCTTGGAGCAATCCAAGAAATTATAGAGATCTCCATCTACCAAGAGGGCATCCTAAGGAGAGTCTTCTTCTAGGAAGGTAAAGAGAGGGAGGTTATTTTATGATTAAGATGTCCTACATGAGAAGTGCTTTTTTGTATGCCTATATAGCAAGGTACACATGTTTGGCATTATATATGTGTATATGACATTCACCTGACATTACATATTATATTGGTAGATGTAATTTTATGTATGCATATCATGGAAATCTATGTATATTATTGACATTGTACATGTGTCTATATGACTTTTTGGAAGGTTTGATTTAAATTATGTTAATCTATCTAATTTATATTCAGTTTTAATTTAAAATATTATCTTATAATGTTGTTTTGATCTTCTAAACTTTTATCTATCAATCTCATATTTAATGTTGTACACAAATAAGGATTAAAAAATTATTCTTTTCAATGCTATAAATATATGATCTTCCATATTTTTTCAATTAAACTTTTTATTTGATTGTGTAGTGGAATAACTAATGACACTCTTATCTATTTTGCATTTGTCATCACTCATTTACAACTTTTCAATTGATCATTAGCATGCAATTTTATTTCATTTAAGGCCCATACCCAATCATGTTCATACTTGTATAATGAAGATATGAACTTATGCTTGACATTGAATATAATCTATTTATTCTGATAAAAGCTAACCTTATTGATTTGAAACAAAATATTCACTCATGAGACAATATCTTTGGCCAAACCCCTTTATCATCCCTAATACCACCTAATGAATAGTTTAATCTTCTATGTTTAATAAAGCTATGAAATTTATATTAATATGACCTAATATCATGAAGAATTACAACCTAAATTATCTACTCTTCTTCTCAAATTGATTCAAAATCCACTCTCAAATAATATTCTTTTAAACTAGTCAATTACTCATTAGGTTTGCTCTTAACTAGTCACCAATCTCTCAGATTTGCTCTCCTTCCTTTGAATAATTATTATTTAAGAAAATTTATATAGGTATTAGGAAAACCTAAGTATTTATGTAGGTTTAAAAACTTACAATAAATCAACCAACTATAGGTCTCTAAGAGATTGAGCTTTCATTCTCAAATTCTAGCTTTTTAAGTTTCTAGGATTTTAGACCTAGTTGTTACTCCAATAGGTCAATTTATCAAAATAGAGTTTTTAGCTCTTAAATAAAATATTTTTAGTATTAATTTATAAATTATAACATGTTACAACCCTTACCCAATTTTATATAACTCAAATCAACCAAAAACTCATCTTATCTTATACACAACTTTCTCAAAAATGGTCTTCTATTGTTGTACAAAAAAATAGTCCTATGTACCTAAAATTTAAAATCTCTTATAAACCTAATGATACTTGTAATAAGTTATAATATCCATTCCCAAACTTATTACAAATTTTTAGTCTTTATTGTTTAATCATTTGAGTTTTAAAGGTGTTTTACTCATGAAACCCTTACTTCATATTTACTCAAAATTTATATAGGCCGAGAGATAATTATTGATAGTTCATAGAGCTTATTGGGATATTATATGATCTAACACATGTATATAGGTATTAATAAATTTATTCAACTTTTAAAATACTCATATTGATTTCATATAATATTTTCCACATGTAAATAAGCCTCTAAAAATGACTATAACAGTAAAAATATAGAATTCTTGAGAGTTTCACGAATATAATTGACATTTAAGCTTGCAGTCAATATGAAAGGATTATAATCATTTTATAAAAGGATAATATAATGTAAAACATGAAATAATACTCAAAAATATTTATTATGTTCAATAAGAAAACATTTACACAATCCTTCTCCATTGAGACATACCTGTAACATATTCTCTAACCTCTTCAAAAATAATATTTTTTGTCTTTTTAAACTTTTTGGTTGGTCTTGTATGGTTCCTTCTCATTAGGATAGAGGATTATCACATTTTTGGATTCTAAACCAAGATTGGTAATTTACTAAACTTTCTCAGATTCTCTCTCACTCATTCAAATTAAATTTTCTAAACTAACCTAGTTTATAGGTCTTAATAATTACCTAAGAATATTGTTAACATAGATTCTACATGTATTTTTTGATTCCCCTTCATCACCTTTACTATACCCCATGGATACCCTAATGGGGGGGTCATTTTCCTCCAACACACCCTAATCAAAAACTGGGCATTGAAATAAGATCAAGTTCCACCATCCAACATTAGAGTCATACAATATTCATAATTTACCAAGTGTTCTTAAATTAATTAGAAATGTCTAAGAATAATATAATTTGATTGATAAACACAAAACATGTTCACATTACACCATTCAACCATGGTTTTTTCATCTGTCAAATCAACATGTTCTTCAAATTTTAACTCCTCCCTATCAACAGCTCTTTTTACACATGCTCTAGCACTGTCATGTTCCCCTTTTTCATGGCCAACCTCAGTGAAACTCTAAATGTGTTCTACGCTAGTTTTAATGTGCATCCTATTCAAATAATAAAACATCAATGATTTTTTTAATTATGATTTTTAATTGTCTAACCAAATGCAATTTTGATTTAAAATAATTTTCCTCTGACTCAATTGTTCATAAAACTTATAAAAATAACTTTGCACATACTCTTAACAATGTGATCAATCATCATTGATATAGAAATGGTACTCCCTTAATATTTTCCATTGTTACTCTATACAATTAGGTGCATGCATGAATGTTATATGCATAAATATGACAACCTATGATGATTTTTAATACTATGATTGAACTTCTATTTGGGGTTTGAATGTGTAATTTTCAGCAAAGTCAGCTACTAAAACAAAAGAACCAAGTTAGAATGTATCCTTGTTTATCTTGAAATATTCATCACACCATCTAGCCCTATGTGTGTGCCTTGCATACTCAAATAATTTTCTCCCTAAATTTGACAAAAAATTCAAAAACAGGTATATTTTTTTATAATAAGCTCACACCTTTTAGATTTTTTGCCATCTTTTACTTAATAATGTTAGATTAGGGTTTTTTTCCCCATATTTACTTATTATGGCATTTTCCCCCTTATTTTAAGTTTTCCTACTTTCATGGATAAGATTGATTAGGTTTAATGGGAGTTAAATTTTGGCCATATGAATAGGAAGTAACTGCCCTCACCATCTATTTTAGTTATGGGAGTTACTCTTCTATTATTAGCTCTCTGACCATCTATCTTAGGAAGAGTTAGTCATGCACTCCTATATGTACATCTCTCTTGGTGAGATATTGTTCTATGGAAGATTGGTTTTTTTCTTATTTTATTTATATAATATTCTTGTATTTGTGATTTCATTTTCTTACATCTATTATGTTATGTACATGCTTGAATTATATGTATCATAAACCTATGCATTTATTTGATCCAAAGATCTTGGCATTCACTCTGATATGGTATTAGATCCACTTTGGTATTTGATTGTCTAGTTTTTTTTATTATTGTTAGTTTTATTTCAAATATTCATATTTGTTATTTATAAATAAAAGTTAATTTTCACAATCTATTTGTGGGAGTTTTCTTTATCTTTGGTGGAGTCATCTTTTTCTCAAAAATGGTTCATTGGTGGCCATTACCATAGTTTTTGTGGTTTATTTTTAACTTCATGTTCATTGTGTCTTGGTGTATTTTTTCTACAAAAATTTTGTTTGCCTCCATATAGTCTTGAGTCTGGTCTCCTCTGTTTGGTATCAACTTGTGTTCAGCCTTAGTTGGTTATGCATGTTTGACCCTAATTTTTTATTTCTTCCAAATGGATTATGATAACAACATTTTCACTTGTTAAGATTAATCTCATTGTTGACCAGTCAAAAATACCAATATATGTAGCCTCTATGCCAAAATTAGTTGGTTCAACCTATAGGTCTCACCACAAACAACCTTTGGTTGTAGTAGGGGGATACAACCTACCACCCCTAAAATCCCATGATTAGGCCTTTAGCCATGCCTGACGCATATGATTCACATGTGAGTTAGTAAATAAGCCTCACAAAAGACACTATTTCAAAGGATTGAAAGTTTCTTCCAAAACATGATAAGTCTATTCAAGTTTTCCCTAAAATTTTTAGCATGTTAATATTTTTTAATAGCTTGATTTAAAACAAGGGCAAATAGGCTACTTTTATTTTAATTCACTAGTAATGCATAAGAATATTGGTCAAGTTTAGCATTTTTAGTGGATATTTTTTATTGTTTAAAAAAAAAAAAATATTTTGGGCAATATTTAAAAAGAAAATTTTATTCATTTTTTTTCTTTCTCATATTGTACTTGCTTCCTTAGACACACTAACAGTTAAGTCTGACATCTTTTGAGCATGTATTTGTAACATTTATTGGGGGTTTACCATTTCATAGTTTAGTGGGGGTGTACTATGCCTTTTTGGTCTCTCTTTGCATTCTACTTGCACTTTCATTTTTGTAAAAACTTCAACTTACAATATTACTACATCTCATTTTTGCACTAATGGATTCAAATTCAACCAAACCACTAACTCTTTTTAACTATCATGAATGGAAAATCATGATGACAATCATTATAAGGATTAAGGGTTTGTATAGGATAATTATGGGTGATGAAACTAAACCTAACATAACTGCATATATAGTTAAGTGGTATAATTGTAATGATGAAGCCTATGGATTATTATGTCATTCTATAGCACCTAATCTCTTATTTCACTTAGAGCATACCAAATCACCTCAAGATGTATGGACCATTATGGCTAAATTATTCAGGGAAATTGATGTGATGAGAGGTCACGAGATTGAGAATGAACTCATTTGCTTAAGTCTTTGTAAATTTCACATCCTAAAAGATTTATTCACTAAGTTTAGATCCTTAATTTTATAGTTGAAAGAATGTGGGATAAATAAATAAGATGACCAAATTGTTCTTTCTTTACTCTCTAAACTATGTCTTAACTATTCAATCTTTGTCTCCACTTTTCATGATACAAAAAATGATTTAGGCATTGCATGGAAAATGCCCTCTTTAGATGATTTCATTTCTAACTTAATTAGGGAACAAGACAAGTTTATTTAAATGGGAACAAAGGACTTTCTAAGGGGTGCTCTCTTCGAAATCATCTTGAAGAAAAATTTGACAAAGTCAAAGCTTGGAGGGATTCACAAGAATTAGAATTAGTAAACAATGATGTGTTTGATCCTTTTCCCAATCTATCTTTTACAAGGGCTAAGGACATTATCACTTTAATTGATGATTTTTTGAGATATACATGGGTCTACTTTATTAATCAAAATTTTAACGTTTTTGAATATTTTCAAGACTTCAAGACACTTGTTGATAAATAATCTGAGAAATCCATTAAGGTTCTTCAAACTAAAAATGGAGGTAAATATGTTAGCAATAGATTTGAGTAATTTTATACCATAGAGGGATTTATTTTTAGTGGATAGTTACTTACATTCCTTCATAGAATGAAGTTGAAGAATGCAAGAACAAGTCTTTATAAGAAATAGCTAGTTGTATGATTCACTCTAAGGTCTTGGCACCTCAATATTGGGCCTAAGTCATTAATTATGCTTGTTATATTCAAAATAGGATTTCTCACAAAGATTTGAATGGTATAACACCCTTTGAATCTTGGCATGGAAGGAAACACAATTTTGAACATCTTATGGTTTTTTGATCTCAAGTTATGGCACATATACCAAAGAAGATACACAAATCTATATAACCTCAATACAAGCCTTGAATCTTTATAAGTTATCTAGATGGTGTTAAGGGATAACACCTTATAAATCTAACCACACATGAGTTATTCATAGAGATAAGTGGTCACTTTTAGGAGAGTCCAAAGATTCAACACTTGACACTTCTTGTTTGTTATTAGATTCACTTAGACTTGATGATTCTTCTTCTAACTTAGATCATCTAGAGAAGGTTATTGAGATAGGGTATTCTTCTTCTACCAATTATGATAGTGAGGTAGTGATGGGGATTCTTATACATCCACATCTAGTCATGTTTTATATAATGGGGATTCATCACCTAGCTCACCCACATCTAGGCCCCTTTGGGCCAGGCAGACACTATAGAGTGTAATCACATGGGTAGGGGATCTAGCAGATGATAGATGTACTCAATTAGATTATCAGAGTGGTCCATATGTTTTATTTTCTTCAATTTTGGATCCATAGACATTTTGAGAAGCTACATGCATACTTGAGTGGGATAGTGTTATGCAAGAAGAATATTCTTCCTTGATCAAAATCACACTTGGGATTTGACTTCACTTCCTAAAAGAAGGAAGATTGTTCAATATAGGTGTATATATTGGACCAATTTTGCAATAGATTGGTCAGTCAATAAGTATAAGGAATGATTGGTCACCAAGGATTTTTCATAGGTAGTTAACATTGACTACTTAGAGACCATTACACCTATTATAAAGATGAATTCAATCTAACTCACACTAGCTAAAGCCATAACACATGGTTGGGATGTATACCAGATGGATGTGAAGAGTGCATTTATTTATGAAGACCTTGAGAAGGAAATTTACATGGAGTATCCACATAGGTTTATTCAAGATTTTTTTTTAGTTTTTAGACTTAGGAAATCCATCTATGGCCTCAAACAGGCCACTCAGGCTTGGTATGCCAAGATGGATACCTTCTTCCTTACTTCAGGTTTCACTAGGTGTCATTTAGATCCCAATGTATAATTTTTATATAATGATGATTATTAATAATATTCTTGATGTTTCTATAGTTTATTAGAGTGAGTAGTGCTTGTTTGTAGGTAAAATTGTGTGCTTTATTTTTTCTCGATGCATTTTGAATCATGATCTATGATTCATCATCGAGAAAAAAATCATGATTCTTTATTGATACTAGTAAAGATAGCTTTACATGACAGATTTGACATGATAGACTTGGGTCTTTTGCACTACTTCCTTGACATTGAGATTTTATAGTTTGATTTAGGGTTTTCACTTGCACAACCCAAGTATGATCTTGATCTTTTGGATTAATTTCACATGGATGACTAAAATCCATCTTTGACTCCCTTTTTGTCAGGAGTCTAACTTGAGTCTTACTATTCTAAACCTTTGGTTGATGTCACTCGGTATCGATAACTTATTGGTAGCCTCATTTATTTGAATCATACTAGGCTTGATATTTCATTACCACTGGAACTTGTCTCTATATTCACATAGAAACCCCATGAGTTGCACTAAAAATAACTAAGAGAATCTTACAATACATTCAAGGCTCTTATAGATTTAGGATTCAATATAGATTTGGCATAGAGGTTGACTTGGTTGGTTTTAAAAATTCAAATTACGCTGGTGATACATAGAATCACAAGTCCACTTTAGGTTACAAATTTTCTTTGGGTTCTGGTCCCATTAGTTAGTCTATCATTAAGTAAAATGCTATTACTATAGCATTCATGCATTCATAGAGGTATAGTATAAGGTATATGTTAATGTAACTATTAAAGCTATATGGATTCAAGGGATTCTATTTGAGTTTGGCATAACTTTTAAGCAGTGCACCATCATCTATTATGACAACTAGAGTAACATACAAATATGCAAGAATTTGGTTCAGCACCAACAGACCAAACACATTGAGATTCACATGCATTTTATCTGGGAGCTTATTCATGGTCAGGTCATTAAATTGATATTTTTCTAATATTCAGAATAGGTTGTAGATAAATTTATCAAACCATTCACTAAGATAAAATTAATTTGTTTATGACCTCTTTTCGGGGTGTGGTCTACATTAGTAACAACATCATTTTTTAGGGGGCCTTTTAGCCTCTTATTTTCTTATATGTATCTCTTTTTGGGGGGAGTTTTTCCTATGGGTTTTCTCCCTTTATCTACTTTATGAGAGATTGATTTGTATTGGGTACCTGATCAAGCCTAGTTGTAAGGACCCATTTCTTTTTTGTACACTACCCACCAAATTTGTGCTTATGGGTAGTGTTAGAGTAGGGATTTTATTTTTTCCCATATTTATTTATCATGTTCTTTTTCCACTTATTTTGAATTTTCCTATTGTCATGGATAAGTTTTCTTAGGTGTACTTGGAGTTACATTTTTATCATATAAATAGGAAGAACTCCCTTGATTAGTTATTTTAGGTATGGGATTTACTCTTTTATTATTGGCTCTCTGACCACTTATCTTGGGAGGAGTTACTCATGAAATCCTATATGTACATCTCTCTTGATGAGATATTGTTCTATGTAAGATTAGTTTTACTCTTATCTTTTTTATGAAATATTCTCATATTTTTGATTTAATTTTCTTGTAGCTATTGTGTTCTGTACATGCTTGACTTGTGCCTATCACAAACCTATGCATTCATCTGATCTAAAGATATTAACATCCATTCTGATAGATAAGTTAATTATTTATATTTGATTAAACCAAATAATTCATTTCCAATTGCACTTGTTATCTCCTTATGGATATATTTTTAATTTTAGCAATCCACCATAAATACTGTAATTTTCATCTAAACATGATTTGTTATAAAAAATTATCCATCTGGTCTTTTGTAAAAAATAGTTGGAATAAATTATTTGGCTAATTTTGGTATAAATTCAATACCACACTCTTGTTAAATGTTATTATTATGTAAAGTATAATGAATCTAGAAAAATACATCATAGTGCATTAAAAATTCAACATGTTTTCTATAACAAGTGGTGCATGTGTGATTTATTTTTACAAAAAAAGGTTTGGCCATCTTAAAATATATTTGAAAAATAGAAATTTGTGGATATTTTCCATCTCTTCTTTTCACTACATCTCTTACATTGGGCAAAATTCTTGTGATGTATTTCCAAAATTGAACAAGTAACTCTTTGAGAACATCAACTATAGACTTGTCCTTTGTGTAAGTCTACTAGAGAGCGCCTAGAGATTTTTGGTATTAGGTTAATTAATTATTTCATGTCTTTCAATTACTTTCATTAATGTTTTTCTATTTATATTAAGTGTTCAGCTTGTTTTTAAAAGCATTCATTTTTCCTTGTTTGGCCACTTACTGCACAAGTTGTAAGTAAACACTAGGGAGCATTACAATCTTGGGTACATGATTTTAAGCCTATAGTATGATACACATCATATATATTTTTAAAAATTTCATTATTTCTATTATCCATGTTAGATGTTCTTAGTCCTAATGTGTACATTATAGGTCTCATCTTAATCAATTTTATCAATGAAACAAATAATTGACATCTTTGACTATCATAATACAAATTATGAAAGAAACTATCCCAAATTTGTTGAACTATTCTTCTTGATTGGTGATCAAACATTTTGTTATGCATTGGTTCTAAAATATTTTCTTTGACTTCAATTAAGACTTGTCTTTTCTATGCATAATTCTTGGAGGTGTTATTAATGGTGGAATTTGTTGAGAGGGTTTTCAAAATTGTTATTACTTTCATTGTTTAGAGATGGGATGACATTTTATTCATTATTTATTTCTTCATTATATGTTTCCATGAAGTTTTATTGATTGTTAATTTCATCACTATTTGTTTCCATTAAAGTTTCTTCATTCATGGGGGTTGAAGCATCATACATAGACTCATCATCAACAAAATCAAAAAATTGGAACTTTGAATGTAAAATTCCAACATTATCTAATTCATTATTATTCATTTCATTATGTTCAATTTCATCATTATTCAATTCATTATGGTCAATTTCATCATTGTTTAATTCATTGTTATCAATTGGATCATTATCTATGGCATGTGATTCATCAAGATTAAGGTTTGTACCTTGTCTACCATGAATTTTTTGCATTCGTATCTTGTGTTTATCTCTCAAATTTTCTAATTACTCCAGTGTTTTTCTTCAATATCTTTCTCTTCCTCAAACGTGATTTGCCACCCATCAAGGACAATTAAGAAATTTTTAAAGGTGGTGTCAAAAGTACGTAGGTACCACAAGTACCATAGAATTACATAGAGAATGTTTGTGGGGACAAAATTCTTGATTTAGGTTAAAATAGACATTGAAAATCAAGTTTTGTTTATATTAAGAATAATGCAATTATGTTATGCAATAACATGATCATGTTATATAATGGGATCAAGTTATTCAATAACATGATCATGTTATTCTTAATACTTGATTTTATTTAAACATAGAATTCAAGAAGATAATTTTTTATATATTGAGAATAACACAATCACATTATAATTAATATAGATTAGGGATTAAGGATTAGGGCATTAGCACATAAGGTTTAGGGATTAGGTCATTATGGAATTAAGGTATAGGGATTGTAATTTATGTTGTAGGGAACCTATGGAATAGGGATTATAGAACAAGGTTTAGGTTTAAATGTGTATATAAGGTCTAATCACTCTATGCCATGTGAAATTAATTATTAATACAAAGGATGTTAATTAGGGATAAATTGATTGGTAAATAGGGAAAGTTTATTATTTATAATTTAGGGTATATTGTTTAGGGTTTATGGCTTAGGGTTTAATGTATATATGGTTTAGGGTGTATATAGGTTCCACTATGTTTTTGGGCTCAATTATCCCCCACATCATCATATATTGAGACAATTAGTCAATTAGAACAATGAGTAATGTAATTCAGGTCAAATTAAGTAATGTATTTACTTAATTATTACTCTAAATGATGTTAATTAGTGTTAAACCAATTGATAGATTTTAAAATATAGGGTACATAGGGTTTATGGTTTAGGGTTTGGGGTTTAAGACATATAAGATCTAGGGTTTAAGTTTTAGGGTGCATAGGGTCAATCACAAAGATAATTAAGGACAATATGAATCACTTGGACCTATTTGTAACTATAGAATGCATTTTTGGATTGTCATTATACCCCATGCCATTATGCAAAGTGAGTGAATTAGTCAAATTGGGAAATCAATCATGTGATTTAGGTCAAATTGAGCCCTATGATCTTAACTCTTAATCTAAATGATGTTAATTTAGGTTAAAATGATTGGTTCAAGGTTTATAGAGTTTATATTTATGGTTTAGAGTTTAGGGATTAGGGATTAGGGTATAGGTTTTAAGGTATATAAGGTAAAATAATTAAGGTAATTGGTGAAAATTTGAGCTCTTTAAGCCTAGATCTATGAGTAAAGAATGTGATTCTAGGCTTAATTAGCCCCCACATCATCATAGAGTGAGATAATTAAGTTAATTGCAGTAATGAGTGATGTGATTTTGACCAAGTTGATCCATGTGAACCTAATTCTTACCATAAAGGATGTTAATTGGGGCTAAATTGATTGGTTTAGGGTTAAAGGGTCAATAATTTAAATGGTTTAGAGTTTAGGGCTTATGGTGTAGGGTTTAAGGTAAATGGTACAAGGTTTAGGGTTTAAGGTGTATGATATAGGTTCAAATCACTAAGGTAATTAAAGAAAAATTGAGTTGTTTGTTCACCTATTTATGACAATTGACATCATGTTTGCAATTTTGATAAAAGTAGGGTCAGTTGAGCCATACATGTTTTTTTATTCAGGTTAAAGGGGGGGATTTTTTGAACTAGAGTCATAAACTCTAACATAAGTACAAAAAAAAGGAACCATGATATACTAATGACCAAACAAGAAATAGGACCAAATAGGCCTAGAGATAGCTAAAGAATAGGCCTAGAGACAACTAAAGAATAGCCCCAAAACCAACAAAGAATAATAAAAAAAGCTAGTCTAAATATAAACTACCAAAAACATCCTCCCATTAAGATTTCATCTTTTTAAGGTTCATATCAATCTACAATAATAATTTATATTGGTCCATGCCATACTAAGATCCATTACTCTACCCCTTCTTTCCCTTCCCTTTACCACTGACACTGGCCTCGAAAAGCTCACTAAGATGAGGTTATAGGTTTTCAATGTTTTATATGCCCTCATACATAGCAGTTTTACTAAAATTAACTAAAAAACTTATGTTATTATAAAGTTTCTCATTATCTTATTCTAATAACTCCACCCTAAATGATAAACTCTAAAATTTTTTATCCTCCACCTTAGCTAAAAATATTTGACTCATCCTTGAGTTTTCCTACTATAGGATGTTAACCTTACCTTTCAACTTTATGATCTCTTGTATAAACCACCGCATAATAGATTTTTAGATGTCGATCTCTATTGAGTCATACATATTGCATAAATTATAAAATTTATTAATCCATAAATTTGGTTTAGGGGCTCAATTTTGCCCAAATCATGCCCCTAATTGCACAAATTAACTAATTGGATCAATTCATGATATAATTGAACTTAATTTTACCCTAAATCATATATTATTCTTTAAGGGGTTGACATTGGCCTCAAATGCCTCCTTGATTAAATTAATGAAATCATCAAATGGTTGATTATATATGGCATGGAATTAGGGATAATTTCACTCGAAATCACATCATATATGATTTAGAATTGGTTTATGTGGCTCATTTTGACCCTAATTAATGATTAGGGCATTAGTGCATAAGTTTTAGGGAATAGGGATTAAAATTTATGTTTTAGGTAAATTATGGAATAGGAATTAGGGCATAGGGTTTAGGTTTAAGGGTGTATAAAAAGGTCTAATCTCTTTATGCCATGTGAACCTAATTCTTACTACAAAGGATGTTAATTAGGGATAAATTAATTGTTAAATAGGGAAATTTTATGGTTTAAAATTTATAATATAGTGTTAAGGGTTTATGGTTTAGGGTGTACATAGGGTCCAATGTGTTTTTGACCTCAATTATCCCCCACATCATCATAAATTAAACCAATTAGTTAATTAGGACAATGAGTAATTTGATTCAAGGAAAATTAAGTAATGTATATACATAATTATTATTCTAAATGTTTTTTATTAGTGTTAAAACAATTAGTTTATGGTTTAAAATATAAGGTATAGGTTTTATGGTTTAGGGCTTAAGGTTTAAGACCTATAAGGTTTAGGTTACACATGGTCTAATAACAAAGATAATTGAGGATAATATAAATCACTTAGACCTATTTGTGACTATAGAATGTGTTTTTGGGTTGTCATTATACACCATGTCATCATGAAAATTGAGGGAATTAGTCAAATGGGGAAATAATTCAATATGATTTAGGCCAAACTAAGCCCCGTGAACTTAATTATTAGTCTAAATGATGTTAATTTGGGTTAAAATGATTGGTTTAGGGTTTAAAGAGTTTATATTTATGGTTTAAACTTTAGGGATTAGGAACTTTAAGGATTAGGGCTTAGGGTATATAGGGTATAATCATGAAGGTAATTGGGGAAAATTTGAGCTCCTTAATCCTAAATCTATGAGTAAAGAATTTGATTTTGGACGTAATTAGTCCCCACATCATCACAGATTGAGCCAATTAAGTTAATTTTAGTAATTATTGATGTGATTTTGACCAAGTTGATCCTTGTGAACCTAGTTCTTATTATAAAGGATGTTAATTGGGGCTAAATTGATTGGTTCAAGGTTGAAAGGTCAATAATTTAAATGGTTTAGGGTTCAAGGCTTATGTTTTAGGGTTTAAGTTAAATGGTATAGGGTTTAGGGTTTAAGGTATATGATATAGGGTCAAATAACTAAGGTAATTGAATAAAATTTGAGTTGTTTGTTTACCTATTTATGATAATTGCTTTCATGTTTGTAATTCTGATAAAAGTAGGGTCAATTGAGCCACACATGTTTTTTTTAATTTAGGTTAAAGGGGGTATTTTGTGAACTAGGGTCATAGACCCTAGGATAAGTACAAAAAAAAGGAACCATGGTCTACTAATGACCAAACAAGAAATAGGACCAAACAGGCCTCAAGACATATAAGAATAACCCTGAAACCAATAAAGAAACACTAAAGAAAGTAGTCTAAATCTAAACTACCAAAAACATCCTTCCAAGAATATTTCATCTTTTTAATGTTCATATCAATATGGAGTAACAATTTATCTTGGTCCATGACATACTGAGATCCACATCACTTCCTCTTCTTGCCCTTCCCTTTGCCACTGACACTGGGCTCAAAAATCTCACTAAGGTGAGCTTGTTAGTTTTCAATGTTCTATATGCCCTCATACATAACATTTTTTCTACAATTCACTAAAAAACTTATGTTATTATAAATTTTCTCATTATTCTATTCTAATAGCTCCACCTTGAATGATAAACTCTAAAAACAATTATCCTCCCTGGATGAAAAGATTTGACTCATCCTTGAGTTTTTTTTGTTGTAGGGAGTTAACCTTCAGCTCTATGATCTCTATCATAAACCACTGCATAATATATTTTTGGAAGTTGATCTCTATTGAGCCATACATGTTGCATGCATTATACGATTGATTAATCCATAAATTTGGTTTAGGGCCTCAATTTTGCCCAAATCATGCCCCTAATTACATAAATTAACTAATTAGATCAATTATGAAAGAATCAAACTTAATTTTACCCCAAATCATATCTTTTAATTGAAGGGATTCAAATTGACCTCAAATTCCCCCTCAATTAAATCAATCAAATCTTCAAATGGTTGATTATATATGACATGAGATTAGGGTTGATTTAATACAAATCACATCATATATGATTTATAATTAGTTCATGTGGCTCATTTTGACCCTAATTAGGGATTAGAGAATAGGGCTTACAATTTATGTTCTAGGTAACTTATGGATTAGGGATTAGGGCATAGGGTTTAGGTTTAAGGGTGTATATAAATTCTAATCACTCTATGCCATGAAAACCTAATTCTTACTGAAAAGGATGTTAATTGGAGATAAATCAATTGGTAAATAGGGAAAGTTTATGGTTTACAATTAGGTTATAATGTTTAGGGTTTATGGTTTAGGGATTAAGTTTTAATGTATATATGGTTTGGGGTGTACATAGGGTCCAATGTGTTTTTGGGATCAATTATCCCCCACATCATCATAAATTGAGCCAATTAGTTAATTAATATAATGAGTAATGTGATTCAATCTAAATTAAGTAATTCATATACATAACTATTACTCTAAATGTTGGTAATTAGTGTTAAACCAATTGTTTTAAGGTTTAAAATATAGGGTATAGGGTTTATGGTTTAGGGGTTGAGGTTTAAGTCTTATAAGGCTTAGGGTTTAGGGTACACAAGGTCTAATAGCAAAGACAATTGAGGATAATTTAAATCACTTGGACCTATTTGTGACTATAGAACGTGTTTTTAGGATGTAATTATACCCAATGTCATCATGTAGATTGAGTGAATTAGTCAAATGGGGCAATAATTCATGTGATTTAGGCCAAATTAAGCCCTGTGAACTTAATTCTTCATCTAAATGATGTTAATTAGGGTTAAAATGATTGGTTCAAGGTTTTAAAGAGCTTATATTTATGGTTTAGATTCTATGGATTAGGAATTTTAGGGATTAGGGCTTAGGGTATAGGTTTTAGGGTGTATAAGGTATAATTTTAAAGGCAATTAGGGCTACTTTGAGCTCTTTAAACCTATATATGTGAGTAAATAATGTTATTTTGGGATCATTTAGCCCCCAAATCATCATAATTTTATCCAATTAAGTCAATTAAAGTAATGAGTGATGTAATTTTGACTAAGTTGATCCATGTGAACCTAATTATTACTATATAAATGATGTTAACTGGGGTTTAATGATTAGTTTAGGGTTTAGGGCTTATGGATTAGGGTTTAAGGTAAATGGTATAGGGTTTAAGGTTTCATATATTAAATATAAAGTCCAATCACTAAGGTAATTGAAGAAAATTTGAGCTACTTGTTCACCTATTTGTGACACTTGCCTTCATGTTTGCATTTATAATCAAAGTAGGGTGAATTAATCCATATATTTTTCATACATTATATAATTTATTGAGCCATAATTTTGGTTTAGGGGATAAATTTTGCCCAAATCACACCCATAATTACATAAAGTGACTAATTAGATCAATTCATGATAGAATCAAACTTAAATTTTCCCCGAATCATAACTTACAATTTAAGGGGTTCAAATTGGCCTCAAATGCCTTCTCAATTGAATGAATCAAATCTCTAGTTAATTATATATGACATGATATTAGGGTTAATTTCACTCTAAATCACATCATATATGATTTAAAATTGGTTCACATGGCTCTTTTTGACCCTAATTAACTCCACAATTGAACTAATCAAATTTTTCATTCATTAACTAATGACTTCAAGTTTATTGAGCTTGAAACCACATTCTATACATGTAAAAATTGTATATAAATAAATAAGGTTTCTTTGCTTCAATCAAGCAAATGAAATTGGAGTTGATCAACCCCCAAAGATCACATTTTATAGTCACACAATTAGGTTGAAGGGGCTCAAAATAGCCCAATTTGTTTCAGATGAATAGTTAGATTGGTATTCCAAATGATAAGTTTTGGCCATAGGTTTAAAAAATTCATTTTATGACATCTCATGATAAAATCACTTATATCATAAAATGTATAATGAGTTATACCTTAAAACCAATTAATTATAAGAAGTCAAGTCAACATATTAAAATGCACATAATTTTTTTGAAATCTAATGTGATACCATGACACCTTAATTCACTATCCAAGGTTAGCTACCTTTCCCATGTCACATTAAATAACACCACTATTAGGGAGCTCAATAACATACAAGAACATATATAATATTTGAGCTCAAGAGTAAACATGCATTTTTGGGAGTTATGAAAATATAATGTGGTTACATTATTAATGTGGTTAATAAAATGGTTAATAACATGATCAATTTATTAATATGATCACACTATTTGAATTTGAATTTGAAATGGCTTGGATTCTTGAGCCAAAGGCTTGGACTTGTCAATATATAATCGAGTTTGAGAGTATTGATAAAAAAACAAAATTGAACTTTGATCACCAAATACACTAATAATTTCAACATTAAAATTCAAAAACTTAATACCATTATGAGAAGCATGTTATCCTCTTTCAAAAAATATGATTTTTATATTTTTTTGAAAAATTTAAGGTTTAAAGCTATGTTGATTTCTAACTATACCTTTTTTAGGCCACTACATGTTGCAAACATACATGCCTATACATGTTCATGTTATTTTTTTTTAGTTGATCCAAGTTTAAAAAAATTATATGGTCACAAACTAGGCATAATTATACACACATTAAAAAAAACTAATTTTCATTTTTTTTGAGGTAATTGGGCATGCTGCATGGGCAACTATCCATTTTTTTGTCAGTTTTAAGGATCTATTTACTTGAAAAATTCATAAAAAAAAGTATTCATTGAAAAAATATAAAAAAACATAAGTCACAAACTAGATGATCTAATCTAAATTTTCACCAAAGTATTTACAACAATATTAAACGTTACTCAAAAAATGGTGTACTGCATGAGCATATCTACTCTATTTTCTTCAAAAAAAAAAGGAGTTACTCTTCAAATTTAAGATGTTTGACCTAGTTATACTTAACCATTTTAAAAAAAATTAGTTTTTTGGAAACTATACTCAAAATTATGCATTTCATGTTCTTACACCATATTAAATTTCAGATTGTAGATATCTCAAATTATGTACATAAGTTTAGATTTTTGAAATTTCAAGAAAATCATGTCCACATGTAGGCCACTTTTTATCCCCCTAACTTTATACACTTACCCTTTAATTATGAATATGTTATTACCAACTATTATAATATTATAACTGATGTTTCCTATTCTTTCATTTTATAATAATGTACACTTTTCATTCTTTGTATATGGAGAGATAAAGAAGAATGAATTTAGAAAGTACATATAAACTAGATGTCTAATCTCTCAAATAATAAAATCTTGATTTTACAGTTATACATTAGTTGTCATCTATTTCTTGTGTTATTTATTCTTTGAATGTATTACACTTTCATATGTTTTTCATTCATAAATTTTTTTCCATTCATAACCCCCTTGAACCCATTTAATTAGGTTGTCTATCATGTCTCCTCTCAGGCCTTAGATCAGTGGTATCAGAGCATACACAATTAATATCATATCTGAGTGGTATCATGGTGTATATGAACTTCATCTATGTTTGTAATCCCATTCATACGATGCCATGTCCCCTTTCCATAATTAATCCAATTATAAGAACCATATCCTATTCATTATTTCTTATAGACTAAGGGATAGAGTTAGGAAAATAAATTAACCATGCTACTTTAAGTTGTTCTCAAGTCTAAGATCAAGTTCGTGATTTTATAATTATTGGTGCAAGCCAAAATTGTGTTCACATTAAATTTTTAAGAACAAACCTTACAAATATATAAGCCAAAATGGTTATTCACTTCACATTCCCAAAGAGACTCTTCCTATTCCTACGTGAATGGAAAACAACTTATAGAATGAGGCAAAAGACACCTAGGATAATAATGAATATATACATTATTATTACATTCCCATTTTTTAGACCAAGCATTCCTCTAAAATTTCCATTTTTTTCTCATCAAAGTGCTTTTCTCAAGATGTTTTTTAGTTTTTCTGTTGTAGGGCAATAATAAAATTTGACTATCATCTTTCGTATAGTGTTGATTCAAATGAAATTGAGTATTGACATTGCCATATTTCACACAGTGCCGATTCAAATGAAATTTAGTATTGACATTTCCATCTTTCACATAGTGCCATATTTCAATTGGAGAATTGTTTGACTAGTTAATTATTATGTTTCATCATTCATACACTTAGTTATAATTTATTCCAATTTTTAGACCTATAAATTATTAAAAAATTTAGATTTGATGTGTTAAATAAATTTATTGAATTTTTATATTTTTGTGAGGGTTTCGATGAGGTCTAAATTTTATTTTCATGCCTAGGTATATATTTTCATAATTCTACAATTTGGGTTTCTAAAAATTCCAAAATTATTTAATTTGGCCCTAAAAGGGATAGTTTAGTGGTATCTAAGCATCCTCCTTGTTAGTTGTGGGGGATTGAGTTTTTGGAAGAGTTTCCTACATGCCAAATAGTGATAGGGAGGTTAGGTATTATGAAATATAAAATAAAAAGGGTCTAAAACAACAAACAAAAAGGTTTGATAAGCTAGGTCACAAAGATATGGATGATCAAGATCATGTTTAGTTTAATAAAATTTCTCAAAACCAAGAGTGTATGACTAATATGATGGTTGAGTTTATTCACACAACGCAGGGTATGAGTGCAAACCATCCTCCCAATGGTGAGGGGAGTGATTCAATAACCAATAATAACCCTCCTACATAGATCACAACCATTGAAGCTTCAGCTAGGCCTTTACAACCTAACTTCATCCATAGAGAGGAAGTCATTTCTAAGGTGGATTTTCATCCTTTAGTGATGAATGATATCATTGCCAATTATGAAGAATATAGGACTCGTCCACCTAAAATCAAGGGGGAAATGTCCCTCACTAACTTCATGTAGTTAAAGAGAAATAAATAAGGACCTAGGACTGATCCTAGACCTCGATATAATCATAGGGATCTTTAACACATATCAAAAAAGCTCACTCTATCTACATTTGATGGATCTACCAAGAGTACCGATTGAGCTTGGATCCAAAAGGTGGATGCATACCTTTACCCCTGACCTACAATGGAAGATTAATCCATCAAGTTTTCTAATTTACATCTTAAGGGCATATCACATAAGTGGTGGTACCATGGTTTTGTCACATAAGGGCAAAAGTTCATCCACTCTTATGATGTATTCAACAGGAGGCTGATTCTCTATGTTTGATAGTGTTGATTTGGAAGTCCATTTTAGGGAGTTAGAAAAGCTGACACAAAAAAACATGTGAGTGATTTTTAGAGAGTTTCCATTATGGTACTAGATGTTTCTAAAAGGAGACTTGTGGTTTCATTTGTGGAAGGGTTTGATGACCCCCTAAAGGGTTTGGTCAAGGATTTCAACCCTTATTCCCTCTAATAAGCCATCAAAAAGGATTTTGATCTTGAAACAAAATCACTTAAAGAAAAATTTATGTCTTTCAAATAACAAAGGACACCCTCTTTTAGATAGCCTAGGACTACACTTTCTAAGTAGCCAAGGATAACCCCATATGGACAACAAAGAAGGCATATCAAAAAAGGTAATGGACAACAAATGGAGATACCAAAGACAAACAAAGAAGTGGATTCAATAAATTAGTTAAGGAAGAGAAATTTATGCTTCACTTATAAAGATCCTTGGACACTGGGTCATCATTGCTTTGGAAAAGGGAAAGTTCATTATACTGAGGTAGTATTGGATGGAGGAGGAGAAGAAGAAGAAGAAGAAGATTCCCCTAATGAACATAAGTAATAAAGTAAAGAAGAGGGTGACCACATGGATGGAACCCTTTCCAAATTGTTTACTACTCCTAGATATCACCCTTTTAGAGTGAAGAGTGTTGTAAGGAAAGAAATTATTAATGTTAATTGATATTGGGGTAACCCATAACTTTAGTGATGAAGTCTTAGCATCTAAATGTGGGATATAAGTTGTATATTTTTAAAGATTCAATGTAACCATGGTAGATGGCTATACCATTCCATGCACAAAGAAAATTCAAAATCTAAATATTATTGTTGGAAGGCATAAAATTAAGGATTATTTGTATGTCATTAGCATTAGTGAAACTAACCTAATCCTTGGGGTGAAACAACTACATTCACTAGGAGAACTCACTCAAAACTATCAAACTATGGATCTCAAGTTCAAATTAGTAGGTAAGGAAAGAGTGTTTTGTGGTATGGCTAATAGATACCATATGGTAGTGATATCAAAATGAATGGAAAGATATTTTTATAGAGTGTATATTACTTGGACAACTAAGTGTTTTGTGAGTTATATAAATCAACATTTCAAACAATAGAAAACATCATAAGGATATCCAACCCATCCTTGACAATCATGTCAAGGTTTTCATTATCATTCCACATGGATTACCTATAAAAATGGGTTTTTATCATATCATTAATTTTGAACCTGAAACTAAAGTGGTAATAACCACTCCATACTACAATCCTATGTTGAGAAATATTTTTGTTGTTGAAGTTTAGCATTGATGTTGTCATTGATGTCAAAGACTCTTAAGAAAGGTGTTCATGAGGTCATTGAATAAGTTTATTGTTGTATAGAATCATTGAGATGTATCACATTGTCTGAGGATCATGTAAGACATATGAGTAAGGTATAAGAGAATTAATAAGTGTTTCAAGGTTAGTTGTCATGCTTTAAGAAGCCTAGTCATGACACTCGTCATTGCTTAAAGAGACCTTGTGAGAAGGTATGAGTCTGGTTTCCTAGTGAGATGGATGAATAAATCCACAATAAGTTGTATGAGTTTGTTATATCATGAATATGAGTCATTTTATCACTCATGAGAGTCTTAGGGTGAGCCTATAATGTTAGGACCTATAGATCCAACATGCAACTAAACTAGTTCTAGATTTTTCTTGACCTAATGAGGTGTCATGAGGTATTATCAAGGCATATGAAGAATTTATGATAGTTGTTCAACATGGTAAGATCTTTTATGATATGCATATGAGGTGTTGACATCTTGGATAGTGGTTAAATGGTAATTTTCAAGGCCTAATATAAATTACAAATCAAGGCCTAGAGAGTAAAGAGAGAGATGGTGAAAAAATGGGGTATCAAGATCAGTTTACAAGGCAATAATGAGAATGTGATAATTTTTAATTATGTGATAGGTTTTCCCAAGTGTGTTGACCAATTTTGAGGTCAAATTTTTCAAGAAAAGGCATGAAAAGTGGTTTTGAAGTTTCTCAAGTGCATAGCATGAAGGGTTATCAACTTGAGAAGAATTTTCAAGATTTCATTGAAACATGTAACCTATGTATGGGAACTTGAGATATTTATTAAAGATTCATAATGGTCCTATATAATATATCTAGGCATTAGTTTTGTAAATGAGGGGCAATCCTCTATGAACAATTGTTAACACTAAAAATAATGTTAAGCCTCTCTAAAACCTTAATAATGACCTGACATGAAATATCTTGTCATAAAGTGATAAAAATGGTTTTGAATGGATGTTTAAGTGATTGGATAATGTATCCAACTCTCTTAGTCACTTTTGGGTATGACTGGTTTGTTCGATGAGTGAGTGGACCCTATAGGAAAGGCCTTATTTCTTATAAATTTGATGTAGCATTCACAGTTAAACTAGTCAAAGTTGTAAAATAGATGAAGGTTGAATATTGAGACTTATATTATATATACATGGTGTTTTTTGATAATATTATATCACTAAAGAGTTCTAAACTGGTCTTATAATTTGACCAGTCGCTAACAGGCCTAATGATGCAAATAGTGAGAAACCCTGACAGAAGTGAGAAGGTGATTAGGGATGTGTTATCATGGATTAAAGATGAATAAAAGTGCACAGATACTTTTTTCATGACCTATAATAAATTTTTATAGTAGATATATGTTTTTTATATCAGTGAATAAGATGAAAATGTTGCTCATAAGTTGACATGTCTAGTTCAGATGAGACAATAAGATACAATACTATGAGATTGATATGCAATACCAATATTTCCATTTGAACATATTATCTATCTATATGATAATATTATAATTAACTCATAATATCATATAAATGCATTTTAAGTCTCTAAAATTGGATTTATAGGTATTTTAGGTCATTATTTCCATGACTATATTTTTTGGCTAGTTGGCAATTCTGAGTAGGCTACTTATAAAGAAGGGTTTGAGTCCTTTTGCCTTATGTAATTAAGTCTAATAAAATTTGTGAATTTTTTTAAGTATATAAGGTTATATTTATATGATTTATTTCCATGGTTTTTTGACAAAATTGTGTTTTTGATTTAGTTGTTCAAGACAAACTTTTTGGGTTTGAACATGCCTAATTGTGAACAGTGTTAGTGGCATGTTTCAAGTGGTGGTTGGAGATAAAAGGTGTCATGGAAATAAGATGATATTTTTAGGGATATATTTGATTTAAATATTATATTTTATTATTATGTGATTATTTTTAAAGTTTTCTACAGAGTTAAAAGGGTAATGTGTGCTAATGAAGGCCTAATTGAATTACGTCTCCTTAAGGCCTAAAAGAGGTTTTTGGTCCTATATGATATGATTGACCTATTTTAATGTTTTATTAAATTTTTACATTCCATAATTACAATTTTATGGTAAATATAAATTTTTAAATGTGTATGGCCAACCAAGGAGTGTATGAGCAAGAGCCTAGTATAAGAACAAGGCCTAATAAGCCTAATTATCTGGTTAGAATTTGAGAGAGTTGAAGCGAATGAGATAAAACTTGAAAGATATTAAAGAGGTATTATATAAAATTGTTATAGTTCATATAAACCCTCATGAATATTTTATATGGGTACTATATATTATTATCAAGGTCATATAGCCTAATCAAGTCAAGAAGAGGGTTAATTGAGCGAAGAAGGATAAAGACCAGTTTGAGAAAGATAGGAGTGTGTGAAGTAATGAAGAAGGAGATCATCATATTTTATTTTGTAGACATAGTTTTATAAATTTAACCAATGGTTTTAGGTGGTTTTTTTATTTCTTATTCATCTAGAGGGTTGGTGTCTTCTTACAAGTGGGTGTTTGCTAAAGCCTAGTCAAGTTGGTGCTTAGCTAGTTGGGGTTGGTGCTCCAAGTGAAGTTGGTTATTAAATAAATATTGATGTTTGTTTTATATGACTATATTACATTTTCATAATCAATGTATTTTCTTCCCTTTTAAGATTTTCCACTCAAATAAGTGTTTTGTGTTATGCTCTCGTCTCATGTCCATGACTCTTAATGTGTTACTAGTTCACTATATTGTTTTGATAGTTCATTAATGATAAATTAAATTTGTACAAGTTTTGAAGACTATGAAACCCCCCTCTTAGTCATTGTCATTCCAAAAATTGGTTTTAGATCCTTGTCCTTTGAGCCAAGTCTAATAGCTTGAAGGTGATCCTAAGAAGCACACAAATGGCTTGTTATCAATAGGAATAGGATATCATGTATGATGATGAAGTATGATATGACAATGAAGAAGTATAAGATGAATTAATTCTTTATTTTTTAGATCATAATTACCCTTGATGATTTGAAACATCAAAATAAGACTTTTAAGGATCTTAGGAGTCAGTTAGAATAGGTCAACATAAGGTGTAAGTCAAAGGAAGATAAGTATGACTAGTTGAATATGGATCTAGATTCCTTGAAGGTTGAGCATGAACAACTCATAGACAAATTAAGAAAGTTTGAGAGAGAGAATGAGAAGTCAGAACAAGTCAATATTACTAACATGAAAATACCAATCAGGCAACCCAAAGCTATAAAGGATAAGTCATCATATAACTATAGTAAGTAAAAATATATTATTTGTTACATCTATCATAATATAGGACACATTACAAGCTTCTAATATAATAGAGTTAGAAGGTCCATAAGATTCAAAACTACATATGAAGATCCTATAATGCATAATAAGGATCAAACATTGGTATATAAACCAAATCAAGCTAGGATGGATTAGATTGAGCTCAAGAAGCAAGATGGACTATTTGCCAAAGAGGAATAGAAGACCAAATATGACTTTATACTAGCTTAGACTACCTTTCATATTCAATATGAAGGCATGAAATGGTATATTAATACTGGTTGCTCAATACACATGATAGGAGACATAAATAAGTTCATTTCATTAAATAAGAATGTTATAGGAATAGTGAGGTTTGGAGACAACACAACTACCAATATAGTTGTCAAGGGTGTCTTTAGTTTGGATGATGGAAAGACCAAGACACAAAATGTGTTGTATGTGGGAGGTTTGAAACATAAATTCCTTAATGTAATTCAAACATGAAACGAAGTACACATACTAACCTTTCATAATAAAGGGTGTGAGATAAGGAGATCCAAATCATGAAGGCTAAAAACCAATGCTAAAAGGACTGAGAATAACCTATATGTATTGAATGAGATAAAAAAGGAGAGATGTTTCATGAGAAAGATAGATTAAAGTTAGGTATGAAACAAAAGTTTATGTCACCTAAAATTTGACAACCTAGTCAAGATTATCACTAAAAGGTCTTTAAATAACATGTTTAAGATCATTAAACCTGCAAATATACTTTGAAAAAAATGTCAACATGGTAAATAGACTAGAAGAAGTTTTAAGTCCAAGGAGTACTCTACTACAAGACCCTTAAAGTTGATACACATTGATATCTATGGACCTAAAAGAATTCAAAGCATTCAAAGAGATAGATACTTCATTTTACTCATTACCGATTACATGAAAATGACTTAGATTGCAATCATGAAAGAGAAATCATAATCTCTTGACAAGTTCAATACATTCAAGGATCTTGTTGAAAATGAGAAGAATGGGAAGATCAAGTGCCTAAGATATGATAGTGGAGGATATTTTTGGTCTAATGAATTTGATGAATTTTTTGAGGTTCATGGAATAAGGAGACAATTCTCAACAGCTAAGACACCTCAGTAAAATGGGGTAATGGAAGGAAAGAATAAGACAATTCATGAGATGGCTAAAAATATACTAAATGAATATATATTATTTAATGGTTATTGGAAAGAGGTAGTAAGTACTGATATCTAAATTTTAAATAAAGTATAGATAAGGACTCATGGAAACAAGACTCCTTATGAATTATGGAAGGGTAGACCTACCAATGTTGAACAGTTTAGAGTGTTTGGTAGTATATGTTTCATAAAAAAAGATGATGAAAACTTGGGAAATTTTGATTCCATATATAATGAAGGAATATTATTATGATACTCATCAATGATCTTAACCTATAGATTTTATAACAAGATACTACAAAAGATAGTGGAAAACACAAATGTGAAGATTGATGAGATAAGGAAATTTCACTCATAGACAAAGAACATTTTAGAGAATATAGAATTCAATAATGAAGAGGTAACTATAAATGTTGATGGGGAAGAAGAATAAGTTAAAGAGAGATAAGACTCAAAAGGATCCTCATGGTATATTCAAAGAGATCATCCTGAATATCAAATCATTGGCAACAAGAATGCATGTATGCAAATCAGGAGAAGACTTTTAAGTAATCTCAATCAAGCGAATGTTACTTTGTTATCCA
This sequence comes from Torreya grandis, assembly GCA_037957365.1. Lineage (NCBI taxonomy): Eukaryota > Viridiplantae > Streptophyta > Pinopsida > Cupressales > Taxaceae > Torreya > Torreya grandis. The sequence continues at coordinate 5,494,533 of JARHVA010000051.1, read as the reverse complement.
ATATTGAACCTAAGAGTTTTATAAAATCAAGAAAGGAAAAATTTTAGATAGGTTTTATGAATGAGGAGTTAGACCAAAAAGAGAATAATGAGACTTGGGAACTAGTTCCTAGGCCTAAAGATAATAATGTCATTTGCACAAAATAGGTGTTTATAAACAAGTTGAATGAAGATGGAGAAGTCACTAGGAAGAAAGATAGATTAGTATGTAAGGGATATGCACAAGTTGAAGGAGTATAGTTTGAAGAGACCTTTACACTATTATAAATATTGGAGGCCATTATATTAATTCTATATTATGTAGGATTCAAAAGGACTCAAGGTATATTAGATGGATGCCAAATTTACCTTTTTGAATGGATATTTGGAAGATGTTTAAATTGAGCAACCTAAAGGGTTCTCACTATAAGACGATAAAGACTATGTTTGTAAATTGAAAAAGGATATATATGATCTAAATCAAGCTCCTAGATCTTGGTATGCTAGGTTGGACAAGTATTTTTTGGATCAAGGATTCAAAAGAGGAGTTATAAACAATAATCTATACATCAAAACAAAAGATGAACATCAACTGATAGTATTTATCTATATGTATGACATCATATTTGGTGGAAACAATGAAAACATGACAAAGGCCTTTACAGAGGTGATGGAAAAAGAGTTTGAAATATCTATGCTAGGAGAACTATCATTCTTTCTTGGGTTAAAAATCACTCAATATAAAAAAGGTATATTTATCTCATAATCCAAGTACATAAGAGAGATGTTGAATAAGTTTGAAATGGAAGATTGCAAGGTAGTTAGTACACCCATGAAAACATGATGTAAGTTGAGTAAGGAAGATGATTCTTCCAAGGTCAATCAAACATCATATAGGTCAATGATTTCAGGTTTGTTATACACACTACCTCTAGACCTAACATCATGCAAGTAGTAGGTCTTGTGGGAAGGCTTCAAGAAGATCCAAAGGAAAATCATATGCAAGAAGTCAAAAGGATACTCAAGTATCTCAATGGGACTATTGAGTATGGATTTTGGTATCCAATAATTAAGGAGTTCAATTTGACAACCTATAGAGATACAAATTGGGTAAGAAGTATAGATGATAGGAAAAGTACCAGTGAAGGAGCCTTCTTCCTAGGTGGGTGCCTAGTTTCATAGATAAGAAAAAATTAACCATCGATATCTTTTTCTACTTGTGAGGATGATTACATTGTGGTATATTAATGTTGCACTTAGGTCCTATGGATGAGACAAACCCTAAAAGACTACAAAGTGGAGTATGATGGTCTTAACCCTATCTATTGTGATAAAACAAGTGTTATAAGAATATCAAAGAACCCCATTATGCACTCAAGGACCAAACACATTCCCATCAGGTATCATTTTCTAAGAGATTAGGTAAATGAAAAAAGTGTAAAACTGAATATGTTTCTACACAAGATCATATTACAGACATCTTGACCAAACCACTTCCAAAGGTAATTTTTAAACACCCAAAATAGAAATTGGGTGTAATTCCTACCCCTAAAAATAATTTAAAAAGTTAATTACTTAGGGGGAGATAATCATGCTCATTAGTTCCAAAAATAAGTGAGTTTTTACAAGAAGGTATGTATGGAGATGGGGGGCATGTTTTTTTTACGTCTCATAAACTCATAAGTCTTGTATGTTGAGTATTTTGATTGAAAGGATTGTGATCCAATGAGTTACAAACATCACTTTTTTTTTATGTCAAAGGGGGAGAAAGAAAAGAATATGGAGATAATAATAATCAACATATAGTATGTTTTTCCATCAATGACAAAGGGGGAGATTTGTTAGCATTGTCTCTGTTGTTGAAGTTTGGCATTGATGTCAAAGATTTTTAAGGAAGGTGTTCATGAGGTCATTAAAGAATTTTCGTATTTTATAGCATCATTAAGATGTATGAAATTTATTGAGGATCATGTAAGACACATGATCAAGGTATAATAGCTTCAAAAAGTGTTTCAAGGTCAGTTGTCATGTTTTAAGAAGCCTAGTCATGACATTGGTCATTACACGAAGAGACCTTATGAGAAGGTATGAGTATGGTGTCCTAGTGAGATGGATGAATAGAGTCATAAGAATCTATATGAGGTTTTTGGATCATGAATATGAGTCATTGGACCACTTTTGAGACTCTCAAGGTGATTATAATGGTAGGACCTACAGACCTAGCATGCAACTAGACTAGTTATAGACTCTGTCTGACCTAATGAGGTGTTATGAGGTATTGTCAAGGCATATGAAGATTGCATGGTAGTTATTTACCATGGTAATATATTTTATGACATGTATATGAGGTGTTTAAATCTTTGATAGTGGCTAGAAGGTAAGTTTCAAAGCCTAATATGACTTGTAAATCAAAGCCTAGAGAGTAAAGAGAGAGATGGTGACTAGATGGGGTATCAAGATCAGTTTCTAAGGAAAGAATGAACATGTGATAATTTTTAGTGGTGTGATAGGTTTTCCAAGGTGATTTTATTAATTTTAAGGTTAAAATTTTCAAAAAGAGGCATGAAAAGTTGTTTTTAGGTTTCTTGAGTGCACATAATGAAGGGTTCTCAACCTAAAAAGGACTTTCAAGTGTTTATTGGCATGTGTAAACTCTACATGTGAACATAAGATATTGCATAGAGATTCATAATTTTCATAAAAAATATATCTAGGCATTTTTTTTGGAAATGAGGGGTAATCCTTTATCAATAATCATTAACACCAAAAATAGTGTTAACCCTCTCTAAAACCCTAACAATGACTCAATGTGAAAGATATTGTTATAAAATGTTCATAATGGTTTTGTATGGATATTTAAGTTATTTTATCATGTATACAACTATCTTAGGCACCTTCAAGTGTGATTTATTTCTTAGTTGAGTGACTGGATCCTATAGGAAAGGCCTTGTTTCTCAAGGATTTGATGTAACAGTTAGAGTTGACCAAGTCAAAGTTACAAAATGGATGAAGGTTGAATATTGAGACTTGTATTTGATACCCATGGTGGTTTATGAGAATATTATATCCCTCAAGGTTTATAAACTATACTTACAAGTTGATTAATCATTAATAGGCCTAATGATATAAATAGTGAGAAACCCAAGCAGAAGTGAGAAGGTGATTAGGGAGGTGTTATCATAGATTAGGGATAAATATATTAGTACATGGATACATTATTAATGACCTTTAATACATGTTAATGTTAGATATATTTGTTGGATATTATTGAATAAGATGAAAATGTTGCTTAGAAATTGACCTATCTAGTTCAAAAGAGACAAGAAAATACAAGGCTATGAGATTGGTCTGTAAAACCAATACTACCATTTTACCATATTATCTATCTATTTTTTAATATTATAATGACCTCATAGGATCATATGCATGAATTTTAAGTCTCTAAAAGTGGTTATATAGGTGTTTCAGGTCATTATTTCTATGACTATGTTTTGAGGCTAGTTGGCAGTTCTAAGTGGGCTACTTGTAGAGAAGGGTTTGAGTTCTTTTACCCAGTCTAATAAAGTATAATAAACTTGATAAAATTGTTTAATTATTTAAGTTTATTTTTATATTTTTTTTCCATGGTTTTTTGACAAAATTGTGTTTTTACTTCAATTGTTCAAGATAGACTTTATGGGTATGCACAAGCCTAATTGCGAACATTGATAATGGCATGCTTCAAGTGGTGGTTAGATCTAAAAGGTGTCATGGGCCTAAGATGAGATTTTTAGGGATATATTTTAGTGATGTATGATATTTTATTTCCATTTTAGGAGTTTTAAGTTGTTCTAAGTACTTCAAAGGGTAATGTGTGCTAATGAAGGCCTAAAAGAGGTTTTTGGTCCTATATGCTATGACCAAAATATTGTAATGTTTTATTAATGTTTTTTACATGACCTAAGTCCCATTTTAATGGAAATATAAATTTTCAATTTTTTATGTCCCACCAAGGAGTGTATGAGCAAGAGCCTAGTATAAGATAAGGCCTAATAGGCCTAATTGTCTAGTTAGATTTTGAAAGAGTTGAAGCGAATGAGATAAAACTTTGAAGAGATAAAAGAGGTCTTTTAGACCATTAGAAGGGTGAATATAAACCATAATTAATATCTTATATGGGTATTATATATTACTATAAAGGTCATATGGCCTAATTGATTCAAAAAGAGGGCTAATTGAGTGAAGAAGGCTAAAGATGAGTTTGAGAAGATAGGAGTGTGTGAAGATATAAAGAAGGAGATAACCATCTGTTGTATGAGATTTTTTTTTTGTAAAGGTGATAAATATTTTGAGTTGGATGAGTTGGTGCTAAGTCATCTAGGGGGTTGGTACCTCCTTGTAAGTGGGTGATTGCTAAAGACTAGTCAAGTTGGTGTTTGGCTAGTTGGGATTGGTGCTCCAAGTGAAGTTGGCACTTCATTAAATATTGGTGTTTATCTTAGAGGATTGCATTCCATTTACATCATCAGTTGGTTTTATTCCCCTTAAAGTTTTCCCACTCAAATAAGTGTTCTATGTATTATGCTCTTGTCTCATGCTCATGGCTCTTAATGTGTTGTTAGTTCACTGTATTTTTTTTTATAGTTCATAAATGATAAAGTAAAGTTGTAATAGTTTTGAAGAATGATTCATCCCCCCATATCAATCATTTTTATTCTAACATCATAGAGTCTACAAGGAAGATATTGAAAAATACATCAAATAACACTTGGATATGGGTCCTATAATGCCTAGTTCTAGTTCTTTTGCTTCTTCATTTATGTTAGTGAAGAAGAAAGATAGAACTATGAGGATGTACATAAACTAATACATTTTAAACAAAATTATCATAAAAAATAGGTATCCCATACTTAGGATTGATGAATTAATTAATGAGCTACATGATGCCGTCTACTTTTCCAATATTGGCTTGAGGACCAAATATCACCAAATTTGGGTAAGAGAAGAGGATGGTCCAGAGTCTGCTTTTAGATGTCAATATGGGCACCATGAATTTTTGGTTATGCCCTTTGGATGAAATAATATTCCAGTAAATTTCCAATCTTTTATGAATAATGTATTTAATAAACCTTAAGGAAGTTTGTGTTGGTCTTCTTTGATGACATCCTAGTGTATACTAAAACATGGGAGGAACATCTTCAACACTTGGACATAGTATTGTGAATTTTGGGGCAGCAAACACTCTTTGTATAAGAGTCTAAATGTGAATTTTGAATTTATAAAATTTTATATTTAAGACATGTAATGATTTCCTAAGGGGTCCATCTATATCGACAAAAAATCCAAGCAGTCATGGATTGGCCTCCACCTACTACCATGATACATTTGAGAGGGTTTTTGGGTTTGTGCAACTACTATAAAAAGTTTGTCAAGGTATTTTTTTAGCTTGTTGTTTTGTTGACATATTTAACCAAAAGGGGGACTTTCAGCTAGCCTAAAATATCCCAAGTTGATAAATTCAAGGAGGTATGAGTTTGTGCTTGGTACTTATTATTCCATATTTCTCCTTTCCTTTTATGTTAGAATGTGATGCTTTAAGGGAAGGTATAGGGGCTATTTTAGTGAAAAAGGGGAACCTTATAGCCTTTAAAATCTATAAACTCAAATAGGTGGAGCGTAGGTTTTTCATTTATAATAAATAAATGTTGGACATCAAGTATGCTTTGTCAAAATTTAGACAATATTTGATTTGTGGTAGGTTTGTAGTCAAAATGGATCATAATAGTATGAACTATTTTCTCAGTCAAACTAATTTGAGTGATAGGAAATATAAGTGGATAAGAAAACTTCAATCCTATGAATTTTATATCGATTCTATCAAAGGGAAGGATAATGTAGTTGTTGATGTATTATCTACACCAAAACAATAGAAGAAGTAAAGGAACTAGAACTAGGTTGGATATGTCCCATCTCTAATAATTCCTTGATTTCCTTATCAATTTACTCTTTGAATTCTCTAGGATGGATATAAGGAATAATCAATATAGGTTTAGAACGTAATTCTAACTTAGTTATGTGCTGAAATCCTCTATCTAGTGGTAATCTTGGAGGTATACACTGAATAATGTGTCATGCTTGTCTAAAATAGACTGAATGATCACATGGTAGGATTTATTATCTGTGTATCAAATTGTAATGTTAACCCAATAATGGGATGCTCAAGCAACAAGTCCTGTATGAAAATCTCTCTCCATCCTCTTATTCATGACCACTCTAGGAGCACCATTGGTCATGCCTTGAAGCATAACCTCTTTCCCATCTATTTTAAACTTTAGCTCAATAGTTTGATAATTTAGGGTGAATTATCAAAAATAATTTAACCGTTTTACCCCAAGTACCACATATGTGACTCTTATGCCTACAACTTAAAGTCATAACTTACTTTATGTCTCCCCAAAGTAGGATTAAGTTGTTTAATTCTTTTGGTATATGGAAGGTTGTATCCATCAGCTACAATCACATTGAACCCCTTGAAATCTTTTGCTTTTAAACCCATCCTTGTTACTATAGAGTAAATATTTACTCTACATTTCATTCTATTTTTTAGTCGTGCACTACAAAATTTTGTTCCTACATACTTTGGTCTAAGATGGTGAAGTTTTGAAACAGAGCACAAGCTCTATTTTCCTTTTGTTTCATTTTGTCTAAGTGTCAAAATCAAGTGAAAGCTACCAAGTGTCATCGTCTGAGGCATCCTTTCTCAAGCAGAAACTGCCAAGTGTCATCATCTGAGGCACCTTTCAGATTTTATATGAGTTGGTCAGAATGTGCCACATATCTCATAATGACTCAGTGGAATGCACCAAGTGTCAGCATCTGCATTTTCATATCAGCACCCACATTTCATCTCTTTTTAGTGAAAGGTTTTAACAAGTTAAGTATTAGGATCAGGCGAAAACCACCAAGTGGCAATCACGAAAGGTCTCAATTTTACTTTTCTAAAAGTGATGGAAGACACCACGTACCCTAACAAAAGAAAGCAGAAGCCACCATGTGTTGCGATCTGAATTATCTTCATTTTTGCTTCATTGATATAACAAAGACCATGGTGGGTCTCAAGTGTTGTTTTTGAAGCAAGCAGAAGCCACCAGGTGTCACTATTTGTGTAAATATGAAATGAGACCTATTTGTTTCTATGATATAAATAGAGTAAAGTAGAGACTGCCACATGTCATATTATACATGTTTCTAAAAGGTAGCTAAAAGAAGTAGAGATCACCACATAACCCCAGATGAGTAAAGCAAAGATTGCCATGCGTCTTTTGATGAAGCAGTAGAGTTTGCCACCTGTCCCTGTGTTTCTTTTAAAAGTTACTCGGGTAGGAAATGTTATAAGTCTTATTTTCTTTTAAACTATTGAAGTTTTAAGGAAGCGGATTGTGATAGGTGTCAAAGGTGGAATGCTCATAAGCAAAGATACAAAAAGATTATAAGTTATGCAGAAAGTGTCATGTGTCTTCGATAGATGTTATAGAACCTGCCAAGTGTCTTCCTGTGATGTCTCCTAAAGTAATAAGAAAGTTTTCAAGAAATTGGCTAAGTGTTACCTAGCGTTTAAGAGAAGGGAGCGTCCTGCAATCTGTTTCTACTAATGAACTGCTAGAAGACAAAGCATTTTAGAATCTAAAATATCTTTTGTTAGACACTTCCAGTTCAGTTAGATTTTAGTTGAGCCATTAGATTGGGAACAAGTAGACAATCTGGAGTGAATCCAAGGCTATAAATAAGGGTGCAGAGATCACCAAAAAAGGATCAGAGACCAGAGATAATTTTTTGAGAAAATTATTGTCAATAGTTTAGACTTTCTAGAGCTGTGACTAGGAATATCATTTGCTTTTGTTTTATCTTCTTAAGGTTGGAAGGTTTATGTAACTATGCATGTTTCTATGCCTCTTATGTGACTGGAAAATTAATGAGAAGATTGAATCCTATGCCTTTGTTGATATTTGTTGTGTCATTGCCAAAGTAGTCTAGGTAGTGTTGTCAAGAGTTTAGGCTTTCTAGTGCTATGATTAGGAATGTCATTTGCTTTTGTCTCATTTTCTTGAATTGAAAAGTTTATATAACTCTGCATGTTTCTGTGCCTCTTATGTGATAGGAAAATTTAAATAAGAAGATTGAACCCTATGCCTTTGTTGACATTTTTTGTATCACTATAAAATTAGTCTATGTTGTGAACCTCTATTTTTATTGTTTCCATCTTTTACATTGATCATGCACTTGTTTGCTCTTAAATGTAAATGAATCCTACATATAGTCTCATTGTGCTTAAGATTAAGGTCAAATTACATTTAGGTGCATCACCATAGTTAGATTTTCTTTCTTGCATTTGTGTTTTTGTTTAAATTCCTATCCCTTTTCCTAGTATACACTCAATATATAGAAGAACCAACTTCTCAAAAATATGGAGGTTGTTTCAAGTCGCAAGTCCCACATCATGAAACTTCCCTTTGTTGGTGTTAGAACAAGTGTAATTTATAATCATCGACAGTTTTTGGCACATATGATGGGACCAATCTTGAAGTTTCTTTCAAGATCATATGAACTAGAGAGGTATAAGGAGTCATAGATGTGGACCAGTAACCAGATCACAATCTGCTACAAATCTAGGTATTCTTTTGCCACCTTTGGTAACTAGTCCAAGAAGAAGAGTCAACCAGTTTATACCAATACCAAGAGAAAATATGGGAGCCCCTATACCCCCAAGAAATTATGTGAGCTAAAACATTGGTAGTCCCTTGATTCTTCCAATACCACCAGCCACTTGGGACCCTATCCCAGTGAATGCCCTAAAAGCTCTACCCAAATTCAATGGGCAAGACTTTAAAACACCTAAGGAACATCTTCAGGATGTATCAGATGTTTGTGCTATACATGTCACACAACAAAATGTGGCCATAAGATTATTAGTAGCTTCTTTTAAAGGGAAATCTCTAGAATGGTATTAGTCTTTGACCCCAAATACCATATCTACATGGGATCAGCTCGGAGATCTTTATTTTGAAAGATTCGAAGAGAAGGGTGATAAGTCTTCTTTGTTACAACAATTAATTACCATTCAAAGGGAACCACAAGAAGCCATGATTGACTTCAATTCTAGATTTGAAAAGACTTGGGAAAGAATCCCTGCTATAGCTAGACCATTACCAGGTATGGCTATAGTATTTTATCTTAAGGCTTTGATTTTAGATATATCTATTATGATTCAGTCACTTGGAGGACACAATTTGCCAAAGGCTTATGACTATGCGGTCAGAGCTGAGAACAATTTAATAGATGCTGGAAAGTTACCCCCAATGCCTCCTATACCCATGTTCCCAAAAATTTCCTTACCATTACCTCAAGAAGCCCCTAAATCTATAGTTCCACCTGTGTCTATGTACACCTATCCTCAACCATATACTAAAGAAATTGTTCCTACTTAGTCATCTGAGCTGGATGATATCAAGAATATCCTAAGGACATTTTTTAATGAGCTGATTAATATAAAAAGACAACAAAATACTTTCCCTAAGCCTCCATATCAAGGCTATCAAGGAAATAGATTTTCATCTCAACCAAACCAATACCAGGGTCCTCCAAGACAAACTAACCATCAGCCAGCAAACCAATTAGTTGCAGTCCCCACACCCTCACAGACTATTCCTCCCAATTCAAATAGGGAGATTATTCCAGGGCAAAATAACTATGTGGATAACACTAATGCCTAGTTTTTCCCTTGAAATAATGCTCATATACCTAGATATTGTCCTATGGGTAATCTACAACAAAAGGTGGCAGAGCAAAGAAGAATAGATGGGCAGTTTATAAGTTCTAGTGACAATCAAGCCTACCAGTCTTTTGGTATGCAAAATTCAGTCCTAATGGCTTAGATGCAAGGGATGTCCTTGAAAAAAGAGGAAGAAATAGCCCTAGAACATGCTTTGTTCTCATGGGTTGAAGATGAAGAATCAGTTTTCTTGAACGAAGCATCTACCTCTAAAAAACTAGTGGTGCAATCTGATTATTACACCAGAACAAAGAGAAGGATGGTGGAACAGCCTGAGGTTATAAATAGTCAAGTCATGGATAATCCTCCATTTCAAGGACAAAGAAACATAGCTGTCATACAAGAAATGCCTCAGCCAATGCAGAATCAAGGGATTCCTGCACTAATTTAAGAAAAAACAAGATATTCTTATTTTCAAAGAACTCAGACTCTGGGAACAATAAATGTGGTGGATCAATTGAAAAAGACTCCAACACAAGTATCAATATGGGATATATTGGCTATTCCTAAATATAAGACACTACTACAAGAAGCTTTATAAGGCCAAGCAGTGCCTAAAGGTACTGTTATCAAAGAAGGACCTGTTGAAAAAGAAAAGCTCAAAGATACAGTTCATCTACAGATAACAACCCTAGTGAATAATACAGTAGAGGTAAGCAAATCCAAACCAAATCCTTTTTATTTAACTTTTATAGTGGGTAAGAAACTGTTGCATAATGCAATGATTGATTTAGGGGCTAGTACTATAGTAATGCCCAAGTAAATAGCTGATGCTTTAGAAATTAAGTATGAACCACTCACTAAAGGAGTCATACAACTAGATGGCAAAGCAGTACAAACAATAGGGAGAATTAAACAACCCCAATTATAATTATATTCTTGTCCTAATATAATTGTAAATCAAGATGTAGTAGTGATAGATATACCTCTTATTTTTGGCTTATGTTTATCAAGAGACTTTATGGCCAAGATAGGAGGATATATGTCCCTTGATTGGTCTCACCTCATTTTAAAAACCAAATATGGTTCAAAGATGAAGATATTATCTGCCATTATATAAGGATCATATCACTAATGAACTAATTACAACTTTAGAGGCAACCCATGCTATGATGAATAAAGAAGAAAGGGTTTTTGTCGAGGAGCTAGGTGAATGGACTGGATATAATCAAGAAGAAGAAAATGATCATTTATCAGCTATGATGCAAAGTGACCCATATGGAAATTATGATTCTATTGGTCTGGGCACTTATGTTATACTTGATGAAGATCATAAAATCCCAAATGTTCTAGGGGAAGAAAATTCAAAAGATACCTCTTCTATCGATCCTCGGGTCTCTCAACAAGAATTCAACATTCTGAGTGAGAAGGCACAAGCGTATGCCTTAATCTCTTATGAAGAAGAAATAATTTCTAGTTTTCTTCTTACTTTGCAAGATGATGAGGAAGAGCCTGAACATTTCTTCGATCATGATTTGAATGATTTTTTTGAAATCATTGGATCAGGTTATACTATTTTTCAAGGAAGCTATGAGCCAGTTGTAGAGGAACAAGATAATATTGAGACTCAATTACATATGCAAAATTATTGCACTCTTTCAAAATTATCCTTTCAAAAAGCTAGTGATTTTGAAGTCATTAAAGAGGATGATCATGCCATAGAATTAGAGTTTGAAGAAGGAGTTAAGTTGATAAATTATATATGTCAAAAGGATTCTATTGATGAGCAAATAGTCATGAAATTCTTGATAAGACATACCAATATCAAGAGTTGGCATTTGATGAGCTTCTAAGAACAAGAAGAGTCTATATATGTTAGAAGCAGGTTTGACTCAGACTCACCCAAATGTAGACCAAACACCATGGCATACAAATAAAGCAAGTCATCAGAGCTCTATCAAATTCAAACACTTGTCTGACATTATAAGCTAGCTTGTCATGAAAGGGTTTTTAGAAATTCTTTTGATCCAGGAGGGAGATAAAGATACTATGTATTATAGTTAGATACTTTCCCCTTTCCATATTGCTTTTATTTTCTCATTTGGTTTTCCTATTTTTCTTTTAAATAAGTTTTCTTTGAACACGTAGTCGATAGCTTAGAATTTTCAAAATTTTCAAAATTCTCCAATACATTGAATGTCTCCCAAATCTTTAGAAATCCCCAAGGTACCTTGTGCTACCACTTGCATAATGTGTCTATCTCCTTGTTCCATAAAGATTGAGTAGGATCTGCTAATGGTTATCTACGTTTAATGTCATTTCGAGACTTGATAGGTCAATAAATACCTCTTAACAAGAGACAAAATTTACAAGTTATCAAACATTCTTGCATCTACAAAAATATCTTGCTACTTGCATTTACTATGCCTAGTAAACTTGCTTCAGTGAAAGCATTTCTATTTTGCAAAAGTTCATACAAGTTATCATAGAGAAGATATAGAGATGGAGGGGGCACAATATTCACAACAAGGAGCTGGGATGTACGAGTCCCTTGACAAGTTTCTTGTAAGCAAGTCATATGCTTCAGCTCCCACACAGCCATTAAAGACCTATCCATGGACCAAGATTCCTAAAGTTTGTCAAGCAAGTGACCCAATGAAAATAAAAGATTATGCAAATGGCATCATGGACCCAATTCTTCAGAGAGCTAGTAGCAAAACTCTTAGAGAAGAGGCACATCAAAGGTGTCTACAGAGGGCTAGAGTGGGGCAATATGAAACATTTGCCATGAGATGGACTTCACAACTAGCACAATTCATTATCTCAGCTGTGCATGCATGCCCTGACTTGGTCAAATTATGTGCAAATTTATTCCATGCACCCTCATGCACCATTCAATAGGGTCCATTTTCAATACAAATCACACCACAGGCTATCAGGGATATGTTAGCCCTGTATCACGATAGTACAGCTACATTTCCCACTATTGCTAAAATACAAAGAACATGGGAAAACATCAACACTCAATTAAGGTTCTTGAGATCTGAATTTTAAACGGGTGATGATGACACTACCATGCCCACACTCAAGATGCACTGTCTATGATGACTTTCATCTTTGGCATGAAAGATGATATGGCAGTGTATGTAGAACAAATGGCTATCCTTTTTAGGTTGAAGACCATTGACCAAACCCAGGAATATCAGCTCAACTTTTCTAAATAAATTACTTTCTCAATGGTAGAACAACTAGCCCATTTCAAATCAAAAGGAGTGTTCATGTATTCTTCCTATTTGTTCCACCTCATGTTTTTTCAAAACTTTGATCTCTTTGCCCAAAATATGTATCTTGATATGTATGACCCAAATTTTGATATCCAAAGGACCATTCCTGTGTCTACATGGACACATATTTTGTCAAAGACTAGTGAACCATATGAATTTTGGGAATTATTTGTTACCCCTACTTTTTGCCACCTCAACCCAGAACCAGTTATGAATAAATTATTCCCAAGTGTTTCAAATCTTCTGGCTAGTTGCCCAATTCCTTGTGATTTCTATTTTGGATCCCACCATACCATTATAAGAGTCTATGGTTTTTGTGGGGAACCAATAATGCTACCTAAGATTTTGAATCTTAGGTTAGCATTCCTAGAGGTGACTAGGTAGGTATCCACAGTTGACAATGAATTTGGCTGTGGGAAGAGAAAAATAAAAATGTATGACCTCCCATGGATGACAACCAACATGGTTTTGGAAACCAGAGACGCTAAAGTTGTGTTGCTCAGAAAGCTAGCCTTTCTAGGTTTCCTTTTAATAGAGGATAAATGGGTTTATGAACCAAACAGTTTCATAGCTTCCTGGATAAGAACTAACAGAGTCATAACTAGAATTTCACATGAAGGCCACCCTTTTTGGGAAACCAAGAAAAATCCTAGGGAAGACAGTCCTGGATTTTATGTTGAGTTAACAAACTTGCCCCTTCCACAAAATAGACCCTGGGAAACATTATATGTTAAGCAGAGGGATATGATCCTAAAGTCAGAATGACTTCTGGCTTAAGGAGGACATTAAAGAATAAAGATTGGGATACCAAGAAAATAGAAGCCTATTAGAAATATAGGCAAGAAATTTGTCAAACAACCCATTCTTTCAAGAACATAGACACAGATGAGAGATGGGAAGAACTATGGGATGAGTGCCATCTCTCCCCTGTATCTAGCCCAAAGACAAGTAATTTTCCGACACTGAGTGAAGAGCAGGAAGTTAGGGCTAGGTCAAGCCAAGAGTCACAAGCCTTAGAGCAAGCTATAGCTATAGTAATTATATCAGTTTGGCCCTAATTTCTCAGTGTCATGGAAAAGCAAAAGAGTGTGGTGCCTACACCACCACCAACTTCCCCATCAATAGTGGTTATAGGCATTCCCAGTTCTCCACAAGAAGTAGATGTGGAAGGAAAAAGAATGCAGCCAGAAGAAGAGACACCCAAGAAATGAAAGAGGGTGCAGTTTTAATTTGATTCAGAAGAGGAGACAAACACCTCATAATGCTAATTATAGGGTACTATAATTTCTCCTTAGGTAAGTATTATTCCTCCCTCTCCTTCTCAGTCTATTTCTTCTCCTGTTGGCATGATGATTTCATCTAGCCAGATGACATCTACTACCACTTCTGCCATTCCCATTTCTCACTTCACCCCATTTGTGCCACTTTAGGATTTAACATTACCTCATTTCTCCCCCTTTGTTCCCAAGAAACTTTCCCGTCAGATTTCTCCTAGCTAATAATTGGATATTCAGTATGGTTTACCACAGGGACATCCTTTTGCAGGTGGGCACATTGCCTATCCTTCTACCTTCTAGACCCAAGCAGATGCTACTAAGAAGGCAAGGGAAGCCTAAAGAGAGAAAAATAAGATCAAGGAAAATAAAGCATTGGCTACACCCCATCTGTGGTCACAATTTGACCCCATATAGTAGTAATTGATGGTGACTCATTTGTCACCAAATGTAATAAAGCTAATTGAATAGATGAAGCCAGAGGATTACATGAATGTGGTGGCCATTGATATGTCCCTCTTCAGGCCACATGACAAAATTGAGCTGCTGACTGAATCCACTTCTATAGTTACTGAAGACTACTTGAAGATATCAAGGAGGCTATAGAAGATGGAAATTGAGCTAACCAAGGAAAAGGCAAACTATAATAGTTTGACCTCAGAGATCAATATAAGAGACAATGTAATAGAGAATTTGAATAAACAATTGCAAGATATTGTTTCTCTTTAGACTCACCGGGTAGTTCAAGCCCAAAATTATTCTTTAAAAGTAGGGCTCACATAGGTAAAAGATGTAGTGATAACCCTAAGGCACAAAAAGGCAGCATTGCAAGGAAAATGCAAGGAACACCTATTACAAGTTACCCAATTGCAACAAAAGTTATTGGCCAAATAGAATAATACTATGGCCATACAAACCCAATTTCAAGTAGAGCAATAGAGAGCAGCACAATTGACATTAGAGTTGGCCAATAGACCAAGGAATGTCAGAGTATTAAGTCTGGTAAAGGAGCTATATGAATCCATGTGGAAGAGAATCTCTTTAGAGATTATTCAACTCAGGCCTTCTTTCACCTTCCTACTAAATGCATAGAAATTGTGCAAAAAGGTGGAAAGTTTAGTTGTAAATACTCTAGCTACAGTCTCTGAGAGAGTAATGGACTCGTAAACATTGCTATAAAAGATTTATGATGCAACAGATGCAATGTTGTCAGCAGCAGGAATCAATGACAGAATGGTCAATGACAAGCAAGTAAATGAGGTTCTTAGTTGCAATTCCATAGGCATCAGTTGCAGAGAGATTCTAGATGTCATGAAGGAAGGAATCAATGAAATGAAATAGCATGTTGAAGATCTAGTACAATTAGGTCTTCCTTCTCCATTTCCTGATGACAACACTGTACTGATGGTAGATGAAATTGAACCTTTATTGTTAGCTAAACAAAATGATCAAAAAGTTTTCTAGGATCTAAGGGATGATTCATCAGTCCCTGAAGTAGAAACTATCTTGATTCTTATTTCTTAGCTCAAATTCAAATTGAAGGCTATGGTTCAACTTTTGAAAAAAAATTCACACAAGGATATTATTAACCTTGATTTAGCCTTCAATGAATTGCAGAATAAGCAAGGGTTATCTGATGATGAGTGGACTGCCTACCAGACAACATTGTTGAAGCTGTGATTTTGAAATTTTGATCTCATGGGAGTTGTGGTTTCTTTTTGAGTAGGCTCAAAAAGTCCTTGGGGTTGCCAATAACTGTAGAGTAAAGATTTACTCTATGTTTCATTCTATTTTTTAGTCACGCACCACAAATTTTTTTTCCCACATACTTTGGTCTGAGATGGTGAAGTTTTGAAATAGAGCACGGGCTCTATTTTCCTTTTGTTTCATTTTGTCTAAGTGTCAAAATCAAGTGGAAGCTGCCAAGTGTCATCGTCTGAGGCATCCTTTCTCAAGTGGAAACTAACAAGTGTTGTCATTTGAGGCACCTTTCAAATTTTCTATGAGTTGGTCAGAATGTGCCATGTATCTCATAATGACTTAGTGGAACATGCCAAGTGTCAGCATCCACATTTTCATATCGGCACCTGCGTTTCATCTCTTTTCAGCAAAAGGTTTTAACAAGTTAAGTATTAGGATCAGGCGGAAAGTGCCAAGTGGTAATCGTGAAAGGTCTCAATTTTGCTTTTCTAAAAGTGATGGAAGACACCACGTACCCCAGTAGAAGAAATTAGAAGCCACCACATGTCATGATTCAAATTATCTTCATTTTTGCTTCACTGATATAGCAAAGACTGTGGTGGGTCTTAAGTGTTGTTTTTAAATCAAGCGAAAGCCGTCAAGTGTCATTGTCTATGTAAATATGAAATGAGACCCATTTGTTTCTATGATATAAACAAATTAAATTAAAGACTACCATGTGTCATCTTCCATAGGTTTCTAAAAGGTAGCTAAAAGAAGCAAAGATCACCACGTAACCTTAGATGAGTAAAGCGAAGATTACCATGTGTCTTTTGATGAAGTAGTAGAGTTTGCCACCTATCCCTATGCTCCTTTTAAAAGTTACTTGGGTAATAAATGTTGTGAGTCTTATTTTCTTTTAAACTGTTGAAGTTTCAAGGAAGTGGATTATGACAGGTGTCAAAGGTAGAACGCTCATAAGCAAAGATACAAAAAGAGTATAAGTTATGTGAAAAGTGTTGTGTGTCTTTGATAGATGCTGCAGAAGCTGCCAAGTGTCTTCCTCCAATGTCTCCTAAATTAATAAGAAGGTTTTCAAGAAATTGGCTAAGTGTTACCTAGCATTTAAGAGAAGGGAGCATCCTGAAATCTGTTTCCACCAATGAACTGCCAAAAGACAAAGCATTTCAGAATCTATAAAATATCTTCTATTAGACACTTCTAGTTTAGTTAGATTTCAGTTGGGCTGTTAGATTGGGAACAAGTAGACAATCTGGAGTGAATCCAAGGCTATAAATAAGGGTGCAGAGATGACCAAAAGAGGATCAGAGACCAGAGAGAATTTTCTAAGAGAATTATTGTCAAGAGTTTAGACTTTCTAGAGCTGTGACTAGGAATATCATTTGCTTTTGTTCTATCTTCTTAAGGTTAGAAGGTTTATGTAACTATGTGTGTTTCTGTGCCTCTTATGTGACTAGAAAATTAATGAGAAGATTGAATCCTATGCCTTTGTTGATATTTTTTGTGTCGTTGCAAAAGTAGTCTAGGTTATGTTGTCAAGAGTCTAGACTTTCTAGAGCTGTGATTAGGAATGTCATTTTCTTTTGTCTCATTTTCTTGAATTGAAAAGTTTATATAACTGTGTGTGTTTCTATACCTCTTATGTGACTGGAAAATTCAAATAAGAAGATTGAACCCTATGCTTTTGTTGACATTTTCTTAATCACTACAAAATTAGTCTATGTTGTGAACCTCTGTTTCTATTGTTTCCATCTTTTACATTGATCATGCACTTGTTTGCTCTTAAATGTAAATGAATCCTACATATAGTCTCACTATGCTCAGGATTAAGGTTAAATTACATTCAGGCGCATCACCATAGCTAGATTTTCTTTCTTTCATTTGTGTTTTTATTAAAATTCCTATCCCTTTTCCCAATATACACTTAATATATAAAAGAACTAGATTCTCAAAAATATGGAGGTTGTTTCAAGTCACAAGTCCCACATCTTAAAACTTCCCATTGTTGGTGTTAGAACAAGCACAATTTTAAATCATCAACAGTTACCAATCCTTCATTAATAAAATTATGGGTTTCCCCACTATCAATCAACTCTGTGACCTTTTTCCCTTCCAAAACTCCCTAAACTCTAAAATGAGTATATATAAGAGCACCAAATAATGTGGCAAATGTGCCTCCTGAAGTATTTTATTCCTCTTTTCCTTTTGGTTCTGGTTCATTTTCTTCAATTTCATATTCAAACTCTTCTACTTTTGGTTCAACATATGATATCACCTCAATATAACTTGACCATGTCCAAGACATCTGTGTCAAGGCTCCCATGGTTCCTTGCAAGTGAAGCATTATTTTTTACTTCTAATCTCATTCCCTATTTCTTTTAACATCTCATTTTGTTAAAACCCTCCTTGATAGAATAGTTTCTTTTGATGCTGATAAGGAATAGAATTCTAGATTAGCCATATCAAGCCTCTCTATCAACCTCCTATTGAACTCATCATAAGAGTGGATTAGGTTTTCCCCTTATGTGACTAAAGTACCACCACTCATGTGTTATTCCCTCAAGATGTAAATTAGTAAATTTGATAGATTCATCTTCCATCATAGGTCAGAGGGAAAGGTATGTATTCACATTTTATATCCAAGCTTGAATGGTACTCTTGGTAGATCCATCAAATGTAGATAGAGTAACCTTTCCCACTATGTGTTGAAGATCCTTATAATTATACTAAGGGATATGATTCATCTTAGGACCCTCTTTATTTCTCTTTAGTTGCATAAATTTAGTGAGGGACATTTCCCCCTTGATTTCAATAAACAAATTCATGTATTCATAACTGACAATGATATCATCCATCATTGGATGCTGAAACTCCACCTCAAGAATGACTTCTTATCTACATATGAAGTTAGGCTAGAAAGGCCTAGCTAAAACTCCAATGATTACCTTTTATGTAAGAGGAGGGTTATTGTTGGTTCTTGGAGCACTCCCCTCACCATTGGGAGGATGATTTACACTTATGCCCTGTATGGTTGATTAAACTTAGTGATCATATCAGTCATATCCTCTTGGTTTTGAGCAAATTTTTTAAGCAAAACATGATCTTGATCATCCATATCTTTGTGACCTGGCTAATCAAACCCTTATATTTATTATTCTTGACCCTTTTTATTTTCTCTTTCATAATACCTAACCTCTCTATCACTTTTTAGGATGTAGGTAACTCTACCAATTACTCAAACCCACATAGCTAGTAAGGATATGACAAAAGCAAAATACTAGGATCAAGTCCATGATTTAATAATTATTGGTGCAAGCCATAAATTGTGTTCATATTTAAATTTGGAAGAAAAACTTATAAATATATAGGCTAAAATGGTTTTTCACTTCACATTCCCAAAGAGACTCTTCATATTCTTATGGGAATGAAAAATAAATTACTAAATGAGGCAAAAGACACCTAAGATAATAATGAATATATACCATATTGTTATATCAACCTTTCTCAGACCAAGCATTCCTTTGAAATTTTCAATTTTTTTAAATAATATTCCAATAAATTTCAAATATTATATGAATAATTTCTTTAGGAAACACTTAAGTAAGTTTACGTTGGTCTTCTTTGATGGCATCTTGGATGTAGTGTTAAGAATTTTGAGCCAGCAAACACTCTTTGTATAAGATTATAAATGTGAATTTGGAATTTATAATATTTTATATTTAGTAAATGTGATTATTTTCCAATAAGAAGCATAGAATATTACAAAATTACAATGTGAAAATATATTATGTTTTAATTATGAAGACTTTCCTTAAAAAATCTGCCCACTTCCAGGGTTCATTCCCTCTTAGTCTACACAATAGTACTTCATTCCTCATGTGATTTTTGCAATTTGAAAATTCATAACATAGTTATAACACCAAGTACCAACTATGTTATCATCTTTCTAAATCACTTGATTTGAAATGCGGGTTAGCCATTTGTTTATGACCTTTGTCATTTCATCAACAATATCGTAGAAGCTGAGAATTTTTTTTTCGAGTTCATAAAAATAATTATGTATATTTCTTATCATGTCCATTGTCTTGATACCTCTTGAAATGCATTTTTAGAGAATCAATTTCTTATCAATAAGAGATACCCTGATCCAAAAGGATATGGATGACTAGGTATTGCTGAAGATTAACACTATTGCACATATAAGATTATGATAACATCAGTAGCAGTGGCAATAGGTTATACACGTACATGATAATTTGTTAGATCTATTTACACTTCTACATTATCACATAGATCTTATAGTGTCAGTATTGTAGCACCTAACTCATTAGTAATGATATCAAGTGATGTCACGACACTCTTTAGTTATGAAGTGATTGTTACCAATTGTTGTAATGGTTCAATTGATGCTTCATCTTCCTTCTTTGTATAATATTGTTTAATTCCATTATTTTTATATAGAGAGATGAAAAAGAATGAATTTTCAAAGTACATACACACCAAACATCTAATCTCTCAGATAATAAAATGTTATTATTATATTTCTATAGTAGTCATATATTAATTGTGTTCTTTGTTCTTTGTTCTTTGAATGTATTGCACTTTTATATTCTCTATCATTCATAAATTTTTTTTGTTTATAACCATCTTAAATCCATTTATGTAGGTTATCCAATGGATTTACTTTTGGGCCTTAGATATTTGGTATTAAAGCATACACATCAATCATTTTTGAGTGGTATTTATTATATCTAACTTTGTCTTTGTTTGTATGCTGACTCATACGAGGTCTAGTTACATGAGGTTAGGAATCGATATTTAAGACCCTTAATTGAACCTTCATTTATGTCCTCAAATGGGAGATAAATATTTGATTATAACTTCATAAATGTTCTATAAGATAATAGGGGATACATTACAAAGACAACACAATATTTAGAATAATGTCATATATGTGACTGAGCAAGTATCATTGATCACTTCTCATTACTTCTCTAGCCATTTTTTGGTCAAACTCCATACAACTTAAAATTAAATCGAGACATACTTATTTTTAAGTTAAAATAGATGCAGATAAATGAGATAATTGACTTAAACTTATCTGTTAATATTAAGTAGTCAGTCAATTTTCTAATAAAATAAAGATTACATTTGCTCTTCTACAAAAATCATTATCAGTAAAGAAATTATGGGAAAACTACTACACTTCAAATAATAATCATGAATATGAAGTTAATTTAGACACATTTGTAGACACATAAAATGGTTTCATAGAAACACTCAAAGAAACCTATTATCCTATTAAAAAAACTATGATGATAATACATCAAGTTCTCCTAGTTGTGCCCAAGACAAGGAATAACATGTGCAAAAATGCATAGATATACTTCAAACTTTGGTGTCTAAACTCAGGATTCAAGATTAAAACTAAAACCTTGTTTTAAAGTATAGGTCAGGCTCGAGACAACACATCCAATCAAATATAAATTTCTTAAAAATATATTTAATTCAATAATCCTCGAGAATCCTACAGCTTTGCTTGCAAGTTTGAAGCAAAGGCCAAGGTTAAGACTAAGAAAAAATATTCTAAATCTTAAACCAAGTAATAGTTTAAATCTTCTAAGCCAAATTCCAAACAAATAAACAAGACCAAACAACCTCCATAGAGGAAGAAATAATAATCAAATGATCAGAATAAGTAGTCTAAGGCTAGTAAGTGGTGTTTTGTTCCCAAGGAGATTCTATCTACACAACTTGAAGTAATATGTGTAGATACAACATCATTGGAGAAAGGTGATTAGATCAAGTATTCTAAACCTATCAACATAGTGGGTATCATAAACACATCTACTACCCCTATAGAATTAAAAGAAGTAAAAAGATTGTTCCATTCTCAAATATGGATCAATACTCAACCAATACACTTCGTTATTAACAATCGATGTTAGAATAACTTGATTTCCCCTAAATTGGTTCTCATATTTAAATTACAACTGATGCTTCACCCATAACCATACACTATCAAATGGTTTAGTGTGAGATTTGAGAAATGTGTTACTTAGCAATGTCAATTGGTGTAAACCATCAAGCCTTTTTATGATATAATCTTGCATGATGTCTCATAGGTATGTGATGTTTTAATTAGTCAACCATATATATATAATTGACATGAAATCTATGGGTGAAATACCAAAAGTGTTGTCATAGATGTTGGTAGTAAGAGATATCACATACCAAAAGTAGTCCCTAAGTTATCACTCATCATCACCAAGAAATGTAAGATGCTAGTCACATATAGTAAGAAGTTTTTGCTTTTGATGGTAAGGTCCAGATGTAAAAAAGTCTTTATGACACCAATCCATACTAAATCCCTCCAATAACAGTAGTATAAAACCTCAAAGTTGAGCCACTCATTAGAAGAATTCAAGGATATTTTTTAGATACCAAGGGAAGTGCTTACACTATGTGGAAAATCAAACTATTGATTTTATCCTGCACTAATTATAACTAATTCCTCTTTATATCATAGATCAGTTCTAAAGAATGAATCAATCAAGTAACAAATCCATGAGCTTGTGGATAAAGAATATATCATGCCCAATTCATTACATTTTTGATAGCCCCGTTATGATTATTCCAAAGAAATATGACACATGGAGGTTTTGAATCGATTAAAAGGCTCTCAACAAAATCATAGTGAAGAAATATGATCCTCTTTTAAGGATTGAATATTTGAGGGATTAGTCCAACAATGTAAATATTCACCAAAATCAATCTTAAGTCTAGGTATCATCAATTCCCTATTGAACTTATGGATACATAGAAACAACCTTTAAGGAAAAATAAGGTGTGTTTGAATGGTTAGTCATCCCTTTGATTTGACTAATGCACCAACTAAATTTAGTTGTAGTCTTCCTTGATGACATCCTAATTTGTAAAAAAATATGGGATGAACATCTGTGCTATAAAGAGTAAGTGATTCACACTTTACCAAAATAAAATTTGTATGCAAAAATTGAGACATGTTCATTTCCTATATGGAAGACATAGTATTTGGGATACATAGTAGATGCACAAGGAGTGCATATGGATCAAACCAATATTTGAGTCATTTTTTGAATGTATACAACCAAAAAATCTCATAGAGCTTTGAACCTTCTTGGGAATGACAAAATTGTATAAGAGATTTATACTTGGTTTTTCTCATGTGACTTGGCCTTTGAACCAAGTTATCAAAGGTAGTGCTAAAGCAAAGTTCATCTAGGAAGCCACATAATAGAAAGCATTAAAATAATTGAAATATAGACTTTGTTCTGCACCAGTACTTATGTTAATAGATCTTAAACTACCAATTAAACTTGAGATAAATACCTCTAAATTCACACTTGGAGTAGTCCCAACTCAATATACTCATGTGTTTGCTTACCATAGTAAAGCATTCACAACATCAGTAATAGAGTACCTAGCTTATGATCATGAAATTTATTCCATTGTTCAATCATGTAAGAATTATAAGAATCATATCTTAGAAAAGGAGATTTTGATCCACATAGATCACAATCTACTTCAATTTTTGTAGACTCAAAATAAGTTATGGCAAGAATGACTTCAAAAATGGTATTCTTATCTTTAGCAATTCCACCTAAACATCAAGCATAAGAAGGAAGGGCCAACCCTATCATACATTGTCTGAACCATCCAATTTTTTAATCTCACCTTTCTATACTTGATGAATATCGCCATAAAGTTATTACATGGTCATATTTATAACTGTTAGACTTGGATTTTATAGATACCTATTAGAATTTTCTCTATGGTAATTCAATTTGTATTTATACTTGCATGATGGACTCTTATATCACCTTGGGAACTTGTGAATTATACATGAGGTAGAGAGACATAAACTAATATGGGGGATCATTTTAGAAAGGTTGTAAGACATTTTAGATTTGAATAGACTCATTCAGTGTTGTATAAGTAATTCTTCTAGCCATGTGTTAGGGATGATGTATTTAAATACATCAAGACCTTTACCACATGTGCAATACCTAATCTTTTATATGCAAAATATCATTAGACCAAATGGCATTACTTTATATGCAAAATATCCCCATTTAGTTGTAAATGTTGTCTTCCCTTATCCTTTTCTATGATGGGAATTTGATCATAGCCATTAAATCCATCCATAAAGGAATATACTTCATGTCCTACATATTATTCCAAAACCTCATTAGTGAAATATATTATAAAGGGATATTGATGCAAGCATCATTCAACGCATGATAATCTTCACATGTCCTAATCTCACCCGACTTTTTAGATTATACAACCATAAGACTAACGCAATACACCTTTTTAACCAGATAAATGATACTTTATTATTACATGTGATCTAGATTAGCCTTCACCATTAACTTCATGATAGTATTTATTCTATATGGGCACCTCTTGATAGTTCATGCACACTCTTTGAGTTTAATTTGCATCTCCTCCAATGATGGATCTACACTTTTCAACTCTACAAATTTAGTGATAAATCTTACAGACAAAACATATTTTATTTGTTCAACTTGAAAATATATTAAAAAAGTATTTATATATAACTACATGCTAAAAATATTCCATATATAATAGGGAAGGCATTATCCTATGATCCCTATGAAATAGGTTTACAAATAATAATCTTCCCAAATATGATGTGGGAATTAAAATATAATTAAAATGAACAATATAAATAGTTAGAATAATAAATTAGATATTTGATTTACTATAATGAATAATAATAAATTACTCATTAACATTTATTTAATAATAGTGAATTAATCACCCCTAGGTTAATGATACTCACTATAAACTACCAATATAGAGTCCCATTTACCTATGGTGATGGATATACTCAAGACAACTAAAGTCTTGTAATTGGTTTGAAATATATCATGCAAAACTTATCAAGCTTTGTCCTTGCATATTTGAGCTAATATATAAATATGTTGTTTTCTCTTTGCCAAACTTCTAAACCAAGACAATAATGTAGAAGTTCAAGATATGCCATGTCAAATGATTAGTTTTTCTCTTTATTTGTTGACTCAATCATCTTATTGAACTACTAGTGATGACTAGATCATCAACATATATAAAATGATGATTATCTCCCACCTTATTGTTTGAGTTAGAGATTGGGATCACATAGACTCCTTTTAATCTATATTTTAAGATATGCTCATCAATTGTGATATACCATGCTTAGGGAGCCTACTTAAGACCATATAATGATTTTACAAGTCTACAAACTTTATCTTATTTTTAAAGTATAGAAAAACCTTTTGGTTAAGTCATGTAGAATTCTTCCTGTAAGTCTCCATTTTCTAATTTAACAAGTCTAAAAACTTTATCTTGTTTTCTAAGTATGATAAAACCTTATGGCTGAGTCATGCATACTTCTTCTTGTAAGTATTCGTTAAGAAAGACACTTTTTATGTCTATTTGATGGAATTTCCAACTAAACTATTTAGCTAGATAAAAAATCATCTTGATAATTTTGATTTTAATTGTGGGATCAAATGTCACCTCATAATCAATGCCTTCTTTTGGAGTATACCCATTTATAACCAACCTTGCCTTGTGCTTGTTGAGACTACCATCTACTTTGTACTTTATTTTGAAGATCCATTTACATATGATTAGATTCTTTCCTAGTGTAAGGTCTAAAAGATGCCATGATTTATTTTTTAGTAGTGAGTTATATTATGTATCCATGACATCTTTCCAAGGTTTTGACTATAGGGCTTCCTGGACTATAGAGGGCTTAACAGATTCAACAATTATACTCATTAAGGCCAAATTGATATCTCCTCAAGACATACAATGAGTTATTATTCCAATAGTATAAGTATTTATAACACCATTCAATTTATGATCTTTTAATGTAATTATATACTATTTAAGAATATATTGAGTGGCACCTATGGGTGGTGTAGATGAACCATTGATCCCATTATTATCTTCATCTAGGGGATTCCCATATTCTACATTTTATATGGAGTTAGATGAGTTTGTAGAAGTAATTTATGCTTCTTTATTTTCAAAAAACTCAACATCCCTACTATTGGATACATTATTTTATAGGTAAGTGTTTATTCATTATACCATAATAAAATATAGTTTTCTATTTTCATGTGAAGTTTAGTCCTCTCCTTTTTTGGAATGTGCATACTTGATTAACATCCAAAAATGAAAAGATGTGTTATATATGGATTTCACTCTAACCATGATTTCTATGGTGTTACCCCATCAAGAGCTATAGTGAAAACTCTATTAAGAAGATATGCTATGGTTTGACTACTTCTACCCAAAATGCCTTTATCAAGCTTAAATCACGTAGCATATATCATGCCATTTTCATGATAATACAATTTATTTGTTGAGAAACATCATTTTTTTGTGGTGTATGTAGAGGTTCCATTTGATGATAAATGCCATTTTATTGTTAAAAAAACTTTGAATTCATTATTCGTGAATTACCCCCAAGATCTAAGTCGAGGGTTTTAATTTTCTAACTAGTCTTTGTTTTAACAATAACTTTAATTTTCTTGAAAGTTTGAAAGACTTGAATTTTTATTTTTGGATAGTAAACCCACATTTTAATGGAGAAATCATCAATAAAATCATGACATACTTAAACCCAACATGACTAAGTGTCATCAGTTTGCATAGATCAGTTGTACCATATCAAGTTTTCCATGGGATTGATATGTAGTTTTTAAAATAGGATCTCTATGTTATTTACATGCTAAGTAATTTTGTAATTTTCTTGGACCTTTTTTAAGAGGTTTTAACCCTCTTACCATGTCAAAATAACATAGTGTATCGAGATATCCAAAACTAATGTGACCAAATATTTTATGCCATAATTGTGTTGAGTTTGTGTCCTTTGCAACAAGTTCTTGATTATTTTTTTAAATGAAATCTAAATGGAAGATTCGAATCACATTGGATGCTCATGCAAAAAATTTGAGTTTTTGGATTAATCTCTAATCAAACATGTTTTATTTCCACCTTTACAGTCAAATTAATGATCCAGGGGATTTCCACCCCATGATTTCGATCACTAATGGCAATATTTAATTATTGTTGTGAATGTACGTGGAGCATTATCTAGCCAATAATGCCACACCTCCAACCACAAAGTTTATAATTAGTTTTGAAAAATTTATACCAATAAGATATATTTTAATATATTTATTATGTAGTAATAAATATATTTTTATATATTTTAATTAAGATATTTAAATTAATATTTATATATTTTAATATATTTATTAATAATTAATAAATATAATTTAATATATTTTTATTAAGATTTTAATAAATATCTTTTATTTTAAAAAAATCCATGCTATTTTATAAATATTATCTTTAAAATAAAGGTGAGTCTTTATTAAAACATGCATATTTAAATATTTATTTAAAAAAGAATCCATGCATCTCTTACTTTTAATTCCATGCATATAAATATTTTTAAAATATTTTATGTGGGCACATGTTTTTAATGGCATGGACTTCTAAGTTTTAACACCAAAGTTAAATAATGATAGAATTGATAGATCTATGAGTCAATTCATTGATAAAATCCCCTGTTTGATAATAGAAGAAGACAATTTGGAAATGTTAAAGCCAGTATCCGATGATGAAGTACATGTTGTTTTATGCTCCATGGGCACTTTTAAAGCCCCGGGTCCTGATGGATTTCCTCCTATATTCTTTCAAGAATATTTGGAGATTGTTGGAGTAGACCTCACAGCTGCAGTTCATGATTTTTTTAGATCTAGAAAACTTTTGAAACAAGTTAATAATACTTTCACTATACTTGTTCCTAAAAAATCTCAACCTTTACACCTTTCTGATTTCAGGCCCATTAGCTTATGCAACACTATGTATAAGATATGTACTAAACTGCTGGTTATGAGAATTCAACCCTTGCTTGATATAATTATTTCTCCTGCTAAAAAAGGTTTCATCTTGGGCAGACAGATTCTTGATGTTGTGATCTCCACACATGAGACTATCCACTCCATGGATAAGAGAAGAATCCCTAGAATGGCCCTCAAGCTTGATATATCCAAAGCTTATGATAGAGTCTCATGGACTTTTCTATTCCAAGTGATTAGAAAATTTGGGTTTAATGATAAATTGTCCTGCTTATTATGGAATGCGGTCTCTTGTGCTAAATTCTTAGTGTTGGTTAATAGTGTTCCTAGAGGGTTTTTCTCCTCCTCAAGAGGAATTCATCAGGGAGACCCTCTCTCCCCATACCTATTCATCATTATGGCTGAGGCACTGGGAAGATACATACAAGTTGATATAGTTTCAAAAAAGCTAGTAGGCATCAAACCTGCCTCTTCCCTTCAACCTATGGTTATACAACAGTTTGTGGATGATACCATCTTATTTGGCATCTCATCAGTGATTGAAGCTAGAAGATGGAAGAATATACTTAATGATTATGCTAGAGACTCAAGACAAAGAATAAATTTCCAGAAAAGCAATGTGTACTTCTTCAACACTCCCAATGAACTTAGACATATAATCATTGATATCTTAGATTGTGTTGAGGCTGGCCTACCAGCTACCTACCTAGGTCTCCCACTCTCAATTAAAGAGGCGTCTCTAGGTTTTTGGAATGGTATTATGGAACGTACATAGAGGAAACTTCTTGGGTGGAAAGGGAAACTACTCAATAGTGCTGGTAAGCTGCAACTTCTTCGGGCATCCTTGCAAGGTATTCCTACTTACTTCATGTCTCTTTTTAAAATTCTTACATATTTTGCTAAAAAGCTGAAATAGATCTAAAGGAAATTTTTATGGATGGGAGTGGAAGACAAATAGAGAATGTCTTTAGTCAGATGGGAAAAAGTGTGTCTCCCAAAATCTCATGGTGGACTTAATATAAGATCCATCAGGAATATGAATAAATCCCTCTTCTCAAAAGTTAGTTGGAATCTAATTTACAACAACAGTGAGTGGGGGGAAATAATGTATGCCAAATACATGCATAACATTGATTATTCCAACTTTCTTCAATAGGCGGGATTACCCCAAGGGTCTGTGATATGGAATAAAATGCTAAAAAGTAGAAGTCTTCCCAAACAGGGAATTAGGTGGAAGCTTGGAAATGGTTGACAGATTAAATTATGGGAGGATAATTGGTTAAGGGAAAAGCCTCTCATCTCCCAAGGAAACTATGGAGAAATTATAGACCTGACTACTTAGTTCTTTGGTGATAGGGTTAGTGATTATATGGAAAATAACAATGGGATAAGGAGCTAGAAAAACCTTTTGGATTGTTGTGTGCATAGGCCTGAGCTTATCCCAAGAATTTAGGAGATCCAACAATGTGTTCCGATGATTAGAATCCCACTCTTCCCTTGGAAAGATGAACAATACTAGTGGCCGGATAAGAATGGATCATTCTCTATCAAATCTGCCTATCATCTGCTTACACCTAATGCTCAGAATAAGGAGGTATGGAAAAAGGTTTGGAATCATAAACTCATTCCAAAGATTAACTTGTTTCGATGGGCTACTGCCCATAAAAAAATCCCTACTCAGGACAACCTTCAAAAGAGGGGGTTTACTTTGGTCAATAGATGTTTTCTATGTGGTTCTAGAGAGGAATCAGTTTCACACCTATTCATACACTGTGAGTTTGCCCAGGATTTATGGGGCACAATACTTAAAAACTTTGGCATTGAATGGGTTTGTAATTTTGACCTTAAAGAAGTAATTCTCACCTGGAACTCAACCTTCACACATCCCTAGATTAAGGAGTTATGGAAGTAAGCTCTGCCATGCTTGAACTGGACTTTATGGAAAGAGCAAAATCACAAAGAATTTAGGGACACTGCTAGGAATGTTGCTCAGGTGTTTAACTCCTTTGCTAGGACCATCTTGGAAAGTGTTACTATAGCTCATATTAGTGTTGTAGAGAAACCCCTTTCTCAATTTGAAAGTCAAATTGTTGCTAAATGGAAGGTTTTAAACCTTATCCCTGGGTATGATAATTCCAAAATTCTTTAGAGACTTCATATTAAATGGATACCACCTAAACCCAATTGGATGAAACTCAATCTTGATGGGGCATCCAAGTTGAGTGGTAAAGCAAGTGGAGGAGGAATAATAAGGAATGAAAAAGGAGGGATGTCTGCTGTCTATGTTGGTGGCATTGGTTGTCAGAGCAATAACTATGCTGAAGCTATGGCTTTAATTTGGGGATTAAAGTTAGCTATATCCCTAGGAATTAGAAATTAGAATATTCAAGGAGATTCTAAGTTGATCATAGATGTCGTTAATAAAGCATCTAACACTGGTATCCATCTAAAAGACATCATTATAGACATCCAGTTTCTTTTACATAAGTTTTTTAAAGTTGAGATTACCCACACCTATAGAGAAGGTAACAGGGTCGTTGATGCTTGTGCCAACCTTGGTCAGCAATTCTCAAGATGGAGGGTATGGCAACAAGGGGCTCATATACCCCTAAACATTAGAGAAATCATTCAGAAGGAGATGATAGAGCACAAATGATACACATTCATGATGAAGATAGCTTTCGAAGGTGGTCCACATGGAAAAGGCCATTATGAATCATGGAAAATGATAACCTTAGTACTTCCTTGATTGTTATGATTAATTCCTTGTATCATGAGGTTGAGGTATGAGATTCACATCATGAAAACCAAGGGGGAATTATTTTAAAGCATGAGAGTAGACATCACCATGGCGGGCCATTTTGTAAAATGTGCCTTCACATTGCATTCAGTGTAAACAAAATTGAGGGCTTGTTTCTTGTTCGAAGCTCAAGGTGGTAATTGGGAATTTCATCGACTGGGTCTACAATTACAAAATGGGGGGAGATTGTATTCATACTGAATTAGTCTCCTACTACAAATTTAAGGACAACCCATTAGTCTAGCATTACTGCAAAGAAGGAGGTATCAGCCCGTACTTGGAAAGGTTGAATGGTTATGACAAAAATTTGTCTGAGTAGTTCACAAGATCTTGGTTGAATAGGCAGGTCACTGTGGGGGGTATTAGCTTTGAAATCTCTAAAAAGGTGATTTTAATGGCCATGAGAATGACCATGTAGGGTTTAAAGCTCCAAAGGAAAACCAAAATCATGGATTTGGCTAGTCACAAACTATTTCTGGGTGAAGGAGAAGAACTTGTCCCATATCAAGGAGGGTTTGAGCGTGCCAAACTGCCAGAGCCATGGGATGGTATCTATTTCATTCTTATGAAATACTTCACTCTTGAGGGGTTATATACCAAGTTTTATAACTATCAAATTCCTTTGTTAAATCATTTTAGACATAATGCTATTATCAGCTTTCCTTTTTACCTACTATCCTCATTAGAACACTCTATCCTGAGGGTGAGAGCCAAAATGGCCAAGAAGCTGGATTTAAAACCTATTCCCTTACACTAGGGGCTTATTTTTTGTCTCTATAATTTCCACCATTCCCTTGAGCCAAACATGAATATCAGAGGTGTCAATGAAGACATTCCCTCAAACCCAGTTTCTGGTGATGTAATTGATTAATCTTGGGTTTCCCCTGCTCCTACCAAGACCAATGACACCCCTCTCTCCACCCCTGTTATGACCCCTGCTAATACTCCAAGCTCCCTTGTGAGTAAAAAGGGAAGGAAGAGGAAGGTTGATGGGGAAAAAGGAAATTTTGAAGAGACTAAGGAAGGGACCCATAAAAATCCAGATGGGGCCATGGGGGGCCAACGTGGCAAACCCCACAAGCCTTCCAAAATCAGTAAGGATGGTTTCCCTTTAGGAGTGCACATTTCAAGGTGAATCACTGGAAAACTAGCCCCAAAGATAAGGTTGATTGAGTATTCTGAAAGTGCTTTTGAGGATGAAACCTAGGATGAAGAGTATGAAGAGCCAAAAATTTAAGAAATTTTGGAGGACACTGATGGGAAACAGGCTTCTCGAGTTATTGAGGTCATTAAAGAGCAGGGTGCTGATTTTAGGGGAACTACTAATAATAAGGAGAAGATGCATGTTGAAGAAGCTGGTGAGGGTTCAGGGAATGAGAATGATTGGAAAATAGAAATTGGGGCCTTGAAGGATTGCATTCAAAAGCTGGAAAAGGTCTTTGCCAAAGGCCTTCAAAATAACATACTACTGAATATGACTATGTTGGAAGCAATGGGTAATCCAGGGAATGCTGATAATGCAAACAATGAGAATCTTAAGGATCTTGTTAATTATATAGTTATGTAGCTTCATCCTTTTTGGCTCTGGTTTTTCTAGTGTTTTGTTGCTTTTGACTCTGTTTTTCAGCTGTGCCATTGGTTCGATGCTGACATCTTTTGTTTACCATCCTTCCTATCTTTTTTGACTGTATAGGGTTTAGCCCCTGGTTTTCTACCTTAATTAATCAAAAACATCAAAGTTAAATGTGGGGTAATATTATTTAAATAAGTTATGTGGCAAGTATGGCGTTGAAAATCTATGCATGAAACATTTTTGACATGGTAATATTTTCTTGGAAAGAAGCATTGCATGTTTAATGGAACTCAAGTATTTATGTGTTGGAATATTGATTTTTGTTTTATCACGTGGTAATCTTGAATTAATCAAGAAATGCAAATCTTGTTCTTGATCTTGGTGCCAATACGATTCTTGGATTAAGGAATCTTGGCATGCACTTAGCATGGAATCTTTTTAAAGAATTATATGCAATGCATTATTTCTACATTCAAGTGGGAATAATAATAATAATTACTACATTGGAAAATATGAGATAATTTAATTCTTTAAAGGTTTTGGATGATTTTTGATAGATATGGTATACATAAGTATTGATAGAAAAGGCTTTATAGCTAGCAAAGATTATTCAATATATTACCTATTAATATGTGGGAAATTTAATTATTTGTTACTTATGATAGCATGGAATAGCTTTGGTGCTAATTCTATGCCATTATCCATGCTCAACTATATGCAAATGATTTTGAATTCCATTTTGGGATTTTGGTTTTGATCAATTGTAGAGAAAAACCAAATATAGGTAGTAAGAAGTCCCAGAGAGCCAACACCATGCTATCGAAATGAGAAAAAACCCAATTCAGGGAAATTATTAGTACCTGAGGAAATTTTTTATTGCCTGGCCAATGCCAAATAGAATTGAGAAATATATAACTATAGGTTATTTTACAGGGAAAATAAGAGGATTTTGGTAGAGAAGTAGTATATTTTCATAAAGGAAATTAAAAATAGAGATATCTGAATACATAGGTAGCAAAACCTCTATGAGGTTTAGTTGCAAAAATAGATATCTGGTATAGAAATAAATTATTTACTTAGAGAGATTTTTTTAATCAGTCTTAAATATTTTTAATATGATTGAAACACTCATAGAGTGGACCCCAAGATGTAACTATTTGGTGAACCCTATAAATAAATCTTTTGTGTTATATTTTGTTTTTAATTTCCTCTTTATGATTAAAAAATCCTTTCAATTTTCTATATTAAATTAGGGAAGTTTCATAAATTAGTTTTTTGGATTTATTAAAAGGGGAAATTAAAAATTTAAATATTTTGATTTATTTAAAATCTGATCCAAGTAGATTTTAAAAGTTTTTTATAACTTGGATTTTCATATCAGTTTGGTATTAGAGCCTATGATCAAGGCCATTTAACACATTGTTTGGCAATTGCAATAGTCTTGTATGTTAACTAGGTATTGATTAAGATGTGGTGAAGGGTAACTTGTAGAGTTTGGTCCTGAAATTGGTACAAGACATGAAAGCCAACAATCAAGGATGGGAGTAGATATGTCTAAGGTATAATTTTAGCATGCCTTCCTCAACATAAAAAATATGGTTCAAGAAATTATGAGGAACATAGAAAGGGGAAAGAATCAAAGGAAGCTAAATATGAAAGAGAATAAAATCTTCTTTCACCTTTATCTTCTAAGAAGGCATCCTCTTTTGTAGACAGTAAAACTATCCCACATTTGAAATTAGATGTTAAATTTGATTTGGTAATTTATAATGGTCAGCTTAGTGTAGAAAAATTAGATAACAGGGTCAAGAAAATTGAGATATATTTTAAGATTCAGAACATTCTTAGTGAGAAAGCCAAGATTCAGTTGGATACTCTTTCTATGAGTGGCACAACACTCATCTAGTGGGAGAGTAAGATTTAAGAAAATCTCAAGCAACATGGTAAGTTAATCTCTTCTTGGAATGATTTTGTTTTTGAGTTGAGAAAGTAACTTTATCCTTTGGGTTATATGCAACAATATATTATGGATTAAAAAAATTTAAGATAGAATAAAGATCAGAGTGTGTAGGATTATACTCAAGAGTTTACAAAGAAGGCATTAATGTCGGGCATTCCTTTGTATAGTTTAGAAACATTGTTGAAGTATATTTGAGGTTTGAATAGTTATTTAACACATACTATTCTCATGTTTAATCCTTCTAACCTTGATGAAGTCTATGTGCAAGCTATCCATATAGAATCTAGGGGTAAGATGACCAAGGAATGCTATGGAAAGAAATCTCACAATCTAGTTGAAAATAAGGGAAAAGGTAAAGGAAAGGATAAGGGTAAGTCTACTTACATTGTTAAGAAATAGGAAGGAAAACCTTTTTGTAATCACTATAAGAAGAATAATGATGAGTCTAACTATTGGAAACTCCATACAGAACTCAAGCCAAAGAGGTTCTGGAATAAAAAGGAAAAGAAGACTATTGTTATAATCTAAGAGGACTTTGGATCAGATTTTGGTGATGAAATAAAAGTGACTACTATGGGTCTACAAGATTCAACTTCTTCCTCTTCTAATCCTGAACCTTCTATTATTGATTCATCTTCTAAAACTTAATTTTAACATGCTCAAAGAAAAATAAATGAGATTTTCCACATAAGAGTCATATCTAAGCATACTAAATTACCTACTCTTTTTTATAGTGGATCACAAGCTAATATTATTTCCAAAGAAGTTGTTAAAAACTTAGGAATTAAAAATAAAACACATCCAAGACCATATCCTTTAGGATGGGTGTGTGATGATGCAAAATTATAGGTCAAACAAACATGCATCTTGAAGTTTGTTATTACTTCTAAATTCATTGATGAAGTAGAGCTAGATGTAGCTCTTTTGGATATCTATACAATTATTTTGGTAAGTCCTTACTTATATGATAGAAATGAAATATTTTATAGAGAAGAGAATAAATATGTGCTTGTAAAATATGGGATTGATTACATAGTAAGATCCCATCATGTCAAAACCAATTTGACACTTGTCTCTGTAGGACAAATGAAAAGACTTGTAAACTCAAGTAAAAGTTTTGTTCTCATGATTGTGAAAACCAAGGATAGTGAAAAATCCAAGGCCTTAGAGGGTTGTGATCCTAAACATCAATTTGAAATAGAAAAGATTATTTCTAAATAAATGTTGGTTTTTAGGAACCATAATGTTTACCCCTTAAGAGGGAAATACAACATGAGATTCAATTACAACATGATGCCTCTCTCCCTAATATTGGCATGTACAGTTTGTCAATAGTAGAGAATGAATAAATAAAGAAGCAAGTGATGGAGTTACTTGAGAAATGACTCATTCAGCCAAGTGCCTCTCCATGTGGTTCACCTATTGTATTGGTACCAAATAAAAATGGTACATGGTAGATGTGCATGGATTTTTGAGCTTTGAATAAAATCATGGTAAAAAATTACTACCCTCTTCCTCATATTGATGATTTTTTAGATCAGTTAAAACATGAAAATTATTTTACCAAGTTAGATTTGAGAAGTGGTTATCACCAAATAAGAATAAGTGATGGTGATAGTTGGAAAAATGCTTTCAAAGCTAAGCAAAGTCTTTTTGAATTGCTTGTTATGCCTTTTGGGCTTTTTAATGCACATGCTACATTTATGTGGGTTATGAATGATGTGTTAAGACCATTTCTTGATGATTTTATAATTGTGTACTTAGATGACATTTTATTCTTTAGTAACACATGGGAAGATCATCTTAAACACATCAAGAAAGTCTTAGATACTTTGCAAAAGGAGAAACTTTTCCTTAAGATGTCAAAATGTGAATTTGCAAATACATCTTTGGTTTACTTAAGCTATGTTGTAGGGAATGGCTCATTAGAAATAGACCTTGCGAAAATTTTAGCCATAGTATATTGGCCAAAGCCTAATAATGCAACAAAAGTTAGAATTTTTCTTAGAGCAGTTAAATTTTGGAGAAAATTTATTGCCAACTTCTCTTATATTGCATCTCATTTACATGCTTTAATAAGTGTTAAGTAGGTTTTTCAATGGGGAGGAAAGCATGCAAAAAAATTTCAATACCTTGAAAGAAAAGACAAGTACAAACCTAATTATTGAATTTATGGATTTACAATAATATTTTGAAATAGAAACTAATGCTAGTGGGTATGCAATGTGGGTAATATTAATTCAAAACTAAAAATTGATGTGTTTTCATTCGGAAATCTTTATAAGTGCAGTTAAAAATTATCCTACTTATGATAAAGACTTGTATGCTTTGGTCCAGAGTATGAAAAAGTGGAGACACTATTTGATGGGTAAAGATACAATCATCCATATGGATCATCAGCCTTTGCAATACCTTCAATCATAATCCAAGATACAACAATCACGACACTTCCAATGGATGGGATTTTTGCAACAGTTCCATCTTGTTATAAGGTACAAAAAGGGAACATATAATAAGGTTAATGAAATTTATAAGGAAAAATATGCCAGAGATGTTGATTTTAAGGATGTTTACGAAGATTTGATAAATGGTAAATCAGTAGAAGCATTTGACTATCATGTGCATAAAAAAATGTTATATCATCTTGAAAAAATATGTACTCCATAGGATGAAAGAGTTCACATGATTAGAGAAGCACACACTTCTCTTGATTTAGGTTATTTTGGCATTGATAAAATAGTTTCATAGCTACAAAGATATTTCTATTGGCCCCATATGATAGAAAATATATCTAAATATATTAAAGGTCACATTATTTTTTCCATAAGTAAACTTAGCAACTAGAAGTTAGGATTGTATACACCTCTTCCTATTCCTAACCATCCTTGGGAAATTATTTATATGGATTTTTTAGGAGGTTTATCTATGTCACAAAGAAAACATGATTATTTGTATGTGGTTATGGATAGGTTCAAAAACATGTGTATTTTGGTTCCTTGTACTAAATAGGTTACATGCAAGGATACTACACATTTATTCTTCAAGAATGTTTGGATCCATTTTGGGTTACCCACTTCTATTATATCTGATCATGATGCTCAATTTATTGGTGAGTTTTAGTCAACTTTGTGGGACTTAATGGATACTAAGCTAAAAAAAAATCACAACCATTCATCCACAAATGGATGGATAAATAGAAGTGGTCAACCAAACAGTGGTACATTTACTCAAGGGGTATTGTGGTAAACATCCTTAACTAGGGGATGAACATTTATATTATGTGCACCATTCTTATAACCATGCTTTATATTATTCTACTTTATAGTCTCCTTTTGAGACTTGTTTTGGTTATTTTCCTATCTCTCTTTTGGACTTTTCTTTTGAAAAAGAATCTAACTTAGTGGTGAATGGAAATAGTGATCTCGAGAAGGCTAAAAAGTTCATTTAGAGGATTAAAATGATTCAAAAAGTTGTTCAAGAATAGTTGGAGAAGAGCCAAACTAAATATAAGGATAGGCATGATAAACAAAAAGTTGATCATCAATTCAAAGTGGATGATCAGGTTTGGCTTCACATCAACAGAGAAAGATTGAAAGGTGAAGGTAGAAAATTAAAACCAATAAGGTATGGTCTTTTTAGGATTTTGAAATAGATTGGTATAAATGTTTTTTGATTGGATTTACCTTCTTATATACATATTTATTTAGTAGTTAATATGGAAAATTTTAAATTGTATGAACCTCCTATGATCATAGATCAATATGAGGGTATTAAAATTCCTAATGTTGATGATTTTCCACCTGAGTCTCTTCATGAGTTACAGGAAGATGTTATTATTGACAAGAAAACTAGAACTACACGAAGGGGTGATACAAAATATCTTCATGTGGGTTTGAAAGGGTTGCATCCCAATAAGGCAGAATGGATAGAAGTCAATAAAGTGCAGGAAACATACCCTCATCTAGTTGATAATTAAATTCAAATTTTAGAGGTCCAAAAGCTCTCAGTGGGGAGGAATGATCTAGGGATTTTTACCCAATGATTTTGATCAATAATGGCAATATTTAATTATTGTTGCAAATGTAGGTGGGGCATTATCTAGCCAATAATGCCACACCTTTACCCACAATGTTTATAATTAATTTTGAAAAATTGCTACCAATAAGATATATTTTAATATATTTATTATTTATTAATAAATATATTTTATTAATATATTTAAATTAATTTTTATATATTTTAATATATTTATTAAGATTTTAATAAAAATCTTTTATTTTAAATAAATCAATGCCATTTTATAAAGATTATATTTTAAAGAAAGGTGATAGTCTTTATTAAAACATGCATATTTAAATCTTTATTTAAAAAATAATCCGTACATCTCTTAATTTTAACTCCATGCATATAAATATTTTTAAAATATTTTATGTGGGCACATGTTTTTAATGGCATGGACTTCTAATTTTTAATGCCAAAGTTAAATGTGGGGTAATATTCTTTAAATAAGTTACATGGCAAGTATGGCATTGAAACTTTATGCATGAAACAATTTCAATGTGGTAATATTTTCTTGGAAAGAAACATTGCATGTTTAATGGAACTCAAGTCTTTATGCGTTGGCATCTTGATTCTTGTTTTATCATGTGGTAATGTTGAATTAATCAAGAAATGTAAATCTTGGTGCCAATATAGTTCTTGGCTTAAGGAATCTTGGCATACACTTGGCATGGAATCTTTTTAAAGAATTATATGCAACACATTATTTCTACATTCAAGTGGGAATAATTATTATCATTACTACATTGGAAAATATGTGGTAATGTAATTATTTAAAGGTTCTAGGAGATTTTTGGTAGATATGGTATGCAAAAACATTGATGACAAAGGGCTTATAGCTAGCAAAGATTATTCAAAAAATTGCATATTAATATGTGGGGGAGTTCAATTATTTGTTATTTATGATAGCATGGATCACCTTTGGCATTATTTATACACCATTATCCACCCTCAGCTATACGTGAATGATGTTGAATTTAATTTTGGGATTTTATTTTTGATCAGTTGTAGAGAAAAATTGAATATAGGTAGCAAGAAATCCCATAGAGCCAACGCCATGTTGTCGAAATGGGAAAAATCAAAAATTTGAGGAAATTATTAGTACCCTAGGGAAATTTGTTATTGCCTAGACAACACCAAATAGTATTGATAAATATATAACTTCAAGTTATTTTATAGGGACAGTAAGGGGATTTTGGTAGAGAAGAAGTGGATTTGTACAGAGGAAAGTGCAGACAAAGATATTTAGATATAGAGGTATCAAAACCTTTGAGAGGTTTATTTTGTTTCACAGATAGATATTTGGTATAGAAATAAATTATTTACTCAGTGATATTCTTGTAATCAGTCTCAAAGAGTTTTAATAAGATTAAAACGCTCATATAGTGGACCTGAGGACTTAGCCATTTGGTGAACCCCATAAACAAATCTTATGTGTTATATTTTATTTTTAATTTCCTCTCTATGATCAGAAATCCTTTCAATTCCCTTTATTAAATTATGGAAGTTTTATAAATTAATTTTTTAGAATTATTTAAAGGGAAAATTGGAAATTGAAATATTTTATTTAATTTTAAATCCAATCAAAGTAGACTATAAAGTTTTTTTATAACTAGGATTTCTAGATCATTCAATCTTCAGATTGTGGTCTAAGAGTTGACTAACTGATAAGAGATTCTTAGTTAACCCAATTCCATATAATAAATTTGTAATTCTACATGTTTATATACCAAGAGGCAAAGTAATGTTGTTGATTGCTTGTACACTGGATGATGTATCATTTCCCAAAGAAACACTATTATTATTATTATTATTATTATTATTATTATTATTATTATTATTATTATTATTATTATTATTATTGGGTGTGTCCTTAAAAGTGAAAAACTAGTCTTTTCATCCTATCATGTGTTAGGTTGGACCTGAATCAACACACCAAATATCAATTTATCAAGATTATTTATGGAAATTAACATAGTACAAGAAGTTTACATCTTCATCATTGTCTTCATGTTTAGCAATATTACCATGTGCTTTGTTTTCTTCTACCAAATTTGTTATTTCTATCCATGTGATTTAATTTTGCTTACTAGGGATAACTACTAGATAGTGGGCCTTTGACAACTTGAATAACCCTTTTGTAATGTATTATAGAAAAAATATTTGAGTTCATATCCCTTATGACCATAAATGAGACATTATTTTTGTGATTTACTTCTTTATAGATTTTGCTAAGGACTCTATTTTGACGATGGATTTGAAGACTTGATGGGTTTATTGTCTTTCTAAGAAGTGAGAACATGTTCTTCTTATTCTTGAGTACTGAAAGAATCTTCTTATTTCAACATATTTACTAGTTTTTCAAAACTTGGTTTTTGTTATATGATAGTTAAAGTAGTCACAAATATTTTGTATGAGGGTGGTAAAGCTCTCAAAATAATGGGTATAAGAGAGTCATACGAGACTGTTTCACCTAAGGATTGGAGTGATGCCCTTACTGTTATAAGATGTCTAAGAAAAACCTCTACTTTTTCACCCAATCTCAATTTGAGAGATTGAAGTTGTATCTATAGATGTAAAATAATACTATATTTTTTGGCCTCATATGTTGTTTGTCCCAATCTTCTTTTATTTTTCTGGTTTCACGGATGTGTGGTTGCCCTTTATCTGATACCCCACACATTATGATCAATTTTTTATTTTGATTGGCTTTGTCATATATATGTTGATGGTCAATGTTGGATGCATGATGGGTATAGGAGCCATCTACAATAAGCCAATTTTTTTAATATTCTAGTTTAGTTGTGATCCTTGTCTTCCAAGTAGAGTAGTTTTTGCCTTTGAGTAACTAAGAATTTGATAGAAATAAATTTAGTGCTTATACAACCATGATTAAGAATATGGATAATAGAATAGTTCCTTATCACTCTAATTATTTAGATCTCCCTTTATATATACCATCAAACCGATATACTAGACCTTTCTACACACACACCCTTCTTATATACTCATCAGTACATGAAAGAAGCTCGCCCTTTCTATATTTTCATCGGTACATGAAATAGGTTTTAAAATATTAGAAAGAATATAGTACATTGTATCTATATAGTAATAAAATGAGTTCATCCAATCATTAACACTTGATTATATATAATTCTTCATATGCAAGTGTAACTTCTATATATACTTGGAAATTCCACCTTTAAGATTTATGCCTTTCGATTATAAAAAACAAGTAATGGAGGGATGGATATGAGTACATGTTCCCTTATTACTACCTAATTATTTATAGGTTCAATTCTAAGATTTCATTTTTGTAGCTATATTAGGCTATGTATGTAGTAACCTAAACACAATGGCTTTAACTGTAAATCTGAGTTGGAGGCATAACTTTTATCGAATGTTATGTTTGAGTTTAATACATGATTTTATGAAATACAATGAAAAAAATAAAATTAAAGTGAAATGTACGATACAATAAAAATTAAATTTTAGTCTTTTGAGTTTTTTTAAAGACTTTTCTATCTAACTTTACCTAGTTACGACTAAATTTAGCAGAATTTCCAAAGATAGTAGAAAAGAAAATTTTACTAAAAGTTATTTTAGGGTAATTGAACCTCACACCTCTTACTTGATAAAACATAATCATACCATCTAGTGTATGCATCATATCAAGTTTATAAGAGATAAAATGTAAATTTAAAGGCATAAAAATCTTGATTTTTAATGAAAACCACCTTCCTACCGAACACCATGAGTTTGGTAAATAAGGGGTTTTTGAGATAATCTAAAGCAAATGATTTATTTTATAGGTAGTTTTGAGATAAGAAATGGTGGTTTTAGAAAAAAAAAAGGTTGTTTTGAGTTTTTTACAATTTTAAAGTTCATAAACTATATATATTTTTTTAATTCATGAACTAAAAATAATAGTAAAACCACCAACCTTGGTACTCTTTTGTTTGAGGTGGTGCTCTTGGTTGAGACATTAGCTTTAGAACATAGACTTGTACTTTGATTTTGGAATACACCCCTTTATAATACAACTTAAAATATTAAATATATGCACATTTTTATGGACTACATCATTGTAGTATTATGGTATGTATAGAAACACTAATAATAACCTTCCAATGTCAATCTCTAATGTCCGATGACATGTCTTCAACACAAACCAACACCATGGGTTATCTAGAATAGGTTGTATTTTTTGGAAAACATGCATAGCTTTAAACTAGTCTAAGATTTACAGGATGTTTCAAATTGGTGTGGGAGTACTCAGGATAATACCTCTTTTTTTTAACACCTCACAAGGTCACAAACCTCTCAGGCTCTCATACCAGATCTTACAGACAAATAATATTTTATTTGTTTGAATTGAAAAGATTTAAAAATAAGTATTGATTGTGTAAAAATTAAGCTGGTCAATGTGTGTAGATGTTATTACATGCAAATAAAGGGTAATACGAGAAACAAGTTAGGACTAGGATACACCAAACTTGTGTGTATAATGCATATGTTGATGAAGGATGTCAAATAATTACGTAGAAGTATTAATGCAAATGGATTTAGGAAGGATAGTACGTAGATGGAAAATTTTTTATGAAGGTTAAAAATATGACTATAGACAATGAGACTCTTGGAGATAGATAGGGAGGAATGCATTTGTTATATATGAGTTAGAGTTAAAGACACAAATGTCTTTGGGAAGTGTGGAAACTTGCATGAACATGCATGGATATGAATTTATATTTATCATTTGGGAAAGGTTATATAAATTCATATAGAGGAAAGGAAGAGGTATGGGAGGAGATATCAATATCAAGAGGAGTATCTTCTTCATTCAAAAGTTCAATGAGAGAGTGAGAAAAGGAGATCTACGTAGAATTAATTGTAAAAGCTAGTATAATCTTTCATTTGGTAGTTTTTAATGAAGCACGACATGTAGCTTGTACAATACAATTTTTTTGTAATATGTTATTTACATTAATATATAAACGTTTGAGTTTTTTTTTCTATGCATGTGTTTACTTGTTATTAGGTTAGGGCTTTCTTTTGTTGTAAACCCTATCTTTATGACTATATTAGAAAATGTTAGTAAGAATATTTTATGATGTATTAGTTAATAAAATGGATAGATCACATTATTTGAATCATATTTTCAAATCTTAATTTCTTGGAGAACATCATAAAATTATGTTAGCTCATGATATGATGTAATATTTGTCCTTTTGAAAAATAAATAGTCTCATTCATCTCCAATATTAGATCAACATGATTGGGATGAATTTGGTTCACTTGTTGTAAGGGAAACGATGGTGTTCACTTCACAATATCATTGAATGAAAGGAAATTTGTCATGTTTTATTCACTTTTTTTACCATTTGATGTTGATTTGAGTGCTAGTTGGGTCCTAAAATAAATTAATTTCATTTGTAAATACACAAGGATTTTAGTACATTTAGATACATCTAGAGATTATTTGAAAGAGTATTTTAATGTTTATTATCACAATGATCTAATGAAAATTTGCAAGCATTCTAGAGAAATTTAACAAGTATTTATGGAACATTCATTGTAACACCTAAGTTCATAGTAATGACACATTACATTACACTAATTTACTTGGCTAAAGAACCATTGCATTTATTGTCGTGTTATTTTCAATATTGTACATTGTTGAGGGGATTATAAAATATCAAGGAAGCTTGGATTCTTTTTAGTGTAATGTAGACTCTAAAATATATTGTTTTCTTTATCATTTTAGGTTTAGTTGTCTAGTTAGGATTTGGAAAAGAAGTGTAATTTGTCAGT
This sequence comes from Torreya grandis, assembly GCA_037957365.1. Lineage (NCBI taxonomy): Eukaryota > Viridiplantae > Streptophyta > Pinopsida > Cupressales > Taxaceae > Torreya > Torreya grandis. The sequence continues at coordinate 5,450,418 of JARHVA010000051.1, read as the reverse complement.
AATTTTAGAAAACTGAACAAGGTTTTTGGAGCCTTGAATATGGCGTTGATAATATTTTAAAAAAATTGAACCTCCTTAAAAGTTATTTGAACCATACTCACTACACTTCTAGTACCAAGAGATGAAACTTGAAAACTTGAAAATGTTTGTTGTGTTGCCAAAAAACCCAATTTTTTATAGTTAAATTTTAACATATATTTTTAATATCTTAAAAATTAAAATATTCTTGTTAATTTTTTATCACTTATTAAATCTAAAATAATTAAATCCAATGTAATCAAATCTAGTTTATTTAATGTTTAGTATACATTTAAACCAAATTCAATGTTAATGGATAGTTCTATTGCAACTAAGAATAATAGTTATATGGGGGGAACCTTATCATAGGGCATAGTTTAAAAAGCATATAAATGTTGTGTATGGATAAATGGCATAAACCAAATGCTTAATAGAAGGGAAGGGATGTGGAGGAGAGTAAATACACAACATAACGTTGGGCAGTGATGCCACAAATATTGAAAAACAATTCTTCACATAGGTGCTAAGGTTGTTGGGTTACTGAAAAACATAGTGTTGGACAAAAATACGAAGTTTGAGGTTATTTTTTAAGGACCTTATAGAATATGTTAGGCACATTTGAGTTTTAATTTAGAATTGCATCCATAAATAGATGGACAGACAAAAGTTATGAATAGTAACATTAGAAATCTGTAGAGATGCTTAGTTGGATATAACTAACGCAATGAAATTTGATTTTTTTAATAAATATTGAGGGTAAGGGCCCTCACCCATATAAAGGAGGAAGAAAAACACACACAAAATAAGTGGTGTTTTGGTTAAGGTGGAGACATCCAACCAAGAGCAAGTCCCAAAGGGAGAGATACAGGCAATCGATGGACAAACCTTGGGAATAAAGAGAAAAAAACTATAGTAATATTATCCAAAAAGAGCTGATAAAACCACCTACAAGGGTGAGAGAGAATTCAAATATGTGGACTTGTGAGTAGGTCCAAAACTACCCTCATCATCCCTATTATGTTTTCCAGGATCAAAAACACATCCCAAACCAATGGAATCCACCATCTACTACAAATTATTGTGTATGAGTAGAGAAACCATAACCCTAGAGTCTTTTGAATGGTTATTTTTAGACATCCTGGTATATTCATCCTCCATGGCAACCACAACTTCTCTACTGGATTAGAAGTCCACAAGGAGCTGCGCTACAAATGTTAAAGGCTCAAATTCAAATCTACCACAGGGAGGGTAGATGTTCAAGGAGAGTTTTGGAGGGATGACATTTGAAGAGCCCTTCACTAGTGACTTTAAAATTTCATATAATTTTACATTAATTTTTTTTTAAATATCAAAATATAGTTAAGGGGACTAGACCCAGAAATTAAATAGGCAGAGTTCACTTATAAAAAAATGGTAAATAGAAGCATGGGAAAAATCATCTTTCCAAATTATGTATGTAAGTAGCCCAAGATGAGTTAACATAGTTAAGAAGGATCAAATAGATGAATGAAAGGAGTGTTGAAGAAAAATATTATGCATAACATATGCATGAGAAACATAAACATATAAAGGAGAAGTTAGAGAAGAGAAATTAATAGTATAAACAACACCAATATATTAGATGTAAATATAATTATTTCTAGGTTGACAAGTTAGTGTTTGCACATTTAAGCAGGGAGAGATTCTTGTGCAAAGTGTATAATAAGTTAAAGTGGAAGAACTAGCGTAAATAGCATTGAGGAAGTGTTAGACAAATGCATATGAGATTGAACATGGGTATATATCTAATATTCAATGTTGCATATTTGTATATGTTCCATGGGGGAAAAATATTGATGAGGAAGAATGATTAGGTTCTCAATTAGAGAGAGAAAATACCTAAGATAGATAAATAAGAAATAAAGACCATTTTGGACTCTAAGATTATTCAGAGGGCACATGAAAAATAGTATAAGAAATAGATAATGAAATGGAAAAAACAAAAATAAAGAACACTCTACTTAGTTGGATCTTCCAAATATTGGTCATTAAGGCTATAATCTTGAAGATTTTAACCAATAATAGTTTACTTGGCTTCAGAACTTATCGATTGCATTGGGTTGTCCCTGGTTGGCATGGTGTAGAGCATAAATTACATGAATTGGAAATATATGTGCTAGGGGGAAGTGCCACCTTTGGAATGCCTCTTCATCTTTGTGGCCATTACAAAAATATATAATATTTCCACTTCCACAAACACTTATTGCCACACCACTACCATGAACACTTATTGCCTACCAAAAAAGTGGTGTATTGTAACTTAATAATATTATTAAAATTTAACCCATTTCACTAACGCGACTCAACCAGGTAAGTCTACTAAACACATCGATATATCTATTATTTATTATTTACATTTTGAATGATATTATAAAAATTTTGTATGTTGTTTTAATAATTATTTAAATTATTAGGTATTTAGATGAATTTTATAAATAATAATTTTTTTAGTAATTTTTTTAAAATAATTATAAATTGGAAAACTAACGTTATAGTTTATTCTCATTTTTTAATTTTTTTGATTGGTAGTAATCAGTTTATTATATTTATTTGAATTAAGTTCTTTAATTTTTTGATGTCAATATTTAATTAAAATTTTTGGTTGAGAAGTAGGTTTTGTTTTTGGTTTCAATTATTTTCAATATTTAAATAGGGCTTATGATGCCACTAAAATTAATAAATAAATCACACTCACCTTAAATAGTAATGACATTTCACTACTTGGATAGTCTCAATCACAACAAACATTACTACAATGCCATGATTTTAGGTGGATTATAGAGCTCAGCTAACCTGCCCTCTACATTGCCTTTTATGGTAGACTTATCTCAAATTACAAGTAAACATGTTTTTTTCACTCAAAGTGTATTAAATAACTCGACATGGTAGGTTTTACTTCAAAATTCTCCTCTTATAAGTGTTTATACATAGATTCAACAATATGAATAGCCACAAACCTAATAATATTAAAAATATAATCTATTTCTTTCTTCCTTTTTCCAAAACCTAGTTAGCAGAGAGTAGGCACAATGTACATATTTAAGAGATACTACATTAATGTTACCACCTATCTTTTTCTACTTGTGAAATTTTTTATTTATTTACAACTTGAATAAAATTCCCATTCAATGTTTCTATTGATGCATAAATTATACAATCTATTAGTCATATATGACATTCAGGTTATATGGTTAGTGGAGGGCAATTTTTTTTTCAATATATAAATGTTGTATTTATTTTAATATAAGATTTGCATAGAAAGATAAACAAGAGAGTTCGAGCTCTACCTAACTAACTAGGAATCACCCATGGTATGTCATTTAATTTTTACTTGTGTAAGCTATGTTTGGTTTGTAGGCTCAACTCGTAATAGAAGTAGTCAAATTAGTTATGTTTCCTAACAAATTAGATCTAGCAAGGAGAACTTTATATAATCTTATTCAGATATCTAGTAGAATTTTAGATATGTACAACTAGACTTTGACCAAAATTAACTGGGGAACAAGGTAGATAATTAGGCTCTAATATCAACTGATGTGAAACATAGTATCATGAAGTAAGAGAGCAAAATAGAGTTGTTTAGAATTATATATGTTTTAAATTATTCATAAACACTAGAAAATAGAATATAATGATAAAAATATAGAATGTGAGAAGACATGCCATGCCACTTGTATATAGGTGCATAACTAGAATATGTGGCATATGAGCATGCATGGTGTTAGAAGGTTTAAAAACCAAGTCTATCATTAGTTAGCTTGGGAAAGATAGGTCTTACTTGTAGTTAGAATGTCACTAAAGAAACTTTAATAATTTTTCAAAATAAATGCTAAATAGTTTTGCTATTGACTATTATTTCTCATCAATGAACTTTAGAGAAATTAAATTGAAAGAATTTTTACATTGTTTCCTTATGAAATCTAATAGATCATTTGACCTAAATCATAAATTATACTGGAAAACTATATAAAAACATGATAAAATAAAGAGGACACACCTTTTTTGTTACATCATATATGCAATTATAAATATATTTAGTTTTAGGGGACTAATGGCTTAGGAAGGGAAATACAAATCCCTGATGCTTTCATAAATTGGTCCATAGTTAAAAACCTATAGTTTCTCAACAACACATTGTGATGGGAGATGGAAAACCACTCACTTGCTCAAAAAATATACTCCAAGATGATTCTTAGTATTTTCAAGACCTCATTATAGCTAAGGCCCCACTTCAAGGAAACAAATAATAAACCACAACAAGGATTTGAAGTACATCCATCTCATATCAAAGAGGAAGATAATGATCAAATTGTTAGACCAATTTTCAAAGTAGAATTGAAAAAAATCATTTGTTCCTTTCAAAAGGATAAAGCTTTGGGACTGGATGTTTTCTTGACCTTTTTCTACCAAATATTTTTGGCTTGTGATAAAGGAATACCTTTTTACATTTATTTGATTAATTCTTAAAAAATGAATCTATTCTCAAAGATATGAATGCCACTAAATTGGACCTCATCTTGAAGGAAGCTCAAGATATACAAATGGACCAATTCAAGCTTATAGCTATATGTAATATGATCTATAAAATTATATAAACTCATTGTTTTATGATTCAAACCTTTATTATAATTTTTTTAATACCTAGTTGACATTTGTGCATGAAAGGAAAATCATCGTAATATCCTATCCATACAGGAGATTTGACACTCATTGAAGATCCAAAAAAGGTAAGGAATCCTCATTAAGTTTGGCATGTAAAAATCCTTTAACAGATGAAACTGAGATCTCCTTTTTTAGACTATGACTACTTTTGGTTTCTCAAATTATCTAACTATATTAATTAACATCTGTATCAAAACATTTCCCCTTATGGACATTAATGGGGACATTGACCTTTCATTCACTTACACTAGAGGCCTTAGACAAAGTGATCCAATACGCCCATACTTATTTATTATATTAGGTGAATGTTTATGTAGGCCATTGTAACATGCCAAAATAAAAAGGGAAAAGTTTCATAGGACACTCTTCCTTTATGATAAATCCTTTTTATTGAAGTTTGACACATTTGTGTTATATTTGACAACTTTCAAGAAGCCTTTGGTCAAAAAATTAATAGGCACAAATCCAAGGTAATATTTGTTAATGTTTACATTGCCAAAAAAAGAAATATTGTTCAAGCTTAAGGATTCTCTAAAGGATACCTTACCTTAACTTATTTGAGATCCCCTTTGGATGATAAACCTCATTTGACCTCTTGGCACACTCTCAAGTCATAGTTTGAAAAAAAAATTAAATGAAACCATAGTTGGCTTTCCTTTGAACATTGACTTCAACTATTGAAGGTTGTACTCTAGGTGGTTTTGGTTTAAACTCTCATTCTCCTTAAACTCCATAGGTATATAGGGGAAACATTAACAACCCTATAATGTAAATGTTTGTAATAAGGCATGAACTAACAATACAAGTATTACTTGGTTTCTTGGGATGAGATTTGTAGGCCCAAATGTTCAGGAGGATTAAATGTCAAAAACAATTTGTAACTCAACAATTTTCTATCCATGAGATCTTCTTAGAGGCTCAAAGTTTCAAACATCTCCCAGTGGAGTAAAATTTTATTTAGGGATTATTTAGATCCTAACCAATGCAAGACTTCATAGTCCAAAAATACCCAACACATTAAATTTGGTGCTAGGTCCTCTCATAAATGATAAAATTACAAGTTGGAAATGGGCACATAATACCCTACCGAGAATCGAGTTGGAATGACTACCCACCTCTCTCTTCATAGGTATTTGATTCTATCAAAAACATTTTACAATCTTAGAGAAACTTTATCATGTAAGCTACTATGTAAATCCCCCAAGCAGTGAACCCATGAGGGACCAAGAAACAATTGAAAAACATAGGGGATCATCCCTTGTCCAAGTCTAAATATTGATTGATGAGATCTCTAATCACTTGATATATATATCAGATATCCTTATTAAACATATTTATTCCCCCCCATCTAGGGGACACTGTAAAGTGGCCTTGGTCTATCTCAACCTTGAGTTAGTCAATGTAAAGTGGACATTAGAAAAAAGTAATTTTTGAGTAGGCTAGCCAAATATCATGCCATTGTAGTTCCCATTAAAAATTATGATTCTCATGGAGAAACATTTCAACGTATAGGTTCGATACAGACCATTTTGTTGATTAAATTGTTAAAGGGAAGGGAGAACACCATGCACTAATTATTATAGTGCCCCTATGCTCATCAAATTTGGTGGATTTTAGAATAGTAGTTTTAAAGATCAAACATATACTTAAATTATTCTCCAAGTGGATCTTAATTCAAATTGTGCTCAGAATCTCACTTTAGTTTTGGCCTTCTAACGTATTTGGCCTAGAATAAATGCTAGTATTTTAAATAATAAGTAATTTGCTTTAATTTAATTTTGAAAAAAACTCACTTAAAGTTAGAAGCACAATAATGGTTTGAGAGGGGAATAACTTTATAGCCTTCTCCTCACTCAATATGGAGGACCTCAAACCTTTCCAAATATTTGGCTTGCCATTTCATTATAAATACCAAAGATTCATCAATATTTCCAAGCATACCTAGATGGCCCCCCTCTAATATTTCACAAGATCAACTTTGATAGATCTACTAGAAAAAATTTGGGCACTGTTAGTGGAATAGTGTGGAATCTTGAAAAAACATTTGATTTTTATAATATGTAGAGATTTGGGCAAGCAAATTACTAATTTCTCCCAACCCTTTTCCTTGTACAAGAGAGCTTATCTAAAAACAAAACACCATATTTCACAGTTGTTCATCAAAGGTGACTCCCAATACTATAATTATGGAACTCAACATCCAAATCATTAAAAATAGTCAAATCCAAAGTCCTCAAGTCCCCCCAAAAGTTACTCTAAATTAGAAGATGGACACTATTTTGGATCATCTCTTTAAACAAATCTAAGAGTTAAAATATATCCACTTCTTAATATTATACATGTAACTATAATTACATTGTAGACAAACAAGTTTTAACTTATCTTTGGTTGAAACTTTCCTTCTTTTTCCTTTAGGACATCTTCAAAAAACAACTCCTTTTGTTCCATGTTCCTTGGTACTCTATGGGCCTTCTTTCTTTCATGTGTTATTGTGTGGGCCTTTATTTTTTCACCTTGCTTGTTATCCCTAGTGTATACTTATGTACTTTGTAGTTTTACATGTGCATTGCTTACTTTAGCCAAAACTTGTACCCCTTACTTCTTCTTCCTTGCACAAATCTCAACCACCTTCTTTTGGTGCAAGTGGCCTCTTGCATAGTTCAAAACAACCTTCCAAAATGTTTCATTATGCAACTATGCAAAATTAGAGTTATTTTATTTCTCTCCTAATTGACTCTATTTATGTCTAATGCAAGATTACCGATTCCCTTGTGATGATATTGCATCATACCCTCATGATAATTAAAACGTAATCTCTTACATATAAGTAGGATTGGATTGTTAGAAAAAAATTCTTAATCGACTGCCTCAACTATGGTATTCTTGTGCATTGGATGTGGCACCTAAGTAGGCTCACTCGGTGCTTCTTCCTCTATACTGTCATTATGACATAAACCATCCTCCTCTACCTAGATCTAATATCCCTCCTCTTCTTTCCTTTTCTACTTATTATGGGTTTGTGCCCACCTCTATTTGTTATTATGGTCATATTCCCACCTTTGTCTCCTTTGGGTCTACACCTAGTTTCATCTCTCATGGTTCTACATCCACTTTTGTCTCTCATGGACCTCTATTCTTTTGTGTGTTGTTGTGCAAGCCTTTAATTTTACACTTTGCTTCTTATCCCTAGTGTGTCCTTATGTACTTTGAAATTTTATACATGCATTGCTTACTTTAGCCAAAACTTGTACCCCTTTCTTATTTTCTAACACCTTGCACAACTCTCAATCACTTTCCTTTTGCACAAGTGACCTATTGCATAGTTTATGAAAACCTTATAAAATGTTTCATCGTGTAACTATGCATAAATAGAGTTATTTTATTTCTTTCCTGATTAACTCTATTTTTATCTAATGCAATATTTTTAATTCCCTTATGATGCTCCTACATCAGACCCTCATCAGAATTAAAATGTAAGCTCATGTATACAAGTAGGATTGAAATGGTAGAACCATTTTTTTAGTTATCTTATTTAACCACAGTGCTCTCTTGCATCGAATGTGGCACCTAAGTAGGCTCACTTGGTGCCTCTACACCATCATTAGGACATAAACCATTCTCCTCTGCCTAGATCTAATACCCTTCCTCTTCTTTCCTTTTATTCCTCTTGTGGATTTTTACCAACCTCTATTTACTCTTATGGTCCTATGCCCACCTTAATCTCCTCTGGGTCTACACCCAATTTCATCTCTCATGGTGTTGCACCCACTTTTATCTCTTGTGGGTGTATGCCCATTCTTGTCCATTCACCTCCACCAAAAGGTTTCCATACATTTCATTTCCTTCCTTTTGTGTACCTTTTACTTCTCATATATTACATGCACTTTCTTCCTTTTATCACTTGAAACAAGTAGGTATAATTACATGTTATCCTTCCTCATATTTCTCACAAGGTACATCTACATAGTTTTGCTACTACATTTATCCTTCATTTACCTTTGCTTGATGCCATTAGTGGCATACAAGTCTTTATGGGGTCTGTCAACTTTCCACCTTTTCTTTTTCCTCTATTATCATGCACTTTTCTATGTTTGCTTAGCCATATTGCTTGATATAGTGCTCTATCTGTCAACTAACACCTTGAGTCCTTTACACCCTTTAATGTGAAATAGTGTTTGACATATAATGCACTCTATTTCCTTAGGGATTTGTTTTCTATGGAACCTTTGAATTTCACCTTTAAGCTAGTTCTTTATTCACATTAAAACCTTTATGGCTTCTTTCCTTCCATGGTTCTCTCCCTACTTCTTTATGGTATGCTTCCTCCCAACCATTTTTCTTTCTATCCATGCCATCCATTCCTGCGATATTTATAATATGGAGGCTATCTTCATTTTCCTTGAGTTTTGTAACTTTGGGTCATGTCTTATTTTATCTTTTAGCTAAGTGATCTTCTATGCTCTTCATTCTCTATTCATTTGCATTTTATGGAGAACAACCTTTTCTGGCACCTTAGACCAATACGTTGATTAGAAGATGCTCTCATACCCTGATTGCCTCACATTTGATGACCTATTTGCATCTTCATTACTCTCAAATGATTCATTATCAACCCAATTTTTATTTTCATATGAAGTGCCTTGTAGGAACCCCAAGTTCCCTCTGATTCTGACAACTGACGGTTTATATGTTTTTTCTGAGGTTTTTGAATTTTTTATTGTTTTTGAGTTTTTTGCCAGTTTTTGAAAGAAATGCGGATTTGCATAAAATGATAAATAAATCCTATAAAATTTACTGAATATCGAAAAGACTATTTTTTTATTAAAAAGGAAACCCTAGTTGCATGAGTTTACAAAAAAAACTTGTTGTTTGGTTCAAGAAAAACCTGACTGTTCGCTGCCCAAATAAATTGATGACTGCTGCCAAAAACCAGGCGCGGTACAGTCCGTACGGCACCATACGGACGCCGTCTGTACGGTACAGACAGGTACAGTTTTTTTTTTTGCACAGAAAAAACCCTGTGCCCTGCTCTTATGATGTCTGTCCTCTGCTGTAGATGGTATGGCTAGGTACAGGTACGGCTGGGATAAAACCAGCAATTAATGCTGTTGTACGAACTGTCTTCTGGCTATTTCAACCTCCAAAAATGGGCGCCTAAATGATCCCTGACTGAAGAAGGAATAACCCTGATGAAAACCTGTGATGATAACCTCTGAAAAACAATGTCTTCCCCTGAATGAAGAAAACCCCGACTGCAATAAATCAGGTGTTATTTCACACCCTCTGAATTGCTTCCAATGGAGATGGCACGTTCTCCAAGGAAAATGAATTTGAACCCCTGAAGCTCTAGCTCAGACAAATTTGATCAATTTTCAATTCTCCAAATGACATAATGGCGCTCCTCCCAATGCAGAAGTATATATAACCAAAGAGGTGCGATTTCCACTATAATAGGACTTTTTAATTAAAAATCGCAATTCTTTAATTATTTTAATATTTTCAACTTAGGCCAAATTTTATAATAATATTAAATTTGGCCCCTTCCTGATGATGGGCGCCCCCTCAGCATTACATCACTTAATTTATAATTTTTAATTATAACTTAATATAATAATCTCGTAATATTAATATTTAATTAATGCAATTAAATATTAATATTTCCCTCGTTACTCGCCCGATGACCGAACCGTCTGAAGCGGTCATATACTGGAGTGATTCCGAATGCTGTCAACCCATATTTCCAAAAATAGCAGGGGTCCCACACTGACCACCAAGAACTGCTAAAAATAGTAACTTCTACCAAAAGTGTCCGATCGAGCCCAAACGAAAGCCAACTGATCAAACTCTGCCGATCTGAAGCATGTGCCAAGCTCCCAGGTGACCCTCTATCCAAACGATCAGCCTACGAGGGTCGTATGATAGGCTAATCCTGTGCTCCGAGAGATGTCACTGAGAAGGGGACATGACTTGCCTCATGGTCAATAATCTATCGATGATTTCTCCTAACCTGTAAATTTGGACTATCTCACATTCAATGATTTGTTTGCAATCCACTTAGATACATAAATTATATAAATCTATTGATGATTCCCCTCTAATTTCTAGTGTAATGATTGCCTCATGGTTAACCATCTGTCAGTTCTCACACAACACCCCTATAGGTTGCTTACAACCTCATAACTACTTACACTACCTGTTGTTACACTCTCCATTGCAATCCTATGTAAGTGCTTTTCACTATGGAATCACTCTAACAAATTCTCCCTCTGTGATCTTATGTATCTCATCCTGACCAAGTGTATTCTTTATTTATGCTCCACCAATTTTCTATATGCCTACCTCCCTCACGATGGCGAATGATGTTCTACTATTTACCTCATGTTCAACAATCTACTACATTTGCTTCTGCTAGCTTGTATCTCACTTTCAAGTTTATCTTTTCTTCTTACATCTCTGAAGGTTCACAACCTTACTTTGATATCATATTGGTGTTGGCTAAGATCAAGGGTCCTAGTGAAGAGATACATTAACCACGTAGCCTTTAGAATTCCACATAGTGGATCATACTAATAAATCATTTTGTTCTTTAACTTCAGGTGTTCCAAGATAATATAAAATTAGTAGCTATATATTGAGCTCTCAGATCTACTTAGTATAGTCCTTAGACATAGATCTAAGTATCTTTATTTTTATCTACTATGGTGTCCTTAAAATAACATCCATCCATGATTATGAGCCTTCACTTATCTACAAAGTTCATTTTCTCTTTGTCTAGCCTCAGAAAATTTTTTTGTCCCTTATGGGATCACTCTAACAAAGTATTTCCTTGGATTTTAAGCATTACAAATTCTAGACTGAGACCCTTTTTTTAGTTGCTTCACTAAATTCCCACATAATTGGTCAACTTCATTTAATGTGGATCTTTAGTTGCTTCACTGAGCTTTAATAGATCTTACCAGTCACTTATGTTGTCATGTCATTTTTAGTACTAACCTAGCCTAAGGAAAGGCTAACTATAGGTTTTCACAACTAATTACTTATCTATCTTTTACTTCCTCAGGCGTGCATCAAATACCCTGTACTTGGCTTTTTGTGCACATTTTTACCTCAAAATCTCTTCCTTTCCATACACTAACATCATCATGCAATGGGTACCTTAGAGTTCAATCACTGGTTGATTACGTTCTAGTCATATTTGATCACCCCTTGACTATGAGTATGCACTACTCTAATGTTCTCCCTGAATAAGCTCAACTCTTTGTGCATTTATTGCTCAAGTTTAAACTTAGCATTGGTTGAAAATTTTCTTGTTCTTGTGAAATACACATTTAATGAACAACACCTTCTACACCATGGTTCTTGGAACTTTGTAGGACTTGGTTCCTTCATGCACTTTTGAGCAAGCCTTTATTTCTACACCTTATTTCCTATCCCTAGTGCATCTTTATGTGCTTTGTAGCTTTGTCAGTGTGTTGTTTGGCTTAGCCAAAACTTGTAACTCATTTTTTTTCTCCAACTCCTTGTGTAAATCTCAACCACTATGCACAACCTTCCTTCCATACAAGTGGACTCTTGTGTGGTTTGTGTTATCATGCACAACTATAGCTGGTTTATTTCTCATTTGATTGACTCTATTTTCATCTAATGCAAGATTATAAATTCACCTATTATGCTCCTATATCAAAATCCCTAGATAATTAAATAATTAAATATTGTTTATAACTAGTGTTTTATTGGTATAACTATTTTTCTAGTTGGTTGCATTGACTACGGTGTTCCTATCCCCCTGGTGTGGCACTTGAGTAGGCTCACTTAGTGTCTCCTTTTTTAAATACTCCTTGGGTCATAAATTATTCTCCTTTGCCTAGCTCTAATAGGATTCATCTTCCTTCCCTTGTTCTTTTGGTTCTATACCCACCTCTATTTATTCTTGTGGCCCTATGCCCACCTTCATATATTGTGGGCCTATGCCCACCTTTGTTCTTGTGGGTTTGTACCCACTTTTTTTTCTCATGGGTTTATGTCAATTCTCATTCATCCATCTCCTCTAAAAGGTCTTCATACCTTTCCTTTCCTTATTTTTGTGTGTTTTTCGCTACTCCTTTGTTATGCACACTCTCTTCATTATGTGGCCTATGGTAATTAGGTATAATTGCATACCATTATTTCATGTGTTTTCTCTTGAGGTATGTCTACATGGTTCTTCTACTATCCTTGTTCTTCATTTATCTCTGGTTGATGATATCAATGGCATGGAAGTTTCTATGGGGTCCATTGACTCCCACCTTTTATTCTTCCTTTCTTGTCACACACTTACCTTTACGTACTTGGATTAATATCCCCTTCAATCATTATTCATGGTCAGTCTTAGGATGATGGTGTCCTGCCTTACTCCTAATCAGCAATAACTCCTTTTCCTTGCACATAATGAAAATTACATTCCCTTGATTTGCTTCATGGTGATTTTGGTTAACTTATCCTACTAGCTCTTACTAGTCATGTGCAAACAATGTTACATATTTGTTAGCTACAAGCTTACTCTTCTCCTCTCCTTACCATATTTGAATCCCATTTGTGGAGTTACATCCACTTATCCTTCCCTTCTCGCATCTCTCCATGGTGTGATGCTTTTTTATCTTTGGGATAATTTAGGTTCGATTGTGCATTACCTTTTTGTCTTAATCTCCTAAATATTAAGGTAAATGCCTCCCATAGATAAACATGCACTCTTTCATCTCTCCATCTTTATGTCTTTCGAAGGACACATCTCTTTTAATTGGCTACCCTACTCAAATTTATCCTGTGTAGCTTCTCTTTTGCCTTCTTCCTTCCTTGGTTCAATGATGTTTTCATTAGCTTTCATGCTCTATTTAGTAAGTGCTCACTCTAGTGCCTCTATTTCCTCTGACACACCTTTGAACCCATGTTCCTTACTCTCATTTTAATTGCACTCAACAACTCCCAATTATTCTCTATGTCATTCTTCTCCTTTTGTAGCATCTCCTATTACTTATTCCTTTAGTTTTTCCTTGAGTGAAGTTTCTCCTAGTTAAAGGTCCTTTAGAGACTCTCCTTCCTTAGGCTTCTTTTCCTTTGTCTTAGGCTAAAGTTTGTCTTCTATCTATCATCCATTACTTTTTTGGGATACAGGGTTCTCAGCCCTTCCTTTGGTACATCCTCCACTATGAGCACAAAAACACATGTGATCTCTTTAGGGTTATTCTTATGTGCTCATATATTTGTGCAAATTGGTGCAATACCTTCCACACCTTCATGCACTCTTATTGGTTCATGTGGAATGATATCCACTTTTCCTTCACTCATTTTACTCCACTACAACTGGGTTTATTCTTAGTTTCACTCCTTTATTGTTGATTCCATGAAATAACCTTCTTTTCCTCTGCTTCTTATGTATCTCATTTGTTCAACCCTCTCCTCAAAGATTTTTGAGATCAATATTAACTCTTACTCTATCATCCTCTCAAAGGGCTCTTTTTGACCTCCACATTGCTCCCATGTTGGATCCTTTTGTGTATTACCTTTCATGGCAACATTTTCTTCTTTACTTTGGGAATGAGGCTTTTAAGGTTACCTTTAGTAGCTTTCAAGTCTTCTCTTCCATTTTAGATGACCTTCAGGGTGTATTACTTGGTTCTATAGTTTTGAAATTATCTGTTACCAAATTTTCACCCTCTTATTTCATTTGTTCTTCCTTTTTTGTCATGCACTTCATTTTGTATGTTTGGACTAATATCCCCTAGAAGTGTTGTTCGTAGTTAGTTTTAAGTTGATGGCCTCCTTCATTTCTCCCAATCAATAGTGACTCATTTTACTTCAATGTAGTGAAATTTTCACTCCTTTGATTGGTACTAGGATGATTTTGGCTAATTCCTCTTGGTAGCTCATCCATGTTGTATGCAAACAATGTCTTATTTTTTAGCTATATATTGACTCTTATCCTCTCCCTATGCTTTTTTAGACTCCTTTTGTGGATTTATGTCTAATTTTCCTTCCCTTTGCATGTTTCCCCATAGTGAAATGCTCTATTTTCTTCATGAAAACTTAGGTCTCATTGCAAATTATTACCTCTTTCTCTACTTCCCCTAATGCTTTAGGTAAAATTTTGCCACAAATAGACTTGCACTCTTTTCCCCCTTTATGTCTATGCATTTCAAAAGATACATATCTTATGCATGGTTATTGTGCTTTAATTTCACCTATGAAACTTCTATTTTTCCTTCTTCATCCATTGACATAATGTTGTTTACATTGGTGCTCCATCTCTCTTGAGCTAGATCTTGTACCAATGCCTCTAATTCATTTGGCACAGTTTTAGAACCATGCACCTCACTCTTATTTATGCTTCACTCAACAATTCCTAGATGATCTCTAGGCAAATTTTGTCCTTATAAAACATCTCTCATTGTTTCTTCTTTGGGTGTTTCATTCAAGGAAGTTTTTCCCTATTGAAGGTCATTTAGAGCCTCTCATTCCTCAAGCTCATTTTGATTTTGCATCAGGGGCTAAAGCTTATGTTCTCTCCATCATACACCACTAATTTTGGACAATTTATCCATTATTATTATATGTTTTTATTGTGAACTAATATTATGATTTTTGGGGATCTATTATTCTTGACTCTTCCTCAGTGCATCCTCCACTTCGAGCACAGTAACACTTGTGCTCTCTTAAGGGTTTTTCTTGCACACCCTTATCTCTATGCAGATTGCTCCTACACCTTGTGCACCTTATTACACTCTCTTTGGCTCTTGTGGAATGATATCCACATTTCTCTAACATCTTTCTCTATCATTATTTTGTGCTACAATCCATTACTTTATGAGGATTTAGGGTTCTCAACCCTCCCTTTGGTGCATCCTCCACTATGAACACAAGAACACCTATGCTCTCTTTAGGGTTCTTATTATGTGCCCTTGTCTTTGTGTAGACTAGTGATATACCTTCCACACCTTCATGCACTCTTAATGGCTCATGTATAATGATATCCACTTTTGCTTCCCTCATTTCACACCACTATAACTAGGTTTTTTCTTCGTTTTACTCCTATATTTTTGTTTCCATGAAATAACCTTCTTTTTTTATGATTGGTATGCATATTCTTTATGCATATTCTCCTCAATGCCTTTCGAGATAAGCATTACCTCCCATTCTTTCATCTTCTCAAAGTGCTCTTTCTGACCTCCATATTGCTCCCATGTTCTCTCCTCTTATGCATCACCTTTCATGACAAAACTTTCTTCTTTACTTTAGGAACAAGGCTTTGAAGGTTAAATTCAATGACTTTTGAGTCTTCTCTTCCTTTTGAGATGGCCTTCTAGGTGCACTACTTAGTTTTGTAGTTTAGAAATTATCTATTGCCAAATTTTTACCCTCTTATTACTTTTCTTCTTTCTATTTTGTTGTGCACTTTGCTCTGTATACTTGGACTAATATCCCCTTCAAGCATTGTTCCTAGTTAGTATTAAAATGATGGCTTCCTACCTTTCACCCAATCTATAGTAACTCCTTTTCCTTCTGTGTAATGAAAATTGCACTCTTTTGATTGGCATTGGGCTAATTTTGGCTAATTCCTCTCGATAGCTAATCCATGTCATGTGCAAATAATGTCTTGTTTTTGTTAGCTACATGTTGACTCTCTTTCTCTCCTCATGTATCTTCATATGCCTTCTGTTGAGTTATGCCCACTTTTCCTTCCCTTTGCGTGTCTCTCCATGGTGAAATGGTTGATTGTCTTTATGACAACTTAGATTCCACTACAAGTTGATACCTCTTTCTCTTATTCTCCTAATGCTTTAGGAAAAATTCTACCATAAATATACTTGCACTCTTTTGCCTCTCTATATCTATGCCTTTTGATGGACACATATATTTTGCATGGATATTATACTTTAATTTCATTCGTGCAACTTCTCTTTCACCTTCCTCATCCATTGACATAATGCTATTTTCATTGGCACTCAATCTCTTTTTAGTTGGTTCTTTCACCAATGCCTCTATTTCCTTTGGTGCACTTTTGGACCATGTGCGTCACTCTTATTTATGCTTCCCTCAACAATTCCCATTTGATCTCTAGGAAACTCTTATCCTTCAATAACATATCTTTTTATTTCTTCTTTTGGTACTTCTTTCAAAGAAGTTTCTCTTGGTCGAAGGTCTTTTAGAGCCTCTCTTCCCTCAAGATCATTTTGCTCTACATCCAAATATAAAGGTTATCTTCTATCCATCACACATCACTACATATGGATAATTTCTCCAATATTACTCTATGTTTTTGTTGTGAATTAATCATTTAATTTATGGGGATCTAATGTTCTCAACCCTTCCTTTGGTGCATCCTCCACTTCGAGCACAATAAAAATTATGCTCTTTTAAGGGTTACTCCTGTGGGCCCTTATCTCTATGTAGGCAATTCCTACACCTTTTGCACCTTCTTGCACTCTCATTGGCTCTTATGGTATGATATCCATAATTTATATAAGTTCCCTCTCTATCATTGTTGTTATGTTACAATCTAATTTTTTATGGGTATATAGGGTTCTCAACCTTTCCTTTGGTGCATTGTCCACTATGAGCACAAGAACACCTATGATCTCTTTAGGGTTCTGCTTATGTGCCCCATTCTTTGTGTAGAATGGTGATATACCTTCTAAAACTTTGTCCACTCTTACTAGCTCATGTGGAATGATATCCACTTTTCTTTCACTCATTTCACTCCACTACAACTAGGTTTATTCTTGGTTTTACTCCTTTATTATTGCTTCCATGCGATACCTTCTTTACTTTGCTTGTTATGAATCTTTTTTATGCAACCTTCTCCTCAATGCCCTCTGAGATCAACATTATCTCCCACTTTTCATCTTCTTAAAGGGCTCTTTTTGACCTCCACATTGCTCCCATATTCACTCCTCTTATGCATTGCCTTTCATGATAACACTTTCTTCTTTACTTTGGAGTGAGGATTTGAAGGTTACCTTTAATGTCTTTTGAGTCTTCTCCACTTGATATGGCCTTCTCGATGCACTACTTGGTTCTATAGTTTGGAAATTTTTTGTTTGCCAAATTTTGACCTTTTTATTGCTTTTCTTCTACCTATTTTGTCGTGCACTTTTCTCTATGTGCTTAGACCGATACCTATTTCAAGAGTTATTCCTAGTTATTTTTATTGTGATGGCCTCTTGCCTTTCTCACAATCAATAGTGACTCCTTTTCCTTTCATGCAATGAAAATTGCACTCCTTTGATTGGTATCATGTTGATTTTGGGTAGTTCCTCTCGATATCTCATCCATGTCATGTGCAAATAATGTATTGTTTTTTTAGCTCCTCATGTATATTTAGATGCCTTTTATGGAGTTATACCCACTTTTCCTTCTCTTTACTTATCTCTCCATGGTGTAATTTTTTATTTTCTTTATGAAAACTTAGGTTCTATTGTAAGTTACTTCCTATTTATATTCTTCCTCTAATGTTTTAAGCAAATTTATACCACAAATAGACTTGCACTCTTTTTCCTATCTATATCTATGCATTTTGAAGGACACATCTCTTTTGCTTGGCTTTTTTGATTGAATTTCACCCGTGTAACTTTACCTTTGCCTTCTTCATCCATTGACATAATGTTATTTGTATTGGTGCTCAATCTCTCTTCAACCGATGCTTTCACCAACACCTATATTTATTTTAGTGTACTTTTAGACCCTTTCAACTCACTCTTCTTTATGCTTCACTCACCAACTCTTATTTGATCTCTAGGCAACTCTTCTCCTTCTGAAACATCTCTCACTCTTTCTTCTTTGGGTGTTTCCTTTAAGGAATTTTCTCCTAGTTGAAGGTCCTTTCAAGCCTCTCCTTCCTAAGGCTCATTTTTCTTTGGATCCAGGGCTAAAGGTTATCTTTTATCCATCACACACCACTGCATATGGATAATTTCTCCTGCATTACTCTAGTGTTCTCAACCATTCCTTTGGTGCATCCTCCACTTTAAGCATAATAATACTTGTGCTCTCTTAAGGGTTATTCTTGTGCATCCTTACATTTGTGAAGGCTGCCCCTACACCTTGTGCACCTTCTTGTACCCTCACTAGCTCCTGTGGAATGATATCTAAAATTACTCTAACATCTATCTCTATCATTGTTGTTATGATACAATCCATTAATTTATGGGTATATAGGGTTCTCAACCCTTCCTTTGGCACATCCTCTACTATGATCACAAGAAAACCTATGCTCTCCTTAGGTCCTTATTATGCCCCCTATCTTTGTGCAGGCTAATGACATACCTTCCACACCTTCAAGCACTCTTTTTGGCTTATGTGGAATGATATCCACTTTTCCTTCACTCATTTCACTCCACTACAATTGAATTTATCCTTGGTCTCACTCCTTTATTGTTGATTCTATGAAATAACCTTCTTTTCCTCTACTTTTTTTGCATCTTCTTTATGTATCCTTCTTCTCAATGCCATTTGAGATCAGCATTAAGTCCCCCTCTTTCATCTTCTCATAGGGCTCTTTCTAACCTATACATTTCTCTCATGTTGGCTCGTCCTACGTACCACCTTTCATGACAACACATACTTCTTTACTTTGGGGGTGAGGCTTTGCAGGTTACCTTCATCAAATTTCAAGTCTTCTCCTCCATTTTATATGGCCTTCTTGGTGCACTATTTGGTTCTATTGTTTGGAAAATATATTTTGCCAAAATTTCACCCTCTTATTACTTTTCTTCTTCCTCATTTGTTGTGCCCTTTGCTCTATGTACTTTGATTGATATCCCCTTCAAGCATTATTCCTAGTTAGTTTTAAGATGAAAACCTCTTGCCATGCTCCCAATTGGTAGTGACTCCTTTTCCTTTTTTGAAATTAAAATTTCACTCCTTTAATTGGCATCAAGTTGATTTGGGATAATTCCTCTCGGTATCTCATCTATGTCCTATGTAAAAAATGTCTAGTTTTTTTAGCTACATGTCAATTTTTCCCCTAATGCTCTAGGAAAATTTCTACCATAGAGAGACTTTTGATCTTTTACCTCTCTATGTATATGCCTTTCAAAGGAAACATTTCTTTTGCATGACTCTTGTGCTTTAATTTCACCTGTGTAACTTCTCTTTCATCTTACTCATCTATTGACACAATGTTGTTTGCATTGGCACTCAATCTCTCTTCAGTTGGTGCTTACACCAACACCACTATTTCCTTTGGTGCACTTTTGATCCCATGCATCTCACTCTTATTTATGTTTCAATAAATAAGTTTAGTTGATCTCTAGGCAACTCTTATCCTTCTATAATATCTCATGTTGTTTCTTCATTAGGTACTTTTTTTAAGGAAGTTTCCCCTAGTCAAAGGTCCTTTAGAGCCTCTCCTTCCTTAGGCTCATTTTTCTTTTCATCTAAGGATAATGGTTATATTTTATCCATCATGTGTTGCTACATATAGATAGTTATTATAACATTACTCTATGTTATTTTTGTTGTGAACCAATCCTTTGCTTTGTGGGGATCTAGTGTTATCAACCCTTAGATGCATCCTCCACTTCAAGGACAATACAACTTGTGCTCTCTTAAGGGTTCTTCTTGTGATCCCTTATCTCTATGCAGGTTGCTCCTATACCTTATGCACTTTCTTAAACTATCGTTGGCTCTTGTGGAATGACATTCACAATTGCTCTAACAATCCTCTCTATCATTTTTTTTGTGCTACAATCCATTAATTTATGGGGATATAGGGTTCTCAACCATTCCTTTAGTGTATGCTCCACTGTAAGTACAAGAATACCTATGCTCTCTTTAGGATTCTTCTTATGTGTCCTTATCTTTGTGTAGATTGGTGCTATATGTTCCACACCTTCATGCACATTTGTTGGCTCATGTGGAATGATATCCACTTTTCCTTCACTCATTTCTCTCTAGTATAATTGGGTTTATTCTTGGTTTTTTTCCTTTATTATTTATTCCATGAAATAACCTTATTTTTTCCTACTTATTATGCATCTTATTTATGCATCCTTCTCCTCAGTGCCTTTTGAGATTAGCATTAGCTCCCACTCTTTCATCTTCTCAAAGAGCTCTTTTTGACCTCTACATTGCTCCCATGTTGGTACCACCTGTGCATCACCTTTCATGGAAACACTTTATTATTTAATTTGGGAGCAAGGATTTGAGGGTTACCTTCAATGAATTTCAATTCTTCTGCTCCATTTGAGATGGCCTTTTTGATGCACTAGCTGGTTCTTTAGCTTGGAAATTATTTGTTGCCAAATTTTCACTCTTATTGATTTTCTTATTCCTCTTTTGTGGTGTACTTTGCTCTATGTGTTTGGACTAACATCCTCTTTAAAAATTATTCTTAGTTTTAATTTGATGGCCTCTTACCTTGCTCCCAATTGGTAGTGACTTCTTTTCCTTCTGTGAAATGAAAATTGCACTCCTTTGATTGGCATTGGCTTGATTTTGGCTACTTCTTCTCAATTTCTCATCCATGTCATGTGTAAAGAATGTCTTATTTTTGTTAGCTACTTGTTGACTCTTTTCCTATCTCCATGCATCTTTATATTCCTTTTATGGAGTTTTTCCCACTTTTCCTACCCTTTGCATGTCTCTCCATGGCATAATGCTCTATTGTCTTTATGATAACTTAAGTTCCACTTTAAGTTGATACATCTTTCTTTTCATCCCCTAATGCTTTATGCAAATTTCTACCACAAATATACTATCACTCTATTGCCTCTCTATGTTTGTGACTTTTTAAGGAAACATATCTTTTGCATGGCTATTATGCTTGAATTTCACCCTTGTAACTTCTCTTTCACCTTCCTCATCTATTGGAATAATGTTGTTTGCATTAGTGCTAAATATATTTTCATTTGGTGATTGCACTAACACCTATATTTTCTTTGGAAAACTTTTGGACCCATGCACCTCTCTACAATTTATTATTCACTCAATAACTCTCAGTTGAACTCTAGGTAACTCTTCTCCTTCTACAACATCTCTCGTTGTTTCTTCATTGGGTGCTTCCTTCAAGAAAGTTTCTCCTGGTCAAATGTCCTTTAGAGCCTCTTCTTCCTCAAGCTCATTTTGCTTTGCATTTGGGGCTAAAGGTTCTCTTATATCCATTACATAGTGCTACATATGGAAAATTGCTCTAGCATTGCTCTATGTTGTATATGGAAAATGGGGATCTAGTGTTATCAACCCTTATTTTGATACATCCTCCACTTTGAGCACAATAAAACTTGTGCTCTCTTAAGGGTTCTTCTTATGCACCCTTATATTTGTATAGGCTTCTCCTATACCTTATCTTGTGCTCTCATTGGCTCTTGTAGAATGATATCTACAATTATTATAACATCCCTCTCTATCATTGTTATTGTGATATAATCCATTACTTTATGGAGATATAGTGTTCTCAACCCTTTCTTTGGTGCATCCTCCACTGTGAGCATAAGAACACCTATGCTCTCTTTAGGGTTCTTCTTATGTGCCCCTATCTTTATGCAAACTAGTGTTATACCTTCCACACCTTCATGCACTCTTGTTGGCTCATGTGGATTGAAATCAGCTTTTCCTTCACTCTTTCAATCCACTACAACTGGTTTTATTATTGGTTTTGCTCCTTTATATTGCTTCCATGAAATAACCTTCTTTTCTTCTACTTTTTATGCAACCTTCTCCTTAATACCATCTAAGATCAACATTAGCTCCCACTCTTTCATTTTCTCAAAGGGCTTTTTCTAACCTTTACATTGCTCCCATGTTGGCTTCTCCTATGCATCATCTTTCATGGTAACACTTTCTTATTTAATTTGGGAGTGAGGATTTGAAGGTTACCTTCAATGGCTTTGGAGTCTTTTCCTCAATTTGAGATGGCCTTTTGGGTGTACTACTTGGTTTTAATGTTCTAAAATTATCTATTGCCAAATTTTCACCCTTTTATTGCTTTTATTCTTCCTCTTTTGTCATACACTTTGATTTGTGTGCTTGGATTGATATCATTTTAAAGAATTATTCCTAGCTATTTTTATGTTGATGGCCTCCTACCTTGTTTCTAGTCAGTAGTGACTCCTTTTCCTTATGTGTAATGAAAATCTCACACCTTTGATTGGCATCAGGCTGATTTTGCCTAATTCCTATTGGTAGCTCATCCATGTTGGGTGCAAACAATGTATTGATTTTATTGGCTACATATCTACTCTTCTCCTCTTCATGCATCTTTAGATACCTTTTATGGATTTATGACAACTTTTCCTTCCCTTTGTATGTCTCTCCATGGCACAATACACTATTGTCTTTATGATGACTTATGTTCCACTGTAGGTTTCTACCTATTTCTCTTCTTCCATTAATTCTTTAGGCAAATTTTTTCCACAAATAGACTTTCACTATTTTTCCTATTTATCTCTTTGTCTTTCAAAGGAAACATATCCTTTGTATGGCTATTATGCTTGAATTTCACATGTGTAACTTCTCTTTTGCCTTCTTTATCCATCGACACAATGTTGTTTGCATCGATGCTCAATCTCTCCTCAGCTTGTGGTTACACCAATGTCTCTATTTCCTTTAGCACACTTTTAGACCTATGTGCCTCACTCTTTATTATGATTCACTCAACAACTCCTAATTATTCTTTAGGAAACTCTTTTCCTTTTGCAACATCTCTCATTGTTTCTTCTTTCGGTGCTTCCTTTAGGGAAATTTCTCTTGGTCAAAGGTCCTTTAGAGCCTCTCCTTCCTCATGCTCATTTTGCTTTGCATCTAGGGAAAAAGGTTATCTTCTATCCATCACACATCACTACATATGGATAATTTCTCCAACATTACTCTATGTTGTTGTCTTGAAACATTCATTTGCTTTATGGGGATCTAGTGTTATCAACCCATCCTTCGGTGCATCCTCCACTTAGAGCACAATAACACTTATGTTATCTTAATGGTTTTTCTTGTGTGTCCTTATCTCTGTGCAAGCTATTCCTACAACTTGTGCACCTTCTTTGACTCTCACTAGATCTTATGGAATTATATCCACAATTTCTCTAACATCTATCTCTATCATTATTTTTATGCTACAGTCCATTAATTTATGGGGATATAGGGTTCTCAACCATTACTTTGGTACATCCTCCATTATGAGCTCAAAAACACTTATGCTCTCTTTAGGGTCCTTCTCATGTGCCCTTATCTTTATGCAGACTGGTGCTATACATTCTACACCTTCATGCACTCTTGCTGGCTCATGTGGAATGATATCTACTTTTCCTTCACTCATTTCACTCTGCTAAAATTAGGTTTATTTTTGGTTTCGCTCTTCTATCATTTTTTCCATGAAATAACCTTATTTTCCTTTGCTTTTTATGCATATTATTTATGTATCCTTATCATAAATGCCTTCTGAGATTAGCATTAGCTCCCACTCTTTCATCTTCTCAAATGGCTCTTTCTAACCTCTGTATTGCTCCCATGTTGGCTCATCTTGTACATTGCCTTTCATGACAACACTTTCTTATTTTATTTAAGAGTGAGGCTTTGAAGGTTATCTTTAATGGATTTTGAGTCTTCTCCTTTATTTGAGATGGCCTTCTAGGTGTACTACTTGGTTTTGTTAGGAACCCGTGGAAGCACAATTGATTACCATATACAAGCAACTTAAGATGCGGAATTAACCAGAAGTAACAAGTAACTAGAAACCAAAAATAACACAAAATATGAGAGACAATACACAACATGTATTAATACTCATCCAGAAAAGAATACAATAAAGAAGATGCCACTTCTTCTTCACACCTCTCAGAGGCTTCCCACACCTCAAGTGTACAATAATTCTTTCCTCAAAGCTCTCTCTCTTACGGTACCAACACACAACTCAAACACAGAGTTGGCATTCACCTCCAACTAGTTAGTATCCACTACTGCCAGTACAGTAGTGCTCCATGCACTCCAAGTACTCAACGTACTTCAAGTAGATCTCCCAAGAATTGCAACAACCTGCAACCCAAATGATCTTACTTATGGAAGGAACTGCCTTGCCTTCCTCTCTTTCTCTCTAATGAGTACACACCGTACTCCAAGTAGATCTCTCCTGATCTTGCTCCCTTTGTGTTACTGTCCTCCCTGATCTTGCACACCTGCAAATCAATTTGGTTCTGCACACCTGTAAACCTAGATCATGCACACACATACACCTACAGATCAATGATCTTACTTACCCATGCAAATCTCCAAACTTGGCCTTGCAACACCTGCTGACTGAGATCCTACACACCTGAAGAACCCTTCTAATTCTCCAAAACTAGCACCCACACTTGGCACTGATGTGAAACTAGGAGGAACACCCTTGCTCACTTCACACACAGAAGGAGCTAACTTTGCTCAACTCAAACTAGAACAATTTACAATACAGCCTATGAGTCTCTTAAATAGATCTCATGCAAACAATAATTAGACATCCAATTACAATAATTAGATCCACAGCTTCAAGTCTAAAATTGGCTCTTAACATGCAAACACTTGGTTCATTAACAAACTATTCGTGAACTGGCAGTTCTAAACCGCACAGGTGACCGACGTCGGTCCCTGTTTGC
The DNA here is from genome assembly GCA_037957365.1 of Torreya grandis. Taxonomy (NCBI): domain Eukaryota; kingdom Viridiplantae; phylum Streptophyta; class Pinopsida; order Cupressales; family Taxaceae; genus Torreya; species Torreya grandis. The sequence goes on along the minus strand of JARHVA010000051.1, from coordinate 5,425,102 downwards.
CTGGAGGTGATTGACGCCGGCTGATCTCTGTCTGACATCGATTGCTCTTCTCACTCTATCTGACCGACATCGACTTATCAGATAGATGTTGGTTGCTCTACAACTCAGCAACCTCTCAAAAACCTCCTCCCTTATTTACATCAGTGAAGCTTTTAGCTCCACAACCTAACAATCTCCCACTTGGAGATAAATAATTACACTATACCTGTACCTGTACCCCATCTAATCTATTTCCTAGCTTGTATCCCTCTTCAAGATCAATCCTGAAGACCACCCACCACACAACTTGTGGTGCACCTCATGTCATCCAAGTAACCTATCGCATCCGCATATACAAACACATGTAGAAAAGAACTTGACCCTGCATAACATGTCAACATACTATTGGTCCCTCTCAAATACCTGAGAATCCACTGAATTGCACTCCAGTGCTTCTTTCCTAGATCGGCTCCAAACTTTCTGACAGCACCCACTGCTTGGGCAAACTCAGGTCTATACTAGACCTCATGTGATTTCAGACACTGAACTATCCTACCCTTGGTGTGCTCTGATTCTGTATCCTGAACCTTGCCAACCCCTGATTCACATCAATTCCCACTAGAGACAAAATCAACCTGTGATCTTCCATGTCTCTCATGCCAAAGAATTTCACTGCTCCAAATCCTTCATGGCAAACCACTGAACTAATCTTACCCTTAGCTCAGCAAAACCCTGTATGTACAAACCTAATAGCAAACCATCAACATATAGTAACAGGATAATGTTACAACCATCATCCACCTGGTAAGACAAACACAATGGTTACACTAACATTGACTAAAGCCCTGCTTTGTCATCCGCCTGTCAAAACCTGTGCCACTGTCCTGTAGCTTCCTCAAGACCATATGACCTGGACTTCCATCTCACATGTCCATTCTCTCTATTCTTTAACCAAGGTATCCATTCATCTCAGTGATTTCATACCAGTTGGCAACCCTACCAAATCTCCTGTTTGGTCCTACATCTTGTTCATCCCATGCTCCCACTGTTTCCTGGATCCTTCTTGCCTACAGTCAGCAACTAGTATAAAGAAGAGGAATAACAAATTTGAGGCTTACTTACACTTTCAGTCCTCCCCATGGGCATTTAAGACTCCTTGATAGCTTGTTGTCTGCCCAAAATCTATCTCAGTGACCAACCTCGATCACCACACAGTCTACATCTGACCGACATTAGTTCTATGTGACTGTTCAAGTCATCGATGCCGATTATCCTACCGACGTCTATCTCCACCTGCCTGACACCACCAACTTCTCTAGTCTACACATGACTAATGTTGGCACCTATTTGTTTAACATTGGTTACCCTTGATCGACGCTGGTACCTGTATATGCCTGTGAGTGATGACTTTTTACCCGTGAGCTCCTTTAAATCAAAACCCATGTCCAAACTACCCTGCTCAAAATTATCCATCCCCATCCACTGGTCTCTGTCCATCATCTCCTCCAAGAACACCAAGGCTTTCCAGTTCTTAAGTTTATCAAATACATTAGTCTTCCTTTTCTTGCAATAAATCCAATCCTTTCTTGTAGCATCCCACTGCTCACAAAAATCTCGGTCTATGCTCTCCGAAGCTGATCTCTTACCATCTAACTTAAGAACATCCATTCCCTTCTCACTTATGTGACCAAGCCTATAAAGCCACACATATGCAATAGAAGTGGAATCAGTAATATAAGCAAGTAGATAAAGAGTACCTGCTTTCTTACCACATGCTAATTCAAGTGCATCCACTGTGAGAGTTCTTGTGCATCTCTCATCACCCAACTTTCCTAAAGTAATTAGCCACATCTTCAAGACTAGGACCTGCATGACCTTCTTCAACACCCATGTGTTAGCCACCTATAATTTTAGCAACACTTCCCCTTTGCCAACAATCTGACAAGGCTCACCAACCCCTCTACTTGGGGCTGCATGGAAAGAGGCAACAGAATCTATTGACCATGATTCAACTTTATCCAAGAAACATCCCAGAGCATCTTATGCAAAAACACCTATAACATCTACTTCTTTAGTTCCTTCATGCTGATCTGTTATCAACCAACAATCTTTATTTACCTGCTCTTTCTTTCCATAACACCATAAGTGACCATTCATGATATTTAGTTTCTCCATTCATAGCTTACTTTATTCTACCATTGCTATACTCCCACTCAATCAGAAACCCCTGAGAGTGACCTGTAACTAAACACAAACCCTGCTCCCTACAACCTTAGCTCTAATACCAACTGTTAGGAACTCGTGGAAGCATAATTGATTACCATATACAAGCAACTTAAGATTCAGAATTAGCCAGAAGTAACAAGTAACTAGAAACCAAAAACAACATAGAATATGAGAGACAATACACAACATGTATTAATACTCATCCAGAAAAGAATATAATAAAGAAGATGCCACTTCTTCTTCACACCTCTCAGAGGCTTCCCACACCTCAAGTGTACAGTAATTCTTTCCTCAAAGCTCTCTCTCTTACGGTCCCAACACACAATTGAAACACAGAGTTGGTGTTCACCTCCAACCAGTTAGTATCCACTACTGCCTGTACACCAGTGCTCCACGCACTCCACAAGTGCTCCACGCACTCCAAGTACTCAACGTACTTCAAGTAGGTCTCCTAAGAACTGCAACAACCTACAACCCAAATGATCTTACTTATGGAAGGAACTGCCTTGCCTTCCTCTCTTGCTCTCCAATGAGTACACATCATAATCCAAGTAGATCTTTCCTGATCTTGCTCCCTGTTGTGTTGCTGTCCTCCTTGATCTTGCACACCTTCAAATCAATCTGGTTCTGCACACCAACAAACCTGGATCATGCACACACATACACCTACAGATCAATGATCTTACTTACCCATGCATATCTCCAAACTTGGCCTTGTAACACCTGCTGACCGAGATCCTACACACCTGAAGAACCCTTCTGATTCTACAAATCTAGCACCCACACTTGGCACTACTGTGGAACTAGGAGGAACACCCTTGCTCACTTCACACACAGAAGGAGCTAACTTTGCTCAACTCAAACTAGAACACTTTACAATACAGCCTATGAGTCTCTTAAATAGATCTCATGCAAACAATAATTAGACATCTAATTACAATAATTAGATCCACAGCTTCAAGTCTAAAATTGGCTCTTAACATGCAAACACTCGGTTCATTAACAAACTATTTGTGAACTGGCAGTTCTGAACCACACAGGTGACTGACGTCGGTCCCTGTCTACCTGGAGGTGACCGAAGCTGGCCGATCTCTGACCAACATCGGTTGGTCTTCTCACTCTATTTGACCGATGTTGGCTGATCAGACTAACATCGGTTGCTCTACAACTCAACAACCTCTCAGCAACCTCCTCCCCTATTTGCATCAGTGAAGCTTTTAGCTCCACAACCTAACATGTTTTATAGTTTGGAAATTATCTATTGCCAAATTATCACCCTCTTATTTCTTCTCTTCTTCCTCTTATGTCATTCACTTTGCTCTATGTGCATGGATTGATATCCCCTTCAAGTGTTTTTCCTAGTAAGTTTTAAGTTGATGACCTCCTATCTTGATCACAATTGGTAGTGACTCCTTTTATTTTAATGCAATGAAAAATGCACTCCTTTGATTGGCATCATGCTGATTTTTTCTCATTCCTCTCGATAGTTAATCCATGTCATGTGAAAATAATGTCTTATTTTTGTTAGCTACATGTTGACTCTTCTCCTCTCCTCTTGCATCTTTATATGCCTTTTGGGGAGATATGTCCTCTTTTATTTCCTTTGGGTGTCTCTCCATGGTACAATTATCTATTGTCATTATGACAAATTGGGTTCTACTATAAGTTTCTACCTCTTTCTCTTCTTCCCCTAATGCTTTAGGTAGATTTCTACCACAAATAGGCTTACACTCTTTTGTCTTTCCATGTCTATGCATTATGAAGGGCACATCTCTTTCGCATGGATTTTGTGCTTGAATTTCACCCATGAAAATTTTCTTTCATTTTCTAAATCCATTGACACACCACTATTTACACTGGCACTCAATCTCTCTTCAGCTGGTGCTTGTACCAATGCCTCTATTTCCTTTGACACACTTTTGAACCCATGCATCTCACTCTTATATATGCTTCACTTAATAACTCATAGTTGATATCTAGGAAACTCTTCTCCTTTTACAACATATCTCATTGTTTCTTCTTTGGGTGCTTCCTTTAGGGAAGTTTCTCCTGGTCGAAGGTCCTTTAGAGCCTCTCCTTCCATAGCCTCACTTTGATTTGCATCTAGGGATAAAGGTTATCTTCTATCCATCATACACTACTGCATATGGACAATTTCTCTAGAATTAATCTATGTTGTTATTGTGAACCAATCCTTTGCTTTAATTATTCTTCTTATTCACCCTTATCTTTGTGCTCTCTTACTATACCTTGTGTTTCTTCTTGCACTCTCATTGGCTCTTATGGGATGATATCCACAATTGCACTAACATCCATCTTTATCATTGTTATTATGCTATAATATGTTACTTTATTTGGATATAGGGTTATTGTCACGACCTCTCTTCCCTCACTATGGACTAGTGCTTATACTTTAAGTTGATTTAAACCTCATTTAGTATTGTGTGTTAGAATAAGTTGATTTTCAAGATTACTTAACTCTTGTGGTGATTTTAAAAGTCTATCAGGTCATCAACAAGATTTCATGAAAAAACAAGGTATAATTTAATTTCATTTTCAAATTTCAAAAGAGTAGAAAATTAAATCATTAAAATATTAAAGTTATTTCTTTACATAGAGATATATGCAATGTTTTCATAATTTACAATTTTGAATGAGGGAAACTTTAATGGGATGATAGTTATTCTTATCTTAATACTCACATTTATAATGAATGAATTTAATATTTACATATTAATATTTAGAAATCACCAAAGATTGTTTGAATTAATAGAGTTTTTATTTTATTGTTGATTTTAAATTTTTCAATAAATTATATTATCGTATATAATTTTAGATTATTAATTATTTTTAATAAACCACTATTCAAAAAAATATATAAATAAAATCTTATATTATTATCATGCAAATCTCTTAGCAAAGGTGAGTCTTGTGGATGAAGCTTCTACCAAAATTGTGGAAATCAATTAAAACTAAATTTTAATCATAACATTATATTCTAAAATATCTTCTTTCCATTTAAATCTACCAACTCCGCCTCCCTAAGTTCTATGCCCACCTTAACTCATGCTTCAATCATGCAAAGAAAGGTATCATTGCCACATCACCACCACATAAGTAATAGTTAATAAACCATTAATGAAACAAAATTTGCATGAAGGAAATTATAAATGTGTGAAGATCGATGCTTAATGGAAGGGGGTAGTGGATCAGGAGAGTAGAAGAGAGGAGATCGACATTGAAGTTAGAGGAAAAGTATTAATGCTTTGAATGAGTGGAATGATGCCTGTAAGGGAGAGGAGGAATTAATGCCTGGAAGGAAGAAGGGAGTGGGATCAACACCTGCAAGGAAGAATGGAGTGGGATCGATGCCTAGAGTATATCGATGCTTAAAGATAGTAATAGATTGATGCTTAAGGAAAAAAGGAGGAAAGCAAGAAATCGGTGATGTTTGAGCAGAAGCTTTAGTGAGCCAAGGGGAGGCATCAAGAACCAAGTGAGTAACTTCCATCCATTTAAGCATTTCAAGATCTGCCTCTAATATTTTCATGTTTTATCTATAACCCTAAGCTCTACCTTGAGATGACATTTTACTCAATAAATCTTCTGTTGGAATGTTTCTCAGATTTTTTTCCATATATGTGGAATTAATTTTAACCGAATTTCCATAACTCATATAATTTTATGCAATATCATTAAATTATGACTATTATCTTAAACTAGTTCATTAAAAAAAATATTAGTCATTATAAATGTTGCATCATATTTTTAAGTGCTAACTAACAATATATTATATTAAATGAATATCAAAGTGACACGAACAATATATGATGCACATAATGTTACTTATCACAATGTGTAATGGTAGTATTATTAACATATCAGTCACTTTTAAATATCTTAATTCATTCCTTTGATTAATAATATTAATAGATATAAACATAGATGTCCATATAAAATATTTGACCACATTTGTGTCTTCATAACTTAATTATTATGTTCTATAATAATTAATATTTGATGTAATTATCTTAATAATACATATTTGATGATTTTTTTTAGCTATCTATGATTAGATGATAAAATTATGAAATTCATATCTATAATTAGAATGGTAATCTATTTAAAAAAAACTTTCATCATGTTACTTAGAATAAGTTTAAATTTCTTATTTATGATGAGAAAAATATTCCAATCAGTTTTATGGTATGTTACATAAAGAAATAAATTTCAATTCCATCTTTATAATTAAAATATATTCTAACCTATCTTACATTGCGAAATAATTTTCAATTTCATATAGGTGTAAATAGAAGTTATTTATTTTTCAAATTTTCAACGAATTCCTTAGAGATTCATTATAATTGATTTTATACTTGTGTACGTAGAAAACTATTGAAATTTTTTATATTTATAATTGCACAGCTGGAAAAATCTATTTTTTTTGTTTCATTCTATATTGGAATGAAATTTTTGTTTATTATCATTGAAAATAGCATAATAACTATTCTTCATTCTAGGGTTGATCCCTCAATTTCAAAACTCTCCTTTCAAACGTATAAAGGGATTTATTTAACATTTAATTCAAGTTCAATATCACATTCTTAAACTCTTTGTGTATTAGTCATTTTCTATAAAATTTTACCTAAGTAGACTAAAGGTATAATTGTCAAAGTAAAATAAGGTTGTTAAAAATTGACATGATGACTAAACTAGGAGATTATGTTATAGAATTACTTTTAACCTTTATACTCAAGAATTTGCTTTTGAAATAAAATACATTAATTCACTTCAAGCATTCTTTAATTTTTAAATCTCAACTTAGATAAAAAATTTAAGGTTAAACAAAACTACACATCGTTCAGTATAAGCGGTGCTTCTAACTCATATTTGTAGGTAATGCCATCATAATTGAGCTATTACATCCATAGCCTAACACAACTACAAAAATGATGTCTAGGCATCATCCCTATAAATCATCGAGGAGAAATAAGGACCGTGTTGTGTCATTAAGACCAAGGGGTGGGATAATCTCTCTTAGTCAAAAACACTAAAGAATAGAAGGAAATAACTTAAACATGATTCTAACTTATGAACTTATGAAACAGAGATGGAGAAAGTACATTTCTTACTCAAAACTTAGTACCATCAAAAAAGAAAAAATAAAACCCAAATTAAGAATGTTAAACCAATTATTATCAGATAACAAAACCTTGGCAACAACAATTATATGAATTAGGTTGTCTAAATCAAGGATTAAAAACATTGTTGATGTAAATAAAAGTGGAGAGGGGATGTAGCTTAAAAATGCTAATTTCTATTTATTTTTAAGATTTAGGGTTAGTTTAGCTAAATAAGTATCTGATTAATTAAATTGATACTTTTTACGCTCCCATTTGGGTAGCTGTCATAGAGGAACTATCTAAAGAACTAGGGCCTAGAAAGGGTTGTATACCCAGACCTATAGTTCACATGAAACATAGAATAGGGAATAGAACTACATGCCCACTACAAGTTGATCTTGTTCTGAATCAGGTATGTAGGTAGTCTGGGAAGTGAATGATTCTTCTAGTACATAGGTGAATAGGATGGGGTTGGGGTTTTGCACTAAACAATATTAAATTTAGTGAAAAGGCAAGACCATTATAATGAGACCCTAGTTTAGATTAAAAAATAAAATATTATAACTCTATGATATAATCAGAAGGATCTTGATTGGATCATCATAGCTCTCAAGGATTTAGGCCAAATTTTGAGGTGGTATGAGATTATTTGTTATATGTTTTATACTCCTATCATGGTGACCATGATGTTTATCTAGTAGAGATGAGCAGTGAACAATGAGTGACTTAGGATCTGGCTGATCTTGATGAGTCAGGTCTTTAGCTAGAGCATAACCTACTCATGTGTAGATGCCTAACCTATATGGTTATATTCTTCCCTATTTATCAAAATAATGCCTAACCTATATGGTTAGATGTTTTCCATTTAACAAAGGAATGCCTAACCTGTAAGGTTAGATGCTTGCCCATTTGGCAAAGGATATTCGATAGGATAAAGTATACTTAAGTTATATTCATAAACTAACATTAATTAAATTAAAAAAAAAAAAAATGTTTTAGGATAGGTTATTCTCTACAATTATCAACCCTTCCTTTGGTGCATCCTTCACTATGAGCACAAGAACACATGTTCTCTCTTTAGGGTTCTTCTTATGCTCCCTTGTCTTTGTTCAAACTAGTGCTAAACTTTCCACACTTTCATGCATTTTTTCTAGCTCATGTGGAATGGTATCCACTTTTCCTCCACTCATTTCACTCCACTAAAACTAAAGTTATTCTTGGTTTTTCTCCTTTATTGTTGCTTTAATGAAATAACCTTCTTTTCCTTTGCTTCTCATGCATCTTCTTTATGCAACCTTTTCCTCAATGACTTCTAAGATCAACCTTAGCTCTCACACTTTCATTCTAATCTTCACATTGCTCCCATGTTAGTTCCTTCTATGCATCACCTTTCATGGCAACACTTTCTTCTTTTTGGATCTAATATTTGAAGGTTATCTTCAATGGCTTTTCAGTCTTCTCTTTTATTTGAGATGGCCTTCTTAGTGCACCTCTTGGTTCTATAGTTTAGAAATTATCTATTGCCAAATTTTTACCCTCTTATTGATTTCTTTATTCCTCTTTTTTCACTCACATTTCTCTATGTGCTTAGACTGATAACATCCTTTTCCTTCTATGTAATGAAAATTGCACTCTTTTGTGTGGAATCAGGTTGATTTTGGCTAATTCCTCTTGGTAGCTCATCCATGTCATGTACAAACAATGTCTTATTTTTTTAACTACATGTCAATTCTTCTCCTCTCCTCATGCATCTTTAGATGCCTTTTGTGGAGTTATTCCCTCTTTCCCTTCCCTTTGCATGTGTCTCCATGACATAATGATCTATTATCTTTATGACAACTTAGGTTCCACTACAAGTTGCTACCTTTTTCTCTTCTTCCCCTAATGATTTAGGCAATTTGTTTCCACAAATAGACTTGTGCACTTTTGGCTCTCAATATCTATGCCTTTGGAAGGAAACATCTCTTTTGCATTGTTATTGTGCTTGAATTTCACCTTTGCAACTTCTCTTTCACTTTCCTCATCCATTGACACAATGTTGTTTGCATTGGCACTCAATCTCTCTTCAGTTGGTGCTTACACCAATACCTCTATTTCCTTTGGTGCACTTTTATATGCATGCACCTCACTCTTATTTGTCCTTCACTCAACAAATCCTAGTTGATATCTAGGCAAATTGTTTCCCTCTATAACATTTCTCACTATTTCTTATTTGGGCACTTCCTTTGGGAAATTTCTCCTAGTTAAAGGTCCTTTAGAGCCTCTCCTTCCTTAGGATCATTTTTCTTTATATCTAGGGTTAAAGGTTATCTTATAACCATCACACACCGTTGCATATGGATAATTACCCCAGCATTACTCTAGTTGTTTTGAACCAATCCTTTTCTTTATAGGGATCTAGTGTTTGCAATACTTCCTTCAATGCATCCTCCACTTCAAGAACAATAACACTTGTTCTCACTTAAGAGTTCTTATTTTTCACCCTTATCTCTGTGGAGGCTGCTCTTATACCTTGTGCACCTTCTTGTGATCTCCTTTGGTCTTGTGGAATGATATACATAAATTACTCTAATATCCCTCTCTATCATTGTTATTGTGCTACAATCCATTACTTTATGGGGATATAGGGTTCCCAACCCTTCCTTTGGCATATCTTCCACTATGAGCACAAAAACACTTGTGCTCTCTTTAGGGTTCTTCTTATATGACCTTGTCTTTGTGTAGATTGGTGCTATACCTTCCACACCTTCATGTACTCATGATGGCTCATGTAGAATGATACCTAGTTTTCCTTCACTCTTTTCACTCTAATAGAACTAGTTTTATTCTAGTTTCGCTCCTCTATTTTTATTTCCATGAAATAGCCTTCTTTTCCTCTACTTCTTATGCATGTTGTTTATGTATCCTTCTCCTCAATTCCTTCCAAGATCAGCATTAGCTCCCACTCTTTCATCTTCTTAAAGGGATCTTTCTAACCTCCACATTGTTCCCATGTTGGCTCCTCCCGTGCATCACCTTTCATGGTAACACTTTCTTATTTTATTTGAGAGTGAGGATTTGAAGGTTACCTTCAATGGATTTCAAGTCTTATCCTCCATTTGAGATGGCCTTTTGGGTGAACTACATGGTTCAATTTTCACCCTTTTATTGATTTTCTTCTTCCTCTTTTTTCATGCACTTCACTTTATGTGCTTGGACTGATATCACCTTCAATAATTATTCCTAGTTAGTTTTAAGGTGATGGCCTCCTACCTTGCTCACAATTAGTACTGACTCATTTTACTTTCATGCAATGAAAATGGCACACCTTTAATTAGCATCAGGTTGATTTTGGCTAATTCCTATCAGTAGCTCATCCATGTCATGTGAAAATAATGTCCTATTTTTATTAACTTCATGTACACTCCTCTCCTCATGTATATGCAGATGCTTTTTTGGATTTATGCCCTCTTTTCCTTCCCTTTGCATGTATCTCCATGGCTCAATGCTCTTTTATCTTTATGACAACTTAGGTTCCACTACAAGTTGTCTTTCTCTTCTTCCCCTAATGATTTAGGAAAATTTTTATCACAAATAGACTTATGCTCTTTTACCTCTCTATATCTGTGCTTTTTAAAGGAAACTTCTCTTTTGCATGGCTGTTGTGCTTGAGTTTCACCCATGTAATTTATCCTTCACCTTCTTCATCTATTGACACAATGTTGTTTACATTGGCACTTAATCTCTATATTTCTTTTGTCACACTTTTAGACCCATATGCCTCATTCTTATTTATATTTCACTCAAAAACTTCCAATTGATCTCATGGCAAGTCTTCTCTTTCTATAGCATCTCTCATTATTTCTTCTTTGTGTGCTTCCTTCAAGGAAGTTTCTCCTGGCTAAAGGTCCTTTAGAGCCTCTCCTTCCTTAGGAATGTTTCTCTTTACATCTGGGGCTAAAGGTTATCTTCTATCCATCACACACCCCTATATATTGACAATTTCTCCAACATTAATCTATGTTATTATTGTTTTTGTGAACTAATCCTTTGCTTTATGGGGATCTAGTGTTCTCAACCCTGCTTTCAATGCATCCTCCACTTCAAGAATAATAACACTTGTGCTCTATTATTAAGGTTTCTTCTTTTGATCCTTTATCTCTATGTATACTACTCTTACACCTTATGCCCCTTCTTGTGCTCTTACTAGCTCTTGTGGAATGATATCCATTATTCTAACATCCCTCTTTATCATTTTCATTGTACTACAATCCATTTTTTTATGGGCATATAGGGTTCTCAACCCTTCCTTTGGTGCATCCTACACTGTGAGCATAAGAACACCTATGCTCTATTTAGGGTTCTTATGTGTCCCTATCTTTGTACAGACTAGTGCAATACCTTTCACTCCTTCATTCACTCTTACTGGCTTATGTGGAATGATATCCACTTTTCCTTAACTCATTTCAATACACTATAACTGGGTTTATTCTTAGTTTTACTCCTCCATTATTGCTTCCATGAAATAACCTTCTTTTCCTCTACTTCTTATGCATCTTCTTTATGAAACCTTCTCCTTAATGCCTTATGAGATCAACATTAGCTCCCACTCTTTCATTTTCTCATAGGGCTCTTTCTGACCTCCACATTGCTCCCATGTTGGATCCTCCTATGCATCACCTTTCATGGAAACACATTCTTTGCTTTGGTAGTGAGGCTTTGAAGGTTACCTTCAACAAATTTTGAGTCTTTTACATTTGAAATGGCCTTTTAAGTGCACTACTTGGTTCTATAGTTTGGAAACTATCTATTGCCAAATTTTCACCCTCTTATTACTTTTATTCTTCCTCTTTTGTCATGCACTTCACTCTATATGCTTGGACATATATCCCCTTCAAGAATTTTTCCTTCCTTGATATCCTCCTAACTTAATACCAATTGATAGTGAATTCTTTTCCTTCAGTGCAATGAAAATTGTACTCATTTGATTGACATCAAGATGATTTTGGCTAATTCGTCTTGGTAGCTCATACATGTCATGTGAAAATAAAGTCTTGTGTTTTTTAGCTACATGTAAACTCTTCTCCTCTCCTCATGCATCTTTAGATTCCCTTTGTGGAGTTATGCCCACTTTTCCTTCCATTTGTGTGTCTCTCCATGCCACAATACTCTATTGTGTTTATGACAACTTAGGTTCCACAACAAGTTGCTACCTCTTTCTCTTTTTCCTCTAATGCTTTAGGAAAATGTATACAACAAATATACTTTTACTCTTTTTCCCCTCTATGTCTATGCCTTTCAAAGGACACCTCTCTTTTGCATGGTTTTTATGCTTGAATTTCACCTCTGCAACTTCTCTTTTGCCTTCCTCATCCATTGACACTATGTTTTTTGCATTTTTGCTTAATATCTCTTGAGTTGGAGCTTGCACCAGTGCCTCTAATTAATTTGGCACACTTTTAGAACCATGTACCTTAATCTTATTTATGGTTCACTCAATAACTCCTAATTGATTTCCAGGCAAATATTCTCCTTCTACAACATCTCTCATTTTTTCTTCTTTGGGTGCTTTCTTTAGGGAAGTTTCTCCTAGTCCAAGGTCCTTTAGAGCCTCTCCTTCCTCAAGCTCATTTTACTTTGCATCTGGGACTAAATATTATGTTCTCTCCATCACACACTACTAGATATGTACAATTACTCTAGCAATACTCTATGTTGTTATTCTGAACTAGTCCTTTACTTTATGAGGATCTAGTGTTTTCATCCCTTCCTTTGGTGCATCTTTATCTTTATGCAGTCTACCCATACACCTTGTGCACATTCTTGCACTCACACTATCTCCTATGGGATGATATCCACAATTTCTCTAACATCCCTATCTATCATTATTTTTGTGCTAAAATCCATTACTTTATGGGGATATAGGTTTCTAAACCCTTCCTTTGACATAACCTCCACTATGATCACAAAAACACATGTGCTATCTTTAAGGTTCTTCTTATGTGCTCTTATCTTTATGTAAAATGGTGTTATACCTTCCACACCTTTATGAAATCTTACTTGCTCATGTGAAATTATATCCACTTTTCCTTCACTCATTTCACTCCACTACAACTAGGTTTATTCTTGGTTTTGCTCCTCTATTGTTGCTTCCATGAAATAACCTTATTTTCCTCTACTTCTTATGCATCTTCTTTATGTAGTGTTATCCTAAAAGCCTTCTGAGATTAGCATTAGCTCCCACTCTTTCATATTCTCAAAGGGATCTTTTTGACCTCTGCATTACTCCCATGTTGGCATCTCCTACCCATTTCCTTTCATGAAAACACATACTTCTTTACTTTGGGAACTAGGATTTAAAGGTTACCTTCAATGCCTTTTGAGTCTTCTCCTCCATTTGGGATGGCCTTCTAGGTGAACTAATTGGTTCTATAGTTTGGAAATTATTATCTACCAAATTTTCACCCTCTCATTTCTTTTCTTCTTCCTCTTTCATTAGGATCATTTTTGTATGTGCTTGGACTGATATCCCCTTCAAGCATTGTTCCTAGTTAGTTTTAAGTTGATGGCCTCTTTCCTTTCTCCCAAATGGTAGTGACTCTTTTTCCTTTTGTGGAATTAAAATTGCACTCCTTTGATTGGCATTAGGTTGATTTTGGCTAATTTTTTTCGGTAGCTCATCCATGTTGTGTGAAAACAATGTCTTATTTTTGTTAGCTACATGTCAATTTTTCTCCTCTCTTCATGCATTTTCATGTCTTTTATTTATTTATGCCCACTTTTCATTCCCTTTGTGTGTCGATCCATGGTGCAATACTCTATTATCTTTATGACAACTTAGGTTCCACTATAAGTTGCTACCTATTTTTCTTCTTCCCCTAATTCTTTAGGAAAATTTTTACAACAAATAAACTTGAACTCTTTTGCCTCTCTATGTCTTTGCCTTTCGAAGGACACATCTCTTTTGCATGGATATTGTGCTTGAATTTCACCCATGTAATTTCTCCTTCACCTTCCTCATCCATTGACACAATGTTGTTTGTAGTGGTGCTCAATCTCTCTTTAGTTGGTTCTTGCACTGATGCTTCTATTTACTTTATCTCACATTTGGAACCATGTGCCTCACTTTTAGTTATGCTTCACTTAACAACTCCCAATTTATCTTTAGGTAACTCTTCTCCTTCTACAACATCTCTTGATATTTATTCTTTGGGTGCTTCCTTCAAGGAAGTTTCTCCTAGTCAAAGGTCCTTTAGAGCCTCTCCTTCCTCAGTGTCATTTTGCTTTGCATCCAATACTAAAGGTTATCTTCTATCTCTCACACACCGTTGCATATGGATAATTACCCAAACATTACTCTATGTTGTTATTATTGTGAATCAATCCTTTACTTGATGGGGATCTAGTGTTCTCAACCCATCCTTTGGTGCATACCCCACTTGAGCATATTTAACACTTGTGATTTTTTAAGGGTTCTTTTTATGTGTCCTTATCTTTGGGAAATTTTCTCCTACATCTTTATGAATCTTCTTGTGCTCTTTCTAGCTCTTATGGAATGATATCCACAACTGCTCTAACATCCCTCTCTATCATTGTTGTTGCGTGATAATCCATTATGTTATGGGGATATAGGGTTCTCAACCTTTCCTTTGGCACATCCTCCACTATGAGCATAAGAACACCTATTCTCTCTTTAGGGTTCTTCTTATGTGCCCCTATCTTTGTGTAGACTGAGGATATACCTTCCACACTTTCATGCACTCTTGATAACTCATGTGGAATGATATCTAGTTTTCCTTCGCTCATTTCACTCCACTACAACTAGGTTTATTCCTAGTTTTGCTCCTCTATTTTTACTTATATGAAATAACCTTCTTTTCCTCTGATTCTTATGCATCTTCTTTATAAACTTTCTCCTCAATGCCTTCCAAGTTCAGCATTATCTCCCACTCTTTAATCTTCTCAAAGGT
This sequence comes from Torreya grandis, assembly GCA_037957365.1. Taxonomy (NCBI): domain Eukaryota; kingdom Viridiplantae; phylum Streptophyta; class Pinopsida; order Cupressales; family Taxaceae; genus Torreya; species Torreya grandis. The sequence continues at coordinate 5,409,825 of JARHVA010000051.1, read as the reverse complement.
CTCTTTCTAACCTCTGTATTGCTCCCATGTTAGATCCTCTTATACATTACATTCCATGGTAACACGTTCTTATTTAATTTGGGAGTGAGGCTTTAAAGGTTACGTTTAATGAATTTTGAGTCTTCTCTTCCATTTGAGATGGCCTTCTAGGTGCACTACTTGGTTTTGTAGTTTGTCAATTATCTGTTGCCAAATTTTTGTCATCTTATTACTCTTCTTTTTCCTCTTTTGTCATGTACTTCACTCTTTGTGCTTGGACTGATATCTACTTTAAGCATTGTTCATAGTTAGTTTTCAGTTGATGGACTCCTTCCTTGCTTCAAATTAGTAGTGACTCATTTTCTTTCCATGGAATGAAAATTGCAGTCCTTTGATTGGCATTGGGTTGATTTTGGCTAATTTATTTTGGTAGCTCATCCATGTTGTGTGAAAATAATGTCTTTTTTTTTAACTACATGTTGACTCTTCTCCTCTCCTCATGCATATTTAGATGCCTTTTATGGAGTTATACCCACTTTTCCTTCCATTTGTGTGTCTCTCCATGGTGCAATGCTTTATTATCTCTATGACTACTTAGGTTCCACTTCAAGTTACTACCTATTTCTCTTCTTCCCTTGATGTTTTACGAAAATTTATACCATAAATAAAATTTTTCTCTTTTTCCTCTCTATGTCTTTTCCTTTTGAATGACACATCTCTTTTTCATGGTTGTGCTTGAATTTCACCCGTGTAACTTCTCTTTCACCATCTTCATCCATTGACACAATGTTGTTTGCATTGGTGCTCAATCTCTCTTCAGTTGGTGCTTACAACAACACCTCTATTTCCTTTGGAAAACATTTAGACCCATGCACCTCACTCTTATTTATACTTCACTCAAAAACTCCTAGTTGATCTCTAGGAAAATCCTCTCCTTCTATAACATCTCTCATTATTTCTTCTTTGGGTGCTTCCTTCATGGAATTTTCTCCTATTTGAAGGTCGTTTAGAGCCTCTCCTTCCTTAGGCTCATTTTTTTTTTGCATCCATGGCTAAAACTTATCTTCTATCCATCACACATAACTACATATGGATAATTGCTCTAGAATTACTCTATGTTGTTATTGTGAACCAATCCTTTGCTTAATGGGGATCTAGTGTTCTTAACCCTTCCTTCAGTACATCATCCACTTTGAGCATAATAACACTTGTGATCTCTTAACTTCTCTTCTTGTGCACCCTTATCTTTGTGCAGGCTACTCCTACACCTTGTGCACCTTATTTTACTCTCATTGGCTCTTGTGGGATGATATCCATAATTTCTCTAACATCCCTCTCTATCATTGTTGTTGTGCTAAAATATATTAATTTATGGGGATATAGGGTTATCAACCCTTCCTTTGGTGCATCCTTCACTATGAGTACAAGAACACTTGTGCTCTCTTTAGGGTTCTTATGTGCGCTTATCATTTTTTAGACTGGTGTTATACCTTCCACACCTTCATGTATTTTTGCTAACTTATGTTAAATGATATCCTCTTTTCCTTCACTCATTTTACTCTACTAAAACAAGGTTTATTCTTGGTTTTGCTCTTTTATTGTTACTTCCATGAAATAACCTTTTTTTCCTTTACTTCTTGTGCATCTTCTTTATGCAGCCTTCACCTCAATGCCTTCTGAGATCAGCATTAGCTCCCACTCTTTCATCTTCTTAAATATCTCTTTTTGACCTCTACATTTCTCCCATGTTAGCTCCTCTTGTGCATTGCCTTTCATGGAAACACTTTCTTCTTTTGGGAGCTAGGCTTTAAAGGTTGCATTCAATGGATTTCAAGTCTTCTCTTCTATTTGAGCTGGCCTTCTCGATGTACCTCTTGGTTCTATGCTTTATAAATTATCTGTTGCCAAATTTTTACCCTCTTATTGATTTTATTCTTCCTCTTTTGTCATGCACTTTGCTCTATGTGCTTGGAATGATATCCTCTTCAAGTGTTCTTCTTAGTTTTAAGTTGATGGATTTTTTCCTTGCTTTAAATCATTAGTGACTCCTTTTCCTTTTGTGTAATGAAAATTCCACTTTTTTTATTGACGTCGGGTTGATTTTGGCTAATTCCTCTCAGTAGATCATCTATGTCATGTACAAACAACATCTTGTTTTTGTTAGCTAAATGTTGACTCTTCTCCTCTCATTCACCTTCAGATGTCTTTTATGGAGTTATTCCCACTTTTCCTTCCCTTTGTGTGTCTCTCCATGGCATAATGCTCTATTGTCTTTATAACAACTTAGGTTCCACTACAAGTTGCTACCTTTTTCTCTTCTTCTCCTAATGCTTTAGGTAAATTTTTGCCACAAATAGACTCTTACTTTTTCTTCTTAATATATGTGCCTTTAGAAGGAAACATCTCTTTTTCTTGGCTGTTGTGCTTGAATTTCACTTGTGCAACTTCTCTTTCACCTTCCTCATTCATTAACACAATGTTGTTTACATTGGTGCTCAATCTCTCTTCAGCTGGTGCTTGCACCAATGCCTCTATTTCCTTTGGCACACTTTTAGACCCATGCACCTCACTCTTGTTTTTGCTTCACTCAACAACTCCTAGTTGATCTCTAGGAAAATCTTTTCCTTTTGCAACATCTCTCACTATTTATTCTTTGGGTGCTTATTTTAGGGAAGTTTTTCCTGGTCAAAATTCCTTTAGAGCCTTTCCTTCCTCTAGCTTAATTTTATTTATATACAGAGTTGAAGGTTATATCTATCCATCACACACCATTGTATATGGATAATTACTCTAGCATTACTCTATGTTATTATTGTGAAATAATCCTTTGCTTTATGGGGATCTAGTATTCACAACATTTCCTTCAATGCATCCTCTACTTCAATCACAATAACACTTATGCTTACTTAAGGGTTATTCTTGTGTGCCATTATCTTTGTGGAGGTTGCTCCTACACCTTGTGCACATTTTTGTGCTCTTGATATATCTTGAGGAATGATATCCATAATTACTGTAACATCCCTCTCTATCATTATTCTTATTCTAAAATCCATTACTTTATAGGGATATAGGGTTCTCAACCCTTAATTTGGTGCATCCTCCACTGTGAGCATAAGAACACCTGTGCTCTCTTCAAGGTTTTTCTTATATGCCCCTATCTTTGCACCACAAAAATACTTTCTCTTTTTTGCCTCTCTTTATCTTTACCTTTCAAAGGACACATCTCTTTTACATGGTTTTTGTGTTTGGATTTCACTCATGCAACTTCTCTTTCACCTTCCTCATCCATTGACATAATGTTGTTTTTGGCACTCAATCTCTTTTCACTTTGTGCTTGTACCAATGCCTTTATTTCCTTTGGTGCACTTTTAAATGCATGTGCCTCAATCTTATTTATGCTTCACTCAACAACTCCCATTTGATCTCTAGGTAACTCTTCTCCTTTTACAAAATCTCTCATTATTTATTCTTTGGGGGCTTCCTTACAAGGAATTTTCTCCTGGTTGAAGGTCCTTTAGAGCCTCTCCTCCCTCAGGCTCATTTTTATTTGTATATAGGGATAAATATCTTCTATCCATCACATACCATGGCATATGGATAATTGTTCCAACATTAGTCTATGTTGTTTTTGTTGTGAACTAATATTTTGCTTTATGGGGATCTTGTGTTCTCGATAATTTGTTTGGTGCATCCTCCACTTTGAGCATAATAACACTTTTGCTCTTTTAAGGGTTCTTCTTTTGTGCCCTTATCTCTATGCATGTTGTTCCTACACCTTATGCACCTTCATGCACTCTTACTAGCTCTTATGGAATGATATACATAATTTCTATAACATCCCTCTCTATCATTGTTATTTTGCATCAATCTATTACTTTATAGGGATATAGGGTTCTCAACCCTTCCTTTGGCACATCCTCCACTGTGAGCACAGGAACACATGTGCTCTCTTTAGGGTTCTTTTGATATGATAATGTCTTTATGTATACTGGTGATATACCTTTGACACCTTCATGTACTCTTGATGACTCATATGGAATGTTATCCACTTTTCCTTCACTCTTTTCACTCCACTAGAACTAATTTTATTCTTGATTTCACTCCTCTATTATTGTTTCCATGAAATAACCTTATTTTTCTCTACTTCTTATGCATCTTCTTTATGTATCCTTCTCCTCAATGCCTTCTGAGATCAACATTATCTCCCACTCTTTCATCTTCTCAAAGGGCTCTTTTTGACCTCCACATTATTCCCATGTTGGCTCCTCCTGTGCATCACCTTTCATGGTAACACTTTCATCTTCTCTTTGGGAATGAGGATTTTAAGGTTACCTTCAATGGATTTTTAGTCTTCTCCTCCATTTGAGATGGCCTTTTAGGTGCACTACTTGGTTCTGTAGTTTGGAAATTATATGTTGCCAAATTTTTACCCTATTATTACTTTTCTTCTTCCTCTTTTGTCATCTACTTTACTTTGTGTGCTTGGACTGATATCCCCTTCAAGCATTGTTCCTAATTAGTTTTAAGGTGATGACCTATTTCCTTTCTCCCAATTGGTAGTGAATCCTTTTCCTTCCTTGTAATGAAAATGGCATACCTTTGATTGGCATCAAGTTGATTTTGGCTAATTCCTCTCAATAGCTCATGCATGTTGTGTGCAAATAATGTCCTATTTTTATTAACTACATGTAGACTCTTCTCCTCTCCTCATGCATCTTCAAATGCCTTTTTTGGAGTTATGCCCACTTTTCCTTTCCTTTGCCTATCTCTCCATGGTGAAATGCTCTATTATATTTATGATAACTTAGGTTCCACCGCAAGTTGCTACCTCTTTCTATTCTTCCCCTAATGCTTTAGGCAAATTTTTACCACAAATATACTTGCACTCTTTTGCCTCTCTATGTCTATGCCTTTTGAAGGACACATCTCTTTTACATGAATATTGTGCTTGAATTTCAATTGTGAAACTTATCTTTCACCTTCCTCATCTATTGACATAATGTTATTTGCATTGGTACTGAATCTCTCTTTAGTTGGTGTTTGCATCAATGCCTCTATTTCCTTTGGTGCACTTTTAGACCCTCACACCTCACTCTTATTTATGTTTCACTCAACACCTCCCAGTTGATCTCTAGGCAACTCTTCTCCATCTGCAACATCTCTAGTTGTTTCTTTTTTCAGTTATTCCTTTAAGGAAGTTTCTCCTGGTCGAAGGTCCTTTAGAGCCTCTCCTTCTTTAGGCTTGTTTTTATTTACATAAAGGAATAAAGGTTATATTTTATCCATCACACACCACTGCATATGGATTATTTCTCGAAAATTACTCTATGTTATTATTGTGAACCATTCCTTTGCTTTATGGGGATCTAGTGTTCTCAACCCTTCCTTTGGTGCATCCTTCAATTCGAGCACAATAAAACTTGTGGTCTCTTAAGGTTTCTTGTTATTTGACCTTATCTCTATGCAGGTTACTCCTACACCCTTTGCACCTTCTTTCACTTTTGTTGGCTCGTGTGTAATGATATCCATAATTATTGTAACATCCCTTGTTATCATTGTTATTGTGATACAATCCATTACTTTATGGGAATCTAGGATTCTCAAACCTTCTTTTGGTGCATCCTCCACTGTGAAAATAAGAACACATATGTTCTCTTTAGGTTTCTTATGTGCCCCTATCTTTGTGTAGACTAGTTCTATAACTTTCACTCCATGCACTCTTTTTCGCTCATGAGTAATGATATCCACTTTTCCTTAACTCATTTCACTGCACTAAAAATAGGTTTATTCTTGGTTTCACTCCTCTATTTTTGATTCCATGAAATATCCTTCTTTTCCTCTATGTTTTATTCATCTTCTTTATGCAACATCTCCTTAATGCCTTTCGAGATCAGCGTTACCTCCCACTCTTTCATCTTTTCAAAGGGCTCTTTCTGACCTCCACATTACTCCCATGTTGGTTCCTCCTATGGATTGAGGCTTTGAAGGTCACCTTCAATGGATTTCAAGTCTTCTCCATTTGAGATTGCCTTCTAGGTGCACTACTTGGTTGTGTAGTTTGGAAATTATTTGTTGCCAAATTTTTATCTCGTTATTGCTTTTCTTCTTCATCTTTTGTCATGCACTTTGTTATGTATGTTTGGACTGATATCCCCTTCAAGTATTGTTCCTAGTTAGTTCTAAGATGATGGCTTCCTACCTTTATCCCAATTGGTAGTGAATCTTTTTCATTTTGTGTAATGAAAATTTCACTTCTTTGATTAGCATAAAGAGGATTTTGGATAATTCCTCTCGGTAGCTCATCTATGTCATGTGAAAATAATGTCTTTTTTTTGTTAGCTACTTCTAGACTCTTCTCCTCTCCTCATGCATCTTATAATGTCTTTTATGGATTTATTCATATTATAATGTCTTTAATGGATTTATGCATCTTATAAAATCATGCTCTTGTGTCCCTCTATGTTTGTGCCTTTTGAAGGACACATCTCTTTTGCATGGTTGTGCTTGAATTTCACTTGTGCAACTTATCTTTTGCCTTCTTCATCCATTGACACAATGTTTTTTGCATTTTTTCTTAATCTCTCTTGAGTTGGATCTTACACCAATGCCTCTAATTCCTTTGGTGCACTTTTGGCCCCATGTGCCTCATTTTACTTATGCTTTACTCAATAACTCCAGTTGATCTCTAGTCATCTCTTTTCATTCTACAAAATCTCTCACCTTTTCTTTTTTGGGTGCTTCATTAATGGAAGTTTCTCCTAGTTGAAGGTCCTTTAGAGCCTCTCCATCCTCAATCCTATTTTTATTTGCATCAAGGGATAACGTTTATGTTCTCTCCATCACACACACTAAATATGGACAATTTCTCTATCATTACTCTATGTTATTATTGTTGTGAACTAGTCATTTACTTTTTGGGGATCTAGTGTTCTCAACCCTTTGGTGCATCCTCCACTTCGAGCACAATAACACTTGTGCTATCTTAATTGTTTTTATATGCCCTTATCTTTGTGCAGGATGCTTATTCATGTGGAATGATATCCACTTTTCCTTCACTCATTTCACTCCACTACAACTAGGTTTATTCTTGGTTTCACTCCTCTATTGTTACTTCCATGAAATAACCTTATATTCCTCTACTTTTTATGCATATTCTTTATACTACCTTTTCTTGAATGCCTTTTGATATCAACATTCACTCCCACTCTTTCATCTTCTCAAAGGGCTCATTTTGACCTCTACATTGCTCCCATGTTGGCGTCTCCTGCACATCATCTTTCATGGCAACACATACTTCTTTAATTTGTGAATGAGACTTTGAAGGTTGCCTTCAATGAATTTTGATTCTTCTCCTCCATTTGAGATGGCCTTCTGGGTGCACTACTTGGTTTTATAGTTTGGAAATTATCTATTAACAAATTTTCACCCTCTCATTATTTTCTTGTTTTGTCATGCACTTCACTCTATGTACTTAGACTAATATCCCCTTCAAGCATTATTCTTATTTTGTTTTAAGCTGATGGCCTCCTACCTTGCTCCCAATTGGTAGTGACTCCTTTCCTTCCATGGAATGAAAATTACACTCCTTTGATTGGCATTGGTTTGATTTTTGCTAATCACTTTTGGTAACTCATCCATGTTGTGTGTAAATAATGTCTTGTTTTTATTAGCTACATGTCAACTCTTCTCCTCTCCTCATGCATATTCAAATGCCTTTAGTGGAGTTATGCCCACTTTTCCTTCCCTTTTCATGTCTCTCCATGGTGTAATGCTCTATTATCTTTATGAAAACTTAGGTTCCACTACAAGTTGTTACCTATTTCTTTTCTTCCCCTAATACTTTAGGCAAATTTTTGCCACAAATAAACTTGTGCTCTTTTTCCTCTCTTTGTCTTTGCCTTTTAAAGGACACATCTATTTTGCATGGTTGTTGTGCTTGAATTTCACCTATGTAACTTCTCTTTTGCCTTCCTCATTCATTGACATAATACTTTTTGTGGTGGCACTCAATCTCTCCTCAGTTGGTGTTTGCACCAGTGCCTCTATTTCCTTTGGCACACTTTTAGACCCATGTAACTCACTCTTATTTATGCTTCACTCAACAACTCCTATTTGATCTTTAGGAAACTCTTCTACTTCTGCAACATTTCTTGCTATTTATTTTTTGGGTGTTTCCTTCATTGAAGTTTCTCCTAGTCGAAGGTCCTTTAGAGACTCTCCTTCCTCAGGCTCATTTTGATTTACACCCATTGTTAAAGGTTATCTTCTATCTCTCACACAGCACTGCATATAGATAATTAATCCAACATTAGTCTATGTTGTTATTTTTGTGAACCAATCCTTTGCTTGATGGAGATATAATGTTCTCAACCCATCCTTCGGTGTATCCCCCACTGGAGCACAATAACACTTGTGCTCTCTTAAGGGTTCCTTTTGTGTGTCCTTATCTTTATGTAAGCTACTCCTACATCTTGTACACCTTCTTTAACTCTTATTGGATCTTATGGAATGATATCCAAAACTTCTCTAACATCCCTCTCTATATGTTTTTTTTGTGCTACAATCCATTACTTTATGGGGATATAGGGTTCTCAGCCCTTCCTTTGGCACATCCTCCACTATGAGTAGAAGAGCACCTATGTTCTCTTTAGGGTTCTTCTTATGTGCCCCTATCTTTGTGCATAGTGGGGTTATACCTTCCATACCTTCATGCACTCTTGTTGTCTCATGCGGAATGATATCCAGTTTTACTTCACTCATTTCACTTTTTCTAAAATTGAGTTTATTTCTAGTTTCACTCCTCTATTATTGTTTAAATGAAATAAACTTATTTTCCTCTACTTCTTATGCATCTTATTTATGAAACCTTCTCCTTAATTCCTTCTGATATCAACATTAGCTCCCACTCTTTCATCTTCTCAAAGGGCTCTTTCTAACCTCTGCATTACTCCCATGTTGGCTCCTCCTATGCATCGCATTTCATGGCAACACTTTCTTATTTACTTTGGGAGTGAGGATTTAAAGGTTACCTTCAATGTATTTTGAGTCTTCTCCTCCATTTGATATGGCCTTCTAGGTGCACTACTTAGTTCTATAGTTTGGAAATTATCTATTGCAAAATTTTCCCTCTTTTATTGATTTTCTTCTTCCTCTTTTGTCATGCACTTTGCTCTATGTGCTTGGACTAATATCTGCTTCAAGCATTCTTTATAGTTAGTTTTAATTTGATGGCCTTATGCCTTGCTTTGAATTTATAGTTACTCTTTTTCCTTCTGATTAATGAAAATTTTACTCTTTTGATTGGCATCAGGGTGATTTTGGCTCATTCCTCTTGATAGCTCATCCATGTCATGTGTAAACAATGTTTTATTTTTCTAGCTACATGTCAAATCTTCTCCTCTCCTCATGCCTTTTCAGATGTCTTTTGTGGAGTTATGCCCACTTTTCCTTCCCTTTGGGTATCTCTTCATAGTACAATGCTCTATTTTCTTTATGATAACTTAGGTTCCACTACAAGTTTTTTCCTCTTTCTCTTCTTCCCCTAATTCTTTAGGCAAATTTTTGCCACAAATAAACTTACACTCTTTTACCTATCTATATTTGTGCCTTTGGAAGGAAATATCTCTTTTGCATGGTTGTTGTGATTGAATTTCACCCATGCAACATCTATTTCACCTTCCTCATCCATTGACATAATGTTGTTTGCATTAGCACTTAATCTCTCTTCAGTTGGTGCTTGAACCAATGCCTCTTTTTCCTTTGGTGTACTTTTGGACCCATGCACCTCAATATTATTTATGCTTCACTCAACAACTCCTAGTTGATCTCTATGCAACTCTTTTCCTTCTGCAACATCTCTCATTATTTCTTCTCTGAGTGCTTCCTTTAGAAAAATTTCTCCTAGTCGAAGGTCCTTTAGATCCTCTCCTTCTTCAGGCTCATTTTACTTTCTATCCAGGGCTATAGGTTATCTTCAATCCATTACATACTATTTCATATGGATAAATGTTCTAACATTACTCTATATTGATGTTGTGAACCAATCCTTTGCTTTATGGGGATCTAGTGTTCATAACACTTTCTTCTGTGCATCTTCCATTTCGATCATAATAACACTTGAGATCACTTAAGGGTTCTTATTATGCACCCTTATCTCTATGGAGGCTACTCATACACCTTGTGCACCTTATTTCACTCTTGCTGACTCTTGTGGATTGATATCCATGATTGTTCTAACATCCCTTTCTATCATTTTTATTGTGCTACAATCCATTAATTTATGGGGATATAAGTTTCTCAACCTTTCCTTTGGTGCATCCTTCATTTTGAACATAAGAACACCTATGCTCTCTTTAAGGTTCTTCTTATATGTCCCTATCTTTGTGCAAACTAATGGTATACCTTCCACACCTTCATGTACTCTTGATGCCTCATTTGGAATGATATCCACTTTTCCTTCACTCTTTTCACTCCACTACAATTGGTTTTATTCTCAATTTCACTCGTATATCATTATTTCTATGAAATATCCTTCTTTTCCTCTACTTTTTATGCATCTTCTTTATGCATTATTCTCAATCCCTTCTGAGATCAGCATTGGCTCCCACTCTTTCATCTTCTTGAAGGGATCTTTTTGACCTCCACATTGTTCCCATGTTGGTTCTTCTTGTGCATCACCTTTCATGACAACACTTTCTTCTTTTCTTTGGGAGTGAGGATTTGAAGGTTACCTTCAATGGCTTTCAAGCCTTCTCCTTCATTTGAGATGGTCTTCTAGGTGCACTACTTGGTTATGTAGCTTATAAATTATATGTTACAAAATTTTCACCCTCTTATTGCTTGGTTTTGTTGCACACTTTTCTCTATATGCTTGGAATGATATCCCCTTCAATCATTGTTCTTAGTTAGTTTTAAGGTGATGGCCTCTTGCCTGGATCCCAATTAGTATTGACTCATTTTACTTTTGTGTAATGAAAATTGCATACCTTTGATTAGCATCGGGCTATTTTTTGCTAATTTCTCTTGATAGATCATCCATGTCATGTGCAAATAATGTCTTATTTTTTTTAGCTACATGTAGACTCTTCTCCTATCCTAATGTATCTTCAAATGCTTTTTGTAGAGTTACACCCACTTTTCCTTCCCTTTCTATGTCTTTCCATGGCACAATGATCTATTCTCTTTATGATAACATAGGTTCCACTACAAGTTGATATCTCTTTCACTTCTTCCCCTAATGTTTTAGGCACAAGTTTGCCATAGATAGACTTATACTCTTTTACCTCTTCTATGTCTGTGCCTTTTGAAAAACACATCTCTTTTACATGGTTGTTGTGCTTTAATTTCACATGTACAACTTATCATTTTCCTTCCTCATCTATTGACACAATGGTGTTTGCATTGGAACTTAATCTCTCTTTAATTAGTGATTGCACCAATGCCTCTATTTACTTTGGTGCACTTTTGGACCCATGTGCCTCACTTTTATTTATGTTTCACTCAACAACTCCCAATTGATCTCTAGGTAACTCTTCTCCTTTTACAACATCTCTCATTATTTGTTCTTTGGGTGTTTACTTGATGAAAGTTTCTCCTGGTCAAAGTTCCTTTAGAGTCTCTCCTTCCTTAGGCTCATTTTTCTTTACATCTGAGGCTAAAGGTTATCTTCTATCCATCACACATTGATACATATGGATAATTACTCTATTGTCTTATAATAACTTTGGTTTCACTAAAAGTTTCTACCTCTTTCTCTTCTTCCCCTAATGCTTTATGCATATTTCTACCACAAATAGACTTGTGCTCTTTTACCCCTTTATGTCTATGTATTTTGAAGGACACATCTCTTTTGCATGCTTGATTTTCACTCATGTAACTCCTCTTTTTCCTTCCTTATCTATTAACACAATGGTGTTTGCATTGGTTGTCAATATATCTTGAGTTGGAGCTTGCATCAACACCTCTAACTCCTTTGGCACACTTTTACATCCATGTGTGTCACTCTTATTATGCTTCACTCAACAACTCCATATTGATCTCTAGGCAACTATTTTCCTTCTACAACATCTCTCACTTTTTCTTCTTTGGGTACTTCCTTCAGGGAAGTTTCTCCTGGTCAAATGTCCTTTAGAGCCTCTCATTCCTCAAGCTCATTTTTTTTGCATCTGGGGCTAAATCTTATGTTATCTCTATCACATACCACTGGATATAGACAATTCAACATTACTCTATGTTGTTATTTTGAACCAATCCTTTGATTTATGGGGATCTAGTGTTCTCAACCCTTCCTTTGGTGCATCCTCCATTTCAATAAAAATAAAACGTGTACTCTCTTAAGGGTTCTTCTTGAGCATCCTTATCTCTATGTAGGCTGCCCCTACACCTTATTCACCTTCTTGCACTTTCACTAGCTCTTGTGGAATGATATCCATAATTGATCTAACATCCTTCTTTATCCTTGTTGGTGTGCTACAATCCATTACTTTAGGGGGTTATAGGGTTCTCAACCCTTCCTTTGGCACAACCTCCACTGTGATCACAAGAACACATGTACTCTCCTTAGGGTTTTTATGTGCCCTTATCTTTGTGCAGGTTGGCTTTATACCTTCCACACCTTCATGCAATCTTGTTGGCTCATTTGGAATGATATCCACTTTTCCTTAACTCATTTCACTCCACTACAACTATATTTATTCTTGGTTTAACTCCTTTATTATTTCTTCCAAGAAATAACATTATTTTCCTCTGCTTCTTATGCATCCTTCTCCTTAATGCCTTTTGATTTCAGTAGTAACTCCCAATCTTTCATCTTCTCAAAGGGATGTTTTTGACCTTCACATTTCTCCCATGTTGTCTCCTCCTTCACATCACCTTTCATGGAAACACTTTCTTCTTTACTTTGGGAGTGAGTCTTTGAAGGTTACCTTTAATGGCTTTCGAGTCTTCTCCTCTATTTGAGATGGATTTTTGGGTGCACTACTTAGTTTTGTAGGTTGGAAATTATCTGTTATCAAATTTTCACCCTCTTATTACTTTTATTCTTCTTCTTTTGTCATGTAATTCACTCTATGTGCTTGGAATTATATTCCCTTCAAGCATTGTTCCTAGTTAGTTTTAAGATGATGACCTCCTACCTTACTCCCAATCGGTAGTGACTCCTTTTCCTTATATGGAATGATAATTCCACTCCTTTGATTAGCATCAAGTTGATTTTGGCTAATTCCTCTCGATAGCTCTTTGTTATGTGCAAACAATGTCTTATTTTTGTTAGCTACATGTCGAATCTTATCCTCTCTTCATGCATCTTTAGATGCCTTTTGTGGAGTTATGCCCACTTTTTCTTCCCTTTGTGTGTCTCTCCATGGTGCAATGCTTGATTGTCTTTATAACAACTTAGGTTCCACTACAAGTTGTTACCTATTTATCTTCTTCCCCTAATGCTTTGGGCAAATTTATGTCACAAATAGACTTGCACTCTTTTGCCTCTCTATATTTATACCTTTGGAAGGAAACATCTCTTTTGCATGGTTTTTATGCTTTAATTTTACCCATGCAACTTCTCTTTCATCTTCCTCATCAATTGACATAATGTTGTTTGCAATGACACTCAAACTCTCTTCAGTTGATGCTTGCACCAATGCCTCTATTTATTTCAACACACTTTTGGACCCATACGCCTCACTATTATTTATGCTTCACTCAACAACTCCTAGTTGATCTCTAGGCAACTCTTCTCCTTTTGCAACATCTCTTACTATTTATTCTTGGGGTGCTTCCTTTAGTGAATTTTGTCCTGGTCAAAGGTCCTTTAGAGCCTCTCCTTCCTCAGGGTAATTTTTCTTTGCATCTAGTGTTAAAGGATATCTTCTATCACTTTCTTCTTTATTTTGGTAGTGAGGCTTTGAAGGTTACCTTCAATAGCTTTTGATTATTCTCCTCTATTTGAGATGGACATCTAGGTGTAATACTTCATCATCTTATTAATTTTATTCTTCCTCTTTTATCACATACTTTACTCTGTGTGCTTGGACTGATATCAACTTCATGTGTTGTTCCTAATTAGTTTTAAAATGATTTCTTTCTACCTTGATTCCAATTAGTACTGACTCCTTTTCCTTCCCTGTAATGAAAATTGCACTCCTTTGATTGGTATCAGGTTGATTTTGGCTAATTCCTTATGGAATCTCATCCATGTTGTGTGCAAATAATGTCTTATTTTTTTAGCTATATGTCAATTCTTTTTATTTCTTCATGCATCTTCATATGCCTTTTATGGATTTATGCCCACTTTTCCATCCCTTTGTGTGTATCTGCATGGTTAAATGCTCTATTGTATTTAGGAAAAATTAGGTTCCACTGTAAGTTGCTACCTCTTTCTCTTCTTCCCCTAATGCTTTAGGCAAATTTCTACCATAATGCTTGAATTACACCTGTACAACTTCTCTTTTGCCTTCCTCATCCATAGACACAATGTTGTTTGCATTGGTACTCAATCTCTATTTAGTTGGTGCTTACACCAAGGCCTTTATTTATTTTGGCACACTTTTAGACCCATGTATCTCACTATTATTTATTCTACATTCAACAACTCTTAGTTGATCTCTAAGAAACTCCTTTCCTTTTGTAACATCTCTCATTGTTTCTTCTTTGGGTGCTTCCTTTAGGGAATTTACACTTGGTTACAGGTCCTTTAGAGCCTCTCCTTCCTCAGGCTAAAGGTTATCTTCTATCCATCACACACCACTGCATATGTAAAATTACTCCAACATTACTCTATGTTGTTGTTGTGAACCAATCCTTTGCTTTATAGAGGATTAGTGTTCTCAACACTTCCTTTGGTGTATCCTCCACTTTGACTATAATAAAAATTGTGCTCTCTTAAGTTTTTTTGTGTACCCTTATCTCTATGCAGGTTGTTCCTACACCTTGTGCACCTTCTTGTGCTCTCATTGGATCTTGTGGAATGATATCCATAATTTCTCTAACATCCCTCTCTATCATTTTTGTTGTGATACAATCCATTAATTTATGAGGATATAGGGTTCTCAACCTTTATTTTGGTGCATCCTCCACTATGAGCATAAAAAAACATGTTCTCTCTCTAAGGTTCTCCGTATGTGCCCCTATATTTATGTAGATTGGTGTTATACCTTCATGCACATTTGTTAGATCATGTATAATTTTTTCCACTTTTCCTTCACCCATTTCACTCCACTACAATTGGGTTTATTCTTGGTTTTTCTCCTATATCGTTGCTTCCATGAAATAACCTTTTTTCCTCTACTTTTTATGCATCTCCTTTATGTATCCTTCTCCTTAATTCCTTCCAATATTAACATTAGCTCCCACTCTTTATCATATCAAAGGGCTCTTTCTGGCCTCTACATTGCTCCCATATTGGTTGCTCTTGTACATCTCCTTTCATGGAAACACTTTCTTATTTACTTTGGTAACGAGGCTTTCAAGGTTAAATTTAATTGATTTCAAGTATTCTCCTCCATTTCAGATGCCCTTCTGGGTGTACTACTTGGTTTTATAGTTTGGAAATTATCTGTTTCCAAATTTTCACCCTCTTATTGCTTTTCTTCTTCCTCTTTTTTTTCACACTTCGCTCTATGTACTTGGAATGATATCACCTTCAATCTTGATTCCTAGTTATTTTTAATCTTATATCCTCCTACCTTACTCATATTCGATAAGGAATATTTTTAATTTTGTGCAATGGAAATTTCACTCCTTTTATTGGCATCAGAATTATTTTGGCTAATTCTTTAGTGTAGTTCATCCATGTCATGTGCAAATAATATCATGTTTTTATTAGCTACAAGTCAACTCTTTTCCTCAACTCACACATCTTCAGATGCCTTTTGTGTATTTGTGCCCACTTTTCCTTCCCTTTATGTGTCTTTGCATCAAACAATGCTATATAGTCTTTATAACAACTTAGGTTCCACAGTAATTTGCTACCTCTTTCTCTTCTTCCCCTAATGTTTTAGACAAATTTTTGCCACAAATAGACTTGCACTCTTTTGCCTCTTTATGTATGTGCCTTTCAAAGGAAACATCTCTTTTTCATGGCTATTGTGCTTGAATTTTATCCTTACAACTTCTCTTTTACCATCCTCATCTATTGACATGATGTTGTTTGCAATGGCACTCAATCTCTCTTTAGCTAGTGATTGCACCATTGCCTATATTTCCTTTGGTGCACTTTTGGACCCATATTCTTCACTCTTATTTATGCTTCACTAAAAAAAGCCTAGTTGAACTCTAGGCAAATCTTCTTCTTCTATAACATCTCTCATCATTTCTTATTTAGGTGCTTCTTTCTGAGAAGTTAATCCTGGTCGAATGTCATTTAGAGCCTCTCCTTCCTCAGGCTCATTTTTCTTTACATCTAGGGATAAAGGTTATCTTCTATCCAACATTACTCTATGTTATTGTTTTAAACCAATCCTTTGCTTTATGGGGATATAGTGTTCTCAACCCTTCTTTCGGTGCATCCTCCACTATGAGCATAATACAACTTGTGATCTCTTAAGGTTTCTTCTTATGTACCCTTATCTTTTTGTAGGCTACTCCTACACCTTTTTCACCTTATTATACTCTTGTTGGCTCTTGTAGAATGATATCCATAATTGCTCTAACATCCCTCTCTATCATTGTTTTTTTTACTATAATCCATTATTATATGGGGATATAGGGTTCCCAAACTTTCTCTGACACATCCTCCATTGTGAGGAAAAGAAAACATATGCTCTCTTTAGGGTTCTTATGTGCCCCTATCTTTGTGTAGATAGGTGCTATACCTTCCACACCTTCATGCACTTTTGTTGGCTCATGTGGAATGATATTCACTTTTCCTTAACTCAATTCACTCCACTACAACTCATTTATTCTTGGTTTCACTCCTCTATTGTCACTTCCATGAAATAACCTTCTTTTCCTCTGCTTATTATGCATCTTTATGCAACCTTCTCCTCAATTCCTTCTGAGATCAGTATTAGCTCCCACTCTTTCATCTTCTCAAAGGGCTCTTTCTGACCTCTACATTCTTCCCATGTTGGCTCCTCCTGTGCATCACCTTTCATGGCAAAACTTTTTTATTTACTTTGGGAGTGAGGCTTTAAAGGTTACCTTCTGTGGTTTTCAAGTCTTCTCCTCCATTTGAGATGGTCTTCTGGGTGCACCACTTAGCTCTATAATTTGGCAATTATATGTTACCAAATTTTCACCCTCTTATCACTTTTCTTCTTCCTCTTTTATCATGCACTTCATTTTATTTGCTTATATTGATATCCCCTTCAAGAATTATTCCTAGATATTTTTTAATCTGATGGCCTCCTACCTTGCTCTTAATTAGTAGTGTCTCCTTTTCCTTTTGTGCAGTGAAAATTGTACTCCTTTGATTGGCATTAGGTTGAATTTAGATAATTCCTCTTGATATCTCATCCATGCCATGTGAAAATAATGTCTTTTTCCTTTAGCCACATGTCGACTCTTATCCTCTCCTCATGCATCTTCAAATGCCTTTAATGGAGTTATTCCCACTTTTCCTTCCCTTTGCATGTCTCTTCGTGGAACAATGCTCTATTGTCTTTATGAAAACTTAGTTTTCATTGCAAGTTGCTACCTCTTTCTCTTCTTCCCCTAATGCTTTATGAAAATATATGACACTAATAGACTTTCCCTCTTTTGACTCTCTATTTTTGTGCCTTTTGAAGGACACATCTCTTTTGCATGGCTATTGTGCTTTAATTTAACCTGTGAAACTTTTATTTTTCCTTCCTCATCCATTGACATAATGTTATTTGCATTGGCACTCAATCTCTCTTTAGCTAGTGCTTGAACCAACACCTCTTTTTCATTTGGTGCACTTTTGGACCCATGCACCTCACTCTTATTTATGCTTCACTCAACAACTCCAAGTTGATCTATAGGAAACCCTTCTTCTTCTACAACATCTCTCATTATTTCTTCTTTGGTTGCTTCCTTCAGAGAATTTTTTCCTGATCAAATGTCCTTTAGAGCCTTTGCTTCTTTAGGCTCATTTCCTTTTCATTCATGTCTAAAGGTTATCTTCTATCCATCACACACTACTACATATAGATAATTACTCCAACATCACTCTATATTGTTTTTGTTATGATTTAATCCTTTGTTTCAAGGGTATATAGTATTCCCAACCCTTCCTTTAGTGTATCCTCCACTTTGAACACAATAAGACTTGTGCTCTTTTAAAGATTCTTCTTGTGCATCCTTATCTCTATATAGGTTGCTCCTACACCTTATGCACCTTCTTGTGCTCTCACTGGCTCTTGTGGAATGATATCCATAATTACTATAACATCCCTCTCTATCATTGTTGTTATGCTAAAATCCATTACTTTATGGGGATATAGGGTTCTCAACCATTTAGTGCATCCTCCATTATGAGCACAAGAACATGTATGCTCTATTTAGGTTTCTTCTTATGTGCCCTTGTCTTTGTATAGACTGGTACTATACCTTCCACACCTTCATTCACTCTTGTTGGCTCATGTGGAATGATATCTGATTTTCCTTCCCTCATTTCCCTCCACTACAACTAGTTTTATTCTTAGTTTCACTCCTCTATTGCTGCTTCCATGAAATAACCTTCTTTTCCTTTGCTTTTTATGCATCTTCTTTATGTAGCCTTCTCTCTCTTCTTCCCCTAATGCTTTAGGAAAATCTATGCCACAAATAGACTTGTACTCTTTTGTCTCTCTATGTATAGGCCTTTTGAAGAACACATCTCTTTTGTATAGATATTGTGCTTGAATTTTTATCGTGTAATTTCTCTTTCAACTTACTCATCCATTAACACAATGTTGTTTGCATTGTCACAAAATCTCTCTTTAGTTAGTGCTTGTACTAATGCCTCTATTTTTTTTGGCACACTTTTTTACCCATGCACCTCACTCTTATTTATGATTCACTCAACAACTCCCTATTGATCTCTAGTCAACTCTTCTCCTTCTATAACATCTCTTGTTATTTCTTATTTGGGTGCTTCTTTCTATGATGTTTCTTCTAGTCAAAGGTATTTTAGAGCCTTTTCTTCCTCAGGATCATTTTTATTTAGATTTGAGGATATAGGTTATCTTCTATCCATCACACACCACTAAATATGGATAATTTCTCTAACATTTCTCTATGTTGTTGTTATGAACCAATCCTTTACTTTATGAGGATATATTGTTCTCAACCCTTCAGTGTATCCTCCACTTTGAGCATAGTAACATTTGTGCTCTCTTAAGGGTTATTCTTTTGTGTCCTTATCTTTATGGAGGATATTCCTACACCTTATGCACCTTCTTGTGCTTTCATTGGTTCTTATGAAATGATATCCACAATTGCTCTAACATCCCTCTCTCTCATTTTCATTGTGAAACAATCCATTACTTTATGGGGATATAGGTTTCTTAACCCTTATTTTGGTGCATCCTCCACTATGAGCATAAGAACACCTATGCTCTCCTTAGGGTTCTACTTATGTTCCCCTATCTTTGTGTAGGCTGGTGTTATACCTTCCACACCTTCATGCATTCTTGTTATCTCATGTGAAATTATATCCACTTTTCCTTCACTCATTTCCCTCTAGTAAAACTGGGTTTATTCTTTGTATTTTTCCTCTATTGTTGCTTCCATGAAATAACCTTATTTTCCTTTGCTTCTTATGCATCCTTCTCCTCAATGCCTTTCAAGATCAACATTTGCTCCCACTCTTTCATCTTCTAAATGGGCTCTTTTTGACTTCCATATTACTCTCATGTTGGCTCCTCCAGTGTATCACCTTTCATGGCAAAACTTTCTTCTTTAATTTGGGAGAGAGGTTTTAAAGGTTACCTTCAATGGATTTCAAGTTTTACCTTCTAGTTGAGATGGCCTTATGGGTGTAATACTTGGGTCTATAGTTTAAAAATTATCTATTGCCAAATTTTCACCCTCTTATTGCTTTTATTCTTCCTATTTTGTCATGTACTTCACTCTGTGTGCTTGTACTAATATCCCCTTCAAGCATTGTTCTGAGTTAGTTTGAAATTGAAGCCCTCCTACCTTACTCCCAATCAGTAGTGAGTCCTTCTCCTTTTGTGTAATGAAAATTGCAATCCTTTGATTTGCATCAGGTTGATTTTGGCTAATTTCTCTTGGTATCTCATCCATGTCATCTAAAAATAATGGCTTATTTTTGTAAGCTACATGTAGACTCTTGTCTTCTCATGCATCTTCAGATGCCTTTTATGGAGTTATGCCCACTTTTCCTTCCCTTTGTGCATCTATCCATGGTGTAATTCTATATTATATTTATAATAACTTAGGTTCCACTACAAGTTACTACCTATTTCTCTTCTTCCCCTAATGTTTTAGGAAAATTTATGCCACAAATAGACTTACACTCTTTTGCCTCTTTATGTCTATGCCTTTTAAAGGACACATCTCTTTTGCATGGCTCTTGTGCTTGAATTTCACCCGTGTAACTTCTCTTTTTCCTCCCTCATCTATTGACACAATGTTTTTTTCATTGGCACTCAATCTCTCTTCAACTGGTGCTTGCACCATTGCCTCTATTTCCTTTGGTGGACTTTTAGACTCATGCACCTCACTCTTATTTATGTTTCTCTCAACAACTCACAGTTGATCTCTAGGTAACTCTTATCCTTATACAACATCTCATATTATTTCTTCTTTGGGTGCTTCCTTTAGGGAATTTTCTCCTGGCCAAAGGTCCTGTATAGCCTCTCCTTCTTCAGGCTCATTTTGCTTTAGATCTATGGCTTAAGGTTATCTTCTATCCATCACACACCTCTACATATGGATAATTACTCAAAGATTACTCTATGTTTTTATTTTTGTTATTAACCAATCCTTCGCTTTATGGGGATCTAGTGTTCTCAACCCTTCATTCGATACATTCTTTACTTTGAGCATAATGACACTTGTGCTCTCTTAAGGGTTCTTCTTGTGCACCCTTATTTCTATGCAGGTTGATCCTACACCTTATGCACCTTCTTTCACTCTCATTGGCTCTTGTGAATTGATATCCAAAATAGTTATAACATCCCTCTCTATCATTATTATTGTGTTACAATCCAATACTTTATGGGGATATATGATCATCTTTGGTGAATCCTCCACTATGAACACAAGAACACCTTGCTCTCATTAGGGATCTTCTTATGTGCTCTTATCTTTATGTAGATTAGTGATATACATTTCAATCCTTCATGCACTCTTGTTGGACCATGTAGAATGATATCCATTTTCCCTTAACTCATTTCACTACACTACAACTAGGTTTATTCTTGGTATTGCTCCTCTATTGTTGATTTAATGAAATAACCTTCTTTTCTTTTGCTTCTTATGCATCTTGTTTATGCAGCATTCTCCTCAATGCCTTATGAGATTAACATTATCTCCCACTCTTTCATCTTCTCAAAGGGCTTTTATAACCTCCACATTGCTCCCATATTAGCTCCTCCTACACATCACGTTTCATAGCAACACTTTCTGCTTTACTTTGGGAGTGAGGTTTTGAAGTTTAACTTCAATGGCTTTTGAGTATTATCTTCCATTAGAGATGGCCTTCTAAGTGCTCTACTTGAATTTTGTAGTTTAGAAATTATCTGTTACCAAATTTTCACCCTCTTATTGCTTTTCTTCTTCTTTTTTTCATGCACTTCACTTTGTGTGCTTGGACTGATATCCCCTTCAAGCATTATTCCTAGTTAGTTTTAAGATGATGGCCTCCTAGATTGCTCCTAATCAATAGTGACTCCTTTTCCTTCTGTGTAATGAAAATTTCACTCCTTTGATTGGCATTAGGTTAATTTTTTCTAATTCCTCTCAGCAGTTCATTCATGTTGTGTGCAAAAAATGTCTTATTTTTGTTAGCTACATGTAGACTCTTATCCTCTCCTCATGCATATTTAGATGCCTTTTGTGGATTTATGACCACTTTTCCTTCCCTTTCATGTATCTCCTTAGCACAATACTCTATTATCTTTATGACAACTTAGGTTTCATTATAATTTGCTACCTCTTTATCTTCTTCCCCTAATGTTTTAGGAAAAAAATTTCCACAAATAGACTTGTGCTCTTTTACCTTTCTATGTCTATGGATTTCTAAGGACACATCTTTTTAGTATTGATTTTGTGCTTGAATTTCACCTGTGCAACTTCTCTTTTGCCTTCCTCATCCATTCACACAATGCTATTTGCATTGGCGCATAATCTCTCTTTAGCTGGAGCTTTCACCAACCCTAGTATTTCCTTTGGTGCACTTTTGGACCCATTCACCTCACTCTTATTTATGCTTCACTCAATAAATCCTAGATGATCTCTAGGTAACTATTCTTCTACAAAATCTCTCATTATTTCTTCTTTGGGTGATTTTTTCAGGGAAGTTTCTCTTGGTCAAAGGTCCTTTAGAGCCTCTCCTTCCTCAGGGTCATTTTTATTTACATCCAAGGTTAAAGTTTATCTTCTATCCATCACACACCTCTACATCTAGACAATTACTCCAACATTAATATATGTTGTTTTTGTGAACCAATCCTTTGCTTTATGGGGATCTAGTGTTCACAACCCTTCCTTTAGTGCATCCTCCACTTTGAGGATAATAACACTTGTGCACTCTTATCTTTGTGCAGGCTACTCCTGCACTTTATGCACCTTCTTGCACTCTCGCTGGCTCTTGTGGAATGATATCCACCTTTCCTTCACTTGTTGCACTCTACTACAATTGAGTTTCTTCTTCTCTTCACTCTTATATTAGTTCTTTTGCACAACCACCTTCTTCACCATTGCTTCTTATGCAAATTTTTTATCTAGTGTTTACCTTAATACCTTTCGAGATTAGTGTTGGCTCCCACTTTTTAATCTTTTTAATTTTTACATGAAGAGCTCTTTCTAACCCTCGTATTGCTCCCATACATGCTCCTCCTATGCATTTCTCTTCATGGAAACATTCTCTTCTTCACTTTGTTAGCAAGGCTTTGTAGGTTGCTTTTTATTTCTTTTGAGTCCTCCATTTGAGATGGTCTTGTGAATGCACTATTGGAGTTGTTACCAGAATCCAGATAATGCGAATGTAATGGAGATGTGATCACATGAGATGAATCAAGTGCACACCACATAGATGCTAAAGCAATTTGAAATTATACAAGACAAAATGGAGAAAACCAAAATTTGATTAACATGAGATGGCCAAAGTGAAGACTACATATAGGAGATCACGTAAGTAACTCCTCCACAAAAGGTGGCCAAGGCACCCCAAGAATAGACTATAACTCCTCCATGAAAGGTGGTGACAAGGTGCTAAGAATAGAGAAGTAACTCCCATCAAGGGAGTTACTTATGACATTATTATGACACCTATGACACATCTATGACACACATCTCCACATAAGCTATCCTATCCCACAAATGTAGGAAAACTCCATGTAATCACAAGAAATACAATTTCCCTAATAAAAGAATAGGGAAAAATAAAAACCTACACTAATACCCCCCCATAAGTGCAACTTAGATGGGCAGTGTGGAAATATAAAATGGGTCCCAACAACTAGGCCTGATTAGGTACCCATGTACAAATGCAATCTCCCATAAGATAGAGAAAAGGAGAAAACCCATAGGAAAAAACTCCCCTCCCCCAAAAGAGAGACATAAAAGAAAGAAGAGGCTAGTGCCCCCCCCGAAGATGATGCTACTACAAATGTGGACCGCACCCCAAGAAGAGCTCATAAATGAATGAACTTGCTCTCAGTGAAAGGTTTGGTGAAGATGTCTACAACCTACTCCAAAGACTAGAAAAATATCAAGTCAATGACCTAACTATGAATAAGCTCAAAAATGAAATGCATGTGAATCTCTATATGCATGGTCCATTGGTGTTGAAATCGATTCCTACAAATCTAAATGGTACTCTGGTTGTCACAATAAATGATGGTGGGTTGCCTGATAGGAATGCCAAACTTAGAAAGAATCCCCTAAAGCTAAATAGCCTCAGTAGCTACATTAATAGCTCCCTTATACTCTGCCTCTGTGGATGATATATCAATAGCATTTTGCTTCTTGCTAGACCAACTAATAAGACCAGAACCTAGAGAGAAACTATAACCAGAAGTGGACTTGTGAGTCTATGAATCACCAGCCTACTCTAAATCTATATATCCAACCAAGTCAACCTCTATGCCAAATCTGTAATGAATCCCATATCTATGTGAACCTTGTATGTAATGCAAGATCCTCTTAGCTACTTTCTAATGTAGCTCATGAGGTTCCTACATGAATCTAGAGACAAGTCCCACTATATATGATATGTCAGGCTTGGTGTGAGTCAAGTAGATGAGACTACCAACAAGTTGTCAATACCGAGTGGCATCAACCAATGGTGAAGAACAATTATCCTCAAGCTTGACTCCTAATAGAAAGGGAGTCAGAGATGGCTTACAATTAGCCATGTGAAACTGAGCCAATAAGTCAACAACATACTTCGGTTGTGCAAGAGAAATCTTTGAATCTGACTGTGAGATCTCGATGCCAAAGAAGTAGTGCAACAAAACTTGTCTATCATGTCAAATCTATCTTAGAGAGATGCCTTTACCACTACAATAGCCTATAAATAACTCCCAGTGATCAAAAGGTCATCAACATATAGAACCAAAATCAAGAGCCAATCATCCTGCCATAAGAAGTAGACATTGGGGGCAAAATGGCACCTAGTGAAACCCACTATTAGAAGGAAGGAATCCATCTTGGCATACCAAGCTCGAGGGGCCTATTTGAGGCCATAGATATATTTCCTAAGTTTTCATACTAAGGAAGAATCCTAAGCAAATCCTTGCGGCTACTCCATGTAGATCTCCTCCTCTAGGTCTCCATGAAGAAAGGCACTCTTCACATCCATCTAGTGCACATCCCAACCATGTGTTGCAGTAATAGCCAAGGTGAGTCAGATAGAAGTCATCTTTGCAATGAGTGCAAAGGTCTCTGAGTAGTCAATGCCTACCATCTATGAGAAACTCTTGGCAACCAATCATGCCTTGTACTTATCAATTGACCCATCTGCTACAAACTTGGTCTGATATATCCACCTACATCAAACCATCTTTCTTCCCTTAAGAAGTGAAGTCAAATCCCAAGTGTGATTTTTGATTAAGGAAGAATATTCTTCCTCCATAGCACTACCCACTCAGGTACCTCCGATGCCTCTCAAAAAGTCTATGGATCTAAAATTGAAGCAAAGAAGGCATGTAGATCTCTCTGAAAATCCCCCTAGTACGTTTGTCATCTGCAAGATCTCCTGCCCAAGTGCCAGCACTCTCAAGTGTCTATCTAGCCCAAAGTGGCCCAGAAGTGGGTGAGTTAGGTGCTAACTCCTCATCCTCTGACTGACTAGAGGTGGATGCCTCTACATCACTATCCTTATTGTCTAAACTTGAAGAAGAAGATGTCTCTAGCTCAAGAACATGTTGTGGTTGATCTAAATCTGATAAGGAATCATCATGAAGAAGTAGATCCGATGAGGGAGAAGAAGTGTCAAGTGTTGAGTCTCTAAGACTCTCCTAAAAATGGACACTTCTCTCGATGAAAAACTCATGAGTGACTGGATCTAGAAGGCAATACCCCTTAATACCATTTGGATATCCTACAAAGATGCAAGGCTTGGACTGACATTCCATAGCTTTGCATTTCTTCTTTGATATGTGGGCCATGGCTGGGGATCTAAAAACCTTGAGGTGTTCAACATCAGGTTTCCTTTTATTCTAAGCTTTAAAGGGTGTTATCCCTTTCAAAGCTTTGTGAGAAACCCTATTTTGAATGTAACAAACATAATTGATGGCTTCAGCCCAGTACTATGGTGCTAAGGATTTGGAGTGAATCATACATCTACCCATCTCTTTCAAGAACCTATTTTTTCATTCTGCAACCCCATTTTGTGAAGGACTGTAAGTGACTGTGCATTGCAAATCAATCCCCTCTGTGGTGCAAAATTGCTCAAACTTGTTGCTGACATACTCCCCTCCATTATCAGTTTGAAGAACCTTGATGAATTTCTCACTCTGTTTCTCAACAAGAGCCTTGAAGTCTAGAAAAATTTCAAACACTTCAGACTTTTGTTTGAGAAAATATATCCAAGTGTACCTAGAGAAATCATCAATGAAAGTGAGGATGTACTTGGCCCTTGTGAAAGATGGTTTGGGAAAGGGTCCTGATACATCACTATGGACTAACTATAAAGGTTTTGAAGCCCTCCAAGCTTTGCCTTTGTCAAATTTTACTTCAAGATGCTTCCCAAGGGAGCACCCCTCGCAAAGTCCTTTTGAGAATTAGACACGAGGCAAGCCAATGACCATGTCATTTTTGCAAAGTTTTTCAAGGTAGCGGTAGTTAAGGTGGCCAAACCACTCATGCCAAAATTTGATAACTCCATCTAAATGAGTCAACAATGTTGTTGGAGAAGAATCTAATGCAAAATGTGAGAAGGTGTATAACCTTGCTTGGTGATCTGCCCTACCCACTGCCATTGTAGTATCACTATGCAACTCCCTGATAGCCACTAAATCTGGTAAAAACTCAACTCTCATGCCTTGACCAATGTGAGTGATTTGGTACACTGATAGGAGATTGGTTGAAAGAGAAGGAACACTTAGAACATTATTTAATGTTCCTCCTTCCATTTCAACTGACCCTCTCCCTACAATGAAAACTGATGTGTCATCACCCAAACTAATTGAAGTCGTGCTACAAGGCTCTAAAGATGAAAACTCAATTAGGGAAGAGCCCATGTGGTGAGAAGCACTTGAGTCAATGACCCATGAAGATGTAGAAGCTATTGTAGCTACAAGGGCCTTGCCATTTTCTTTCTCTTTACCCTTGCCTTTTGCCTTGGTAGAATCTTGGGTAGATGAATTCTGCTTGATGGACTCAAGAACACCTATGTTGTGCTTCTCTAGTAGATGAGTTAGGTGATCTATTTGTTTCTTCATACATTTGTGTTCATCATGCCCTGTATTTTTACATTAGGCACACTTAACCTTCTCCTTCTTAGGTTTAGCATTAGAGGATGAAGACTCAGTGTTGTTTTTGGTAGGATTATTGTTTTTTTTCTTCTTCTCCTGGTCTTTGTTCTTTTTTTCTTCTCCTTTGTTGAAGTCTTATCCTTGCCATTTATAGCTATCAAAGCTTGGGGTTGAGTAGAATTTATTGTGCCCATTTGAATTAGCTTATCTTGCTCCCTAGTCAAGTCAGCAATGAATGAATCCAAAGAAGGCATTTTCCATGTAGTGCCAAGGGCACTTTTTGTGGCATGGAAAGTGGAGACAAAGACTGAATAACTTGGACCTAACTTTGCAAGAATAGAAAAAATGAGTTGATCATCTTTCTTCTCTATCCCACATTATTTCAATTGTAATATAAGGGCCTTAAACTTAGTGAAGAAGTCCTGTAGGGTGTCAAAGTTTCTAGGACTTAGACTTATGAGTTTGTTTTCAAGCTCATGTCCTCTCATCTCATCAAGCTTACCAAATAAGAGTTATAAGGTGTCCCATATGTCTTTGGGAGTCTTGGATGTTTCTAAATGGAAGAGAAGTTTTGAAGACACAGACAAGCTCAGTAATCCATAGGCTTCATCACTATGGTTGTACCACTTGACCTTTTCAGCATCAGTGTTGGGTTTTACTTCAGTACCCATAGTGATCCTATACAACCCTTTGATTCTAAGAATGATTGAAATTTTAACCTTTCATTCATGATAGTTAAAGGGTGTTAGGAATTTAAGTTGAAAAAAATTCATTTTAAGCTGAATTTAGGTGAAATTGTGTTGATTGCAAGTTG
Source organism: Torreya grandis (assembly GCA_037957365.1). NCBI lineage: Eukaryota > Viridiplantae > Streptophyta > Pinopsida > Cupressales > Taxaceae > Torreya > Torreya grandis. The sequence goes on along the minus strand of JARHVA010000051.1, from coordinate 5,381,985 downwards.
TGAAATTATGTAGAAAGGACAATGAAAGCAAACATTTGCAAGTTGTGAAAAGCAATCACACCCCCCCAAAATATTGAGCCCCCACCAAATATGTAAGTGCATGATCAAAATATGTTGGGCTCAGCTGAGAATGCGTCTTAGAGCAAACAGTGCAAGACTTAAGCAAATAGGATGTCAGACTCAGCCAAAAATGTGTCCCAGGAGACCCAAATTTTAGGCACTTTATAAAATAGTGTTTTTTTGACAAATAAAAAGCCTACACTATGTATAATTGAATTACAAACACTTTTTTAAAAAATGGCACCCAAATCTGAACTACTATTTGCAAGATATTAAAGGTTCAATTTTCTCGTAAACTAGTGTTTTTGCAAAAAAAAACACTAAAACATTAAAAAATTCTTGTTTTGAGAGAAAAAATGGTCTTCTAACCACTCATTGGATTTAGTACAGAATGAGGAATCCAAAGGAGGTCTTTGTGAGGGGGAATTGGCCTCCTGCCAACCCAGGCCTCACCCTTCATCTTCGTAGGTTGAAGATACAAGTTTTTTTAAAAACCTCTAAATTGCTCTTTTTTAAAAATGTTTTCAACTTGTTTTCCAGCATACTAAATGACACTGTGAAGTAATTAAAGTCAGAAAACATTTGAAAAAGCAATTATTAATGCCCAGTTCAAGTTTCCACATGGGACGCCAATCAAGGAAGGGGCACCATTTTAAAAAAAAAAAGTGCTGGCAGAAAAAACAAATGAGCAGCAGATGTGGCAGAATGTTCTCACCAAAAACAGGATCACACTTCTAGTTACTAGACAATAGAACAAATGCAGGCAGTGGCACCCCAATAAAAAGGTGCAGTTCAGAATTTGCTTACAAAAAAAACTTGTAGACCTGCATGCTGGATGTCGTACGGCCTGATGGCATGGCTAGAAGGACTGCTGGAAGGACGTTGTTGCTACTGTAGAAAGGATGTTGTTGCTGCTTGGCATGGCTATTGCTAAGTGCTGGACCTAGACTAATTGCATGGAGTGCTGATCCTCCCTACACACAATAATGGCACCCAGCAGCTTGCAACAAAGTCAGCCCCTCTAACGTCCAAGAAGCAAACTAGATTGCAGAGATCTTATCTTTTTCCTGTAGAATGACCAAAAGAAAAGAAATTCTTCTACCTTTGCTAAAGCTAGAACAAATCTAGACAAGATGTCTTGGTGAATTCTAACTCATAAGTAATTTTTTGAATAAGTTTCCATATGGATTTGCATGAGTTTTCAAAGAACTCTACCAAAACAACGGAGTTAAAAAAAACTACTAAGAAAGTAAAGTAAGAATTTTAGAATAGCATAACCAGACACATGATTACTGAAGTGGCTCTGATACCATATTGGAGTTGTTACCAGAATCTAGATAATGTGAATGCAATGGAGACGTGATCACATGAGATGAAGCAAGTGCACACCACATAGATGCTAAAGCAATTTGAAATTATACAAGAAGCTAAATTACACAAGACAAAATGGAGAAAACCAAAATTTGATTAACATGAGATGGCCAAAGTGAAGAATACATATAGGAGAGCATGTAAGTAACTCCTCCACAAAAGGTGGCCAAGGCACCCCAAGAATAGACTGTAACTCCTCCATGAAAGGTGGTGACAAGGTGCTAAGAATAGAGAAGTAACTCCCATCAAGGGAGTTACTTATGACACCTATGACACATCTATGACACACATCTCCACATAAGCTAGCCTATCCCACAAATGTAGGAAAACTCCATGTAAGCACAAGAAATACAATTTCCCTAATTGAAAAATAGGGAAAAATAAAAACCTACTCTAATATGCACTAATTGGTTTAGTAGTTTGGAAGCCATTTGTTCTCTCTTGTGAACCCCTTTATTTTCTTTCCATCTCCCCTAATGGGAATCTCTCTAGCCATCTTCTAGGCTATCACTGAGCCTTTTCTATGCATACTCCACCTTTATGGATTCCTTTACACCCTTCAACATGAAATAGTGCTCATACAATCCACTCATCATTTCCTCAAGGCATACTTTTATAATGAAACTTTATACTTTAGCTTTAGGCTAATTTTTTATTCACATCAGAACATCTATGGGCTCTTTCCTCCCATGTGTTTCTCCTTGCTTCTACATGGTATGCTTCCTCCCAACCATTTTTATTTTTGTTTGTGCCATCTTTCTTGTAGCATCTATAACATGGAGGCTATCTCCATTCTTCTCGATTTTTGTAACTCTAGGTCATTTTTCATTTTGTCTTCTACCTAAGTCATCTTATGTGCTCTTCCTTCTCTATCCATTTGTGATTAATGGAGAACAACCTTTTCTAGCATGTTATACCTAATATGTTGATTGGAATATGCTCCTACACCCTAATTGCCTCATGTTCAATGATCTATCAACATCTTCATTTACTTCATGCTATTCATTACCAACCCACTTTTTTTTTAGTTTCTAGGCATTCATGGTCGGCAATCTATCAATTGTTTATCCTAATATACACATATGGACTACCTCACATTTGGTGATCTATCTGCATTCCACATAGCTACCTCACTTTTAGGAATTTTTTGATGCTTCACCTCTCCTTTATATCATAATGAATGCCTCATGGTCATTGCTCACATAGCACTCATGCAAGTTAATTACAACCTCATAACTTCTTACACTACCTACTATTTCTCTCTCTATTGCAATCCTACATAGGTTCTTTGCACTAAGGAACCATTCTAGCAATTTTTCCCTCTATGATACTATGTAGCTTATCCCTACCCAGTGTTTTCTTTACTTATAGTCCACCTGCTTGATATCTACCTACTTCCCTCATGGTGGTGAATGATGCTCTACTAGTTGTCTCTCATTCAATGATCTACTAGCTTTGATTATACGAGTTTATATCTAGATTATAAATTTATCTTTTTTTTTACATATCTCAAGGTTCACAACCTTGCTTTAATATCATACTAGTGTTGATCGAGATCAAGTGTCATAGTGAAGGGATATATTAACCACATTGCCTTTAGAATTTAATGTAGTGGATCATATCAATAAATCATTTTATTCCTTAACTTTAGGTGTTATAAGAAAATATAAGCTTCACATTTGTATATAGAGCTCTCAGCTCAACTTAGTCATGTCTCTCTATTATGCTATCCTTACACTATCATTCACTCATGACTATGAACCTTCAACTATCTATGAAGTTCCTTTTCTCTTTATCCAGCCTTAGACATTTTTTGTTATCCCTTTATGGGATTACTCTAACAATGTCAACTCCTTAGATTTTGAGCATTATAAATTTTGGACCAATACCCCTTTTTATAGTTTCCTAAGCTTTGGTTGCTTCATTGAATTCCCATGTAATTGGCCAACTTCAATTAATTTGGCTTTATGCAAGTCTACAAACCTACCCTAGAAGTATCATAGCCTTTTAATTACATCAAGATGCATAAGTAGATCTTTTCAATCCATTTTATTTTCATGTCATTTGCAGTACCAACCTAGCATAAGGAAAGACTAACTATAGGTCCTCATAAATAATTGTTTATCCAATTATCTTCTACTTCCTCGAGCTTAGGTCAAATATGTTGCACTTAATTTTTTGTGCATCCATATACCTCAAAATCTCCTCATTTACACATGACATCATTTCATAGTCAATACCTTATAGCTCCTTTGCTTACTTATTATGTTCTAGGCACATTTGAGCACCCCTTAATTGTGACTATGTATTACTCTAATGTGTTCCCTTGATAAGCTTAACTATTTGTGCATCTATTGCTCAAGTTTGATCTTAGATAAGGTTTCAACTTTCCTTCTTATGAATCACACCTTTATGGAATAACTTCTTCCATGTAATGCTTTTTGGAACTTTACAAGCCTCGGTTCCTTCATACACTATTGAGCAACCCTTTACTTTTGCACCTTTCTTCTTGTCCCTCGTGCATCTTTATGCACTCTATAGCATTTTGAGTGTGCTTCTTGGCTTATCCAAAAATTGTACCCCATTTTTATTCTCTAAATCCTTGCTTAACTCTTATCCACCTTCCTTCTATGAAATTAGAATCTTGTATGGTTCCTATAACTGTGGACAACTAGGTTTGGTTTAGTTCTCACTTGATTAAATCTATTTTGGTTTGATGCAATATTGAAAATCTACTTATGATGATCTTGCATCAAACTCCATAGGTAATTAAATTATGAGCTCCTACTTATAGTGTTGGATTGGCATATCTATCTTTCTAGTTCTCTACCTTGATCATGGTGTTCCTATCCACCTGATGTGGCCCTTGAGTAGGCTCACTTGGTGCTTCCTTTCTTTTTAGACCCTCCTTGGGCCATAAACTGCACTCCTCTACCTAGCTTTGATACACTTATCTTCCTTCATTTTTTTCTTCTTATGGTTTTGCACCCTCCTTTGCTTATTCTTGTGGGCCTATGCCCATCTTTGTCTCTTATGGGCCTATGCCCACCTCTTTTTCTCTTGTATTTGTACCCAATTTAATCTCTTATGGGTTTACACCAATTCTTGTTCATCCATCTCCTCCAAAAGATTTCCATACCTTTCCTTTCCTTGATTTTGTGTGCCTTTTGTTGCTCCATTATGCACACTCTCTTCCTTATGTCACCTATAGTAAGTAGGTATATTTGTGTGTTATTCTTCCATGTGTTTCTCACAAGGTATGCCTGCATGGTTCTTCCACTACCCTTGTCCTTAATTTCTCTTTGCTTGATGCCTTCAATAGTATATAAATCTCTATGGGGTGTATTGACCACCACCTTTTCTTCTTCATTTATTGTCGCACAATTATTTTTATGTACATGGATTGATATCCCCTTTAGTTGTTATTTCTAGTCAGCTTTAAGTTGACGATCTCCTACGTTGCTCCCAATCAATAATAACTCCTTTTCCTTATGTGTAATGAAAATTGTACTCCCCTAATTTGCTTCACATTATTTTTTACTAACCCATCATGGTAACTCCTATAAGCCATGTACAAATAATGTTTCATTTTTTTTAGCTACAGGCCGATTCTTCGCCTCTCCTCATGCATCTTCAAATGCCTTCTATGGAGTTATGTGCACTTATCCTTACCCTCTCATGTCTCTCCATGGTGTAATGCACTGATGTCTTTGGGATAATAAATGTCCAGTTAAGTACGACCTTTTTATGTTGATCCCCTCAAGATTAGGGAAATGCCTCCCATAAATAAACTTACACTCTTTCATCTCTCCATCTCTATGCCTTTCGAACGACACATCTCTTTTTATTGACTGTTATGCTCAAATTTATCTTGTATACCTTCTCTTTTGCCTTCCTCTTACTTTGGTGCAATGTTGTTTGCATTAGTGTTCATGCTCTCTTCAAGTGGTGCTCACTTCAGTTCCTCTATTTCCTCTAGCCCACCTTTGGACCCATGTGCCTCACTCTCATTTTAACTACACTCAAAAAAATTCAATCATTGTCTATGTAACTATTCTTCTCCTTTTGTAGCATATCCTACTACTTCCTTTAGTTTTTCCTTCAAGGAAGTTTCCTCTAGTCAAATGTCTTATAGAGCCTCCCCTTCCTTTGGTTCATTTTCACTTGCCTTTGAGATCAAAGGTTATCTTCTATCTATGATGCACTACTCTAACATCCCTCTCTATCATTGTTGTTGTGATATAATCCATTACATGATGGGTATCTAATGTTCTCAACCCTTCCTTTAGCACATCATCCACTGTGAGCACAAGAACATCTTTCCTTCACCCATTTGACACTACTATAACCATGTTTCTTCTCAGCTTCACTCCTCTATTGTTTCTTTCATGAAATAACCTTCTTTGCATCTATGTCTTATTAATCTTATTTATGTAGTCTTCTCCTAAATGCCTTTTGAGAAGAGCATTATCTCCCACTCTTTCATCTTCCTAAAGGGTTCTTTCTGACCTCCATGCTACTCCCACATTGGCTCCTCGTATGTATTACCTTCATGGCAACACTCTCTTCTTTAATTTGGGGGTGAGGCTTTGAAATTTACCTTATATGAATTTTGAGTCTTCTCCAATTGAGATGGCTTTCTAGATGCATTACTTGGTTTTATAGTTTGGAAATAATCTGTTGCCAACTTTTCACCCTCTTATTGCCTTTTTATCTACTTCTATTTTGTAGATCTTTGTAGCCATTTACTTGTGTTATCACAAAGCATTTTATGTGCATAATGCACTCTTATATATTCCTTTACATCCTTCAAATTGAAATAACATTCAACATCTAAGATACACTCCATTATTTACTTAAGGCCTTTTTTTTGGAGAACCTTTGCATTTCAACTAGCCTTTTTTTTGGAAAACCTTTGCATTTCAACTACATGTTTATTCTTGATGTGCCTCAGAACCTTTTCAACCTCTTTCCTCCCATAGGTCTCTCCCTAGTTCTCTTTGGGATCCTCCTTGCCAATGGTTTTTCTTTTTGCCTGCACTATCCTTTCCTATAGTGTTTGTAATGTGAAGGCTATCTTCTTTATTTTCCTCAAAATCTAAAACTCTAGATCACGTCTCATTTTTGCTAAGCCATGTTCTATGCTTTTTATTGTCTATCTATTTTCACTTTATAGAGAACACATTTATTTATTACCTTCTAACCAATGTACTAATTGGAAGATAATTGCACACCTTGACTGCCTCATGATTGATGATCTATTGGCATTGTCATCCATTTCACTTGATTTATTGTTAACCCATTTAATATTTACTTGAAAACTACCTCACAACCAATAATTTATCAGTGATTTCTCCTCATCTATGCCTCTGGACCACTTCACATTCGGTGATCTATCCTTTTTGTGCACAACTACATCACTTATAGTAATTTGTCAATGTTTCACCTCTCCTTTCCAATAATAACTATGTCAAGTTGGTGATCTCTCAATTTTCATGTAGTACTCTGATGAGTTACTTACAACCTCACAACTTCTTACACTATATGTTGTTTCACTCTCTATCATAATTGTACGTAGGTGTTTAAACTTAAGAACTATTATCATAAAGTCTCCCTTCATGATCCTATGTACCCATCCCTTCTAAGGGTTCTCTTTGCTTATCTTCCACTTGATAGCTATGTGCCTAACTCCCTTGCATTGATGAGCCATGCTATATTATTTGCCTCAAGTTAAACCATTTGCTAGCTTTTTCTCTGCTAGTTCATATCACGCTAGCAAGTTTATCCTTTTTTTTTCATCCCTCAAGGTTCATAACCTTGGTTTGATATGAAACTAGTGCCCATCGAGATTAGGAGTCTTGGTGAAGGGATTCATTAACCATGCAACCTTTAGACTTCCACATAGTGGATCATGCTAATAAAGGATTTTGTTCTTTATCTTTGGGTGTTGCAAGGTAATATAAGCTTCACAATTGTACATTGAGATTTTGACTCTACTTAGTCCAATCCTTGGATATAGATCTATGTTTTTCTCTCTACTATGGTTTCCATAGACTACCATTCTCTCATGGATACAAGCCTTCACTTATCATATGAAGCTCCTTTTATATCTCTCTACCCTTAGACATATTTTCCTTATACATTTAAAGGATCACCCTAACAAAGTACCCTCCTTGGCTTCAAATTGTTAAAAATACTAGACCAAGACCCCTATTTATAGGTGCTTATCCCTAGTTTTTGTTCCTATTTCCCTACAAGTGGCCTATAACTTCATTTTATGTTAGTTTGCATGAGTCTGTAGACTTACCCTAGAATTAGCATAGAATATTACAGACCCCAAGCCACCCAAGTCTAAGTGTTGTGAGAAAATGTCCTTATAGTGTAGATTTTTTTAGTTTTCCCTTAAGTTATCACTTCACTTACAGTAATGACCTTGCCTAAGGATATTCTAAGTATAGGTCCTCATAATTGACTATGCATCCAGCTTTCTTTTGCTTCCTTGGGTTTTGCATTGAATGCCATGCACTTGGATTTTTGTGTGTTTTTGCACTTCAAACTCTTCTTCTACACACCATCATCATCTCACACTATGTACCTTTGAGACATTTCACTAGTTTATAATCTTTTAGGCATATTTGTTTACCCCTTAATTGTGGCTATGCACTGGGCTAATGTGCTCTCTTGATAAGCTCAAATATTTGTACCTCATTCACACAAGTGCAAACATAAATTTGGTTACAACTTTCCTTTTTCTCATGTAACACACCTTCAATTAATAACTTATTTTGTTCTATGTTGCTTTGTACTATATAGGCATCGGTTCCTGCATGTGTTGTTACATGAGTCTTTACTTCTACACCTTACTTCCTATCCCTAGTGCATTTTTATACACTTTACATATTTAAATGCACATTGCATGCCTTAATCAAAACTTGTATCCTTTTTTTAATTCTCTAGCTTTTGTACAACTCTCAATCATTTTCATTCTTTATATCTATAACAACCTTCAAAAATGTTTTACCATTTAAGCTGCATAGCTAAAGTTGTTTTATTTCTCCCTTGTTTGACTATATTTTTATTTAATGAAACACATCCAATTCACCTATGATGCTCCTACATTAGACTCATAAGGTAATTAAAATATAATATACTTCTTACAAGAATGGATGGTATGGTAGAACCACCCTTTTAGTTGGTTTATCAAGGTAATTAAAATGTAATCTCTTTCTTTCCCTTTCTTCCTCCTGTGCATCTGCACCCACCTCTATTTGCTCTTATGGTCCTATGCCAACCCTCACCTATCTACAAATTTCTATTTTATTTGTTTACCTTCAAATAAAAAAAAATTTCCCTTTATGGGATCACTCTAACAATGTCTTCTTGGCTTTTGAGAGTTAAAAATTATAGACAAGGACCCCTTTTTTGTAGTTGCCTAATCTTTGGTTGCTTCACTGAATTCCCATACAATTGTCCAAATTCATTTAATGTGGATTTACAAAATTATACTAACCTACCATAGAATTAGCATAGCCTTTTATGGACCTTGAGCTACACAAGTAGATATTTTTAGTCACTTTTATTGTTATGTCATTTATAGTACTAACCTAGCCTAAGGAAAGGCTCACTATTGCCTATCCATATATCTTCTACTTCTTTGAGATTACGTTGAATGCCCTGAACCTAGATTTTTGTGCACCCTTGTACATCAAAATCTCCTCCTTTTCATGTGTCATTATCATCACATACTAGGAACCTTGGAGCTCCTTCACTGGCTAATTATATTCTAGGCCCATTTATGCACCCCTCAATTATGATTGTGCATTGCTCTAATGTGATCCATTGATATTCTCAACTCTTTAAGCATCTATTTCTCAAGTTTTACTTAGCTTTGGTTTCAACTTTCTTTGTTTTTGTGAAGCACACCTTTAGTGAACAAATCCTTCTACACCATGGTTCTTGGAAATTTGTACACCTCAGTTCTTTAATGCATTGTTGAGTGACCCTTTACTTTTGCACCTTTCTTCCTATCCCTTATGTATATTTATACACTTTATAAATTTTTAAGTGTACTACTTGGCTTAGCCAAAACTTGTACCCCCTTTTACTTTCTAACTAGTTGTTTGATGCAAGATTGTAAATTTGTTTGTGATGCTCCTACATCAAACTCCCTAGTTAATTAAAATATGAACTCCTACTTATAAATAGTGTTAGATTGGTAAATATGTCTTTCTATTTAGCTTCCTTAACCACAGTGATACTATCCATATGATGTGGCACTTGTGTAGGCTCACTTGGTGCTTCCTTATTTTCTAGACCCTCCTTGAGCCATAAAATATCTTCCTCTGCATAGCTTTGATACACTTCATCTTCCTTCCCTTTCTTCCTCTCATGGTTTTGTGCCCAATTTTGTTTACTCTTATGGGGTGATGCCCACCTATATCTCCTATGGGTTTTCCCCAACTTTCATTTGTCATGGGTTTGTGCCCATTCTTTTTAATCCATCTCCTCCAAAAGGTACTCATAAATTTCCTCTCCTTCCTTCTATGCACCTGTCATTTTTCCTCTATTATGCACACTCTCTTCCTTATATCATTTGTGGCAAGAAGGTATACTTGTGTGTTATTCTTCCACATGTTTCTCAAGGGTGTCTACATGGTTTTTAGGCTACCCTTGTCCTTCATTTCTCTTTTCTTGATGCCCTCAATTTCATGGAAGTATCTATAGGTTCCATTAACTCCCACATTTTATTCTTCCTTTAATGTCATACAATTCCCTCTACATGCTTGGATTGATATCCCATTCAATCACTATTCCTATTCAATTTCTAGTTGATGGCTTCTCACCATACTCCCAATCAACAATAACTCCTTTTCTTGATGTGCAATGAAAATTTCACTTCCTTGATTTACTTCACCCTGGATTTTAGCTAACCCATCATGGTAGATCCTATTGGCCATGCACAAACTATGTTTTATTTTCATTAGCTACATGTTGACTCTTCTCCTCTCATGTATATTTAGATTCCTTATGTGGAGTTATCTCTACTTCCCTTCCCTTCTCATGTCTCTCCATAGTGTAATGCTCTATTACATTTGTGATAACTTTGGATCAATTTCACACTACCTTTTTATGTTGATCCCCTTAGGTTTTAGCTAAATACCTCTAACAAATAAATTTACACTCTTTCATCTCTCCATATTTGTGACTTTACAATGACATGTATCTTATATTTGGTTTCTATGCTCAAATTCTCTTGTACAACTTCTCTTTTGCCTTCCTCCTTCCTTTCGGCAATGTTATTTGCATTAGCACTCATTCTTTCTTCGGCTAGTGTTGGCCCTAATGCCTCTATTTCCTTTGGTGCACCATTCGACCCATTTATGTCATTCTCATTTCAACCACACTCAATAACTCCCAATTATTCTCTATGCAACTTTATCCTTTTGTAACATCTCCCATTACTTCTTCCTTCAAAGAAGTTCCTCTTGGTCAAAGGTCCCCTAGATCCTCTGCTTCCTCAAGTTCCTTTTGCTTGTCTCTAGGGATAAAGGTTATCTTCTATCCAATATGCACCACTACATATCGATAATTTCTCCAAATCCATCTTTATAGTCATTATTATGCTACAATCCATTACTTGGTGGGGGTTTAGGGTTCTGAACCTTTCCTTTCATGCATGCTCTACTATGAGCACAAGAACACCTATGATCTCTTTAGGGTTCTTCTTATGTGCCCTTATCTTTATGCAGATAAGTGTTACATCTTCCATACCTTCATGCACTCTTGTTGGTTCATGTGGAATGATATTTACTTTTCCTTCACTCATTTCACTCCACTACAACTAGATTTACTCTTGGCACCTTGCACACATTCATGCACTCTCACTGGCTCACATTGAATGATATCCACCTTTCCTTCACTCAATTCACTCTTACACATTGCCTTTCATTTCACACTCACTTTTTTACTTTGGGGCCACAAGGTTTTGAAGGTTAATTTATATGGTTTTCATGTTTTCTCCTCCATTTGAGATGGCATACTAGATGCAATACTTAGTTTTGTAGTTTGGAAACAATCTGTTGCCAACTTTTCACCCTCTTGTTTCCTTTCTATCTCCTCCTCTCTTGGATTTATCCATAGCTATTTAATACGTTATCATAGATATTTTTTTGTGCATGCTCCATCTTTATGGATTCCTTTACATCCTTCAACATGAAATAACATTCAAAATCTAATACCCACTCCATAATTTTCTCAAGGCCTTTTTTTAAGAACCTTTACATTTCAGATTTAGGGTTATTCTCAGCATGCCTTAGAACCTCTATAGGTTCCTTCCTCCCATAGGTCTCTCCATATTTATCTTTGATATCCTCCCATAATGATTGTAATGTGGAGGCTATCTCTTCAATTTTACTTTAGATATGTGATTCTAGGTCATGTCTCATTTTTTATTTTCATTGAACCAACTTATTTAATCCTTGTTCTCTATCCATCTGCACTTGATGGAAAACATCTTTATTTGGTAATTTATACTTAATAAACTAATTAGAATATGCTTATGCACATTGACTGCCTCATGGTTAATAATTTATCATCTCCGTTATCCATTTCATTTGATTCATTATCAACCCATTTAATCTTTATTTGTGAACTACCTCACAATCAATAATTTATCAGTACTATCTCCTCAACCGCACCTTTGAACCACCTCACATAAGGTGATCTATCCTTTTTATGCTCAAGTACATCACTTATTTGTCAATGCTTCACTTCTCATTTCCAGCAATGACTACGCCAAGTTTATCTATCTCTCAATTCTCACGTAACACTCCTACATGTTTCTTACAACCTCACAACTTCTTAGACTATATATTGTAACACTTTCCATTGAAATCCTACATAGGTGGTTAAACTTAATAACTATAATTTCAAATTATCCCTTCATGATCCTATATACTTGTCCCTTTTAAGGGTTCTCTTTTCTTATCTTCCACCTGCTTTTTATGTACCCACCTCCCTCATTTTGGTGATCCATGCTATTCTAATTACCTCACATTCAACTATCTATTATTTTTATCTCTACTAGTTCATATCTCACTTGTAGGTTTATCCTTTCTTCTTGCATCCTTCAAGGTTAATGATCTTGGTTTGATATAAAACTAGTGTTGGTCAAGATCAGGATTCCTATTAAAGGGATGCATCAGGAGGGATGCATTAACCATGTAACCTTTATATTTCCACATAATGGATCATGCTAGTAAAAGATTTTATTCCTTAACTTCAGGTGTTACAAGATAATATTAGTTTCACAATTATCCATTGAGCATTTGACTCTACTTAGTCCAATCCTTAGATATAGATCTATGTTACTCTCTCTACCATGGTGTCCATAGACTATCATTCACTCATGAATATGATCCTTCACCTATGATGTGAAGTTCCCTTTCTATTTCTCTAGCCTTAGACAAATTTTCCTTATACCTTTGTGGGATCACCCTAATACTGTAACCTCCTTGGCTTTAGAGTGTTAAAATTGCTAGACAAAAACCCCTATTTATATGTGCCTAAGATCTGGTTTCTTCACCTATTTTCCATGAAATTGGCCTAAATTTTCATTTTATGGGAGTCTATGTGATTCTACAGGCTTACACTATAATTATCATAGCCTTTTATGGACCCTGAGCCATACAAGTCTAAATGTTATGAGAATATATTTTCATAGTGTAGATCTTGTTGGTTATCCCTTAAGTTGCCATGTTAGTTGCAGTAATGACCTAGCCTAAGGAAAGCTTAAGTGTAGGTCCTCGTAACTGACTACTCATCCAACTTTATTTTACTTCCTTGGGTTTTGAATTGAATACCTTACCCCTAGACTTTTATGTGCATTTGTGCTTTAGACTCTCCTTTCACAAGACATCATCATCACACACTCAACACCTTATAGCTCCACCGCTACTTCATTATGTTGTAGGTGCATTTGATGCCACTCAACTATGACTAAGCATTGGTCTAATGTGCTCCCTTGATAAGCTCAACTCTTTACACCTCATGTGCTCTTTATGTCTATGCCTTATGAAGGACACATCTCTTTTTCATAGTTGTTGTGCTTGAATTTTAACTATGCAGCTTCTCTTTCACCTTCCTCATCCCTTAGCATAATTTTGTTTGAATTTTATCTCAAGGTGTATTTAGTTAGTGCTTGTACCAATGCCTCTTTTTACTTTGGTGCACCTTTGGACCCATACACCTCACTCTCATTTTTACTTCACTCAACAACTCCCGATTGCTCTATAGGAAACTCTTCTTCTCCTTCTACAATATCTCCCATTCCTTCTTTTGGTGCTTCTTTTAGGGAAGTTTCTCCTGGTCAAAGGTCTTATATATCCTCTCCTTCCTTAAGCTCATTTTCCTTTGCATCTAGGTTTAAAGGTTATCTTATATCCATCACACACCACTACATATGGATAATTGCTCTAGCATCACTCTATGCTGCTATTGTTGTGTAAAAATCCTTTGCTTTATGTGGATATAGGGTTATCAACCCTTACTTTAGTGTATCCTCCACTCTAAACACAATATCACTTATGCTCTCTCAATGGTTCTTATACACCTTGTCTTTATGTAGGTTTTTCTTACACCTTGAGCACCTTCTTGCACTCTTGTTGGCTCTTGTGGAATGATATCCACCTTATTATAACCAATTTTCTTCTTAGCTTCACTCCTCTATTATTGCTTTAGCACAACAACCTTATTCTCTCTTAAGGGTTCTTATGTAACCATGTCTTTGTTTAGGTTGTTCTTAACACAATAACACTTGTGCTCTTTTAAGGGTTCTTATGCACCCTTGTCTTTGTGCATGTTGCTCCTCCACCTTGTGTACCTTATTTTACTCTCATTGGCTCTTTTGGAATGATATCCACCTTATTGAAACCTATTTTCTTCTTATCTTTGCTCCTCTTTCTTTGGCACAACAACCTTATATATCATTTCTTTTTATAAAACTTATTTACCCAACATTCTCCTCTATGCCTTTCGTGATCAGTGTTGGATCTCACTTTTAATCTTTTTAATGTGGCTAGGAAGGGCTCTTTCTAACCTCTGAATTAATCTTATAAGGGATCATCTTGTGTGTCACCCTTCATGGAAACATTCTCTTCTTTAATTTGGTGGTGAGCCTTTACAGGTTACTTTTTATAGATTTCAAGTCTTGTCCATTTGAGATGGTCTTCTAAATTCATTACTTGGTTCAGTAGTTTGAAATTCATATGTTCCAAACTCTGAAGCCTCTTCTTACCTTTCCATCTCCTTCTATAATTAAGATATCTCTAGCCCTATACTATGTTATCATAGAGCCTTTTCACTTTATACTCCACCTTTATCATGTCCTTTACACCCTTCAATGTGAAGTAGTGCTCGACAACCAATCCACTTCACCATTTCCTTAGGGCCCTGTTTTCTATAGAACCTTTGGGCTTAAGCTTCAAGCTAATTCTTGATTCACATTAGGATTTTTGTGCACTCTTTCCTCTCATGGGTCTCTCCTTGCTTCTCTATGGTGTGCTTCCTCCCAACCATTTTTATTTCTATCTGTGCCATCCTTTCCTACAACATCTACAACATGAAAACTATCTCCATTTTACTTAAGCTAGGTCATGTATCATTTTGGCTTCTAGTTAAGCTATTTTTTGTTCTCTTCATTCTCCATCCATATATGCTTTATGGAGAAAAACATTTTTGGTACCTTCTACCCAATATGTTTATTATAATATTCTCCCATAGCCTGATTACCTCATGTTCGATGATCTATCAACATGTTCATTGCTTTCATGTGATTCATTGTCAACCCACTTTTTATTTTCATGTGAACTACCTCATGGTCAATAATATATCTATGGTTTCTCCTAATCCATGCATCTAGACTACCTTAAATTCAATGATTTATCTATTTTTTACTTGGCTACCTCGCTTCTAGCAATCTATTAATGCTTCACCTTTCATTTATAGTGTAATGACTACTTCATAGACAATCATCTATTAGTGCTCACATAAACCCCTGAGGGTTGCTTAAAATCTCATAACTTTTTAAACTCATTTTATTTGCTTATGTTTCACTCATTCACTATCTACCTACCTCTTTCATGGTGGTAAATGATGCTTAGCTAGTTGCCTCATATTCCATGATTAGTTACCTTTCCAACTGCTAGTTTGTATCTCACTTTTAAATTTATATTCTCTTCTAAATCTATCAAGGTTCACAACCTTGATTTAAATATATACTAGTGTTGGTTGAGATCAAGGGTTATAGTGAAGGGATACATTAACCATACATCCTTCAAAATTCCACATAGCAGATCATGTTAATAAAGCCTTGTATTCCCTAACTTTAGGTGTTATAAGATAATATAAGCTTTGCAACTATATATTGAGATATCCACTCTACTTAGTCAAGTCCTCAGACATATATATAAGTATCTTTCTTTCTCTCTAATGTGGTGTGATTAGTCCACCATTTACTCATGAATATGAGCCTTGACCTATTTATGAAGATCGTTTTCTCTTTATCTAGCCTCAAATAATTTTTTTGTCCCTTTATGGGATCACACTAACAAAGTCTCCACCTTGGCTTCTAAGCATTATAAATTTTTGACCAAGACCCCTTTTTAAATTTGCATGAGTTTTGGGTTCTTTGTTGAATTCCCACACAATTGGCCAAATTCATTTAATGTGGCTTTACACAAATCTAAAAACCTACCCTATAATTAGCACAACCTTTTATGAACCTCAATCTTCATAAGTAGATCTTTTTAGTCCCTTTTGTTGTCACATCATATGTAGTACTAACATATCCTAAGGATAGGCTAACTTAACATCCTCATAACTAATTACTTATCCAACTATCTTCTACTTCCTTAGGCTTACATCAAATTCCCTATGATTGGCCTTTTTCATAAACTTATACCTTAAAATCTTCTCCTTTTCACATGCCATCATCACAAACTAGGTACCTTAGAGGTCCTTCATTGGGTGATTAAGTTCTAGGTAGATTTGAGCACCCCTCAAATATGACTGTGCACTACTCTATTTTGCTTCCTTGGTAAGCTCAACTCTTTATGCATTAGTTGCTCAAGTTCGAACCTACTTTTGGTTGTAAATTTCCTAGTTCTTGTGAAGCACACCTTCAGTGAATAAATCCTTCCATACTATGATTCTCAGAACTTTGTAGGCCTCAATTTTTTCATGCACTATTGAGTGGGTCTTTACTTATACACCTTATTTTTTTGTTTATTGTGAATCTTTATGCACTTTGTAGATTTATGAGTTTGTTTTTTAGCTTAGGCAAAACTTGTACCCCCTTTTATTCTCTAACTCCCTACACAACTCTTAGCCACATTCCTTCCACACATGTGGAATATTGTGTGGTGCATGTAATCATGCACAAGTAGAGTTGGTTTATTTCTCACTTGACTGACTCTATTATTTTCTTATGCTCCAACTTACAAAGAGTGTTGGAGTGGTAAAACTATCTTTTTGGTTGGGTGTTTTGACATCAATATTCTCATACCCCTAATGTGGCACCTAAACAAGCTTACTCAATACTTCCTTATTTTATAGACCCTTCTTGGGCCATAACTGTCCTTCTTTGCCTAGATTTGATATGTTTCATCTTCCTTCCCTTTCTTTCTTGTGGTTCTATGCCCACCTATATTTAATCTTATGGGCCTATGCCCACCTTTTCATTTTGTGGGCCTATGCCCACCTTCATATCTTATGGGTTTGCACACACTTTCATTTCTCATGGATTTTCACCCATTCTTGTTCATCCATCTACTCCAAAAGGTCTTTATGACTTTCCTTTCCTTTCTTTCCTTCAATGCACCTTTCACTTTTGCTCTACTATGCGCACTCTCTTCCTTATGTCACCTTTGGCAAGTATGTATATTTATGTGTTATTATTCCATGTGTTTCTCATGTGGACCTTCTATTGCCCATGTCCTTTATTTCTCTTTTCTTGATGCCCTCAATGGCATGAGAGTTTTATGAGATCCATTGACTCCCACCTTTTCTCCTTCCTTTATTATTCCACACTTACCTCTATGTGCTTAGATTGATATCCCCTTCAGTGCTTTTTCTTAGTCATTTTTAGGTTGATGGTCTCCCACCTTGCTCCCAATTAGTAATAAATATTTTTCCTTACACGCTAATAAATAGTTTTACATTATTCATAACCACTAGTAAATAGAATACAATGATAAAAATATATAATGTGAGAAGACATGCCATGCCACTTGTATAGAGGTGCATAACTAGAATATGTGGCATGTGAGCATGCATGGTGTTAGAAGGTTTAAAAATGAAGTCTAACATTAGTTAGCTTAGAAAATTTAGGTCTTACAAGTAGTTATAATCTCTCTAAATTTTTTTTAATAATTTTCAAACATAAATGCTAAATTATTTTGCTATTGACTATTAATTTTCATTAGTGAATTTTATATAAATTAAATCGAAAGCATTTTTACATTATTTCCTTATGAAATCTAATAGATCATTTGACCTAAATCATAAACTATACTAGAACACTATATAAACACATGATAAAATGAAGAGGCCAAATATATATTTTTAGATTATATATGCAGTTATAAATCTACTATGCTTTAAAGGACTAATGGCTTAGCAAGGGAGATACAAATGCTTGATGCTTTCATAAATTGGTCCAGAGTTTAAAAACTATAGTTTTTCAAAAACCTATTTTGATGGGAGATGGAAAACCACTCACTTCCTCAACAAATATACTCCACGATCTTTCTCAATATTTTCAAGACCTCCTTATATTTAAGGCCCCACTACAAGGAAACAAATCATAAACCAAAATAAGTATTTGAATCACATCCATCTCATATCCCAGAGGAAGACAATGATCAAATTATTAGACCAATTTTGAAAGTAGAATTAAAACATTTCATTTATTCCTTCAACAAGGATAAATTTTTAGGACTGGATGTTTTCTTGATCTTTTTCTACCAAATATTTTTGGCTTGTTATAAATGAATTCCTTTTTGTAGTCATTTGAGTAATTCTTAAGAAATGAATCTATTCTCAAAGCTATGAATGCCACTAAGTTGGATATCATCCCAAAAGAAGCTCAAGATGTAAAAATAGACCAATTCAAGCTTATAGCTCTATGTAATATGATCTACAAAATTATTTAAACCCATTACTTTATGATTCAAACCTTTGATATAATTTTTTTTAATATCTAGTTGACATTTATGCATGAAAAGCAAATCATTAAAAATATCCTATCCACATAGGATATTATACACTTATTGAAGTTACTAAAAAGGTAAGGAATCCTCATTAAGTTTGGCATGTCAAAAGCCTTTAATAGATGAAACTGAGATCTTCTTTTATAGACTATGACTACTTTTGGTTTCTCAAAGCATATAACTAAATTGATTAACATTTGTATCACAACATTTCCCCTTGTGGACATTAATGGGGACATTGACCTCTCATTCGCTTACACTAGAGTCCTTAGACAAAGTAATCTAATAAGCCCATACTTTTTATTATATTGGAATAATATCTATGTAGGTCATATTAACATGCCAAAATAAAAAGGGAAAAGATGCAAACTTTATGTAGGTCATTGTAACATGCAAAAATAAAAAGGAAGATATGAAAATGACACTCTTCCTCTCTGATAAATCCTTGTAATTTAAGCTTGACACATTTGTGTTATATTTGATAACTTTCAAGAAGCCTTTGGTCAAAAAATTAATATTCACAAATCCAATTCAATATTTATTAATGTCTACATTTCCAAAAAAAGAAATATTGTTTAGGCTTAGGAATTATCTAAAGGATATATTCCCTTAACATATTTGAGATCTTATTTAGATGATAAATTTCACTTGAAATCTTGGCATACTCTCAATTCATAGTTTTTTAAAAAAAAACTTTTTAAATGAAACCATATCTGGATTAAAAAACTTTTTAAATGAAACCATATCTGGATTTCCTTTGTATATTGACTTCAAATATTGAAGGTTGTACTCTAGGTTGTTTTGGTTTACACTCTCACCCTTATTAAACTTCCTAGGTACATAGGGGAAACATTCATAATCCTAAAATGTAAATTTTTATGACAAGGCATGAACTAACAACACAAGTATTACTTGGTGTCTTGGGATGAGATTTATAGGCCCAAATGTTTAGGAGGATTAAATGTCAAATATAATTTGTAATTCAACAATGTTCTATCTATGAGATCATCTTGGAAGCTTAAAGTTTCAAACATTTCCTGATGGAGTAAAATTTTATCCAAGAATTATCTAGATCCTAAAAAATGGAAGACTCCATAGTCCAAAACTAGCCAACACAATAAATTTTGTCATAGGTCCTCTCATAGAGGATAACATTTCAAGTTGGAAATGGGCACACAATACCCTACTAAGAATCAAGTTATAATGGCTACCCACCTCTCTCTTCATAAGTATTTGATTCTATCAAAAACATTTTTCAATCTTAGGGAAACTTTATCATGCAAGATACTATGTAAAACCCCCAAGTAGTAAAACAAGCAACAATTTGAAAACATATGGGACCATCCCTTGTTCATATCCAAATATTGATTGATGAGATCTCTAATCACTCCATATTTATATTAGATATCCTTATTAAACATATTTAGTCCTCCCCAACTAGGGGACACTAAAAAGTGGCATTGGTCTATCTTAACCTTGAGTTAGTCAATGAAAAGTGGCCTTGGTCTTCATTCTCTACCCATCTGTACTTGATGGATAATAACCTTTAATGAAACCTTCTACCAATACATTACTTAGAGGGTGATCCCATACTTTAACTACCTCATGTTTGGTGATTTATTAGTATCTTCATTAATTTCATGTGATTTATTGTCAACCTACTTTTTCTTAGCATGTGAGCTGCCTCATGGTCAATAATATATATGTGGTTTCTCCTAATCCATGCATCTGGACTACCCCATATTTAGTGATCTATCTATGTTCCAATCAAATACCTCATTTTTAATAATTTATCAACACTTCACCTATCTATTCTAGTGAAATAAATACCTCATGGTCAACCATATGTTAGTACTCACACAAAAATCCTTTAGGTTACAGCCTCGTAACTTCTTACACTACCTACTATTATGCTCTCCATTGAAATACTACATAGGCACTTTGCACTATGGAATCACTCTAGAAAACTCCCCCTCTATGATACTATGTATATTATCCCTACTGAGTGTTCTCTTTCCTTATATTTCACTCATTCACTATCTACGTACCTTTCACATAATGTTTAACAATGCTCTACTAGGTGCCTCATGTTTAATGATATGCTAGCTTTCCTTTTGCTAGTTTGTATCTCACTAACAAGTTTATCTTTTCTTCTTGCATCTCTCAAGGATCACACCCTTGATTTGATATCATACTAGTGCTAACTTAGATTAGGGGTCTCAGTGAAGGGATATATTAACCATGCAACCTTCAAAATTCCATGTAGTGGATCATGCTAATAAAGCATTTATTCCTTAAATTTAGGTGTTACAAGATAATATAAGATTTATAGTTGTATAATGACATCTCAGCTCTACTTAGTCTAGTCCTCTGACATAGATATAAGTATCTCTTTTTATCTCTACTATGGTGTCCTTAGACTACCATTCACTCATGACTACAATCCTTCAACTGTCTATGAAGATTCTTTTCTCTTTGTCTAGCCTCAGATAATTTATTTTTTCCCTTCATGGGATCACTCTTAAAAAGTCTCTTCCTTGGCTTGTGAGTATTAGACCTTCTGGACCAAGACACCTTTTTATATTTTCCTAAGATTTGGTTGCTTAACTAAATTCCAATGCAATTGGTCAACATCACTTAATATGGCTTTATGCAAGTCTACAATCTTACCCTAGAAGTAGCATAGCATTTTACACACCTCGAGCTACATAAGTAGATATTATTAGTCCCTTTTGTTGTCACATCATTTGTAGTACTAAACTAGGGAAAGGCTAATTATAGGTCCTTATTATTAATTGCTTATCTAATTGACTTTTACTTCCTTGGGCTTGAGTCAAATTCCCTATGCTTGGATTTTTTTGCACCCTTGTACTTAAAAATCTCATCTTTTCCACATGCCATCATCATCACACACCGGGTGCCTTAAATCTCTTTCATTGGTTGATTATGTTGTAGGTGTATTTAAGCACCCCTTGACTATGAATATGCACTACTCTAATGTGCTCCCTTGATAAGCTCAGCTCTTTGTGCATCTATTACTCAAGTTCAAACTTAGTTTGGGTTGTAACTTTCCCTGCTCTTTTGAAGCACACCTTCAGTGAACAACTCCTTCCACATAGAGGTTCTTGGAACTTTGTAGGTTTCAGTTCCTTCATACACTGTTGAGTGGCCCTTTACTTCTGTACCTTATTTCCTATCCCTAGTGCATCTTTATGCAATTTGTAACATTACGAGTGTGTTATTTGTCTTATTAAAAATTCGTACCTCATTTTTATTCTCTATCTCCATATGCAACTCTCAACCACCTTGATTCTAAGAAAATGGAATCTTGCATAGTCTGTGTAACCATGCACAACTAGAGTTATTTTATTTCTCACTTGACTAAGTCTAGTTTTTTTAATGCAAAATCAAAATTTCACCCATGATGTTCTTGTATCAAATGCCATAGGTAATTAAAATATGAGCTTTTACTAATAAATAATTATGTCCTCCTCTCCTCTCCTCATGCATTTTTCAGATGCCTTCTATGGAGTTATGTCCACTTTTCCTTCCTTTCTCGCATCTCTTTATGAAGTAATACTCCATTGTCTTTGTGATAACTTAGGTTTAGTTTAACACTACATTTTTATGTTGATCCCCTTAGTTTATAGGTAAATTTCCCCCACAAATAAACTTACACTCTTTCATCTCTTCATCTCTGTGGCTTTCAGAGGACACATCTCTTCTTCTTGACTGCTATGCTTAAATTTATCTTGTGCAACTTCTCTTTTGCCTTCCTCCTACCTTGGCACAATGTTATTTGCATTATCACTCATGCTCTCTTGCTTTCTCTAGTGCCTCTATTTTTGTTGGTGCAAATTTGGACCCACGTGTTTCACTTTCATTTCAACTACACTCAACAACTCCCATTTATTTTCTATGCAATTCTTATTCTCCTTTTCTAGAATCTCTCATTGCTTATTCCTTTAGTTTTTCCTTTACAAAAAAGTTTCCTGGTCAAAGGTCCCCTAGATCCTTTCCTTCCTCAGGCTCCTTTTTCTTTATCTCTAGGGCTAAAGGCTATCTTTTATGGATCGTGCACTACTATTTATAAAAAATTGATCAAACATCCCTCTCTATCATCATTTTTGTGCTACAATCCATTACTTTATGGTGTCCTAGGGTTCTCAAACCTTACTTTGGCCCATCCTCCTACTCTATAATCTTCTCAAATGTCTCTTTTTGACCTCCACACTATGCCCATGTTGGTTTCTCTTACACATCACCTTTCATGGCAACACTCTTTTCTTTACCTTGAGGGTGAGGATTTGAAGGTCACCTTTTGTGGCTTTCGAGTTTTCTCCTCCATTTGAGATGGATTTATGGATGCTCTACATGGTTTTATTCTTTGTATCTATTTGTTGCCAACTTTTCATCCTCTTATTGCATTTCTATCTCCTCCTCTCTTGGAGATCTATGCAACCATTGATTGCTTTATCATAAATCATTTTTGTGCATACTCCACCTTTATGGATTGTTATACATCCTTCAATGTGAAATAACATTTGACATCTAAGACCCACTCCATTATTTACTCAGAGCCTTGTTTATGGAAAACCTTTGTATTGTAGCTTCAGGGTTATTCTCATGCCTCAGACCCTATAATGCCCAATTTAGCATAGAATTAGAAAGATTTAGGTTTCCTAAAAATCCCTAAAATAAATGCAAATTTTTTAATTTCTTTATTTCAAGCCTTAACCATTAAAAAAATTAGAATTTTGGAAATACACATTTATGGCACAATTTGTAAGATTTTCCACTCAAATATTCACCAAATAATTCATAAATAATATAGCCTACTAAAATACCTTCAAATCTAATTTTTATTATTAATTTAATAACAAGATAATATATTAAAAATACAATATAAATATGCATGCCCTATAAATTAGGCTTTGTTTAGCCTTATAAATTGCAGTCCCAAACCCCAATGAGGGGTTGTTGCCCTAACAATGAGTCTTTTACCTTCTTCAACCACTTATTTTCCCTTTTAGGGTTTCAAACTAGTGTATTGCCCTTCAGATCAATTGTGTCCTTCAAAATATCTTTATTTTCCATATCAAATCTGTAATGGTGTTTAAAACGTGTCACACTATCAAATGGTGCTCAATACAACCTTTGAAATAAGGTTACTAGCTATTAGATAAGGGTTTTTATCCTTACTACAACCAAACCAATGAAATTTTTTGTCCTCAATTGCATGAGGCTCAATAAATGATTCCAAAACTCTAGAATTTCAATTATAAAAAATAACATAACCCTCTTCAAATGAACCTTATCTTCATTTTTATATCCTTTCCCACTCAAGCCCCAAAATAGCTCCTAACTAAGCATTGACCTACATCACAATAGAAATCCCCCTTCTTTATGAAATATCAAATTAGAAAAGGAGTTACCGACATATTCACATTTGGAGACTAAAGGATACTATTAATTTTATTTAAAGTATTTAAAAATACTTGCTATTTTAATAATAATAATAATACATTATTTTTTAAAAAAGGGGACGCTACAGTTTGCCCATCCCAAATTTGTTTTCCCTCAAGCAAATGCAACTTTTCTCAACTATTAGATAAGGGTTTTCATCCTTACTACGACCAAACCAATGAATATTTTTTTCCTCAATTGCATGAGGTTTAATAAATCATGCCAAAACTCTAGAATTTCCATTATAAAAAATAACATAACCCTCTTTAAACGAACCTCCTCTTTATTTTTATATCCTTTCCCACTCAAAACACAAAATATCTCCTAAGGGCACACCTCCATCAAAATAGAAAGACCCCTTTTTTATGAAATATTAAATTAGAAAAGGAGTAGCCAAAATACTCACTTTTGGCAACTAAAGCATACTACTAATTTTATTTAAAGTATTAAAAAACATTTTTTATTTTAGAAATAATATTAATTTATTTTTAGAGAAGGGGACACTATAGTTCACCCTTCCAAATTTGCTCTCCCTCAAACAAATGCGACTATCCTCAAGTTTGAACATAGCTTTGGTTGCAACTTTCTTTGTTGTTATCAAGCACACCTTCAATGAATAACTCTTTCCATGACACAGTTCTTGTAACTTTGTAGGCCATAGTTCCTTCATGCATTGTTGATTGACCCTTTACTTCTAAACCTTTCTTCTTATCCCTAATACATCTTTATGCACTTTGTATCTTTATGAGTGTGTTTCTTGGCTTAACCAAAACTTGTACCCCATTTTTATTCTATAACTCCTTGCATAACTTTCAACCACTTTCCTTCCATGCAAGTGGATTCTTGCATGGTCCATGTAACTATGAAAAATATGATTTGGTTTGTTTCTCGCTTGACTAGCTATATTTTTTTCTAATGCAAGATTGTAAATTCACCAATGATGTTCCTCCATCAAACTCCCTAGGTAATTAAAAAATGAGCTCCTACTTAAAAATAGTGTTGCAGTGGTAGAACTATATTTTTGGTCAGCTTCCTTGAAGGGAATGTTCCCATCCACCTGATGTGGCCCCTGAGTAGGCTCGCTCAATGCTTCTTTGTTTTGAGAATCTCTTTGGGCCATGAATTATCCTTCTTTTCCTATCTCGGATACACTTCATCTTCCTTACCTTTCTTCCTCTTGTGGTTTTTCACACACCTTTGTTTACTCTTGTGGGCCTATGCCCACCTTCATCCCCTATGGGTTTTCACACATTTTTGTCTCTCATGGTTTTTCACCCATTCTTGTTCATCCATCTCCTCCAAAACATCTTCATAGCTTTCTTTTCCTTCCTTTTATGAGCCTTTTACTTCTCCTCTGTTATGTGCACTCTCTTATGTCACTTGTGGCTTGTAGGTATACTTACATGTTATTCTTCCATGTGGTTTTTACAAGGTATGTATGTCTGGTTCTTACATTACCCTTATCCTTCATTTATCCCCTTCAATTGTTGTTCCTAGTTATTTTCAGGTTGTCGATCTCTTACCCTACTCCTAATTAGTAATAACTCTTTTTCCTTATGCATAATGAAAATTGTATTGCCCTTATCAACTTTGTAGTGATTTTAACTAACCCATCATGGTAGCTCCTTTAGGTTGTGTGTAAATAATGTTGCATTTTTTTAGCTGTTGGTCAATTCTTTTTCTCTCCTCATGCATCTTTCGATGCCTTTTATGGAGTTATGCCCACTTTTCCTTCCCTTCTCACATCTCTCCATAGCATATTGTTATGTTGTTTTTGGGACAACTTAGTTTCAATTACACACTACCTTTTCATCTTGATCCCCTCAAGATATAGGTAAATGCCTCCCATAAATAAACTTACACTCTTTCATCTCTCCATATCTATGCCTTTCAAAGGAAACATCACTTATTCACTGCTATGCTTGAATATCTCCTATACTTATTCTTCATTGCCTTCCTCCTTGCTTGGTGAAATGTAGTTTGCATTAGAAATCATGATGTCTTTAGCTAGTGCTCACTCCAGTGCTTTTATTTCCACAAGCATGCCTCTAGACCCATGTGCGTCACTCTCATTTTAGCTACACTCAACAAATCTCAATTATTCTCTATGTAAATATTCTTCTCCTTTTGTACCATCTCCCACAACTTCTTCCTTTAGTCACTATTTTGGTACAATCCATTACTTTATGGGGATCTAAGGTTCTCAACCCTTCTTTTAGCGCATCTTCCACTATGAGAAAAAGAAGACCTATGCTATCTTAAGGGTTCTTCTTATGTGCCTCTGTCTCTTTTTAAACCTCTCATATACCTTGAACACCTTCATACAACATTCTTGGCTCATGTAGAATGATATCCACCTTGGCTTCACTCATTTAACTCCATTGTAATTGGTTTTTTTCTTGGATTCACTCCTCTATTATTGCTTTCATGGAAAGACCTTCTTTACCTCTATGTCTTGTGTATCTTCTTTGTGCATCTTTTTCCTCAACACCCTTTGAGATCAGAATTAACACTTTCTCTTTCATCCTTTCAAAAGGCTCTTTTTGACCTTCACATTTCTCCCACACTGGCTCTTCCATTACATCACCTTTCATGGAAATACTCTCTTCTTTACTTTTGGGGTGAGGCTTTGAATGTTACCTTCTAATTTTTTTGAGTCTTCTCCTCTATCTCTTCTCTTAGAGATCTCTACAACCATTTATCATTGTTATCATAAATCATTTTTTATGCATACTCTATCTTTATAGGTTCCTTTACATCCTTCAACATGAAATAACATTCAACATCTAAGACACTCTACTTACTGAGGGCCTTTTTTATAGAGAACCTTTGTGTTTCAATTTTAGGTTTATTCTTTACATGCCACAAAACCTCTGTGTGCTCTTTCCTCTCATTGGTTTCTTATTTCTTATCTTTGGAATCATCCCTCCCAATAGTTTTTATTTTCACCTGCACCATCCTTTCCTATAGTGCTTACAATGTGGAGTATTTATTCTCCATTTTCTTTAACATCTACAACTCTAGGTCATTTCTTGTTTTCACTTTTTATTTAGCCATATTTCATGCTCTTCTTTTTCCATTCATATACACTTGATGAATAAATACTTTATTTGGTACCTTCTACCCTATACACTAATTGGAAAATTCTCATGCACCTTGACTACCTCATAGTTGATGATTTTTTGCCACTATCATCCATTTCAATTGACTCATTATCAACTAATTTGATCTTTACCTGTGAATTGCCTCATAGTCAATAATTTATCAGTGCTTTCATCTCATCTGTGCCTCTATAGCACCTCACATTTAGTGATCTATCTTAGTTTTTCTCAACTACATCACATTTTTTGATATGTCCTTGTCCTTCATTTACCTTTGCTTGATTCCCTTAGTGGTATGCAAGTATTTATGTGGTCTGTCAACTCCCAACTTTTCTTCTTTCTCTATTGTCACATACTTCACTATTTGAGGTTGGACTAATATCCCCTTCAAGCCTTATTCCTAGTTAGTTTTAAGCTAATGGCCTCCTACCTTATTTGAATCGATAGTGACTCCTTTTCCTTATGCGTAATGAAAATTTCACACCATTGATATACTTTGGCCTGATTTTGGATAACCCCTCCTAGTAGCTCATTTATGTCATATGCAAACAATGTTGCATTTTTGTTATCTACAAGTAAACTCTTCTCCTCTCCTCATGCATCTTCATATGGATTTTATGGCCTTTCCTTTATGTGTCTCTTCATGGTGCAATGTTTTGTTGTCTTTGGGATAACTTAGGTTATACTACATGTTGCTTCCTCTTTCTCTTCTTCTTCTTCTAATGCTTTAGGCTAATGCCTACCACAAATAGACTTGCACTCTTTTGCCTCTATATGTCTATGCCTTATGAAGGACATATATCTTTTGCAAGGTTATTGTTTTTGAATTTCACTAATGTAACTTCTCTTTCACCTTCCTCATCCCTTGGCACAATGTTTTTTGCATTGACACTCAGGCTTTATTTAGTTAGTGCTTGCACAAACACCTCTATTTCTTTTGGTACACGTTTGGATCCATGGACATAACTTACATTTTTTCTTCACTCAATAAGTCCCAGTTGCTCTCTAGTAAACTCTTCTTCTCCCTTGATTAGCTTTGGGATGATTTTGGCTAACACCTCTTAGTATCTTATCTAGGTCATGTGCAAATAATGTTGTATTTTTATTAGCTACAGGTCAACTCTTCTCTGCTCTTCATATATATTTGGATGCCTTTTATGGAGTTATGCCCACTTCTCCTTAATTTTTCATGTCTCTCCATGGCATAATGCTCTATTATTTTTGGGATAACTTAGGTTCTAATACAAGCTACTACCTCTTTCTCTTCTTCCTCTAATGGTCTAGGCCAATGCCTACCATAAATAGACTTGCTCTCTTTTTCCTCTCTATGTTTGTGCCTTATGAAGGACATATCTCTTGTACAATGTTTTGATGCTTGAATTTCACCCATGCAACTTCTCTTTCACCTTCCTCATATTTTATCACAATGTTGTTAGCATTGGTATTCAAGCTCTCTTTAGTTGGTGCATGCACCAACACCTCTATTTCCTTTGGCACACCTTTTGAACCCATGCACATCACTCACACTTTTGCTTCACTCAAATGTCCCAATTGATCTCTAGTCAACTCTTCTTCTCCTTCTGCAATATGTCCTACTACTTATTTCTTTAAGTTTATCTTGGTTGAAGGTCCTCTAGAGCCTCTCCTTCCACATTCTCATTTTCCTTTACATATAGGGCTAAAATTTATCTTCTATCCATCACATGATACTACATATAGATAATTTCTCCATCATCCCTTTATGTTGTTGTTTTGAAATAATCTTTTGCTTTATGGGGATCTAGGGTTCTTAACCTTTTCTTGAGTGCATCCTCCACTCCAAGCATAATAACACTTGTGTTTTCTTAAGGGTTCTTGTTATTCACCCTTGTGTCTATGTAGGTTGATCCTACACATTATGCACCTTTTTATGCTCTCGCTGGCTCTTGTGGAATGATATCTACTTTGACTTTACCTATTGCATTTTTCTACAAATGAGTTTCTTCTCAGCTTCACTCTTATATTGTTTCTCTGGTACAACCACCTTTTTTGCCTTTTCTTTTTATGCAACTTCTTTACCCAATGTTCTCCTCAATGCATTTTGAGATTGGTATTGGGTCCCCCTTTTTATTATTTTTAATGCTATCATGAAGGGATCCTTTTGACCTCTATGTTGCTCCCTTGTTGGCTCCTATTGTGCTTCACTCTTCATAGAAACATTGTGTTCTTTACTTTGGCGATGAGGCTTTGCACATTAATTTTTATGGCTTTCAAATCTTATTCATTTAAGATGGAATTTTAAATGTGCTACTTGGTTTAGTAGTTTAGAATCCATTTATTCCCAATTATGCACCCTATTCTTAACTTTCCATCTCCTTCTCTAATAGAGATCTCTCTATCCATCTTTAGAATGATATCCACCCTTCCTTCACCCATTTCCTTCATTTCAACCTAGTTTCCTCTTGGCTTTACTCTTTTTTTTTACTTTGGCAAAACCAAATTCTTTGCCTTTGCTTCTTATGGAACTTCATTGCCAATCCTTCTCATCATCACCTTTATATATCGGTAGTTGGTTCCACTTTAAATCATTTTAATGTTGGCTTCTACTTTTTAAACTTATTTCAGAGATGCTTCTCCTAATAAAAATTCCTCTAGATCCTCTCCTTCCTCAGGCTCCTTTTGCTTTGTCTCTAGGGATAAATGTTGCCTTATATCCATCATGCACTAATTTACATTGATAGTTACTCCAACATCCCTCTCTATCATCATTGTTGTGTTACAATCCACTAATTTAGGGGGATCTAAGGTTATCACCCCTTCCTTTCGGACATCTTCCATTATGAACACAATAATACCTATGTTCTCTCTAGGGTTCTTAAATTCCCCTTTATCTATGCATACTACTCTCACACCGTGTACACATTCATACATCTCATTGGCTCATGGAATGATATCCACCTTGCCTTCATTCATTTTACTCTATTATAATTAGGTTTCTTCTCGACTTCACTCTTTTACTGTTACTTCCATTAAATAATCTTCTTTATGCATCTTTATTTTGTAGCCTTCTCCTCAATACCTTATATGATCAACATTATCTCCTACTCTTTCATCTTCTCAAAGGGCTCTTTGTGACCTTTACACTACACCCATATTGGCTCTTCTTGTATATCACCTTTCATGGAAACGCTCTATTCTTCACTTTGGGGCTGAGGCTTTGAAGGTTACTTTCTATGGATTTTGAATTCTCTCCTCGATTTGAAATGGCCTTCTGGATGTGATAATTGCTTTTATAGTTTGAAAACTATATGTTGCCAACATTTCACCCTTTTATTGCCTTTCTATCTCCTATCTTGGAGGTCTCTAAAACCATTTACTATGTTATCACTAAGAATTTTTTGTACATACACCACCTTTATGGATTATTTTACATCTTTCAATGTAAAATAATATTCAACATCTAAGACCCACTCCATCTATTTGGGGCCTTTTTTATAGATAACCTTTGCATTTTGGTTTCAAGGTAATTCTTGGCATCACTCACAACCTCTATGGGCTCTTTCCTCCCATAGGTCTCTCCCTAATTATCTTTGGAATCCTCCCTCCCAATGGATTTTCTTTTAGCATGCACCATCCTTTTCTATAGTGCTTGCAACATGGAGGCTATCTTCATTTTCCTCAAGACTTGTGACTCTAGGTCATGTCTCATTTTTCCTTTTCATTGAGCCATCTTTTATGCTCCTCATTCTCTATCCATTTGCACTTGATAGATAATAACTTTATTTGGTACCTTCTACTCAATACACTAATTAGAAGATGATTATGTACCCTGACTACCTCACAATTGATGATTTGTTAGCATCGTCATCCATTTCACTTGATTTATTATCAATGCATTTGATCTTTACCTATAAACTACCTCATGATCCATAATTTATCAGTGTTTTCTCATCATTCATACCTTTAGACCACCTCACATTATATGATATATCCTCATTATGATTTATTATTTCATAATAATTTGTCAAAGCTTCACATCTCCTTTCTATCATTTACTATGTCAAGGTTGGCAATCTATCAATTCTCACACATCACTCATGCATGTTGCTTATAACCTCATAAATTACACTACCTATTTCTATGTTCTCCATCACAATCATATGTAAGTTCATGAACTTAAGATCTGTTATTGAAAAGTCTCACTTTGTGATCCTATGTACTCATCCCTTCTAAGGTTTCTCTTTTCTTATCTTCCACCTACTTACTATCTACCTACCTCCCTCACATTGGAAAGTGATGTTATGTTAGTTCCCTCACATTCAACCATATACTAGTTTTTTATTTGCTATTTCATATCTCACTTACAGGTTTATCCTTTATTCTTGCATCCCTGAAGGTTCATCACCTTTCTTTGATATCAAACTAGTACCATTTGAGATAAATTGTCTTGGTAAATGGATGCATTAACATTGCAACATTTAGAGTTCCATACTATGGATCATGCTAATAAAGGCTTTTATTCTTTAACTTTAGGTGTTACAAGATTATATAAGCTTTGAAAGTATGCATTGATATCTTATCTCTTCTTAGTCAAGTTTTTTAAGTGTCTCTCTCTACTATGGTTTTCATAGACTACCATTTGCTCATGACCATAAGCCTTCACTTGTCATGTGAAGATCCCTCTCTATATGTCTAGCCTTAGACAAATTTTCCCTATCTTTTTATGGGATCAACCTAAAAAAGTATCTTATTTGATTCAGATTGTTAAAATTTTTGAACCAAGACTCTTTTTTATAGTTGCCTAAGCTCTCGTTGCTTTACCTATTTCCCGTGAAATTGGTCTACAAATTCATTTAATGGGAGTAAATCTTATCAGTTGAATGCCCTATGCCTATATTTTTTCTTGACCTTATGTTTTAGACTCTCTTTTCACACACCATTATCATCACACATTATGTACCTTAAATCTCATTCACTAATTATGTATGTTGTAGGGGCATTTATGTGCCCCTCAACTATGACTATGCATTATTCTAATGTGCTCCCTTTTAAATCTCAACTCTTTGCACCTCATTCATATAAGTTTAAACCTTACTTTGGGTTCAAATTTACTTGTTCTTGTGTAGCACACCTTTAATAAATAACTTCTTTTATTTCATGTTCCCTTATGCTCTATAGGCATTGTCTCCTTCATGTGTTGTTGCACGAGCCTTTACTTTTCCACATTGATTCCTATCCCTAGTGGATATTTTTGTACTTTGAAACTTTGTGTGCACATTGCTTGACTTAATATAAAATATGTACCCCCTTCTTATTCTCTAACTCCTTGTGAAATTATCAATCATATTTATTCCATTCAATCTATAACAACCTTTAAAAATGTTTTACCATTGAACTTACATAGCTAGAGTTGGTTTATTTCTAGGTGTTGAGCTAGGTTTTTGTCTAATGCAACATAGCCAATTCACTTGGGATGCTCCTGTATTAGACTCACAAGGTAATTAAAATGTAATATCCTTATTACAAGAAGGACTAGAGTGGTATAACCACCCATCTGGTCAGTTGCCTCAATGTAATTAGAATGTAAGCTCCTTCTTTTCCTTTCTTCCTCTCTTATGATTTACTTCACTCTATGTGCTTGGACTGATATGTCTTTCAATAATTTTTCCTAGTTAGTTTCAATATGATGGCCTCTTTCCTTGCTCTCAATTTATAGTGACTCCTTTTCCTTTCTCATAATGAAAATTGCACTCCCTTGATCAGCTTCAGGCTGATTTTGGCTAACACCTCCTGATAGCTCATCCATGTTGTGTGTAAATAATGTATTTTTTTAGGTATAGGTCAACTCTTCTCCTCTCTTCATGTATATTTAGATGCATTTTGTGTAGTTATGCCCAATTATCCTTGCCTTTTCATGTCTCTCAATGGTGCAATGCTCTGTTGTCTTTGGGATAACTTAGGATCCACTGCAAGCTGCTACCTTTTTCTTCTTCCCCTAATGATTTAGACATGTACCTAATACTTTTGCTCTTTTGTCTCTCTATGTTTTTTCCTTACATAAAAAAACATTTCTTTTACATTGTTTTTATGTTTGAATTTCACTGGTGTAGCTTCTCTTTCACCTTCCTCATCCCTTGGCACAATGTTATTTACATTGGCACTCAAGCTCAATTTAGTTGGTGCTTGCACCAATGCCTTTATTTACTTTGGCACACTGTTGGACCTATGCATCCCACTCTCATTTTTTATTCTCTAAACAACTCTCAGTTACTCTCTAGGTAACTCTACTTCTCCTAAAATATCTCTTGCTTCTTCTTTTAGTACTTCTTTCATGGAAGTTTCTCCTAGTCCAAGGTCCTCTATAACCTCTCCTTCCTTAGGCTCATTTTACTTTGCATTAGGGGTCCCAATGATGGGATACATTAACCACATAACCTTTATTATTCCACATAATGGATCATGATAATAAATTATTTTATTCCTTAACTTTGGGTGTTACAAGATAATATAAGATTCGTATTTGTGTATTGAGCTCTTAGCTCTACTTAGTCTAGTCCTCAGACATAGATATTAGTATCTCTCTTTATTTGGACTTTGGTGTCCTTAGACTACCATTCTCTCATGAATATGGGCCTTCACCTATCTACAAAGTTTTGTTTCTCTTTGTCTAGCCTCAGACAATTTTTTTTCCCTTTATGGGATCACTCTTACAAAGTTCCTCCTTCGCTTATGAGCAAAACAAATTCTAGACCAAGACCCTTTTTTATAGCTACCTAAGCTTTGGTTGCATCACTGAATTGAAATGAAATTGGCCAACTTCACTTAATTTGGATTTATGCAAGTCTAAAAACCTACCCTAGAAGTAACATAGCCTTTTATGGACCTTGAGCTACACAAGTAGATCTTATTAGTCCCTTTTGGTGTTATTTCAGTTGTACTAACCTAGCCAAAGGATAGGCTATTTGTATGTCCCTCGAACTAATTGTTTATCCAACTCTCTTCCACTTATGTAGGCTTTCATCAAATTCCCTGTGTCAAAAGTTTTACATGATTTGTACCTAAAAATATCTTTCTTTCAACATGCCATCATCATTTCACACTAGGTACCTTAGAGATCCTTCGCTATCTGATTATGTTCTAGGCACATTTGAGCACCCCTCTACTATGACACTGCACTACTCTAATATGCTTTCTTGATAAGCTCAACTCTTTGTGTATCTATTTCTCAAGTTCAAACTTTGATATAGTTTTAACTTTCCTTATTCATATGAAGCACACCTTGAGTGAATAAATCCATTCATGCCATAGTTCTTGGAACACTGTAAGGCTCTATCTTTCATGTGTTATTTAATGAGCCTTTATTTATGCACCTTTATTCCTATCCCTAGTGAAACTTTGTGTTATTTTTAACCTTGTGAGTGTTCTTCTTGACTTAGCAAAAATTTGCACCGATTTTTATTCTCTAACTCCCTGTACAACACTCAACCACCTTCCTTCCATGCATGTGGATTGTTGCATGTTCCATGTAACCATGCACAACTATAGTTGTTTATTTATCACTTGACTGACTCTATTTTTATCTGATGTAAGATTACAAATTTGCATGTGATGTTCCTCTATCAAACTCCCTAGGTAATTAAAATGTTATCTCATGCTTATAAATAGTGTTGGAGTGGTATAACTATCTTTCTAGTTTGTTATCTTGAACATGGTGTTCTCATCTACTCAATGTGGCACCTAAGTAGGTTCACTCAGTACTTCCTTCTTTTCTAGACCCTCTTTGGGCGTTAAACTTTCCTCATCTACCTAGCTCTTATATGCTTCATCTTCCTTCCCTTTCTTCCTCTTGTGGTTTTGCACCCACCTTTGTTTACTCGTGTAGGCCTATGCCCACCTTTGTCTCTTAGTGGGCCTACTCCCACATCTTTTTCTTGTGAGTTTTCACCCACTTTACTCTCTCATGGGTTTTCTCCCATTCTTATTCATCTATTTTTCTTGGCTACTATGCTAAAATTTCTCCTATGTATCTTCTCTTTTTCCCTCTTCCTTCGTTGGTGAAATGTTATTTTCATTAATGCTCATAATCTATCTAGTTGGTACTCACTCCAGTGCCTCTATTTACTTTGGTACATCTTTATACCCTTGTTCCTCACTATCATTTCAACTACACTCAATAACTCCTAATTGTTTTCTATGTAACAAATGTCCTTTTGTTACATATCCCATTGCTTCTTCTTTTAGTGCTTCCTTAAGGGAAGTTTTTTCTGGTAAAAGATCCATAGAGACTCTCATTCCTCAAGCTCCTTTTTCTTTGTCTCTAGGGATACATGTTGTCTTATTTCCATCTTTCACTACTACATATTGATAATTTCTCAAACATCCCTCTTTATCGCCATTGTTGTGCTATAATTCATTACTTTATGGAGTTCTAGGGTTCTCAACCCTTCCTTTGGTGCATCTTCCACTATGAGCACAAGAAAACCTATGCTCTCTTTAGGGTTCTTCTTATGTTCCCCTATTTTGTGTAAATTGGTCCTATACCTTGTACACCTTTATGCACTCTCATTGGCTCATGTGGAATGATATACACCTTGATTTCACTAATTTCACTTTATTTTAACTAGTTTTCTTCTTGGATTTGCTCCTTTATTATTGCTTATGTGAAATAAACTTATTTACCTCTACGTCTTATGAATATTATTTGTGTATCCTTCTCAATGCCTTCCAAGATTAGTATTAGCTCTCATTCTTTCATCTTCTTATAGAGATTTTTTTGACCTCTATGTTGCTCCCATGCTAGCTCTTTCTACACATTACCTTTCATGGAAACACTCTCTTCAATACTTTGGGGGTGAGGATTTGAAGGTTAATTTCTATGTATTTCAAGTATTCTCCTCCATTTAAGATGGCATTCTAGATTCACTACTTGGTTATGTAGTTTGTAAACTCTTTGTTTCCAACTTTTCACCCTCTTATTGCCTTTCTATCTCATTCTCTTTTGGAGATCTCTACAACCATTTACTGCATTATAGCAGAGAATTTTTTTTGCATACTCCACCTTGATGGATTCATTTACATCCTTCAACACAAAATAACTTTCAACATCTAAGACCAACTCCATTATTTGGTCTAGGCCTTTTTTCTAGAGAACCTTTGCATTTAAAATTCAGGGTTATTCTTGGCATGCTTCAAAACATCTGCAGGCTCTTTCCTCCCATAGGTCTCTCCTTGCTTATCTTTTTCATCCTCCCTCCTAATGGTTTTTATTTTCCCCTGAACCCTATTTTCCTATAGTGCTTTTAATGTAGAGGTAATCTCCTCCATTTTCCTTGAGATCTATGACTCTAGGTCAATTATCATTTTTGATTTTCACTGAACCATCTTCTTTGTTCCTCATTCTCTATCCATCTATACTTTATTTGGTATGTTCTACCCAATACATTGAATGGAATATGATCATGCACCCTAACTAACTCATGATTAATGATCTATTTTCACTTAATTCATTGTCAACCCATTTGATTTTTACTTATGAACTACCTTATGATTGATAATTTGTAAGTGTTTTCTCCTCATATATATCTCTAAACTACCTTAAACTTAGTGATCTATCCTTGACCAATTTATTTATATCAATTTGATGATGCTTCACCTCTCCCTTTTATCAATGACTACCTTAATGTGGGTGATCTCTCAGTCCTCTCACAACACTATTATGTGTTTCTTACAACCTCACAACTTCTTACACTACATGTTGTTATGCTTGCCATTGTAATCCTACGTAGGTGCTTGAACTTAAGAACTATTATTTTAAAGTCTCACTTCATGATCCTATGTACTTGTTCCTTTTAATGTTTCTCTTTTTTTATCTTCCACCTACTTGCTATCTACCTACCTTCTTCATGTTAGTGAGTGATGCTATGCTAGTTGCCTCATGTTCAACCATTTGTTAGCTTTTTCTCTACTAGTTCATATCTCTTGTAGGTTTATCCTTTCTTCTTGTATCCCTAAAGGTTCATGACCTTTATTTGATATCAAACTAGTATTAGTCAATATTAGGATTCCTAGTGAAGTGATACATTAACCATGCAACCTTCATAGTTCCACTCAATGGATCATGTTAATAAAGGATTTTATTCTTAAACTTTGAGTGTTACAAGATAATATAAGCTTCACAAATGTACACTAAGATCTTGAATCTACTTAGTCCAATCCTTAAATATAGATCCAAGTGTCTCTCTCTACTATGGTGTCCATAGACAACCATTCGTTCATGACTATAGTCCTTCACCGATGATGTGAGGCTCCCTTTCTATTTGTCTAGCCTTAGACAAATTTTCTTTGTCTATTTACTGGATCACCCTAAAAAAGTAACCTCCTTGGATTTAGAGTGTTAAAAATGCTAGACCAAGACAATTTTTTATAATTTCTTGAGCTTTGGTTGATTTGCCTATTTCCCATGTAATTGTCATACAACTTCATTTGATGGGAATCTTTTCAAGTTTGTAAACCTACCCTAGAATTAACATAACCTTTTGATAGATCTTGAGTTGTGAAAGTATGAGTCTTGTTAGAAGATATCCTCACAAAGTAGATCTTGTCAGCTTTCCCTTTAAATATCCTTATAATAAGGGATAGAATGGTATAACCACCCTTCTAGTTGGTTTCCTAGACCATGGCAATGCCCTCCACCTGATGTAGCACTTAAGCAATCTCACTCAATGTTTCCTCCTTCTCATGGCCTTCATCCTCTTGTGCCTAGCTCTGATACCCTTCCTTTTTATTTATTTTCTTCTACTTGTATATTTTCACCTACCTCTATTTCCTTTTATGGGATTATGCACACCTTCATCTCTCGTGGGTTTGTGACAACATTCATCCTTCATGGTTTTGTGTCCACTTTCATTCCTCATGGGTTTGTGATAAATTTTGTCCCTTATGGATTTTTTCCCACTCTTGTCCATCCATCTCGATGAAAATGTCTTCATACCTTTCATTTCATTTATTTTTTGTGCCTTTTGCTTCTTTTTTATCTGTACTTTCTTCCTTATGCTTCTCATACAAGTAGACATACTTGCTCACTATTCTTTCATTTATTTATCATGGGGTATGTCTACATTAATCTTCCACTACCATTATCCTTTTTTATTTCATTTTGATTTTTGCCTTGAGTGGCATACAAGTTTATATGATTCCATTTACTCCCAACTTTTATTCTTCCTCTATTTTCCATGCAGTATGTTTTTCTTGCTTGGATTGATATCCTAATCAGTTGCTCCTCCTAGTCAATATTATACTAATGGTTTCCTACCTTATTCCCAATTTGCATTGACTCCTTTTCCTTGTGTAATGAAAATTACACCCCATAATCATATTTGGGTTTATTTTGGATAACAAATTTTAATAGCTCCTCTAGGATGTGCATATACAATGTTGCATTTTTGTTAGTTTCAGGCCAAATCTTCTACTCTACTTGCACAAATTTAGATGCCTTTTTTGGAGTTATGAACACTTCTACCTCTCTTATCACATTTCTCCTTGGTGAAATTTTGTGTTGTCTTTGGGGAAAATTAGGTTTAGCTATAATCTAATACCTCTTTATCATTTTATTCTTAGGGTTTAGGCAAATGCCTTGTGCAAATAGGCTTGAGCTTTTGTATGTCTCCATCTCTATTACTTTTGAATGACAAATATCTTTTTCTTTATTGTTGTGTGTGAGTTTCCCATGGTGAATATTGTTTTCATTGGCACTAAAGCTCTTTTTAATTAGTACTCAGTCTAGCTCCTCTATTTCCTTTAGCTCACCTTTGGACCCATGTGTCAAATACATGCGGGAGGATGATGATTTACTTAAGATTTGTCATGAGGTTTTTCATAAACCAAATAGTTTTGTTATTATTTTGTGACCTTTATGATCTTGGGAATAAATTATTTGTGGGAAATGTCTATACTTGTTGATTGATATTTTGAGGTGTATTAATGCCACAACTAAGTTTGGATGTCATTAAGAGCTAAAGATGTCATAGAACTACACATGATGCCTAAGTGATTATTTTTTTAGAGGAATTAACTAGGGGATTGAAGCTATGAAGGTGAAAAACACCATAAGGAACTCAAAGGAACCACAAAGTGATGCAAATATGCCTTAATGTAGTGATGTGGCCATAAACGGCTGTGGATTTCCTTTAAACACTTAGCTCAAATTTCACTTGTGAGTGGTTAACTTAAATTTATATTTGAAAAACCACAAAAATAATTTGAGTGACAAAACTAATATCAAATTTCACTTGTTAGTCTTAGCTTAATTTCAGATTTCCAAAACCAAAACAATAATTTGAGGTACAAAAGCAAGTTAATACCTTCATATGATGAGCAATAAACCAATAATCAACATAAGGCCAAAAGAGGGTCCCTATTTGAAAAAAAGAGAATGGGGCATGTTGGATATAACAAAATCCCCTTCAATATTTTTTATTACTTGGATTCATTCTGATAGTCTCCTACCTTGTTCCCAATCGATAGTGACTCTTTTTCCTTGTGAAAAATGAAAATTGTACTTCCCTAATTGGCTTTGGGTTGATTTTGTGTCAACCCTCCTAGTAGCTCCTCTAGTTTATGAGAAAAACAATGTTGTATTTTTATTATCTTCAATATGATTATTATCCTATCCTCATGTATCTTTAGATGCCTTATTTGGAGTTATGCCCACTTTGTTCTTTTTATTTGTCTCTTCATGGTGCAATACCATGTTGTCTTCTAGATAACTTAATTTCAATTGTAGGTGGATACCTCTCCATCTTATTCAATTTAATATTTAGGAAAATGCTTCACAAAAATAAAATTTCACTCTTCCACCTATCCATCTCTGTGCCTTGTGAAACACATCTCTTTTACTTGGTTGTTGTGCTCAAATTTACCCTAAGTAACTTCTCTTTCACCTTCCTCTTCCCTTGGTGTAAGGTTGTTTGCATTGGTGATCAATCTCTCTTTACCTAGTACTCTCTCTAGTTCCTTTGTTTTCTCTATCACACCTTTGGACCCAAGTGCCTCACTCTTATTTATGTTTCACTCGGCATCTCCCAATTCTGCTCTAGGCAACTCTGATTCTCATTCTTTAAAAACATCTCTTACTTTTACTTCCTTTGGTGCTTTCTTTAGGGAATTTTTTTTTGGTCAAAGGTCTTCTAAAGTATCTCCTTATTAAAGCTCATTTTCCTTTTCCTCTAGGGATAAACATTGTTTTATGACTATCGCACATAATTGTATATATATATTTGCTTCAACATCCCTCTTTATTGTTTCTACTGTGCAAGAATCCTTTGCTTTGTGGGCATAGAAGGTTCTCAACCCTTATTTTAGCACATCCTCCATGTTGATCATAAGAACACATGATCTCCTTAGGGTTATTTTGTGCTCTAGGATATGTGTATCCTACTATTGTATCTTATGTTCCTTCTTGTGCTCTTGTTGGCTCTTGTGGAATGATAGTTACCTGACCTTCACCTATTGCACTCCCCTACAATTATGTTTCTTTTTGGCTTTACTTCTCTATTATGTATTTATTACAATAACCTTATTTGCCTTTGTTGCGTATGCATATTATTTGTGTAACATTTTCATCAATAACTTTTAAGATTGGTATTCACTCTCACTCATCCATTTTTTAATAGGACACCTTTTAACTTCTGTGTTCTCCCATGCTAATTCCTCCTCTATGTCACCATTATTCATAGCCCTACCTTATTTAATTTTGAAGTGAGGTATTTTAGGTTCTCTTTTACATCTTTCAAGTCTTTTCCCCCATTTGAGCTAGCCTTTTGGATGCACTACTTGGTTAAGTAGTTTGGAAAAAATATATTCATGGCTTTGTAACTCTGTACCCTCTTCTTGTGTTTCCATATGTTTCTCTATTTAAAATATCTCTATCCTTCTATTGTGTTATCACATAATAATTTCTATGTATAATCAACCTTCATCTTTTGTGGGCCTATGCCCACCTCC
The DNA here is from genome assembly GCA_037957365.1 of Torreya grandis. Taxonomy (NCBI): domain Eukaryota; kingdom Viridiplantae; phylum Streptophyta; class Pinopsida; order Cupressales; family Taxaceae; genus Torreya; species Torreya grandis. The sequence continues at coordinate 5,340,740 of JARHVA010000051.1, read as the reverse complement.
ATCTCCCATGGGTTTGCACCCATTCTTATTCATCCATATTCTCCAAAAAGTCTTTATAATTTTCCTTTCCTTTCCTTCCTCTGATGTGCCTTTCACTTCTCTATTATTCACACTCTCTTCCTTATGTCACCTTTGGAAAGAAGGTATACTTGCATGCTATTCTTCCATGTGTTTATCATGTGGTATTTCTACGTGGATCTTCCATTGCCCTTATCCTTCAATTCTCTTTACTTGATGACATCAATGGCATGGAAGTCTCTATGGGGTCTATTTACTCCCACATTTTATTATTACTTTATTATCTCACACTTATATGTACTTGGATATATATCCCCTTCAATCCTTATTCTTAGTCAGTTTCAGGTTGACAGTCTCCTACCTTGTTATCATTCAGTAATAACTCTTTTTATTACACTAGTAAATAGTTTTAAATTATTCATAAACACTTGTAAATATAATACAATGATAAAAATATATAATGTGAGAGGACATGCCATGCCACTTGTATATAGGTGCATAACTAGTATATGTGGCATGTGTGCATGCATGGTGTTAGAAGGTTTAAAAACTAAGTCCAACATTAGTTAGCTTCATAAAGTTAGGACTTAAATGTAGTTAGAATGTCACTAAAGAAATTTTAATTATTTTTATAAATAAATGCTAAATCATTTTGTTATTGACTATATTTTTCATCAGTGAACTTTATAAAAATTAAATTGAAAGCATTTTTACATTGTTTCCTTATGAAATCTAATAGATCATTTGACCTAAATCATAAATTATAATGGAACACTATATCAACACATACTAAAATGAAGAGGCCACTCCATTCTTGTTAGATTATATATTTAATTATAAATATAATTAGTTTAAGGGATCAATGGCTTAGGAAGGGAAACACGAATGGTTCATGCTTTCATTAATTGGTCCATAGTTAATGAACTATAGTTTCTCAACAACCCATTGTGATGGGAGATGGAAAACCACTCACTTCCTCAAAAAATATACTCTAAGATATTTCTCAGTATTTTCAAGACCTCCTTATAGTTAAGTCCCCACTGCAAGGAAACAAATCATAAACCAAAGCAAGGATTTTAAGCACATCTATCTCATATCACATAGGAAGACAATGATCAAATTTTTAGATCAATTTTGAAAGTAAAATTGAAACATTTCATTTGTTCCTTTCACAAGGATAAAGCTTCAGCAACAAATGTTTTCTTGATCTTTTGCTACCAAATATTATTGTCTTGTGATAAAGGAATACCTTTTTGTAGTCATTTTAAGAATTCTTAAGAAATAAATATATTCTCAAATCTATGAATGCCACTAAGTTGGACCTCATCCCAAAGGAATCTCAAGATGTACAAATTGACCAATTCAAGTTTATATCTCTATTTAATATGATCTACAAAATTATACAAACTAATTTCTTTATGATTCAAACCTTTGTTATAATTTTTTTTTAATACCCAATTGACATTTATGCATGAAAGGTAAATCATTAACAATATCCTATCCACACAGGAGATTCTACACTCATTGAATATCTAAAAGAGGTAAGGAATCCTCACTAATTTGGCATCTTAAAAGCCTTTAATAAATGAAACTTAGATCTCCTTTTCTATAATATGATTGCTTTTGGTTTCTCAAGCATCTAACTAAATTGATTAAGATTTGTATCATAACACTACCGCTTGTGAACATTAATGGGGATATTGACCTCTCATTCACTTACACAAGAGGCCTTAGATAAAGTGATATGATAAGCCCATACTTTTTATTATATTGGGATAATGTTTATGTAGGTCATTGCAACATGCCAAAATAAAAAGGTAAAAGTTGCATACAATACTCTTCCTCTCTGATAAATCCTTGTTATTGAAGCTTGACACATTTGTGTTATATTTGACAACTTTCAAGAAGACTTTGGTCAATAAATTAATAGGAACAATTCTAAGGAAATATTTGTTAATGTCTATATTAACAAAAAAAGAAATATTTTTCAAGATTATGGATTCTCTAAAGGATACATTGCCTTAACTTATTTGAGATCCCCTTTGGATGATAAACCTCACTTAACCCTCTTGGTGTACTCTCAAGTCATAGTTTGAAAATAAAAAAAATTCAAATGAAACCATAGTTGGATTTCCTTTGCACATTGAATTCAACTATTAAAGGTTATACTCTAGGTATTTTAGTTTACACTCTCTCTCTTTTTAAACTCCCTAGGTACATAGGGGAAACATTCACAGCCTTACAATGTAAAATTTTGTGATAAGGTATGAACTAAAAACATAAGTATTACTTGGTTTCTTGGGATGAGATTTGTAGGGCCAAATGTTTAGGGGGATTAAATGTCAAAAATAATTTGTAATTCAACAACATTGTATCCATGTGATCATCTTGGAGGCTCAAAGTTTTAAACATCTCTCAATGGAGTAAAATTTTATTTGGGAATTATCTAGATCCTAACCAATGGAAGAATCCATAGTCCAAAACTACCCAACACATTAAATTTGTGCTAGGTCCTCTCATAGATCATAACATTACAGGTTGGAAATGGGCACATAATACCCTACTAACAATCAAGTTGGAATGGCTACCCACCTCTCTCTTCATATATATTTGATTCTATCAAAAAACACTTTTCAATCTTGGGGAAACTTTATCTTATAAGCTACTATGTAAAACCACCAAGCAATAAAGCAAGTAATAATTGAAAAACATAGGGGAGCATCCCTTATCTAAGTCTAAATATTGATTTATGAGATCACTAATATCTCCATATTGATATCAGATATCCTTATTAAACATATTTAGTCATCCCCAACTAGGGGACAATGCAAAGGGGCCTTGGTGTATCTCAACCTTAACTTAGTCAATGTAAAGAAGACATTGGAAAAAATTAATTTTTGAGTAGGCTGGACAAATATCATGCCATCATGGTTCCCATTGAGAAATATGATTATCAAAAATAAAATTTATAGCATAGAGGTTAGATTGGGACCATTTAGCTTATTACATTATTAAAGGGAAGGGGAGAACATAGTACACTTATTCTTCTAAATTGGGACTATTTATGCTTGTTAAATTTGGTAGATTTTAGCATAGTAGTTTTAGAGATCAAACATATGCATCAATTACTCCCTAAGTGGATCTTAATTCAAGATGTGCTCAAAATCTCACTTCAATTTTGGCCCTCTAGCAAATTTGTCCTAGAATAAATGTGCTAGTATTTTAAACTATAAGCAATCTATTTTAATTAAGTTTTGAAAAGTCTCACTTCAAGTTAGAAGCACAACAATGATTGGAGAGGGCAATAGCTTTGTAGCATTCTCCTCACTCAAAATGGAGGATCTCAAAACTTTCCAAATCTTTGGCTTGCCATTCCATTACAAATACCAAAGATTCATCAATATTTCTAAACATGCCTAGACGGGCCCCCTCTAAGATTTCACAAAATCAACTTTGATGGATCTACTAGACAAAATTTGGTCACTTCTAGTGGAATAGTGTGGAATTTTGAAGAATCATTGGTTTTTCCCAATATGCAAAAATTTTGGAAATTAAAATACCAATTTCTCCCAACACTTTTCCTTGTACAAGAGATCTTATCTAGAAACAAAACATCATCTTTCATAGTTTTTCATCAAAGGTGACTCCCAATACTACAATTGTGGAATTCAACATCCAAAGCATTGAAAATAGTTAAGTTCAAAGTCTTTAAGTCTCAATAGAATTTGCTCCCAATTATAAGTTAGACACCATTTTGGATTGTCTCTTCAAACAACTCTATAAGTTCAAATATATCCACTTATTAACATTCTACATGCAACCATAATCACATTACAAACAAACTAGTTTAAACTTAGCTTTGGTTACAACTTTCTTTGTTTTCCTTCAGGACATCTTCAATGAACAACTCCTTTTGTGATATGTTCCTTGGTGCTCTATTGACCTTGATTATTATGTGTGCTATCATGCGAGCCTTTACTTTTGCACCTTTCTTCTTATCCCTAGTGTGTCCTTATGTACTTTGTAGTTTTAAATATACATTACTTACTTTAGCCAAAACTTGTACCCCCTTCTTATTGTCCAACTCCTTGCACAACTATCAACCACCTTCCTTCCATGCAAGTGGCCTCTTTCATAGTCCATAATAACCTTCCAAAATGTTATGTCATTTAACTATGCACAACTAGAGTTATTTTATTTCTCACCTAACTGACTATGTTTATGTTTGATGAAAGATTGTCATTTCCCTTGTGATGCTCCTATATTAGACCCTCATGATAAGTAAAATCTAATATTTTGTATATAGTGTGTTTATTTCATTTTGTTTTCATTTTAAAACTAACACCATACTAACCATACTCTCTTGAGTCAAATTCCTAGATCACAGATAAATTTTATCTTATTTATCAAAAGTCTACATCATATAATGTATTTTTTGAGTCATTAGTCAAAATAATAAAGTCATCTATTATCAAAAGTCAAAGTGTCAAAAATAAAAAATTGTTTGAAAAGGATGCATTATCTCTTGTACATGACATATTGAGTCATACATCCAAACTATGGGGAGGAATTTCTCCTCAATGAAATCATGAAAATATTAAGCTTCGCCTACACATTGGCTAAGTTACAGATACTAGAGGAAGGAGAAAATGGAGGCTAAAGGTTTCATAGCCTCTTGTTAGTCATCAATAATGGGGCCCAAAATGATTTGATGACATATATAGTATGGTGTGCCTTATCATATTTTTATGCCATGTGTGTGTAAATAAGAAGAGAATTACATACCTATTCAATTATTGAAATAAGTGATCATCTATTTCTATATTTCCCCTTGAAGTAAAAATTGTGATGAGGACTAATAGAATGTTGTAGCATGATGTAGGTTGTGGGTTAACCTGTAAAACCTTCAAGATTTTTTTTTATTGGTTAACAACATGTAAATCCATACTTTATATGGAGGTTGGTGGTAAATCAAGTGTAAAACTATCTGTTTATAGGTTATTGGTAAATCAAGTGTAAAACCATCTGATGTTTGTAAGTTGGTGGTTATCCAGGTGAAAAACCATCATGTGAGTTTTTGTGCAAGTTATAATATAGGTTGATGTCTTCCCCATGTTATCACTAAGGGGGGAATGTTAGGGATAGCCTAACATTAGTACTCACATTTATGTTTTTACTATTAGGTAAATTACTATTTACTAAATAGTAATTATTGAATAGTAAGTCAATAGTTAGTTATGTTGATATATTAACAATATATCATGTATAGTTAGTTCTTCCATAAAATATATTGTTTATAAAAACAATATATTTTACTTATACCCACATTTATATTAATGGGTTTGTTGTCATCTTGACTTCCTATTCTATAAGAAGTGGTTAGTCAGTCTTGGCTATTTAATAGCCCATGTATTATTCAAAATAATCAAAGTGTGAATAATATATTTTTAGTGTCTTGAAATATTATTTATGTTGTCTATCTTTTGAATCTATTATTCTAATATGTTATTTGTTTAATCTTGTACAAACTCTGATAAACCCCATCAGAGTCATGATCTTGTTATGAAGAAAAAAACCTTAGGCAGCCTATAAATTTATTAAATGCTCTAACTAATTTATTTAATCCCCAAATCCTTTTATTTTGAACTTTTATGCCACCCTCCACTTGGCTTTCCTGTGAGGATAAAGTCCTCATACCCATGGACCTGACAGAGCCATGATCATGTCTACTTTTACCGATGATATGTACCTACTTTGTCAATAAGATGATTGTTTAAAAGATGGAACACTCCATAACAATTCATATCTAACCTTACTTAAATATCTAAACATAGGTCTATTATAGATGAAAACTAGTCTATTTATTGCTTTCCATATAGCTATAATATCGATGAAATGAAGATTCCTAGGTGTTTAACCTCATTTTGACAACAAGTTACCACCCTTTTGTCTATATTAGGTCTAAAAGACCTATAGTACTATTGCAAGTCAGACTTTCACTCTTATGAAGGTAGTTTCAGGGTTTCACAGTCTATTAAAACATTAAAATAATCCTAGGCTGTGGGTGACCTAATCAGTTGATTGAATCTCTAGATTATAAGGGCTAGCTCCCTTTGGTGTATCAAGTAGGACCTTTTATCTATGATACAAACTATTGAGAAAAGAGAGAGAAACCTAAATGAAAATCCTATCTAATGATGGTGATACACCTATATTTTTTATTGATCCGCTCAATTGGAGCTCCTAAAACATTGATTTAAACAAGAAGAAGGCCGAACTTTCAACTTTAATTAACCAGTATGCATAAGTATTTCATGAAAAGGTTTGATATAGTAATTAAAACATGAGGGAAATAAAATAATAAGATTGATGGAAAGCACTAATTAGCCACTTGCATCCACTAAAAATCCAGCTAAAGGACACTTAAACACAGAGCATGACCTGCATAATTTGACCAACTAGTAACTAGGTAAGAATAAAGACTTGGAAAGGAAGAACTCTATCACTTAAGCAAATATATGACATAAATACACTATACTAATATCTAGAATATTAAAATAATAGTCCTATTAATATGAAAAAAGGTTACAACTCTATCTTTGGCAAAATTTTGTCTTTCCAAATGTGGGATGGATATTATAATGGTTGGAAAATCCCACTTATATAAAAAAATGTACAATATCTAAGAGGTTAGCATTGAAAAATAGAAGAAGAGGACAACTCCCACTTTAGTACAAGTCCAATTTATGTTATCACAACCTTTTAAATTTGTCTTTTCTTGTCTTTTGTCTTGCATAGAAAACCCCTTGGCATTGAAAATAGACAGTGGGCTCAGGCTTGGAATAATATTTAAACATGCATAATGCTACACTAATCTCTAAAAATGGAACTCTTTTTGAGCTACTATAATGTTTTAAAGGCTTTCCTTTGCATGAAAATAAAAAGTAGATATGGCACTTGACAATTAGTCAACTATATCTCAAGACTAGTCAACCTCTAATGGTCTATACTTGAACTGATGGAATGCTGCAAGATTGAGATAAATGAGAGTGCATGCATGGAATTTATTGTTGAGATATACAATGATAAACTCTTATATTTCTTCATGTAAAGTGAGTATGCATTTTAGAACTGAAGGTGTCATGTTTAAAATGGTTACACATCTTGGACATGTCTAATCTTGTTTATCATTTCTTGTATGTTTATTAACCTATTTATTGATTGTTGAAATACCTCTCTTTATCTAGCTCTTTATTTTTGTGTATGTTATTTATCTTTTTATCTATATCTTTTTTCTTGAATTTCCCTTACATGTATTTGTCTCGAGTTTATTCTTTCAGACTTTTCCTTATAGGCTTGTTCTTTTCATTTTCTTGTGGCTTTATTTCCTACTTATTTCCTTCATTTATTTCCATGGAACTTTATTTTTCATTCTCTTGTTCTCCTCTTCAGACAAAAAGTCTGAGACTTTTCTCCTTGGGTCTCTTTTTGCCTTCGGACAAAAAGTCCAAATAAATTATTTCGAGTTTCTATTTTGTCTTTTTCCCATAGAAAAATTATCTATAGGAATTACCTCTGGCTTATCCTTTCAAGCCTTTCTTTTTGTAAATTTCCTCAGGTAAATATTATGAAGGAATTCCTGCAAATTATGTCTTTGCTTTATTACTTCTAAAAAAGTCCAAAGGAATTACTTCCTTGGTCTCTTTATCCCACGATCTTGTCTTTATTTTTGGTAAAGTTGTGAAGTGAACCTTTTTGAAGGGCACATACCCTTTGGGATTCTTGCCAATGTCCTTTTTTGAAGGGCACATACTCTTCAGTATTGTTGGAAGTGACTTTCTCGAAGGGAAAGTACCCTTTGGCTCTTTGAAACTGACCCTTTGGCAAAATGTATTTGGCAACCTACCCTTTAAACTTTTATTTATGCACCCTCTTGAAAGACAACCCTTCATCATATTTGTGATGAACTTTCCTGAAGGGTTGGTACCCTTCAAGGATTTTTGTAATGTCCCTCAGTCATTTTAAAATGTCACTTTCTTGAAGGGTACATACCCTTCAGGTTTTTGTTAACCTTCTTAAAGGGTCAGTACCCTTCAAGATTTTTTTAAATGAACCATTTCCTTTCCTTCAGACAAAAAGTTTGAAGGAATTAAACCTTCTGGATCTTTCCAAGTTACCTTTTGGACTCCTATGAATGGCATTTTTTCTCTTTTAAAAAGTCTTTTAGCTTTCCTATAATGGACAATTCCTTTAGGATTATCTAAAGGAAATTGCCCTTTGAAACACTGTAAAATGGACCTTTTGTCTGAATATAACCCTTCGAGTTTGCCAAGTGACCCTTTAGAAGAGCGAAATAGACCTTCAAATTTTTGAATTTATCCCATTACCTTTCAAAATTATTAAAAATATCCTTTCCTACAAAATTTTAAAATCCCTTCAGATTTTTGTCATGGACCTTGGAACATTAAGAAAATACCCCTAAGAATTTATTCAAATAAAGTGGCAAGCTCTTCAAAAAAAATACAAATGGTAACCTCCGACACTTAAACAAAAATCATGATTATGCAAAATTTCAAATAGTAGAGGTTATAATTTTGACTTGTAGGGTCAAAATTGTCAACATTTTTGGTGACTCTGTTGTGAAGCATACCTTCTATACTTAAGAAACTGACCATATACATGGTATTAAACTCACTAAAATAATGGTAAACCTGGTCCATAATTGCAAATCTCTTTTGACCAAACATGAAATAACCTTCATCCTTCAAAATAAGAAGGGAAACACATGAAAACAAGAAAACTAACTAAGAAGCAAATGTGCACACAGGCACTTATTCAAACAAAACAAAATGAAACTATTGTGCTTGAACAACTCTTGGAGGAAAGCAAAACAAACTATGTACAAGGAGCTTTGTTCTTCAATAGAAATGTTTCAGATCTATCCCATAAATTGGGATTGGAAGCCCCTGACCATCCAACTTTACAAGTTGAAAGGCATTGTGGGATTTCCATCTAGAAATTGTGTATGGACCACTCTAAAGAGAATCAAAATTGGTGTGCCTTCCTAGTTGATCTCTATCCTCATCCCACTTGAGGACCAAATCTCCTTCTTTAAAACTTCATGAAGAAGATCTTTTGTCAAAAGTTCTCTTCACTATGCTTGATGAATTTCCATGGCAAGCATGGACTGATTTCTTGTCTCTTCCAACTCCATAAGCTTGACATACCTAATTTATATAGGCTCATTCTCCAACAACACAAGCTGATGCATTAGTTCCAAAGTGGGAAATTCAAGAAAAATAGGTAACCTTACTTCCTAACCATATACCAGCCTGTATGGAGAGTTGACTATTGATCTTTTGTAGGTGATCTTATCAGATGATAGAGATGACTTCAACTTGAGATGTCATGATATCTTATTGTCTTCAATAGTCTTTATGATCCTCAATAGGTTCTTATTCATAGATTCAGTAAGGCCATTGCCTTGTGGATAATAGTTTGATGAAGTGCTGAGGTAAATTCCATGTTGGACATCCCATTGATTGATATTAGATCCTAAAAAATCTATTGTATTATCAGAAACAATATTTGAAGGAACTCCAAACCTAGTAATCAAACATTCATAGAAATCAAGAACATTAGTTTCATTTGTTTCCTTCAATGCTATTGCTTTTGTCTAACATGTGAAGTAATCTGTAGCAATGAGAATCCATTTATGTCCTAAACTTGAAGGAGGATTAATGAGGCCAATAAATTATAATCCCCATTAGAGAAAAGGTTGATCCACTGCTATTGGCTGAAGAGGTAAGGTTTCAAGCTTCACTTTTCCTACAAACATAGCACATTGTTTTCACTTTCTAACCCATGCATGGTAATCACCAAATATATTAGGCCAATAGTACCTACCTCTCATGATATTAAGAGCTGTATTTATTGCAAAAAAATGTCCTCCACCATGTACATCATAGAATTATTCAAGCAATCTCTGAGTTTGACTTGGTTGTATGCATCTTAGCAACATGCCATTGATATCTTTCTTGAACAAAACACCATCAATAAGCAAAAATGGAATTTATTACAATCTAAAATATCTTATTTTTGAAGCACTGAGATGAGAGGGATAAATTCCATCTTTGAGATAGCTTACTAAATCATGAAACCAAATGGTAGGTGAGGTATGACCAGCTACAACCTCTTCATCATTTGACACCAAAACAAGCTCATTAGCCTCTTGCAAGTCTTGTGCTAGATGATCAAATAGTCTTTTGCTTCTAATCAGCTTTGTGACCTTAATTTCCACATCATACTTTATTACCTTAGTAATCTAACTAGTTCTTTTCTCATTTATATCTTTGTTCAAAAGGAGCTTCTTGATGCTTGGATGGGCAACCATTAGGTGTATCTTATTGTTAGACAACAAGTATTTAAACTTTGTAAGAGACCTTATGAATGAAATTACATGATTTTTAAAATAAGAATACATCATTTCATACTCTTCCAAATCTTGACTAAAGAAGGCTATTAGGTGCTTCGAAGCCTCATGATTCTACTGTATAAGAATGCTTGAAATGGTGTCCATGTTAGCATAAGTGTACAAAATGAAATATTTTATGAAATCGAGATTTATAAGTGTAGGACCATTAGATATGGCCTTCTTAATATCATCAAACCCTTTTATTCCTTCTTTGGACTAGCCAAAGTTTAGATTTTTCTTTAGCATGGCTATAAGTGGCTTAGCTAAAATAAAATAATCTGAAATATATCTTCTTATGAAATTTATTTTCCCAAAAAAACTTTGCAAAGAATTTTTGTGCTTAGATAAGGAAAGTGCAAGAATGTATTGAATATTTTTAGAATCTATGCTTAAAACATGCTTTGAAACATGTCCAAGAAGCTTACCTTCATGAACTGAGAAGACACACTTTTTGGAATTTAGAGATACCCCAAATTGCCTACACCTTTCGAACACTTGCTTGAGATGAACCATGTGATCTTTTGCATTCTTTAAAAACACTATTATATCATCCAAATAAATAAGTATAAACCTATTAAGAAGACCTTGGAATGCCATATCCATGGCTCTCTAAAAGGTTGCTCTAGCATTAGACAAACTGAATGGCATCTTTCTGTATGCAAATGTCCCCCACTTAGTTGTGAAAGATATATTAAATTTGTCTTCTTCCTTGACCAAAATTTTATTATAGCCACTATATCCATCCAACAAAGAAAATCTCTCTGAACATGTAACAAGCTATAAAATTTATTCCATTGATGATAATGGGTAGTGATCTGTAAGTGAAGACCTATTTAAATCATGAAAGTCAAAACACAAATGAATCTCACCATTATTCTTTCATACTAGAATAATATTTGCCATCCAATTTGAGTGCTTGATTAGAAATATAATAGTTGATTCTATGAGCTTGTGAATCTTAGCTCTTATCAAAGGTTCAAGTTTAGGATTGATGGGCCTTTGTCTTTATCTCACTAGTTTAGTTTCCTCCTCTAACTCAATGGTGTGTTGAGCCAAACTTAGATCAAAACCTTTGAGATCACTATACTACCATGAAAATATATCAGTAAAACTTGTGCATAACTCAATAAAAGCTTTCTTTTATGAAAAAGTGCATACTTTACCCAACTTCAAAATTTTACCAGCTATAATCTCTACATTGGCATAGTGCTCTTCTTTGCTGACAAGGATGACTTCTCTTTCCTTAGCTCATCATCACAACTGAAAATGTTTTCAAGTGTGACCAATCCTTAAGGTAGCGTATTCATTTTTAGTTACACAATCTGATCACCATACTATTGCAAGTGCTTTGATTAGTTTCTTGAAGAAAACTTAGGCTCTTCTTGCAAGAAACTCACAATTTGATTGTCATCTTTAAACACCTACCAATTATCCTGATTATCTGGAACAAAAGTCCTTACAACCACCTTTATATGTGACTAAATTTTCTCACTTTTTATACTAGTTGGGATACTGAATTGTGACCCAACAATAGCCAACCTATCAGCATGTTTATTCTTATCTCTTGGTATTGCCTGAATGTTAAAACCTTGAAAATCTTTAATTAAATCCCAAATTATACGCTTATAAGATTTAAAAAACAATTTTTTTCATACATTCAAACCTCTTACTTGGTGGATTACAAGCTCACTATCTCCAAACACTAGCAAAGAATTGAATTTCATCTTCCTAACTCACCACAAACCATGAACTAGTACTTCATACTTAGCAACATTGTTTGAATATCCAAAATAAAATTTAATAGAAGATAAATTCCTTTGATTTTTTGGAGAAACAAACATCATTCCTGATCTGATTCCATGTTTATTTTTTTATCCATCAAAGTACAATTGCCATAAACCCATTAGACTCATCTTCTTTGACCATGGCTGGAATTGATGCATCATTCTCATGAAGGTAATACACACAAAGACCCTCTTCTTCAATAAAATTATAAGTATCATGCTCATGAAATGTAGAATCCCACTCATCAAGAAACAAATATGGAACTTCATCCAAAGGTGATTCATTTTCTACTTCACTAGCTTCTAGTACTTCATTTGAGATGATATAGTTAGTATTCACAACACTTGGCATATATAGCTCCATATGAAAATGTGAAATAGGATTAGAATGAATTATTGATTTGGTACCATACCTAATTTTGAACAATAAATAAGTCCAATCAGTTGATAGATATCCCTCAATATTTGAGGTGAAGTCTCTTCAAAGGCACATATCAAAGTAAAGAGGCAAGTCCACCACAACAACATCCTACTGAATAGTAACATTAGGACATGCATATAATGTAAATTTGATATCCTTGATGATGCCTACAATTTTTTTGGGGAACCCATCCAATTTCAATATTCCTTTAGTGTTTGGCTCATAAATAAGTCCAAGCTTGTCTATAATCTGTTTAGGCATGACTGTAATACTAGCTCCACTATCCACCATATAATTATGAACCAAGTATCACCTACTATAAAAGAAAGGTAAAAAGGAGGATTTTTCTTTGATTTTACCTTATTATTTTCCACTTTTTCCATCTTATTTTCCTATTGTAACTATTGCTTTGTTGATTGATCTAAATTAGTCAAGACAACACCTTCTTTCTTAACCAATTTTGGAGACAATTTAAGAGCTGAAAGCTCTTGGATGAGCATATCCTTTTGTCCTAGAATTAAAATAGAATTCCACATGATAATTATGATATTATATTTATTTATTTTATCTAATATACTGAAATGATACCCACTAACCTTTGGTTGTACTTTCTAAAGCATTGGTTGATCACAAACTAGAGGTAGTTGATGAACTTTACTAACCTCTGTATTCTGATTTTTCTGAGTTGTAGGGGTAGAAATCTATTATTTTGTACTATTAAAAACAACCCTATGAGTACTTGAAGTATTTTTCATCTCTTGAGACACTTCAATGGCTCTTCTTTTAGCTCTAGTTACAGCTACAACTTGACCACTTGAATTATTAGTTTCAACACCTTGAGTAAAAGCAACATGATCATCCACTTCCCAATTTACATTAATGACACTAGGCTATTCTTGAGCTTCTGGAGTCTCTCCTTGTGATGCCAAACCTGTATCTTGATACTGACCTCCTTGAAAAGAAAACTCTTCTTGTGTCATTTGTGGCATAGTGATGTTCTATGATATCAAGGCTTGGTTTTGAGCATCACTGAGATTTGAGGGTTGCCAACCTGAATCCTACATTATGTTGTTTTGAGGTGGGGTGGGAAAAATAACCTTTGAAGTGGAAGGAACATTAAGATCAAGGGAAACATATGGATTAGATGGAGTTATGACTCCTTGTGCTTGATAAGGTAGTTTAATTTCTCTAAAACCTTGTTAAGGAGACCTTTGATTTTTGAAGCGCTGATAGGTGTTCTAATTTTGTTGTTGATAGAACCTATTTGACTAAAAAAATTTCCTTTTGAGATACATTATTTCATTCCCAAAAGACTATAACAAGATTTTCAACTCACCTATCTTACTAGCTTGGGTAGTAGGGGTTGTACTTTGAGCTTGAGGTGTTGGAATAGGAGCTAAGGATGGAATTTGAGGAACTTGAGGGGCTAGTATAGAACTTATTTCTAAAAATATATGCATTAGAGCTCTTGGATAAATCTTACCAACTTGTATCAAACTATTTTTTGCCCTTATTGTAACCTCATAAGCATTTGGCAAGGTAGTTTTACCCATTCCCTGTATCATCACACTAATGTCAGAGTTAAGAGCTTTCAAATAATACAAAAATGCATATTTAGAGGATGGCCTTATCTACATAGGTATTTTGGTCCATGTCTTTTGGAATCTCAGGTTAAAATTAGACATGACCTCATGAGGAGCCCTTGTTATGGTAGTTAATTACTCAACTAAAGATAAGTGATCAGATTTGTCTTCAAATTGCTTGACCAAGGCTACACCTAATTCATCCCAATTAGAGATGGAATTAAGTGTAAAATTTATATACCACTTCAATGCTTTTCCTTTGAAGGAGGTAACCAAAAATCTAATAACAACATTATCCTCAACCATATTATGGATTGAACAAAGATTAACAACATCTTAGATATGCTCAATAGGGATTTTTTTATTTTCTCCTGAGAAGAATGGGATGCTCTTGAGGGAAGACACTAGAATGTCATCAAACCAGGCCAAATATAGTGGGATACCTCTATTGAATAGAGCAAACACTTGATTTCTAATGGCCATTTAGATAGTGGGGATTGTAGTGCTTAAAAAAATAGGTTGACCAAAAGGCAAATATTGATTTTGAGGATATGGTTTCTCCCTCTTAAACCTTTGTCTCTTATATGATAAAAATTTAAAAGTACCTTTACTTGCTGAACTTATGGTGACTTTTGACATGAAATAGTTGCCTGAATGATGTTATAGGCTCTACAATTAGTTGTTATCTTCTTTTTCTACAAAACTTCTTCAGATATGTCAAAAAATTCTTCATGGTCCCACCAGGCATGCCAAAAACTATTATCAATTAGAATTATACCCCTGTGAAGGTAGTTTCAAGCCTTCATAGTATAATAAAACATGAAAACAATCCTAGGCTGTGGGTGACCTAATCAATGGATTGAATCTCTAGAATATAAGGGCTACCTCCCTTTAGTGTATCAATTAATACCTTTGCTCTACACTACAAACTGCCAAAAAAAGAGAGAGAAACTTGAATGAAAATCCTATATAATGATGGTGATACACCTATGTTTTTTTATTGATCCACTCAATTAGAGTTCCTAAAATAATGATTCAGATAAGAAGAAGGTGGAACTTTCAACTCTAATTGACCAATATGCATAAGTATTTCATGAAAAGGTTTGATATAGTAATTAAAACTTAATGGAAATGAAATAATATCCATGATTGAAGGCACTAATTAGCCACTTGCATCCACTAATACTCTAGCCAAAAGACACTTAAACATAAAGCATGACCTGTATAATTTGACTAGCTAATAACTAGATAAGAATCAAGACTCAACAAGGAAGAAAAAAACCATCACTTATATAAATCGATGACATAAATACACTATACCAGTAGTTGGAATATGAAAACAATAGTCCTATTAATTTGAAAAAAGATTGCAACTCAATCTTTGGAAGAATTTTGTCTTACCAAAAGAGGGATGGATATTACAATGGCTGGAAAAGCCCACTTATATAGAAAAATATACAATAACCAAGAGGTTGGTGTTGAAAAATAGAAGAAGAGGAAAACTCTCAATTCAACCCAAATCTAATTTATGTTATCATAGACTTCTAAATTTGTCTTTTCTTGTCTTTTGTCTTGTATGGAAAAGACCTTGGTGTTGAAAATAGATTGTGGGCTCAAGTTTGGACTAATATTCCAACATACATAATGTTATGCCAATCTTCAAAACTAGAACTCTTCTTGAGATATTAGAACATTTGAAAGGATTCCCTTTGCATGGAAATAATGAATAGATGTGGCACTTGACACTTAGTCAACTAGAGCTCAAGACTAGTCAACCTCTAATGGTCTACACTTGAACTATTGGAACGTTGCAAGATTGAGACAAATGAGAGTGCATGCATGGAATTTCTTGTTGAGATTTCTAATGTTAAACTCCTTTAGTTCTTCATGCAAAGCAAGCATTTGTCTTAGAATTGAAGGTATCATGTTTAAAATGGTTACACATCTTGGACATGTCTTATCTTATTTACAACTACTTGCATGCTTATTAACATATTTATTAAATCCCTCACTTTATCTGGATCTTTATTTCTATGCATGTTCTTTAGCTATTTATCTATATCTTTTCCCTTGACTTTCCCTTGCATGTATTTGTCTCAAGTGTATTCTTTCAGACTTTTCCTTGCAGGCTTGTTCTTTTCATTTTCCCAAACTTTATTCCCTGCTTATTTTCTTTATTTATTTCCATGGACCTTTATTTTTCATTCTCTTGTGCTCCTCTTCAGACAAAAATTCTAAGACTTTTCTCCTTGGGTCTCTCTTTTCCTTTTGATAAATTTTTTGAAAGAATTATTTCAGGTTTCTATTTTGTCTTTTTCCCATAAATAAATTATCTGTGGGAATTACCTCTGGGTTATCCTTTCAAGCCTTTCTTTCTGTACATTTTTTTAGGTAAATATTCTAAAGGAATTCCTTCAAAAAAATTTTCTGAAGGAGTTCATTCGAATTATGTCTTTACTTTATTTCCTTTAGATAAAAATTCCAATGGAATTACTTCCTCAGTCTCTTTATCCCATAGGCCTTATCTTTCTTTATGGAAAATTTGTGAAGTGAACCTTCTCGAAGGGCACATACCCTTCAAGATTCTTGCCAGTGTCCTTTTATAAAGGGTGGATACCCTTCAGCATTATTGGTAGTGACTTTCTTGAAGGGAAAGTGCCCTTCGACTCTTCAAAACTGACCCTTCAACAAAATGTATTTGGTGACCTACCCTTCAGACTTTTATTTATGCGCCCTCCCCAAAGACAACCCTTCAACATATTTGTGATGAATTTTCTTGAAGGTTGGTATCCTTCAATATTTTTGTAATGTCCCTCAGCCATTTTGAAATGTCACTTTTTGAAGGGTGATTTTTTTTCCCTAAAGGGAACAAACCCTTTAGGTTTTTATTTTAAACCTTCCCAAAGGGTTGGTAACCTTTGATTTTTTTGTAAATGAACCCTTTCCTTTCCTTCAATTAGAAAGTTTGAAGGAATTAAACCTTTTGAAGTTTTTCATGTTGCCTTTTGGGCTCTTGTGAATGGTCTTTTTCCCCTTTTAAAAGGTCTTTCAACTTTCTTGTAGTGGATAATTACTTTATGATTGTTTGAAGAAAATTGCCCTCCAGAACACTACAAAATGGACCTTTCATCTAAAAAAAACCCTTCGGGCTTCCCAAGTGACCCTTTGGAAGAGCAAAATAGACCTTCAAATTTTTTGAAACTATCTTTCACAATTATTGAAAATGTCCTTTCCCACAAAATTTGAAAATCCCTTCAGATTTTTGTCATGAACCTTAGAACTTTTGGAAAAAACCACTTGTAATTTCTTTAGAGAAATTGGCAAACTCTTCAGAAAAATCACAAATGGTAGCCTCTGACACTTAAACAAAAATCATGGTTATACAAAATTTTGAATAGTAGAGGTTGTAATTTTGAATTGTAGGGTCAAAATTGTCAACATCTACCTCCATGGAGCTCTAATAGTAATGCTCAATCCCTGAAATATCCATCGTAGTTCAACCTAGATCATCTTTAAACTTGGATCTTATGAATTTGCTTGCCTGGTTTGAAAACAACTTCATCGACCCCCATCAAAAGTTTGTTGAGCTTACCTTTGTTCATTATCTATCAACTTATTGATTTAGGACTATCAAACTTAGACACTTGACACCCTCGTACTTGATCTGAGCTTCATTGACTTTTTGACCTTACTTGCACTATTTATTTTTCTCTATATGAATGAATGTGAGCCATAGATGTTTTGCTAGTTTAACATGCTTAAGGCACTTGCCACCCATGTATATATTTTTAAGATCTATTAACCTTTTAACCCACTATTCATCATTGATTTTTTATCACACAATTAAACATGCACCATAGATCTATTTGGGCCCACTGACATCATCTTCGCCTACTCATTATTGGATATTTGATTTAGTCACTTGAGATTTTAACACAGGTTAGCCACAAGTTCATCCTTTTGAATCCAAATGGATATATCATGAGGCTTGAACTTGATGTCTGTATACACATCTTACTTATTAAGGATTTTTATATCTAAATAGTTAATTACTGCAGCTTTAACTTGATGTTACTGTACACATTTCATTTTGCTTGTTCACTTTGAGGACTTAGATATTGAGATAGACAACTTAACAAGATATGAAATTTGTAGAGGATAATATAATAATATAGAAATGAAATGCATCATGTCCATGCATTCCTTTGGCTTTGGTTGACCTCCTAAGAACATATATCAAATGTGAAACTAGACTAACCTATCAATTTCTGCATGATGTTTGATGATGGTCTAGTCCATCTTATTCACTTGCTCAAGTCATTTGATCATTTGGTCAATTAGTAAATCTACTCAATTGATATATCCAGATAGAATCTTTGTATGTGGGCCAAATTTGGCTAACACTAACACTATTAAAAATCCTATTAAACATATCCAATATAGCTTGCTAAGACAAAATGTATTAAACAAACTACTTGAATGCTAGCTAGTGTGGACTATATGACATGAAGAGCATGAAGACATTTTAGCATTACCCACCAATTGCACTACATTGACAAAACTTGAAAGGCATATATTTTAATGTAGTCAAACAATATTCTTGAGTTGAGAAATATCTTGAGAAAATAAGTAAGGGTGACCTCAGTGGTGCAGATGGAAACAATGACCAAGGTGTACCCAATCAAGAAAATTAAATATGTGAGTTGATTAAGGTATTTACCTGCATATCATTTGTGTGTAGGTCTTTATGGATGAACAAAATGACCCCACTCATCACTCCAATATCATAACCCAACAAAATTGAGTTGGTGGAAGCCAATATTACAAAATTTATGACAAACTTGTTCCTCTTTGGCTTTGAATTTTCTATGGTCATCACTTATTTAACAGCCATGACATCTATCTTTGGTGAGTTTTGAGCAACCAGGGTCTTGTTAGGAACATTCTTATATTCCAATTACCCTATTTTTGCCTTTCAAATATAAATATACTAAAATTACTAGGCATGACTTGAGTACCCAAATAATATCCTAATTTTCCATCATCTCACACTTGTATGTTATCTTATGAGTCAACCCCTACATTATATTTTCATACACCTATAGGAACATCATTATCTATTTCCAACCTATTAAATATCTTATACATACATCCTTAGATTCTCATAGTAGTCTACCTATACATGGGTAAATTTTGATGGTACAATCATTATGGCTAGTTGATAATGGCCCATGCTAATTGGAATTGTTCCCATCCCAATATTGACTATTTTATAAGATCAAACCCATCCTTAGGGTTTTCCTATAAGCATTATTTGTCAATGGCATGATGAATTATTCAAAAGGATCGATATATAAACAAATCAAGGCCTCATTTCAAATCCATTTAATATCTATTTTGCATTTATCTATTACACATCCATACACTATCACACATTTAGCAAGTCTATCATATTATTCGCAATTTGCATATTATTCACTACGAGTAATCACAAGCCAAGTTTAAAACAATTAAAAATTGGGTCAAATAAAGGATTGACAAGTACCAATCCGATAATTAGTTACATTCACATAGCAAAGGAGCACAATTGCATGATCACAGTGAGTGGAAGAACTACATATGGCTTACTTTCCATCCTTAGAGTATTAGATACATAGGGAGTGACTAATCATCAGATGTGATTGATTAAGGTCATCTCACCCCATTACACTTCCTCCATTTTTATAGGTTTTTAGACATCATAAACATATTTAGGTTTTAAAGGCAAAGGAAGTTGATTTTTGGATCTACATGAATCATCAGGTTTTGGGATTGAAACCATAGAGCAAGAAGTATCTACCCATGATATTGACCCAATCCTATCAAACTAACCCAACATAGGCAGTAGATAAGTTCCTAAACAAAGTGAACCATAAGCATGTTTATCCTTGATTTCCACTTCCAAAATACAATTATAGTTAGACAATCAACCATAAAATCTAAAGCATCATGATCTCTTTAATACTTTCCATATTTAGAAGGAACACTTATGAAATTAGAAGAATCAATTATCGTTCTCTTAAATTAGAATATATGTTTGAATGCCATATCTTATAATCTAAATTCTATTTCAAAGTTTTTAACCCATTAATCTAAATTAAGGTAAAATAATAATTGATTCAAACCTCCTTTAATGGATAAATCAGTTATCCTTTTGTATAGTGATGTTTGAAGAGGTTAGAAATAACCTTTATTGCTTTGTGTCTTACAAGTGACTTATAAGATAGTAATAAGGAAGGTTGATTAGATTATAGTTATATTTGGAAGGAAACAATAATGTAATGGTCATGGTTATAGTGGTATTAATTTTATTTTACGGTGTTAATATCTTCACCATTGAGGTAATCACAAGAGTAACACTAGTCAAAAAAATTTCAAAAATATAACATCTTAATGAAAACCATCCATGGAATCCCATAATTATTGTATATCATCCTTGGAACCAATCTACTCAAGATATAAAGGTCTTCTTTTATTAGATCATGAGTCTAGGTAGCACTTTATTCCATTTTTTTATCATGGAATACAAAACTGCAAATCCTTCCCCATTTCCCCCATTGCCTCTGTGACACACATTGTTAGTTGTGTTGGGTGGAATTTAGCAATGTATATTCCCTCTCTTCCACCACACCCCCAACTTCCTCACCAACATAATGGATTGGCTCTTGATAATCTATTACTAGTTCCACTAGTCCCCATTAACTAATTTTTAGTAAATAAGCCTTTTATTATGGCCCTAACTATGAAAATATGAAATCATGTTCATTTTATATACTTCTGAAAGTGGTTCACAAGCCCTTTGACACTCCCCCCTTTTATTATTGTATTTTAATTGGTTTTTTTCCAATTTTATTGTCTTAAATCATTAGAATATTGTTTATTAGCATAAACACCGTATTTTGTTGAGAGAAGGCATTTTATCTTGTGCCACATTTTCATATAACCATATTAATATATTATTTTAAAATAAATCATGCACTTTCAAATCACATACATTACATAAACTCTAGTTCATTAAGCCTATAAAGGAGATCAAGATTGATGAAACATAGTATATTAATCTAACTTAGATGTTAATTCAATACAATGTGCAACACCATTGCTACTCATTATTGTGCATTGAGTGACCATGAATATCTAATAGTTGGAATTATTATGGATATTTACTTATTCACTCACCTAGCTCATAAAACTAATTTACATCTTCTATGAGAATTAAATTATCTTCATAGTAGTTTAAAATCATATATTATCTGAGTCACTTAACCCTACGAACTTCTCTTGTTTTCGAAGTCTAGGAAAACTCTTGTTGAAAGACTTCGACTCTTTTAGTTCTAAGAAGGCCATTTCATCTTGGGTAAGTACATATCATATCCTTTCAATTTTTAATTGGCCACATATATTCTCTACATCCTCAAAAGTTGTATCAATAATTTCCATGATCTATTAATATTTGTAGCACATGATGTGATGTGGTGATAATTTCAAATGTCTCATTGTTTTAAATGCCTTTGAAGAAGACCTAAAATAAGCAATATTGGTCTACCCAACGCATATTTTCCCAAATAAACTAAGTAAATTTATAACTATAAATTAGGATGTTTTTGGCATGTAAGTTATGGTTGGAGCACATTTGATGAAGTTATTTGGTTTCTTGGTAAAAAATCTAAAGTTTAGGGTGGACCATTGTTGGAAATAATATTTATTGACATATAACTTCAGAGTAACAATATAATTTAATTAATATTTATTATCACTTACTTTTTAAAATAAAATGATGCATGGTTTTTAGAGAATTCTAATATTTTTATTATGATTAATTTTTTGTTAATAAAGATTTATTCAAAGAGGAGAAAGTTTAGTTGTAAGCAATAGTAATCATTTCATATGTTATAAATGAACTATGGGTATGGATTTTTATAATTTAATTTGAAAGGGGCCTAAACCTTATAAGTTAAGAAAGAATGTGGTTGGAAAACTATGTGTAGACTAGTTTGGTTTCTTGTTAATAAGGTTCTAACTTAGTATAGACCATTGCTGAAAAAATAATTTATTGGCATGTAACTCCAGATTAACAATATAATGTTTTTAATTATATTATTTTACTTTATGATGTAGGTTTAAAAAAAATTATTACGGGTTAATAATTGGTTTTTTAAACTTAATTTTAAGGAAATTTTATTATGACATCAAAATTGGTCCCCATTTTGTATACATCTTATCACAATTCATTAAAAGCTTCAAGAATTTATGCTCAAAGCAAAGTTTCTCGTGATTTTTTGGCCCACTAAAATAGTTGATGAATACTATTAAAGTAGTTGGTTGTATAATTGGTATGCCTAATTTAGCTTTTTTATCATGTGTAAAATCTTTTTTAATAGTGAAACTCATTTCAATTGTTTGTCAGCTTCATTGGAGACTAAATGAAGCATATTCCATATTCCTTCATGCAAATTCTATATGCAAATGATAATCATTTGGGTTATAAAATCATAGTTGAGGAATTTGAGTATGATGAATAAGAAAAACTAAGTTTTGGAGGAAAAGATGCTAGAAATCTTACAGGTGAAGAAAAGTATAAGAGTTATTTGGGAGATAAATAGGGTGTTTAAAAAATGCAAGTTAGGAAAAGGATATGGATCAAAAGGGAAAATTATATACCTACATATAATTTTTCAAGAGAGTTATGAAGATGTTGAAAAAAATATTGATTATATAATGGATTGGATGTGTGATTATTGACTAAAATTCAAAGCTTAAAAGTGGAAACGAGAAACTATAAGCCTCAATTAATAACAAAAAGATATTAGTTACAAGTTGCAATCTTATATAACAAATGTCCATTGTAGAAGTTAATTGATTTCCTTCAATCATTATTCATGCTTCTAAATATCAATTATTTTTTAATGGAAGGACTACGAAGGCCATTTTTAATGGCATTGGACATCAATGGCAAAGAACACAGTAAAATTTGTCTATTCTCCTTCATTGGGTTCAATTAGCAATGTTCAAATTTGTTTACTGAGATTGCTATAATTATCTAATTTAATATTTGAGTCATCTTTACCTGATTTGTTAGTTTATTAGATGTTTATTTGTATATTGATGTTCATGAATAATAATAATTTATTTTTATCACCCACTATAATAGAACACTTCCTAAGTATCATAGGATATTTAATTCATAGAGGTTTCATATTTTTGTGATATAAGTAAACAAATGATATTATGATAGTTGTTAAAATGGATAGAAAGTTTAGAATGCATCCAAAATAAAATAATGATGAATCGTGAATTTATTTTAAAGTCCTCTTCTTTGAATTTATGATACATTTACTTTAATAAAAGTAATTAAAGATAGTACTTCTTATATAAGAGCATATATAAGTTAATGGCAAAGGCAAGGAAAAAAACATGACAAAACGTATCTAGTATGTTATATTTGAATAAAAATATCAGTTTGTTGAATGATTTTGATATTTCTATGTGAATCCAAACATGAAAAAGATCCCTATAATAACTTGGAAATTTTTGTATGGAAGATTATTCTATAATAGTGATTAAAAATTTTACCTTAGTTCAATGAACTAAATCTGGTCTAACAACATTGGTAGTGGAGGAAAATACACCTAAATCTAAATGAAAAGAATCAACAATCAAGTGATTAGTTTATAATGACTTTGAAAATAACATGACTAAACATGAATAGTCATCCATTTTAAAACATTTCTTTCTTTTAGATTAAAAATATTCATAAATATTTTGGCGTAGTTTACTTGGCTCTCAAACTTTAATGGGTTATGATAGTTTTGAAATGGTATTGGCCATTAAGTATAATAGAGATGTCATGTATCTATAACTTCCCTTTTGTAGGAATAAAATAATATGGTTTGTAACTACACTCTACTAATTTGACATGAGCTGAAATGAGATCAACAAGATCATAAATAATAATAACAAATGGCCACATCAAACACCTCTCTATATCATAGGGTTTTAAAATAAATTTTTAAGTTGTTTCAAGTATTTTTCCAATAGATGGTGAATTAATTGTAAGTTTCCAATGTCTTCACTTATTGTTTTATGTGGTTGATAGGTGAATGGTACTTGGTTAATTTATAAAGACATTATTTTATTATTTTTATTGTTAGATATTGACAGGTTTATTATAAGATTCATATTTGAAGTTAATATTTAATGTAAATAATTTGATTATAGAATTTGTGTTCAGATTATATATTTGATTAATTTTTTTATATTAAATATAATTGTTATGATTTTCTCTAAAATTTATAGGTTTTATAGTTTGTAGTATAACTATAATTGATAATGTAAAAGGGGCATGATTATTTTAATAAGACATTCACTTAATAAATAAAATTAACAATTTTATACATATGTTTCCCTATAGGTAGGTTGTCAAATTAGTAATTAAAATTTTATGATAAGTTATCGATGTTGGTATGTGTATTTATATACATATATTAAAATATTTGTCAAGGACTAATGATTCGTAAGAACCCTCTTTTATTATTTATTTTTCAATATAAATAAAATACTTGCTACCCACCTAAGTGCACGGTGATAAGCAATTGAGAAGCCAAATATAGAGAGTTCTCAATAATAATCCTCTATTCATATATTCAATAGAAAAGCATACATACATACATATAGATAGGAGAGCATGCTCCTATATCCAAGGACAGTGAATCTCTATAAATAAATAACTCTAACAACTCTACACTATTCTACATGAGTTGTTGTAACTCACACAACTAATATTATTACATGAGTTATTTATTCAAAAACTCTAAAAATATTTACATTTACTATTTATGTGAGTAATTCTCACGTTATTATAAACACATAATCAGTAATATTAACACTATAAAGCTCTAACATTCACTCTTTGTGAACATTATTAATTCCTAGCATACGCCCCCTTAATGTGAACATGGGGAAAACATCAATTATGTATTTGAAATTATGCTCATGATTTGGTGATTTTCTTAGGACAAACATAAATGTTAATGATGGTTTTTCATATGGCTTATCAACAACCAAAAAAGGATGGTTTTCAAGTGATTTACCAACAACCACAAAAAGATGGTTTTGTAATTGGTTTACCACAACCACATCATGAGGTGTATTACTTTCATCAACTCTCTAAATTATCCTACATCCATATAAAACACAAATGAATGTTCAGCTCACTTGTTACAAATATGAACAAAAATATAGCATTTGTTCATATTCATACACAACTAAAATAAAATGCCCCACCAAAGCATATGGACTTTGTCATTGCTGACTAATAAAAGGCTCTGGAAACCTCCTTCCTTTGTTGCCTCTGACCTCCAATAGGTAAAATTGTTTACTCAGTGAATGTGTCGATGAATCTCAACCTTTGCATGCCATTTTTTATGACAAGACTCCCCCACATACATAACTAACACTTTTGATTCAAGATGTCATATTCACCCAATATTGTATCCATATAAAAGATATTTTTGATTTTAACAAATTTAACATATTTTATTGACATCAAAATGACTCTTAATTTTAATAGTCAAGTCCCTTTGTCTTGATAATTTTAACTTAATTTTTTTATGATTGACATGTAACTCTCAGTTATAATAGGCATTAACTACAACTATATATCTCTAATCATAAACTATGAATTATGAACCTAAATTCAAAAACTTAACTCTAAATTAAATACTATTTTAATGTATAGACTTATCTGATATCGAAGAATAGACTCTATCTATTATTGACTACACACTACTAATCAAACTATTAGACAACTGGCAATCAAGGTATAAATGACACGTAGATGTATATAAAAGACTAATCTCCTTATCAAAACCTGA
Organism: Torreya grandis; assembly: GCA_037957365.1. NCBI lineage: Eukaryota > Viridiplantae > Streptophyta > Pinopsida > Cupressales > Taxaceae > Torreya > Torreya grandis. Next base: position 5,314,548 of record JARHVA010000051.1, on the reverse strand, counting down.
TAATTAGAATGTATAGATTTGTAGGCTTATAAGTGTGTGATGATGAGTCAGACTAGCCTCACATGGTGGTATATTTGATGAATATAACTATAGATTTTGTTAGAATAAATTTGATAGCAATGACAAGCATACAAAGAATGAATGTAGATTCTAGAAGGCTCAAAATTGTTAGTGTTGGTTATTAAGGATGACAATGATAAATGTGTGTTACTACTCCCATCATTTATGATATTACTTAGTATATCTTCACTACCTAATTAAATAATGATCATCTAAACACATCTCAGACTTATGGGTAGGCATAGATCAAAGATTTCCAAACTTTGTGGAAATGTCTCAAGCATAAGACACATTTTAAAGTTGAATAATTTATGTGCCTATCTATTTTAATAGATATTACTTCATTCAAAGTGATTCTCTTAGATTGTGAAGCAACCTTACACCCTTTAATCCTGAAGAGTTCCACACATTGTTGTAATTCTCAAAAAATATCTCACTTTGGCATTAATGACAACGTAAACAACCTTAAATTAACTCCCATGTTCTCACAAGATTTTCCTTACTCTAATATCATTGATAAATAATTAAAAATCCAAACACAGAGAGTTTTATATAATAATTCTTTACTCATATATTCAATAGATAAGAGCTCTCTCACACACACACACAGAGACAGGAAACCCTGCTACTATATCAAAGGAGAGTGTATCTTCATAAATAACTCCTACAATAACTCTACACTAATTTACGTGAGTTGGTATAATTCACAAAACTAATATTGTTATATGAGTTGTTTATTCACTAACTTTAACAATATTTACATTTACTATTTAGATGAGTATTTTTCATGTTATTACAAACACCCAATTACTAATTTTAACACTATAAAACTCTAACCCAAGCAAGTTTCTTTCGAATGATTTGTATTATCAATTTTTTAAATGTTAAATTTTCTCTAATTGTGGTAAAAAAATGTATGACGGGGTTACATACTTTATAAGAATGGAATAATGCACTTATGTGGTGGTTGAGTAATGTAAGATGAGGTCACATGATTTTTAATGGTTTCACAATACATGATGGGGTCACAAAATATATGATTATTCATTTTTTATGACAAGACTCCCCCACATACATAACTGACACTTTTGATTCAAGATGTCATATTCACCCAATAATGTATCCGTATAAAAGAGATTTTTGATTTTGACAAATTTAACACATTTTATTGACATCAAAATGACTCTTAATTTTAATACTCAACTCACTTTATTTTGACATTTTTGACTTAATTTTCTTATGATTGACATATAAATTTAAGTTATAATAGACATTAACTAAAACTATATATCTCTAATCATAAACTATGAATTATGAACCTAAATTCAGAAACTCAATTCTAAATTAAAGACTATTTTAATGTATAGACTTATTTAATATCTAAGAAATAAAATCTATCTATTATTGACTACACAATACTAATCAAAATATTAGAAAACTGACAATCAAGGTATAGATGACATGTACATAAATACAAAAGACTAATCTCCTCAAAAAATGGCAATCAGGATGCATAGATATGTATACTTGCAAGTGTGGAATGATGATGAGTCCGACTGGCCTCACACGGTGGCAAATTTGATGAATAGAACTATAGGTTTTGTCAATAATAAATTTAATAATGATGACAGTCACATAAAGCAGTAATGCATATTTGAGAAGGCTCAAAATTATTGGTGTTGGTTATTAAGGATGACAATGATAAATGTGTGCTACTACTCCCACTGTATGGGATATTACTTGGTATATCTTCACTACCTAATTAAATAGTGATCATATAAGCATGTCTCAGACTTTTTAGTAGGCATAGATCATAGATTTCCAAACTTTGTGGAAATGTCTCAGGCATAAGACACATTTCAAAATTGAATACTTTATGTGCCTAGCTAGTTGAATAGTTATTACTTCATTCAAAGTGCTCATAAGGAGCATGTATAGGTGAAATATCTATCATTGTGGTATTTGTGATGATATGTGTATGTAAAATATGATTTTAGTCATTAAATATAAATAGTAGTAGGGATTCATGGAACCCATCGTTGAATGGTCTACATTTTACTTAAAATAATAGTAATAAGAACATGTGTAGGTGATATAGATATCTAAATATGGTGCAAAATATGTAAGGATTTTTTGAGTCCCAATGTGGATCTCTAATGCAAAGGTATCTCAAGTATTGGCTACCTAGTAAAGGGAATTACTTATTGCTTACCCTTTTTCAGAGGACTAACCATAGGAGGTTTGATAATTAACTATCTGGATATAAATTTCTCTTATGACCTAGCTTATGTGGTGAATCATGTAATGTGTGATAATTAAGTACAAAAATGACCTAGCTTTTAACTTGGAAAATGTGGTTCATGGAGTGCTCCTTCAATATTTTTGACCTGTAAATAAGTTATCCATATGATTGATATGGAAATAGGAGAAAATAGGGAGGTTTTGCTCATGTGAGTGCTTGATTTAATGCCTTTGGTAAGTTACCTTGTGATTTTATAGGTGTTTCCTAGGTGAAGAATAAATAACATTGATATTGAATTCACATCAATCCCTTTGGAAAATATCCCACATTAAAGCACTTAAGTCAACCATAGTAATATGTTTCATTGGTAAATTGTATGGCTTTATGGCACTAGAAACTTACATCAGCATAGGTTTCTGATTGGAACACAAGTATCCTAGAAATTGGAAAATAGGTCTAGGTCTAGAACATGTTAAAATAGAAGATAAACAAGTTTATAACATTGTAGGTGAGATAGAAGGTATGAGTCATCTTAATAACATTGGTATAACTAACAGAAGTAATTAGGCATAGAGAGATAGCGTATGCAAGCCTTTTAGCAGTCGAAAAGGTCTAGAAGTTGAAGGTGCATCCATTATATGTATTTACCAAGTATACAAGTCTAAGATGTTATATAATTTATAAATAGTGTCTATAGCAGTAAGGGAACAATACATGTATTGGTAGGATTATTGAGATCTAGATGATTTTAGTGTATATCTCAAGAGAAAGAACCTAAACCAAAATATGAGGATAAAATGATTAAGTTCAAGAATAGGATGGATAAAACCTATGGGTTGATTAATTCACACATTTAAAAAGAGCTAATACTTATTTCAGCATACCAATTTTGCATTATCAACATGGTTTAATCTTTGGAAACTCTTCAGTCAACTGATGAGATCTAATCCACATAGATTATCATAAAACATTTCTAGTGATATTGTCAAGCCCATTTTTATGGCTTATGGTTCATGCTCTATGTCTACCTAATACTTTTTAACCACCACTAGAGGTTTGTGATATCTTAAATATCATCAATCTATCTCCACCAAATATCACATATACTTCTTATGGTGGCACAATGTAGTCTACAAGAATCACATGTGATTCAATGCATGTGTGTATGAGACCTTTTATGGTCTTCATTAATGGATTTTTCATGGTATCATACACCAATAAAATAAACTAATAAGGTTTACTCATATTTTTCAATACCCCTAAGTGATGAGAGATTTGTTTCCTTCATTCCCTAAGGGGTGGATCTCACCATATGTCTTGAAGTGTTGTAATGTCCTTGTTAGGACATAATCAGAATAATTTGAGTTTTCCAACAAATCCTAACATAAACACATGCAATTTTTCATTTGATTATTCAAACCCTAAGCAAATAAAAATTAGAATTCTATATATGACAATTTTAGGGCACAAATACAATGTTTCATTCACCAAAACACTTTCCAAAAATTATATAAATACACCCATGCAAAAATATCTCAAATCTGATTTTTTTAAAATTATTTCAAGGTCCAGAAATTACAATAAAAAATACCAACTGATAGAATGAATGTTGAAACACCATGAAAACATACAAAGCTGCCCTAAAGCTATAACTTTATCTTCCTAAGTGGGTCATTACCCTAGGAGGGCATTCCCAGGCAATTTATTGATCAAGGAGGGCCTTAAATGTGGATTGTTACCCTAGATAGGGTGGATAACAAACTTGTCACACTTCAATAATCCTCCTAGTTGTGATTTATTGAAATGATGCCCTAAAATCTTGAAACTAACAATTTCTACTCAAATATGACCTTTGAATGAAGTCACCCAAGGATCGGTAGGAGGTTTTCATCCCTAACAGTTATGTAATGAGGGTTTAAGTCCTCAATGGCTACCAATCCAAATAATTGTGCTTAAATTTTTGAATTTAGTGATAAAAATAACATGCTCCTTCAAATGAACCTCCTCTTTCCTTTTTATAACATCTACTCCTAAAAGGCCTTCCCAAAAGGGAGTGCACCACTTAAGGGGGAATTCAAATATGCCAAAAAGAAACTTCCTTATAAGATCACTTAAGGGATAACTATCCCATGACCCATAAATTCCCCTTCTTAGTTCAAGATTAGAAATGGGTTATTAACGACTCTAAACTCAAAAATGGGGCATTACAGTCCTCCCCTCTCAAAAAAAATTATCCTCAAGCAATATTGCTTTAACTCCAGTCACTCCATATCGAACCCCATGTGAATCCCTGGATCCCAAATCCATCTTTGAGAATTGTGATTGCATGATCTAAAAAATTTATTCCTTACTATTTTCTTAGAGAATCTGAAGCTAAATTGTAATACAACACTCATGAATTTGGTGTGCTTGCCAATTTATTTCACCAAACATATTCCCCTAACCATGCAGGGGTGAGCTTATTACTGTTTCAAGATTTGTCATTATGATTTTTTTATTCATGAGCATCATACCTACTTAAATGCACCCCAGTCATCACACCCTTATGATCATAACAGTTAAGTCCCATAGTGTTATTATGGGATGGTCCCCTCATTTTTAGTTTTAATTTTTCATCCATAAAAAGATGTTGATTGAGTGAGGTTATTTGCTTTGATGATGTGGTTAGAAACCTCAAAATAAATTTAGCCATATGTATGCATTCAATAATTATTTTGAGCCTAAACATGCCTCTGTCTCATAAGTGATGGGTGTTTTCAATCCCTTCATTTAATCAACAAAGTTTAGTTAATGTTATATCAAAGTAGGGATGGTGTCTAATAGATGTATGCAATAAGGTATGCAACATAATTACCTAAAGGAATTTTGGATGCTAATGCATCCTCCCTCCATTGATAAATTATCATTTGCAAATTCATGGGCCTTTGGCCTAATGAAACTAGATTATGGATATGGATCGAAAGATATTGGAAGGTAAAACGAAGGTGAAACCATAGTATACATACTCATCGAGAACCAAAGGATCTAGAAATAAACTATATGTGTGTGTGTGTGTGTGTGTGTGTGTGTGTGTGTGTGTGTGTGTGTGTGTTTTTGTGTGTGTGTGTGTGTGTGTGTGTGTGTGTGTGTGTGTGTGTGTGTGTGTGTGTGTGTGTGTGTGTGTGTGTGTGTGTGTGTGTGTGTGTGTGTGTGTGTGTGTGTGTGTGTGTGTGTGTGTGTGTGTGTGTGTGTGTGTGTGTGTGTGTGTGTGTTTGTGTGTGTGTGTGTGTGTGTCTGAGTATATCTAGTTTATTATACTTAAGTTATATTTAATATATATAGTTTCAATATGTTTAAGAGTAGTTTTTGAACTCTAGGAGCTATGATGCAAATTCTTGATTTTGGAGAATTTTATCATATTTAAGACTTATATTTCAATGTTTTATAATTTCAAACTTAGCCATAATTAGGTTTTTAATATTTTAACTTTTAAACTATGACAAACTATATAAACTATAATGTCTAAACTTACCAACAAATCACTTAAACTATATAAATGAACATACTTGAGATAATGACAAAAATATAAAATCTATAATGAAAAAATCATTGTTGTAGCATCAATTTTCAGCCTTGAAGAAGGTTCTTCAAGCTCTATCCAATTAAACTACACTATGGGAACAACCCCAGGCTGTGGGTATCTTATAATAGGGTTGAACCTCTAGAGAAGGTTGAGTTTCTTTTGATGAATCACCTAAACTAATGTTGTCATATAGAAAAGGGTTAGAAAGGGGAAAAGGTCTCCTAAGAAGGTTAAAAATTGATGCATCAAATAAAATGGGAGACTCACATTAACTTGAAGCCATACTATATGTGAAAAAGACAATACTAGCTCACACAACCTCAAAATCAAGCTAATTGCATAAGTATTTCATAGACTAGGTTCAAGAAGCAATGAATGAAAATAAAGAGGATTTCTAAAACTTGATAAGAGATTAAATTAATGGTAGAAATAACACTAACCCTGACTTGCATACAACTTGAAAACACCTTAAAAGAGGTTAGAAAGGAGGAAAATGGACAAGGAAGATTCTTCTTCACTATGCCATCATGCACAACTCACTCAACATAGATCCAAGGCAAGAGATAGGTAAAGAAAGTCTTTTATTGCATCAAGAGGTAGTTATTAAAAATAATTGGCATGGTTTAGCCTAATCAAGATGAGCATATTTTGTAATATCTCAAAGAATCCCCTACTCTTCAAGATCAAAGAGTCCTTGTAAGAGTCTAGAATTTGAGAGAGAGTGAGAATTACAAATGGAAATAATGGGTGATATAGAGAAAGGGAGAAGAGAGAAGAGGGAGCATGTTAACCAAGAAAAATCAATGAAATACCACATTTGAATGAATGCTCCAGTTCTGTATTGACAATCTATCTTTCCTTTGTCCTAATAGCCTCCTACTCTTCTCATTGGCTGAGAAAAAAGCACTAAAAGACAATAATTTGCCAAAGATGATAAGTCATGATCTTGTTATGAATAAAAAACCTTAGGTACCCTAAAAATTTATTAAATACTCCAACTTCTTTCTCTAATCCCTAAATCCTTTTGCTTTGAAATTTTATGCCACCCTCCACTTGGATTTACTATGAAGATAAACTCTTCATACCTATGGACTTGACAGAGCCATGATCATGTTTGATTTTAGTGATGGTAAGTACCTACTTTATTAGGAAGATGAATATTTGAAAGATGAGACACTCCTTCATAACCATTCATATTTTCCCCTACTTCAATATCTGAGCATAAGTCTACTATAGATGAAAACCAATCCATTTATTGGTTTTTATATAGCTATAATATTAATGAAATGAAGCTTACCATGTGTTTGACCTCACTTCAACAACAAGTTGCCACCCTTTTGTCTATATTAGGTGTAAAATACCTATTTTACCTCCATGGAGCTCTAATGGTGATGTTCAATCCTTGAAATATCCATTCTGGTTCAATCTGAATCATCTTTGAACTTGACTCCTATGAATTTTCTTTCCTAGGTCAAAAATAGCTTCGTCGACCTCCATCAAAAGTTTCCTAGGCTCACCTTGATTCATTGGCTATCAAATTATTGATTTGAGACAATCAAATTTAGACACTTGGTAGCCTCACACTTTGTCTAAGCTCTATTTACTTCTTGACCTTGCTCATATCATTGATATTTCTCTATATGAATAAATGTGAGCCATAAATCTTCTATTAGTTTAACATGCTTAAGACACTTATCACCCACACATTTGCTTTTAGGATTCACTGGCCTTTTGAACCACCACTTACTTTTGATCTTTGATCACATGATTAAATGTGCACCATATATTTTTTTGGGCCCACTAACATCATCCTCTCCCACTTGTCATTAGATCTTTGATCTGATCACCCAAGATTGTAACACTTGTCAACCATATGTTTATCCTTTTAAATCAAATTTTCTATTTCACGAGACCTAAACTTGACATCTTCATGCACATATTACTTTTTAAGGATTTTTAAATCCAAATAGTTAATTATTGCATTTTTATCTTGACATCCCCATGCATGTTTCATTCTATTTATTCAACTTTGAGGACTTAGATATTGAGATAGACAATCCATCAAGACATGAAATTTGTAGAGGATGATCTAGGCATAAAATACATCATGTCCATGCATTCCTTTAGCTCTGGTTGACCTCCTAAGTGCATATATCAAATGTGTAACTAGACTACCCTATCCATTTTTTCATGATATTTAATGATGGTTTGGTTCATCTTATTCACTTGCTCAAGTCATTTGATCATTTGGTCAATCAAGAACTCTACTCAATTGATCTATCTAGGTAGAAGCTTTATATGTGGGCTAAATTTGGCTAACATCTTTGGTGATTCATAGGAAAGTATGCATGTTATGTTTGAGAACCTAGACTAGTTACCTTGTCTAATCCATTGGGTATGGAGTCATAAGCTAATCTAAATTGAGTAAGGTTATCCCTTTCTTGAAAACACTCTCTTGAAGTAATAATTACCAAAAGAATCAAAATGAAATAAGTTCCTAAGGTAATTTATAAAAGGAAACACATAATATGAGAATAAACTAACCTAACCAAAGCAAGGGAAACTAACCTACTAAATAAATGTGCACATAGGCACTTAGATAAAAGCATGAAATCTACTCTAATATATACAATATTGGACATTAATTTACAAGCACCTCCATCTTGGGTCAAATGGAAAAATTTGGTATCATTTACTTATAATAAACTAAGATGAAAAAAACCTTGATTTGGACGTATCAAAAATGGTAAATCAGGTAGCTTGATGGCCAATCCTTTTGATATGCTATCTAATAGATGAAATGGAATAAACATGTCTCCAATATAGATATACTGGTCCAAGTCTTCCAAGCTTGGTTCATGTTGGATTGTAGGAGCACTTACTTGATGTTGATCATCACTCTTGAGAAAGCCTTGCATGAAGACTTCATTTAGGCTCTTAGGAGTAATTGCACTTGGTTCACTGGATGGTTCAAAAATACCATATCCTTCCCCCTTTTCCTTATGCAAATTAGGAATGATCATTCTTATATCAGCATGCTCATAGGTTCCTAGAATAAGGACATGTCCCTTAATCTCTTCTAAATCATTAGTTATGGCATTGAACCGTTGCCACAACCCTTCAAAATTTTCATTGGTATGTTCATCAAACTGCATCTCTTGATCATTTTAAATGTCTCTTTCATCAATCTCACATAATATTTCATCTTGATCTTCAACTATAAATGAGGGTTGACTTAACCATCGAAGGTCTTAAAAAAGACACCTATCTTACTCAAGCTCTAATTTGTTTTCCTCTTGCTCCAAGATTTCATGTTCGGCTTGACAATTGTCTTCTTTAGGAAAGTTTGCAACACTAAGTTGTTCCATTTCACTCAATAAATCCAAGCATAAATGTTTCCATTGATATTCTAAGTCACTTGAGCTTCCCTTGACCTATATAATAAGTTCATGAAGTCTATCCTATTGCTTATCATCAAGCTCTTACAACTTGAAAGTTGAAACATGTTCCTCCCTATGAAGTGGGGTGCCTATCATGATTTTTTCCTCATAGACACTTGTATTGTCATCCTGTGGCTCACCTATGACTACAAGCTTCTCTTTTATCCTTTATAAACTATATTTTTTCTCCAAGAGGGAGATGGTGAGAGGGTGAAGAAGTTCACTCCACTTGTAGCTTAAGAGAGTGTTTTTATAGCTAGGTGCCTTAAAGGGTCTCTTTGGTGGATCTTGAAGAAAGGAGAGAGAGTTTGTAAACTCTTGTACACCAAGTTCACTAAGCTAAGATTGAGGTTTTTTTATTAATTTATAGCACAACTAACTCCTTTTCCACCAAAACTGGTTCTTAGACTACCTCAACTAACACTTCTTCCTTCTTCTTTATGCCTTTTTGAACTAACTTTCATGATGGAAATGATTATGGAATAGACACCTTTTCTTCATTTTGAATAGTTATAAGAGAGGGTGGTCTTACAAGTGAGGGCATGACATATCTAGGGTCAAATGTTTTAGAGAAGATCCATGATGGGATGGCTTCATGTTCTTGAATGGGAATGGGCATAGGGATATGAGGGCAAACTGATTGATTCAGGTTTGACATAGTCTTTTTCCCACTTCTCAAAAACCTTTTCAATGTATAATACCCACCTTTTCAATTCTTTCTTCTCAACTTGTGGATAATCATCTTCTTCAGTGGATGCCCACACATTCCAAAAATCTTTCAATAATATCCTTATCCCATCCATAACACGAATGGGGAATTCTTGTTCAACCTTAACCCCCTCATGGATTTTCATGATTATTCTACCTTGGTTTAGTATTACTTCTCTGAGTTTTGACAAGGATGGACATTGACAAGGTTGACTACGGGGATGACCAAGAACTCTTGAAGGTTGAGCTTGAGGCTCTTGGAGGGGAGACAACACATAAGATTGATCTAAATGAGACTACTACTCTTCATAAGATATCAACATAATGTCTACATTCTGGATTATGGTTCTCATCATTACTATGTCCTCATTCTTAAAAGATGACCATTGTTTACCCTCAAAAATTGACCATATACTCTTGAACAACTAAATATCACTCATTGCCTCTTATAGAACATGGATAGGGATGATTGGAGAAAACTACAAACCCCTACCCATCTCTCTTATCAAATCAATATAAATTGATAATGCTTGCTTGACTCCTGACAAGGATTTAGTAGGATAAGCTTGGTCTTGACAAGGGGAAATAGATCACTAATTTAAATGAAAAAGAGGTTGACCTTAGTCATATGCAGGGGTGGGAGGATGACAAAGGCCATGATAGGGTTGACAGGTTGTTTGAGGGCCACTTAGAGGGAATACATAAACATTATTTGCCTAATAAGTGTCATTCTTAGGTAGAGAATAAGCATATTGATTAAAATATGGTTGATTGTACATACCAGATTATGATGATTAGGAACTTAGTTAGGCTTATTAGACCAGATAATAGATGATCAGAGTCACCATTGATGGTTGAACACTTGCCTCCAAAGGCTTATTGATGAATAAAACACCAAAATTCTTCACCATTAAATAACATAGAATTCCTACCAGGCATGCCAAAAACTATTGTAACATCAATTTTCACCCTTGGAGAGGGTTCTTTAAGCTCTCTCTAATTGAGATACACTATGAGAATAACCCTACACTATGTGTATCCTATAATAGGGTTGAATCTTTGGAGAAGGTCAACTTCCTTCTAATGAATCACCTAAACTAATGTTGTCACAGGGAAAATGGTTAGAAAAGGGAAAGGAATCCTAAGAGGGAAAAAGGTGATGCACCAAATGAAATTGGAGACTCCCATAAGATTGAACTCACACTAGATCTATAGAAGATAATACTAGTTCACACAACCTCAAAATCAAAATAATTGCATAAGTATTTCATAGACTAGGTTCAAGAAGTAATGAATGCAAACAAAGAGTAGTTCTAAGACTCACTAAGAGCTTAGATTAATGGCACAAAGAACACTAACCCAAACCTATAGACCATTTGAAAACACCCAAAAAGAGGTCAAAAAGGAGGACAATGGATGAAGATGATTCTCCTTCACTATGCCATCATACACAATTACTCAAAACAGATCTAAGGTAAGATATAGGTGAAGAAAGTCTTTTATTGCATCAATAGGTAGTTCTTACAAATGCTTGGCAGGGTTTATCCTAATCAAGATGAGCATATTTTATAATATCTTAGAGATTCCCCTACTTTTCAAGATCAAAGAGTCCTTGTGAGAGTCTAGAATTTGAGAGAGAGCAAAAGTTACAAATGGTAATAATGGGTGATATAGAGAAAGGGAGAAGAGAGAAGAGGGAGCACATTAACCGAGAATAATCAATGAATTACCACCTTTCAATCAATGCTCTACCATCTTTTGATCAAATCAACACTAGTTCTCTATTAACAAACTATCTTTCCTTTATCCCAATAGCCCCCCAATCTTTTCATTGGCTGATAAAAATGCACTAGAAGATAATAGTTTGCCAAAGATTATGAGTTTGTTAGGGATAGCCTAACTTTAGAGCTCACATTTGTGTTTTTACTGTTAGGTAAATTACTATTTATTGAATAATAATTATCATATAGTAAATCAGTAGTTAGTTACGTTGATATATTAACAATATATCATGTATAGTTAATCGGTTAGTAAAATATATTATTTATAGAAATAATATATTTTACTTATACCCATATCTCTATTAATGGGTTTGTTGTTAGCTTGACTTCCTATTCTATAGGAAATGGTTAGTCAGTCTTGGATATTTAATAGCCCATGTATTATTTGAAATAATCAAAATGTGAATAATATATTTTTAGTGTGTTGAAATATTATTTATATTGTCTATGTTTTAGCTCTATTATTCTAATATGTTATTTTCTTAATTTTGCATAGACTCTTATAAACCCCATAATCTGGTATCAGAGCAAAGGGATCTAGTTTTAAAAGTCAATAAAGGAATCCTTGTGCTCTTATGAGAGAAATTTAGTAGAATCTAAGTTTTTAGTGTCATTAGATATAGGTCATGAATGAAAAGTTGTTACAACTCACCAAAAACTTGAGAAGTTCTACATAAAACTAGTTTTTATAGTTGTAATGCCCAACCCACAATGTGTGCATAGACCTGCATTTATTTGTTTGACATTGGTTATTTAATCAATATTTAGAATGCCAGTGAATGCCGATTACAAAGTTAAATGCATGGAGACTTCATCAAATTGTGTAGTGTATTTGGTAAAGGAATCAAAGCATACTGAGAATTTATGCTTAGTCTAATTTCTTTGTGATCATTTAGATATTTATCCTCAACAAGGATCATGGATATCTACCTGTATGGCTCAAACACATCCCTAAATTTGATCTATAAAATGAGAAACACACATGGAGCAGGATTAAGGTGAAGCTTTAATTAAAGTTTCTATGTTGAGAAAGAAGCTAATCTATTATTTGAATTCATGCTTCTATCACCCTATTATGTGTTGCATGTCATATGGTATTTGTGTGAAAATTGAGGCATATATACATGTCCACTAAGAAAGCTTATTTTGGATTTTACATGTTACTCATCCTATCTATATTGCATTACTTTGAAGATTTTTGTAATATTTAAGACTTGGCCTGCATTGCAAAACTGCATCAATTACATTGGTGTAGCCTAACTTTGTCCTTCATTGTGATATACACCTTTATATAATTTTCATGTAGCATATACTCTAACATTGACTGTATAGTCCATATGGCCCTTGCCACATGGAAATCATGGATCCTTGCATGATGACTCACCCCAACTCAAAAGTTGACACTTGGCAGACTCCCGAAGATAACTCTACCACATGTTTTATGTTTATTTATGTCACCATTTTTAAGTCCCAAACATACATTTTGTTCAATATTTTTTCCTTTAAATCTTTCGTGCATGCTCGATTGGTAGAAGTTATTGGGTCATATTTAGTTTTTGATGATTAATAATTTTCTAAGATTTAGGTCTTAAAGTCAAGTTAAGATGTTTATTAAGTGTTTATTAAGTTGATATCTCTATTTAGGTTAGTGTATTAAATTGGTCAAATATTTATTGTTTAATATCTTATCATTTCCAAGTCATTGATAATTTGAGTGGCATTAAGATATTGTCAAAACTAGTTTATTTAAAAATTCACATTTTAGTCTGTCTTTTATATTTACCAAGTCATTTACCAATAACCACAAAAATATGGTTTTATAAGTGGCTTACCACAAACCACATCATGATGTGAAATATTTTTATCAACTCTCTTCACTATACTACATTCAGAGAAAATACAAAGGAATGTTCAGCTCACTTGTTACAAATATGAACAAAAATATAACATTTGTTCATATTCTTACACAACTCAAGTCAAACACATAACTGAAATAAAATGCCCCACCAAAACATATGGACCTCATCATTGGTGACTGAGGAAGGGCTCTAGAAACCTCCTTCCTTCGTTTCTTCTGACCTCCAACAAGTGGAATTGTTTACTCATTGAATGTGTCGATGAAGATCAACCTTTACATTCCATTTTTTATGACAAGACTCCCCCACATACATAACTAACACTTTTGATTCAAGATGTCCTATTCACCCAATAATGTATCCGTATAAAATATATTTTTGATTTTAACAAATTTAACATATTTTATTGACATCAAAATGACTCTTAATTTTAATACTCAACTCACTTTATTTTGACAATTTTGACTTAAATTTTTTATGATTGACATGTAACTTTCAATTATAATAGGCATTAACTACAACTATATATCTCCAATCCTAAACTATGAATTATGAACCTAAATTCAAAAACTCAACTCTAAATTAAAGACTATTTTAATGTATAAACTTATCTAATACCGAATAAATAGACTCTATCTATTATTGAATACACACTACTAATCAAACTATTATACAACTAATAACTGAGGTATAAATGACACATACATGTATACAAAAGACTAATCTCCTTGTCAAAAACTGACAATCAAAATGAATAGATTTGTAGACTTGCAAGTGTGGAATGATGATGAGTCAAACTAGCTTCACATGGTGGCAGATTTGATGAATAGAACTATAGATATTGTTAGGAATAAATTTTATAGTGATGACAAAAATATAAAGAATGAATGTAGATTTGAGAACTCTTAGAACTTTTAGTGTTGGTTATTAAGGATGAAAAAGATAAATATGTGCTACTACTCCCACCCTTTGTGCTATTACTTGGTATAACTTCACTACCTAATTAAATAGTGATCATATAAACATGTCTCAGACTTATAGGTAGGCATAGATCATAGATTTCCAAACTTTGTGGAAATGTCTCAGGCATAAGACATATTTCAAAGCTGAATACTTTATGTGCCTAACTAGTTGAATAGTTATTACTTCATTCAAAGCGGTCCTCTCAGATTGACAATAAACATTGCACCGTTTAATCCTAAATCATTCCATGTGTTTCTATAATTCTCACAAAATATCTTGCTTTTCCATTAACGACAATGCAAACAACCTCAAATTGACTCCCATGTTCTCACAAGATTTTCCTTACTCTGATATCACTGATAAACAATTAAAAATCTGAACACAGAGAGTTTTCTATAATAATACTTTGTTCATACATTCAATAGATAAGAGCTCATGCACACACACACACATAGGAGAACCTACTCCTATATCCAAGGATAATGAATCTTCATAAATAACTCCTACAATAACTCTACACTATTTTACATGAGTTAGTGTAATTCACAAAACTATTATTGTTATATGAGTTGTTTATTCAATAACTCTAACAATATTTACATTTACTATTTAGATGAGTAATTTTCATGTTATTACAAAAACACAATTAATAATGTTAACACTATAAAACTCTAACCCAAGAAAGTTTCTTTTGAATGATTTGTATTAGTATTTTTTTTTTAACGTTAAATTTTCTCTAACCTTGAATATTGTGTAAAAATAAAATATTATTTATAAAAAAATATTTCATGTTAAATATTTTTATTATATAATTTAGTTTTAATAAAAAAATAAAATTTGATACACACACACACACACACACACATACAACAATCATCTTTTGATCAATATGCTTATTCTCTGCCTTTGCATCACACTTATCAAGCAAATAATGTTTATGTATTCCTCCTAAGTGGACATCAAATAGCCTATCAACCCTATCATGACCTTTTCCCTCCTCCCACCCTTGTATATGACCAAGGTCAACCTTGTTTTCATTTAAATTAGTCTTCTAATTCCCCTTGTCAAGACCAGGGTTATCCTGTTATATCCTTGTCAAGATTCAAACAAGCATTATTAGTTTTAGATTGAGGTAAAAATAGGTTTTGAAGGACCCGAAACCCTTTGACAGAAATAAAAGGATAGATCAATTAAAAGCACCAGGATAAACAATCCTTAGGCCTACTAGGAACTAGCAGCAAAATCAAGAGAAACAGGGCATCATCATTAACCATTTAGTATTCCGCCCCCTAAAATTCTAACTAAAGATTTTCTATCTATTTTTGAGGGGTAAAATCTAGAATAGTTGCCTGCCTACCATCAACAATATTTTGCTTACTTTCTAATTCTCTATTTTTCTTTGCGGATCTTCTTCCCGGTCGGTCTGGAGAGCCAACATCCGGTTTCATTTTTAAGATCTGTACATCTCCTTTTCTAGATTTATCCCTAGTAGAAACCAGGTGTTTTGCCTTCATTTTCTGGTCTTTTTTGCTACTTCTTGTTTCAACTGCCTTTGTAATGGTCTTTTTTTCTTTTAGCATCTTTAGAGGGTAAACATTCTTAGCCTGAATCACCCTGGTCTTAGAAGGAAGAGGATCACCCTCTTAGTTTATATTGAGTTGATAAGGGAGATTGGTAAGGGTTTAGACTTTTCTCCAGTCATCCCTATCCATGTTATATAAGAGGTAAGGACTGATATTCAATTGGTAAAGAATAGATTGTCAGTTTGTGAGGGTGAACAATGGTCATCTTGTAAGAATGAGGAAATGGTAATGATGAGAAGCATGATCTAGAGTGTAGATAGTGTGTTGATATTTTATGAAGAGAAGTAGGCTCATTTGGATCAGTCTTATGTGTCCTCTCCCCTCCAAGATCCTCAAGATCAATATTCAAGAGTACTTGATCAACCCCCTAGTCAACCTTGTCAAAGTCCATCTTTGTCAAAACTCAGAGAGGCAATACTGGATCAAGGTAGAACAATCATGAAAATCAATGAGGGGGTTAAGATTTAACAATAATTCCCCATTCATGCTATGGAGGGGATAAGGATATTCCTGTAATATTATAGATATTACTCATATATATATATATATATATGAGTAATCATAAACAATTAGATGTGCCCTCCTAAATTATATAACATTTTTTTAGATGTGAAATGAACTTTTGGTATATCTTATAAAGATTAAGTGTATTTTGTCTTATGCCATATTTTTAATGTCTTTTAAGTATGCAATACACCTTTTATTATAAATATTATTAGGTAAGTCAAACAAATATTCCATAGATCCTTCTAAAAATGCAAAACTTGGTATGAAATGTAAAGGCCTTATAAACCTTTTAATAGGCTAAATTTAATAGCTCTATATATAAATTATATATTATCCTTATATAATATTATGATATGCATTAAAATACCTTTTTTCATATAAATCTATTTGAGAAATTCATAACAAGGTTACATGTCTTATTGTGAGTGTGTTACATGACACAAAATATTTTTAAAATGCCCACCACATTTGCATGCTGTGAGATTATAAAACAATGAATATTGAGTTTTTGAGGTGTGAGATCAATGCATGTTTGGTTTTACATAGTGTGTGATGATTGACCAATCCAAGTTGGGTTTACATGGTGTCATTTAGTAGATTGATGTATGCATGGGGGTGTCACCTTAGTAAGGTGGCACATAACATGTACAATAATACAAGGAGTGATTTTTATTTGCAAACTTTGAATTATTATATCAATAAAAATATCGGTGATAGTATAAAAGGGGGTCCTAATAATGATAACATGTAGTGATAAATTCCAAAAATAGGGTAATATTTGGAATTTTGTGATCACATGAGTTATGAACATTAATTACCTACTGACCCTCTATAAATGTATGTTGGGTTTGTGACTAATGCATGTTAAGTTTATATGGTCCAATGGTATACAATAATAAATCGATGCATGATTGATTTGTATGGTACTTAGTTATATACCATTATAATTTGGGAAAGCATGGTGTGAAATTTATGATTGATGTACTTAAGTTATATGTGGAGTGATACCACTAACATAATTGTTTAGTGGTCATGAGGAGTTTACAAAATGATTAATGTTCCTCAAAATGACATGGTATGAAAAAATAATAAGATGTAATTTATGTTCACATGGTATGCAATGAATAGTGATGTGTTTTAGGTTACATGGTTCACTACAAGAGATTAATGCACTTAAAGGTTGTGTGGTGCATAATGATCAACTAATGCATTTAGGGGTCAAATGAAATGTAGAGGTTGATTGATGCACTATACAGATGTGTGTGAGATAATTTTTCATATTATTCAATGATTGACCAATTAAGATTTGGTTTAAATATTGTATGAAACTCAACTAATGTACACTTGGTTTGTATGTTAAGCATGAAATATACTGAGAGGGGGGGTGAATCAGTATATCATATATCTTATAAAAACTTTCCCTTAATCAAATTCACTTAATCAAACATTCAATATATGCAGTAAAACTCAGATAATAAACATCACAGAAGATAGAGAGAGACACCAGATATAACGTGGAAACCTAATATGGGAAAAACCATGGAAAACAATCTCAAGTATATGAATGAGAACCAACCCAAACAATATTCACAAGCCAAACTTGCAGGAGCACCATACCCCTTTGCCAAGCACCAACCCACAAGAGCACCATACCCCTTTGCCGAGCACCAACCCAGCTACTATTCGTGAGCACCAACCCACAGGAGCACCAACCCCTTTGTGTATACCACACACCTATCTCTCAATGTTACTATCTCAACAAATGATAGATCAATACATATCTTTCCTCTCTCTCACCTTTGCTCTTCTAAGCCATATATAACAAATACAAATCATATTCATCTCTCACAATTGCTCAGCTAGATAATACAATATCAAATCAGCCTCTATCTTCCATATTTACAAATGGCTTCTCAAGCCTTTATTTATAGCTTTCCTAATGACCTTTGGCCTTCCCCCTTTGTGACCCTTCAATCCTCATGGAAAATGGCACCAAACTTATATAACCCTTCATATTCAAACATTTGAAAAGTCATGTGGTGGCCCTTCATGACCAGAAATGTCCTTCCATCTTTTGTCCTCATCTTGGTGACTTTTCGTATTCCTTAAAGTGTCCCTTCATGAGAAATTGCCCCCTTACTCTTTTGTCTTCACTTGGTGACTCTTAGAATTCTCCAAGATGACTCTTTATGGGAAAATGCATCCCATCCTTCTTTTATCTTTACCCTGTGGCTCTTTGACTTCTCCATGGGCCCTTCTTTTGTCTCATATGTAGCCAAAAATATATTCATTAATATTAGATAAATATTAACTCACATTAGCCAAGATAAATAATATTAAATGCAATGGGGCCTTTATCACCAATAATACTTAAACCTTTGACATCAATGACAATATTTCCAACAATCTCCCCCTTTGTCATTGATGGCAACCTCAATCTTGAAACTGCCACATCTTGTCACTTGCACATACTGTCATCTAAAAACATACAGTAACTCCCCCTTACTATAGCAACATGTACCTATTCCCTATACCTATTTTCTACACTTGTACCTATACCTATTATTCTCCCCCTTTGACATCAATGGTAAAGGGCCTACCTGGAGCTAACACTTAGCTCCCCCTCACTTGATGCTGAACATCAATGGCAGGAAGTAAAGGAAATTACTCCCAAATTCTCTCGCAGATACTCAAATGTGTCTTTTGGTAGTGCCTTTGTGAAAATATCTACAATCTGATCTATAGTACTAATATATTCCATCTTAACCTATTGATCTGCAACTTGCTCTCTCAAGAAGTGATATCTAATGGGAATATGTTTTGTTCTTGATTGCATTACTAGATTTTTCAAAATATTTATAGCACTTGTGTTATCACAAAAAATGGAAATAGGTTCATCATAATTTACCTTGATATCTTCCAAATTTTGCTTCATCTAAAGCACTTGAGTACAACACAATACTGCTGCAATATATTATGCTTTAGCTATAGAAAGTGATACTGAGTTCTGCTTCTTGCTTAGCCATGATACTAAGCTATCACCAAGGAAGAAAGCTCCTCCACTTGTACTCTTTCTGTCATCTAAGACCCCTACCCAATCTGAATCTGTATAAGCAACTAAAGTGAAATCTTTACCTATGGGATACCATAATCCATAATATAATGTCCCTTTGATATATCTGAATATTATTTTCACCAATTGAACATGACTATTTCTTGGAGATGACTAATATCTTGTAACCATACCTACTGCATGCATGATGTTTGGTCTCGATGCTGTCAAATATAAAAGACTACCAATCATAGATCTATACAAAGATTAATCTGTAACAAGTGAATCTTTATCATTGCTTACCTTATTTCCTATACATATAGGTGTGCCAACTAGTACACAATCCTCAAAACCAAATTTATTTAACATTTCCTTGGCATATTTACTTTGAGATATAAAAATTCCTTTATTTGATTGAAATATTTGTAATCCTAAGAGAAATGATAATTCTCCAAACATAGACATCTCAAATTCTTTTTGCATTCTATCAAAAAAAAAATCATCTTTTCAATATTTCCTCCAAAAATGATATCATCAACATATACCACAACAATCAATTGATGTTCACCTTCTATTTTGATGTAAAGATTACTATCAACAAATCCTATCTTGAATCCTTGATCTTGCAGGTACTTATAAAGTCTTGCATACCAAGCTCTGGGAGCTTGTTTTAATCCATACAATGCTTTCTTCAATCTGCATACATGATTACTAATATTCGAGAGAATAAACCCCTCAGGATGCTCAATGTAGACCTCTTCTTCAAGATTCCCATTTAGGAAGGTAGATTTGACATCCATCTAAAATACTTTGAAATTTTTAAATACTGCATATGCAAGAAACATTCTAATAGCCTCTAACCTTGCTACTGGTGCAAGAGTTTCTTCAAAATCTATTCCCTCAATCTGAGCATATCCTTTACATACTAATCTTGCTTTATTTTTGGTTACTTCTCCATTTTCATTCAAATTATTTCTATAAACCCATTTTATTCCTATCACATTGTGATATTTTGGTCTAGGCACTAATTCCCAAGTATCATTATTTTCTATCTAGTTTAATTCTTCATCCATAGCCTTAACCCAATGCTCATCATGTCTAGCTTCTAAAAAAATTCTAGGCTGAATTTTTTATAACAAAGAGAAATTAACTTGTTCAGATTCACTTACCATCATTCTTCTAGTGCGAATTCCTTATTTTATATCCCTGATGATGTCACTTTCATTATAATTGTTTTGAACATATTTGGATGGAGTCTTGGTTCCCTTTTTCTCCTTCTCCTTTTCCTCGTCTTCATCAGATTCTTCAAATCCTTCCTCTTCAATTATTTTAGGAATGTCTACTAGATCACTAATCTTTTGTGTTCCATCTTCTTCTATCCTGACACTTGCACTTTAAACAATTTTCTTGGTTCTTTTGTTATAACATTTATAAGCTTTACTTTTGTAAAAATAACCAAGAAATATACCTTCATCTGCTCTGGATTCAAACTTACCAAGTTTTTCATCAGTTTTCTTTATGAAGCATTTGCTACCGAAGACTCTGAAATAATCAACTATTGTTGGTTTGTCTTTCCATAGTTCATAAGGATTCTTGTCACTATTTACTTTTAATAAAGATCTATTTTGAATATGCACTACTATACCAACCACCTCTCTCTAATATTTATTTACTATCTTGGATTCATTTAGCATTGTCCTTGTCCATTTTGTTGTGGATTTTTGGCTGTTGAATACTATCTCTTTGTTCCATGATCTTCACAAAACTCAATAAATTGATCTAACATGAATTCTCCTCCTTGATCTAATCTTAGACACTTAATCTTCAGATTAGTTTCATTCTCAACTAATGCTTTGAATGCTTTGAACTATCTAAAAGCTTCAAATTTTTTATTTAAAAACATTATCCAAGTCATACATGAAAAATCATCAATAAGCAACATGAAATATTTATCACCTTGAGTACTTTGAGTCCTCATAGGTCCACATAGATCAGTGTGAACAAGCTCTAGCATCTGAGTGGTCAATTACTCTTTTTTTTTGAACCACCTTCTAGCCTACTTCCCATGCTGACAAGGTCCATAAAGCGTGTTAGATGGCTTTGTGATCTTTGGAAGATTCTTGACTACTTACTTATTACAAAATTTGACAATATTTTCAAAATTTATGTGCCCCATTCTCCTGTGCCATATCCAAATTTCTTCAATCTAACTCAAACAACATTTTGACCTTTGATGTTTGATAGCATATATAAGTTATTACCTATTCTCTGAGCATCTGCAATCAATACATCTAAATCTTTTCTTCTAATTTCACAACCTTCTGCATAAAAATTTAGTGCATGCCCCTGATCACACATTTGACTTACACTCAAAATATTATGCTTAAGACCTTCTACATAAAAAAACATTTTCAATTTTAGTTCTACCATTATCTAAACTTAGTGTACCTTTTTTGGCAATTTTGGCAGTAGTATTGTCCCCAAATTTCACTATGCCACCATTGATCTTCTTCAAGGTTATGAACTTGTTGTTGTCTCTTATCATGTGCCTTAAACATCCGCTATCAATAAACCATTTCTTTTCTTCATTTCTTGCATGCAAAGCTGTCTAGACCAACATAGAACCTTCAGATTATTTCTTCTGCCATGTCTAAACCTTTTTCTTGATGAATGGAGCCCTGAAACTCTGGTCCTTCTTGACTGACTCAAACACACTTATACAATACTGAGCTATGTGTCCAAAATTTTTACACTTGTAAAAAATTATGGTCTCTTCATCAAAGCTTGATAGAGGAGCAAAAGAGTTATAGCTTCTGCTTGACTCTACATGACCTTCCTTTTCTTTGTTTTTGAGATTGTTAGCTCTTTTTCTACATTCTAATTTCTTATGACCATATCCATTACAAAAAAAATAGTAACCATAAAAATAGGACCTATTTTTGAATCTCTAACCTGATTGTCTTTTATAACTTTGTTCCTTCCAACCTTCTTTATCCTCTGTATCATTCACTCCTTCCCTTCTTGTTTCTTTATTTGTAAGAGCTTCAACATAGCTCTTCTTCTTTTCAAAACTGATACTTGTCTTATCTGATATTGCCTTTTGGATTTCTAATATCTTATTCAACATATTAGTGCTATTCTCAAATTTTGAATCATTGACTATTTTATTATTGACTGCTTTCTCAATCTCTTCTTTTAAAGAGGCAATTTCAGTAACATACTTTTCACATTCTTTTCTTGATATTTCCAACTATGCCATCAGATCTTCTTCATTTTTATTGGCTTCTTCAAAGTGTGCTTGTCGATCTTTAATTATCTCCTTTGACTCTTTTTCATTTTTCTCGATTTGATGCTTCAATCTTCAATTTTTCTTTTCAACAATTTTCAACTCTTGTAAGGCACACATGAGTTCTCCTTCCATATTCACTCTGTCTTCATCCTCTTCTTCTTCTTGATAAACTATTCCTTTGATTTTAGAGGCACCTTTATGTATGGCCATCTTGTACTTTCCTGATCTACCTTCAAGTTGTAAAACTTCTTCAAAAAGGAACCTACTCTGATACCAATTGTTAATCATGGAATATAATGAGAGGGGGGGTGAATCAGTATATCATATATCTTATAAAAACATTCCCTTAATCAAATTCACTTAATCAAACATTCAAGATATGAAATAAAACTCAAATAATAAACATCACACAAGATAAAGAGGGACACCAGATATAATGTAGAAAACCAATGTGGGAAAAACCATGGAAAACAATCTCAAGTATATGAATGAGAACCAACCCAAACAATATTCGCAAGCCAAACTTGCAGGAGCACCATACCCCTTTATCGAGCACCAACCTAGCTACTATTCATGAGCACCAACCCATAGGAGCACCATACCCCTTTGTCGAGCCAACCCAGCTACTATTCGTGAGCACCAACCCATAGGAGCACCAACCCCTTTGTGTATACCACACACCTATCTGTCAATGTTGCTATCTCAACAAATGATAGATCAATACATCTCTTTCCTCTCTCTCAAATTTGCTCTTCTAATCTAGATATAACAAATACAAATCATATTCATCTCTCACAATTGCTCTTCTAAGCTAGATAATACAATATCAAATCAGTCTCTATCTTCCATATTTACAAATGGCTTCTCAAGCCTTTATTTATAGCTTTTCGAATGACCTTTGGCCTTCCCCCTTTGTGACCCTTCAATCCTCATGGAAAATGGTGCCAAAATTATATGACCCTTCATATTCAAGCATTTGAAAAGTCATGCGGTGGCCCGTCATGACCAAAAATGTCCTTCCATCTTTTGTCCTCATCTTGGTGACTTTTCGTATTCCTTAAAGTGTCCCTTCATGAGAAATTGCACCCTTACTCTTTTGTCTTCACTTGGTGACACTTGGAATTACCCAAGATGACTCTTCATGGGAAAATGCGTCCCATCCTTCTTTTGTCTTTACCCCGTGGCTCTTCGACTTCTCCATGGGCCCTTCTTTTGTCTCATATGCAACCAAAAATATATTTGTTAATATTAAATAAATATTAACTCACATTGGCCAAGATAAACAATATTAAATGCAATGGGGCCTTTATCACCAATAATACTTAAACCTTTGACATCAATGACAATATTTCCAACATTGTATTGTGCACATTGGTTGACTAATCAATGTTTTTCTTACATAGTCAATGTTGTGCATAATAATCGATCGATACATATTGGGGTCATATCATACTTATTGGTCAACTAATGCATATTATATTTTCATAATGCATAATTATCAATCAATTCATATTAGTGATCAATGCACAATATGGTAACATGGTACTTAGAATCATGTCAGTGCTTGTTGGGTTCACATGTCTTGTAGTGGTGAAAAAATGTGTATTGGTTTTGTAGATTAGTTGAACTATGGACTTTGAGATTTCATGGCATGTAAAATTTCATTGATGTACTTTGAGGTTACATAATGTACAACATATGATTGATTTACTTTGAGGTCATATAGCACACAATACCTAATCAAAGCACATCAAGGTCACATGGTATGCAATGATCAATTGATGTAATTCAATGTCATATGGTGTGCAAAATATCATCAATGATAATGTGGTGTGTCATGATCAACCATGAATTCAAGGTTTCATCATACACTGTGACATGTCAATGTACTTTGGGGTGGCATGACTCTTAATAATGAACAATGCACTTTATGGTTTCATGGCACATAATGAGTGATTAATGCATTTATGGGTTAGGTGACCAATGGATTATGGTGCTATAAAAACATAATGCTTAAAAAATTTGTGTTGACTGACATCATCTTATTGGATTGCATGGATCATAATGGATGAATAATACATATCTAGGTTGCATCATATTTCATGTTCAAATAATACACATGTTTTGTATGTGGCACAATGGTCTAAAAAATATAGGTTCAAGTTACAAGGTGAATATTATTTGAACAATACACATTAGGGTTACATGTTATGTTGGTCAAAATATATACTATATGGCATCATCAAACATTATATTTAGTAGTGGTTCCATGCATTCTTGATGACTAAAAATACATGTAAAGTTTGCACAACTTGTACGGTGGACCAATGCATAACAAAATCCCATGCCACACATTAGTTAAACAACATAAAATAAGGTTGCATGATGTCTAGTGGTTGAATAACACATTATAAAGTTGCATAATGCCTAGTGGTTGAGTAATGATGATGGGGTCCTGAAATGTATAAACATTAGAATTAAATGATGTATTGTGCTTAAATACTTGTTATGGTAAGAAATTGCATGTAAAAAGTCACAAAATTTGTAAGGATAAAATGATGCACACATGTGATATTTAAATAATGAAAAATGGGATTGCATGATGTAAAGGGTTTAACAATACATTATGAGTTCAAATGATTCTGAATGGAACCATGCATGTCAAGGTTTTACAATGTGTGATTGTTTAGATCGCATAATGTTTAGTGATTGAAGACCTATAGTGGTAAAAAAATGTATGATGAGGTTACATACTTGTAGGAATGGAATAATTCACTTATTTGGTGGTTGAGTAATGCAAGATGAGGTCACATTATTTTAAATGGTTTCACAATACACAATGGGGTCATAAAATATGTGATTATTGGGATTGCATGATGTAGATTGGTTAAACATTTGTGATAAATAAACAATGCACAACAAGGTTGCATGATGCTATGTTGTCAGATAAAATACCATATGTTATCAGAATGTGTGGATGTTGGTTTTATGACACATTATTGTTGAACAATGCACAACAAATACATAAGACTCGAGGCTTGCATTGGTCTATAAAATGTACATGTACGGTATGATGTAACAATGTGTATGTGGTCAAACAATGTGTTATGATGTCATGAGGCATGCAATAGTTGAAAAATTTATGTATGGGTTGTAAGGTGTGTATTTTTTGAGATATGAACATGAGGGTCATGTAATTTAATACCTCAATTACTCATGTCAATGTCATGTGGTGCATAGTTTTTGAACATTACTAGTCAAGGTCACGTAGTGCATTATGGTTAGACAAGGCATAATAGGGTTGCATGTAGAATAATGTGCACACCAAGGTTGCATTGTACACAATGATCAAAGTAAGTGTTAGTATCAAATGTTATTGGGTTGTTGAAAAAACATTCCTAACTTTCCCTCTTTTATTGGTTATTTTCCAATTTGGATAAATTGTTACTCACCTAAGTCGGATCAAATTTCTCTTGAATGATTCAGGTTATAAATTTTTTTAGATGTTAAATTTTTTATAACTCTAAATATTTAGTGAAATCTATGAAAAATAAAATATTTTCTACAAAGTATTTATTTAATATATAATTTAGTTTTAAAAAAAATTAAAATTTGGCACATACACACACACACAAAAGAAAAAAAATGCAAACAATAAATGTCCCATCCTATATTATATAATATTTTTTTAGATGTGAAATGAAATTTTGGTATATCTTATAAATTATAATTATATTTTTTCTTATTCCATACTTTTAATGTATTTTAGGTATGCAATACACCTTTTATAATAAATCTTATTAGGCGAGTCTAAACAAAAATTCCATAGATCCTTCAAAAAAATCAAGACTCTGTATGAAATGTAAGGTCTTCTAAAAATAATTATCAGTTATATTTACTATCTATATATATAAATTCTATAGAAACCTTATATAATATTTTGATATGGGTTAAAATACATTTTTTTCTTATTAATATAGTTAGAAAATTCACAAGGTTGCATATCTTATTTGAGTGAGTTACATGGCACACAATGTTTTTAAAATGCCCAACATAATTGCATCAATGTAATTTGAGGTTGCATGGCATACAACATATGAATGATGTAATTTGATGCCGCATGGCACACAATGTCTAATCAATATACTTCGGGGGCACATGGTGTGCAATGATCAATCGATATACTTCAATGTCATGTGTCATGTAAAATGTGATAAATTACTTTGGAGTAACATGGTGTGTAGTGATTATCCATGCATTCAATGTTATATCACACACTACAACATTATAATGCACTTTGGGGTGTTATGATACTCAATAGTGACCAATGGACTTCATGGTTGCATGTGCATAATGGGTGATGAATGCATTTACAGGTTATGTGACCAATGCACTTCATGGTTTCATAGCACATAATGGGTGATTAGCAAATTTAGGGATTAGGTGACATGCATAGGTTAATCAATGCATGTTCGATCATATATTATACATATATCTAATAAGTATGCAAAGATGCATAATGTGCACTTGTCAAATAATGAATGCAAAGGCACACAATTTACATTTTTCATATAATGCAATTGAGTTGATAAATGCATGTTTAGGCCACATTACATTAATGGAGAAATAATACATGTCATGTTTTAATATCCATGTTAACATTTCTTGGTGTGTAGTGATAAAAACATGAAGATATTGAATGGAGTATGGTGCTAAAAAATGGATCTTGAGATTATGTGACATGCAATGCTTGAAAAATGCATGTCAACTCACATTTTCTAGTTGGATTGCATGGCTCATAATGGTTAAATATTACATATTAAGGTTACATCATATGTCATGTTTAAATAATACCCATGGTTCATATGTTGTACAATGGTTCAAAAAATCTAGGTTGAGGTTATAAGATGAGTAGTACAGTTGAACAATGCACAATTGGGATGCATGTTTTGTTTGGTCAACATATAAAAATAGATGTCATAAAAATTTGATTTAGTGGTGGATAAATATTCTCTTGATGACTAAAACTTCATGTCATGTTGTACAACATGAAATTTGGACCGATGCATAACAAAATCTAATGACACATGTTGGTTGAATAACATTTAATAGGGTTACGCAATGTCTAGTGGTCAAATAATGTATGATAGAGTTGCATGATGCGATGTGGTTGAGAAATTCGTGTTAGGGTCCCATGATGTACAAACATTAGAATAACTCGAGGCATTATGGTTAAACACTTATGGTGGTTTAAAAATGCATGTTAATGTCACAAATATTGTAAGGATTAAATGATGCACAAGTGTGGTGTTTGAATATTAAAAAATGGTGTTTCATGAAATAAAAGGGTTTAGCATTTCATTATGAGGTTATATGGTTTTTAATGGTTTAGTAATGTATGTTTGGGTTACACAATGTGTGATTGTTTGGATTGCATGATGTGTAACGGTTGAACAACCACAATTGGAAAAAATTAACAAGGTTGTGTACTTTGTAGGGGTGGAATAATTATCTTATATGATGGTTGAATAATGCAAAAATGGGTCACATGATTTTTATTGGCTTCAAAATGTATGATGGGGTCACAAAATATGTGGTTTTTGGGATTGCATGATGTATATTGGTTAAACATTTGTGATGACTAAATAATGAACATTAGAGTCATGCGATGCCATGTGGCCAGATAATGTATGATGGGGTTACACAATGTTTGGATGTGGGACTCATAATACATGATTATTGAAATATGCACAATAGGGACAAAGACTCAAGGCATGCATTGGTTTACAAAATTCATGTGCGGTGTGATGTCACAATGTGTGTGTTATCAAATGATGTGTTATGATGTCATGAGTCACATAGTAATTGAAAAATGTATTTATGGGTTAGAAGTTGTGTGTTTTTTTATCAATGTGCATGAGGTTCCATGTGTAATTTAATGGCTCAATAATGAATGTCAGTGTCATGAGGTGCATGGTTGTTGAACATGACTATTCAAGGTTTCATAATTCACAGAGGTTAGACAAGGCACACTAGGGTTATATGTAGAAAATTGTGCACAATGATCAAAGTAAGCATCAGGATCAAATGTTATTGGGTGGTTTAAAAAACTTTCCCAAGTTACACATTGTTTGATGGTCCTAAAAATCCAAGTTGAGGTTGATGAATAGTGGTTAAACAATGCACATTTTTTTTGGTGGGGAGGGTGCATGGCACACTCATAAAAATATGCACATATATGTTAAGGTCAAGCACTATACATGGTGATGTAAAAATACACATGCAGTGTTTAAATAATACATGTCAAAATTTAACAAATAGTTGGGTGGAATAATGAATATTACATAATGGAGTCATGCAACACATGATGGTAAAAAAAGTTTACTTTTTTGTCATTTCATTTTTGAGTGTGTTTTCTTTTCAATGCAAGTGTGCATTTGTCCAGTTTCAATTCCCTATATGTAATACATAGTAGTTAGTTAAATTAACTCTTCAAAATGGCTTAGTTTTGCATATACAATACAAACCCCTTACAAATTTCTACGTTTTGAGGTTGATAATTAAATGAAGGATCCTATAATCGATATGTTACAAAGATACCTAGTTGGGTTCTTGTTCAAGTTTAGAGGATAAATCATTGAGCCTATAGATACTAGTATATTGTATGTCCCCTACACCTAACCCATTGCTATATTCTTTATGTTGATTATCATAAAAATGAAATTAACAGTCATTGGATTTTTTTAGGACTTAAAAAAATGAAATTACTTAGATGTTTCCCAAAAATGAAATAATATATTGCATAATTAAGAGAATAATAATTATATCTAAAACAATAATTGACAACAAATAATAATACTTGATAATTATGATTGATTCACTTCAAAGAGGAAACCTCCATAATAATTCAATAAGAGAAGAATTCACAATATGATGATAAAATACTAACCACTACCTCCTATATATACTCTACTTTTCCATGATTACTCCATAGGCCAACCATACTAAGAGCATAAATAAATGCAATAACATAATATGAAAGGTATGTAAGCCACAAGTTAACCACACATATCACTAGACACATTATAGGTTAAGTGTGTAGCATAAAATAATCATAAAGAAGTGGTTGGGTGCATGTTGATTACCAATGGGACCTACATTATCCCATTCACACTAGTTTGTCCTCAATTCAAAGTGAATTGAGTTGATCATACATGAATGTGTCCCAAATGAATGTATTTCCCCTTGTCTCAAGTGGATATGGTGTTGTTGTGTTTATTTTGGCCTATAAACCCTCAAATTTCAAGTAAAAAGACATAAAGTAATTGTTTGGTGTGTGTGGGTCATTAATGTGACATATGTTGCCTTAATCACACATTTTGGATTGAATTCAAAGTGAATTAGGGTGATCACATATAAATGTGCCAAAAATTGTTCACATTTCCATGGTCACAAGAAGATATGGTTTGGTTGTGGAAATTTAGGTAATAATGGAGCTAATCTCAAGTAAAAACAATATAAATTGGTGGTTAGATGTGTAAGGGTCACAATACGACTTAATTTTCCATAATCACACATTTTTTGATTGAATTCGAAGATAAATGAGATGGTCATGTACAAATGTGCCTTTCATTTACCTTGGTCATAAGTGGATATGGTATTTTTGTATCACTTTTGGCTTATAAGGGACCTAATCATAATTAAAATCAACATGAATGGTGGTTAGATGTGCATGGGTCACCAATGCAACCCATGTTTCCCTATGCACACCACTTTGGCATGAATTCAAATTCAATTGGTGTGACCACACATAAATATGTCTCAAATTATCCCTATTTACCCTAGTTTTAAATGATTATTGTGTTGTTATGTTCCTTTTGGCCTATGAGGGACTTAATCATAATTAAAATTATCACAAAGGAGAGGTTGGGTGTGTGTTGGTTTGTAAACTTTAATTTTTTCAAATTGAGAACTCCTAGAAATGCCAACAAGTAATCTTTAAGGGCCCAAAACCTAAAAATATATTATATGTCTACCCAAAATAGACATCAATTTTAAATAATACATCTTGAAATCCCTAGGTTAAATACTAAAATCCTAAAAAATGACTAAGTACTGACCAGATTGGATTTTGAAAAACTATCTTCTAAATTATAAGTCATGTAGCTATGAGACCAATTCTAAAAGATGTAGATTAACCCCAATTTATTATATTTACTAAAATAAATTTAATGTATAACTTAACATTTATTTTAGTAAACCCCTCGTTCTACCTTTTAATTGCTCACCTTTTTACTTTTTAAGGCTTCATACTTGAATATTGTTAAGAATACCTATGCATTATATCATGTACATGTTTCTAATGCATATGATATTTTTATTTATATAATTTTAAAAACATGTCTCGAGGCTCAGAAAAATCTTGGATTCTTGAGCCTAAGGCCTAAACTTGCAAACACACAACCGATCTTGTGTTTTTGACTAGAAAAAAATATGACTTCTACCATCATAAACAATATGAATTTCATTGAGACATTTCCTAAAAATATTAATATAAAGTTGATCACACTCTATTCTTTCCAAATATATGGTTTTTTAAATTTTTTGACTATTTTAAGGTCTTCATTTATGTTGATTTCTAAGTATGTCTTTTTAGGCCACTATATGTCTCAACTATGCATGTCTATTTTTTATTTTTATTTTTTCGTTCATTTAAATGAAAAAATATTATATGGTCAAAAAATAAGCCTAATTTTATACACATTAAAAAAATTACTAAATTTTCAATTTTTTAGGTAGTTAAGGGGGCCACACAGCTAGCTATCCATCTTTTCAATTTTTAATATCTATTTACTTGTAAAATTAATTAAAAAATAAATATTCATTAAAAAGGTAAAAAAAAATATAGGTCACTAACTAGATGATCTTATTTAAATTTCCATCAAATGGTTTCAAAAAAATACTAAATGACACTAAAAAATAAGGAACCATACGATCGACTATCTTCTTTATTTTTAAAAAAAATAGGAGCTCCTCTTTGAATGTTAGATGTTTGACTAATTTATACTTGACCATTTTTTATAAATATTAGTAGTTTAGAGTGTAGCTATCTCAAATAATAATCTAAAGTTCATGGTCTTGTATGATCTTCAAATTTTGAGTGCAGACGTCTCAAATAATATATAGAAGTTGAAATTTATCATTTTTTAGAAAAAAAAAATGTCCACCTAAGACCCCTTTTTTTGCCTCCCAACTTTCTCCACCTACCCACCTAAATAACAAAAAAATAAAAAATATATGTGAAACTAAACAAAAAAACAAATATACTCAAATAACATACTAAATAAATAAACTATATGAAATTAATTGATAATGCCTAATAGCTTTAGCTATTATAGGCATATGTCACTATCAGTTATTTTATGGCAAAGTTGCACAATTCTTTGGTGTACAAATAAATTAGAGCAAGTGGCAGACATGCCTAATCAAGTGTATGTGAATGGATAATGATGTAATCACACATGACTTTCTCAAAGCATACACATGAAGGTAGTGTGTTAGATCTTTATCAGATAAAATCATATGCAAAACACATAAGACTATGGCATTAGTAAATGATAAATGATGTAGAAGGGATTGATAGAGTCATCTGGTATGATACATGGGTGATGAAACTATGATACTGAATACATGACACTACATGCCACACATTCAAAATGCACAAACTGACATGCATGGAATGAGTGATGATTCTTCATGGCAATGTGCACTATGTTTGACAAAAGTGGAAGGACTATTAGGATTAATTTGCACACAAAAATGTTAACATAAATCTAATTATGTAAGTTATATTTTTTTCCTATTATAAGAACATTTTAATGAATCATTTTATTAAGATAAATTTGAGGTGTTTATACACATGTTTGATCCTATAATCTAAAATTCAAGACTAATAACTTCTTAATATATTTCCCAAACTCACTTATTTATGTATTACAAATTATAGATATTAAAATCTAGTATTATGTACTTGACAATGTCATTTTTGACCTATCTTTGCCATACATGACTTGTTTGCACATATATGCCTCTTATTCACCTTTTTCTAACATCCACATGATTGCAATGAGACTAACCTTCTCATTTCATTCTCAATCCCCCACATGAAATATCACAATTTTTGACAGACTAGTTAAATATCTTACTCAAACATCTCTAAATCATTAGATCCATATTCATATATCCTAGACACTAACGTTTAGCTCAAATAATATAATCAATGGAATTAACTTGAGGCTGACATTAGTGACCCTTTCCCATCAATGATTACTTTTTAAAATTAAATTATTCCTATGGATTGACCCATTTTCCTAGTGTGTTAGTGGTGTAATAAATTATCTAAATAGACTCATATAAATACAAAAAAAACCCACACTTAAAACACACTTGAAACTTATCTATCAAACATATATTCACTATTGTAATTTAATTAAATCTAATTAATTCTTTCTAAATTTCAAATTAATCATTACGAGCAATCATCATCTAGGTCTAAAACACACCAAGCCAAGCCGAGAGTGAATATTGTCAATTATTGAAAGCTAGACTATATTTGCATTCATATAACAAATGATCATTGTTACACATTCATATTGAGGGGAATAATTACATGTGGCTTAACTTCCCTCTTAGAATTATTGTATATGTATGCAATGGCCACCCATCAATGGGGGTGATTGGGGTCAGCTTAACCCATTATACTTCCCAATTTTATTCATTTTTTACCCCTCATATATAGATTTAGGGTTTTAAGGAGAAGAAAATTAATCTATGTAGTTGAGCACATAGTCTGTCATCAAGATCACACATAAAAAGGTATTTCAAGTAATCAAAGTTAATTGTATAGTCTTAGAAAGCCAAATTAGCCTAGGATAGTAACATCAACCTTAGTCACTACCGTCAATGTTTCTATCCCAATTTAACATTTGTGACTTTGTATGCACAAACAACCAATTCTATATCTGAGTGAATCAAAAGCATGCTTCCATCCCTTTAATACTGTCATAAGTCAATCAATAGATAAGAAAATCAAAGTATCTTGATCTCATTTGTAATCTCCATATTTGGTACATGACATTTATCAAATCTATTCTAGTAGTGTACATTCAAAATCATGCTTAATTATCATATTTTACATTTTTAATTAGAGTCAAATTTATATTTTAATTAGAGTTACACAATCCAAATTAGGGTAAAACATATTGGTGATTTTGAATATTCATCAGATCATGTCAAATCTTAGGTATCCTTTAAGGTTTCATCCTCCTAGTAATTTCATATTGTTGTATTAGGGATTCATTTTTGGACCTGATATCTAATTTTCCCTAATAATACAAAATATACATGGACATAATGAATGAACATATCATATATTTTTTAACTCAATCCATGATTCTTATCATTTCATATTGTTCTACTTTGATATGTGAAATTTGGATCATGTAAGCAAATGGATCGAATCTTTATAAACTAATAAGGTTAAATTTAATAATGAACTATTTAGCCTTAATCTACATTTTTAGGACATATAATATTTAGCCTTGATGGATTTATCATGAATATTGAATCTAAATATACTTGTGAACAAGAAACAACTCCAGTGAATAGATTTTATGAGGTTGATGAAAGAGAATTCACTAAGTATATGGGCAAAATCTCACAAATGCTTGATGTAATGTTATATGTAGTGAGAGATGAATAATTTTTTTGGCTCAAGATATTACATACGGGGAATAATATAACTCAATCTATGATATCAACCAATATTTTCAAGTTACTAACCCAACTATAGGTGTTCAAACTTCTAACATTGGTATCATTCCTACGTCTAAACCTCTAGTCATATTTGGGATGTCCACCCATGGTGTGGGAGCAACACAAGGCTTCCCAAAAGTTTACATATCTATTTAGATACATATGACTTATTCCCTTCTTATTATGGTTATGAATATTACATCACCAACCTCACATATTGCATGTTCCCTCAAATAAATTATTTTAGCTCTACAGGCTGAGGTGTTACAATTAGAGAAACATACATCTAGATCTAGGCATTAAAAGAATTCATATGCCTTGATTCATAACCTTTTATCCCTTGAGATAATATATTATCCATTACCTATAGGATTTGTGTCTCCTAAGATTCCAATTTATGATGGTAAAGGTGATCCTAAACAACACTTTTGATCCTTCCACAAAACATACATAGATTATATATGCAATGATATATTATTAACCAATTTATTCCAAATAAGTCTCAAATACTATGCTTTGTGATGGTTTCATGACCTCCCCCTCCAATTAGTTAGATCATTCAACCACATACCTTTTCATAAACATTGACGAGAAATTATTTTATGTGTGAATTATCAAACTCAAGGGTCTAATGATCTAATCATTGATTATGTAATATGGTATAAGATCATAATAGATGATATGAAGAATGTTATGGTAGATAATTAACTACAAGGCATCTTCAAGAAAAAATTTCTTTCACCATTACATTAGTCAATAATATTCAATAAATTCAAGTCTTTCAATGAGTTATGTCATTTAGTGAGAGAGAAAGAAGTTGAATATATATCTTTAAACAAAGTCAAGTATGCACCTAATACTTCAAGTACTTCAACAAATAAATTTAAAATTAAACCAAGTTACAATGTTAAATAAAATTATAACAAGAGTGAGGCAAAGACAACAATAAATGCAATATCACATCCTTAAGTTGACTTCAATTATCTATTCCACAAAAAGGGTAATTTTCATGATTACTATCACCTCCTCATGTTCTACTACATAAGTTATTTGAGTGTAAATTGGACTCTCTTCCTCCACCATAAGAGTTTAATGCAATAAGACCTACACCTAATAATTTTGATAGTAATGCATATTTTGATTACCATAGATCACCTAGACATTCTACAAATAAATGTTTCAAGTTAAGACATAAGATACAAGATCTTATTGATGATAACACTATTGAGTTAAGAAAACCTATGAAGGAGTCTACACTCCAACATAATTGTAATTAAAAATTGAAAATATTCATTGATCAATTTCCTAAACATGAGACAACAAATACCAAGGATAATTTTAAATTAAATAATGTATATAATGCACATTCTCCACATGTGAAATAAGATCACCTTATAGATGGGATTATTAGCACACATAAAACAATCTTCAGTGCATTGTGTTGCCTCTTCAAGATTGATCTACTACAACTGCTACACTATTTCTAGTCTTACCAAGCGTAGAGGTCTTTGACAAGTTATTAGAACACCTTTGTATACAAAAGATTTATGCAATACCAGCTACAGTTCATCTATGTATAAAATATATACATTAAAAAAATATATTTATAATTTGAGGAATTTTATATGAGCACCCTATTAATCCAGTGGTACCTCCTCCTACCCCACCACCACCATAGTTAGTTGTTACACTTATTTAGGACAACTATGTAGATTTAGTGTTATCAATTAGATTTTGCACCTATTATGTTTTGTAGGAGTTGTAGCACATAGGAATCTAATCACATAGTGGGATCACCTCCAAGTTGTGAGACCTTAGCTAATTGAGGTGAATCTCAAAAGAAGGTGGACTTCCTTAAAATAAGCTTAGTGTAACTGATATATGACCAATTTACTTCTAACTATAACTTTTTTGTAAATTTGTTGTTGGTTTTGGCCACTTCCCTAACTGGTACCTTAATTTTTATTAATTTAATTAAGCTTGATGACTCCTTTATTAATTATTGCTAGCTCAATCAACAAACCTTTGGCAATGATTTCTTTAAAGATATGTGCACATTTTAGTTTTAGATGATAGGCTATCTCATTATGTAAGCTTTTAGTGAATATAGTGGCTAATTTTTTATCTGGTAAACTATGAGTGAATTAGCTTGCAAGTGCTCTACATCATTATAGACATCTTGTAAAATGCTCACTGACTTTTTGTTTATCTTGCATCAAATCAATTAATGAAATCTCATTCTCAAGATTATAGGAAAAGTATTGCACAAACTTATCTAAAAGATCATCAAAATTAGTTATTAAATTCTTAGGTGACTTCAAGAACCACTTCAAGGCTTTTACAATATATTTATTTAAAAACAATAACAAAAGGTATATATCACTATATGCCACTAGCTGGCATACAATAAAGAGCTCAATTTAATGTGATTTGGGATCACTTTTCCCTTTATATTTATCAAATTTTAGTGGCTCATATCTTGGAGGAAATGGAATCTGTAAGTAATCCATATTGAAAGGATAAGAACACACATCATCCAACTTAAACTTTTTAACTTATTTCCACACTTAGATGGTGGTGATTGCATCTTTTATTTGATGTAATTCTTGGGATAAAAAACTAGAGGGAACATTGGTTTGAGGGGGAACATTATCCTGGGTAGATGGTTGAGTGGTCACAAGTGGATCACTTTGACCAGGGTATGATGGAGGTATTTTTTGGTATATCTTGGACTGGTTATAAAATGATCCAGTAATACGCATATGCAAATTATGATGTGCTTGTTGAAATTGCATGTTTGGGTGTGTGGTATTCTGGTTTGGGTTGGCAATGAAGGTTTGAGTTGAAGGATTTTGAGGTTGGGATGGAGGGATGTAACTATAATGTGATTATTGTGGTTGAATAGGGATTTATTGTTGACTACTCAAACCTTACTGCTGAGTGGGAACTTGTGAACCAAGACACTTTCTCTAAACTTGTGGTATGTTTTATAGAAAAGACAATTATTGCCTAGTAGGTATTTGAGAGATATTGAAACCCCTTTTTATGTGAATCCCAGTTGGGAAGTGGATGCATGTTAAAGAATTGGCACTTGTCATTGACCAACATGAATAAGTTATTGATTAAACATTTTTTGGTTTTGAATTAGCATGTTAGTATGCAAAGAAGAAGGTATGTTTGCTACTACCTAATGAGGTGGAACATTAGCTACCCCTAGTTGAGGTGGTAATATGTTCAATCTCTACTACATTGGTATACTCATTTATGCCTATTATTTTGGAATGGTACTCATCACTTTTTGAGGAGGAATAGGATTCATCATATTTTATTGTTAAGGCATGACATTGGTTATTGGTTGACTACCTAATATTGTTGTTTATGTGCTTGATGAAATAGTTGATTGAGGATTGGAAGTAGCTGGTTGAGGTTAGAGTATAGAATCTCCCATTCCTAGATTTGTAGATCCACTCATGGTATTAACTAAAGTCACATGTTGTCAACTAGTTGTTTATGTATTAGTATAACTTTGATTTGGATTGAACATTACTTGTGCATTATCTATTATGTTTTGCTCATTATTTTACATAGAAGAAGAAGACACTGCTTCAATAATTGGTGTATGAAATAATTTATCTACAAATTTTTGTTGTTTGAATGGGTTTAAACTCTAGTTATCTTGACCAGTTAACTCTATCAAAACTCTATTAAAGGAACTAAGTCAATAAAAGGTTTACTCACCATGGTCATCTAATTAAAATTGTGTGCTAGATTCAGGTAGGTTTGATATGCTTCTTGTATTTGATTAAAGTGGTCTTCCATGAGGTTTTTCCCTTTGTTAGGCATATTAGGGTCCTGATTCATCATTTGGAGTAGAGTTAAAGGATTGTTAGAATAAGCCTGTTGACTATACAATATGTTGTGAGGAACTCTTACTATGCTTGGTAAACTTTCATGAGGGAAGTCCATTGGAAACTTAGCCCCTAATTATATGGCTCTAACCAAAATATCATCTTTGTTCTCTAACAAATGATGCTCAAATAAAAATGGATCATATGTGGAAGGCATATTGATAGAGTATGATTGTTGAGGAACTAGTTCTTTAGATGTGGGTATCATAGCTAGGTATTGTACAATTTGTTCTTGGTCCTTTTTTGAATATGGTGGTGTATTAACGAAATAGTTATCCAATGGATATTGGTTTTTTTCCCCTATTTGAATATTATAAGAGGGATAATGACCCATCTCATAAGCAATATTATCTGCATAGGGGTCTTGAACCATTTCTTCTTGCACAACCACATTACTAATCCATGGATTGTATATGAATCCATTATAAGTGTAAGAATACATATTGGGACCATAGTGAATGTTTTATAATAAAAAGGGAAGAGATTTATACAAATTTTAAAAATATAATGTTTAAAAGATGATGTTCAAACTTGATCTAGATTTATCAAAAGAATGAAAAGGTTTATGAAATGATTTATGATAAGAAAACTAACGTTAAGTATCTAAAATTACACATCTTATATAAAAAATTATTAAGTAAATGGACCAAAAATCAAAATGCCAAACTCTAAGGTTGAAGTGTTTCAAATCAATCTATTCTAAGAAATAAATAGTTGCTAAGTCTTTTGGCTAAATATAGCATCAAAATCTAAACTCAAACAAGGCATGTGCTAGAACTCTTGGTCAAATGGTGTCAAAATATAGACTTTGAAATAGATGAGATTTTAATCTAACAGATTTGAAAACAAAAACTAGGCATTGGACTCTTGGACATGAACTTGATCAAATAGGTATAAGGTATGAAACAAAAGGCACTTTAAAGATAGTTTATTTTCTTGCTAATAATGGTATAAAGATTAGTTCTTTTGAAAAATAGTCTAGACAAATGTGAACAACATGACTATGTTAAACAAAGACTCACAAAGGTTTAATTGGATTGGCTTGAAAAAAAATTAGAAAAATTAGACTCTATGAAAACAGGTCTATGAAACAATGTTTGAAATGTTTTGAGAAGTGTAACAATGCTAGACTACTCAAAAGATGTGAAAAAATATTTGTTTAAAAAACTCTCTAAGGAAAAGATGGTTTCTTCCAAATTTGGTAGCATAACACTACCTTTCTTAACTCAAATGACATACATACCTTCAAAGTTTTGAGAATATCTCTAAGGAAAAAATGTATGTTTTCAAATGATCTCAATGGAAATAAGATAGTAACACAAAAAGGTTTGGTGCATAGACTCAAAGTGCATGTGTTGAGCACTAAATGACTTAAGTCTATCAAGTGGTGATAATGATTATTAGTCTTAAATGACCTTCAACCCAAATAAAAAATTAGACCTAAGTTCCCTCAAGTTTACTACAAATGGCAAACCCACTTAACACATTAACCTTATAAACTTATGAAGGTGAAATTTCAAATTTAAGTTATAAATGAAGGACTTAAATAATGTTTGGTAGAATTACAGACTAAATTGGGTAGCATAACTATGCCAAAGTACATGATATGACTCCAAGTTTTGACAAAATTTGAACAAGGCAAATTGATGATTCACGTAGGCAGCATAAAGCCTCTTTATTTAAATAAAAATGGGGACTATGAGTTTGGTTTGTATAATTTGTTTACACCAAGTTATTTACTCTAAACAAAACTTTAATCTAGGATAAAACCAACTAATTAATCAATATTAGGTCCTAAACTGGCAAGGTTGCTTGGTATTGTTGGAATCCATCAATATACATCATTTGAGAGGCTTTTAGTATTCATCCAAAAAGAAAAATACACATTATATAGTAGGGTTTTTATACCCCCATTCTCTCAAATGATAGTACTATGACATGGAACTTGAGGCACACCTTGCACCAATAACACTTCCATGGCAAGTGGGAATTTGTCTAAGATCTACAAGTTTTGGAACATTTCTAGAGGAATCAATTACACAATGACTTTCATGTCATGATGCAAAATAAAAGCATTGAATTGGGTGTCCATGGCACTTGGATTATTTAAAAAATGTCTTGTCCTTTTTCAACCATTACATCCATTATTTATTTAGTGTAGTGTGATGTCCAAAGTGCAGATACATCCCATGTGCAACTACAATACTAGAAGGTGGTTTAACTGCTCAAACCTCTGATCTTAGTGGGAGTGGTTGATGTTAGTGTTGGGAGATGAAACCCCAGGTCAAAGCTTACCTATAGAACTTGTAGGAGGTAATGATATCCCCCTCACAAGCCAAGATACAATAAAATAAATGACTAATAGAAAGACTTTAGGGTCATTTCAAGATTACCCAAACTATTGTGAATTTTTAGGGAGTACTTTAGACAATATTCTTTCTATGCCTTGGAATAGGCATGTTTTCAATAAGGATAGTACTTTTGATTCCAAAATTTCCATAAAAGGGATGGATGAAAGAGCATACACACACAAAATTTATTTTTGCCAATCAATTAATTAATAATTTATTGAATACAAACTTGACAAATGAGTCCAATTTTAAGCAATAAAACAAAAGTTTGGTGATGTTATTTTGACCCCTTAGTCTTAAGTTGTAAAAACATGTAAAGATTACAACAAAAAATACTAAATGAAACAATAAGCACCTACATTAGTTTTAAACTCAAATTTTGAAGTGTTCAATACTTAGCATGCTAAAGATTCATTTTAGGCACCAAATTTGAAGTGTGCATGATTTATACCAAGTTCTTTTTAAAACTCCAAATTGAAGTGTATTATTAGTTAAAACACCCAAATTAACTTCAAACCATCATTTCAACCTAAAAAAACAAGATTAGGGCTACCTACTTTAAATCACTTTAGAGGATGAGACAAGGAATTTTGAAAAATGATCTCTCATATTGACAGTCAAGTTGGGTTGACAGTTGAGTTGGGTTGATAGGTGAGTTGGGTTGCACAAGATAGTTGGGTAGACATGTAAGTTAAGCTGACAGGCAAGTTGGTTTGGTAGGTGAGTTGGGTTGCACAGGGGAATTAGGTTAGTAGATGAGTTGGGTTGGTAGCTGAGTTGGGCTAGCAGCTGGGTTGGCAGTTGAGTTGGGTTGGCAGGTGAGTTGGGCTACACAGTCTCGAGAACAAAACCATGACTTACAAAAAAATGGATTTTTGCTCAATTTTTTGCCTTATTTGATTCCACACTCCAAGATCCTACATGAAAATGGTTAGTAGGTTTCTTGTAGATGCAATTTGACCAAATTTGTGAGGTTAGGTCCTACCAAATGTACCATTTGTGAACATAAGATTGTAATAAGGGGAGATTAGTATAGTGTTAGTATATGAAATCAAATTTAAAATAACACAATAATAGCTAACACCTTAAGCCTATCTCAATGGGGGAGCTTAGTGAATAAAATATATGACAAAGCTCAATAAAAATGTAAGAAAACAAACATTCCTTACCTTCTTTGATGCTTCAAGAGTATTCTTCAATTTGGCTTGCTCGTCTTGTGTTCAATGAGTCTTCATCAAATGAGGCTTGGATATCTCCTCTTCTCCTTGTCACCTTTGTGATGGCTTTGGTTTGGCTTGGATTGGATAATAATTTTACAATATAATAGTAATTTCAATGTATTTTTGAATGCATTTGGTAATTAGAAGTTTGGCATTAAAGATCTTAAAAATAAAAAGGCAAGGTCTCCTATTTACATATTTTTGAAATGGTTTAGGATCAACAATGATTGTCCTTCTCAATATTAAGATGTGTGGCCATGAATTAATCCAAATTATGTAATTAAATTTATAAATACCCCCAATAAATATTTTGGAAGAAGGGGTATTTAAGAGGCATGAGAGGCATTGATGAGGCATGGGAGGGTCTTGATGAGGCATGGGGTGGCTTGATGAGATATTTTATGCATTTATGGCCTAGGGATGTCTTTCCAAGAAATGATGTCATTTGATGATACAGATATTCAATATCAATTTATAAAAAAATATTCAAAAAGTTCCATGGAAAAATAACTTAAGCTCTTGATTTGGTTTAATTAGACTTAAATATGAATAGTTAACTTTGATGCACAACCTTGACAATTTGTGCACAAATTAATCAAATTGGTCAAAATGTTATATTATTGGCTCAAAATTTTACTAGATTAGAATTAGAAGTCGATGTTAGATGTGTTATAACCGTTATCCCATTTAGGATGTTGCTAATTCAAAATAACAAAAGCATATGTCTTGTATAATAAATTTGATAAAAAGAGCAATCCAGAGCACCTAGTTGCAAAAAAGTCATTTTGACTTGAAATGATATGATCAAAGTTTGTTGCTTCATAAATTACATTGCCCCATTTAATGAGACCTTGGAAAAAATTGGTACATGAATATAAAAATTTCAACTCTTTTAATGTATTTTAGTGTTTTTAAGCCAAATTGTGCATTTTGGTGGAAATTAGTAAAAATCCTAATTGATGGTCATTAGTGGCCATATTTAGGTGTCTACAATGTTCTCTTCCATATTTTTCTAAAGAGACCTTAAATGCCTAAATTGGTGATTTAACATGAAATTTGTGACCATTTGAAGATCTTCGTGTTATTCTATTGTTGTGACCAAATTTGAAATTGTGATCATAAATTGCATGTGATTGTGCCAAGTGCCAAGATCCCATGGCCCCTATATAATAGGATCCAAAGCCTTTCTCATGGTCTTCAAAGACTTCATGGACCCATGGATTTATTAAATCCATTTTATGGTCTCTTATGAATTCACCTCTTTTCATCATTTCCTCTCTTTATGCTTTTGGTCCCATTAATCAATTAAATCAATTTAAAGATTTTAATACATTTGCATTACACTATGGCTATTACTATATCTTGTGACCCTTAGTGATTATGACATGTGTTGTAATCTAGGTTCTCAGAGTCATGTGATTGCTTTATGGATTGTTGTGGATCCATTGGAGTTATAAACTCAAATTTGAAATTGGTCACACATCTACCTATAGTCCCTGTCATGGCTTAGACTTATGAACAAACCAAGGCCCCATGATTAATTGTGACTGTGACACCTAACCTCCATGGTCTTTGTGAACTTTTGTGGTCATGTGTATGAATCCCAAGAGTCTTGTCGACCTGTTAGACTTTATAAACCAATGTATATTTTGTTAGGTCCAGAAGAAGCCGTAATTAAAAAAAAGAATATTTATGGACTTGTAAACTTAGGGAAATAATGTGGAGCCTAATACAAATATATTATATAGTCCCTATGGACTTAGAGACTTAAGAAATAA
This sequence comes from Torreya grandis, assembly GCA_037957365.1. Lineage (NCBI taxonomy): Eukaryota > Viridiplantae > Streptophyta > Pinopsida > Cupressales > Taxaceae > Torreya > Torreya grandis. The sequence continues at coordinate 5,270,434 of JARHVA010000051.1, read as the reverse complement.
TGTACACTTGGCCTCTGACATTGTAACTTAAATTTATGAGATAAAATATCTGATACCACCAATACAAATAAACTTAGATTTAAAACATTGGAATATGACCATGTGACCTTGAGTGTGATTCCTATGATCCCTAGGACCTCAAAAACTACTACAAATCCATGAACCAAAACTAGATCTCAAAATGTGACCTGATAACCCTGTTGATTTGATAAATTTGCTTTGAAAGTGTTTATTTAAACCACACCAACTCCTACCTATTTTTATTGATGTAGCATTACCCATACACCTTGGATGATCCTTCATAAAACACTCAAGGTAATTAAAAAATTTATTATTTCTCATATACATGTAATAAATGGAAAAATTACTCTTTTGGCCACTAAGATTGATGATTATGGTATTCCCTTCTAGTATACCAAATATTTCATCTACTTTTCTCTCTCTTCTACTTCCAAATTGTTGGCTTTTATTCCATCCTCTTTTGTTGATATTCACTTTCTTCCCTTATGTGTAAATGGATCGACCATAGTTCCACCACATCCATAAATTATTTATTTCTTCTTACCCACTATTGGGGCATAGTCTGTCCACTTTCACCAAATGATTTTTTCCCCATCTTCATGTGGGATAAATATTATCTTTGTCCAACCATGTCCACCAAGATGTTATTTATGTAATGTGTAGATACCATGACATAGATACAAAAACAACTTATAACAAAATAATTATTAACACAATCTGTGTCAGACTCAACCAATAATGCTAGAAAAATAAAATAACTAGTTTGCTAGTTCTTTGCACTTGAACCACATTTAAACAAGTCAATTGATAAATTTTTACATATTTAATTATTCATAATATTATAATGCATTCTTATTTCTCATTTATTTAATCAAATTTTCAACGTATAATCAAAAGATGCATAAAGGCCAAAACATGTGTTTACAAGCATCAAACACAAAAAGGATAAAATCAAAGTCAATCTAAATCTTATTTATATAACATAAAAGTGAGATGAATTCTACTTAAAGATTTTTTTATTAGGCATATCCATTAACTAATGCATCATGAGTCTACTATTTTCTTAGACATACCCATTTTATCATTCACTCTTCACACTCTCTCACTATACATTCCCCTTGGCTATGCCTAGATGACTTCCTCTTATTTAATGATTTCAATAACACTTCCTCTAGCTCTTATATCCACCTATATGACCTTCATTAAATCCACTCAATATAATTTCAAAGGCATCCACACTCATTTACACTTTTGCCCTTTAACAACTATTTGGCCTAATACATGTTCTTGAGACTGGTTTCTGACCCTTCAACACTTCACTCCTTTAGCACCTTCAACACCTCACTCCTAACATAATTCAACTCCCCATTGAGGTATCTAGACCCAATTCAACTCTCATTAATAGTTATATTTCTTTATAGGCCTATCCCTTAAGGGTGTTAGGCAACCTACAATTTATCTTGACAACTGATCTTTGATAGTATCACAAGCCTATTCTAGCCTCTAAGTCACATTGAACACTTAAAATATAATTTCATACAAAGTTGGTGAAAAAAGGGAGAGAGAGTGTTGTAAGAGGTAAAAAACCCAATTAATTTCTATTCAACCATACAAAGATTAATAATAAGTTCAATTAGAAAATATTAGTTCCAAGTAAAGTGCCAATATGTAAATACCTCCTCTTGATCAAAAATTGGCACTACCAACATGTTTAGGGAGAGAAAATAACATCTAGGACCATTTAATTGGCCTCTAATTAGGCTTGATCTACAATCTAACCACCTATTTTGGCCTTGAGAACGCCCTTCCCAAAATAAGAAAAATGTAATATTTAGTCTAAGTTCAAACATGCATAAGAAAAACTTGTAAGTCATTAAAGAAAATTTTAAGATCCTTTCCCTACCTCTTTAAGCCCTCTAATCACAACCTGAAGCACTCAGGGGTAACCTTCAAGAATAATTCATTAGATAATTTAGAGTGATGGGTCCAAAAATGAAACTTTTTGACATTGAATAGGAAACTTCTTGAGCTCCAACTGCCATTTTTTCCTCTGAGACCTCCATGTCATATACTCCAAGTCAAAGGCTTTCCCCTTAGACTCAAGGTTGACTTAGGACCAAAATTGACCTTGCAATTGTCTAATGATCAACATCAACATGTATGCTAGTTATACCTTCTTTGCCATAACTACCTCATGGTTGCATTTACAAATACATTAGATTAAAACTAACCCCATGATTATAACTTCAACACAAATTATTTTGTCATGGTCAAACTAGATATTATTGTACAAACCTTATACACTAGAGTGTACATTTCCCACCTTACAAGTAACATTCCCAAAAAAATCTTAGATCCCATAATATTTCTCATAAACAAAGATAAAGTTGCTATCTTCAATAAAAGACTAAGGAATTTCTATATGTAAGATGAACTTTCTTTCTACAATTGAATTACAATGGAGTAAATGGTTCAGTCATAGTTGTCATGGCATATAAACAATAGAATAATTAACGTGAGTGAATTTGAGACATTTGTTGATCTCCCTTGATTATTTAAGCCCCTTCATAGGATTTATGTTGAGATTTGTCTAAAACCATTCAAAGTTTATTGTCCTTCAATTACAACCTATCTTATTTTTGTCTCTAGTGGTTATGTTGAGGAATTAGTTCCAATGTTTCATCACTATAAAATATACTTAATAAATTATGGCTGAGACCATGTTGATAATCATTTTAGTTTTTGAATTTTGTCTGAATTAAAACATCTATATATAGGGGTGGCTCACAATTTAAATGGATCAATACATCTAGAGTTAGGCACGTTTCGTACATTATTAAGTATGATAACTTGTTACAATCTCAAGAAAGCATGAACTTATAAAATATTTCTGAAGTGTTGGAACATTTAAGTTTTTAATATAAATAATTATATTTATTGCTCTTAATGAAAAAATATCATTTTGACCAAGTTGAGGAGAAAAATAATGGGGAATTTGGGGCCAAGAAGATAATGTTCTTGTGCCATATGTTCTACAACATATTTTAAAAGGGTAGTAAAAAAATAAGAAATGATCACCAGTATATGTACTTTTTTCAAACCCGTTCCATGTTGACATATTATACCTCATTATGCGTGCACCAAGATGGGATATCATGGGAAGAGGGATCACTTGTATAATTTCATCAATGACCTTAATTAACTTATTTATAGGAGGTTTGAAGTATGATTTCTAGTACATGCACCAAATTGTAATTATAATAGCCATATCTTCCTTGTTTCAATAAATTTTTGTTTTCATTTTTGTATCAACAATGTTCTATACATGAACCCTATCATATTTTTTGATATGCCTACATACAATGTATATTTACTTTAGTGACATAATATTCAACTAATTTAAAACATTGTAAATCTCCATTACATCCACAACAAAATTGAAACATCTTATTCTAAAGGATTTATTTTTTATAACAAATTACATTACTTAGATGTGTCATGGGGAATTGAACTAATCTTTAACTTTTCAAGATCAAAGTTTGTCAGCTTAGTGATGAACTTATTGTCAATGACATTTTCAAATACCATTATAGGTGTATTCCTAGTATTTAGGATGTGGATATGATATATCAAGAGCAATCCTAGTTGCAATATGAGGCCTCCTTACCATCCCACCAAAAAACTATTGGTCATGAGTATATTTATGCTGGTTACGAATTCCTCTCAATTTGAGTGGTGGAAATAAAAACTAATTTTACCCACACCTCACATTGATTTGTTTGATTACCAGGTCTACCTTGTGGGAAATAATTCCATTTGAAGTTGAAGGACCCAATTTCTACCCAAATATCCTAGTCAAATCTTGTATTCCTCATAGGACAATACCATATGAGCTCATGTAAATTTTTTTTATTGTCTTGTCTTACTAATGCCCCAAGATTACCTTAGCCTACATCCATAATAAAATGTATACATATCCTTAGGGAAGCCCAATGATGATTAAAAGGTAGATGAAGATAATAAATGAGTCTACTGAAATTGGTTGATTGATCATTTTATCCAGATTATGAATTTTCTAATTAACAAAACATGTTGTATGTTTGTCATTCTTTGAAGTTGAAATAATAAAAAAAATAATATTTAAATAATCCTCGTTATATTTCTCAAATATATTGATTATATATATATTATTAGGATAGAGGACATATAGAATAGAAATGTCTCTTCAAAACCAACAGGGTGGCTCATTTTCTATAACCAAATAATTGCACAATTTTATAGTCTATGATATTCATGGCTAATGCAAATTTCCTTATATCCCACTAGATAACATCCTTATGGAAGTCACAAGGAGAATCACTTCAACTACCGATAATCTCCATAATAAATTTCCAAAACTTGAAAATATATTATTTTTAAGGAGTTGGTTGAGGATAATTTCCATTCTTGGACATGATAATGGAATTTGAGCTAGCCTCTAAATTTTAAAGACCAAATTTTTCTCACCTTAGTGGTGTACATATCATCAGGAAGTGAAATTTTAAACCTTTAGATTAATATGGAAAATGGTAAGAGAAATCCTAGTTGCATTATGCACCCTCTTTTGGTAGTTTAGACTATTTCATGCTCCCATGAAATATCCATCATATACATTATTGTTAATCAATAACTTATGTTGTTGCAGTACATCATACCATGAAAATTATTATTTTTAAATAATGTATACTTTATTTAGTTGATAGTGTAATTATAAACTACTTGTATCTCACCCCTCCACATTGAGTGTATTGATGTAGTACTCAAAAGCACTACCTTTTAAAGCATGTATTTTTTTATGATTTTCGTAATGCATTACCATGTACATTTAAATGAAGCCCACAAACATAATAGAAGTCTTCACCTTGAAGGGAAAATCACCAAATATTTATCTCATGTTGTAAATCTTTAAAAGCACAATTCCTCACCAAAACATGATTAAAATATGTTTCAAACTAATACAAATTCTTAAGATTTAACCTTTTTTAGTTTTCTCGCATTTCACATAATTGATCATGTGAATAAATCTAAAATTTAGATGTCTCAAAATGAATACCTAAAGTATATTCCATATCAGCTTGATAGATTACTCAAATTCATTAGAGGAAATAATCCTAGTAACCTTAGACATACATCCAAGGGTATCCCCATAGTCCAATATATCTCAATTTCTCAAAATATAATGGATGCATCTACCTTAATATTGAAAATTTAGAACCCTTCCATGTCTCCCTTTATATTGAAAGTCAAAATCTTAATAACTATATCATAGACTTTAGATAGTTTGATATTTAATGTCTGCTAAAGTTGTTCACGTACTTAGGCTTACATGTACAAAGAATTTTGGTTGATGTTTTTTTATGGGGACCAAGATAATACCTTTTATTAGGAAGATTAAATATGCCCAGGTGCCTTTGACTGCTTATCTTCAAAAGAGAATCAAAATGACAAGCTCCTAATGGCAAACATTCCCGTAACCTATGGAATCTTATTGAGTAAAATATTTTGTAGAGATGTAGGATGAAAAATACATATGGATTGGTTTCAAGATATGATTCTAATGAAAGGGATAAAAAATACTAGAACCTGAGCTCAAAGCACATACACAGTATATAAATTAGATGATCCTCTTGATGATATTTTATATGAAGAGACATGACATGATAAATATATGATGATGTTAAAGAAGACCTGAATATTTCCAAACTCATTTAAGTCAATATCAATGATACATGGATGCTACAGTTTATTGGTATCCATTTCCTTATTGGTGTTGGTGCTAGAGTTATTTTTATTTCCCCTACAATGAGTTATTTCCTTTTTCTTACAAGTTACTCTTCCAGTGCACAAAAAACATAGTAAAATATGAAGTTTTTAAAGTCATAGAGGAGATGGTTATAAGCAATATAAGGGCTCAAGGTGATGTTGAACTAATTATCATAAGGGAGAGGTTTGTGTCAATTAATTGTAAAGGGAGTCAATGATTAGAATAAAGCTACACAAAAATCCTTACCAAAGAATATTTTAAATAAATTTCATTGGTAGTATTCATTGTCTCTATTGATGAATGGTACTAAAATATTACCTTCTTCTTGTTCCATGGAGAGTGCCCAAGGCATCTAAATCCTAAAGAGAAAAGAGCAGTTAAATTGAGAGCCGATAGGTATGTAATCTATGATAGTACTTTTTTTAAGAAAGGTTTATATGTTTTCTTTTTGAGATGTGTTGATAAGGAACAACATAAGAGATTACTAGAAGCTTTCCATAATCAAGGATGTGGTGGTCACTTTTCTTTGCTTGTCATGACATTTAAGAATCTAAGAGCTCATGAATACTAGCCTATAATTCAAAAATTCTCAAGAATAGGACTCAATGTGTAAAGCATGCTAGAATTTTGTTGGAAGAATGAAACTTACCCCACTTCCCTTTAGACCTATAGTAATATCATATCCATTTTAACAATGGGGTTTAAATTTCATCAATACATTAAATATGCATTCCAATGCACATCACACTCATGTTCTCAACACAATGTACTATTCCAAAAAGTGTGTTGATGTTATTCCTATAAAAAATACTACATCTAAAGAGATGTAATTTCATTAAAGAGAACATTCTATTTAGATTTTGAGTACCAATAAAATTGATAAACAATGCTTCTAAGTTATATTCTTTCAAACTTATGGTTTCCTACTATGATTATGTGATATCCTTATTTCACTCTTCATAATATTACCCCCAAATAAATTATAAATTAAAATTAAGTAACAAAAATGTTGTTACCATCATCCGCAAACTAATGGATGAAAATTAAAATAATTGTGATGAGGCTATTCCTATAAAGAAGACTACATCTGAAGAGATGCAATTTCATTAAAGAGAAAATTCTATTTAGATTTTGAGTACAAAATAATTTGGTAAATAATTCTTCCAATTTATCTTCTTTCAAACTTATGGTTTCCTACTATGGTTATGTGATATCCTTATTTCCCTCTTCAGATTACTACCCCCAAGGAAATGATAAAGTAAAATGAAGAAACAACAATGTTGTTACCATCATCTACAAACTAATGGATGAAAATTAAAATAATTGGAATAAAAGGTTAGATGTTGCATTGTGAGAAACTACACCACTTTGAAAAGAATCATTGGAATTTCCTCATTTAAGTTTTTTATGGTATAGATGTTGTGGTTCCCATTTCTTTGGAGTTACTTATTTTTAAATTGGTGAGAGAAATAAAAGACAAAAAAATTAATAAATACTTTAGATAAAAGAATAGGATGAAGAGAGAATCATGGTTGTATATTGGATCCCAGAATCCCAAAGCAAAGTGAAGAAGCTCTTTGATAAGAAGGCTAGAGAAAGAGACTTTTAGATTGGTGAACTGGTTATCCTCTAGGATAAGAGGTGGAAAATTTTACTTTCTATGGATGGGTTTTTCCAAAGTTTATCCTTTCTGTAGAGACAATGCATATTATTTATCTTATGGAAATTAAACTCATCTCACATTTCCTTGTAGTGGGAAATATCTTAAACAGTTCAAGAAATGAGAGTAGGTTGTGGTGCAGTTCATAGTAGGGTTCCTAGTGAAGGGATGCCTTTGGCCATGCAACCAAATTCATATAGGTTAAAACAACATACAATCTATGTTTATTCAATGAAATAATTCCTTTACGATATCTATATTCACATGGACTCTCTACAACTACTCTATACCTATTTGTCTCTAACTCTAAGCCTTTAATTCTCTATTGTAGTGGTTTGATAACAAAGAGGGTATCCAATTAATGATAACCTCTAATTATGTGATGCCTAATTAGGGTGAACATACAAAATATTAACTCAAAATTCTATTTACAAACATTTAGCACAAATAACACACTACATTTGTTGATTTAAAGACATTATAATGTTTAAACCAATAGACACACTATCAACTATATGCCTCAAAAGTTCTAGAGTGAAAACATGGAGAAAATGATCACCAATGTAGTCTAACATCTGACTGGTTCATTTATAATTGCTTTCTTTTCTATTTTTTCCTGTAATTATCTTTTTTCCCCTTTTACATCACATTTTTATACTCCTCTCTTCTCCCCTTCTTTCCTTGAACCCTTATGATACATACCATGTCTTCACATTCATTTAATTCCATAAAACACTCTAATCCAATGCATTTTTTTCCAAAAACCATTACATTTTGTTACCTATTCTGTGTTGTTTTGTTGTTGTTGATTCGTTATTGAAATGTTGTTCCCAACTATTTCTTTTTTTTTGGTTGATGCAAATTTGTTCTAACCCTTAGATGCTCCTACGTTAGACACTCAAAGTTGTTAAAATGTGAAAGACTAATCACACAGATGAAATAAGTGGTAAAACCACTCTTTTAACCATGAAACATAATGGCCAATGCATTTTCTTCCAACACACTAAGTACTTATAGTTTTTTTGTCAATATTTCTATTCCATTTATAGCTCCTCCTTTTTGGTTTTAATTATATCCTCTTCTTCTTATCTCTCTTTACTCCTATTTGTATGGATTTAGACCCACCATAGTCTATCCTCCTCTGCTAAAGGTTTATCCTCTTTTCTCTCAATCTTCATGTGGGCTAAAACCCACCCTCATTTGACCACCTCCACCCAAATTATCCTTCTATCATCTTAATTTCTCTTGGGGGATGAAACACACCATTGAATGACCACCTCCTCCTAAAGCCTTATTAGCTTTATTTACTCACTATCCAACCGATTATTTGATCCTTCATTCTTCACTCTTAGCTATTTGTAGCTCTTTTTCTCTCATGGTTGTCATCTCCTCTTTTTCCACCATATTTATTATGTATTAATCATTTATAAGAGTCTTATTCTTCCTTCACATATTACTCATATACTCTAACTGATATACAAATCAATTGTTCCTCCTTTCTTTCTTGAGTGCATAAATTTTCACATCTTGTTTCACCTGTTGTCCCTAAAATACCTCTATGAATGTCTCCTTTCTCTCTATCTCTGCACTTATACATAAAATATAGTCCCCATAGGTGCTTCATTGATATTCACAATTTCATTGGCTGATATAATAATTAGCTCTGGATTCTTTTCATCTTCTTCATTTTTATTAGTTGATTCAGAAACCAATTACTCTTCTTCATTTCTCATCCTCTTTATATCAACACTAAGATGATTGATTTCTCCTTATTTATCCTCTTTCATTCCATATGGAAATAACTTTGCAATCTCTATGTCTATATAGGGACAATGCATACCTTCACTCATTATAGTTTCTTCCCCAATACTTATGTGGGATGCTACCACATATGCAACATCACTTTTATTATTCATTCTTCTTGGTAGAAATAATTCCACCATCTCTATCTCCATATTTGTTATAAATTCACATTTAATAAATAAATTAATGGAATCAATAGTTCCCACAAATACTTTTTTAAACTCTTCATCATGCCTCAAGCACATATCGCCCAATGTTTCTCTGATGCTCACATTTTCCTCAAAACTTTCTCTCTCATGATGGACTCCCAAAGGCCCATTCTCAAAAATCTCTATGGTTTTCCTCTCCTCATTCTTCTTTCTATTTCCTTCTTCTTTAAATGGTTTGTCTTCAACCATACTCTCCTTATGTTCATTAACTTGCATATCAACAATATATATTGTTTTCTTTGTGGAAATCTGCAACTCCTCATGGTTGCCTTATTCATTCACATCTATTATTTCCTTCAAGGAAACATGTATCATTCATTGATGGTTATCAACCCTTCTTCCATCCAAAATATAAAATATAAATGCATTGCCTACCAAGGAAAATTTTGAATTTTCCCACTTATGGGATATCATAAACTCAATCCTATCATCAAACAATGGGTCTCCTTCTTCCAATTCAAAAACTATCACATCTATATCCTCTTGCATGATGATTCCATCCTTTATGTGGTACTCAAAAACCTCTTTCTATTTTTTGTTTTGAAAATAATATTTGAGTTTATCACATAGAAACCTCACTCTCTTGTTGCCTTTCAATAAAGACTTATTCTCCTCACTTTTATCCATCTCCTTGCTACTTCTCAAAGTAGACTTGAACTGCTCACATGAAAACTTTCCTTTCATATTGAAATTTATGTAGAAATTATTCTTATTCTCTTTTGTTTCAAACTTCAAGACATGAATCCTATAAAATCATTCTAATTTCATTCTTGAGTGCACAACATGACCCATAAAGTTATAAACTATATGTTCCCAACTCCTTACCTTATTCTTTATTCTCACTTATCTCCTCTCTAAGAGATCTCTCCAATACACAACTACAACTCCACATAATCTCTTATTTGTAATCTATAACCTCATGGGGTATTTAATGCACTTATCTTAAATATAAATTTATAACTCTAATATCCAATTGATGAGCACATTTGAGCTCTCTTTACCAAATAAAGATATTAATAGTGGGCTTACCTCTTTTCTTCACCTTGACATTTATCAATCTCTTTTTTCTGTTGGGATATTTTCCTCTGACCAGTTGGTCTCTCTCCAAAGAATATAACCTTTCTTGTAGGGAAAATAACCATATCATCATTTATTCTTCATCCTCTATACTCATAGCTGAAACATCTTTACTTTTTGCACCTTCCATCATGTCCAATATTTCTTGGACTCCTTTCAATATATTAGCGAAGTCTTCTACCTCTGGTACCCTTCCTTTATGTTCCATATCTTCCTCAACAATTAGGATCATATTTCACAAATAGAATCAATAAATAGTATATCTCACTTCCTTTAACACTTGAATGACTTCTTTCACACTTGCAACAAACTTCTCCTCTTTCCAATACAAGCTCCTTTTTCACAACTTACTTTTCATAGCCTGCAATTGACTCATAAAAGAGCCTCACACACCCAACTCAACAAGGAAAGTTTTTGATTTGATACCAAATGGTGAAATCATAGAGAGAGTATACACCTAAGGATAAAATTTAATTTTGTGATGCCTAGTTTTAGCACACACACACACACACATAAAGAACAACTCAAAATGCTATTTATAGACATTTACCATAAAGAACACACTGTATTCATTGATTTGGAGACATTACCATGTTTAAAACAATAAACACATTATAAAATATGTGCCTTAAATGTTTTGGAGTGTAAAAATTGAGGAAAACATCACCAACATAGTCCAACATCTGGCTAGTTCCTCTATAGCTTGTTATTTTTCTATTTATTTTCTTGCACCTCCTCTTTTACCCCTTTTGCATCCTTTTTTTATCCTCCTCTCTTCTCCCCACTTAAGGATATTATTTCCATTGCCCTTTCTAACACATACCATGTCTCTTCACATTCATTGAAATCCACAAAGCTCTCCAAACCCATTCATTTTTCTTCAAAAAATATTAATTTTCATGTGTTGTTGTGTTGTTTCTATTACTATCAATTTGTTGTTGAATTTTTATTCCCAGTTGTTTATTTTTTATTTTTTTTGGTTGATGAAAGATTACTCAAACCCTTGAATGATCTTATATCATGAAAAAAAATTAACTTCTCTCTGATACATCTCTTTTTTATCTCTATTTTGGCCCTTGTCTGGTCTATAGCTTCTCTACTTTGATATCAGATCTTGATTTGTAAGTTTAAATATTTGGGTCTTTCCTCAATCCTTACAATGTCGACCTATTGATCATTAAATGTTGACCTTTCTAATGTGACTCTTGTTTTATATCTTGAACTCTCATACATCCCACCTGAAAAAATTCTTTTAGCAGTATCATGAGATCACTTTCTTACTTTTTATCGATTTTCCCTTTCTGAAACTTTTCTTGTAATTACTTATGATTATCAAAAGATATTTGTATAAAAATGGTTGCACACCTGGGTTAACTATTTCATGGTGACCACTAGGTAAATGTTCTCTTATAGAATTTTCCAATGAGACCTTAAATGCCTAAATTGGTGCTTTAACATGAAATTTATGACCATTCGAAGATCTTCGTGTTATTCCATTATTGTGACCAAATTTGAAATTGTGATCATAGGTTGCATGTGATCGTGCCTAGTGCCAAGATCCTGTAACTCCTAGATAACAGGCTCCAAAGCCTTTATCATGGTCTTCAAAGACTTTATGGACCCATGGATTTATTAAATCCATTTTATGGTCCCTCATGCATCTTCCCCTTTTCATCGTTGCCTCTCTTTATGTTTGTGGACCCATTAATCAATTAAATCCATTTAAGTATTGTAATACATTTGTAATACACTATGATTATTACTACATTTTGTGACCCTCAATGATTATGACATGTACTGTACTCTAGGTTCTTAGAGTCATGTGATTGTTTTGTGGATTGTTACAAACCCATTGAAGTTATAAACTCAAATTTTAAATTGGTCACACGTCTACCCATGGTCCCTATCATGACCTAGACTTATGAACACACCAAGACCTCATGAGTAATTGTGAATATGACACCTCACTTCCATGGTCTTTGTGAACTTTCATGGTCTTGCGTATGAATCCCAAGGGTCTTGTGGACCTATTAGACTTTATAAACCAATGTATATTTTTTCGGGTCTATAAAGAAGCCTTAATTACACAAATTAATATATGTAGACTTATCAACATAGGGAAATAATGTGGACCTTGATACATATATATTATGTATTCCCTATGGACTTAGAGACTTAAGAAATAATGTACACTTGGCCTCCAACATTGAAACTTAAAGTTGTGAGGGAAAATATATGAGACCGCCAATATAAAGAATATAAGATTTGAGACATTGGAATATGACCATGTGACCTTGAGTGTGATCCATGTGATCCTTGGGACCTCAAAAACTACTACAAATCCATAAACCAAAATTAGATCTCAAGATGTGACCTAAAAACCCTATTGATTTGATAACTTTGCATTGAGAATATTTTTTGAAACTACACCAACTTGTAACTATTTTTGGTGATGTAGGATTGCCCTTATGCCTTGGATGCTCTTGCATAAAACACTTGAGGTAGTTTAAAATTTGATTATTGCTCACATAGATGGAATAAATGGAAAAATTTCTCTTTTGGCAACTAAGATTGATGATTATGGTATTCCATTCAAGCACACCAAATATTTCATATATTTTTCTCTCTCTTCCACTTCCAACTTGTTGACTTATAATCCATCCTCTTTTAATAATATTCACTTTCTTCCATTATGTGGAAATGGATCAACCATAGTTCCACCACATCCATAAATTATTTATTTCTTCTTACCCACTATTTGGGCATAGTTTGTCTACTTACATCAAATGATTTGCTCCCCATCTTCATGTGGGATTGATCTCATCTTTGTCCAACCATGTCCACCAAGATTTTCTTTCTTGCATAATATTTTCTCTATTCAGCTTGAAACCATGGCTATTTTTTGACCACCTAGACGTAAAGACTTCTTATCTTTATCCATTCACTATCCAACCTACTATTGGATTTTTCCTTCTATCACTCATCTCTATTTTCAGCTTTCCTTTTCTAATAGATGTCATCTCTTCCTTTGATTTCCTTTGTGACATCACCATTCTACTTGTATCTCTTCTATTCATTAGAGTCCTCAAATAAACTACTTATTTCTCTATTTTTTCACATGCTCTAGTTGAAGTAAAAATCAGTTGTTCCTCTTCACATTCTTAAGTGCATAATTTTACACTTCTAGCATCACCTCTTCACCTTGAAAGGCCTCTTTGAATGTTTCCTTTATATTCATTTCTACACATCAACACAAGCCATAGCCATAAATTAGCTTTAAAATATGAGAATTTATAGCCCGCATAGGTGTTCCATCCATATTCATATTATAAGCTTTATTTCCCCCAAGCTTAGGCTTATTAAAGCCTTCATCATTTTGCCTATTTATCAAAACAATGCTTAGCTTTTCTGGTGACAACACCTCTTTCTATTTTTCTTTGTTTCTTATCCCATTTTCATTATCACAATGTTGATTTCATTTTTCCTCATTCTCTTCTTTTGTTTCTATGTCACGAGAATGACATTTTTCACTTACCCAATCTCCTTTGTGAGTCTTCTCTCCCACATCAAATTGATTTAATTGAAATATCTCTTTGTCCACTTATTCATGTTGTCTCTTATGCATATGAGCACACTAGATCAAACCATAATTTATCCTCTTCTTTGATAGCTTCATCATTGTTGGACTTGCACTTAAATCACCCACATTAAGGAAATCAATAGATCCCACAAATATTTTTGTAGTGCTTATTCATGCCTCGAGGATACATTATCCAAATCTTCTCTATTTATCAAATTTTCCTCTTGGATTTTATTCACATTATAGACTTATAAAGGTCCATTATCAAAAATATTCAATACTATTTTTACATCATTCTTCAAACTATTTTCTTCCTCTATAGTGGTCTTCAACTACACACTCCTTATGTGCATTCACTTGCACTTCCTTTACCTTCATTTTTTTATTCATAAAAAACCTAAGCTTCTTTTTTGCAAAAGAGAAATATCAATTTTATTACATTTATCCTTTAATGATGACAACCTCTTCCCACTTAAAGGATTCTGTAATTTCTTTCCCCTTATCAAATAATGGGTTTCCTTATTTTGGTGAATAATTTATTACTTCCACATCTTCTTCCATGAATATTTCTTCCTTTAAGGACAACTCAAAAATATCTCTCTCTGATGCTCTTAAAAACATACTTGAGATTCTCACTTGTAGATCTCATTTTCTGAATTATTTTCAAATCAACCTTATTCTATTCACTCAAATCTTTGAGATGCTCATTTGGAAACATCATTTTTTGATTACCTAAAGGCAATCATCTTCACTTCTCTCTCAAGTATCAATATTTGTAGCTTCTTCCACCATTATCTCTACAATTTTGTATGCACAACATGATTTATAAAATTAGAACCCATATGTTTTAAACTACTCAACTTCTTTCCTTTCTCTTGTCTCTTATTTCGGAGGTCTCTCCAATACACAATTGCATGTCCACATAACTTACTTCATGTAATTTTTAACCTCACAGGATCTACAATGTTTTCATCTTGAAATAAAATTTATAACTCAACAATCTATTTCATGAGCTTCACTAGCTCTCTTTACCACAAAACAAAACAATATTTCAAGTGGACTTAACTCTTTCTTTCACCTTCAACTTTGTTGGTCTATTTTCTTTATTCAGATCTTCTACTTCAATTACATCTCTCTCCAAAGCATCCAACCTTTATTATAGGTACAACCACCCCATCATAATTTAGTCTTCATCTTTTTTACTCATAGTTTCAACTTCTCCATTTGTTCCATCCCAATCTTAAATGGAATTGCTTCAAAATCTCTACTAGGTCTTCTACTCTTGTGAACTTCCTCTTTTGTATGACATTTCATCTCCACAAACAAGATTATATTTCAGAACTTGTAATTGATTTATGCAATCTTATCTTTCACAACCTACATTGGACTCAAATAAGAGCCTCTTTTCCACTACTTGAATCATACTTGCATGACTTCTCACACACTTGTGACAATCTTACCCTCTGTCAAATGCAAGATTATTTTTCACAACTTGGCACCAATATAAGAAATTATTATTTTTTAAAACCTACAATAGACTCAATCAAGAGTCTCTATCCCTTTCCCATAACTCTCTCCTCTTAAAATAATTTCTCTTACCTACAACAAATACGAGATTCTTTTTCACAACTTGTAGTTAACTAAAAGAAAAGAGTCTCATAATTTTATCACATGGATCTTCTTCACTTACAATACTTTATCACATCTACAACAAACTCATATGACTAGTCTAAAACAACTTGGTGTAATTCATGGTAGGGATTCCTAGTGATGGGGTGCCCTTAGCCATGCAGTCAAAGTCACACAATGTAATATCTATTTATTCAATGAAATAAAGCCTTAATAACATCTTTATTCATAGTGACTCTTTTCACCTACTATATCCCAATCTATCTCTAAATTTGAGCCTCTTTGGGATTTATATTCACTATCTATTATAGGCTCTATAATTCTTCTCTTTTTTATCTCTATTATATCCCTTTTATGATATCTGGCCCTTCTATTTTAATCTTTGTTCTCTACTTGCAGGATTAAAGCTCTACTTTTTGCTAAGATCTCCCTTCCTTCCTCAACCCTTTCAATATTTACCTCCTAATCTTTTGATTTTAACCTTTATAATGTGACCCTCAGTTAATTTCTTTATGTCCCATATATACTACCTAGAAAATCCCTTTTAATGATTACGTGATATCTTTTCACTATTTTCCCCACTTTTTACTTTCTTGAAATTTACTTATAATTATCAATGATTCTTATAATATCTTTTTGTAATATTTACTACATGGTCATGTTAACTTTTGTGTGACCACTAACTAAAATTTCTCTTCTATATCTTCTTAATGAGACCTTAAATGCCTAAATTGGTGTTTTTATGTGAAAGTTGTGACCATCCAAAGATATATATGTTGTTTTTTCATTACTGTGATGGAATATAAAATTATGATTATAGGCTACACATGATAAGTGCCATGTGTCAAGATCATAGGTCCTTGCATAACTAGTTCCTAATCCTTTCTCATGGTCTTCAAAGTATCTAGGAATTCATGGACTTATTAGATTCACCTTATGGTCCCTCACACTCTATTCCTTTTCATTCTGGCCTCTCTTTGTTTTTATTGACCTATGAATCATTTAAATCCATTAAAATATTGAAATAAATTAGTGTTATACTTTAGATAGTAATATATCTTATGAGCCTCATGATTAGGACACATGTTGAAATATCAGTGTCCTAGATTCATGTAATTTCTATATGGATTGTCATAGACCCATTTGAGTTATGAACTCCAATTTGAAATTAGTCATGTACCCATGACCCTACCATGAATTAGACTTATAAACAAGATAAGGCCTCTATGAATAATTATGACTATGACACTTGCATATATACCCATTAGACTTTGTAAACTATGCATATCTTATCAGGTTAAAAAAGAGTGTTTAGTTGTGAACAAGAATGTAGAAAATATAAATTCCCCCATAGACTTAGAAATTTAGTGATATAATGTGGCCACTGACATAGATATTATATAGTCCTTATGAACTAAATTACTTATAAAATTATGTGTGCATGGATCCCAATAGTACAACTTAGAGTTATGAGGGAATATACATGTGACCACCAATACAAACCAACTTGGAGTTGATGCGATCGATGTGATCCCTGTGATTTTAGAAAACTATTGTAACTCCAACTAAACCAAAATTGGATATTTTATGAACCAAAAAATCCTTTTGAACTAATAAATCTTCCCTAATAATTTTAATTGAAATTATTCTAACTCCTACCTTTTTTGTCAATTCAAGATTGCTCGTACACCTAGGATGTTCCTACATCAAGTTTTTCCCCACATGTATATAAGTGAGTTAGGATTTTGGTTTGTTTCCCTTTTTTTATTTCTATGTTATCATTCCTTCTTCATTGAATTATGTTAAATTTCTTGTGTAATTACTTATTAATCTATATTCCAATGGATAAGGCACCAGTTTAGAACTATGTGATTCTAGAGTCTGACCTATGTCCTTTCTAATTAAGACTTTTCCTTAAAGGAACTAATCTAGAACAATATCATTACCATTAGATATTTTCCATTATTTTCACCTTATTCAAATATTATTAATCACCCAAAATACTAATATTCAAATCCCCTTAATACATAGAGCATTTTATTGCTATTATCTAAAAGTTTAATCTAGTTTCAAGCATTTTAGTGTATTTCAGGTTTTGGTGTGTTTCAAGCACTTTAAAGCTTAAGTTAGACTAAGTAGCCTTTTTGGATAGTTTCAAGGGGTGAATATAGTATATTTATAACCATGATAGCCTCTTATTTACATTCACCTAAAAAAAATCTTCATTCTAACTATGCCTATCAAAACCTCATAAGCTTAAGGAAGTTGCCTTCCACATAATTAAGCCTCCAAAAAATGAAACATAAATACATGAGATTTAAACACATATCCACTTTAGAGATAAGAATCCTATAATTTTATGATTCAAGGAGTGGTCATATATATTTAGAAGAGTATTAGAAAAAAATGAACAAATATAAATGTTCAGTCATTGGTCAACACATATATGATAGTGGGATTTTGCAAGCTATTGGTTTCTTAACTTCAGTGTAGTGTATAAACTTGGTCTTCACATATGAAAATTTCTAAAACCCCAATCATTATATAAGACTATAAAACACAATATTTACAAATTTCTAAACTTGGTGGTCATTCTTTCAATGTCACCCTTGGGGTTCCTTCCCAACAAACATTTATTGTATTCTTACATTCGCTCTTCACTTCTTCACTTTTTACTCATTAGATTAACTTGCATATAAAAAAAGGTAATATATTCATAACCATAATATATTACAAAATTACAATGGGAAAATAGATTATGTTTTAATTGTGAATACTTTCCTTGAGAAAGATGCCCACTTTTAGGGTTCACTACCTCTATAGTCTACACAACAATACTTTGTTCTTCGTCCTTGATTTATTTAATTTAAAAATTTTGAACTTAGTTATAGAACCAAATAAACTATCATCTTTAAAAATCATATTATTTCAAATGCAAGTTCATGACATTTGTCATTTCATCAATAGTTTTGCACAAGTTGAGAATTTTTTTGTCAAGTTCACAAAGAGCACTCTATATGTTTCTTAGCTTGTTCATTGTCTTTATCTCTCTTGAAATGCCTTCTAAGAGAGGTAATTTATCATCAAAATGAGATGTATTTTGATTCAAGAGGATTTGGTTCATTATATCTTACTAAAGATTATCATTATTTCACATCCAAGCTTGTGTTAACATCAATAATGTTGGGAGTAGGTTCCATAGCTACATGTAAATTTGGTATATCAATTCCACTTATGGATTAACACATAGATCCTATAGTTTTAATATTGTATCACCAAACTCATATATAATTATATATAGTGATGTCATCACACTATTTGGGGTATGTGTGTAGAGTTGGTGGATAATTTTGTGGACACTTCTCATAATGTGATTGCATCATTTAATAATGCCAGTGTGTTATTTAAATAACACGATCATGTTATTTAAATTATGTCTTGATAATTACCTAGAAATAATGTGATCATGATATTAAATAATATAATCACATTATTTAAAATAAATAGTGTGATTGTGTAAATAACGTGATTGTGTTCCCTGTGTCACCTAAAAAAAATCAAACCAAACACAAAAATTTCTCATTTTATATTCACGGTCTATCTTTTCTCTCACATTCATCCACTTTAAGATCATGTTTTTCCCTAGTGAGTCCAAACCTTTCCCTAATTCTTCCCAAGAAGCTGATAATTAATGATGTTGCCATGTAGAGGAGGTAAGTGCTAAAACTTTATTCATTGTTTATTAATTTTATTAACTTTTTTTTTCATTTAGTTAATTGGTAATTTATTTATTTTTAATGGCCCATCCTACTAACTATTTTATGACTTTATCCTCTATGAAATTTTTAATTATTTTTATTTTATTTAGTTTCAAGGCCAAGGGAAAGGCTCTACATAATATCTACCAAGTACATGTCATGCACCTAATCAGCCTACAAAGATTCATATCCAAAAGCTACTTGAACCCAAAATATCCTTTGTAGTTTAGTATTTCATGGAGATTAACACTCTCCATATACTTATTTCATTCATTGATACACTTATTCAACTTATAAGTAGGCTCTCAGAGATTGATGCTATAGATACACCACTTAGTGTGCATACTCGACCCTACCCTTACAGATCTTATGGAGTTATATGCATTGGACCTTCTGATGATGATGATGTTAATGGTTTATATGTCTTAGATAATATACTTATGAGTGATGATTTTTTGGCACATATATTTGGTGTGTATATATCATCCACTACACAAATGTAGGTATATTTTATATAAATGTCATGTTAAATTTATGTTATAATTATAAATTTGATTTAGCTAACAATTAATCTACATATAAATTTAATAATACATATGTCATTTTTATGTCCTAGGATGTGAAGGTGCCCTCATCATCATAGTCAACATTTGTAACATTTAATTTGAAGAAACCATTGTTTACATTTTTAGATCCAGCTACTAGCCCATCCAGTATTGCATTTATCTCTGTTAATATAACACCTTTTACTTATACAGAGGTAAAATTTTGAGTTAATATTATGATCTATGTAAATTTAGTCTTTGTATATGTACCTTCTAAGTTTAAGTTAAATTTATCTATCAATGATCTCAAAATTCAAGTATAGTGCTATTAAATACACTCTTGGTTTAATAAAGGAGAAAAATTTACCATATATATCTTTGATACTTTATAAAAAAGTAAGTGAGAACTTATTTACATTTAGTTGATGACTCAATTAGACACTTCTCCATAATTGTGAGCCAAGACAAACATAGGCATTACTACTACAATGTCATCTACACAAGAATTGACAGAGGTATATCTTAACTTGAAATTTTAAATTGTGAAAATAGACTAGTTTTAATAATTTTACTACATACTTGGGGCAAATATAAATTATTTGAATATTTTGTGTATGCAAGGTTGTCCCATGACATCTAATAGTCTTATTCAGATTATTAGTAGGGAAACTTCTCATGTTTATTCCCTATTGTAGACACCTATTCAAATAGTTGAACCTAACACTGACTTATTGGAGTGTCATAAAAAGATTGATCATAACCATGACCTTGCAGTAAGTGCATGTTTAAATGCTTTTTTATTCTAGTTTAAAATTAATTTCCTAACAAGTGGTTTAATGTATTTTATGTTAATTTTGTAATAATACTTGTATTTCAATAGGTTCAGCTCCAAGTGAGCTATGATTTTAGGACCCATAGTCAGACCTTGGAACAATCCAAGGCATTAGAGAGATCTCCATCTACCAACAAGGCATCCCATGGAGAGTCTTCTTCAAGGAAGGCAAAGAGAGGGAGGCTATTTTATGATTAGGATATCCTACATGAGAAGTGCTTTTTTGTATGCCTATATGTCAACATACACATTTTTGGCATTATATATGTGTATATGGCATTCACCGAACATTATATACTATGTTGGTATATGTTGTAATTCTATGTATGCCTATCATGTCAATCTATGTATATCATTGACATTGTACATGTGCTTATATGACTTTTTTAGGTTTTTCATCTAAATTATATTAATATATCTAATTTATATTTAGTTTTAATTTAAAATAATATCGTATAGTGTTTTTTTGATCTTCTAAATTATTATCTATGAAATCTCATATTTAATGTTGTACACAAATGAAGATTAAAAAATTGTTCTTTTCAATGCTATAAATATATGATATTCTATATTTTTTAAATTAATTCTTTTATTTGATTGCGTGTAGTGAAAATAACTGATGACACTCTTATCTATTTTTCATTTATCATCACCCATTTACAACTTTTCAATTGATCATTAACATGCAATTTGATTTCACTTAAGGCCCATACCCAATCATGTTCATACTTGTATAATGCAAAGATTAAATTATACCTAACCTTGACTATAATCTCTTTAGTTTTATAAAAGGCAACCTTACTGACTTGAAACAAAATATTCACTTATGAGATAATATCTTTGGCTAAAACCCTTTATAATCCCTAATACCTCCTAATGCACAGTTTACTCTTCTATGTTTAATAATTCTATGAAATTTTTATTCATATGCTCTAATATCATGAAGAATTAAAACCTCTCTTATCTACTCTTAATCTAAAATCAATTCAAAATAAACTCTCAAATAATCTTCTTTTAAACTAGTTTATTTCTCATTAGATTTGCTCTTAACTAATCACAAATCTCTCGGATCTGCTCTCCTTCCTTTGAATAATTATTCTTTAAGACACTTTGGATAGGTATTAGTAAAAATTAAGGATTTATTTATGTTTAAAAATTTAAAATAAATCAACCAACTATAGGTCTTTAAGAGATTGAGCTTTCATTCTCAAATTCTATCTTTTTAAGTTTCTAGGTCTCTAAACCTAGATGTTGCTCCAATAGGTCAATTTATCAAAATAGAGCTTTTAGATCTTAAAAATTATATTTCTAGTAGTATTTTATAAATTATAACATGTTCCAAACCTTACCCAATTTTATATAACTCAAATCAACCAAAAACTTGTCTTATCTTATGCACAACTTTCTCAAAAAAGGTCTTTTATTGTTGTACAAAAAAATAGTCCTATGTACCTGCAATTCAAAACCTCTTATCAACCTAATGATATTTTTAATAATTTATAAGATCCATTCCACATTTTATTACAAATTTTTAGACCTTATTATTTAATCATTTGAGTTTTAGAGGTGTTTTACTCATGAAACCCTTACTTTAGATTTACTCAAAAAATTTGCAAGCCGAGAGCTAATTATTGATAGTTCATAGAGATCATTGGCATTTTATATGATCTAGCTCATGTATATTGGTCTTAAAAAACCTATTCAATTATTCAAATTCTCCAATTGAATTCATATAATAGTTTCCACATGTAAATGAGCCTCTAAAACTAATTGTAACAATAAAAATATAGAATTCTTGAGGGTTTCATGAATATAACTAAGATTTAAGCTTGCAGTCAATATGAAAGGATTATAATCATATTATAAAAGGATAATACAATGGAAAACATGAAATAAGACTCAAAAATATCTATTATGTATGATAATAAAACATTTACACAGTCCTCCTCCATGAACATAAACCTATAACATATGCTTTAACCTCTTCAAAAAAGATATTTTTTGTCCTTTTAAGCTCTTTGGTTGGTCTTGTATAGTTCCTCCTCATTAGGAGTGAGGATTATCAATTTTATAGATTCTAAACCAAGAATGGTAATTTACTAAACTTGTTCAAATTCTCTCTTAGTTATTGAAATTAAACTTACTAAACTAACCTAGTTTATAGGTCTTAATAATTACCTAAGAATATTGTCAGCATAAATTCTACATGTACTTGGTGATGCTCATGCATCACCTTTACTATCCCCCAACCTACCCCTTTTTTCATTCACTCTTCACCTCTCTCACTATACAATCCTTAATCTTGGATATGCCTATATGCATTCCTCTTCTTTAATAATTTCAATAACACTTCCTCTAGATCTTACATCCACCTATCTAACCTTCATTCAATCCACTCAATCTAATTTCAAAGGCCTCCACACTAATTTACACTTTATTTCACTTTTGACCCTCAAGATATATTTGGCCTAATGGCCTAATACACATTTTTGAGTCTAGTTTCTGACCCTTCAACACCTCACTCCTTCATAACCTTCAACACCTAACTCCTGATGTACTTTAACTCCCTATTGAGGTCTCTAGACCCGAGTCAATGCCCATTAATATTTCTATTTATTTCTAGGCCTATCCCTTAAGGGTGTTAGGCCTCTTACAACTGATCTTTAATAAATGATATTTGATAATATCATGAACCTATTCTCTTCTCTAAATCACCTTGACCACTTAAAATATAATTTCATGCAAAACTAGGTGATAAAAGGGGGAGAGAGAATGTTACAAGAGGTGAAAAAATAATTAATTTTCATTCAACCATACAAATATTATGGAAAATATTAGTTCCAAATAAAGTTCTAGTATGTAAATGCCTCATATAAACCAAAAATTGGTATGGCCAACATGTTCTATGGGGTAGATAACATCTAGGACCATGTTATTAGCCTCTCATTGGCTCGATCGATAAGCTAACCACCCATTCTGACCTCAAGAATTCCCTTCCCAATATAATAAAAATGAAGTTTATAGCCTAAGCCTAAACATGCATAAAATAAAACTTGTAATTCATTTATGTTAACTGTCATATCATTCCCTTGCCTCTTTAATCCCTCTAATCACACCTTGAATCACTCATGTAGAACCTTCAAAAATAATTCGTTGGAAAATTTTTAGTGATGGGTCCAAAAATGCAACTTTTTAACATTGAATAGACAACTTCTTGAGCTCTAACTTCCATTCATACCTCCAAGACCTACATGTCATATGGGCCAAGTTAAAGGCTTTCCCATTAGACTCAGGGTTAACTTAGGACCAAAATTGACCTAGCAATTATCTAGTGATTAACATTAACATGTATGTGAGTTATACCTTCTTTACCATAACTACCTAGTGGTTGCATTTAAAAATAATTAAATTAAAAATAACCCATGATTATCACTTCAACACAAAATGTTTTGTCATGATCAAACTAGTTATTAATGTATAACCCTTATACACTAGAGTGTACATTGCCCACCTAACAATTAATATTCCCCAAAAATCTTAGATCCCATTATCTTGCTCACAAACAAATATAAACTTGCTATCTTCAACAGAAGACTAAGGAATTTTTGTAAGTAAAATAAACTCTATTTCTACAATTGAATTTTAGTGTAGTAAATGGTTTGAGTCGTAGTTTTCATGTCATATAACCAATAGAATAATTAACATGAGTGAATTTGAAACATATTTTCATATCCCTTCAATATTTACGCTCCTTCACAATATTTGTGTTGAAATTTATCTAAAACCATTCAAAGTTTACTACCCTTCAATTACAAACTATCTTATTTTTATCTTTAGTGGGTATGTTGAGGAATTGGTTCTAATGCTTAGTCACTAGAAAATATAATTAATAAATAATGGATGAGACCATGTTGAGAAGCATTTTAGTTTGTGAATTTTTTTGAATTAAAACACTTATATATAGGGGTGGCTCACAATTTAAATGGATCAATACATCTAGATCTAGGCATGTTTTGTACATCATTGAGTATGACAACTTGTTACAATCGCAAAAAAGTATGAACTTATAAAATATTTCCAAAGTGTTGGAGCATTTATGTTTTTTATCTAAAGAATTATATTGGTTGTTATTAATTAGAAAAAATTGGTGTGACTAAGTTGAGGAGAAAAATAATGCAAAATTTGGAGCCAGGAAGATAATGTTCTTCTACCATATGTTCAACAAAATATTCTAAAGGGTTAGTAATAACATAAGAAATGATCACCAGTTTATTTAATTTTCTCAAACCCTTTCCATGTTGGCATATATCACATCATTATGCATTCACCAAGATGGAATGTCATGGGAGGAGGTCCAACTTGTATAATTCCATAAATGACCTAAATTAACATATTTATAGGAGGTTTGAAGTATGTTTTCTAGTATAGGCACCAAATTTTAATTATAATAGCCATATCTACCTTGTTTCAACAAAAAAATTCCTTTCATTTCTGTATCAACAATGATTTATAGATATCCCTCACATATTTTTTTATGTTCTTACATACAATGTCCATATCCCTTAGTGATGTAATATTCAACCACTTGAAAGCATTATAAATCTCTATTACATCCACAACAAAATGGAAACATCCTATTCTCAAGGAGTTATTTTTTATAGCAAATTGCACTACTTAGATGTGCCATGGGGATTTAAAGTAATCTTTAACTTCTCAAGATCAAAGTTTGTTAGTTTAGTAATGACCTTATTATCAAGGACATTTTTAAATACCATTACAGGTGTATTCATAGTATTTAGGATGTGGATATGCTATGGCAAGAGCAATCCTAGTTTCATGTGGCCTCATTTTCTACTTTACATTGGCTTATCATCCCACTAAAAAACTATTGATCATGAATATATTTATGTTAGTTATGAATTCCTCTAAAATTGAGTGGTGTTAATAGAAACTAATATTACCCAAACCTCACACTGATTTGGTTGATTACAAATTTTACCTTGTGGTTAATAATGCCCTTGGAAGTTGAAGGATCTAGTTTCTACCCAAATATCCTAGTCAAATCTTGTATTCCTCAATAGGACAATACGATAAGAGTTCCTCAAAAGGATTTTTCTTTTCTTGTCCTACTAATACCCCAAGATTACCTTAGCCTACATCCATAAAATGTCTACATATACTTAGGGAAGCCCAACAATGATTAAAAGGTAGATGAAGATAATAAATGAGTCTACTAAAATTGGTTGATTGGTCATTTTATCAAGATTATAAATTTTTTAATTAAAAAAACATGTTACATGTTTATCATTATTTGCAGTTGAAACAATAAACAAATCATTATTAAAATAATCATCCTTATACTTCTCAAATATTTTGATTTTATATATATTATGAGGATAGAGGACATATAGAATAGAAATGTCTCTTCAAAATGAGTAGGGTGGCTCCTTTTCTGTAGCCAAACAATGGCATAATTTTATAGTTTATGATATTTAGGGCTAATACAGATTTACTTCTATCCCACTAAATAACATCCTTATGTAAGTCACAAGGAGCATCACTTCAACTACCAATAATCTCCATGACAATGTTCCAAAACTTGGAGAAATATTATTTTTAATGAGTTGGTTGAGGATAATTTCCATTTTTAGACATGATAATGAAATTTGAATTAGCATATAACTTTTAAAGACCGAATGTTTTTCACCTTGGTGGTGTAATTATCATCAGGAAGTGAAATTTTTAAACTTTAGATTAATGTGGAAAATGGCAAGAGAAATCTTAGTTGAATTATGCACTCTATGTGTAATTCAGACTATTTTATGCTCCCATGAAATATCCATCATATACATTATTGTCAATCAACAACCTATGTTATTTCCATTAATCATACCATGAATTTTTTTTTTAAACAATGCACACTTTGCCAAATTGATAGTGTAATTATAAACTACTTGTATCTAACCCCTCCACATTGAGCTTATTGATGTAGTACTCAAAAGCACTCCCTTAAAAAGCATGTATTTTTTTATGATTTTCTTAAGCCGTTACCATTACACTGAAATGAATCCCACAAGCATGATGGAAGTCTTTACCTTGAAGGGTAAATCACCAAATCTTCATCTCATATTGCAAATCTTTAAAAGCCCAGTTCCTCACCAAATCACGATCAAAATATGTTTCAAAATAATACAAATTATTAAGTTTTAACCTTTT
The DNA here is from genome assembly GCA_037957365.1 of Torreya grandis. Taxonomy (NCBI): domain Eukaryota; kingdom Viridiplantae; phylum Streptophyta; class Pinopsida; order Cupressales; family Taxaceae; genus Torreya; species Torreya grandis. The sequence continues at coordinate 5,243,301 of JARHVA010000051.1, read as the reverse complement.
CTAGTTTTCCTACATTTCACATAATTGATCATGTGAATAAATCTAAGCTTTAGATGTCTCAAAATGAATATGTAAAGTCTATTCCAGATCAGCTTGATAGATTAGTCAAATTCATTCGAGGAGATAATCCTAGTATCCTTGGACATGACTCCAAGGGTATCCCCATAGTCCAATATATCTCAGTTTATCAAAATCTAATGGTTTTCTCTACCCTAATATTGAAAATTTAGAACCCTTCCATGTTTCACTTTATATTGAAGGTTTTGTGCTTAATAATTATATCATAGACTCTGGAGACTTTGATAATTTAATGTCCACTAAAGTTGTTCATGTACTTGGGCTTACATGTATAAAGAATTATAGTTTATGTTTTTAATGGAGACTAAGATATTACCTTTTATTGGGAAGATTAAAAATGCCCAAGTACTTTTGGCTACTTATCTTAAAGAGAGAGTCAAAATGACTAACTGCTAATGGTAAACATTCCTGTAACCTATGGAATGTTATTGAGAAAAAGATTTTGTAGAGATGTAGGAGGAAAAATACAAATGGATTGGTTTCAAGATATGATTTTGATGAAAAGTATTAAAAAAATACTAGAACTTGATCTCAAAGCACATACATAGTATAAAAATTAGGTGATCTTCTTGATGATATTTTATATGAGGAGACATGACACGATAAATATATTATAATGTTAGAGGAGACTTGAATATTCCCAAACTCATTAAAGTTAATATCAATGATACATGGATGCTAGAGTTTGTTGGTAGCAATTTCTTTATTGGTGTAGGTTTTAGATTTATTTTTATTTCCCATACTAATGAGCTATTTCCTTTTTCCTACAAGTTATTGTTCTAATACACAAACAACATAGTAAAACATGAAGTTTTTTAAGTTGTAAAGGATATGGTTATAAGGAATATAAGGGCTCAAGGTGATGTTGAACTAATTATCAAATAAATATGAAATCAATATTAAGTGAAAAATGACCATCTTAGAAACTATTGGAATAAATTGTGGGATTGCATTGAAGTTTTGAAAGCCTTTTATGCAATCGTGGTAACTAGAAAAAATAATTCCAAGTCTGATGCCTTAGATGTATTTGCCTCTTTGCTAATTCCTCACTTAAGCTTTGATGAGGAAAATTACACCATAGAACTTGACTATGGTTGAAATGTACCCAATAAATTGGAATATTGGCATGTGTTCAATAATGATGTATAGATCATAATTTTCCTTGAAAACACTAGTAAATTCAAAAATATACACTTCTAATGGAGATATATAGCATATATAGAATATCATTCTTATGCCAATAAATAAAAAGTTTAAATTAATGCTAAATTTGAGGTCAAAATTATAACCAAAGATGAAATCACAGATGAAAAAGAGGATGATGAGGCTATCAAACTCAATGAAAATAATATTCTTGAAGGTTTAGTCTGACTTGAAAAATTAATCTATGGGCATGACATATACATCAAGAAGAAAATTCAAGAGGAACAAAATGGATATCTCAAATATGAAAAAGTAAACATCAATAGCAAAGAAGGGTATAGATCTATCAATGTTGGCAAATGTTGTTATAAAGAAGAAAGATAGGGATTTTTGAGTCTTTTCAACTTGTACTCAAATATTTTTATTTGGTGATATGTTGACTTGAAGTTTCTTAGACCTAAAGAGATGAGGTGTAATAGATCATTGAGACCTAGTGTTAACCTTTGTAAACAAAAATAAAGGCTAGTGCCCAAGGCATATAAATGCTAAAGAGAAAAGAATGATTAAATTGAGAGATGATAGGTATGTAATCTAAGATAATATTATTTTTAAGAAAGGTTTATATGTTTTCTTTTTGAGATTTGTTGATAAGGAACAACATAAGAGATTACTAGAAGCTTTCCATAATCAGGGATGTGTTGGTCACTTTTTTTTTGCTTGTCATGACATTTAAGAATCTAAGAGCTCACCAATACTATTCTATAATTCAAAAACTCTCAAGAATAGGACTCAATGGTTAAAGCATGATAGAATTTTGTTGTAAGAATGAAACCCACTTCCCTTCAGACCTATAGTAATATAATATCCCTTCTAATAATGGGGTTTGAATTTCATCGATACATTGAATATACATTCCAGTGCAATTCACACTCATGTTCTTAAAAAATAGACTATTTCACAAAGTGTGTTGAGGCTATTCATATAAATAAAAATACATATAAAGAGATGCAATTTCATTAAAGAGAACATTCTCTTTAGATTTGAAGTATAATTTTTTTTTATAAACAATGCTTCCAATTTATCTTCTTTCAAAATTATAGTTTCTTGATACAATTATGAGATATCCTTATCTCACTCTTCAAATTACTACCCCTAAGGAAATGATAAATTAAAATGAAGTAAGAACAATGTTGTTACCATCATCCACAAATTAATGGATGAAAATTAAAGGAGTTAGAATAAAAGGTTAGATGATGCATTGTGAGAAAACTACACCACTTTGAAAAGAGTCATTGGCATTTCCCAATTTAAGTTATTAATGGTATAGGTGTTGTAGTTCCCATTTCTTTGGAGTTACTTATTTTTCAATTGGTGAGAGTGATAGAAGATAAGAATTTAAGAAATACTCTAGATAAAATAATCTTTTACTTAAGCAAGTTGGAGGAAGAGAGAATTATGGTTGTAGACAGGATCCCAGAACCCCAAAGCAAAGTGAAGAAGATATTTGACAAGAATTCCAAAGAAAGAGACTTTCAAATTGGTGAATTAGCTATCCTCTAGGATGAGAGGTGGAAATTTTGATTTCCTATGGATGGGATTTTCCAAAGTCTATCCTTTCTATAGAGATGATACATATTATTTGGATTATGGATATAGAACTCATCTCCCATTTCCCTATACTGACAAATATGTCAAATAGTTCAAGAAATGAGAGTAGGTTCTGGTGTAGTTCATTATAGGGGTTCCTAATGAAGGGATGCATTTTTCCATGCAACCAAATTCACATAGCTTTAAATAACATACAATCTATGTTTATTCAATGAAATAATGCCTTAGAAACATCTACATTCATAGGGACTCTCTACAACTACTCTATCCATCTTTGTCTCTAACTCTAAGCCTTTAACTCTCTATTACAGTGATGCAAGAACAAAAAATGTATCCAATTAATGATAACCTCTAGTTATGTGATGCTAAGTTTAGTTGCACACATAAAAAATACCAACTCAAAATTCTATTTGTAGACATTCACCACAAATACCACACTGTATTTGTTGATTTAAAGACATTATAATGTTTAAAATAATATAAAATATATCAAATATATGCCTTAAAAGTCTTATAGTGTAAACATGGATAAAATGATCATCAATGCAGTCAAACATCCAACTAGTTCATTTATAGTTGCTTGCTTTTCTATTTTTTCTTGCACTTATCTATTTTCCCCTTTTGCATCACATTTTTATCCTCGTCTATTCTCCCCACTTCATGATATTCTTTCCCCAAACCCTTATGATATGTACCATGTCTCTTCACATTCATTTAAGTCCATAAAATACTCTAATCCCATAGGTTTTTCCAAAAACCATTACATTCTGTTACTTGTTCTATGTTGTTTTATGTGTATGATTCATTGTTGAAATGTTATTCCCAATTGTTTATTTTTTATTTTTATTTATTTATTTTTTAGTTTATGAAAGATTTCTCGAACCCTTGGATGTTCCTACTTCAGATACTCAATGTTTTTAAAATGTGGAATCCTAATCACAGGGATTGAATAAGTGGTAAAACCACTCTTTTGACTATGAAGCATAATGGCCATGGAAATTTCTTCCAACACACTAAGTACTTACATTTTTTTGTTAATATTTCTCTTCCATTTCTATCTCCTCCTTGTTGGCCTTAATTATATCCTCTTCTTCTTATCTCTCCTTAATCCTCTTTTCATGGGTTTAGACCCATGATATTCTATCCTCCTCTACTAAAGGATTATCCTCTTTTATCTTAGTCTTCATGTTGGCTAAAACCCACCCTCATCCGACCACCTACACCTAGATGCCCCTTATAGCATTTTTATTTTTCTTGTGGGATGAAACACACCACTGAATGACCACCTCCTCCTAAAGCCTTCTTAGGTTTATTTATTCACTATCCAACCTATTTTTAGATCCTTCATTCTTCACTCTTTGTCATTTATAACTCATCTTCTCTCATGGCTGCCATCTCCTCTCTTGCCACCATATTTCTTATGGATTATTTATTTATAAGAGTCTAATTTTTCCTTCATGTATCATTCACATGCTCCAACTGATATATAAATTATTTGTTCCTCCTCTCTTTCTTGAGTGCATAAATTTTCATGTCTTATTCCACCTCTTTTCCTTGGAAGGCCTCTATGAATTCCTCATTTATCTCTATTTTTGTACTTGCACATAAACTATAGTCATAAATTAGTTTTAAAACATATGACTAAATAGTCCCCATAGGTGCTTCATTGATCTTCACAATTTCATTGGCTGATATAATAATTATATCTTTCTTCTTTTAATCTTCTTGATTTTTATTAGTTGATTTAGAAACCAATTACTCTTCTTTATTTCTCATCTTCTTTATATCAACTCTAGGTTGATTGCTTTCTCCTCTTCCATGCCATGTACAAATAACTTTGTACTCTCTTTGTCTATATAAGGACAATGCATACCTTCACCCATAATAGTTTCTTCTCCAATACCTATGTGGGATGCTACCACATATGCAAAATCACTTTTATTCTTAATTCTACTTTGTAGAAACAAGCCCACCATATCTATCTCCATATTTTTCAGAACTGCACATTAAATAAACACATTAATGGAATTAATAGTTCCCACAAATACTTTTTTCAACTCTTCATCATGCCTCAAGGACATGTTGCCCAATGCTTATCTAATTCTCACATTCTCCTCACAACTTTTTCTCTCATGATGGACTCCCAAAGGCCCATCCTCAAAAACCTCCATGGTTGTCCTCTCCTCATTCTTATTTATATTTCATTATTCTTCACATGGTTGTTCTTCAACCATACTCTCCATATGTGCATTAATTTGCATATAAATAATCTATATTGTTTTCTTCATATAAATCTATAACTCTTTATGGTTGACTTATTCATTCATATCTATTGTTTCCTTCAAGGAAACATGTAGCATTCCTTGGTTATTCTCAATCCTTCTTCCCTCCAAAATAGAAAAGAAAAATGCATTGCCTACCAAGGAAAATTCAGAATTTTCATAGTTATGGGATATCATAAACTCAATCCCATCATCAAACAATGGGTCTCCTTATTCCAGTTCAACAACTATCACATCCATATCCTTTTTCATGATGATTCCTTCCTTTATGTATGACTCAAAAACCTATTTCTATTTGTTGTTTTGAAAATAAGATTTGAGTTTATTGCATGGAAACCTCACTCTTTTGTTGTCTTTCAAGATATCCTTATTCTCCTCAATTTTATCCATATCCTTGATACTTCTCAAATTATACTTGAACTGCTCACATGAAAACTTCCCTCTCATATTGAATTTTATGGAAATCTTATTCTTATTCTATTTTTTCTCAAGATTCAAGACATTAATCTTATATAAACATTCTACTCTCATTATTGAGTGCATAACATGACCCATAAAGTTAGAAACTATATGTTCCCAACTCCCTACCTTATTCTTTCATTTCCCTTGTCTCCTCTATGGGATATTTCTATAATACACAACTACAAATCCACATAATCTCTTACTTGCAATTTATACCCTCACAGGGTTTTCAATACACTTCTCTTCAAAATACATTTATATATCCACTATCAAATTCACGAGCACATTTGGGCTCTCTTTACCACAAAAAAAAAATATTAATAGTGGTCTTACCTCTTTTCTTCACCTTGACATTTATTGATCTCTTTCTTCTATTGGGATATTTTCCTCCACCTGATTGGTCTCTCTCCAAAGCATCTAAACTTTCTCATAGGGAAAATAACCATACCATAATTTCTTCTTCATCCTTCATAATCATAATTTAAACATCTTCACTTTTTTCATCTTCCATCATGTCCAATATTTATTAGACTCCCTTCAACATATCAACCAAGTCTTCTACCTCTGGTGCCCTTCTTCCTTTATGTGCCATATCCTCCTGAATAAACAGGATTCTCTTTCACAAATAGTCTTAGAAAAGGGTCTGTTTCACTTCCTCAACACTTGCATGATCTCTTTCATACCTAAAACAAACTTATCCTATCTCCAATGCAAGCTCCTTTTTCACAACTTACTTTTCATAGACTACAATTGACTCATACTAGAACCTCACACACCCAAATCAACAAGGAAAGATATTGATCTGGTACTAAATAGTGAAATTATAAAGAGATTATACACTTAAGGACAACCTTTAATTATTTTATTCTTAGTTTTAATTCACACACACATACATAAAGAGCAACTTAAAATTCTATTTGTAGACATTTACCACAAGAAACACACTATATTCATTGAGTTGAAGAAATTACAATTTTTAAAATAATAAACACATTACAAAATATGTGACTTATATGTTTTGTAATGTAAACATGGAGGAAAACATCACCAACATAGTCTAACATCTGACTGATTCCTCTAGAGCTTATTGTTTTTCTATTTCTTTTCTTGCAGCTCCTCTTTTCCCCCTTTTGCAGCATGTTTTTATCCTCCTATCTTTTACCCACTTCATGAGATTATTTCCATTACCTTTTTTAACATGAACCATGTCTCTTCACATTCATTTAAATCCATAAAACTCTCTAAACCCATGCATTTTTCTTGAAAAACTATTAATTTTCACTTACTGTTATGTGTTATTCTATTATTTTCAATTCGATATCGAATTGTTGTTCTCAATTGTTTCTTTTTTCTTTTTTTTGGTTGATGTAAGATTAATAAAACCCTTAGATGCTCATATATCATGTAAAATTTTCAACTTCTCTCTGATACCTCTCTCTCTCTCTAATCTCTATTTTGGCCCTTCTCTGGTCTATATCCTCTCAACTCTTGATTTGTAAGTTTAAATCTCTGAGTCTTTCTTCAAACCTTCTAACGCCAACCTCTTGATCATTCAATATTGAATTTTCCAATGTGACTCTTATTTTATTTATTGACATCTTATATATACTTCTTAAAAAAATTCCTTTAACAGTAGCATGAGATCACTTTCCTACTTTTTCCTTTCTGAAACTTTTCTTGTAATTGCTTATGATTCTTGAAAGATATTTTTGTAATAGTGGATGCATAGTTGGGTTAACTATTTCAAAGTGACCACTAGGTAAATATTTTATTCTAGATTTTTCCAATGAGAAATTAAATTTATAAATTGGTTACTTAACATGAATTTTGTGACCATTATAAGATCTTCATGTTATTCCATTATTGTGACCAAATTTGAAATTGTGATCATAAGTTGCATGTGATCATGCCAAGTGCCAAGATCTCTTGGCTCCTAGATAACAGGACCTAAAGCTTTTATCATTGTCTTCAAAGACTTTGTGGACCCATGGATTTATTAAATCCATTTTATGGTCCTTCATGTATTCACCCCTTTTCATCATTTCCTCTCTTTATGTCCTTCTTTAGTGATTGAGGGTGTCCCACAACTTTTATGGCATTGCATTATCACCATGTTGGACCCAATGACCTATAACACACTTATCCACGTTATCAAAGGGAAAGTATAATATACTAATCCCCTAATATTATGTCAATGCCCAATTTAATGCTTATGGTTCAATTAGGGCTCAAACGTGTGACCTAGTGGTCACCGTTGCAATGGCTTACCATTGAGGTATAACCCTAGGGGCACCTCTCTTTATGTTTTTGGACCCATTACTTAATTAAATCCATTTAAGGATTATAATACATTTGCATTACATAATGGTTGTTACTATATATTGTAACCCTTAATGATTATGACACATGTTGTAATTTGATTTCTCAGAGTCATGTGATTGCTTTATGGATTGTTATGGACCCATTGGAGTTCTAAAATAAAATTTGAAATTGGTCACACATCTTCCCATCATCCCTATCATGAATTAGAATTATGAACACACTAAGGCCTTATGATTAATTATGACTGTAGCACCTGACCTCCATGGTCTTTGTGAACTTTTGTGGTCATGTGCATGAATGCCAAGATTTTCTTGGACCTGTTAGAATTTATAAACCAATGTATAATTTGTTGGGTCTAGAAAGAAGCCTTCATTACAAAAAATAATATTTATGGGCTTTCAAAATTATGTAAATAATGTAGACCCTGATACATATATATTATGTAGTCCCTATGGACTTAGAGACTCAAGAAATAATGTACACTTGGCTTCCAACATTACAACTTAAATTTGTAAGGGAAAATGTCTGAGACCATCAATACAAAGAAACTTAGAGTTGTGAGATTGAAATATGACCATGTTATCTTGAGTGTGATCCATGTGATCCTTAGGACCTCAAAAATTACTACAAATTCATGAACCAAAATTGGATCTCAAAATGTGACCTGAGAACCCTATTGATTTGATAAATTTGCCTTGAAAGTATTTTTTGAAACTACACCAACTCGTACCTATTTTTGGTGATGTGGGATTACCCATACACCTTGGATGGTCTTTCATAAAACACTTAAGGTAATTAAAATTTGATTTTTTCTCACATAGATGGAATAAATGGAAAAATTACTCTTTTGGTCACTTAGATTGATGACTATGGTATTCCCTTTCAACACATCAAATATTTCATCTACCTTTCTCTCTCTTCCACTTCCAACTTGTTAGCTTTGAATCCATCCTCTTTTACTGACATTCACTTTCTTCCCTTATGTGTAAATGTATCAACCATAGTTCTACCACACCAAAAAATTATTTCTTTCTTCTTACCCACTATTTGGGCACAGTCTATCCACTTCCACCAAATGATTTTTCCCCATATTCATGTGGGATTGATATCATCTTTGTCAAACCATGTCTACCAAGATGTTCTTTCTTGCATCATACTTTATCTAGTGGTCTTGAACCCATGTCTATCTTTTGACCACCTAATCCTAAAGACTTCATATCTTTGTCCATTCACTATCCAAACTACTATTGGACTATTCCTTATGTCACTCATCTCTATTTTTAGCTACCCTTTTCTAATAGATGCCATCTCTTCCTTTGATTTCCTTTGTGACATCACCATTCTTCTTGTAGATCTTTCATTCATTAGAGTCCTCAAATAAATTTCTTATTTCTCTATTTATTCACATGCTCTAGCTAAATAATAAATCATTTGCTCCTCTTCACTTTCTTAATTACATAATTTTGCACTTTTGGCTTCACCTCTTCACCTTAAAAAGCTTCTTTGAATGCTTCCTTTCTCTTCATTTCTGCACATCGACACAGAATATAGCCATAAATTATCTTAAAAACATGAGAATTTATATCCCCCATAGGTGTTCCATCCATATAAATATTATAATCTTGATTTCCCTGAAGCTCAGGCTTATCCAAGTCTTCATCATTTTGCTTAATTCTCAAAATAATTCTTAGTTTTTCTAGTGACAACAATTCTTTCTATTTTTCTTTGTTTCTTATCCCATTTTCATCATCACAATGCTGATTGCATTCTCCCTCTTTCTCTTCTTTTGCTTCTATGTCATAAGAAAGAGATTTTTCACTTATCTAATCTCCTTTGTGAGTTTTCTCTCTCACATCAAACTACTTTAAGTGAAATATCTCTTTTTTCACTTCTTCATGTTGTCTATTATGCATATGAGCACACTGTATCAAACCATAATTTATCCTCTTCTTTGATATATTCATCATTGTTGGACCTACACTTAAATCACCCATAATAATGGAATCAATATATCCCAAAAATAATTTTTCCAGTGCTTATTCATGCCTGGAGGACACATTTTCCAACTCTTCTTTATTGCTCACATTTTCATCTTGGATTTCATTCACATGATGGAATTCCAAAGGTCCATTATCAAAAATCTCCATTATTATTTTTACATCATTCTTAAAACTATTTTACTCCTCTGTAGTGGTATTCAACTACATACTCCCTATGTGCATTCACTTTCACTTCCTTTACCTTCATTATTTTCTTCATCAAAAACCTAAGCTTATTCTTTGCAAAAGATACATATCAATTTTATTACCTTTATCCTTTAATGATGATAGCCTCTTCCCAATTAAAGGATTATATAATTTCTTTCCCATCATCAAATAATGGGTTTCCTTATTTTTGTGAATAATTTATTACTTCCACATCCTCTTCCATGAATATTTCTTCCATTAAGGGCTAGTCACAAATTTCTCTCTGATGATTTTGAAATCATACTTGGGCTTCTCACTTGTAGATCTTATTTTTTTATTAATTTTTAAAGCAACCTTTTTATACTCACTCACATCTTTGACCTGGTTATTTAGAAACATCTTTTTTTAATTGCCTAAAGGCAATCTTCTTCACCTCTCTCTCAAGTATCAATGCTTGGATATTCTTCCATCATTCTCTCTATAATTTTTGATGCACAAAATGATCCATAAAATTGGAAACTATATGTTTTCAACTACTCAACTTTTTCTTTCCTTTCTCTTGCCTCTTATTTTGGAGGTATATCTAATACATAATTGCTTGTCCACATAACTTATTTCATGCAATTTTTACCCTCACCAGATCTCTGATGTTTTCTTCTTCAAAAAAAAATAATAATTCAAAAATCCATTTCATGAGCTTTTCTATCTCTCTTTATCACAAAATAAAACAATATTTCAAGTGGACTTAACTCTTTCTTTCACCATCACCTTTGTTGGTCTTTTTTCTTTGTTGAGATCTCCTACTTCACTTTCATATCTTTCCAAATCATCCAACCTTTGTTATAGGTACAACCACCATCATAATTTCTTATTCATCTTCTTTACTCATAGTTTCAACATCTTCTCCACTTGTTCCATCCCAATCTTTCATGAAATTCATTTAACATTTCTACTAGGTCTTCTAATCCTATGTACTTCCTTATTTGTATGCCATTTCATCTCCATAAACAAGGTTATCTTTCAGAACTTGTAATTAATTTAATCAATCTTCTCTTACACAACCTAAATTGGACTCAAATAAAAGCCTCTCTTCCACTTATTTATTAACACTTCCATGACTACTCACACACTTGTGACTTTCTTACCCACTATCACATGTAATCTTATGTTTCATAACTTGTCACTGATATAAGCAAAGCTTATTTTTTTAAACCTATAATAGTCTCAATCAAGAGTCTCTATCTCTTTCACACAACTCTCTCCTCTTATAATACTTTATCTTACCTACAAAAAATATGAGATTCTTTTTCACAACTTGAAGTTAACTAAAAGAAAAGAGTCTCACAATTTTATCACATGTATCTTCTTCACTTACAAGACTTTATCACATCTACAAAAAATCCATGTGACTAGTCTGAGACAACTTGGTGAAATTCAAGATAAGGATTCCTAGTGAAGGGGTGACCTTATCCATGTAATCAAAGTCACACAACGTAAAATAATATGTATTCTCTATTTATTTAATGAAATAAATCCTTAATAACATCTTCATTCATAATGACTCTTTACACCTACTCTATCCCCATCTATCTCTAACTATGAGCCTCTATGGGAATTACATTCAATCTCTATTACAGATTCTACAACTCCTCTCTTTTTTATTTCTATTATATCCCTTTTATGATATATGGCCTCTCTATTTTAATCTTTGTTCTCTACTTGCAAGCTTAAAGCTCTACTTTTTTCTAAGATCTCCCTTCCTTCCTCAACCCTTTCAATATTGACCTCCTGATCTTTCAATGTTAACCTTTCCAATATGACCGTTAGTTTATTTATTTATGTCCCATATATACTACCTAAAAAATCCCATGTAATGATTGTATGAGATACTTTTTCCCACTTTTTACATTATTGAACTTTCCTTATAATTGTTGGTGATTCCTAGAATATATTTTTATAATATTTACTATATGATCAAGTTAAATTTTATTTGACCACTAACTAATTTGTTTCTTCCATATCTTTCCAATGAGACCTTACATGCCTAAATGGGTGTTTTAATGTGAAATTTGTGACCATCCAAAGATCTATATGTTATTCTTTCATTGTTGTGACCAAATCTAAAATTGTGATCACAGGATGCACATGATAAGTACCATGTGGCAAGATCATGGGTCCATATATAACTAGTTTCCAAGTCTTTCTCGAGGTCTTCAAAGCCTCTTTATACTTATGGATTTATTAAATTCACCTTGTGGTCCCTCATGCTCTACTCCTTTTCATTTTGGCCTCTTTTTATTTATGTTAACCTATGAATCATTTAAATCCATTGAAATATTGCAATGCATTCATGTTGCATTGTGTTTAGTACTATATCTTGTGACCCTTATGATTGTGACACATGTTAAAATCTCAACTTCCCAGACTCATGAAATTTATATATGGATTTTCATAGACCTGTTTGAGTTATGAACTCTAATTTGAAATTGTTCATGCACCTATGACCCTTACATGACTTAGACTTGTAAATAAGATAAGGCCTATGTGAATAATTATGATTATGACACTTGTATTATATAACCATTAGACTTTATAGACTAATTCATATCTTCTCAGGTTTAGAAAGAATGTGTAGTTGTGAACAAGAATCTAGAAAATATAAAGTCTCACATGGACTTAGAAACTTAGGGAAATAATGTGGCCATTAACAAAGAGATTATGTAGTCCCTATGAACTAAAAGACTTATGAAATTATGTGCACATGGCTACAAAAATTAAAACTTCGAGTTATGAGGGAATATACATGTGACCACCAATACAAACCCACTTGGAGTTGTGATATGGGAATGTGACCACATGACCCCCAATACGAGCAATGTGATCCCTGTGATTTTAGAAAACAATTGTAACTCCAACTTAACCAAAATTAGATCTCTTATGAACCAAAAATCCCTTTTAACTAATAAATCTACCCTAAGAATTTTAATTGAAACTATGCCAACTCCTACCTTTTTTTGGTGATGCAAGATTGCTCGTACACCTTACACCTTAGATGCTCATACATCAAGTTTTTCCCCACATGTATATAAGTGAGTTATGATTTTGGTGTGTTTCCATTTTTTAATCTTTCCTTCCTCATTTAATTATGTTAAATGCCTCGTACAATTACTTATTACTCTATGTTCCAATGGATAAGGCATCGATTTGGAACTATGTGATTCTAAAGTCCGACCTATGTCAGTTCTAATTAAGGCTTTTCCCTGAGAGCACTAGTCTAAAAACTTATCATTCCCATTCGAAATATTCCCTTATTTTCACTTGATTTTAATCTTATTGATCACCCAAAACACTACTATTAAAATCCCCTCAATGCATATAGCATTTTATTGCTATTATCTAAAAATGTAATCTAGTTTCAAGTATTTTAGTGCATTTCAAGTTTTTGGTGTGTCTCAAGCACTTAAAATATTAGGTTAGACTATGTATCCACTTGGGATAGTTTCAAGGGATGAATATAATATCTTTATGACCACCATAGCCTCATATTTACATTCATCTAAAAAAAATCTTCATCTTAACTATGCCTATCAAAATCTCATAAGCTTAAGGAAGTTACCTTTTATATAATTAAGCTTCCAAAAATGAAACACAAATACATGAGATTTGAGCCCATATCCACTTTGGAGACAAGAATCCTAGAATTTGGTGATTCAAGGAGTGGTCATATAGATTTGGAAGAGTTTAGAAATAAAATAAACAAATATAAATATTTGGTAATTGGTCAACACATATATGATAGTGGGATTTTGCAAGCTATTGGTTTCTTAAATTCAGTGTAATGTATCAAATTTCTCTTCACATGTGCAAAATTTTAAAACCCCAACAATCAAAGAAGATTATAAAATACAAGGTTTAAAATTTTCCAAACTTGGTGGTCATTCTTTGAATATCACCCTTGGGATTCCTTCCCAACAAAAAAATTCTTCTATTATTATATTTGCTCTTTGTTTCTTCAATTTTTACTCATTTAATTGACTTGAATATTAAAAAAAATGTAATACATTCTTAACCATAGAATATTAAAAAATTACAATGGGAAAATATATTATATTTTAATTGTGAATAAATTCCTTGAAAAAGATATCCACTTGCAAGGTTCTTTCCTTCTGTAGTCTATACAACAATACTTTATTATTCCTCCTTGATTTATTTTGTTTAAAACTTTTGAACTTAGTTATAACACCAAATATACTATAATATTTCAAAATCATTGTATTTGAAATGCAAGTTCATGACCTTTGTCATTTCATCAACAATTTTGTACAAGTTGATAATTTTTCTATCAAGTTCATAAAGAGCACTCTATATGTTGCTTAGCTTGTTCATTGTCTTTAGCTCTCTTGAAATGCATTTTGAGAGAAGTAATTTATCATAAAAATGAGACATATATTGATTCAGGAGGATTTGGTCCATTATATCTTACTAAAGATTACCATTATTTCACATCCAAGCTTATGCTAACATCAATAATGTTAGGAGTAGGTTCCATAGCTACATGTAAATTTGTTATATCCAATTCCACTTATGCATTAACACATCACTCCTACAGTTTTAGTATTGTATTACCCAACTCATCAGTAATTATATCTATTGATGTCACCACACTCTTTGGGGTATGTGTATATTATTGGTGGACAATTGCATGGACACTTTCTATAAGGTGATCACATTACTTAATAATATGAGCATGTTATTTAAATAACATGATCACATTATTTAAATTATGGATCAATAATTACCTAGACATAAATTGATTATGTTATTAAATAACATGATCCCATTATTTAAAAAAAAAATGTTATTGCATTAATAATGCGATTGTATTCCCTATGTCACCCAAAAATAAAAATCAAATCGAATGTAAAAATTCTTGATTTTTCCTTCGCATTCTATCTTTTCCCTCACTCTCCTCCACTTTTCGATCATATTTTAACCTAGTGAGGTCAAACCATGCTGCAATTCATCCCAAGAAGCTAATAATTGATGATGTCACCATGTAGAAGAGATAAGTGCTAAAAATATATTCATTGTTTAATTGGTAATTTATTTATTATTAACATCCCATCCTACTAATCCTCATGTTACTCTACCTATGCCTCTTATTCCTCTACCTAACCCTCTTATTCCTCAGCCTAACCCTCTTGCTCCTCAGCCTAACCCTCCATTTAATTATCTTATTCCTCTACCTATCCCTCCTCCTAACTCTCCACCTAACCCTCCTCTTAACCCTCCACTTAAGCCTCCTCCTAATCCATCACCTAACCACCCTCCTAACCCTCCTATAGTTCCACAAAATTCCCCAAGTATGCAAGAGAGTCTATTTGACCACATTGTGGAGAATAAATTTTAAATTGAAGAATTAATTAGGATAATAAGGGATCACACTTCCACCAACACCCACTGCACCTATCTATCCAATTTCCTACAGATATTATTGGGTCAAATTGACTCTATAACGAGTCAAATTGATAGATGGGATTCATATCAGGGTAGTTATAGGGCTTATTATGCTCAAAAATTATCAACATGTGTGGTAAAGAACAAAGACATATAAAAATCCTCTATTTGTGCCTTATTCATTGACCCAAACACTAATGCACCATTTCTAGTAACTGTTAAACATTTTCCAATTCGTCATTGCCAACATAATTTAATCACAACCAATTTCTAGGAGTGATGATTAATGGTGTTTGATTATCCATCATGTAACAACCAAGAGGTACCATTGTATTTTCTGATTAAAATCTGCCATGACTTTGTCCTCTATAAAATTTTGAACTACTTTAATTTTAGTGAGTTTCAGGATCGAAGGAAAGGCTCTACACAGGATCTACCAAGTGCACGTCATATGCCTAATCAGCCTACAAAAATTCATATTCAAAATCCACTTAATCCTAAAATCTCCTCAAAATTTTAATAGGTCATGGAGAGTAACACTCTAAATGCACTTAATTCATTCATTGATATATTCATTCAACATATGAGTAGGCTCTCACATACTTATGCTAGAGATACACCACCTAGTGCATACTCGACCCTACCTTTGTAGATCTTATGGAGCTATATGTATTAAACCTTATGATGATGATGATGTTGGTGGTTTAGAGGGCTTGTATAATATACTTATGAGTGATGGGTTTTTGGCACATATATTTGGTGTGGAGATATCAACCACTACACAGATGCAGGTATATTTTATATAAATGTCATGTTAAATTTAAGTTTTAATTATAAATTTAATTTAGCCAACAATTAATTTACATATAAATTTAATAAAATATAAGTCATTTTTATTTCTCGGGAGGTGATGATGCCTTCATCATCATAGTCGACATTTATAATATTTGATTTGAAGAAGCCATTGTTTACATTTTTAG
This sequence comes from Torreya grandis, assembly GCA_037957365.1. Classification (NCBI taxonomy): domain Eukaryota; kingdom Viridiplantae; phylum Streptophyta; class Pinopsida; order Cupressales; family Taxaceae; genus Torreya; species Torreya grandis. Next base: position 5,226,783 of record JARHVA010000051.1, on the reverse strand, counting down.
ATCCAGCTGCTAACCCATCCACTACTACATTTATCTCTATTAGGATGACACCTTTTACTTCTAAAAAATTAAAATTTTGAGTTAATATTATGATCTATGTACATTTAAACAATGTATATTTACCTTCTAAGTTTAAGTTAAATGTATCCATCAATTATCTCAAAATTCAAATACACTGCTATTAAATACACTCTTTGTTTAATAAAGGAGAAAAACTTGCCATATATATCTTTGATACTTTATAGAAAATTAAGTGAGACCTTGTTTACATTCAATTGATGACTCAAGTAGACACTTCTCCATAATTTTGAGCCAAGACAAACATAGGCATTACCAATATAATGTCATCTACATAGGCACTGACAAAGGTATATCTTAACTTGCAATTTTAAAGTAAAAGTAGTCTTGTTTTAATAATTTTACTATATACCTAGGGCAAATATAAATTATGTGAATGTATTATTTATGTAGGGTTATCCCATGACATTTTATATTCCTATTTAGATGATTATTAGGGAAACTTCTCATTTTTATTCCCTATTTTAGACACATATTCAAATAGTTGAGCGTGCCATTTACTTGTTGGAGCATCAAAAAAAGATTGATCCTAACCACAATCTTGCAGTAATTGCATGTTTAAATGATTTTTATTCTAGTTTAAAATTAATTTATTTACAAGTGGTTTAATGTTTTTTATGTTAATTTTGAAATAATACTTGTATTTGAATAGGTTCAATTACAAGTGAGATATGAGCATTGGACCCATAGTCAGACCTTAGAGCTATCCAAGGCTTTATAGAGATCTCCATCTACCAAGAGGGCATCTTAGGGAGAGTATTCTTTGAGGAAGGTAAAGAGAGGGAGGTTGTTTTATGATTAGAATGTCCTACATGAGAAGTGATTGTTTGTATTCCTATATAACAAGGTACACATGGTTGGCAATGTATATGTGTATATGACATTACATACTATGTTTGTAGATGTTGTAATTTTTTGTATGCCTATCATGGAAATATATATATATATATATATATATATATATATATATATATATATATATATATATATATATATATATATATTACATACTATTGACATTGTACATGTGCCTATATGATTTTTTGAAAGGTTTCATTTAAATTATGTTAATTTATCTAATATATATTCAGTTTTAATTTAAAATATTTTCGTATAATGTTGTTTTGATCTTCTAAACTTTTATCTATTGGATCTCTTATTTAATGTTGTACATAAATAAGGATTAAAAAATTGTTTTTTTTAATTCTATAAATCTATGATCTTCCACATTTTTTAAATTAAAGTTTTTATTTTATTGTGTAGTGCAAATAACTAATGACACTCTTATCTATTTTGGATTTGTCATCACCCATTTACAACTTTTCAATTGATCATTAGCATGTAATTTGATTTCATTTAAGGCCAATACCCAATCATGTTCATACTTGTATAATGAAGATATGAAATTCTTTTTGACCTTGACTATAATCTATTTATTTTTATAAAATCCAACCTTATTGACTTGAAACAAAATATTCACTCATGAGACAATATCTTTGGCCAAAACCCTTTATCATCCCTAATACCACCTAATGAAATGTTTACTCTTCTATGTTTAATAAAGATATGAAATTTATATTCATATACCCTAATATCATGAAGAATTACATCACTTATGTACTCTTCTTCTCAACTCTATTCAAAATCCACTCTCAAATAATCTTTTTTTAAACTAGTCAATAACTCATTAGGTTTGCTCTTAACTAGTCACCAATCTCTCTAATTTACTCTCCATCCTTTGAATAATTATTATTTAAGACACTTTGGATACGTATTATGAAAAATTAAGGATTTATGTAGGTTTTAAACCTTATAATAAATCAACCAACTATAGGTCTCTAAGAGATTGAACTTTCATTCACAAATTTTATCTTTTTAAGTTTATAGGTCTCTAGACCTAGAAGTTGTTCCAATAGGTAAATTTCTCAAGATAGAGTTTGTAACTCTTAACATTATATTTTTAGTATTATTTTAGAAATAATAACATTTTCTAACCCTTACCCAATTTTATATAACTCAAATCAACCAAAAATGCATCTTATCTTATGCACAACTTTCTCAAAAATGGTCTTCTATTATTGTACAAAAAAATAATCCTGTGTACCTACAATTTAAAATCTCTTTTAAACATAATGATACTTTAACTAAGTTATAATATCCATTCCCCAAAATATTAAAAATTCTTAGTATTTATTATTCAATCATTTGAGTTTTAGAGGTGTTTTACTCATGAAACCCTTACTTCGGATTTACTCAAAATTTCTATAGGTCGAGAGCTAATTATTGATATTTCATAGAGCTCATTGGGATTTTATATGATCTAACACATGTATATAGGTCTTAAAAAACCTATTCAACTATTACAATACTCAAATTGAGTTTATATAAAATTTTCCATGTGTAAATAAGCCTCTAAAAATGACTGTAATAATAAAAATATATAATTCCTAAGTGTTTCATAAATATAACTAAGATTTAAGCTTAAAATTAATATGAACGGATTATAATAATTTTATAAAAGGATAATAAAATGGAAAAAATGCAATAAGACTCAAAAATATTAATTATGTTCAATAAGAAAATATTTACACAGTCCTCCTCCATTAAGACAAACCTACAACATATTCTCTAGCCTCTTCAAAAAATATGTTTTATCTTTTTAAGATTTTTGGTTGGTCTTGTATGGTTCCTCCTCATAAGGATTGAGGATTATCACTTTGTTAGATTCTAAACCAAGATTGGTATTTACTAAACTTGCTCAGATTCTCTCTTACTCATTCAAATTAAACCTTCTAAACTAACCTAGTTTATAGGTCTTAATAATTACCTAAGAATATTGTTAACATAGATTCTACATGTATTTTTTATTCTCTTGCATCACCTTTACTATACCCCATGGCAACCCTAGTAGGAGAGATTTTCCTCCCCATACCCCCCAATTGAGAACTGGGCATTATAAGAAGATCAAGCTCCACCATCTAACATTAGAGTCATACAATACTCATAATTTGCCAAGTGTTCTTCTTAAATTAATCATAAATGTCTAAGAATAATATAATTTGGTTGAGCACCATGACACATGTTCACATTACACCATTCAACCATGGTTTTTTCATCTATCAAATCAACACCCTCTTCAAATTTCAACTCCTCTTTTTTAATAGCTCTTTTTACACATGCTCGAGCACTATCATGCTCCCCTTTTCCATGGCCAACCTCGATGAAACTCTAAATGTGTTCTATACTAGTGTTAATGTGCATCATATTCAACCAATAAAAAATCTATGCATTTTTGAATTATTATGTGTAATTGTCTGACCAAATGTAATTTTAATTTAAATTAATGTTCCTCTAACTCAATTGTTAATAAAAATTATAAAAATAACTTTGGACATACTCCGAACAATGTGATCAGTAATCACTGATATAGAAATAGTACTCCCTTAATATTTTCCATTGTTACTCTATACTATTAGGTACATACATAAATGTTATATGCATAAATATGACAACTTATGATGATTTGTAATACTATGATTGAACTTCTATTTGGGGTTTGAATGTGTAATTTTTAGCAAAGTCAACTACTAAAATAAAAGAACCAAGCTAGAATGTATCCTTGTTTATCTTGAAATTTTCAATTCAACCATCTAGCTCTATGTGTGTGCCTTGCATACTCATAAATAATTTTCTCCCTATATTTGACCAAAAATTTAAAAATAGGTATATTTTTTATAATAATCTCACACCTTTTAGATTCTTTGCCATCTTTTAATTAATAATGTTAGAGTAGGGATTTTTTTCCCCATATTTATTAATTATGGCATTTTCCCCCTTATTTGAATTTTTCCTACTTTCGTGGATAAGCTTGACTAGGTTTATTGGGAGTTACATTTTGGCCAGATGAATAGGAAGGAACTCCCTTAACCAGTTATTTCAGATATGGGAGTTACTCTTATATTATTGGCTCTCTTACCACCTATCTTCAAAAGAGTTACTCATGCAATCCTATATGTACATCTCTCTTGGTAAGCTATTATTTTATGGAAGATTTATTTTTCTCTTATTTTGTTTATGCAATATTCTCATATTTATGATTTCATTTTCTTGCATCTATTGTGTTGTGTACATGCTTAAATTATCCTTATCATAAACATGTGCATTTATTTGATCCAAAGATCTTGGCATTCACTCTGATATGGTATCAGATCCACTCTGGTATTTGATTGTCTAGTTTTTTATTATTGTTATCTTTATTTAAAATATTCATATTTGTTATTTACAAACAAAAGTTAGTTTTCAAAATCAATTTGTGGAATTTTTTTGACTTTGATGGAGTCATCTTTTTTTCAAAAACAGTTCATTGGTAGCCATTACCACATTTTTTGTGGTTTATTTTTTACTACATGTTTATTATCTTGGTGTATTTTTTCTACAAAAAATTTATGTGCCTCCATACAACTTTGAGTCTGGTCTCTTTTATTAGGTATTGACTTGTGTTTAGCCTCAGTTGGTTATGTGTGTTTGACCCTAGTTTTTCATTTCTTCTAGATGGATCATGATAATAACATTTTCACCTATTAAGATTAATCTCATTATTGACTAGTCAAAAATACCAACATATGTAGCCTCTATGCCAAAATTGATTGGCTAAACCTAACGATCTCATCGAAAATAACCTTTGGTTGTAGTAGGGGGCTACAACACACCACCCCTGAAACCCCCTAGCTAGGCCTTTAGTTATGCCCGATGCATGTGATTCACATGTGAGTTAGTAAATAAGCATCACAAAAGACTCTTACTATTTCAAAGGATCGAAATTTTTTTCTAAAACATGCTAAGTCTATTCAAGTTTTCCCTAAAAAATTTAGCATGTTAATATTTTTTAATAGATTAATTTAAAACAAGAGCAAATAGGCTAATTTTATTTTGAAGCATAAGAATATTGGTCAATTTTAGCATTATTAGTGGATTTTTTTATTGATTTTTAAAAAATAATATATTTTAGGCAATATTTAAAAAGTAAGTGTTATTTATTTTTTTACTTTCTCATATTATACTTGCTTCCTTAGACACACTAATGACTGAGTCTAACATCTTTTAAGCATGTATTTGTAACATTTATTGGGGGTTCACCATTTCATAGTTTAGGGGGGTTGTACTATGCCTTTTTGGTCTCTCTTTACATTCTACTTGCACTTTCATTTTTGTAACAACTTCAACTTGCAATACTAGTACATCTCATTTTCACACTAATGGATTCAAATTCAATCAACCCACTAACTCCCTTTAAATATCACGAATGGAAAATCAATATGAAAATAATTATAAGGATTAATGGTTTATATAGGATAATTATGGGTGATGAAACTAAACCTAGCATAGATGCAGATATAATTAAGTGGTATAATTGTAACGATGAAGCCTATGGGTTATTATGTCATTCTGTAGCACCTAGTCTCTTATTTCAATTAGAACCTACCAAATCACCTCAAGATGTATGGACCATTATGGGTAAACTATTTGGGGAACTTGATGTGATGAGAGGTCATGATATTGAGAATAAACTCAATAGCCTAAGTCTTTATAAAATTTAAATCCTTCAAGATTTCTTCACTAAGTTCAAGTCCTTAATTTTACATTTGAAATCATGTGGGATAAATAAATAATATGACCAGCTTATTCTTTCTTTACTCTCTAAACTATGTCCTAACTATTCAATCTTTGTCTCCACTTTCCATACCACAAAAAATGTTTTAGGCATTGCATGCAAAATGCCCTCTTTAGATACTTTCATTGCCAACTTAATTAGGGAACAAGACAAGTTGATTTAGATGGGTATATTTAAGTCCATAAAACCTCAAGCCCTAATTACTAGGAATGGAAAAGTAGACTTTAAACAAAGAGAAGAATAAGAAAAATAAGGATCAAGAGAAGAAAAAAGAATAAACCTCTGCTAAAACCAATATTTAAGCCTCCTATTCCAATGGAAAACTTAAGAAACAAAAGGTTAAGTATGCCTATTATAATCAAAATGGACATGATGAAAACAAGTGCATAAAGAAGCAAATAGATCACCTAACTCATCTCCTAGAGAAGAACAATATAGGTCTTCCTAAGTCCATCAAGAAGAATTCATCTACTCAAGATTATACTAAGGCAAAGTTCAAAGTGAAAGAGAAAGAAAAGGGCAAGGCTCTTGTAGAAATTGTAGATTAGAAATATTCATGCGTCATTGACTCGGGTGCTTTTCACCACATGGGCTATTCACTAGTTGAGTTTTATTCCTTATAGACTTATAGCATGTCTTCTATTAGTTTGGGTGATGCCACTTTTGTACCAGTTATAGGGAGAGGGTCTATTGAAATCAAAGGAGGAACATTCAATAATGTTTTAAGTGTCCCTTAATTTCTAAACAATCTCTTATTAATGTATAAAATCACTCAAATCAGTAAAGGCATGAGGGTTGAGATTTTAACAGATTCACTTATCATCAGGGAGTTACATAGTGATACTACAATGTTAGTGGGTAAGGCAGATCACCAAGCTAGGTTATACACCTTCTCATATTTTATACCTGATTCTTCTCTAAAATAATTGTTGACCCATTTAAATAGGGTTAAAATTTCTGGTATGAACAGTTTGTCCACCTTAACTACTACAACCTTGAACAACTTAGTTAAAATGGCATGGTCATAGACTTGTATTGAGTCTAAATATCTAAGGGACTTTATGAGGGGTTCTCTCTTGGAAATCATCTTGAAGAAAATTTTGACAAAGTCAAAGCTTGGAGGGATTCATAGGAATTAGAATTAGTACACAGTGATGTGTTTGAGCCTTTTCCCAATCTATCTTTTACAAGGGATAAGTACATTATCACTTTCATTGATGATTTTTTGAGATATACACGGGTCTACTTTCTTCATCAAAATTCTAAAGTGTTTTAATATTTTCAAGACTTAAAGGCACTTATTGAGAGATAATCTGAGAATTCCATTAAGGTTATTCAAATTGACAATGGAGGTGAATATGTTAGAAATATATTTGAGTAATTTTGTACCATAGAGGGGATTGATTTGTAGTGAAAGAAATGGCTAGTTATATGATTCACTTTAAGTCCTTGGCACCTTAGTATTGGGCCTAAGCCATTAATTATCTTTTTTATGTTCAAAATAGGGTTCCTCACAAAGTTTTGAAAGGCATAACACCCTTTGAATCTTGGCATGGAAGGAAACCTAATTTTGAGCATCTTAGGGTTTTTGGATCTCAAGCTATAACACATATACCAAAGAAGATACACAAATATATATAACCTCAATCCAAGCCTTGCATATTTATAAGTTATCCAGATGGTGTTAAGGTATACCACCTTCTAAATCCAACCACATATGAGTTATTCATTGAGAGAAGTGTTCACTTTTAGGAGAGTCCAAATATTCAACACTTGACACTTCTTCTCTTTCATTAGATTAACTTAGACTTGATTATTATTCTTCTAAATTAGATCATTCATATAAGGTTCTTGAGATATGGTAATCTTCTTCTACTAATTCTAATAGTGAGGGCAGTGATGGTGAGTCTTATACATCCACCTCTGGTCATGTTTTAAAGGATGGGGATTTAACACCTGACTCGCCCACATCTAGGCCCCTTTGGGTCAGGCAGACACTTTAGAGTGTAATCACTTGGGTAGGGGATCTACCAGATGACAAACATATTTGGGTAGATTATCATAGTGGTCCACATGTTTTCTTTTCTTCAATTTTGGATCCATATACATTCTAAGAGGATTCAAGCATACTTGAGTGGGATAGTGTTATGTAGGAAGAATATTCTTCCTTGATCAAAAATTACACTTGGTTTTTGACTTCACTTCCTAAAAGAAAGAAGATTATTCAATGTAGGTGTATATATTAGACCAAGTTTACAATATATGGTATGGTTGATAAGTATAAGGCATGATTGGTCACCAAGGGTTTTTCATAGGTAGTCAACATTGATTACTTAGAGACCTTTGCACCTATTACAAAGATGACTTCGATCCAACTCACATTAGCTATAGCCATAACACATCGTTGGGATGTGTACTAGATGGATATGAAGATTGAATTTATTTATGGATACATTGAGGAAGAAATTTACATGGAGTAGCCACATGGTTTATTTAGGATTCATCCTTAGTTTTTAGACTTAGTAAATCCATTTATGGCCTCAAACAGGCCCCTCAGGCTTGGTATGCCAAGATGGATTTTTTCTTCCTTACTTCAGGTTTCACTAGGTGTCATTTAGGTCCCAGTGTATACTTTTTATAGAAGGATGGTTATTAATAAGATTCTTGATGTTTCTATAGTCTATTAGAGTGAGTAGTGCTTATTTTTGGGTAAAATTGTGTGTTTTATTTTTGCTTGATGGATTTTATAACATGATCTATGATTCATCATTAGGAAAAAAATTCATGATTCTTTATTGATTGTAGTCCTTTATGTTGATGATATTTTGATCACCGATATTTCCACATCATCTATTGTATTAGTGAAGATAACTTTACATGACATATTTGACATGATAGACTTGGGTCTTTTGCATTCTTCCTCAACATTGAGATTTCATAGTCTGATTCCAAGTTTTCACTTGCATAACCCAAGTATGATCTTTATTTTTTGGATTGATTTCACATGGATGATTAAAATACATCTTTGACTCCTTTTCTATCAAGAGTCCAACTTGAGGCTTACTATTCTACACCTTTACTTGATGCCACTTGGTATCAATAACTTATTGGTAGCCTCATTTATCTGAATCATATCAGGCTTGATATTTCATATATGTTAGAACTTGTCTCTATATTCACATAGGAACCCCATGAGTTTCACTAAAAAATAACTAAGATAATCTTACACTACATTCAAGGATATTATAGATTTAGGATTCAATATCGATTTGTCATAGAGGTTGAGTTGGTTGGTTTTATAGATTCAAATTGGGTTGGTGATACTTAGAATCACAAGTCCATTTTAGGTTACAACTTTTATTTAGATTCTGGTCCCATTAGTTGGTCTATCAAGAAGCAAAATGTTATTGTTATAACATTCATAGAGGTATAATATAAGGGAGTTGTTAATGTAACTATTGAAGCTATTTGGATTCAGGGGATTCTATTTGACTCTGGCATTCCTTTCAAGTAGTCTACCATCATCTATTATGATAACTAGAGTAACATATAAATATGTAAGAATCAGGTTCATCACCAATAAACCAAACATATTGAGATTCACATGCATTTTATTTTGGAGTTTATTAATGGCCAGGTCATTGAATTGTTACTTTTCTAGTATTCAGAGTAGGTTGTAGATATCTTTATCAAACCATTCACTAAGAGCAGATTACTTTATCTATGACCTCTTTTTGGGGTGTGGTCTACATCAGTAACAACATCATATTCAGGGGGACCTTTTATCCTCTTCTTTTCTTCTATGTCTCTCTTTTTGGGGGGAGTTTTCCTATGGGTTTTCTCCCTTTCTCTAATTTATGAGAGATTGCTTTGTATTAGGTACCTGATCAGGCCTAGTTGTTAGGACCTATTTCTTTTTTGTACACTACCCACCAAAGTTGTGTTTATGGGTAGCGTTAGAGTAGGGGTTTTGTTTTTTTCCATATTTATTTATTATGGTTTTTTTCCCCTTATTTGGAATTTTCCTACTTTTATGGATAAGTTTTCTTAGGTGTACTTGGAGTTACATTTTGATCAGATGAATAGGAAGAACTCTCTTGATCAGTTAGTTTAGGTATGGAATTTACTCTTCTATTATTGGCTCTCTGACCACTTATCTTGGAAAGTGTTACTCATAAAGTCCTATATGTACATCTCTCTTGGTGAGCTATTTTTTTATGTAAGATTAGCTTTCCTATTATCTTGTTTATGAAATATTCTTGTATTTATGATCTAATTTTCTTGCAACTATTGTGTTATGTACATGCTTGACTTGTGCCTATCATAAACCTATGCATTCACCTAATCTAAAAATCTTAGCATCCACTCCGATAAAACCAACTAATTCATGTCTAATTTTACTTGTTATCTCCTTATGGATACATTTTTTTAATTTTGGAAATCCACCACAAATGCTACAATTTTCATCTAAACATGATTTGCTATAAAAAAATTATCCATCCGATCTTTTGCAAAAAATAGTTGGAATAAATTATTTGGCTAATTTTGGTAGAAATTCAATGCCACACTCTTGTTAAATGTTGTTAATATGTAAAGTATAATGAATCTAGAAAAAAACATCATAGTGCATTAAAAATTCAACATGTTTTCTACAACAACAAGTGGTGTGTATGTGATTTATTTTTACAAAAAAAGGTTTGGCCATCTTAAAATATATTTGACAAATATAAATTTGTGGATATTTTTCCAAAAAGTTAGATTAAAATTGTGTTTGAGTCATATCCAATACATTTTGTGAATGCGGTTCTTGATTATGATAACCATCTCTTCTTTTCACTACATCTCTTACATTGGGCAAAATTCTTCTGATGTATTTCTAAAATGAGCAAGTAACTATTTGAGAGCATCAATTATAAAATTGTCCTTTTGTATAAGTCTACTACAGAATGCCTAGAGATTTTTGGTATTAGGTTCATTAATTATTTCACATCTTTCAATTACTTTCATTAACATTTTTATATTTATATAGAGTGTTTGGCTTGTTTTTAAAAGTATTCATTTTTCCCTATTTGGCCACTTACTACACAAGTTGTAAGTAAATGTTGGGCAGCATTACAATCTTGGGTGCATGATTTTAAGCCTATAGTATGATATGCATCATGTATATTTTCAAAATTTTCATTATTTCCATTATCCCTATTAGATGTTCTTAGTCCTAATGTGTACATTATAGGTCTCATCTTAATCAATTTTATCAATGAAACAAATAATTGACATCTTTAACAATCATAATCCAAATTATGAAAGAAACTATCCTAAATTTGTTGAGCCAATCTTTTTGAATGGTGATCAAACATTTTTTTATGCACTGGTTCTAACAAATTTTCTTCTTCTTCAATTAAGTACTTGTCTTTTCTATGCATAATTCTTGGAGGTGTTATTAATGGTGGAATTTGTTAAGAGGGTGTTTCAAAATTGCTATTACTTTCATTATTTAGAGATGGGATGACATTTTATTCATTATTTATTTCTTCATTATATGTTTCCATGAAGTTTTAATGATTGTTAATTTCATCACTATTTATTTCCATTAAATTTTTTTCATTCATGGGGGCTGAAGCATCATACAAAGACTCATCATAAGCAAAATAAAAAACTTGGAACTTTGAATGTAAACTTCCAGCATTATCTAATTTAGTATTGTCAATTTTATTATTACTCATTTAATTATGGTCAATTTCATCATTATTCAATTCATTATGGTCAATTTCATCATTGTCTAATTCATTATTATCAGTTGGCTCATTATCTATGACATGTGATTCATAAAGATTAAGGTTTGTACCTTATCTACCATGAATTTTTTGCATTTGTACCTTGTGTTTCTCTCTCAAATCTTCTAATTACTCCAGTGTTTTTTCTTCAATATCTTCCTCCTCCTCAAATGTGATTTGCCACCCATCAAGGATAATTGATAACTTTTTAAAGGTGGGGTCAAAAGTACATAGGTATAGTAAGTATTGTAAAGTACGTAGAGAATGTCTGTGGGGACAAAATTCTTGATTTAGGTTAAAATAGACATTGAAAATAAATTTTTTGTCTATATTATTAATAATGTGTTCACATTATGCAATAACATGATCATGTTAAATAATGTGATCGTGTTATTCAATAACATGATTGCATTATTCTTAATACTTGATTTGAGTTAAACATAGACTTTGAGAAGAGAGTTTTATCTATATTGAGAATAACACAATTGTGTTATACTTAATATAGATTAGGTATTAGGGATTAGGGCATTAATGTATAGGGTTGAGGGATTAGGGATTAGGTCATTAGCACATTAATGCATATGGATTATAATTTATGTTGTAGGGAACTTAGGGAATAGGGATTATAGCTCAAAGTTTAGGTTTAAGTGTGTATATAAGGTCTAATCACTCTATGTCATGTGAACTCAATTATTAATACAAAGGATCTTAATTAGGGATAAATTTATTGGTAAATAGGGAAAGTTTATGGTTTATAATTTAAAGTATAGTGTTTATGGTTTATGTTTTAGTGTTTAGGGTTTAATGTACATATGCTTTAGGGTGTACATAGGGTCCACTATGTTCTTGGGCACAATTATCCCCCACATCATCATAGATTGAGCTAATTAGTCAATTGGGACAATGAGTAATGTAATTTAGGCCAAATTAAGTAATTTATTTACCTAATTATTACTCTAAATGATGTTAATTATTGTTAAACTGATTGATCAAGTTTAAAATATAGGGTACATAGGGTTTATGGTTTTGGGTTTTATGTTTAAGGCATATAATGTTTAGGGTTTAAGGTTTAGGGTACATAGGGTCAATCATAAAGATAATTAAGGATAATTTGAATCATTTGGACCTATTTGTGAATATGGAATTTATTTTTGGGTTGTCATTATACCCCATCTCATTGTGCAGATTGAGTGAATTAGTCAAATGGGGCAATCAATCATGTGATTTAGGCCAAAATGAGCCCTATGAACTTAATTCTTAGTCTAAATGATGTTAATTTAGGCTAAAATGATTGGTTCAAGGTTTACAGAGTTTATATTTATGGTTTATAGTTTAGGGATTAGAGCTTAGCGTATAGGTTTTAAGGTATATAAGGTACAATCATGAAGGTAATTGCTAAAAATTTGAGCTCTTTAAGCCTAGATCTATGACTAAAGAATGTGATTTTAGGATTAATTAGCCCCCACATCATCATAGATTGAGCCAATTAAGTCAATTACAGTAATGAGTGATGTGATTTTGACCAAGTTGATCCATGTGAACCTAATTCTTACTATAAAGGATGTTAATTGGGGCTAAATTGATTGGTTTATGGTTAAAGGGTCAATAATTTAAATGGTTTGGGGTTTAGGGATTATGGTTTAGGGTTTAAGGTAAATGGTACAATGTTTAGGATTTAAGGTGTAGGATATAGGGTCGAATCACTAAGGTAATTGAAGAAAATTTTAGCTATTTTTTCACCTATTTGTGACAATTACCATCATGTTTGCAATTTTGATAAAAGTAGGGTCAGTTGAGCCATACATGTTTTTAAATTTAGGTTAAAGTGAGGATTTTTTTGAACTAGGGTCCCAAACCCTAGGATAAGTACAAACAAAAAAGGAGCCATGATCTACTAATGACCAAATAAGAAATAGGACCAAATAGGCCTAGAGATAGTTAAAGAATAGCCCCTTAACCAACAAACAAAAACCAAAGAAACTAATCTAAATCTAAACTACCATAAACATCCTCCCAATAAGATTTCATCTTTTTAAGGTTCATATCAATTTAGAGTAATAATTTATATTGGTCCATGCCATACTGAGATCCATTACTCTGTCCCTTCTTGCCCTTGCCTTTGCCATTGATACTAGGCTATAAAAGCTCACTAAGATGAGCTTATAGGTTTTCAATGTTTTGTATACCCAAATACATATCATTTTTACTATAATTCACTAAATAACTTATGTTATTACAAAGTTTCTCATTCTCCTATTCTAATAGCTCTGCCCTAAATGATAAACTCTAAATTTTTTTGATCCTTCTCCTTAGCTGAAAAGATTTATCTCATCCTTGAGTTTTCCTGCTATAGGAAGTTAACCTTACCTTTTAGCTCTATGATCTCTCACATAAACCACTGCATAATATATTTTTATAGGTTGATATTTATTGAGCCATACATATTACATACATTATATAATTGATTTATCCATAAAATTGGGTTTAGGGGCTCAATTTTGCCCAAACCATACCCCTAATTGCACAAATTGACTAATTGGATCAATTCATGATAGAATTGAACTTAATTTTACCCTAAATCATAAATTGTTGTTTAAGGGGTTCAAATTGGCCTCAAATGCCTCCTTGATTAAATCAATCAAATCTTCAAGTGGTTGATTATATAAGACATGACATTAGGGTTAATTTCACTTCAAATCACATCATATATGATTTATAATTGGTTTATGTGGCTCATTCTGACCCTAATTAAGGATTAGGACATTAGTGCATAGGGTTTAGGGATTAGGGAATTAGGGCATGGGGATTACAATTTATGTTTTAGGGAGCTTATGGATTAGGGATTAGGGCATATGGTTTATTTTTAAGGGTGTATATAAGGTGTAATCCCTTTATGCCATATGAACCTAATTCTTACTGCAAAGGATGTTAATTGGTATAAATTAATTGGTAAATAGGGAAATTTTATGGTTTACAATTTAGGATTTAGGGTTTATGGTTTAGGTCTTAGGGTTTAATGTATATATGGTTTAGGGTGTACATAGGGTCTAATGTGTTTTTGGGCTCAATTAGCCCCCACATCATCACAAATTAGACAAAATAGTCAATTGAGACAATGAGTAATTTTATTGAGGCCAAATTAAGTAATGCATATACATAATTATTATTCTAAATGTTGTTATTAGTTTTAAACTAATTAGTTTATGGTTTAAAATATAGGGTATAAGGTTTATGGTTTAGGTATTAAGGTTTAGAGTTTAAGGTAAATAGCTTCCAATAACAAAGATAATTGAGGACAATTTAAATCACTTAGACCTATTTGTGACTATATAATGTGTTTTTGGGTTGTCATTATACCCCATGTCATCATTTAAATTGAGGGAATTAGTCAAATGGGGCAATAATTCAAGTTATTTAGGCCAAATTAAGCCATATGAACTTAATTCTTAGTCTAAATGATGTTATTTCAGGATAAAATGATCGGTTTAGGGTTTGAAGAGTTTATAAGGGTCCAATAGCAAAGACAATTGAAGATCATTTAAATAACTTGGACCTATTTGTGACTATATAATGTGTTTCTGGGCTCTCATTATACCCCATGTCATCATGTAAATTGAGGCAATTAGTCAAATGGGGCACTAATTCATGTGATTTAGGCCAAACTAAGCCCTGTGAACTTAATTCTTAGTCTAAATGATGTTAATTTGGGCTAAAAGGATTGGTTTAGGGTTTAAAGAGTTTATATATATGGTTTAGATTTAGGGATTAGGAATTTTAGGGATTGGGGCTTAGGGTATAGGTTTTAGGGTATATAAGGTATAATCATGAAGGTAATTAGGGAAAATTTGAGCTCCTTAAGCCTAGATCTATGAGTAAAAAATGTGATTTTAGACTTAATTTATCCCCACATCATCACATATTGAGCTAATTAAGCCAATTACAGTAATGAGTGATGCAATTTTGACCAAGTTGATCCCTATGAACTTAATTCTTACTATAAAGGATATTAATTAGGGCTAAATAAATTAGTTCAGGGTTAAAAGGTTAATAATTTAAATGGTTTAGGGTTTAGGGATTATGTTTTAAGGTTTAAGGTAAATAGTACAGGGTCTAGGGTTTAAGGTATAGGATATAGGATATAGGGTTGAATCACTAAGGTAATTAAAGAAAATTTGAGTTGTTTGTTTACCTATTTATGATAATTTCTTTCATGTTTGTAAGTTTGATAAAAGTAGGGTCAGTTGAGCCATATATGTTTTTCATTATTCAGGTTAAAGGAGGTATTTTTGTGAACTAGGGTCCCGAACCCTAGGATAAGTATAAACAAAAAAGAAACCATGGTCTACTAATGACCAAATAAGAAATAGGACCAAACGAGCCTCAAGAAAACTAAAGAATAACCCCAAAGCCAAC
The DNA here is from genome assembly GCA_037957365.1 of Torreya grandis. NCBI lineage: Eukaryota > Viridiplantae > Streptophyta > Pinopsida > Cupressales > Taxaceae > Torreya > Torreya grandis. The sequence goes on along the minus strand of JARHVA010000051.1, from coordinate 5,210,847 downwards.
AAAGAAAAACTAAAGAAACTAATCTAAATATAAACTACCAAAAACATCCTCCCAACAAGATTTCATATTTTTAATGTTCATATAAATATGGAGTAACAATATATCTTGGTCCATGCCATACTGAGATCCACAACTCTTCCCCTTCTTTCCCTTTCCTTTACCACTGACACTGGGCTCAAAAATCTCACTAAGGTGAGCTTGCAGGTTTTCAATGTTTTGTATGCCCTCATACATAGCATTTTTGCTACAATTCACTAAAAAATTATGTTATTACAAATTTTCTCATTATCCTATTCTAATATCTCCACGTTGAATGATAAACTCTAAAAAAAGTTATCCTCACTGGATGAAAATATTTGACTCATCCTTGAGTTTGTTTTATTGTAGGGAGTTAACCTTACCTTTTAATTTTATGATCTCTCACATAAACCACCACATAATAGATTTTTGGAAGTCAATCTCTATTGAACCATACATGTTGCATGAATTATACAATGGATTAAGCCATAAAATTAGTTTAGGGGCTCAATTTTGCCCAAATTATGCCCCTAATTGCATAAATTGACTAATTAGATAAATTTATGAAAGAATCAAACTTAATTTTACCCAAAATCATATCTTGCTCTTAAAGGGATTAAAATTAACCTCAAATGCCTCTTCAATTAAATCAATCAACTCTTAAAATGGTTTATTATATACGACATGACATTAGGGTTAATTTAACTCCAAATCACATTATATATGATTTAGAATTGGTTCATGTGGCTCATTTTGACCCTAATTAGGGATTAGGCCTTTAGGTCACAAGCCTTACAATTTATGTTTTAGATAACTTATAGATTATAGATTAGGGCATAGGGTTTAGTTTTAAGGGTGTATATAAATTTTAATTGCTTTATGCCATGTGAACCTAATTCTTACTACAAAGGATGTTAATTGGGGCTAAATCAATCAGGGAAAGTTTATGGTTTACAATTTAGGGTATAGTGTTTAGGGTTTATGGTTTAGGGTGCACATAAGGTCCAATGTGTTTTTGGGATCAATTAGCCCCCACATCATCATAGATTGAGCCAATTAGTTAATTGAGATAATGAGTAATGTGATCCAAACTAAATTAAGTAATGCATATACATAATTATTACTCTAAATTCTAGTAATAAGTGTTAAACCAATTGGTTTATGGTTTAAAATATATTTTATAGGGTTTATGGTTTAGGGGTTGAGGTTTAAGACCTATAATGTTTAGGGTTTAGGGTACACAGGGTCCAATAGTAAAGATAATTAAGGATAATTTAAATAACTTGGACCTATTTGTGACTATAGAATGTGTTTTTAGGATAAAATTATAACCAATGTCATCATGCATATTGAGTGAATTAGTCAAATGGGGCAATAATTCATGTTATTTAGGCCAAAATAATCCCTATGAACTTAATTATTAGTCTAAATGATGTTAATTAGGGCTAAAATGATTGGTTCAGGGTTGTAAAGAGTTTATATTTCTATTTTAGAGTTTAGGATTAATAATTTTAGGGATTAGGGCTTATGTTATAGGTTTTAGGGTATATATTCACAATCATGAAGGTAATTGGGGAGACTTTGAGCTCTTTGAACCTATATATGTGAGTAAATAATATGATTTTAGGCTCAATTAGCCCCCACATCATCATAATTTAAGCCAATTAACTTAATTACATTAATGAGTGATGAAATTTTGACCAAGTTAATCCCTATGAACCTAATTATTACTATATAAATGATGTTAATTGGGGTTAAATTTATTGGTTTAGGGTCTAGAATTTAAAGGGTTTGGTGTTTAAGGCTTATGGATTAGGGTTTAAGGTAAATGGTAAAGGGTTGAGAGTTTAAGGTAAATGGTATAGGGTTTAGGGTTTTATATATCAAATATATGGTCCAATCACCAAGGTAATTGAAGAAAATTTGAGCTACTTATTCACCTATTTGTGACAATTGCCTTCATGTTTGCATTTATAATCAAAGTAGGGTCAATTAAGCCATATATTTTGCATACATTATACAATCGATTGAGCCATAATTTTGGTCTAGGGGATTAATTTTGCCCAAATCACATCCCTAATTACATAAAGTGACTAATTGGATCAATTCATGATAGAATAAAACTTAATTTTGCCCTAAATCATATCTTACAATTTAAGGGGTTCAAATTAGCATCAAATGCCTCCTCAATTAAATGAATCAAATCTCTAGTTAATTATATATGACATGACATTAGGGTTAATTTCACTCTAAATTTCATTATATATGATTTAAAATTGGTTCATGTGGCTCATTTTAACCCTAATTACCTCTATAATTAAACTAATCAACATTTTCATTCATTAACTAATGACTTAAAGTTTATTAAGCTCAAAATCACATTCTATACATGTAAAACTTGTATATAAATAAATAGTGTTTCTTTGCTTCTATCAATAAAATGAAATTGGAGTCGATCAACCCCCAAAGATCACATTTTATAGTCACATAATTAAGTTGAAGGGGCTTGAAATAGCCTAATTTATTTTAGATGTATAGTTGGATTGGTACTCCAAATGCTAAGTTTTGGCCATAGGTTTAAAAAATTCATTTTATGGCATCTCATGATAAAATCACTTATATCATAAAATGTATAATGAGTTATACCTTAAAACCAATTAATTATAAGTAGTCAAATCAACATATTAAAATGCACATAAAATTTTTGATGTCTAATGTGATACATGAAACCTTAATTCACTATCCAAGCTTAGGTACCTTTCCCATGTCACATGAAATAACACCACTATTAAGGAGCTCAATAACATATAAGAACGTATATAAAATTTGAGCTCAAGAGTAAACATGCATTATTGGGAGTTATGAATATATAATGTGATTACATTATTAATGTGGTTAATAAAATGATCATGGTATTAACATGGTTAATAAAATGATCACTTTATTAATATGATCACACTATTTGAATTTGAATTCAAAAACCAATCCTTTTGGCTCAGGAGTGGCTTGGATTCTCAAGCCAAAGGCTTAGACCTATCAATATACAACCAAGTATAAGAGTATAGATAAAAATAACAAAATTGAACTTTGATCACCAAATACACTAAGAATTTCAACATTAAAATTCAAAAACTTAATACCATTATGAGGAGCATGCTCTCCTCTTTTAAAAAATATATTTTTTATAATTTTTTGACTAATTTAAGGTTTAAAGCTATGTTGATTTATAACTATACCTTTTTTAGGCCATTACTTATTGCAAACATACATGCCTATATATGTTCATGTAATTTTTTTTTAGTTGATCCAAGTGTAAAAAAATTATATGGTCATAAACTAGGCATAACTATACACACATTCAAAAAAAATTGATTTTCATTTTATTTTGAGGTAATTATGCACACTACATGGGTGACTATCTATTTTTTCTCAGTTTTAAGGATCTATTTGCTTGAAAAATTCATAAAAAAAAGTATTCATTGAAAAATATCAACAAATATAGGTCACAAACTAGATGATCCTATCTAAATTTTCACCAAAGGATTTAAAACAATATTAAACATTGCTCAAAAAATGGTGCATCGTACAGGGATATATCTACTCTATTTACTTCAAAAAAAAGGAGTTCCTCTTCAAATTTTAGATGTTTGACCTATTAATACTTAACTATTTAAAAAAAATAGTGTTTTGGAAACTAGATTCAAAATTATACATTTCATGTTCTTATACCATCTTCAAATTTAGAGTGTAGATATCTCAAATTATCTACAGAATTTTAGATTTCAAAATTTTTAGGAAAATCATGTCCACAAGTAGGCCACTTTTTATCCCCCTAACTTTGTGCACTTACCCTTTAATTATGAATATTTTGTTACCAACTATTATAATGGTTTAGTTGATGTTTCCTATTCCTTAATTTTATAATAATGTACACTTTCATTCTTTGTATATAGAGAGATAAAGAAGAATGAATTTAGAAAGTACATAGAAACTAGATGTCTGATCTCTCAAATAATAAAATCTTGATTTTACAGTTCTACATTAGTTTTCATCTATTTCTTATGTTATTTTTTCTTTGAATACATTACACTTTCATATTTTTTTTCATTCATAAATTTGTTTCCATTCATAACCCTCTTAAATCCATTTAATTAGGTTGTCTATCATGTCTCCTCTTGGGCCTTAGACGGTGGTATCAAAGCATACACAATTAATATCATATCTGAGTGATATCGTAGTGTATATGAACTTCATATATGTTTGTAATCTCATTCATATGATTTCATGTCCCTTTTTCACAATTAATCCAGTTAGAAGAACCATATCCTAGTCATTATTTCTCATAGGCTAAGTGATAGAGTTAAGGAAATAAATTAACGATAGTACTTTAAGTTGTTCTCAAGTTAAAGATCAAGTTCATGATTTAATAATTATTCATGCAAGCCAAAATTATGTTCACATTAAATTTTGAATAACAAACCTAACAAATATATAAGTCAAAATGGTTATTCACTTCACATTCCCAAAGAGACTCTTCCTATTCCTAAATGAATGAAAAATAACTTATAGAATGAGGCAAAAGACACCTAAGATAATAATGAAAATATACATTATTGTTACATTCCCCTTTGTCAAACCAAGCATTCCTCTAAAATTTTAAATTTTTTCTCATCAATGCACTTTTGTCAAGATGTTTTCTAGTTGTTCTGTTGTAGGGAAATAATGAAATCTGATTGTCATCTTTCACATAGTGTTAATTCAAATAAAATTTAGTATTGACATTGCCATCTTTCACATAGTGTTGATTCAAATGAAATTTAGTATTAACATTTCCATCTTTCACATAGTGCCATATTTAAATTGGAAAACTATTTGACTAATTAATTATTATGTTTCATCATTCATACACTCAGTTGTAATTTCTTCTAATTTTTAGACCTATAAATTACAAAAAAATTCAGATTTGATGTGTTAAATAAATCTATTGAATTTTTATATTTTGTGAGGGTTTTGATGAGGTCTGAATTTCATTTTCATGCCTAGTTATATCTTTTCATAATTCTACAATTTTGGTTAGGGTTTCTACAAATTTCAAACTTATTTAATTTGGCCCTAAAAGGGATATTTTAGTGGTATCTGAGCTTCCTCCTTGCCAGTTTTGGGGGATTGAGTTTTTGGAAGAGTTTCCTACATGCCAAATAGTGATAAGGAGGTTAGGTATTATTAAAGATAAAAGAAAAAGGGTTTAAAACAAAAAATAAAAGGGTTTGAATAGCCAAGGCACAAAGATATGGATGATCAAGATCATGTTTAATTTAATAAATTTTCTCAAAACCAAGAGTGTATGACTAATATTATGGTTGAGTTTATTCACACCATGTGAGGCATGAGTGCAAAATATCCTCCCAATGGTGAGTAGAGTGATTTAAGAACCAATAATAACCCTCCTACATAGAGCACAACCATTGGAGCTTCAGCTAGGCCTTTCTAGCCTAACTTCATCCATAGAGAGGAAGTCATTTCTAAGGTGGATTTTCATCCTTCAGTGATGAATGATATCATTGCCAATTATGAATAATGTAGGACTCTTCTACCTAAAATCAAGGGGGAAATATCCCTCACTAATTTCATGTAGTTAAAGAGAAATAAATAGGGACCGAGGGCTGATCCTAAACCTTGGTATAATCATAGGGATCTTCAACACATATTAGGAAAGCTTACTCTATCTACATTTAATGGATCTAACAAGAGTACCAATTGAGGTTAGATCCAAAATGTAGATACATACCTTTACCCCTAACCTATAATGGAAGATGAATCCATCAATTTTTCTAATTTACATCGTAAGGGCATATCACATAAGTGGTGGTACCATGGTTTAGTCACACAAGGTCACAACCTCATCCACTCTTATGATGTGTTCAATATGAGGTTTATTATCAATTTTTGATAGTGTTGATTTGGAAGTCCATTTTAGGGAGTTATAAAAGTTGAGACAAAAAAATTGTGACTAATTTTCAGAGAGTTTCCATTATGGTACTAGATGTTTTTGAAAGGAGACTTGTGGTTTTGTTTGTGGAAGGGTTGGATGACCCCCTCAAGGGTTTGGTCAAGGATTTCAACCCTTATTCCCTCTAATAAGCCATCAAAAAGGCTTTTGATCTTGAAACAAAATCACTTAAAGGCAAATTTATGTCTTTTAGACAATAAAGGACACCTTATTTTGGATAGCCTAGGACTACACTTTCTAAGTAGCCAAGTATAACCCAATATGGACAACAAAGAAGGCATATCAAAATAGGAAATGGATAATAAAGGTAAATACCAAAGAAAAACAAAGAAGTGGATTTAATAAATGAGTTAAGGAAGAGAAATTTATGCTTCACTTATAAAGATCCTTGGACACTGGCTCATCATTGCCTTGGCAAAGGGAAATTTCATTATATTGAGGTAGTTGTAGAGTAAAACATTACTCTATGTTTCTTTCTGATTTTCAGTTGCACGCTACAAAATTTTTTTCCCGCATACTTTGGTTTGAGATGGCAAAGTTTTGAAATAGAGCACAGGCGCTAATTTTCCTTTGGTTCATTTTTGTCTAGGTGTCGAAGTCAAGCAAAAGCTGCCAAGTGTCATCGGCCGAGGCACTTTTCATAATTTCAATAAGGCTGCAAAACATGCCATGTGTCCCATAGCAACTCAGTGGAATGTGACAAGTGTCGGCATCTATGTTTCATATTGGCACCCATGTTTCATCTCCTTTTAGCAAAAGGTTTCAACAAGCTAAGTATCAAGATCAGGCAGAAAGTGCCAAGTGGCAATCGCAGAAGGTTTCAATTTGCTTTTCTAAAAGTGACAGAAGACGCCATGTATCCTAGCTGAAGAGAGTGAAAGCCACCACGTGTCGAGATCTAAATTATCTTGGTTTTTCTTCACCGATATAGAAAAAGACTGTGGTGGGTCTCAAGTTTTGTTTCTGAAGCAAGTGGAAGCTGCCAGGTGTCGTTGTTCATGTAAATCTGAAATGAGACTTGATTGTTTCTATGATATAAATAGAGTAAAGTGGAGACCATCATGTGTCACCTTGCGCAGTTTTCTAAAAAGGTATCTAAAAGAAGCAGAGACCACCACATGACCCTAGTTAAGTAAAGCAGAGATTGCCACGTGTCTTTTGTTGAAGGAAGTAGAAATCACCACCTGTCCCTATGCTCCTTTTCAAGTTGCTCGGGAAAGAAAGGTTGTGGGTCTTGTTTTCTTTTAAGTTTTTAAAGTTTCAAGGAAGTGGATTGCGACAGGTGTCAAAGGTAGAACACTCATAAGCAAAGACACAAAAGGAGTATAAATTACACAAAAAGTGACGCATGTCTTCAGTAGGTGTTGTGGAACATGCCAAGTGTCATCCTCTGGTGTCTCCTAAATTAATAAGAAGGTTTTCAAGTAATTGACTAAGTGTCCTCTTTCATTTAAGAGAAGGAAGCGTCCTGCGATCTATTTTAGCCAATGAACTATTGGAAGACAAAGCGTTTCAGAATCTAAGAAATATCTTATGTTAGACACTTCCAGTTTGATTAGATTTCAGTTGGGCCGTTAGATTGGGAACAAGCAGACAATTCGGAGTGAATCCAAGGCTATAAATAAGGGTGCAGAGATCACCAAAAAGATAATGATCAGATACCAAAGAAAACTTTTTGAGAGAATTATTATCAAGAGTTTAGACTTTCTAGAGTTGTGACTAGGAATATTATTTGCCTTTGTTCTATTTTCTTAAGTTGGAAAGTTTATGTAACTGTGCAAGTTTTTGTGCCTCTTATGTGACTGGAGAATTAATAAGAAGATTGAATCATGCGCCTTTGTTGATACTTTTTGTGTCATTGCAAAAGTAGTCTAGGCTATGTTGTTAAGAGTTTTAGACTTTTTAGAGCTGTGATTGGTAATATCATTTGCTTTTGTTCTATTTTCTTGAGTTGTAAGGTTTATGTAACTGTGCATATTTATATGCCTCTTATGTGACTGGAGAATTCAAATAAGAATATTGAACCCTGTGCCTTTGTTGATATTTTTTGTATCACTACAAAATTAGTCTATGTTGTGAGCCTCTGTTTTTATTGTTTCCATCGTTTACATTGATTATGTACTTGTTTGCTCTTTAATGTATTTGAATCTTACATATAGTCTCACTGTGTTCAGGTTTAAGGTTGAATTACATTTAGGCACATCGCCATAGTTATATTTTCTTTCTTGCATTTGTGTTTCTGTTACAATTCCTATCCCTTTTCCCAATATACACTTGATATAAAAAAGAGACCAACTTCTTAAAAATTTGGAGGTTGTTTCAAGTCACAAGTCCCACACCTTGAAACTTCCCATTGTTGGTGTTAAAAAAAAGTGCAATTTTAACCATCAACAATTTTTGGCATGCCCGGTGGGGCCAATCTTTAAGTTTCTTTCAAGATCGTATGAACTAGAGAGCTACGAGGAGTCATAGTTGTGGACCGGTAACCAAATCACAATATGCTATAAATCCAGGTATTATTTTGCCACCTTTGGTAACTAGTCCAAGAAGAAGAGTCAACTAGTTTATACCAATACCAAGAGCAAATATGGGAGCCCTTATACCCCCAAGAAACTATGCAAGTTGGAACACTGGTAGTCCATTGATTCTCCCAATACCACCAGCCACTTAGGACCCTATCCCAATGAATGCCTTGAAAGCTCTGCCCAAATTTAGTGGGCAAGAATTTAAAACCCCTGAAGAACATCTGCAGGATGTATCAGATGTCTGTGTTATACATGTTGTCACACAGCAAAATGTGGCCATAAGATTATTAGCAACTTCTTTTAAAGGGAAGGCTCTAGAATGGTATCGGTCTTTGACTCCAAATACCATATCTACATGGGATCAGCTCGGAGATATTTTCTTTGAAAGATTTGAAGAGAAGGGTGATAAGTCTTCTTTATTACAACAATTGATTACCATCCAAAGGGCACCACAAGAAGCCATGACTAACTTCAATTTTAGATTTCAAAGACCGTGGGAAAGAATCCCTACTACAACTAGACCATTACCAGGTATGGCTATAGTTTTCTATCTTAAAGCTTTAAATTTAGACATATCTATTATGATTCAGTCACTTGGAGGTCAGACTCTGCCAGAGGCTTATGACTATGCAGTCAGAGCTGAAAATAATTTGATAGATGCTGGAAAGTTGTCTCCAAGGCCTCCCATGCCCATGTTCCTAGAGATTTCCTTGCCATTACCTCAAGAAGTCCATAAATCTATAGCCCCACCTATGTCTATGTACACATATCCTCAACCACCTACTAAAGAAATTGTCCCCACTCAGTCATCTAAGCTGGATGATATCAAGAATATCTTGAGGACATTTTCTAATGAGCTGATTAATATAAAAAGACAGCAAAATACTTATACTAAACTCCAATACTAGGGCTATCAAGGAAATAGATTTTCATCTCAGCCAAACCAATACCAAGGTCCTCCAAGGCAAAATAACCATCAGCCAGCAAACCAATTAGTTGTAGTCCCTACACCCTCACAGATTATTCCTCCCAAGTCAAATAGGAAGATTATTCCAGGGTAAAATAACTATGCAGATAACACTAATGCCTGGTATTTTTCTTGTAACAATGCTCATATGCCTAGAGATTGTCCTATGGGTAATCTACAATAAAAGGTGGCAGAGCAAAGAAGAATGGATGGTTAGTTTATAAGTTCCACTGACAATCAAGCCTACCAGTCTTTTGGTATGCATAATTCAGTCTTAATGGCTCAGATGCAAGGTATGTCTTTGTAACAAGAGTAAGAAATAGCCCCAAAACATGCTTTGTTCTCATGGGTTGAAGATGAAGAATCAGTTTTCTTGAATGAAGCATCTACCTCCAAAAAACTAGTGGTGTAATCTGATTATTATACTAGATCAAAGAGAAGGATGGTGGGATAGCCTGAGGTTATAAATAGTGAAGTCATGGAGAATCCTCCATTTCAAGGACAAAGAAACACAGCTGTCAGACAAGAAGTGCCTCAGCTGGTGTAGAATCAAGGGATTCCTGCACAAATTCAAGAAAAAACAAGATATCTGTATTTTTAAAGAACTCAGACTCTGGGACCAATAAATGTGGTAGATCAATTAAAGAAGACTCTAGCACAAGTATTAATATGGGATATATTGGCTATTCCTAAACAAAAATCACTACTACAAGAAGATCTATAAGGCCAAGTAGTGCCCAAAAGTACTGTTATCAAAGGACCTGCTGAAAAAGAAAAGCCCAAAGATACAGTTCATCTGCAGACAATAGCACTAGTGAATAATGCAACAGAGGTAAGAAAATCCAAATTAGATCCCTTCTATTTAACTTTAATAGTGGGTAAGAAACTGTTGCATAATGCAATGATTGATTTTAGGCTAGTACTATAGTAATGCCCAAGCAGATAGCTGATGCTTTAGGAATTAAGTATGAACCACTCACTAAAAAAGTCATGCAGCTAGATGGAAAAGCAATGCAAACAATAGGGAGAATTAAATGACTCCAATTACAATTATATGCTTGTCCCAATATAATTGTAAATCAAGATGTAGTGGTCATAGACATACCTCCTATATTTGGCATATGCTTATCCAGAGACTTTACAGCCAAGATAGGAGGATATATGTCCCTTGATTGGTCTCACCTCATTTTAAGAACCAATTATGGTTCAAAGATGAAGATATTATCTGAGCCATTATATAAGGATCACATCACCAATGAACCAACTGCAAATTTAGAGGTAGCTTATGCTATGATGAATAAAAAAGAAAGGGTTTTTGTTAAGGAGGTAGGTGAATGGACTCGACATGATCAAGAAGAGGAAAATGATCATTTATTAGCTATGATGCAAAGTGACCCATATGGAAATTACGACTCCATTGGTATGGGAACTTATATTATACTTGATGAAGATCATAAAATCCCAAATGTTATAGAGGAAGAAAAGTCAAAAAATACCTTTTCTATTAATCCTTGGGTCTCTCAACATGAATTCCAGATTTCGAGTGAGAAGTCACAAGCGTATGCCTTAATCTCTGATGAAGAAGAAATAATTTCTAATTTTCTTCTTACTTTGCAAGATGATGTAGAGGAGCAGGGACATTTCCTTGATCATGATTTGAATGATTTGTTTGAAATCATTGGGTCAGGTTATACTATTTCTCAGGGAAGCTGTCAGCCAGTTGCAGATGAACAAAACAGCATTGAGACTCAATTACATATGCAAAATTATTGCAAACTTTCAGAATTATCCTTTCAAGAAGTTGGTAATTTTGAAGTTGTTAAAGAGGATGATCATGCAATAGAACTTGAGTTTGAGGCTGAAGGAGATAAGCCAATAAATGATATATGTGAAAAGGCTTCTGTTGATGAGCAAATAGTTGTTAATCTCTTGATAAGACATACCAATATCAAGAGCTGGCATTCGACAAGCTTCCAATAAAAATAAGAGTCTATATATGTTGGAAGTAGGTTTGACTCAGACTCACTCAAATCCAGGCCAATCAATATGGCATACAAAGAAAGCAAGTCACCAGAGCTATATCCAATTCAACCACTTGTCTGGCAATATAAGTTGGCTTGTCATGAAAGAGACTTTAGAAATTATTCTTTTGATCTAGGAGGGAGATAAAGATACTTGGTTAATGTATTATAGTTAGGTAGTTTCCCCTTTCCATTGTTTTGTTTTCCTGGTTTTTTGTTTTCCCACTTTTCTTTTAAATAAGTGTTCTTTGAACACGTAGTCGGTAGCTCAGAGATTTTTTTTCAAAATTTTAAAATTTTCTCAATACATTGAATGTCTCCCCAATCTTTAGAAATCCCCAAGGTACCTTGAACTGCCACTTGCATAACGTGTTTGCCTCGCTATCCCATAAAGATTGAATAATATTTGCTAATGGTTATCCAAGTTTAATGCCATTTTGAGACTTGATAGGTCAATAAATACCTCTTAGCAAGAGTTAAAGCTTAAAAATTCTCAAACATTCCTGCATCTGCAAAAAATATCCTTCTACTTGCATTTTTAGTGCTTAGTAAACTTACTTCAGCGAAAGTGTTTCTATTTTACAAAAGTTCATACCAGTTATCACAGAAAAGATACAGAAGATGGAGAGAGCATAGTCTTCACAACAAGGAGCTGGGATGTATGAATCCCTTGACAAGTTTCTTGCAAGCAAGTCATATGCTTCAGCTCCCACACAACCATTGAAGACCTATACAAGGACCAGAATCCCTGAGGTTGGTCAAGCAAGTGACCTAGTAAAAATAAAAGATTATGCAAATGGAGTCATGGACCCAATTTTTTAGAGAGATAGTAGCAAAACTCTTAGAGAAGGGGCACATCAAAGGTGTCTACAGAGGGCCAGAGTAGGGCAATATGAAACATTTTCCATGAGGATATGGACTTCACAACTGGCACAATTCATTGTCCCATGTAATGAAATTACTTCAAAAATTAAGTATAACAGTAGAATTATATCCAAGTATGACTGAAATATATCCAAATATATGATAATAGATAATCCACTTCAAGGGGGAAACCTCCACAAGCTTCAATAAGAGCATAATTCACAATATGATGATAAATGATTACCCACTACCTCTTATATATAGTCTAACTAGGCCATGGTTACTCCATAGGCCGACCTACTAATCTAAAGAAAGCATAGATAAATGTAATATAATGTCAAAGAGGGATAAGTAAGCCACAAGTCGGCTAATACTATCCTCATACATCTGATAGGTTAGGGGCATAGCATGCCCTTCCCCTTCAAACCAATGTTCTCCTCAACATTGAACAATTGTGGATGTTGTTGCAGAAATTCTTCACCTTCCCAAGTTGCATCTTCACTGCTTTGGTTTTTCCACTTGATCAAATATTCCTTAATCTCTCTAGTTCTCAACCTCTTAGTACGTGTTTGGAGGATCTTCTCTGGTTCCAAAATTACTTGTCCTTCTTCATCTAGTTCTTGGAGCTCTATCTAGGCGGAAACTTTCTGTCCAATGACCTTCTTCAAACAAGAAACATGAAATACTAGGTGTATGTGAGATGAATGAGGTAACTTGAGCTTGTAAGCCACATTTCCAATTTTTTGTAGAACCTGATAAGGGCCATAATAATTTGGAGCAAGTTTGTTGTCCTTTTTCTCTTACTTCAAGGACATCTGCTTGTAAGGTTACAAACGAACAAATACCCAGTCACCCATCTCAAAATTTTGCTCACTCCGGTGTTGATTTGCTTGTTGCTTCATCCTATTTTATGCCAAGGCCAAATTCTCTCTCAAACTAGCCAAAACCTCTTGTTGATGTTGAATGTGCTCTTCCACATCTTGAACCTTGGTGTGTACCTTTAATGAAGAAGTGATGGAAGGTGGATGGTAACCATATAGTGCTAGAAATGGAGACATTTTAGAAGAGGTATGGAAAGATGTGCTATACCACCATTCTGCAAGTGGTAGCCATTTAACCCAATGTTCTTGTTTATCTGATACAAAATAATAGAGATACCCCTCTAAACATTTGTTAACCACTTCATTTTGTCCATCAGATTGGTGGTGGTAAGATGAGCTATGAGCTAGTTGAGTACCCAAACAAGAAAATAATTTAGTCCAGAAATTACTAGTGAAAATAGCTTTGGTGGCAACATCATTCCAATGGAAAGCATCCTTCTTTAGCAATGCAGTGAGTGGAGTTTCTATGCTGCCATAACCTTTCACAAATCTTCTATAGTACCCTGTTAGTCCAAGAAAACCTCAAAGTTTTTTGAGAGTTTTTGGCATGGGCCATTCCATTATCACTTTGATCTTCTGAGGATCAACTTTGACCCCTTCATGGGAAAAAATGTGACCAAGGTACTCTACCTCATGTAATCCAAAAGCACATTTAGATGGCTTCACATAAATTTGGTGCTTCTCCAAAAATATCAACACCTATTTCACATGTTGCAGATGTGCTTCCCATGTTTGACTATAAATCAATATGTCATCAAAGAAAACTAGCACAAACTTCCTTAAAAAAGGCCTAAAAATAGTGTTCATCAAGCTCTGAAAAGTAGATGGTGCATTTGTAAGACCAAAGGGCATTACCAAAAACTCATAATGACCCTCATGTGTTCTAAAAATAGTTTTATGAACATCTTCATCCTTGATTCTAATTTGATGGTACCCCAAGCAAAGATCCAATTTTATGAAATAATTAGCACCATGCAACTCATCAAGTAAATCATCAATTACTGGAATAGGAAACTTATCTTTGATGGTGTACTTGTTGAGTTCCCTATAATTTGGGCACATCTTCCATGTGCCATCCTTCTTCTGCACCATGACCACTGGTGATGAATATGCACTTTGGCTATGCTTGATGATCCCTGCCTCCAGCATCTCATGGACCATCTTTTCAATTTCACTCTTTTGTGCATATGGATATCTATATGGTCTGATATTTGGTGGTTGAATACTTAGAATTAGTTGAATGGCATGATCATGTTCTCTTTTTGGTGGTAGTCCTTTTGGCATGGCCCCAAAACTAGATGAGTGGCCTTCAATAATTATTTATAGATCAGGATGTGTAGATACCTTTATGGGTTGAACTTCTATGGAGCATAATCATGCAATAATTCCCTCTGCCCCCTTTTTTAGCATCTTGGTCATCTGATGTGAACTAACCAATTGTGGAGATTTTGCATGTAATCCATGTAGTTCAATTTTATTACCTTCAAAATGAAAGTGCATGAATAGTTCTTGGAAGTTCATCTCAATGGTACCTAAGATTGTGAGCCATTGGACTCCCAAAACAATGTCTATGTTACCCATGGGAATAACAAACATAAGAGAGTCGATATTGTACCCACCCATAGTAAGCTTAATACTATGGCATTTGCCTGAACAATTAATTATGCCACCATCTACAATCATGACCTAAAATTTTGGTGCTGGGTAGATGAAACAGTTCAATTGAGTGGCCAACTTATGGTTTATAAAGTTATGTGTGCTCCCTGAATCAATCAACACTGTCACCTTCTATTTCTTGAGGAAACCCACCACCTTAAGAGTTTGTGGAGTGCTAATACTTGCAAGTGCATGATAAGAGATTGTAGGTTGGGAATCTTCAGGTACCTCCTCTATATCTTCCTCATCATCATTGGAGGCATCATCTGCTTCTTCATCTTCATTTGGTCCCTCAATGTAGAATAACTTCTTCTCAGCACATCTATGTCCTTTACTCCACTTGATATCACAACTAAAACATAATCCTTTTGCACACTTTTCTTCAATTTGCTGAGGGGTCAATCTAGTAGGTGGAGGAAATGTTGATGATGATATGCTACGATCTTTGAAGTGAGTGAATGGCTGCTTCTTGTTGGCTATGAATTTTTCCTCAGCTCTATGTGCTAGGATAATAGATTCAAAAATATTAAGTGGATTAAACATGCGTACCTCATGTTGAATGTGGTCCTTGAGTCCACCCAAAAATAGGTCATTCAAGTTTGCATCAAAAATTGTCTCCACACGTAAGGATAGGTTCTGAAAATGATGAATATAATCCTTGATAGAGCTAGTTTGTCACAATTTTGCCAGTTCGCTGAAGTAATTATCTGTCACACTATTGCCATAGTGTAATTGTAGCTGCTCTAAAAAAATTGACCAGGTGACATTGAGACTCATCTTTTTCTTTTGAGCACACAACCATCGATACCAAATGAATTGATCAGGTTCAAGATACAAGGATGCCATGGTAACCTTCTGTCCACTTGGAATCTGATGTAGGTCAAAAAAACTCTCCATTTGGTTGAGCCAATTGAGTGGATCTTTTCCATCGAATTTGCGCATATCCACTTTTGGTAATAGGTTCCTCTGTGGCCATGGAGTTGGATTTGAAGTAGACTGGTTAGGGAACCACCCTAGTGGGTTTGTGAAATAGAGTTAGCTTGATGATTTGATTGATTAATGTTCAAATCCATCTTGATATATCCCAAACTATCTTGTATGGATTGCATATTAGATTATATGTCTTGCACCTCACTCTGAATGCCTTGCACACTATAGTCAAGCTGGCTCACTTTGTGATCTATGTCAAAAAACCCTAGTACAAAGGGTCTATTACACCCCCCTTCTGACTCCATCTCATCCTGTTAGGAGTTTTTCTTGGAGTTTTATCACCCTTTCCTCAGCCTTGAGTTTGTGGACCTGCCATAAAAGGGTTTTACAATGTCGACCCTTATTTACACTTTTGACCCAACTTTGACCAATCAATTTTGGAATTATTTCGGCCTCAAATCAAAATATACAAAGAAAAAACTGTAGCCAAATGTTTTTAAGCTTTCTAAAAATATAAACAACTCAAAAAAATTCTTTGAATTGCGCACTATAGAGCAATTTTATGAAAAACCATAAAATAGTGATAACTTTTGAAAAACAATCCAAATGAGCTAAAATTTTAATGGAAGCTTAACTTTATTATTTCACACCTCCAATAAAAACTTTTTAGAGAAATTTTCAACCATTTTTTATATATCACAAAAATTAAAAATTTAGTGTTTCGCCCACAAGATTGCCCAAATCGCAGCTCTGATACCACTTGTAATGAAATTACTTCAAGAATTAAGTATAATAGCAGAATTATATCCAAGTATGACTGAAATATATCCAAATATATGATAATAGATAAGCCACTTTGAGGGGTCAACCTCCACAAGCTTCAATAAGAGCAGAATTCACAATATGATGATAAATGATTACCCACTACCTCCTATATATAGTCTAACTAGGCCATGGTTACTCCATAGGCTGACCTACTAATCTAAAAAAAGCATAGATAAATGTAATATAATGTCAAAGAGGGATAAGTAAGCCACAATTCGACTAATACTATCCTCATACATGTGATAGGTTAGGGGCGTAGCATCCTAGCTGTAAATCTATGTCTTGACTTGATCGAATTATGCACAAATTTTTTCCATGCACCCTCATGCACCATTCAACAGGGTCCATTCACAGTGAAAATCACACTACAGGATATCAGGGATATGTTAGCCTTGTATCACAATAGTATAGCTACATTTCCCACTATTTCTAAAATACAAAAAACATGGGCAAACATCAATACTCAGTCGAAGTTCTTGAGATCCAAATTACAAATGGGTGATGATGACACTATGGTGCCTATACTCCCTGCAGCAAGAGCCCAATTCGCACAAGCTAGCCAAGATGCACTGTCTATGATGGCTTTCATCTTTGGCATGAAAGATGATATGGTAGTTTAGGTAGAACAAATGGCTATCCTCTTTAGGCTAAAGACTGTTGACAAAACTCAAGAGTATCAGCTTGACTTTTCTGAACAAATTGCTTTCTCAATGGTGGAACAATTGGCCCATTTCAAATCAAAAGGAGTGTTCAGGTATTCTTCTTATTTGTTTCACCTCATGATGTATCATAACTCTGACCTCTTTGCCCAACATATGTATCTTGATATGTATGACCTAAGTTTTGATCTTCAAAGGACCATTCCTATGTCTGCATGGACACATATTTTGTCAAAGACTAGTGACCCATATGAATTCTGGGAATTATTTGTTACCCCTACTTTTTGTCACCTCAACCCTAAACCAGTCATGAATAGATTGTTTCCAATTGTTTTAAACCTTCTAGCAAGTTGCCAAATTCCATGTGATTTCTATTTTGGGGCTCACCATACAATTATAAGAGTCCATGGTTTTTGTGGGGAACCAATGTTGCTACTTAAGATTTTGACTCTTAGGTTAGCATTCTTAGAGGTCACCAGGCAAGTATCCATAGTTGACAATGAATATGGCTCTGGGAAGAGGAAAATAAAAATGTATGACCTCCCATGGATGATAACTAGCATGGTTTTAAAAACCAGAGATGTTGAAGTTGTGTTGCTCAGAAAGCTAGCATTTCTAGGTTTCCTTCTAATAAAAGACAAATGGGTTTATGACCCAAATGGTTTCATAGCTTCTTGGATAAGGACTAATAGGGTTGTAACTAGAATTACACATGAAGGCCACCCTTTTTGGGAAACCAGGAAAAATCCTAGAAAAGATGCTCCTGAATTTTATGTTGAGTTAACAGACTTTCCCCTTCCACAAAATAGACCCTAGGAAACATTTTATGTTAAATAGAGGGATTATGATCCTAAAGTTAGAATGACTTCTAGCTTAAGGACACTAAAAAATAAAGATTGGGATGCTGAGAAAATAGAAGCCTATTGGAAATATAGGCAAGAAATTTGTCAAACAACCCATTCTTTCAGGAACATAGACACAGATGAGAGATGAGAAGAACTATGGGATGAGTGCCATCTCTCCCTTGTATCTATCCCAGAGATAAGTAATTTGCTGACACCGAGTGTAGATACAGAAGCTAGAGCGGGACTAAGCCAAGAACCATAGGCCTCAGGGCAAATTGTAGCTATAGTAACTGTATCAATTTGGCCTCAATCTCTCAGCATTATGGAAAATCAAAAGAGTGTGGTGCCTTCACCACCACAAGCTTCCCCATCAGCATTGATTATAGATATTCCCAGTTCTCCACAAGCATCATTGAAAGGAAAAAAAATGCAACTAGAAGAAGAGACACCCAAGAAGTGAAAGAAGGTGAAGTATCAGTTTGATTCAGAAGAGGAGACAAACACCCCACAATGCCAAGTATAGAGTACTATAATTTCTCCTCAAGTAAGTATTATTCCTCCTCCTCAGTCTATTTCTTCTCTTATTGACATGATGATTTCATCTATCTAGATGACATCCCCTGCCACTTCTGTCGTTCCCATTTCTCACTTTGCCCCATCTATGCCACCTCAGGCTTTAACATTACCTCATTTCTCCCCCTCTATTCCCAAGAAACTACCCCCTCAGATTTCCCATAGCCAACAATTGGCTATTCAATATGGTTTACTATAGGGACATCCTTTTATAGGTGGGCACATTGCCTCTCCTTCTACCTTCCATACCCAAGCCAATGCTACTAGGAAGTCAAGGGAAGCCCGAAGAGAGAAAAATAAGATCAAAGAAAATAAAGCCTTGGATACTCCCCATCTGTGGTCACAATTTGACCCCATTTAGTAGCAATTGATGATGACTCATTTGTCACCAAATGTAATAAAGCCAACTGAGCAAATGCAGCCGAAGGACTACACGATGAATGCAGTGGCCATCGACATGTCCCTCTTCAGGCCACAAGACAAAATTGAGCTACTAACTGAATCCACTTCTATAGTTGTTGAAGACTACTTGAAGACATCAAGGAAGCTACAAAAGATGGATGCTGATTTAGCCAAGGAAAAGGCAAACTATAATAGTTTGACCATAGAGATCAATAGAAAAGACAATGAGATAGAGAATCTAAATAAACAGTTGCAAGATATTGTTTCTCTTCAGACTAATCAGGCAGTCTACGCCCAAAATGATTCCTCAAAGGTAGGGCTAACGTAGGTAAAGGATGCGGTCATGATCCTAAGGCAAGAAAAAGTAGCATTGCAAGAAAAATGTGAGGAACATCTGCTATAGGTTACCCAATTGCAATAAAAGCTGCTAAGTGAATAGAATAATACTACTGCTATACAAGCCCAATTTCAAGTAGAGCAATAGAGAGCATCACAATTGACACTGGAGCTGGCCAATAGGTCAAGGAATGTTAGAGTGTTAAGTATGGTGAAGGAGCTTTATGAATCCATGTGGAAAAGAATCTCCTCAGATATTATTCAGCTCAGGCCTTCTCTCACCTTTCTATTAAATGCACAAAAATTGTGCAAAAAGGTGGAGAATTTAGTTACAAATAATCTAGCTATAGTTTTTGGGAGAGTAATGGACTCAAAAATGTTGCTGCAAAAGCTTTATGATGCAATGGATGCAACGTTGTCAGCAGCAAGAATTAAGAATAGAATGATCGTTGCTAAGCGCATAAATGAAGTTCTTAGTTGTAATTCCATAGCCATCAATTGCAGAGAGCTTCTAGATGTCATGAAAGAAGGAATCAATGAAATGAAACAACATATTGAAGATCTATTGCAATTAGGTCTTCCTTCTCTATTTCTTGATGACAACACGGTGCTAATGGTTGATGAAATTGAACCTTTGTTGTTGGCCACATAAAATGATCAGACACTTTTCTAAAATCTAAGGGATGATTCATCAGTCCCTGAAGTAGAAGTTGTCTTGGTTCTTGTTTCCTAGCTTGAATTCAAATTGAAGGCTACAGTTCAGATTTTGTAGAATTTTTCACACAAGGATATTATTAACCTTGATTTAGATTTTAATGAATTGCAGAATAAGTAAGGGTTATCTGACGATGAGTGGTTTGCTTACCAAACAACATTACTAAAGCTGTAATTTTGAAATTTTGATCTAGCAGGAGTTGTGGTTTCTTTTTGAGTAGGCTCAAAAGTCCTTGGGGTCACCAATAAATGTAGAGTAAAAAATTACTCTACATTTCTTTTTGATTTTTAGTTGTGCACTGCAAAATGTTGTTCCCTCATACTTTGGTCTGAGACGGCAAAGTTTTGAAATAAAGCACAGGTTCTAATTTTCCTTTTGATTCATTTTTGTCTAGGTGTTGAAGTCAAGCAGAAGCTGCCAAGTGTCATCAATCGAGGCACTCTTCATAATTTTAATAAGGCTGTGGAATGTGCCACGTGTCCCATAGCAACTTAGTGGAACATGACAAGTGTTGACATCCACATTTCATATCGGCACCCACGTTTCATCTCTTTTTAGTGAAAGGTTTTAATAAGCTAAGTATTAGGATCAGACAGAAAGTGCCAAGTGGCAATCATGGAAGGTTTCAATTTACTTTTCTAAAAGTGACGAAAGATGCCACGTATCCCAGCTAAAGAGAGCGGAAGCCACCATGTGTCGAGATCTAAATTATCTTCATTTTTCTTCACCGATATAGCAAAGACTGTGGTGGGTCTCAAGTTTTGTTTTTGAAGCAAGCAAAAGCTGCCAGGTGTTGTTGTCTGTGTAAATATGAAATGAGACCTGATTGTTTCTATAATATAAATAGAGTAAAGCAAAGACCATCAAGTGTCACCTTCCATAGGTTTCTAAAAAGGTAGATAAAAGAAGCAGAGACCACCACATAACCCCAGTTAAGTAAAGTGAAGATTGCCACTTGTCTTTTGTTGAGGGAAGCAGAAATTGCTACCTATCCCTATGCTCCTTCTCAAGTTGCTCAGGAAAGAAAGCCTGTGGGTCTTATATTATTTTAAGCTATTAAATTTTCAAGGAAGCGGATTGCGACAGGTGTCAAAGGCAGAAAACTCATAAGCAAAGACACAAAAGGAGTATAAACTACATGAAAACTGCCACGTGTCTTCAGTAGGTGTTGTGAAACATGCCAAGTGTCATCCTCTGGTGTCTCTTAAAGTAATAAGAAGGTTTTCAAGGAATTGACTAAGTGTCCTCTTTTGTTTAAGAGAAGGGAGAATCCTGTGATCTGTTTTAGCCAATGAACTACTGGAAGACAAAGCATTTTAGAATCTAAGAAATATCTTCTGTTAGACACTTCCAGTTTGATAAGATTTTAGTTGGGCCGTTAGATTGGGAACAAGCAGACAATCTAGCGTGAATCTAAGGCTATAAATAAGGGTGCAGAGATCACCAGAAAGATAATGATTAGATACCAAAGAGAGTTTTTTGAGAGAATTATTGTCAAGAGTTTAAAATTTTTAGAGCTATGACTAGGAATATCATTTGCCTTTGTTCTATTTTCTTAAGTTGGAAAGTTTATGTAACTGTGCATGTTTTTGTGCCTCTTATGTGACTGGAGAATTAATAAGAAGATTGAATCCTATGCCTTTGTTGATACTTCTATGTCATTGCAAAATTAGTTTAGGCTATGTTGTCAAGAGTTTTAAACTTTCTAGAGCTGTGATTAGTAATATCATTTGCCTTTGTTCTATTTTCTTGAGTTGGAAGGTTTATGTAACTATGCATGTTTTTGTGCCTCTTATGTGACCAGAGAATTCAAATAAGAAGATTGAACCCTGTGCCTTTGTTGATATTTTCTATATCACTGCAAAAGTAGTCTATGTTATGAGCCTCTGTTTCTATTGTGTCCATCTTTTACATTGATCATGCACTTGTTTGCTCTTAAATGTATTTGAATCTTACATATAGTCTCACTTGTGTTTAGGATTAAGGTCGAATTACATTCGGGCACATCGCCATAGTTAGATTTTCTTTCTTGCATTTGTGTTTCTATTGAAATTCCTATCCCTTTTCCCAGTATACACTTGATATAAAGAAAAGACTAGCTTCTTAAAAATTTGGAGGTTGTTTCAAGTCGCAAGTCCCACATCTTGAAACTTCCCATTATTGGTGTTAGAAAAAAGTGAAATTTTAACCATCAACAGTAGTAATGGATGGATAATAAGAAGAATAATAATGGGAAGACCCTAATAAACATAAGTAATAAAGGAAAAAAGAAGGTGACCACATGGATGGAACCCTTTCCACATTGTTTACAACTCCTAGATATCACCCGTTTAGACTGAAGAGTGTTGTAAGGCAAGAAATTATTAATGTTAATTGATAGTGGGATAACCCATAACTTCATTGATGAAGGATTAGCATCTAAATGTGGGATACAAGTTGTATATTTCAAAGGATTCAATGTAACTATCATAGATGGCTATACAATTAAATGCACAAAGAAAATTCAAAATCTGAATATTATTGTTGGAAGGAATAAGATTGAGGATGATTTCTATGTGGTTAGTATTGGTGAAATTGGCCTAGTCCTTGGGTTTCAATGGCTACATTCACTAGGATAACTCACTCAAAACTACCAAACTATGGATCTCAAGTTCAAATCAATAGGTTTAGGAAAGAGTGTTGTGTGATATGGCTAATAGAGCCCCTATGGTAGTGATAGCAAAAAGGATGGAAATGGATTTTCATAGAGGGTATATTACTTGGATAATTGAGTGTTTTGTGAGTTCTCCAAATTAAAATTTCAAATAATATAAAACATCATAAGGATATCCAACCCATCCTTGATAATCATGTCAAACTTTTCATTATCATTCAACTTGGATCACCACCAAAAATGGGTTTTTAGCATATCAGTAATTTGGAACCTAAAACTAAAGTGGTAATAACCACTCCATACTGTCATCCTATGTTGAGCATTATTCTTGTTGTTGAATTTTGGCATTGATGTCAAATATTCTTAAGAAAGGTGTTCATGAGGTCATTGAAGAATGTTCTTGTTTGATAGCATCATTGAGATGTATCAAATTATTTGAGGATCATGTAAGACATATGATCAAGGTATAAGAGCATTAAGAAGTGTTTCAAGGTTAGTTGTCATGCTTCAAGAAGCCTAGTCATGACACTGGTCATTACATGAAGAGGCCTTGTGAGAAGGTATGAGTTTGGTGGCATAGTGAGATGAATGAACAAAGGCATAATAATTTGTATGAGTTTGTTATATCATGAATATGAGGCATTATATTAATCATGAGAGTCTAAGGGTGAGCCTATAATGTTAGGACCTACAGACCTAACATGCAACTAAATTAGTTCTAGACTCTTCCTAGCCTATTGAGGTGTCATGAGGTATTACCAAGGCATATGAAGATTTTATGATAGTGTTTGATCATGGTAATATGTTTTATGACATGTATATGAGGTGTTGACATCTTGGATAGTGGTTAAAAGGTAAGTTTTAAGGCCTAATATGACTTGCAAATCAAGGCCTAGAGAGTAAAGAGAGAGATGGTGAACAAATGGGGTATCAAGATCATTTTACAAGGAAATAATGTTCATGTGAGCATTATTAATTATGTGATAGGTTTTCCTAGGTGTTTTGACCAAGTTTGAGGTCAAATTTTGTAATAAAAGGCATGAAAAGTGGTTTTGAGGTTTCTCGAGTACATAGAATGAAGGGTTCTCAACTCGAGAACTTTCAAGATTTCATTAAATTGTGTAACCTCTGTATGGTAACCTGAGCTATTGATTATAAATGCATAAGGGTCCTATATAATATCTCTAGGTATTATTTTTTTAAATGAGGGGTAATCATTTATGAATAATAATTAACACCAAAAATAGTGTTAACCCTTTCTAAAACCCTAACAATGAACCGATGTGAAACATCTTGTTCTAAAGTGATAAAAATTGTTTGGAATGGCTATTTAATTGATTTTATAATGTATCCAACTCTATTATTAATTTATAGGTATGATTTGTTTTTTCAGGTGAGTGAGTGGACCCTACAAGAAAGGCCTTATTTTTTAGAAATTTGATGTAGCCGTCAGAGTTGACCAAGTAAAAGTTATAAAATGGATGAATGTTTAAGCTTGATACTTGTATTTGATTTACATTTTGGTTTATGATCATATTATCTCCTTTAATGGTGCTAAATTGGTCTTATAATTTGACCAGTTGCTAATAGGGGTAATGATGAACAGTCAAAAACCTAAGCATCAGTGAGAAGGTGATTAGGGATGTGTTATCATGGATTAAGGATGAATCCAAGTGAATGGAGAAATTATTAATGACCTATAATACATGTTTATGTTGGATATATATTTTTTTATATCAGTGAATAAGATGAAAATGTTGCTCATAATTGACCTATTTAGTTTAGATGAGACAAGAAGATACAAGACTATGAGATTGGTCTGCAAGACCAATATTACCATTTGACCATATTATATATCTATATGATAATGTTATAATGACCTCATAGTATCATATACATGCATTTTAAGTCTCTAAAAGTGGTTTTATAGGTATTTTAGGTCATTGTTTCCATGACTTTATTTTAAGGCTAGTTGGCAGTTCTAAGTGGGCTACTTGCAGAGAAGGGTTTGAGTCCTTTTGCCCTATGTAATTAAGTATAATAAACTTGGTGAATTTTTAAAATTATGTGATTTCTTATTTATATTATTTATTTCCATGTTATTTTGACAAAATTGTGTTTTTGCTTTAGTTGTTCAAGATAGACTTTCTGAGTTTGCATAAGCCTAATTGTGAACAGTGTTAATGGCATGTTTCTAGTTGTGGTTGGAGCTAAAAGGTGTCATGGAAATAATATGAGATTGGTATGGATATATTTTAGTTAAATATTATTTTTTATTATAGTTTGAGTAGTTTTGAATTTTTATATGGAGTCAAAAAGGTAACATGTGCTAATGAATGCCTAATTGAATTAGGTCTCCTTAAGGCCTAAAAGAGGTTTTTCATCCTATATGATATGAACAACCTATTTTAATGTTTGATTCATGTTTTTTACATTCCATAAGTCCCATTTAATGGTAAATATAAATTTTAAAGTGTCTATGGCTGACCAAGGAGTGTATGAGCAAGAACCTAGTATAAGAACAAGGCCTAATAAGCCTAATTATCCAGTTAGAATTTGAGAGAGTTGAAGGGAATGAGATAGAACATAGGAGAGATGAAGGAGGTCATGTAGGCCATTATGAGGGTAAAAATAAACCATCATGAATATTTTATATGGGTATTATAGATTATTATCAAGGTCATATGGCCTAATCAAGTCAAGAAGAGGGTTAATTGAGCGAAGAATGATAGAGACCAATTTGAGAAAGATAGGAGTGTGTAAAGAGATGAAGATGGAGATCATCATATTTTTTATGATAAACATAGTTTTTTGAATGTGATCAAGGGTTTGAGGTGGTTGTGTTGGTGCTGAGTCATCTAGAGGGTTGGTGTCTTCTTGCAATTGGGTGCTTGCTAAACTCTAGTCAAATTGGTGTGTGGCTAGTTGGGGTTGGTGCTCCAAGTGAAGTTGGTGCTCCAAGTGAATTTGGTACTTCAATAAATATTTATATTTGTCTTATAGGACTATATTCCATTTTCATCATCAATGGTTTTTCTTCCCCTTTAATATTTTCCACTCAAATAAGTGTTTTATGTGTTATGCTCTTATCTCATGTTCATAACTCTTAATGTGTTGCTAGTTCACTATATTATTTTGATAGTTCATGAATGATAAATTAAAGTTGTAAGAGTTTTGAGGACTAATACACCCCCCTCTCATTCATTATGCTTCTAAAATTTTATATTAGAACCTAGTCCTTTGAGGTAAGTCTAATATCTTGAAGGTGATCCCAAGAAGTACACAAATGTCTTATGATCAATAGGAATAAGATATCATGTATGATGAAGTATGATATGATAGTGAAGAAGGAGAAGCTAAATTATACCATTAAGTTAAGATCATTAGTACCCTTGATGATTTAAAACATCAAAATAAGACTATCAAAGATCATAGGAGTTAGTTAGAAGAGGTCAACATAAGTTGAAGGTTGAGCATGAACAACTCAAATAAATTAAGTTTGAGAGAGAGAATGAGAAGTCAGAACAAGTCAAGATTACTAACATGAAAAGACAAATCAGGTAAGCCAAAGATATAAAGTATAAGTTATCATATAACTATGGTAAGTACAAAAATATTATTTCCTACATCTGTCATAATATAGGACACATTACAAGCTTCTACTCTAATAGAGTTAGAAGGTCCATAAGATTCAACAAGACATATGAAGATCCTATAATGCATAATAAGGATCAAACATTGGTATATAATCCAAATCAAGCTAGGACAAATCAGATTGAGCTCAAGAAGCAAGATGGACTATTTTCAAAAGAGGAATACAAGACCAAAGAGGACTTTATAGTAGCTCAGACTGCCTTTCATATTCAATATGAGGGCATGAAATGGTATATTAATAGTGGTTTCTCAAGCCACATGATAGGATACATAAATAATTTCATCTCATTAAAGAAGAATGATATACAAATAGTGAGATTTTGAGACAACACAACTACCAATATAGTTGTCAAGGGTGTTTTGAGTTTTGATGATGGAAAGACCAAGACACAAAATGTGTTGTATGTAGAAGGTTTGAAACATAACCTGCTTAGTGTAAGTCAAATGTGCAATCAAGTACACACACTAACCTTTCATAATATAGGGTGTGGGATAAGGAGATCCAAATTAGGAAGGCTAATTACCAGTGCTAAGAGGACTGAGAATAACCTATATGTATTGAATGAGATCAAGAAGGAGATATGTTTCATGAGAAATATAGATGAAAGTTGGTTATGGCATAGAAGTTTAGGTCACTTGAACTTTGACAACATAGTCAAGATTATCACTAAAAAGTCTTTAAAGAACATGTTTAAGATCATTAAACCTGCACACATACTTTGTAAGGCATATCAACATGGTAAGCAAACTAGAAAAAGGTTCAAGTATAAGGAGTACTCTACTACAAGACCCTTGGATTTAATACACACTGATCTCTATCAGCCTATAAGAATTCACAACATTCAAGGAGATAGATACTTCATGTTACTCATTAATGATTACACAAGAATGACTTGTATTGCATTCATGAAAGAGAAATCATAATCTCTTGATAAGTTGAAGGCATTCAAGGATCTTTTTGAAAATGAGAAGAATAGGAAGATCAAGTGCCTAAGATATGATAGTAGATGAGAGTTTTAGTCCAATGAGTTTGATGACTTTTTCAAGGTTCATAGAATAAAGAGAAAAATCTTAGCATCTAGGACACCTCAGTAGAATGGGGTAGTGGAAAGGAAGAATAGGATAATTCAAGAGATGAATAGAACTATACTAAATGAATTTATATTATCTAATGGTTATTGGAAGGAGGTAGTAAGCACTGCTATATACATTTTTAATAGAGGATAGATAAGGACTAATGGCAACAAGACTTCTTATGGATTATGGAAGGGTAAACCTACCAATGTCGAACACTTTAGTGTGTTTGGGAGCAAATGTTTCATCAAAAAAGATGATAAAAACTTGGGAAATTTTGATTCCATATCTGATAAAGGCATATTCTTAGGATACTCATCAATGATATCAAATTATAGATGTTAAAACAAGAGACTACAAAAGATAGTAGAAAACACAAATGTGAAGTTTGAGAGACAAGGAAATTTCACTCATAGATAAAGAACATTTTAGAGAATCTAGACTTCAAGAATGAAGAGGAGACTATAGAGGTTGACGGGGAAGAAGAAGTTAAAGAGAGATAGGATTAAAAAGGATCCTCAAGGCATATTCAAAGAGATCATCTTGAAAATCAAATCATTGGCAACAAGAATGCATGTATACAAATAAGGAGAAGACTTGTAAGTAATATAAATAAAGATAATGTTGCTTTATTATCAAATATAAAACCTAATAGTCTTATAAAATCAAGAAAGGACAAATTTTAGATAGCTGTTATGAATGAGGAGTTATACCAAATAGATAAGAAGGAGACTTGAGAACAAGTTCCTAGGCCTAAAGACAAGAATGTCATTGGCACAAAATAGGTGTTTATAAACAAGTTGAAGGAAGATGGAGAAGTCACAAGGAGCAAGGATAGATTAGTATGTAAGGGATATGCACAAGTTGAAGGGGTAGACTTTGAGAAGACCTTTACACTAATAGAAATATTGGAGGTGATAAAATTATTTCTATATTATGTAGGATTCATAAGGAATCAAGGTATATTAGATGGATGTCAATTTTGCCTTTTTGAATGGATATTTAGAAGAAGAATTTTACATTAAGCAACCTAAAGGGTTCTCACTATAAGATGATAAAGACTATTTTTGAAAATTCAAAAAGGCTCTTTATGGTCTAAATCAAGTTCCTAGATCTTGGTATGCTAGGTTGGACAAGTATGTGTTGGATCAAGGATTCAAAAAAGGAGTTACAGATAATAATCTATACATCAAGATAAAGATGACCATCAACTGATAGTATTTATCTATATGTATGACATCATATTTGGTGGAAACAATGAGAACATGATAGAGGCCTTTATAGAGGTTATGGAGAAAGAGTTTGAGATTTCCATGCTAAAATAACTATCATTATTTATTGGGTTAAAAATCACTCAATCTAAAAAATATATATTCATCTCATAATCCAAGTACATAAGAGAGATGTTGAATAAGTTTGAGATGGAGGATTGTAAGATAGTTAATACACCCATGACAAAATGATGTAAGTTGATCAAGGAAGATGAGTCTTCAAAGGTCAATCAGACATAATATAGGTTAATGATTGGAAGTTTATTATACACACTACCTCTAGCCCTGATATCATGCAAGTAATAGGTCTTGTGGGAAGGTTTCAAGAAGATCCAAAGGAGAATCATATGCAATAAGTCAAAAGGATACTCAGGTATCTAAATGGGACTATTGAGTATGGACTATGGTATTTAATAATTAAGGAGTTCAATTTGACAACCTACACATATGCAGAATGGGTAGGAAGTATAGATGATAGGAAAAGTACTAGTGGAGGAACCTTCTTCTTAGGTGGGTGCCTAGTTTCATGGATAAGAAAAAAGTAACCATCGGTATATTTTTCCACTTGTGAGGATGATTACATTAAATTATATTAATGTTTCACTTAGGTCCTATGGATGAGATAGACCCTAAAAGACTACAAGGTGGAGTATGATGGTCTTAACCCTATTTATTGTGCTAATACAAGTGTTATAAGCATATCAAAGAACCCTTTATGCACTCAAGGACCAAACACATTCCCATTAGGTATCATTTTCTAAGAGAGTAGGTAAGTAAACAAAGTGTAAAAATTGAATATGTTTCTACACGGGGTCAGATTATAGACATCTTGACCAAACCACTTCCAAAGGTAGCTTTTAAACACCTAAGATAGGAATTGGGTGTAGTTCCTACCTCTAGCAATCATTGAAAATGTCAAGTACTTAGGGAGAGATAATCATGCTCATTAGTTCCAAGAAACAATTATTTGTTCCAATAAAGTATGTATGGAGATGGGGGGTATGTTTTTGTTATGTCTCATAAACTCATAAGTACTGTATGTTGATTATTTTGATTGCAAGGAGTGTGATCTCAGGAGTTACAAACATCACTTTGTTGTTTATGTCAAAAGGGGAAAAATACAAGAATAGGGATACAATAATAATGAACATATAGTATGTTTTTCCATCAATGACAAAGGGGGAGATTATTTATCATTATTTTTGTTGTTGAAGTTTGGCATTGATGTTGTCATTGATGTCAAAGATTCTTAAGATAGGCATTCATGAGGTCATTGATAATTTTATTATTTTATAGCATCATTAAGAGGTATGAAATTGTCTGAGGATCATGTACGACACATTATCAAGGTATAAGAGAGCCAAGAAGTGTTTCAAGTTTAGTTGTCATGTTTCAAGAAGCCTAGTCATGACATTGGTCATTACATGAAGAGACCTTATGAGAAGGTATGAGTTTGGTGTCCTAGTGAGATGGATGAATAGAGTCATAAGAATTTGTATGAGGTTTTTTGAGCATGAATATGAGGCATTGGATCACTCAATTGAGTCTCAAGGTGAGCCTATAGTGGTAGGACCTACAAACCTATCATGAAACTAGACTAGTTTTTGACTTTGCCTGACCTAATGAGGTGTTATAAGGTATTGTCAAAGTATATGAAGATTTTATGGTAGTGTTTAATCATGGTAAGAGATTTTATGACATGTATATGAGGTGTTGACATCTTGGACAATGGATAAAAGGTAATTTTCAAGGCTTAATATGACTTGTAAGTCAAGGCCTAGAGAGTAAAGAGAGAGATGGTGACCAAAAGGGGTATCAGGATCAGTTTCCAAGGAAAGAATGAGCATGTGAGAATTTTTATTGGTGTGATAGGTTATCCAAGGTGTGTTTATTAAGTCTGAGGTCAAATTTTTCAAGAAGAGGCATGAAAAGTAGTTTTGAGGTTTCATGAGTGCACAGAATGAAAGGTTCTCAGCCTGAAAAGGACTTTCAAGTGTTTTTTGGCATGTGTAAACTCTGAATGGGAACTTGAAATATTGAGGAGAGATTCATAAGGTTCATATAAAATATCTCCAAGAATTGTTTTTATAAATGAGGGATAATCATTTATCAATAATCATTAACACAAAAAATAATGTTAACCCTCTCTAAAACCCTAACAATGACTTGATGTGAAAGATATTATTATAAAATGTTCATAATGGTTTGTTATGGATATTTAAGTGATTTTATCATGTATTAAACTCTTTTATTCACCTTCAATTTTGATTTATTTTTCAGGTGAGTGAGTGAACCCTATAGGAAAGGCCTTATTTCTCAAAGATTTAATGTAACAGTTAGAGTTGACCAAGTCAAAGTTAAAAAATGGATGAAGGTTGAATATTGAGACTTGTATTTGATTCCCATGGTGGTTTTTTATCATATTATATACCTCAGGGGTTATAAACTGGTCCTACAAGTTGACCAGTCGCTAACAGGCCTAATGACGTAAATACTGAGAAACCCAGGTAGAAGTGAGAAGGTGATTAGGGATGTGTTATCATGGATTAGGGATGAATCCAAGTATATAGCGATATTATTAATGACCTATATTACATGTTAATTTTTTATATATGTTTTGTATATTATTTAATAAGATGAAAATGTTGCTCATAAGTTGACTTGTCTAGTTTAGATGAGACATGAAGATACAAGACTATGGAGATTGGTTTGTAAGACCAATATTACCATTTGACCATATTATCTGTCTATATGGTAATAATATAATGAAATAATATAATCATATACATGAATTTTAAGTCTCTAAAGTGGTTAAATAGGTGTTTTAGGTCATTATTCCCATGACTATGTTTTGAGGCTAGTTGGTAGTTATGAGTAGGCTACTTACAGAGAAGGCTTTGAGTCCTTTTGCCCTGTGTAATGAAGTATAATAAACTTTTTGAATTTGTTTAATTATTTAAGGTTATATTTATATTTTTTTTCATTTTTTTTGACAAAATTGTGTTTTTACTTCAGTTGTTCAAGATAGACTTTATGGGTATGCACAGGCCTAATTGTGAACATTGATAATGGCATGCTTCAAGTGGTGCTTACAGCTAAAAGGTGTCATGGACATAAGATGATATTGGTAGGGATATATTTGAGTGATGTATGATATTTTATTTATATTTGAGGAGTTTTAAATTTTTTTAAGGACTTCAAAGGGTAACATGTGCTAATGAAGGCCTAATTGAATTAGGTCTCCTTAAGGCCTAAAAGAGGTTTTTGGTCCTATATGCTATGACCAAACTATTGTAATGTTTTTTACATGACCTAAGTACCATTTTATTGTAAATATAAATTTTCAAGTGTGTATGGCCAACCAAGAGTGTATGAGCAAGAGCCTAGTATAAAATAAGGCCTAATAGGCCTAATTGTCTAGTTAGATTTTGAAAGAGTTGAAGCGAATGAGATAAAAATTTGAATAGATAAAAGAGGTATTTTATACCATTAGGAGGGTAAATAAAAACCATAATTAATATCTTATATGGGTATTATATATTATTATTAGGGTCATATGGCCTAATCGAGTCAATAAGAGGGCTAATTGAGTGAAGAAGGCTAAAGATGAGTTTGAGAAAGATAGGAGTGTGTGAAGAGATAAAGAAGGAGATAATCATCTGTTGTATGAGAATTTTTTTTTTAAATGTGATCAAGGTTTTTAGTTTGATTAGTTGGTACTAATTCATCTAGGGGGTTGGTGCTTCCTTGTGAGTGGGTGCTTACTAAAGCCTAGTCAAGTTGGTGTTTGGTTAATTGGGATTGGTGTTCCAAGTGAAGTTGTAACTTCACTAAATATTGATGTTTGTCTTATAGGATTGTAGTAAAATTTAATAATCAGTTGGTTTTATTCCCCTTAAATATTTCTCACTCAAATAAGTGTTCTATGTGTTATGATCTTATCTCATGCTCATGGCTCATAATGTGTTGTTAGTTCACTGTATTGTTTTGATAGTTCATAAATGATAAAGTAAAGTTGTAATAGTTTTGAAGACTGATTCCCCCCCATCTCAATCATTATTATTCCAACATCCTAGATTATATAAGGAATATATTGATAAATACATCAAATAACACTTAGATATGGGTCCTATATGGCCTAGTTCTAGTCCTTTTGCTTCTTTATTTATCCTAGTGAAAAAGAAAGATAGAACTATGAGGATGTGCATAAACTACTAACTTTTAAGAAAAATTATCATAAAAAATAGGTATATAATACTAAGTATTGATGAATTAATTTATGCGCTGCATGAGGTCATCTACTTTTCCAAGATTGGCTTGAAAACCAAATATCACCAAATTTGGGTAAGAGAAGAGGATGTTCAAAAGTCTGCTTTTAGATGTCATTATGGGCACCATGAATTTTTGGTTATTCCATTTAGATTAAATAATATTCCAATAACTTTCCATTCTTGCATGAATAATGTATTTATGAAACACTTAAGGAAGTTTGTGTTGATCTTCTTTGATGACAACCTAGTGTATACTAAAACATAGGAGGAACGTCTTCAACACTTGGACATAGTGTTGGGAATTTTGGGTCAGCAAACACTCTTTGTATAAGAGTCTAAATGTGAATTTGGAATTTAAAAAATTTTATATTTAATACATGTAATTATTTCCCAAGGGGTCCATCTGTATCAATAAAAAATCTAAGCAATCATGGATTGGCCTCCACCTACTACCATGATACATTTGAGAGGGTTTTTAGGTTTGTGCAGCTACAATAAAAAGTTTGTCAAGGAATTTTTTCAGCTTGTTGTTTTGTTGAAATATTTAACCAAAATGGGGACTTTTAACTATCCTAAAATATCTGAAGTTGATAAATTCAAGGACGTATGAGTTTGTGCTTGGTACTTATTATTCCAAATTTCTACTTTCCTTTTATTCTAGAATGTGACACTTCAAGGGAAGGTATAGGGGCTATTTTAGTGAAAAAGGGGAACCTTATAGCCTTTGAAATCTATAAAATCAAATAGGTGGAGCGTACGTGATTCATTTATAATAAATAAATGTTGGCCATCATGTATGCTTTGTCCAAATTTAGACAATATCTTATTTGTGGTAGGTTTTTAGTCAAAACGGATCATAATAGTATGAAATATTTTCTAAGTCATAATAATTTGAGTGATAGGCAATATAAGTGGATAATCAAACTTAAATTCTATGAATTTTATATTGATAATGTCAAAGGGAAGGATAATGTAGTTGTTGATCATTATCTACACCAAAACAATAGAAGAAGCAAAGGAACCAGAACTAGGTTGGATATGTCACATCTCCAATAATTCCTTGATTTCATTATAAATTTATTCTTTGAATTCTCTTAGATGGATATAAGGAATAATCAATATAGGCTTAGAACCTGATTCCATTTATGTGTTGAAATCCTCTATCTAGTGGTAATCCTGGAGGTATACACTGAATAATGTGTCATGCTTGTCTAAAATAGACTGAATAACAACATGGTAGGATTTATTATCTATGTATGAATTTTTAATGTTAACCCAACAATGGGATACTCAAGTAACAAGTCCTCTATAAAAATCTCTCTCCATCCTCTTAGTCATGACCACTCTACGAGGACCATTGGTCATGCCTTCAAGCACAACCTCTTTCCCATCTATTTTAAACTTTAGCTCCATAGTTTGATAATTTAGGGTGAATTCTCCAAAATAATCTAACCATTTTACCCAAAGTACCACATATTTTTCTCTTATGGATACAACATAGAAGTCATCACTTACTTTATGTCTCCCCAAAGTAGATTAAGTTGTTTAATTATCTTGGTATATGGAAGGTTGTATCCATCAGCTACAATCATATTGAAGCACTTGAAATATTTTGATTTTAAACCCATCCTGGTTACCAATCCTTCATCAATAAAATTATGGGTTTCCCCACTATCAATCAACACTGTGACCTTTTTCCCTTCAAAAACTCATTGAACTCTAAAAGAGAGCACCAAATAGTGTGGCAAGTATGCCTCCTGAAGTATTTTATTCCTCTTTTCTTTTTGGTTTTGGTTCATTTTCTTCAATTTCATATTCAAACTCTTTTAATTTTGATTCAACATCTGATATCACCACAATATAACCTGACCATTCTTAAGACATTTGTGTCAAGGCTCCCATGGATCCTTGCAAGTGAAGCATAGTCTTTTACTTCTAATCTCTTTCCCCATTTCCATCTCTTTACTCAGTTTTGGCATCTCCTTTTGTTAAAAACCTCCTTGATGGAATAGTTTATTTTGATGCCTATAAGGAATAGACTTCTAGATTATCCATATCAAACCTCTCTATTAACCTCCTATTGAACACATCATAAGGGTGGATTAGGTTGTGCCCTTATGTGACTAAAGTACCACCACTAATGTGTTGTGCCATCAAGATGTAAATTAGTAAATTTTATGGTTTCATCTTCCATCATAGGTTGGAGGGAAAGATATGTATCCAACTTTTAGATCTAAGCTCAAATGATACTCTTGGTAGACATATCAAATGCAGATAGAGTGACCTTTCCCGCTATGTGTTGAAGATCCTTCTAATTATACTAAGGGATATGATCAGTCCTAAGTCCCTCTTTATTTCTCCTTAGTCACATGAATTTAGTGAGGGATATTTACCCCTTGATATCAAGTAGAAAAAGTCATGTATTATTGATAACTGACAATGATATCATCCATCGTTGGAGGCTGAAACTCCACCTCAAGAATGACTTCTTATCTACATATGAAGTTAGGCTATAAAGGCCTAGCTAAAACTCTAATGATTGCCTTTTATGTAGGAGGAGGGTTATTGTTGGTTCTTGGAGCACTCCCCTCACCATTGGGAGGATGATTTAAACTTATGACCTATATGGTGTGATTAAACTTAGTGATTGTATCAGTCATACCCTCTTGGTTTTGAGCAAATTTCTCAAACCAAACAAGATCTTGATCATCCATATCTTTGTGACCTAGTTAATCAAACCCTTATATTTATTATTTTTGACCCTTTTTATTTTATCTTTCATAATACCTAACCTATTTATCACTTTTTAGGATGTATGTAACTCTACCAACAACTCAATCCCCCACAGCTAGCAAGGATATGAGAAAAGAAAAAATACTAAGATCAAGTACATGATTTAATAATTATTGGTGCAAGCCAAAATTGTGTTCACATTAAATTTGGAAGAAAAACCTTAGAAATATATAATCTAAAATGGTTTTTGTCTTCACATTCCCAAAGAAACTCTTCATATTCCAATAGGAATGGAAAATAAATTACTAAATGAGGCAAAAGACACCTAAGATGAAAACAAATATATATAATATTGTTACATCCCCCTTTATCAGACCCAACATTCCTCTAAACTTTTCAATTCTTTAAAATAATGTTCCAATAACTTTCCAATATTGTGTGAATAATGTATTTAGGCAACACTTAAGTAAGTTTGTGTTGGTCTTATTTTATGACATCCTAGTGTATAATAAAACATGGGAGGAACATCTTCAACACTTCAACATAGTGTTGGGAATTTTGGGGCAGCAAACATTCTTTGTATAAGAGTATAAATGTGAATTTGGAATTTCCAATATTTTATATTTAGGAAATGTGATTATTTCCTAATAATAAGCATAGAATATTATAAAATTACAATGTGAAAATATATTATGTTTTAATTATGAAGACTTTCCTTAAAAAAATATGCCCAATTCCAGGGTTCATTCACTCTTAGTATACACAACAATACTTTATTCCTCATGTGGTTTATTTAATTTTAAAATTCATAACATAGCACCAAGTATCAAATATGTTATCATATTTATAAATCACTATATTTGAAATATGGGTTAACCATGTGTTCATAACCTTTGTCATTTCATCAACAATATCACAAAAGATAGGAATTTTTTTTTGAGTTCATAAAAATCATTATGTATATCGCTTAGCATGTCCATTGTGTTTAGCTCTCTTGAAATGCCTTTTGAGAGAATTAATTTCTCATCAATAAGAGATAGCTTGATCCAAAAGGATATGGATGACTAGATATTACTGAAGATTAACACTATTGCACATATAAGATTATGATAACATCAATAGTAGTGGCAATAGGTTATACACCTACGTGCTAATTTATTAGATCCATTTGCACTTCTACATTATCACATATCTCTTATAGTGTTAGTATTGTAGCATCTAACTCATTAGTAATGATATCCAGTGATTTAACCACACTCTTTAGTTATGAAGTGATTGTTACCAACTGTTGTAATGGTTTAATTGATGCTTCATCTTCCTTCATTGTATAATAGTGTACACTTCCATTATTTTTATATAGAGAGACCAAAAAGAATGAAATTATGAAGTAAATATACACCAAATGCGTAATCTCTCAGATAATAAAATGTTATTATTATAGTTCTACATTGGTTGTCATTTATCTATTGTGTTCTTTATTCTTTGAATGCATTACACTTTCATATTTTATATCATTCATAAATTTTATTTTGTTCACAACCATCTTAAATCCATTTATGTAGGTTATCCAATGGATATCCTTTTGGGCCTTAGATATGTGATATCAAAGCATACACACCATATCATTTTTGAATGGTATTTATTATTTATGAATTTGTATCTATTTGTATGCCAACTCATATGATGTCTAATTACATGAGGTTAGGACTTGATATTTAAGACCCTTAATTAAGCCTTCATTCATGTCCTCAAATGGGAGATAAATATTTGATGCCAACTTCATAATTGTTCTATAACATGATAGGGGATATATTACAAAGATAATAAAATATTTAGAAGAATGTCATGTACATGACTAAGCAAGTATCATTGATAACTTTTCATTACTTTTCTAGCCATTTGGTGGTCAAACTCCATACAAGCTAGAATTAAATCTAGACATCCTTATTTTGAAGTCAAAATAGATTCAGATACATGAGATAACTGACTTAAACTTATTTGTTCATATTAAGTACTCTATCAATTCTCTAATAAAATAAAGATTGCATTCACTCTTCTAAAAAAATCATTATCAGTAAGAAATTATGGGAAAAATACTACACTTCACGTAAGAATCATGAATATGAAGTTAACTTAGACACATCTGTAGACATATAAAATGGTTTTGTAGAAACACTCAAAGAAACCTATTATCCTATCAAAAACTATGATGACAATACATCAAGTTCTCCTAGTTGCACCCAAGGCAAGGAGCAACATGTGAAACAATACATATATACCTTTCAAACTTTGGTGTCCAAACTCACGATTCAAGATTAAAACTAAAACCTTGTTTTAAAGTATAGGTCGAGCTCGAGACCACATATCCAATCAAATATAGATTTCTTACAAATATATTTAATTGGAGAATCCTACAACTTTAATTGTAAGTTTGAATCGAAGGCCAAGGTTAAGACCAAGAAAAAATATTCTAAATCTCAAACCAAGTAATAGTTTAAATCTTCTAAGCCAAATTCTAAACTAATAAACAAGACCAAACACCCTCCACAGAGGAAGCAACAATCATCAAATGATCAAAATAAGTAGTCTAAGGCTGGCAAGTGGTGTTTTGTTCATAAGGAGACTCTATTTACACAACTTGAAGTAATATGTGTAGATACAACATCATTATAGAAAGGTAAGCAGATCAAGGATTCTAAACCTATCACCATAGTGGGTATCATAAACACATCTACTACCCTTGCAGAAATAAAAGAAGTAAAAAGATTGTTCTATTCTCAAATATGGATCAATACTCAACCAATACACTTTGTTATTGATAATGGATGTTAGAATACCTTGATTTCCCCTAAATTAGTTCTCATATTGAAATTACAACTAATGCCTCACCCACAACCATACACTATCAAATGGTTTAGTGTGAGATTTGAGAAATGTGTTACTTAGCAATGTGATGTTTTATTTATTCAACCATATATTTATAATTGACATGTAATCTATAGGGAAAATACCAAATGTGTTATCATAGATGTTGGTAATAAGAGATATCGCATACCAAACGTAGTTCTTAAGTTATCACTCATCATCACAAAGAAATGTAAGATGCTAGTCAAATCTAATAACAAGTTTGTGATTTTGATGGCAAGGTCTAAATGTATAAAATTCTTTATGGAACCTATCCATGCTACAGTCCCTCCAATAATAGCAGTAGAAAACCTCAAATTAGAGCCACTCATTGGAAGAATTTAAAAATATTTTTTAACTACCAAGGGAAGTGCTTACACTATATGTAAAATCACACTATTGACTTTATCCCTACACTACTTATAACTAATTCCTATTTATATTGTAGATCAGTTCTAAAGAATGAATTAATCAAGTGACAAATCCACGAACTTGTGGATAAAGGACATATCAGGCCCAATTCATTACCTTTATAATAGCCCCATTATGATTATGCCAAATAAATATGACACATGGAGGTTGTGAATCAATTAAAAGGCTCTCAATAAAATCATAGTGAAGAAATGCTATCCTCTTACAAGGATTGAATATTTGAAGGACCAATCCAATGATGTAAAATATTCACCAAAATTGATCTTAAGTCTAGGTATCATCAAGTCCCTATTGAACCTATGGATACATGGAAACAACCTTCAAGGAAACATAAGGTGTGTTTGAATGGTTAGTCATCCCTTTGATTTGACCAATGCACCAACTAAATTCATACAGATAATGAATGAAATTATTAGGCCATTCACTATGTTTGTTGTAGTCTTCCTTGATGACATCCTAATTTTTAACAAAATATGGGATGAACATCTATGCTATAAAGAAAAAGTGATTAACACTTTACAAAATCAAAATTTGTATGCAAAAATGGAGACATGTTCATTTCCTATGTGGGAGATATAGTATCTTGGATACCTAGTAGATGCACAAAGAGTGTATGTGGATCAAACCAATAATTAAGTCATTTTTGAATGTACACAACCCAAAAATCTCATAGAGCTTCGAACCTTCTTGGGAATGACAAATTTTTACAAGAGATTTGTACTTGGTTTTTCTCATGTGACTTGGCCTTTGAACCAAGTTATCAAAGGTGTTGCTAAAGCAAAGTTCAACTAGGAAGACACATAATAGAAAGCATTCAAATAATTGAAATATAGACTTTGTTTTGCACCAGTACTTGTGTTAATAGATCTTAAACTTGAGATAGATACTTCTAAATTCACACTTGGAGCAGTCCCAACTCAATATAGTCATCTGATTACTGAACATAGAAAAATATTCACTACATCAATAATAGAGTACCCAACTTATGTTCATAAGATTTATGCCATTGTTCAAGCATGTAAGCACTAGAAGAATCATTTCTTGGTAAAGGAGAATTTGATCCACACAGATCACAATCCACTTCAATTTTTTTAGACTCAAAATAAGTTGTGGCAAGAATGACTTCAAAAATGGTCTTCTTATCTTCATCAGTTCCACTTAAACATCAAGCATAAGAAGGAAGGGCCAACCCTATCATAAATTGTCTGAACTATCCAATTTTTTAAGCTTGCATTTCTATACTTGATGAATGTGGCCATGAAGTTAGCACATGGTTATAAATATATTTTTCAGACATGTATGTTATAGATACCTATCAGAATTTGCTTTACGATAATTTAGTTTTAGATCTCTAATTGCATGATGGACTCTTATATCACCTTGGGCACTTGTGCATTCTACATGAGGTAGAGAGACATAAACTAATATGGGGGGATCATTTTAGCAAGGTTGTAAGAAATTTTAGATTTGAATAGACTATTTCAGTCTTATATAAGAAATTCTTCTAGCCACATGTCAGGGTTGATTTATTTAAATACATCAAGTCTTGTACCACATGTGCAATACCTAATTTGGTTAACAAGAAGTAAGGTTTATACGCACCTCTACCAGTTATAAAAATATTGTGGTAATCTATTTCCATATATTTTATCTCAATATACCCTACTATTAAACATTGTAATGATTGTGTTTATGTTGTAGTTGATACATTATTAAAGATCAAATTTATCATACCTTGTAATAAAGCAATATAATCTCTATAAATAGATCAATTGTACTTTTAACATGTCTGGATCAACTTTGAAATCCCATAAAATATCCAGTCTAATAGGGATATATTATTTTTGAGCTATTTTTGGAAAGTGATTTGGTCTATGCTAGACATAAAATTGAATAATTCCACTGCTTTCATCCATAAATTGATGGACAAACTAAGATTTTGCCTTTAATTTAGCATAGCTACAATAAAGATCTGCATAACTCTACTGTATATAACACTTTTTGACCCTACTTAGGTTTCCAACCTTTGGCACCCATTGAGATAGCATGTTTTATTCTACCATCAGTAGTAGAAACTCCTTCAGTGAAAAAGGAAGTTATCAAAGTTTTTCAATTCATTGATCATATTTAGTACATTTAACAAGTGTAAACCATTTTATAATAGGCTTATGTGAAATACAAATAATTCCATGATAAACATTAGACATCACACACCTTTTAGGTTTGTGATCGAGTTTGGATACACCTGAAGAAGGAGAGATTGACAAGACCTTACCTCAAGGATTTTTTCACTTCAATACAGACCCTATACCATCACTAAGCAAGTACAAGATAACACTTTCAAGTTTAATTTTCCATCTTATCTTGGGTTGCATCCAGTCTTCAACATAGAACTCTTGTGCCACTACATTCCAACCCTGTTTGAAATTTTAGATACTACATAGACTCTTTAGTAGACATCAATCAATACCCATTATAACATTCCAAAAAAATCATTTCAAGTCATTGATGCCTGATTAAAAGGACACATCGACAAAATATCCCTCTCTTCCAAATCATTAAAGCATGTTAAATATGTTCCTAAGGAAAATGGTTTATAGAGGTTTAGGATGACAATTTATTTCCACATCTATTATTGTAGCTTCATGTAAAGTGGATCATTGTTCTTCAAGTAGGGGTGATTGATCTAGGAGGATTTGGGTCACTAGACCTTACTAAATATTATCACTATTGCACACACAAGTTTGTGTTAAGCTTAAAAACACTAGCAGTAGTTTCCTCACCTATGTGGTAATTTTTTAGATCCAATTCCAATTTTGCATTAATGTATAGCTCGTGTAGTGTCACTACTATAGTACCAAGCTTGTCAGTAATGATATCTAGTGACATCATTACACTCTTCAGTTATGAGCCAATTGTTACCAATTGTTATAATAGTTTAGACAATGCTTCATCTTCCTTCATTGTATAATAATGTACACTTCCATTATTTGTATATAGAGAGACATAGAATAATGAATTTAGAAACTACATAAACACTAGACATCTTATCTCTTAGATATAGTACACAAATTAGCATAATAAAATATTGATATTATAGTTCTACATTGGTAATCTCTTTCTTGCTTTCTTTATTATCTGAATACATTTCACTTTCATATTTTGTCATTCATAAATGTTTTTATGTTGATAACCCTCTTAAATCCATTTAAGTAGGTTGTCCACTGGGTTTCCTCCTAAGCCCAAGGCCATAGCCTTTATATTTCTTTGCACTCCTCTCCATATTCATTATTCCTTTTTGATGTCTTCAATAACTTTGACTCACTCAATCATAATTTTCACCCAATCCTTCACTTTCTTGTCAATAAATTTTAGCCTATTCACTCATAGTTGTTCCAACCAAGTGTACATAGTTTTACTTTAACTATTGAAGTTATTGATAGAATTGATGTCTTCCTTATCAGTGCCTACAATTCAACTATGAGAGGGATGGTAACATGATGTCACTTGGGATGATATATGTAGTAAGTGTGCAAATGTGTTCCTCAAGTTTTTCTTAGGTTAATTTATACTTCTTTTTTCTTCTTGATCAATCTGGCAGTATTTAATTAATTAAAAAGTAATTCTAATTACTTTAGGGTTATGATGAAATTGGAAAAGTGAGTTTCATAAAAAGACAAAGGGGCAGTCATTATAGAAGATGATTGATTATTCACTTTTACCATTCATGATGGAATCTATAATTCTTTTAAATTCTTGCATGAGGATGAAAACCTTCCATTACAGATGGATTAGAGGATGAAACCCCTTCAATCTACTGAGTTAGCTTTATACAGGGGCTATAAGTGTGCAGATCAACAATATTATTTTTAGATTAGGGTTGGATGGAAGACACCATTCATTTTCAATTTTGGGAGGCAAAATAGAACTATAAAACACAGTTTCACAATTATTAGGGGTTGTCATAGTTGGGCATCACGTCTAAGGGTCAAATCATTGTCCTAAGGCTAGGGTGTCATACAACCAAGCTAAACTATCCCCTTTGAATGGAAATTATAGCACATTGAGGGAAATTTTTGTGGATTATGATAAATTACATCAGCCCTTGTGGCAACATAGTAGATAGAATACCCTGTGTACCACCCAAAAACCACAACATCAATTATAGTAATTTTTGTACTCTTTCTAGGGATGGGTGTCATATTTGTAGCATGTTGAATAATACCTGACTACTAGCATCACATTTGATATCCATTTCATTGTTATTAAAGGTTAGACAATGACTTTGAAGGTCTTATATTGACTTTCAAAGGGTTGTTGTACCTTAAAAAGGCCAGCTGTACTATTTTGGGTTATTTCAAGTTGGGGTTTGGTGGGAAAAATAAAAAATAAATTAGTATTTTGTCTTTATTATGCAATCTAAATTTTCTAAAATTTATAAGGGTTTCTTTTCTAAAAGTAAAATACTATATTAATTTGAATTTATTATCAATTATTCTATATGATGTTTCCAAACTAAGTAGAATTCAAAAAATAAAATAAAAAAATTAGAATTTAGGATTTTTCAAGAATTGATTTTACAAGGGATATTTCATTTTGATTCCTCATTCTCTTATTATGCAGCCATCACTAGTTGTAGTTGATTTCACATGATAGCTTGTTATGGGATATATTCTTATTATGAAGGTTGTACTTATGTTATTATTGGTATTATGAATAATGTTTTACATTGTTGGTGGATAAAACTCAAGAGAAAGCTTTATTATG
The DNA here is from genome assembly GCA_037957365.1 of Torreya grandis. NCBI lineage: Eukaryota > Viridiplantae > Streptophyta > Pinopsida > Cupressales > Taxaceae > Torreya > Torreya grandis. Next base: position 5,166,861 of record JARHVA010000051.1, on the reverse strand, counting down.
TTATTGTTATAGGGTAAGAACAAAATTATAAACATATTATTTCTTCATCTACTCATATTGGGGATATTACATTTATCGAGATGTTCTTTCTCATAGATAGTTGAAGGCCATCATTGACATTAGACCAATTTTGCCTCTTAATCTATTGTAGTGTAAACTTTGCATGATTTTCATTACTAGAGACATGAAATTATCTTGGATTATTGTTGCATGGTGGGGGTGTAGACCATGGTAAAATACCCCTCTTGTTTAATGTGTAAAGGCTTGAATATATAATCTCATTGGTTATAAAGGCACAATTAAAACTAATCCTTGGTGCTATAATTAAACCATGAAATAAGGCTTTTGAGTCAAAAGAGATCATGTAAAATAATTATAGTGCCATTATGTAATTTTCCACTATGAATAAATCTAGTCAAAAGGTTTTATAGCATGGGAGAAAATTAATAATTATGTTGGCACAAAGCATATTGGGAGGAAACATAAATTTATTGTTGGGATATTACTAAGTGGCACACTAGGGTTTGTACGAGAGCATGAGAGCTTGTGTTGGTAGTTGTCATGTGTGACATTAGATGATATTGGAACCATGGGTGCATCCATGGGAAGGGTTTGATACTTTTTTTTTAGAGGTATTATGTCCAAGCTTCCATTTTCACTAGGGCACACCCTATAACTTTTGGAAAATATTATGCAACCATCTTCCTACATGTGCTTAATTGACATGAGTTGAAATGGGGAAGGAAAATGTGAAATGGGGTATGCATGGTAGTATATAATTTTGAATTCAAGCATGTTCACTTTCTCTTCTTCAATTCTTTTCTGTACTTTGAGTCAAATGGCCAACACAATAAACCCTTTTGTTGTTCTATGATATCTATTTGGGTATACATTTTAAAACATGTAAAAGCATATATTTCAGTTAGAAATGGTTGTATTTGAGTGGTGTGATAGTTATAAATTCTAGGATATCATCTTTCTTAGTTTGTTTGAATATTTATAGAATTAGATTGTTTAATTAATATGTTTATTTTGAGAGTATATGACATGTATGTATTTAAAAAATGGAAAAACCTATAAGGGTTGCTTAAGAATCTATTGAATTTCTTTATAATCTCTTGGGAATTTAGTTTAAAGTTTGTTTTAATTAAGTTATCATTGTTGATTTAAAATCTTTGTTTGTATTGCATTTTACTATGGTAGAAATTGACTCTCTTAATGAATAAACTTTACTTCAATATAAATTAGATCGAATTATTAATAACTTATTTGGTATATTTATAAAAGGATCTTTTCTTCTATAATGTAGAATGTTTGAATTTGTGTATTCATCTATATAGTATTATAGACTTATATTGGGTATATATGTAAACTGAGTAACCTATTCGATTAAGATCTATTAAGGAGTTATTGGTTGTATATGGCTACCAAGATTTTCATAGTTGGGTAATTAAGTTACCTGTATAATTTTGATAATACTTGGTGGAACAAGTGGAATAGTTTATAGCCATGATTCTTTTGATGTAACAGATGTTTGTGATGTTGTACAAAAATCACTATGATGGATTTCTATCTTTTAGTTATTTTGAAACAAGGTTTCTAATACTTATGGACTCTGATACTTGTAATATTAGTTATCATTATTTATATATTTTGTATTGGTCGATGTAGTTTTATAATAAATTTAGTTGGGTATATGTTTTCTTTATAATTTGGTAGCCTTAGGTTGAGCCATTATTTTTACATCTCTTAATGTTGTTTTAAGGTTGTAAAAATGTCCTTTTAATCATTAATGATGCACTATAGTATGATAGGTTAAGTATGGCTAATACTAACATACTTAACCATTGAGTTGTCTTAGGCTATGTTGTTTTTACATCTCTCAATGTTGTTTCTTTCTAGGTGATTTCCATCTTCTATATTTTATATGTAGCCATATGAGATTGTAGAAGGAGTTTATACTTATTTATTTTCAAAAAACTCAACATTCGTGCTAGTGTAGATTTTATGCACTTGACACCAGTTTGGGAGGGCTATCTTATAAATGTTGATCTCAGGCAATGTATCGGGTGAAGGCTTTGACTGATTGTGGGAATGGTTATAGTTTCTATTATGTCTTTGGTAACTAAAGTTAATTTTTAAAATCTCTACACTAGAGCTATCAATTTGTCTTTGAAAACTAAGGAAGTCATTACTTATTCTTTGTATCATTCATTGGATGACATCCAAATATTTTTTGGTAGACTCCTCATGCATGCTTTGAACATTATTAGCAATTTATAATGTTTTTTACTATGAATACACTTTTAGATTTACCAACCAAAATTATCTCACTACAAACTACATGGCCCAACAAAACATTGAGTGGTGTGAAAAACAAGCATTTTTTCAAATTTAATGCAATTTGTAGAGATTTGTAGCCTTCTAACATTAGTCATAGTTTGGATAGGTGATATTTGAATAAATAAAATATAACCCACACATATAAATAAATTTCTAGGAAATCATGAATAAAATACTTGAAAGGAATCAACATATGCCTAGAAAATATAGTTGGAGCATTTTTTAGACCAAATGACATTACTTTATATGCAAAATATCCCCATTTAGTTATAAATGTTGTCTTGACCTGATCCTTTTCTACAATGGGAATTTGATGATAGCCATTAAATCCATCCATAAAGGAATATACTTCACGTCCTACATATGATTCCATAACCTCATTAGTGAAAGGTATTAGAAAGGGGTCATTGATGCAAACATCATTCAATGCATGGTAATCTTCACATGCCCTGATCTCACCTAAATTTTTAGATTGTACAACCATAGGACAAACACAATACACCTTTTCAACCAGATAAATGATACTTTCTTCTTGCATGTGATCTAGCTTAGCCTTTACCATTAACTTCATGTTGGTATTCATTCTATATGGGTGCTTCTTGATAGCTCATGAACACTCTTTGAGTTCAATGTGCATCTCTTCCAATGATGGATCTACACCTTTCAACTCTACAAATTTAGTGGTAAATCTTACAGACAAAAAATATTTTATTTGTTCAACGTGAAAAGATATTAAAAAAGTATTTATACATAACTATATGCGAAAACTATTCCATATATAATAGGGAAGGCGTTATCTTATGATCCCTATGAAATAGGGTTACAAATAATAATCTTCCCAAATATGATGTGGGAATTTAAATATACTTGAAATTAACAATATAAATGTTTAGAATAACAAATTAGATATTTGACCTACTATAATGAATAATAATAAATTACTCATTTACACTATGCAGTTAAAAAGTATCCTACTTATGATAAAGAGTTATATGCTTTGGTGCAGAGTGTAAAAAAGTGGAAAAAATATTTGATGGGCAAAGAGACAATCATCCATATGGATCATCAGCCTTTGCAATACCTTCAATCACAATATAAGCTAAAATAATCATGACACTTTTAATGGATGGGATTTTTGCAACAAATCCATCTTGTTATAAGGTACAAAAAGAGAACACATAATAAGGTTGTTGATATGCTTTCTAGACCTCCTATTGTAGTATCTACTATTTTGCATTATATTCCTTTTGTTAATGAAATTTATATGGAACAATATGCTAGAGATGTTGATTTTAAGGATGTCTATGAAGATTTTATTTTTGGTAAATCAGTAGAAGTATTTGACTATCATGTGCATAACAAAATGTTATATCATCTTGGAAAAATATGTATTCCACAAGATGAAAGAGTTCACATGACTAGATAAGCACATGCTTAGATAAGCACATGCTTCTCTTGTTTCAGGTCATTTTGACATTGGTAAAATAGTTGCATAGTTACAAAGATATTGCTATTGGCCCCGTATGATAGAAAATGTATCTAAATATATTAAAGGTTGCATTCTTTATTCCATAAGTAAACCTAGCAACCAAAAGTTAGGATTGTGTACACCTCTTCCTGTTCCTAACCATCATTGAGAAAATATTTCTATGGATTTTGTAGGATGTTTACCTATGTCATGAAGAAAACATGATTATATGTATGTGGTTGTCGATAGGTTTAGCAAAATGTGTATTTTGGTTCCTTGAACTAAATAGGTTACATGTGAGGATATTGCACATTTATTCTTCAAAAATGTTTGGATCCATTTTGGGTTACCCACTTCTATTATATCTGATCATGATGCTCAATTTGTTGGTGTGTTTTGGTCAGCTTTGTGAGACATGATGGATACTAAGCTAAAAAAATCATAACCTTTCATCCAAAAACCAATAGATAAATAGAAGTGGTCAATCGAATAGTGGTACATTTACTCAAGGGGTATTGTGGTAAATATCTTAAATTAGGGGATGAACATTTATATTATGTGCACTATGCTTTATATTATTCTACTTTAAAGTCTCCTTTTGAGACTTGTTTTGGTTATTTTCCTATCTCTCCTTTGGACTTTTCTTTTGAAAAAGAATCTAACTCAGTGGTGAATGGAAATAGTGATGTTGAGAAGGCTAAAAAATTCATTCAGAGAATTTAGAAAGATGGTCAAGAATAGTTGGAGAAGAACCAAACTAAATATAAGGATACACATGACAAACACATAGTTGATCATCAATTCAAAGTAGATGATCAGGTTTGGCTTCACATCAACAAAGAAAGACTGAAAGGTGAAGGTAAAAAATTAAAACCAATTAGGGATGGTCTTTTTAGGATTTTGGAAAATATTGGTATAAATGTTTTTCAATTGGATTTAGCTTTTTATATACATATTTATTTAGTGGTTAATGTGGAAAACTTTAAATTGTATGAACCTTCTATGAACATGGATCAAGATGAGGGTATTCAAATTCCTAATGCTGATGATTTTCCTCTTGAGTCTCCTGATGAGTTGCAGGAAGATGTTATTATTGACAGGAAAACTAGAACTACATGAAAGGGTATACAAAATATCTTCATGTGGGTTTGAAAGGGTTGTATCTAAGTAAGGCAAAATGGATGGAAATCAAGAAAGTGTGAGAAACATACCCTCACCTGGTTGATAATTAAATTAAACTTCTAGAGGTCCAAAAGCTCTCAGTGGGGAGGAATGATCTAGGGGATTTCCACTCAATGATTTTGATCAATAATGGCAATATTTAATTATTGTTGCGAATGTAGATGGGGCATTATCTGGCCAATAATGCCACACCTCCACTCACAACATTTATAATTAATTTTGAAAAATTGCTACCAATAAGATATATTTTAATATATTTATTATTTATTAATAAATATATGTTTATTAAGATATTTAAATTAATATTTATATATTTTAATATATTTATTTAGAATTAGTAAATATATTTTAATATATCTTATTAAGATTTTAATAAATATCTTTTATTTAAAAAAATCCATGCCATTTTATAAAGATTATCTCTAAAAGAAAGGTGATAGTCTTTATTAAAACATGCATATTTAAATCTTTATTTAAAAAAGAATCCGTACATCTCTTAATTTTAACTCCATGCATATAAATCTTTTTAAAAGATTTTATGTGGGCACATGTTTTTAATGGCACAGACTTCTAACTTTTAATGCCAAGGTTAAATGTGGGGTAATATTATTTAAAGAAGTTATGTGGCAAGTATGGCATTGAAACTTTATGCATGAAACAATTTCAACATGGTAATATTTTATTTGAAAGAAGTGTAGCATGTTTAATGGAACTCAAGTCTTTATGATTTGGAATCTTGATGCTTGTTTTATCATATGGTAATCTTGAATTAATCAAGAAATGCAAATAGTGTTCTTGATCTTGGTGTTAATATAGTTCTTGGCTTAAGGAATCCTGGCATGCAGTTGGTGTGGAATATTTTTAAAGAATTATATACAACACATTATTTCTACATTTAGGTGGGAATAATTATTATTATTACTACATTGGAACATGTGTGGTAATTTAATTCTTTAAAGGTTCTAGAAATTTTTTGATAGATATGGTATGTGAAAACATTGACGGCAAAGGGTTTATAGATGGAAAAGATTATTCAATAGATTACCTATTAATATGTGGGGAAGTTTAATTATTTATTGTTTATGATAGCATGGATCACCTTTGGCACTATTTCTACACCATTATCCACCCTCAACCATATGCCAACGATGTTAAATTCAATTTTGGAATTTTAATTTTGATCGGTTGTAGAGCAAAACCAAGTATAGGTAGCAGGAAATCCCAGAGAACCAACACCATGTTGTCGAAATGGGAAAAATATCTATTCGAGGAAATTATTAATAACCTGGAGAAATTTTTTATTGCCCCACCAATGCCAAATAGTATTGAGAAATATATAACTGTAGGTTATTTTATAGGGGCAGTAAAATGATTTTGGTAGAGAAGCAGTGGATTTTTACACAAGAAAGTGTAGACAGGGATATCTAGATATAGAGGTAGCAAAACCTATGAGAGGTTTATTTTGTTGCACAGATAGATATCTAGTATCAAAATGAATTATTTACTCAAAGAGATTTTTGTTATCAGTCTCAAAGAGTTTTAATAAGATCAAAACACTCATAGAGTGGACCCAGGGACTTAGCCATTTAGTGAACCCCATAAACAAATCCTCTGTGTTATATTTTGTTTTTAATTTCCTCTTATTATTAGAAATCCTTTCAATTTCCTTTATTAAATTATGGAAGTTTTATAAATTAATTTTTTGGAATTATTAAAAGGAAAAATTGGAAATTAAATATTCTATTTTATTTTAAATCTGATTGAAGCAAACTGTAAAGGTTTTTTATAACTTGGATTTTTGGATCATTCAATCTTTAGATTGTGGTAAGTTGAATGACTGATAAGAGATTCTTAGTTAACCCAGGTACATATAATACATTTATGATTCTACAAGTGTACCAAGAGGCAAAGCAATGTTGTTGATTCCTTGTACAATGTATGATGTATCATTACCTAAAGAAATATTATTATTGTTGTGTGTGTCCTTAAAAGTGAAAAACTAGTCTTTTCATCCTATCATGTGTTAGGTTGCACCAAAATCAACACACCAAATATCAATTTATCAGGATTATTTATGGAAATTAATAGAGTACAATAAGTTTGGATCTTCATGTTTTGAAATATTACCATGTGCTTTGTTTTCTTCTACCAAATTTGTTATTTCTATCCATGTGGTTTAATTTTACTTAATGGGGATAACTGCTGGATAGTGGGCCTTTTACCACTTGAATAACCCTTTTGTAATGTATTATACCAACAATATTTGAGTTCATATCCCTTATGACCACAAATGAGACATTATTTTTATGATTTACTTATTTGTGGATTCTACTAAGGACTCTATTTTGATGATGGATTTGAAGACTTGATGGGTTTATTACCGTTTTAAGAAATAAGAACATGTTCTTTTTATTCTTGAGTAATGAAAGACTCTTCTTATTTCAACATATTTATCAGTTTTTCAAAAACTTGGTTTTTGTTATATGACATCAAATTAGACATAAATATTTTGTATGAGGGTGGTAAAGCTCTCAAGACAATGGGTACAAGAGATTCATATGAGACTATTTCACCTAAGGATTGGAGTGATGCCCTTAATGTTACAACATGTCTAAGAAAAACCTCTACTTTTTCACCCAATCTCAATTTGAGAGAGTGAAGTTGTAGTTATAGATGTAAAATAGTACTATCTTTTTTGGCCTCATATACTATTTGTAGTTTGTCCCAATCTTCTTTAGTTTTTTTGGTTTCACGGATGTGTGGTTGCCCTTCATCTGGAACCCCACACATTATGATCAATTTTGCCTTTTGATTGAATTTGTCATATTTATGTTGATGGTTAATTTTGGATGCATGTTGGGTGTAGGAGCCATCTAAAATAAGCCAAATTTATTCAAATTCTAGTTGAGTTGTGATCTTTGTCTTCCAAGTAGAGTAGTTTTTGCCTTTGAATAACTAAGAATTTGATAAAAATAACTTTGGTAGTTGTACAACCATGATCAAGACTATGGATGATGGAATGATTCCTTATCACTCTAAGTATTTAGATATCCCTTTCTAAATACCATCAGATCGATATACTAGACCTTTCTATATACACTCCCTTCCTATATACTTGTCAATACATGGAAGAAGCTTGCCCTTTATATATTTTCATTGATACATGAAATAGGTTTTAAAATATGTGAAATAATCTAGTACATGGTATCTATATAGTAATAAAAGGGGTTCATCCAATCATTAGCACTTGATTATATAGAATTCTTCATATGCGAGCGTAACTTCTCTGTATACTTAGAAATTCCATCTTTAGGATATACGCCTTTCAATTAACAAACAAGTAATGGAGGGATGGATATGAGTACATGTTCTCTTATTACTCCCTAATTATATATAATTTTGATGCTCAGATGTCATTGTTTTAGCTATATTAGGCTTTTTACGTAGTAATCCAAACACAATGGCTTTACCTGTAAACGCGAGTTGAAGGCATAACTTTTATCGAATGTTATGTTTGAGTTTAACACATGATTTTATGAAATACAATAATAAAAATAAAATGTAAGTGAAATATATGATAAAATAAAAATTAAATTTCATTCTTTTGAGTTTTTTTTAGATTTTCTATCTAAATTTACCTAATTATGACTAAATTTAGAAGAATTGCCAAAGATGGCAGAAAAGAAAATTCTACTAAAATTTATTTTGGGGGAGTTGAACCTCACACCTCTTCTTTGATAAAACACAATCCTACCATCCTACGTATGCATCATATCAATTTTATAAGAGATAAAATGTAAATTTAAAGTCTTAAAAATCTTGATTTTTAATGAAAACCACCTTCCTACCAATACCACAAGTTTGGCAAATAATTGGTTTTTGAGATAATCTAAAGCAAAGGATTTATTTTATAGGTAGTTTTGAAATAAGAAATGGTGGTTTTAGAAAAATAAAGGTTGTTTTGAATTTTGTACAATTTTAGAGTTCATAAACTATTTTTTTTTAATTCATGAACTAAAAACAATAGTAAAACCACCAAGCTTGGTACTCTTTTGTTTGAGATGGTGCTCTTGGTTGGGACATTACCTTTAGAACATAGACTTCTCTTTTGATTTTGGAATACACCCATTTATAATGCAACTTAAAATATTAAATATCAGCACATTTTTATGGACTACATAGATGTAGTATTTTGGTATGTATAGAAACATTAATAATAAACTTCCAATTCCAATCTCTAATGTCCTACGACACGTCTTCAACATAATCCAACACCATGGGTTATCTAGAATAGGTTGTATTTTTTTGAAAACATGCATAACTTTAAACTAGTCTAAGATTTATGGGATGTTTCAAACTGGTGTGGGAGTAGTCAGGCTCCTCCCTCTTTTTTTTAACACCTCACAAGGTCATAAATCTCTCGGACTCTCTTACCAGATCTTACAGACAAATAATATTTTATTTATTTGACTTGACAAGATTTACAAATAAGTATTGATTGTGTAAAAATTAAGTTGATCAATATGTGTAGATGTTATTTCATGCAAATGAAAGGGTAATACAAGAAACATGTTAGGGCCAGGATGCACCAAACTTCTGTGCATGGTGCATATGTTGATGAAGGATGTCAAGTAATAATGTAGAAGTATTGATGCAAATGGATTTAGGAAGGTTAGTGCATAGATGGAATAATTTTTATGAAGGTTCAAAATATGAATATTGACAACGAGACTCTTAGAGATAGATAGGAAGGAATGCATCCATTATATATGAGTTAGAGTTAAAGACACAAATGTCTTTGGGAAGTGTGGCAACTTGCATGAACGTGCATGGATATTAATTTATATGTATCATTTGGGAAAGGTTGTATAAATTCATATAGAGCAAGGAAGAGGTATGGGAGGATATATCAATATCAAGAGGATTGTCTTCTTCATTCAAAAGTTCAATGAAAGAGTGAGAAAAGGAGATCTAATTAGAATTCATTGTAATAGCTACTATAACCTCATATTTGGTAGTTTTTAATGAAGCATGACATGTAGATTATGCAATATAAAATTATTATAATATGTTATTTACATTAATATATAAACATTTGAGTTTCTTTTTCTATGCAGGTGTTTACTTATTGTTAGGTTAGGGCTTTCTTTTGTTGTAAACTGTCTTTATGACTTTATTATAAAATTCTAGTAAGCTTATTTATGATGTATTAGTTAATAAAATGGATAGCTCACATTATTTGAATCACATTTTCAAATCTTAATTGCTTGGAGAACATCATAAAATGATGTTAGCTCATGATATGATGTAATATTTATCCTTTTGAGAAATAAACAATCTCATTTATCTCCAATATTCGATCAACATGATTGGGATGAATTTGGTTCACTTGTTGCAAGGGAAATGATGTTGTTCACTTCACACTATCACTGAATGCAAGGAAATTTATCGTGTCTTTTTCACTTTTTTTACGATTTGATGTCGATCTGAATGCTAGTTGGGTCCTAAAATTAATGCAATTCATTTGTAAATACACAAGGATTTTAGTACATTTAGACACATATAGAGATTATGTGAAAGAGTATTTTAACATTTATTATCACAATGATTTAATGAAAATTTACAAGCATTCTAGAGAAATTTAACAAGTATTTATAGAACAATCATTGTAACACCAAAGTTCATAGTAATGACACATTGCATTACACTAATTTACTTAGCTAAAAAACCACTGCATTCATTATCCTGTTATTTTCAATATTGTACATTGTTGAGGGACTTATAAAATATCAAGGAAGCTTGGCTTCTTTTTGGTGTAATGTAGAATCCAAAATATATTATTTTCTTTATCATTTTAGGTTTAGTTGTCTAGTTAGGATTTGGAAAAGAAGTGTAATTTTCCAATAATTTCAGAAAACCAAACGAGGTTTTTGGAGCCTTGAATATGGTGTTGATAATCTTTAAAAAAAATTGCACCTACTTAACAATTCTTTGAACCATACTCACTACACTTCTAGTACCAAGAGATGAAACTTGACAATTTGAAAATGTTTGTTGTCTTACCATAAAACCAAATTTTTTATCGTTAATTCTAACATATATTTTAAAATATCTTAAAAATCAAACTATTCTTTTTATTTTTTTTTATCAGTTATTAAATATAAAATAATTAAATCCAATGTAATTAAATATAGTTTCTTTAATGTTTTTGTATACATTTAAACTAAATTCAATGTTAATGGATATTTATGTTGCAACTAAGAATAAAATTTCCATGTGGGGAACCTTATCATAGGGCATAGTTTAAAATGTATATAAATATTATGTACAGATAGATGGCATAAACCACATGCATAATAGAAGGGAAGGGATGCAAAGGAGAGTAACTGTACAACATAATGTTGGACAATGATGCCACAAATATTGAAAAAAAATTCTTCACATAGGTGGTAAGGCTGTATGGGTTACTGCACAACATAGTGCTGGACAAAGATACAAAGTTTGAGGTTATTTTTTTAGGACCTTATATAAGATGTTAGGCACATTTAAGTTTTAGTTAGAATTACATCCATAAATAGATAAATAGATAAAAGTTATGAATAGTAGCACTAGAAATTTGTTGAGATGCTTGGTTGGAGATAAGCTAACGCAATGTAATTTGATTCTTTTAATAAATATTGAGGGTAAGGGCCCTCACCCATACAAAGGAAGAAGAGAAAACACACATAAAATAAGTGGTGTTTTGGTTGAGGTGGAGACATCCAACCAAGAGCAAGTCCCAAAGGGAGAGATATAGACCATCGAGGGACAAACTTTGGGAACAAAGAGAAAAAATATATAGTAAGATTATCAAAAAAGAGTTGATAAAACCACCTACAAGGGTGAGAGAGAATGAAAATGTGTGGCTTATAAATGGGTCCCAAACTACCTTCATCATCCCTATTGTGTTTTTCATGATCGAAAACACCTCCAAAACTAATGGCATCCACCATCTACTACAAATTATCGTGTATGAGTCGAGGAACCATAACCCTAGAGTCCTTTGAATGGATATTGTCAAACATCCTAGTAGATTCCTCCTCCATGGCAACTATAACTACTCTACTGGATTAGAAGTCCACAAGGAGCTATGCTACAAATGTTAAAGGCTCAAAGTCAAATATGGCAATGAAAGGAGCTAGGGAGGGTAGAGGTTCAAGCCACACGTTCAAGGAGAGTTTTAGAGGGATGACATTTGAAGAGCCCTTCATCAATGCCTTTAAAATTTCATATAATTTTACATAACAAAATTCTGAAATCTTAAAATATAATTAGGGGGACTAAACCCAGACATTACATAGGCAGAGTTCACTTATAAAAAATTGGTAAATAGAAGCATGGGAAAACTCACCTTTCCAAATTATGTATGGAGGTATCCCAAGATGAGTTAACATAGTTTAGAAAGATCAAAGGGATGAATGAAAGGAGTGTCGAAGAAAAATATTATGCATAACATATGCATGAAATACATAAACATATAAAGGAGAAGTTGGAGCAGACAAATTAATAATATAAGCAACACCCATATATTAGATGTAAATATAAGTATTTTTAGGTTGACAAGTTAGTGTTTGCACATTTACACATGGAGAGATTCTTGTGCAGCGTGTACAACAAGTTAAAGTGGAAGAAGTAGCGCAAATAGTATTGAGAAAGTGTTAGATAAATGCATATGAGATTGAACATAGGTATATCTCTAATATTTAATGTTGCATATTTATATATGCTCCATAGGGGAATAATATTAATGAGGAAGAATAATTAGGTTCTCAATTAGAGAGAGAAAATACCTAAGATGGAGAAATAAGAAATAAAGACCATTTTGGACTCTAAGATTGTTTAGAGGGCACACGAAAAATAGTAATACCGTTTGTGAGCAACTCCCTTGACATTGTGTTTTTGGGGTTGCTGGTTTGTAGCTGGGAGCCCGCTCTGTTCTTTTTAGAGTAAGGCTTTGGTGTCTCCATTTATGAGGTTTTAGGTCCTTGTAAAACCTAGTTTTTAGGTTGCTTTGCCTGGTTTTGTTTAGGTTTCAGGTCCTTGTAAAACCTCGGGAGCTTTTACTGGTTTATTTTGTTGGTTTCAGGTCCCTGTAAAACCTGGTTTAGTTACTATTTTTTAGTGGGTTTGCCTTTCCTAGCGGTTTGTAATGCTTTATCTTTTTGGATATGTATAGGGTTTTGGGGCCCCTTCAAAACCTACTTTTACCTTAATCTAAAACATTTGAGTTTCTTTTTCTATGCAGGTGTTTACTTATTGTTAGGTTAGGGCTTTCTTTTGTTGTAAACTGTGTCTTTATGTCTTCATTATAAAATTATAGTAAGCGTATTTATGATGTAATAGTTAATAAAATGGATAACTCACATTACTTGAATCATATTTTCAAATCTTAATTGCTTGGAGAACATCATAAAATGATGTTAGCTCATGATATGATGTAATATTTATCCTTTTGAGAAATAAATAGTCTCATTTATCTCCAATATTGGATCAACATGATTGGGATGAATTTGGTTCACTTGTTGCAAGGGAAATGATGTTGTTCACTTCACACTATCATTGAATGCAAGGAAATTTATCATGTCTTATTCACTTTTTTTACCATTTGATGTCGATCTGAATGCTAGTTGGGTCCTAAAATGAATGCAATTCATTTGTAAATACACAAGGATTTTAGTACATTTAGATACATCTAGAGATTATTTGAAAGAGTATTTTAACATTTATTATCACAATGATCTAATGAAAATTTAAAGCATTCTATAGAAATTTAACAAGTATTTATAGAACAATCATTGTAACACCAAAGTTCATAGTAATGACACATTGCATTACACTAATTTACTTAGCTAAAAAACCACTGCATTCATTATCATGTTATTTTCAATATTGTACATTGTTGAGGGACTTATAAAATATCAAGGAAGCTTGGCTTCTTTTTGGTGTAATGTAGAATCCAAAATATATTATTTTCTTTATCATTTTAGGTTTAGTTGTCTAGTTAGGATTTGGAAAAGAAGTGTAATTTGCCAATAATTTCAAAAAACCAAACGAGGTTTTTGGAGCCTTGAATATGGTGTTGATAATCTTTAAAAAAATTTGCACCTACTTAACAATTCTCTGAACCATACTCACTACACTTCTAGTACCAAGAGATGAAACTTGACAATTTGAAAATGTTTGTTGTCTTACTATAAAACCCAATTTTTTATCATTAAATTCTAACATATATTTTTAAATATCTTAAAAATCAAACTATTCTTGTTAATTTTTTTTTATCAGTTATTAAATATAAAATAATTAAATCCAATGTAATTAAATATAGTTTCTTTAATGTTTTTGTATACGTTTAAACTAAATTCAATGTTAATGGATATTTATGTTGCAACTAAGAATAAAATTTCCATGTGGGGAACCTTATCATAGGGCATAGTTTAAAAAGCATATAAATATTATGTACAGATAGATGGCATAAACCACATGCATAATAGAAGGGAAGGGATGCAAAGGAGAGTAACTGTACAACATAATGTTGGACAATGATGCCACAAATATTGAAAAAAAATTCTTCACATAGGTGGTAAGGCTGTATGGGTTACTGCACAGCATAATGTTGGACAAAGATACAAAGTTTGAGGTTATTTTTTGAGGACCTTATATAATATGTTAGGCACATTTAAGTTTTAGTTAGTATTACATCCATAAATAGATAAATAGATAAAAGTTATGAATAGTAGCACTAGAAATTTGTTGAGATGTTTGGTTGGAGATAAGCTAACGCAATGTAATTTGATTCTTTTAATAAATATTGAGGGTAAGGGCCCTCACCCATACAAAGGAAGAAGAGAAAACACACATAAAATAAGTGGTGTTTTGGTTGAGGTGGAGACATCCAACCAAGAGCAAGTCCCAAAGGGACAGATATAGACTATCGAGGGGCAAACCTTGGGAACAAAGAGAAAAAAAATATAGTAAGATTATCCAAAAAGAGTTGATAAAACCACCTACAGGGGTGAGAGAGAATGAAAATGTGTGGACTTGTCAATGGGTCCCAAACTACCTTCATCATCCCTATTGTGTTTTTCATGATCGAAAACACCTCCCAAACTAATGGCATCCACCATCTACTACAAATTATTGTGTATGAGTCAAGAAACCATAACCTTAGAGTCCTTTGAATGGCTATTGTCAAACATCCTGGTAGATTCCTCCTCCATGGCAACTATAACTACTCTACTGGATTAGAAGTCCACAAGGAGCTACGCTACAAATGTTAAAGGCTCAAAGTCAAATATGACAATGAAAGGAGCCAGGGAGGGTAGAGGTTCAAGCCACACGTTCAAGGAGAGTTTTAGAAGGATGACATTTAAAGAGCTCTTCATCAGTGCCTTTAAAATTGCATATAATTTTACATAACAAAATTCTGAAATCTCAAAATATAATTAGGGGGACTAGACCCAGACATTACATAGGCAGAGTTCACTTATAAAAAATTGGTAAATAGAAGCATGGGAAAAATCACCTTTCCAAATTATGTATGGAGGTATCCCAAGATGAGTTAACATAGTTTAGAAAGATCAAAGGGATGAATGAAAGGAGTGTCGAAGAAAAATATTGTGCATAACATATGCATGAAATACATAAACATATAAAGGAGAAGTTGGAGCAGACAAATTAATAATATAAGCAACACCCATGTATTAGATGTAAATATAAGTATTTTTAGGTTGACAAGTTAGTGTTTGCGCATTTACACAAGGAGAGATTCTTGTGCAGAGTGTATAACAAGTTAAAGTGGAAGAAGTAGCACAAATAATATTGAGAAAGTGTTAGATAAATGCATATGAGATTGAACATGGGTATATCTCTAATATTCAATGTTGCATATTTATATATGTTCCATAGGGGAATAATATTAATGAGGAAGAATAATTAGGTTCTCAATTAGAGAGAGAAAATACCTAAGAAGGAGAAATAAGAAATAAAGACCATTTTGGACTCTAAGATTGTTTAGAGGGCACACAAAAAATAGTATAAGCAATACATAATGAAATGGAAAGAACAAAAAGAAAGAACACTCTACTTTGTTGGATCTTGCAAAGACTAGTCATTAAGGCCATACTCTTGAAGATTTTAACCAACAATGAGTAAGAGCTCATATTTTTAGTTATTTGGGGTGTCTGATGCAGGAACATCCCTAGCTTAATATAATCTTTCATCACCAAATATCTAAATTCCTTTTTGAATAAAGTTATAACATGATTTATGTTGCGCATAGGTGTATAACTCTTTGGGTTGAAGGACTGCATATGGGTACACGCACAAAAATGTAGTAGAATGTGTGTGTAAGGTGTTGGAGTTAGTTGAGGTGGGTTTTAATGAGTTTTAAATCTAAGAAAAGGTCTACAGAGAGAGTTGGTATAGAGGGTTGTCTAATGTAGAGGAAGTATTCATAAGAGAAGTGCACATGGATTTTAGAGCAAGAAATCAAAAGTTGCATGGGAATGCCCAAAGGAGTTAGTCACTTACTATGGCACTCAAGGGTTTGATTGTGTAAAAATTAAGTTGGTCAATGCATGTAGATGTTATTATGTGCAAAGGAAAGAGTAATACAAGAAACAATTTAGGACTAGGATACACCAAACTTGTGTGTATGATGCATAGGTTGATGAAGGATGTCAAATAATTACGTAGAAGTATTGATGCAAATGGATTTAGGAAGGATAGTGCATAAAGGTTCAAAATATGATCGTTGACAATGAGACTCTTGGAGATAGATAGGAAGGAATGTGTCTGTTATATATAGAGCTCAACTAACCTGCCTTCTACATTGCCTTTTATGACAAACTTATCTCAAATTACAAGTGAACATGTTTTTGATACTCAAAGTGTATTAATTAACTTGAAATGCTAGGTTTTACTTCAAAATACTCTTCTTTTTAGTGTTTAGACATAGATTCAACAATACGAACAGCCACAAATCTAACAATATTAACAATATAATCTATTTCTTTCTTTCCTTTTCCGAAACCTAGTTAGCAAAGAGTACACACAATGTACATCTTTAAGAGCTGCTACATTAATGTTATCACCTATCTTTTGCTACTTGTGAAAATTTGTATTGATTTACAACCTAAATAAAATACCCATTCAATGTTTCCATTGATGCATCAATTATACAATCTATTAGTCTTATATGACATTCAAGGTATACGGTTAGCGGAGGGCATTTTTTTTTTCAATATATAAATGTTGTATTTATTTTAATATAAGATTTGCATAGAAAGATAAACACAAGAGTTCAAGCTCTATCTAACTAACTAGGAATCACCCATAGTATTTCATTTAATTTTTACTTATGTAAGCTATGTTTGGTCTATAGGCTCAACTTGTAATGGAAGCAGTCGAATTAGTTGTGTTTCCTAACAAATTAGATCTAGTAAGGAGAACTTTATATAATCTTATTGAGATATCTAGTAGAATTTTAGATATTTACAAGCAGACTTTGAACCAAAATTAATTGGGGAACAAGTTAGATAATTAGGCTCTAATATCAACTGATGTGAAACATAGTATCATAAAGTAAAAGAGAACAATAGTTGTTTAGAACTAGATATGTTTTAAATTATTCATAAGCACTAGCAAATAGAATACAATGATAAAAATATAGAATGCGAGAAGACATACCATGCCACTTGTATAGAGGTGCATAACTAGAATATGTGGCATGTGAGCATGCATAGTGTTAGAAGGTTTAAAAACCAAGTCTAGCATTAGTTAGCTTGGGAAAGATAGGTCTTACTTGTAGATATAATGTCGCTAAACAAATTTCAATAATTTTTAAAGATAAATGCTAAATAATTTTGCTATTGCTTATTAGTTCTCATCAATGAACTTTATAGAAATTAAATTGAAAGCATTGTTTCCTTATGAAATCTAATAGATCATTTGACCTAAATCATAAATTATATTGGAACACTATATAAACACATGCTAAAATGAAGAGGCCACACCTTTTTTGTTACATCATATATGCAATTATAAATATACTTAGTTTTAAGGGACCAATGGCTTAGGAAGGGAGATACAAATGCATGATGCTTTCATAAATTGGTCCATAGTTAAAAACTTATAATTTCTCAACAACCCATTGTGATGGGAGATGGAAAACCACTCACTTCCTCAAAAAATATACTTTAAGATGCTTCTCATTATTTTCAAGACCACCTTATAGTTAAGGCCCCACTTCAAGGAAACAAATCATAAACCACAACAAGGATTTGAAGCACATCCATCTCATATCTGAGAGGAAGATAATGATCAAATTGTTAGACCAATTTTCAAAGTAGAATTGAAACATTTCATTTGTTCCTTTCACAAGGACAAAGCTTCAGGACTGGATGTTTTCTTGACTTTTTTCTACCAAATATTTTTGGCTTGTAATAAAGGAATACCTTTTTGCAGTCATTTGAGTAATTCTTAAAAAATGAATCTATTCTCAAAGCTATGAATACCACTAAGTTGGAACTCATCCTGAAAGAAGCTCAAGATGTACAAATGGACCAATTCAAGTTTATAGCTATACGTAATATGATCTATAAAATTATATAAACTCATTACTTTATGATTCAAACCTTTATTATAAACTTTTTAATACCTAGTTGACATTTATGCATGAAAGGCAAATCATTGACAATATCCTATCCACACGGGAGATTCTACACTCGTTGAAGATCCAAACAAGGTAAGGAATCCTCATTAAGTATGGCATGTCAAAAGCTTTTAACAGATGAAACTGAGATCTCCTTTTCTAGACTATGATTGCTTTTATTTTCTCAAAGCATCTAACTAAATCGATTAGCATTTGTATCATAACATTGCCCCTTGCAGACATTAATGAGGACATTGACCTTTCATTCACTTACACTAGAGGCTTTAGATAAAGCGATCTGATAAGCCAATACTTGTTTATTATATGAGGAGAATCTTTATGTAGGTCATTGCAACATGCCAAAATAAAAAGGGGAAAGTTATATAGGACACTCTTCCTTTCTGATAAATCCTTGTTATTGAAGCTTGATACATTTGTGTTATATTTGATAACTTTCAAGAAGCCTTTGGTCAACAAATTAATAGGCACAAATCCAAGGCAATATTTGTTAATGTCTGCATTACCAAAAAAAGAGATATTGTTCAGGCTTAGGGATTCTCTAAAGGATAACTTTCCTTAACTTATTTGAGATCCCCTTTGGATGATAAACCTCATTTGACCTCTTGGCATATCCTCAAGTCATAGTTTGAAAAAAAGACTTTTCACATGAAACCATAGTTGGCTTTCCTTTACACATTGACTTCAACTATTGAAGGTTGTACTCTAGGTGGTTTTGGTTTACACTCTCACTCTTTTAAAACTCCCTAGGTACATAGGGGTAACATTCCTAACCCTACAATGTAAATGTTTGTGACAAGGCATGAACTAACAACACAAGTATTACTTGGTTTCTTGGGATGAGATTTTTAGGCCGAAATGTTCAGGAGGATTAAATCTCAAAACAATTTGTAATTCAACAATGTTCTATCCATGAGATCAACTTGGAGGCTCAAAGTTTCAAACATCTCCCGGTGGAGTAAAATTTTATTTGGGGATTATCTAGATCCTAATCAATGCAAGACTCCATAGTCCAAAACTACCCAACACATTAAATTTGGTGCTAGGTCATCTCATAAATGATAACATTGCAAGTTGGAAATGGGAACTTAATACCATACTGAGAATCAAGTTGGAATGACTGCCCACCTCTCTCTTCATAGGTATTTGATTCTATCAAAAACATTTTACAATCTTGGGGAAAATTTATCATGCAAGTTACTATGTAAACCCCCCAAGCAGTGAACCTATTGGGGACCAAGAAACAATTGAAAACATAGGGGATCATCCCTTGTCCAAGTCTAAATATTGATTGATGAGATCTCTAATCACTTGATATTTATATCAGATATCCTTATTAAACATATTTAGTCCTCCCCATCTAGGGGACACTACAAAGTGGCCTTGGTCAATCTCAACCTTGAGTTAGTCCATGTAAAGCAGACATTGGAAAAAAGTAATTTCTAAGTAGGCTGGCCAAATATCATGCCATTGTGGTTCCCATTAAAATATATGATTCTCATGGAGAAAAATTTCAGTTTAGAGGTTCGATAGGGACCATTTAGCTGACTAAATTGTTAAAGGGAAGGGGAGAACACAATGCACTAATTATTTTAGTGCCCCTATGCTCGTCAAATTTGGTGGATTTTAGCATAGTAGTTTTAAAGATCAAACATATGCTTCAATTGTTCTCCAAGTGGATCTTAATTCAAATTGTACTCAAAATCTCACTTCAGTTTTGGCCTTCTAGCGTATTTGGCCTAGAATAAATGCTAGTATTTTAAACAATAAGTAATTTGCTTTAATTAACATTTGAAAAATCTCACTTTAAGTCAGAAGCACGATAATGGTTCAAGAGGGGAACAGATCTGTAGTCTTCTCCTCACTCAATATGGAAGACCTCAAAACTTTCCAAATATTTGGCTTGTCATTCCATTATAATTACCAAAGATTCATCAATATTTCCAAGCATGCCTAGATGGCCCCCCTCTAAGATTTCACAAGATTAACTTCGATGTATCTACCAAACAAAATTTAAGGACTGCTAGTGGAATGGTGTGGAATCTTGAAGAAAGATTGGCTTTTTTTAATATGCAGAGATTTGGGCAAGTAAATCACTAATTTCTCCCAACCGTTGTCCTTGTCCAAGAGAGCTTATCTGGAATCAAAACACCATATTTCATAGTTGTTCATCAAAGGTGATTCCCAATACTATAATTGTGGAATTCAACGTCCAAAGCATTGAAAATAATCGAGTCCAAAGTCCTCAAGTCTCCCCAAAAGTTGCTCCCAATTAGAAGATGGACACTATTTTGGATTGTCTCTTCAAACAACTCTAGGAGTTCAAAGATATCCACCTCTTAATATTATATATCCAACCATAATCACATTGCAGACAAACTAGTTTGAACTTAGCTTTGGTTGTAACTTTTCTTATTTTCTTTCAGGACATCTTCAACAAACAACTCCTTTTGTGCCATGTTTCTTGGTGCTCTATGGGCCTTGTTTATTTTGTGTGCTATTGTACGAGCCTTTACTTTTACACCTTGCTTGTTATCCCTAGTGCATCCTTATGTACTTTGCAATTTTACATGTGTATTACTTTATCCAGAACTTGTACCCCTTTCTTATTCTTCCTTGTAAAACTCTTAACCACCTTCTTTCAGCGCAAGTGGCCTCTTGCATAGTTCAAAATAACCTTCCAAAATGTTGCATTGTGCAACTATGCAAAACTAGATTTTTTTAATTTCTCACTTGATTGACTTTGTTTATGTCTAATTCAAGATTGTCGAATCCCTTGTGATGCTCTTACATTATACCCTCGTTATAATTAAAATGTAATTTCCTGCATATAAGTAGGATTGGATTGGTAGAACCATTTTTTTAGTCAGCTTCCTCGATTATGGTGTTCCCTTGTATTGGATGTGGCACTTAAGTAGGCTCACTCAGCGTCCTCCTTTATACCGTCATTGGGACATAAACCATCCTCTGCCTAGATCCAATATCCTTCCTCTTCTTTCCCTTTCTTCTTATTGTGGGTTTATGCCCACCTCTATTTATTCTTATGGTCATATGGCCACCTTTGTCTCCCCTGGGTCTACGCCCCGTTTCATCTCTCATGGTTCTACACCCACTTTTGTCTCTCATGGGTGGTTGCAACTTTACTTATTTTCCTTTAGGACACCTTCAATGAACAACTCATTTTATGCCATGTGTCTTTGGTGCTTTATGGGCCTTCGTTCTTTCGTGTGTTGTTGTGCAAGCCTTTACTTTTGCACCTTGCTTCTTATCCCTAGTGTGTCCTTATGTACTTTATAGTTTTATACATGCATTGCTTACTTTAGCCAAAACTTGTACCCTTTTTTATTCTCTAACTCTTTGCACAACTCTCAATCACTTTTGTTTCACACAAGTGGCCTCTTGCATAGTTTAGAACAACCTTCTAAAATGTTGCATCGTGTAACTATGCACAATTAGAGTTGTTTTATTTCTTACTTGATTGACTCTATTTTTGTCTAATGCAAGATTGCCGATTCCCCTACGATGTTCCTACATCAGAGCCTCGTGATAATTAAAATGTAAGCTCCTGTATACAAGTAGGATTGGAATGGTAGAACCATTTTTTTAGTTGGCTGCCTAGACCATAGTTTTCTCCTGCATCGAATGTTGTACCTAAGTAGGCTCAGTTGGTGCCTCTACACCATCATTGGGACAAAAACCATCTTCCTCTGCCTAGATCCAATACTCTTCCCCTTCTTTCCATTTCTTCCTCTTGTGGGTTTGTGCCCACCTCTATTTGCTTTTATGGTCCTATGCCCACCTTCGTCTCCTCTGAGTCTACACCCAGTTTCATCTCTCATAATTCTACACTCAATTTTGTCTCTTGTGGGTGTATGCCCATTCTTTTCCATTCATCTCCACCAAAAGGTTTTCATACCTTTCATTTCCTTCTTTTTTTGCACCTTTCAGTTCTCATCTTGTACGCGTAATTTCTTCCTTTTATCACCTGCAACAAGTAGGTATACTTACATGTTATCCTTCATGTTTCTCACAAGGTACATTTGTGTGGTTTTGTTGTTGCCTTTGCCTTCATTTACCTTTGCTTGATGCCCTTAGTGGCATATAAGTCTTTATGGGGTCTGTCGACTCCCACCTTTTCTTTTTCCTCTATTATCATGCACTTTGCTATGTTTGCTTGGACATAGTGCTCTATCTGTTGACTAGCACCTTGAGTCCTTTACACCATTCAATGTGAAATAGTGCTTGACATCCAATACACTCTATTTCCTCAGGGCTTTCTTTTCTTGAGAACCTTTACATTTCAGCTTTAAGCTAATTCTCGATTTGCATCAAAACCTCTGTGGCGTCTTTCCTGCTATGGTTCTCTCCCTACTTCTCTATGGTATGTTTCCTCCCAACCATTTTTCTTTCTATCCACGCCATCCTTTCCTATTGTATCTGCAATATGGAGGCTATCTTCATTTTCCTTGACTTTTTTAACTCTGGGTCATGTCTTGTTTTGGATTCTAGCTGAGCCATCTTCTATGCTCTTCATTCTCTATTCATTTGCATTTGATGGAGAACAACCTTTTTTGGCACTTTATACCAATACGTTGATTGAAAGATGCTCTCTTACCTTGATTTCCTCATGTTTGATTATCTATTGGCATCTTCATTACTCTCACACGATTCATTGTCAACCCACTTTTTATTTTCATGTGAAGTGCCTCACGATCGATAATCTATTGGTGGTTTCTCCTAATCTGCAAATCAAGACTATCTCACATTCGGTGATCTATTTGCAATCCAATCAGCTACCTAACTTCTAGCAATCTGTCGATGATTCTCCTCTACTTTATAGTGCAATGATTGCCTCATGGTTAACCATCTATCAGTTTTCACACAACACTCGTATAGGTTTCGTACAACCTTGTAACTTCTTACACTACCTATTATTGCACTTTCTATTGTAATCTTGTGTAGGCGCTCTACACTATGGAATCACTCTAACAAATTCTCCCTCCATGATCCTATGTAGCTCATCCTAATTAAGTGTATTCTTTTTTTGTGTTCCACCCACTCGCTATATACCTACCTCCCTCACGATGGTGAATGATGCTCTACTAGTTTCCTCATGTTCAACAATCTGCTACCTTTGCTTTTGCTAGCTTGTATCTCGCTTGAAAGTTTATCTTTTCTTTTTACATCTCTGAAGGTTCATAACCTTGCTTTGATATCATATTGGTGCTGACCAAGATCAGGGGTCCTAGTGAAGGGATACATTAACCACGTAGCCTTCAGAATTCCACATAGTGGATCATGCTAATAAAGCATTTTATTCCTTAACTTTGGGTGTTCCAAGATAATATAAACTTAGTAGCTATATATTAAGCTCTCATATCTACTTAATCTAGTCCTCAGACATAGATATAATTATCTTTATTTTTATCTGCTATGGTCTCCTTACAATACCATCCATCCATGATTACGAGCCTTCACTTGTCTACAAAGTTCCTTTTTCTCTTTGTTTAGCCTCAGACAATTTTTTTGTCCCCTATGGGATCACTCTAATAGAGTCTTTCCTTGGATTTTGAGCATTACAAATTCTAGATCGAGACCCCTTTTTTAGTTGCTTCATTAAATTCCCACACAATTGATCATCTTCATTTAATGTGGCTTTATGCAAGTCTACAAACCTACTCTAGAAGTAGCATGGCCTTTTACGAACATTGAACTTCATAAGTAGATCTTGTCATTCCCTTTTGTTGTCACATCATTTACAATACTAACCTAGCCTAAGGAAAGGCTAACTATAGGTTCTCACAACTAATTACTTATTTGTCTTCTACTTCCTCAGGCTTGCATCAAATACCCTATGCTTAGCTTTTTGTGCACCCTTATACCTCAAAATCTCTTCCTTTCCATGCACCAACATCATCGTACAATGGGTACCTTAGAGCTCAATCACTGGTTGATTACGTTCTAGTCGCATTTGAGCACCCCTCGACTATGACTATGCACTACTCTAATGTTCTCCCTTGATAAACCCAACTCTTTGTGCATTTATTGCTAAAGTTTGAACTTAGCTTTGGTTGCAAATTTTCTTGTTCTTGTGAAATACACCTTCATTGAACAACTCCTCAACCATGGTTCTTGGAACTTTTTAAGCCTCGTTTCCTTCACGCACTTTTGAGCGAGCCTTTACTATTGTACCTTACTTCTTGTCCCTAGTGCATCTTTATGTGTTTTCTACCTTTGCGAGTGTGTTGTTTGGCTTAACCAAAACTTGTACCTCCTTTTTATTCTATAACTCCTTGCGTAACTCTCAGCCACCATGCATAACCTTCCTTCCATGCAAGTGGAATCTTGCATGGTCCGTGTTACCATGCATAATTACAGTTGGTTTATTTCTCATTTGACTGACTCTATTTTTGTCTGATGCAAGATTGTAAGTTCACCTATGATGTTCATCCATCTCCTCTAAAAGGTCTACATACCTTTCCTTTCCTTTTTTTTGTGTCTTTTGCTTCTCCTCTGTTATGCTCACTCTCTTCGTTATGTGGCTTATGGTAAGTAGGTATACTTGCGTACCATTCTTCCATGTGTTTCTCATGGGGTATGTCTACATGGTTCTTCCACTACCCTTATTCTTCATTCTCTTTGGTTGATGTTGTCAATGGCATGAAAATCTCTATGTGGTCCATTGACTCTCACCTTTTCTTCTTCCTTTATTGTCACACACTTACCTTTACGTGCTTGGATTAATATCCCCTTCAGTCATTGTTCATGGCTAGTCTCAGGCTAATGGTGTCTTGCCTTGCTCCTAATCAATAATAACTCCTTTGCACATAATGAAAATTGCATTCCCTTGATCTGTTTCATGTTGATTTTGGTTAACTTACCCTACTAGCTCCTACTGGTTGTGTGCCAACAATGTTACATCTTTGTTAGATGCAAGCTGACTCTTCTCCTCTCCTTACCATATTCGAATGCCATTTGTGGAGTTACGTCCACTTGTCCTTCCCGTTTTGCGTCTCTCCATGGTGTAATGCTTTGTTATCTTTGGGATAACTTAGGCTCGATTGTGTATTACCTTTTTGTCTTAATCTCCTTAGGATTAAGGTAAATGCCTCCCAAAAATAAACATGTACTCTTTCATCTCTCCATCTTTATGCCTTTTAAAGGACACATCTCTTCTACTTGACTGCCCTGCTTGAAGTTATCCTTTGTAGCTTCTCTTTTGCCTTCTTCCTTATTTGGTGCAATGATGTTTGCATTAATGCTCATGATCTATTTAGCGAGAGCTCACTCCAGTGCCTCTATCTCCTTTGGCACACCTTTGAACCCATATGTCTTACTCTCATTTTAATTGCACTCGACAACTCCCAATTATTCTCTATGTAATTATTTTCCTTTTGTAGCATCTCCTATTACTTCTTCCTTTAGTGTTTCCTTCAGGAAGTTTCTCCTGGGCAAAGGTCTTTTAGAGCCTCTCCTTCCTTGAGCTACTTTTCCTTTGTATTGGGCTAAAGTTTGTCTTCTGTCCATTGTCCATTATTTTATGGGGATATAGGGTTCTCAACCCTTCCTTTGGTGCATCCTCCTCTATGAGTACAAAAACACCTGTGATCTCTTTAGGGTTCTTCTTATGTGCCCATGTATTTGTGCAGACTGGTGTTATACCTTCCACACCTTCATGCACTCTTATTGGCTCATGTGGATTGATATCCACTTTTACTTCACTCATTTCACTCAACTACAACTAGGTTTATTCTTGGTTTCACTCCTCTATTGTTGCTTCCTTGAAATAACCTTATTTTCCTTTGCTTCTTATGCATCTCCTTTATGCAACTTTATCCTCAATGCCTTCTGAGATCAACATTAACTCTTACTCTTTCATCTTCTCAAATGGCTCTTTTTGACCTCCGCATTGCTCCCATGTTGGCTCCCCCAGTGCATCACCTTTCATGGCAACATTTTCTTGTTTATTTTGGGAATGAGGCTTTGAAGGTTACCTTCAATGGCTTTCGAGTCTTCTCCATTTGAGATGGCCTTCTGGGTGTATTACTTGGTTTTGTAGTTTTTAAATTATATGTTGCCAAATTTTCACCCTTTTATTTCTTTTTCTCTTCTTTTTTTGTGGCACACTTTGCTTTGTATGCTTGGACTGATATCCCCTTCAATTGTTGTTCCTAGTTAGTTTTAAGTTGATGGCCTCCTTCCTTGCTCCCAATCGATAGTGATTCCTTTTCCTTCTATGCAATGAAATTTGCACTCCTTTGATTGGCATCGGGATGATTTTGGCTAATTCCCCTAGGTAGCTCATCCATGCCATGTGCAAACAATGTCTTGTTTTTGTTAGCTGCATGTCGACTCTTCTCCTCTCCCCATGCATCTTCAGACTCCTTTTCTGGAGTTATGCCCACTTTTCCTTCCCTTTGTGTGTTTCTCCATAGTGAAATGCTCTATTATCTTTATGATAACTTAGGTCTCATTGCAAGTTGCTACCTCTTTCTCTTCTTCCCCTAATGCTTTAGGCAAATTTCTACCACAAATAGACTTGTGCTATTTTTTCCCTCTATTTGTGCCTTTCGAAAGATACATCTCTTATGCATGCTGTTGTGCTTGAATTTCACCCGTGAAACCTCTCTTTTGCCTTCCTCATCCATTGACATCATGTTGTTTGCATTGGTGCTCAATCTCTCTTGAGCTGAAGCTTGCACCAATGCCTCTAATTCCTTTGGCGTAGTTTTGGACCCATGTACCTCACTCTTATTTATACTTCACTCAACAATTCCCAATTGATCTCTAGGCATCTCTTATCCTTCTATAACATCTCTCATTGTTTCTTCTTTGGGTGCTTCTTTCAGGGAAGTTTCTCCTAGTCGAAGGTCCTTTAGAGCCTCTCCTTCCTCAAGCTTGTTTTACTTTTGCATCAGGGGTTAAAGCTTATGTTCTCTCCATCACACACTACTTTTGGACAATTGCTCCAATATTATTATATGTTGTTTTTGTTATGAACCAATCTTATGCTTTATGGGGATCTAGTGTTCTCAACTCTTCCTTCGGTGTATCCTCCACTTCGAGCACAATAACACTTGTGCTCTCTTAAGGGTTCTTCTTGTGCATCCTTATCTCTGTGTAGGCTGCTCCTACACCTTATGCACCTTATTGCACTCTCTCTGGGTCTTGTGGAATGATATCCACAATTGCTCTAACATCCCTCTCTGTCGTTGTTATGCTACAATCTATTACTTCATGGGGATGTAGGGTTCTCAACCCTTCCTTTTGTGCATCTTCCACTGTGATTATAAGAACGCCTATGATCTATTTAGGGTTCTTATGTTCCCCCATCTTTGTGCAGACTGGTTCTATACTTGCCACACCTTCATGTACTCTTGCTAGCTCATGTGGAATGATATCCACTTTTCCTTCACTCATTTTACACCACTACAAATGGGTTTTTTCTTGGTTTTGCTCCTCTATTATTGTTTCCATGAAATAACCTTCTTTTCTTATGCTTCTTATGCATATTCTCCTTAATGATTTTTGAGATTAGCATTAGCTCCCATTCTTTCATCTTCTTGAAGTGCTCTTTCTGACCTCCACATTGCTCCCATGTTCTCTCCTCCTACGCATCATCTTTCATGGCAACACTTTATTCTTTACTTTAGGAGTAAGGCTTTGAAGGTTACCTTCAACGAATTTTGAGTCTTCTCCTTTTGAGATGGCCTTCTGGGTGCACTACTTGGTTCTGTAGTTTATAAATTATCTGTTGCCAAATTTTCACCCTCTTATTGCTTTTCTTCTTTCTCTTTTGTTGTGCACTTTGCTCTATGTGCTTGGACTGATATCCCCTTCAAGCATTGTTCCTAGTTAGTATTAAGTTGATGGCCTCCTGCCTTCCTCCCAATCGATAGTGACTCCTTTTCCTTCTGTGCAATGAAAATTGCACTCCTTTGATTGTCATTGGGTTGATTCTAGATAATTCTTCCCGGTAGCTCATCCATGTCATGTGCAAATAATGTCTTACTTTTGTTAGCAACATGTTGACTCTCCTCCTCTCTTCATGCATCTTCATATGCCTTTTGTGGAGTTATGCCCACTTTTCCTACCCTTTGCGTGTCTCTCCATGGTGCAATGGTCTATTATTTTTATGACAACTTAGATTCCACTACAAGTTGCTACCTCTTTCTCTTCTCCCCTAATGATTTAGGAAAATTTCTACCATAAATAGACTTGCACTCTTTTGCCTCTCTATGTCTATGCCTTTTAAAGGAGACGTCTCTTTTGCATGGCTATTGTTCTTGAATTTCACTCGTGAAACTTCTCTTTCACCTTCCTCATCCATTGACATAATGCTATTTGCATTGGCACTCAATCTCTCTATAGTTGGTGCTTGCACCAATGCCTTTATTTCCTTTGGCACACTTTTGAACCCATGTGCCTCACTCTTATTTATGCTTCCTTCAACAACTCCCATTTGATCTCTAGGAAACTCTTCTCCTTCAATAACATCTCTTGTTGTTTCTTCCTTTGGTACTTCTTGTTGACGCAGTGGATTGCAACTGGGGCAAGGAGGTTGAGCTCCTGCCTTCCACACGTAACAATGGAAACTCCCCTCTCGCCTGTGGGACCGGTGAAGCTGGAGGGGAGAGTCTCTAAGTAAGAGCTAGCTCCCTTTGATGCATCATATTTATTCCAGTAAGTGCTAACATATATATATATATATATATATATATATATATATATATATATATATATATATATATATTATAATGGGGGGGATGAAAAGGGAGAAAGATTACAGGAAAATGAACTACTCTAAAGAGGTGATGCACCAAAATAAATCGACCTTATCACATTCACACTCAAATCAAAGAGCCCCACATGAGTATATGTAGGATTTCAACACGCGGTTTCATAAGACTTGGGATAGAATCCCCATTCTGGTAAGACTGACTGCTAGCTATGCTTTCCTGTATTATTTGAAGGCATTAAACAGTGATATTGCAGTGATGATACAATCCATGGGAGGGCATGTGCTACCTGCTACCTATGACATAGCCATAGCAGTCAAAAATTGCTTAATACAGGTTGGGAAAATAGCCTCTAGACCTCACATGCCACTTTTCCCAAAAATGCCACCTCCAATTCAGGGCACTGCTCCCACGTTAGCTCCTCTACCTTGCATAGAGAAACTAGCTGCTGCTCCATCTAATGAGCTTCATGAAGTTAAGAGTCAGTTGTAGAGTATGTCAAATGAACTTGTAGCTATTAAAAGGCAACAAGCTCAAAGCAACAGACCGAATCATGGATACTAGCATTATGGTCAAGCCCCTAGACCCCCTTTCCAAAACTAAAATCAAGGAGAGAGTCAACTTACTCAGACCAGATTGTTTCAAGGCTACAACCCAGGCCCCCTTTCATCATCTAAGGCCATGGTGCCCATTCAGGAACAACCCGGTACAAGAACAACCAGGTTGTTTGACCATGGGATATGGTCAAGAATAGGGTGACTATACAAATGAGATGATGGGTTATTACCAGAATGCATACAATTAGGCAGCCGCTCAACCCCAAGTCTTTGAGGCTCTAATGCAACCCAACACGAGTAGCAATCAGGCCCAACCTGATTCTACCCTCATGAATCATCTGGAAGGAGAATTTTGTTTAGTGAATTATGTGGGCACTGTAGACAATCAAGGTGACTGTGTTGTAGCCAACACAAGATTTAAGAGGAGAGCAATGGGAGAAGCCCAAGCAACTACCCAATTGACTGCTGCACCTTCTCAATCACACTCAAATCAAAAAGCCCCAAATTTTAGACCATCATTTGTACCTTTAGTGTCTCAGCCTGCACCTTAGGTTGGAATTAGCTCCAAAGAAAGCTTGAAGGGAGGCAGTCTTCAAGTCAATATAGTGGACTAGATGAAGAAGCTGCATATGAACATCTCTTTATGTGATTCATTGTCTCTACCAGGACAAAAAGACACTACAAAGGGAGTTGCATGAGCTGGACCAACAAGCTGTCCCAACAAGGACCGATAATGTCTTGATGTCGAATGGGCAATCTTCCACCTCAGGCCAGGTCAAGAAAGAAGAGAAAATTCCCCTTTTCTATGTGTTCCTAATTATAGGTGATTTTTTGGTGCACAATTGCATCATTGACAATGGGGCTAGTACCTCATTGATGCCCAAGTGCATCGCTGACAAGATAGGACTGAAATATGAGATGAATAAGGGAGTCCTGCAGCTGGATGGGACACTTGCAAAAATAGTTGGGATATTGAAGGGTTTAAGCTTGACATTACATGCTTGCCCAACCTTCTCAATTCCCCATGATATAGTAGTGGCAGATGTTCCTCCTTATTTTTCAATTTGCTTATCCAGGGACTTCACATCAAAGATAGGTGGCTATCTAGCAGTGAATTGGTCATATCTGGTTTTTAAAACCAAGTATGGGACCAAGGTAAAGATCAAATCTGAGCCATTCTACAAGGACCATCTAGAACCATATTCGCTCAAAGCAGTGAATGTCAGCTACACTATTATCGACCCAAAAGAGTCCTAGACAAACCAATCTTCATCTTCTACTCTTGAAGGAGTTGCAGACCTACTCTTGGATGAGTGGGGAAGTGATAACTTCGAGCATGACCCTTACAAGTTCATAGAGGAGGTAGGCCTTGGTGTCTACTACATGCATGAGGAGGGTGCCTTCATACCAAATGTAATGAAAGCAAGCCAAGAAGACCTAGGTCTATGGCAGCTGTATTTTGATGATTCCAAAAGTTGGTTGGGAGCTGGTGGTGGAGCGATGTTAGTCTCCCCTTCAAAGGAGAGATACTCTTCAGTTTGTTGTTTCTAATTTTCTTGCAAAAGTAATGTTGCAGAGTATGAATCCCTTATCCATGGTCTGGAATGGGCAAGAAAAAGAGGGATCAAGGAGTTGCAAGTTTTGGGAGACAGTGAGCTGATTGTAAATCAGGGAAAAGGCCAGAATCTGACCAAAAATTTCTTGCTAAAGTCCTACAAGCATAGGGTTTGGGACTTGATGGAAGATTTCTTCGCTTTCAATATCGTCTCCATTCCCAGAGAGCAGAACAAACAAGCGGATAGGCCAATTCATTTTTTTTGATTTTGTACAAGTTCAGGAGTTTCTACGGACTCAGTAGCTAAAATCCTTGGCAGATGAAGAATCAGTTTAGAGAGTGCTGGGGGTTTACAAGGCTTTTGGGACATTTGTCTAAAGAAGATTCACAAGGAAGGTTGGCAGCATTGAACCATTGAACCATCGCTTCAATTTCAAGCTCTGGTTCAATTGTCAAGTTCATGGCTTCGATTCTCGAGCCCTGATTTAATCAGCAGGTTCATTGGTGCACAACGTTGAACCACTGAACTAGTTTAATTTTTTGGTTCAAAGGCTTCAGTTCAAAGGCCTAGTTTCAGTGCTTTGGCAAAGTTCAAACGGTTTAATCAGCAAATTTCAATAGACTGGTTCAATGGCCTAGTTCAACGAGTTGGTTTAACGCGTTGGTTCAATGCCTTGACACTTTGGTGAGTTCATCAGTGCGTTAGCATTAAACCGTTGAACTGGTTCAATCACTTGTTCAACGCCTCCAGTTCAATGTGCAGGATCAAAAGTAGAAAGGCTTGAAGGAAATTGCCAAGGACGGTGACGTCCCAGATGTCGTCAACTTTAAGAAGGTGAACTAGCCGTTGTTTTTCAAACAATGATGAGTGCGCAGGCGTCAAATTTAAGCCAGCAAAAAGGTTGTTGATTTTTAAACACCCAAGCACCAACCATGAAAGGAACCCAAACAATGCAGTGACCCACCCAGAGATAGCCCCGAGGGCCGAAGGAGCCAGAAGAGACAAGATAGGAAAAAGACAAAGTGCCAAGTGTAGGAGCAGGCAGATAGTCCAAGTGGCAAAGGGAGGCGTCGGTTCAAAAAATTACTCCAGCAGATGACACAGTGCCTGCGAATTGACCATTAGAAGACGTGAATGGCCAACTGTGTGACCCTTTTTCTTCATTTCATATTTATGAGCAGACAAATTGCGTAGGTGCCTTCAAAGAGCAGTCTCGGTTAATGAGGAAACAACGTGGCCATGTCAAGAAACCCCTAAAGTCAAGGCCAAGGCTGACACAACATTTATGTTTAAGCAACCTACTCTTCCCAATGCTCGCAAGGCACATGGGTCACTTGTAAAAGGGGTGCCAAAAGGCCTCCTTTCTTTTTCTATATATTGGAGACTTGTCATTTTTGTAATCATCTTCCACATTTGTAAGGCGTAGCCCTGGCAAAATTTCACTTGAATCAATAAATGCATTTTTTACCTCTATCTTGGATAGATATCTCTGTGTATGTCTTGAGTGTTAATTTGTGTTTAGTCATTGTTTCTTGATGCTTTCACAAGTCCAACACCAACATACCTAGTGTCTACAAGGTGCCATTTTTGCAGCTGACAAGGAGAGCTATATTTGGAAGTGCAGAAACAAAAGAAATTACTTACAGTGTGCATTTCACAGCACCTTTGGTGAATCTCTATTTTCTGTATTTTCCATTAGAGCATCCCTGTCGAGTTTCTAGCACCCTGGTCTTTCTGCCAAGTTTGAAGTGTATGTATGTGTTTGTCTAATTTTAAGTGTGAATGTGAGAAGGTTGATTTATTTTGGTGCATCACCTCTTTAGAGTAGTTCATTTTCCTATAATCTTTTTCCCTTTTCATTCCCCCATTATATATATATATATATATATATATATATATATATATATATATATATATATATATATATATTAGCACTTACTGGAACGAACATGATGCATCAAAGGGAGCTAGCCCTTACCTAGAGACTCTCCCCTCTAGCTTCACCGGTCCCACAAGTGAGAGGGGAGTTTCCATTGTTGCGTGTGGAAGGCAGGAGCTCGGCCTCCTTGCCCCGGGTGTAATCCACTGCGTCAACACTTCTTTTAGGGAAGTTTCTCCTAGTCAAAGGTCCTTTAGAGCCTCTTCTCAAGCCTTGTTCCCAATTAGTTTTAAGGTGATGGACTCTTGGCTTGCTCAGAATTGGTAGTGACTCCTTTTCCTTCCATGCAATGAAAATTGCACTCCTTTGATTGGTATCGGGCTGATTTTAGGTAATTCCTTTTGGTATCTCATCCATGTCATGCGCAAATAATGTCTTATTTTTGTTAGCTACATGTTGACTCTTCTCCTCTCCTCATGCATATTCAGAGGCCTTTTGTAGAGTTATGCCCTCGTTTCTTTCTCTTTGCTTATCTCTCCATGGTGTTATTCTTTATTATCTTTATGACAACTTAGGTTTCACTGCAAGTTGCTTCCTCTTTCTCTTCTTCCTCTAATACTTTAGGCAAATTTCTACCACAAATAGAATTGTAGTCTTTTACCTCTTTGTCTATGCGTTTCAAAGGACACATCTCTTTTGCATGGCTTTTGTGCTTGAATTTCACCCATGTAACTTCTCCTTTGCCTTCCTCATCCATTGGTATAATGTTGTTTACATTGGTGCTTAATCTCTCTTTAGCCAGTGCTTGCACCAATGCCTCTATTTCTTTTGGTACACTTTTGGACCCATGCACCTCACTCATATTTATGCTTCACTCAACAACTCCCAATTGATCTCTAGGCAACTCTTCTCCTTCTGTAACATCTCACTCTTTCTTCTTTGGGTGCTTCCTTTAGGGAAGTTTGTCCTGGTCGAAGGTCCTTTTAAGCCTCTCCTTCCTAAGGCTCATTTTGCTTTGGATCTGGGGCTAAACGTTATCTTTTATCCATCACACACCATTGTATATGGACAATTACTCTAGCGTTAGTCTATGTTGTTATTATGAACCAATCCTTTGCTTTATAAGGATCTAGTGTTCTCAACCCTTCCTTTGGTGCATCCTCCACTTTGAGCATAATAACACTTGTGATCTCTTAAGCGTTCTTCTTGTGCATCCTTATCTCTGTGTAGGCTGCCCCTACACCTTGTGCACCTTCTTGCGCTCTCGTTAGCTCTTGTAGAATGATATCTACAATTTCTCTAACATTTGTCTCTATCGTTGTTGTCATGCTATAATCCATTACTTTGTGGGGATATTGGGTTCTCAACCCTTCCTTTGGCACATTTTCCACTATGATCACAAGAACACCTATGTTCTCCTTAGGGTTCTTATGTGTCCCTGTCTTTGTGCAGGCTGGTGATATACCTTTCAAACCTTCATGCACTCTTGCAGGCTCATGTGGAATGATATCCACTTTTCCTTCATTCATTTCGCTCCACTACAATTGGTTTTATTCTTGGTTTTGCTCCTCTATTGTTGCTTCCATGAAATAACCTTCTTTTCCTATGCTTCTTATGCATCTTCTTTATGCAGTCTTCTCTTCAATGCCTTTTGAGATCAGCATTAGGTCCCACTCTTTCATCTTCTCACAGGTTTCTTTCTGACCTCTGCATTGTTCCCATGTTGGCTCGTCCTACGCATCACCTTTCATGGCAACACATATTTACTTTGGGAGTGAGGCTTTGAAGGTTACCTTCAATGGCTTTCAAGTCTTCTCCTCCATTTGATATGGCCTTCTTGGTGCACTATTTGGTTTTGTTATTTGCAAAATATGTGTTGCCAAATTTTCACCCTCTTATTACTTTTCTTATTCCTCTTTTGTTGCACCCTTTGCTCTATGTGGTTTGATTGATATCCCCTTCAAGCGTTGTTCCTAGTTAGTTTTAAGATGGCAACCTCTTGCCATGCTCCCAATTGGTAATGACTCCTTTTCCTTTTGTGCAATGAAAATTGCACTCTTTTAATTGGCATCAAGCTGATTTGGGCTAATTCCTCTCGGTATCTCATCCATGTCATGCAAAAAAATGTCTAGTTTTTGTTAGCTCCATGTCAACTCTTCTCCTCTCCTCATGTATCTTCAGATGCCTTTTGTGGAGTTATGCCCACTTTTCCTTCCCTTTGTGTGTCTCTCCATGGTGTAATGCTTTATTATCTTTATGATAACTTAGGTTCCACTAAAATTTGCTCCCTCTTTCTCTTCTTCCCCTAATGCTCTAAGCAAATTTCTACCACAAATAGACTCACGCTCTTTTGCCTCTCTATGTCTATGCCTTTCGAAAGAAACATTTCTTTTGCATGGCTCTTGTGCTTGAATTTCACCCATACAACTTCTTCGTCTTCCTCATCTATTGACACAATGTTGTTTACATTGGCACTCAATCTCTCTTTAGCTGGTGCTTGCACCAATGCCACTCTTTCCTTCAGTGGACTTTTGGACCCATGCATCTCACTCTTATTTATGCTTCACTCAATAAGTCCAATTGATGTCTAGGCAACTTTTCTCCTTCTGCAAGATCTCTTGTTGTTTCTTTTTTGGGTGTTTTTTTCAGGGAAGTTTTCCCTGGTCGAAGGTCCTTTAGAGCCTCTCCTTCCTTAGGCTCATTTTGCTTTGCATCTGGGGATAAAGGTTATCTTCTATCCATCACACGTCATTGTATATGGATAATTATTCCAACATTACTCTATGCTATTTTTATTTTGAATCAATCTTTTGCTTTATGGGGATCTAGTGTTATCAACCCTTCGATGCATCCTCCACTTTGAGCACAATAACACTTGTGCTCTCTTAAGGGTTCTTGTGAGCCCTTATCTCTATGCAGGCTGCTCCTACACCTTGTGCACTTTCTTGCACTATCACTGGCTCTTGTGGAATGATATTCATAATTTCTCTAACAGCCCTCTCTATCATTGTTGTTGTGCTACAATCCAGTAATTTATGGGGATATAGGGTTCTCAACCCTTCCTTTGGTGTATGTTCCACTATGAGCACAAGAACACCTATGCTCTCTTTAGGATTCTTCTTAGGTACACTTGACTTTATGCAGACTAGTGCTATACCTTCTACACCTTCATGCACATTTGTTGGCTCATGTGGAATGATATCCACTTTTTCTTCACTCATTTCACTCTACTACAATTGGGTTTATTCTTGGTTTCATTCCTCTATTATTGCTTCCATGAAATAACCCTCTTTTCATTTGCTTCTTATGCAGCCTTCTCCTCAATGCCTTCTAAGATTAGCATTAGCTCCCACTCTTTCATCTTCTCAAAGAGCTCTTTTTGACCTTCGCATTGCTCCCATGTTGGCACCACTTGCGCATTACCTTTCATGGAAACACTTTCTTCTTTACTTTGGGAGCAAGGCTTTGAAGGTTATCTTCAATGACTTTCGAGTCTTCTACTTCATTTGAGATGGCCTTCTCGGTGTACTACTTGGCTCTGTAGTTTGGAAATTCTCTGTTGCCAAATTTTCACACTCTTATTGATTTTCTTCTTCCTCTTTTGTGGTGCACTTCGCTCTGTGTTTTGACTAATATCCTCTTCAAGTGTTTTTCATAGTTAGTTTTAATTTGATGGCCTCCTACCTTGTTCCTAATTGGTAGTGATTCCTTTTCCTACTGTGTAATGAAAATTGCACTCCTTTGATTGGCATTGCACTGATTTTGGCTACTTCCTCTCAATAGCTCATCCATGTCGTGTGCAAAGAATGTCTTTTTTTTGTTAGTTACATGTCGACTCTTCTCCTCTCCCCATGCATCTTCAGATGCCTTTTATAGAGTTGTGCCCATTTTTCCTACTCTTTGTGTGTCTCTCCATGGCACAATGCACTATTGTCTTTATGATAACTTAGGTTCCACCGCAAGTTGATACTTCTTTCTCTTCTTCCCCTAATGTTTTATGCAAATTTCTGCAACAAATAGACTTGCACTCTATTGCCTCTCTATGTTTGTGCCTTTTGAAGGAAACATATCTTTTGCATGGCTATTGTGCTTGAATTTCACCCTTTCAATTTCTCTTTCGCCTTCCTCATCTATTGGCACAATGTTGTTTGCATTGGCGCTCAATCTCTTTTCAGTTGGTGACTGCACCAATGCCTCTATTTTCTTTGGTGCACTTTTGGACCCATGCGCCTCACTATTATTTATGCTTCACTCAACAACTCCTAGTTGATTTCTAGGCAACTCTTTTTCAACATCTCTCGTTGTTTCTTCATTGGGTGCTTCCTTCAGGGAAGTTTCTCCTTGTCAAAGGTCCTTTAGAGCCTCTTCTTCCTCAGGCTCATTTTGCTTTGCATTTAGGGAGAAAGGTTATCTTCTATCCATCACACCGCATTGTATATGGACAATTTCACAAACATTACTCTATGTTGCTTATGGAAAATGGGGATCTAGTGTTCTCAACCCTTCCTTCGATGCATCCTCCACTTCGAGCATAATAACACTTGTGTTCTCTTAAGGGTTCTTGTGCACCATTATCTCTTTGCACGCTGCTCCTATACCTTGTCTTGTATTCTTGTTGGTTCTTGTGGAATGATATCCATAATTATTCTAATATCCCTCTCTATCATTATTATTATGCTATAATCCATTATTTTATGGGGATATGGTATTCTCAACCCTTTCTTTGGCACATCCTCCACTGTGAGCACAAGAACAACTGTGCTCTCTTTAGGGTTTTTATGAGCCCCTGTCTTTGTGCAGACTAGTGCTATACCTTCCACACCTTCATATACTCTTGCTGGCTCATGTGGATTGATATCAACTTTTCCTTCACTCTTTTCAATCCACTACAATTGGGTTTATTGTTGGTTTTTCTCCTCTATTATTGCTTCCATGAAATAACCTTCCTTTCCTTTGATTTTTATGCATCTTCTTTATGCAGCCTTCTCCTTAATGCCATCCAAGATCAGCATTAGCTCCCACACTTTCATTTTCTCAAAGTGCTTTTTCTGAACTCTTCATTGCTCCCATATTGGCTCCTCCTGCACATCGCCTTTCATGGCAACACTTTCTTCTTTACTTTGGGAGCAAGGCTTTGAAGATTACCTTTAATGGATTTCGAGTCTTTCCCTCCATTTGAGATGGCCTTTTAGGTACACTACTTGGTTTTATTATTCTAAAATTATTTGTTTCCAAATTTTCACCCGCTTATTGCCTTTATTCTTCCTCTTTTGTTGCACAGTTCTATTTGTGTGCTTTGACTAATATCCCCTTCCAGCATTATTCCTAGTTAGTTTTAAGCTGATGGCCTCCTACCTTGCTCCCAATCAGTAGTGACTCCTTTTCCTTCCATGCAATGAAAATTTCACACCTTTGATTGGCATCGGCTTGATTTTGGCTAATTCCTCTTGGTAACTCATCCATGTCAGGTGCAAACAATGTCTTGATTTTGTTAGCTACATGTCTACTCTTCTCCTCTTCATGCATCTTTAGATGCCTTTTGTGGAGTTATGC
The DNA here is from genome assembly GCA_037957365.1 of Torreya grandis. NCBI lineage: Eukaryota > Viridiplantae > Streptophyta > Pinopsida > Cupressales > Taxaceae > Torreya > Torreya grandis. The sequence continues at coordinate 5,127,876 of JARHVA010000051.1, read as the reverse complement.
CAACTTTTCCTTCCCTTTGTATGTCTCTCCATGATACAATGCACTATTGTCTTTATGAAAACTTAGGTTCCACTGCAGGTTTCTACCTATTTCTCTTCTTCGACTAATGCTTTAGGCAAATTTCTGCCACAAATTGACTTGCGCTCTTTTGCCTATCTATGTCTTTGCCTTTCAAAGGACACATCTCTTTTGTATGGCTATTGTGCTTGAATTTCACACATGTAACTTCTCTTTCACCTTCCTCATCCATTGACACAATGTTGTTTGTATTGGCACTCAATCTCTCTTCAGATGGTGCTTTCCCTAATGCCTCTATTTCCTTTGATGCACTTTTGGACCCATGTGCCTCCCTCTTGTTTATGCTTCACTCAATAACTCCTAGTTATTCTCTAGGTAACTCTTTTCCTTTGGTAACATCTCTTATTGTTTCTTCTTTGGGTGTTTCCTTCATGGAAGTTTCTCTTAGGCGAAGGTCCTTTAGATCCTCTCCTTCCTCACGCTCATTTTGCTTTGCATTCGGGGCAAAAGGTTATCTTCTGTCCATCACACACCATTGCATATGGACAATTGCCTCAACATTACTCTGTTTTGTCATGAAGTAATCCTTTGCTTTATGGGGATTTAGTGTTATCAACCCATCCTTTGGTGCATCCGTCACTTCGAGCATAATAACACTTGTGCAGTCTTAAGGGTTCTTGTGCATCCTTATCTCTTTGAAAGTTGCTCCTACATCTTGTGCACCTTCTTTGGTTCTTGTTAGATCTTGTGGAATTATATCCATAATTACTCTAACATTTACCTCTATCATTGTTGTTGTGCTACAATCCATTACTTTATGGGGATATAGGGTTCTCAACCCTTCTTTTGGTGTATCCTCCATTGTGAGTATAAAAACCCTTGTGCTCTCTTTAGGGTTCTTCTTATGTGCCCCTATTTTTTTGCAAAATGGTGCTATACCTTCCACAAATTCATGCACTCTTGCTGGCTCATGTGGAATGATATCTACTTTTCCTTCACTCATTTCACTCCACTACAACTAGGTTTATTCTTGGTTTCACTCCTCTATTGTTGCTTCCATGAAATAACCTTCTTTTCCTCTACTTCTTATGCATCTTCTTTATGCAGCCTTCTCCTTAATGCCTTATGAGATCAGAAATAGGTCCCACTCTTTCATCTTCTGACAGGTCTCTTAATATTGTAAAGCAAAATCAAATTACATTAGCGTAATATTGCTTAAAGTTTATGGATCAATTTGGTATCAAAGTAGTTAGTGTGTTGGGTTAACGTATGTATAAGCATTGCCCTAAAATGTCAAGTTTGATATTAAAACTAATTTTGTAGGTGAGTTTGTGACTTTGTTATTTTAACAATGGATCCAATGCTAGTTCAAATTTAGTTGCTATTGAACAACATTATCACTGCGATAATGCAATACTTGCAATCCCAAGAGTAAATTCAGCAAGCGGTAGAGCACTGATAGGAGCAACAAATCAAAAAGTTTCAACAGAGAATTGATGTGCTACGAGTAGAACTGCAACAAGAATTTTGATAAAAGAAAAAGATGTGTGAAGATGTAGAGATTTGTGGACATTGTGTCTGCCAAGGTCATACTGCCAAGCAATGCTGGATGCTACATCCTAGTCAAAGTCCATTATGGTTCAAGAAGTAGAATGAGCAAAGATGCAAAGTAAAAGGGAAGGCACCTGTTAGAAAAGTTGCAAATCCTAATTTTCCTAAGTATTAAACAATAGATGAAGGATTCATCCAAAATATTTTGCCAAGCCAGACTACAAAGGTACATTCTAGCTATAGCAGTGATTCTTCTAATTCATATATTCCTGCTAGTCCTATTAATGAGAATGATGTTAGAAGTTTGAAAACAAATAATGCTTTGATTATTAACGAATCTTCTGATGTATATACTGAAGATGAAAACAATAAAATCAACTCTTCTAGCTATATTGACAATTTTAGGAACACTAAATATACTAACCCTAAACATTCATCAAGTTCATGTATTGATACATTTGAAAATCACACAAAGGGAATAGGTTCTAAGCTGTTCGTTAAAATGGGATTCGAAGGAAAAGGCCTTGACATTAATAGTCAAGGAATTATTCAACATATCCAACTTGTAAAGAGACCATTCTGTGCAGGATTAAGATATTGAGATAAAGGACAAATATGCCAAGAAGCTGAGTTGGAGAGTTACTCAAGCAACAATCTAGAACACCCTAAAGAGTTGAAAGAAGCATTATCAGAAGATGAAGTAGTTAAATCTGATGAAGCATCTTTAGACAACTAATCGAGGTATGAAAAGAAAAAATACTCAAATGTATTATATAATTATGCCTTAGAAAGCCCTAGAAAGATGCTTAAGAGACATGTCAAGAAGTTGCCTAGAGAAGATATGAAGTTAGGTTTTTACTTCAATGCTAAGGGGCAAATGTTGAAAAAAGATAAGCAAAGTTATCCAAAACCTAAGGCAGAGGTTATAATTGCATCTTCAATCAAGTAGAAGATAGAATCTAGTCAGTCAGAACCTGAGGTAACATCTGCAAGGGAGACGACAGTCAATGAGAAGCTGACAGTTCAAAAATTCACCCTAGAAAGGTAAGCAACATTTATTTAAAAGAATAATTATCAAGCATTCTAAGATAGATGTTATTTTTGATAAGAATTATCAAAAGAATTTGATCTCAGAAGATGTTATAGAAACCCTAGGTTTGGAAACTAAGCCACATTTCCAACCCTATTCTCTGGATAGAATAAATGATGGTAATGGTGTACATGTAAGTAAAACCTATAAATTAGGGTTTGCGATTACCTCCCACTTTGTAGATAAAGTTGAATTAGATGTGATTCTACTTTAGTCTAGTGGCATTGTCATAGGTAAATCATATTATCTCTAAGAAAATCAACTTAGTCCAAAAAGTAAAATCAGTAAAGTATTGTAAAAGATGGGATAAAATATCTTGTGCAAGCATATTGGCAGTAACTGTTATAGGTAAACGAAGCCTTCAGTGTTTTTATACCCATGTATGTTAGGAACACTATAGGATAACATAAAGATGTCATCATGAGAAGCATCAAGAACAGATTGGTAAATAAGTTGTATAATTTAATTTGTATAGACTATGTAAACATGCATACATATTTCCTTCATGTTTGTAAGACCTGAATATAGGCATTATTTATAAAAGTATGACCCAAGTATGGGTAATATTTGTAATTGTTATGTACAGTTATAGTGTTTGTAAAGACCCAAGAAGGGCAACGTTTGTAAATTGTGTTGCTATGTAAGACCCTAAGAGGACAATTTTAAAATGGTGATTATTATAACATCAGGGGACATGCAACATTTTCATAGTAGTCAGAGCCATGTAAATATCCTTATATGAAGTACCAGGTCTAGTACCAACTTTTTGAGGATAAAAAACCTTCTTAGTAGGAAGGATTGATCTGGAGGTGAATTTTAAAAAGGTCTTGAAGTAGATCAAAACCTATACCATTGCATCAAGTCCATTAAGACCTTTCCAACGGTATGCAGAATGCAAAAAACATAGCTCGTATGGTCCTTGTGCAGCTAGTCAAAGTTCTGGTCAAAGCATGTCAAAGTTGGTCAAACTAAAAAAAATGACCATTACAGAATAATGTGAAAATAGTTTCACTATGAAGAACTCATCACGAGATTTTCGACATAATTTACGATTTGTGAAACAGAGTCTGTATGTGCAAGTTATGACCGGTCAAAGTTGTGGTCAAACTTGGTCAACAAGATGACAGCAAAATGAGGACCAGTAAGAATGTGACGTGACAATCAGTTCAAGTGGGAAATAGTGGGTTTCAATCATTTGTCTTTTACAGGTGAATATAGTTATTTTTGACAGGGGTAATGTAACAGGGTAAAAAATTTGGTTTTAGATGGAACATTCAGTTAAAAGTCGACAAGTGGCAAGTGGTCGACAAATGATGAGTGGACGACAAGTGAAGAGTGGAGATTGGACCATGTGATGGGTCTTTAAGCCACCACGTGACTTGCCACTAATTAATTACCATGGTCTAATTTCATATTATTTCCTGAATGTTCCAAATAAACAATATATAACTTACAATACATGCCACGTTACATCCACTTACATACCACGTTCATGCCACCATGTCCATGTGAAAACCTCACCAAACCCACATTCCATCCACAAACCCATGAAATAGCCAACATGTCACCACATTCCGTCCACATACTTACGAAACCCCTTGAAATGCATGTTAATTCCAAACACTTGGCATGTTAAACCATGAACTCCGTGGTATATTAACATCCTAAACACCCCCCAATTACCAATGTGGGACTAAGGATATGCTTTGACCATCGAATACGTTGAAAGTGGGATTCGAACCAAGCAATTTTGGGTAAAAGATAAATCTCCCCACTGTCATAGCCATGGGACGTAGCACTATATAAAGTGCTAAGACTTATATTTAAAAACATCGAAAGTAAGCAAGTTTGCTAGAAGACTATAGAAAAGGAGTGTGTGGCTCATAGAGGGTGCTAGAGGCAAAATTAGTAAAAATTTCAAAAAGAGATGCATTATTTTTGCACATAGAATAATTTTTCAGTTCATTTTTCAATTTGGAGACATTTGTAAGTACTTTTCAAACGTTTTTCCTAATACATCGGTTGATATAGGACCCAGAGATGTAGGCCTTTGTGCCAAACTCCGTTATCAAAATATGTGTTGAATTTGTGAATTATTTATTAAATTCATGTTTTGTAAGTCAATTTTTTTTTTAGTAATTAATATTGTAAAGCAAAATCAGATTACGTTAGCGTAATATTGCTTAAAGTTTAAGGATCAAATATGAAAGTAACATGAACAATATATGATGCACGTAATGTTACTTATCACTGTGTGTAATGGTAGTATTATTAACGTATCAGTCACTTTTAAATATCTTAATTCATTCCTTCGATTAATAATATTAACGGATATAAACATAGATGTCTATATAAAATATTTGACCACATTTGTGTCTTCATAAAATAATTATTATATTCTATAATAATTAATATGTGATGTAATTATCTTAATAATATAAATTTGATGTTTTTGTTTAGCTATCTATGATTAGATGATAAAATTACGAAATTCATATTTATAATTAGAATGATAATCTATTTTTAAAAAAATTCATCATGTTACTTAGAATAAGTTTAAATTTCTTATTTATAATTAGAAGAATATTCCAATCAATTTTACAATATGTTATATAAACAAATAAATTTCAATTCTATCTTTATAATTAAATGATATTCTAACCTATCTTACATTGCGAAACAATTCTCAATTTTATAGAGGTGTAAATAGAAGTTATTTCTTTTTCAAATTTTCAACAAATTTCTTAGAGATTCATTATAATCGATTTAATATTTGTGTACGTAGAAAACTATTTAAATTTTTTATATTTACAATTGCACAGTTGGAAAATTCTATTTTTTTGTTTCGTTCTATATTGGAATTAAAATTCTCATTTATTATCATTGAAAATAGCATAACTATTCTTCATTCTAGGATTGATCCCTCAATTTCAAAACCCTCCTTTCAAACATGTAAAGGGATTTATTTAACATTAAATTCAAGTTCAATATCACATTCTTCAACTCTTTGTGTATAATTTTCTAGAAAAGCTTACCTAGGTAGATTAAAGGGATAATTGTCAAAGGAAAATAATGTTGTTGAAAATCAACATCATGATTAAACTAGGAGATTATGTTACAGAATTAATTTCTACCTTTCTACTCAAGAATTTACTTTTGAAATACAATGTATTAATTCACTTCAAGTATTATTTACTTTTTAAATTTCAACTTAGACCAAGAATTTAAGGTTAAACAAAACTACGCAGCGTTCGGTATAAGCGGTGCCTCTGGGTCACGTTTACGGGTAATGTCATCGCGCTTGAACTACTGCATCTATAGCCTAACATAGCTGCAACAACGATGTCTGGGCATCATCCCTATAAATCGTTGGGGAGAAATAAGGACCATGTCATGTCATTAAGATCAAGGGGTGGGATAATCCCTCTTGGTCAAAAACATTAATTAAGATAGGGAAATAACTTGAACTACCTTAAACGATTCTGACTTGTAAACTTATGTAATAGAGATAGAGAAAATACATTTCTTATTCAAAACTTGATACCATCGAAAATGAGCAAATAAAACCCGAATTGAGAATGTTAAACCAATTATTATCAATAAACCACCAACTATATGGCTCTTAAATAACGAAACTTTGGCAACAACAATTATATGGATTAGGTTATCTAAAACAAGGATCAAAAACATTGTTGATATAAATAAAAGTGGAAAAATGATGTAGCTTACACATGTTAATTTCTATTTCTTGTTTAGATTTAGGGTTAGTCTAGTTAAACAAGTATCTGATTACTTAAATTGATATTTTTTATGCTTTCATTTGGGTAGCTATCATAGAGGAAATATTTGGGGAATTGGGCTTTATAAAGAGTTGTATACCTAGACCTACAACTTATATGAAACATAGAATAGGGAATAGAACTACATGCACACTACACGTTGATCCTATTCAGAAGCAGATATATAGGTAGTCTGGAAAGTGAAAGATGCTTCCAATACGTAGGTGATTTGGATGGGGTTGGGGTTGTACACTAAACAAGATTAAAGATAAATGAAAAGACAAAACCAATATAATAAGACCCTGGTTTAGATAAACAAAACAAAGATAATAACTCTACAATATATTTGGAAGGATATCAGTTAGATCAAAGCATTCTCGAGGTTTTAGGCCAAATTCTGAGGTAGAATGTGACTATTTATTATATGTTTTATACTCTTGTCATGACGACCTCGGTGCTTATCTATTAGAGATTAGCGGTGAATAGTGAGCGACTTAGGATCTAGTTGATCTCGATGAGTTAATTCTTTGGCCAAAGCATAACCTACTCATGTATAGATGCTTAACTCATATAGTTAGATGCTTACCCATTTGGTAAAAGAATGCCTAAACCGTATGGTTAGATTCTTACCATTTGGCAAATGAATGCTTAACCCATATGGATAGATGCTTGCTTGTTCGGCAAAGGATATCCGATATGATAAAGTATACCCGAGTTATATTCATAGATTAATATTAATTAAATAAAAAAAAACTTTTTTTTCTCTGCTTATGCATTTTCTTTATGCAGTCTTCTCAATGCCTTTTGAGATCAACATTAGTTCCCACTCTTTCAACTTCTCAAAGGGCTTGTTATGACCTCCACATTACTCCCATGTTGGCATCTCCTATGCATTGCCTTTTATGATAACACATACTTCTTTACTTTGGAAATGAGGCTTTGAAGGTTACCTTCAACGACTTTTGAGTCTTTTCCTCTATTTGGGATGGACTTTTGGGTATACTACTTGGTTATGTAGTTTAGAAATTATTGGTTGCCAAATTTTCACTCTCTCATTGCTTTTTTTCTTTCTCTTTTGTTGGGCACTTCGCTCTGTGTGCCTGGATTGATATTTCCTTCAAGCATTGTTCCTATTTAGTTTTATGCTGATGGCCTCTTGCCCTTTTCCTAATTAGTACTAACTCTTTTTTCTTTTGTAGAATGAAAATTGCACTCTTTTTTTTGGCATTGGGCTGATTTTCGTTGATTCCTTTTGGTAGCTCATCCATGTTGTGTGAAAATAATGTCTTATTTTTCTTAGCTACATGTCGACTCTTCTCCTCTCATGCATTTTTAGATGTCTTTTATGGACTTATACCCACTTTTCGTTCCCTTTGCATGTCTCTCCATGGTGCAATGCTCTATTATCTTTATGACAACTTAGGTTCCACTGCAAGTTGCTACCTATTTCTCTTCTTCCACTAATGCTTTAGGCAAATTTGTGTAACAAATAAACTTGTGCTATTTTGTCTCTCTGTGTCTTTGCCTTTTGAAGGACACATCTCTTTTGCATGGCTATTGTGCTTGAATTTCACTCATACAACTTCTCCTTCGTCTTCCTCATCCTTAGACACAATATTGTTTGCAGTGACACTCAATCTCTCTTCAGTTGGTGCTGACCCCAATGCCTGTATTTCCTTTGGTGCACATTTGGACCCATGTGTCTCACTCTTATTTAAGCTTCACTTAACAACTCCCAATTAATCTTTAGGTAATTCCTCCTACAACATCTCTTGTTGTTTCTTCTTTTGGTGCTTCCTTCAGGGAAGTTTCTCCTGGTCAAAGGTCTTTAGAGCCTCTCTTTCCTCAGGCTCATTTTTCTTTGCACTTGATGCTAAAGTTTATCTTCTACCTCTCACACACCGTTGCATATGGATAATTATTCCAGCATTATTTTATGTTGTTGTTGTGAACCAATCCTTTGATTAATGGGGATATAGTGTTCTTAACCTTTCCTTCGGTGCATCCCCCACTTGAGCACAATAACACTTGTGCTCTCTTAAGGGTTCTTTTTGTGTGTCCTTATCCCTGGGCAAGTTACTCCTACATATTTATGCATCTTCTTGTGCTCTCGTTGGCTCTTGTGGAATGATATCCACAACTGCTCTATCATCCCTCTCTATCATTGTTGTTGTGTGATAATCCATTACTTTATGGGGATATAGGGTTCTCAACCCTTCCTGTGGCATATCCTCCACTGTGACCATAAGAACACCTCTGCTCTCTTTATGGTTATTACGTGCCCTTTTCTTTTGTGTAGACTAGGGCTAACCTTCCACACCTTCATGTACTTTTGCTGACTCATATGGAATGATATCCAGTATTTCTTCACTCATTTCACTCCACTACAACTGGTTTTATTCTTGGTTTGGCTTCACTATTGTTGCTTCAATGAAATAACCTTACTTTCCTCTACTTCTTATGCATCTTATTTATATAGCCTTCTCCTCAATGCCTTCCAAGATCAGCATTAGCTCCCACTCTTTCATATTCTCAAAGGGCTCTTTTTAACCTCTGCATTGCTCCCATGTTGGTTCCTCTTGTACATCGTATTTCATGGTAACACCATCTTCTTTACTTTGGAAGCGAGGCTTTGAAGGTTACCTTCAATGGCTTTTGAGTCTTCTCCTCCATTTGAGATGGCCTTCTAGGTGTACTACTTGGTTCTGTAGTTTGGAAATTATCTGTTGCCAAATTTTCACCCTCTTATTGCTTCTTTTCTTCTTTTTTTGCCATGCACTTCACTCTATGTGTGGATTGATATCCCCTTCAAGCTTTGTTCCTAATAATTTTTAAGTTGGTGACCTCATGTCTTAATCACAATCGGTAATGGCTCCTTTTCTTTCTGTAGAATGAAAATTTCACTCTTTTGATTGGCATTGGGCTGATTTTGGCTAATTCCTTTTGGTAGCTCATCCATGTTGTGTGTAAATAATGTCTTATTTTTGTTAGGTACATGTTGACTCTACTCCTCTCCTCATGCATCTTCAGATGACTTTTATGGAGTTATGCCCACTTTTCCTTCCCTTTGCATGTCTCTCCATGGTACAATGCTCTATTATCTCTATGACTACTTAGGTTCCACTACAAGTTGCTATTTATCTTCTTTCCTTGATGTTTTAGGCAAATTTATGCCACAAATAAACTTGCATTTGTTTTCCTCTCTGTGTCTTTTCCTTTCGAAGGACACATCTCTTTTGCATGGCTGTTGTGCTTGAATTTCACCCATGCAACTTCTTTTTCACCTTCCTCATCCATTGACACAATGTTGCTTGCATTGGTGGTCAATCTCTCTTTAGTTGGTGCTTGCACTAACACCTCTATTTCTTTTGACACAATTTTGGACCCATGCGCCTCACTCTTATTTATATTTCACTCAACAAATCCCAATTGATCTCTAGGCAACTCTTCTCATTTTGCAACATCTCTCGTTGTTTCTTCTTTGGGTGTTTCCTTCAAGGAAGTTTCTCCTAGTTGAAGGTCCTTTAGAGCCTCTCCTTCCTCAGGCTCATTTTGTTTTACATCTGTGGCTAAAAGTTATCTTCTATCCATCACACATTGTTGCATATGAATAATTGCTCCATAATTACTCTATGTTGTTATTGTGAACAAATCCTTTACTTTATGGGGATTTATTGTTCTTAACCCTTCCTTTGATGCATCCTCCACTTTGAGCATAATAAAATTTGTGCTCTCTTAATTGCTTTTCTTGTGCACCATTATTTTTTTGCAGGCTGCTCCTACACCTTGTGCACCTTCTTGTGCTCTCATTGGCTCTTATGGGATGATATCCACAATTACTATAACATCCCTCTCTATCGGTGTTGTTGTGCTACAATCCATTACTTTATGGGGATATAGGGTTATCAACCCTTTGGTGCATCCTTCACTATGAGTACAAGAACACCTGTGCTCTCTTTAGGGTTCTTCTTATGTACCCCTATCTTTGTGTATATTGGTGTTATACCTTCCATACCTTCATGTAGTCTTGCCAGCTCAAATGGAATGATATACACTTCTCCTTCACTCATTTCACTCCACTACAACTGGGTTTATTTTTGGTTTCGCTCCTTTATTGTTGCTTCCATGAAATAACCTTCTTTTCCTTTACTTCTTATGCATCTTCTTTATACAACCTTCTCCTCAATGCCTTTTGAGATCAAGATTAGCTCCCACTCTTTCATCTTCTCAAAGAGCTCTTTCCGACTTCCGTATTGCTCCCTTGTTAGCTCCTCCTGCGCATCGCCTTTCATGGCAACACTTTCTTCTTTTGGGAGATAGGCTTTGAAGGTTACCTTCAACGGATTTCAAGTCTCCTCCTCCATTTGCGCTGGGCTTCTCGGTGTACCTCTTAGTTCTGTACTTTGGAAATTATATGTTGCCAAATTTTCACTCTCTTATTGATTTTCTTTTTCCTCTTTTGTCTTGCACTTCACTCTATGTGCTTGGACTGATATCCTCTTCAAACATTCTTCCTAGTTAGTTTTAAGTCAATGGCCTTCTACCTTGCTTCGAATCGTTAGGGACTCCTTTTCCTTCTGTGCAATGAAAATTGCACTTTTTTTATTGGCATCGGGCTGATTTTGGCTAATTCCTCTCAGTAGCTCATCCATGTTGTGTACAAACAATGTCTTGTTTTTGTTATCTATATGTCAACTCTTCTCCTCTCATGCATTGTCAGATGCCTTTTATGGAGTTATGCCCACTTTTATTTCCTTTTGCGTGTCTCTCTATGGCATAATGCTCTATTGTCTTATCACAAGTTGTTACCTTTTTCTCTTCTTCTCCTAATGCTCTAGGAAAATTTCTACCACAAATAGACTTGTGCACTTTTGCCTCTCAATATATGTGCATTTATCAAGAAACATCTCTTTTGCATGGTTGTTGTGCTTGAATTTCACCTGTACAACTTCTCTTTCACCTTCCTCATCTATTGACGCAATATTGCTTGCATTGGCACTCAATCTCTCTTTAGCGGGTGCTTACACCAACGCCTCTATTTCCTTTGGTGCACTTTTGGACCCATGCACCTCATTATTTTTTGTGCTTCACTCAATAACTCCTAGTTGATCTGTAGGCAACTCTTTTCCTTCTGCAACATCTCTCACTATTTCTTCTTTAGGTGCTTCTTTTAGGGAAGTTTCTCATAGTCAAAGGTCCTTTAGAGCCTCTCCTTCCTCTGGCTTGTTTTGCTTTATATCTGAGGCTAAAGGTTATCATCTATCCATCACACACCATTGCATATGGATAATTTCTCCAACATTACTCTATATTGTTATTGTGAACCAATCCTTTGATTTATGGGGATCTAGTATTTGCAACACTTCCTTTAGTGTATCCTCCACTTCGAGCACAATAACACTTGTGCTCGCTTAAGGGTTCTTCTTCTGTGCCCTTACCTTTGTGGAAGTTAATCCTACACCTTGTACACCTTTTTATTCTCTTACTAACTCTTGAGGAATGATATGCACAATTGCTCTAACATCCCTCTCTATCGTTGTTATTGTGCTACAATCCATTACTTTATGGGGATATAGGGATCTTAGCCCTTAATTTGGCGTATCCTCCACTATGAGCACAAGAACACCTATGCTCTCTTCAGGGTTCTTATATACCCCTGTATTTTTTCCATAAATAGACTTGTACTTTTTTGCCTCTCTATGTCTTTGCCTTTCAAAGGACACATCTCTTTTGCATGGTTGTTGTGCTTGGATTACACTTGCACAAGTTCTCTTTCGCCTTCCTCATCTATTGACACAATGTTTTTTGCATTGGCACTCAATCTCTTTTCAATTGGTGCTTGCACCAACACCTCTCTTTATTTTGGTGCACTTTGGATGCATGTACCTCACTCTTATTTATGCTTCACTCAACAACTTCCAGTTGATCTCTAGGTAATTCTTCTTCTGTAACATCTCTTGTTGTTTTTCTTTGCTTCTAGGGTTAAAGGTTATCTTCTATCCATCACACACTGCTACATGTGGAGAATTGCTCCAACATTAGTCTATGTTGTTGTTGTTGTGAACTAATCCTTTAATTTATGGCGATCTTGTGTTCTCGACACTTTGTTTAGTGCATCCTCCACTTTGAGCACAATAACACTTGTGCTTTATTAAGGGTTCTTCTTGTGTGCCCTTATCTCTGTGCAGACTACTCCTACACCTTATACACCTTCATGCACTCATGCTAGGTCTTATGGAATGACATCCATAATTACTCTAACATCCCTCTCCATCATTGTTATTATGCATCAATCCATTAATTTATGGGGATATAGGGTTCTCAACCCTTCCTTTGGCACATCTTCCACTATGAGCATAAGAACACCTGTGCTCTCTTTAGGGTTCTTATATGACCTTGTCTTTGTGTAGACATGTGCTATACCTTTGACACCTTCATGTACTCTTGATGACTCGTGTAGAATGTTATCCACTTTTCCTTCACTCTTTTCACTCCACTAGAACTAGTTTTATTCTTGGTTTCTCTCCTCTATTGTTGTTTCCATGAAATAACCTTTTCCTTTGCTTCTTATGCATCTTATTTATGTAGCCTTCTCCTCAATGCCTTCCAATATCAGCATTAGCTCCCACTCTTTCATCTTCTAAAATGGCTCTTTCTGACCTCCACATTGTTCCCATGTTGGCTCCTCCTGTGCATCGCCTTTCATGGCAACACTTTTGTCTTCTCTTTGGGAACGAGGCTTTAAAAGTTACCTTCAATGGCTTTTGATTCTTCTCCTCTATTTGAGATGGCCTTTTGGGTGCACTACTTGGTTCTGTAGTTTGGAAATTATATGTTTCCAAATTTTCACCCTCTTATTACTTTTTTTCCTCTTTTATCGCGCACTTCGCTCTGTGTGCTTAGAATGATATCCCCTTAAAATGTTGTTCCTAGTTAGTTTTAAGGTGATGGCCTCCTGCCTTGCTCCCAATTGGTAGTGAATCCTTTTCCTTCCTTGCAATGAAAATGGCATACCTTTGATTGGCATCGAGCTGATTTTGGCTAATTCCTCTCGGTAGCTCATCCATGTTGTGTGCAAATAATGCCTTGTTCTTGTTAGCTACATGTAGACTCTTCTCTTCTCCTCATGCATCTTCAGATGCCTTTTATAGATTTATGCCCACTTTTCCTTTTCTTTGTATCTCTCTATGGTGAAATGCTCTATTATCTTTATGACAACCTAGGTTCTACTACAAGTTGCTACCCCTTTCTATTCTTCCCCTAATGCTTTAGGAAAATTTCTACCACAAATAGACTTGCGCTCTTTTGCCTCTCTATGTTTGTTCCTTTTGAAAGACACATCTCTTTTGCATGGCTGTTGTGCTTGAATTTCGCCCGTGCAACTTCTCTTTCATGTTCCTCATCTACTGACATAATGCTGTTTGTATTAGTGCTTAATATCTCTCAAGTTGGTGCTTGCACCAATGCCTCTATTTCTTTTGGCACACTTTTGGACCCATGCACCTCAATCTTATTTATGTTTCACTTAATAATTACCAGTTGATCTCTAGGCAACTCTTCTCCTTCTGCAACATCTCTTGTTGTTTCTTCTTTGGGTGCTTCTTTCAGTGAAATTTATCCTAGTTGAAGGTCCTTTAGAGCCTCTCCTTCCTTAGGCTCATTTTTATTTACATCCAGGGCTAAAGGTTATCTTCTATCCATCACACACCACTACATATGGACAATTACTCCAACATTACTCTATGCTATTGTTGTGAACCAATCCTTTGCTTTATGGGGATCTAGTGTTCTCAACCCTTCCTTCGGTGCATCCTCCATTTCGAGCACAATAACACTTATGCTCTCTTAAGGTTTCTTCTTGTGCGACCTTATCTCTATGTAGGCTGCTCCTACACCTTATGTACCTTCTTGTGCTCTTGATGGCTCTTATGGAATGATATCCACAATTGTTCTAACATCCCTCTTTATCGTTGTTGTGCTACAATCCATTACTTTATGGGGATATAGGGTTCTCAACCCTTCCTTGAGCGCATCCTCCACTATGAACACAAGAACACCTGTGCTCTCTTTAGGGTTCTTATGTACCCCTATCTTTGTTTAGACTGGTGTTGACCATTTTGGTCCTGCAAGCCAAAAGTGGTCCCCCCCTTTTTTTTTCTCTGTTGTTCTGAGCCAGTACATTTTGATTTTGCAAGTCTTGGATTTTCTACAAACTCTATAGGTCCATTTCTACAGACTCTACAGGGCCATTTCTATGGACTTTTCAGGGTTCTACGGACTCAGTAGGAGAAATTTCTATGGACTTTGTAGGAGAAATTTCTACAGACTCTACAGGTTTTTACAGACTCTGCAGGAGGTATTTCTACGGACTCTGCATGTGAGTCGTTCTGCAAATGAAGAACCAGTTCAAAGAGTGCAAGGTTTGACAAAGCTTCTTCGGACTCTTGTTTGATGAAATTCACAAGGAAAGAGAGCTGAAATGGTTCAAAGACACTTTTTCTTAAGGTTGGGAAAGTGGTTCAATGACATGATCTTTCCATGAGTTAGCATCTTTGAACCGTTGAACCATTGAACCGGTTCAATGCCTTGGTTCAACGCTTTGGTTCAATGCTTTGGTTCAATGACAAAGTTCAATTGGCAAAGTTCATCGCTTTGGTTCAATAAAATGGTTCGTTGGCTTGGTTCAATGCTTTGGTTCAATCAGATGGTTTAATCACTTGGTTCACTCAGTCGGTTTAACAACTTGGTTTAGTCGGCTTGGTTCAAAGCTTGGTTCAAAGGTTGGTTCAAAGGATCGGTTCAGTCAAAGGTTCAAGAGAGCCTCCCGAAGGACAAGTGCCCTTGCGGAGGGCACTTGGTCGGCGACAATACCCTTTGAAAGGGTCATTTTCAACTTTCCTGAAGGGCACTTTTAAGGGCAGTCGAAGAAGCAAAGGAAGAAATCCTTCAGACTTTTTGTCCGAAGGAATTCCTTCAGACAAAAAGTCCAAAGGATTTCGGAAGGGCCACAAACAAAAATCTCACAGAAAATACTAAGGTAGGAAACGAATTCTTTTGGACTTTTTGTCCAAAGGAATTCCTTCAGACAAAAAGTTTGAAGAAATTCGGAGGAAGGCCATGAGAGGAAAAGCTGACAGAAAATTCTGAAGGCCAAAAGGCAAAGCGGCCGAAACAATTCTTGTGGACTTTTTGTCCGCGAGAAAAAACCCCGCGGGAAAGGCCTGAAGCGAGGAACCCGCCGAAGAGAAAGAAGACCGCCCAAAGGGTATGTGCCCTTGTGGGGGGCCCTGGCCGAGAAAAAGGACTTTTTTAAGACCCCGAAGGGTAGGGCCCCTTCAGGAAGGATCAAAACAAAAGTTTGAAGGAAAGGGAGTGACAGAAAAGGCCGAATCAAAGAGGAAAGTGAAATAAAGTCCAAGGGGTGACAGGCCCGAGGCTGTCAATTTCAAAGAAGCAGACTAGCCATTGGTTTTCAAACAGTGACGGGCCCACGAACGTTAATTTTTCATTAGGGGAGTAACCATTTGAATTTTTTTTAAATGCTTGAGCGTAAACCAGAAAAGAGCCCAAGGAACTTAGTGACCCACCAGGAAGATAGCCCTGAAGGCCTAAGGAGCTAGAAAGAGACAAAACCAGGAAGACAAAGTGCAGAAATGGACAAGACGGCCCAGGTGGCAAAGGGAAGGCAAGTTATTGCCAAATGGTCATCAAACAGCACAAATAGTAAGCAACACAACCTATTTTCTCCATTTTGCATTTATAAGGAGACAAATCACGTGAATATCTAGAAAGAGTAGTCTTGTTCACAGAAAAGAGGCATGACTCATGCTTTCACATTAATGTTTGAACGCCAAAGTCAAAGTAGGAGCTGACACCGCATCATCAACAACAATGACTTCCTCTTCCCGATGCTCTCAATGCACATGGGCCAACTTGTCAAAGAGCGCCAAAGTATTTTCAAAGTGGCGCCTTTACTTTTTCTTCTCTTTCTATATATTGTAAAACTTTTCATTTTGTGAGGATCCATTCTCTGAGCCCGTAAGGCAAAGCTCTGCCCAAAAATCTCTCGGGCTTGTAAGGCAGAACTCTGCTGTATTTTACTTTGCGTCAAGACTTAGCATTTTTACCTCCATTTGGACTTGCACTCAAGCATATGTCTATGTTTCTTTTTGTGTTAAGTCATTTTTTTTTATGCTTTTCACAAATCGATTCCAGCATGTCTAGTGCATTGTGAAGTTTCTTCTTCTGCAGGTCTGTCAGAAGTGTCTATAGCAGAAATATAGGCGCATGTGAATAAGCTGCCAAAGTGTGTCTCAGAACACCTTTGATAGTTCTTACTCCCTGTATCTCTACGGACCCCTGACTCACTGATACAAAAGAGTTTCCCACATCAGATAAAGTGTATGGGTGCTTCTTCTTGGTGAAAAGTGTAAGTTCAGGCTGAGTGGGTCATCTTTTTTTGGTGTATCACCTTTTTATTTTAGGTTTAGGTTCTGTTTCAGCTTTCTTCTCCCTTTTCATCCACCCCCCTTTTTCATTTATTTGTTAGCAGTAGGAATCCAGGACCTAAAAGATACATCAGAGGGAACTAGTCCTTATCTAGAGACTCTCCCCCCAAGCTTCACCGGTCCCACAGGCGAGAGGGGAGTTTCCATTATTGCATGTGGAAGGCAGGAGCTTGGCCTCCTGCCTAGGGTGCAATCCACTGCATCAACAACTAGTGCTATACCTTTCACTTCATGCACTCTTGTTTGCTCATGAGGAATGATATCCACTTTTTCTTAACTCATTTCACTACACTACAACTAGGTTTATTCTTGGTTTCGCTCCTCTATTGTTGCTTCCATGAAATATCCTTCTTTTCCTCTACTTTTTATGTATCTTATTTATGCAATCTTCTCCTCAATGCCTTTCGAGATCAGCATTAGTTCCCACTCTTTCATCTTCTCAAAGGGCTCTTTCTACCTCCACATTGCTCCCATGTTGGCTCCTCCTGCAGATTGCCTTTCACAGCAACACTTTCTTCTTTACTTTGGGATCGAGGCTATGAAGGTTACCTTCAATGGCTTTCAAGTCTTCTCCATTTGAGATGGCCTTTTAGGTGCACTACTTGGTTATGTAGTTTGGAAATTATCTGTTGGCAAATTTTCACCATGTTATTGCTTTTCTTCTTCCTCTTTTGTCATGCACTTCACTCTGTGTGCTTGGGTTTATATCCCCTTCAAGCATTGTTCCTAGTTAATTTTTAGATGATAGCCTCCTGCCTTCCTCCCAATCGGTAGTGAATCTTTCTCCTTTCATGCAATGAAAGTTACACTCCTTTGATTGGCATCGAGATGATTTTGTCTAATTCCTCTTGGTAGCTCATCTATGTTGTGTGTAAATAATGTCTTATTTTTGTTAGCTACATGTCAACTCTTCTCCTCTCCTCATGTATCTTTAGATACCTTTTCTGGAGTTATACCCACTTTTCCTTCCCTTTGCATGTCTCTCCATGGCGTAATGCTCTATTATCTTTATGACAACTTAGGTTCTACTGTAAGTTGCTCCCTATTTCTCTTCTTCCCCTAATACTTTAGGCAAATTTTTGCCACAAATAAACTTACGCTCTTTTGCCTCTCTGTGTATGGTTGTTGTGCTTGAATTTCACTCGTGCAGCTTCTCTTTTGCCTTCCTCATTCATTGACATAATGCTATTTGTAGTGGTGTATAATCTCCCTTCAGTTGGTGCTTGCACCAATGCCTCTATTTCCTTTGGCACACTTTTAGACCCATGCACCTCACTCTTATTTATGCTTCACTCAAAAATTCTCAGTTGATCTTTAGGCAACTCTTCTTCTACAACATATCTTGCTATTTCTTCTTTGGGTGCTTCTTTCAGGGAAGTTTATCCTAGTCAAAGGTATTTTAGAGCCTCTCCTTCCTCAGACTCATTTTGCTTTTTACCCATTGCTAAAGGTTATCTTCTATCTCTCACACACCGTTGTATATGGATAATTAATCCAACATTACTCTATGTTGTTGTTGTGAACCAATCCTTTTTTTGATGGAGATCTAGTGTTCTCAACCCATCCTTCGATGCATCCTCCACTGAAGTACAATAACACTTGTGCTCTCTTAAGGGTTCCTTTTGTGTGTCCTTATCTCTGTGTAAGCTGCCCCTACATCTTGTGCAACTTCTTGCACTCTCATTGGATCTTGTGGAATGATATCCATAACTGCTCTAACATCCCTCTCTATCATTTTTGTGCTACAATCTATTTCTTTATTGGGATATAGGATTCTCAACCCTTCTTTTGGCATATCCTCCACTGTGAGCATAAGAACCCTTGTGCTCTTTTTAGGGTTCTTCTTATGTGTCCTTGTCTTTGTGCAAAGTGGGGATATACCTTCCACACCTTCATGTACTCTTGTTGGCTCATGTGGAATGATATCCAGTTTTCTTTCACTCATTTCACTCCACTACAACTGAGTTTATTCCTGGTTTCGCTCCTCTATTGTTGTTTCCATGAAATAACCTTCTTTTCCTCTACTTCTTATGCATCTTATTTATGCAATCTTCTCTTCAATGCCTTCTGAGATTAGCATTAGTTCCCACTCTTTCATCTTCTTAAAGGGCTCTTTCTGAGCTCTGCATTGCTCCCATGTTTGCTCCTTTGGTGCATCGCATTTCATGGCAACACTTTCTTCTTTACTTTGGGAGCGAGGCTTTGAAGGTTACCTTCAATGGATTTTGAGTCTTTTCCTCCATTTTAGATGGCCTTCTAGGTGCACTTTTTGGTTCTGTAGTTTGGAAATTATCTGTTGCTAAATTCTTTCCATCTTATTGCTTTACTTTTTCCTTTATTATCACATACTTTGCTCTCTGTGCTTAGATTGATATCCGCTTCAAGCGTTGTTCCTAATTAGTTTTAAGCTAATAGCCTCCTACCTTGCTCCCAATCGGTAGTTACTCCTTTTCCTTTTGTGAAATGAAAATTGCACTCCTTTGATTGGCATTGCGTTGATTTTGGCTAATTGACCCATACACCTCACTCTTATTCATATTTCACTCAACAACTCCCAGTTGATCTCAAGGTAACTCTTCTCCTTCTGCAACATCTCTTTATTTCTTCTTTGGGTGCTTCTTTTAGGGAAGTTTCTCCTAGTTGAAGGTCTTTTAGAGCCTCTCCTTCCTTGAGGTCATTTTGCTTTGCATCCATGGCTAAAGGTTATCTTCTATCCATCACACACTACTACATATGGATAATTTCTCCAAAATTACTCTATGTTGTTGTTGTTGTGAACTAATCCTTTGATTTATGGGGATCTAGTGTTCTCAACCCTTCTTTCGGTACATCTTCCACTTTAAGTACAATAATACTTGTGCTCTCTTAATTATTCTTCTTTTACACCCTTATCTTTATGCACGCTATTACTACACCTTATGTACCTTCTTGCACTCTTATTGGCTCTTGTGGGATGATATCCACAATTGCTCTAACATCCCTCTCTATCATTTTTGTTGTGCTACAATCCATTAATTTATGGGGATATAGGGTTATCAACCCTTCCTTTGGTGCATCCTTCACTGTGAGTACAAGAACACATGTGCTCTCTTTAGGGTTCTTCTTATGTGCCCCTGTCTTTGTGCAGACTGGTGCTATACCTTTCACACCTTTATGCATTCTTGCTAGCTCATGTGGAATGATATCTACTTTTCCTTCACTCATTTCACTCTATTACAACTAGGTTTATTCTTGGTTTCGCTCCTTTATTGTTGCTTCCATGAAATAACCTTCTTTTCCTTCTTATGCATCTTCTTTATGCAGCCTTCTCCGCAATGCCTTCTGAGATCAAGTTTAGCTCCCACTCTTTCATCTTCTCAAAGTCCTCTTTCTGACCTCCGTATTGATCCCATGTTAGCTTCTCATATGCATCGCCTTTTATGGCAACACTTTCTTCTTTTGGGAGCTAGACTTTGAAGGTTACCTTCAACGGCATTTGAGTCTTCTCCTACATTTAAGATGGCCTTTTTGGTGGACCTCTTGGTTCTATAGTTTGGAAATTATCTGTTGCCAAATTTTCACTCTCTTATTGATTTTCTTCTTCCTCTCTTGTCATGCACTTCAATCTGTGTGCTTGGATTGATATCCTCTCCTCATGCATCTTCATATGCATTTTGTGGAGTTATGCCCACTTTTCTTTCCCTTTGGGTGTCTCTCTATGGCGCAATTCTCTATTGTCTTAATGACACCTTAGGTTCCATTGCAAGTTTTTTCCTCTTTCTCTTCTTCCCCTAATGCTTTAGGAAATTTTTTTCCACAAATAGACTTGCACTCTTTTGCCTCTCTATATTTGTGCCTTTGGAAGGAAACATCTCTTTTGCATGGTTGTTGTGCTTGAATTTCACCCATGCAACTTCTCTTTCCTTCCTCATCTATTGACATAACGTTGTTTGCATTGATGCTCAATCTCACTTCAGTTGGTGCTTGCACCAATGCCTTTATTTCCTTTGGAGCACTTTTGGACCCATGCGCCTCACTCTTATTTGTGCTTCACTCAACAACTCCCAATTGATCTCTAGGTAACTCTTTTCCTTCCGCAACATCTCTCACTATTTTTTATTTGGGTGTTTCCTTTAGGGAAATTTCTCTTAGTCGAAGGTCCTTTAGATCCTCTCCTTTCTCAGGTTCAATTTGCTTTATTTCTGGGGCTAAAGGTTATCTTATATCCATCACACACCATTGCATACGAACAATTGCTCCAGCATTACTCTATGTTATTATGAACCAATCCTTTACGTTATGGGGATCTAGTGTTTGCAATGCTTCCTTCGGTACATCCTCAACTTCGAGCATAATAACACTTGAGCTCGCTTAAAGGTTCCTTTTGTGTGCCCTTATCTCTGTGGAGGCTACTCTTGCACCTTGTGTACCTTCTTTCACTCTCACTGGCTCTTGTGGAATGATATCCATAATTATTCTAACATCCCTCTCTATCGTTGCTATTGTGCTACAATCTATTACTTTATGGGGATATAGGGTTCTCAACACTTCTTTTGGTGCATCCTCTAATGTGAGCACAAGAACCATGTGCTCTCTTTAGGGTTCTTCTTATATGCCCTTGTCTTTGTGCAAACTGGTGGTATACCTTCCACACCTTCATGTACTCTTGATGGCTCATGTGGAATGATATCCACATTTCTTTCACTCTTTTCACTCCACTATAACTAGTTTTATTCTCGGTTTCACTCTTCTATCATTGTTTCCATGAAATAACCTTATTTTCCTCTGCTTCTTATGCATCTTCTTTATGCATTCTTCTCAATGCCTTCTGAGATCAACATTAGCTCCCACTCTTTCATCTTCTCAAAGGGCTCTTTCTGACATTGACATTGTTCCCATGTTGGTTCCTCATGTGCATCGCCTTTCATGGTAACACTTTTTCTTTTCTTTTGGAGTGACCCTTTGAATGTTACTTTCAACGGCTTTCGAGTCTTCTCATCCATTTGAGATGGCCTTTTGGGTGCACTACTCGGTTTTGTAGTTTGGAAATTAATTATTGCCAAAATTTCACTATCTTATTGCTTTTCTTCTTCCTCTTTTGTCGCACACTTTGCTCTGTTTGATTTGACTAATATCCCCTTTAAGCATTTTTCTTAGTTAGTTTTGAAGTGATGACCTCTTTCCTTGCTCCCAATTGGTAGTGACTCCTTTTCCTTCTGTGCAATTAAAATGGCATACCTTTGATTGGCATCAGGTTGATTTTGGCCAATTCCTCTCAGTAGCTCATCCATGTTGTGTGCAAATAATGTCTTTTTTTTTGTTAGCTACATGCATTCTCCTCTCCTAATGCATCTTCAAATGTCTTTTATGGAGTTATGCCTACTTTTCCTTCCCTTTATGTGACTCTCCATGGCACAATGCTCTATTCTCTTTATGATAATTTATGTTCCACTGTAAGTTGTTATCTCTTTCTCTTTTTCCCCTAATGCTTTAGGCAAAAGTCTACCACAAATAGACTTGTACTCTTTTGCCTCTTCTATGTCTATGCCTTTTGAAGGACACATCTCTTTTGCATGGTTGTTGTGATTGAATTCCACCCATGTAACTTCTCTTTTACCTTCCTCATCTATTGACACAATAGTGTTTGCATTGGCACTTAATCTCTCTTCAGCTGGTGCTTACACCAACGCTTGTATTTCCTTTGGTGCACTTTTAGATCCATGCACCTCACTCTTATTTATGTTTCATTCAAGAACTCCCAATTGATCTCTAGGTAACTCTTCTCCTTCTGTAACATCTGTTATTGTTTCTTCGAACACTTCACTCTTTGTACTTGGACTGATATCCACTTCATGTATTGTTCCTAGTTAGTTTTAAACTTATGTCCTCCTACCTTACTCCCAATAGGTAGTGACTCTTTTTCCTTCCGTACAGTGAAAATTGCACTCTTTTGATTGACATCGGGTTGATTTTGGCTAATTCCTCTCAAAAGCTCATCCATGTTGTGTGCAAACAATGTCTTATTTTTGTTAGCTACATGTCGACTCTTTTTCTTTCCTCATACATCTTCAAATGCCTTTTATGGAGTTATTCCCACTTTTACATCACTTTGCATGTCTCTACATGGTGCAATGCTCTATTGTCTTTAGGACAACTTAGGTTCCACTTTAGCTTTCTACCTCTTTCTCTTCTTCCCCTAATGCTTTAATAAAATTTCTACCACAATGCTTGAATTGCACCTATACAACTTCTATTTTACCTTCCTCATCCATTGACACAATGTTATTTGCATTGGTGCTCAATCTATATTCAGTCAGTACTTGTACCAATGCCTCTATTTTCTTTGGCATACTTTTGGACCAATGCACCTCACTATTATTTATGCTGCATTCAACAACTCTTAGTTGATCTCTAGGCAACTCTTTTCCTTTTGCAACATCTCTCACTGTTTCTTCTTTGGGTGCTTCCTTCAGGGAAGTTTCTCATGGTTAAAGGTCCTTTAGAGCCTCTCCTTCTTTAAGCTCATTTTGCTTTGCATCCGAGGCAAAAGGTTATCTTCTATCTATCACACACCACTGCATATAGACAATTACTCCAACATTACTCTATGTTGTTATTGTTGTGAACCAATCCTTTGCTTTATGAAGAACTAGTGTTCTCAATGCTTCCTTTGGTGCATCCTATACTTCAAGCATAATATCACTTATGCTTTCTTAAGGGTTCTTGCCCACCCTTATCTCTGTGCAGGCTACTTTTACACCTTGTGCACCTTCTTGTGCTCTTGCTGGCTCTTATGGAATGATATCCACAATTTCTCTAACATCCCTCTTTATCATTGTTGTTGTGTTATAATCCATTATTTTATGGGGATATAGGGTTCTCAACCTTTCCTTTGGTGCATCCTCTACTGTGAGCACATGAACACATGTTCTCTCTTTAGGGTTCTTATGTGCCCCTGTCTTTATGGAGATTGGTGTTATACCTTACACATCTTCATGCACCTTTGCTGGCTCATGTGGAATTATATCCACTTTCCCTTCACCCATTTCACTCCACTACATCTAGGTTTTTTCTTGGTTTCGCTCCTATATTGTTGCTTCCATGAAATAACCTTTTTTTCCTCTGCTTCTTATGCATCTTCTTTATGTAGTCTTCTCCTCAATGCCTTCCAAGATCCGCATTAACTCCCACTTTTTATCTTCTCAAAGGGCTCTTTTTGACCTCCGCATTGCTCCCATGTTGGTTCGTATTGTGCATTTCCTTTCATGGCAACACTTTCTTCTTTACTTCGGTAGTGAGGCTTTCAAAGTTACATTCAATAGCTTTCAAGTATTCTCCTACATTTGAGATGGCCTTCTGGGTGTACTAATTGGTTCTGTAGTTTGGAAATTATCTGTTGCCAAATTTTCACCCTATTATTACTTTTCTTATTCCTCTTTTTTCGCACACTTTGCTCTATGTGCTTGGACTAATATAACCTTCAACCTTGATTCCTAGTTACTTTTAAGCTGATGGATTCCTATCATACTTGCAGTCAGTAGGGACTCTTTTTACTTCTGTGTAATGGAAACTACACTCTTTTGATTGGCATCATGATTATTTTGGCTAATTCCTCAGGGTAGCTTGTCCATGTCATGTACAAATAATGTCTTATTTTTGTTAGCTACATGTCGACTCTTCTTCTCAACTCATGCATCTTCAGATGCCTTTTGTGGAGTTATACCCACTTTTCCTTCCCTTTGTGTCTTTGCATGGAACAATGCTCTATTGTCTTTTTAACAAATTAGGTTCCACTACAAGTTGATGTGTCTTTCTCTTCTTCCCCTAATGCTTTGGACAAATTTCTGCCATAAATAGACTTACGCTCTTTTACTTTTTTATGTCTGTGCCTTTCAAAGGACATCTCTTTTGCATGGTTGTTGTGCTTGAATTTCACCCTTGCAACTTCTCTTTTGCCATCCTCATCCACTGACACAATGTTGTTTGCATTGGCGCTCAATCTCTCTTCAGCTTGTGCTTACACCAACACCTCTATTTCTTTTGATGCACATTTGGATCCATGTACCTCACTCTTATTTATGCTTCACTCAACAACTCCTAGTTGAAATCTAGGTAACTCTTCTCCTTCTGTAACATCTCTTGTTGTTTCTTCTTTATGTTCTTCCTTCTAGGAAGTTGCCCCTGGTTGAAGGCGCTGTTGGCCATTTTTTTTGGCCCACATATTGAATTGTGCCCTGATGGATCCGGTTGCTAATGGATGAGTAGATGTTCCAGGTGAAACAGATGGACCAAAGAGTTTTACAGTGCTAACAAAGCTTTTGAAACACTTTAAGATTTCTTAAAGTGTATTTTGTCAAATTCTAAGGGATAGGTTTGCAGAGCCAAGAAAAGGTTCTTGAGCAGTTTTCATGGCATACCAAGTAGTTCAAGCATTTCAAGCATGACTCCATCAGAACTATAGACTCCATTAGTGGAACTACTTTGCTTAAATTACCTTCTAAGTTAAAAGTCTCAAAGGGTCAAAGTGTTTTGGGCCTACTTCCAATGTAAAATCAGATTTTCCATGTGTTAAGTCTTCTTGCTCAAGAAACCTGAGTTACTCATTGCTCCTCTCTAAAACAAATTAGGTTTTTCGAGTTGCTTGTCTTATAAATTTTTATGAGTAATAAGTTATTCCCCCTTGCAAACCCGATTTACTCTTTCCTTTGCTAGTCGGGTTTTCAATAGAACTTGACTTATAAAATTTTCACAAGAAGTAGTGCAAGTTTGAAAACCTGATTTTTTCTCTTCAGTGTTAATTGGGTTTGGCAGGGTGTAAGTCTTCTTATCCCAAGACTCTGATTTGTTCTCTTCAGTGTTAATCGGGTTTTGTCTTTGTGAAGACTTTTGACTATTCAAGGCACATAACTTACAAAGAGCTTTATGAGTAATCAGTTGCAAAAAGTCTGAAGTAATAGACCATTAAAAGTTTGAATTAGTCATAGTAGTGCAATTCAGGTTTCCCAGGGAGCATGACTTCATAAAGAGGCAAGTAGAAATCAAGGATAAACCCAAGTACCAACAAGTAAGTTGTAAATTATGGAAACCCTGGTGGTTAGGCAAATAGTCCAAGTGGTTGGTAAATGGAATTTAATGAAGGCTTTCATCCTTCAACATGGCTCCCTCTCTCGACAAATGGTCATTCAAACATAAATGCAACATGGCTCGAGCAGGTTAAAACACATGGAGGCCTCATTTTCCCCTATAGGACACGTGAAAATGAAAATGACCACGCCGTTTTAAATGCAAAATTCTTTTCAGCCACAAGGGAAGCGATGTTCCAGCTACTTATAACATGGCTCCTGAAATACACCAAAGAGAGACTTGAATGCATAAGAAGGGCTTGAGAACATTTGTGACGATCTTGAGTGGTGTATTTAGTAGCACAAGGGATGATGACGTTAGAGTCTCAGCCATCAATGACCTTTTCTTTCTTCCCTTTCTCTCTCCCCCCTTTTTTGATATAAATAAGAGGCCTTGGAGCCAAGAATGGATCCCCAGATTGGCAATAGAATTACTATACAGAAATTGATTTGTAAAAGACTCTTTTGAAGTAATACAAGGAAGACTTTTTTATTTCTTGTTAAAACTAGTGTGCACATTTGGTTACATTTACATAATGTATGATTGTCATTCATCACCTATAATTTTTTTCCAACACCTTGATTTTGATCCTTTCAGTTTTATATAGGGTTGCGTGAAGTGTCTATGTGTCGAGATCTCTTTGAAGTGTTACGAGTTCATAGTGTCTCCATAGACCTATTTTTTTTATCTTTCAAAGTGCAAGGCTTCTCCTCAGCTTCCACGCAAAAGCTCCATGATTATGGCCTTGAGATAGAACCAGAATAACCTGTGTCCTCTTTGGGTTCATTAGTATTTGGCTCTTTTCCTAGACCAAGTAGATTACTTCTTTTTGGTGCATCACCTCCCTTAGCTTACATTTATTTTCAATCATCCTCCTACCCCTTTTCCTTAGCTAATATTAGATTCTAGTGTAGGAATCAAGAGTTGAAATGAAGTACCTGAGGAACTAGCCTCATAAAAAAGCCTAGAGGTTCAAACTAACCATAGGATGCCTAATCTTGAGGTTGTCCCCATGCTTGAAGCTGGAAGGTGAGAGACCCTAAAGAACTCTCACACAAGGGTGCAATTCTAAGCCATAATAGGGCCTTTAGAGCCTCTCCTTCCTCAGGGTTGTTTTGATTTGCATTAGGGGATAAAGGTTATCTTCTATCCAGCATTACTCTATGTTGTTTTAAACCAATCCTTTGCTTTATGGGGATCTAGTGTTCTCAACCCTTCCTTCGGTGCCCCTCCACTTAGAGCACAATACCACTTGTGCTCTCTTAAGAGTTCTTCTTGTGCACCCTTATCTCTGCGTAGACTACTCCTACACCTTGTGCACCTTCTTGCGCTCTTGTTGGTTCTTATGGAATGATATCCATAATTGCTCTAGCATCCCTCTCTATCATTGTTTTGATATAATCCATTATTATATGGGGATATAGGGTTCTCAAACCTTCCTCTGGCACATCCTCCACTATGAGCACAAGACCACCTATGCTCTCTTTAGGGTTCTTATGTGCCCCTATCTTTGTGCAGACTGGTGTTATACCTTCCACACCTTCATGCACTCTTACTAGCTCATGTGGAATGATATCCACTTTTCCTTGACTCATTTCACTCACTACAACTAGTTTATTCTTGGTTTTGCTCCTCTATTGTTGCTTACATCAAATAACCTTCTTTTCCTCTACTTCTTATGCATCTTTATGTAGCCTTCTCCTCAATGCCTTTTGAGATCAGCATTAGCTCCCACTCTTTCATCTTCTCAAAGAGCTCTTTCTGACTTTTGCATTGCTCCTATGATGGATCCTCTTGTGCATCACCTTTCATAGCAACACTTTCTTCTTTAGTTTGGGAGTGAGGCTTTGAAAGTTACCTTCTGTGGCTTTCGAGTCTTCTCCATTTAAGATGGCCTTCTGGGTGCACCACTTGGCTCTATAATTTGGCAATTATCTGTTGCCAAATTTTCACCCTCTTATCGCTTTTCTTCTTCCTCTTTTATCACACACTTCGTTCTGTATGCTTGGATTGATATCTCCTTCAAGCATTGTTCTTAGATAGTTTTAATTTATGGCTTTCGAAGAACACATCTCTTCTTTTTTACTACTATGCTTGAATTTATCCTGTGCAACTTCTCTTTTGCGTTCCTCCTTCCTTGGCACAATGTTATTTGTATTAGCGCTCATGTTCTCTTCCGTTGGTCCTTGCTTTAGTGTCTCTATTTCCGTTAGTGTAAATTTAGACCCATGTGCTTCACTCTCATTTCAACTACACTCAACAACTCCCATTTATTTTCTATGAAATTCTTAATCTCCTTTTCTAGCATCTCCCATTGCTTATTTCTTTAGTTCTTCCTTTAGGGAAGTTTCTCTTGGTCAAAGGTCCCCTAGAGCCTTTCCTTCCTTAGGCTCCTTTTCCTTTATCTCCAGGGCTAAAGGCTGTCTTTCGTGCATCATGCACTGCTATATATTGAAAATTGATCAAACATCCCTCACTATCATCATTGTTGTCCTACAATCCATTACTTTATGGTGACCTAGGGTTCTCAAACCTTCCTTTGACCCATCCTCCTACACTTTCATCTTCTCAAAGGTCTCTTTTTGACCTCGACACTATGCCCATGCTGGTTCCTTTTACACATCGCCTTTCATAGTAACACTCTCTTCTTTACTTTGAGGGTGAGGATTTGAAGGTCACCTTCTGTGGCTTTTGAGTTTTCTCCTCCATTTGAAATGGATTTCTGGATGCGCTACATGGTTTTATTGTTTGGAAGCTATCTGTTGCCAACTTTTTAGTCTCTTATTGCATTTCTATCTCCTCTCTTGGACATCTATGCAACCATTTATTGCTTTATCACAAAGCATTTTTTGTGAATACCCCACCTTTATGGATTCTTGTGCATCCTTCAACGTGAAATAACATTCGACATCTAAGACCCACTCCATTTACTCAGGGACTTTTTTATGGAGAATCTTTGAGTTACAGCTTCAGGGTTATTCTCAACATACCTCAGACCCTATAATGCCCCATTTGGCATAGAATTAGAAAGATTTGGGTGCAATTTTTTGATTTTCTTTATTTCCAGCCCTAACCATTAAAAAATCAAAATTTTGGAAATACACATTTGTGGCACAATTTGTAATATTTTCCACTCAAATATTCACCAAATAATTCAAAAATAATACAACATACTGAAATACCTTCAAATCTGATTTTTATTATCAATTCAATAGCTAGACAATATAGTAAAAATACAAGCTAAAAATGCATGCCCTATAAATTAGGCTTTGTTTAGCCTTACAAATTGTAGTCCCAAACCTTAATGGGGGTTTGCTGCCCTAACAATAGTCTTTTACCTTCTTCAACCACTTATTTGCGCTTCTAGGGTTTCAAACAATATCACTGCCTTTCAAATCAGATGCATCCTTCTTCAAACTCTCTTTCTTTTCCATGCCAAATTTATAATAGTGTTCAAAACATGTCACACTATCAAATGATGCGCAATACAACCTTTGAAATAATGCTGCTAGCTATTAGATAAGGGTTTTGATCCTTACTACGACCAAACTAATGAAAGTTTTTGTCCTCAATTACATGAGGTTCAATAAATGATTCCAAAACTCTAGAATTTCAATTATAAAAAAATAAAATAACCCTCTTCAAATGAACCTCCTCTTTATTTTTATATCCTTTCCCACTCATTCCCCAAAATAACTCCTAAGGGCTGACCTGCATCACAATAGAAAGCCCCCTTATTTATGAAATATCAGATTAGAAAAGGAGTTGCTGACATATTCACATTTGGTGACTAAAGCATACTATTAATTTTATTTAAAGTATTTAATTTTTTTTTAAATAATAATATTACATTATTTTTAGAAAAGGGAACACTATAGTTCATCCTTCCAAAATTTGCTTTCCCTCAAGCAAATGCAACTTGCCTCAACTGTTAGATAAGGTTTTTCATCCTTACTACAACTAAACCACTGAAGGTTTTTGTCTTCAATTGCATGAGGTTCAAGAAATCATACCAAAACTCTAGAATTTCCATTATAAAAAATAACATAACCCTCTTCAAATGAACCTCCTCTTTATTATTATATCCTTTCCCACTCAAAACCCAAAATAGCTCCTAACTAAGGGTTGACCTACATCACAATAAAAAGACCTCTTCTTTATGAAATATTAAATTAGAAAAGGAGTAGCCAAAATATTCACTTTTGGCAACTAAAGTATACTATTAATTTTATTTAAAGTATTTAAAAATATTTTTTATTTTAATAATAATATTACCTTATTTTTAGAGATGGGGACACTACAGTTCGCCCTTCCAAATTTGCTTTCCCTCAAGAAAATACGACATTCCTCAAGTTTGAGCTTAGCTTTGGTTGTAACTTTCCTTATTCTTGTTAGGGACACCTTCAGTGAATAAATCTTTCCATGACATGGTTCTTGGAACGTTTTAGGCCTTAATTCCTTCACACACTATTGACCGACCCTTTATGTATGAACCTTGCTTCTTATCCCTAATGCATCTTTATGCACTCTATATCTTTATGAGTGTGCTACTTGGCTTAACCAAAACTTGTACCCCATTTTTATTCTCTAACTCCCTATATAACTCTTAACCACTTTCCTTCCATGCAAGTGGATTCTTGCATGGTCCATGTAACCGTGCACAATTAGAGTTGGTTTGTTTCTCACTTGAATAGCTATATTTTTTTCTGATGCAAGACTGCAAATTCACCTGTGATGCTTGTTTCTATGCTAAATTGCTTTCTACATTCAAAGAAGAAATAAGAAACTAAAAGAAATGGTCAAGGCTAGAAGATACCTGATAAAGTCGTGCGCACCGAAATCAGACGTTGGAAGATTCTCCTCTTTGGCTGTGGAGGAATGACACCTGCGAAGAAAAGAGACTGAAACACGAAAAAATGTTAGTCAAAGATATGGTGGGCTGTCAGGCGAACGCCCGATCCCGGAAGTACGAAGACTTCCTAGAAGGATATCAACCCACTGATAAAAAAGTAGAATATTGGACTAAAGTAGATAAAATGGAAGATAAAATGACAGAAATAAAGGACAAAAAATAAAATGTGTACTTGATAATGAAGTAAAATGTTATGTGCAGTCGTCGATGTCGGTCTCTGTGTTGCCGGTGTCGGTCATAAAGGTGCCGACGTCAGTTAACATACCGGCGTCGGTAGGGGTGGTGACCGGCATCGATCGGGGCAAGTTCTGGACAGAGTCTGGATGAATTGCAGAAGCTCTGACAGAGTTGGGATAGGATCTGGTCAAAGTTGGGACAGGGTCTGGACAGGGTCGGGACAGGGTCTGATCAAGGTAATGTCGAGTCTGGACAGGATCTGGGGGTTTTGGTCGAGTCTGGACGGAGTTATAGACTGGGATAGTGGGCAGAGATGTAAGGAAGGGACTCAGGGCTCAGGTCTACGGTCTGAAGATCCGAGATGATAGAAATAACAAACAAATAATAACCAGAAAGAAATAAAACAAATAGAGTAAATACTTACCTGCCAGAAGACATGATAAAAGCCATGATTGAAGTTGTTGAAGCGTTGCCGTAAGTTGATCGAAGTGAATGCAGATTGGTTGAATGTTGGAGTTGGTTGATCGCCAGAGCTGATTGATTGCTAGAGTTTTGTGTATGTCAGAGTTCGGGGGTTTGATTGATTGATTGATTCGAATGGTTTTGCTGATGAAGGTGAAGAATGGTTCGAGAGACGGTTTGATAACCGATCGGGCAACCGATTGGGAACCGAATGATAACTGAAAACGGGTAACGGTAAGGTGACCGACGTCGGCAGAATTGCTGACGTCAGCCGATAAGTGATCGACGTCGGCTACGTCAGCCGGGTAACGACCATCGTCGGCAGATGCACAATGGGGATAGAGTCTAGCTTTAGCTCTGTGCTCATTTTTACATGCTGCCAGGGTCGAGGCTAGTGGAAAAAAGTGGTTGGCAAGGGTTAAATAGGCGAAGAAGAAGAAAACAGGGGATGACCAGGGGAGTCGACACGATTTTGGTGTCTACAATGCTCTTCCATCAAACTCCCTAGGTAATTAAAATATGAGCTCCTACTTAAAAATAGTGTTGCAATGGTAGAACTATCTTTCTGGTCAGCTTCCTTGAAGGGAGTGTTCCCATCCACCCATTGTGGCCCTTGAGTAGGCTCGCTCAGTAATTCCTTCTTTTTAGACTCTCCTTGGGCCATACACTATCCATCTTTAGCTAGATCTGATAAGCTTCATCATATTTCCCTTTCTTCCTCTTGTGGTTTTCTGCACACCTCTATTTACTTTTGTCAGCCTATGCCCACCTCAGTCCCCTATGGGTTTTCACCCACTTTTATCTCTCATGGGTTTGCACCCATTCTTGTTCATCCATCTCCTCTAAAACATCTGCATAGCTTTCCTTTCCTTCCTTCTGTGATCCTTTCGCTTATCCTCTATTATGTGCACTCTCTTATGTCACCTGTGACCTATAGGTATACTTACATGCTATTCTTCCACATGTTTCTTATAAGGTATATATGTCTAGTTCTTCCGTTACCCTTGTCCTTCATTTATCCCCTTCAGTCGTTGTTCTTGGTCAGTTTCAGGTTGTTGGTCTCTTACCTTGCTCCTAATCAGTAATAACTCTTTTTCCTTATGCATAATGAAAATTGTACTACCCTTATCAACTTTGTAGTGATTTTGACTAACCTGTCATGGTAGCTC
Source organism: Torreya grandis (assembly GCA_037957365.1). Lineage (NCBI taxonomy): Eukaryota > Viridiplantae > Streptophyta > Pinopsida > Cupressales > Taxaceae > Torreya > Torreya grandis. The sequence continues at coordinate 5,095,108 of JARHVA010000051.1, read as the reverse complement.
CTTCAGGTTGTGTGCAAATAATGTTGCATTTTTGTTAGCTACTGGTCGAATCTTTTTCTCTCCTCATACATCTTTGGATGCCTTTTGTGGAGTTATGTCCACTTCTCCTTCCCTTATCGCATCTCTCCATGGCATAATGCTATAGGTAAATGCCTCCCAAAAATAAACTTGCACTCTTTCGTCTCTCCATCTCTATGCCTTTCAAAGGAAACATCACTTATTCACTGCTATGCTCGAATATCTCCTGTGCTGCTTCTTCATTGCCTTCCTCCTTCCTTGGCATAATGTAGTTTGCATTAGCCCTCATGATGTCTTTAGTTGGTGATCACTCTAGTGCCTTTATTTCCTCAGGCGTGCCTTTAGACCCATGTGCCTCACTCTCATCTCAACTGCACTCAACAACTCCCAATTATTCTCTATGCAAATCTTCTTCTCCTTTTGTAGCATCTTTTGTGGCTTCTTCCTTTAGTCACTGTTGTGGTAAAATCCACTACTTTATGGGGATCTAAGGTTCTCAACCCTTCCTTTGGCGCATCCTCCACTATTAGCAAAAGAACACTTATGCTCTCTTGAGGGTTCTTCTTATGTGCCTCTGTCTCTATGCAAACTGCTCATATACCTTGCACACCTTCATGCAACATCATTGGCTCATGTGGAATGATATCCACCTTGGTTTCACTCATTTCACTTTGTTGTAATTGGGTTTTTTCTTGGCTTTGCTCCTCTATTGTTGCTTTTGTGGAAAAACCTTCTTTACCTCTACATCTTACGCATCTTTTTTGTGCAACGTTTTCCTCAACGCCTTTTGAGATCTGCATTAACCCCTGCTCTTTTATCTTCTCAAAAGGCTCTTTTTAACCTCCATGTTATTCCCACACTCGCTCTTCCATTGCATCAAATTTCATAGCAACACTCTCTTCTTTACTTTAGGGGTGAGGCTTTGAAGGTTACCTTCTGCTTTTTTTGAGTCTTGTCCTCTATCTCCTCTCTTGGATATCTCTACAGCCATTTACCAGTGTTATCACAAAGCATTTTTTATACACACTCTATCTTTATAGATTCCTTTACATCATTCAACATGAAATAACATTTGACATCTAAAACACTCCATTTATTGAGGGCCTTTTTTATGGAGAACCTTTGTGTTTTAATTTCAGGTTTATTCTCTGCATGCCACAAAACCTCTGTGGGCTCTTTCCTCTCATTGGTTTCTTCCTGCTTATCTTTGGGATGATCCCTCCCAATAGTTTTTATTTTCACCTACACCATCCTTTCCTATAATGCTTACAACGTGGAGGCTATCTTCTCCATTTTCTTTGACATCTACAACTCTAGGTCATTTCTTTTTTTCACTTTTTGTTGAGCCATCTTCTATGCTCTTCTTTTTCTATTCATATGCACTTGATGAAGAACCACTTTATTTGGTACCTTCTACCCAATACACTAATTGGAAGATGATCATGCACCTTGACTACTTCATAGTTGATGATTTATCAACACTGTCATCCATCTCAATTGATTCATTGTCAACCCATTTGAATTTTGCTTGTGAATTGCCTCACAATCAATAATTCGTTAGTGCTTTTTTCTCATCTATGCGTATACACTACCTCACGTTTTGTGATCTATCCTAGTTGTTCTCAACTACATCACATTTGGTGATCTATCCCCTTGTCCTTCATTTACCTTTGTTTGATGCTCTTAGTGGTATGCAAGTCTTTATGGGGTCTGTCAACTCCCAATTTTTCGTGTTCCTCTATTATTGTGTACTTCACTATATGTGGTTGGACTAATATCCCCTTCAAGCCTTGTTCCAAGTTAGTTTCAAACTAATGGCTTCCTACTTTGTTCCAATCGATGGTGACTCCTTTTCCTTATGTGTAATGAAAATTGAAAACCATTGGTGGACTTTGGGCTGATTTTGGCTAACCCCCCCCTGGTAGCTCATCCATGTCATGTGCAAACAATGTTGCATTTTTGTTAGCTACAAGTCAACTCTTTTCCTCTCCTCATGCATCTTTGGATGCCTTTTATGGAGTTATTCCCACTTCTCCTTCCATTTGTGTGGCTCTTCATGGTGTAATGCTCTGTTGTCTTTGGGTTAACTTAGGTTCTGCTACATACTGCTACCTCTTTCTATTCTTCCTCTAAAGCTTTAGGTAAATGCCTACCACAAATAGACTTGCACTCTTTTGCCTCTATATGTTTGTGCCTTATGAAGGACATATCTCTTTTGCAAGGTTGTTGTGTTTGAATTTCACTAGTGCAACTTCTCTTTCATCTTCTTCATCCCTTGGCACAATGTTGTTTGCATTAGCGCTTAAGCTTTCTTCAGTTGGTGCTTGCACCAACACCTCTATTTCTTTTAGCGCACCTTTGGACCCATGGACATCACTTGCATTTTTGCTTCATTCAACAAGTCCTAGTTGCTCTCTTCTTCTCCCTTGATTAGCTTTGGGCTGATTTTGGCTAAACCCTTCTGGTAACTCATCCATGTCGCGTGCAAACAATGTTGTATTTTTGTTAGCTACAGGGCAACTCTTCTCTGCTCCTCATATATCTTTGGATGCCTTTTATAGAGTTATGCCCACTTCTCCTTCGTTTTGTATGTCTCTCCATGGCATAATGTTTTGTTGTTTTTGGGATAACTTAGGTTCTACTACAAGCCGTCACCTCTTTCTCTTCTTCCTTTAATGGTTTAGGCCAATGCCTACCACAAATAGAATTGCACTCTTTTGCCTCTCTATGTTTGTGCCTTATGAAGGACATATCTCTTTTGTAAGGTTGTTGTGCTTAAATTTCACCTGCGCAACTTCTCTTTCACCTTCCTCATCTTTTGGAAAATTGTTGTTAGCATTGGCGTTCAAGCTCTCTTCAGTTGGTGCATGCACCAACACCTCTATTTTATTTGGCACACCTTTCGACCCATGCGCATCACTCGCATTTTTGCTTCACTCAACAAGTCCTAATTGATCTGTAGTCAACTCTTCTTATCCTTCTGCAATATGTCTTGTTGCTTCTTCCTTTAAGTTTCTCTTAGTCGCAGGTCCTCTAGAGCCTCTCCTTCCTCAGGCTCATTTTCCTTTGCATCTAGGGCTAAAGGTTATCTTTTATCCATCACATGTTGCTGCATATGGATAATTGCTCCATCATCCCTTTATGTTGTTATTGCTATGCAACAATCTTTTGCTTTATGTGGATCTAGGGTTCTTAACCTTTTCTTCGGTGCATCCTCCACTCCGAGCATAATAACACTTGTGCTCTCTTAAGGGTTCTTGTTATGCATCCTTGTGTTTGTGTAGGCTTCTCCTACACCTTGTGGACCTTCTTATGCTCTCGCTGGCTCTTGTGGAATGATATCTACTTTGACTTCACCTATTGCATTTTGCTGCAACTGAGTTTCTTCTCAGCTTCACTCCTTTGTTGTTCCTTTGGTACAACAACCTTTTTTGCCTTTGCTTTTTATGCAACTTCTTTACTCAATGTTCTCCTCAATGCCTTTCAAGATTGGTATTGGGTCCCCCTTTTTTATTATTTTTAATGCTGTCATGAAGGGATCCTTCTGACCTCTGTGTTGCTCCCTTGTTGGCTCTTGTTGTGCTTCACTCTTCATGGAAACATTTTGTTCTTCACTTTGGTGACGAGACTTTGCAAGATACTTTTTATGGCTTTTAAATGTTCTTCATTTGAGATGTAATTTTAAATGCACTACTTGGTTCAGTAGTTTGGAAGCCATTTGTTCCCAACTATGCACCCTATTCTTGCCTTTCCATCTCCTTCTCTAATAGATATCTCTCTATCCATCTTTGGAATGATATCTACCCTTCCTTCACCCATTTTAATTCATTGCAACCTAGTTTTTTCTTGGATTTGCTCCTCTGTTATTACTTTGCCACAACCACCTTCTTTGCCTTGCTTTTTATGGAACTTCTTTACCAAGCTTTCTCGTCATCACCTTTCTATATTGGTGGTTGGTTCCACTTTAAATCATTTTAATGTTGGCTTCTACTTTTTAAACTTATTTCAAGGAAGCTTCTCCTAGTCAAAAGTCCCTTAAATTATTTCCTTCCTCAGGGTCCTTTTACTTTGTCTCTAGGGATAAAGGTTACCTTCTATCCATCATGCACTGCTGCACATCGATAGTTACTCCAACATCCCTTTCTATCATCATTGTTGTGCTACAGTGCACTACTTTATGGGGATCTAAGGTTCTCATCCCTTCCTTTGGGAAATCTTCCATTATGAGTACAATAACACCTGTGTTCTCTCCAGGGTTCTTATGTTCCCCTTTATCTATGCATACTACTCTTACACCTTGCACACCGTCATACATCTCATTGGCTCATGGAACGATTCCACCTTACCTTTACTCATTTTACTCTGCTGCAATCAAGTTTCTTCTCGGTTTCACTCTATTACTATTACTTATGTGAAATAACCTTCTTTGCCTCTATGTCTTATGCATCTTTTTTGTGTAGCTTTCTCCTCAATACCTTCCGAGATCAGCATTAGCTCATGCTCCTTCATCTTCTCAAAGGGCTCTTTCTGACCTTCGCACTGTACCCATGTTGGTTCCTCTTGTGCATTTCCTTTCATGGCAACACTCTCTTCTTTACTTTGGGGCTAAGGCTTTGGAGGTTACCTTCTTTGAATTTCAAGTTTTCTCTTCCATTTGAAATGGCCTTCTAAATGCACTACCTGCTTCTATAGTTTGGAAACTATATGCTACAAACATTTCACCCTTTTATTGCCTTTTTATCTCCTATCTTGGAGGTCTCAGCAGCCATTTACTATGTTATCACTAAGAATTTTTTGTGCATACTCCACCTTTATGGATTCTTTTACATCTTTCAATGAAAAATAACATTCGACATCTAAGACCCACTCCATCTACTCAGGGCCTTTTTCTGGAGAACCTTTACATTTTGGCTTCAAGGTTATTCTTGGCATTGCTTAGAACCTCTGTGGGCTCTTTCCTCCCATAGGTCTCTCCCTACTTATCTTTTAGATCCTTCCTCCCAATGGCTTTTCTTTCGGCTTGCACCATCCTTTCCTATAGTGCTTGCAACATGGATGCTATCTTCATTTTCCTTGAGACCTACGACTCTAGGTCATGTCTCATTTTTGCTTTTTGTTGAGCCATATTTTGTGCTCCTCATTCTCTATCCATCTATACTTCATAGATAACAACTTTAATTGGTACCTTCTACTCGATACATTAATTGGAAAATGCTTATGCACCCTGACTGCCTCACAATTGATGATCTGTTGGCATCATCATTCATTTCACTTGATTTATTGTCAACCCATTTGATCTTTACCTATAAACTGCCTCACGATCCATAATTTATTAGTGTTTTGTCATCATTCGTGCCTCTAGAACACCTCACATTTTATGATATATCCTCATTATTATTTATTATCTCACAACAATTTGTCAATGCTTCAAATCTCCTTTCCAGTAATAACTATGTCAAAGTTGGCAATCTCTCAGTTCTCACACATCACTCTTGCATGTTGCTTACAACCTCATACCTTACACTACCTATTTCTATATTCTCCATGACAATCATACATAGGTGCTTGAACTTAAGATCTATTGTCACAAAGTCTCACTTTGTGATCCTATATACTTGTCCCTTCTAAGGGTTCTCTTTACTTATCTTCCACCTGCTCACTATCTACCTACCTCCTTCATATTGGCAAGTGATGCTATGCTAGTTCCCTCACGTTCAACCATCTACTAGTTTTTTCTTTGCTATTTCATATCTCACAGGTTTATCCTTTTTTCTTGCATCCCTAAAGGTTCACCACCTTTCTTTGATATCAAACTAGTGCCAATCGAGATCAGTTGTCCTGGTCAATAGATTCATTAACCATGCAACATTTAGAGTTCCATACTATAGATCATGTTAATAAAGGCTTTTATTCCTTAACTTCAATTGTTACAAGATAATATAAGCTTTGCAAGTAAGCATTGATATCTCGGCTCTTCTTAATCGAGTCTTTTAAGTGTCTCTCTCTACTATGGTGTCCAAAGACTACCATTCGCTCATGACCATGAACCTTCACTTGTCATGGGAAGCTCCCTTTCTATCTGTCTAGCCTTAGACAAATTTTCCTTATCCCTTTATGGTATTAGCCTAACAAAGTATCTTTCTTTGCTTCAGAGTGTTAAAAATACTGGACCAAGACCCCTTTTTTATAGTTGCCTGAGCTTTGGTTGCTTCGCTTATTTCCCACACAATTGGTCTATAACTTCATTTAATGGGAGTCTATGCAAGTCTGTAGACCCTAGAATCATCAGTCTTTTATGGACCTAGAGACACTCAAGTCTGAGTGTTGTTAGAAAATATCCTCACAAAGTAGATCTTATCAATTGAATGCCCTGTGCCTAGCTTATTACTTGCCCTTGTGTTTCAGACTCTCTTTTCACACACCATAATCATTGTACACTATTTACCTTAGAGCTCCTTTGCTAATTACGTATGTTGTAAGGGGCATTTGTGTGCCCCTCAATAGTAACTGTGTATTGTTCTAATGTGCTCCCTTTTAAAGCTCAAATCTTTGCACCTCATTCGTACAAGTTGAAACCTTACTTTGGGTTCAGCTTTACTTATTTTATAACACACCTTTTGTTGATGCAGTGGATTACACCCTGGGTAGGAGGCCGAGCTCCTGCCTTCCACATGAAACAATGGAATCTCCCCTCTCACCTGTGGGACTGGCGAAGCTGGGGGGAGAGTCTCTAGATAAAGGTTAGCTCCCTTTGATGTATCTTTTAGGCCCTAGATTCCCTAATGTTAACAAATAAATGGAAAAAGGGGGGGTTGAAAAGGGAGAAGGATGCTGAAAATAGAACCTAAACCTAAACTAAAAAGGTGATACACCAAAAAAATTGATCCACCCAGCCCGAACATACACTTTTCACTAAGAGGAAGCTCCCATACACTTCATCTAATGTGAGAAACTCTTTTGTATCTTTGAGTCAGGGGCCCATAGAGATACAGGGAGAAAGAAATATCAAAGGTGTTCTGAGACACACTTTGGCAGCCTGTTCACATGCACCTATATTCCTGCTGTAGACACTTCTAGCAGACTTGCATAAGAAGAAACTTCACAATGCACTAGACATGCTGGAATCATTTTGTGAAAAGCATAAAAAAATGACTTAACATAAAAAAAACATAGACACATACGAAAATACAAACTCAGAATGGAGGTAAAAATGCTAAGTCTCGATTCAAGGTAAAAAATTTGGTAGAGTTTTGCCTTACAAACCCAGATATTTTTGGGCAGAGCTTTGCCTTACGGGCTAAGAGATGGATCCCTTTCTCAAAATGAGAAGTTTATAATATATAGAAAGAGGAGAAGAAGTAAAGACACTGCTTTGGAAAAGACTTTGGTGCTCTTTGCCAAGTTGGCCCATGTGCATTGAGAGCATCAGGAAGAGGAAGTCACTGTTGTTGATGTCATTCTTCTAAAAGAGGCCTGCTAGAACCATGTTGTGTAATCGCTGATCTTGACTTTGGCGTTCAAACATTAATGTGAACACATGGGCCGCACCTCTTTTCTACAAACAGACTGCTTCCTTTAGATATTTACGTAGTTTGTCTGCTTATAAATGCAAAGTGGAAAAAGTAGGCCACGCCACTTACTATTTGCACCATTTGATGACCACCTGGTAATAACTCGCCTCCCCTTTGCCATCTGGGCCATCTTGTCTATTTCTGCACTTTGTCTCTTCCTGGGTTTATCTCTTTCTGGCTCCTTCGGCCCTCGAGGCTATCTTTTGGTGGGTCACTGTGTTCTTTGGGCTCTCCTTTAGGCTTTTCAAAATCGATGGCTATTTCACGATCCTTAAAATTTGACATCTGCGCACTTGTCACCACATTTGAACTTCCAACAGCTAGTTTGCCATGCTTGATTTTGACATCTTCGGGCCCGTCACCCCTTGGAATTCCTTCGACCTTTTCATTTCTTCAGCTTTCTGTCACTTTTCAACTTTCAGACTTTGCTTTGGACCCTCCTGAAGGGAAGGTGATCCTTTGGCTTTGGAGAAGTGCCCTTCTTTTGGCAGCTGAGAGTCTCTTGCAAGGGCACTTGCCCTTCGGGGTCCTTTGGTGGCCTTTTTTCTTTGGCTAATTTTTTGCGGACACTCTCCCGTAGACTTTTATCCGCAGACATTTTCCACGTCTAACTTTCCCACAGACAAAAGTCTTCAAGAATTGTCTTGCTCGTTCCTTCAGAGACTTTCTTTAGGTTTTTTACCTGCAGCTCTTTTCGTTTAGCCACTTTTCCCGCAGACAAAAAGTTTGCAAGAATTGTCTCGACCACTTTCCCTTTGGACTTTGGGATTTCTCTTTCGGGTTTTTCTCCCGCAGCTTCCCCAAATTTCTCTAGACTTTTTGTCTGAAGGAATTCCTTCGGACAAAAAGTTCGAAAGAAATCATTCTGTGCCTTAGTCTCTTTCCGCGCCTTTCTTCGGGATTTCTACTTTGGACCCTCTGAATTCCTTCAGACTTTTTGTCCGAAGGAATTTCTTTCAGACAAAAAGTCTGAAGGAATTAGTCCTTGTCTTTTCTCTCAACTGTTTTTGAAAAGTACCCTTTGGGAAAATTGGAAATGACCCTTCCGAAGGGCACTTCCTTTGCCTTAAACAAACTTCCGAAAGAAACTTACCTTTTTGGCTTTCCTTTGTGGCTTTCTGAAAGTGTTCCCTGCCCTCCGCAAGGGCTCTTGAGTCCAGAACTGTCCTCCGCAAGGGCACTTGAAATGGTCCCTTTTGCACCTAAGTGTCGAGGACTCATCTCTTTGAAACAACCCGTTGAACCAAACATTGAACCAACCATTGAACCATTTCTATTGAACCGGTTCAATGGTTCAATGGTTGTTGAACCAAGGCATCGATCAAATGTTTGAACCAAAATAATTGAACCAAGGCATTAAATCAAATCGATGAACCAACTGAGTGAATCAAGCGATGAACCACCTCATTGAACCAAAATGATGAACCAAAGCGTTGAACCGAAGCATTGAACCGATTCAATGGTTTAACGGTTCAAAGATGCTAACTCATGGAAAGATCATGTCATTGAACCCCGACGTTTAACCACTTTTCCAACCTTAAGGAAAAGTGCCTTGAACCATTTTATCTCTCTTTCCTTATGAATTTCTTCAGACAAGAGTCTAAAGAAGCTTTGTAAAACCCTACACTCTTTGAACTGGTTCATCTGCCAAAAGACTCGTCTGCAGAGTCCGTAGAAACACCTGCAGAGTCTGTAGAAACCCCTACAGAGTCCGTATAAAAGTTTGTAGAGTCTGTAAAAACACCTGTAGAGTCCGTAGAAATGCCAAGACTTGTGCAAAATCAAAAATTGGACTGGTTCAAAATAACATGAAAAAAAAGGGGGGACCAATTTTGGCCTGCAGGACCAAAATGGTCAACACCTTCAATAAATAACTTCTTTTGTTCCATGTTCCTTTGTGCTCTATAGGCATTGTTTCCTTCGTGCATTGTTGTACGAGCCTTTACTTCTCCACATTGATGCCTATCCCTAGTGCATCTTTATGTACGTTGCAACTTTGTGTGCACGTTGCTTAACTTAATAAAAAACATGTACCCCCTTTTAATTCTCTAACTCCTTGTGCAATTCTCAATCATATTCCTTACATGCAGTCTATAATAACCTTTAAAAATGTTTCGCCATTTAACCTACATAACTAGAGTTGGTTTATTTCTAGGTGTTAGACTATGTTTTTATCTAATGTAACATAGCCAATTTGATTGGGATGCTCCTTGATTAGACTTGCAAGGTAATTTTGATGTAATCTCCTTCTTACAAGAAGATTTGGAGTGGTATAACCACCCATCTGGTCGATTGCCTCAAGGTAATTAAAATGTAAGCTCCTTTCCCTTTCTTCCTCTCTTATGATGTACTTCACTTTATGTGTTTGGACTGATATCCCCTTCAAGCATTTTTCCTAGTTAGTTTCAAGTTGATGGCCTCTTGTCGTGCTCCCAATTGGTAGTGACTCCTTTTCCTTCCTCACAATGAAAATTGCACTCCCTCGATCAACTTTAGGCTGATTTTGTCTAACACCTCCCAATAGCTCATCCATGTTGTGTGCAAACAATGTTGCATTTTTGTTAGGTACAGGCCGACTCTTCTCATCTCTTCATGTATATTTAGATGCCTTTTGTGCAGTTATGCCCACTTCTCCTTGCCTTTGCGTGTCTCTCCATGGTGTAATGCTCTGTTGTCTTTGGGATAACTTAGGATCTGCTGCAAGCTGCTACCTCTTTCTCTACTTCCCCTAATGTTTTAAGCATATACCTGCTAGAAATAGACTTGGGCCCTTTTGCCTCTCTATGTTTTTACCTTACATAAAACACCTTTCTTTTGTATTGTTATGTTTGAATTTCACCAATATAGCTTCTCTTTTGCCTTCCTCATCCCTTGGCACAATGTTGTTTGCATTGGCACTCAAGCTCATTTTAGTTGGTGCTTGCATCAATGTTTTTATTTCATTTTGCGCACTGTTAGACCCATGCATCCCACTTTCATTTTTGATTCTCTAAACAACTCCCAGTTGCTCTCTAGGAAACTCTACTTCTCCTGCAACATCTCTCGCTTCTTTTTTCGGTGCTTCTTTCAAGGAAGTATGTCCTAGTCCAAGGTCCTCTATAGCCTCTCCTTCCTTAGGTTCATTTTCCTTTGCATTAGGGGTCCCAGTGAAGGGATACATTAACCACATAGCATTCAGGATTCCACATACTAGATCATGATAATAAAGTATTTTATTCCTTAACTTCAGGTATTATAAGATAATATAAGCTTCGTAGCTGTATATTGAGCTCTCGGCCCTACTTAGTCTAGTCCTTAGACATAGATATAAGTATCTCTCTTTTTTTGGACTATGGTGTCCTTAGACTACCATTCGCTCATGACTACGAGCCTTCACTTATCTACAAAGTTCTTTTTCTCTTTGTCTAACCTCAAACAATTTTTTTATCCCTTTATGGGATCACTCTTACAAAGTTCCTCCTTGGCTTCTAAGCAAAACAAATTCTAGACTAAGACCCCTTTTTATAGTTTCCTAATCTTTGGTTGCCTCATTGAATTGCAACATAATTGAACAACTTCATTTAATTTGGCTTTATGCAAGTCTACAAACCTACCCTAGAAGTGACATAGCCTTTTACGGACCTCAAGCTACACAATTAGATCTTATTATCCCCTTTTGTTGTCAGTTCATTTGTAGTACTAACTATGTAGGCTATCTATAGGTCCCCACAACTAATTGCTTATCCAATTGTCTTCTACTTATGTAGGCTTGTGTCAAATGCCCTATGTTGGAATTTTTGCATGATTTGTACCTAAAAATCTTCTTTGGACATGCCATCATCATTGCACACTCGGTACCTTAAAGCTCCTTCGCTAGCTGACTACGTTCTAGGCACATTTGAGCACCCCTCTATTGTGACAGTGCACTGCTCTAATGTTCTCCCTTGATAAGCTCAACTCTTTGTGCATTTGTTGCTCAAGTTCAAACTTGGCTTTGGTTACAACTTTCCTTGTTCGTGTGAATCACACCTTCAGTGAACAACTCCATTCATGTCATAGTTCTTGAAACTTTATAGGACTTGGTTCTTTTATGCACTATTGAATGAGCCTTTATTTCTACACCTTTCTTCTTATCCCTAGTGCATCTTTGTGTGTTTTTTAACCTTGTGAATGTGCTTCTTGACTTAGCCAAAAGTTTTAACCCATTTTTATTCTCTAACTCCCTGCACAACTCTCAACCACCTTCCTTCCACATAGGTGGACTCTTGCATGGTCCATGTAACCATTCACAACTAGAGTTGTTTATTTCTCACTTGACTGACTCTATTTTTATTTGATGCAAGATTACAAATTCCCCTGTGATACTCCTTCATCAAACTCCCTAGGTAATTAAAATGTTAGCTCGTGCTTATAAATAGTGCTGGAGTGGTAGAACTATCTTTCTAGTCTGCTATCTTGAACATGGTGTTCTCGTCTACTCAATGTGGCACCTAAGCAGGTTCACTCGATGCTTCCTTCTTTTTTAGACCCTCCTTGGGCCTTAAACTTTCCTCATCTACCTAGCTCTTATATGCTTCATCTTCCTTCCCTTTCTTCTCTTGTGGTTCTGCACCCACCTTCGTCTCTTAGTGGGCCTATGCCCATGCCTATTTCTTGTGGGTTTGCATCCACTTTCCTCTCTCATGGGTTTTCGCCCATTCTTGGTTGTCCATCTCCTCCAAAAGGTCTTCATACCTTCTATTTTCATCTACAATTTTCATTTCTCCTCTATTATGTGTACTCTCTTCCTTATGTCTCTTGTAGTAAGTAGGTATAATTACATGCTATTCTTCTACGTGTTTCTCACAAGGAATGCCTGCAGAGTTCTTCGGCTATCCTTGTCCTCCATTTCTCTTTGCTTGATACACTCAGTGGCATGAAAGTCTTAATGGGGTATGTTGACTCCCACCTTTTCTTCTTCCTTTATTATCGTGCGCTTCCTTCTACGCGCTTGGATTGATATCCCTTTTAGATATTATTCCTGGTTAGTTTCAGGCTGACGGTCTCCCACCTTACTCGTAATCAAACAATAATTCTTTTTCCTTGTGTGCAATGAAAATTACACTTCATCGATTTGCTTCATGCTAATTTTGGATAACATGTCATGGTAGTTCCTATGGGATGTGCACAAATAATGTTGCACTTTTATTAGCTACAAGTCAACTCTTCTCCTCTCCTCACACATCTTTAGATACATTATATAGAGTTATGTCCACTTCTCTTTCCCTTCACTCATTTCTCCATAATGTAATGCTATATTGCCTTTGGGGAAACCTAGGTTCGGTTGCACCCTACCTTTTTATTTTGATCCCCTTAGGATTTAGGTAAATGCCTCCCACAAATAAACTCACATTCTTTCATCTCTACATTTTTGGGCCTTTTGAAGAACACATTTGTTTTACTTGGCTACTATGCTCAAATTTCTCCTGTGTATCTTCTCTTTTGCCTTCTTCCTTCCTTGGCATAATGTTGTTTGCATTAATGCTCATACTCTCTTTAGTTAGTGCTTGCTTGAGTGCCTCTATTTATTTTGGCACACCTTTAGACCCATGTACCTCACTTATCATTTCAACTACACTCAACAACCCCCAATTGTTCTCTATGTAACAGTTGTCTTTTTGTAGCATATCTCATTGCTTCTTCCTTTAGTGCTTCCTTCAGGGAAGTTTCTTCTGGTAAAAGATCCGTAGAGCCTCTCATTCCTTAGGCTCCTTTTCCTTTGTCTCTAGGGCAACATGTTGTCTTCTGTCCATCTTGCACTACTGTATATCGATAATTTCTCCAACATCCCTCTTTATTGCCATTGTTGTGCTACAATTCATTACTTTATGGAGTTCTAGGGTTCTCAACTCTTCCTTTAGTGCATCCTCCATTGTGAGCACAAGAACACCTGTGCTCTCTTTAAGGTTCTTCTTATGTGCCCCTATCTTTTGTAAACTCATCCTACACCTTTATGCATGTGGAAAGATATACACCTTGATTTCACTAATTTCACTCTCCTGCAACTAGATTTCTTCTTGGCTTTGCTTCTCTATTATTGCTTCTATGAAATAACCTTCTTTATATTTGCGTCTTATGCATATTATTTGTGTAGCCTTCTCAATGCCTTTCAAGATCATCATTAGCTCTCGTTCTTCCATCTTATTAAAGGGTTATTTCTGACCTCCATGTTGTTCCCATGCTGGCTCTTCCTACGCATTGCCTTTCATGGAAACACTCTCTTCTTTACTTTGGGGGTGAGGATTTGAAGGTTACCTTCTATGGGTTTCAAGTCTTCTCCTCCATTTGAGATGGCCTTTTGGATGCACTACTTGGTTTTTTAGTTTGTGAACTATTTGTTGCCAACTTTTCACCCTGTTATTGTCTTTCTATCTCATTCTCTCTTGGAGATCTCTACAACCATTTAATCCGTTATAGCGGAGCATTTTTTGTGCATATTCCACCTTGATAGATTCCTTTACATCCTTCCACATAAAATAACATTCAACATCTACGAACAACTCCATTATTTGGTCAGGGCCTTTTTTGTAAAGAACCTTTGCATTTCAATTTCAGGGTTATTTTTGGCATGTTTCAGAACTCTGTAGGCTCTTTTCTCCCATAGGTCTCTCCCTGCTTCTCTTTGGGATCCTCCCTCCTAATGGTTTTTATTTTCACCTACACCCTATTTTCCTATAGTGCTTGCAATGTAGAGGCTATCTCCTCTATTTTCCTTAAGATCTGTGACTCTAGGTCAATTCTCATTTTCACTTTTCGCTGAGCCATCTTCTTTGCTCCTCATTCTCTATCCATCTGCACTTTATTTGTATCTTCTACCCAATACACTGAATGGAAGATGCTTGTGCACCTTAACCTTCTCATGATTAATGATCTATTTTCACTTGATTCATTGTCAACCCATTTGATTTTTGCTTGCAAACTGCCTTATGATCGATAATTTGTAAGTGCTTTCTCCTCATTTGCACCTCAAAACTGCCTTACACTCGGTGATCTATCCTCGACTACTTTATTTATAGTAATTTGATGATGCTTCACCTCTCCTTTTTAGTAATGACTGCCTCAAGGTGGGTGATCTCTCAGTTCTCTCACAATACTCTTATGGGTTGCCTACAACCTCATATCTTCTTACACTACATGTTGCTACGCTCGCCATTGTAATCCTACATAGGTACTTGAACTTAAGAACTGTTATTGTAAAGTCTCCCTACACGATCCTTTTTACTTGTTCCTTTCAAGGTTTCTCTTTTCTTATCTTCCACCTGCTCACTATCTACCTACCTTCCTCATGTTAGCAAGTGATGCTATGCTAGTTGCCTCATGTTCAACCATCTATTCACTTTTTATCTACTAGTTCATATCTCTTTTGTAAGTTTATCCTTTCTTCTTGCATCCTTCAAGGTTCATGACCTTGTTTTGATATCAAACTCGTATCAGTTGATATTAGGAATCTTACTAAAGTGATGCATTAACCATGCAACCTTCATAGTTCCACTTAGTGGATCATGCTAATAAAGGCTTTTATTCTTAAACTTTGAGTGTTACAAGATAATATAAGCTTCACAAATGTACATTGAGATCTCGGCTCTACTTAGTCCAGTCCTTAGTTATAGATCTAAGTGTCTCTCTCTACTATGGTGTCCATAGACTACCATTCATTCATGACTACGAGCCTTCACTTGTGATGTGAGGCTCCCTTTCTATTTGTCTAGCCTTAGACAAATTTTCCTTGTCTGTTTACAAGATCACCCTAACAAAGTATCCTCCTTGGCTTCAGAGTGTTAAAAATGCTGGACCAAGACACCTTTTTATAGTTTCCCGAACTTTGGTTGCTTTAATTATTTCCCACGTAATTGGTATACAACTTCATTTGATGGGAATCTTTGTAAGTCTGTAGACCTACCCTAGAATTAACATAGCCTTTTTACAGACCTTGAGCTGTGAAATTCTAAGTGTTATTAGAAGATATCCTCACAAAGTAGATCTTGTCAGTTGTCCCTTCAAATATCCTTACAATAAGGACTAGAATGGTATAACCGCCCTTTTAGTTGGTTGCCTAGACCACGATATTGCCCTTCAACCAATGTAGCACTTAAGCAATCTCACTCGATGTTTACTCCTTCTCCTGGCCCTCATCCTCCTGCGCCTAGCTCCGATACCCTTCCTTTTTTTTTTCCTTTCTTCTTCATGTGGATTTGTACCCACCTTTATTTCTTCTTGTGTTCTTTTGCCCACCTCCATCTCTCATGGGTTTGTGCCAACATTTATCCCTCATGGTTTTGCATCCACTTTCATTCCTCGTGGGTCTGTGATAAATTTTGTCCCTTATATGTTTGTGCCCACTCTTGTCCATCCATCTAGATGAAAAGGTCTTCATACATTTTATTTCCTTTATTTTTTGTGGCTTTTGTTTCTTTTTTATCTGCACTTTCTTCCTTATGTTGCTCGTGGTAAGTAGGCATACTTGCACACTATTCATTCATGTATTTATCATGTGGTATGTCTGCATAAATCTTCCACTGCCATTGTCTTTTTCCATTTCCCTTTACTTGTCTTGAGTGGCATGCAAGTTTCTACGAGTCCATTGACTCCCAAATTTTCTTCTTCCTCTATTTTCCATGTAGTCTATTCTACCCGCTTAGACAAATATCCTGATTAGTTATTCCTCCTAGTTAGTATTAGGATGATGGTTTTCTACCTTATTCCCAATTGGAAGTGATTCCTTTTCCTTGCGTAATGAAAATTACACTCTCTAATCGTCTTCAGGCTTACTTTGGCTAACACATTTTAATAGCTCCTTTAGGACATGCGTATACAATGTTGTATTTTAGTTAGTTTTAGGCCAAATCTTCTCCTTTGCTTGCACAAATTTAGATGCCTTTTGTGTGGTTATGAACATTTCTCCCTCTCTTCTCACATCTCTCCCTGGTGCAATGTTGTGTTATCTTTGGGGCAGATTAGGTTCATTTGCAATCTGATACCTCTTCATCTTTTTCTTCTTAGGGGTTAGGCAAATGCCTTGTGCAATTGTATGTCTCCATTTCTATGCCTTTTGAATGATAAATATCTTTTTCTTGGCTGTTGTGTGCAAGTTTCCCATGGTGAATATTGTTGTATTGGCACTAAAGCTCTTTTTAACTAGTACTCAGTGCAAATCCTCTGTTTCCTTTGGTTCAACTATGGACCCATGTGCCAAAGACATGTGGGAGGATGATGATTTAGTTAAGATTTGTCATGAGGTTTTTCATAAACCAACTAGTTTTATTATTGTTTTGCAGCCTTTGTGCTCTTGGGCATCAATGATTTGTGGGAAACATTTATACTCATTGATTGATATGTATTGATGCCACAACTAAGTTTGGATGTCGTGAAGAGTTGAAGATGTCAGAGAATTACACACATTGCCTAAGTGATTGTTGTTGTAGAGGAGTTCATGAGGGGATTGAAGCTACATAGGTGACAAACACTATAAAGAACTCAAAAGAACCACAAAGTGATGTGAATATGCCCTAATACAGTGATGTGGCCACAAAGGGTTATGGATGTCCTATAAACACATAGCTCAAATTTCACTTGAGTGGTTAGCTTAAATTTAGATTTGCAAAAACACAACAATAATTCAAGTGACAAAACCAAGCTCGAATTTCACTTGTTAATCTTATCTTAATTTCAGATTTCCAAAACCACAACAGTAATTTGAAGTACAAAAGCAAGTTAAAACCTTCATAGGATGAGCAATAAACCAATAATCAACTTAAGGTCAAAAGAGGGTCCCCGTTTGAAAAAAGGAGAATGGGGCATGTTGGCCACAACAAAATCCCCTTCAATCTTTTTTCTTACTTGGCTTCATGTTGACAGTCCCCTACCTTGCTCCCAATCGGTAGTGACTTTTTTTCCTTGTGCCAAATGAAAATTGCACTTCCCTAATTGGCTTTGGGCTGATTTTGTGTAACCCCTCCTGGTAGCTCCTCTAGGCTATACGCAAACAATGTTGTGATTTTGTTAGCTTCAAGATGATTGTTCTCCTATCCTTGTGCATCTTTAAATGCCTTATTTGGAGTTATGCCCACTTCCTTCTTTTTTTTCATCTTTCCATGGTGCAATACTATGTTGTCTTCTAGATAACTTAGGTTCAATTATAGGCAGATACCTCTCCATCTTCTTCCCTTCAACCTTTAGGCAAATTTTTTGCACAAATAAACTTGCACTCTTCCACCTATCCATCTCCGTGCCTTGCAAAACACATCTCTTTTGCTTGGTTATTGTGCTCAGATTTATCCTGAGCAACTTCTATTTTACCTTCCTCCTCCCTTGGTGTAAGGTTGTTTGCATTGGTACTCAAGCTCTCTTTACGTGGTACTTGCTCTAGTTCCTTTTTTTTCTATAGCACACCTTTAGACCCAAGTGCCTCACTCTCATTTATGTTTCACTTAGCATTTCATAATTTCGCTCTAGGCAACTCTGCTTTTCCTTCTTCAACAACATCTCTTACTTGTACTTCCTTTGGTGCTTTCTTTAGGGAATTTTTTCCTGGTCAAAGGTCTTCTAAAGCCTCTCCTTCTTTAGGCTCCTTTTCATCTAGGGCTAAACAGTGTTTTATGACCATCGTACATAATTGTATATAGATATTTGCTTCAACATCCCTCTTTATTGTTTTTATTGTGAAATAATCCTTTGATTTATGGGCATCGAGGGTTATCAACCCTTCTTTTGGCACATCCTCCATGTTGAGCACAAGAAAACATGTTCTCTTTACGGTTCTTTTGTGCTTTAGGATATGTGTATCCTACTGCAACATCTTGTGTTCCTTCTTATGCTCTCATTGGCTCTTGTGGAATGATAGCTACCTTACCTTCACCTATTGAACTCCCTTATAACCATGTTTCTTCTTGGCTTTACTTCTTTGTTATTGCTTCCACATAATAACCTTCTTTGCCTCTATTGCTTATGCATCTTCTTTGTGCAACATTTTCATTAATGCCTTTCAAGATTGGCATTCACTCTCGCTCTTCCATTTTTTAATAGGGCACCTTTTAACCTCTGTGTTGCTCCCATGCTGGTTCCTCCTCTATGTTGCCCTTCATCGTAACCCTATCTTCTTTAATTTTGAAGCGAGGGTTTGTAGGTTCCCTTTTGTAACTTTCATGTCTTCTCCCCTATTTGAGCTGGCCTTTTGGATGCACTAATTGGTTCAGTAGTTTGGAAAAAATCTATTCTTGGCTTTGAAACTCTGTGCCCTCTTCATGTCTTTCCATTTCTTTCTCTATTGAAAATCTCTCCAGCCTTCTATTATGTTATCACATAATATTTAATATGTATACTCCACCTTCATCTTTTGTGGGCCTATGCCCACCTCCATCTCCCATGGGTTTGCACCCATTCTAGTTCATCCATCTTCCCCAAAAGGTCTTTATACCTTTCCTTTCCTTCCTTCTGTGTGCATTTCACTTCTCTGTTATGCACACTCTCTTATGTCACCTTTGGAAAGTAGATATACTTGGGTGCTATTCTTCCATGTGTTTCTCATGTGGTATTTATACGTGGATCTTCTACTGCCCTTATCCTTCATTTCTCTTTGCTTGATGCCCTCAATGGCATGGAAGTCTCTATGGGGTCTATTGACTCCCGCGTTTTCTTCTTCCTTTATTATCACACACTTCTATGCACATGGATTGATATCCCCTTCAGTCCTTATTCCTGGTTAGTTTCAGGGTGATGGTCTCCTACCTTGCTATCATTAAGTAATAACTCTTTTTTGTTGCACTTGTAAATAGTTTTAAATTATTCATAACCACTTGTAAATAAAATATAATGATAAAAATATAGAATGTGAGAGGACTTGCCATGCCACTTGTATAGAGGTGCATAACTAGAATATGTGGCATGTGTGCATGCATGGTGTTAGAAGGTTTAAAAACCATGTCCAACATTAGTTAGCTTCAGAAAGTTAGGACTTACGTGTAGTTAGAATGTCGTTAAACAAATTTTAATTATTTTCAAAGATAAATGCTAATCATTTTGCTATTGACTATATTTTTCATTAGTGAACTTTATAGAAATTAAATTGAAAGCATTTTTACATTGTTTCCTTATGAAATCTAATAGATCATTTAACCTAAATCATAAATTACACTGCAACACTATATAAACACATGCTAAAATGAAGAGGCCACACCCTTCTTGTTACATTATATATGAAATTATAAATATAATTAGTTTTAAGGGACCAATGGCTTAGGAAGGGAAACACGAATGGTTGATGCTTTCATAAATTAGTCCATAGTTAAAAAACTATAGTTTCTCAACAACCCATTGTGATGGGAGATAGAAAACCACTCACTTCCTCAAAAAATATACTCCAAGATGCTTCTCAGTATTTTCAAGACCTCCTTATAGTTAAGTCCCCATTGCAAAGAAACAAATCATAAACCAAAACAAGGATTTTAAGCACATCTATCTCATATCACATAGGAAGACAATGATCAAATTGTTAGACCAATTTTCAAAGTAGAATTGAAACATTTCATTTGTTCCTTTCACAAGGATATAGCTTCCGGAATAAATGTTTTCTTGATCTTTTTCTACCAAATATTATTGGCTTGTGATAAAGGAATACCATTATGCAATCATTTAGGAATTCTTAAGAAATAAATCTATTCTCAAAGCTATGAATACCACTAATTTGGACCTCATCCCAAAGGAAGCTCAAGATGTACAAATGGACCAATTCAAGCTTATAGCTCTATGTAATATGATCTATGAAATTATATAAACTCATTGCTTTATGAATCAAACCTTTGTTATAATTTTCTTTTAATTCCTAGATCACATTATGCATGAAAGGCAAATCATTAACAATATCCTATCCACACAGGAGATTCTACACTCATTGAAGATCTAAAAAAGGTAAGGAATCCTCATTAAATTTGGCAGGTCAAAAGCCTTTAATAGATGAAACTGAGATCTCCTTTTCTAGACTATGATTGCTTTTAGTTTCTGAAAGCATCTAACTAGATTGATTAACATTTGTATCACAACATTGCCGCTTGTGAACATTAACTGGGATATTAACCTCTTATTCACTTATACTAGAGGCCTTAGATAAAGTGATCTAATAAGCCCATACTTTTTATTATATTGGGAGAATGTTTATATGGGTCATTGCAACATGCCAAAATAAAAAGGGAAAAGTTGCATATGACACTCTTCCTCTCTAATAAATCCTTGTTATTGAAGCTTGACACATTTGTGTTATATTTGACAACTTTCAAGAAGCTTTTGGTCAATAAATTAATAAGCACAAATCTAAGGCAATATTTGTTAATTTATGCATTTCCAAAAAGGAAATATTATTCAGGCTTAGGGATTCTCTAAAGGATACATTCCCTTAAATTATTTGAGATCCCCTTTAGATGATAAACCTCACTTGACCTCTTGGCATAGTCTCAAGTCATAGTTTGAAAATAAAAACTTTTCAAAACCATAGCTGGATTTCCTTTGCACATTGACTTCAATTATTGAAGGTTATACTCTAGGTGTTTTGGTTTACACTCTCACTCTTCTTAAACTCCCTACGTACATAGGGGAAACATTCACAGCCCTACAATGTAAATTTTTGTGACAAGGCATGATCTAAAAATACAAGTATTACTTGGTTTCTTGGGATGAGATTTGTAGGCCCAAATGTTGAGGGGGATTAAATGTCAAAAGTAATTTGTAATTCAACAACGTTCTATCCATGTGATCGGCTTGGAGGCTCAAAGTTTCAAAAATCTCCCGATGGAATAAAATTTTATTTGGGAATTATCTAGATCCTAACCAAAGGAAGAATCCATAGTCCAAAACTACCTAACACATTAAATTTGGTGCTAGGTCCTCTCATAGATGATAATATTGCAAGTTGGAAACAGGCACACAATACCCTACTGAGAATCAAGTTGGAATGGCTACCCACCTCTCTCTTCATAGATATTTGATTCTATCAAAAACATTTTACAATCTTGGGGAAACTTTATTGTGTAAGCTACTATGTAAAACCACCAAGCAATAAAGCAAGTAATAATTGAAAAACATAGGGGAGCATCCCTTATCCTAGTCTAAATATTGATTGATGAGATCTCTAATACTTCCATATTTATATCAGATATCCTTATTAAACATATTTAGTCCTTCCCAACTTGGGGACACTGCAAAGGGGCTTTGGTCTATCTCAACCTTGAGTTAGTCAATGTATAACAGACATTGGAAAAAATTAATGTTTGAGCAAGCTGGCCAAATATCATGCCATCGTGGTTCCCATTAAAAAAAACTATTCTCACAAAGAAAAGTTACAACGTAGAGGTTAGATTGGGAGCATTTAGCTATTCAAATTATTAAAGGGAAGGGGAGAACATGGTGCACTTATTCTTCTAGATTGGGACCATTTATGCTCTTCAAATTTGGTGGATTTTAGCATAGTAGTTTTAGAGATCAAACATATGCATCAATTAATCTCCAAGTGGATCTTAATTCAAACTGTGATCAAAATCTCACTTCAGTTTTGGCCCTCTAGCATATTTGGCCTAGAATAAATGTGCTAGTATTTGAAATGATAAACAATCTATTTTAATTAATGTTTGAAAAGTCTCACTTCAAGTTAGAAGCACAACAATGATTCGAGAGGGGAATAGCTCTGTAGTTTTCTCCTCACTCAAAATGGAGGATCTCAAAACTTTTCAAATCTTTGGCTTGCCATTCCATTACAAATACCAAAGATTCATCAATATTTCCAAGCATGCTTAGATGGTTCCCCTCTAATATTTCATAAGATCAACTTCAATGGATCTGCTAGACAAAATTTGGGCACTGCTAGTGGAATAGTGTGGAATCTTGAAGAAGCATTGGTTTTTCCCAATATGTAAGAATTTGGGCAAGTAAAATACCATTTTTTCCCAACACTTGTCCTTGTACAAAAGAGCTTATCTAGAAACAAAACATCATCTTTCATAGTTGTTCATCAAAGGTGACTCTGAATACTACAATTGTGGAATTCAACATCCAAAGCATTAAAAATAGTTGAGTTCGAAGTCTTCAAGTCTCCCCAAAATTTGCTCCTAATTAAAATTTGGACACTAATAATCCGAGTTTGAAGTTTGCAAGTCTCCCCAAAATTTGCTCCCAATTAAAAGTTGGACACTACTTTGGATTATCTCTTTAAACAACTCTAGAAGTTCAAAGATATCTAGTTGTTAACATTATACATGCAACCATAGTCACATTGCAGACAAACTAGTTTAAACTTAGCTTTGGTTACAACTTTCCTTATTTTCCTTCTGGACATCTTCAATGAACAACTCCTTTTGTGCCATGTTCCTTGGTGCTCTGTGGACCTTGATTCTTTTGTGTGCTATCGTGTGAGCCTTAACTTTTGCACCTTACTTCTTATCCCTAATGTGTCCTTAATGTACTTTGTAGTTTTACACATGCATTGGTTACTTTAGCCAAAACTTGTTCCCCCTTATTATTCTCTAACTCCTTGCACAATTGTCAACCACCTTCCTTCTGCGTAAGTGGCCTCTTGCATAGTCCATAATAACCTTCCAAAATGTTGTGTCGTTCAATTGTGCACAACTAAAGTCATTTTATTTCTCTCCTAATTGACTCTGTTTATGTCTGATGCAAGATTGTTATCTCCCCTATGATGCTCCTACATCAGATCCTCATGATAATTAAAATTTAATATCTTGTATACAGGTAGAATTAGAATGGTAGGACCATTTTTTTAGTCAGCTGCCTCGATCATGGTGTTTGCCTGCATCGGATTGGGCACCTAAGTAAGCTTACTCAATGCCTCCTCCTCTACACCATTTTTGGGACATAAACTGTCCTCCTCTACCTAGATCCAATACCCTTTCTCTTCTTTCCCTTTCTTCTTGTTGTGGGTTTGCACCCACCTCTATTTGATCTTATGGTCCTATGCCCACCTTTGTCTCCTCTGGGTCTATGCCCAGTTTCATCTCTCATGGTTCTTCACCCACTTTTGTCTCTCATCAGTGGTTGTAACTTTCTTTGTTTTCCTAAAGGGCACCTTTAACGAATAATTCCTTTTGCGCCATGTTCCTTGGTGCTTTGTGGGGCTCGATTCTTTCGTGTGTTATTGTGTGAGCCTTTACTTTTGCACCTTGCTTCTTATCCTTAGTACATCCTTATGTACTTTGCAATTTTACATGTGTATTAATTTAGACAAAACTTGTACTGCTTTCTTATTCTCTAGCTCCTTGCATAACTCTCAACCACCTTCTTTCTGTAGAGGTGGCCTCTTGCATAGTCTAGAACAACCTTCCAAAATGTTGCATTGTACAATTGTGCACAACTAGGGTTGTTTTTGTCTAATAAAAGATTTTTGATTCCCCTATGATGCTTCTGCATTAGACCCTCGTGATAATTAAAATGTAAACTTCTGAATACAAGTAGGATTAGAATGGTAGACCCATTTTTTTAGTCAACTACCTTAACCATGGTATTCTCCTGCATCAAATGTGACTCCTAAATAGGCTTACTTGATGCCTCTCCATGTATACCATCATTGGGACATAAACTATCTTCGTTCACCTAGATCTATGCCTAGTTTCATCTCTCATGGTTATGCACCCACTTTTGTTTCTCATAGGTGTATGCCTATTCTTGTCTATTTACCTCCATCAAATGGTTTTCATACCTTTCATTTCCTTCCTTTTGTGCACCTTTTTCTTGGATTGATATCCCCTTCAAATGTTGTTCCTCATTAGTTTTAGGTTGATGGCCTCCTACCTTGCTCTTAATCAGTAGTGACTCCTTTTCCTTCTGTATAATGAAAATTGCACTACCTTGATAGGCTTTAGGCTGATTTTGGGTAACCCATCTCTGTACCTCATCCATGTCATGTGAAAACAATATTGCATTATTGTTAGCTGCAAGTCGACTCTTCTGCTCTCCTTATGCATCTTCAGATGCCTTTTATGGAGTTATCTCTGCTTCTCCTTCCCTTTCTGTGTCTCTCTATGGCACAATGCTCTCTTGTCTTTGGGACAACTTCAGTTTAGCTGCAAGATGCTACCTCTTTCTCTTCTTCACCTAATGCTTTTGGCAAATACTTACCATAAATAGACTTGTGCTCTTTTGCCTCTCTATGCCTATGCCTTACCAGGGACACATCTATTTTACATGGCTATTGTGCTTGAATTACACTTGTGTAGCTTCTCTTTCACATTCCTCATTCCTTAGCATAATGTTGTTTACATTAGTGCTCAATATTTCTTCACCTGGTGCTCACACCTATGTCTCTATTTCCTTTGAAACAGTTTTGGACCCCTATGCCTCACTCTCATTTCTGATTTACTCAACAACTCCCAATTGCTCTCTAGGTAACTCTTCTTCTCGTTCTACATCTCCCACTACTTCTTTTAAGTGTTTCCTTTAGGGAAGTGTCTCTTGGTCGAAGGTTGTTTAGAGCCTCTCCTTTCTCAGGGTCATTTTCCTTTACTTTCTATGCACCTTTATACCTCAAAATCTCCTCCTTTCCATGCACCATCATCATTTCACATTGGGAACCTTAGAGCACCTTCGTTGGTTGATTACATTATAGGCACATTTATGTACCCCTCGACTATAACTGTGCACTGCTCTAATGTGTTACCTTGATAAGTTCAACTCTTTGTACATCTATTTCTCAAGTTTGACTTAGCTTTGGTTGCAACTTCTTTGTTCTTGTGAAGCACACCTTCAGTGAATAAATCCTTTCGTGCCACAATTTTTGGATCTTTGTAGGCCTCAGTTCCATCAAGTAGTATCGAGAAACCCTTTACTTCTACACCTTACTTCCTATCCTTAGCGTATATTTATGCACTTTGTAGCTTTGCAAGTGTGTTGTTTGGCTTAGCTAAAACTGGTACCCCCCTTTTATTCTCTGTTTGATGCAAGATTACAAATTTATCTATGATTCTCCTACATCAAACTCCCTTGTTAATGAAAATATGAGCTCTTACTTACAAATAATGTTGGAGTGGTAGAACTATCGTTCTGGTCGACTGCCTTGACCATGGTGTTCTCGTCATCTTATGTAGCACCTGTGTAGGCTCACTCGGTGTTTCCTTATTTTAGGTTGACAGTCTCTTTCTTTTCTCCCAAATAGCATTAACTCTTTTTCCTTGCGTGCAATGAAAATTTCACTCTCTTGATCTGCTTCATGCTGATATTGGCTAACCCATCATGCTAGCTCCTATCGGCCATGCACAAACTATGTTGCCTATTTGTTAGCTGCTGGCCAACTCTTCTCCTCTCCTCATGCATCCTCAGATGCCTTATGTGGAGTTATCTCCACTTCTTCTTCCCTTTTCTTGTCTCTCCATGGCATAATGCTTTGTTGTCTTTGTGATAACTTAGGTTCAGTTCCGCACTACCTTTTTATCTTGATCCCCTTAGGATTTAGCTAGGAGGGTTACAATTCTAGAAACTATGGCAAAAATTAGGTCATGTGTTTTGATGTTGGATTTGAAATGTGATGATCTTATTATTGAAATGTTTCAACATTTCCTTGCAGCTGTCAATGAGAATCATGCATAAAATGTTTTTAACTTCTATGCAAACAATTGTGACTTTGATTCTAAATGAGAGTGATAATATTTCTCAATAATTATTATCTTAGGGGTTAATGTGAGGCAAGAACAATTTTTTTCTCCAGCTACACTTTTGTTGATTGAAAATGTTGTTAGAAAATATGAGAAGTTGAGGCCTTATTTGATAGTAGAGAAAAAAAAAGAAAAAATTGAGTTGTAAATAATTGTGAAGGGGAAAGATTAGAGGGTTGAAATGAAGGAATCTGAAAACAAGATAATTCAGTTGTGAAAGGGGTTAATGACCTGTTCATATAGGTATCTACCATACAAAGGGAAAGTGGGAAAAATATCCCAATCCAAGAGGAAGAATTTATGCCCCTTGAATAGAAGAAGTTTAACACTTTGGGACCCTCTGAACAAAGGCACAACACTTTAGGGCAGCCTAGCGCTGTAATTTCTAAACAAAAAAAATTAGTCACTTTGGGGCAGCAGGAGTGCTATCAATAGGGTTTGGGGCAGAAAAAGAGATGTCAAAGATGGATAAAAATGAAGAAGAGAGGTCAACATAAAACATTAATGATGTTCTTAAAGACCTTGAAATGGAGAAAAAAGAACACTCGGGACATCCTTACGAAGTAGAAATATTTGCAATTTGTGTGTGCATATATATGCACTTTACACAACTCTCAATCATCTGCCTTACGTATAATGTATAACAACCTTTAATAATGTTTTTCCATTTAAGATGCATAGCTAGAGTTGGTTTATTTGTCCCTTTTTTAACTATGTTTTTGTTTGATGCAACATAGATAATTCGCTAACAATGGTCTTGCATCAGACTGCCAAGGTAATTAAAATGTAAGATCGTTCTTACAAGAAGGACTGGAGTGGTAGAACCACCCTTCTGGTTGGCTTCCTCAAGGTGATTAAAATGTAAGCTCCTTCTTTCCCTTTCTTCCTCTTATGGGTTTGCGGCCACCAATATTTGATCTTATGGTCCTATGCCCATCTTCATCTCCTCTAGGCCTACACCCAGTTTCATCTCTCATGGTTTTGTACCCACTTTATCTCTCTTGGGTCTATGCCCACTCTTATCCATCCACCTCCACCAAAAGGTCTTCAACCTTTCATTTCCTTCCTTCTGTTCACCTTTTGGTTCTCCTCTGTTATATACACTTTCTTCTCTCTATCACCCATGACAAGTAGGCATACTTTCATGTTATAGTTCCATATGTTTCTCACAAGGTACATCTACATGATTTCACCAATGCCCTTGTCCTTCATTTACCTTTCCTTGATGCCCTTAGTGGCATGCAAGTCTTTATTGGGACTATTGACTCCCATCTTTTCTCTTCCTCTATTATCGTGCACTTTGCTCTATGTGTTTGGACTGATATCCCCTTCAAGCGTTGTTCCTAGTTAGCTTCAAATTGATGGCCTCCTACCTTTCTCGTAATCAATAGTTATTCCTTTTATTTCTGTGCAATGAAAATTTCACTCCCTTAATCAGCTTTGGGCAAATTTTGGCTAACTCACCCTGGTAACTCATCCATTATATGTGTAAATGTTGTTGCATTTTTTTTATCTTCAGGTCACTCTTCTCCTCTCTCCATGTATCTTCAGATGCCTATTGTGGAGTTGTGCCCATTTCTCCTTCCCTTTGCATGTCTCTCCATGGTGCAATGCTCTCTTTTCTTTGGGACAACTTGGGTTTTGTTGCAAGCTGCTACCTCTTTCTCTTCTTCCCATAATGCTTTAGGCAAATGAATGCCATAAATAGACTTCTACCCTTTTGCCTCTCTATGTTTGTTCCTTACAAAGGATACATTCACCTGTGAATCTTCTCTTTCACCTTCCTCATCCCTTGGCACAATGTTGTTTGCATTGGTGCTTAAGCTCTCTTCAGCTGGTGTTCGCATCGTCTCTATTTCCTTTGGCGCACCTTTGGACCCATGCACCTCACTCTCATTTTTGATTCATTCAACAACTCCTAGCTGCTCTCTAGGCAACTTTTCTTCTCTTCCTGTAACATCTCTCTGCTTCTTGTTTCATTGCTTCCTACAAGGAAGTTTTACCTGGTCGAAGGTGCTCTAGATCATCTCCTTCCTCAGACTTGTTTTCCTTTGCCCCTAGGGCTAAAGGTTATCTTCTATCCATCACACACCATTGAATATGGGTAATTGCTCTAACATCCCTTATTGTTGTTGTTATTATGCAATAATCCTTTGGTTTATGGGGATCTAGGGTTCTCAACACTTTCTTTGGTGCATTCTCCACTACAAGCACAATAACACTTATGCTCTCTTAAGGGTTCTTCTTATGCGCCCTTGTCTCTCAGCAGGTTGCTCCTACATATTGTGCACCTTATTTCACTCTCGTTGGATCTTGTGGAATGATATCCACCTTTCCTTCCCTTTTTATGCTTTGCTATAATCGATTTTCTTCTACACTTCTCTCCTTTGTTATTGATTTGGCACAACAACCTTCGCTTTTGCTTCTTATGCAACTTATCTACCCAACCTTCTCCTCAACAAATTTCGAGATAGGTGTTGGCTCCCACTTTTTAATCTTTTAATGTGGCCATGAAGGGCTCCTTATGATGTCCACATTACTCCCATACTAGCTCCTCTTATGCGTTACTCTTCATGACAACTTTTTATTTTTCACTTTGGTGGATAGGCTTTACAGGGTACTTTTTATGGCTTTTGAGTGTTCTCCATTTGAGATGGCTTTTTGAATACACTTCTTGGTTCAGTAGTTTGGAAGCCATATAATCCTTGTGTGTCCATATGTTACTTTATCATGGAGTCTTTGTGCATACTCCATCTTTATGGAATTCTTTACACCCTTCAGTGCCAAATAACACTCGACATCTAATTCATTCCATTTCCTCAGGGCCTTTTTTTTTGGAGAACTTTTTGCTTCAGCTTTAGGCTAACTCTCAATTAGTATTAGAGCCTTTGTAGACTCTTTTCTCTCATGGGTCTCTCCATGCTTCTCTATGGTATGCTTCCTCCAACCATTTTTTTTTCTATCCATGCCATCCTTTATTGTAGAGTCTACAATATAGAGGCTATCTCCATTTTCTTAAGTTCTAAAACTTTGGGTCATGTCTCATTTTGGCTTCTAGTTGAGCCATCATTTGTGTTCTTTGTTCTCTATCCATTTGCACTTGACGGAGAACAACCTTTTTTGGAACCTTCTACCCAATACGTTGATTGGAAAGTGATCCAACACCTTAACTACCTCATGTTTGATGATCTGTCAACATCTTCATTACTTTCATGCAATTCATTATCAACCCACTTTTTTTGAACATGTGAATTGCCTCATGGTTGGTAATCTATCCATGGTTTCTCCTAATTCATGCATCTGGACTACCTCGTATTCGATGATCTATCTGCATTCTAGTCAACTACCTTATTTCTAGTAATTTATTACCACTTCACCTCTCTATTCTAGTACAATGATTGCCTCCTGATCAACCATCTGTTAGTGCTCACACAACACTCCTTCGAGTCACTTATAACCTCATAACTTCATACACTACCTAGTGTTATGCTCTCCATCACAATCTTACATAGGTGTTTCATACTATGGAATCACTCTAGAAAATTCTCCCTTCATGATCTTACATAGCTAATCCCTACTGAGTGTTCTCTTTACTTATGTTTCACTCCCTCACTAACTACGTACCTCCCACATTATGTTGAACGATGCTCTACGAGGTGCCTCATGTTCAATGATATGCTAGCTTTCCTTCTGTCAGTTTGTATCTTGCTTGCATGTTTTTCTTTTCGTTTTGCATCTTTCAAGGATCACAACCTTACTTTGATATCATATTGGTGTTGGCTAAGATCAAGGGTCCCAGTGAAGGGAAACATTAACCACTTAACCTTTAGAATTCCACATAGTGGATCATGTTAATAAAGCATTTTATTCCTTAACTTCAGGTGTTACAAGATAATATAAGCATCATAGTTGTATATTGAGCTCTTGACTCTTGATGGGTTCCCTCCTAGTTCTTTCTTAGGGATCATCCTCATGCTCTTAATGTTTATAGATTCTTGGAGATTGCTTATTTATTTTACTTCCTTCTTTGGACCTGAGTGCGGTTGGGTCCTTTGGTGGTTTGGCTCTGAGCGTGGTCACTCTTTACTTGTTTTATCTTATTTCTTTTAGCGTTATATTTTCTTATTTTTGGAGACTTTTTTAGTTTATTGCTTTTCCCTGACATATTTCTATAATCTACAGTACCTTTGACCTAATTTTGTAGTCATTAGTTGGACTTTAATATATTTATCTTATCTACTTATTTTAGTCCTCTGACATAGATATAAGTATCTCTCTTTCTCTCTAATGTGGTGTCCTTAGAATACCATTCACTCAAGACTATAATCCTTCAGCTATCTACGAAGTTTCTTTTCTCTTTGTCTAGCCCCATATAATTTATTTTGTCCCTTTATGGGATCACTCTAAAAAATTCTCCTCTTTGGCTTCTGGGCATTATAAATTTTGGACCAAAATACCTTTTTATATTTTATTGAGCTTTGGTTGCTTCACTGAATTCCAATGCGATTGGTTAACTTCATTTAATGTGGCTTTATGCAAGTTTACAAACAGAACCTAGAAGCAGCATAGCCTTTTACAGACCTTGAGCTACACATGTAGATCTTGTTAGTGTCTTTTGTTGTCACATCATTTACAGTACTAAACTAGGAAAAGGGTAATTAGAGGTCCTTACAACTAATTGCTTATGCACTTGTCTTCTACTTCTTTGGGCTTGAGTCGAATGCCCTGTGCTTGGCTTTTTTTGCACCCCTATGCCTCACAATCTCCTCCTTTTCATGCACCATCATCATTGCAAATCGAGTACCTTAAAGCTCTTTCATTGGTTGATTATGTTCTAGGTGCATTTGAGCACCCTTCAACTGTGATTGTGCATTGCTTTTATGTGCTCCCTTGATAAGCTCAACTCTTTGTGCATATATTACTCAAGTTCGAACTTAAATTTAGTTACAACTTTCCTTGTTCTTGTGAAGCATACCTTCAGTGAACAACTCTTTCCATGCAAAGGTTCTTGAACTTTATAAACCTCGGTTCTTTCATGCACCATTGAGTGACCCTTTACTTTTGCACCTTGCTTCCTATCCTTGGTACAGTTTATGTGCTTTGTAGCTTTATGAGTGTGCTACTTGGCTTAACCAAAATTAGTATCCACTTTGTATTCTCTAACTCCCTATGCAACTCTCAACCACCTTCCTTCTAAGAAAGTGGACCCTTATGTGGTATGTGTAATAGTGCACAACTAGAGTTAGTTTATTTCTCACTTAACTGACTCTATTTTTTTGATGCAAGATTGCAAATTCACCTATGATGTTCTTGCATCAAACTCCATAGGTAATTAAAATATGAGCTCTTGATTACAAATATTTATGTCCGTTTCTCCTCTCCTCACACATCTTCAAATGCCTTTTGTGGAGTTATGTCCACTTCTCCTTCCTTTCTCGCATCTCTCCATAGAGTAATGATCTGTTGTCTTCAAGACAACTTAGGTTCAATTGCACACTACCCTTTTATCTTGATCCCCTTAGGTTATGGGTAAATGCCTCCCATAAATAAACTTGCACTCTTTCATCTCTCCATCTCTGTGCCTTTTGAAGGAGACATCTCTTCTTTTTGACTGCTATGCTTGAATTTATCCTATGCAGCTTTTCTTTTGCCTTTTTCTTTCCTTGGCATAATTTTATTTGCATTAACACTCATGGTCTCTTCAATTGGTGCTTGCTCTAGTGCCTCTCTTTCCTCTGGTGCATATTTAGACCCATGTGCTTTACTCTCATTTTTACTACACTCAAAAACTCCCAATTGTTTTCTATGCAATTATTCTTCTCCTTTTGTAGCATCTCCCATTGCTTATTCCTTTAGTGTTTCCTTTAGGGAACTTTCTCCTAGGCAAAGGTCCCCTAGAGCCTTTCCTTACTCACACTCCTTTCCTTTATCTCTAGGGCTAAAGGCTATCTTTTGTGCATCGTGCATTGCTGTATATCAAAAATTGATCAAACATCCCTCTCTATCGTCATTGTTGTGCTACAATCCTTTACTTTATGATAACCTAGGGATCTCAAACCTTCCTTTGGAACATCTGCCATTGTGAACACAAGAATACTTGTGCTCTCTTCTAGGCTATTCTAATGTGCCCTTGTCTCTGTGTAAATAACTCCTACACCTTGCACACTCTAATGCACTCTCGCTGGCTCATCTAGAATGATACCCCCCTTTCCTTCACTCATTTCACTCTGCTACAATCAGGGTTCTTATTGCCTTCACTCTATTGTTGCATCCATGAAATAACCTTCTTTGCCTCTACGTCTTACACATCTTCTTTGTGCAGCCTTCTCCTCAATGCCTTTTGAGATCAACATTAGCTCCTACTCTTTTATCTTCTCAAAGGTCTGTTTTTGACCTTTACAAGATGCCCTGGCTAGATCCTCTTGCACATTACCTTTTATGGCAACACTCATTTACTTTGGGGGCGAGGATTTGAATGTTACCTTCTATGGATTTTGAGTTTTTTCCTCCATTTGAGATGGCCTTCTGGATGCACTACTTGGTTTTGTTGTTTGGAAACTATTTGTTGCCAACATTTCACCCTCTTATTGCGTTTCTATCTACTCCTCTCTTGGATATCTATGCAACCATTTATTGCTTTATCAAAGAGCTTTTTTTGTGCATAATCCACCTTTATGGATTGTTGTACATCCTTCAATAAGAAATAATGTTGGACATCTAAGACCCACTCCATTTACTCAGGGCCTTTTTATGGAGATTGTTTGCATTTCAACTTCAGGTTTATTCTGAGTGTGCCTCAGAGCTTGTAATGTCCCATTTGGGATAGAATTAGAAAGATTTGGGATTCCCAACAAACCCTAAAATAAATGCAAATTTTTTATTTTCTTTATTTCAAGCCCTAACCATAAAAATAAAATAAAATTTGGAAATACACATTTAGGGCACAATTTGCAATATTTTCCACTCAAATATTCACCAAATAATTCAAAAATAATATAACCTACTGAAATACCATCAAATCTGATTTTTATTATCAATTCAATGGCTAGAAAATATAGTAAAAATACCAGGTAAATATGTATACCCTACAAATTAGGCTTTGTTCAACCTTATAAATTGCAGTCCCAAACCATAAGGGGGGGTTACTGCCCTAACAATGAGTCTTTTACATTCTTCAACCACTTTGCTGCCCTTCTAGGGTTTCAAACTAGCTCAGTGCCCTTCAGATCAGTTTCATCCTTCAAATTGTCTTTCTTTTCCATCCCAAATCTGTAGTTGTTTTCAAAACACCTCAAATTGTCAAATTATGCTCAATACAACCTTTGAATTAAGCCTGCCAGCTATTAGATAAGGGTTTTCATCTTTACTACAACCAAACCAATAAAGGTTTTTGTCCTCAATTACATGAAGTTCAACAAATCATGTCAAAACTCTAGAATTTCAATTATAAAAGTAACATAACCCTTTTCAAATGAACCTCCTCTTTATTTTTATAACCTTTCCCACTCAAACCCCAAAGGAGCTCCTAAGGGCTGACCTACATCACAATATAAAGACGCCTTCTTTATGAAATACCAAATTAGAAAACGAGTTTATGACATATTCACTTTTGGCATCTAAAGCATATTATTACTTCTATTTAAAGTATTTAAAAATACTTTTTATTTTAATAATAATACTACTTTATTTTTAGAAAAAGGGACATTGTAGTTCATCCTTCCCAAATTTACTTTCCCTCAAACAAATTCAACTTTCCTCAAGTTTGAACCTAGCTTTGGTTGCAACTTTTATTTTTCTTGTCAAGCACACCTTCAGGGAACAAATCCTTCCATGACATGGTTTTTGGAACTTTGTAGGCCTTAATTCCTTCATGTACTGTTGAGCGACCCTTTACTTCTGTACCTTGCTTCCTGTCCTTAATGCATCTTTATGCGCTATATATCTTTGCAAGTATGCTGTTTGGCTTAGCCAAAACTTGTATCCCATTTTTATCTTGAACTCCCTGCATAACTCTCAACCACCTTCCATGCAATTAGATTCTTGCATGGTCCATGTAACTGTGCACAACTGGAGTTGGTTTGTTTTTTTCTTGATTGACTATATTTTTTTTCTAATGCAAGATTGCAAATTCAGCTTTGATGCTCCTTCATCAAACTCCTTAGGTAATTAAAATGTAATCTCCTTCTTTCTCTTTCTTCCTCTCTTGTCATGCACTTCGCTGTGTGTTTGGACTGATATTTCCTTCAAGCATTGTTCCTAGCTAGTTTCAAGTTGATGGCCTCTTGCCTTGATCCCAATTGGTAGTGACTCCTTTTCCTTCCTTGCAATGAAAATTCCACTCCCTTGATCAGCTTCAGGTTGAATTTGGCTAACCCCTCCCAGTAGCTCATCCATGTCGTGTGTAAACAATGTTGTATTTTTGTTAGTTATAGGTCGACTCTTTTCCTCTCCTCATGTATATTTGGATGCCTTTTGTGGAGTTAAGCCCACTTCTCCTTCCCTTTGCATGTCTTTCCATGGCGCAATGCTCTATTGTCTTTAGGATAACTTAGGATCCGCTACAAGATGCTACTTCTTTCTCTTCTTCCCCTAATGATTTAGTCAAATACTTGTCACAAAAAGACTCAGGCTCTTTTACCTCTCTATGTTTATGCCTTATGTAGAACCCCTCTCTTTTGTTGTTATGTTTGAATTTCACTTGTACAGCTTCTCTTTCACCTTTTTCATCCCTTGGGAAAATGTTATTTGCATTAGCACTCAAGCTCTCTTTAGTTGGTGCTTGCACCGATACCTCTATTTCCATTTGCACACCGTTGGACTCATGCACTTCAATCTCATTTTTGATACATTGAACAACTCCTAGTTGCTCTTTAGGAAACTCTACTTCTCCAAAAATATCTCTCATTTCTTTCGATGCTTCATTCAATGAAGTTTCTCCTGGTCCAAGGTTCTCTAGAGCCTCTCCTTCTTTAGGCTCATTTTCCTTTGTATCAAGCGTCCCAGTGAAGGGTTACATTAACCTCGAAGCCTTTAGAATTCCACATAGTAGATCATGCTAATAAAGCATTTTATTCCTTAACTTCGGGTGTTACAAGATAATATAAGCTTCTTAACTATATATTGGGCTCTCAACGCTACTTAGTCCAGCCTTTAGACATATATATATATATATATATATATATATATATATATATATATATCTTTCTCTATAGTATGGTATCTTTAGACTACCATTCGCTCATGACTACGAGCTGCATAAGTAGATATTGTCAGTCCCTTTTGTTGTCACGTCATTTGCAGTACTAACCTAGCTAAAGGAAAGGTTAATTATAAGTCCTCATAACTAATTGCTTATCCAACTATCTTCTACTTATGCAGGCTTGCATTGAATTTTTCAGTCTAGATTTTTGCGTGCCTTGTACCTCAAAATTTCCTCTTTTAGACGTGGCATCATCATTGCACATTGGGTACCTTAGAGTTCCTTCGTTGGTTGATAATGTTTCTAGGCATATTTGAGCACCCCACAACTATGATAATGCACTACTCTAATGTGATCCCTTGATAAGCTCCACTCTTTGTGCATATGTTGCTCAAGTTCAAACTTAGCTTTGATTGTAACTTTCCTTGTTCATGTGAAGCACACCTTCAGTGAACAACTCCGTTTGTATCATAGTTCTTGGAACTTTGAAGGGCTCAATTCCTTCATGCATTATTGAATGAGCCTTTTTCTCTGCACCTTTTTCATATCCCTAGTGCATCTTTGTGTGGTTTTTAACCTTACGAGTGTGCTTCTTGGCTTAGCTAAAAGTTGTACCCCCTTTTAATTCTCTAACTCCCTACACACATCTCAACCACCTTCCTTCCATGTAGGTAGACTCTTGCATGGTCTATGTAACTGTGCACAACTAGAGTTGTTTATTTCTCGTTTGACTGACTCTATTTTTATTTAATGCAAGATTAAAAATTCACATGTGATGCTCCTCCATCAAACTCCCTAGGCAATTAAAATGTTATCTCTTGTGTACAAATAATGTTGGAGTGGTAAAACTATCTTTTTGGTCTGCTATCTTGACCAAAATGTTCTCTTCTACCCAATGTGGCACCTAAGTAGGTTCACTCAGTGTTTCCTTCTTTCCCAGACCCTTTTCGAGCCTTAAATCATCTTCCTCTACCAAACTCTTATATGCTTCATCTTCCTTCCCTTTCTTCCTCTTGTGGTTTTGTGCCCACCTTTATGTTCTCTTATGGGCATATGCCCACCTTCGTCTCTTAGTTGGCCTATACCCATGTCTGTCTCTTGTGGGTTTGCACCCACTTTTGTCTCTTATGGGTTTATGCCCATTCTTGTTCATCCGTCTCCTCTAAAAGGTCTTCATACCATCTATTTCCCTTTGTGCCTTTCACTTCTCTATTATGTGAACTCTCTTCCTTATGTTGCTTACAACAAGTAGCTATAATTTCATGCTATTCTTCTATGTGCTTGTCATGAGGAATGCTTGCATGGTTTTTTCGGCTGCCCTTGTCCTTCATTTCTCTTTACTTGATGCACTCAGTTGCACGGAAGTCTTAATGGGTCCATTGACTCCCACATTTTTTCTTCCTTTATTATCATGCACTTCTTTCTACATGTTTGGATTGATATCCCCTTCAATCCTTATTCTTGGTTTGTTTCAGGCTCACGATCTCCTACCTTGTTCCCAATCAACATTAACTCATTTTCCTTGTGTGCAATGAAAATTGCACTCCTCTGATCTAGTTCGCATTGGTTTTGGATACCTAGTTACGGTAGTTCCTACAAGACGTGCACAAATAACGTTACATTTTTGTTAGCTGCAAGTGAACTTTTCTCCTCTACTCACACATGTAATTGTGCACAACTGGAGTTGGTTTATTTCTTGCTTGATTGACTATATTTTTTTTACAGTGCAAGATTGTAAATTCACCTATGATGCTCTTTTATCAAACTCCTTAGGTAATTAAAATGCAATCTCCTTCTTTCCCTTTCTTCCTCTCTTGTCATACACTTTGTTGTGTATTTGGACTGATATTTCCTTCAAGCATTGTTCCTAGCTAGTTTCAAGTTGATGGCCTCTTGCCTTGATCCCAATTGATAGTGACTCCTTTTCCTTCCTTGTAATGAAAATTGCACTCCATTGATCAACTTCAGGTTGAATTTGGCTAACCCCTCCCAGTAGCTCATCCATGTCGTGTGTAAACAATGTTGTATTTTTTTTAGTTATAGGTCAACTCTTTTCCTCTCCTTATGTATATTTGGATGCCTTTTGTGGAGTTATGCCCACTTCTCCTTCCCTTTGCATGTTTTTCCATGGTGCAATGCTCTGTTATCTTTAGGATAACTTAGGATCTGCTACAAGCCGGTACTTCTTTCTCTTCTTCCCCTAATGCTTTAGGCAAATACCTGTCACAAAAAGACTCAGGGTTTTTTGCCTTTCTATGTTTATGCCTTATGTAGAACCCCTCTCTTTTGCATCGTTGTTATGTTTGAATTTCATATGTACAGCTTATCTTTCACCTTCTTCATCCCTTAGCATAATGTTGTTTGCATTGGCACTTAAGCTCTCTTTAGTTGGTGCTTGCACCAATACCTCTATTTCCGTTTGCACACCATTGGACCCATGTGCATCACTCTCATTTTTGATACATTAAACAACTACTAGTTGCTCTTTAGGCAACTCTACTTCTCCAACAATATCTCTCACTTCTTTTGATGCTTCGTTCGAGGAAGTTTCCCTGGTCCAAGGTCCTCTAGAGCCTTTGCTTCTTTAGGCTCATTTTGCTTTGCATCAAGCGTCCCAGTGAAGGGTTACATTAACCATGAAGCCTTTAGAATTCCACATAGTAGATCATGCTAATAAAGCATTTTATACCTTAACTTCAGGTGTTAAAAAATAATACAAGCTTTTTAGCTGTATATTGGGCTCTCAGCTCTATTTAGTCCAGTCTTTAGACATATATATAAGTATCTCTCTTTCTCTATAGTATGGTATCTTTAGACTACCATTCGGTGATGACTACAAGCTACACAAGTAGATATCGTCAGTCCCTTTTGTTGTCACGTCATTTGCAATACTAACCTAGCTAAAGGAAAGGTTAATTATAGGTCCTCACAACTAATTGCTTATCCAACTATCTTCTACTTATGCAGTATTGCAATGAATTCTTCAGTCTAGCTTTTTACGTGCCTTGTACCTCAAAATTTCCTCTTTTAGACGTGTCATCATCATTGCACATTGGGTACCTTAGAGTTCCTTCACTGGCTGATTACATTTTTAGGCATATTTGAGTACCCCAAAACTATGACAATGCACTACTCTAAGTTGATCCCTTGATAAGCTCAACTCTTTGTGCATATGCTGCTCAAGTTCGAACTTAGCTTTGGTTGTAACTTTCTTTGTTCATGTGAAGCACACCTTCAGTGAACAACTATGTTCATGCCATAGTTCTTAGAACTTTGAGGGGCTCAGTTCCTTCATGCATTATTGAATGAGCCTTTATTTATACACCTTTTTTCATATCCCTAGTGCATCTTTGTGTGGTTTTTAACCTTGGAAGTGTGTTTCATGGCTTAGCCAAAAGTTGTACCCCATTTTAATTCTCTAACTCCATGCACACATCTCAACCACCTTCCTTCCATTTAGGTAGACTCTTGCATGGTCTATGTAACTGTGCACAACTAGAGTTGTTTAATTTCTCGCTTGACTGACTCTATATTTATTTGATGCAAGATTATAAATTTGCATGTGATACTCCTCCATCAAACTCCCTAGGCAATTAAAATGTTATCTCTTGTGTACAAATAATGTTGGAGTGGTAGAACTATCTTTTTGGTTTGCTATCTTGACCATAGTGTTCTCGTCTACCCAATGTAGCACCTAAGTAGGTTTACTCTGTGTTTCCTTCTTTTCCAGACCCTTTTCGAGCCTTAAATCATCCTCCTCTACCGAACTCTTATATGCTTCATCTTCCTTCCCTTTCTTCCTCTTGTGGTTTCGTGCCCACCTTTATTTTCTCTTATGGGCCTATGCCCACCTTCATCTCTTAGTGGGCCTATGCCCATGTCCGTCTCTTGTGGGTTTGCACCCACTTTCATCTCTCATGGGTTTATGTCCATTCTTGTTCGTTTGTCTCCTAAAAAAGGTCTTTATACCTTCCATTTCTCTTTGTGCCTTTCACTTCCCTGTTATGTGCACTCTCTTCCTTATGTTGCTTACAACAAGTAGCTATAATTTCATGCTATTCTTCTATGTGCTTGTCACGAGGAATGTCTGCATGGTTTTTCAAATGCCCTTGTCCTTCATTTCTCTTTGTTTGATGCACTCAATTGCACAAAAGTCTTAATGGGTCCATTGACTCCCACATTTTTTCTTCCTTTATTATCATGCACTTCTTTTTACATGTTTGGATTGATATCCCCTTCAATCCTTAATCTTGGTTAGTTTCAGGCTCATGATCTCCTGCCTTGTTCCTAATCAACATTAACTCATTTTCCTTGTGTGTAATGAAAATTGCACTCCTCTGATCTACTTCACATTGGTTTTGGATAACCCATTACGGTAGTTCCTACAAGACATGCACAAATAACATTGCATTTTTGTTAGCTACAGGCCAACTTTTCTCCTCTACTCACACATCTTTAGATGCATTATTTGGAGTTATGTCCACTTCTCCTTCCCTTCATGCATCTCTCCATGGTGTAATGCTATATTGTCATTGGGACAACTTAGGCTCAGTTGTGCACTACCTTTTTATCTTGATTCCCTTAAGATTTAGGTAAATGCCTCCCACAAATAAACTCGCACTCTTTTGTCTCTCAATCTTTGTGCCTTTCAAAGGACACATCTGTTTTGCTTGGCTATTATGCTCGAATTTCTCATGTATCTTCTCTTTTACCTTCCTTCCTGGGTGCAATGATATTTGCATTAGCACTCATGATATCTTTAGTTGGTATTTGCTCAAGTGCCTCTATTTCCTTTAGCTCACCATTGGACCCATGTGGCTCACTCTCATTTCAACTACACAATAATTCCCAATTATTTTATGTAATAGTTGTCTGTTTGTAGCATATCTCATTGCTTCTTCCTTTAGTGCTTCCTTCAGGGAAGTTTCCCTTGATAAAAGGTGTACAGAGCCTTTCATTCCTTAGGCTCCTTTTCCTTTGTCTTTGGGGCTACATGTTATCTTCTGTCCATCTTTCACTACTGCATATTTATAATTGCTCCAGCATCCCTCTCTATTGTGACTATTATGCTACATGTTGTCTTCTGTCTTTTAGATCCCCTCCTTCGTATGACTCCTTTTCCTCTGCCTACAGGGCTAAAGTTTAGCTTTTATCCATCACACATTACTGCATATGGTTATTTTCTCTAGCGTCCCTCTCTATTTCTTATGTTGCATAACAATCCTCTTTTTGGGGGGATGTAGTGTTCTTGTCCTTTCATCTAGTGCATCTTCCATACTGAGTTTAATAGTACTTATGCTCTCTTTATGGGGATGTAGTGTTCTTAGCCCTATCTATGTGTAGGTTGCTCCTACATGTTGTGCACCTTCTTGTATTCTCGCTAACTCTTGTGGAATAATATCCACCTTGTTGTCACCCATTGTGCTTGCTGCAATTGCATTTTTTGTTGGCTTTGCTCATTTGTTGTTGCTTATGTACAAAAACCTTATACCTCTACGCCTTATGCATCTTTATTTAGTCTTCTCCCCAATGCCTTTTGAGTCTAACATCAGCTCCTACTCTTCCATCATTTCACTAGTCTTCTTTTGACATCCATTTTGCTCTAGTAATAGCTCCTTTTGCATGTTCCCTTCATGTCAACCCTCCCTCACTTTGGTGGCGAGGCTTTGTAAGTTTTCTTCTATACTTGGTTTGGTAGTTTGGAAACCATCTATTCCCAACTTTACACATTTTTATTGCTTTTTCATCTCTTTCTCTCTTGGAGATCTCCCCAACCATCTGTTGCATTATCACATAGCCTTTTCTGTTCATACTCAACCTTTATGGAAGTCTTGTACACCCTTTAACATGAAATCATGCTCGACATCCAAGATCCATATCATTATTTCTTCAGGGCTTTATTTTCTGGAGAACATTTTCACTTCAGCTTTAGGTTGACTCTCGATCTATTTGATAACCTATGCAGACTCTTTCCCCCATGTGTCTCTCCATTGCTTATGTGGGATTCTTCCTCCCAATAGATTTTATTCTTTCATGCATTTTTATTTCCCACAATGCCTTCAACATGGAGGCTATATTGTCCATTTTCTTTTATAATGGTGACTATGAGCCACATTTTGACCTAGCTTCTCCCTAAGCCATCTTGTGTGCTCTATTGAACACAACTATCTTCTGAGAGGGGGGTGAATCAATAGATCAGCGAAAAAACTAGTTCTTTAACTTTTTAATGAAGATACAAAACATATGCATATCAAAGAACAAATGTAGGGAGCACACACACACAAAAACACAATACACCAAATTTATATGTGGAAAACCCAAAGGGGAAAACAATGGTGAAAATAGCTTCTAGAATCTACTTTTCTAATCTAGCCTCACAGTTAAATCACCTCACTAGCAAAACCACACTGGTTACATTCAAGGATACCTATCCTTAGGAGACACCAATCCTCTAAATAAGCACCAACTCACTTTAACTTTACTTGTTACAAGATTTAAGGGCACCAATCTTAAGGAGACTCCAATCCCCTAACTGAGCACCAACTCAGTTTGTCTGATAGTACCAACCAATCAGAACTATGGAGCTACAATTCCAACATACAAGATAGATTCACAAATGAATCTAGTTTAGTTTCTTTGTTACAAGTCTATTCTATAACTGCACACTCTCTACTCATTCTCTATGTGCTCTTTCTTTCTCTCTACTCAATCTCTGTACATTCTCTATGTGCTCTTTCTTTCTCTCTACTCAATCTCTGTACATTCTCTATGTGCTCTTTCTTCCTCTCTACCTCACTTTGTGTCCAGTTGTCTTTCATTTTGTGTCTGCATACATCTTGAGTTGGCACCCTTCGAATTTTCTCTGATGTTACTTTTTAGTTTCAACAACAGCAACGACAACCCATTTTATTTATCTGCGTATGTCTGGATATGTTCTATTTAGACATGGTTTATTCCCCTTTTTCTTCTACCTTTTACTCTGTCTACGTATGTCTCTAATCGACAACATTTTTCACAATCTGCATGTCTCTAATTGACAACATTCGACTCACCCTCAGAATTGCAATGGTAGTATCATCAGTGATGATAAAAAGCACATTATAATGTTCAAGATGTCGTATATGTATAGAAAATGAAGCTTAGGGTTTTCTATCTCCAATTGCATTCACACTTTAGTTGCAATTAATTGGTTCTTATTAAAAGTGATTTTGACTTATGCTCTTTCCTATGTCTCAGTTCATGCATCACATTATAATGGTCAGATCTCTTTTCTATTTTTGGCAACTGCTAGATATTAGTCATAACTGCGCCATTTCTTAAATCGAGGATTAATTTTGAGCTCCGTATAGACTCAAGTTCACCATCTGTCTGGTCATGTCTTTAATCTAAGATTATTCATCTTGTATTTGGTGCCAATCACTATCTATCTTGAACTATCATATATTTTCATTTTAAAATATAACTGTCGATCTCTCTTACATTAACTATCGAGCTCTTTCCCACATCTCGATATTTTCTATATGATTGGTTTGCTTTTGCTCCTGATTTATTTGAATGTGCTCGATCCATAACTTTAGTCAGATGTTAATCTTCAGTAGATTTGACTGTATCTCACTTGTCATGGCATTCATGAGAGATTTTGCTCCGATAGATATTATTGGACTTGATCAATCTTTAACTTTGCCACTGTGCATTAACCTTTGAGCACTTTTAAGGCATTGGATCCACTCGCTCCGTTGGATCTTCTTTGTCCTAACTTGCATGTGTCATTAAATCATTAAAAATGCTTGCTCTTTATGTTGACTAGATCATTAACCTCCAACATGTGGACTTCATCTCACTTCTTTTGATGTCTTTGATTTGCTTCATCTTCGTCGATCTCTTCAAACTTCTTCAAACTTTAACATGTCCCCTTTGGAATAATTTCTATAGACTTTTTGTCTGGGTCCCCTTCCGGCAATTTTGTTTAGGACACATACGCTTTGGGGCTTTACAAATATACCCTTCAGCTTTTTGTAACAATCCCTTCAGAAGTGTTGAATGGTCCTCATACCCTTTAGACTTTTTGAAATGGTTCACTCACCCTTCGGACTTTTTGCGGACTACCCTCTGGGTTTTCTGAACAATCCACTTGCTCTTTAGATTTCTTGAGAAGTGCCCTTTGGCTTTCATAAATGGTACACTTGCCCTTCAAACTTCTTGAGAAGTGCCCTTTGGCTTTTCTGAAAGGGTCCACATACCCTTCAGCTTTTTGCAAACTACCCTTCAGGTTTCTACAAACTACCCTTCGGCTTTCTTGCAGGGGTCTACATGCCCTTTGGAACAATTTCCATTGGTTTTTTGTTTGAAAGATTTGTCCTTACCAATATTTCTGAAAGAATTATCTTTGACAATTTTTCTGAGATAATTCTTCAAGACCATTTCGGGTTCTTCATTTAGCATGACTTATAGACTTGGAAAAAGTGAAGTCATCTTAGAAACCCGATCAACTCTTCTAGACCCATTCGAGTTTTCAACTTTGCTTAACTTATTAAAATGAACTAAGTTGTAACACTTTGATCAACTCACCTAGACTCATTTGGGTTTTTCACATTGCTTAACTCATAAACATGAGAGAAGCAAAGTCACTCTGAAATTCCGATTACCTCTTCCTTGACCCATTCGGGTTTTCCACATTTGATGTAGGAGCATCCTCATGCTAGGAACATATTTATCACATTTTTGGTTGAGTTTTAGCATGTCTAGGTATATTAAGTTGTTTTTCCCTACATTTCTGAGTTTTTAAAATTTTAAATTTGGCTAAATATTCTTTAAGCCTGAAAATCTAGTCTATTGGGCGAATTGTTAAGCGGTTTGAGTTTTCCTATGCTAGAGAATTGTTTTATTCATTTTTGGGGGGTTGTTGTGTGAAGCCTGGGATAGAATCGAGTGTCTAAGTTAAGAAAATATGCTTTTGTATGAGGATTTTCGTGTAAAAACAGAGGATATATGTTTTGGTAAAGGGAGAAAGGGCGTAGGAGAGACCTGTAGTGAAAGAAAAACACTAGATGTATATCTTCTTGATATATTAATAAAATGTCTGCTTTTTTTGAGTAGAAAATCGATTCTAGATCGAATTAATGTTGGGTCTGTATTTGGGTCTATGTTGAATGCCCATTTGAATGAAATTGATTCTAAGATGAATATTTAAAAAG
This sequence comes from Torreya grandis, assembly GCA_037957365.1. Classification (NCBI taxonomy): domain Eukaryota; kingdom Viridiplantae; phylum Streptophyta; class Pinopsida; order Cupressales; family Taxaceae; genus Torreya; species Torreya grandis. The sequence continues at coordinate 5,050,467 of JARHVA010000051.1, read as the reverse complement.
GTTGTTGTTGTTTGTAGAATATATTATGAATATTGAAAACGCTGATGCTGTTTCTAGAGTGAACAAACATTGAGTCTGTGCTACATGACAAAGCGTATGAATCAATGAAATCGTGAAGATATTATCGCTGGGTTATTCAGAAGTTTGGGTTGTAGTGGAGTCTAGCGATGGTTCTGACTTAGGAGAGTCGCCCAGCTAAAACACAATAGAAACTTCACACTACCGTTTAGGATTCAGCATGCAGGATACTGTCCAGAGATGAATAGAATCTAGGTAATATTTTATGTTTGAGAAAATCTTTTGTCAAGACATATAGGTTACCCCTGTTTTGCAGTTTGAGTTTGTACACCATTTTAAAAAAGGTATCAGAACAATGGTCATCCTCCAGCTGGTCATCAGAATATTCCTTTCTTGAACTCCTCTTACTTTTCTTTTGTCAATACATGTTTTATACCTGTTTACAAGAGATTTTTGTTCATCATTTAAAAGTTTGCTAAACATATAGTTTAGCCCTATTGGATAGCTTTCTATTTCATCATTTAGTATCAGATCCAAAGGGATTGTGCACAATCTAAAGATCCAAGGCAAAGAGAAGAAGAACGTGATTTTTGAAGTAGAAGCAAGATGGCCATGAGAGTTAGGAACAGAGGTGAAGCTAGAGGAAGGAGACCTGGAGGACAGGTTGCACTGGCAGAAGAGATTAGGAACCTGACAGCTAGGCTACAAGACCTAGAGATGGCTCAAAGAAGAGGCACTGACATGGGTGAAGTCAGTGATGGAGAAGAGGAGCCACTAGAGATTGACTTGGTGGTGGAAGAAGAAACAACTGAAGATAGGTTAATTAGAGCCATTATGAAGGTGAGCACAAAGCCAAAAATGGAGGTTCCAATGTATGAAGGTAATTTGAATGTGGAAGAATTAATTGATTGGATTAGTGCATTAGACAAATACTTTGAGTATGTAGAAATTGAAGAAGATGATAAGAAAGTCAAGTATGCCATGACAAGGCTAAAGAGCCATGCATCCCTGTGGTGGGATGGAGTGCAAGAAGAAAGGAGGAGGAAAGGGAAGCCAAAGATCAGAAGCTAGGATAGAATGGTAGCAAAAATGAAAGGTAAGTTTATGCCTAAAGATTATCAAGCCAATCTTTTTAAGCAATTACAAAATTTGAAGCAAAAAGAGATGTCTGTAAAAGAATACACTGAAGAGTTTTACAAGTTGACTATAAGATCAGGTCATATTGAGGATGACACAGAGAAGGTAGCTAGATACACTAATGGTTTAACATTTTCCATTCAAGATGAGATTAGTCTTCTCATTCCTAAGACAGTTGAAGAGGCATATCAATTTGCCTTGAAAGCTGAGGAGAAGATTGCAAGAAAACAAACATCCTTCTCAAGAGGAAGGGGAAGATCCATCAGAGGTAGAGGATTTCAAGGAGGTAGAAGACAGCTGCAAACATCTCAAGAAGAGGCCAGCAACTCACAAAGCTCAAGAGGTAGCTATACACCAAGAGGAAGAAGGCCATACCAAGGATATCAAAGAGGAAGAGGAAGATTCATGGGCAAATGCTTTAAGTGCAACAAGTATGCAGGACATAGGGCATATGAGTGTCCAGAGAACCCTTCTACCAGCCATGAGAGGGGCGTACATGTGACCCAAAATGAAGAAGTTGCAGCAGCTTATGAAGATACCCCAGAAGAAGGTGAGTCTCTTTTGATGAAAAGAATTTTGTTGAAGCCAAACAAAGAAGTTATAGAACCACCTCAAAGGAAAACTCTATTTAGAACCACATGTAAAAGTAAGGGGAAATGCTGCAAGGTCATCATAGACAGTGGGAGTACTGACAATCTTGTGTCAACTGAGATGGTGGAGAAATTAGGCTTGAAGAAGGAGGTACATCCTACACCTTATCAAGTTTCTTGGCTACAAAAAGGACACAAACTCTTGGTAAGTGAACAATGTAAAGTAGATATTCAAATAGGAACATATAAGGATCATATTTTATGTGATGTCATGCCCATGGATGTATGTCATATTTTGCTTGGAAGGCCTTGGCAATTTGACAGGAAGGCCATGCATGATGGAAGGCAGAATACATACATGTTTGAAAAGGATGGGATCAAGCATACACTCACACCATTGAAAGAAGAGGCTGCTACTATTGTAGGACAAAATTCTAAAGTATTGATAATGAGTGGTAAAGAGTTTCTACATCAAATGAAGAAAGAAAAGGTAAACTTTGTTGTGATTGGTAAGCCAAGGAGTGTAGTCACTAGTACTAAGTTGATTGATTTGCCATTAGAGATTCAAGATATGTTGAATGAGTACATTGACATTGTGGTAGATGATTTACCTAATGATTTACCACCATTGAGAAGCATTAGCCATCACATAGACTTGATTCCAAGAGCAAATCTTCCAAACAAGGTTGTCTATAGGTTGACACCAAAGGAAAATGAAGAGATCAAGCATCAAGTTCAAGAATTGTTAGACAAAGGATTCATAAGAGAGAGTTTAAGTCCTTGTGCTATCCCCACAGTGTTGAGTCCTAAGAAGGATGGGAGTTGGAGAATGTGTATAGACTCCAGAGCAATCAACAAGATTACTATCAGGTATAGATTTTCATTGCCTAGAATTGATGACTTACTTGATTGTTTGAGTGGAGCTACATATTTCTCTAAGATAGACTTGAAAATTGGTTACCATCAGATTAGGATAAGAGAAGGGGATGAATGGAAAACAGCCTTCAAGACCAATGATGGACTCTATGAGTGGTTAGTTATGCCATTTGGACTAACCAATGCACCAAGCACCTTCATGAGGCTGATGAATGAATTGCTGAAGGAGTTCACTGGTAAGTTTGTGATAGTGTATTTGGATGATATTTTGGTGTTTAGTCAAACTAAGGAAGATCATTTGAAACATTTGAGGATGGTATTGAGTAAGCTACATGAGGAGAAATTGCTAATCAATGTTAAAAAGTGTAGTTTCCTGAAGACAAAATTGATATATTTGGGGTTTGTGATTACAAAAGAAGGATTGAAGATGGATAAGGAGAAGATTAAGGCTATACTTGAGTGGCCTACACCCAGGAGCACATATGAGGTAAGAAGCTTTCACGGCTTGGTTAGCTTCTATAGAAAATTCATAAGAAATTTTAGTGGAATTGTTGCTCCAATGATAGATACAATCAAAGGTGATAAAAGAAGTTTTTGTTGGACTGAGGCTGCTGATAAGAGTTTCAAATTATTGAAAAAGAAGGTAACTGAAGAACCAATCTTAACCTTGCTTGATTTTAATAAGCTTTTTCAAGTAGAATGTGATGCTAGTGGAATTGCAATAGGCACTGTTTTAAGCCAAGATGGGAAGCCTATAGCATACTTTAGTGAAAAATTAAGTGATGCTAAGAAGTACTCAGCCTATGATCAAGAATTCTATGCTCTTGTACAGGGTTTGAAGAAATGGAGGCACTATCTTTTACCTAAAGAATTTGTTTTGTTCACTAACAATTATGCTTTACAGTTCATTAGCAATCAGAATAAGTTGAGTCAAAAGCATGTTAAATGGGTTGAATTTTTACAAAGCTTCACATTCGCTATTAAGCACAAGAAAGGACAATCTAACAAGGTTGCAGATGCTCTAAGTAGGAGAAATTTGACCATGCAGGAGTCTCAAGTAAGTATTTTGGGATTTGAAGATTTGAAGGAGCTATATAAGGAAGATCCAGACTTCAAGGAAACATATGAAGCTTGCATGAATCCAGTAGGGGTTGATAGAAGTCCTTGGATAGATTTCATGGTTTAAGAGGGTCTACTGTTCAGAGGTAGCCAGCTTTGCATTCCCAAGAGTTCCATGAGAGAGAATTTGTTGAAGGAAAAGCATAGTGGTAGCTTATCAGGACATTTTGGACAGAATAAGACATTAGCACAATTGAGTGCTCATTACTATTGGCCAGGTATGGGTACTGATGTCAAGAATTTTGTTGAAAGGTGTAAAACATGCCAATATGCCAAGGGAAGTAGTCAAAACGCAGGTTTTTACCAGCCACTACCCATTCCAAATAGACCTTGGGATTCAATAAGCATGGATTTTGTACTTGGTTTGCCAAGAACTCAAAAAGGTCATGACTCCATATTTGTTGTGGTAGATAGGTTTTCAAAGATGGCTTATTTTATTCTGTGTTCAAAAACAATTGATGCTACTCACATAGCTAATCTATTCTTTTAAGATGTTAGATTGCATGGATTGCCTAGAAGCATTGTTTCTGATAGGGATACCAAATTTGTTGGACACTTTTGGAGAACCTTATGGAAGAAATTGGGAACACAATTGAGTTTTAGTTCAGCCTATCATCCCCAAACTGATGGCCAAACAGAGGTTGTCAATAGGAGCTTAGGCAACATCTTGAGAAGCTTGGTAAGTATGCATCCAAAACAATGGGATCTTGCACTTGCACAAGCTGAATTTGCCTATAATGATTCTCCTAATAGAAGTACAGGATTGAGTCCATTTCAAATCACGTATGGAATGCATCCAAGAGGTGTGTATGAGTTAATAAATCCAAGTAGCATGGAGACAAGGAGTGCTGATGCAGAAGAATTTGCCAATGCTATGCAAAATTTGCATGAACAGGTAAAGAAGAAACTTGAAGAAAACACCATCAAGTACAAGCTAAGGGCAGATCAAAAGAAAAGAGAGGTCAATTTCAGTATTAGAGACTTTTTTCTTGCTCACCTCAGAAATGAGAGGTTCCCAAAAAGGGAATACAACAAGCTAAAGGTAAAGAAAATAGGACCATGCAAGGTAATAAGGAAGTTTTCAAATAATGCATATGAAATAGAATTGCCAAAGGGGATTGGAATCTCTCCAATCTTTAATGTTGCATATCTATATCCATATAAAGATGAAGAACAACCAGCCAAAGAAACTGAAATAGGGGTAGATGAAGTTATCCAATGGGAACAACAACTACCAAAGGAAGTGCCAAAGGAGATTGAGAGCATCTTAGACAAGAAAGTGGTTAAAAAGACAAGGGGCAAATAATATTTCTAGTATCTAGCTAAGTGGAAGAATCTACCCGCTGAAGATGCAACATGGTTGATTGCAAATGACATCCTTAAGCTGGGCACAAGCGTAGAAGAACTGCTGAAGCAAAACCAGTGAAGAATACTTCTTTTGCTCCTTGGAAGAATGATGCAAGAGAATCCTCACGCTAGGAACGTATTTATCACATTTTTGGTTGAGTTTTAGCATGTCTAGGTATATTAAGTTGTTTTTCCCTCCATTTCTGAGTTTTCAAATTTTCAAATTTGGCTAAATATTCTTTAAACCTGAAAATCTAGTCTGTTGGGCGAATTGTTAAGCGGTTTGAGTTTTCCTATGCTAGAGAACTCTTTTATTCATTTTTGGGGGGTTGTTGTGTGAAGCCTAGGATAGAATCGAGTGTCTAAGTTAAGAAAATATGCTTTTGTATGAGGATTTTCATGTAAAAATAGGGGATATATGTTTTGGTAAAGGGAGAAAGGGCGTAGGAGAGACCTGCAGTGAAAGAAAAACACCAGATGTATATCTTCTTGATATATTAATAAAATGTGTGCTCCTTTTGAGTAGAAAATCGATTATAGATCGAATTAATGTTGGGTCTGTATTTGGGTCTGTGTTGAATGCCCATTTGAATGAAATCAATTCTAAGATGAATATTAAAAAAGGCTGTTGCTGTTTGTAGAATATATTATGAATATTGAAAAGGTCAATGTTGTTTCTAGAGTGAACAAATGTTGAGTTTGTGCTGCATGACAAAGCGTATGAATCGATGAAACCGTGAAGATATTATCGCTAGGTTGTTTAAAAGTTCGGGTTGTAGTGGAGTCTGGCGATGGTTCTGACTTAGGAGAGTCGCCCAACTAAAACACAATAGAAACTTCACACTACCGTTCAGGATTCAGCATGCAGGATATTGTCCAGAGATGAAAAGAATCCAGGTAATATTTTATGTTTGAGAAAATATTTTGTCAAGACATATAGGTTAGCCCTGTTTTGCAGTTTGAGTTTGTACACCATTTAAAAAAGGTATCAGAACAATGGTCATTCTCCAATTGGTCATTAGAATATTCCTTTCTTGAACTCCTTTTGCTTTTCTTTTGTCAAGACATATGTTTTATCCCTATTTACAAGAGATTTATGTTCATCATTTAAAAGTTTGCGAAACATATAGTTTAGCCCTGTTGGATAGTTTTCTGTTTCATCAACATTGTTTATCTTATAAACATGAAAGAAGTAAAGTGCTTCCAAAACCCCGATCAACTCTTTTAGATCCTTTTGGGTTCTTCAAACAACTTAACTAATAAAAATGAGACAAGTAAAGTCATTGCATAAAACTGATTAACACTGCTAGGCCCATTCGGGTTCTCGAGACAACTTAACTTATAAAGTTGAGAGAAGTAAAGTTGTTTTGGAATCCCGATTTGCTCTACAAGACCCATTCAGGTTTTCAGGACTGCTTTACTTATTTTATAAGTAGAAGCTCTTCATAAGTATGATTTGCACTGTAAGTTTGTGAAATTCAACTTTTGACATTAATGTCTGATAGCACAAGCTGGCTTTGATATCAATGATAATATTACAAACATCAGCCAAAATTGCCAACATGCTCTTCATTCTCCACCCATCTACACTTGATGGATAATAACCTTCTTAAGCACCTTCTACCTAATACGCTGATTAGAAGATGCTCCCCCACCATCATCCATTTCACGTGATTCATTGTTAATATATTTGTTCTATGAACACGAACCACCTCATGATTGGTGATATGTCAGTACTTTCTCCTCATTCATGACTTTGGACTACCTCATATTTGATGATTTGTTTGCATTGCACTTGTCTACCTGCCTTTTAGGGATTAGTCAACGCTTCAATTCTCTTTTCCATCAAAATGACTGCTTCATGGTTGGTATTATATTAACTCTTACATAACATTCTTGCGGGTTACTTACAACCTCACAACATCTTAGACTATGTATTATTGTGTTCTCCATCACAATACTATGTAGGTACTTTGAACTTAAGAGTTGTCACAAAGTCTCTATTCACAATCTTATGTAACTCGTCCCCACTAGGTGTTGTTTTTGCTTATCTTTCACCTGCTCACAATCTACCGACATCCCTCATTGTAGAGAACAATGCTCTATTAGTTGCTTCACATTCAATAATCTACTAGCCTTCCTTCCGCTAGTTCATATCTCACTTGCAATTTTATCCTTTCTTATATCCCTCAAGATTCAGGGCCTTGCTTTGATGTTAAACTAGTGTTGGCCGAGATCAGGGGTTCCAATGAAGTGATGCATTAAAGTCTTTTATTCCTAAACTTTGGGTGTTATAAGATATTTTAAGACTCGAAACTATACATTAAGCTCTTGACTCTATCTAGCCTCGACCTCAGACATAGATCTAAGTAAGTCTCTCTCTCTCTCTCTCTCTCTCTCTCTCTCTCTCTCTCTCTCTCTCTCTCTCTCTCTCTCTCTCTCTCTCTCTCTCTCTCTCTCTCTCTCTCTCTCTCTCTCTCTCTCTCTCTCTCTCTCTCTCTCTCTACTATGGTATCCTTAGACTACCATTCACTCATGCCTACAGGTCTTCACTTATCATGTGAAGCTTCATATCTCTCAGTCTACCCTTATATTTTTTTCCTTGTCCCTTTAAGAGATCACTTTGACAAAGTGTCATCCTTGGCTTTTGAGCATTACAAATTCTTGCCCAAGACCCCTATTTATGGTTTGCTTGAGCTCTGGTTAATTTTCTAAATTCCCATGTACTTAGTTGAAAGCTACATTATTGGGGCTCTATGTGAGTTAACAAACTTACCCTAAAAATAACATAGCCTTTTCAAGACCTCGAGCTACACAAGTCTTAATATTATCAAGAGATATCCACACACAATAGATCTTTTCGGTTATCTTTTCTATTGTTGTGTTACTTCTAGTACTAAGGAATGACTAAATGTAGATCCTCACAACTAATTTCTTATCATCTATTTTCTACTTCATTGGGCTCAACGTAGAATGCCCTATGCTTTGATTTATGCACGCTCTTGTGCGTTGGATACTCCTTTTCACGTGTCATCATCTTTGCACAATAGGTACCTTAGAGTTTGTTTGCTCGCTATTTACACTCTAGCTGCATTTACATACCCGTTGACTATGATGGTGCACCATTCTGAGTGCCTCAGTCGTGAAAGTTTGAAACTAGCTTTGGTTGTAACTTTACTTGTTATGCAACACATATTCAACGAATAAATGCTTATATGCCATGTTCTTTGGTGCTCTATAGGCCTCAATTCCTTTTTATGCTTTTGTGCGAGCCTTTACTTATGCACCTTATTTCCTTTCCTAGTGTGTCTTTATGTGCTTTATAGTTATACGTGCACATTGTTTGCCTTAACAAAATCTTGTATCCCTTTTTATTCTATAATTTGTTGAGCAATTCTCACCCACTTTCATTCCATTCAAATGGACTCTTACCCATTCTATAACAACCTTTCAAAATGTTTCCCTGTGTAACTGTGCATAGCTAAAATTGGTTTCTTTTTTGCCTTACTAATTATATTTCTATTTGATGCAATATTGTCAATTTGCATAGGATGCTCATATATTAGAATTTCAAGGTAATGAAAATGCATTCTTCTTCTTACAAGTAGTGTTAGAGTAATAGAACCACCCTTTTGGTCTATTGCCTTGACCACAGTGTTACACCCCACTTGATGTGGCACATGACCAAGCACAGACAATTTTTCTTCCTTATTTAAACTCTCCTTGGGCCATAAGCCACCCTCCTAGCTCGAATACCCTTTTTCTTCCCTCCCTCCTTTTTGTGGCTCTATGCCCACCTCTGTTTGCTCTTGTGGGTTTGTGCCCACTTTTGTCTCTTCTGGATCTGCACCCACTTTTGTCCCTCATGGTTCGATGCCAACTCTTGTGAATCCACCTCCAAAAAAAGGTCTTCATACCTTTCATTTTATTCCTTTTGTGAACCTTTTGCTTCCCCTATGTTATGCATACTTTTTTCCTTCTAACATCCATGAAAAGTGGCAATACTTGCAAGCTATTCTTCTATGTGTTTCACGAGGCACGTTTGTATAGTTATTTTATTGCACTTGTCCTTCTCCATTTCCCCTTACTTGATTCTCTAAGTGGCATGCAAGCCTCTATGGGGTCCATTGACTCCTCATGGCCTTTTTTTTTGGATAACCTTTACGCTTCAGCTTCATGCTAACTCTCGATGCGCCTTAGAATATGTATAGGCTCTTTCCTCCCATGCATCTCTCCTTGCTTCTTTGTGGGATCCTTCCAAATTTATTTCTTTCTATTTGCACCATCTTTTCCTATAACACATACAACATTGAGGCTATCTCCTTCATTTTCTTCAAAATTTGACTCAGGGTCACATCTCGCCATGGCTTCTTACTGAGCCATCTGTTGTGTTTTTCACTATCCATCATCACTTGATGGAGAACATCCTTCTTTGGCACCTTCTACCCAATACGATCATGGTTGATGAGTTTTTGGTACTGTCATCCCTTTCACATGATTCATTATCGACCCTCTTATTCTTTGCACGTGAACTCCCTCACAATTGGTGATCAATCAGTGCTTTATCCATATCCATGCCTCTATATTTCCTCATATCTAATGATTTGTCCATATTTTTCTTGATTACCTCACTTTCAATGATCTATTGATGCTTCATCTCTACTTTCTAATGTAATGACTACCTCAGGGTCAACAATCTATCAGTGATCGTACAATAATCATGCAGGTTGCTTAAACTACCTAATGTTTCATTCTTCATCTCAATCATGCATATGCCCTATTGTCTTAGGAATCACTGTCCCAAATTCTCCCTTCGTAATCCTACGTAGCTCGTCTTTACTGAGTGTTATCTTTCTTATATTAAACTTGCTCATTATGCAACCACCTCCTTCATGGTGGAGAATGATGTTGTGCTAGCTACCTCATGTTTAGCGATTTGCTAGCCTTCCTTTCACTAGTTTGTATCTCACTTGGAAGTTTATCTTCTCTTCCTACTTGTCTCAAGGTTCACGACGTAGCTCCGATATCCAACTAGCGTCGACTGAGATCAAGGGTCCTAGTGAAGTGATGCTTTAACCATGTAGCCTTTAAAGTTTGATGTAGTGGATCATGCAAATAAAGCCTTTTATTCCCTAAAATTACGTGTTACAAGATATTATATGCTTATCAACCATACATTGAGCTCTTAGCTTTATTTAGTATAGTTCTGTGACAAATCTCTATCTTTCTCTATACTAAGGGGTCGTTAGACTACCATTTACTGATGGCTATGGCCCTTCACTTATCATGCAAAATTTCCTTACTCTCTATCTAGACTTTGACAAATTTTCCTTCTCTTTACGAGATCACTCTAACAAAGTCTCCTACTTAGCTTTTGAGCATTACAAATATTGGTCTAAAACCCTTATTTATAGTTGTATAAGCTCTAGTTGATTCATTGAATTATCTTACAATTCATTGACAACTGCATCTAATAGTGCTTTGTGCGAGTTTGCAAACCTACCCTAGAAGTAGCATAGCTTTTTATGGACCTTGAGCTATGCAAATTTGATTGTTTTCAAAACATATTCGCACATAATATATCTTAATAGTTTCCCCATATGATATTGCATTGTTTTCAATATTGACCTACCTTAAGGAATGACTAAGTGTAGATCCCTCACAATAGATTGCTCATCTACTGTCTTCTACTTCCTCGGTTTTTGTGTCAAATGCCCTACTCCTAGCTTTCTGTGCAACCTTGTGCCTTGGACTTTCATTTTCATGCATCATTATCATCGCACACTGGGTACTTTAGATTTATTTCGTTGTTTGACTTCACTCTAGGTGCATTTGCACACATGTCAACTGTGACTGTGCATTTCTTTGATGTGCTACATTGATAAGCTAAACTCTTTACGTCTCAGTCATGCAAGTTCAAACTTAGCTTAGGTTGCAACCTTCCTTGTTTTTAAGCAACACACTTTCAAGGAACAACTTCTTCTATGCCATGTTCCTTGGCATTTTGTAGGCCTCAATTATTTCACCTGTTGTTACACAAGCCTTTTCTTCTATGCCTTGTTTCCTATCTCTAAATCATGTTTATGCATTTTGCAGCTCTGTGCATGCTCTGCTTAGCTTAGCCAAAACTTGTACCCCATTATTATTAATGAACGACATAAATGTTTTTTGAGCACATCCAACAAGTTCATGTAATGTCCTCATTTCTAAATTAAATAAATTAAAGGATGCGAAGTCTATCTTTATTTCCCATTGGCTAAGGGGATTTAATGAGGGAAATAATCTAATAATAATTCATTTAAGTTATCCTAAGTTACTTCATGTTATAATGTGTAAAAATGACACTTAAGTATTATTATTAAAAAACAAAATTATATTATATAAAATTCAAAGTGTATAGATTCTAATGTGCCAAGCTTGAAAGCTAATAGTCTAAGCATGGGTAGTAAACAAAAAAAAGAACATCTGAACATCAATTGATACAAATCTAAATCGAGAATGTTCTTCAATTCTATTTGCAACTTGGACGACCAATAAAAAGGAGGCAAGCCATAACATACAATGTTATGATTATCAAGATCCAAGTTAGCCAAGCCATCGACTACTTTATTTCTTTCTCTAGGAATATGGCCAAAAAGGAAATATTTATTAAATGGCTAAAAATGTAATAATTACATAAAAGTGATTTAAATGCTTTTAGGGTCGGGGTGAAATTGGAAAAGTGAATTTGTAAAAGGACAAGTGGGGCCAAAAAGAATTATTGTTGATTATTGATTATTTAATTTTCATTATTCACGATTGAATTTAGAATTCTTTCAACTTCTATTTTTGAGGATGAAAACCATCCATTGTAATCAAATTTGAGGATGAAAACCCTACAATAAATAAAAAAGAGATGTGAATATTCATTGATATAAATCTAAATCAATAATGTTCCTCAAATCTATTTGCAACTTGGATGACCACGAAAAATGAGGCAAACCATAACATACAAGGTTATGATTGTCAAGAGCCCAGTTGGCCAAGCCATCGACTAATTTATTTCTTTCTCTAGGAATATGGCCAAAAAAGAAATATTTATTAAATGGTCAAAAATGTAATAATTGCCTAAAAGTGATTTAAATGCTTTTAGGGTCAAGGTAAAATTGGAAAAGTGAATTTGTAAAAGGACAAGTGGGGCCAAAAATAATTATTGTTGAATATTGATTATTCAATTTTCATTATTCATGATTGAATTTAGAATTCTTTCAACTTCTATTTTTGAGAACATAAGCCATCCATTGCAATTAAAGTTGAGGATGTAAACCCTCCAATTTTTAGACGTGACTCCATATAGGGGTTGCAATTGTTTAGATCATCAAAATTACATTCAGATTTGTGTTGGCCAAAAAGATGTGAAGGGCAATAAAACTTAGAATTTCAGCATTCTAGGGCTTCCATATTGAAATGTTACACTTAGAGAATAAAATCATTGTCGTTTGGGCAGAAGCGTCATTCCTATTTAGTTTCAAGCTGATCTCCTCTTAACTTATTCCCAATCGGTAGTGACTCTATTTTATTCCACGTAATGAAAATTACACTCCCTTGATTAGCTTCGGGCTGATTTTGGATAACTCCTCTTGGTAGCTCATATATGTCATATACAAACAATGTTGTATTTTTGTTAGCTACATGTTCATTCTTCTCCTCTCCTCATACATCTTTAGATACCTATTGTTGAATTACGCCTAGTTCTCCTTCCCTTTGCGTGTCTCTCCATGACATATTGATCCGTTGTCTTTCTATTCTTCCTCTAATGCTTTAGGTGAAAAAGACTTGCGATCTTTTGCCTTTGTATGTTGTGCTTTACGAAGGACACATCTCTTTCACCTTTCTCATCCCTTGACACAATGTTGTTTGCAATAGTGCTCAAACTCTCTTCAACTGGTGCTTGCAACAATGCCTCTATTTCCTTTAGTACACTTTTGGACCCATACACCTCACACTCATTTCTGCTTCACTCAACATCTCCCAATTGCTCTCTAGGAAACTCTTCTTCTCCTTCTGCAACAGTTCCTACTGCTTCTTCTTTTGGTACTTCCTTCAGGGAAATTTCTCCTAGTTGAAAGTCCTCTAGAACCTCTCCTTCCTCAATCTCATTTTACTTTGCATCTAGGGCTAAAGGTTATCTTATATCCATCACACATCACTGCATATGGATAATTGATCTTAACATCCCTCTATGTCGTTGCTATGAAACAATCCTTTGATTTATGGGGATCTAAGGTTCTTAACCCTTCCATCGATATATCCTCCACTTTGAGCACAATAACATTTATGTTCTCTTAAGGGTTCTTCTTATGTGCCCTTGTCTCTATGTAGGTTGCTCTTACACCTTGCAAACTTCTTGTACTTTTACTGGCTCTTGTGGAATGATATCCACCTTGCCTTCACCTATTACGCTCTACTCTAACCAAGTTTCTTCTTACCTTCACTCCTTTATTGTTGCTTTATCACAAAAACCTTCTTCGCCTTTACTAGTTACGTAACTTTTTTACCAAGCGTTCTCAATGCGTTTGAAGATTGGTGATGACTCCCACTTTTTAATCTTTTTAATGTTGTGATGAAGGGCTCCTTCTAACTTCCATATTGCTCCCATGATGGTAACTCCTGTGCATCACTCTTTATGGAAACATTCTCTTCTTCACTTTGGCAACGAGGCTTTACATGATACTTTTTATGGCTTTTAAGTCTTCTCCATTTGAGATGGCTTTCTGAATGCACTACTTGGATCAAGAGTTTGGAAGGCATCTATTCCCCACTATGAACCCTCTTCTTGACTTTCCATCTTCTCTAATAAAGATCTCTCTATCCATCTGCTACGCTATCACAGAGCCTTTTCTATGCATACTCCAACTTTATGGAGTTATATACACCCTTCAATACAAAATAGCAGTTGATATCCAATCCACTTCATCATTTCCTCAAGCCCTTCTTTTCTAAAGAACCTTTGTGCTTCAACTTCTAGTTAATTCTCGATTCACATCATATACTTTGTGAGCTCTTTCCTCTCATGGGTCTCTCTCTGCTTCTCTATGGTATGCTTCCTCCAAACCGTTTTTCCTTTTGTCAGTGCCAACTTTTCTTATAGTGTCTGTGATATGGGGGATCTCCATTTTCCTTGAGTTTTACAACTCTAGGTCATTCTCATTTTGGATTCTAAACTAGGCTATCTCCATTTTCCTAGAATTCCACGTAGTGGATCATGCTAATAAAGCATTTTATTCCTTAATTTTGGGTGTTACAAAATAATATAAGATTTATAGATGTATATTGATGTCATGTCCCCTTTTTTAGTGGACATCGACAGATTTGATGATTAGCCTATTATGCGACCCTCGTAGGCTGATAGGATGGTTAGAGGGTCTTGATGGAGATTGGCTTGGCTTCATTTAGCAGAATTTTTCCAGTTGGTTTTCGTTCGGGCTCTTTTGGACATGAATTAAGGGAGTTATTAATATTTGATTGATTTAATCAAATATTAATTATTTGGTCTAATTTTAATTAATTATTAATTATTAATTATTTCATCTAATTTTAAGACCCTAATTCTACTTTAAGAATTGGTCTAATTTTAAGACCCTATTTCTAATTTAAGAAACCCTAAGTCTAATTTAAGGAAATCTAATTTTAGCAAGCACACCTTTGGAGGGTACAAGGGTTTCTCATGGGAGAGAGTTTGGATTATGCATTAATTATTGATTTTGATATTGAAGAATTCTTCTGTGAAGACTGAGCCAAGGGTTCTAGGATTCCATTTGCATTGGAGAACGTTCCCTCTTCAATGTGTGCGATTCAGAGGCTGTGAAATATCAACTGATCTATTGCCAAATTGAGAGATAGCTTCATACAGAAGTTATCAGTGAGATTTACAGGGTTGAGAGATAACTTCACACAGATGTTATCACAGATATTCCAGGTATTTATTTTATTAGGTTTTTGATCCAATAAGTTATACAGATATAGATCTTTTGTATTAGAATCATATATCTTGAGATCAGGTTGTTTAGCTATCAGGGGTTGAAAATAGACAGGTTGTGCTTATATTTGGCAGCCGTACGAAGTCCGTACAGATCCATGAAAAATCCATAAGCATCAGCAGATTCACTCAGACACCGACCTCGGTAGACAGCGATCCCCAGTGATCAACATCGGCCGACTGAAGACTGACATCAGCAGAGAAGGACCGACAGAGACCGACATCGGCAGTATATCAACTGACGCCGACGACTGTGTGTTCGACACAGCAGGCCGAGACAAAATTTCCAGATTCAAGCTCAATTTATAGATTTGCAAAAGCCTAGGGTTTTAAGATAGAATATTTCGTATTATTTTTATTTGTATGATAGAGATTCAATTGTGTAATCGTCTAGAAGAACAAGTAATAAGATATTTGATTGGCAGATAAGAGATTTACTGTGGATTATTGTTTATCTAAATTTATTCTGCAAACTGTATCTTTGTTCAGAGCTTTTGTGTTTCTATATTCCCTATTTGAAGGGGACATTACAGTGGTATCAGAGCTTTTGCTTAGAAAAAGGAGCCCCTAATTAAGGGACATTCCAGTGGTATCAGAGCTTTTGACGAAAAAAAGGAGCCCCTAAGTAAGGGACATCACAGTGGTATCAGAGCTTTTTGTTTGTCTAGAGTCCCTATTGATTGGGGATATCACAATTAAGCTCTCAACTCTACTTAGTCTAGTCCTCAGACATAGATATAAGTATCTCTCTTTCTACATTGGTGTCCTTATACTACCATTCACCCATAACTGTGAGCCTTCACCTATCTACGAAGTTTATTTTCTCTTTGTCTAGCCTCGGACATTTTTTTGGTCCCTTTATGGGATCACTCTAATAATGTCTCCTTGGCTTCTGAGTATTACAAATTCTTGACCAAGACCCCTTTTTTATAGTTGCCTAAGCTTTGGTTACTTCATTAAATTAACACACAATTGGCCAACTTCGTTTAATAAGGATTTACACAAGTCTACTAACCTACCCTAGAAGTAGCATGGCCTTTTATGGACCTCGACTTGCACAAGTAGATCTTGTTAGTCCCTTTTATTGTCATGTCATTTACATTACTAACCTAGCCTAATGAAATACTAACTATTTCTTATTGATCTATCTTCTATTTCCTCGAGCTTGCATTGAATGCCTTGTGCCTAGCTTTTTACGCACCCTTGTACCTCAAAATATCTTTCTTTCCATGTGCCATCATCATCGCACATTGGGAACCTTAGAGCTCTTTCACTAGTTGTTTACGTTTTAGGCACATTTATGCACCCCTTGACTATGATTGTGCACTACTCTAATGTGCTCCCTTGATAATCTCAACTCTTTGTGCATCTGTTGCTCAAGTTTGACTTAGATTTGGTTGAAACTTTCCTTGTTCTTGTGAAGCACACCTTCAATGAGCAACTCCTTCCATGCCACAGTTCTTGGAATGTTGTAGGCCTAAGTTCCTTCATGCATTATTGAGTGACCATTTATTTTTGTACCTTCCTTTGCCTAGTGCATCTTTATGTGCTTTGTAGCTTTGCAAGTGTACTTCTTGGATTAGCCAAAACTTGTATGCCCTTTTAGTCTCTAACTGTATGATTCAAGATAGTGAATTAGTCTGTGATTCTCTTACATCAAATGCCCTAGTTAATTAAAATATGAGCTCTTACTTATAAATAGTGTTAGATTGGTAGAATTATCTTTTTGATCAGCTGCCTTGACCATGGTGTTCCCATTTATCTGATATGGCATCTACGTAGGCTCACTCAGTGATTTCTTATTTTTCATACCCTTTTTGGGCATAAACTATCCTCCTTTGCCTAGCTCTGATATGATTCATATTCCTTCCCTTACTTTCATGATTTTGTGCCAACCTCTATTTACTCTTATGGGTCGATGCCCACCTCCTTCTCCTATGGGTTTTCCCCCACTTTTATTTCTCATGGGTTTGTGCCCATTCTTGTTCATCTATCTCCTCCAAAAGGTCTTCATACCTTTCCTTTCCTTCCTTCTGTGTGCTTTTTGTTTATCCTCTGTTATGTGCACTCTCTTCCTTACATCGCTTGTGGTAAGTAGGTATACTCGTGTGTTATTCTTCTGCATGTTTCTCTGGGGTGTTTGTGTGGTTCTTTCGCTTCCCTTGTCCTTCATTTCTCTTTGCTTGAAGCCCTTAGTGGCATAGAAGTTTCTATAAAGTCTATTGACTCCCACATTTTCTTCTTCCCTTAATGTTGTGCACTTCCCTCTACATGTTTGGATTGATATCATGTTTAGTTATTGTTCCTAGTCAATTTTAGGTTGACGATCTCCCACCTTACTTTTAATCAGCAATAACTCATTTTCATTGTGTGCAATGAAAATTGCACTTCTTTGGTCTACTTAGTGTTGATTTTGACTAACCCATCACGGTAGCTCCTATGGGCCATGCACAAACTATGTTTCATTTTTATTAACTGCAGGCTGACTCTTCTCCTCTCATGGATCTTCAGATGCCTTATATGGAGTTATCGCCACTTCTCCTTCCCTTATGTCTCTTCATGGTGTAATGTTGTTTTGTCTTTGGGACAACTTTGGATCAGTTACACACTACCTTTTTATCATGATCCCCTTAAGCTAAATGCCTCGAGCAAATAAACTTGCACTCTTTCGTCTCTCCATCTTTATGCCTTTTGAAGGACACATCTCTTCCAATTGGCTGTTATTGTCAAATTTCTCCTGTGCAACTTCTCTTTTTCATTCCTCCTTTTGTGGAATTATTGTTTGCATTAGTGCTCATGCTTTCTTCTGTTGGTGTTGGCCCTAGTGCCTCTGTTTCCTTTGGTGCACCTTTGGACCCATGTGCCTCACTCTCATTTTAACTACACTCAATAACTCTCAATTATTCTCTATGCAACTCTTCTCCTTTTGTATCATCTCTCGTTGCTTTTTCCTTTAGTACTTCATTCAAGGAAGTTTCTCTTGGTCAAAAGTCCCCTAGAGCCTCTCTTTCCTCAGGCTCCTTTTCTTTGTCTCTAGGGTTAAAGGTTATCTTCTATCCATCGTACACTATTGCATATCAACAATTGCTCCAAATCCCTCTCTATGGTCATTGTTGTGCTATAATACATTACTTGATAGGGGTATAGGGTTCTCAACCCTACCTTTGGTGTATCCTCCACTGTGAGCACAAGAACACCTGTGCTCTCTTTAGGGTTATTCTTATGTACTCCTATCTTTATGTAGACTGGTGCTACACCTTCCATACCTTTGTGCACTCTTATTGGATCATGTGGTATGATACCCACTTTTCCTTCACTCATTTCACACCACTATAACTGGGTTTATTCTTAGAACCTTACACATCTTCATACACTCTCGTTGGCTCACATTGAATGATATCTACCTTGCCTTCACTCAGTTCAGTCCTGCATATTGCCTTCATGTCACACTCTTTTATTTACTTTGGGGGAAAGGCTTTGAAGGTTAATATTTATGGCTTTCAAGTTTTTTCCTCTATTTGAGATGTCCTTCTAGATGCACTATTTGGTTTTTTAGTTTGGAAACAATCTATTGCCAACTTTTCACCCTCTTATTTCCTTTTTATCTCCTCCTCTCTTGGAGATCTCTGTAGCCATTTAATGCATTATCTTAGATCATTTTTTGTGCATACTCCACCTTTATGGATTCCTTTACATCTTTCAACGTGAAATAACATTCGAAATCTAATACCCACTCCATTTGCTCAAGGCCTCTTTTCTAGAGAACCTTTGCATTTCAGCTTCAAGGTTATTCTTGGCGTGCCTCAAAACCTCTAGGGGCCCTTTCTTCCCATAGGTCTCTCCCTATTTCTCTTTGGGATCCTCCTCCCTATGGTTTTTAATTCCTCCTTCCTTTTCGATAGTTCTTGAAACGTAGAGGGTATTTCCATTTTACTTAAGATATGTGATTCTGGGTCACGTCTCGGTTTTGCTTTTCACTGAGCCAACTTCTGTGCTCTTCATTCTTTATCCATTTGCATTTGATGGAGAACATCTATATTTTATACTTTCTACTTGATTCATGTATTATAATATGCTTGTGCACATTGATTTCCTCATGGTTAATGATTTATCAGCCCCATCATCCATTTTACTTGATTCATTATCAACCCATTTCATCTTTGTGTCTAAACTGCATGATCAACAATTTGTCAATACTTTTTCCTCATCAGTACCTTCTGAGGGTTCTCTTTTCTTATCTTCCACCTGCTCGATATGTACCTACCTCCCTTGCATAAGTGAGCCATGCTATGCTAGTTGCATCATGTTCAACTATCTGCTAGCTTTTTCTCTACTAGTTCATATCTCGCTTGTAGGTTTATCCTTCTTGCATCCCTCAAGGTTCATGACCTGGTTTGATATGAAACTAGTGTTGGTTGAGATGAGAAGTCCTACGGAAGGGATGCATCAAAAGAGATGCATAAACCATGCAACCTTTAGATTTCCATGTAAAAGATCATGCTAGTAAAGGCTTTTATTCCTTAACTTCAGGGGTTGCAAGATAATATAAGCTTCACAATTATACATTAAGTCCAATCCTTAAATATAGATCTATGTTTTTCTCTCTTTACTATGGTATCCATAGACTACCATTTGCTCGTGACCACGAGCCTTCACCTATCATGTGATTCTCCTTTTCTATCTCTCTAACCTCAGACAAATTTTCCTTATACCTTTATGGGATCACCCTAATAAAATAACCTCCTTGGCTTCAGAGTATTAAATTGCTAGACCAAAACCCCTATTTATAGGTTCCTGAGCTTTGGTTGATTCACCTATTCCTACATAATTGGCCTACAACTTCATTTGATGAGACCCTGTGTGAGTCTTGTTGACCATTTTTTGCCCAATAGGCCAAAAATTGGTCCCCTTCTGTCCCTGCTGTTATAGGACATTTCATTTTCTAATTTTGCATGAATCTATTCATATCTACGGTGACATCCCGAAAGCCATCAAATTTAAGTAGATGAACTAGCCGTTGGGTGTCGACCGTGTGAACGTCAAATTTAACATAGTGAAGTAGCCGTTGTTTTTGAACTGCCTAAGTGCCAAATCATGGTAAGAGCCCCAAGGAGTGCAGCGACCCGCTAGAAGATCGCCCCCAAGGGCTGAAAGAGCAAGAAGAAGACAAAGAGCAAAAAAGATAGCATTCAAGTGGCAAAGAGAAGGTGAGTTATTGCAGTTGAGCGGCGCGACTTGTTTTATGTAGTTGGCATTGATGAGGGGACAAACTGCAGTTTGTTTGTAGAAAAGAGGCGCGGCCATGCTATTACATTAATGATTGAATGCCAAAGTCAATTTTGGCAATTGTACAACATGGTTCCAGTAGGCCTTTTCTGAAGAATGACATCAGTAATAGTGGTTTCCTCTTCCCAAGATTCAGAACGCACATGGGCCACTTGCAGAAATGAGTGCCAAAAAATCTTTCCAAGAAGCACCAAGTTTTCTTCCTCTTCCTATATATTGTAAACTTATCTTTTGAGAAAAAATATGCTCTCAGCCTTAAGGCAAAACTTTGCCCAAAAATCTCTCGGGCTTGTAAGGCAGAGCTACCAAATTTTTACCTTGAATCAGAACTTAGCTATTTTTACCTCCATTCTGAGTTTTGCATCTTTAGTATGTTTGTGCCTTGATTCTATGTTAAGTCATTTTTTTAAATGCTTTACAGAATGATTTCAGTACGTCTGGTGTATTTTTTATGAGTTTCTTTTTACAGGTCTATCAGAAGTGTCTCCAGAGGAGTGTAGGTGAAGTGGCTAGGCTGTTGCAGTGTCTCAGAATGCCTCTAGTAGTTATTTCCTCCTTGTATCTCCACGGACCCCTGACCCACTGATGCAGAAGGTTTCCTCATGTCAGATGAAGTGTATAGGCGCTTCCTTTTGGTGAAAAGTGTATATTCGAGCTGGGTGGATCACATTTTCTGGTGTATCACTTTTTTTTAAAGTTTAGGCTTTGTTTTCAACATCTCTCTCCCTTTCCATCCCCCCTTTTTTACATTTGTTTGTTAGTAGTAGGAGAAGCCAGGGCCTAAATGATACATCAAAGGGAGCTAGCCCTTATCTAAAGACTCTCCCCTCCAACTTCGTCGGTCCCACAGGCAAGAGAGGAGTTTCCATTGTTGTGTGAAGGTAGGAGCTCGGCCTCCTGGCAAGGGTGCAATCTTCTGCGTCAACAGTTTCTGGCACGCTCAGTGGGACCAACTAGGATAAGTTGTGTCCAAAGAGTTGAAGAATTTTTGGTGTGTTCTTCAACTGAATAGCCTTTGGAGGCTTTGCATCAAACACCAATGGCGACTCCGAGTTGAATCAGCTAGTTAAGCAGCCTGGTGCCATTGAGAAATCACATTTTTGTATGTATAATTCCTTTGCACAAAATCATGGGTCTTGTTTTCCTTCATATGACTATGATCAAGCTCAATATTTTCAGAGAATCGCCTCAAGTAACCCTCCAAGTTGCCCTTCAATGATAATGGAAGTAGCCTTGGAGTTTGAGAAGCAGACGATGGAGATTAACAAACTGGAGGAGCAGTATGGATATCAACAGGAGCTGATGTAGAAAGAGGAGTGTTTGTTTAGGCAAGTACAGGCCTTGAAATCCATGGAGGAAGAGGTAGTAAAATGGATAAATCTATTTATCCAAGGCAGTCAGCCTTGCGTGCCCTCTCCTATCCTAAAGAAATCCCCCTCTTTTGCACCAAATCCTTTCTATCAGATAGCACTTGCTCACTCCAGTGCATCTGATGCCTCTGCTCTCAATCCTGTGCGCCTAGCTTTCCAACATCAAAGGGCATCAGAGCAACCCCCCATGGAGATCAATCTTCTCAATTCCTTATATTGTGAATCTTCCATTGGGGGGAATACCATGAGCCAACACATTCCCCTTCTAGAGACTCTTCCGGTGCATCAACAGTCTCTTACTAGCATTCCTCAACCTCTCCAAATTTTTCAACATGATATGCAGATTTCGAGTTGGAGGAAGGAATGCCAGGAACCAGCCCATAGCTTTGAAGAGGATGATGCTAGTGACCTCCAAGAAAGACTCTTTCAAGGCAATCTAGCCAAGCAAATTGAAGATTTAGAGGCTAGGATGAGTTTGCTCCGTGAAAGAGAGATAGAACTTCCAGACCTTGCAGAGGAGCCCTAGGACCTTGGAGAAAACAAAGTTGCTACCTGTTCATAGGAGCAAAATTCCAATTCTGAGATCTTGAACTGGGGGAAAACAATAGAATCATGGGGTAGGAAGGAGGAGAAGCAAGGTTTTTCTCAAAACCTTGAAGAAGCTAAAGCTGCTCTTACTCATGATAATGCTGACGACCTCCAGGAAAAGCTCTTCCAAGAAGATTTGGCTAGGAGAATTGCAGAGTTGGAATCTAAAGAGAGATTTCTTAGCGAGTGTGTGATTGATGGTTCAGACCCAACAACACATTCCATGTTTGAACACACCCCACTTACACATTTCCAAGAGAAATATCAGGCCACACCTGATATAGATGAAGTGCTGACCAAGTGGAAGGAGGAGAATCATTCGATTCTAGCTCAAGCACTGCCTCCTCTTCCACACAATTTTCCCACTTCACCCCTTCTCAAGGAGGAACCTATTTTTCAAGAGGCAGGTGAGGAGCAGAGGATCCAATTTACATTTTTCCAAGGTGCAGTCATGAGCGATAACGAAGAAGAAATCATCATTGAGGCTTTTTGTGAAGGCATCATCAGTAATGGAGAAGACTCAGGTCGCGCATACATGCAGATGTTCCAGCAATACGAGGAGGAACAAAAGCATAGTGAACTCTCTTCCCCCTTTTTTGATGAACTTCCTTGTTGCTTTGATGAGGATGACTACGCTAAAGAGCTTGAATTGGAGGAGGAAAAGGAGAGGTCTGTCTTCCTGGAGGAAGGCCTTGAAGAAGAAAGCTTCGAACAGAGAGGTGATGTTCTGTGGGATGAGCAATCAGTTTGTGATTCCATTTTAGACATCACCACAATCACCCTTATTCAAGAAGGCCAAGAGGGAGCAGAGGATGAGTCTGACAGAGCCTGCAATGAAGTAGAAGGAAACGGGTCGGACCATGATGCACTGCAAGGGAGCTATACATGTCAAAGGGCTAACGGTGATAAGCCAGTAGCACTGATTTCTTGGTGAAGAGCACTAGTATGAAGGACCAGCATTCAACAAGCTTCCAAGAACAAACATGATACACATATGTTGGAAGCATGTTTGAATCTGATCCACTTGAATCCCAGCCAACTCAGGTGATAGGCAAGAGGAGCAGGTCACCAAATCTCCTTTTCATTCAGCTACTTGCTTGGCACCATAAGTCTTCTTTCCATGAAGGGGACTTAAGAAATTTTCCCTTTGATATAGGAGAGAGGCAATTATTCCTGGTTAGCTGTATATAGTAGTTTGCTTTCAGTTTCCTTTCCTGTTTTCCCTAAGTGCAATTTGCACAGGTAGTGTTTTTTAGCCTTGTGTGTTTCCCTTTGCGTGTGGGGTAAAAAGCTTCATGTTCAATTCTTGGATCTTTTGGGGCTATTTCTAAACTTTGTTCAAGCTGCATCTAACTTCGTGCCCAATGGACTATAAGGCAACTGGTCTTTAAGCATAGCAGGCATGCTTCCCCTGGGAGTCACCAATTTGTTGACCATTTTTTGCCCAACAGGCCAAAAATTGGTCCCCTTCTGTCCCTGCTATTCTAGGCCATTTCTTTTTCTGATTTTGCATGAATCTATTCATTTCTATGGTGACGTCCTGAAAGCCATCAAATTTAAGCAAACGAACTAGCCGTTGGGTGACGCTCGCTTGAACGTCAAATTTAACATAGTGAAGTAGCTGTTGTTTTTGAATTACCTAAGCACCAAATCATGGAAAGAGCCCCAAGGAGCGCAATGACCTGCTAGAAGATCGCCCCCAAGGGTCGAAAGAGCAGGAAGAAGACAAAGAGCAGAAAAGATAGCATTCAAGTGGTGAAGGGAAGGTGAGTTATTGCAGTTGAGCGGCGTGACCTATTTTCTATAGTTGGCATTGATGAGGGGACAAACTGCAATATGTTTGTAGAAAAGAGATGAGGCCATGCTCTTACATTAATTCTTGAACGCCAAAGTCAATTTTGTCAATTGTACAGCATGGTTCCAGCAGGTATTTTCTGAAGAATGACATTAGTAACAGTGGCTTCCTCTTCCCAAGATTCAGAATGCACATGGGCCACTTGTAGAAATGAGCGCCAAAAAATCTTTCCAGGAAGCGCCAAGTTTTCTTCCTCTTCCTATATATTGTAAACTTCTCTTTTGAGAAAAAATCCGCTCTCAGCCTTAAGGCAAAACTCTACCCAAAAATCTCTCGAGCTTGTAAGGCAGAGCTGCCAGATTTTTACCTTGAATCAGAACTTAGCTATTTTTACCTCCATTCTGAGTTTTGCATCTTTAGTATGTGTCTATGCCTTGATTCTATGTTAAGTCATTTTCTTAAATTGTTTGCAGAATGATTTCAGCACGTTTGGTGTATTTTTATGAGTTTCTTTTTACAGGTCTGTCAGAAGTGTCTCTAGAGGAGTGTAGGTGAAGTGGATAGGCTGTTGCAGTGTGTCTCAGAACACCTCTAGTAGTTATTTCCTCCCTGTATCTCCATGGACCCCTAACCCACTGATGCAGAAGGTTTCCTCATGTCAGATGAAGTGTATAGGCGCTTCCTTTTGGTGAAAAGTGTATATTCGGGCTGGGTGGATCAAATTTTTTGGTGTATCACATTTTCTTTTTTTTTAGGCTTAGGCTTTGTTTTTAGCATCTCTCTCTCCCTTTTCATCCCCCCCATTTTTACATTTGTTTGTTAGTAGTAGGATAAGCTAGGGCCTAAATGATACATTAGAGGGAGCTAGCCCTTATCTAAAGACTCTCCCCTCCAGCTTCGCCGGTCCCATAGGCGAGAGGGGAGTTTCCATTATTGCGTGAAGAAGGCAGGAGCTCGGCCTCCTACCAAGGGTGCAATCTTCTGCATCAACAAGTCTATAAACTTATGCTAGAATTATCATAGCCTTTAATGGAACCTGAGCCACACAATTCTAAGTGTTGTGAGAAGATATCATCACAGTGTAGATCTTGTTAGTTGTCTTTAAGTTGTCTTGTTAGTTTTAGTAATGACCTAGCCTAAGGGAAGGTAAGTGTAGGTCCTTGCAACTGACTAGTCATCCAAGTTTATTTTGCTTCCTCAGGTTTTGTGTTGAATGCCTTGTGCTTGGATGTTTGTGTGCCTTTGTGTTTTAGACTCTCCTTTGACAAAACATCATCACACACTATGTACCTTAGAGCTCCTTCGCTAATTGATTATGTTGTAAGCGCATTTGTGTTCCCTTCAATTGTTACTGTGCACTGGTGTAATGTGATTTCTTGAGAAGCTCAACTCTTTGCACCTCATGTGTTCTCTATGTGTGTGCCTTACAAAGGACACATCTCATTTGTATGGCTATTGTGCTTGAATTTCAATTGTACAGCTTCTCTTTCACCTTCCTCATCCCTTAGCACAATGTTGTTTGCATTTTCTGTCAAGTTCTCTTCAACTGGTGCTTACAACAACACCACTTTTTCCTTTAGTGCACCTTTAGACCCATGCACCTCACTCTCATTTTTTCTTCACTCAAAAATTCCCACTTGCTCTCTAGGTAATTCTTCTTCTCCATTTGCAACATCTCCTACTGCTCCTTTCGGTGCTTTTTTCAGGGAAGTTTCTCCTAGTCGAAGGTCCTTCCTTAGGCTCATTTTCCTTTGCATCCGGGGTTAAATGTTATTTTGTATCCATCACACACCACTACATATGGACAATTATTCTATCATCGCTCTATGTTGTTGCTATGCAACAATCCTTTGCTTTATGGGGATCTAGGGTTCTCAACCCTTACTTTAGTGCATCCTCCACTTTGAGCACAATAACACTCTCTTCTTTACTTTGGGGGTGAGGCTTTGAAGGTTACCTTTTGTGGATTTTGAGTTTTCTCCTCCATTTGAAATGGTCTTCTGGATGCACTACTTGCTTCTGTAGTTTGGATGCTATATGTTGCCAACATTTCACCCTTTTATTGCCTTTCTATCTCCTATCTTGGAGGTCTCTACAACCATCTACTATGTTATCACAGAGCATTTTTTGTGCATACTCCACCCTTATGGATTACTTTAAATCTTTCAACGTAAAATAATATTTGACATCTAAGACCCACTCCATCTACTTAGGGCCTTTTTTCTACAGAACATTTTCATTTCAGTTTCATGGCTATTCTCAGCATGCCTCAAAATCTCTGCAGGCTCTTTCCTCCCATAGGTCTCTCCCTGCTTATCTTTGAGATCCTCCTTCCAAATAGCTTTTCTTCCTACCTGCACAATCCTTTCTTACAGTGCTTGCAACATGGAGGTTATCTCCATTTTCATTGAGACCTGTGACTCAAGATCACGTCTCATTTTTGCTTTTCATTGAGCCATCTTCTGTGCTCCTCATTCTCTATCCATTTGCACTTATTGGATAACAACTTTATTTGGTACCTTATACCTAATACACTGATTGGAAGATGCTCATGCACCCTGACTGCCTCACCATTGATGATTTGTCGACATCATCATCTTTTTCTTTCTCCCTGCACCATCTTTTCCTATAGTGCTTGCAACATGGAGGTTATCTCTATTTTCATTCAAACCTGTGACTCGAGGTCACGTCTCATTTTTGCTTTTCACTGAGCCATCTTTTGTGTTCTTCATTATCAACCCATTTGATATTTACCTATAAACTGCGTCACGATCGATAGTTTGTTAGTGTCTTCTCCTCATTCGTGCCTATGAACCACCTAACATTCTCTGATATATCTTCATTGTGATCGACTATCTCACAATAATTTGTCAATACTTTACATATCCATTCTAATAATGACCACATCAAGGTTGGCATAGCTTAGTTCTCACACAACACTCTTGAGTCTTGCTTACAACCTCACAACTTACACTTCCGGTTTCTACTATCTTCTTTATAATCCTTCATAGTTACTTGAACTTAAGAACTGTTATCATAAAGTCTCACTTTGTGATCCTAGGTACTCATCCCTTCTGAGGGTTCTCTTTGCTTATAACCCACCAGCTCACTATCTTCCTACCTTCACATTGATGAGTGATGCTATGCTAGTTGCCTCATGTTCAACCATCTACTAGCTTTTTTTTTGCTGCTTCATATCTCACATGTAAGTTTATCCTTTCTTCTTGCATCCCTCAAGGTTCACTACCCTTTTTTAATATCAAACTAGTGCCAATCGAGATCAGTTATTTTGGTGAAGGGATGCAATAACCATATAGCCTTTAGAGTTTTACGCAGTGGATCATGCTAATAAAGGCTTTAATTCCTTAACTTCAGGTGTTACAAGATAATATAAGCTTCAAAAGTGTGCATTGATATCTCGGCTCTACTTAGTCGAGTCTTTTAAGTGTCTCTCTTTATGATGGTAACCTCAAGGTTATCCTTTTCCTTTATATCTAGGGCTAAAGGTTGTCTTTTGTGCATTGTGTACTATTGTACATAATAAATTGATCAGACATCCCTCTCTATCATCATTGTTATGATACAATCCATTAGTTTATGGTGAGCTAGGGTTCTCAACCCTTCCTTTGGCACATCCTCCATTGTGAGCACAAGGACACCTGCACTCTCTTCCAGGTTCTTCTAATGTGCCCTTGTATCTATGCAAACAACTCCTACTCCTTGCACATCATATCAAGGACATATGATATCCCACTTGCCTTCACTCATTTCACTCTGTTAAAATCGAATTTCTTCTTGGCTTTTCTCTATTATTGCTTCCATGAAATAACCTTCTTTGCCTCTACATCTTACACATCTTCTTTGTGCAGCCTTCTCCTCATTGCCCTTTTGAGATCAACATTAGCTCCTACTCTTTCATCTTCTCAAAGGTTTTTTATTGACCTCCACATGACACCCATGTTGGCACCTCTTACACATTGCCTTTCATGGTAACACTCTCTTCTTTACTTTAGGGGCGAGGATTTGAAGGTTACCTTCTATGGCTTTCGAGTTTTCTCCTCAATTTGAGATGGCCTTGTGGATGCACTACTTGTTTTTATTGTTTGGAAGCTATCTGTTCTAAACTTTTCACCCTCTTATTGCACTTCTATCTCCTCCTCGCTTGGAGATCTATACAACCATTTATTGCTTTATCATAGATCATTTTTTGTGCATACTCTACCTTTATAGATTATTGTACATCCTTCAACGTGAAATAACATTCGACATCTAAGACCCACTCCATCATTTACCCAGGGCCTTTTTCTTGAAGACCCTGTGTTTCAACTTCAGGGTTATTCTCAGTGTGCCTCAGACCCTATAATGTCCCATTTATGATAGAATTAGAAAGATTTGGCTTTCCCAACAAACCCTATAATAAATGATTTTTTTTATTTTCTTTATTTCAAGCCCCTAACCATAAAAAAAATTCATAATTTTGGAAATACACATTTAAGGCACAATTTGTAATATTTTCCACTCAAATATTCACCAAATAATTCATAAATAATACAGCCTATTGAAATACCTTCAAATCTAATTTTTATTATCAATTCAATGGTTAGAAAATATAGTAAATATACCACCTAAATATGCATGCCCTACAAGTTAGGCTTTGTTTATCCTTACAAATTGCATTCTCAAACCCTAAAGGGGGGTCGCTGCCTTAACAATGAGTCTTTTACCTTATTTAACCACTTCATTGCCCTTCTAGGGTTTCAAACCAGCTCACTACCCTTCAAATCAGCTACACCCTTCTTTAAACTATCATTCTTTGCCACATCAAATCTGTAATGGTGTTCAAAACACCTCAAAATATTAAATGATGCTCAATACATCCTTTGAATTAAGGCTACCAGCTATTAACTAAGGGTTTTCGTCCTTACTAAAACCAAACTAATGAGGGTTTTTGTCCTGAATTACATGAAGCTCAACAAATCATGCCAAAACTCTAGAATTTTAATTACAAAAATTAACATAACCCTCTTCAAATGAACCTATTTTTTATTTTTATGACCTTTCCCACTCCAACCCCAAAATAGCTCCTAACTAAGCGCTGACCTACATCACAATAGAAATCCCCCTTCTTTATGAAATATCAAATTAGAAAAGGAGTTATTGACATATTCACTTTTAGTAACTAAAGCATAATATTAATTTTATTCAAAGTATTTAAAAATACTTTTTATTTTAATAATAATATTACTTTATTTTTAGAAACATACACTACAATTTGGCCTTCTCAAATTTGCTTGCTCTCAAGCAAATGCAACTTTCGTCAAGTTTGAACTTTAGCTTTGGTTGCAACTTTTCGTATTCTTATCAAGCACACCTTCAGTGAACAATTCCTTTCGCAACATAGTTTTTAGAGCTTTGTAGGCCTCAATTCCTTCGTGCATTGTTTAGCGACCCTTTACGTCTGTACCTTGCTTCCTGTCCGTAATTCATCTTTATGTGCTTTGTTTCTTTGCGAGTGTGGTGCTTGGCTTAGCCAAAACTTGTACCCTTTTTATTCTCTAACTCCCTGTGAAATTCCCAACCACCTTCCTTCCATACAAGTGGATTCTGCATGGTCCATGTAACTATGCAGAACTAGAGTTGGTTTGTTTCTTGCTTGATTGACTAGGTAAATTGATATGTGATGCTCCTCCATC
Source organism: Torreya grandis (assembly GCA_037957365.1). Taxonomy (NCBI): domain Eukaryota; kingdom Viridiplantae; phylum Streptophyta; class Pinopsida; order Cupressales; family Taxaceae; genus Torreya; species Torreya grandis. The sequence goes on along the minus strand of JARHVA010000051.1, from coordinate 5,020,630 downwards.
AAACTCCCTAGGTAATTAAAATGAGCCCCTACTTAAAAATAGTGTTGGAGTGGTAGAACTATCTTTCTGGTTGGCTGCCTTGACCATGGTGTTTCCATCCACCTGATGTGGCCCCTAGGTGGGCTCTTTCGGTGCTTCCTTATTTTCGAGACTCTTCTTGGGCCATAAACTATCCTCTTTTGTCTAGCTTTGATATGATTTATCTTCCTTCCCTTTCTTCCCCTTATAGTTTTGCACACACATTTGTTTACTCTTGTGGGCCAATGCCCACCTCCATCTCTTGTGGGCCTATGCCATATTCCATCCCCTGTGGGTTTGCACCCACTTTTATCTCTCATGGGTTTGTGCCCATTCTTGTTCATCCGTCTCCTCCAAAATGACTTCATAGCTTTCATATCCTTCTTTTTGTGCACTTTTCGCTTCTCCTCTATTATGTACATTCTTTTATGTCACCTGCGAGTAGTAGGTCTACTTGCATGCTATTCATCCACGTGTTTCTCATAAGGTATGTCTGTCTAGGTCATCTATGGCCCTTGTCCTTCATTTTTCTTTGCTTCTTGCCCTTCGTGGTATGGAAATCTCTATGGGGTCCATTGACTGCCACCTTTTCCTCTACCTTTATTGTCGTATAATTCCCTCTACGTGCTTGGATTTATATCCTCTTTAGTCATGCCTAGTTATTTTCAAATTTCCAGTCTCCTACCTTGCTCCCAATCAATAATAACTCTTTTTCCTTATGTGCAATGAAAATTTTACTGACCTGATTAGCTTCAAAGTGATTTTGACTAACCTGTTATTGTAGCTCTTTCGAGTCATGTGCAAATAATGTTATATTTTTATTACCTATTGGTCGATTCTTCTTCTCTCCTCATGCATCTTCGTATGCCTTCTATAGATTTATGTCCACTTCTCCTTCCCTTCTCGCATTTCTCCATGGTGTAATGCCATGTTGTCTTTGGGACAACTTAGGTTCAATTGCACACTAGCTTTTTATCTTGATCCCCTCATGATAGAGGTAAATGCCTCCCACAAATAAACTTGCACTTTATCGTCTCTCCATCTTTGTGCCTTTGAAAGGAAACATCTCTTCTTCTTCACTGCTATGCTTGAATTTCTCTTATGCAGCTTCTCCATTGTGTTCCTCCTTCCTTGGTGCAATGTTGTTTCCATTAGCACTCATGCTCTCTTTAACTAGTGCTTTCTCTAGTACCTTTATTTCCTCAGGCACGCACACTTTACTATTTGTGGTTGGACTAATATCCCCTTCAAGTGTTGTTCCTAGTTACTTTCAAGCTAATGGCCACCTGCCTTTCTTCCAATGGGAAGTGACTCCTTTTCCTTTCGGGCAATTAAAATTACACTCCCTTGATCGACTTTGGGCTGATTTTGGCTAACCCCTCCTGGTAGGGCATCCATGTCTTGCGTAAATAATGTTGTATTTTTTTTATCTATAGGTCAACTCTTCTCCACTCCTCATACATGTTTAGATGCCTTTTATGGAGTTATGCCCACTTCTCCTTCCCTTTACGTGTCTCTCCATGGTGCAATGCTCTGTTGCCTTTGGGATAACTTAGGTTTTGTTACAAGCCCCTACCTCTTTCTCTTCCTCCTCTAATGGTTTAGGCAAATACCTGCCTCAAATAGACTTGCACTCTTTTACCTCTTTATGTCTATGCCTTACGAAGGACACATCTCTTTTGCCAAGTTATTGTGCTTAAATTTCACCCGTGCAACTTCTCTTTCACCTTCCTCATCCCTTGACATAATGTTGTAAACATTTGTGCTCAAGCTTTCTTCAGCTAGTGCTTGCACTAACACCTCTATTTTCTTTGGCACACCTTTGGACCCATGCACATCACTTGCATTTCTACTTCGCTCAACAAGTCCTAGTTGATCTCTAGTCAAATCTTCTTCTCTTTCTACAACATGTCTTGTTGCTTATTCTTTCAGTGCTTCCTTCAAGAAAGTTTCGCTTGGTCAAAGGTCCTCTAGAGCCACTTCTTCCTCAAGGTCATTTTCCTTTGCATTTAGGGTTAAAGGTTATCTTCTATCCATCACATGCCACAGCATATGAACAATTGCTCCATCATCCCTTTATGTTATTGTTGTTGTGTAACAATCTTTTGCTTTATGGGGATCTAGGGTTCTTAACCTTTTGTTTGGTGCATCCTCCAATCCGAGCACAATACCACTTGTGCTCTCTTAAGGGTTCTTGTGTATCCTTGTCTTTGTGCAGGATACTCCTACACCTTGGATACTTTCATATGCTCTCACTTGCTCTCATGGAATGATAACTACTTTGGCTTCACCTATTACATTTTGCTGCAACCGAGTTTCTTCTCGGCTTCGCTCCTCTATTGTTGCTTTGGAACATCAACCTTTTTTGCCTTTGCTTCTTATGCAACTTCTTTAGCTGGTGTTATCCTTAATGCCCTTTGAGATTGGTGATGGGTCTTAACTTTTTAATCTTTTTAATGTTGCCATGAAGGGCTCCTTCTAACTTCCATGTTGCTCTCATGTTAGCTCCTGTTGTGCATCACTCTTATGAAAACATTTTCTTCTTCACTTTGGTGATGAGGCTTTGCAGGTTAATTTTTATGGATTTCAAATCTTATCCATTTGAGATGGCCTTTTGAATGCACTATTTGGTTCAGTAGTTTGGAAGCCATTTGTTCCCAACTTTGCACCCTGTTCTTGCCTTTCCATCTCCTTGTCTAATAGAGATCTCTCTATCCATCTGTGGAATGATATCCACCCTTCACCTTTTGTACTTCATTGCAATCGAGTTTGTTCTTGGCTTCGCTCCTTTGTTGTTGCTTTGGCACAACCACCTTCTTTACTTTTGCTTCTTATGAAGCTTTTTTACTCAGCCTTCTCCTCATCGCCTTTCAATATCAATGGTGGCTTCCAATTTAAATCATTTTAATGTTGGCTTCTACTTTTTAAGCTTATTTCAAGGAAGCTTCTCCTTGTCAAAATTCCCCTAGAGCCTTTCCTTCCTCAGGCTCCTTTTCCTTTGTCTCTGGGGATAAAGGTTGTGTTCTATCCATCACACACTACTACATATCGACAATTGCTCCAACATCCCTCTCTATCGTCATTGTTGTGCTATAGTCCACTACTTTATCGGGATCTAGGGTTTTCACCCCTTCCTTTGGCACATTTTCCATTGTGAGCATAAGAACATGTGTTGTCTCTAGGTTCTTATGTGACCCTGTCTCTGTGCAGACTGCTTTTACACCTTGTATACATTTCACCCTTTTATTGCCTTTCTATCTCCTATCTTGGAGGTCTCTAAAACCATTTACTGTGTTAACATAGAGCATTTTTTGTGCATATTCCACCTTTATGGATTCATTTACATCTTTTAATGCAAAATAACATTTGATATCTAAGACCCACTCCATCTACTCGGGGCCTTTTTTCTGGAGAACCTTTGCATTTCAACTTCATGGTTATTCTTTGCATGCCTCAGAATCACTGTGGGCTCTTTCCTCCTATAGGTTTCTCCCTGCTTATCTTTGGGAACTTTCCTCCTAATGGCTTTTCTTTTCACCTGCACCATCCTTTCCTACAGTGCTTGCAAGATGGAGGCTATCTCCATTTTCATCGAGACCTGTGACTCAAGGTCACATCTTATTTTTGCTTTTCGTTGAGCCATATTCTATGCTCCTCATTCTCTATTCATCTGCACTTATTGGATAACAACTTTATTTGGTACCTTCTAGTTGATACACTGATTGGAAGGTGCTTGTGCACCCTGATTACCTCATGGTTAATCTATCGACATCGTCTTCTATTTCACTTGATTCATTATCAACCCATTTGATTTTTCCTTGTAAACTACCTCATGATTGATATTTGTTAGTGTTTTGTCCTCATTCATGTCTCTAAACCACCTCACATTCTATGATATGTCCTCATTGTGATCGACTATCTCACTTACAATAACTTATCAATGCTTCACATGTCCATTCCAATAATGACCACGTCAAGGTTGGCAATATCTCAGTTCTCACACAACACTCCTGAGTGTTTTTTATAACCTCACAACTCACACTACCTATTTCCATTGTCTCCATCATAATCCTACATAGGTGTTTGAACTTAAGAACTATTGTCACAAAGTCTCACTTTATGATCCTATATACTTATCCCTTTTGAAGGTTCTCATTGCTTATATTCCACTTGCTTACTATCTTCCTACCTTCATGTTGACGAGTGATGCTATGTTAGTTACCTCACATTCAAGCATTTTCTTTTCTACTGCATATCTCGCTTGCAAGTTTATCCTTTCTTCTTACATCCCTCAAGGTTCACCACCTTCTTTTGATATCAAACTAGTGCCAATTGAGATCAGTTATTTTGGTGAAAGGATGCATTAACCATGTAGCCTTCAAAGTTCTATGCAGTGGATCATGCTAATAAAGGCTTTTATTCCTCGACTTCAGGTGTTACAAGATAATATAAGCTTCCCAAGTGTGCATTGATATTTTGGCTCTTTTTGGTCGAGTCCTTTAAGTGCCTCTCTCTACTATGATGTCCATAGACTACCATTCACTCATGACCATGACCATCAACCTAATAAAGTATCTTTTGCTTCAGAGCATTAAAAATGCTGGGCCAAGACCTTTTTTTATAGTTGTTTGAGTTTTGGTTGCTTCACTTATTTTCCACATAATTGGTCTACAACTTCATTCAATGGGAGTCTACACAAGTTTGTAGACCTTAGAATTAGCATAGCCTTTTATAAACCTCGATCTACGTAAGTCTGATTGTTATTAGAAGATATCCTCACAAACTAGATCTTATCAGTTGAATGCCTTGCGCCTGGGTCTTTGCTTGCCCTTGTGCTTCAGAGTCTTCTTTCACGCACCATCATCATTGCATACTATATACCTTAGAGATCCTTCGCTAGTTGAGTACATTGTAGGGGCATTTATGTGCCCCTCAGTTATGGTCGTGTACTATTCTAATGTGCTTCTTTTTAAAGCTCAACTCTTTGCACCTCATTCGTGTAACTTTCCCTATTCTCATGTAGTGCACCTTTAATGAATAACTTCTTATATTCTATGTTCCTTTACGATCTATAGGCATCAGTTCCTTCGTGCTTTGTTGCATGAGCCTTTACTTATCCACCTTGATTCCTATCCCTAGTGTGTCTTTATGCACTTCAAAACTTAGTGTGCACATTGTTTGCCTTAATAAAAATAGGTAACCCTTCGTATTCTCCAACTCCTTACACAATTCTCAATCATATTCCTTCTGTGTAGGCTATAACAACCTTTAAAAATGCTCTGCCATTTAACCTACATAGCTATAGTTGGTTTATTTTTAGGTGTTTGACTATATTTTTGTCTGATGCAACATAGCCAATTAACTTGCGATGCTCCTACATTAGACTCGCAAGGCAATTAAAATATAAGATCCTTGTTACAAGAAGGGATGGAGTGGTATAACCACCCTTTTGGTCGATTGCCTCAAGGTAATTAAAATATAATATCCTTCTTTCCCTTCCTTCCTCTCTTGTCATGTACTTCCCTCTGTGTGTTTGGACTGATATCCCCTTCAAGTGTTGTTCCTAGTTATTTTCAAGCTGATGTCCTCCTGCCTTGCTCCTAATTGGTGGTGACTCCTTTTCCTTCCGTGCAATGAAAATTTCACTCCCTTGATCAGCTTCGAGCTGATTTTGGCTAACTCCTCTAGGTAGCTCATCTATATTGTGTGATAACAATGTTGTATTTTTGTTAGGTACATGTCGACTCTTCTCCTCTCCTCATGTATCTTTAGATGCCTTTTGTGGAGTTATGCCCACTTCTCTTTCCCTTTGTGTGTCTCTCTATGGCTCAATGCTCTGTTGTCTTTGGGAAAACTTAGGATCTATTGCAAGTCACTGCCTCTTTCTTTTCTTCCCCTAATGCTTTAGGCAAATACCTTCCACAAATAGACTTGGTCTTTTTTTCCTCTCTATGTTTGTGCCTTACGTAAAACACCTCTCTTTTGCATTGATGTTATGTTTGAATTTCACTTGTGTCGCTTCTCTTTCGCCTTCCTCATCCTTTGGCACAATACTATTTGCATTGGCTCTCAAGCTCTGTTTAGTTGGTGCTTGCACCAATGCCTCTATTTCTATTGGCACACTATTGGACCCATGCGCCTCACTCTCATTTTTGATTCACTGAACAACTCCCAGTTGGTCTCTAGGCAACTCTACTTCTCTTGCAACATCTTCCGCTTCTTTCATTATTTCCTTCATGGAACCTTCTCTTGGTCCAATGTCCTCTAGAGCCTCTCCTTTGTTAGGCTCATTTTCCTTTGCATCAGGGGCCCCAGTGAAGGGATACATTAACCATACAGCGTTCAGAATTTCATATAGTGGATCATGCTAATAAAGCATTTTATTCCTTAACTTTCCTTGTTCTTGTGAAGCACACCTTCAGTCAACAACTCCTTCCATGCCATGGTTCTTAGACCTTTGTAGGCCTCAATTCCTTCATGCATTGTTGATTGACCCTTTATTGCCGTACCTTGCTTCCTATCCCTAGTGCATCTTTATACACTTTATAGCTTTGCAAGTGTACTACTTAGTTTAGCCAAAACTTGTACACCCTTTTATTCTCTAATTGTTTGATGCAAGATTACAAATTAGTTTGTCATGTTCCTACATCAAACACCCTAGTTAATTAAAATATGAGCCCCTGCTTACAAATAATGTTGGATTGGTAGAACTGTCAATCTAGTTAGTTGCCTTGACCATGGTGTTCCCATCCATCTAATGTGTCACTTGCGTAGGCTCACTCGTTGCTTTCTTATTTTCAAGACCCTCCTTGGGCCATAAACTATCCTCCTTTGCCTAGCTTTGATACACTTCATCTTCCTTCCCTTTCTTCCTCATGTGGTTTTGCACCCACCTTTGTTTACTCTTGTGGGTCGATGCCCACCTCCATCACCTATGGGTTTTCCCCCACTTTTATTTCTCATGGGTTTGTGCCCATTCTTGTTCATCCATCTCCTCCAAAAGGTCTTCATACCTTGACTTTCCTTCCTTCTATGTGCCTTTCACTTATCTTCTATTATGTGTACTCTCTTCCTTATATCGCTTGTGGCAAGTAGGTATACTTATGTGTTATTCTTCTGCGTGTTTTTCAGGGGTGTCAGCGTGGTTCTTCTATTGGATTTGTCCTTCATTTCTCTTTACTTGATGTCCTCAGTGGCATGGAAGTCTCTATGGAGTCCACTGACTCCCACTTTTTCTTCTTCCTTTAATGTTGTACACTTCCTTCTACATGATTGATATCCTCTTCAGTCATTGTTCCTAGTCAGTTTTAGGTTGACGATCTCCCACCTTGCTCCCAATCAGCAATAACTCATTTTCCTTGCATGCAATGAAAATTACACTTCCTTGATCTGCTTCGTGCTTATTTTGACTAACCCATCACAGTAGCTCCTATGGGCCATGTGAAAACTATGTTGTGTTTTTGTTAGCTACAGGGCAACTCTTCTTCTCTCATGTATCTTTGAATTCTTTATGTGGATTTATCGCCACTTCTTCCCTTTTCATGTCTCTCTATGGTGTAATGCTCTGTTGTCTTTGGGATAACTTTGGATCAGTTGTGTACTACCTTTTTATCATGATCCCCGTAGGATTTAGCTAAATACTCCCAATAAATAAACTTGCACTTTTTTGTCTCTCCATCTTTATGCCTTTTTAAGGACACATTTCTTCCATGTGGCTGCTATGCTCAAATTTCTCCTGTGTAGCTTCTCTTTTGCCTTCCTCCTTGGGGCAATGTTGTTTGCATTAGCGCTCATGCTTTCTTTAGCTGGGGTTGGCCCTAGTACCTCTATATCCTTTGGTGCACCTTTGGACCTATGTGCCTCACTCTGATTTCAACTACGCTCAATAACTCCCAATTATTCTCTATGCAACTCTTTTCCTTTTATAACATCTCTCATTGTGATCCAAAACTCAAAAGTTTTGGTTGATAAATATTTCAAGAACACAAAAATAACACAGTAACAATGAATTCTCTGAGAAGAAAAGTTTTATTACTCAAGATCGCAATACAACTATATGCTTATCTTTGGGAAGAGATGTCTAGTTTCCAATTTGGGTTACATCTTCATTTATACACATTTTGAAAGGAGGGGGAGGATGTGGAAGGTCACCAATCTCGTAAGACATTAAGTGGTTTGACTTCCATGATTTAAACTAATACAGAATTCGAGGAATTACTATTTTTAGACTGCACTACTAAAATTGAAATTTGAGGCACTTCTATTAGGTTTTTGGGGGTCAAAATCCATCAAACAGAGCTCGTCGCATTCTCATTCTTAGCTTTCCAACGGTTTAAATGGTGAGTCAATTGGAGCTATTGTGTAAAAGTGTTGGTTCTCAAAAGTTCTATCATCAATTAGGGTAGAACTGTCACCGAAATTATTGTCTGAATTGTTGCCCTGATCATTCCTCCCTCTTTGAGAAGTAATGGTCCCCATTACATCAATGTTCCTCATCAGGTGTGGTAGTTGTGTCTTGATTTGATTCTCTGTGAGCCACTCACCTTGGTGGCTAAGTTGACCCCTTTTGACCACCCGATAAAGTGGAATAAAGCATCCTATTCTCTTCATTTAGGTGTCCACAATCTGATCCTCCTCCACTGGAACAAAACTCTATGGATCAATCTCATCAATGTTTAATTATTATGCTATGACTGAAATGTCCAACAAAGGTGGATGATATGGTTTGAGGAGCTCCACATTGAATATTGAATGCACACCAAGGTAGGCTGGTAGGTTCAACTCAAAAGCATTTTCTCTAATTTTTCTGGTGATGTAGGGACCATATTGTAGATGCCAAATTTTTTTGTGTGGCCCTACAATTCATTCCTTCTGAAGCCACAACCAAACCTTGTCACCCACAACAAAATGGTGTGCAATTCTATGTTTGTCATGACATTGCTTATACTTCTGATTCATCTTCTCCAAGATGTCATGAACTTGTTGCTGGATGTGTTGCATTTGTTTAATGAACTTTGTTGCTTTTGTTGCCTCAGATCTTCAATGAAGTGTGTATTCCATGGTGGAGAATGAAATAGCTATATCAATTAGTGCCATAGGTTGGAACTCAAAGCATACTTGGAATGGATTGTGCTTCGTCGAGCTATGCAGGGCCCGATTGTATTCATATTATATGAAAAGAAGCCCCTCATCCCATGTGCATGGATGTTTGGAGTGATAAACCTAAATCATGTGAATAATCAAGCGGTTCACCACCTCTGTATGACTATCAGTCTTTGGATGGAACACTGTAGACTTCATCAGCTTGGTATCCATCATCTTCCATAGAGTGGACCAGAAGATGCTAAGGATCTTGTTGTCTCAATCTGAGACAATGGACTTGGAGAGACCAAAATGGATCCATACATGACTAAAATATAGTTGAGCAGTTTCTTCAGCGGATATATTTTTCTTACAAGCAATCATGATAGCCATTTTTGAAAAATGATGAACTACAACAAAAATACAGTCCTTGTCATGTTTTGAAGTGGGCAAATTTGAGAGAAAATCCATTGACATAGATTCCCAAGGCCTGGTTGGTTCTGGAAATGGCATGTACAATCCTTGCTTCTTATTTGTTGGCTTGGCTATCGCACATGGGGTGAAAACCCTCGGTGAGGCATATAAGTTCGCAGTGAAGATTGAGTAGAAGCATGGCAGAAAGAATACAAAGAGCTAGCCTTCAAAATGGAAAAGTGACAAGGAAGGTCAAACACGAGGCCAAAATTGGAAGCAAAAGGAGTTTCAAGATAAGAAACCCAGAAGGGGAAGGATAGAAAATGGTATGATTATCACAAAACTAGAACTCATTCCAAAGAAGAATGTCGAGCCATCAAGCCACTACTTTCTGAGTCACAATACTCAACATCTACTACTCTATCTCATACATAACCTACAGTCGAAGAGGATAAAGAAGAAATTATAGACACTGAGCCTGACACCATCGTCACTTTATCACAGACCCGTGAGAAAAGGCTAGATGACAAAGAAAGATTGTTTCACTCCAGATTATGGGTGAAAGGTAAGCCTCTGCATTTTATTCTTGATAGTGGGAGTCACAAGAATTTAATCTCTACTAAAGTTGTGAAAAATCTAAATCTATCCATGAAGCCTCACCTAAAGCCATATAGTATTGGATGGTTGAGTCCAGGGAGAGACTTCCATGCCACCCATCAATGTCTTCTTTCATATGCAATAAAACCTTTCCAAGATGACGTTTTGTGTGATGTGGTCAATCTAGATGTTTGTGATGTGCTCCTTGGTCAGCTGTTCATGTATGATCGAAATGGCATCTATGAATCACGAACCTAAATAATCATCCTCACTCTTGGAACATGGTGCTATAGGGTACCAGAGGTACCACCTCCCACATCTATCTCCCTGATCAGTGCCAAGTAATGTAAGACATTGGTGGAAAAGATAAAGCAATTCGTTCTCATGGTAGTCAAACCATAGAAATCCAAGAAGGCTGATGTTGTAGTCCTGACTACACAATCAACACAATAACAGAAGTAGATGGAAAAAATTATAGGAGAATATGATGACTTATTCAAGTCACCTACAGGAGTTCCACTGCATTGCTAGGTAGAACATTCCATCGATTTGATCCCAGGATCACCTTTGCCTAATATGCCTATATATCACAAATCAATTTTGGAGAATGATGAGATAAAAAGATAGATTCAAGAATTGATCCAAAAGGGTCACATCAAGCTAAGCTCTTCACCCTATGGCAACCCAATTAGCCTGGCACCAAAGAAAGATAGAACATGGAGGCATTGCATTGACTATCGAGCCCTGAACAAAATCACTGTGAAGAATCACTACCCTCTCCCCAAGATTGATGACCTACTGGGTGAACTCCATGGTACAAATTTATTCACCAAAATTGATCTCAAATTTGGCTATCACCAAATTCCCATTGATCCCACCGATGTCTAGAAGACTACATTCAAATCTAAGGAGGGGCTCTTCGAATGGTTAGTTGTCTTTTAGCTTAACTAACGCACTTGCAACTTTCATGAGGATGATGGATGACATCCTATGACCCTTCACCAACTCATTCATGGTTGTCTACTTGGATGACATACTCAGCTATAGCAGAGAATGGGAGGAGCATCTGCAACATGTTCATAAGGTGCTTCAAACTCTTCGAGAGCACAAGTTGTATGCAAATCTCAACAAATGCACACTCGAGATGACAAAAATTCAGTACCTCAGGTACGTTGTGAATGAGGAAGGGGTCCATGTTGATCTAGGAAAGATTTAGGGTATTCAAGAATGGCCTACACCAAGGACCCTCACAGAACTTCACATCTTTTTAGGTCTGGCAAATTTCTATCGCAGGTTTATTCTTGGATTTTCACATGTTGCTTGGTCACTAACCCATGTGACTAAAGGAGGACCTAAAGCTACATTTCAGTGGGGTGAAATACATAAAATTACATTTGAGAATTTGAAGAATATACTTTTCTCAACGCCTATTCTTGCCTTGCTAGATTTGCATCAACTTTTTGAGTTGATGATAGATGCATTTGAATATGCCATGGGCGCTGTCATCATACAACATGGCCATCCTATTGCATATCACAGTGAAACTTTCATTGATACAGTTAGAAAATATTCGACATATGATAAGGAGATCTATGCCATTGTGCAAGCCTATAAATAATGGAAACACTACATCTTGGGAAAAGAGACAATCATCCACACTGACCACAGAGCATTGGAATTCATCTAGACACAGAGCAAACTGCAAAATGAGAGGCACCAAAAGTGGGTCGCATATCTTCAGCAATTTTATCTGATAATCAAACACAAAAAGGGAAGCTCAAATACGACTGTAGATTGTCTAAGCCGGCCACCAATTACTATACTCACAATAGTTCTTGGCCTGTGCAGACATGAGACTGCCACTTGGAGTGTTCTGTATGAAGCAAATCCTGCCTTTGCTAATACATATCAGGGGTTTCAAAAAGGTAAACATGTTTCTGATTTATATTTACAAGATAACATCCTCTATCATATGGGGCACATCTGTATTCCAGCTGTAGAGCAACAAAAGATGATATTAGAAGCACATTTCAGTAGGACAACTGGACACTTTGGTGTAGAAAATGTTAAACGTTGTGGATTGCATCCTTGAAAGAAGTCTAAGCTTCTCTTTTCCACGTGGCACAATGGAGACTCCCCTCTTGTTGTGGGTTTGGCATAACTAAGGGGAGAATTTCTAGATAAGGGCTAGCTCCCTTTGATGCATCTTTGAAGTCTTTTAATACTACTGCTAACAATGGGGGGGTGAAAAGGGAGAAGAATATAACCAAAATAAAAACTAATCTAAGCGGTGATGCACCAAACGATTTTTGATTTACTCAACTATTCACACTTCAAACCAGAAGGGGATGAACGGATGAACATACACTTTATTTGGCAAAAAGACTAGACTATAGGGGTATTTTAACAGGGGGCTTAATGGAGACACAAGGAAAAGGAACTTACCATAGGTGTTGTAGAAAACACACTGTTTGATAGCTTGCATCTTTTGGAATATTCCAAATGTTGTATGTGTGCGTGGCCGTGTTCTAGATAAACTATTTTGTTCCCTCTTTCTTTGCTATTTCTTGTCTTTTTTTGGCTCCTTGAACTCCTTTCTCAGTGGGTCGCTGAGTTTACTTGCGGCCTTGTGCCCTTTAAATTCCTTCAGGCCTGCGCTAATGAATTCTTTTAGGTAATATATCCGAAATAAATCTTTTAGCCGCTTGTTCGAAAGAGTTTCTTCTTGGCTTTTCCTCAATGGCTAATGCATCCCATTAAAGTTGACATCTGCGGGCTTGTCGCCTATTTTAAAACTAATGACTATTTCACTGCCTTGAATTTGACGTTCATGTGCCTGTCATCAGACATTTGAACCTCCAACGGCTAATTCGCCATGCTAAAATTGACGTGATCAGGCCCATCATTAAATAAAGATTAAATATAGTATGACAAGTATAAACATATCATAAATATATGCAAAGTGACAAAAAAAACCAAAAAAAATGTCATATAAAGTTAATAAAATATTAAACAATTAAATAGAAGATTTATTCATAATAATAATAATAATAATAATAATAATAAATAGTGTAAGAATAATAAATAGTTTGATATTGAACTCAATGATAATAGTCTAGCAAAGAGTGAGTTGAATGTTAGAAATAGAAGGTTGCAAGGTCCATTCCTTGGGATGACCACTCTTTAGTGTTTTCACACTAAAATATAGTAGAGCAAAATGTGATAAATTAACCTATAAATAAAATATTAAAAAAATTATTTATTTTTATATCATAATATACACTTTAATATAATTACTAATTTTATAATTGATTAATAAAACAACAATCTATTTGATTATAATCTAAGTAGTTGATATGGGTATGGGTATGGGTACAAGTATCAGGGACGTGGATACGAGGGATTTTTTGGGGGGGTTTGGGTATAGTTGGGTACAGTCATATAAAAATATAAAAAAATAGCCATATAAACAAAACTAACCACATAATTTGCATAGAGGAAATATAATAAGTTAAATAACCACAAAAAATACTAATAATTCGATGTCAAAATTAGTGTTCCCAAAATCTGTCACTTGTTTTTGTGGACAACATGTCAACCATTTTGGTCCTACAAGCCAAAATAATCTTTTTCTTTCTCAAAATATTCTGAGCAGTCAAGTTATTCAATCTCACAAGGCTTTTCAGCTAAAGAAATTGTAGGTTCAATAGGTGGGTTTTCGCAAAGAAAAATCTCAAAATGCTTAAGGCATTTCCTAAATAATTGTAAGGATGGTTCAACGCCAAGGTTCAAATCAAAAAGGTTCAATGGTGGGGTCAATGAGTTGGAATGAAGCTTTGAACCGTTGCACTGTTGAACCATTGAACTCTGCTTCTGAAAGGTTCAAAGAGTTCAAAGGTTCAAAGAGCAGAAGGTTTCAGAAAAGGGTTCAACCGAATGGTGCAAACAATTGGTTTAAAGACACATTGAACTCCTAAAGAAGACTAAGTGAACACGGCTCTTTACAAAACATTGAAGCGCCGAACTGCCGAACCGTTGAACCTTAAATCGTTAAACTCTGAAAGGTTCAAAGGGTTCAAGGTTCAAAGTGGTTCAAAACGACCAGTGACACCCCGACAAACGTCAAATTCAGGGTAATGAAACAACCATTTATTTTTGAATAACGCAAACCTGAGAACAAACTCAGCGACTAGCCAAGGAAGGAGCCAAAGAAGCCAGTAGAAGGTGAGAAGATAGCCCCAAGAGCTCAAATCAAACAGAGAATCCAGAAATATCTGTAGAAGAGTTATTCCAGTAGGTGGAGCAGTTTGCCAGATGGACCTCAGAGGGCGCAAGCATTCAATGGCACGACCTATTTTTCTTCATTGAGTAAAGGGGAATGGATAGCTGTGTAAACGTCATAAAGAAGACCAGGCAACCCATGCTTCGGAGGAGACATTTGAGATGATTTAGAATGCCAAAAGTTAAGGTCGATGTCCTATTCCAGCATGGCCCCTTCACAGAATTTTCAATGCATTCAATGTAGAATGGGTTATTTCGTGAAAATAAGCGTCAAAGTCTTTTATTGGAGGCTATATATTATAATCTCTCATTTTGTAGAAAGAAAGATCTCTCTATTATTAAAAATGAAATTTTGCCTAAATTGAAAGGCATTCCTGAGACTTTGAGCTTAGATTGTTAATCATATTTTATCAAGTGAATGAGAAAGCGACATTTTAGACTTTGTGTTGAAATAGCTTGTGTTATCTAAGAAATCGTTCTTATGTCTTTTTCCTAGATACAATCTTGTCCATTTAATCAAATAAGCAGAATAAGTAGAAATAATCTGAAAGATGCCTTGAAATCTTCTGTGAGAGACTTTGTGCTACCATAATTGTTTTTAGTCTGTATGTTTTATGTTTCAGGATATTTGAGAGACTTTGAGCCCCCCTTATCCTTCATAGTCTTTTACTCTGTTGTAGTTTTTGGTGGAGACTTTGTGCTGCACTTCATACTACTGTGTTACCTTGTCCTAAATCAGTAGGAGAAACAATGAAAGACTTTGTACTTTTGTGGGTTTCTTGTGGATCTAGTTACTACCCAGAAAAAATTCATGCTGTTTGTTGAACATCATTTTTGAAAAAAGAGAAATGCCTTCAGTAATTACACAATAATTCTCTTTTATTTTGCGAACATCTCTGAAACAAGAGAGATGGATGGTATGATTTCACCTTTGAGTTTATTTTCAGTTTATATTCGTATATTATAGTTTATAGGGAATCTCCCCTGTCTGAGAGAAGAGATTTATTTCATTATGCTATGGTAACCACACCTATTTTGTTGTATAGATCTCATTGTGTTGTGGTTGATATACCCATTTTGCCGTCAGTTAGTTGATGACAAAATATTCACCCAACAGTTTTTTGCGACTCCGCTGGGGAAGAATGCACAATTTGAAGCCTCAAGCTTCAACTTGAAGCATTTCTAGTTCTTTTTCATTCTACACTCTAGCAGATCCACATTATACCGAAGCCAGAGAGTTCAAGGTATTGTTGATCCTGTGTTCGAGTTTGTGCAGCAAAATAATTTTGACCTTTCTCCTCCATAATCTTGCCTCCAGTGAACTAAGAGTTTTTCTCTTACAGACATCAGGTTCCCAATACCAGGTAAACTTCTCTTTCCTCTGCTAGCAAAGCTTTGTCTATACATACCCCACCAAGATTTTTTATCCCTCCCTTTAATTGTCATATCATGGCGCAGTCCAAGGTCCTTGGGGCAACACTTTTGGCCCTCTAAATCAACCCCACCTTTACATGAACTACCCTGTAGTTCAAGAAAGAATTTTTCCAAGTTCTATGGTGATGGAAGAGTTCATCCTGATAAGCATATTGCGACTTTTTGCATAGCATGTGGTGTGATAGGCGTTGAATTTGAAGATATAGCGGTCAGAGTGTTTATGGAAATGTTGAAGGGCACTATCATAGACTAGGTTTATCATCTACAAGAACAAACAATAACTGACTGGAACACTCTCAAGGCCAAGTTTGAGGCTAGGTTCAAACCCGCAGAAGATGCACATGCCCTGTTAGCCCAACTTATGTAAATAAAGGAGTCTCATGAACGCATGTGAGACTTCATTGGTAAATTTGACAAGCTGAAGAACAGTGTTCCTACAATTTCTCAGCGGACGCCAAAAAATCTTAAGTGCTTCTTCATCAATTCTCAGCTTCCTGAAGTGAGTTTTCTATTGAGGCAGACTAACCACAGATCTTGCTGCTGCTCAAATTTTGGCCACTGAGGTTGAAGATGATTTTATCTTGACAGGAAAGATAAGAAGAGATTCTAACAGAAATAAATCTTCATCTTCTGAAAATTTTTCTACATGCACCACTAATCTTATGGTGCAAAAGCTAACAAATAAATTGCTAGCTCTGAAAAAATAAATGGCACAAGGGATGTCTGCCCCTCCTTATCGAGATATACCAAGGAGGATGTTTCCCAACCAGCCATATCAAGGTAATGCTACCATGAATCAAGGGCAACCAAATCACCTTCCTCCATAAGGGAAGCTTGTCATTAAAACAATATCAGCTAACTCAGTAGTTGGTTATCATGAAGTTGAACACGGTTTCTCTTCCCACCCTGAGTTGGACCAAGAAGATGATGCTGATATCTTTGTAGAAGGTGAAGAAGAATTAGCTGGCGACTCCAACATTGGTTCCCTGAATTACCAGGATGAAGCTAGAAGAAATGGAGAAGTGTTTGATGGATCATACACTATTTTCATTAGGTCCCAGAACCAGTCAACTTAACAAGCTAATAAGAAAAAAATAGGAGAAAAATCTCGACCAGTAATTTCAATTACTAAACGGGAGACTTCATTGTCTTTCCAATCAAAGGACCCGGTGATCAATAAAAAAGTAAGTACTTCAAACAACCCTGTACCTTTTGCTTCAATTTTTTAGACCAGTACCATACCCAACCAAACCCAGAATGATGGAATTTCTTCTTCTGTTCCTAGTTTTTTCAGTCATTTGATATAATTGACCATATTAAGAAGACCAAGATCCAAATGTCTAAGTTTGAATACTTACAAGCCAACTCTGAGCAGTTGGATAGGATAGTTGAATGCATTAAGAACAAAACCATCCCTGCAAGATAAGATATTTCAAAGGTAACTCATGATTATCCAAAGAACACATCTACCCGAAACAATCTTGTCATTACTCCCCCTGTTGCCTCTAGGAAGACAGATCCTTTCTATGTTTTCTTGTTGATAAATGGTCATACGCTGAACAACTGCATAATAGACTATGGAACCTCTGACAATGTGATGCCCACCTCGGTCTTACCTTAACTAAAACTTTTGAGAGATGTTTTTCCATGGAAAACAAGAAAGTGCCACTTTTGGGTCAGATCAAAGATACCCAATTTGCATTCATGGCCTTCTCAAAAAAAAAGATTAAAATGACAATCTTGGTGGTTGACGTTCTAGCGTCCTATGACATTCTGCTTGGATGAAATTTTTATAAGGATGTTGGTGGAGAATTGAACATGGCCCTGTTTGAGGTGAGGATACCTATCAAGGGCATCATGCAACGGTTGCTCCCTGAAAAAGAGTCAAAATACATTGTCACCCAAACGTTAGCGCCTGAAGCTCAAATTTTGTTTGAATCTTTAGGAATGGGTAACTATTTTCTGTCCACAGAAGATGTTTTTATTTCATCAAATGAAAGTTTTGTAAGTGACAATCTAAAAAATTCAGATAAGACATCAGAGGAATTGGTAGAGCACTATTCAGATAAAAGATCTTCCCTCTCTAATGAAGAAAAGTCTGAAAGGAGATCAGATTCTAATGATGTCTGGATTCTAAAATTTAATGGTAGCTATTCTTCTACCGGTTCTGGAGCTGAAATTATTTTGATATCTCCGCAAGGAGATATTTTTCTCTATTCGTATAAGTTGCAGATCAGCAATACCAACAACACCACCAAGTATGAATCTTTGTTGCTCGGATTGAAACTGCTCAAGCTAAAGATGTTAAGCTTTTTCATGCTTGAGGAAATGCTGAACTGGTGGTTTATCAGGTGAGGAACCTGTATCAAACTAAGAATGAAAGATTGTGATATTATCGTAATCTGGTGTGGGACTACCTTGAAAGTTTTGAGGCTTTCAGTATTTCTGCAGTGCCTAGAGAATTTAATGATCGAGCAAATTTTTTGGCCATCTCTGCAACTCTCATGGTTCTTCACCAAGATTTTAAAGGGCATAAGTACATTATTGAACTGGTCTTTTGACCAAGTGTACTTGATAATGCCAACCATTAGCAGGGGTTTAATGGTGACAACCAAATCATTGCTTTTCTAGAATAGATGGATAGTTTGAGGAGCTTTATTTTGAAGGCAGTGAATCTCTGTCATGGGAATCAACTCTCGAAATAAATTTAAAAACTAGTGAAGAGTTCCTTCAGCGCAAAGGGAATAAAATTTTCAAAATGTTTCTTTTGAGAAGCTATTCGATAAACATGATAGGTTTATCAAGAAGCAACAAATGGATTCAAGTTCCTCCAAAGATTTTGATCAAATAAATTTGAGTATAGAAGATAATCTTAAAATAGTCAACATTGAGAATTGTTGCACTCTTGATGAAAAACTCAAATTCATTACTCTGCTTCACCATTATATTGATGTTTTGGCGTACTCTTATGATGATCTGAAATCTCTAAGGCCTTAAGAAATTTGGCACGAAATTCCTCTCAAGGTTGGGCCATTGCCTCACAAATAGAAACAAATGCAGTATAACCCCAAGATATCAGGTACTATTCTTTCTGAGACCCAAAAAATATTAAATGCAAGGATAATTTTTCCAATCCATCATTCCACCTGGATTGTGAACACAGTCTCTGTGAGAAAAAATAATGGAGAATTTCGCCTCTGTGTTGATTTCAAAAATCTAAATCAATCCTCTTTAAAAGACAACTACCCCCTACCCATCATGGATTAGCTACTGCAGATAATGACTGTTTTAGAGATGTTATCAATGTTAGATGTTTTTTTGGGGTATAATCAAGTGGAAGTTGGTGAAGCAGACCAACATAAGACCGCTTTCACTACACTTTGGGGCACCTTTGCATATCGCAAAATGCCTTTTGGTTTGATCAATGCTGGCACCACCTTTCAGAGAGTGATGGATCTTGCCTTCAGAAACAAGATGGGAAAGTTCATTGTGGTATATCTTGATGACTTGACCGTCTTTTCCAAACATCGCCCTGATCATGTGCATCATTTACAACAAGTGCTGGAATGATGTCGACAAAATGACATTTATCTCAATCTTAAGAAATCAATTTTTGGGGTTATAGAAAGGAAACTTCTCAGTCATACTGTATTCTGAGAAGGCATAAAGATCGCCCTAGAAAGAGTCAAATTCATCCAAGAGCTTGCTCTTCCCACTAATAAGACTGCAGTCCATTCTTTCTTTGGAAATGTGAATTTTCTACGAAGGTTCATTCCTGAATTCGCAGAGAAGACTTGCCACATTGTCAACATGATGAAGGGTAAAACTACTTTCCGCTGGACTGAATAAGGCAAGTCAGCATTTCAAGAGATCAAGGAAGCTATAGCCCATGCCCCAATCTTGGTTTGTCCAGATTATACCAAAGACTTCGTAATATATAGCTATGCTTCTGAACACATGCTTTCAACCATTTTGGTTCAACAAAATAAATAAAGTGTAAAGTCCTCCATATTTTTCATGAGTTGTCCTCTCAAAGCTCATGAGCTAAAATATTCAAACATAGAAAAGCATGCTTATGCTATGGTTAAGGTAGTAAAACACTTCCGTTTCTACATCATGAACTCACACACTATTGCTCTAGTTTTTGATACAACAGTAAAGTCCATTCTAACTCTTTAGGAGTTTGGAATTAAAAGGGGCAATTGAATTGCTAAAATTTAAGAGTTTGATTTTGTTATCAAACCCATGAAGCTTGTGCGAGGAAGAAGTCTCTATCAATTAATTGCTCATAACATATCAGAAGAAGCAGGGCATGAAGAAACAGAAGTTGAAGGCATGCCTACAGTTTTCTTTGTCACTACTACAAATGACTGGTAATCTGATATCGCTCATTTTCTTATTTATGGTGAGTGTCATGTCCACCTATATCACAAAAAAAAAAAATTGTTAAGTTGAAAGCTGCTAACTTTGTCTTGTGGGACAACAGTTTGTACAAGAGGAGCCTTGATGGGGTATTTCTTCGTTGCGTGGATAAAGTGCAACAGAGCAAACTTTTGGAGTCTTTCCATAATTTGGCTTGTGGAGGACATTTTTTGCACCTGTGACTATGCATAAGATTCTACAAGCCGAATAGTATTGACCTACTCTATTTCGAGATTCATACACTTAGGTGTATAGATGCGAGTTGTGTCAACAGTTCATTGGGAAACGCAATTTGGCCACGTTACCTCTCAATCTAGTGGTGATCGAAGAGCCGTTTCAACAATGGGGTATTGATTTCATTGGCGCTATAAATCCGTCCTCCATGACTATGTTCTCACAGAGACAGACTAATTTACCAAGTGGGTGGAAGCCATTCCAGTCAAGCATGCTACTTCAGAAGTAGTATGCAATTTTCTTAAGGAAAATATTATTTTCTGGTTTGGAGTCCCAACCAAGATTGTAACAGACAATGCAGCTTATTTCTCTTCTCATGATGTTACTCAGTTCTGCTATTATTATGAGATTATCCTCTCCCACTCTTTTGACTATTATCTACAAGGAAATGGTCAAGCAAAATCAAGTAACAAGAACCTGGTGACCATTATCAGGAAGCTAGTAGATGGCAATCAAAGAACCTGACATAAAGCATTATTTGATGCTTTATGGGCAGACAGGATTACACCCAAAAGGGTGATAGGTATGTCACCATTTCAACTTCTGTATGGTTTAAATGCAGAGATACCAATCACTCTGGAACTATCAGCACTGAAGTTGGCAAAGGCAATTGAAGATCAAACATTTGAAGATTTCATCAACAAGAGGATCATGTGCTTGACTGAACTAAATGAGCAGTGAACTATGGTGGTAGACCTTATTGCTACACATCAAAGTCTAGTAAAGAAACTCTTCGACCAGAAAGCAAGGATTCATGATTTTCATATTGGAGATCAAGTCATGTTGTGGGACAAGAGCAGAGAACCAAAAGGAATGCATGGAAAATTGGATTCCTTATGGAGAGGTCCATTTACCATTCATCGATTAAATGGTGAAAATAATTTCTTGCTAAAATATCAAGACATAATGCCATTTTCACTGCCTCACAATGGGCAACATCTGAAGCACTTCAATCCTTGAAGTATCAGATAAGTCTAGTTGTACATTTGTATAGACTTTATTTATTTTGTGTTGTTCGTGTAGTTTTTGGCATCTTTCTCTTTTTGGATGGCACGACTCCATAGCCCAATGGCATAGATGAAGGCACTTAGAGTCTGGATTCTACTCCTTTCGATTGTTTCAAAATATAATCGTTGGAAGTTCCCTAACTGGAGTCAGCGATTGTTCCCAAAATCCGTCACTTGTTTTTGTGGACATGTCGACCATTTCGGTCCTACATGCTAAAATGGTTTCTTTCTTTCTCAAAATGTTTTGAGTAGTCAAGTTATTCAATCTTACAAGCCTTTTCAGCTAAGGAAATCACAAATTCAAAAGGCGGGTTTTCGCAAAGAAAATTTTCAAAACACTTAAGGCATTTAAAAAAAAATTATAAGGATGGTTCAACGCCGAGGTTCAAATCAAAAAATTTCAATGGTGGGGTCAATGAGTTGGAATGAAGCTTTGAACCATTGAACTGTTGAACCATTGAACTCCATCTCTGAAAGGTTCAAAGGTTCAAAGAGCAGAAGGTTCCAAAAAAGGGTTCAACCGAATGGTGCAAACAATTGGTTCAACGACACATTGAACTCCTAAATAAGACTAAGTGAATGCGGCTCTTTACAAAACATTGAGCCGCCGAACTGTCGAACCATTGAACTTTGAACTGTTGAACCTTGAAACATTGAAATCCAAAAGTTTCAAAGGGTTCAAGGTTCAAAATGGTTTAAAGCGACTAGTGACGCCCCCGAGGATGTCAAATTTAGGGTAATGAAATAACCGTTGATTTTTGAATAACGCACCTGAGAACAAACTCAGCGACCAGCCAAAGGAGTCGAAGAACCCAATAGAAGGTGAGAAGATAGCCCCGAGAGTTCAAATCAAATAGAGAATCTATAAATATCTGTAGAAGAGTTATTCCAGTAGGTGGAGTAGTTCGCCAGATGGACCTCAGAGGGTGCAAGAATTTAATGGCGCAGCCTATTTTTCTTTATTGAGTAAAGGTGAATGGACAACGGTGTAAACATCATAAAGAAGACCAGGGAACCCATGCTTCGGAGGAGACATTTGAGATGATTTAGAACGCCAAAAGTTAACGCTGATGACTTGTTCTAGCATGGCCCCTTCACAAAATTTTCAATGCATTCAATGCAACGTGGGCCATTTCATGAAAACAAGTGCCAAAGTCTTTCTTTGGAGGCTATAGATTGTAATCTCTCAATTTATAGAAAGAGAGATCTCTCTATTATTAGAAGCGAAACTCTGCCCAAATTGAAAGGCATTCCTGAGACTTTGAGCTCAGATTGTTAATCATATTTTATCAAGTGAATGAGAAAGCAAGTGACCTTTCAGACTTCATGTTGAAATAGCTTGTGTTATCCAGGAAATCATTTTTATGTCTTTTTCCTAAGTACAGTCTTGTCCATTTAATCAAATAAGTAGAACAAGTGGAAATAATCTGAAAGATGTCTTGAAGTCGACTGTGGGAGACTTTGTGCTGCCATAATTGTCTTTAGTCTGAGTGTTTTATGTTTCAGGATATTGGAGAGACTTTAAGCTCCCCTTATCCTTCGTAGTCTTTTACTCTATTGTAGTTTTCGGTGGAGACTTTGTGCTGCACTTCATACTGTTGTGTTACCTCTTCCTAAATCAATAGGAGAAACAACGAAAGACTTTGTGCTTTCGTGGGTTTTTTGTGGATCCGGTTACTACCCAGGAATAATTCCTGTTGTTTGCTAAACATCATTTCTGAAAGAAAAGAAATGCCTTCAATAATTACACAAGAATTCTCTTTTATTTTGTGAACATCATCTCTGAAAAAAGAGAGATGGATGGTATGATTTCACCCCTAAGTCTATTTTCAGTTTATATTAATATATTATAGTTTATAGGGAACCTCCCCTTGCTGAGAGAAGAGATTTATCTCATTATGCTGTGGTAACCACACCCATTTTGCCGTATAGATCTCATTGTGCTGTGGTTGATATACCCATTTTGCCATCAGTTAGTTGATGACAAAATATTCACCTAACAAAGATATCATAATATTCAATTGTCGAATGTAGATTAGTCTTATTACAAGTACATAGAGCAAATATTACAATGTATAGACAAAAATAAAGACAAAAGAAAATGCACTCTATGTAGTTTGGTGAAGATTACAATGAGATGACCTGGTGTTAAATCAATTTAAGACCATGGCCTATTCTCTTCTTTGAGCTTTTCCATGAGTTGAGATTTTGTATTATACCTATGCAAATGATCTTACTGTATGTATTGCAGAAAAAGAGTCTTGGAGAACCATATCTTTGGGACATAGAGGATAAGCAAAAAAAGACATTGATTTCAACCTGTCCCTCATCTTGATCATGTTACATAAATTTATTCCCCTTATTTTGGCAAGGCTGAACCACGATCAAATAATTGGAAGACTTGCTGACTTGCTCTGGCAAACCTTCATAGTTGTTATATATAGCTCTAATGAAGAAGATACAGATGAATCAACTGAGGCTCATGTTTTGAAAACACAACCAACCATTGAAACAATAAGAGTGAACAAATATGCAATGGAAGGTAAAAATGCAATGAAAGGTAAATGTGTTGTTATCTTTTGATAATATGAGTGTGATTCATGCTTTTAGGGTTACAATTGCACTTTAAAATATTTTTAAATGTTTTTTGAGGTCCATATTTGACTTTGACCGGCAAAATAAGGAGGAAAAAATTAAAAAATATGCTTTTTTTCAAGGGATACGCCACCCCTACACTCAGGGAATGCCCCAGTGCTTGCAAGTACATCCTCAACTGTACTTGCAAGGGATGGGACGTACCCTGGGCGTAGGGTTAACGTACCACCCCTTGTAACCATACCCATACTAGTTGTGGCTTACAGACGTATCTGGTAATGTAGATTATAATAATAACATCATCAACCAACTTTTATTAATATAAAAAAGAAAATAGATTGAAAAATGAGATTTATTGAAAAACTAAAAAAATATAAAATTATAAAATAGGTTTTAATAATATTTCAGTTTCAACATTTTTTCTAGATTATAAATTTTATTTAAACTTCATTAAAAATAAATTAATTGAAACAACCATTTCTAATCAACTTCAAATTTTTAAGTTGTAATCATGTTAACTCCAATTACATTTTTAAATTCAACGTTTTAAGATAAACCACTTGCAACATAATGATTTTTTTTTTTTTTTTGAATAGACCTACTATTGAAAGGATCTTAAAAGATTCTAAGATCATAAAATGAACTCTAACATGAGACCTACAAAATCTCTTTATAAGATGAGAGTTCATGATTTTACAAGTTTGTATAAAACTAGTAGTTATTAATTAATTGTAAAAGTTTAATAAGTGACACACTTCTTCCAAAGATAATATGCAACTACTTCCAAATATAATTGACATAATTGAGGGGTGTTCTTTAACTTCCAATGTGGTCTATCCAGATTTTATTTAGCCGAACGATTGCAATCATATAAAATAATCATACTAAGACGCTTAAAAAAAGAAATTATGTGTTTGGATGTTTTATGATGGAATATTATCTATATAAAATAAACCATTTCCTTCAACATAGTATGTTGAATTGAAGAGGCCCATTTCAGTAATGGCAGAAATAAGCAAAATGCCGTTTTCTAGTATTAATCATTTTATTTCTAGTGCAACTGAATAGCAAGACTTGTGTAGGTGCATATCAAGAATCAAATCAAAAGGTGTTGACTTATGAAGAAAAGGTTGGATTATACATGGATTAATCTAAACAATGTCTATTCCAATGTATGGTTTCATGTAAATTTTAATTATAAATATTTTGTTTAATTAATGCTTATTGATTAGAAAATTTATTTGGATCTTGAATTAGATTCATATGGTGTGTATTTGGGTGAAATTCCATCCAATATTGAAGGAGAATTCCACACAGTAGCTGTTGCATCTCACATTTATATTTTGCAATTTGTTCTTGGAAGGTAAGATTTTTTTTTTAATATTTTTGTGATTTAATAATTTTAAAAATAAATTCTATTTAAATATTTTTAATATATATATATTATTAAAGTCTGATGCATTTTTTCAATATTTATTGAAATTGTTTTTATAATTTTATAATTTTAATTCATTCATTCATTTTATTTATTTCTTGAAATTATTTCTATAATTTTAAAATATTTATTCATTTTATTTCTGATGTTACTCCACACAATTTGATGCATCCAATAATTCAATTCCCATTTAAATGATCTATTCAAAAAATCTCAATAAATAATTTAAATTCTACTTATAAACTTAACCATTGCATCTAAAAATGATATTCCCAGACTACAATGGCTGGCCTAGTTATAACATATATAGGTAAGCTTAAAGATAGAATCACCATGTATAATAAGTTTCATAATGTTATTTCCAGCCATGAAGTAGCACAACAACGTTTGACATATAGCTATGGGGAGAGTTTTAATGGATTTACAACTTAGCTTAGTCCATCTAAAGTAGAAGAGATTTCAGGTGTGACTATATGGAACTGACTATTATGAAACCTCAAAAATTTAAAGCAATTCTTGTTTTGTTTGTTGATAAGTAACTTCAATATGCATTGAAATAAGGTAATGGCAACGAAATAATAGCTTAATAAACTCAGCAACTGATAGACTTTTCCCGGGGTATTTTTAAAATAATAAAATATAACTTATTTTAAGTTTTAGATTTCATTTGTTTAATAATAAATTTATTAAATATATGCAATCAAAGGTTTTGGTGCTTACAATATTTTGAATTGGTTGGTAATGGGATGATGTAAATTTAAATATTTTATAATACTGAAAATAATACTTTTTATTCAAAAGTTAGTGTTTAAATGATTTTTAGAATATATTATAGATTGAATCGACTTTGCAGGGATTTTAGATGATATATGTCAATGTCTTTATTATTATTTTTTTGGTTAAAGATTTTTTTTTCCAATGAACCATAGACATTCTTTTTTATTAAAGAAACTTTTTTTTGTTTGAAATGTAGACATGGAAAGAGTCATCTCTGTATTTGAAAACAAAGAAAATACACTTTTTACAACAAGATCATGTGATTTTATAAACTTTTTGTAAACTGCTAGGAGAAATTTATCTTATGAAAGTGGAGTTATTGTCGCACTCCTGGATATAGGTATAGCAATTATTTCAATTTAATGATGATATTTTCATATATACTCTCTTTAGTTTAACATCCCCTTTGAATAATTTATTATAGTTAACACTTGTATCATGTAAAATAGCTTTCATATGAATGTATTTCATAAGAATATGGCTAGAATCAGAGAGTTTTGATGGTTTGGGATTCGGGTTAGTTCCATCGAAATGGAAGGGTAAGTGTCAAACCACATCAAATTTCAAAGCCTGCAATAGGTTAGTTTTTTTTCTTATGGAACAAATTCAACTATTTTTTAACTTGGGTCTTGTTTTTCTTATATGAACACCATCAAATTTACATATGAGAACCATCAGCAAAATTTTACAGAGGTAAGTGAAAAAAATGAAGTGAAAACTAAATATATTGATAGTTTAATTGTGAATTAGCTCTCATCAATTTAGGTGTAAGAGTGAGAGATGGACAATCTCAAAGGAAGAATAAGAAAAGAGAATGTGTATATTTTATAGTTCAAGTTATTGGAGTCAGAGTGACATTAATAGTATAGAATGTTTAGTTTATAGAGGTATTAAAATCAATTACATGGACACTAAAATTGACTCATTCTTTACTTTTTTTAAATAAATTAAATTTTCTTTTTATAGAAGGTAAACATTTTATATATGAATTGGGAAAATACTTTTGACTAAAGCTATGACCCTGCTTGGGACACAAATAAGTGGCCCAATCTCTAGAAGATCCTAAAACCAACTAAAACAACAAGGACGAAGAGAAAACCCCAACCATAGAAGAAATACTTATAAACTAAGCGCTGAAATAACCCAAACAACAAAGACGAAGAGAAAATCCCAACCATAGAAGAAAGACCTAAAATAAAAGCAACAAAAAGACAACAAACTTCCAACAAACAAGAGATAAGACAAAGGGGAAATCTATCCCACTAAAGACCAAAGTGCCCCAAGCTAAGGAGCAGAAGTTAACTATGGGTAGTAATCAATCTTCTCTCTCATTAAGGGAGGAGATCTTCTATCGTCGATTGAAAGCCATCTTTCACCATTTTCTTTGCTTTCGATCTCAACCTTTTTTCTCTTCATCTTCCCCTTTTAGTCATAGAGTCCAAGTTAACTTTTGCTCTTGCATCTATCCATCGAGAAGGGGTGGAGACTTTCCTAACAGTCCAAAAAGAATTCAGGGTGACTTTAAAGATAGAGACTTCCTTCGAAGGATGCAAATTATTAATTTCAAAAATTCTCACCAAAATTATCTAGCCTCATTAAAAAATTGACTTAATATTATATAAAAATTGGTCATTGTATATAAGTTTTTTGGGGAAAGGCTTCAAAAACAAACAATGGTATCACATCAGACCTTAAAATTTTTACCTATTTTAATATATTTCCTTAACTACTTATAATTAAGATTTGAAGGTCTGACTCATTATACATTTTAAGATATAATCAATATTATGATGAGAGGTCATTATGTACAATTTTTAAGCTGCGATCAAAACTTGATTTTTGAAATATCAATACTTGACTTATGGAGTTCCAATATTTAAATCTTATATATAATGATATGATTGATTACTTTAAATTATTATCAAGTATTGGATAAGTATTAAATACTATATGATCACAATAAAATATTATATATTTATATTAATATGTTACATCAATAAACCACACTTCAACAATAACACTATTCAATAATTGAAATATACTCAATATCTAAAACTTTTACCTTAAACAACATTAAAATATTTTATTCATTCCAATTAAACAAGGGATTTGACACCTCCATGAAAATTTTAATTACCATTAACCTTGAAAATCTCTCCCCACAATGTTTTCATTTTAGCCCATAACCCTTTTGATACAGTGGACATTATTAATATCTTCACTTTAGGAGAGTGATTTCACACTCACCATGTATGTTTTAATCTTTTCTTGTTGTTGGCGATCATAATTTATGACCATTAATCTTGGAATCTCAATGCACACAAATGGGTCCACCTATGATGTTAGCACAAACTGTTCAGCTTTATCTATTGTTATTATGTGGCAGCCTGGTTTTACCATTAGGTTGATCCTAGGATAGATTTAATGGCACACAAATGAGTCTGCCTATAATGTTAGCATAAACTATCCGGCTTATTTGTTGTTACTACATGACAACTTAGTTTTTTTGTTAAGTTGATCCCAAGGTTTAATGGCACCAGCTTGGCCTTACCAAATGGCAGCTTGGGTTTCACCTATACAAACTCCCGAGATTATCTAGTGTTGCCACATCCCCACACACACTTAGTTTGGGGAAATGTGCATTTAGTTTAGGGATATTTCTCAAACATGTATTTACCCAAGATAAGCTAAGAGGAATAAATCTTCTTAAAACCTTGGAAAAGCATTCCAGAAATAGAGGGTGAATGGGTGTCATCGTCCACAATGTTTATAGAACTGAGACTAATAGCAGGATAGATGATAAGTCAGGTAATACTTTGTAATTCAAATTCTTATTTACTTGGGGATTTTTGTGATGATCCATACACTTCATATTTCTACAAGAATGTAAGATTTCATTACTTATTAATGGACTAATAAAGTTGATTGCCAAATCTCAAGCCTGTAGTAATGATATTTCAATATAGAAGCTGATATTTGCTTAATTGCAACTATCATTACATGACCATTTCAAATAGTGCTATTTTGGCAGAAAAATTATTGGAGCAAGCTTTTACAACCGAGGGATGTTTGGTGATCCACTAGAAGATTTTTTGTCACCACGAGATGGTCATGGTCATGGATCTCACACAACATCCACAGCAGCTGGAAATGTTGTGAAAAATGCGAGCCTTCTTGGAGTGGCCCAAGGAGATGCCCGTGGAGGGGTCCTTGGTGCAAAGATTGCTATGTACAAGGTATGTTAGGCTCCTGATGCAAGATGCCAGGATGCAAATGTTCTTGCTGTATTTGATGATGCCATTCATGATGGAGTGGATATCATTTTTGTTTCGCTTGGATGGCCACGAGCACGTCTAGAATATTTTGAAGATACTATTGAAATTGGGTCATTTTATGCCATGAAAAAAAGGAGTTTAGTATCAGCTGCAGCGGGAAACTCATGACCTCATCAACAAACTCTTGAAAACTATTCTCCCTGAACTTTGATCGTGGCTGCAAGCACAACTGATCGTCAATTCATATCCCCACTTCTTCTATGGAACAATATGTCTTTGAAGGTAAGCAACCCTCAATTACCATATTATCAATTCAATATTTAGACTTGAGGAATTTGTACCATAGATCAGAATCAAATAGAATGCTTTCTTTACATCCATGGTAGGCTTTGTAGGATCTTTGATAGTATCAAAGATGCAATAGATTTCATATAGTTGTCTTTTTGTATCTTAGCTTTCATTTAGAATAGAGTTGTCAGTGCAAGCTATATGTAATCTATCAATGTCAACTTCTGTTCTAAAACATCCTTAGTTAGTATTATTATTCAAATCTTTATTGAGTACTTCTTGACTTACTAGCTCATACATACATCAATGTAGTATCACATGCCACTCATCCTCAATTTCTCATTGCTTGCAAAGAAAAAATAGACATCTACTCATCTCCTCCCCCCAACCCAAGGGCACCGCAACCATACCATACCTAGAGGAAACTATGTAACCAACCACTTGCCCCCTAAACAATGGGGCAGATTCACTCCCTCATTCTAGCAGTCTGGTTGTTGTGATAGATGAGAGGACAATCAGTCAGCCAATTAGGTTGTTGCTACCATACCCCACCTCATCATAGGCTCTACGTGGATATCCATGGACCATAATAATATGCATACAATATGAGGCATAATATTTGCAGATTAACTAATTTCATCTTCAAAGTATTCTCAGCTGAAATTTCAAGATTTAATTGATTAGAAAAGAATGCAATGAAATAGGAATTCTATCATTTTAAGAAAATTGAAGTGTCTGTAAGAAACAATGATAACGCATTATATATTGAAGTAGTTGTTAAATTTAGCCTTTGAATGTGCCTCCATTAGTAGCAGTTAGATCAAAATTTCTCCAACTCATATGATTGCAAGTCTGAGATACGCAAAAATAGAGAGAAATTAACAATAGAAGGATGTTACAAGGTCATCTTCAAATACATTTTGATGTTGGAGCAAACTTGACAACTGTGATTTTGATCTTCTCTAAAAATTTTGGCACTACTACAAAAGGGGTCTTTTTGAGACAATAATTATAATTTTATCTATAATTATTTCCCTCCATTAATTTTTTATTATAAAAATTTAACTTTTTTAAAAAAAACCCAAAAATTAGGGTTCTTTTTATGGGGGGCAAAAATTAGGGTTTTGATTTGGGGTTGGGTGAATACACAGAAAAAATTTAAAAGAAAATTGAGGAAGACGGTAGGACACAGTCGATAAAGGCCTTGTAAGAGCAATACATTTATTTTTTTATTTTTTAGGGTAATATTGTATTGCTGTTTTTGGGACGTTTTTTTATTTATGAGTTTTGTGATGTTGCAAGAGGTTTATTATGTTACAGACAGGATTTATAGGGACATGACATGACAAGGTTTGCAGAGACATGCCATGGACACCCGTACAAATGTTAATGGCTGCCCATAAATTTCCATGGCTTCCATTCCATTGCCATCAGACGCTCCTGCCATACGAAGAAGAAGACAAAGAGGAAGCTTACGAAGATGAAGAAGAACATGTCACAATCAATGAAATCAATATGTTCTTGTCAGATATGAATCTGCGCTTGATCCTGTGAAGACCCAATGGACTAAGAAATTGATGTGGGTCTATAGTGATGGCATTTATGATCTCTTTCACTTTGGGCATGCACAATCTCTCCAACAAGACAAAAAATTGTAAGTATTGGTTCCAGATTTTAAAGCTTTGGTGATTCATATTAAGAACATGGGATCTCTTTTTACTTCATGCTATCTATTAAAATTGATCTTGCTTTAGTTATATGTTATACTAAAATAATCAACAAAGGCAATGGATTCTCTACTCCATGTTAATCTCTGACATGTTAATAATTCTGTGAGGATTTAAATTAATAACCCCCAGTTCATTGGACCCTAGTCTTTGCTTTCTAATGTTGTATTATTTGGATCATTGTTAATAACTGTAGCACTATGTATACTTAGCACCTATGGCCTATGTGACTATTTATTGATTTCTTCTAAACTCCTTGATCAACCTGGCACAACTCTAGTAGCAACAACATGAAAGAACTAAATGTCGTTTAACATGGAAAAATAGTTCTTTTAAACGGTCTCATGAACATGGGATATTTTGTCTTTCCATAGGTCTTAATAATATGTAGCAAAAACAACCATCCTTGTGCCAATACCCATACCCCCACATCTCCAGGTAATTATGGAACTTAAAAGCCAAGGAAAATGTAAAGTAAGTAACCATACAGATATAAGCACATAAAAATTCTAGGGTTATCATGGTAAATTGTATCAAATGTATACAATAATTCAATTTATTTAAGCTAATTCATGAACAATAGATATATTGGCCTAAGCAATTACATGGGTTTCAATAATGTAAACATGAACATGTAGATTGTGACTGAAGAATTTGCTCATAAATAAGACTATTTCATAGTTTAATCATTCCCAGCTATGTTTTTGGGTATAATGCAAGACTTTGACTGCATATTTGGTATAGGAATATGTCCTTTGCTATATTGAAACAGAGGAAATGGATATTGTCAAAGTTCCTGTAATTAACCATTATACAAAAATGTTGTTTGTGGCTAACTTTGATAGAATCTACGTGTGCAGGGGATCCTTTTTATTAAAATAAACACATATACTGCTTGGTCTGGCATATGTCATAGACTCTTTCATCACTTTATCTATACTCCTTTTGGCCTGGTGAATTCATTTGTGATTTTTGACATATAGAGTTTGGATCTCGAGGCAGAGAATAACTGTGCGAAAGAGATTGGTGTTTGTCTTGGGTTGGGCAGAGATGCACTCTACTGGATCCCAAGGATCAATCGAGGTAGCAAATGGTTAGTTCAATAATGTATGATATGTTCCACATAACTACAAATCTGCTTTCCATTTATCAATGGAAGCTGTTGCTGGCAGTAAACACATGGGATCTATGACCATCATCCTCTTGTGGACCGTAATTTTTGCTAATGCTCAACCAGGGGCTGTATTTATTTCTTATTTTATATATAACTTTGGTTTCTTTGTCAATAGACTTTGAGAGACAAAAAAAATTCGATTTATGTGATCAGGATTTCGGAGTATTGACTGCAGTGAAAATGGAAATCGTACTGATAATTTAACAAATATTTCATGGGTTACTGATAATTATTTCATATCATATTATAAGGACGACAACTCTGACAAATTTTACCTTGGAATCCTACGGGTGTTCCCCAAGCCACTCAATAAGTCTTTCTATGAGTTGCCCCTCGAACCGAATCTTCCCCACCTTTTGAGAGTGTAATTTCTTGACGCTAATTCGAGTGAATCTCAAAGCTTCAATTGATATGCTCTACATGGAAAAGGTGACATTCGACGACGATGACCCGCTGGTAGTGAAAGAGAAGATTCTGGTCAGTCGAAGCAAGAAAGTGCATATTTACTTGATCTGAACCTCAAAATGCTATGATCCATCTATATCCGCTATCGAATTGAGAAAACTTGAACAAGACATGTATAATATGACTCAACCAGGAACCATGTTGGATTTGATAGGAAGATATGATTTTGGAAGTGAATAGAGGACCAGGTAAACTTTCTCACATTTTTCAGTAATCTTGAAATTCTTATACTTCCATAATTATTTTATATCTTTTAACCGTTTCATAATTAAATGTTTCGGTCTACTCAAGACCCATTCGATCGCCTGTGGGAACCTTGGGTTATTGACGGAACAGAGATCTTAACTTCTAAGCAGAACATTTCGGTAACCAACACCCAAAACATCCTTCACTTAATGTGATGCAAACAGCCGTCGTCAGCAAAATGACGGACATCATATATTTTTACCTCAGAGCGCCCACGGAAAACATCTCTATAGTGATATTGTATTTTGCAGAGCTTAATCAGTCGGTGATCAGATGCTTTTCCGTTGGTATAAACAACACCATCCGAGCTAAAAAAATTAATCTGCAGGACTTCCGAGGCCTGCAGCTTCTGGTGTTATGTATACAGATGAAAATGCGAATAGACACAATGCTTTTATGACAAGGAGGACAGGAAGTGAGATAATAATCTCAGCAGGTGCTCTCGGAAAACCACAGCAGCTAATGCTGATCCGAGTTGGACCAACAGATCATTTGGCATCCTTTGGAATCCCAGTGATGGTGAATCTGCGTGTGGTGGGAGAAGGCATGGCAGACAATCCAATAAATTCAATAAATGTTCCATCCCCGACCCTGGTGGAGGCTTCTCTCATATAAATTGTGGCTATCACAAAAGTGGGAAGTTACATTGAGGCTGTCAGTATAGACTATACTTCCTCCGCTCGTAGAAATTATGGAATGATGTCCCGTGAGGTATGCATATACACGTTTATGGGCTTATTGAATCAACCTTTACTTTATCTGTAATTCTCTGGTTTATCCCACAAATCTCTTGGTGGTCTCGTAGATTATTAGAAAAATAAGTTACATTAAAGCTTTAACAAAATCTCCCCAATCTTTTGTATCATTCAAATTAAACTTCATGTTACTCATGTAACCACTGGATTGATATTATGTTTATAAAATCATATTCGTTAAATCCAAATCCTCCTGCCAAGCTTCTCTAGCACGTTCTAATTATGTGCTAAGTAGTTATTTGATTTATCAGAAAAATATACCTCTTTAATACTCTATATGTTTTTCCATCAGCTTTTCTTCAATGGCAATCATTACATGATATAAAAGCGTTCTGAACCAAGGTGCTGGCAATGCCTATTGTAATCAGTATGGGTAGAATAATCGAGGTAGTAAAAAATGTCAGTGGCAATAATATAATTAGGAGTATAAAAACTACTCAGGAGTCCTTTGGAAGTTCCTCTATAAATGTTAAAGCAAAAACAAAACCAAACTAAGCTTAACCATAAGGACTATAACCTAAACGTTAGAAACAGTAATGCTAGGGGTAAAATATAAATGTCCCGGGCTTATGAAAACACCCAATAAACCATAACCAAACTCTTAACAACCATAGAGATTGTTAAGCCTTAACCAGAACTGTAGATAATATTTTTGGCCTATGACAGTGCTTAACATGAATGAACCGTAACCAAATTAAGCATTAATGAAAAAGATAAAAAACTAGAAAGAAGAGAACTAAGACCACGGTGGGGTAACACTTAATTATGGTCATTCCCATGAAACACTGGATAAAGAATCGCAGTTTCAAGTGATTACCCAATAGAATAAGATGTTTTGTAAAAGAACCAATATGCGGGAGAATCATTGCCTCCAATACCTCAGCAGCCTCTTCTATTATAACTGTTTCTGCTCTCAGGGCCTGGAGAATATCATAACTCTTGGCAGTTGTAGTAGTTGTCATTCCTATTATATTGCATTTTATTAAAATATGGAGACATCTTAATATCTATCTGGAGTATTTTGACTGCATACATCTTGATTAGCGTCTGTTAAGCCCTTAAATTCCTCTTCGGCTTTTTCTCAAATTTGATCCAACTAGTACTGAAGAAGCCTCTTTCTTGATTTTTTAGGTAAAATCCACATATCGTTAGAACCTAAAATTTCATCCAAGGACACATTAGTGGTAAATTCATATGAATGAATAGCCGCCTCATCAATAGCAATATGGTTGTTTCATTCATTCCACCTTTTAAGTTTTAACCAGTTTAAAATATTGATGTTTTACAACTTAATAGAAATGTTGAGTTCTTATATTGTTTCACTTTGAATTTCATAATGATTCAAATAACTTTCATCTTATACTTGATTGAGATAGAATCAAACTTATTTTATGTTTCTGCCGTGGTGGATTTATTTTATATAGGGCTCTAAATTTATTATCTCTTGTAAAAAAAATTTTCAATAGATGAGTCTAAAATAACATCGGTGCTAGATATGTGACCGATTCTATGTTTCTTGTATTAAGTTTTTCCAATATATGAGTCTAAAATAACATGTTAGTGCTAGATATGTAGGGCCAATTGAGGAGGGAAAGCGGGATTGGTTTAGTGAGTTTGTCTCTGGACCAAATGTAGACAGTATTTAGATTATTTAAGTTACCCAATTCGGGATGAATGGGGCTTGTGAGATTATTTGTTGATAAGTGCAAGTGAGTCAACGCCGAGAGGTTTCCTATGGAGGGGGGTGTGGTGCCTGAGAAGTTATTTGTAAAAAGGGAGAGCCTCTGTAATTCAGTGAGCATGCCTATGTCGGTAGGGATGGGGCCTATTGAGAGTGTTTGTTTTCTAGTTGCATGAAATAATGTGTAAACTCATGGGTTGTGTGGTCTAAGATTGTTCTTCAATGGAAACCCTAACCACGATTGCATCACTTAATCCAGTTCCTTTAGTGTTTACATAAGCATATTCTATGTAACAACTTGGGTAATTGTGCATTCTTTCAAACCAAGGTTTAGTAACCAAGGCATATCATCTTGTGAAAGAGCATCTCAATAAATACCTTGATGATTCAAGCTATGGGGTAGCAACCTGCAGCCACCAATGTCGATAATGTGAGGAGTTTCATGTGTTTATTTGGGTTCTATCATAGGGTTGTGAAAGGATTTTAATGTATAGTGAACTCCATTATTTCTATTTAGAGGAATGAAAGAAATTTGAATGAATAAAAAAGTGGAGAGAGCCTTCCAAACACTTATATAGCATTCCATGCCCTTCCCCAACTTATCACCTTCCAATCAGTGATTACTAATACTCACAAAAAATGTCCTCTATAAAATCTTGTTTTTTCTTGTAACCATGCACGCTGCACACAACTACCAATGAGAATGTATGTTATCAAAGATGCCAATTGCCCTACAAGAACCAGTGGCTGGACTCTAGATTCATCTATTTATCTAATGGATCTCATGGCGCCCAAAGTTTCAGCTGATAAAATGAGGCCAAGTAAAGATACCGGTATTTCATCAGGCACACTAGACCTACCTGTGATTTGAAATCAAGAGTAGTCTTCAAATTACGAATTATTTTTGAACTTTTCAAAACCAATTATTTTAATATTTAAAAGGAGCTATGATAACAGATGAGCAATTTTAATTTGAAAAAATATATGTTAGTTGTTTCATCTTGTGAAAGAGCATCTCAATAAATACGTTGATGATTCAAGCTATGGGGTAGCAACCTGCAGCCACCAATGTTGATAATGTGAGGAGTTTCATGTGTTTATTTGGGTTCTATCATAGGGTTGTGAAAGGATTTTAATGTATAGTGAACCCCATTATTTCTATTTAGAGGAATGAAAGATATTTGAATGAACAAAAAAGTGGAGAGAGCCTTCCAAACACTTATATAGCGTTCCATGCCCTTCCCCGACTTATCACCTTCCAATAAGTGATTACTAATACTCACAAAAAAATTCCTCTATAAAATCTTGTTTTTTCTTGTAACCATGCACGCTGCACACAACCACCAGTGAGAATGTCTGTTATCAAAGATGCTAATTGCCCTACAAGAACCAGTGGCTAGACTCCAGATTCATCTATTTATCTAATGGATCTGACAACGCCCAAAGTTTCAGCTGATAAAATGAGGCCAAGTAAAGATACCGGTATTTCATCAGGCACTAGACCTACTTGTGATTTGAAATCAAGAGTAGTCTTCAAATAACAAATTATTTTTGAACTTTTCAAAACCAATTATTTTAATATTTGAAAGGAACTATGATAATAGATGAGCAATTTTAATTTGAAAAAATATATGTTAGTTGTTTCCTAATCACTTGCATTTGTAATGAATTGTCACATAAGTAGAGTGAATACTCACAATTTGGTTAACCATTGATTTCGTTACATTTATCCCAGGAAGGCTCAATTCAATCAGTGTGATCTCAACATCCCTTAAGGATCTATCTACCTTTGCAGTGATCAAGTGCAAAGCATCCTCTTCAATGTCAACACTCTCTACAGCTGCAATCCACTCAAGTTTGGCATATATATCTACATCCCTTAACTTCAGGAAATGAAACTTTTGACATCTAGATAATGCAATCCTTGGTAACTTTGATGCATCTATTGTGATCATAATAAATATTGTAGAACTAGACATTTCTTTTAAGCAATTCAACATTACAATCCAAGCTTTTGGTGTCAATATGCAAATACAGTGCAGATTCATGACTCTATTTTCAAGATGCTCTCTGTATCCTTGTTTAGGGAATAGTGGGTAAATAAATACAGGTGACAACGGTTTATGGTAGTATTAATTAGGGTTTGATCATTTAATGTCATTCTGACTCTCAGTTGTTACCTGTGGCTGTAGATAGAGAAGATTTATAGTGGAATGAAAACCTTTAAGATGTAGATAGAGAATAATATAGTGGAACTAAATCCTCAACTTATGCGACATATACCATTTTATTTGTAAGCAGCAATATTTATACAAAACTATGTGCTCAACTTATGCAGGATTATGCCATTCTGTTTGTGAACAATAGTACTGGCAAGTTTTTTTAATACTGGTAGTGCCTTGTAAACCATTTCTTTTGCAAT
The DNA here is from genome assembly GCA_037957365.1 of Torreya grandis. Classification (NCBI taxonomy): domain Eukaryota; kingdom Viridiplantae; phylum Streptophyta; class Pinopsida; order Cupressales; family Taxaceae; genus Torreya; species Torreya grandis. The sequence continues at coordinate 4,982,302 of JARHVA010000051.1, read as the reverse complement.
GCTGTTATACATGACCATTGGTGATGAAGAGCATTGTTGTAGTGTTGATATAGCGCCCCTATTATTGATGGCTTTAAGTGAGAACTTAACATGTAATCTTGCTGATTTTGCAATTGACACAAGGCTGTAGTTTTCCTACATTATTTTATTATGGGTAAAACTTGTGTCCTTTTATGTCAAACTAATTCACAATAACCAGATATTTATGGCAGCCACCATTGTTAGATAGCCCTAGATATTAGAACCTCTGGCTTTAGAGAATAAACTGATGTTGCAAGGAGAGATTGACTAGCTACTACGTGTTAGTGATAATGTTGTTGAGCTAGTCCCATCTTATAGGATTCTCTAGATGGTAGTAGTTTATATGTAGCGACTTAATCATTTTCCTATGTGTTTAAATGGCCATTCCAATTTGATGTTCAAGTCTGAATTTGACATGTCTATTTAAAGTGCAAGTGGTGCTTACAAATGAGTGAATATTAATGTTATTTTTATGTCACAGGTTATGGTAAGCAAGCGTGTCTTTATATCAATCTTCTAGCCTTGTGTAAACTTGATGGAATGATCCTTGTATGGTTTATCACCTCCTTCACTTACATTCTTCATTCGTGATAGTTTCCACCATTATGAATGTTTTACAGGAAACTTTAGAAAGTTTCAACGATACCCAATCAGTGTATGAGAACACTTATTCTTGGTAATACTTATAAACATGGCTTCTAGCTTTATCTGTATCTTTGAATATCCTTTTAATTCATAATGTTAAGATGTTCGTTCATTCAGTGTATGCATGTATATATACAGGGGAATGATGGAATACAAATACTGAGAAAGTGATTAGTCAGGGTCTTCAAAATGGAGGACCCAACGTCTTGGATTGCTACTCTTTTAATGGACATCGTAGGCCTCTTTGCTAATGCTCAAACAAAAATGGTAGGATGCCTATTATTGTTTGAATAATAAAAAAAATTAGTTAGCATAACTCTACAAAGCAAAATAATGTTTTATTTTTGTTTTCTAACTTTATGAGTGAGAATTCAGTGTGTGTCATATTGAGAGTATTCCAGAATCAACTGTCTAAATAATTTCAGGTCTTACACATCAAATTAATGTTTTATTTTCTTAAATCTAAAGACACTATTTCATACTCTCAACACATGGCCATTAAACTTTCTTCCAAGCAGCCTATTCACCAAAAAAATATACTTATATCAATTACACTCCAATGGGCATTATTTCATCATTTATTATTTTGATTTCCCATCTCAGCCTTGCCATTAAAAAGGGTTTGCTTGAAAGATCATGTTTGCTTCATTTTTTGGTTGTTAATCCCTACAATCAATAGCCAAGTTTTCTTAGCAGCTGATGCCTCATTTTAAGAAAACATCTATTTATATTCATAGGCACATTGATGGGATTTTGTTTATCTATCCAACTCTTGAGATCATTCATGAAAGACAGGGTCTTCTGATCCTCATTAAACATTAGGATATTGGCAATTAATGACTTTCTATTAGCCCAGGGTATATTCCATTGACTATTACATCGGTGGAAATTTTACAAACCTTTGTGATGGCTCTTATTTGGACATGTCAATGAGTCATAGAAATAATGAGCAAACTAAATGTTTACCCCTTGTAATTATTTTCACAAATAGCTTCCTCCTAATAAGATAAAATGTTGGACTTTGATCTCTTTCATTCTTTGCTAATCCAATGATAAATTAGTAGACAAGCTATATTGGACTATTCAAACTTATGATATCAACATAGCTGTGAAAAATATTAGCTTGATATCAACATAACAACTAATTTATTTTAAATAAAAAATGATAATATTGGGTAATGCATCACTGTTAAAGACTTTTGAAAACAAGTATGCAGAGAGCTTTTATATTAAGGTTTGGATAACACTCAGTGATCCATTATCAAGATTAATGATAAGACTTCTTATTAATCTTGATGATGGATCACAGAGTGTGATCCAAAATGTTGATATAGAAACTATTTACACGATTATTTCCAAAAGTCTTCAACCCTAATATTATGGACACTAATTTATTTGTCTCTCTAAATAATGCAATGCTAAATGCCAAATGCATATAAACTTAAGTTTTTGGGTGCTTTACAGACCTTAAACCCCTAGAATCTGGTTGTTGCTCCCCCTAGACACATTGCTAGCAAGTGAAGGACAATGCAAATGAATAAACATAAGCAGTTTAAAAACTTTTGGCCCATGGGGTTTCTTGAGCTTTAGAAACTTATAGGGACTATGGCTAGATTGACATGACATTATCTAAATGGGTTGAGCTTTAGAGTGGCCCAAAAAAATCAGCGAGGATGGGAGTGTCAATCAGAACGAGCTGTACATGTAATATTTTAGAATGTGTAAATTTTTTAGGACACTAGTGGGGAATAAGGTTTGTTCATTGATTACTACTCTGTCCAAAATTTTAGCAAAATAAATGAGAGATCCAAGCATACAGGATATGCAGACCATTGGGTCTACGTATGCCTCTTAAGTTGTACAAGAACTAGAATGTCGCATGGAGGCAGTTTAACATTTCAGTGAGTAATAAAGTACAACATGTTGAAGTTTGTTCTTTATTTTTTAACATGCAACCTCATCTTCCTTATCACTTCTTTTAAATTTGCAAGAATTGAGGAGTCGAACAATGTCAACCAAGCTAAAAGAAGGGACCTTGTTGTTTTTACATTTAATTCTAACCTGTAAATTCCGTTAAGGTAAAGTATTCCCTTGCCTTTTCAATATGGTCATGGAAACACCATAGGGGTTCTGACTTCATTGCAACCTCATTTTCCTTATTTATTTTTCTTTTGAAGTGGTGATGTTGTTTCTTCATCAAATTCTAACTTGCAAACAGCTTTGGGCAAAATATTCCTTTCCCTTCTCAGTGTTGTCATGGAAACACCATACGAGATTTGACTTTATTGACAGATGGGGATAATTTTAGTGCCTAGGATAATTTCGAAAATTTGACATATTTGATATTATATGAAAATATTAAACGTTGGGAAGAAACAATTCTCCTCAAATTCTGTAAAAAGAATATTTTATTTCTCATTATTTTAAAATTTTCTACAATATGCAATAGTTAAAGAAAATTCTAACAATATTTATCCCAATAGATGAATGTACTCATTAAAGGTTGATACTTCTGTTAGTCTGTAAATGCACACTTACTTAAAATCAACTCTATTTACCGAGTTGCATCAGCCTCTACGTGGTTAGCGTGACCGATTCTACTAGGATATAAATATTGCTTTTGGTAGCCAAACTAATGACAATTTAATTAGTCCTTAAAGGCAACCAATCATAGGTACCAAATTTGATTTCAAATGCAAAAAGGTTATCTCATTTTCTCTCATTGATCCATAGCCACAACAATTTCATCTCAAGAATAATTTTTATAGATAGCCTTTTAAATGCTTTCAAAGGTCATTCGTAGCAATTTCCATAACGAAACCCACTGCATTTACCTCCTGCTGTTAACACCCTGAATGATTTGACATTTTATCTAGAACTATTTTAGTATCAATCTCAACACGTTATTAATTTACCATCTCCTGTTAGCTTTCAAAATTTTAATTCCAGTGCCGATCCACAACAGATACTATTTCACTCGCAACAACACTTTGTCTATATACCGTCTCGTGCTCATTTTAGCTTTTAGAGTTATTCACATAAATTTCATCAATAGGATTTCCTCCTATTAATAGTTTGAATATCTTGATGGCATACACAACTTCAAAATCAACATCAACACAATGTTAGTTTGTAGTAACCTGTTAAATTTTCATGATGTTTCTAGGGTTGATTCACAATAATTTCAGCAACAACTTGATCCCCATTTGATGCTTAATGATGAAGTATTCTTCAACATCGTGAACTAACACATGAAATTCGTAGAAGTGGACATGTTATACACCAAGCCATTTGAGACTCAGGTAGTAGTTATTGCTCCTTCAAAAACAAAAAATGCTCTGCTTCACATAAACAAAAAAATATATATAAGTTATAAGAATATAATGCCATTGTGTGTGTTGCCCAATACGGGATGAAGAGGATACATATATTCCAATTAGTAACATATCTATCTCATTTCACCCACAAACAAATAGTAAAATAGAAGTGGTCATTGGCATATTTATGTTGTTCTTGAAAGAATACAATAGGAATCATAGAAATACTTAGGGATTAGAATTTTGTATACATTCAACATTGTTAGAACAGGGTAAATAAAAGTAAATTTATGATCTATTTTTATTGTTTACCTCCTAGTCCACTTGATATTGTAGGGAGACACCCATTCATAGGAAAATGAAAAGTAGATTTGGAAATACGAAAAGCTGGGATTCAACATATTCACGTCAAAGTGTAAGAGATGTTGAGAGTCACAAGCTAAGTCCAAAGAAAGATATGATCAACAAAGTGTTAAAGATAATTTTATTGTTGGAATAAGTTAAGGTTGCAAATAAAGTTCTCAAGGTAAAACTAAGAAGTTGCGGTCTCTTTGATATAGAGCATATATAACTATGAAACAAGCGGATAAGAATACTTTTAGATTGAATCTGAGTCCTTATATGAATTATTTTATTTTATTTTATTTCCTCTTCCATACTAGATGATCAATAATGGTCTTTCCTACATTGTATAGAAGATCTTTCTCTTGATATCTAGGAGGAGTTTGGATAAAGATTTCTATTGGAGAAGAGTGTTAAACCACACCTTCCTACAGGGTTGTAGGTGCGTCACCACACTATTAATTACATAACTAAACACCCATTCACTTGAAGTCTACTTGACCTAAATCTTCACTTCTATCCTTGACCATCAAATAATCATAATTCATTTTGTGATTTAAATCAAACTGTCTTGACTTGATTTTAATTCAAGCGTAGTTTCAACAATTGCAATGCCATCGCTAAGGAATATCGATGCAGAATTTGTCCCGTAGTCTTCACAATGAGTAAGGATCTTGGAGCACATATGAGGTAATTATAAAAGGCATTTCTATGGTGTATTTATGAATATCTTGTCACAATTAAAATTGTCTTTAATTTATGTATTTATGATGGATACCCTTAAGCATAAATTAAAAATTCATTTACTTCATATCTATGGTATACCATTATTGCAATTTATATTTATAACTTTGAAGAAGCTTAAATCCTATTATCTCATCTTTAAAATTGTTGATTTTTTTAAATGATAAAATGCCTACCATAGTGCAGATATTGAACTTAATCCTTAAATTCGCTTCACTGCAAATTGTATTACACTCGAGTTTTGAAAGTGTGGATTACAAGATTACAAATTGCGCTTCTCTTGAAGTTATTCGAAGGGGAATCTGGAATATCTATAGGTAATGGCATTTTTTCCCCCCTTATAACCATCTTTCTCTTACTACTTGAAATGCAAAATGCCTCTTCAGGTATGCATACAGCACTTAGATTTCCAATATTTGTTGAATTGTAGCAAACAAAGATGGTCCCAAGTGAATTTTGCATCTTGCAGGAATGTTCATTTTATTTGTGAGGATGTTAGGTTTCTATTAAATCTCTTTCAATTGTTTGCATTATTTTTTGCATAGTAATAGACAAAATAGTGGCCTTACATAACTTTTATGTCTTATAGGGTGGGTTATTATTGTTTGCAAGAATGTTGGGTTTCTATGTAAACCTCTTTGGGCATAAAACCAAATTCTCCTTCCTATGGGAAGAGATATAGGAGATAAATGAGTTGACTCCTTCCTTAGAATCAATGGGCAGTCCATCTTTGAATCAATGGGCAATCCATCTCTAGTCATCTTCCTTCGTAAAGGTAGGGGCCTTGATGCCATCCATGGTGCAAAGTACATAGATGACAAAGGAAGACCCATGTTCTATTTCCAGTCATTTGTTTCGTAAAATGTCACTTGCAAGTCTATATTCAATATTTACATGGATTGAACAAATTACATAAGGGTTATATGTGCATATTATTAGAAAAGCAACTTTAGCTTTGCCTTTTTCCATGAAATTTTTTTATTTTACATATCAATCAGGACAATCATGGCAATATGGAGGAATAGGGCTCTGAGCCTTAAGCAGAAGATGCAAATAGTAGATGAGGAGGAACCAACAGAGTCAGGGGACCACTGAAATGAAGATTTTGGATATTTTCTGGGAGTGGAAGAGGCCAAGATGACTAAGGTTCATTCAGGGACTCTGCTTTTTATTGTGAGTATCTAAATTTATGAGGTGTTCCTTTGTCGTACATTATTTCCAACATATGGTGGTTTTTGGGCTATTTATAACAAACTATTATTGTTTATTTCCTAATAGCATGCTAGCTTAGTGATTTAATGGGCCATGAAACTTAATGCTTGTTATAGTCAATGGGAAGCAACAATTATTTATTTGGTTCAATTTTCTTGGTTAGATGCCTTATTTGCATGGTTTTACAATTGCTACTTTGAGAGGTTGATTCACTCATGGAGTTGTTTGAGGGGACTCTCTTAGGCAAGAAGATAATTGAGAAATACGGTCGCTTTGACTATAGAACTACATGTTGGGAAACTTACAAGCCAAATGGATATCAGAGATAGTGCTGACCTACAAGTTGAATAAATATTTTAGGGTTTGGTGTTGGGGTCACAAGTACTCAACAAAAGTCAATTATTGATAATGGAAATGGATGGGTTATTGAGGGAGTTCTAACCCTTCATGGTGTCCCATTTGGTGACCATTTTTAGGTGCTTCAGATAGATTTGCATAAACTCTCAAGTTCCACCTACTAACCCTTGACTTAGATATTATGAGAGGGCTAACAGACTTACTATTTCATTTGATTTGTTACTATCACATGGAAATTTTTGTTTGAAAGAAATGTGACATCCATTTTTTTATGTCTTTGCAGCTCCAAGTAAGGAAAGACGTTGAAAACAGTCTCTGTATCAGAAGAATGCAACTTTAGAGTGTATGTGGGCATTTCATGGCTTAAGAGTTCCAATTTTCAAGAGAGGATTACATAGAAATCTTTGAAAAGTTTACCAACCATTTGAAGGAAACCATACATATAGCAGAGAAGGAGATTCTTCCAAAAAAGCATCAAGGTTATGGCACTTAAAGGACTAAAAGTAATGTTTGGGAAGTATTTGGTACGACTGTTACTGCTATACAAGTTACCACAAAAGGTCAAAGAAATTGTTTTGCACCATTGGTTTTGCTTGCCTTTTTTTTCATTCAAAAAAACATTTGAATGAATCATTTATTAATGTAATCATTGTCCCCCTTCGAGAGTAATATTAACGTGTGACTCCTATCAATGTTGCAAAGTCCATGTTATATGTCATATTTAATGGAATCAAGTATGAACAAGGATCAACAAAGGAAGAAGAGTAAACTTTTTGAGGTGATGACACATAAAGTTGTGACAACAAGATTAAAAAATCCTGAAGATCATGGAGTGTTGAGATGAATCACATAGATTTAGGAATGGATTTTTCTGAAATATATTGAAGCTCATCCTTCTACCATTCTAAAGGGTTAACAATAATAATAATAATAATAATAATAATAATAATAATAATAATAATAATAATAATAATAATAATAAATTTCTTTTAGTTTTGGTGTGAATGATGATATTTATTGATTGGTTGAACTAAAAGTAATCAATAAATATCATCATTCACACCAAAACTAAAAGAAATTTATTATTATTATTATTATTATTATTATTATTATTATTATTATTATTATTATTATTATTATTATTATTATTATTATTATTATTATTATTATTATTCATTTTGCCTTTTGAGAGATAATAGTTTGGATTAAAAAGATATCGTCTCTTGAGAGACAAAAAAAATAGTATTTTTTATCGTCTCTTGAGAGACAAAAAAAATAGTATTTTTGATCGTCTCTAGAGAGACAAAAATAATATTGTCTCTAAAGAGACAAAAATGATGTTGTCTTTTGAGAGACAATAAACATTATTCTATATTGTCTCTGGTGAGACAATAATTAGAGACACCTGCTTTGATATGATATTAGAGATAATATGTAAATTTTTTGTCTCAATTTGAGACAATATTAGAGACAATACACAAATTTTTTGTCTCAATTTGAGACGATTTATTTAAGTATTGTCTTTAATATTGTCTCAAAACACCCTTCTAGTGTGGTAAGCAAACATTATAGAATTGACACTTAGTAAGAAGCACTGTTAAAACTTTTTTTGAATCTAAAAATTGATTAGTAGATGCCTCACAAAGATGGTACTTACATCGTATTTATCTCTACCAATTCCTAACCGTAGTTAAGAAATAATTTATATGGCATTCAATTCTGACTAGCCGTAGAGATGCTCAAGATAAAAGTAATAAAATGGTACATCAGATTGTGATAGTCCACTAATAATAATTAAAAAAGTCATTATTATAAGTGTTCATGTCTTGTCTGGTACTTGACACATTGGGTGTATAGAACATTGATTTCCATCCTTGCTAAATATAAAAAGCTTTGCAATAGATTTCCCAGTTAAATAATTTTTTTTTGTAAAAGCATATTTCTATTATATTCACTTTCAAGTGACTTGAGTCATATTTTTAAGTTCTAAAACATGTTTAATTTAATTGGCTAGTGGCATAGCAACAAAGCTCAATAAATTAGAAGATTGTTCTTATTGTGATAAAGAACCTTCCTTTCTCATACCTATTAGAGTAAAGTATCATCTTTTTCATTATTGTCTTCTCCTTTGTTTCATAGTATACAAAGACATGACTAGCTAGTGATAGAGACATTCCATTTTGTTTGCTCTATATGTTAAATGAACATACTTGATAGGTGTTTACCCTAAGCTAACAAATTAAATCTGGTTTTATTATAGAGAATGGCTATAAATACTTATTATATGTGACAATAACTGTATCCTTTAATATACGTTGGCAATGCCCCCAATACCTCTGGAGATTATTCTTCAAAGGAGGCGAGGTGACACATAATTTTTTTCAATTTTTGTATGTCGATATTTTTAGTCTTCATGATTTTTTTTAAAAATCAGTTTGTCATTTTTGGAATCAATGGTAATAAAATCATAAGACACATTAACTCCAAAAAATAAAAATAAAACACAGTTGATAAACTGCCTGCCTTTATAGTTGTCTGAAAGACTGAAATACTTTTCAAGTAGTTGGGATGTATTTTCCCTGAAACCAAAACTCTGGATTTTGTTGTGTGTATTTCTCAACCAATGTTTACTAGATTCTTTGGATCCCATCAAAGTTAAAGGAAAGATAGTACTTTGTGATGAGATGGATGATGATTCAGTAGTGCTCTCAACTGGAGGTATTGGTGTCATATTCAGCTGGTTTTACACTCAGAATGCTGAAATGTTCCTTGCAATAGGTTTTCATCTGCAGAAGCAAACATGATCAAGTCCTACATCAACTCTACGAGGTAATTACATTATCCAATCTCACTCTAAATAGTTTTGAACTAGGATAAAACTTTAATGAACTTAATGCACCCCTTAACTAACTACTAAGAAGTAAAATGCCACGTCATAACTGAAGTAAGTTCTTGGATGTGATAAAATTGTAGTAAATGTTGGTGTAGCCCAATCTTGAGGCATATGAATTTATGTACTATTTTTTTAGAATTTTAATAAAAGACTAAACCAAGTGTTTAAAGAGCTCAGTGATTGCATAGTAAAGCCAAAAATTAAGTATTCTAAATAAAATTTCCACATAGGTTAAAACATGAAACCTGCTAAAAATAGGTGACAGTTATCAAATTTCCACCAATTGGAAATTTGATAACTGTCACCTATTTTTAGTAGGTTTCATGTTTTAACCTATTAGCCCATAAAGCCTAAGAAACTATGGAAATCAGGACTCCCCCAACTTGTGGTCACTGTAAAATAAATGTAAAACCACTAAATCTTAACTCTTTTAAGGGATAGTATGTTTATCACAGTTATAAGTGCTAGTGAAGTTCTAAGATTATGTATCTCTGTTAAATTCACCACAATCAATCTTAACGATGTAAGGCATAATGTGGTGTTAACAAAATATAATAAAACAATGTAGAATAATGACTAAGCATGGGAAAGATTAAGAACCCTCTGTAATTAGCCTATTTGTGTTAAACATCCAGGTTGTTTTTAAGAAATATAAGCCCTTGTTGGCTCAAGCCTCATGTTTTTGTTGTTCAAATAGAGTGTGTGCACATGCACACATGCGAGTGTTTTAACTTGGAATACAATGGCCACTAAAATTATTTCATAAGTTAAATGGGAAAATAGTATAATCAAATCCTTGGCCATTTCCTCCCCCAAGAATGTCAACTTCCATAGTCACTATCTACTTTCTACTTTTCTAGTTTGTAGACATGGATCTAATCAAGCAATTTTTTTAGAAATTAAATATTTTTTAAATTGATGGGCTTTCTTTTTCTAGATTTTTGAATTGTCTTTGTGTTCTATTATAACACACCTCTTGAAAAAATATTATGAATTGTTACTCCCAATAGTGCGCTTGTACTTATAGTAACTTATTTCTCCTCTCGAGGTCCATGTCTAGTTACACCAAGCCTTCTCAAGGTAACACTCTTAAAACTTGATAATCTATATTTTCTATCTATTTTTATTACATTAACTAATTGATCTCATATTTACTTTTACAAACCTAATATCACTGCCCTTGGAGTATCCTGGTTTCTTGGTAAAAGGTTATACCACCCTAAGGGACTCAGAGGATACAAGGCTTGTAGATTATAATATAAGATCTAGAACATCCATGGCATGTCCTCATGCCACTGGAGCTACAACGTATGTAAAGTCCTTTCATCCCCACTAGTCCCCAACTACTAATAAGTCTTCTCTCATGACCACAGGGATCATAGCAATGTATCCCTTCTCTAGAGTTAAATCATCGATTATTTTTAATGTAAAGTTTTTTCAAAGAATCGAAGGATTAGATACTCCACCTAGTTGGTCTGATAAATGGGCTTTGCAGAAATCAACTGTTTGAGAGCTGTAGTTAAACTTTTATCAAGTCTTAATTGTTAGAGTTTTCAAAGAGTCAAAAGGATTAGAACTCAACCTAGTTGGTATGATGAATGGGAGCTCCAGAAAACTCTTTTGACTATTTCTTGAGTTTAATTTTTTGAGTTTTCAAAGAATCAAAGGATTAAGTACTCCACCTAATTGGTTTGATAAAGGAGGGGCTTCATAAAACTCATATTGTTCCAAAACTGTAGTTATAGTTTTCTTGAGTCTAATTGTTAGAGATCTTTAGCCAAAGAGAATATTGTGTTTAACACCATAAGTTAGGTTTCTTCCTCAAAGGCTCTTGGGTAACTTGCATTAGCCAAGAGTACATTTAAGGTACAGGACCTATGAGTAGATAGAGGTTATGTAATTGAGGTTTATACTTCCTTAAAAAGAATTGAATAATTAAATAAAACCTTTTAAGATATCTCTAAAATGAATGGTTCATGTATTTTTTACAAAGGTTTTGCAAATAGATTAACAAGTTAAAAAAACCTGACTGTAAGAAAAATCGAGTCTAGCTAAGTGGGCTTGAGCTTGAACAAAAGTTATACAGGGATGGTTTTTAAGAATCATAGTATACCTTATATTTGTAATTACATTAGATATTTATGACATGGACCACAACACTCTAGAATAACCCACTCTTGTAGATCTTGATGAAAGTAAAATTATCATCAATATGTTATGATGTAAGTTAAATCATCATCAATATGTTTTGCAGCTCATCCTTTGAATGATAAGATCAATGGAAATGAAGATGCAAAATTTAGATATGGTTCTAGATGTGAATTCTTACATCAATATGATGTGCAGCCAAGGTTACAACACTACATCGTTGTGATTAGTGACAGGGGACAATAGTGCATGCGCCTCCAATGTGACTAAGAACAAGCTTAGAGGAGTGAGGAAACTCAATTATCCTTCCATGATGGTTCTTTCTAAGACAAGGAAGCCATTTTCTGTTGTATTTCCTAGAACCGTGATTAATGTTGGACCGATAGAATCTGCATATGAGTTTGTGATAATTACACCCTTTGGAGTGGATGTGGAGGTAACACCAGATACTCTATCTTTCACATCCTTGAACCCAAAGTTGTCTTATACCATGAAATTTCAAGGTGGAGGTCTACCCAAGGAAACTATGCTAGCAGGTGCATTAACTTGGAACTATGATAAGTATAATGTGAGAAGCCCAATTGTTGTATATAGCCCTTACCTTAGGGGCAGGGAAGATGAGTCTGTAGTAGAATGCATTGTTAGTTCTATTAATCATTATGGTTCATTCTAATGATGGGTCACAAAGATTGACTCTAAACTTGATATTTTATGCAGTCCCATTCATACAAAGAATTCCTCTTGTAACAACTTATGGATTGCAGAGATGATCATCTAATATAACAATAATAACACTTCTTTGTATGGGATATAAAGTACATGTTAAATTCACAACTTCCACATGTTCTCTTATCTTGAAGTTTCTACAAACAATTTCTTTGCCTCATTGTTTATGTCATTAGTGGAAAATAACAAAAATAAATGACACCCAAATTTTTCTATTGAAATTGCTTTCATTATATTCACTAATTATAGATAGAATAGCTGGCTGTATAGCTGCCATAAATTATTCTTATAACCTTGGTCTCCCAAATTAGAATTATAACCAAATATTAAAGTATATATCTTGAAGGATGGGTTAAAAAGGAAAGGTTCTTTTAAAGAAAAAAATGCTACATTATAAGTTTATTTTAAAAAGAGGTTGCAAGTTTGCAACAATCACCGGTGTTTCTGGGTATAACACCGATCTAAGAAGATGAAAACTATGCTATTAATTTTTTTTCTAAAAGAGGTCACAACTAACAACATATTATTTTTAATAATATACCAGCAACTTGATGAACATAAAAGTGGTTTTGCAAGTTAGAAAATAGAATATTATAGTAGAACAAAGTCTTCAACTTAAGAGATATAAGTTGAGAAAGAAAAAAACAATAATTGATACTTCAACCTACTTAAAATGCTCTCAATTAAGTGACTAGGGCAAAGAAGTATGGTTGAAAATAAAGTTTATTGGCATATACATATGTTGTTATAATGATCCATTTCATATTGATTGAGGAAATATTCTATTTCCATGACATGTTGTTTAGGGTTCATTATGTCTAATGAGTGATGAAGAAGCTTCCTAAATATGGATTCCATACCTAATGTTGAAAAATATGTTTATAGGCTTTAAAATAAAAATTGCCCTCTTATATGTACCACCTTACAAGGTAACATGACATAGTTCACTTCTGTCCTCGAGATTGACTTAATCCATTTGAAGAATATTATGATTAGATGCACACCTACTACCACCTTATAAGGTAACGTGACAGTTCCCTTCCGTCCTTGAGATCCACTTAATCCATTCGAAGAATATTATGATTAGATGCACACACCCTACTTCATTAGAACTCATAGCAATCACTTAATCAATAGATCTGATTTAGATTGTTATGTTTGTATTCATAGATTGCTTCTCCCTCTAGCATCTTCAACATTTCTATTTTCATGGATTTTCCTTGAGCTTTACAAGCTTTATTTGCTTGTTTTGAAACCATGTATAAGCCTTCTCTCTTTTCATATTCTAGAAGCGTCCCAAGGGTTCTACATCATTTCCATGACCTTATTTCTCAGTTGTTTTTTCATTTCTAAGGTGTCTTTATCTCAACTTATTTGTATTTGGCATCTAAACTGCATTTTTTTTTAATTGTTTTTATCCTCTTTCTTTCACTCTTGTAATTTCTCTTAGCATTTGCTATGATAGATCTTTGTTTCCATCCTCCTTGCCTTTTGACACTTCCATACAACCTATTTTTGCTTATTTCAATTTATAATTTGATTTCTTTGGTGGTTGTGAGGATTATAGTAGAAAAATATGGGAACTGCAGTTACTTGACATCCAAAAATTGTGACCCATACTTGGGATACAACAATTACTCGACACTTTTATAGACACTTTAAAAAAATATATAAATTCATAAAATATAGTGAAATATATTTTAAAAAAATGAAATGAATTTAGAGAAATAATTGTAGAGATTCAGAGAAGTGAGAAGACATAACTCAGAGTCATAAACATGTTTTATATTAGTTTTTAAGTTATTAAGAGTATAATGTGAATGTTGAATGCTTTGTTTTAAACAAAAAAAGATTAAAATGGCTAATGGAAGTTCTTTTCTCCAAATCCTCCTCTGTTGCCCCTAAAACTAGAAGGTAAATACTTCTCCATTAGAACATCATCCTTAAACATGTCATCTAACTCCAAATCCTCACCAACCCCTCCAAATGCTTCTACTTCCCCTATTGCTATAGCTTCTTTTGCTTCCCTCTCTAAATCTGTGACCTCCTCAAGACATATGGGCTTATGAGGCACATCACTAGACTCAATGATCTAATCTAAACATGGATCAATATCATCTAAATCCATTGCCTTTGACTATCTGTCCCTTTCACTTGTTTCACATAGAGGCAAATATTGTATCGCACAAACACAAGGTCATTGAGGCATTGTGTTGTCAGCGTATTGCACTATTTTATGTGAATGGCCTCAAACATGCTCTAATTTATTTCACACTTAGAAGTGCTATGTGGTTGGGACAAGATGCAGATGGCTAATTTTTGAAAATTTGGTGTCCTTGCACCATAATCTTCCCACCACAAATTTACAAAGAGAGATTTATAACTTTGTTAGTCAACTAGGTGTGCATTTATGAATAAATAAATACTTTACAATGATACAATGATAATCAATTACAATGATACAATGACAAACATAAATGTCAATTTAAATTTATTTTTTTCCCTGGTTGATGGATCGTTCTCCTTCGAATGCATAGAGGTGAAGAAAAAAAACTCTTTTATGCACTCTTGTAAATATATAGCTCATCCAAAATTATGTCTCTAGTGGTTTCATCAACCACCATGTTCTCTATGTATGTATTTAGATCATTTATGAACTCCTCATTCACCCTAAATGAATTTGTAAATAAAAACTTGGTGTTCAAATAGGAGGTCGTTGCATGTATATGTCGATGGAGCTACTTGTTCCATCTACAATCAATCAAGAGCCAAATGGGCTCATGTATTTTTTCATTTTGCCCATAAAAATTTGTTATGCTCTCATTGGCTATGTTTATGGCCTCATATAAATATCCCATCGGATTCTTTTCTCCATCCACTAAACAGATAACTCTAACAAGAGGTTTTGACACCTAAAAACAACTAACACATAATTTTAAAATTTAAATTATGATAAATTTGAGTTATTTATTTAAAAATAAATAAATCTTAACTAAAAAAAGTTAATTCCAAAGTTACCTTTATGACCTCATCTATGGTTTTTTCAAATCCATCACAAAATTTGGTCTTCTTGACCTTTTATCCATCAACGTTCTTGCTATATAGAGATTCCATCCAATGTGTGCTCAAAGAGATTTACCTAAGAGATGTTAGAGAGGATGAAATGCTTTGCTATGTGATGAAGTGCATAGTAAATCTCATGACTCCTGATCATACTAACTCTTTTCAGTTGGTATGCTCTCTCATCAAACTTAGTACCCAAGGATGATTATAGATGTTACATCTTTATTCTTCACTAGATAAACTTGCTAGATTATCCATGGATAACCATAATTAATAAATTTGGATTTAGATATATTTCTGATTAAGATTGAGATTTATGCTATTTTGGGATAATAGAATGTTGCTTAGTTAGATGTTAATACATGATTACTTATTGTGAACTAGTTTATAGTTGCGCTTATATTTTAAGCACACTAATGTAGTGATTCAGTTATATATATATATATATATATATATATATATATATAGTTGCTTATATATATATATATATATATATATATATATATATATATATATATAAGCAACAATATATATATATATATATATATATATATATATTGTTGCTTATGGTTATCATGTGAGAAGATCTACTTATTTACATATTGTGAGGTGGACGCAGGGAAATTCTTCCCTTGAGCGTACTGGAAAGAGAGCATCATCGAAGAGGGTATTGTAGATGGAGACATCGCAAGTCGATAGAGCTGATGGAACCCTACACACACACAATAGTTAGTTATGATATAAATGCATTTAATTAATTATCATGTGTTTAATTTTTGCTTAGAATATTATTTTCTATGGTTTTATAGTATAGATAAATGTTGTGCCATTAATACACATAAAGGTAAAAGTTTAAAATACAGAGTATTTATACTTTGAAAATTGCCATTTAATTATTTATAAATATTTAAATGTTTAATTGGGACATAGTGGGTAAGTATTATTTGAATTCAAGGTACCAAATATGTTTATTTGAAATTCCATATTATTTGAAAACTAAATAAATAGATAGATAATTATTTTCATGAAATAAAATAAAAATCAAAACCGAGATTAAATATAAAAAGAAAAGATAAAAGAAAAAAATACATTTAAATGATTAAAATAAAAAGACAAAACAAATAAATAAATAAAAGAATTATTTTTTTAAAAATAAAAAGGAAAAGTCTAAAAACAAATAAAACTCTCCTAAAAGCAAAAAGGAAGGCATGCATCTATCATATATAAAGGGGACAAAAATGATATAGAAGGAAAAACAATAACAAGTATCGAAAATGAGAAAGGAGGAAGATGTGAGAGAAGAGGGATGCAACTTTGGAGAGGAGACTAGAAAGGAAGACAAGGTTTTCGTAAGAAGATAGGATTACCAAGTAGGTGTTGTAAATTGATTTTCAATTAATCACTTAGTCCATTAATTTTGTGCTTAGCATAATGATTTAAAGTTTTCTCACTGCATGTTTGAGTAGAAAATAAAAATAAGTACTTAAACCCCATTAAGTTTGTAGCATATATTTTTCTTTGTTCCCAGGCGTCGAACTACCAGCTCATAGATTAAACTTTTGGTGAGAATTCACCTATAGAAAACCGACGCCACCATGAAGAAGGTGGATATTTAAATTAGATTCTAATGATTAGAAAAAATTTGAACTATTATTGAACATGCTTTAATTATATTAAAGTCTGCTAATAATATTAGTTTACCTGAAACAACTATATCGTCATCCTTTTGAGACATGGTCTGAGAAATTAATAAAAAACCATTATTTTTATAGGGTCATTGTATATCTGTAGGAGTCTCTCGATATATTTATATTTATTCACCCATTGAATTTGTAATTGAGACGTCAACCAATATACATGATCTTGTTGTTGTCTTTTGCTAAATGATGAAAGTTCCCTGCATGGCATCGCTTAACTTTACCTTTTCCAGTCATATAGATGGCATCACACTTAAACTAGTCTATCTATTTTATCTGAGGTGTCATTCTATTGTCTGATGTTTTATTTTCTAGCAAGCTGAGCATTTTAGATAATTATTAATATATCTACTTATTAATATTAATGCTCTTATTTGCTAGAAGGCATCGCCCTTTACCTTAATGCTGGGATTTGCAGAATAAATAGACTGTTCTTAATCCTCTTTATTAGTACTAAAAGTAAATTGGATTTAGATACATAGCTAGAATTTTTGGAATAAATAAATCAAATTTACTTTATCATTGAGTCTCTGATCAAAATGCCTAATTATATATAAACTATATATACATTAGAGTTCAATCTCCTCTTTTAATATTGAAATGCTTATATATATAATACATAAACCGATAGCTTACAGAGGATTGCTAAATTATGAATCCATGGATTTTGGAATAATTATGTTCAAGTGCTAACCGAAAAATATGAAAGCTGTTATATATATAATCGTGAATAACAAATTGTTTTGGTATAGAACAAAATGGTTTATGGAATAATATAATGGGGTATAATATAGTATACCAATATCCAATATACATTTTATATAGGTAACTAACCTATTTTAAACAATGGGTATATATATATATATATATATATATATATATATATATATATATATATATATATATATATATATATATATATATATATATATATATATATATATATCCAATATACATTTTATATAGGTAACTAACCTATTTTAAACAATGGGTAAATATATACTAATCTATATATTTTAATATATATATATAGAATTACGAAAGGATATAAGTTTTGAATATATATTAATAAAGTTATTAATATGTATATTGTATTAATATGTTATTAATATCTCACTATGATATATATTTGTATAAGCCAATTGAGCCTTTAAATTCGTAAGTTTGGTTTATGTTTTATGTAGTTAGGAACCTATGATAGTATTAAAGATCATAGGGTATTGTAGAATAAATGTATGTTGTACCTGAATGACACTATAATTATTATATCTAACTCATATCTACATTTGTTTGTATACTGCATACATACTAGTTATTGTTGTGGATATCATGTGTTGTTGTGGGAGGTAGACTTGTGTATGCCTACATGCAAACTCTGAGAATTTAGCAAATGTTGTGTTGAAATGTTATTATGTTAAGTGGGAACAATGATTTATTTGATTATATATAGCCACTGATATAATGCTTTTGCTTCTATGTATTTGAGACTACTTCATATGATTGATTGTGAAAAATTGGTAGTTAAATTTTAGAACACTGGACTGTGGTAATATGGGTTATCATAGGGTGTGGATAACTGAAAACTAATTACATTGTTTGAATTGTACAATTTAATTATATGTTTACTCGGGTGATACATTTGTAATAATTATTTCTACTATGCGATAAAATATAATGAAAGATTCATGCATATGTTAAACAGACTTAGTGTATGATGTTATTACTCCAATGTATAAGTATATCGTAGTAGGATGTAAGTTGATGAATCTTGTGGTTGAGTTTGTATTTGACCAATTTGCATGGCTAAGCAAAGTAAAGAGTGAGACAAACGTCACTCGCTTACTGGCATTGCAATGTTAGATGAAGTTGGTCCTATCAAATGGTGTGTATGAACTTGATTGATATAGATCATTATATATTATCTGTAAAACTTTAGGCCAAAGTATGTTTAGTGAGACATTATCATTTCATGAATATAGTTTATATGTATGTGTAATATATTGCAATAGATCAAGTTTTCTATGATACATTGCATGTTTAGATAGAAATCATACAACACATAGTACTAGCTTCTCTCTGGATTCTTGTGCCATTACTATCTACTCATCCATGAAAAGAGGGCTATATCTTGATGGGATTAGTGTGGGGGATCGTTGGCTTGTGGTTGGTGTAGAAAAGTGTTTGGATGATGCTCTCTCTCTTCACAATAGTACTACTTATCGAGACAAACACTTAAGATTGTCATAAATATTGAAAGTTCAAGGAACTCATGCTCCGGAGATCTAGGGATTTGAATTATGTACATTGTATTAGATTGAAAATGACTATCAAATATTGTCATGAAGAATTATTATTACTTATTATATATTGATAGTGGTGATTGCAGAGTTGTATCAGTTGTTGAGTTGCTGCATGACTTTCTATATCCATTTTATGAAGCATTTTCATGACATTAGAGTTTTGTGATATAAAATGTAATGTGTACTTATTGTTATCACTCGAGTATATATGTGATTTCTATTAGACTTTCAGAATGTAGTGTATGTATGTGTGTGTGTGTGTGTGTGTATATATATATATATATATATATATATATATATATATATATATATATATATATATATATATGCTTTATTTTTAAAACAATCATGCATTTCTATGTCTAACCCAACAAGGTTGTTACAGTAAATGTACTTTGTGATATATTTCACCTCTTTGACCATATTTTTACCCATGACATCTTTCCTATCTTCAACTATGAGATCAATGCAATGTGTTGAGTATAGGCTCCAAAAAAATGATAGGTGTCTCTCCTCAAGAAGTATCCCCACTGTTATATATGTTGTTGCATTATCGATCATAACTTGGACGACGTTTTCCACACCCACCTCCATGACCACCTCGTATAACATATCACACAAAGTTTATGCATTTTTTACTTTGTCAAAGGCATCAATGGACTTCAATAACACTAATTACCCACTTGAAACCACTAGAAAATTAATCAAGGTGTGATTTCTTCCATCTATTTACTTATCAAACAAAATGTTATAACCCTTCTTATACCATACTCTTTTTCACTCATCTACAATGAACTCTATATATTTCATAACATCCTCTAACAGTGAGCCTCTCAAGTCATGAGGAATAGAGATTTGAACCCCTTTCCAATAATAGTCAAAGCAGTTACCAGATTCTCCTAGTATGGGCTTCTTGCCACATTGAATAGGATGTTATTATAGTACCAAAATTTTGCCACTACCACCCTTGATTCATTATATAGTTCCTTATTCTAAATTGTACCTTCGAATGAAGATTTTACTCCAAGAGTATTTTGAGGGACCAAAAAACTATGTAAATGAGAACTTACACTGTATCCACTAGGTGAGGACCATCTTCAAATCACCCTTGAGGTAATAGAAGACCCATATATTGCTAACTCATCATATTTTGCTCTTGTGGCCCCCTATTTGATATGGTTGCAAGTGCATTAGCAATGCTTTTTTTTTTCTTTTTTTTTCCTCATACACTATTATGACAACAATCATCTCTATTTGAGCCTCATGTGATTCTTTATCATATAGCCACACATCATTCCTTGGAATCTGTGCTGTGTTACTTGATGTGATTCGCCCCTGCACTCATATTAAACCAATGGTAATTACATATCATAGAGTTGAGTTCTGGGCCGTCAACATAATGTTTCTAGGCTAAATCTTCAAACTTTTAAAGATGATTACTACCAAAAGAATCAGATATGATTTTGAAGTTAAAATATGTCAATATGATATTTCAAATAGTCTTAAAATTTGGAGCTCAAACTTAGCAAGTTATAATAGTATGCGATTCAAATTAGTGATTATAAAGTTACAGTATGATAAAATATTTAATTAAATACTCAACTTTTGAAACTCGAGAGAATAAGATAACAATATGATAAAATGTGATGACTTTATATTTAATGTGTTTTGAAAAATACATTATTTAATTATTATTGATTTATTTACTTCCTTTCTATTTGGATAATCAATGGTTATTACAATCCTTGTATTTAGTGTTTATTATTTACTACTTGCCATTTTGGCATTTGATATAGAATTTCAATTATAGAATTATCCAAGACTTAGATTGATTAGTGGTCATTGTATTAAAGAAATTATAAAATTATTAAATAGTTTATAGGGGGCTAAAAATTATAATATAAAATTTAAAACATATATAGCTCGAAGGCCATAATAGTGGAATGCAAAAAATTCTCAAATGGCTAGATAGTCAATTGCCTCAAACCTGCTAGTGGTGTCTGCTACATTGTTGATTACACCTAATTCTAAGGGCCAAGGCCACGGCGAGGCTTGAGTTGTGATCATGATGGGTATTATGGGCCACGACAACTAGTAGCAGTATTTAACTTTTTGAAACCCTCAAGCTTTAACTCACACACGCATAGGTCCACAACACACAATTAGAGTAGAGGCAGGAAAAAATTGATGGAAATGAGACATAATGTGACATTTTTTAAGCTTTGATATGTTTTTACATTTGGTGGTTAGCAGCCAGTTAATAGATCAAAAATTATGGTTAACAACAAGTAACCACTCGTTGTTAACTATATTTTTTGGCATGTTAACAAGCTTGCGGTTAATGAGTAATCTAACCATTTGGGAAATGTTTACAGGTTTTTCACGGGTACCCATTGGGTACTCACATTTTTTAATACATAGGTTAGGACTTGTCAAGGTGGTCTTCCCTACTTTATATATTTGATTTCACATCTTTTTTGTTGTTCTTACATTCATATCAACCTAAGGATAATTTTTTTCTTTATCTTCTCTTGATTCTATTATT
Organism: Torreya grandis; assembly: GCA_037957365.1. Taxonomy (NCBI): domain Eukaryota; kingdom Viridiplantae; phylum Streptophyta; class Pinopsida; order Cupressales; family Taxaceae; genus Torreya; species Torreya grandis. The sequence goes on along the minus strand of JARHVA010000051.1, from coordinate 4,960,292 downwards.
TCACATTTTACTTCTTCTAGATTCTCATTTTATCCTTTATTACTTGAGTGTATATCTTGTGAGTTTCAATTGAATTGACATCATATTTGATCCCTTATATTGCATACAAAATCCGCATTTTCATAGTAAAACATTGAATTCTTGATTGTGATAATTTTGGTAATTTTTACATTGATTTTAGTCACAAGATTAATTTGATTTTGTGCATAACTATTTGTAATTTCATCATTTTAGTGATGTTTACATAAATCTTGCATTGCATATCTATGTTAATAATACCATCATTCTAGGTATATGTGCATATATCTTACTTGGTGATTGTCATATATTCTTAATTACATCCATTTTGCTGTTGTATCATTTTAGACATTGCATGAGTGTTATTGCATCATCTACACATAAATTGGTTGTGTTCATTGATTGTATGCTTGTTAGCTTCACTCACAATCTTGCACATAATATATTTTCATAGAATCTTACCATCACATGAAATTTCATAGATCAAGGTGTACATCATATATCTTGATGGTTTAGTCTCTATTGGCATTCATCATAGCTCTATTATCTATAGTATAATTCTATTATTATTTTGAGCTATTCTTTTAGTACTTTAGAGGTATTATAGTTGTTCTTGGAGACATTGGGCAAACTCAAGTAACTAGTGTATCAATAATGGATTACTTGGATTCTTATAAATATAAGAACTAAAACTTCCATGTACATCTTGTTAACCTCCTTTGTCATTTCAACAAGTAGATATAGGATTATTTTTTGCTTGAAAGAATTTGAGGCATAGCTTAATCACACATTTTATTTATTTCTTTTATTTTATTTTTTTAATTAGTAGCTAGATAGGTTGTTTGTTGTTTGTTTACTCTTACTATATTTTTTTTGGGTTTTTTGGTGGAGTGTTTGTGTGTGATTGATTATTGTTTGTTTAGGTTAGTCTTTATTCACATATTAAGTTTAATATTTGGAGGCACAAAGTTATTCTAAGCACAAACTACTCTTCCCATTATCCTACATTTTCTAGCCTATTATTTTGAACTTGTTCTTTGGTAGGATTTTCCTTGATTGTCTCCTTGCTTCTTATATCTTCTCAATTCTCTTATTTCTTGGTCATTTTATGACTGTATCCATTCATGATCAACATATCAAATATGGGCGTGTCTCATTTGTTATGCAACCCCTCCTTGCATCCTCAAACTAGAATTTCCTTGATTAACCTTTTAAACTAACCTCCTTATTCTCCAATTCCAAGCTCTTGATGAATATAATGATGTACCTAACAAATCTTGGGAATAAAGAGCCTATGAGAAGCACTAACTCCAACAACATCAACGTAAACAACAAGCTCAAAAAAACCAAAATAATCTAGAGTCTTTGATCGTTTGGCTATTCTAATTCAACCTTTTAAGGAACATTATAGTAAGTCACAGGATTAGCTAATGGGTTTTTTTAGTTCAATGACATATCCATAAAAGTTTGGGCCCACACTTGTGCTTACTAAGTGGGATTCATGTGACACTTGTAACCCTTTCCTAAGTGATGGTCAACCACTTAACCATTTTTTTGTAAGGTGTGGGTCAGACACTTTAATTTCATTGTGCATCTGACTAAAATGTGCACTAAATAGACAAAATGAGTGCCTTCATTTTTATCACCATTATCTTTACATAATTGCTTTGTCTATCAACACTAGTAAAGATTGGACAATTATTGCACTCTTAATTTTATTTGTAGGGTAATTATTGATACCTTTTACATGATAGAATAAATTAGTTATTACATTCATCCCTCAATGATGTTTTTCTAGGGCTAACTAAATCCAAAATTATCTTCTAACATGGTATCAAAATATTTGGGTTAGCCCCTAGGAATCTGAATTGTTTTGATAAGGTCAACAATGATAAAAAAAACATTAGCATAGATTTTGTCACCTTTTTTAGATTTGGGATCTTAGTGAGGAAATTTTCATATATGGAGGTTATTATAAAGGGCGTTTTCATAAAGATAGGGTTCCAATGATGTGACCCAACTCATCTTGATTGAGAGGTGATTTTAGATCTAGTTTTTTTGTATAAAACCCCAATTTCAAGAGCTACAATAAAAAAAAAAATTCAAATATAATTCTAGATATGGAATGCTTGTGCAATCAATGGAAGAAGTTTCACACTTTTTCCCATTTTTTCATTTACTCCCTCATTTTTACAGTCAAAATGTTTCCTAATTTTCCTCCAAAAAAAATATTTTTCAAAATTCAAAATTTTAAAATTGGAATATTGTAAGGAATTTTTTAAGAGCAAAGCTTTGCTAATATAACACCAGCAATGTGAAAGATTACAAGCTTGCACTCATAAGAAAAGAGGGTGGAAACCATATACCATAATGTTAGTTGGTGGTGACATATTAAGCCCACATGGTAGAGCTTAAAGCCCCCCCATCGAAGGGGTTTCAATGGGCTACATAGCAAGAAGAAATTCTAACACAACATTGTTAATAGAGGGTTGATACCATTTAATAAAGTTTGGTAGTCCCTTCTTCAATATATATAAGTGAGCTAACCCTCTTGGCTAACCCACCCCTCCTAAGACAATTAGCCTTGGATGTTTTAGGGTTGGATTCCCTTGAGCTGATATAAATTTAATAGAAAATCAAATGGACAATACTCTAAATTACATAAATTACTTATATGTTAATAAAAAAAATCTTTCAACAAAAAAAAAATGAAACCAAAAAACTCAAATAATATATATTAAAATGTAACTACACCACACTACCCTCTTTAGAGTGAAGCACCCCATTATATACAACCAAATTACAACAAGAAATTAAATCACTCAAAAAGGAAGATGGAGTAATCCACGTTGGAAGTCTAATAATTCATCTATTACCCTTGGATGAGGACAAACCAGATTGGTGGATATGGACAAATAAATTCAAGCATGCATACCCAAATTTGGATTATAATTTTGATTTTCCATTATTATACCTTAGAAATCTAAAATTCCAATCTTTTCAATAATTCATTGGGGGGTCATTTCAAGCTATAATTGTGAAAAAACTTCTATTTTTGTTCAATATTTTCCAATAATTTTATCTCAAACTTACACCTTCATCATGGGACCTCTCCATACAATGAATATGGTTCTAACACATGGCAATAGGCTATTGGATTTATATGATGCAATGATGAACAAAAAAATTCAAAAAATATGTAGAGGCTAATCATTCCAAGTTGTGATTGGATTTTGTAATATCCATGAATTCCTAGTATTGAATTAGGATGTGCTACTTGTTGAGGCTAATTGGATATGAGTTTTATATTAAAAAATAATTTTAAAGTTTAAATTAAAATTATTTAAGGTTTATATAAAAATATTCCAATAGCCATAAATTGAGTTTATATAAATAATTTTTAAAAATTTATATGTCATCAAGAAGTTTTTAATGATTCTTACCCAATGGACCATGCTTGAAAAAGTTTTGGAATAGGGAAGACTATGTAGTTATTTAACCTTAGAATTTAGATAAAGGGAATCTAAGATTAAAGGGGTAGAGATAGTTTAGGGTACAATGATGGTATATTATCTTTAAAGTAGGTCAATTATTTACAAAACATAGATAAAATATATATTGAATTTATTATGTTAATATATGTCAACAATAAAAAGTATAGCTATGTTAAATATTGCAATGATAATGAACACAATATACTTAGTTTGTTTTGATACTTACACAATTTTGGATTTGGAACATATACTTATTGGACTAAATCTAGATTCTAAAACAATCCTCTGATTCTATAAATTATACCTCTGTAGTTGCAGACACTTGCATTGATTTGGGATGGTTACATTGACACTATTATCTGACTTTGATGTAGGTGTCTAGTAGGAAATTTTTGGTAAAACTAGATGTGACCACCTAGATGCTTTTGGGTTCTGTGTTGCCATTGTTCTGGTGCTTTCAAATTTGGGTCATAAACTATCATTCTTTGTTAAATAACAAAACCTAGTTCTTTATCTTCGTAGTGGTTATGAGAAAAATGAGTTAGTGGGTATATAGTGTCGAACTACCCTAAAGACCCCTCTATAAATGAGTGTTGCCTTTATATTCAATACTCCAAAGAGGACCTCAGACATGTGTAGTTCTCCACTACATGTTGGATTATGTTTGAATCATATAATGTGTGCTAAACATGTACAATAATAACCTAGTTTACAACTTAGAAAATGTGGCTCATGGAGTGCTCCTTCAGTACTTCAGACCTGTAGATATGTTTCCCCTATGATTGATATATAAATAAAATAAAATAAGGAAGCTTTACTCATGCAAGTGCTTAATTGAATGTATTTGATAAGTTTCCTTGTGGGTTTCTAGGTATTTCTCATGTGAGGAATGAATGAGGGTTGATCTAGTATTTATACCAATCCCTTTGGAGAATATCTCGCATTAAATCACTTAGGTCGACCATAGGAATATATTTCATTTGTAAATTAGATGATTTTATGGCACTAGACACTTACATTGGGATATGACACTTACGCTGACATAGGCATCTGACTAGGATGCAAGTGTTATGGTAGTTAGAAAATAGGTGTGAGTCTAGAACTTGCAAAGATGGAAGATAAATAGGTTTATAACATTCTATGTGAGATAGAAGGTCCGAGTCAGCAGAATAACATTGGTCGGACTAAGAGATAAATAATTAGGTACAAAAAGATAGTGTGTGAGCCTTTTGGCAGTAGGAAAGGTCTAGAAGCTGAAGGTATATCCATTATATGTATTTGCTAAGTGTGCAAGACTAAGGTGATATATAATTCAAAAATAGTGTCTACATTTCCCCCCTTTAATGTAGTAATGAAATTATTGGTTTAAAAGAGAAGAAATGTGTACCTAAGTGTGTATAGGGCACTATGTCTTTGCTTAAGTCCAACTTGAATGTTTTGTTAGTGATTGACATGTAATCAAGAGCATGTTACAGTATATAATAAGTGCATATAATCTGAAATTAAAAATAATTGAAATGATTAAAATTGAAAGAGAGTAAGGTTTAGGAGTACATCTGTGTAATGATGCAACTATCTTGCCTTTTGGTAATTTGATTTAAAAGATGTGTCATTATAAATCATTAAAAATGAGATTAAGACAAAATATAAAATTTAAAATGTGTGTATATCTAAAGATATAAAGAGAGATTGGAGGACACATGCCCCCAACCTTGAAAAAAAGGTGAGTTGTCACCTGACAATTGAGATGAGCTCATTCGTGCAACCCAGTCATACTTATAACCTGGTGAGTGTGAGTGAACCAAGTCATCTCACACTATAAAATTGGTGAGGCTAGATGAAATCAAGTCCAACCTATAAACTTGGAAAGATTGAGTGATTTAATCATCTCAACCATACCAAAAAGTGAATTGACTACTGCAATAAATTGACTCAATACAACCCATAATAGTCCAACTTGGTGGGTGGTGATAGTTCTTAAAAGTGTTTGAAATTTGAAATTAATTTGATTTTACAATATTAAGAACACATTGCATAGCATATACATCTTAGATACATGTCATGTTGAAACTGCGTACAATATTGGTACCAATGTATAGAATTCTACAAAAAATATGTATATGGATCATATAATTGTGGAGTTTGGCCAATTTGAAATTGTGTAAGTATAGAGAATATGTTTCCAAAATATGACCCAAATATAATATGAAAACCAATATAAGTGTCAATATGGAAGACATGTTTCCAAAACATGTCCCCAATGTAATCTGGGTATGTTGAATACTGAATAAGTGTGAAGAACATGTTTTCAAAATATGTCCCTACTGAATCTAAAATTCTACCAAATATGGAGAACATGTTTTCAGAATATGCCCCCACTACAATCTGAATCTATGAAGTAATGTTGAATATGGTCCAAATAGATCTTAAACAAGGGGCATGTTCAAATACCACATAATCTAAGGGACATGACTTAGTCAAATGTACACAAATCAATAATTGCATATTATAAAGTTAACATACAATAAATAGTGATATATTCAAATATGAAAGAGGTAAAAAAAAGGTAGGGGGTCGTAATCAATAAAGCATATTCAAATGCTCAAACATGCAAGACAATATCAAGGCAAGACATTCAAAGAAGTGCATAAATGAAAGCATAAACAACTAGCATAATCATATCATACTAGTCTCTAGATATGTATGTTGATAGAAAATATTAAGTACATAACATATCAAGTACACTACAAAATATATAAGCATAGATAAAGGCATGTATAAGTACATATATGGGCTCAAACATGATAATATAAAGTGACCATAGAATGATATAGCCTGGATCTATCATGATCATAGAGGTAGATGCTGCCAATGTCTTGATGACATGAATAGAGGGAAAACCCAACATCCAAAAGTATCTATGTATGCTTAAATCACACTCCAAAGATGTGTGAAACATGTGTATATAATAAATATTGATATGCCATCTACCAACATGGAACTAAAAACATATATGCCAAGGAGCTAATATAATATGTAAATGTAGATTTTTTTTTGAATTTTTAAAGTTATTTTTATTTTTTTAATAAAACTCTCCCCAACATGAACTTGGTGTAATAAACTAGTGATGCTACCAAGGAGCATGTATAGGTGCAATATCTATCACTATAACATTTTTTATGCTCTGTGTATGTAAAATATGACTGTAGTCGTGAAATAGAAATAGTAGCAGGGATTCGTAGAACCCATCATTGAATGGTCTACATTTTATTTAAAACAATAGTAATAAGAACATGTGTAGGTGCTCTAGATATCTAAATATGGTGCAAAATATGTAAGGATTTTATGAAACCCACTATGGATCTCCAATGCAAAGGTATCTCAAGTATTGGCTACCTAGTAAAGGGAATTGCCTATTGCTTACCTTTTTTCAGAGGAATAACCATATGAGGTTTGATAATTAACTATATGGATATAAATTTCTCTTGCTTAAGAGGATGTTCATATGGAATTCTAACAATTGAAATTACATGATTGACATGAATGTATTTAACAAACCCATGCATTTTATAAGGTATTGTTCAAAGTGTATGTATTCAAGGTCATCCAAATAACATATTAAATACATCCATAGAAGTTATAACTAAGAAGTTAGTAAAAAAATATGCAAGAGCCACTTGTAAAGGTAAGTCAATCTCACTAAGAACCTGTTATGATGTCCCATCAAATGCTCTAATTTATTTGGTCGAATGATGCAAATCATGATTTATATAACCTAAATTCTTAAGTACTGTCATGGTACAAACATTATCACTTGTACCATCATTGATCATAACATTGTGTATAGGTTGGTGGTCAAGGTATGTTTGAATGAATAAGGAATGAAGATTTGATTCATCATCCATAATTTCATTGTCATCAAAAGTAATGGAGGGTCTCTAAACCATAGGAGGTGTATGCCACATATAGGTACCAATAATCTCATCCAATGGGTGCTCATGATGAGATGGAGGAGGGTACATATTATATTCCATTTACATTATTAGATCCTTTCAATGATCTTATAAAGGATTATTAAATATTTTTTGCTTGTGGTGGTCACTATGTTATGAATATGATTCCTCTGGGGGATCATCAAATGTAATCTTTTGGTCATCGATAAGGTCTTCGATCTTATGCTTCAAGGTAAAACATCTATTTGTATAGTGCCTAGGGACCTGGTGATAAGTGTAATAATCATGTGCATCATACCCTTTGGGTAGAGGTCTACTCATATCAACCTCTATAGGATTAGGGAAAAATATAATATGACACTCTAAAAGCCATGAGAATAATAAAATAGGAGACTCAAGTAAGCATGTAAATTGTCTTGATAGTGCATTGGATAAAACAAGACAGTTAAGTTATTGTGACACCACATTAACCATGGTGATTGTTTATTTTTTAGAGACATGAGGTTTTACCTTATAACTTGGCTCGATAATAAACTTAGTATTAGATGTAGATGTAGTTGGCATATTTTTTACATACTTTATTTAATGAGATAAGTTTTATTTCGTAATCGTAAAAAATATAACATAAGTCATCAAAAGATTTAAACTTTTTAAACGCAATGGAATCATGTAAAAGAGGAAGCAAACTTTACTTAAAAATATCTTGAATCTCTTTATCTACCATAGGATTGGTCATTTTAACTAACATTATTTTGTATCTTAAGACATTCATTGATAGGTTTATTGGTTCCTTGTTTGATTTTTACAATTTGGATATAGGAAAGCTTTTCAGTAATGTTAATAGAGAAGTATGCTAAAAAATAATCTACAAGGGTTTTTTAGGCATTTATTGATTGAATTGATAAATCATAAAACCACTTTAAAGCATAATCTTTTAAACTCTTTGAAAATAATTTAGTTAAAAGTTTATTATTGGAGGTATAATCAAGGCATGCCACATAGAAAGATCAAAGCTGATTAGAAGCACCCTTTCAATTATAAAATGTGAACTTAGGTGCAACAAAACCAATTAACAAGAGGTGTAAATAATCTCTAGTGCAAAAGGATTATGCAACACCTATTATGAATCAATAACATAAGGAGATTTCATAGAATTTTGTTCAATATCTATAACCTTAATTTTTAAAAGTTTTATAGTTTAGATAATGGATTGCACCTCTTGATATTTTAGGTGGGACATTTGAGAAGTCACCAAAAGAGGTGTATTCATAGGTTGGGTAGATATAGGCATTGAAACCGGTATTTGAGTTGAAAGATTTAGGTTTTCTAAGGCAGATATAGAAATACTAGTTTCAGGAAACAAGGGTTGAAATACATTACATGTACCCCCATTAGAAGTATGAAGTAGTAATCTACTCAAGGGGAAGGTTATTTGTACATGGAGATGACCCATAGTTTGAATAACATGATCAATAGATGGATCTGCTTGTTCATCTATGTTTTTTATTTTTTAGTTTCTAATATGGTTATTAGGATTTCATTAATATCTTTAGAGTTTTGATGAATATGATCATGAAACAATGTAATTAGTTGTACTTACTCATGATCTATTTACTCATGTTCATTGGTTTCATTAGACTCATGGTTTTCATTATTAGAATCTTCTTCTATTATAACCTCATCAATGTGTTTTTCATTCTCAATATTGTTGTCATCATGATCCATATGATTAAGTCCTCATTGGTTCTAGTTGTATTAGGTGGTAGGAGGGGAATATCAATGTGTTTAATAGGCACAAATCCTAATCTAGGGCTATGCCTAGATTTTATGCAAAATAATATAAGCAAGAATTGAAAAATTACAATAATCTAAAACCTTAGTTGACTAGAAACCATAGGAATCAGAAAAAATTATATTCATACAAATCGGGTTCACCAATTATTTAACCTTAAAATATAGATATGTGGAATCTAGGGTTAAAGGGGAAGGGATAAACCAGGGCACAAGGATGGTAGATGATCTCTAAATTAGATCAATTATTTGTGAAACTCAAATAAAACGTATATTGAATTTATTATGTTGAGATATGCTAAAGATAGAAAGTATAGTTATGCTAGATATTGTAATGGTAATGAACACAAGATACTTACTTCTGATGCTAACACAGATCTAGATTTGGAATAGACATAAAGTGGACTGAATTTGGATTCTAGAATAGTCATCTGCCTCTATAAATTGTACCTCTATAGTTACGAACACTTGTGTTGACCTAGGATGATTGCATTAACTCTATAGTTTGACTTAGATGTAGGTATCTAGTATGAAATACTTGCTAAAACTGATTGTGACTACCTGAATGCTTATGGGTTCTATGTCACCTTTGCTCTGGTGCATTTAGATCTGGGTCATGGATTGTTGCTCGTTGTCAAATATCAAAATCTTATTTTTCATCTTCATAGTAGTTGTGAGAAAAATATGTTAGTGTGCACATAGTGTCAATCTATCCCAAAGACCCCTCTATTAATGAGTCTTGTATACATATTAAATACTCTAAAGAGGGCCTTAGGGTTGCATAATTATCTACTAATTATCTACTACATGTTGGATTATGTATGTGAATCATGCAATGTATGATAAGTTCAACAATGACCTAGATTTTAACTTGGAAAGTGTGGTTCATGGAGTGCTCTTTCAGTACTTCAAACCTATAGATATATTATACCTATGGTATATAAACAGGAGAAAATATGGAATTTTTGCTCATTAAGTGCTTGATTTAATGCCTTTGTAAAGTTGCCTTATGACTTTGTAGGTGTTTCTTAGGTAAAGAATGAAAAATGTTGATCTTGAATTTATATCAATCCCTTTGGAAAATATCCCACATTAAAGCACTTAGGTCGACCATAGGAATATGTTTCATTTGTAAATTGGATGGCTTTATGGCACTAGACACTTACATTTGAATATGACACTTGCATCGACATAGGTGTCTGATTGGGACACAAGTGTCCTAGTAGTTAGAAAATAGGTGCAAGTCTAGAATATGCAAAAATGGAAGATAAACATGTTTATAACATTCTAGGTGAGATAGAAGGTCTGAGTCATCAGAATAACAATGGTCAGACTAAGAGATAAGAAATTAGGCATAGAGAAATAGTGTATGCAATCCTTTTGGTAGTAGGAAAGGTTTAGAAGTTGAAGGTGCATCATTATATGTATTTTCCAAGTTTTCAATTCTAAGGTGTTATATAATTTATAAATAGTGTCTACAATAGCAAGGGAATAATACATGTATTGGTAAGATTATTGAGAACTGAAGGATTTTGGTGTATATCTCAAGAGAAGGAACCTAAACCAAAATATGAGGATAAAATGATCAAATTCAAAAATAAGATGGATAAAACTTATGGGTTGATTAATTCACACATTTAAAAATATCTAATATTTATTTTAGCATAACAATTTTGCATTGTCAACATGGTTTAAGCTTTGGAAACTCTTTAGTCAACTAATGAGATATATCCAAGTGGATTCTCATAAAACATTTCTAGTGATACTGTCAAGCCCATTTTCATGGCTTATGGTTCATGCTCTATGTCTACCCAATACTTTTGAACCACCTCTAGAGGTTTGTGATATCTTAAATATCATCAATCTACCTCCACAAAATATCACATATACTTCTTATGGTGGCACAATGTAGTGTACAGAAATCACATGTGGTTCAATGCATGTGTGTATGAGACCTTATATGGTCTTCATTGATGGATTTTTCTGGTATCATACACCAATAAAATAAACTGCGATGGTTTACTCATATTGTGTAGTACCTCTAAGTGATGAGATATTTGTTACCTTCATTCTTTAAGGGGTGGATCCCCCCATATGTCTTGAAATGTTGTATTGTCCTTTTTAGGACATAAGCAGAATAATTTGAGTTTTCCAACAAACACTAACATAAACACATGCAATTTTTGATTTTATGATTCAAACCCTAAGAAAATAAAATTTAGAATTCTATATATGCCAATTTTAGGGCACAAATACAATATTTCATTCACCAAAACACTTTCCAAAAATTATAGAAATACACCCATGCAAAAATATCTCAACTCTAATTTTTTTGAATTATTTCAAGGTCTAAAAATTGCAATAAAAAATACCAATTGATAGAATGAATGTTGAAACACCATGAAAACATCTAAAACTGCCCTAAAGCTACAATTTTGTCTTCCCAAGTGGGTCGCTACCCTAGGAGGGCCTTACCAAGCAATTCATTCATCAAAGAGGGCCTCAAATGTGGATTGTTGCCCTAGATAGGGTGGATAACAGGCTTGCCACACTTCAATAATCCTCCCAATTGTTGTGTTTTATTAAAATGATGCCCTAAAAGCTTTAAACCACCAATTTTTACTCAAAAATGACATTTAAATGAAGTCACCCAAGGAGTAGTTGGAGGTTTTCATCCCCAACAGTTATCTAATGAGGGTTTTAGTCCTCAATGGTTGTCAATCCAAACAATTGTGCTTAAATTTTTGATTTTAGTGATAAAAATAACATTATCCTTCAAATGAACCTCCTCTTTCCTTTTTACAACCTTTATTCCAAAAAGACCTTCCCAAAAGGGAGTGCACCACTTAAGGGGGGAATTTAAATATGCTAAAAAGCAACTTCCTTATAAGATCACTTAAGGACTAACTATCCCATGACCCACAAAGTCCCCTTCTTAAGTCAAGATTAGAAAAGGGTTATCAATGATTCTAAACTCGAAAAGGGGACATTACAGTCCTTCCCTCTCAAATTTTTAATCTTCAAGCAGTATTGTTTCAACTCCAATCACTCCATATCGAACCCCATGTGAATCCATGGATCCCAAATCCATCTTTGGGAATTGTGATTACATGATATGAAAAAAATATTCCTTGCTATATTCTCAGAGATTATGAAACTAAATTGTCATACAACATTCATAAATTTGGTGTGCTTGCCAATTTATTTCACCAAACATATTCCCCTAACCATGTAGGGGGGAGTTTATTCAAATGTGCAACTAGACTGACCTATCCATTTATGCATGACATTTGATGACGATCTAGTTCATCTTCTTCACTTGCTCAAGTCATTTGATCAATTGGTCAATAAATAAATCTACTTAGCTGATCTATCTAGCAAAAAATTTATATGTGGGCCAAATTTGGCCAACATCTTTGGCGATTAATAGGGAAGCATGCTTACTATGCTTGAGAACCTAGACTAGTTACCTTGTATGATCCATTGGGAATTGAGTCATAAGTTGATTTAAATTGAGTAAAGCTATCCCTTTCTTGAAAATACTCTCTTGAAGCAACAAGGACCAAAAGAAGCAGAACAAAACAAAGTACCCAAGGCACTTTGGAAAAGGAAACACACAATAGGAGAAGAAACTAACCTACACAAAGTAAGGGCAACTAACCTACTAAATAAATGTGCACACAAGGACATGAGAAAATCATGAAATTTAATCTAATATATACAATATTGTACATCAATTTGCAAGTACCTTTCTCCTAGATCAAATGAAAAACTTTTAGTATTATTCACTTGTAACAAACCAAGATGAAAAATACCTTACTTTGGAGGTACAAAAAATGGTGAATCAAGAAGATTGATGGCCAATCCTTTTGATATACTCTCTAATGGATGAAATGGAACAAACATGTCTCCAATGTTGACATACTGTTCCAAGTCTTCCATGTTTGGTTCATGTTGGTCTGCAGGAGAACTTGCTTGATGTTGTTCATCACTTTTTAGAAAAACTTGCATGAAGACTTCATTTAGGCTCTTGGGAGCAATTGCACTTTGTTCACTTGATGGTTCAAAAAGAACATATCCTTCCCCCTTATCCTTATGTAAATTAGGATTGATCATACTTATAACAACATGTTCATAGGTCCCTGAAAGGACATGTCCCTTAATCTCTTCTGAATCATTAGTTATGGCATTGAGCCATTGCCATAACCCTTTAAATTTTTCACTGGTATGTTCATCAAATTGCATCTATTGAGAATTTGAGATGTCTCCTTCATCAACCTCACACAAGATTTCATCTTGATCTTCAAATGTAAATGAGGGTTGACTTAACCATATAAGGTTTGAAATACCACAACTTTCTTTCTCAAGCTCTGATCTACTTTTCTCTTGCTTCAACATATCAGGGTTATCATCAATTGACACCTCATCTTGAAATGGACCAACCTCAGGCACTTGGTTTTGATCGTCTTCTTGATCTATGTAGAATAGACCTTCAGTAGTCCATTCAAGGTCTGCCCCATGTTCAACTTGAAGATTGTCTTCTTCAAGTAAGTTTGTAACACTAAGTTGTTCCATTTCACTCAATAAATCCAAGCATAAATGCTACCATTGATATTCTACGTCACTTGAGCTTCCCTTGACCTCTATAATAGGTTCATGAAGGCTATCTTCTTGTTTATCATCAAGCTCTTGTAACTTGAAAGTTGAAACATGCTCCTCCCTATGAAGTGGGGTGCCTATCATGATTTATTCGTCATAGACTCTTGCATTATCCCCCTGTGGCTGACCTATGACTATAAGCTTCTCTTTTATCCTTTGTAAAATAGATTCTTTCTCCAAGAGGGATATGGTCAGAGGGTGAAGAATTTCACTCCACTTACAGCTTAATAGAGTGTTTTTATAGCTAGGTACCTTGAAGGTCTCTTTGGTGGCTCTTGAGGAAAGGAGAGAGAGTCTTGTAACTCTTGTACACCAAGCTCATTGAGCTGAGCTATGGTTTCTTGATTCATTTCTTGAACAACTAACTCCTCTTCTACCAAAACTGGTTCTTAGAATGTCTCAACCAACACCTCTTCCTTCTTTTTATATGCCTTTCTGAAATTATTTCCATGATGGAAATGAGTATGGAACAGACACCTTTTCTTCTTATGGAACGGTTATAGGAGAGGGTGGTCTTACAAGTGAGGGCATGACATAGCTATGGTTGAATGTTTTGAAGAAGATCCATGATGGGATGGCTTCATGTTCTTCAACGAGAATGGGTGTAGGGATAGGAGAGGGAAAATTGATTGGCTCAGGTTTGATATACTCTTTATCCCATTACTAAAACACCTTTTCAATGGATAATACCCACCTTTTCCATTCTTGCTTCTCAACCTATGGATAGTCATATTCTTCAATGGATGCCCACACATTCAAAAACTCTTGCAAGAATATCATTATCCCCTCCATAGAATGAATGGGGAATTCTTGTTCAAGCTTAACCTCCTCATTGATTTTCATGATTGTTCTGCCTTGGTTCAGTATTGCCTCTCTAAGTTTTGACAAGGATGGACTTTGACAAGGTTGACTAGGAGGATGATAAATAACTCTTGAAGGTTGTGCTTGAGGCTCTTGGAGGGGAGAGGACACATAAGATTGATCTAAATGAGCCTACTTCTCTTCATAAGATATCAACACACCGTCTGCGTTCTGGATCATGCTTCTCATCATACTATGTCTTCATTCTTACAAGATGACCATTATTCACCCTCACAAACTAACCATTTATTCTTGACCAACTAAAGAGCATTCATTGCCTTTTGTAAAACATGGACAGGGATGACTGGAGAAAACTCCAAACCCCTACCCATCTCCCTTATCAACTCAATATAAACTGATAATGCTTGCTTGACTCATAACAAAGATATAGCAGGATAAGTCTGATCTTGACAAAGGGAATTAGAGGACTAATTTAAATGAAAAGGACACTGACCTTGGTCATATATAGGGGTGGAAAGAGGGCAAAGGCCATAATAAGGCTGATAGGTTGGTTGAGGGCCACTTGGGGGGAATACATAAACATTATTTGCCTGATAATTATGATTATTAGGTAGATAATAAGCATATTGATCAAAAGATGGTAGACTATACATACCATATTATAATGATTAGGCACTTAGACTTCTTAAACTAGCTAATAGATGCTTAGAGTCACCATTGAGGTTTGAACACTTGCCTCCAAAGGCTAATTGATGAAGAGAACACCAAAACTCTTCACCAGTGAACAATGTAGTAAGTCCTACCAGGCATGTTATAAACTATTGTAACATCAATTTGCACCCTTGGAGAGGGTTCTTTAGGATCTCTCTAATTAAGCTACATTATGGGAATAACCATAGACTTTGGGTATCCTATGATAGGGTTGAATCTCCAGAAAAGGTCGACTTCCTTCTGATGAATCACCTAAACTAATGTGGAAAAGGGTTAGAAAGGGGAAATGGGCTCCTAAAAAGGCTAAAAGGTGATGCACCAAATGAAAGAGGAGACTCTCATAAGCTTGAACTCACACTAGATCTACAAAAGATAATACTAGTGCAAACAACCTCAAAATCAAAATAATTGCATAAGTATTTCATAGACTAGGTTTAAGAAGCAATGAATGAAAATGAAGAGGATTTCTAAGACTCATTGAGAGCTTAGATTAATGGAAAAAAACTAACTCAAACCTGCAGACAACTTGAAAACACCATAAAAGAGGTCAGAAAGGAGGACAATGGACAAGGAAGATTCTCCTTCACTATGCCATCATGCTCAACTTACTAAAAATAGATCCAAGGCAAGAGATAGGTAAAGAATGTCTTTTATTGCATCAAGAATTAGTTCATACAAATGCTTGACAGGGTTTAGCCTAATCAAAATGAGCATATTTTATAATATTTTAGAGAGTCCCCCACTTTTCAAGATCAAAGAGTTCTTTTGAGAGTCTAGAATCTGAGAGAGAGTGAGAGTTACAAATGGAAAGAATGGGTGATATAGAGAAAGGGAGAAGAGAGAGAGGGATCACATTAACTAAGAACAATCAATGAATTGCCACCTTTCAATGAATGCTTCAATATCTTTTTATCAAATCAACACCAGTTCTCTATTAACAAATTATCTTTTCTTTATCCCAATAGCCCCCTAATCTTCTCATTGGCTGAGAAAAATACACTAGAAGATAATAGTTTACCAAAGATGATGAGTCTATCAGGGATAACCTAACATTAGTGCTCAGATTTGTGTTTTTATTGTTAGGTAAATTACTATTTACTGAATAGCAACTATCATATAGTAAATAAGTGGTTAGTGACATTGATATATTAACAATATATCACGTATAGTTAGTTGGTTAGTAAAATATATTGTTTATAGAAATAATATATTTTACTTACACCCATATCTCTATTAATGGGTTTGTGGTTAGCTTGACTTCTTATTCTATAGGAAGTGGTTAGTCAGTCTTTGTTATTTAATAACCCATATATTATTTAAAATAATCAGAGCGTGAATAATATATTTTGTGTGTTAAAATATTATTTATGTTGTCTGTGTTTTCGCTCTATTATTCTAATATGTTATTTGCTTCATGAAATCATGCAAATATTGAGTTTCATCGACACATTGACTAAGTAAGTTACAGATACTGGAAGAAGGAGAAAATAGATGCTAGAGGTTTCATAGCCTCTTATCAGTCATCAATGATGGGGCCTAGAATGATTTGGTGACATATATAGTATGGCGTGCCTTTTCATTTTTTTCTTTTATATGTGTGCAAATAAGAACATAAGTACATACCTATTCAATTATTGAAATAAGTGAGCATCTATTTATGTATTTTCCCTTGAAGTAAAAATTGTAATGAGGACTAATAGAATGTTGTAGCATGATGTAGGTTATGGGTTAACCTATAAAACCTTTAGGATGTTTTGGTTGTTGGTTAACCATATGTAAACCCATCCTTTGTATGGAGGTTAGTGGTAAACTGAGTGTAAAACCATCTGTTGTTTATAAGTTTTTGGTAAATCAAATGTAAAATTATCTGATGTTTGTAGGTTGGTGGTTATCTAGGTGAAAAACCATCATGTAATTTTTTATGAAAGTTACAATATAGAATGATGTCTTTCCCATGTTTTCACTAAGGGATGTTAGAGATAGACTAAAGTTAGTGCTCACATTTATGTTTTTACTATTAGGTAAATACTATTTAATGAATAGTAATTATCGTATAGTAAGTCGGTAGTTAGTTATGTTGATATATTAACAATATATCATGTATAGTTAGTTGGTTTGTAAAATATATTGTTTATAGAAATAGTATATTTTACTTATACCCATATCTCTATTAACATATTTGTTGTTAGTTTGACTTCCTATTCTATAGGAAGTGGTTAGTCAGTCATGGCTACTTAATAGCCCATGTATTATTTGAAATAGTCAGAGTGTGAATAATATATTTTTAGTGTGTTGAAATATTATTTATGTTGTCTGTCTTTTAGCTTTATTATTCCAATATGTTATTTGCTTAATCTTGTACAAACTCTGATAAATCTCATCAGAGTCATGATCTTTTTATGAAGAAAAAAACCTTAGGCACCCTAAAAATTTATTAAATGCTCCAACTACTTTCTCTAATCCCGAAATCCTTTTATTTTGAACTTTGACGCCACCCTCCACTTGGATTTACTATGAGGATAAAGTCCTCATACTCATGGACCCGACAGAGCCATGACCATGTTTGTCGTTAGTGATGGTATGTGCCTTCTTTATCGAGAAGATGATTGTTTGGAAGATGAGACACTCCTTCATAACCATTCATAACTGCCCCTACTTCAATATCTAAACACAGTGCTACTATAAATGAAAACCAATTCATTTATTGGTTTTCATATAGCTATAATATCGATGAAATGAATCTTGCGAGGTGTTTGATCTTGTTTTGACAAGTAGTTGCCACTCTTTTGCCTATATTAGGTCTAAAATACCTATTCTACTTTTGTCAATCAGACTTGCACCTCTATAAAGGTAGTTTTAGGCCTTCACAATCTGCTAAAACATAAAAATAATCCTAAGCTATGATTGACTTAATCAGTAAATTGAATCTCTAGATTATAAGGGCTAGCTTCCTTTGGTGTATCAAATAAGACCTTTGCTCTACACTACAAACTGTCAGGAAAAGAGAGAAATTTAAATAGAAATCATATCTAATGATGGTGATACACCTATATTTTTGATTGATCTACTCAATTAAGGCTTCTAAAACACTGATCTAGACAAGAAGGTTGAACTTTCTACTCCAATTGACCAATATGCATAAGTATTTCATGAAAATGTTTGATCTAGTAACTAAAACTTGAGGGAAATGAAAGAATAGACCTAATTGAAGGCACTAATTGGCCACTTGCATCCACTAAAACTTCAGTCAAAAGACACTTAAACATAGAGTATGACTTGCATAATTTGATCAGCTAGTAACTAAGTAAGAATCAAGACTTGGCAAGAAAGAAAAACTCTTTCACTTATGAAAATCAATGACATAAATACACTATACCAACAGTTAGAATCTAAAAATAATAGTGTTATTAATTTGAAAAAATGTTACAACTCAATCTTTGGCATAATTTTGTCTTGCCAAAAGAGGAATGAATATTATAATGGCTGGAAAATCCCACTTATATAGAAAAAATAGAACTAAGAGGTTGGTGTTGAAAAATAGAAGAGGACAACTCCCACTTCAACCCAAATCCAATTTGTGTTATCACAACCTTCTAAATTTGTCTTTTTTTATATTTTATCTTACATGGAAAACCCCTTAGCATTAAAAATAAACGGTGGGCTCAAGCTTGGACTAATCGTCTAACATGCATAATGCTACATCAATCTCCACAAATGGAACTCTTCTTGAACTGCTAGAACATTTTAAAGGCTTTTCTTTGCATGAAAACAACGAGTAGATGTGACACTTGCCAATTAGTCAACTAGAGCTCAAGACTAGTCAACCTCTAATGGTCTATACGTGAACTATTGAAATGTTATAATCTTGAGACAAATGAGAGTGCATACATGGAATTTCTTATTGATCTCTCCAACACTAAACTTCTAGATTTCTTCATGCAAATTGAGCCTTTGTTTTAGAACTGAAGGTGTCATGTTTAAAATGGTTACACATCTTGGACATGTCTAATCCTGTTTATCATTGCTTGCATGTTTATTAACCTATTTATTGATTGTTGAAATCCCTCACTTTATCTAGCTCTTCGTTTCTATGCATGTTCTTTAGCTGTTTGTCTATATCTTTTCCCTTGAATTTCCCTTGCATGTATTTGTCTTGAGCTTATTCTTTTGGGCTTTTCCTTGCGGGCTTGTTCTTTTTATTTTCCCACAGCTTTATTTCCTACTTATTTCCTTCATTTATTTTCATGGAGTTTTATTTGTCATTCTCTTGTGTTCCTCTTCAGATAAAAAGTTTGAGACTTTTCTCCTTGGGTCTCTTTGCCTTCAGATAAAAAGTTTGAAGAAATTATTTTGGGTTTTCATTTTGTCTTTTTCTCGCAGATAAATTGTCCATGGGAATTGCCTCTAGCTTATCCTTTTGAGCCTTTCTTTCTATACAGTTCCTCAAGTAAATCTTTCAAAGGAATTCCTTTAGACTATTTATTTGCTTTATTTCCTTTGGACAAAAAGTCCAAAGGAATTACTTCCTCGGTCTCTTTATCATGTGGGCCTTATCTTTCTTTCTAGCAAAGTTGTGAAGTGAACCTTTACGAAAGGCACATACCCTTCAATATTCTTGTCAATGTCCTTTTTTAAAGGGTACATACGATTCGACATTGTTAGTAATGACTTTCCTGAAGGGAAAGTTCCCTTCGGATCTTCAAAACCAACCATTCGGAAAAATGTATTTAGCGACCTGCCCTTCAAACTTTTGCTTATGCACCCACCTGAAAGACAACCCTTCGGTATATTTGTGATGAACTTTCCTGAAGGGTTGGTACCCTTCAAGATTTTTGTAATGTACCTCAACCATTTTGAAATATCACTTTCTCGAAGGGTACATACCCTTCGGGTTTTTGTTTTGAACCTTCCCGAAGGGATGGTATCCTTCAAGATTTTTATAAATGAGCCATTTCCTTTCCTTCAGATAAAAAGTCTGAAGGAATTAAACCTTCTAGAGCTTTTCAAGTTGCCTTTTATGCTCCTACGAATGGTCCTTTTCCCTTTTAAAAAGTCTTTTGGCTTTCATGTAATGGAAAATTCCTTCAAAATTATTCGA
This sequence comes from Torreya grandis, assembly GCA_037957365.1. Lineage (NCBI taxonomy): Eukaryota > Viridiplantae > Streptophyta > Pinopsida > Cupressales > Taxaceae > Torreya > Torreya grandis. The sequence goes on along the minus strand of JARHVA010000051.1, from coordinate 4,939,746 downwards.
AGGAAATTGCCCTCCAGAACACTACAAAATGTACCTTTCATCTGAAAACAACCCTTCAGGCTTCCCAAGTGACTCTTTGGAAGAGACAAATAGACCTTCGGATTTTTTGAATTTTTCCCATTACCTTTCAAAATTATTAAAAGTGTCCTTTCCAGCAAAATTTGAAAAGCCCTTCAGATTTTTGTCATGAACCTTGGAACTTTTGGAAAAAACTCCTCAAATTTTATTCGGAGAAATTGGCAAGCTCTTCATAAAAACTGTAAATAATAACCTCCAAAACTTAAACAAAAATCATGATTATGCAAAATTTTGAATAATAAAGGTTACAATTTTGACTTGTAGGGTCAAAATTGTCAATATTTTTGGTGACTCTGTTGTGAAGCATACCTACTATGCTTAAGAACCTGACTATATACATGGTATTGAACTCACTAAAATAATGGTAAACCTGATCCATGACTACAAATCTCCTTTGACCAAATATGAGGTAACCTTCATCCTTCAAAATAAGAAGAGAAACACATGAAAACAAGAAAACTAACTAAGAAGTAAATGTGCACACAAACACTTATTCGAACAAAATAGAATAAAACTATTGTGCTTGAACATCACTTGGAGGAAAGCAAAATAAACTATGTACAATGAGTTTTGCTCTTCAATAGTAATGTTTTAGATGTATCCCATTGACTGGGGTTGGAAGCTCTTGACCATATAACTTTGCAAGTTGGAAGGCATTATGGGATTTGCAGCTAAAAATTATGTATGAGCCACTTCAAAGAGAATTAAAATTGGTGTGCCTTCCTGGTTTAGCTCTATCCTCATCTGACTTGAGGACCAAATCTTCTTTGAAACTTCATGAAAAAGATCCTTTGTCAAAAGTTCTCTTTGCCTCTGCTTGATGAATTTTCATGGCTAGCATGGACTGATTTCTTGTCTATTCCAACTCCATAAGCTTGGCATACCTGATTTTCATAGGCTCATTCTCCAACAACTCAAGCTAATACATTAATTTCAAAGCAGGAAATTCAAGAGAAATAGGTAACCTTGCTTCTTTACTATATACTAGTTTGTATGGATAGTTGGCTATTAATCTTTTATAGGTGATCCTATCAATCCATAGAGCTAACTTCAAATTGAGATGTCATGATCTCTGATTGTCTTCAATAGTCCTTCTTATGATCCTCATTACGTTTTTATTCATAGAATCAGTAAGGCCATTGCCTTGTGGATAATAGTTTGATGAAGTGCTGAGGTAAATTTCATATTAAATAACCCATTGACTAATCTTAGATCCCACAAAAGCTATTGTATTATTAAAAATAATAATTGAAGGAACTCCAAACCTAGTAAGCAAACCTTCATAGAAATCAAGAACATTAGTTTTGTTTGCTTCTTTCAATGTTATTGCTTCTATCCAATGTGTGAAGTAATTTGTAGAAGTGAGAGTCTATTTATGTCCTAAACTTAAAGGAGGATTAATGAAGCTAATAAAGTCTAATCTCCATTGGATAAAGGGTTAATCCACTGCTATTCGCTGAAGATGTAAGGTTGTAAGCTTCACTTTTCCTACAAACATACCACATTGTTTGCACTTTCTAACCCATGCATGACAATCACCAAATATAGTAGGCTAATAGTAGCCACCTCTCATGATCTTAAGAATTATAGCTATTACAAAAAATGTCTTCCACCATATCCATCATAGAATTATTCAAGTAATCGCTGAGTTTGGTTTAGTTGTATACATCTTACCAACATGCCATTGATATCTTTCTTGAACAAAACACCATCAATAAGAAAAAATGGAATTGATTGCAATCTAAAATATCTTCTTTTTGAAGCACTGAGATGAGAGTTAAATACCATCTTCGAGATAACTTACCAAATCATGAAACTAGCTGGAAGGTAGGGTATGACCAACTACAATGTCTTCATCATTTCACACCAAAACAAGCTCATTAAGTTCCTGCAAGTCTTGTGCTAGATGCTCACATAATCCTTTGCCTTTAAGCAACTTTGTGACCTTAATTTCCACATCATACTCTATTACCTTAGATATCCAACTAGCTCTCTTCTCATTTAAATCTTTGTTTAAAAGGAACTCCTTGATACTCAGATGGGCAACCATTAGGTGTATCTTATTGTTAGACAACAAGTATCTAAAATTTTTAAGAGACCTTATGAATGAAAGTATATGTTTTTCAAAAAAAAATACATCATTTCATATTCCTCTAAGCCTTGACTAAAGAAGGCTATTAACTACTCTAAAGACTCATGATTCTGTTGCATAAGAATGCCTGAAATGGCATCCATGTTAGCATAAGTGTAAAAAACGAAATCTTTTGTAAAAGATGGATTTATAAGTGTAGGAGCACTAACTATGGCCTTCTTAATATCCTTAAACCCTTTTATTCCTTATTTGGACCAGTTGAAGTTTTGATTTTTCTTTAGCATGGCTATAAGTGGCTTAACTAAAATGGTCAAATATGAAATATATCTCATTATGAAATTGATTTTTCTAAAAAATATTTGCAAAACTTTTTTGTCCTTAGGCAAGGAGAGTGAAATAATGAATTGAATATTTTCAAAATCTATGCTTAATCCATGCTTTGAAACAACATGTCCACGAAGCTTACCTTCATGAACTGAGAATACACACTTTTGGAGATTTAGAGATACCCTTAATTGCCTCCAACTTTTGAACACTTGCTCAAGGTGAACCATGTGATCTTATGCATTCTTTGAAAACACTGTTATATCATCTAAAAAAATAAGTACAAACCTGTTAAGAAGGCCTTGGAATGCATATCCATGGCTCTCTAAAAGGTTGCTCTAGCATTAGATAAACTGAATGGCATCTTTTTATATGCAAATATCTCCCATTTAGTTGTGAAGGCTATCTTAAATTGGTCTTCTTCATTGACCACAATTTGATTGTAGCCACTATATCCATCCAACAAAGAAAATCTCTCTAAACTTGTTACAAGCTATAAAATTTATTCCATTGATGATAATGGGTAGTGATCTTTAAGTGAAGACCTGTTCAAATCATGGAAGTCAACACACAAATGAATCTCATCATTCTTCTTTCATATCAGAACAAGATTTTCCATCCAAATTGAGTACTTGATTAGAAATATAATCACTGATTCTATGAGCTTTGAATCTCAACTCTCATCAAAGGTTCAAGTTTAGAATTGATGGGCCTTTGTCTTTGTCTCACTAGTTTAGTTTCCTCCTCTAATGCAATGGTGCGTTGAGGCAAATTTGGATCAAAACCTTTGAAATCACTATACTGCCATGCAAATATATCAGCAAAACTTGTCCATAACTCAATGAAAGCTTTCTTTTGTGAAGGAGTCCATACATTACTCAACTTCAAAATTTTATCAACTATAATCTCTACATTGGCATAGTTCTCTTATTTTGTTGACAAGGATGAATTCTCTTTCCTTAGTTCATCATCACCATTGAAAATATTCTCAAGTGTGACCAATCCTTTCGGCAAATTATTCATTTTCAGTTACACAATCTGATCACCATATTAATGCAAGTGCTTTGATTGGTTTTTTGCATTAAAATCAATCTCTTCTTGCAAGAATCTCATAATTTGATTGTCATCTTTTAACACCTACCAATTATCATGATTATATATAATAGAATGCCTTACAACCACCTTTATATGTGACTAAATTTTCTTACTTTTTATATCAGCTGGGATACTGAATTGTGACCCAACAACAACCAACCTATCAGCATGTTTATTCTTATCTCTTGGTATTCTTTGAATGTTAAAAGCCTAAAAATCTTCAATTAAATCCAAAATTGTATGCTTGTAAGATTTAAACAATTTTTTTTGTATACATTCAAACCTCTTACTTGGTGGACTACAAGCTCACTATCTCCAAACACTTGCAAAGAATTGACTTTCATCTTCCTAGCCCACTGCAAACCATGAACTAGTGATTCATACTTAGTAACATTGTTTGAATATCCAAACTAAAATTTAATAGAAGATAAATGACTTTGATTTGTTGGAGAAACCAACATCATTCCCGCTCTATTTCTATGCTTATTTCTTGATCCATCAAAGTATAATTTTCACAAACTCATTAGATTCATCTTCTTTGACCATGGCTAGAATTGGTGTATCATTCTCATGAAGGAAATACACACCAAGACGCTCTTCTTCAATCAACTTATAAGGATCATGCTCATGCAAGGTAGAAGCCCACTCATTAATAAAAAAATCTATAACTTCATCTAAAGGTGATTCACTTTCTACTTCACTAGCTTCTAATACTTCATCTGAGATGAAACAATTAGTATTCACAACACTTGGCATACATAGATCCATATAAAAATATGCAATAGGATCAGAATGAATTTTTATCTTGGTACCATACCTGGTTTTGAACAATAAATAAGTCCAATCAGCTGATAGATATCCCTCAATCTTTAAGGTGAAGTCTCTTGAAAGACACATAGCAAAGTAAGGAGGAAAATTCACCACATCCTACTGAATAGTAACATTGAGACATGCATGTAATATAAATTTCAGATCTTTGATGATGCCTACCAATTTTTTTGGTGACCCATCCAATTGCAATAATCTTTTGGTGTTTGGCTCATAAACAAGTCTAAACTTGTTTGCAATCTATTTAGGCATGACTGTACTACTAAATCCACTATCCACCATACAATTATAAATTAAAGTATCACCTAATATCAAAGAAAGGTAAAAAAAAGTTTTATTTGATTTTACTTCAGTTTTATCCACATTTGACATCTTATTTATCTATTATACATATTGCTTTATTGACTGATTTGAATTAGTCAAGCAACACCTTTCTCAACCAGTTTTGGAAACAATTCAAGAGTTGAAATCTCTTGGATGAGCTTATCCTTTTGTCTTGGAATTGAAAGAGAATCCCACATGTTAATTATAATATTAGATTTCTTCATTTGATCCACTCTACTGAAATGAAACCCACTAATGTTTGGTTGTACTTTTTGAAGCATTGGTTGTTCACAAACTAGAGGTAGTTAATGAACTTTACTAACCTCTATATTCTAATTTTTTTGAGTTGTAGGGGCAACAAGCTATTATTTTGTACTCTTATAAACAAACCTAGGAGTATTTAAAGTATTTTTCATCTCTTGATCCTCTTTAATGGCTCTTTTTTTAGCTCTAATCACATCCACAACTTGACCACTTGAATTGTTAGTTTCAACACCTTAAGTAAAAGCAACATGATCATCCACTTATCAACTTACATTGGTGGCATTAGACTGCCCTTGAACTTGTTGAGTCTCTCTTTGTGATTCCAAACATGTATCTTGATACTAACCTCCTTGAAAAGAAAACTCTTTTTGTGTCATTTGTGGTATAGTGATGTTTTGTGATACCAAGGCTTGGTTTTGAGCATCATTGAGATTTGAGGGCTGCCAACCTGAATCCTATATCATGTTATTTTAAGGTGGAATGGGTACAACAACCTTTGAAGTGGAAGGAACATTAAGATCAAGGGAAGCATATGGCTTAGACGGAGTTATGACTCTTTGTGCTTGATAAGGTGGTCTATTCTCTCTGAAACCCTGATAAGGAGGCTTTTGATTTTTGAAGGGCTGATAGGTGTTCTAATTTTGCTGTTGATAGGGCCTATTTGACTAAAATAATTGCCTTTTGAACTACACTATTTCATTCCCAAAATATTGTAACAAGACTTTCAATTCACCTATCTCACTAGCTTGGCTAACAGGAGCTATAATTTGAGCTTGAGGTACTGGAATAGGAGCTAGGATAGAGTTTGAAGAACTTAAGGGGTTGATATAGAACTTATTTCTAAAAATATAGGCATTGGAGGTCTTGAATAAATCTTACCAACTTTTATCAAACTATTTTTTGCCCTTATTTCAACCTCATAAGCATTTGGCAAGGTAGTACCACCCATTGACTATATCATCACACTAATGTCAGAGTTAAGAGCTTTCATATATTATAGAAATACATATCCAAAGGATGGCCTTATCAACATAGGTATTTTGGTCTATCTTTTGGAATCTGAGGTTAAAATTAGACATGACCTAATGAGGAGTCCTTGTTATGATAGTTAATTGTTTAACTAAAGATAGGTGATCAAATTTGTCTTTAAATTACTTAACCAAGGCTACACCTAATTCATCCCAGTTAGAGATGGAATTAAGTGGTAGATTTATATACCACTGTAATGCTTTTTTTTTTAAGGAAGTAACCAACAATCTAATAGTAATATTATCTTCAACCATATTATGGACTGAATAGAGATTAACATCTTGGATATGCTCAATAGGGGTTGTTTGATTTTATTTTGAGAAGAATGGGATACTCTTAAGGGTAGACACTAGAATGTCATCAAATTGGGCCAAATTTAGTGGGCTACCTCTATTGAATGGAGCAAACACCTAATTTTTTATAGCCATTTGGATAGTAGGGATTGTAGTGCTTAGAACAACAAGTTGATTGGGAGACAAATATTACTTTTGAGGATATGGTTTTGCCCTCTTAAACCTTTGTCTTTTATATGATAAAAATTCAAAAGGATTACCTTTACTTGCTGACCTTGTGGTGAATTTTAACATGAAAGAGCTACCTGAATGATGCTATAAGATCTGGAACTAGATGCTATCCTTTTCTGCTATAAGAATTCTTCAGATATGGAAAAAAAATTCATGGTCCCATCGAGCATGCCAAAAACTATTGTCAATCAGACTTACACCCCTGTGAAGGTAGTTTCAAGCCTTCAGAGTCTACTGAAACATGGAAATAATATTAGGCTATGGGTGACCTAATCAGTGGATTAAATCTCTAGACTATAAAGGCTAGCTCCCTTTGGTGTATCAATTAAGACATTTTCTCTATACTACAAACTATCAAAAAAAGAGGAAGAAATTTGAATGGAAATTCTATCTAGTGATGGTGATACACATGTATTTTTGATTGATCCACTCAATTAGAGCTCTTAAAACACTGATTTAGATAAGAAAAAGATTGAACCTTCAACTCCAATTGACCAATGTGCATAAGTATTTCACTAAAAGCTTTGATCTAATAATTAAAACTTAAGGGAAATGAAATAATATACTTGATCAAAGCCACTAATCAGCCACTTGCATCCATTAAACTCCATCCAAAAGACACTTAAAGATAGATCATGACATATATAAATTGACCATATAATCTAAAATCGAAAAACATTCAAATGATTAAAATTGAAAGAGAGTAAGGTTTAGGAGTACATCTGTGTATTGATGCAACTATCTTATCTTTTGGTAATTTGATTTGAAAGATGTATCATTATAAATCAATGAAAATGAGATTATGACAAAATATAAAATTTGAACAGTGTGTATATCTAAAGATATAGAGAGAGATTGGAGGACACGTGCCCCCAACCTTGAAGAAAAGGCGAGTTTCCACCTGACAATTAAGATGAGCTCAATCATACAACCCAGTCATACTTATAACCTAGTGAGTGTGAATGAACTAAGTCAATTCACATTATAAAACTGGTGAGGCTAGATGATGAAATCAAGTCCAACCTATAAACTTGGAAAGATTGAGTGATTTAATCATCTCAACCATACCAAAAAGTAAACTGATTATTGCAATAAATTGACTCAATACAACCCATAATAGTCCAACTTGGTGGGTGGTGATAGTTCTTAAAAATGTTTGAAATTTGAAACTAATTTGATTTTACAATATTAGGACCACATTTCATAGCATATGCATCTTAGATACATCTTATGTTGAAACTGTGTACAATAATGGTACCAGTGTATAAAATTCTACCAAAAATATGTATATGGATTATATAATTATGGATTTTGGCCAATTTAAAATTGTGTAAGTATGGAGAATATATTTCTAAAACATGCCCCCAATATAATATGAAAATGGATATAAGTGTCAATATAGAAGACATGTTTTGAAAACATGTCCCCAATGTAATCTGGGTATGTTGAATACTAAATGAGTGTGAAGAACATGTTTTCAAAATATGCCCCTACTGAATCTAAAATTGTGACAATATGGAGAACATGTTTTCAAAATATGCCCCCACTACAATCTGAATCTATGAAGTAATGTTGTCAATCATGGTTTGCTCTGGTGCATTTAGATCTAGGTCATGGACTGTCGCTCCTTGTCAAATAGCAAAATCCTAATTTTTCATCATCATAGTGGTTGTGAGAAAAATATGTTAGTGTGCACATAGTGTCAATCTACACTAAATATCCCTCTATTAATGAGTCTTGTCTACATATTCAATACTCTGAAGAGGGCCTTAGACTTGCATAATTATCCCCTATATGTTGGATTATGTGTGTTAATCATGCAATGTGTGATAAGTAAGTACAACAATGACCTAGCTTTTAACTTGGAAAATATGGTTCATGGAGTGCTCCTTTAGTAATTCAGACATGTATATATGTTATATCTATGATTGATATGGAAATAGGAGAAAATAGAGAAGTTTTGCTCATGTGAGTGCTTGATTTAATGCCTTTGGTAAGTTACCTTGTGATTTTATAGTTGTTTCCTAGGTGAAAAATGAAGAAAGTTTATATTGAATTTATATCAATCCATTTGGAAAATATCCCACATTATAGCACTTAGGTCGACCATAGGAATATGTTTCATTTGTAAATTGGATGGCTCTCTGGCACTATACACTTGCATTGATATAGGTGTTTGGTCGAGGCACAAGTATTCTAGTAGTTGGAAAATAGGTATAGGTCTAGAACGTGTAAAATGGAAGATAAACATTTTTATAACATTGTAGGTGAGATAGAAGGTCTGAGTCATCAAAATAACATTGGTTGGACTAAGAGATAAGCAATTAGGCATAGATAAATAGTGTATGCAAACCTTTTAGCAGTAGGAAAGGTTTGAAGGTGCATCCATTATATGTATTTACCAAGTGTACAAGTCTAAGATGTTATATAATTTATAAAGTGTCTACAATAACAAGGGAATAATACATGTATTAGTAGGATTATTGAGAATTAGAGGAATTTGCTGTATATATCAAGAGAAGGAACCTAAACCAAAATATGAGGATAAAATGATCAAGTTCAAAAATAGGATGGATAAAACCTATGGGTTGATTAATTCACACATTTAAAAAGATCTAATATTTATTTCAGCATACCAATTTTGCATTATCAACATGGTTTAATCTTTGGAAACTCTTCAGTCAACTGATGAGATCTAATCTAGCTGGATTCTCATAAAATATTTCTAGTGATACCGTCAAGCCCATTTTCATGGCTTATGGTTCATGCTCTATGTCTACCCAATACTTTTGAACCACCTCTAGAGGTTTGTGATATCTTAAATATCATCAATCTACCTCCTCTAAATATCACATATACTTCTTATGGTGTCATAATGTAGTCTACAGAAATCACACATGGTTCAATGCATGTGTGTATGAGACCTTATATGGTCTTCATTAATGGATTTTTCATGGTATCATACACCAAGGAAATAATATGTTAAGGTTTAGTCATATTAAATAGTACCTCTAAGTGATGAGGTATTTGTTTCCTTCATTCTTTAAGGGGAGGATCCCCCCCCCATATGTCTTGAAGTGTTGTAATTTCCCTTTTAGGACATAATCAGAACAATTTGAGTTTTCCAACAAACCCTAACATAAACACATGCAATTTTTGATTTTATGATTCAAACCCTAAGCAAATAAAATTTAGAATTCTATTTATGCCAATTGTAGGGTACAAATACAATATTTTATTCACCAAAACACTTTCCAAAAATTCTAGAAATACACCCATGTAAAAATATCTCAAATCTGATTTTTTAAAATTATTCCAAGGTCTAAAAATTACAATAAAAAATACCAACTGATAGAATGAATGTTGAAACACCATGAAAAAATCTAAATCTACCCTAAAGCTACAATTTTGTCTTCCCAAGTGGGTCGCTACCCTAGGAGGGCATTCCTAAGCAATTCATTAACCAAAGAGGGCCTCAAATGTGGATTGTTGCCTTAGATAGGGTGGATAACAGACTTGCCACACTTTAATAATCCTCCTAGTTGTGTTTTATTGAAATGATACCTTAAAACCCTTTAACCACCAATTTCTACTCAAATATGACCTCTGAACAAAGTAATCCAAGGAGTGGTTGGAAGTTTTCATCTCCAACAGTTATGTACTAAGGGTTTTAGTCCTCAATGGCTGCCAATCCAAACAATTATGCTTAAATTTTTAAATTTAGTCATAAAAATAACATGCTACTTCAAATGAACCTCCTCTTTCCTTTTTATAACCTTTCCTCCAAAAAGGCCTTCCCAAAAGGGAGTGTTCCACTTAAGGGAGAATTCAAATATGCCAAAAAGCAACTTCCTTATAAGATCACTTAAGGGCTAATTATCCCATGACCCATAAAGTCCCCTTCTTAAGTCAATATTAGAAAAGGGTTATTAACGACTCTAAACTCGAAAAGGGGTCCCCTTTCAAAAAAAATTATCCTCAAGCAATAGTGTTTCAACTGTAGTCACTCCATATCGAACCCCTTGTGAATCCTTGGATCCCAAATCCATCTTTGAGAATTGTGATTGCATGATCTAAAAAAAATGTTCCTTACTATTTTCTCAGAGAATCTGAAGCTAAATTGTAATACAACACTCATGAATTTGGTGTGCTTTCCAATTTATTTCACCAAACATATTCCCCTAGCCATGTGGGGGGGAGATTATTATTGTTCTAAGATTTGTCATTATGATTTTTTTAATTCAAGAGCATCATTCTTGCTTGAATGCACCTCAGTCATCACACTCTTATGATCATAACAACCAAGTCCCATAGTGTTATTATGGGATGGTCCCTTCATTTTTAGTTTTAATTTTTCATCCATAAAAAGATGTTGATTGAGTGAGGTTATTTTCTTTGATGATGTGGTTAGAAACTTCACAATAACTTTACCCCAATGTACGCATTCAATAGTTATTTTGAGCCTAAACATGCCTCCATCTAATAAGTGATGGGTGTTGTCAATCCCTTCATTTAATCAACCAAGTTTAGTTAATGTCATATCAAATTAGGGACGGTGTCTAATATATGTATGCAATAAGGTATGCAACATGCATTAAGTTACCTAAAGGAATTTTGGATGCTAACGTGTCCTCCATGAATAATTATCATTTGCATATTCATGAGCCTTTGGCCTAATGAAACAGGATTATGGATATTTATAGAAAGATATTGGAAGGTAAAACAAAGGTGAAACCATAGTATACATACTCATCGGGGACCAGAGGATCTCAAAATAAACTATATATATAAACATTTGAGTATATCTAGTTTATTATACTTTAAGTTCTATTATATATATATATATATAGTTTCAAGATGTTTAAGAGTAGTTTTTGAACTCTAGGAGCTATGATGCAAATTATTAATTTTGGACAATCTTATCATATTTCAGACTTAGATTTAATTATTTTAGAATTTCAAACTTAGCCATATTTTAGGTTTTCAAGATTTCAACTTTTAAACTATGACAAACTATAATGTCTAAACTTACCAACAAATCACTTAAACTATAGAAATGAACATACTTGAGATAATGACAAAACTATAAAATTTATAATGACAACATAACTATTGTAGCATAAATTTTAACCCTTAGAGAGGGTTCTTTAGGCTCTCTCCAATTAAGTTACACTATGGCAACAACCCTAGGCTGTGGTATCCTATAATAGGGTTGAACCTCTAGAGAAGTTTGAATTTATTTTGATGAATCATCTAAACTAATGTTGTCATAGGGAAAAGGGTTAGAAAGGGGGAAATGGATCCTAATAAGGTTAAAAATTGATGCACCAAATAAAAGGGGAGAATCCCATAAGCTTGAACCCACACTAGATGTGCAAAAGACAATACTAGCTCACACAATCTCGAAATCAAGCTAATTGCATAAATATTTCATAGACTAGGTTCAAGAAGCAATGAATGCAAACAAAGAAGAGTTTTAAAACTCACTGAGAGCTTACATAAATTGTAGAAAGAACACTAACCCCAACCTGCAAACAACTTGAAAACACCTTCAAAGAGGTTAGAAAGGAGAATAATGGATGAAGAAGATTCTCCTTCACTATGCCATCATGCACAACTCACTCAACACAGATCCAAGGCAAGAGATAGGTAAATAAATTATTTTATTTCATCAAGAGGTAGTTATTACAAATGCTTGACATAGTTTAGCCTAATCAAGATGAGCATATTTTGTAATATCTTAGAGAGTCCCCTGCTCTTCAAGATCAAAGAGTCATTATGAGAGTCTAGAATCTGTGAGAGAGTGAGAGTTATAAATAGAAATAATGGGTGATATAGAAAAAGGGAGAAGAGAGAAGAGGGAACACATTAACTAAGAACAATCAATGAGATGCCACCTTTTAATGAATGCTCCACCATCTTTTGATCAAATCAACACCAAATCTCTATTGACAAGCTATCTTTCTTTTGTCCCAATAGCCCCCAAATCTTTTCATTGGCTGAGAAAAATACACTAGAAGATAATAATTTACCAAAGATGATGAATCATGATCTTGTTATGAATAAAAACCCTTAGGCACCCTAAAAAATTATTAAACATTCCAACTTCTTTCTCCAATCCCCAAATCCCTTTCCTTTGAACTTTTATGCCACCCTCCACTTGGATTTACTGTGAGGAAAAACTCCTCATACCCATGGACCTGACAGAGCCATGATCATGTCTAATTTTAATGATGATAAGTACTTGATTTATCAAGAAAATGACTATTTGAAAGATGAGACACTCTTTCATAACCATTCATATTTTCCCCTACTTCAATATCTGAGCATAGGTCTACTATAGATGAAAACCAATCCATTTATTGGTTTGCATATAGCTATAATATCAATGAATTAAATCTTGTCATGTGTTTGATGTCACTTCAATAATAATTTGCCACTCTTTTATTTGTATTAGGTCTAAAAGACCTATTCTACCTCCATGTAGCTCTAATGGTGATGTACAATCTTTGAAATATCCATTTAGGTTCAATCTGAATCATCTTTAAACTCGACTCTTATGCATTTGCTTGCCTAGGTCAAAAACAACCTCATCGACCTCCATCAAAAGTTTCCTTGGTTTACCTTTGTTCATTCACTGTCAACTTATTGATTCGGGACTATCAAATTTAGACACTTGACAACCTCACGGTTGATCTAAGCTCTATTGACTTCTTGACCTTACTCAAGTTGTTGATCTTTCTCTATATGAATGAATGTGAGCCATAGATATTACGTTAGTTTAATGCGCTTAAGACACTTATCACCCACACATTTGATTTTAGGATTCACTGACCTTTTGAACCATCGCTTGCTTTTGATCTTTGATCACATGATTAAATATGCACCATAGATTTTTTTGGGCCCACTAACATCATCCTCTCCTACTTATCATTGGATCTTCGATCTGATCACCCAAGATTTTGACACTTGTCAACCACATCTTCATCCTTTTAAATCAAAATGTCTATTTCACAAGACCTAAAATTGACATCCACATGCACATATTACTTGTTAAGGATTTTTAAATCCAAATGGTTAATTATTGTAGCTTTATTTTGATATCCCTGTAATGTTTCATTCTATTTGTTCAATTTTGAGGACTTAGATCTTGAGATAGACAAATAATCAAGACATGAAATTTGTAGAGGATGATTTAGGCATAAAATACATCATGTCCATGCATTCCTTTGACTCTAGAAAACTTCTCAAGTGCATATATCAAATGTATAATTAGACTGCCCTATCCATTTTTGCATGACGTTTGATGATGGTAAGGTTCATCTTATTCACTTGATCAAGTCATTTGATCATTTGGTCAATCAGGAACTCTACTCAACTGATCTATCCAGGTAGAAGCCTTGTATGTGGGCCAAATTTGGCCAACATCTTTGGTGATTCATAGGGAAGCATGCCTGCTATGCTTGAGAACCTAGACTAGTTACCTTGTCTAATCCATTGTGTATGGAGTCATACACTGATCTAAATTGAGTAACGCTATCCCTTTCTTAAAAACACTCTCTTGAAGCAATAAGGACCAACATAAGTAAAACAAAACAAAGTGCCTAAGGCACTTTGGAAAAGGAAACACACAATCTGAAAATAAACTAACCTAAACAAAGCAAGGGAGACTAACCTACTAAATGTGCACATAGGCACTTAGATAAAATCATGAAATAAAATCTAATATATACAATATCGTACTTCAATTTATAAGCACCTCCCTCTTGGTTCAAATGGAAAAAAAATAGTATCATTCACTTGTAAAAAACTAAGATGAAAAAACCTTGATTTGGAGGTACCAAAAATGGTGAATCAAGCAGCTTGATGGCCAATCATTTTGATATGTTCTCTAATGGATGAAATAGAATAAACATGTATCCAATGTATACATACTAGTCCAAGTCTTATAATTTTGGTTCATGTTGGATTGCAGGGGCACTTGGTTGATGTTGCTCATCACTCTTGATAAAGCCTTGCATGAATACTTCATTTAAGCTCTTGAAATCAATTGCACTTGGTTCACTTGATGGTTTAAAAAGACCATATCCTTCCCCCTTATCCTTGTGAAAATTAGGACTGATCATTCTTAGAGTAACATGCTCATATGTTCTTGGAAGAATGACATGTCCCTTAATCTCTTCTAAATCTTTAGTTATGGCATTAAACCATTGCCACAACCCTTCAAATTTTTCACTACTATGTTCATCAAACTGCATCTCTTGATCATTTGAAATGTCTCTTTCATCAATAGCGCACAAGATTTCATCTTGATCTTCAACTGTAAATGAGGGTCGACTTAACCATCCAAGCTCTGAAATAAGACACCTATCTTGCTCAAACTCTAATTTGCTTTTCTCTTGCTCTAAGATTTCATGTGCATCTTGAGGATTATCTTCTTCAAGTAAGTTTGCAATACTAAGTTCTATTTCACTCAATAAATCCAAGCATAAATGTTGTCATTGATTTTATAACTCACTTGAGCTTCCCTTGACCTCTATAATAGGTTCATGAAGGCTATCCTATTGCTTATCATCAAGCTCTTACAACTTGAAAGCTGAAACATGCTCCTCTCTATGAAGTGGGGTGCCTATCATGATTTCTTCCTCATAAACACTTGCATTGTCCTCCTGTGGCTCACCTATGATTGTAAGCTTCTCTTCTATCCTTTGTAAAATAGATTTTTTCTCCAAGAGGGAGATGGTGGGAGGGTGAAGTTCACTCCACTTGTAGCTTAAGAGAGTGTTTTTCTAGCTAGGTACCTTAAAGGGTCTATTTGGTGACTTTTGAGGAAAGGAGAGAGAGTCTAGAAAATCTTATACAACAAGCTCATTGAGATGAGTTATGGTTTCTTGATTTATTTCTTACACAACTAACTCCTCTTCAATAAAAACTAGCTCTTAGACTGCCTCAACTAGCACCTTTTCCTTCTTTATGCCTTTCTGAAATAATTTTCATGATGGAAATGATTATGGAACAAATGATTTTTCTTCCATTAAAATGGTTATAGGAGAGGGTGATCTTACAAGTGAAGGCATGACATAGCCAGGGTCGAATGTTTTGGAGAAGATCTATGATGGGATGGCTTCATGTTCTTAAATGGGAATGGGCAAAGGAATAGGAGAGGGCAAACTGATTGGTTTAGGTTTGACATACTCTTTGTCCCACTGCTCAAAAACCTTTTCAATGTATAATACCCACCTTTTCAATTCTTGATTCTCAACTTGTGGATAACCATCTTCTTCAAGGGATGCCCACACATTCCAAAAATCTTGCAAGAATATCCTTATTCCCTCCATAACATGAATGGGGAATTCTTGTTCAAGCTTAACCCCCTCATTGATTTTCATGATTATTTTACCTTCATCCAGTATTACTTCTCTGAGTTTTGACAAGGATGGGCTTTGACAAGGTTGACTATAGGTATGATCAAGAACTCTTGAAGGTTGAGCTTGAGGCTCTTAGAGGGGAGAGGACACATAAGACCAATCTAAATGAGCCTACTGCTCTTCATAAGATATCAATACATTGTCTGCATTATGGATGATGCTTATTGTCATTACTATGTCCTCATTCTTATAAAATTATGATTGTTCACCCTCAAAAATTGACCATCTATTCTTGACCAACTGAAGAGCACTCATTGCCTCTTGTTGAACATGGATAGGGATGACTGGATAAAACTCCAAACCCCTACCCATCTTCCTTATCAACTCAATATAAACTAATAATGCTTTCTTGACTCCTAACAAAGATATAGTAGGATAAGTCTAGTCTTAACAAGGGTAATTAGATGACTAATTTAAATGCAAAGGAGGTTGACCTTGGACATATGTAGGGGTGGGTGGAGGACAAAGGCCATGATAGGGTTGATAGGCTATTTGAGGGCCACTTGGGGGGAATACATAAACATTATTTTCATTATAAGTGTGATTATTAGGTAGAGAATAAGCATATTGATCAAACGATGGTTGATTGTACATACCAGAATAAGATGATTAGGCACTTGGTTAGGCTTATTAGACTAGTTGATAGATGCTCATAGTCACCATTGATGTTTAAACACTTGCTTCCAAAGGCTTATTGATGAAGAGAACACCAAAATTATTCACCATTAAATAATGTATAAGTCCTACCAGGCATGCCAAAAATTATTGTAGCATCAATTTTCACCCTTGGAGAGGGTTCTTTAGGCTCTCTCCAATTGAGATACACTATGGGAATAACCTTACGCTGTGAGTATCCTATAATAGGGTTGAATCTTTGGAGAAGGTCAACATCCTTTTGATGAATCACCTAAACTAATGTTGTCACAGGGAAAAGGGTTAGAAAGGGGAATGGGCTCTTAAAAAGTCTAAAAGGTGATGCACCAAATGAAAGGGGAGAATCCCATAAGCTTGAACTAAAACTAGATCTACAGAAGATAATACTAGTTCACACAACCTCAAAATCAAGATAATTGCATAAGTATTTCATAGAATAGGTTCAAGAAGTAATGAATGCAAACAAAAAGGAGTTCTAAGACTCACTGAAAACTTAGATTAATGGCATAATGAACACTAACCCAAACCTGTAGACAACTTGAAAACACCCTAAAAGAGGTCAGAAAGGAGGATAATGGACGAGGAAGATTCTCCTTCACTATGCCATCATGCACAACTTACTCAAGACAGATCCAAGGCAAGAGATAGGGAAATAAATTCTTTTATTGCATCAAGAGGTGGTTCTTACAAATGTTTGGCAGGGTTTAGCCTAATCAAGATGAACATATTTTACAATATCTTACAGAGTCCCCTACTTTTTAAGATTAAAGATTCCTTGTGAGAGTCTAGAATTAGAGAGAGAGAGAGAGAGAGTTACAAATGGAAAGAATGGGTGATATAGAGAAGAGAGAGTCAATAATTATTTCTGTTGTTTGTGTTTTAGCTCTATTATTCCAATATGCTATTTGATTAATCTTGCATAGACTCTTATAAACCCCATCATCTGGTATCAGAGTAGGGGGATATAATTATGAGAGTCAATAAAAGAGTCCTTGTGCTCTTATGATAGAAATCTAGCAGAATCTAAGTTTTTAGTGTCATTAGATGTAGGTCGTAAATAAAAAGATGTTACAGCTCACCAAAAACCTAAGAAGTTCCAAATAAAACTAGTTTTTATCGCTGTAATGCCCAACCCATAGTGTGTGCACAACCCTAAATTTATTTGTTTGACATTGGTTATTTAATTAATTTTTAGAATGCCAGTGAATGCCAATTACAAAGTTTAATGCGTGGAGACTTCATTAGATTGTGTAGTGTATTTGGTAAAGGAATCAAAGCATACTGATAATTTATGCTTGGTCTAATTTATTTGTGCTCATTTAGCTATTTATCCTCAACAAGGATCATGGATATCTACCCGTACGACTTAGACACATCCCTACATTTGATCCATAAAATGAGCAACACATGTAGAGCAAGATTAAAGTGAATCTTTAATTGAAGTTTCTATGTTGAGCAAGAAGGTGAGCTATTATTTGAATTCATGCTTCTATCACCCTATTGTGTTTTTCATGTCACATGGTATTTATGTGATAATTTAGGAAGAGATACGTGTCTATCGAGCAAGCTTATTTTGGATTTTACATGGTACGCATCCTATATATATTGCATTACTTTGAAGATATTTATAATATTTAAGATTTGGCCTACATTGTAAAATTGCATCAATTACATTGGTATAGTCTAGCTTTGTCCTTCATGCGATATACACCTTTGTATGATTTTCATGCAACATATACTCTTTCATTGACTGTATAGTCCATATGGCCCTTGCCCCATGGCAATCATGGATCCTTCCACGATGACTTGTCCCAATTCACAAGTCGACACTTGGTGGACTCCCAAAGATAACTCTACCACATGTTTTATGTTTATTTATGTCACCATTTTTAAGTCCTAAACATACATTTTGTTTAGTATTTTGTGCCTCCAAATCTATCATGTATGCTCAGTTGGTAGAAGTTATTGGGTCATATTTAGTTTTTGGTGATTAATAATTTGCTAAGCTTTAGGTCTTAAAGTCAAGTCAAGATGCTTATTAAGTTGATATCTTTATTTAGGTTAGCGTATTAAATTGGTCAAATATTTATTGTTTAATATCTTATCATTTCTAAGTCATTGATAATTTGAGTGGCATTAAGATATTGTCAAAACTAATTTAATTAAAAATTCATAGGTTAGTCTATCTTTTATATTTTAATGTTTTCAGGATTAAGATATCTATATCAAAATAATCTTTTTAGGTCCTTAGTCAATATAAATATTTGGTATTTTTTTTCAAAGCATCAAAATAATGTAATGATTCAAGTGTTAGTATTAAGAGTCATTTTTATGTTAAAAATGAGTCAAAAGTCAAAAATTATTTTGAATCATTTTTTTAAAAGAGTGTCAAAATTGTCAAAATCATTTCTATGTCGAAGTCGATGAGGTTTATCATATTTATCAAAATTCTACATCATATAAAGTATTTTTTGAGTCATTAGTCAAAATTAAAAAGTCATCTATTGTCAAAAGTCAAAGTGTCAAAATAAAAAAACTGTTTGTAAAAGATGTATTATCACTTGTACGTGATGTATTGAGTCATACATCTAAACTATGGGGAGGGATTTCTCCTCAATGAAATCATGCAAAGATTGAGCTTCATCGACACATCAACTAAGTAAGTTACAGAAATTGAAAGAAGGAGAAAATGGAGGTTGGAGGTTTCATAGCCTCTCATCAGTCATCAACGATGGGGCCTAGAATGATTTGGTGACATATATAGTATCGTATTCTTTTTCGTATTTTTTAATTGTGTGTGTGAAAATAAGAATAGAAGTACATACCTGTTCAATTATTGAAATAAGTGAGCATCTATTTTTGTATTTTTCCTTGAAGTAAAAATTATGATGAGGATTAATAGAATGTTGTAGCATGATATAGGTTATGGGTTAACCTATAAAACTTATAGGATGTTTTGTTGTTGGTTAACCACATGTAAACCTATCCTTTGTATGTAATTTGGTGGTAAACCAAGTGTAAAACCATCCAATTTTTATAGGTTGTTGGTAAATCGAGTGTAAAACCATCTGATGTTTGTAGGTTGGTGGTTATCCAGGTGAAAAACCATCATGTGAGTTTTTGTAAAAGTTAAAATATAGGAGAATGTCTTCATGTTCTCACCAAGGGTGGAATGTTACGGATAACCTAACGTTAGTGCTCACATTTGTGTTTTTACTATTAGGTAAATTACTATTTACTAAATAGTAATTATTGCATAGTAAGTTAGTAGTTAGTTATGTTGATATATTAACAATATATCACGTATAGTTAGTTGGTTCGTAAAATATATTGTTTATAGAAACAATATATTTTACTTATACCCATATCTCTATTAACAGGTTTATTGTTAGATTGAATTCATATTCTATAACAAGTGGTTAGTCAATCCTAGCTATTTAATAACCCATGTATTATTCGAAATAATTAGAGTGTGAATAATATATTTTTAGTGTGTTGAGATATTATTTATGTTATCTATCTTTTAGCTCTATTATTCCAAAATGTTATCTTCTTAATCTTGCATAGACTCTGATAAACCCCATCAGAGTCATGATCTTGTTATGAATAAAAACCCTTAGGCACCCTAAAAAATTATTAAATGCTCCAACTACTTTCTCTAATCCCTAAGTCCTTTTGTTTTAAACTTTTACGCCACCCTCCAATTGGATTTATTGTGAGGATAAAGTCCTCATACCCATGGCCCTGATAAAGCCATGATCATGTCTGATTTTAGTAGTGGTAAGTACTTGCTTTATCAAGAAGATGACTATTTGGAAGATGAGGCATTCCTTCATAACCATTCATATCTTCCCCTACTTCAATATCTGAGCATAGGTCTACTATAAATGAAAACCAATCCATTTATTAGTTTTAATATAGCTATAATATCTATGAAATGAAGCTTGCCAAGTGTTTGACCTTATTTTGACAACAAGTTACCACCCTTTTGTCTATATTAGGTCTAAAAGACCTATTCTACCTCTATGTATGTATAATGGTGATGCTCAATCCCTAAAATATCCATTTTGTTTCAACCTAAATCATCTTCAAACTTGGCTCCTATGCAGTTGCTTGTCAGGTTTGAAAATAACTTGGTTGACCTCCATCAAAAGTTTTTTGGGATCACCTTTGTTCATTGTCCATCGACTTATTGATTTGAGATTATCAAATTTAGACACTTGGCACCCTCACACTTGATCTGAGCTCCATTGACTTCTTATCCTTGCTCACATTATTGATTTTTCTCTGTATGAATGAACATGAGCCATAGATCTTCTATCAGTTTAATGTACTTAAGATAGTTATCACCTATGCATTTATTTTTAGGATCTGTTGACCTTTTGACCCATCATTCATAGATGATCTTTGATCACACAATTAAACATGCACCATAGATCTATTTAGGCCCACTAATATCATCTTTGCCCACTAGTTATTGGATATTTGATCGATCACTCAAGAATTTGACACATGTTAGCAGCACATTCATCCTTTTGAATCCAAATGGCCATTTTATGAGGCTTAAATTTGACGTCTATGTACACGTCTTACTTTTTAAGGATTTTTAAATCTAAAAAGTTAATTATTACAGGTTTAATATAACATTATTACACATGTTTCATTTTACTTGTTCAACTTTGAGGACTTAAATATTGAGATAGACAACTCAACATGACATGAAATTTGTAGAGGATAATCTAGATATGAAATACATCATGTCCATGCATTACTATGGCTCTGATTGACTTCCCAAGTGAATAATCAAATGTGCAACCAAAATGACCTATCCATTTTTGCATGGTGTTTGATGATTGTCTGGTCCATCTTCTTCACTTGCTCAAGTCATTTGATCATTTGGTCAATCAAAAAATGTACTTAGTTGATATATCTAGGCAGAATTTTGTATGTGGGCCAAATTTGGCCAACATTAACACTATTAAAAATCCTATTAAACATATCTAATATAGCTTACTAAGACCAAAGGTATTAAACAAACTACTTGAACGCTAGCTAGTGTGGACTATGTGGCATGAAGAGCACAGAGACATTCATAACATCACCCACCAGTTGTACTATATTGGCAAACCTTAAAAGGCATATATTGAAATGTAGTCAGACAATATTCTTGAGTTGATAAATATCTTGAGAAAATAAGTGAGGTTCCTTTAGGTGGCACCAGGGGTGACCTCGATCGTGTATATGGGAACAATGACCAGGGTGTACCCAATGAGGTAAATTAAATTATTTAAGTAGATTAAGATATGTACCTTCATGTCATTTGTGTGTAGGTCTTTATGGATGAACAAAATGACCCCACTCATCACTCCAATAGCATAACCCAACAAAATTGAGTTGGCAAAAGCTAATATTGCAAAAGTTATGACAAAATTTTTCCTCTTAGGCTTTGAATTTTCTATGGTCATCACTTCTTTAAAAGCTATGACATCTATCTTTGGTGATTTTTGAGCAACCAAGGTCTCATTAGGAACATTCTTCTATGTTGATTACCTTGTTTTTGCCTTTCAAATATAAATATACTAGAATTACTAGGCATGACTTGAGCACCCAAACAATTTCCTAATTTGTCATCATCTCACACTTGTATGTTATCTTATGAGTCAACCCCTATATTCTATTATCGTACACCTATAGGAACATCATTATCTATTTCAAACTTGTTAAATATATTATACAAAAATCCCTAGACTCTCATATTAGTCTACCTATACATGGGTAAATTTTGATGGTATAATCATTATGGCTAGTCAATAATGACCCATGCTAGATGGAACCATCCCCATCCCAACAATGACTATTTTTTAGAATCAAATCCATCCTTAGTGTTGGCCTATAAGCACTATTTATCAATTGCATGATGAATTATTCAAATAGATCTATGTATAAACAAATCAAGGCCTCATTTTAAACCCATCTAATATCTTTCTTGCATTTATCTATTACACATCCATACACTATTACACATTTAGCAAGTCTGCCCTATTCTTCTCAATTTGCATAGTATTCATTACAAGCAATCACAATCTAAGTTTGAAACAATTAAAATTTGGGTCAAATAAAGGATTAACAAGTACCAAATCCAATAATTAGTTACATTCACATAGTTAAGGAGCACAATTGCACAATCACACCAAGTGGAAGAACTACATATGGCTTGATTTCCCTCTTTGGAGTATTGGATATGTAGGTAGTGACCAATCATCAGGTGTGAGTAATTAAGGTCAGCTCATTGCATTACACTTCTTCCATTTTTATAGGTTTCTAGTTATCATAAACATATTTAGGGTTTAAAGACAAAAGAGGTTGATTTTAGAATCTACATGCATCATCAGGTTTTGGGATTGAAGTCATAGAGCAAGAAGTATCTAGTTAAGATATTTCCTTGATCCTATGTAATCGACCCAACATAGGCAACATATATGTTCCTGAACAGAGTGAACCAAATCATGTTTGTCCTTGATTTCCACTTCTAAAATACACTCTTAGTTAGACAATCAACCATAAAATCTAAAGTATCATGATCTCTTTAATACTTTCTATATTTAGCAGGAACACTTATGAAATTAGAAGAATCAATCATCAATCTCTTACATTAAAATATATGCTTGAATGTCATATCTTATAATCTAAATTCTATTTCAAAGTTCTAGATTAATTAGATTAATCTCACCCATTAATCTAAATTAAGGTAAAACAATTATTAAGTCAAACCTCCTTTAATGGATAAATCAGTTATCCTTTTGTATAATGATGTTTGAAGAGGTTCAAAATAACCTTTATTACTTTGTGTCTTACAAGTGACTTATAAGATAGTACTAAGGAAGGTTGATTAGATTATAGTTATATTTGGAAGGCAACAATAATGTAATGGTCATGGTTATAGTGGTATTGATTTTATTTTACGGTGTTAATATTTTCACCATTGAGGTAATCATAGGGGTAGGAATAGTCAAACTAATTTTAAAAATATAACATCTTAATGAAAACCATCCATGGAATCTTGTGATTAGTGTATATCATCCTTGGCACCAATCTACTCAACATAGAAAGTTCTTATTTCATTAGATCACGAGTCTAGGTAGCACTTTATTCCATATTTTTATCATGGAATACAAAACTGTAAATCCTTCCCCATTTCCCCCATTGCCTCTGCGACATACATTGTTAGTTGTGTTGGGTAGAATTTAGCAATGTAGATTCCCTCTCTTCCACCACACCCCCAACCGTCTCACCAACACAATGGCTTGGCTCTTGATAATCTGTGACTATTTCTACTAGTCCTTGTTAACTAATTTGTAGTAAATAAGCCTTTTGTTATGGCCCTAACTATGAAAATATGCAGGCATGTTCATTTTATATACTTCTGAAAGTGGTTCACAAACCCTTTGACATTCCCCCCTTTTCTTACTGTATTCTAATTGGTTGTTTGCCAATTTTATTGTCTTAAATCATAAGCATATTATTTATTAGCATAAATACCCTATTTTGTTCAGAGAAGGCATTTTATCTTGTGCCACATTTTCATATAACCATATTAATATATTGTTTTAAAACAAAGCATGCACTTTCAAATCACATACATTACATAAACTCGAGTTCATTAAGCCTATAAAGGAGATCATGATTGATGAAACATGGTATAGTAATCTTACTTAGATGTTAATTCAATACAATGTGCAACACCATTGTTACTCATTATTGTGCATTATTGTGCATTGAGTGACCATGAATATCTGATAGTTAGAGTTATTGATATTTAATTATTCACTCTCATAGCTCATAAAATTAATCTATGCCTTTTATGAGAATTACATTATCGTCATAGTAGCTTAAAATCATATATTATTTGAGTCACTTTTCCTTACGAGTTTTTTTTTTTAAAGGCTAGGAAAACTCTTGTTGAAATACTTCGACTCTTTTAGTTCTAAGAAGGCCATTTCATCATGGGTAAGTACATATCATATCCTTTCAATTTTTAATTAGCCACATATATTCTCTACATCCTCAAAATTTGCATCAATAATTTTCATGATCTATTAATATCTGTAGCACATAATGTGATGTGGTGATAATTTTAAATGTCTCATTGTTTTAAATGCCTTTGAAGAAGACCTAAAATGATCAATATTGGTCTACCCACTGCATATTTTCCCAAATAAGCTAAGTAAATTTATAATTAGTAAATAAGATGTTTTGGCATGTAAATTATGGTTGGAGCACCTTTGATGAAGTTATTTGGTTTCTTGGTAAAAAATTTAAAGATTAGGGTGGACCATTGTTGGAAATAATATTTATTGACATATAACTTCATAGTAACAATATAATTTAATTAATATTTATTTTCAATTACTTTTCTAAATAAAATGATGCATGGTTTTTAGAGAATTCTAATAATTTTTATTACGATTAATTTTTTGTTAATCAAGATTTATTGAAAGAGGAGAAAGTTTAGTTGTAAGCAATAGTAATCATTTCATATGTTATAAATGAACTCTGGGCATGGATGTGGCCTAAACTTTATAGGTTAAGGAAGAATTTGGTTGGAACACTGTCAGTAGACTAGTTTGGTTTCTTGTTAATAAGGTTGTAACTTAATATAGACCATTGCTGAAAAAATAATTTATTGGCATGTAACTCTAGATTAACAATATAATGTTGTTAATTATATTATTTTAATTTATGATGTAGGTTTTTAAAAAAGTATTACGGGTTCATAATTGGTTTTTTAAAGTTAATTTTAATGGAATTTTATTGTGACATCAAAATTGGTCCCCATTTTGCATACATCTTATCACAATTCATCAAAGGCTTCAAGAATTTCTGCTCAAAGCAAAGTTTCTCGTGATTTGTTGGCCCACTAAAATAGTTGATGAATACTATTAAATTAGTGTGTTGTATAATTGGTATGCCTAATTGAGACTTTGTATCATGTGTAAAATATTTTTTTAATAGTGAAACTCATTTCAATTGTTTGTTAGCTTCATTGGAGACTAAATGAAGCATATTCCATATTCCTTCATGCAACTTCTATATGTAAATGATAATCATTTGTGTTATAAAATCACAGTTGAGAAATTTGAGTATGATGACTAAGAAAAAAATAAGTTTTGGAGGAAGAGATTTAGGAAATATTACAGGTGAAAAAAAGTATAAAACTTATTTGGGAGATAAATAGGGTGTTAAAAAAATGCAAGTTAGGAAAAGGATATGGATCAAAAGGGAAAATTATATACCTACATATAATTTTTCAAGAGAATTATGAAGATGTTGACAAAAATATTGATTATATAATGGATTGGATGTGTGATTATTAACTGAAATTCAAAGCTTAAATGTGGAAATGAGAAACTATAAGTGTGAATTAATAACACAAAGATATTAGTTACAAGTTGCAATCTTATTTAACAAATGTCCATTGTAGAAGTTAATTGGTTTCCTTCAATCATTATTCATGCTTCTAAATATCAGTTATTTTTTAATGGGGGGACTACGAAGGCCATTTTTAATGGCATCGGACATCAATGGCAAAGAAAACAATAAAATTTATCTATTCTCCTTCATTGGGTTCAATTAGCAATGTTCAAATTTGTTTATTGAGATTTCTATAACTATCTAATTTAATATTTGAGTCATATTTACCTAATTTTTTAGTTTATTAGATGTTTATTTATATATTGATATTCATGAATAATAATAATTTATTTTTATCACCCACTATAATAGATCGATTTGAAAGTATCATAGGACATGTAATTCATAGATGTTTCATATTTTTGTGATATAAGTAGACAAATGGTATTGTGATAGTTGTTAAAATGGCTAGAAAGTTTAGAATGCATCCAAAATAGAATAATGAATTTATTTGAAAGTCCTCTTCTTTAAATTTTTGATATATTTACTTTAATAAATGCAATTAAAGATAGTACTACTTATATAAGAGCATATATAAGTTAATGGCAAAGGCAAGGAAAAAAACATGACAAAACCTAACTAGTATGTTATATTTGAATAAAAATATCAGTTTGTTGAATGATTTTGATATTTATATGTAAATCCAAACATGAACAAGATCCCTATAAGAACTTGGAAATTTTTCTATGGAAGATTATTATATAATAGTGATTAAAATTTTTACTTTAGTTCAATGAACTAAATATGGTCTAACGACATTGGTAGTGGTGGAAAAGACACCTAAATCTAAATGAAAAGAATCAACAATCAAGTGATTAGTTTATAATGACTTTGAAAATAACATGACTCAACATGAATAATAATCCATTTTAAAACATTTATTTCTTTTAGATAAAAACTAATCATAAATATTTTGGCATAGTTTACTCGGCTCTCAAATTTTAATGGGTTATAATAGTTTTGAAATGGTATTGGCCATTAAGTATAATAGAGATGTCATGTATCTATGACTTCCATTTCATAGGAATAAAACAATATGGTTTGTAACTACACTGTACTAATTGGACATGAGCCGAAATGAGATCAACAAGGTCATAAATAATAAGAAAAAATGGCCACATTAAACACCTCTCTATATCATATGGTTCTAAAATAGGTTCTTAAGTTGTTTCAATTATTTTTCCAATATACGGTGAATTAATTGTAAGTTTCCAATGTCTTCACTTATTGTTTTATGTGGTTGATAGGTGAATGGTACTTGGTTAATTTATAAAGACACAATTTTAGTATTTTTATTGTTATATGTTGATAGGTTTATTATAAGATTTGTATTTGAATTCAATATTTAATCTAAATAATTTGATTATAGAATTTGTGTTTGGCTTATATATTTGTTTAATTTTTTTATATTAAATATAATTGTTATGATTTACTCTAAAATTTATAGGTTCTATATTTTATAGTATCTCTAATTGATAATGTAAAAAGGGCATGATTCTTGTAATAAAACATTCACTTAATAAATAAAATTTACAATTTTATACATATATTTTCCTGTAGGTAGGTTGTCAAATTAGTATTTAAAATTTTACGATAAGTTATCGATATTGGTATATGTATCTATATACATATATTAAACTATTTGTCAAGGATTAATGATTCGTAATAACCCTCTTTTATTTTTTATATTTCAATAGAAATAAAATACTTGCTACCCACCTAAGTGCACAGTGATAAATAATTGAGAAGCCAAACATAGAGAGTTATCAATAATAATCCTTTGTTCAAATATTTAATAGAAAAGCATACATACATACATATTTATAGGAGAGCCTACTCTTATATCCAAGGAGATTGAATCTCTATAAATACATAAATCTGACAACTCTACACTATTCTACATGAGTTGTGACTCACACAACTATTACTATTATTATGAGTTATTTATTCAACAACTCTAACAATATTGACATTTACTATTTGTGTGAGTAATTTTCATGTTATTACAAACACATAAATAGTAATATTAACACTATAAAACTCTTAACATTCACTCCTTGTGAGCATTAATAATTCCTAGCAT
Source organism: Torreya grandis (assembly GCA_037957365.1). Taxonomy (NCBI): domain Eukaryota; kingdom Viridiplantae; phylum Streptophyta; class Pinopsida; order Cupressales; family Taxaceae; genus Torreya; species Torreya grandis. Next base: position 4,911,552 of record JARHVA010000051.1, on the reverse strand, counting down.
ATGCCCCCTTAATGTGAACATAGGGAAAACATCAATTCTGTATCTGCATGTATGCTCATGATTTAGTAATTTTTTTAGGACAACCACAAATGTTAATGATGTTTTTGCATATGGCTTACCAACAACAAAAAAAGATGGTTTTCAAGTGATTTACCAACAACCACAAAAAGATGGTTTTGTAAGTGGCTTACCACTAACCACATCATGATGTGAAATAGTTTTATCAACTCTCTTCACTATATTACATTTAGAGAAAATAGAAAGGAATGTTCAATTCACTTTTTATAAATATGAATAAAAATATAACATTTGTTCATATTGATACACAACATGTTATTACAAACACATAATTAGTAATATTAACACTATAAAACTCTAATATTCACTCCTTGTGAGCATTATTAATTCCTAGCATATGCCCCCTTCATGTGAACATAGGGAAAACATCAATTTTGTATCTGCACGTATGCTCATGATTTAGTAATTTTTTTAGGACAACCACAAATATTAATGATGTTTTTGCATATGGCTTACCAACAACAAAAAAAGATGATTTTCAAGTGATTTACCACCAACCACAAAAAGATGGTTTTGTAAGTGGCTTACCACTAACCACATCATGATGTGAAATAGTTTTATCAACTCTCTTCACTATCTTACATTTAGAGAAAATAGAAAAGAATGTTCAATTCACTTGTTATAAATATGAATAAAAATATAACATTTGTTCATATTGATACACAACTCAAATCAAACACACAACTGAAATAAAATGCCTCATCAAAGCATATGGACCTCGTCATTGGTGATTAACAAAAGGCTTTGGAAACCTCATTTATCTATTGCTTCTGACATCCAATAGGTGAAATTATTTACTCAGTGAATGTGTCGATGAACCTCAACCTTTGCATGTTATTTTTTATGACAAGACTCCCCCACATACATAACTGACACTTTTGATTCAAGATGTCATATTCACCCAATAATGTATCTGTATAAAAGAGATTTTTGATTTTAAAAAATTTAACACATTTTATTGACATCAAAATGACTCTTAATTTTAATACTCAACTCACTTTGTTTAGATAATTTTGACTTAAAATTTTTATGATTGACATGTAACTTTCAGCTATAATAGGCATTAACTACAACTATATAGCTCTAATCATAAACTATGAATTATGAACCTAAATTCAAAAACTCAACTCTAAATTAAAGACTATTATAATGTATAGACTTATCTAATACCAAAGAAATAGAATCTATCATTGGCTACACACTACCAATTAGACTATTAGATAACTGATAACCAAAGTATAAATGACATGTATATATATACAAAAGACTAATCTCCTTGTCAAAAACTAACAATCAGAATGCATAGATTTGTAGACTTGCTAGTGTGGAATGATGATGAGTCAAACTAGCCTCACATGGTGTTAGATTTGATGAATAGAACTATAGATTTTATTAGGAACAAATTTGACAACGATGACAGGTGTACAAAGAATAAATGTAGATTCGAGAAGGCTCATAATTAATAGTGTTGGTTATTAAGGATGACTATGATAAATGTGTGCTACTACTCCCACCATTTGCACTATTACTTGGTATATCTTCACTACCTAATTAAATAGTGATCATCTAAACACTTCTCAAACAGATGGGTAGGCATAGATCACATATTTCCAAACTTTGTGGAAATGTCTTAGGCATAAGACACATTTCAAAACTGAATACTTTATGTGCATAGCTAGTTGAATAGCTATTGCTTCATTCAAAGCGTTCCTCTCAGATTGTGAAGCAACCTTGCACCATTTAATCCTCAAGCATTCCACACGTTATTGTAATTATCACAAAATATCTTTCTTTGGCATTAATGACAAGGCAAACAACCTCAAATTGACTCCCATGTTCTCACAATATTTTCTTTACTCTGATATCACTGATCAACAATTAAAAAGCCAAACACAAAGAGTTTTCTATAATAATACTTTGTTCATATATTCAATAGATAAGAGCTCACACACACACACATAGGAGATCTTGCTCCTATATCCAAAGAGAGTGAATTTTTGTAAATAAATCCTATAATAACTCTATACTATTTTGCATGAGTTAGTGTAATTCACACAACTAATATTGTTATATGAGTTATTTATTCAATAACTCTAACAATATTTACATTTAACATTTGGATGATTAATTTTCATGTTATTACAAACACACAATTAATAATGTTAACACTATAAACTCTAACCCAAGTGAGTTTATTTCGACTGATTTGTATTATCAATTTTTTTTTAAATGTTAAATTTTCTCTAACCATGAATATTGTGCAAAAATAAAATATTATTTATAAAAAAAATAATTAATATTAAATATTTTTATTATATAATTTAGTTTTAACAAAAAAAATAAAATTTGATACACACACACACATATACAATCAACCATCTTTTGATCAATATGCTTATTCTCTACCTCGGCATCACACTTATCAAGCAAATAATATTTATGTATTCCTCCCAAGTGGCCCTCAAATAACATATCAACCCTATCATGGCCTTTGTCCTCCTCCCACCCGTGCATATGACCAAGGTCAGCCTCCTTTGCATTTAAATTAGTCCTTTGATTCCCCTTGTCAAGACCAAGGTTATCCTATTATATCCTTGTCAAGATTCAAGTAATCATTATCAGTTTATATTGAGTTGATAAGGGAGATTGGTAGGGGTTTGGGGTTTTCTCCAATCATCCCTATTCATGTTCTATAAGAGGCAAGGAGTGCTCTTCATTTGGTCAAGAATAGATAGTTAGTTTGTGAGGGTGAACAATGGTCATCTTGTAAGAATGAGGACATAAAAATGATGAAAAACATGATCTAGAATGCAAAAAATATGTTGATATCTTATGAAGAGCAGTACACTCATTTGGATCAGTCTTATGTGTCCTCTCCCTCCAAGATCCCCAAGCTCAATCTTCAAGAGTATTTGATCAACCCATAGTCAACCTTGTCAAAGTCCATACTTGTCAAAACTCAGAGAGGCAATACTGCACCAAGGTAGAACAATCATGAAAATCAATGAGGGGGTTAAGCTTGAATAAGAATTCCCCATTCATGCTATGGAGGGGATAATGATATTCTTGCAAGAATATCATTATCCCCTCCATAGCATGAATGGGGAATTCTTATTCAAGCTTAACCCCCTCATTGATTTTCATGATTGTTCTACCTTGGTGCAGTATTGCCTCTCTGAGTTTTGACAAGTATGGACTTTGACAAGGTTGACTATGGGTTGATCAAATACTCTTGAAGATTGAGCTTGGGGATCTTGGAGGGGAGAGGACACATAAGACTGATCCAAATGAGTGTACTGCTCTTCATAAGATATCAACATATTTTTTGCATTCTAGATCATGTTTTTCATCATTATATATAAACACAAACAAATAGATGTGCCCTCCTATATTATATAACATTTTTTTAGATGTGAAATGAACTTTTGGTATATCAAATAAAGATTAAGTGTATTTTGTCTTACTCCATATTTTTAATGTCTTTTAAGTATGCAATACAATTTTTATTATAAATATTATTAGGCAAGTCAAACGAAAACTCCATAGATCTTTCTAGAAATGCAAAACTTGGTATGAAATGTAAAGGCCTTATAAACTTTTTAATAAGCTATATTTACTAGCTCTATATAGAAATGTTATAGTATCCTTACATAATATTATGATATGCATTAAAATACCTTTTTAAATATTAATCTATTTGATAAATTCACAAGAAGGTTACATGTCTTATTGTGAGTGTTTTTCATGACACAAAATATTTTTAAAATACCCACTACATTTGTATGGTGTGAGATTATAAAATAATGAATATTGAGTTTTTTAGGTGTGCAATCAATGCATGTTTAGTTTTACATAGTGTGTGATGATTGACCAATCCAAGTTGGGTTTACATGGTGCCATTTAGAAGATTGATGTATGCATTTCATCAGAATCTACAAAATCCCACCATGCTGCTGCGCTGGAGGTAAAGACAACTTTGACTGCAGGATTCTTGCAGTGGCATTGCGGAGCAATATGGCCAAGTTTGCGACAGATGTAGTAAATCGACTGTTTGGAAGGAGGATGAGCAGTGCGGCATTTCTTGAGGAAACGATGAGGAGGGGCATAAGAATGCTTGCGAGGAAAAGAGCGGCACTTGAAATAAATATGCTTACGGCACTGCTTCTGTAGTTTGCAAGGTTGGACAAATGGACGATAGCCAAATGGGGCTGTTTCAAGAAATACAGGAGCAATTTGAGAGGCTTGATGCTTGGTGAGTTTCTGAATAGACTTAGTCTCAGAGACTAAGCACATAACTTGCTGCTTAGAAAAATCAATCACATCTGAGAGGGAAAGATCTTCAATCGTTAGTCCCTTAAGATCAAGATAAGAAATAACTCTATCAATTAAATTATATGGTAGAGCATGCAGAAATTTGATCTTAATCTCAGTGGATGAGAAACTCTTGCTATCATATGCCAACTGTCAGAATTGTTTGGCAAATGCATCAAACTGCTTTAGCTCATATAGCTCCATTTTGAGAAGCCATTTCTTGGATTTCAGTTCTCTATTGCCAACTAGAGGTGCAAACTCACTAATCAATAGATGAAATAAGGTGGCTAAAGAATCAGGCTGATTATGTACACGTTCATACTGTTGGGCTTCAGTCATGGAACTCCACCATTGACTAATAATACCCCAGAAAAACTTTGATGCAAAACAAGTTGTGCCAGCTTGGTCTAAATGGGCATTGATAGTGATAACTCTCATGGCATTACACCATGCAGTGATCTCATTCAATCGATTGAGAAGATCATCAATGTTTAAATACCAAGGCTGAAACTAGACATGTGTTCTTTGCATAAGGGTAGTGCTAGGCTGTTTCTTGACAGTCTTAAAATTGGAGCTGAATGAGACTCAGTAATGAGGCTTTTTAGTAGAAGATTCTGCTTGCAGATCCTGTTTACAAAGCCAATCTAAACTATCTTCTAAAGCATATATTAATATCAATTGAAGATACTTTTTGCTGTATCTTTTCTATGTTTTCTTTTATATACAAAACATCTCGATAGAGATCATCAAAATTCTCTATGAAATGGGAGTTGAACCTAGCAGTATAATTTCTTTGTTTGAACTCATTGGAGGGTTCAACATCTCCTTGATAGGCAGCCAAAAAATACTGTACAGTTCCTGCTGGCTGCTTGTATACTCCTTTTGAAGGTGGCCATCTTCCACCTTTGTACAGAGTAACTTTGTTCTATGTATAGAATTCCAGACTTTCTTCTCTCAGAAGGCTCATTAGTGTACAGGGTAATGGATCCTTTGGATCATTTCCTTGGTTGATCTCTTCATCTTTTATCAGGATATGACCTGTTTTAACATTTCTATGAGAAGAGGACGTAGATGGTCTGGATGGAGATAAATGGGAAGAATTTACAGACAGAGATCTGGGCAAAATATTTACAATTTTGCCATCACTTTTGTGGACTGTGGCTTGACCTTTCATTCTTGGGGAAACATTTTTCAACCAGTCAAGTTTCCACTTAGAAGGGATTTTGACTGACTCGATATAGCCTTTTTGAAGTTGAACAGTTCCACTTAATCTTCTGGCATAGGGCAGATTCTCTAAGATCTTTGGATGGTTAGTGTTCGTCATACTATAAACAACAGAAATATTTATAGAAGCATACTTAAATTCACCGAACATATCTAAACCAAATAGGGAGGTGAACAATCCCCAACAATCTAAAGATCCATTTTTTACTTCTTTACAACCTTTATCGTGGACTGCGATAGAGAGGTTAGGACAAAATTCAAAACAAATAATTTCATCATTCAAGCAGCCAAGACTGGATATTTGACAAGAATGCTTGAAATTGACTTGGCAACGATCACACAAGGCAAGGTATATAACAGGCTTTATATTACCGAGAATCAAAGGAGTGATCTGTATTCTAATTAAACCAAAATGAACAAATTTTACATCTTCATGTGACCTGATATAATTGATTTCTTGTTCAGGTAACAGAGAAAGTAAAATTGTTTTGGAAGGTTCTTTTTGGTTTATAACTAAGGGTTAGCTCAACAGATTTGATCCAGGGTTTTACAAAAGACATATAAGTAGAATTATAGACAAACTTGGACTTCAATAATTCAGACTTTTTATAGACATGTGAAGCTTTAATAGCCAGAGGTTTATATAGGCTAGTTTCTTTTTCAAGGTTTTCTTCATTGATTTCAATATCTGGACAGTCAGATATTTGTTCAGGAATGAAGGACGAGTGTTCATAGGTTCCTTCTAATTCAGATTCATTAACTAATTCTACTGTAGAGGAGGTTTGAGCTTTTCCAAATTCCATAGCGGAGAGATTTGAGGTCTGGTAAGCAAGAAAATTCTGGCAAGGGAAACAGAGCATGCAGAGATAAAGCAGCCTATGACAATTTAAAATGGCCTGAGACTCGATGCAATAAACTTTCCCAAAGAAATTTTCAAAGCAGAGAACTCAAAAATTCGGAGCTGAGAATTCTTACAAAATCAAACGATCCTTGCAATAGCTAACAATGACTCTGATATGTGGCTATGATACCAATATTTTATATCGTCAGTAGACGCCTCTTTCCTTTCTTTCCTTACAGCTTGATTTTAGAGAAAACCTGCGATAGTAGGTAGGGGCCGAATGGCTACGGCTTCACACTATTACTTCAAACTAAATATTACAAACACTTGTTTCAATTTCTGATTCTCAGGATCCTTCGAAAAGGGCAAGAGAAAAGCATACTCTTTCAACAAGGCTACTAGATTTCTAATGCTAGAAATTTTTTGATGGAAATGCTATAGAGGAGAGGCCTATTTATAGTATTTTGGGAGGTCTTGCCTGATCAATGTCAAGGCGGTGTCAAGTCCCATCATACTTTATAGCGTGAAAGGTGAGCTATAGCGAGATGCTATTAGATGCGCTGGATGATGATGATGTTTGGGTGCGCGGGCCCAACATTGCTTCTGCTTCATCTTTTAAGTCATTTTTGCTGATCGGATTGAAGAGACACCTGAGCTAGAAGGTACTAGAAAGATGCCAGTGTTAGGGTCTAGCTTCGCATGCATGATATCATAGAGTGATGTAGAAATAAGATTCCCACTCCAGCTGTCTACTTATGATTGTATGCACAATAGTGTCTTGATCATGATTCTCCTCTTCATGGATGCGGTATGGGCCATGTCTTGCAATCCACCGATAGAGATGTTCATTGAAGGGAGATCTGATTTTTATCAGCCATGTCCATAATGGACATTTTAGTAGCTCAGTGAATTGATGGTATAGAAATTCACTGTTTAATCTTTCTATGTAAATGACTCCAGAGTTTTGATGGCGGTTTGCCTGAATTGTAGCTACTGAGGACATCTGTAAGTCTTGTCCTGCTGCATAAGAAATCCTTGTGTATCTCGGATGCAACCCTTCGCGCAGAATCTATTCTTGGACAAGGATGTTTAAGGAAGGAAATCCTTGATTATAGATTCTGGTCAGATTAAAACCAGGAATGGGTTGATGCATCAGTGTTGCTGGAGGATTTCGGCTAAGCCAATCTGCAATAACATTTTCAGTGCCTTTGATGTGTTTCACAAAAAAATTAAACTGATTAAAAAATGCTTGCCATCTTACATATTTACTATGACCATCCTTCTGACCATGATATTTTTCTGTAAAGGTCAGAAATCTAGTGCAGTCGGTAATTACAACAAAATGTGGCAAATGGAGAAGTTTTAACATGAACTTCTCTAAGCATTTCTTTACAACATAGATTTTTTTATCAGAAGAAATCCATTTTAATACATCAGGACTGAAAACTCCACTAGCAAATTCACAAACAAATTCTTTACTATCTACTATACAAACAAGTACTCCTTCCCATGCAATATCAGAGGCATCAGTATAAACCTTCATGCGGTCGGATTTTGGGATGTGCAGTTCTGGTAGTAATGCAACTGTTGATTTGATTTTTTGAATTGTTGCAGTATGTTGTTCTTCCCAATGAAAGACTTTCTTTTTCTAGAGAAGTTCTTGAAGAATAAACCTGTCTTCACCAGAGTTAGGATAGAAACTATTCAAATAATTTAATAATCCCAAAAATGCTTGAAGCTTAGCTTTGTCTAGCTTTTCAGGGAAACTGATGACTTTATCCTTAATATGTGGCTGGAGTTGCAGTTTAGAATCTTAGATTATCATGCTGAGGAAGTTGCATTCAGTTTTGCATAACTAAATCTTTGTCTCTGAGAGAACAATTCCTGCATCTTGAGCCAATTGGAAAAACTTGGAGAGATGAGTAAAATGGTCAGTCAAACTGTTACTGAAAATCAATATGTCATCAATATATACACACAAAAATTTTGAGGTGCTTTGGAAGATCTTGTCCATGTGAGCTTGATAATATGCTGGAGCATTCATCAAACCGAAAGGCATAACTATCCACTGGAAATGACCGAAAGGGTAGCTGAATGCTATTTTTTCCATGTCAGCTTCTTTGACTCTTATCTGATAAAAGCCTGACTTGCAGTTGAACTAGGAGAAGTATTTACATGCTACAACTTTCTCCAATAGATAGCTTTTATCTGGTATTGGATATGGAAATGGTTGTGTAATAGCATTTAATGGTCTGTAATTAATGACCATTCTTTTCTTTCCTCATTTCTGTTCAAAATATTTGTTTACCATAAAGGCATAACAACAAAAAGGAGAGGTAGATTTTTCAATAAAACCATTTGCCTCCAGTTCTTTGATCTGGAGTTCCATATCGTTATAATCCTAAGCTGGTATTGGGATCTTTTTCCCAATCTTCATATGCTTGCCTTCAAGGATTTTTATCTCCATTTTGGGCATAGATTTAGACCAAAACTGCTGAGGGTTGTCAGAACAGATAGTGCTTTTAATCTTTTCTCCTATTTCTTGTATATCAGCTGGGATTATTTCTGGAGCTTGAGTCATTGAACTTGGAAATTGTTCAGTGGCATAAATTAGGTGAGGGATTCTGAGCCTTTCATTATCTATAGTGAACATAATACTCTTGGTAGTGGAACCATAGGGAGAGTATCTATCAATAAATGATCCTCCTAAAAGGATATCTATAGGCATCCTATCTAGAGCAAAAAAGTCAGCATAGAAGATTTTATTTTGTATACGAAGGGGCTACTGGTGTTTATATTCTTTACAGGTGAAACTATTCCCTTGGACATCTAAGCTCTTGTAAGCTAAGGTATCATCCAATGTCTTCCATTCATGGATGAGTTATGGTTTTGCAAAGGAGAGAGAAGCTCCTGTGTCAACCTGGGCATCTACGAGTCTGCCATTGATTTCTAGAGTAAAAAATTGGGCAAACCTTCCATTGATTAAATGGTTCAAATATGCTGGTTGTGGAAGTTCTAAGGGAGGAATACTGGTACATACCAATTTTTGTCTCCCTGGATCCTAAACAATGGAGTGTTCAGTGTAGATGTCTTCAGGCTCTTGTTCTGCTTCTTCTTCTTGGAAGTTACTGCATTCACCAGGGCAGTAATCTTGGTCAGAGTAGAAAAGACTTCCTACTTTGTCATCCTCTTCATTTTCTTCTGTGGGCAATAACACATCCCACTGTGGCTCAATCACTAGTGCTTTGATTTCTCTTGGAGTTTCTTTGCTGGTGAACTTGTTCTTGATCCAAGAGTTGCTTAGTCTGAAAGAGCTTGGATATTGCAAAGGAAGATGCTGAGGTCTTTACAATGTCGACGACATTCGAGGCATTGAGGGCTATCTCCCTCTGGCTGTACCTTCTCCTTTGGATTGTCCTCGTGCTCTAGGTTTCTCTGGTGATGTCGAGACCAGGCTCCATATGCTTCATTGGGTAGCATGGACCAATCATGGTGTTTGGGCCTGTAAGGGCGTTGCATGTTGGATAGTGGTTATTCTAAGTCATCGGCTAATGACTCGAGAGCATCTGCATCATTGTCATCATCTGAATCACCTTCTGGGAGATCATCTAGAATTGGTTCATAGATGTCATCCTATAAATAAAGGTCTGATGATACCAATCTTTTATCATCAGTAGATGCCTCTTTCATTTCTTTCCTTATAGCTTGATTTTAGAGAAAACCTGCGATAGTAGGCAGGGGCCGAATAGCTACGGCTTCACACTATTACTTCAAACTAAATATTACAAACACTTGTTTCAATTTTTGATTCTCAGGATCCTTTGAAAAGGGCAAGAGAAGAGCATACTCTTTCAACAAGGCTACTAGATTTCTAATGCTAGAAATTTTTTGATGGAAATGCTATGGAGGAGAGGCCTATTTATAGTATTTTGGGAGGTCCTGCCTGATCGCTGTCAAGGCGGTGTCAAGTCCCATCATACTTTACAGCGTGAAAGGTAAGCTACATCAAGATGCTATTGGATGCGCTGGATGATGATGATGTTTGGGTGCGCGGGCCTAACATTGCTTCCGCTTCATCTTATAAGTCATTTTCATTGATCAGATTGAAGAGACACCTGAGCTGGAAGGTACTGGAAAGATGCCAGTGCTGGGGTCCAGTTTCGCATGCATGATATCATGGAGTGATGTAGAAATAAGATTCCCACTCCAGCTGTCTTCTTATGATTGTATGCACAACAGTGTCTTGATCATGATTCTCCTCTTCGTGGATGAAGTGTGGGCCATGTCTTGAAATCCACCGGTAGAGATGTTTATTGAAGGGAGATCTGATTTTTATCAGCCATGTCCATAATGGATATTTTAGTAGCTCAGTGAATTGATGGTATAGAAATTCACTGTTTAGTCTTTCTATGTAAATGACTCCAGAGTTTTGATGGCGGTTTGCCTGAATTGTAGCTACTGAGGACATCTGTAAGTCTTGTCCTACTGCATAAGAAATCCTTGTGTATCTCGGATGCAACCCTTCGTGTAGAATCTGTTCTTGGACAAGGATGTTTAAAGAAGGAAATCCTTGATTATAGATTCTGGTCAGATTAAAACCAGGAATGGGTTGATGCATCAGTGTTGCTGGAGGATTTTGATTGAGCCAATCTGCAATAACATTTTCAGTGCCTTTAATGTGTTCCACAAAAAAATTAAACTGATTAAAAAATGCTTGCCATCTTACATATTTACTGCGACCATCCTTCCAACCATGATCTTTTTCTTTAAAGGTTAGAAATCTAGTGCAGTCGGTAATTACAACAAAATGTGGCAAATGGAGAAGTTTTAACATGAACTTCTCTAAGCATTTCTTTATAGCATAGATTTCTTTATCAGAAGAAATCCATTTTAATACATCAAGACTGAAAACTCCACTAGCGAATTCACAAACAAATTCTTTACTATCTACTATACAAACAAGTACTCATCCCCATGTAATATCGGAGGCATCAGTATAAACCTTCATGCGATCAGATTTTGGGATGTGTAGTTCTAGCAGTAATGCAACTGTTGATTTGATTTTCTGAACTACTACAATATGTTGTTCTTCCCAATGAAAGACTTTCTTTTTCTGGAGAAGTTCTTGAAGAATAAACCTGTCTTCACCAGAGTTAGGATAGAAACTATTCAAATAATTTAATAATCCCAAAAATGCTTGAAGCTTAGCTTTGTCTAGCTTTTCAGGGAAACTGATGACTTTCTCCTTAATATGTGGCTGGAGTTGCAGTTTAGAATCTCAGATTATCATGCCAAGGAAGTTGCATTCAGTTTTGCATAACTGAATCTTTGTCTCTGAGAGAACAATTCCTGCATCTTGAGCCAGTTGGAAAAACTTGGAGAGATGAGTAAAATGGTCAGCATGGAAGATTTTATTTTGTATCCGAAGGGGCTGCTGGTGTTTATATTCTTTACAGGTGAAACTATTCTCTTGGACATCTAAGCTCTTGTAAGCTAAGGTATCATCCAATGTCTTCCAGTCATGGATGAGTTGTGGTTTTGCAAAGGAGAGAGAAGCTCCTGTGTCAACCTGGGCATCTACGAGTCTGCCATTGATTTCTAGAGTAAAAAATTGGGCAAACCTTCCATTGATTAAATGGTTCAAATATGCTAGTTGTGGAAGTTCTAAGGGAGGAATACTGGTACATACCAATTTTTGTCTCCCTGGATCCTGAACAATGGAGTGTTCAGTGTAGATGTCTTCAAGTTCTTGTTCTACTTCTTCTTCTTAGAAGTTACTGCTTTCACCAGGGCAGTAATCTTGGTCAGAGTAGAAAAGACTTCCTACTTCATCATCCTCTTCATTTTCTTCTGTGGGCAATAACACATCCCACTGTGGCTCAATCACTGGTGCTTTGATTTCTCTTGGAGGTTCTTTACTGGTGAACTTATTCTTGATCCAAGAGTAGCTTGGTCTGAAAGAGCTTGGATATTGCAAAGGAGGATGCTGAGGTCTTTGCAATGTCAGTGGCATTCGAGGCATTGAGGGTTGTCTCCCTCTGCCTGTACCTTCTCCTCTGGATTGTCCTCGTGCTCTGGGTTTCTCTAGTCTTTTAGAGACTTCATGGTGATGTCGAGACCAGGCTCCATATGCTTCATTGGGTAGCATGGACCAATCATGGTGTCTCAGCCTGTAAGGGCATTGCATGTTGGATAGCGGTTGTTCCAAGTCATCGGCTAATGACTCGAGAGCATCTACATCATTGTCGTCATATGAATCACCTTCTAGGAGATCATCTAGAATTGGTTCATTGATGTCATCTTGTAAATAAAGGTCTTCATCAGAATCTACAATATCCCACCATGCTGCTGCATTGGAGGTAAAGATAGCTTTGACTGTAGGATTCTTGCAGTGGCATTGCAGAGCAATATGGCCAGGTTTGCGACAGATGTAGCAAATTGGTTGTTTGGAAGGAGGACGAGCAGTGTGGCATTTCTTGAGGAAATGATGAGGAGGGGCATAGGAATGCTTGCGAGGAAAAGAGAAACACTTAAAATAAATATGCTTACGGCGCTGCTTCTATAGTTTGCAAGGTTGGATAAATGGCCGACAGCCAAATGGGGTTGTTTCAGGAAATACAAGAGCAATTTGAGAGGCTTGATGCCTAGTGACTTTCTGGATAGACTTAGTCTCAGAGACTAAGCACATAACTTGCTGCTTAGAAAAATCAATCACATCTGAGAGGGAAAGATCTTCAATCGTTAGTCCCTTAAGATCAAGATAAGAAATAACTCTATCAATTAAATTATATGGTAGAGCATGCATAAATTTGATCTTAATCTCAGTGGATGAGAAACTCTTGCTGTCATGTGCCAACTGTCGGGATTATGTTGCAAAGGCATCAAATTGCTTTAGATCACATAGCTCCATTTTGAGAAGCCATTTCTTGGATTCCAGTTCTCTATTGCCAACTAGAGGTGCAAACTCATTAATCAATAGATGAAATAAGGTGGCTAAAGAATCAGGCTGATTATGTACACGTTCATACTGTTGGGCTTCAGTCATGGAACTCCACCATTGACTAACAATACCCCAAAAAAATTTTGATGCAAAACAAGTTGTGCCAGCTTGGTCTAAATGGGCATTGATAGTGATAACTCTCATGGCATTACACCATGCAGTGATCTCATTCAATGGATTGAGAAGATCATCAATGTTTAAATACCAAGGCTGCAACTAGACATGTGTTCTTTGCATAAGGGTAGTGCTAGGCTGTTTCTTGACAGTCTTAAAATTGGATCCGAATGAGACTGAGCAATGAGGCTTTTTAGCAAAAGATTCTGCTTGCTGATCCTGTTTAGAAAGCCAATCTAAACTATCTTCTAAAGCATCTAGTTTAGTATCAATAGAAGATACTTTTTGCTGTATCTTTTCTATGTTTTATTTTATATACAAAACATCTCGACAGAGATCATCAAAATTATCTGTGAAATGGGAGTTGAACCTAGCAATATAATTTCTTTGTTTGAGCTCATTGGAGGGTTCAACATCTCCTTGATAGATAGCCGAAAAATACTGTACAGTTCCTGATGGCTGCTTGTATACTCCTTTTGGAGGTGGCCATCTTCCACGTTTGTACAGAGTAACTTTGTTCTCTGTATAGAATTTCAGACTTTCTTCTCTCGGAAGGCTCATTAGTGTATAGGGTAATGGATCCTTTGGATCATTTCCTTGGTTGATCTCTTCATCTTCTATCAGGATATGACCTATTTTAACATTTTTACGAGAAGAGGACGTAGATGGTCTGGATGGAGATAAATGGGAAGAATTTACAGACAGAGATCTGGGCAAAATATTTACAGTTCTGCCATCACTTTTGTGGACTGTGGCTTGACCTTTCATTCTTGGGGAAGCATTTTTCAACCAGTCAAGTTTCAACTCAGAAGAGATTTCGACTGACTCGATATGGCCTTTCTGAAGTTGAATAGTTCCACTTAATCTTCTGGCATAGGGTAGATTCTCTAAGATCTTTGGATGGTTAGTGTTCGTCATACTATAAACAATAGAAATATTTATAGAAGCATACTTAAATTCATTGAACATATCTAAACCAAATAGGGAGGTGAACAATCCCCAATAATATAAAGATCCATTTTTTACTTCTTTACAACCTTTATCACAGACTGCGACAGAGAGGTTAGGACAAAATTCAAAACAAATAATTTCATCGTTTAAGCGGCCAAGACTGGATATTTGACAAGAATGCTTGAAACTGACTTGGTGATGATCACACAAGGCAAGGTATATAACAGGCTTTATATTACCGAGAATCAAAGAAGTGATATGTATTCTAATTAAACCAAAATGAACAAATTTTACATCTTCATGTTACCTGATATAATTGATTTCTTGTTCAGGTAACAGAGAAAGTAAAATTGTTTGGAAGGTTCTTTTTGGTTTATAACTGAGGGTTAACTCAACAGATTTGATTCGAGGTTTTACAAAAGACATATAAGTAGAATTATAGACGAACTTGGACTTTAATAATTCAAACTTTTTATAGACATGTGAAGCTTTAATAGCCGGAGGTTTATACAGGCTAGTTTCTTTTTCAAGGTTTTCTTCAGTGATTTCAATATCTGGGCAATCAGATATTTGTTCAGGAATGAAGGACGGGAGTTCATAGGTTCCTTCTAATTCAGATTCATTAACTAATTCTACTGTAGAGGAGGTTTGAGCTTTTCCAAATTCCATAGCGGAGAGATTTGAGGTCTGGTAAGCGAGAAAATTCTGGCAAGGGAAACAGAAGACGTAGAGATAAAGCGGCCTATGACAATTTAAAATGGCTTGAGACTCGATGCAATAAACTTTCCTAAAGAAATTTTCAAAGCAGAGAACTCAAAAATTCAGAGCTCAGACAATCTTTTATCATCAGTAGACATCTCCTTCTTGACAATATTTGCAAGTCTTTGATTACAGAAAACCCACGACAGTAGGCAGGGGCTGAATGGCTACGGCTTCACACTATTACTAAAATCAAAATATTACAAACACTTGTTCTAATTTCTGATTCTCAGGATCCTTCGAAAATGTTAGGTTCACATGGTCCAATGGTATATAACAATAAATTGATGCATGATTGATTTGTATGGTGCTTAGTGACATACCATTGTAATTTGGGAATGCATGGTGTGCAATTTATGATCGATGTACTTAAGTTTCATGTGGAGGAATACCACTAACATACATGTTTAGTGGTCATGAGAAGTGTATAAAATGACCGATGTACCTGAAGATTACATGGTATGAAAAAATAATAAGATTTAATTTATGTTCACATGGTGTGTAATGACTAGTGATGTGTTTTAGGTTAGATGGTGCACTACGAGAGATTAATGCACTTAAAGGTTGTGTGGTGCATAATGATCAACTAATGCATTTAGGGGTCAAATGAAATGTAGAGGTTGATTGATACACTATATAGATGTGTGTGAGTTCATTTTTCACGTTATGCAATGATTGACCAATCAAGATTTGGTTTAAATATTATATGAAACTCAACTAATGTACACTTAGCTTGTATTGTACACATTGGTTGACTAATCAATTTTTGTCTTGCATATTCAATATTGTGCACAATATTTGATCAATACATATTGGGGTCATGTCATACTTATTGATCAACTAATGCATATTATATTTGTGTAATACACAATTATCACTCAATGCATGTTAGTGATCAATGCACAATATGATAACATGGTACTTAGAATCGTGTTAGTACATGTTGGGTTCACATATCTTGTAGTGGTAAACAAATGTGTATTGGTTTTATAGCTTAGTTCAACTATGGGCTTCTGATCGTATGGAATGCAACATTTCATTAATGTAATTTGAGGTTACATCATGTGCAACATATGATTGATGTACTTTAAGGTTTCATAGCACACAATCCCTGATCAATGCACATCAAGGTCACATGGTATGCAATGATCAAATGATGCAATTTAGTGTCACATGGTGTGAAAAATATGAGCAATGATAATGTGGTGTGTAGTGATCAGCCATGAATTCAAGGTTGTATCATACATTGTGACATGTCAATGCACTTTGGGGTGGCATGACGCTCAATAGTGAACAATGCACTTTGTGGTTTCATGGCACATAATGAGTGATTAATGCATTTATAGGTTAGGTGACCAATGGATTATGGTTCTGTAAAATGGATCTCAAGGTTATGTGGCATGCAATGCTTGAAAAATGTGTGTTGACTCACACCATCTTGTTGGATTACATGGATCATAATGGATGAATAATGCATATTGAGGTTGCATCATATTTCATGTTCAAATAATACACATGGTTTTTATGTGGCACAATGGTCTAAAAAATATAGGTTGAAGTTACAAGGTGAGTATTAGTTAAACAATACACATTGGGGTTGTATGGTATATTGGTCAAAATGTACAATAGATGGTATCATCAAACATTTGATTTAGTAGTGGGTCCATACACTCTTGATGACTAAAAATACATGTAAAGTTTACACAACTTTTAGGGTGGACCAATGCATAACAAAATCCCATGCCACACATTAGTTGAACAACATATAATAATTTTGCATGATGTCTAGTGGTTGAATAACGCATTATAGAGTTTCACAATGCCTAGTGGTTGAGTAATGCATGATGGGGTCCCAAAATGTACAAACATTGGAATTAAATGATGTATTGTGCTTAAATACTTTTGGTGGTAAAAAATTGCACATAAAAAGTTACAAAAGTTGTAGGGATAAAATGATGCACACATGTGGTATTTAAATAATGAAAAATGGGGTTACATGATGTAAAGGGTTTAACTATACATTATGAGCTCAAATGATTCTAAATGGTTTAGTAATGCATGTCAAGGTTTCATAATGTGTGATTGTTTAGGTTGCATGATATTTAGTGGTTGAACACCTGCAATGGTAAAAAATGTATGATGGGGTTACATACTTTTTAGGAATGAAATAATGCACTTATGTAGTGGTTGAGTAATGCAAAATGAGGTCACATGATTTTAAATGGTTTCAAAATACATGATGGGGTCACAAAATATGTGATTATTGGGATTGCATGATATAGAGTGGTTAAACATTTGTGATAAACAAACAATGTACAACAAGGTCGCATGATGCTATGTGGTTAGATAAAATACCATAGGGTAGCATAATGTGTGGATGTTGGTTTCATGACACATGATTTTTGAACAATGCACAACAAATACATCAGACTTAAGTCATGCATTGGTCTAAAAAATGTACATTTGTGGTATTATGTGACAAGGTGTATTGGTCAAACAATGTGTTATGATGTCATGAGGCATGCAATAGTTGAAACATGTATCTATGGGTTGTAAAGTGTGTATTTTTTGATAGATGAACATGAGGGTCATGTAAATTAATACCTCATTTACTCATATCAATGCCATGTGGTGCATAGTTTTTGAACATTACTAGTCAAGGTCACGTAGTGCATTATGGTTAGACAAGGCATAATAGGGTTGTATGTAGAATAATGTGCACATCATGTTTATGTTGTTCACAATGATCAAAGTAAGTGTTAGGATCAAATGTTATTGGGTGGTTTAAAAAACGTTCCTAAGTTTCCCTCTTTTATTGGTTATTTTCCAATTTGAATAAAATAATTGCTACTCACCTAAGTCGGATCAAATTTCTCTCAAATGATTTGGATTATAAATTTTTTTAGATGTTAAATTTTTTCTAACTCTAAATATTTAGTAAAACCTGTGCAAAAATAAAATATTATCTATAAACCATTTATTTAATATATAATTTGGTTTTAAATAAAATTTAAAATTTGGCATATACACAAAAAAAAACACAAATAAATAGATGTCCCATCCTATATTATATAACATTTTTTTAGATGTGAAATGAAATTTTGGTATATCTTATAAAGTAAAATTATATTTTATCTTATTCCATATTTTTAATGTCTTTTAGCTATGCAATACACCTTTTATAAGAAAGCTTATTATGCGAGTCTAAACAAAAATTCCATATATCCTTAAAAAAATGCGAGACTCAAATTGAAATGTAAGGTCTTCTAAAAATAATTATAAGTTATATTTACTAGATCTATATATAAATTCTATATAACCCTTATATAATATTGTGATATGGGTTAAAATACATTTTTTTCTTATTGATATAGTTAGAAAATTCACAAGGTTGCATATCTTATTTGAGTGAGTTACATGGCACATAATGTTTTTAAAATTCCCACCACAATTGCATCAATGTACTTTGAGTTTGTATGGCATGCAACATATTAAGGATGTAATTTGATGCCACATGGCACATAATGTCTTATCAATACACTTCAGGGTCACATGGTGTGCAATGATCAATCGATATACTTCAATGTCATGTGTCGTGCAACATATGATCAAGTACTTTAGAGTAACATGGTGTGTATTGATTAACCATGCATTCAAGGTTGTATCACACACTAAAAAATTTCAATGCACTTTGGGGTGGTTTGACACTCCATAGTGACCAATGAACTTCATGGTTACATGGTGTATAATGGGTGATGAATGCATTTACAGGTTATGTGACGAATGCACTTCATGGTTGGATAGCACATAATGGGAGATTAATGAATTTAGGGGTTAGATGACATGTATAGGTTAATAAATGCATGTTTGATCATATATTATACATATATCTAATAATTCATGCAAAGATGCATAATGTGTACTTGTCAAATAATGAATACAAGGGCACACAATTTACATTTTTCATATAATGCACTTGAGTTGATAAATGCAAGTTTGGGCCACATTACATGTGATGTATAAATAATACATGTCATGGTTGAATATCCATGTTAGGGTTTCTTGGTGTGTAGTGATAAAAACATGAAGATACTAAATGGATTATGGTGCTAAAAAATGGATCTTGAGATTACGCGACATACAATGCTTGAAAAATGCATATCGACTCACATTTTCTAGTTAGATTGTGTGTCTCATAATGGTTGAATATTTCATATTGAGGTTTCATCATATGTCATGTTTAAATAATACCCATGGTTCATATGCTGCATAATGTTTCAAAAAATCTAAGTTGAGGTTATAAGGTGATTAGTATAGTTGAATAATGCACAATTAGGATGCATGTTTTGTTTGGTCAAAATATATAAATAGATGTTTTCATCAAACATTTGATCTAGTGGTGGATCAATATGCTCTTGATGACTAAAAATGCATGTCATGTTGTTCAACATGCAAGGTGGACCAATGCATAACAAAATCTAATGACACATGTTGGTCGAATAACATATAATAGGGTTGCACAATGTTTAGTGGTCAAATAATGCATGATAGAATTGCATCATGTGAAGTAATTGATAAATGCATGATAGGGTCCCATGATGTACAAACATTATAATAACTCAATGTATTGTGGTTAAACACTTGTGGTGGTCAAAAAATGCACGTTAAAGTCACAAAAAATGTAAGGATAAAATGATGAATAAGTGTGGTGTTTGAATATTAAAAAATGGTGTTGCATGAAATCAAAGGGTTTAGCATTACATGATGAGGTTGTAAGGTGTTTAATGGTTTAGTAATGTATGTTGGGGTTGCACAATGTGTGATTATTTGGATTGCATGATGTTTAGCGATTGAACAACCACAATTGGAAAAAATTAACAAGGTTATGCACCTTGTAGGGGTGGAATAATTATCTTATATGATGGTTGAATAATGCAAAAATGGGTCACATGATTTTTATTGATTTCAAAATACATGACGAGGTCATAAAATATTTGATTTTTGGGATTGCATGATGTAGATTGGTTAAACATTTGTGATGACTAAATAATAAACTTCAGGGTCATATGATGCCATGTGGCCAGATATTGTACGATGGGTTACACAATGTTTGGATGTGGGTCTCATAATACATGATTATTGAACTATTCACAATAGGGACAAAGACTCAAGGCATGCATTGGTTTACAAAATTCATGTGTGGTATGATGTCAGATGTGTGTGTTATCAAATAATGTGTTTTAATGTCATGAGGCACATAGTAATTGAAAAATGTATTTATGGGTTAGAAGTTGTGTACTTTTTGATCAATGTGCATGAGGGTCCATGTGTAATTTAATGGTTCAATAATCATGTTAGTGTCATGAGGTGTATGGTTGTTGAACATTATTATTCAAGGTCACTTAATTCACAGAGGTTAGACCAAGCACACTAGGGTTGTATGTAGAACATTGTGCACAATGATCAAAGTAAGTATCAGGATCAAATGTTATTGGGTGGTTTTAAAAACTTTCCAAAGTTACACATTATTTGATGGTCCTAAAAATCCAAGTTGAGGTTGAGGAATAGTGGTTGAATAATGCACATTTTTTTTGGGGGGGGAGGGTACATGGAACACTCGTAAAAATATGCACATATATGTTGTGGTCAAGCACTAGACATGGTGATGTAAAAATACACATGTAGTGTTTAAATAATACATATAATAATTGGGTGAAATAATTAATATTACATAATGGGTTCATGCAACTGATGATGGTAAAATAATTTACTTTCCTGTCATTTCATTTTCAAGTGTGTTTTCTTCTCAATGCAAGTGTGTGTTAGTCTAGTTTCAATTCCCTATATGTAATAGATAGTAGTTAGTTAATTAACTCTTCAAAATGGCTTAGTGTTGTATATACAAGGCAAACCCTTTACAAAGTTTAGCATTCCTAGGTTGATAATTAAATGAAGGATCCCATAATCGATATGTTATAAAGCTACCTATTTGGGTTCTTGTTTAAGGTTAGAGGATAAATCATTGAGCTTATATATACTAGTATATTGTATGTCCCCTACACCTTATCCATTGCTAGCTTCTTTATGCCTTGAGTAATAACCGCTTTAGAAAATAGCTCAATTTTTATGTTATTTATCACAAAAATCAAATTAGCAGTCATTGGATTTTTTTAGGACTTAAAAAAATAAAATTGTTTAGATGTTTCCCAAAAATGAAATAATATATCACATAATTAAGAGAATAATAATTATATCCAAAATAATAATTGATAACAAAGCATAATACTTGATAATTATTATTGAGTCACTTCAAAGAGGAAACCTCCACAATAATGTAATAAGAGAATATTTCACAATATGATGATAAAATACTAGCCACTACATCATATATATACTTTACTTATCCATGATTGCTCCATAAGTAGACCATACTAAGATCATAAATAAATGCAATAAAATAATATGAAAGGTATGTAAGCCATAAATTGACCACACATATCCCTAGACACATTATAGGTTAAGTCTATAGCATAAAATAATCATGGAGTGGTTGGGTGCATGTTGATTACCAATGAGACCTACATTATCCCAATCACACTAGTTTGGCCTCAATTCGAAGTGAATTAAGTTGATCATACATGAATGTGCCCCAAATGAATGTATTTCCCTTTGTCTCAAGTGGATATGGTGGTGTTGTGTTTATTTTGGCCTATAAACCCTCAAATTTAAAGTAAAAAGACATAAAGTAATTGTTTGGTGTGTGTGGGTCATTAACGTGACATATATTGCCCTAATCACACATTTTGGCTTGAATTCAAAGTGAATTAGGGTGATCACATATAAATGTGCCAAAAATTGTTCACATTTCCATGATCACGAGAGGATATGGTGTGGTTGTGGCACTTTAGGAAATAATGGAGCTAATCGTAAGTAAAAATAATATAAATTGGCACTTTAAGAGTCACAATGTGACTTAATTTTCCATGATCACACATTTTTTTATTAAATTCAAAGAGAAATGAGATGGTCATGTACAAATGTGCCTTCCATTTACCTTGTCATAAGTGGATATGGTATTTTTGTGTCACTTCTGGCTTATAAGTGATCTAATCACAAGTAAAATCAACATGAAGGGTGGTTAGATGTGCATGGATCACCAATGCAACCCATGTTTTTCTATGCACACCACTTTGGCATGAATTCAAATTTAATTGGTGTGACCACACATCGATATGTCTCAAATTATCCCTATTTACCCTAGTCACAAATGATTATTGTGTTGTTATGTTCTTTTTGGCCTATGAGGGACCTAATCATAATTAAAATTAGCACAAATGAGAGGTTGGGTGTGCATTGGTTTGTAAACTTTAATTTTTTCAAACCGAGAACTGCTAGGAATATCAACAAGTAATTTGTAAGGCCACAAAACTTTAAAATATATTATATGTTTACCCAAAATAGACATCAATTTTAAAATTACATCTTGAAATCCCTAGGTTAAATACTAAAATCCTAAAAAATGACTAAGTACTAACCATATTGGATTTTAAAAAATTGTCTTCTAAATTATAAGTCATGTAGCTATGAGACCAATTCTAAAAGATGTAGAGTGACTCTAATTTATTATATTTAATAAAATAAATTTAATGTATAACTTAACATTTATTTTAGTAAACCCCTCGTTCTACATTTTAATTGCTCACTTTTTTACTTTTTAAGGCTTCATACTTGAATATTGTTAAGAATACGTACGCATTATATCACGTACATGTTTCTAATGCATATGATATTTTGATGTGTATAATTTTAAAAACATGTCTCAAGGCTTAGAAAATCTTGGATTCCTGTGTCTAAGGCCTAAACTTGAAAACACACAATCGAATTTGTGTTTTTGACTAGAAAAAATCTGACTTCTACCATCATAAACAATATGAATTTCATTGAGACATTTCATAAAATTATTAATATAATGTAGATCACACTCTTCTCTTTCCAAATATATGATTTTTTAAATTTTTTTACTATTTTAAGGTTTTTCATTTATGTTGATTTCTAAGTATGTCTTTTTAGGCCACTATATGTCTCAACTATGCATGTTTTTTTTTTTCCATTCATCTAAATACAAAAATATTATATGGTCACAAAATAAGCCTAATTTTATACACATTAGAATAATAACTAAATTTTCACTTTTTAGGTAGGTAAGGGGGCCGCACAGCGGGCTATCCATCTTTTCAATTTTTAAGATCTATTTACTTGTAAATTAATAAAAAAATAAATATTCATTAAAAAGGTAAAAAAAAAATATAGGTCACAAACTAGATGATCTTATTTAAATTTCCATCAAATCGTTTCAAAAAAATACTATAGACACTAAAAAATGAGGGACTACACAATTGACTATCTTCTTTGTTTTAAAAAAAATAGGAGTTCCTCTTCGATTGTTAGATGTTTGACTAACTTATACTTGACCATTTTTATAAATATTAGTAGTTTAGAGTGTTTTTATCTCAAATAATAGTCTACAGTTCATGGTCTTGTATTATATTCAAATTTTGTGTGCAATCGTCTCAAATAATTTATACAAGTTGAAATTTATCATTTTTCAAAAGAAAAAAATGTCCACTTAAGACCTCTTTTTTTGCCTCCCAACCTTCTCCACCTACCCACCTAAATAACAAAACAAAATAAATAAAATATGGAAAACTAAACAAAAATATATATATACTCAAATAACATAGTAAATAAATAAACTATATGAAATTAATCGCTAATGCCTAATAGCTTTAACTATTATAGGCATATGTCACTATCAGTTATTTTGTGGTAAAATCGCACGATTCTTTGGTGTACAAATAAATTAGAGTAGGTGGCAGACATGCCTAATCAAGTTTATGTGAATGGATAATGATGCAAGCACACATGACTTTCTCAAAGCATACACATGAATGTAGTATGTTAGATCTTTATTAGATAAAACCATATGCAAAAAACACAAGACTATGGCATTAGTAAATAACAAATGATGCACAAGGGACTAACATAGTCATCTGGTATGATACATGGGTGATGAAACTATGATATTGAATACATGGCACTACATGCCACACATTCAAAATGCACAAACTAACATGCATAGAATGAGTGATGATTCTTCATGGTAGTGCACACTACATTTGACAAAGGTGTAAGGACTATTAGGATTAATCTACACACAAAAATGCTAACATAAATCTAATTGTGTAAGTTATATATATTTTTTTCCTATTATAAGAACATTTTGATGAATCATTTTATTAAGATAATGCTTGATCTTATAATATAAAAGTCAAGACTAATAAATTATTAATATCTTTCACATACTCTCTTATCAATGTATTACGAATTATAGATATTAAAATATAATATTATGTACACGACAATGTCATTTTTGACCTATCTTTTCCATACATGACTTTTTTGCACATATATGCCTCTTATTCACCATTTTATAACATCCACATGCTTGCTATGAGACTGACCCTCCCATTTCATTCTCAATCACCCACATGAAACATCACAATTTATGAAAGACTAGTTAAATACCTTACTCAAACATCTCTAAATCATTAGATCCATATTCGTATATGTTGGACACTAATGTTAGGCTCAGATAGTATCATCAATGGAATTGACTTGAGGCCAACATTAGTGAGACTTTCCCATCAATGATTACTTTTTAAAATTAAATTATTCCTATGGGTCAACCCATTTTCCTAGTGTGTCAATGGTGTGATAAATTACCTAAATAGACTCATATAAATATTTTAAAAAAATCACACTTAGAACACACTTGGAACTTATCTATCAAGCATATATTCACTATTGTACATGAATTAAATGTGACCAATTCTTCCCAAATTTTAAATCAATCATTAGGAGCAATCATCATCTAGGTCTGAAACACACCAAGCCAAGCCAAGAGTTAATATTTTCAACTATTGAAAGATAGATTATATATGCATTCATATAACAAATGATCAATGTTACACATTCATATTGAGTGGAAGGATTACATGTGGCTTAACTTCCCTCTTAGAATTATTGGATATGTATGAAATGGTCACCCATCAATGGGGGTGATTGGGGTCATCTCAACCCATTATACTTCCCAATTTTATTCATTTTTTACCCTTCATAAATATATTTAGGGCTTTAAGAAGAAATAGATTAATCTATGGAGTTGAGCACATAGTCAGTCATCAAGATCACATATAAAAAGGTATTTCAAGTAAGCAAAGTTAATTGTATAGTCTTAGAAAGCCAAATTAGCCTAGGATAGTAACATCAACCTAAGTCACTACCATCAATGTTTCTAATCCAAATTAACATTAGTGACCCTGCATGCACAAACAACCAATTCCAGATCTGAGTGACTCACAAGCATGCTTCCATCACTTTAACAATATCATAAGTCAATAAATAGATTAAAAAAAGCAAAGTATCTTGATCTCATTTGTACTCTCCATATTTGGTACATGACACTTATCAAATCTATTCTAGTAGTTTATATTCAAAATCATACTTAATTATCATATTATACTATTAAGACATAAGATACAAGATCTTATTGATGACAACAATATTGAGTTAAGCAAACCTATGAAGGATTCTACACCCCAAAATAATTGTAATTAAAAATTAAAAATATTCAACGATCAATTTCCTAAACATGAGATAACAAATACCAAAGATAATTCTAAATTAAATCATTCATATAATGCACATCCTCCACATGTGAAATAAGATCACCTTATAGATGGGATTATTAGCACACTTACAGGCAGCTTATTACAGCACCCTATGATTACATTTTATGATAATGAGACTACATATAATGAATTGGACCTCCACGCACTATTTATATGAGCTTATGTCAACAAGGAACCCAAATACTTATCTTAGTTGACAATGGTATAATTGAGAATGTGTGCACAATGACACTTCTCAACACACTCAGATACATACAAAAAGATTTATAAGAAACTAAAATAATGGTTAAGAGATTTTATGGAAACATATAAAAGACTCTTTAGTGCATTGTGCTACCTCTTGAGGATTGATCTACTACAACTACTACACTATTTATAGTCTTACCAAATACAAAGGCCTTTGACAAGTTATTAGAACACCTTTGTATATAAAATATTTATGCAATACCATCTACAGTTCATCGATGTATAAAAAATATACATTGAAACAAGGTAGTTATAATTTAAGGAATTTTATATGAGTAACCTATTAATCCAATGGTACCTCCTCCTCCCTCACCACCACCACAATTGGTTATTACACTTATTCAGAATAATTATAACGATTTGGTGTTATTAATTAGATTTTACACCTGTTATGTTTTGTAATATTTGTAGCACATAAGAATATAATCACACAATGGGATCACCTCCAAGTTGTGGGACCTTGACTAATTAAGGTGAACCTCTAAAGAAGGCTAACTTCCTTAAACTAAGCTTAGTGCAACTGATATATGACCAATTTGCTTCTAACTATAGATTTTTTATGATTTTGTTGTTGGTTTTGGCCACTTTCCAAATTGGTACCTTGATTTTTATTAGTTGAATTAAGCTTGATGACTCCTTTATTAATGATCTCTCGCTTGATCAATAAACCTTTGTCAATGATTTCTTTAAAAGTATGTGTACACTATAGTTTCAAATGATAAGCTATCTCATTATGCAAGTTTTTAGTGAATGCAGTGGCTAATTATTTATCTGGTAAACTATGAGTGAATCAACTTGCAAGTTCTCTCCATCATTGTAGATATCTTGTAAAAATTTCACTAACTTTATGTTTAGCTTGCATCAAATCAACCAATGAAATCTCACGCTCAAAATTATAAGAAAATTGTTGTACAAACTTATCTGAAAGATCATCAAAATTAGCTATTAAATTCTTAGGCAACTTTAGGAACCATTCCAAGGCTTGTCCAACTAATCTCTTTGAAAACAACAACATAATGCATATATCACTATATGCCACTAGCTGACATGCGACAAAGAACTCAGTTTAATGTGCTTTGGGGTCACCTTTCCCCTTGTATTTATGAAATTTTTGAGTCCCCAAAGCATATATTGAAAGGATAAAAACACACATTGTCCAACTTAAAATTTTTAACCTATTTCCCCACTTGGATGGTAGTGATTTCATATTTTATTTATTGTAATTCTTGGGATAAGAAACTATAGGGAACATTGGTTTGAGGGAAAACATTATCCAGGGTAGATGTTTGAGTGGTCACAAGTGGATCACTTTGACTAGGGTATGATGGAGATATTTGTTGGTGTATGTTGGATTGGTTGGAAAATGATCCAGGAATACACATTCATAGATTAGGATGTGCTTGTTGAAGTTGCATGTTTGGTTGTGCAGTATTCTGGTTTGGGTTAGTGATGAAGGTTTAACTTGAAGGATTTTGAGGTTGGGATGGAGGGTTATAACTATAATTTTCTTATTGTGGTATAATAGGGATTTGTTTCCAACTACTCAAACCTTACTATTGAGTGGGAACTTGTGAATCGAGACCCTTTCTCTGAACTTGTGGTATGTTCTGTAGAAAAGGCAATTATTGCCTAGTAGGTCTTTGAGAGACATTGAAACCCCCTTGTTGTGTGAATCCTAGTTGGGAAGTGGATGCATGTTGGAGAATTGGCACCTATTTCTGACCAACATGAATACATTATTGACTAAACATCATTTGGTT
Organism: Torreya grandis; assembly: GCA_037957365.1. Lineage (NCBI taxonomy): Eukaryota > Viridiplantae > Streptophyta > Pinopsida > Cupressales > Taxaceae > Torreya > Torreya grandis. Next base: position 4,883,517 of record JARHVA010000051.1, on the reverse strand, counting down.
TTAAATTGGCATGTTGGTATGCAAAGAAGGTTTGTTTGCTACTACCTAATGAGGTGGAACATTAGTTTCCCCTAATTGAGGTGGTAATATGTTTGACCTCTACTACATTATTGATGATACTCAGCACCTATTGAGGAGGAATAAGATTCATCACATGTTATTGTTAAGGCATGACATCGGTTGTTCGTTGACTACCTGATCCTATTAGTTGTACACTTGATGAAGCAACTAATTGAGAATTGGAAGTAACTAGTTGAGGTTGGGGTATAAAATCTCCCATTGTCAGGTTTGTAGATCCACTCATGGTATTAACTAAAGGCACATGTTGTTGAATAGTTATTTGTGTATTAGTACCACTTTGATTTGGATTGGGCATTTCTTGTGCATTATCCCCTGCGTTTTGCTCATTATTATGCATATAATAAGAAGACACTTCTTTGATAATTGGTGTATGCAAAAATTTATCTACCAAAGTGTTTTATTTGAATGGGTCTAAACTTTGATTGTCTTGACTAGTTAACTCTATCAAAACTCTTGTTAAAATAACCAAGTCAATAAAATGTTTACTCACCATGGTCATCTAATTAAAATTACGTCTTAGATTCATGTAGGTTTGATATGATACCTATGTTTGATTAAAGTGGTCTTCCATGAGTTTTTTTCCTTTGTTAGGTATATTAGGGTCCTGATTCATCATTTGGAGTAGATTTAAAGGATTGATAGAACAATCTTGTTGACTATACAATATGTTCTAAGGCATTCTTACTAAGCTTGCTAAACTTTCATGAGGTAAGTCTATTAGAAACTTAGCCCCTAATTCTATGGCTCTAACCAAAATCTCATCTTTATTCTCCAACAAATAATGCTCAAATAAAAATGGATCATATGTGGAAGGCATATTAGTATAGTATGATTGTTGAGGAACTAGTTCTTTAGCTGTGGGTATCGTAGCTAGGTATTGTGAAGTTTGTTGTTGGTCCTTTTCTAAATATGGTGTGTATCAACCAAATAGTTAGCTAATGGATCTTGGTTTTGTGCCCCTATTTGAATATTATAAGATGGATAAGGATCCATCTCATAAGAAATATTCTATGGATAGGGGTCTTGCACTATTTCTTCTCTAGTAACCATATTATTAATCTTTGGATTGTACATGAAATCACTACAAGTGAAGGAATGCATATTGGGATCCATAGTGAATAATTTTCAATAAAAAGGGAAGAGAGTTCTACAAAATCTAAAAAGACAATTTTTAAAAGATGATATTCAAACTTGATCTAGATTCGTCAAAAGAATGGAAAGTTTTATGAAATGATTTGTGATAAAACAAGCTAATGTTAAGTATCTAACATTACAGGTCTTATACAAAAAATATTAAGCAAATGGACCAAAAATCAAAATGCCAAACTCTAAGGTTGATGTGTTTCAAATCAGTCTAATCTAGGAAATAAATAGTTGTTAGGTCTTTAGCCAAACACGACATCAAAATATAGACTCAAACAAGGAATGTGATAGAACTCTTGGACAAACAATGTCCAAATTTAGACTTTGAAATAGATGAGATTTTAATCTAACACATTTGAAAACAAAAACTAGGCATTTGACTCTTGGACATGAACTCAATCAAATAGGTATAAGGTATGAAACGAAAGGAACTTTAAAGATAGTTTATTTTCTCACTAATAATGGTATAAAGCTTATTTATTTTGAAAAATAAGCTAGACAAATGTGAACGGCGTAACTATGCTAAACAAAGATTCACAAAGGTTTACTTTGATTGGCTTGAAAAAAAATTGGAAAATTCGGACTCTATGCAGAAAGGTCTATGAAACAATGTTTGAAATTTTTTGAGTAGTGTAACAATGCTAGACTACTCAAAAGACGTGACAAAATGTTTGTTTCAAAAAATATATAAGGCAAAGATGGTTTCTCCCTAATTTGGTAGTGTAACACTACCTTTCTTAACTCAAATGACATACATACCTTCAAAATTTTGACAATATCTCAAAGGCAAAAAGGTATGTTTTCAAATGATATCAATGAAAATAAGATGGTAACATAAAAAGGTTTGGTTCATAGACTCAAAGTGAAAGTGTTTAGCACAAAATGACTTAAGTCTATCAAGTGGTGTAATGATTATGAGTCTTAAACAACCTTCAATCCAAATTAAAAATTAGACCTAAGTTCCCTCAATTTTAGTGGAAATGGAGAACCCATTTAACACATAAACCCTATGAACTTATGAAGGTGCAATTTTGAATTTAAGTTATAAATTAAGGACTTAAACAATATTTGGTAGAAGTCTAGACTCAATTGGGTAGCATAATTGTGCCAAAGTGGATGATATGAATCCAAATTTTGATGAACTTTGAATAAGGTAAATTGATGATTCACGTAGGCCGCATAACGCCTCTTTGTTCAAATAAAAATGAGGAATATGTGTTTGGTTTGTATCATTTATTCACACTAAGTTTTTGACTCTAAAAAAAACTTTAATCTAGGACAAAACCAACTATTTAATCGCTTTTAGGTCCTAAACTGACAAGGTTGCTTGGTATTGTTGGAATCCATCAATGTACATCATTTGAGAGGCTTTTAGTGTTCATCCTCAAAGTAAAATACACATTATATAGTAGGGTTTTTACAACCCCCTTCTCTCAAATGATAGTACTATGACATGGACCTTGAGGTGCCACTTGCACCAACAACACTTTCATGGAAAATGGGGATTGGTATGAGATCTTCAAGTTTTTGAATATTTCTAGAGGAATCAATTACATAATGACTTTCATGTCACAATGTAAAATAAAATCAAGTAATTAGGTGTCCATGACACTTGACTTATTGAAAAAATATCTTGTCTTTTTTGAAACCATTACATCCATCACTTGCTCAGTGTAGTGCAATATCTAAATTGCAGATACATCCCATATGCAACTCCAACACTAGAAGGTGGTTTAACCACTCAAACCTCTAATACTAGTGGGAGTGGTTGATGTTAGTGCTGGGAGATGAAACCCTAGGTCAAAGCTTCCCTATATAACTTATGAGAGGTAATGATGTCCCCCTTGAAATCCAAGATGCAATAAAATAAATGATTAATAGAAAGACTTTAGGGTCATTTTAAGATCGCCCAAACTATTGTGAGTTTTTGGGGAGTGCTTTAGACAAAAGTCTTTCTATGCCTTAGACTAGGCATGTTTTCAATAAGGATGGTGCTTTTGATTCTAAAATTTCCCTACAAGGGATGGATGGAAGAGCATACACACATGAACCTTCTTTTTGTCAATTAATTAATTAATAATCTATTGAATACAAACTTGACAAATGAGTCCACTTTTAAGGACTAAAACAAAAGTTTGGTGATGTTATTTTGACCCCTTGGTCTTAAGTTATAAAAAAATTTAAAGATTACAAAAAAAATATTAAATGAAACAATAAGCACCTACATTTATTTTAAACCCAAAGTTTGAAGTGTTCAAGACTTAACATGCTAAAGATTCATTTTAAGTACCAACTTTAAATTGTGCATGATTTATACCAAGTTATTTTTAAAACTAAAAATTGAAGTGTATGATTAGTTAAAACACTCAAATTAACTTTTAAACCATCATTTCAACATGAAAAAACAAGATTAAGACTACCTACATTGAAGCACTTTAGAGGATGAGACAAGGACTTTTGAAAAATTATCTCTTAGGTTGACAGTTGAGTTGGGTTGACATGCGAGTTGGGTTGAAAGTCAAATTGGGTTGATAAGTGAGTTGGACTACACAATAAATTTCGGTAGACATGCAAGTTAGGCTGATAGGGGAGTTGGGTTGGTAGGTGAGTTGGGCTAGCAGTTGAGCTTGGCTGGCAGGTGAGTTGGGTTGGCAGGCGAGTTGGGTTGGTAGGCGAGTTGGGCTACACAATCTTGAGAACAAAACCATGACTTACTAAAAAATAGTTTTTTGCTCAATTTTTTGCCTTATTTGCTTTCACACTCCAAGATCCTACATGACAATGGTTAGTAAATTACTTGTAGATGCAATTTGACTAAATTTGTGAGGTTAAGTGCCATTGGGCGTACCATTTGTGAACATGAGATTACGATAAGAGGAAATTAGTATAGTGTTAGTATATCAAATCAAATTTAAAAGAACACACTAATAGCTAACATCTTAATTCTATCTTAATAGGGGAGCTTAGTGAATAAATAAATGACAAAGCTCAACAAAAATTGAAAGAAAACAAACATTCATTACCTTCCTTGATGCTCCAAGAGCATTCTTCAATTTGGCTTGCTCGGCTTGTACTCAATGAGTCTTCATCAAAGGAGGATTGGTTATCTTCTCTTTTCCTTATCACCTTTGTGATGGCTTTGGCTTGGCTTGGCTTGGATAATAATTTGACATTATAATGATTTTTGAATGTATTTGGGCATTATAAGTTTGGCATAAAAGAACTTAAAAACAAATAGGCAAGGTCTCCCATTTATAGATTTTTGAAATGGTTTAGGATCAACCATGAACTTCCATCTCAATATTAAGATGTGTGTCTATGAATTAATCTAAATTATGTAATTAAATTTATAAATATCCCCCATAAATATTTTGTAAGAAGGAGCATTTAAGAGGCATGAGAGGCATTGATGAGGTATGGGAGGGTCTTAATGAGGCATGGGGTGGTTTGATGAGCTATTTTATGCAGTTATGGCCTAGGGATGTCTTTCCTATAAATGATGTAATTTAATGATGTAGATATTCAATATCAATTTCTAAAAAAATATTCAAAAATTTTCGTGAAAAATTAACTTAAGCTCTTAATTTGGTTTAATTAGCCTTAAACATGATTAGTTAACTTTGATGCACAACTTTGATAATTTGTACACAAATTAATCAAATTAATCAAAATGTCATATTATTGGCTCAAATTTTGACTGAATTGGAATTAGAAGTCAACGTTAGATGTGTTGGAACTGTCATCCCATTTAAGATGTTACCAATGCAAAATAACATAGGTATATGTCTTGTATAAGAAATTTGATAGAAAAGAGCAATCCAGAGCAACCAAGTGCAAAAATGTCATTTTAACTTGAAATGATCTAATTAAAGTTAGTTTCTTTATAAATTGTATTGCCCTATTTTATGATACTATGGAAAAAATTAGCACTTGAATATAAAAATTTCAACTCTTTTAATGCCTTTTGTTTTTAAGCCAAATTATGTATTTTGGTGGAAATTAGTCAAAACCCTGATTGATGGTCATTGGTGGCTAGATTTAGGTGTCTACAATGTTCTCTTCTAGATTTTTCTATTGAGACCTTAAATAACTAAATTGGTGCTTTAACATCAAATTTGTGACCATTCGAAGATCTTCGTGTTATTCCATTGTTGTGACCAAATTTGAAATTGTGATCATAAGTTGCATGTGATCATGCCATGTGCCAAGATCCCATTCCCCCTAGATAACATGCTCTAAATCCTTTCTCATGGACTTTAAAGACTTCATGGATCCATGGATTTATTAAATCCATTTTATGGTCCCTCATGCATTCATCTCTTTTCATCCTTGCCTCTCTTTATGCTTGTGGTCCCATTAATCAATTAAATCACTATACATTTGCATTACACTGTGGCTATTACTTATCTTATGACCCTTAGTGATTATGACATGTGTTGTAATCCAGGTTCTCAGAGTCATGTGATTTCTTTGTGGATTGTTGTGGATCCATTGGAGTTATAAAATCAAATTTAAAATTGGTCACACTTCTGCCCATGGTCCCTATCATGGCTTAGACTTATGAACAAACCAAGGCCCCATGATTAATTATAACTAAGACACCTAACCTCCATGGTCTTTGTGAACTTTTGTGGTCCTATGTATGAATCCCAAGAGTCTTGTGGACCTGTTAGACTTTATAAACCAATGTATATTTTTCTAGGTCTAGAAGAAGCCTTAATTACAAATAAGAATATTTATGGACTTATAAACTTAGGGAAATAATGTGGACCCTAATACATATATACTATGTAGTCCCTATGGACTTAGAGACTTAATAAAAAATTTACACTTGGCCTCTCATATTTCAACTTAAATTTATGAGGTAAAATATCTAATACCACCAATACAAAGAAACTTAGAGTTACAACATTAAAATATGACCATGTGAGTTGAGTGTGATTCATGTGATCCTAAGACCTCTAAAACTACTAAAAATCTATGAACCAAAATTGGATCTCAAAATGTGACCTAAGAACCCTTTTGATTTCATAAATTTACTTTGAAAGTGTTTTTTGAAACTACACGAACTCGTACCTATTTTTGGTGATGTAGGATTACCCATACACCTTGGATGCTCCTGCATAAAACACTCAATGTAATTAGAAAATTAAGTCTTGCTCACATTGATGGAATAAATGGAAAAATTACTCTTTTGGCCACTGAGATTGATGATTATGGTATTCCTTTCTAATACACCAAATATTTCATTTACTTTTCTCTCTTTTGCACTTCCAACTTGTTGGCTTTGATTCCATCCTCTTCTATTGATATTCACTTTCTTCCCTTATGTGGAAATGGATTGACCATAGTTCCACCACATCCACATATTATTTATTTCTTCTTACCCACTATTGTGGCATATTATGTCCACTTTAACCAACTGATTTTTTCCCCATCTTCATGCATATTATGTCTATGTCCACCAAGATGTTATTTCTTGCATCATACTTTCTCTAGTGTGCTTCAACCCATGGCTATATTTCAACCAACTACTCCTAAAGACTTCTTGTATTTGTCCATTCACTATCCAATTTACTATTTGATTCTTCCTTTTGTCACTCATCTCTATTTTCAGCTCCACATTTCTAATATATGTCATCTATTCCTTTGATTTCATTTGTGACATCACCATTCTACTTATAGCTCTTTCATTCATTAGAGTCCCCAAATAAATTACCTATTTATGTATTTCCTCACATGTTCTAGTTGATGTACAAATCAACTTATCCTTTTAACTTTCTTCAGTTCATGATTTTACACTTTTGGCTTCACCTCTTTACCTTGAAAGGCCTCTTTGAATTTTTCCTTTCTCTTCATTTCTACACATTGACATAGACTATAGCCATAAATTACCTTAAAAACATGAGAATTTATAGCCCCCATAGGTTCTCCATCCATATTCATATTATAAGCTTTATTTCCCCCAAGTTTAGGCTTATCAAAGCCTTCATCATTTTGCCTACTTCTCATAACAATTCTTAGTTTTTATAGTGACAAAAACTCTTTCTATTTTTATTTGTTTCTTATCTCATTTTCATCAGCACAATGCTGATTTCATTTTCCCTCTTTCTCTTTTTTTGCTTTTATGTCATGGGAATGCCATTTTTCACTTATCCAATCTCCTTTGTGAGTCTTCTCTCCAACATCAAGTTGATTTAAGTGAAATATATCTTTTTTCACTTCTTCATGTTGTCTATTATGCATATAAGCACACTGGATCAAACCATAATTTATCCTCTTCTTTTTTATTTTCATCATTGTTGGACCTGCACTTAAATCACCCATATTAATGGAATCAATAAATCCTATAAATAAATTTTCCAGTACTTCTTAATTCCTCGAGGACACATTGTCCAACTATTCTCTATTGTTCACATTTTCCTCTTGGATTTCATTCACATAATGGACTTCCAAAGGTTGATTATCAAAAATCTCCATTACTATTTTTATATCATTCTTCAAACTATTTTCTTCCTCTATATTTGTCTTCAACTACACAATCTTTATGTGCATTCACTTGCACTTCTTTTACCTTCATTATTTTCTTCATTGAAAACTTGATCTTCTTCTTTGTTAAATAGAAATATCAATTTTAGTACCTTTATCCTTTAATGATGGCAACCTATTCCCACTTAAAGGATTCTATAATTTCTTTACCATCATCAAATAATGGGTTTCCTTTTTTTGGTGAATAATTTACTACTTCCACATCCTCTTCCATGAATATTTCTTTCTTTAAGGGCTACTCACAAATTTCTCTCTCTAATGCTCTTGAAAACATACTTGGGCTTCTCACTTGTAGATCTCATTTTTTGATTGATTTTCAAATCAGCCTTAATCTATTCACTCACATCTTTGAGTTGATCATTTGGAAACATATTTTTTTAATTGCTTGAAGGCAATCTTCTTCACCTCTCTCTCAATTCTCAATGCTTAGAGCTTATTCCACCATTCTCTCTACAATTTTGGATGCACAACATGATCCATAAAATTGAAAACCATATGTTTTCAACTACTCAATATTTTTTTTCCTTTCTCCTGTCTCTTATTTTGGAGGTCTCTCCAATACACACTTGCATGTCCAAATAACTTATTTCATGCAATTTTTACCCTCATTAGATCTACAATGTTTATCTCTTAAAATAAAATTTCTATCCCAACAATCCATTTCATGAGCTTTTTTGTCTCTCTTTACCACAAAACAAAATAATATTTCAAGTGGACTTAACTCTTTCTTTCACCTTCACCTTTTGTTAGTCTCTTTTCTTTGTTGGAATCTTCTACTTCACTTACATATCTCTCCAAAGCATCCAACCTTTTTTATATGGAAAACCAACCTATCATCATTTTTTCTTAATATTCTTTACTTATAGTTGTAACATATTCTCCACTTGTTCCATCCTAATCTTTCATGGAATTCTATCAGCATCTCTACTAGGTCTTATACTCATGTGAGCTTCCTCTTTTATATGCCATTTCATTTCCAAAAGTAATATTATCTTTCACAACTTGTAATTGATTTAAGCAATCTGATCTTTAAAAACCTACATTAGAATCAAATAAGAGCCTCTCTTCCACTACTTTATTCACACTTGCATGAATTCTCACACACTTGTGACAAACTTACCCTCTGTCAAATGAAAGTTTATGTTTCACAACTTGACACTAATATAAGCAATGCTTATTTTTTGAAATATACAATAGACTCAATCAAGAATCTATGTCCCTTTCACATAGCTCTCTCATGTTATAAGACTTTCTCTTACCTACAACAAATACAATTTTTTTTTTCACAAATTATAGTTAACTAAAAGAAAAGAGTCTCACAATTTTATCACATGGATCTTCTTTACTTACAAAATTTTATCACATCTACAACATACTCATGTGACTAGTTTGAGATAACTTGGTGCAATTCAATGTAAGGATTCCCAATGAAGGGGTTCCCTTGGCCATGCAATTCAATTCACACAATGTAAAACAATATGTATTCTTTATTTATTTAATGAAATAAAGCCTTAATAACATCTTCATTCATTGTGACTCTTTGCACCTACTCTATACCCATCTATCTCTAATTCTAAACCTCTATGGGATTTACATTCACTCTCTATTATAGAATCAACAAATCCTCTCTTTTGGATCTCTATTATGGCCCTTTTATGATCTGTGGCCCCTCTATTTTAATCTTTGTTCTCTACTTGCAGGCTTAAAGCTCTACTTTTTTCTAAAATCTCCCTTCCTTACTCAACCCTTTCAATATTGACCTTTTAATCTTTCAATGTTAACATTTACAATGCGACCCATAGTTGATTTATTTGTGTCCCATATATACTACCTGCAAAATCCCATTTAATGATTACATGAGATCCTTTCACTGCTTTTCCCACTTTTTACTTTCTTGAACTTTCCTTATAATTGTCAGTGATTCTCAAAATATCTTTTTATAATATTTACGACATGGTCAAGTTAACTTTTATGTGGTCAATAACTAAAATTTATCTTCTAGATATTTATAATGAGACCTTAAATTCATAATTTGGTGCTTTAATGCAAATTTTTTGACCATCCAAAGATCTATATGTTGTTCTTTCATTATTGTGACCAAATCAAAAATTGTGATTGTAGGCTGCACATGATAAGTGTCATGTGGAAAGATCATGGGTCCCTACATAACTAGTTCTTAAGCCTTTCTCATGGTCTTCAAAGTCTCTATGGACTCATGTATTTATTAAATCCACCTTATGATCCCTCCTGCTCTACTCCTTTTCACTGCGGCCTCTCTTTATTTTACCTGACATGTGAATCATTTAAATCCATTGAAATATTTTAGTGAATGTATGTTACATTATGGCTAGTACTATATCTTGTGACCCTCATGATTTTGACACATGTTGAAATCATAGGTTCCCAGACTCATGCAATTATTATATGGATTATCATAGACTCATTTGAGTTATGAACTCCAATTTGAAATTGGTCATGCACCCATGACCTTACCATGATTTAGACTTGCAAACAAGATACGACCTCTATGAATAGTTATGACTATGACACTTGTATTATATACCCATTAGAATTTGTAAACTAATGCATATCTTGTTGGGTTCAGAAAGAGTGCTTAGTTGTGAAAATGGATGTAGAAAATATAAAGTCCCTCATAGACTTAAAAACTTGGGGAAATAATGTGGTCATTGACACAAAGATTATATAGTCCCTATGAAATTAAAGACTTATGAAATGATGTGTGCATGGCTCCAAACATCACATCTTGGAGTTATGAAGGAATATACATGTGACCACCAGTACAAACCAACTTGGATTTGTTATATGGGAATGTGACCATATGACCCCTAATGCGATTGATGTGATCCCTGTGATTTTAGAAAAATATTGTAACTCCAACTAAACCAAAATCAGATCTCTTATGAGCCAAAAATCCTTTTGAACTAATAAATATTTCCTAAGAATTTTAATTAAAACTATGCAACCTCCTACCTTAATTGGTGATTCAATACTGCATGTACACCTTTGATGTTCCTACGTCAAGTTTTTCCCCACATGTATATAAGTGAGTTAGGATTTTGATTTGTTTTCATTTTTTTTTATTTTTGTTTTATCTCTCCTACCTCATTGCATTGTGTTAAATTAACTTTGTAATTACTTATTACTCTATATTCTAATGGATAAGGCACCAATTTAGAACTATGTGATTCTAGAGTCTGACCTATGTCCTTTCCAATTAAGTCTTTTTCCTAAGGTCACTAGTCTAGAACCATATCATTCCCATTAGATATTTTCCATTATTTTCACCTGATTCAAATCTTATTGATCACCCAAAAAATACTATTCAAATACCCTCAATGCATAGAGCATTTTATTGCTATTATCTTAAAATTTAATCTAGTTTCAACCATTTTAGTGCATTTCATGTTTTTGGTGTGTCTCAAGGACTTCAAAGCTTAGGTTAGACTACGTAGCCTCTTGGGATAGTTTCAAGGGGTGAATATAATATCTTTATGACCACCATATCCTCTTATTTGCATTCACCTAAAAAAAAAAATCATTCCAACTATGCATATCAAAATCCCATAAGCTTAGGAAGTTACCTTCCACATAATTAAGCCTCCAAAAATGAAACACAACTACATGAGATTTGAACCCATATCCATTTTGGAGACAAGAATCCTAGAATTTGGTGATTCAAGGAGTGGTAATACAGATTTGGAATATTTTTGGAATAAAATGAACAAATATAAACATTCGGTCATTAGTCAACGCATATATGATAGTGGGATTTTACAAGCTTTTGGTTTCTTAAATTTAGTGTAGTGTATCAACTTGGTCTTCATATGTGAAAAATGTTAAAACCCCAATCATTAGAGAAGACTAGAAAACACAAGGTTTACAATTTTTTTAACTTGGTAGTCATTCTTTGAATGCCACTCTTGGGATTCCTTCCCAACAAACATTTCTTCTATTCTTACATTCACTCTTTGCTTCTTCAAATTTTACTCATTTAATTGACTTGAAAATTAAAATAAGGTAATACATTCATAACCTTATAATATTAAAAAATTACAATGGGAAGATAGATTATGTTTTAATTATGAATACTTTCCTTGAGAAAGATGCCCACTTTTAGCTATCACTCCCTCTATATTCTACATAACAATACCTTGTTCTTCCTCCTTTATTTATTTAATTTAAAAATTATGAAATTAGTTATAGCACCAAATATACTATCATCTTTAAAAATCATTGTATTTGAAATGCAAGTTCTTGATCTTTATCATTTCATCAATTGTTTTGAATAAGTCAAGAATTTTTTTTATCGAGTTCACAAAGAACACTCTATATATTGCTTAGGTTGTTTATTTTCTTTAACTCTCTTGAAATGTCTTCTAAGAGAGGTAATTTCTCATCAAAATGAGAAATGGGTTTATTTAAGAGGATTCTGGTCATTAGATCTTACTGAAGATTATTATTATTTCACATCCAAGCTTGTGCTAAAATCAATAATGTTAGGAGTAGGTTACAAAGCTACACATAAATTTATTATATCTAATTCCACTTATGCATTAACACATAGATCCTATAGTTTTAGTATTATATCACTAAACTCATCAGTAATTATATCTAGTGATGTCACCACACTCTTTAGGTTATGTACACAAAGTTGGGGAATAATTTTGTGGACATTTCCCATAACAAGATCTTATTATTTAATAACATGAGTATGTTATTTAAATAACGTGATCACATTATTTAAATTATATCTCGATAATTACCTAGACATAACATGATTGTGTTATTAAATAACATGATCGCATTATTTAAAATAAATAACATGATCACGTTAATAATGTGATCACATTCCTTATGTCACCCAAAACAAAAATCAAACTAAATGCAAAAAATTTTCATTTTGCATTCACGTTCTATATTTTCCCTTACTCTCCTCCACTCTGAAATCATTTTTTTGTCCTAGTGAGGCCAAACCTTACCCCAATTCATCCCAAAAAGCTGCTAATTGATGATGCCACCATGTAAAAGAGGTAAATGCTAAAAATATATTCATTATTTATTAATTTGTTATTATTTTCATTATTTAATTAGTAATTCATTTATTTTAAACAACCCATCCTACTAACCCTCATGTTACTCTACCTAACCCTCTTGTTCCTCTACCTAAACCTCTTATTCTTCCTCCTAACCCTCTTGTTCCTCAACTTAACCCTCCACATAACCATCTTGTTCATTTACCTATCCCTCCTCTTAATCCTCCACCTAACCCTCCTGTTAACCCTCCATCAAATTGTCCTCCTAACCCTCCACCTAACCCTCCTACAGTTCCAAAAAATCCCCTAGGTAATTAAGAGAGTCTATTGGACCACATTATGGAGGATAAAATTTAAATTAGAAAATTAATTGGGAGAATGAGGGATCACAATTCCAGCAACCCCTACCATACCTATTTAGCTAATTTTTTAGAGACATTATTAGGTCAAATTGACTATATAGTGAGTCAAATTGACATAGGGGCTTCATATTGGGATACTTGTAGGGCTTATTATGCTGACAAATTATCATCACATGAGATAAAGTACAAAGACATAAAAAACCTCTATTTTCACCTTATTTATTAACCCAACCACCAATACACTATTTATAGTAACTGCTAAACATTTTCAAATCCATCGTTGCCAACACAATTTAATCACAACCAATTTTTGGGACTGATGGTGGATGGTGTTTGACTATCCATCATGTAGAAACTCTACTGTGACTTTATCCTCAATGAAATTTTGAACTAATTTAATTTTAGTTAGTTTCAAAGTTGAGAGAAAAGCTTTGCATAGGATCTACCAAGTACATGTCATGAACCTAATCGACCTACAAAGATCTATATCCAAAAGCCACTTGAACCCAAAATATCCTATGTAATTTAATAGGTCATGGAGATTAAGACTCTGCATGAACTTAGTTCATTCACTAATACACTCATTCAACATACGAGTAGGCTCTCACAGATTGATGCTAGAGATACACCACCTATTATGCATACTTGACCCTACCCTTATAGATCTTGTGGAGCTATATGCACTGGATCTTCTGATGATGATGACATTGGTGGTTTAGAGAGCTTGGATAATATATTTATGAGTGATGAGTTTTTATCATGTACATTAGGTGTGTATATATCAACCACTACACAAATGCATGTACATTTTATATAAATGTCATGTTAAATTTAAGGTATAATTATAAATTTGATTTAGCTAATAATTAATTTACATATAAATTGGATTGATATATATGTAATTTTTATGTCCCAGGACGTGACGGTGCCTTCATCATCACAACCAACATTTGTAACATTTGATTTGCTAAAGCCATTAGTTACATTTTTAGATCTAGTTGTTGCCTCATCCACTACTACATTTATCTCTATTATGATGACACCTTTTACTTATATAAAGGTAAAAATTTGAGTTAATCTTATTCTCTATGTACATTTAGTCTATATATATTTTCCTTCTAAGTTTAAGTTAAATTTATCTATCAAGGATCTCAAAATTCAAGTACAATGCTATAAAATACACTCTTGGTTTAATAAAAGAGAAAAACTTGCCATATATCTTTGAGATACTTTATAGAAAACTAAGTGAGACCTTCTTTACATTCAATTGTTGACTCAAGTAGACACTTATACATCATTGTGGGCCAAGATAAACATAGGCATTATTGCTACAATGTCATTTTCATAGGCATCGATAGAGGTATATATTAACTTGCAATTTTAAATTGTAAAAATAGACTTTTTTAAATATTTTTACTACATACTTGGGTAAAAAATAACTTATGCAAATGTATTGTATATGCAGGGTTGTCCCATGACATCTGATATTCCTATTCAGATGATTAGTATGAAATCTTCTCATGTTTCTTCCCTATTTTAGATACCTATTCGAATAGTTGATATTGCCACTAACTTGTTGGAGCATCAAAAAAAGATTGATCTTGATAGTGAGTTTAAAGAAAGAGCATGCTTAAATGATTTTTTTATTCTAGTTTAAAATTAATTTATTAACAAATCATTGAATGTATTTTATATTAATTTTTTAATAATACTTATATTTTAATAGTTTCATCTACAAGTGATCTATGAGCGTAGGACTCTTTTTCAGACCTTGGAGCAATCCAAGGCATTAGAGAGATCTCCATCTACCAAGAGAGCATCCTAGGGAGAGTCTTTTTCAAGGAAGGCAAAGAGAGGGAGGCTATTTTATGATTAGGACGTCCTATATGAGAAGTGATTTTTTGTATGCCTATATAGTAATGTATACATGTTTGACATTGTATATGTGTATATGACATTCACTTGACATTACATACTATGTTGGTAGATATTGTAAATTTATGTATGCCTATCAAGTAATCTATGTATATTGTTGACATTGTACATGTGCCTATATGATTTTTTGCAAGTTTTCATCTAAATTATGTTAATTTATCTAATTTATATTTAGTTTTAATTTAAAATATTATCGTATAACGCTATTTTGATCTTCTAAACTTTTATCTATCAGATCACATATTTAATGTTGTACACAAATGAGGATTAAAAAATTGTTCTTTTCAATGCTATAAATCTATGATCTTCTAGATTTTTTAAATTAAATTTTTTATTTGATTTTGTAGTGTAAATAACTAATGACACTCTTATAAAATGAAAACACTATATGACCTGAAAAAATATGGTGTGGGAAAAACTCTAGTGAGTGAGGCAACTGTACTTCTCTTATACTATTTAATTCAATAATTGAATAAGTTACTACCAAACATGGTCTTTATGGATAGATATTCTATTATTAAACTATCCAAAGCTTGCATACATGATTTCTTTTTACTTCTTATACACCTCATGCAGTGATCTAACATAACTAGAACAACCATTTAGACTAGGATACAATGAGATAACATTAACCAAAATTGCAAACTACAATGTCAATCCAACTTCAAAATTTGTCATCGACTTCTCTAATGATCTTTAATTTCTATAGATACTGTATTTATGCCTTTTCAACTTAGAACCCACCAAAGACTTCAAACAATCATTGCCAAGAAGAAGAAGCATTTACAACTACTCCTATACCCATTTTTATTTGATGGCGAAACCCTTAGATTCAAAGGCTATAAGTTTCTAAATTCATCAATACAATAGACTTTTTTACCATCTCAACACCTATTCTACCACTATAACTTAACTAAATTGTTTATTTTACATGAACAAGCTTGAGTAAATGTCTTACATAATGTTTTAAATGGAGGAACTACATAATTAAGTATAGTGGAAATGAACTAAACAAAATATCTAGTAAAGTAGATCCATATTTTATATCGGGAATCAAGGTTAACACTAACATGATCAATTATAACATCATGAGTATACAAATCACCATCTGAAAGAGTGGATTGGACTCTCTTGTAGGATTTAGACAATAAATGAACCTTAGATCACTATCTAGAAGGATTATAAATTCTATAGGTGGATCTCACAGATAAAAATGATTGAATGATGAGTAATATAATCATTTCCATTATATAAAAGGATGTAGGTTAAATCAATGGGTAGATGGATGACCTTGATGTACACAATGAGAACAAGTTTGGACTTCACTAGATTTACATTTGAGGTTTGGATTTCACATGATTAACTAATAGGTGAAGACTTAGCTTGACATTTATTTATAAGGCCTCTGCTTATAAACCCTAGAGTAACATGATGTTTATTGAGTTTCATTGTCTTCCAGATTCACACAAGAGGTGTAGAATTGACAATAGGAGTACAAAAATGTATTTTATCCACAATCAATTTATACTTTATTTGAACAACCTCAAGTTTAAAAATAATAGATTAAATATCTTTTAGCTTGACAATTGGCACAATAGGATTTGGGGCACTTGTATATGTAATAACAGGCTTGACTAATGTCTCAAAAATATATTTAACAACTAGTTTGACAATAGGTTTGATAACATGTTTTTGTGTGTGTATCTAATGTTGTTTTCAACCTATAAATCCATTTTCAATAAACATAGTACTAATGATTATAAGGCATAAATAATGACTTCAACTAGACTCAAAATTCTTCAAGTAAAGTAGCTTTGTGTGAATTTCAAATTAGAATATAGGGGGACAGAATTCTATCTATGTAATGTGTGTATACCATGACATAGATGCAAAAAAAACTTAAAACAAAATAATTATTAACATAATATGTATCAGACTCAACCAATAATACTAGAAAAATAAAATACTTGGTTTGTTAGGTATTTGCACTTGAACCACATTTAAACAAGTCAATTGATAAATGTTTGCATATTTATTTATTCATAGTATGACAATACATACTTAGTTCTCATTTATGTAATCAAATTTTCAACGTATAATCAAAAGATGCATAAAGGCCAAAACATATGTTTACAAGCATCAAACACAAAAATGACAAAAGAAACATCAATCTAAATCCTATTTATAGAACATACAAGCGAGATGACTTCTACTTAAATATTTTTTTTTTAGGCATATCCATTAACTAATACATCATGAGTCTACTATTTTCTCAAACATACCCATTTTATCATTCATTCTTCACACTCTCTCACTATACATTCCCCAAAGATGCATAAAGGCCAAAACATACCTATTTATAATCAAAAGATGCATAAAGGCCAAAACATATGTTTACAAGCATCAAACACAAAAAGGACAAAAGCAACATCAATCTAAATCCTATTTATAGAACATACAAGTGAGATGACTTCTAGTTAAATATTTTTTTATCAGGCATATCCATTAACTAATGCATCATGAGTCTACTATTTTCTCAAACATACCCATTTTATCATTCACTCTTCACACTCTCTCACTATACATTCCCTAGTCTTGGCTATGCCTAGATGGCTTCCTCTTCTTTAATGATTTCAATAACACTTCCTCTGGCTCTTCTATCTACCTATCCAACCTTAATTCAACCCACTCAATATACTTTCAAAGGCCTCCACACTCCTTTACACTTTCTTACACTTTTGCCCTTCAACAACTATTTGGCCTAATACACATTCTTGAGATTGGTTTCTGACCCTTCAACACCTCACTCCTTCATCACCTTCAACACCTCACTCCTAATGTACTTAAACTCCCCATTAAGGTCTCTAGACCCAAGTCAACTCCCATTAATAGTTTTATTACTTTCTAGGCCTATCCCTTAAGGGTGTTAGGCCTCCTATAATTTATCTTGACAACTGATCTTTGATAGTATCACAAGCCTATTATAGCCTCTAAATCACCTTGAACACTTAAAATATAATTTCATACAAAGTGGGTGAAAAAAGGGAGAGAGAGTGTTGTAAGAGGTGAAAAAACCAATTAATTTCCATTCAACCATATAACAATTAACAATAAGTTCAAGCAAAAAATATTAGTTCTAAGTAAAGTGCCAATATGTAAATACCTCATCTTGATAAAAAAATAGCACTAGCAACATGTTTAGGGAGAGAAAATAACATCTAGGACCATTTTATTGGCCTCCAATTAGGCTTGATCTACAAGCTAACCACCCATTCTGGCCCCAAGAACACCCTTCCCAATATAAGAAAAATATAATTTTTAACCTAAGATCAAACATACATAAGAAAAACTTCTAAGTCTTTAATAGAAACTGTCAGATCCTTCCCCTACCTCTTTAAGCCCTCTAATCACACCCTAAAGCACTCAGGTGTAACCTTCAAGAATAATTCATTGGACAAGTTTCAGTGATGGGTCAAAAAATTCAACTTTTTGACATTGATTAGGCAACTTCTTGAGTTCCAACTGCCAATTTTGCCTTTGAAACCTCCATGTCATATAGGCCAAGTCAAAGGCTTTCCCCTTAGACTTAGGGTTGACTTAGGACCAAAATTGACCTTGCAATTTTCTAATGATTAACATCTACATGTATGTGAGTCATACCTTCTTGGTAATAACTACCTCGTGGTTGCATTTACAAATACATCAGATTAAAACTAACCCCATGATTATCACTTCAACACAAAATGGTTTGCCATGGTCAAACTAGATATTATTGTACAAACCTTTTACACTAAAGTTTACATTACCCACCTAACAAGTAACATTCCTAAAAAAATCTTAGATCTCATGATCTTGCTCAAAAACAAAGATAAAGTTACTATCTTCAATAAAAGACTAAGGAATTTCCATAAGTAAAATGAATTTTCTTTCTACATTTGAATTGCAGTGGAGTAAATGGTTTCAGTCATAGTTGTCATGTGATATAAATAATAGAATATTTAACATGAGTGAATTTGAGACATTTGTTGATCTCCCTTCATTATTTAAGCTCATTCATAAGATTTGTTTTGAGATTTGTCTAAAACCATTCAAATTTCACTGCCCTTCAGTTACAAACTATCTTATTTTTGTCTTCAATGGTTATGTTGAAGAATTGGTTCCAATGCTTTATCACTAGAAAATGTACTTAGTAAATTGTGGGTGAGACCATGTTGAGAAGCATTTTAGTTTTTAAATTTTGTTTGAATTAAAACATCTATATAGGGGTGGCTCAGAATTTAAATGGATCAATACATCTAGAGCTAGGCATGTTTCATACATCATTAAGTATGACAACTTGTTACAATCTCCAGAAAGCATGAACTTATAAAATATTTCCAAAGTGTCAGAACATTTAATGTTTTTTATCTAAAGAATTATATTGATTGTTCTTAATGAAAAAAATCATTGTGACGAATTTGAGGAGAAAAATAATGGGGATTTGGGGCCATAAAGATAATGTTCTTGTGCCATATGTTCCACGACATATTTTAAAGGGGTGGTAAAAAAAAAAAAAAAATGATGACCAGTTTATGTACTTTTTTCAAACACTTTCCATGTTGGCATATTGTACCTCATTATGCGTGCACCAAGATGGGATGTCATGGGAGGAGGGATCACTTGTATAGTTCCATCAATGACCTTAATTAGCTTATTTATAAGAGGTTTGAAGTATGATTTCTAGTACACACACCAAATTGTAATTATAACAGCCATATCTACCTTGTTTCAATAAATTTTTACTTTCGTTTTGGTATCAACAATGCTTTATACATGAACCCTCTCATATTTTTTGATATGTCTACATACAATGTTTATTTACTTTAGTGATGTAATATTCAACTGCTTGAAATCATTGTAAATCTCCATTACATCCACAAAAAAATTGAAACATCTTATTCTAGAGGAATTATTTTTTAGAATAAATTACACTACTTAGATGTGCCATGGGGAATTGAACTAATCTTTAACTTTTCAAGATCAAAGTTTGTGAGCTTAGTAATGAACTTATCGTCAAGGACATTTTGAAATACCATTATAGGTGTATTTCTAGTATTTAGGATGTGGATATGCTATAGCAAGAGAAATCCTAGTTGTAATATGAGGCCTACTCTTCTACTTTCGATTGGCTTACCATCCCACCAAAAAACTATTGATCATGAGTATATTTATGTTAGTTATGAATTCATTTGAAATTGAGTGGTGCCAATAGAAACTAATTTTACCCAAACCTCACATTGAGTTGGTTTATTTCCAAGTTTACCTTGTGGCGAATAATTCCCTTTAAAGTTGAAGGACCCAATTTCTACCCAAATATCCTAGTCAAATCTTATATTCCTCATAGGACAATACCATAAGATCTCCCCAAAAAACTTTTTCTTGGTTTGTCCTACTAATTCCCCAAGATTACCTTAGCCTACATCCATAATAAAATGTATGCATATCTCTAGGGAAGCCCAATAATGATTAAAAGGTAGATGAAGATAGGAAATGAGTCTGCTGAAATTGGTTGATTGATTATTTTGTCCAAATTATGAATTTTCTAGTTAACAAAACTTGTTGTATGTTTGTCATTCTTTGCAGTTGAAACAATAAACAAATTAATATTAAAATAATCCTCCTTATCTTTCTCAAATATTTTTATTTTATGTATATTATGAGGATAGAGGACATATAGAATAGAAATGTCTTTTCAAAACCAACAGGGTGGCTCCTTTTCTACAACCAAACAATTGCACAATTTTATAGTCTATGATATTTAGGGCTAATGTAAATTTCTTTATATCCCACTAGATAACATCCTTATGGAAGTCACAAGGAGCATCACTTCAGCTACCAATAATCTCCATAATAATGTTCCAAAACTTGAAAATATAATATTTTTAAGGAGTTGGTTGAGGATAATTTATGTTCTTGAAAATGATAATGGAATTTGAACTAGCTTCTAACTTTTTAAGACCAATTTTTTTTCACCTTGGTGGTGTACTTATCATTAGGAATTGAAATTTTCAACCTTTAGATTAATATGGAAAATGGCAAGATAAATCTTAGTTGTATTATGCACCCTCTTTTGGTAGTTTGGACTATTTTATGCTCCCATGAAATATCCATCATATACATTATTTTTAATCAACAACCTATGTTGTTGCAATATATAATACCATGAATTTTTATTTTTTTTAAATAATTCATACTTTGTTGAATTGATAGTGTAATTATAAACTTGTATCTAGCCCCTCCACATTGAATGTATTGATGTAGTACTCAAAAGCACTACCTTTTAAAGCATGTATTTTTTTTATGATTCTCTTAATGCATTACCATGGACATTGAAATGAAGCCCACAAGCATAATAGAAGTCTTTGCCTTGAAGGGTAAATCACCAAATCTTTATCTCATGTTGTAAATCTTTAAATCCAAATTCTTTGTCAAAACATGATCAAAATATGTTTCAAACTAATAAAAATTCTTAAGATTTAACGTTTTATAGTTTGGATACAGCTCACATAATTGATCATGTGAATAAATATAAAATTCAGATGTCTCAAAATGAATACCTAAAGTTTATTCCATATCAACTTGATAGATTAGTCAAATTCATTAGAGGAAAAAATCCCAGTAACCTTGAACATAAATCCAAAGGTATCCCCATAGTCCAATATATCTCAATTTCTCAAAATATAATGGATGCCTCTACCGTAATATTGAAAATTTAGAACCCTTCCATGTCTCCATTTATATTGAAATTCTCAAGCTTAGTAATTATATCATAGACTTTGGATACTTTATTAATTTAATGTCTGCTAAAGTTGTTCACGCACTTAGGCTTACATGTACAAATAATTTTGGTTGATATTTTTTATGGGGACCAAGATAGTACCTTTTATTGGGAAGATTAAATATGCCTAGGTACCTTTGGTTGCTTATCTTCAAAAGAGAATCAAAATGACTAACTCCTAATGGCAGACATTCTGGTAACCTATGGAATATTATTGAGCAAAATATTTTATAGATATGTAAGAGGTAAAATATAAATGGATTGGTTTCAAGAAATGATTCTAACGAAAGGGATAAAAAATACTAGAACTTGAGCTCAAAGCACATACACATTACAAAAAGTAGACGATCCTCTTGATGATATTTTATATGAAGAGACATGACATGATAAATATATGACGATGTTAGAGAATACTTGAATATTCCCAAACTCAATGAAGTCAATATCAATGATACATGGATGCTAGAGTTTTTTGGTAGCCATTTCCTTATTGGTGTTGGTGCTAGAGTTGTTTCTATTTCCCTTACTAATGAGTTATTTCCTTTTTCCTACAAGTTACTGTTCCAGTGCACAAACAACATAGTAAAATATGAATTTTTTCAACTTGTAGAGGAGATGGGTATAAGGAATATAAGGGCTCAAGGTGATGTTGAACTAATTATCATAAGGGAGAGGTTTGTGTCAACTGATTGTAAAGGGAGTCAATGATTAGAATAAATCTACACAAAAGGCCTTACCAAAGAATATTTTAAAGAGATTTCATTGGTAGTCTTCATTGCCTCTATTGATTAATGGTACCAAAATATTGCCTTCTTCTTGACCCATAGAGAGTGCCCAAGGCATCTAAATGCTAAAGAGAAAAGAGCGGTTAAATTGAGAGCCGATAGGTATGTAATCTATGATAATACTCTTTTTAAGAAAGGCTTATATGTTTTCTTTTTGAGATGTGCTGATAAGGAACAACATAAGAGATTACTAGAAGATTTCCATAATCAGGGATGTGGTGGTCATGTTTCTTTGCTTGTCATGACATTTAATAATATAAGAGCTCACTAATGCTAGCCTATAATTCAAAAACTCTCAAGAATAGGACTCAATGTGTAAAGCATGCTATAATTTTGTTGGAAGAATGAAACTTGCCCCACTTCCCTTCAGACTTCTAGTAATATAATATCCCTTTTAACAATGGGGTTTAAATTTCATCAATACGTTGAATATACATTCCAATTCAAGTCACACTCACATCCTCAACACAATGGATTATTTCATAAAGTGTGTTGAGGTTATTCCTATAAAAAAAACTACATCTAAAGAGATGCAATTTCATTAACGAGAACATTCTATTTAGATTTTGAGTACAAAAAAAAATTGATAAACAATGCTTCCAATTTATGTTATTTTGAACTTATGATTTCCTACTATGGTTATGTGATATCCTTATTTCACTCTTCATATTCCTACCCCCAAAGAAATGATAAATTAAAATGAAGTAACAACAATGTTGTTACCATCATCCGTAAACTAATGGATGAAAATTAAAAGAATTATATTGATGTTATTGTTATAATGAAGACTACATCTGAAGAGATGCAATTTCATTAAAGAGAGCATTCTATTTAGATTTGGAGTACAAAATTTTTTGATAAGTAATACTACCAATATATCTTCTTTAAAACTTATGGTTTCCTACTATGGTTATGTGATATCCTTATTTCAGTCTTTAGATTACTACCCATAAGGAAATGATAAAGTAAAATGAAGAAACAACAACGTTGTTACCATTATCCACAAACTAATGGATGAAAATTATAAGAATTGGAATAAAAGGTTAGATGATGCATTATGAGAAACTGCACCACTTTGAAAAGAGTCATTGCCATTTCCCCATTTAATTTTTTTATGGTATAGATGTTGCATTTCCCATTTATTTGGAGTTCCTTATCTTTCAATTAGTGAGAGCAATAGAAGACAAGAATTTAATAAATACTTTAGATAAAAGAATCATGTACTTAATAAATTCGGAGGAAGATATAATAGTAGTTGTATAATAGATCCCGGGATCCCAAAGCAAAGTGAAGAAGCTCTTTGATAAGAAGGCTAGAGAAAGAGATTTTTATATTGGTGAACTAGTTATCCTCTAGGATAAGAGGTGGAAAATTTTACTTCTTATGGATGGGATTTTCCAAAGTCTATCCTTTCTATAGAGATGATACATATTATTTGTCTTATGGATATGAAACTCATCTCCCATTTCCTTGTAGTGGGAAATATCTTAAATAGTTCAAGCAATGAGAGTAGGTTGTGGTGCAGTTCATAGTAGGGTTCCTAGTGAAGGGATGCCTTTGGCCATGTAATCAAATTCATATAGCTTAAAACAACATACAATATATGTTTATTCAATGAAATAATGCCTTAATGACATCTACATTCACAAGGACTCTCTACAACTACTCTATCCTTGTTTGTATCTGACTCTTAGTGTTTAATTCTCTATTGCAGTGGTTCGATAACAAAGAGGTTATCCAATTAATGATAACCTCTAATTATGTGATGCTTAATTAGGATGCACACATATAAAATACCAACTCAAAATTCTATTTCCAGACATTTAACACAAATAACACACTATATTTATTGATTTAAAGACATTATAATGTTTAAACCAATAGACACACTATAAAATATATGCCTCAAAAGTTTTAGAGTGTGAACATAGAGAAAATGATCACTGATGTAGTCTAACATCTGACTAGTTCATTTATAATTTCTTGCTTTTCTATTTTTTCTTGTAATTATCTTTTTCCCCCTTTTGCATCACATTTTTATCCTCCTCTCTTCTCCCCTTATTTCCTCGACCCCTTATGATACATATCATGTCTATTCACATTCCTTTAAGTTCATAAAACACTCTAATCCATGCATTTTTTTTCAAAAACTATTACATTTTGTTACCTATTTTGTGTTATTTTGTTGTTGTTGATTCATTATTGAAATGTTGTTCCCAACTATTTCCTTTTTCTTTTTATTTATTTTTTGGTTGATTCAAGATTTTTATAACCCTTGGATGCTCCTACTTCAGACACTCAAGGTTTTTAAAATGTGAAAGCCTAATCACACAGATGAAATAAGTGGTAAAACCACTCTTTTAACTATGAAACATAATGGCCAAGTCATTTTCTTCCAACACACTAAGTACTTATAGTTTTTTTCAATCCTTCTCTTCTATTTATAGCTCCTCCTTTTTAGTTTTAATTATATCCTCTCTTTTTAATCTCTTATTACTCCTCTTTTTATGGATTTAGACCCACCATAGTCTATCTTCCTCTGTTAAAGGTTTATCCTCTTTTTTCTCAATCTTCATGTGGGCTAAAACCTACCTTCATCTGACCACCTCCACCCAAATTTTCATTCTAGCATCTTACTTTATCTTGGGGGATGAAACACACCACTAAATGACCACCTCTTCCTAAAGCCTTATTATCTTTATTTAGTCACTATCCAACCTATTATTGGATCCTTCATTCTGCACTCTTAGCTATTTTCAACTCTTACTCTCTCATGGTTGTCATCTCCTCTCTTTCCACCATATTTATTATGCCTTAATATTTTATAAGAGTCTTCTTCTTCCTTCACATATTATTCACATGCTCTGACTGATATAAAAATAAGTTGTTCCTCCTCTCTTTCTTGAGTGCATAAATTTGCACATCTTGTTTCACCTATTTTCCTTGGAAGGCCTATATGAATGTTTCATTTCTCTTCATCTCTACACTTGCACATAAAATATAGTCCCCAGAGGTGCTTCATCAATCTTCACAATTTTATTGGCTGATATAATAATTAGCTCTGGAATCTGTTCATCTTCTTTATTTTTATTAGTTGATTAAGAAACCAGTTACTCTTCTTTATTTCTCATCCTCTTTATATCAACTCTAGGATGATTTATTTCTCCTCTTTCATGCCATATTCAAATAACTTTGCAATCTCTATGTCTATATAGGTACATTGTATACATTCATTCATAATAGTTTCTTCTCTAATACCTATGTGGGATGCTACCACATATGCAACATCACTTTTATTAATCATTATTATTGGTAGAAATAAGTCCACCATCTCTATCTCCATCTTTTTTAGAAATTTAAATTTAATAAACACATTAATGGAATCAATAGTTCCCACAAATACTTTTTTCAACTCTTCATCATGCCTTAAGGACATGTTGCCCAACGTTTTTCCGATGCTCACGTTTTCCTCACAACTTTCTCTCTCATGATGGACTCCCAAAGGCCCATTCTCAAAAACTTCCATCATTTTTCTCTCCTCATTCTTCTTTATATTTCATTCTTATTTAGATGGTTGGTCTTCAACCATACTCTTCTTATGTGCATTAATTTTCATATCAACAATCTCTATTAATTTCTACATGGAAATCTGTAACTCTTCATGGTTTCTTTATTCATTAACATCTATTACTTCCTTCAAGAAAACATGTATCATTCCTTGGTTGTTCTAAACCCTTCTTCCCTAAAAATTATAAAAGACAAATACATTACTTACCAAGGAAAATTATTAATTTTCCCACTTATGGGATATCATAAACTCAATCCCATCATCAAACAATGGGTCTCCTTCTTCCAATTAAAAAACTGTCACATCTACATCATCTTGCATGATGATTCCATCCTTTATGTACTACTCAAAAATGACATTCTATTTTTTGTTTTGAAAATTAGATTTGAGTTTCTCACATGGAAACCTCACTCTCTTATTACCTTTCAATACATACTTATTCTCCTCACTTTTATCCATCTCCTTGCTACTTCTCAAAGTAGACTTGAACTACTCACATGAAAACTTTCCTCTCATATTGAATTTTATGTAATTATTATTATTATTCTCTTTTGTCTCAAGCTTCAAGACATGAATCCTATAAAATAATTCTAATTTTATTCCTGAGTGCACAACATGACCCATAAAGTTATAAACTATATGTTCCCAACTCCTTACCTTATTCTTTCCTCTCCTTTATCTCCTCTCTAGGAGATCTCTCGAATACACAATTGCAACTCCACATAATCTCTTACTTGTAATCTATAACCTCATGGGGTTTTCAATGCACTTCTCTTAAAAATAAATTTATAACTCCACCATCCAATTGATGAGCACATTTGGGCTCTCTTTACCAAATAAAAATATTAATAGTGGGATTACCTCTTTTCTTCACCTTGACCTTTATCGATCTCTTTCTTCTATTTGGATATTTTCCTCTACCTGGTTGGTCTCTCTCCAAAACATCTAACCTTTATTTTAGGGAAAATAACCCTATCATCATTTTTTATTCATCTTCTATACTCATAGTTGAAACATCTTCACTTTTTGTACCTTCCATCATGTCCAATATTTGTTGGACTCCCTTCAATATATCAACCAGGTCTTCTACCTCTGGTGCCCTTCCTTTATGTGCCATATATTCCTCAACAACTAGTATTATATTTCACAAATAGACTCAAAAAATAGTATATCTCACTTCCTAAACACTTTCATGACTTCTTTCACACCTGCAACAAACTTCTCCTCTCTCTAATGCAAGCTCCTTTTTCACAACTTACTTTTCATAGCTTGAAATTGACTCATACAAGAGCCTCACACACCCAACTCAAAAAGGAAAGTTCTTGATCTGATGCCAAATGGTGAAAGTATAGAGAGATTATACACTTAAGGATAACCTTTAATTTTGTGATGCCTATTTTTAGCGCACACACACACACATAAAGAGCAACTCAAAATTCTATTTGCATACATTTACCATAAAAAACACACTATATTCCTTGATTTGAATACATTACAATGTTTAAAACAATAAACACATTATCAACTAGGTGTATTACATGTTTTGGAGTGTAAACATTGAGGAAAACATCACCAACATAATCCAACATCTTACTGGTTCCTCTATAGCTTGTTACTTTTCTATTTCTTTTCTTGTAGCTCCTCTTTTCCCCATTTTGCATCTTGTTTTCATCCTCCTCTCTTCTCCCCACCTCATGAGATTATCTCCATTACCCTTTATAACACATACCATGTATCTTCACATTCATTTCAATCCATAAAACTCTCCAAACCCATGCATTTTTCTTTAAAAATTATTAATTTTCATTTGTTGTTGTGTTGTTTTCGTTACTATCAATTCACTATTGAATTTTTATTTCCAATTGTTTATTTTTTATTTTTTTGGTTGATATAAGATTACTCAAACCCTTGAATGCTCTTATATAATGAAAAATTTTCAACTTCTCTCTGATACATCTCTTTTTTATCTCTATTTTGGCCCTTGTTTGGTCTATAGCTTCTCTACTTTGATATCAGATCTTGATTTGTAAGTTTAAATCTCTGGGTCTTTCCTCAATCCTTCCAATGCTGACCTATTGATCATTCAATGCTGAAATTTCTAATGTGACTCTTGTTTTATATCTTGAACTCCCTTACATATCACCTGAAAAAATTCCTTTAGTAGTATCATGAGATCACTTTCTTAATTTTTACCACTTTTCCCTTTTTGAAAGATATTTTTATAACAATGGCTACACAATTAGGTTAACTATTTCATGGTGATCACTAGGTAAATGTTCTCTTATAGAGTTTTCCAAAGAGAAATTAAATTCCTAAATAGGTGCTTTAACATGAAATTTGTGACCATTCAAAGATATTCATGTTTACATTTTTGTGACAAAATTTGAAATTATGATCATAGGTTGCATGTGATCGTGCCTAGTGCCAAAATCCTGTAGCTCATGGATAATAGGATCCAAATCCTTTCTTGTGATCTTCAAAGACTTCATGGACCCATGGATTTATTAAATCCATTTTATGGTCCCTCATGCATTTTCCCCTTTTCATCATTGCCTCTTTTTATGTTTGTGGACCCATTAATCAATTAAATCCATTTAAGGATTGTAATACATGTGCACTACATTATGGTTATGACTATCTCTTGTGATCCTAAGTGATTATGACATGTGTTTTAATCTAGATTCTTAGAGTCATGTGATTGTTTCAAACCCATTGAAGTTATAAACTCAAATTTGAAATTGGTCACACGTCTGCCCATGGTCCCTATCATGACCTATACTTATGAACACACCAAGGCCTCATGAGTAATTTTGACTATGACACCTGACCTCCATGGTTTTTATGAACTTTCATGTCCTGTGTATGAATCCCAAGGGTCTTGTGGACCTATTAGACTTTATAAACCAATGTATATTTTTTTAGGTCCAAAAAGTAGCCTTAATTACAAAAAATAATATATATGGACTTATAAACTTAGGGAAATAATGTGGACCCTGATACATATATATTATTTATTCCCTATGGACTTAGAGACTTAAGAAATAATGTACACTTGGCCTCCAACATTGAAACTTAAAGTTGTGAGGGAAAATATATGAGACCACCAATAGAAATAAAATAAGATTTGAGACATTGTAATATGACCATGTGACCTTGAGTGTGATCCATGTGGTCCTTGGGACCTAAAAAACTACTACAAATCCATGAATGAAAACTAGATCTCAAATTGTGACCTGAGAACCCTGTTGATTTGATAACTTTGCATTGTAAATATTTTTTGAATATACACCAACTTGTAACTATTTTTAGTGATGTATGATTACCCTTACCCATTGTATGCTCTTGCATAAAACACTTGAGGTAGTTAAAAAATTGAGTCTTGCTCACATAGATGGAATAAATAGAAGAAATGCTCTTTTGGCACTAAGATTGATGATTATAGTATTACCTTCTAACACACCAAATATTTCATCTATTTTTATCTCTCTTTCAATTCCAACTTGTTGGCTTAGAATCCATCCTCTTTTATTGATATTCACTTTCTTCCCTTATGTGGAAGTGGATCGATCATAGTTCCACCACATCCATAAATTTTTTTTCTTACCCACTATTTGGGCATAGTTTATCCACTTACACCATATTATTTACTCCCCATCTTCATATGGGATCAATATCATCTTTGTCTAACCATGTCCACAAATATTTTCTTTCTTGCATCATATTTTCTCTAGTGGGCTTGAAACCATGGCTATTTTTTGACCACCTACACCTAAAGACTTCTTGTCTTTATCCATTCACTATCTAACCTACTATTAGATTATTCCTTCTATAAATCATCTCTATTTTAAGCTCTCCTTTTCTAATAGATTCCATCTCTTCCTTTTATTTCCTTTGTGACATCACCATTCTACTTATAGCTCTTTTATTCATTAGAGTCCTCAAATAAACTACTTATTTCTCTATTTTTTCACATGCTCTAGTTGAAGTAAAAATTAGTTGTTCCTCTTCACATTCTTAAGTGCATAATTTTGCACTTTTAGCATCACCTCTTCAACTTGAAAGGCATTTTTTAATGCTTCATTTTTATTCATTTATGCACATCAACATAGACCATAGCCATAAATTAGCTTAAAAACATGAGAATTTATAGCCCCCATAGGTACGCCATCCATATTCATATTATAAGCTTGATTTCCCCCAAGCTCAGGCTTATCAAATCCTTCATCATTTTTCCTATTTATTAGAACTCTCAAGAATAGGACTCAATATGTAAATCTTGATAGAATTTTGTGATAGTTCAAGAAATGAGAGTAGGTTGTAGTTCAAGCAATGATAGTTCATTTATAATTGCTTAGTTTTCTATTTTTTCTTATAATTATCTTTTTCCCCTTTTGCCTCACATTTTTATCCTCATCTCTTCTCTCCACTTCAGGAGATTATTTCCTCGATCCCTTATGATACATACAATGTCTCTTCACATTCCTTATAAAACACTCTAATAACATACATTTTTTTTCAAAAACCATTACATTTTATTACCTATTATGTGATATTTTGTTGTTTTTAATTTGTTATTGAAATGTTGTTCCCAACTATTTATTTTTTCTTTTTATTTATTTTTTGGTTGATGAAATATTTTTCAAACCCTTGGATGCTCCTACTTTAGACACTCAAGGTTTTTTAAATGTGAAAGCCTAATCACACAGATGAAATAAGTGGTAAAACTAATCTTTTGACCATGAAGAATAATGGCTATGGCATTTTCTTCCAACACACTAAGTACTTATAGTTTTATGTCAATATTTCTCTTCCATTTGTAGCTCCTCCTTTTTGGTTTTAATTATATCCTCTTCTTCTTATCTCTCATTACTCATTTTTTTATGGATTTAGACCCATCATAGTCTATCCTCCTCTGCTAAAGGTTTATCCTCTTTTTTGTCAATCTTTATGTGGGATAAAACCCACCCTCATCCGACCACCTCCACCCAAATTTTCTTTCTAGCATCTTAATTTATTTTGGGGGAGGAAACACAACACTAAATGACCAACTCCTCCTAAAAGCCTTATTTACTCACTATCCAACCTATTATTGGATCCTTCATTCTTCACTCTTAACTATTACAACTCTTCTTCTCTCATGGCTATCATCTCTTCTCTTTCCACCATATTTATTATGCCTTAATCATTTATAAGAGTCTTATTCTTCCTTCACATATTATTCACATGTTTCTATGGATATACAAATCAGTTGTTCCTCCTCTCTTTCTTGAGTGCATAAATTTACAAATCTTGTTTCACCTCTTTTCCTTGGAAGGCCTCTATGAATGTCTCCTTTCTCTCTATCTATGTATTTTAACATAAAATATAGTCCCCATAGGTGGTTCATCAATCTTCACAATTTCATTAGCTGATATAATAATTATCTCTGGATTCTTTTCATCTTTTTTATTTTTATTAGTTGATTAAGAAACTAGTTACTCTTCTTCATGTCTCATCCTCTTTATATTAACTTTAGGATGATTAATTTATCCTTGTTTTCCCTCTTCCATACCATATTCAAATAGATTTGAAATCTTTGTGTCTATATAAGGACAATGCATACCTTCACTCATAATAGTTTCTTCTCCAATACCTATGTGAGATGCTACCACATATGCAACATCTCTTTTATTATTCATTTTTCTTGGTAGAAACAAATCCACCATCTCTATCTCCATCTTTTTTATAACTTCACATTTAACAAACACATTAATGTAGTCAATAGTTCCAACAAATACATTTTTTAACTCTTCACCATGCCTCAAGGACATGTTGCCCAATGCTTCTCTGATGCTCACATTTTACTCACTACTTTCTCTCTCATGATGGACTCCCAAAGGCCCATTCTCAAAAACCTCCATGGTTGTCCTATCCTCATTCTTCTTTATATTTCCTTCTTCTTTAGATGGTTGGCCTTCAACCATACTCTCCTTATGTTCATTAACTTGAATATCAACAATCTCTATTGTTTTCTTCATGGAAATCTAAAAATCCTCATGGTTTCCTTATTCATTCACATCTATTATTTCCTTCAAAGAAACATGTATCATTCCTTGGTTTTTCTCAACCCTTTTTCCCTCCAAAATATAAAAAACAAATGCATTTTGTACAAATCAAAATTATAAATTTTCCCACTTATGGGATATCATAGACTCAATTCCATCATCAAACAATGGGTCTCCTTCTTTCAGTTGAACAACTATCACATCTATATCCTCTTGTATGATGATTCCATCCTTTATGTACTACTCAAAAACTTCTTTCTAATTTTTTTTAAAAATAAGATCTAAGTTTCTCACATGGAAACCTCACTCTCTTATTTCCTTTCAAGTCAGACTTATTCTCCTCACTTTTATCCATCTCCTTGCTACTTCTCAAAGTAGACTTGAACTGCTCACATGAAAACTTTCCTCTCATATTGAATTTTATGTAAATCCTATTCGTATTCTCTTTTTTCTCATGCTTCAAGACATGAATCACATAAAAACATTCTAATTTCATTCTTGAGTGCACAACATGACCCATAAAGTTATAAACTATATGTTCCCAACTCCTTACCTTATTCTTTCCTCTCCCTTATCTCCTCTCTAGGAGATCTCTCCAATACACAACTTCAACTCCACTTAATCTCTTACTTGTAATCTATACCCTCATGGGGTTTTCAATACACTTCTCTTAAATATACATTTATAACTCCACTATCCAAATCATGAGCACATTTGGGCTCTCTTTACCAAAAAAATATTAATAGTGGGCTTACCTCTTTTCTTCACCTTGACCTTTATTGATTTCTTTCTTCTATTGGGATATTTTCCTCTGCCTATTTGGTCTCTCTCCAAATCATCTAACCTTTCTTGTAGGGACAATAACCCTATCATCATTTCTTCTTCATCCTCTATACTCATAGCTGAATTATTGTCACTTTTTGTACCTTCCATCATGTCCAATATTTCTTGGACTCCCTTAAATATATCAACCAAGTCTTGTACCTCTAGTTCCCTTCTTCCTTTATGTGCCATATCTTCCTCAACAAGCAGGCTTATATTTCACAAATAGACTGAAAAAATATTATATTTCACTTCCTCACACATGCATGACTTCTTTGACAACTGCAACAAACTTCTCCTCTCTCCAATGCAAGCTCCTTTTTTAAAAATTACTATTCACAACCTGCAATTGACTCATAGAAGAGCCTCACACACCCAAATCAACAAGGAAAGTTATTTATTTGATACCAAATGGTGAAATCATAAATAGAATATACATTTAAGGATAACCTTTAATTTTATGATGCCCAGTTTTAGCACACATAGACACATAAATAGCAACTCAAAATTTTATTTGCAAAAATTTACCACAAAGAACACACTATATTCCTTGATTTTAAGACATTACAATGTTTATAAAAAATAAACACATTATCAACTATGTGACTTACATGTTTTGGAGTGTAAACATTGAGGAAAACATCACCAACATAGTCCAATATCTGACTGGTTCCTCTATAGCTTATTACTTTTCTATTTCTTTTCTTGCAGCTCCTCTTTTTCCCCTTTTGCATCATGTTTTTATCCTCCTCTCTACTCCCCACTTTATGAGATTATTTCCATTACCCTTTCTAACACGTATCATGTCTCTTCACATTAATTTCAATCCATAAAACTCTCCAAACCGATGCATTTTTATTTAAAAATTATTAATTTTCATTTGTTGTTGTGTTCTTTTTGTTACTATCAATTCTCTCTCAAATTTTTGTTCCCAATTGTTTATTTTTTATTTTTTTTGGTTGATGCAAGATTACTCGAACCCTTGAATACTCTTATATCATGAAAACTTTTTCAACTTCTCTCTGATACCTCTCTTTTTGATCTCTATTTTGGACCTTGTCTGGTCTATAGCTTCTCTACTTTGATATCGGATCTTGATTTGTAAGTTTAAATCTCTAGGTCTTTCCTTAATCCTTCCAATGCCAACCTATTGATCATTCAATGTTGACCTTTATAATGTGACTCTTGTTTTATATCTTGAACTCCCATACATCCCACCTAAAAAAATTCCTTTATCAATATCATGAGATCACTTTCTTACTTTTTATCACTTTTCCCTTTTTGAAACTTTTATTATAATTGCTTATGATTCTCAAAAGATATTTTTATAACATTGGCTACACAATCAAGTTAACTATTTCATGGTGACCACTAGGTAAATGTTCTCTTCTAGAGTTTTCCAATGAGACCTTAAATGCCTAAATTGGTGCTTTAACATGGAATTTTTGACCATTTGAAGATCTTCATATTGTTCTATTGTTGTGACCAAATTTGAAATTGTGATCATAGGTTGCATGTGATAATGACAAGTGCCAAGAAACTGTAGCTCTTGGATAACATGATCCAAAGCCTTTCTCATGGTCTCAAAGACTTCATGGACCCATGGATTTATTAAATTCATTTTATGATCCCTCATGTATTTTCCCCTTTTCATCATTGCCTCTCTTTATGTTTATGGACCCATTAATCAATTAAATCCATTTAAGGATTGTAATACATTTTCACTACACTATGGTTATTACTATATCTTGTGACCCTCCGTGATTATGACATGTGTTATAATCTATGTTCTTAGAATCATGTGATTATTTTGTGGATTGTTGCAAACCCATTAGAGTTATAAACTCAAATTTAAAAATTTGGTCACACATTTACCCATGGTCCCTCTCAAGACATAAACTTATAAACACACCAAGGCCTCATGAGTAATTGTGACTATGAAACCTGACCTCCATGGTCTTTATGAACTTTCATAGTCATGTGTATGAATCCCAAGGGTCTTGTGGACCTATTAAACTTTATAAACCAATGTATATTTTGTTAGGTCTAGAAAGAAGCCTTAATTAAAAAAAAGAATATATGTAGATATATAAAATTAGGGAAATAATCTAGACCCTAATACATATATATATTATGTATTCCCTATGGACTTAGAGACTTAATAAATACTATACACTTGGCCTCCAACATTGAAACTTAAAGTTGTGAGGGAAAATATCTGAGACCAACAATACAAAGAAACTTAGATGTGAGACATTGGAGTATTACCATGTGACCTTGAGTGTGATCCATGTGATCCTTGGGACCTCAAAAACTACTATAAATCCATGAACCAAAATTGGATCTCAAGATGTGACCTGAGAACCCTATTGATTTGATAAATTTACATTTAATATTTTTTGAAACTACACCAACTCGTAACTATTTTTGGTGATGTAGGATTACCCTTACACCTTGGATGCTCTTGCATAAAACACTTGAAGTAGTTAAAAAATTGAGTCTTGATCACATAGATGGAATAAATGGAAAAATTGCTCTTTTGGATACTAAGATTGATGATTATGGTATTCCTTTTTAACACACCAACTATTTCATCTATTTTTCTCTCTCTTCCACTTCCAACTTGTTAGATTAAAATCCATCCTCTTTTATTGATATTCACTTTCTTCCCTTATGTGGAAATGGATTGACCATAGTTCCACCACATCACAAATTATTTATTTCTTCTTACCCATTATTTGGGCATAGTTTGTCAACTTACACCAAATTATTTTCTCCCCATCTTCATGTGGGATTGATCTTATCTTTGTCCAACCATGTCTGCCAAGATTTTCTTTCTTGCATCATATTTTCTCTACTGGGATTGAAACCATGGCTATCTTTCAACCACCTACACCTAAATACTTCTTGTATTTATCCATTTACTATCCAACCTACTATTAGATTCTTCCTTTTATCACTCATCTCTATTTTCAGCTCTCCTTTTCTAATAGATGCCATCTCTTCCTTTGATTTCCTTTGTGACATCACCATTCTACTTGTAGATCTTTTATTCATTATAGTCCTCAAATAAACTACTTATTTATTTATTTTTTCACATGCTCTAGTTGAAGTAAAAATCAATTATTCCACTTCACATTCTTAAGTGCATAATTTTGCACTTCTAGCATCACCTCTTCACCTTGAAAGTCCTTTTTGAATACTTCCTTTATATTCATTTATGCATGTCAACATAAACCATAGCCATAAATTAGCTTTAAAACATGAGAATTTATAGCCCCCATAGGTGCTTCATCCATATTCATATTATAAGCTTGATTTCCCCCAAGCTTAGGCTTATCGAAGCCTTCATCATTTTGCATGCTTATCAGAACAATGCTTAGTTTTTATAGTGACAACATCTCTTTCTATTTTTCTTTATTTATTATCCCATTTTCATTAGCGCAATGTTAATTTCATTCTGCATCATTCTCTTATTTTGCTTCTATGTCACGAGAATGACATTTTTCACTTATCCAATCTCCTTTGTGAGTCTTCTATCCCACATCAAATTTATTTAAGTGAAATATCTATTTTTCCACTTCTTCATGTTTTCTCTTATGCATATGAGCACACTATATCAAACCACAATTTATCCTCTTCTTTGATATCTTCATCATTGTTGGACCTGCACTTAAATCACCCATATTAAGGGAATAAATATATCCCACATATAGTTTTTTTAGCAATTATTCATGCCTCAAGGATACATTGTCCAACTCTTCTCTATTGCTCATATTTTCCTCTTGGATTTCATTCACATGATGGACTTCTAAAGGTCCATTATCAAAAATATCAGATACTATTTTTACATCATTCTTAAAACTATTTTCTTCCTCTATAGTCATCTTCAACTACACACTCCTTATGTGCATTCACTTGCACTTCCTTTACCTTCATTTTTTTCTTCATAAAAAACCTGAGCTTCTTCTTGGAAAAAGAGAAATATAAATTTTAGTACCTTTATCCTTTAATGATGACAACCTACTCCCACTTAAAGGATTTTGTAATTTGTTTCCCATCATCAACTAATGAGTTTCCTTATTTTGGTGAATAATTTATTACTTCCACATCCTCTTCCATGAATATTTCTTCTTTTAAGGGCTAGTCAATAATTTCTTTCTCTGATGCTCTTCAAAACATACTTGGGATTCACTTTTAGATCTCATTTTCTTAATTATTTTCAAAGCAACCTTATTCTATTCACTCACATCTTTGAACTGCTTATTTGGAAACATCATTTTTTGATTGTCTAAAGGCAATCTTCTTCACTTCTCTCTCAAGTCTCAATGTTTGGAGCTTCTTCCACCATTCTCTCTACAATTTTGAATGCACAACATGATCCATAAAATTAGAAACCATATGTTCTACTCAACTTCTTTCCTTTCTCTTGTATCTTATTTTGGAGGTCTCTCCAATACACAATTGCATATTCACATAACTGCTTTCATGTAATTTTTAACCTCATAGGATCTACAATGTTTTCATCTTCTAATAAAATTTCTAACTCAACAATCCATTTCATGATCTTTACTATCTCTCTTTACCAAAAAACAAAATAATATTTTAAGTGGACTTAACTCTTTCTTTCACCTTCAACTTTGTTGGTCTATTTTCTTTGTTCGAATATTCTACTTCAATTACATCTCTCTCCAAAGAATCCAACCTTTATTATATGGACTACCACCCCATCATAATTTATTTTTCATCTTATTTACTCATAGTTGCAACATCTTCTCCACTTGTTCCATCCCAATCTTTAATGGAATTCCTTCAACAGCTATACTAGGTCTTCTACTCCTATGACCTTCCTCTTTTGTATGCCATTTCATCTCCACAAACAAGATTATCTTTCATAAATTGTGATTGATTTAAGCAAGCTTATCTTTCACAACCTACATTGGACTCAAATAAGATCTTCTCTTCCACTACTTTATTCACACTTGCATGACTTCTCACACACTTATGACAATATTGCCCTCTGTCGAATGCAAGCTTATGTTTCATAACTTGGCACCGATATAAGCAATGCTTATTTTTTAAAACCTACAATGGACTCAACAAGAGTCTTTATCCATTTCACACAACTCTTTCTTCTTAAAATAATTTCTCTTACTTGCAACAAATACAAGATTCTTTTTCACAACTTTAGTTAACTAAAAGAAAAGATTCTCATAATTTTATCAAATGGATCTTCTTGACTTGAAAAACTTTATCACATCTAAAAAAAACTCATGTGACTAGTCTGGGATAACTTGGTGCAATTCATGGTAAGGATTCCTAATGAATGGGTGCCCTTAGCTATGTAGTCAAAGTCACATAATGTAAAAAAATATGTATTCTCTATTTATTCAATGAAATATAGCCTTAATAACATCTCCATATGCTATTTCATCTCCACAAAAAAGATTATCTTTCAAAACATGTAATTGATTTAAGCAATCTTCTCTTTCACAACCTACATTAGACACAAATAAGAGCCTCTTTTCCACTACTTGATTCATACTTGCATGAATTCTCACACACTTATGACAATCTTACCCTATGTCAAATGCAAGCTTATGTTTCACAACTTGGTACCAATATAAGCAATGATTATTTTTTAAAACCTACAATAGAATCAATCAAGAGTCTTTGTCCCTTTCCCATAACTCTCTCCTCTTAAAATAATTTCTCTTACCTGCAACAAATATGAGATTATTTTTCACAACTTGTATATAAATAAAAGAAAAGAATCTCAAAATTTTATCACATGGATCTTCTTCACATACAAGGCTTTATCACATCTACAACAAACTAATGTGACTAGTCTAAGAGAACTTGGTATAATTCATGGTAAGGATTCCTAGTAAAGGGGTGCCCTTGGCCATGCAATCAAAGTAAAAAAATGTAAAACAATATGTAATATCTATTTATTTAATGAAATAAAACCTTAATAACATCTTTATTCATAGTGACTCTTTACACCTACTCTATCCACAACTGTCTCTAAATCTGAGCCTCTATGGGCTTTACATTCACTATATATTATAGACTCTACAATTTTTCTCTTTTTGATCTCTATTATAGCCCTTTTATGATCTGTGGCCCTTCTATTTTAATCTTTGTTCTCTACTTGTAAGATTAAATCTATAATTTTTGCTAAGATCTCCCTTCCTTCCTCAACCCTTTCAATATTGACCTCCTGATCTTTCAATGTTAACCTTTCCAATATGACCCTCAACTTATTTCTTTATGTTCCATATATACTACCTAGAAAACCCCCTTTAACGATTGCATGATATCTTTTCACTACTTTTCCCACTTTTTATTTTCTTGAACTTTCCTTATAATTATCGACGATTCCTAGAAGATATTTTTGTAATATTTACTACATGGTCATGTTAACTTTAGTGTGACCACTAACTAAATTTTTTATTCTAGATCTTTCTAATGAGACCTTAAATGCTTAAATTGGTGTTATGATGTGAAAGTTGTGACCATCCAAAGACCTATATGTTGATCTTTCATTGTTGTGACCAAATCTAAAATTGTGATTGTAGGCTACACATGATAAGTTCCATGTGTCACGATCATAGGTCCATGCATAACTAGTTCCTAAGCCTTTCTCATGGTCTTCAAAGTATCTCTAAACTCATGTATTTATTAAATTCACCTTATGGTCCCTCATGCTCTACTCTTTTTCATTGTGGCCTTTCTTTATTTTTGGTGACTTATGAATCATTTAAATCCATCAAAATATTTTAATGCATTAGTGTTATACTTTGGCTACTAATATATCTTGGGACCCTCATGATTAGGACACATATTGAAATCTCAAGGTCCCAGATTCATGTAATTTCTATATGGATTGTTATAGGCCCATTTGTGTTATGAACTCCTTTGAAATTGGTCATGTACCCATGACCCTACCATGACTTAGACTTAAAAATAAGATAAGGCCCCTATGAATAAATATGACTATGAAACTTGCATATATACCCATTAGACTTTGTACACTAATGCATATCTTTTCGGGTTCAGAAAGAGTGTTTAGTTGTGAACAAGAATGTAGAAAATATAAATTCTCCCATAGACTTAGAAACTTAGTGATATAATGTGGCCTCTGGCACAAATATTATATAGTCCCTATGAACTAAATGACTTATAAAATTATGTGTGCATGGATACCAATAGTACAACTTAGAGTTATGAGGGAATATACATGTGATCACTAATACAAACCAACTTGGAGTTCATGTGAACGATGTGATCCTTGTGATTTTAGAAAACTATTGTAACTCCAGCTAAACCAAAATTGGATATTTTATGAACCAAAAACCCTTTTAAACTAGTAAATCTTCCCTAAGATTTTTAATTTAAATTATTCTAACACCTATCTTTCTTGTCAATTCAAGATTGCTTGTACACCTAGCATGTTCCTACATCAAGTTTTTCCCCACATGTATATAAGTGAGTTAGGATTTTGGTTTGTTTCCCTTTTTAAATTTTTATTTTATCATTCCTTCATCATTGAATTATGTTAAATTCCATATGAAATTTCTTATTAATCTATATTCCAATGGATAAGGCACCAATTTAGAACTATGTGATTCTAGAGTTTGACCTATGTCCTTTCCAATTAAGGCTTTTCCTTAAGGGCACTAATCTAGAACCATATCATTCCCATTAGATATTTTCCATTATTTTCACCTTATTAAAATCTTATTAATCACCCAAAACACTAATATTCAAATCCCCTTAATACATGGAGAATTTTATTACTATTATCTAAGAAATTAATCTAGTTTCAAGCATTTTAGTGTATTTAAAGTTATTAGTGTGTTTCAAGCACTTTAAAGATTAAGTGAGACTATGTAGCCTATTGGGATAGTTTCAAGGGGTGAAAATAATATATTTATGACCATGATAGCCTCTTATTTACATTCACCTAAAAATATTCTTCATTATAAATAAGCCTATCAAAACCTCATAAGCTTAAGAAAGTTTAATTAAGCCTCCAAAAAACAAAACACACATACATGAGATTTAAACCCATATCCACTTTGGAGATAATAATAATAGAATTTGGTGATTCAAGGAGTGGTCATATAGATTTGGAAGAGTATTAGAATAATAAGAACAAATATAAATGTTTGGTCATTGGTCAACACATATATGATTATGCGATTTCACAAGCTATTGGTTTCTTAACTTCAGTGTAGTGTATAAACTTGGTCTTCACATATGAAAAATTCTAAAACTCCAATCATCAAATAAGACTAGAAAACACAAGGCTTACAAATTTCTAAACTTGGTGGTCATTCTTTGAATATCACCCTTGGGAATCCTTCCCAACAAACATTTCTTCTATTCTTACATTTGCTCTTTACTTCTTCACTTTCTACTCATTTAATTGACTTGAATATTTAAAAAAGGTTATACATTCATAACCATAGTATATTACAAAATTACAATGGGAAAATAGATTATGTTAAAATTGTGAATACTTTCCTTAAGAAAGATGCCCACTTTCAGGGTTTACTCCCTCTGTAGTCTACACAAAAATACTTTGTTCTTCCTTGATTTATTTAATTTAAAAATTTTGAACTTAGTTATAGCACCAAATAAACTATCATCTTTAAAAATCACTGTATTTGAAATATAATTTCATGACCTTTGTCATTTCATCAATAGTTTTGCATAAGTTGAGAATTTTTTTGTTGAGTTCACAAAGAGCACTCTATATGTTGCTTAGCTTGTTCATTATCTTTAACTCTCTTGAAATGCCTTCTAAGAGAAGTAATTTATCATAAAAATGAGATGTATCTTGATTAAAGAGGATTTAGTTCATTATATCTTACTAAATATTATCATTATTTCACATCCAAGCTTGTGCTAACATCAATAATGTTTGGAGTAGGTTCCATAGCTACATGTAAATTTTTAAAATAAATTCCACATGCATTAACACGTAGCTCCTATAGTTTTAATATTATAGCACCAAACTCATCTATAATTATATCTAGTGATTTTATCACACTCTTTGGGGTATGTGCATAGATTTGGTGGATAATTTTGTGGACACTTCTCATAATGTGATTGCATTATTTAATAATGCTAGTGTGTTATTTAAATAACACAATCATGTTATTTAAATTATGTCTCGATAATTACCTAGAAATATTGTGAATGTGATATTAAATAATATGATCACATTATTTAAAATAAATAATGTGATTGTGTTAATAACATGATTATGTTCCCTATGTCACCCAAACAAAATCAAACCAAATGCAAAAATTCCTC
This sequence comes from Torreya grandis, assembly GCA_037957365.1. Lineage (NCBI taxonomy): Eukaryota > Viridiplantae > Streptophyta > Pinopsida > Cupressales > Taxaceae > Torreya > Torreya grandis. The sequence continues at coordinate 4,841,030 of JARHVA010000051.1, read as the reverse complement.
ATTTTGTATTCATGATCTATCTTTTCCTCACTCTCCTCCACTTTACGATCATGTTTTTCCCTAGTGAGGCCAAACCTTTCCCTAATTCATCCCAAGAAGCTAATAATTGATGATGCTACCATGTAGAAGAGGTAAGTGCTAAAAATCTATTCATTGTTTATTAATTTTATTAACTTTTTTTTATTTTCATTATTTAATTGGTAATTTATTTATTTTTAATAGCCCATCCTACTAACTATTTTATGAATTTATCCTCTATGACATTTTTAACTATTTTAATTTTAGTGAGTTTTAAGTTCAAGGGAAAGGCTCTGCATAAGATCTACCATGTGCACGTCATGCACCTAATTAGCCTACAAGGATTCGTATCCAAAAGCCACTTAAACCCAAAATTTACTTTGTAGTTTAGTAGTTCATGGAGATTAACACTCTATATATACTTATTTCATTCAGTAATAAACTCATTAAACATATGAGTAGGCTCTCAGAGACTAATGCTATAGATACACCACCTAGTGTGCATACTCGACCCTTCCCTTGCATATTTTGTGGAGATATATGCATTGGACCTTCTGATGATGATGATGATGTTAATGGTTTATATGGCTTGGATAATATACTTATGAGTGATGAGTTTTTGACACATATATTTGGTGTGTAGATATCATACGCTACACAAATTTTATATAAATGTCATGTTAAATTTATGTTATAATTATAAATTTGATTTAGCTAACAATTAATTAACATAGAAATTGAATAATACATATGTTATTTTTTATGTCCTACGAGGTGAGGGTTCCTTCATCATCATAGTCGACATTTGTAACATTTGATTTGAAGAAGCCATTCTTTACATTTTTAGATCCATCTACTAGCCCATCCACTACTACATTTATCTCTGTTAGTATGACACCTTTTACTTATACAGAGGTAAAATTTTGAGTTAATCTTATGATCTATGTAAATTTAGTCTATGTATATGTACCTTTTAAGTTTAAGTTAAATTTATCTATCAATGATATCAAAATTCAAGTACAGTGTTATTAAATACACTCTTGGTTTAATAAAAGAGAAAAACTTGCCATATATATCTTTGATACTTCATAAAAAAGTAAGTGAGACCTTATATACAATCAGTTGAAGACTCAAGTAGACACTTCTCCATCATTGTGAGTCAAGACAAATATAGGAATTACTACAACAATGTCATCTACACAAGAACTAATAGAGGTATATCTTAACTTCCAATTTTAAATTGTAAAAATAGACTTGTTTTAATAATTTTACTACATACTTGGGAAAAATATAAATTGTGTGAATATTTTGTGTATGTAGGGTTATCCCATGACATCTGATAGTCCTATTCAGATGATTAGTAGGGTAAATTCTCATTTTTCTTCCCTATTTCAGACACCTATTCAAATAGTTGAGCCTAACATTGACTTATTGGAAGATAAAAATAAATTGATCCTAAACGTGAGCTTGCGATAAGTGCACGTTTAAATGATTTTTTATTCTAGTTTAAAATTAATTTCTTAACAAGTGGATTAATATATTTTATGTTAATTTTTAAATAATCTTTTTATTTTAATAGGTTCATCTGCAAGTGAGATATGAGTGTAGGACCCATAGTCAGACCTGGGAAAAATCCAAGGCATTAGAGAGATCTCCATCTACCAACAAGGCATCCCAGGGAGAGTCCTCTTCAAGGAAGGCAAAGAGAGGGAGGATATTTTATGATTAGGATATACTATATGAGAAGTGATTTTTTGTATGCCTATATGTCAACATACACATTTTTGACATTGTATATGTGTATATGGCTTTCACCTAACATTATATACTATGTTGGTATATGTTGTAATTTTATGTATGCCTATCATGACAATCTATGTATATTGTTGACATTGTACATGTGCCTATATGATTTTTTTGGAGTTTTCATCTAAATTATGTTAATCTATCTAATTTATATTTAGTTTTAATTTAAAATATTATCATATAGTGTTTTTTTTATCTTCTAAATTATTATCTATCAGATCTCATATTTAATGTTATACACAAATGAAGAGTAAACAATTATTCTTTTAAATGCTATAAATCTATGATATTCCATATTTTTTAAATTAAATTTTTTATTTGATTTTGTGTAGCGTAAATAATTGATGACACTCTTATCTATTTTGCATTTTTCATCACCCATTTACAACTTTTCAATTGATCAATATCATGCAATTTAATTTCACTTAAAGCCCATACCCAATCATGTTCATACTTGTATAATGCAAATGTTAACTTCTTTCTGACCTTTACTATAATCTCTTTATTCTGATAAAAGGCAACCTTACTAACTTGAAATAAAATATTCACTCTTGAGATAATATCTTTGGCCAAAACCCTTTATAATCCCTAATACCTCCTAATGCATAGTTTACTCTTCCATGTTTAATAATTATATGAATTTTTTATCCATATGCTCTAATATCATGAAGAATTAAAACCTATTTTATCTACTCTTATTCTAAAATAAATTCAAAATCCACACTCAAATGATCTTCTTTTAAACTAGTCAATTTCTCATTAGGTTTGCTCTTAACTAATCACTGATCTCTCAAATCTGCTCTCCTTCATTTGAATAATTATTATTTAAGACACTTTGGATAGGTCTTAGTAAAAATTAAGGATTCATGTAGGTTTAAAAACTTACAATAAATCAACCAACTATAGGCCTTTAAGATATAGAGCTTTCATTCTCAAATTTTATCTTTTTAAGTTTCTAGGTCTCTAGACCTAGTTGTTGCTCCAATAGGTCAATTTCTCAAAATAGAGTTTGTAGCTCTTAAAAATTATATTTATAGTATTATTTTATAAATTTTAACATGTTCCAACCCTTACCCAAGTTTATAGAACTCAAACCAACCAAAATCTTATCTTATGCACAACTTTCTCAAAAAAGGTCTTCTATTGTTGTACAAAAAAATAGTCCTATGTACTTGCAATTCAAAACCTCTTATCAACCTAATGACATTTTTACTAATTTATAAGATCTAATCCCTATATTATTATAAAATTTTAGACCTTATTATTTAATCATTTGAGTTTTAGAGGTGTTTTACTCATGAAACCCTTACTTCGGATTTACTCAAAAAATTTGCAAGATGAGAGCTAATTATTGATAGTTCATAGAGATCATTGGGATTTTATATGATCTAACTCATGTATATTGGTCTTAAAGAACCTATTCAACTATTCAATTACTCCAAATGAATTAATATAATATTTTCCACAGGTAAATAAGCCTCTAAAACTGATTGTAACATTAAAAATATAGAATTCCTGAGGGTTTCACAAATATAACTGAGATTTAAGCTTGTAGTCAATATAAAAGGATAATACAATGGAAAACATGTAATAAGACTCAAAAATATTTATTATGTATAATAATAAAACATTTACATAGTCATCCTCCATTAAGACAGACCTATAACATATGCTCTAACCTCTTCAAAAAAGATATTTTTTGTCCTTTTAAGCTCTTTGGTTGGTCTTATATAGTTCCTCCTCATTAGGAGTGAGGATTATCACTTTGTTAGATTCTAAACCAAGTTGGTAATTTACTAAACTTGCTCAGATTCTCTCTTAATTTTTAAAATTAAACTTACTACACTAACCTAGTTTATAGATCTTAATAATTACCTAAGAATATTGTCAACATAGATTCTACATGTACTTGGTGATGCTCATGCATCACCTTTACTATCCTCCAACCTACCCCTTTTGTCATTCACTCTTCACCTCTCTCACTATACATTCCTTAAGCTTGGCTATGCCTATATGCATTCCTCTTCTTTAATACTTTCAATAACACTTCCTCTAGCTTTTACATCCACCTATCCAACCTTCATTCAACCCACTCAATCTACTTTCAAAGGCCTCCACACTACTTTACACTTTATTTAAATTTTAACCCTCAAGGGATATGTGGCCTAATTAATACACATTCTTGAGACTTTATTTTGACCCTTCAACACCTCACTCCTATACAACCTTCAACACCTTACTCTTGATGTACTTCAACTCCCTATTGAGGTCTCTAAACCCAAGTCAATGCCTATTAATAGTTCCATTGCTTTCTAGGCCTATCCCTTAAGGGTGTTAGGCCTCTTACCACTACTATTTAAAAACTAATTTTTTATAATATCACAAACATATTCTATCCTCTAAATCACCTTGAACACTTAAACTACAATTTCATGCAAAACTAGGTGATAAAAGGGGGAGAGAGAGTGTTGTAAGAGGTGAAAAAAATAATTAATAACCATTCAACCATACAAATATTAACAATAAATTCAAGTAGAGAATATTAGTTCCAAATAAAGTTCCAATATGTAAATACCTCATCTAAACCAGAAACTAGTACTGCCAACATGTTCTATGGGGTATATAACATTTAGGACCATGTTTTGGCCTCCCATTTGCTTGATTGATAAGCTAACCACCCATTTTGACCTCAAGAATGCCCTTCCTAATATAATAAAAATGAAATTTTTAACCTAAGTTCAATCATGCATAAAATAAAACTTGTAATTCATTTATGTGAACTGTCATATCCTTCCCCTACCTCTTTAATCACTCTAATCACACCTTGAATCACTCAGGTAGAACCTTCAATAATAATTTGTTGGATAAATTGTAGTGATGGGTCAAAAAATACAACTTTTTAACATTTAATATGAAAATTCTTGAGCTCCAACTTCCATTTCTACCTCCAAGACTTACATGTCATATAAGCCAAGTTAAAGGCTTTCTCCTTAGACTCAAGGTTGACTTAGGACCAAAATTGACCTAGTAATTGTTTGGTGATTAACATCAACATGTATGTGAGTTATACCTTCTTTTCCATAACTACCTAGTGGTTCCATTTACAAATAATTAAATTAAAAATAACCCCATGATTGTCACTTCAACATAGAATGTTTTGTCATGATCAAACTAGATATTATTGTGTAACCCTTGTATATTAGAGTGTACATTTCCCACCTGATAATTAATATTCCCCAAAAAATCTTAGATTCCATTATCTTGCTCACAAATAAAGATGAACTTACTATCTTCAATAAACGACTAGGGAATTTTTGTAAGTAAAATGAACTTTATTTATACAATTGAATTTCAATGTAGTAAATGGTTTCAGTCATAGTTGTCATGTCATACAACCAATAGAATAATTAACATGAGTGAATTTGAAACATATGTTCATATCCCTTCAATATTTAAGCTCCTTCACAATATTTATGTCGAGATTTGTCTAAAACTATTCAAAGTTTACTACCCTTCGGTTACAAACTATCTTATTTTTGTCTTTAGTGGGTATGTTGAGGAATTGATTCCAATTCTTAGTCACTAGAAAATATATTTAATAAATAATGGATGAGACCATGTTGAGAAGCATTTTAGTTTGTAAATTTTGTCTAAATTAAAACACCTATATATAGGGGTGGCTCATAATTTAAATGGATCAATACGTCTAGATCTAGACATGTTTCATACATCATTGAGTATGATAACTTCTTACAATCACAAGAAAGCATGAACTTATAAAATATTTCTAAAGTGTTGAAGCATTTAAGTTTTTTTATCTAAAGAATTATATTTATTGTTATTAATTAGAAAAAATAGGTGTGACTAAGTTGAGGAGAAAAATAATGTAGAATTTGGGGCTAGGAAGATAATGTTCTTGTACCATATGTTCAATAAAATATTCTAAAGGGGTAGTAATCATATAAGAAATGATCACTAGTTTATTTACTTTTCTTAAACCCTTTCCATATTGGCATATAGCACATCATTATATGTGCACCAAGATGGGATATCATGGGAGGAGGTCCAAATTGTATAATTCCATAAATGACCTAAATTAACTAATTTATAGGAGGTTTGAAGTATGGTTTCTAGTACATGCACTAAATTCTAATTATAATAGTCATATCTACCTTGTTTCAATAAAAATTTCCTTTCATTTTTGTATCAACAATGCTTTATAGATAACCCTATCATATTTTTTTATATGCTTACATACAATGTCCATATCCTTTAGTGATGTAATGTCCAACCACTTTCAAGCATTATAAATCTCCATTACATCCACAATAAAATGGAAACATGCTCTTCTCGAGGAGTTATTTTTTTATAACAAATTGCACTACTTAGATGTGCCATGGGGATTTAAAGTAATCTTTAACTTCTCAAGATCAAAATTTGTTATTTTAGTAATGAATTATTATCAAGGACATTTTCAAATACCATTATAGGTGTATTCATAGATTTTAGGATGTGGATATGCTATGGCAAGAGAAATCCTAGTTTCAATATGTGGCCTCCTCTTCTACTTTACATTGGCTTATCATCCCACTAAAAAATTATTGATCATGAGTATATTTATGTTGGTTATGAATTCCTCTAAAATTGAGTGGTGTTAATAAAAACTAATATTACCCATAACTCACAATGAGTTGGTTGATTACCAATTTTACCTTGCAGGTAATAATACCCTTGGAAGTTGAAAGATCCAGTTTCTACCCAAATATCCTAGTCAAATATTGTATTCCTCAATAAGATAATATGATAAGACCTCTTCAAAAGGATTTTTCTTGTCTTGTCCTACTAACACCCCAAGATTACCTTAGCCTACATCCATAACAAAATGTCTACATATACTTAGGGAATCCCAACAATGATTAAAAAGTAGATGAAGATAGGAAATGAGTCTACTAAAATTGGTTGATTGGTCATTTATTGAGATTATAAATTTTTTAATTAATAAAACATGTTACATGTTTATCATTATTTATAGTTGAAAAAATAAACAAATAATTATTAAAATAATCCTCCTTATATTTCTCAAATATTTTTATTTTATATATATTATGAGGATAGAGGACATATAGAATAGAAATGTCTCTTTAAAACCAATAGGGTGGGTCCTTTTCTACAGCCAAATAATGGCACAATTTTATAGTTTATGATATTTAGGGCTAATACAAATTTACTTCTATCCCACTAAACAACATCCTTATGTAAGTCACAAGGAGCATCACTTCAACTACTAATAATCTCCATGACAATGTTCCAAAAATTGAAAACATATTATTTTTAATGAGTTGGTTGAGGATAATTTCCATTCTTGGACATGATAATGAAATTTGAGCTAGCCTCTAACTTTTGAAGACCAAATGTTTTTCACCTTGGTGGTGTACTTATCATCAAGAAATGAAATTTTTAAACTTTAGATTAATGTGGAAAATGGCAAGAGAAATCTTAGTTGCATTATGCACACTCTTTTTGTAATTCAGACTGTTTTATACTCCCATGAAATAACCATCATAGACATTATTGTCAATCAACAACCTATATTGTTGCCATATATCATACCATGATTTTTTTTTAAAACAATGCATACTTTGCCGAATTGATGGTGTAATTATAAACTACTTGTATCTAGCCCCTCCACATTAAGCTTATTGATGTAGTACTCAAAAGCACTCCCTTATAAAGCATGTATTTTTTTATGATTTTCTTAAACCATTACCATGTACATTGAAATGAATCCCAAAAGCATAATGGAAGTCTTCACCTTGAAGGTTAAATCACCAAATCTTCATCTCATGTTGTAAATCTTTAAAAGCCTAGTTCCTCACCAAAACATGATCAAAATATGTTTCAAGCTAATACAAATTATTAAGTTTTAGCCTTTTTCAGTTTGATTGCATTTCACATAATTGATAATGTGAATAAATCTAAAATTCAGATGTCTCAAAATGAATACCTAAAGTTTATTCCAGATGAGCTTGATAGATTAGTCAAATTCATTAGAGGAGATAATCCTAATAGCCATGGACATGACTCCAAGGGTATCCCCATAGTCCAATATATCTAAATTTCTCAAAATCTAATGGTTGCCTCTACCCTAATATTGAAAATTTAGAACCCTTCCATGTTTCCCTTTATATTGAAGGTCTTGTGCTTAATAATTATATCATAGACTCTGGAGACTTTGATAATTTAATGTCCACTAAAGTTTTTCACACACTTGGGCTTACATGTATAAAGAATTATAGTTGATGTTTTATAATGGAGACCAAGATAGTACCTTATATTGGGAGATTAAAAATGCCCAGGTACCTTTGGCTGCTTATCTTCAAAAGAGAGTCAAAATGACTAACCCCTAATGGTAGACATTCCTGTAACCTATGGAATTTTATTGAGAAAAATATTTTGTAGAGATGTAGGAGGCAAAATATAAATGGACTAGTTTTAAGCTATGATCCTGATGAAAAGTATTAAACAAAGACTAGAACCTGAGCTCAAAGCACATACAAAGTATAAAAATCAAGTGATCTTCTTGATGATATTTTATATGAAGAGACATGACACAATAAATATATTATAATGTTAGAGAAGACCTAAACATTACCAAACTCATTGAAGTCAATATCAATGATGCATGGATGCTAGAGTTTATTGATAGCCATTTCTTTATTGGTGTAGGTTCTGGAGTTGTTTTAATTTCCCCTACTAATGAGTTATTTCCTTTTTCCTACAAGTTATTGTTCCAGTGCACAAACAACAAAGTAAAATATAAAGTTTTTAAATTTGTAGAGGAGATGGGTATGAATATAAGGGCTCAAGGTGATGTTGAACTAATTATCAAACAAATATGAAATCAATATCAAGTGAAAAATGACCATTTGAGGAACTATTAGAATAAAGTGTGGGATTGCATTGAAGTTTTGAAGGCCTTTTATGCAGTTGTGGTACCTAGAGAAAATAATTCTAAGGCCAATGCCCTAGATATATTTGCCTCTTTATTAATTCCTCACTTAAGGATTGATGAGGAAAGTTACACCATAGAAATTGACTATGGACAAAATGCACCCAATAATTCAGAGCATTGGCATGTGTTCAATAATGATGAATCGATCATAATTTTCCTTGAAAATACTAGTAACTTTAGAAATATACACTTCCAATGGAGATATATAGCATATAGAGAATATCTTTCTTATGCCAATAAATAAAAAGTCAAAAGTAATTCTAAAGTTGAGGTCAAAATTATAACCAAAGATGAAATCATAGATGAAAAAGAGAATGATGGGGCTATCAAAATCAAGGGAAATAATATTCTTATAGGTTTGGTCTCACTTGAAAAATTGATCTATGAGCATGACATATACATCAAGAAGAGAATTCAAGAGGAACCAAATGGATATCTCAAATATGAAAAAGTAAACATCAGTAGCAAAGAAGGGTATATATCTATCAATGTTGGCAAATGTTGTTATAAAGAAGAAAGATAGGGATTTTTGAGTCTTTTCAAGTTGTACTCAAATATTCTTTTTTGGTGATATGCTGACTTGAAGTTTTATAAACCTAAATATATGAGGTGTAATAAATCGTTAAGACTTGGTGTTAACCTTTGTAAACAAAAATAAAGGCTTTAAAATCCCAAGATCATTGGTAAGATTTATGAAGAAACAAAGAAGATTTTAAAATTTGTGATCATTTTACCAATCTATCACTCAATTTGGGTAGCAAATATTGTATGTATGAGGAATAATGGTTGAGAAATTAAGATCTTTGTTGATTTGAATAATCTAAATCAAACATATATCAAAGATAACTATCAATTAAATAAAATAGATTTGGTTTTAGGAAGAGTATTTCGGTCTAAAATGATTTTATGATTGATATTTTATTTGGATACAATCACGAATAAATGATGCCTGAAGGTCAGCACAAGATTGCATTCACAACTTCATGGGGTACCATTTCATATAAGTGGATGTTTTTTGTACTCATGTATGTTGGTGCTGCATTTCATAGGGGTGGACCTATATTTGAGTGACATGAAGAAAAACTTCACAGTGGTGTATCTCAAAGATCTCATCATGTTTTCAAAAAAGTGAGATCATTATGAGCACCTCAAGATGGATTTTGAAAGGTGTCTAGCTCAAGGAATATCACTGAATCCAAAGAAGTAAATCTTAGAAATTATTGAAGGTAAGCCATATAATTTTAACCTAAATAAGTAATATTGATTTTAAAATAGTGAAAGCAATTCAACAACTATCTTTTCCTACCAGGAAGCCTGGAACACACTCCTTGATAAGGTGAATTTATTGCAAATATTTTTACCTAATTTTTATGAACTTATAGACACATCACCTAGATGATAAGAGGTAATGTGTCATTCAATTGGAGTGGTGAGGGTAAGAAATATTTTGATAAGATTAAAAATTCTATGCTAGTGTGACTAGACTTTTAAAAAAGACTTCATTGTGTATAACTATTATTCTTAACATATATTGTCAACAATTTTGGTGTAAAAGAATGAAGAGGGTATAGAATACTCGATTGATTTCATGAGATATTATTTAAATTTTCACAATCTCAAGTATTCTCCCATCAAAAAATAATATTTTATTGTGGTAAAAGGTATGAAATATTTTAGATTCTACATCTTGAATTCCCATACATAGGTGATGGTACAAGACATGGTAGTCAAGTCTATATTTACACAATAATATCTTGGTTAAAAAATGGGTGGATAGATTTCCAAAGTGCAAGAATATGACTTATAAATCAATCCCACTAAGCTAGACAAAGGTAAAGGTTTGTGTCAACTGATTATAGAGGGAGTTGATGATTAGAGGAAGCTTGCACAAAAGGCCTTAACAAAGAATATTTTAAGGAGATTTACTTTATAGTCTTCGTTGTCCTTATTGATGAATGGTACTAAAATATTTACTTATTTACCCATGGAGAGTTCCCAAGGCATATAAATGCTAAAGAGAAAAGAGCGGTTAAATTGAGAGCTGATAGGTATGTAATCTATGATAATACTCTTTTTAAGAAAGGTTTATATGGTTTATTTTTGATATGTGTTGATAAGGAACAACATAATAGATTACTAGAAGCTTTCCATAATCAAGGATGTGTCGGTCACTTTTTTTTTCTTTTCATGACATTTAAGAATCTAAGAGCTCACCAATACTAGCCTATAATTCAAAAAATCTCAAGAATAGGACTCAATGTTTAAAGCATGCTAGAATTTTGTTAGAAGAATGAAACTTTCCCCACTTCCCTTTAGACCTGTAGTAATCTAATATACCTTTTAAAAATGGGATTTGAATTTCATCAGTACATTGAATATACATTCCAGTGCAAGTCACTCTCATGTCCTCAAAAAGTGGACTATTTCACAAAGTGTGTTGAGCCTATTCTTATAAATAAGACTACATCTAAAGAGATGCAATTTCATTAAAGAGAACATTCTATTTAGATTTTGAGTATTTTTTTTTTTATAAACAATACTTCTAATCTATCTTTTTCTAAACTTATGGTTTCTTAATATAGTTATGAGATATCCTTATCTCACTCTTCATATTACTAACCTTAAGGAAATTATAAAGTAAAATGAAGTAAGAACAATGTTGTTATAATCATCCAAAAATTAATGGATGAAAATTAAAGGAATTAGAATAAAAGGTTAGATGATGCATTGTGAGAAAACTACACCACTTCAAAAAGAGTCATTGGCATTTCCCAATTTAAGTTATTTATGGTATAGATGTTGTATTTTCCATTTCTTTAGATTTCCTTGTTTTTCAATTGGTGAGAGAAATAGAAGATGAGAATTTAAGAAATATTCTAGATAAAAGAATCTTTTACTTAAGTAGGCTGGAGGAAGAGAGAATCATGGTTGTAGACAGGATCCCAAAAACCCAAAGCAAAGTGAAGAAGATATTTGACAAGAAGGCCAGAGAAAGAGACTTTCAAATTTGTGAATTAGTTATCCTCTAGGATGAGAGGTGGAAATTTTTATTTCCTATGGATGGGATTTTCAAAAGTCTATCCTTTCTACAGAGATGATACATATTATTTGGCTTATGGATATGTAACTCAAGTAACAAATATCTCAAATAGTTCAATCAATGAGAGTAGGTTATGGTGCAATTCATTATAGGGGTTACTAGTGAAGGGATGCCTTTGGACATACAACCAAAGTCACATATCTTAAAACAACATACAATCTATGTTTATTCAATGAAATAATGCCTTAGCAGCATCTAAATTCATAGGGACTCTCTATAACTACTCTATCCCTCTCTATCTCTAACTCTAAGCCTTTAAATCTCTATTAAAGTGGTGCAAGAACAAAGAGGGTATCCAATTAATGATAACCTCTAATTTTGTGATGCTTAGTTTAGGTGCACACATAAAAAATACCAACTTAGAATTCTATTTGCAGATATTCACCACAAATACTACACTATATTTGTTGATTTAAAGACATTACAATGTTTAAACCAATATAAAAAATATCAACTATATGACTTAAAAGTCTTAGAGTGTAAACATGGATAAAATGATCACCAATGCAGCCTAACATCGAACTAGTTCATTTATAGTTGCTTTTTTTTCTATTTTTTCTTGCAATTATCTATTTCCCCCTTTTGCATCATGTTTTTGTCCTTGTCTCTTCTCCCCACTTCATGAGATTCTTTTCCTGACCCTTTATGATATGTATCATGTCTCTTCACATTCCTTGAAGTCCATAAAACACTCTAATCCCATGGGTTTTTTCAAAAACCATTACATTTTGTCACTTGTTTTGTGTTGTTTTATTATGGTTGATTCGTTTTGAAAATGTTATTCCCAACTATTTATTTTTTATTTTTATTTATTTATTTATTTATTGGTTTATCCAAGATTTCTTAAACCCTTGTATGCTCCTACTTCAGACACTCAAGGTTTTTAAAATGTGAAAGCCTAATCACATGGACTGAATAGGTGGTAAACCACTCTTTTGATCATGAAGCATAATGGCCATGACATTTTATTCCAACACATTAAGTACTTATATTTTTTTTGTCAATCTTTCTCTTTTATTTCTATCTCCTCCTTGTTGGTATTAATTATATCCTCGTCTTTTTACCTCTCTTTACTCCTCTTCCATAATGATTTCCCCTTTGTTTTTTTATGAAACTCACTTTTCCAATTTCACCCTAACGCTAAATAAATTAGAATTAATTTTTAATTAATTAAATACTACAAGATTGATCAAGAAGAAAAAATAAGGTATAAATTAACCCAAGAACAACTTGAAGAACACATTTGCACACTTACTACACATATCATACCAAGTGACATCATGTTATCATCCCTCTCAGATTATGTTGAATTATAGGCATTGATAAGGAAGACAACAACTCTATCAATAAATTCAATAGTTATAGTAAAACTATGTACACTTGGGTGGAACAACTATGAGTACATAAGCTAAAATATATTGACAAGAATGTGAAGGACTGGGTGAAAATTATGATTGAGTCAAAGTTATTTAAGACATCAAAAAGGAATTAGGAATGTGGAGATGAGTGTAAGGAAATCTAAAGGCTATGACCCTAGGCCTAGGAGGAAAACTAGTGGACAACCTACTTAAATGGATTTAAGAGGGTTATCAATTGAAGAACATTTATGAATGAAAAAATATGAAAGTGAAATGCATTCAAATAATAAAGAAAATAATAAAGAGATAACCAATGTAGAACTCTGATAGCAAGATTTTATTATGCTAAGCTACATACTATATCTAAGAGATCATATGTATATTGTCTATGTACTTTCTAACTTCATTATTATATGTCTCTCTATATATAAATAATGGAATTATACATTACTATACAATGAAGGAAGATGAAGCATTGCCTAAACTATTACAATAATTGGTAATAATTAGTTCATAAGCAAAGAGTGCAGTGATTTCACTAGATATCATTACTGACAAGCTTGGTACTATAGTAGTGACACTACATGAGATATGTAGTAATGCAAAAGTGGAATTAGATCTAACAAATTGGCTCATAGGTGAGGAAACTACTGCTAGTGTTTTTAAGGGTAGCGTAAACTTGTGTGTGAAATAGTGACAATATTTAGTAGGGCCTAATAACCCAAATCCTCCTAGATCAAACACCCCTCCTTAAAGAACAATGGTCCCCATTTCATGAAGTTGTAGTAATATATGTGGAAATAAATTGTCATCCTACACCTCTATAAATAATTTTCCTTTTGAATGCATTTGACATGCTTTGATGATTTGGAAGAGAGGGATCTTTTGTTGACGTTTCTTTTTAACTGGGTATCAATAAATTGAAATGATTTTTTTGGGATGTTGTAATGGGGATTGATTGATGTCTACTAAAGAGTCTCTATAGTATATGAAGAGTCAAACAAGTTTGGAATGTAGTGGCATAAGATTTCTATGTTGAAGACTAGATGCAACCCAAGGTAAGATGGAAAATTAAACTTGAAAGTGTTATCTCGTACTTGCTTAGTGATGGTATGAGGCTTATAATGAAGTGAAAAAATCTTTAGGTAAGGTATTATCAATCTCTCCTTCTACAGGTGTATCTTGACTCAATCACTAACCTAAAAGGTGTGTGATGTCTAATGCTTATCATGACATTATTTGTGTTTCACATAAGCCTATTATAAAATGGTTTATACTTGTTGTTAAATATATTGATGTGATAAATTAATTGAACAACTTTGTTAACTTATTTTTGCACTAAAGGAGTTGCTACTATTGATGCTAGAATAGGATAAGTTATGTCAATGGGTGACAAAGTTTGGAAACCTAAGTAGGGTTTAAAAGTATTGTATGCAGTAGAGTTGTGTAGAGATCTATTATAGATGTACTAAATGAAAGGCAAAAATTTAGTTTGTCTATCAGTTTATGGATGAAAGTAGTGGACTTATTTAATTTTATGTTTATCATACACCAAATCACTTTTCAAAAATGCTAAAAAATATTATATCCTTATTAGACTGGATATTTTATGGGATTCCAAAGTGGATCTAGACATGTTGAAAGTACAATTGATCTATTTAAAGAGATGATATTTCTTTATTACAAGGTATGTGAAATTACATCTTTAAGAATGTATCAACTACAACATAAACACAATCATTACCATGTTCAATAGTAGGGTATCTTGAGATAAATTATATGGAAATAGATTGCCATAATATTTTTGTAACTGGTAAAGGTGCATATAAAGCTTACTTCTTGTTAACCAAATTAGGTATTGCACATGTGGTACAAGACTTGATGTATTTAGATACATCAGCCCTAACATGTGGCTAAAATAAGTACTTATACAACATAAAATATTCTATTCAAATCTAAAATTTATTACAACCTTTCTAAAATGAGCCCCCCATATTAGTTTATGTCTCTCTACCTCATGTAGAATGCACAAGTGCCCAAGGTGATATAAGAGTCCATCATGAAAGAAGAAATCTAAAACTAAATTATCATAGAGAAATTTTTGATAGGTATCTAAAAAATCCATGCTTGATGGATACAATTATGACCATGTGATAACTTTATGGCCACATTCATCAAGTATAGAAATGTGAGCTTAAAAAAGTGGATAGTTTAGACAATTTATGATAGGGTTAGCCCTTCCTTCTTATGCTTGATGTTTAAGTGGAATTACGAAAGATAAGAAGACCATTTTAGAAGTCATTCTTGCCATAACTTATTTTGAGTCTAAAATAACTGAAGTGTATTGTGATCTATGTAGATCATAATAAGATATGATTCTTCCAATACTTACATGATTGAATAATGGCATAAAGCTCATTATCATAAGTTGGGTACTCTATTACCAATGAAGTGAATGTTTTGCTATGGTAAGTGTTGGCATAAAATTGTGCACCCTAAGACACTCTATTCAAGTTCCTAAAATTTGATGCAACATTGAATCATCTCTCAAGTTGTGGATCAACTTGTAAGAGAGATGAATCTCTAGATTATGAGGACTAGCTCCCTAGATTCATCTTTAAGTGCCTATCACCTAATCTAATACTTGTTCATGAAAAGGGGTTATAATTTTTT
Organism: Torreya grandis; assembly: GCA_037957365.1. NCBI lineage: Eukaryota > Viridiplantae > Streptophyta > Pinopsida > Cupressales > Taxaceae > Torreya > Torreya grandis. Next base: position 4,825,063 of record JARHVA010000051.1, on the reverse strand, counting down.
ATGAAATGGAAAACTACACTAAAGAGGTGATACACCAAGACATATTCCACAAACTATCACACTCTTACTATGCAAAAAAAAATTCCAAGACCAATTATAGGCATTGAATGACTAGAATAATTACCTCAATATGAAGGTAGTATACATAAGATAGTCAATAAGATAACTGATCTAGGGGTATATTGTACACCATAAAGACAATTGATTACTTGAAGAAGATTCTAGTACAATCAATACACTTCACATGCCCTGTTAAAATTAGAACTCTTGCTTAAACATGAAGGATACAAGGAAGTAAGGATGATATTATCACTTGGCTCCACTATTCATCACTCACACACTTAGACAAAATGTTCATAACTCAGAATTAGATTTGTATTAAATTTTCAAAGACAAAACATAATGCCATACTAGTAGGGCTTCACTATAGAAGCTGTGGTATCTTTTCAATAGCCAAAATGGCTCACATTTATAGAATTTGGAAGAAGAGAGAGAAAAGAGAAGTTAAAGAGGCACAAGGACAAGTGTCCAAAGGTGAAAATTAGTTAAAATTCATATGGAGTAGGTGGATAAGGAGTTATGAAACTGATTTTCACATGATCACATCCCAAATAAGCCTCTTCTCCAAATGTGGCATTGAAACTCCTTAACAAGCATCTTTAGGTCTTGAAACTCCTTAACAAGTGGCAAGAGGCAAGAAGTAAGAATTTGATCATGAGATTTCTTAGATAGTTATATATACATCCTAAGGACATTTTTAGATAATTTTAGAGCATCTCAAATTGATACATCACCTGAAATCATTAATCCCACTCTTAGGTGTCACAAATCTCTACATTTGGCATAAGTCACTTTTGCATCAAAGGGTCAACTCAAGAATTTGACCATATCAATGCATTTACTAATAATATAAGGACCTCTTATGCCATATATAACTTGAAATAAAATATTTTAAAGCCTCAAACAATCTCCAATGCTTCACCAAGCATCTAGACCTATAAACTAGGCCTATTCCCTTGCAACCCTACTTTTACACAAATCCACTTGTGTAGGGAAATGTACAAACCTTTAGGAATAATTAAGGACATTTTTGAATACCCTTTTCCTTCATTATAACATGTATCAATTTTCATGGCTCTATACCCAAGGCAAGTGTACCTTTTGATCAGTGAGCCTTCCCAATTAGGCATAATTAGGCCTCTTTAGCCTAAAAGACCAAAAATGTCCATTTTGTGTTCCCACTCATGTGAAATGGAAAAGTAGCATGTGATTAACTTTTTTTACCTCCTTATCATCCCTCATGTCTAATTTTATCTCTTGGTCATTTGTATGGATCCTTATTCTAACATTAATTGCTCTTTATTGACCTATTTCGTACAACCCTATACTTGTAGGTACAAACTAGTGGCATGAGATGAACCTCAGGAGATTCCTATAGGTCATATTGATGAATTAACATATTTAAAAATACATTTTAGTGATTTTATTTTCCTTTCCTTCTCATTGGGTTCAAAATAGGCTTCTTGGAGGGTTTGGAATACTTTACCCTCTTAACAATAGTTCATATAGATGACACATTGAATCATTGAAATAATGGAAAAAAATTCAAGATAAGGACCACATATAACTATTATCCATTTCTTAGGATTCCATGCAATTTGTATTTACATTACTAAGCTCTTGAATATGTTTCTTTGATTGGGAATGAGTGATTGAGGCTCTCCTAAGTGAGATTTGAATCCAATCGACCAATATTAGACTTTCATTTGCAAGGTGGTGGTTTAAATACTTCATATTTACCTCTGTAAATCTGACCTAAGTCATTGAGATGTTTTCCTAAGGCCCAAACTGAAAGTGATCTCTCATTTGAGGTTAGGTTTGCATGTTGTCTCACTAGGTCTGCCTACAGACCTCCTTGTCCATGCCACTCTATCTATATTCCAACATTATAGTTTGTATTTTTATCTTGTATTAGGTGTGATCTAGATTATAAAACATTCCTCTATGATTCATAACATCCCCAACTCACTAAATCATCCTTTTCTCACAATACTATTTATGTTTTGCTTTGAAGGGAGTACCCCTATTCTAAGATAGAATAGGGGGTATCTACCCTATTTATTTGGGAAAAAAGAGTATTATAGGTTTTTTTTTAGTGATAAGGACTCTTCATATCAAAATTTATCCCTTGGTTCAATGCTTTGACCCATCAAATCATCAAATTCCAAGATTGGTTACCTAACAGGCATAATATGCAGGGTTGTCACTAGAGTGTATGTGCTTGATGAGGGTTCTAGCCTTCTCTATCTTGTGACATATGGTAATGTAATTTTTTCACCAAAAATAGATAAATTACCATTCATAACTTCATTATTTTACCTTTCCCTCATACTTTTCATAGTTAAGACTGAGCACACTTGTCATAACTGTGACTATCTTCTTATTCTGACCCCTATTGGTGTTTATAGGTGGTCATGGGTATGAAATAGGTTTTAGATGATGATTTAAAACCTTATTTAGGATTTAAAAACCATTATGACTTAACATTGACACCTCCTCAACTCAAAATTTCTTGGAACCTCCTCAAACTCCATTGTTTCACTCCACTGCCTGTCTCAGCTGTAGGTGGATATTTAAAAGCATCTATATGGATTGTTGGATGGTAATGTAAGGTATATCAAAGTTTATATGATTCTTGATAATATTATAAGTTATTGATGTTACTTAAAATAAAAGTAAATACTCTCAACGTGAATTTATCCTCTGATTTATCTCTAGCCTTCAAAAGCCATTTGAAACCTTGTAAACCTATAGACACCACTGCACATTTTTAGTGTGTTTTAGGGTGACTTTGATCCTTTTAAACACTCCTATCCACTTACCCTCTTGAATTATTTATTTGCAATGTCCTTCTATATTCTAGAGACAACCAATTAAGATCATTAGGGGGTATCAAAAACTCATATAAACCTATCATATACCCTCCACAAAATGCTTGAGGGCCTCTATTTGCAACTTTCAAGGTACAAGAGCCCTGAACACAGTCTCCTTTTTCATGATGATGTTTGCCCTTCTAATTTGTCAATTAGACACCTCAAATAGGTGTGAAATTATCAAATTAATAGGCTAGGATTTCAATAATGGTTTGAATAAATGCTTAATCACCCCAAATTGGCTTTAAAGCTTCCTACTAAGTCACTTGTCGATACACACATGACTGTGTATAGGCAAGAAGGATGAAATTGAAAAAGAAAGGTTTGTAAGGAGTCTTCAAAGCCCATTCAAATGTAGATATTATCCTTTCATAAGGATAATCTCCATCAAGGACACATTGAGATGAACTTCATAACACTTTCAACGGCACCTATAGGTGAAGACTTCTCTGTGAGGGCTGACAGTCATGGAAGGACTATACATTTGAGCCTTGTTTTGATATTATATGAGTTAAAAACTTATTCCAACACCCTTAAATTCATATTCATGAATTCAAGTTCTTGAATCAACATCCCATGCCTCCATCCAATGTGTAAAATCTCCTTGGTGGTTGAGATAACTGTGAGTATGAAAGGACCAGTTTGGAAGCATATACAAGCCTAGAAGAGGACTTATCACGCAATTAATCTTTCCAAAAAAAATAAGGATAATAGATAACCTATGAAGAAGTCATTATAAATATGTAAAAACATCAAACACAACAAAACCAAATGCAAGAAATAGAAACTAGCTCAAAAGGAGACCCCTCATGGTTGCACATGCATACAAATTTATCTAAGGTGTAAGTGATTTTTAATAAAGAAATAGCCACCAATATTATATTTCTTATTATGTATTTGAATTAAACTCAAATAACTATCTACCCCTAAGACCATTCTTACCAACTCCACTTGTACAGACCATACCAATTGCTTGAATTTTACCTTTCTTGGCTTGCAAAGGGAAAATGGAAGAAAAATGAGAAAAACTAAACTTTTTAATGAAATATATTCACTTAAAGAGTTTTAAATAGATTGGGGAGCTGAAGATTCACCCCATCCAAAGTTTTAACTAAAATTGAGATCAAGGAGTCCGTACAAGTTCCCAAAAGGGCCTAAAATCAAGGAAAAAACTACCATTTCCTACACATAACCAATTTTTTAACTGACCTATGATAGGCCCTAACATAATTTTACCTCCTCCACATTGATATTTAATTTAAAAATAATTTAACTTCCAACATCCATACAATTCGTTTAATAAGCTAAAAATGCGACTAAATACCCCCTTTTATCTCATGAACCTAGTATGTGGCCAATTTATGACTTGAAGACACCTTGAAACATATAAGAGACCATTTTAGGACATTTTAAAAATAAATTGAGACTTTGAATAATTTTTACCATGGTTAACCAACTTTGACTTTGTTTGACTAGACTAGTACAAGGAGAATGGGCTTCAACAAGGACCAGGGGAAGGACAATTGAGACATATAGGATAATAAGAGGCTCCATAAGACACATGAAACCTTATTCAAAAGTTTAAAATAGTAGGGTTTGACCTAAATTTGACTTGTGGTCAAATTTGGTCAATAATAAGTAACCAAATGACTATATTGAGTTGGGACTGTTCTAAGTATGGATTTAGAAGAATCTATCTCAAGCTCAATTGGCAATTTAAGATCTAGTAACACAAGTAATGGTGCAGAATAGAGTCTACATTTAAATTATATGAATGATTTCTATTGTGTGGCTTCCTAGATGAACTTTTTTTAGCACCACCTTTGATAACTTGGTTTAAAGGCTAAGTCACATTAGAAAAACCAAGTACAAATCTCTTGTACAAATTTGTCATTCCTAATAAGGTTTGAAGCTCTATGATATTATTTGGTTGTGTTCATCCAAAAATGAATCAAATATTGGTTTGATCTACATGAAATTCTTATGCATCTACTATGTATCCCAGATACTAATCTCCCATATAGGAAATGGACATGTCTCCATGTTCGCATACAAATTTTGTTTTGGTAAAGTGTCAATCACTTGCTCTCTATAGCACAGATACTAATCCCATATTTTGTTGAAAATTAGCATGTCATCAAGGAAGACAAAAAAAACATAGTGAATGGCCTATGAATTTTGTACATTATCTGCATGAATGTAGCTTGTGCATTGGTCAAATCAAAGGGATGACTAACCATTCAAACAAACCTTGTTTTTATTTGAAGGTTGTTTCCATATATCCATAGGTTCAATAGGGAATTGATGATATCTAGACTCAAGATTTATTTTGTTGAATATTTTACATCATAGAGCTAGTCCCTCAAATATTCAATCCTTAAAAGAAGATAGCATTTCTTCACTATGATTTTATTGGGAGCTTTTTAATCGATTCATAACCTCCATGTGTCATATTTATTTGGCATAATCATAATGGGGCTATCACAAAAGTAATGAATTGGGCTTGATATTTTGTCCACAAGTTCATGGATTTATTGCTTGATTAATTCATTCTTTAGAACTGATCTATGATATAAAGAAACATTAGTTACTAGTGTAGGGATAAAATCAATAGTGTACTTTACCACACAGTATAATCACTTCCCTTGGTAGCTAAGAAAAATCCTTAAATTATTCTAATGAGTAGCTCAACTTTGAGGTTTTCTACTACTATTGTTAGATGAACTAAAATATGGATTGGTGCCATAAAGACTTTTCTACGTTTAGACCTTGCCATCAAAATCACAAACTTCTTACTAGATGTGACTAGCATCTTACATTGCTTGGTGATATGAGTGATATCTTAGGGACTAATTTTGGTATATGGTATCTCTTATTACCAACATCTATGACAACACATTTGGTATTTTCCCCATAGATTGCATGTCAATTATAAATATATGGTTGACTAATTAAAACATCACATACATCTGAGACATCACAAAGGAGTATATATTAAAAAGGCTTGATGTTTTATGCCAATTGACATTTCTAAGTAACATATTTCTTGAATGTTACACTAAACAATTTGATGGTGTGTGGTTATGGTGAGGTATTAGTTGTAAGTTCAATATTGTTTCTCTTAATTTTTGTTCATTTCTTAATTTGGAAGAGGGTAAGAAACTAGTAATAAGGGGTATGTATAGAACCTAATAGAAAGTGTGCACATGATCTAGATGATGATGGAGAACTTCTCTTTGACTTGGAAGGAATAACATAAAGATAAGAAAGACACTAACAAAATGGGTTGTTAGCAAGATAGCTGAGTGGACTGTCTAGTATGAGCCAGATCTAATAAGCATAAGATTATTAGGATGTTGTCAATCCACTATTGATAATAATTATGTTGATATAGGTAAAAGAAAGAGTACTTGAATTCAATAACATGAAATACAAGAAGAAAGTAAAATGTTTATTAAATAAAATGACTAAATATAGCAAAATTAGGTCAATACTCATGCTAAAATAGTTAGGATCGAGTTCAAAAAATTAGGGAATTATTTGTGAATAGGAAAGAACACAAAGAGTTGGTTTTAATTGGGGTTAACAAGCTAAAAATAAATTGCTATTATTTTCTACCATAGTGACCATTGGTACTTAGGTGAACTGTCAATGGTTATGTTAACTGTCAGTGGTTGGGTAATTGTTGGCAATTAGGGTGACCATCAATAATTGTAATAACTATCGATGGTACTGTATGAATTCTAAATATATTCAAAAAAGAGAGTTTTAAGTTGGGTCAGAGGTCTGATAATGGTTTTATTAAGGATCTGATGGAGAGGAAACAAGGTAAAAATAGGTCTGATAAGTTTAGGGAGATTATAAATCTAAAATAACAAAGAATAAGTAGAATATACCTATAGTTTGCTAGATGGTTGATAGTTGAAGGCTAAGGCAATTTCACCAGAGTAATAATACTTTGGCCTCAAAATCAAATTTGATAGAGGTTCAGGTCTCTTTTTCTGATGCTAAGTTGCTAAAGGAAGACTTGATGTTAGAGAGCTTGAATACTTGTATATTTGATAACTCTTTTGATTGATCCTTTTCACCTTCCACTCCCCTCCTTTTATAGGCAAAGAGATATGGAGGATGGAAGGTTACCTTGAGGGAGAGGTTGATGATCATGATGCTTAGAAGTTCATTAACACTACATAAGGTGATATATTAAATTACGCCTTGTTACCTTGTACATAGCTGGTGATGTGTTAGGGGGTGAGGACCTGACCATCAAAAATTATGTTTGACAGTTGGGCTGACTATTGGTGGTCAAGTGCTAAAGTTAAATTGGTCAAGGTGGGGGTTAAAAAGGGTGTTTAAATGTTTGAATTAGTAAATGAGTTTAGTTAACTAGGTGGTTAACTAGACTCAAGGTTTGATAGGTTGGTTGATGAGTCAAGGGGGGATTTAAGGTATCTAGAGGATTTACAACATCTAGTATGGTCTTCTAGTGTCTACATTTTGCCCATTTTTATTATGTATTTTTGAATTAATAAGATACAAAATAAAAATGGATTGCTAGTCAAGGTTTGATTGCCTTGAGTATGGGAGGAGGTGTTCCCCCTCAAACTAGGAATCAATGAAGTGAAATTAAAATTAGATTAGATTTTGATCAGTGGTGTATGGCGAGTCATGAGGTGGTGACAAAATAGGTTGGGCATTTAAAACACAAACATGTGCACAAAATATGACTAAGTATGATATCCAACATCACACACAAACTAAGGTTACCAATGCTGGTAAAAATAAGGTCAGTTCTAGAAGTATAAGTGATAGAGTAATCAGTTCACAATGTTGGTCATAACTGATTTGGTGATTCTATAAGTCTACTAGATAGGGTTAATATTTTTGTAGGTATGCAAGGTAGGAAGTGCTCTCTTGAAAAACATAAAAGGTTTGGCTGTGCATGAGGTGGTATAAAATTCAAATGGTCAACATGTCAAAAATGGCTGGTTTGGTAAAAAAACCAAAGTAAGGTCATCATAAAACATGCAAATAGTTTAGGTAAAAAATGACCAACATTGAGGTGGATGTGGTCAAATGGTTTGATAGAGAAGGGTAATCTCTGAAAGTTCAAGTTCTGGTTGAAGTGAGATTAGGTGATCTCTACAGTTTAGCACCTAAAGGGGGTGCTTAAAATTTTGAAAAGGTGGGGGACCCTAACCATTAATGGTTAGGGGTTCCTAGGGTCAATTTTCGATGGTCACCCTAACAGTCGACAATCAGGGGAAACCCTAGAAAGATGAAACATAAAAAATGAAAAATCATTTTCACTTTTGACTATTTGACCTCTATTTTTTATACTCTGGCTCTTGTGTATGTTGGAATTTTGTGGTAAATTGAATGAGCATGCTGAGGTGTAGTTTGGTCATTGGTTGAGTGTGTGTTTGAGGAGATCAAGTATTGACTGAGATGGAATGTGGATGAGGGCATGATCGAGTGACATGATGTGGGCTTTGACCTTCACAGTGATTGAGAAATGAGGTAGGTGATGTTCTAAAATTTGATAGTTAGTTAAATTTATTATTTTGAATATGCATTTGAGTAGGTTTAAATTAGTTTTATAGGTTTTTGATAGTTTTTTGGGTAGGGTTTAGGGAGTTTTTACCCTAATTTAGGTGTTTGGTGAGATTAAGAAAAATTAGTGGGTGAATTTATAATGTGAAAGATGCTTTGGGTGGGGGATAGGCTGTAGGATAGAGTGAGGTAGTTTAGTTTATGAAATGAGTTATTTTGATGTAGTTTTAGTTGGGTTGGTTTTGAGGTTTTTACCACCAGCGGTCACACACAGTGATTGTCAATGGTTCAACTCGACCGTTGATAGTCATCTTGACCATCAATGGTTAAACATCGAGGGTAAAGTGAGTAATAAGACCATTGAGTACTAGTAGAAAAAGAATAATAAATGACTAAAAAAACTACTAAAAATTGCATATAAATGACTAAGCTTGGTCAATTAACCATTAGTAGTTTATTATCGATCATTTATAACATGAGAAAATTTATGACAACCATTTTTAGTCTTTTATTGGTTATTTTTATTGATCAATTTGGTAGTATATTTAGTCATTAATTTAGTCATTGATTGTTGTTAATTGGTCATTTATTTAGTCATGATAGTCATTGTAATCATTAATTGCCATCAATTGGTAGTATATTTAGTCATTTTTATTCACTGATTTCTATCCATTGGTAGTATATTTAGTCATTTGTGTTAACTAATTTCCATCCATTGGTAGTATATTTAGTCATTTTAATCATTATTTTGCCATCAATTGGTCATATATTTAGTTATATTTATTCATTGGTTTCTATCAATTGTTAGTATATTTAGTCGAGTCAATTATTAATTGATGTTGATTAGTAGTATATTTAGTCATTTTAATTAACTGATTTTCATTAATTGGTAGTAAATTTAGTCATTTAGTTTTTAATTATTATCATTTTATAGTTTATTTATTTGTTTTTATTCACAAATTTCTTTCAACTAGTAGTATATTGATGCATTATTTATTAATTGCATAATCATTATATTTACTACTAGTTTAGTATTAAATTTTCATTTGTATGATATGAATAATTTATTAAATTCCATAAATTGTATAATGCAAAAATAAAAATATTGTTAAACTTGAATTAAAACATAAAAGTAAATAAAAATACATAAATAAACATATTATTAAACTTAAATTAAAACATAAAAACAAATAAAAATATTACATATATGAACAAGATATAACATGTTAAAAGTTAAAAGATTGATTCAAAATCATGATAAAAAAAAGATAATCTACAATAAAAAAATACAACGCAATTTTGATGAACTGTAAGATGTACACACACACACACACACACACACAATAAAAAATGTCAAAGTCTAAGAGTTTCCAACTCTTGCAATTACACCATGATAAATATTCTTAAACAACACATTCAAACTACTGCATAAAGTAGTGGGTCAAGCTGTCTAACAATGAGTACATAATAAACATCAACTATGTCATTTTTTACAAATATTTTAGTGGCCACGTATCATGTGAAGGTTCTTTTTTTCTCTTTCAGATGGATAGCTCCATTTATTTTATCTTCATAAGCAAGGGTATTTGTGATCTTTAAAATATTTATATTTGTATCTCCTAGTCCTCCCAATTTGACTCTATGTATAATAGATAGTGAGTGAATTTTCCCAATGCCCACAACAACACCAGATCCAACACCCAAAATTTATCCCCTTCTTGGAGTTTGTCAATACATTTCTACAAAAACAAAAAAAATACACATTATACTGAGATATAAAACATTTGATAACACATAAATAAATATTCTATAAATATTTATAAGAAAGTAGAAAATGATAATAGAAAACTTGAAACCATGCACTTGACATATTAAAAAAATTAAATTCTTGCTATTTGATATAGAATGGATGTTAGATATAAAAGGTGTCAATATGTTAGCAGTCATGTGCCATGAAGATGTGGATACTAAAAAGACAATAAATACCATTCCTTCAATTGTTATAGGCTATTTTGTATTTGTTGTGAGCACCTTCCCCATTGTTGGGAACAACTTTGCAGTAGATGCAGGCTCAACTTATAGTTTCTACAGGTACATCCTAACCCCTATATACACCTCTCTAGTAGTTGTAGGTTAATTCCTCATAAATGATGAGCTATGGCTTTAGATAGGGGACATTGATAGATTCATATAAGACACCATTCATGCTAGAGGAGGAGTGAAAGAAGATTAGAGTAGAAACTTAAAAAATTTCTAAGGAATGACTATACCCTTGAATAACAAAGTAAGTGCTACAACAAAATCATACACTTTCAATCTCTATTTGGAGTGTTGCAGACCAGAATTTATGACTATAGGGATATAAAAGAACCATTTTTAGCTTTTAGTCACTTCATGGAAAATAATTTCATTCTACCAATAAGAGAGATCTAGGATATTTTCTAGAGCACAAGTCCTATGTTTGATAAACTCGCTGATTACCAGATTTAAAGTTCACTAAACAAAGAATCCATCAGTAAACATCCTCATTTACTTAGAGTAATACAAAAGAGAAAGAAGACATCAACATGCTCATACATAGGATATTAAGAGTATAAAATTCCATCACCCACCCTCCTCCATGATTATAAAATATCTAACTTGGATAACAAACAAAAATATGTAACAACCACCTTACGAAAGGATGGAAATAGTCTCTCATACCACTACAAGACCACTACTCTAGTGATTTGTAGGTCATCATGATTGCATGTAGGTTACTGAGGGCATAACTAAAGGATATGACACTGTGATCACATAATTACCCAAAGGTAACAATACACCAAAAAAATTACTACTAGGGTAATAATTGCATGAGAAAATAACATGCTAAGCTTCCATTCTGGCAAACACTCACATACATATTTCTTATGTCACAAACCTAGGAATAAATGGTTATAAAGGTACAATGTATCTTTTAGTCATAAAAAAGCACTTTATTTTTTTACTATAGCATATATTATATTAAATCATTAAAACATCATTCATTGAGTCTTGTCATGAGCTATGCCAAGTCACCACTCAAAACCCTCATTATAACCCCATCCTATCTTTTTGCATCCTACATGTACCATGCCACTTGGGGAGAAGTGACACTTCACATAGGGGAAGAATGTTGTGGGCAATCAATCACATGATAATCTATATGTTCAAATTGAAAGCCCATGATTAAATCATAACTACACCTATATTCAATTAGGAAAATTAATCAATTTTATTGTTTTTCACTTCGAGATCAAAGCTCATTCACAAAAAAAGCCCTGATAAATATATTACTGCAACTTAAAAACAAAACTACCATTATTATACAAACTTGCTTCACTATAGGCAACAATCTAAAGGTAAAATTGGGTGTTTTGAAGAGATATCTATTTAAAAATTTTGATAGGAAGATAAAATAGCTAAAATGGGAGGTTTAGTGTTGAGAAGGGAACCCTCAAACCATAGGCAGTTTCAAGGAGACCTAGACAACTAGACCATCTTCATTAGAGTGTGATGAGGCCACTAATTATTCTATTTATAACCTCATCCATACCCAGTTGTATATCTTTTTCCTATATGAATCCTTAGAACTATCCATGACTCATGTAAATAAATGAATAAATTAATGATTATATGTATACATTAATATATGCATGTTGTGTTATAGATTAATAATGATTTTTCTTTGATTAGATTATACTTGTGTAACCTTATTTAATAGACATTTAAAAGGTAGAATAAGATTGTAAGAATCCTATTTAGTCATAACACTTATAGAGAAGCCCACAACAAAAGGGGCTTTTATCTCGTAACAACTACCAACCTATAGGTTTCCACCTACAAGTTTCCCATAGCAACTAAAATCTTTCATCTATAGGTTTTCCATAGCAATTGAAAAGCTACATGATTTACACCTATAGGTTGCCCATAACAACTACAAGTTTTCACCTACAAGTTTCCCATAGCAACTGCAAACTTTAACCTATAAGAGCCCCTAACTACTACATAAAACCAACTATTGCTATGATAATAAGTAATTGGTTTTTAAGGACACATCCAACTATCTTAGAAATAAAATAAATGATTAAAGAGGATCCTCCAAAGTAGTTGTATGGATCCCTCACATGCATATAAACTTGGATGTGCTTTCAAAAGATGAATAAGATAAGGACAATAGAAAGAAGAAAGAGAAGCAAAATAGAAAAATAGAATATATTATCTTTTATCCAGTCAGGGCTACAAAGAAGTAACTTTAAGTTACTAACCATCTAAAGGTTGACTGGGTTAGTTGCAAAGTATTTATACATTTCTTAGTTTAGTGTCTACTTGTATAATTGAGCAAATTTAGTTCTTATACACTTGTTACAAAGGGTTTATGTGAACTTATGTAGAGAAATTATAGCTGTAGAGTCTTCCTCCTTAAACTACCTTACCTTTGGTACACTGAGTTGTGTGAATGATTGTAAAAATGGTGTCTAATCCCAAGTACACTTGTTGCTAAGCTCAGTCACCTCATTATTAATGTCAATTTTTGTAAAATATTTCATAATCTATTTATATTTCAAGTGTGGATAAATTCTTTTAATCTTGGGAAATCAAATGGTTCATTTTTAGAGGTGTAATCATTACAAATGATGTTTTAAATGCTTTGATAGCTTGTACCATAGTAACTTTCTATCATATCAAGACCATTCTAGGGTAGCAATATGGTAGAGTTAGCATTTTACTCTCCCTACTATACTTCACACCTTCACTTTACTTACTGTGGGATAACAGGTCAAATAGTCTCATATCACCACCCTATGCACACCCCTTTGAACTCCCATGGGATGATGAGTTAATTCTAGAGGTTAAGTGATTGTTCACCACCATGCCGTAGTGTCATTGTTTACCCCTTGTAGGGATGTGGTATTAGATTTTTTATGTATTTTAGGTGGGAATATAGGGGTATATTATGAATCTAGTATTTTATATATTATTTTATTGAAAAGATTGAATAATTTTCTAATTTTTTAGTCTTTTATATTTAATTTTTAGTGTTAATCAGACCTAAGATATCATTTCTTTGTTTTTAATGAGACTTAGTCAGGTAGAGATACTTTTATCATAGAAATCATGGCTTTAGTTATTGGGCTCAAGGCTAGTTATGATAATGAAACTTGGCAAATTTTAGATGTTTTAACATATCGGTTGTCCTTTTTAAAAATTTTACCTTAGTATGGAACCCTTGTACCTTGAAAATTTTGGTCTTATAATTCATTGTTGACCTCTTGTTCTAGTTTCAATCTTTTAAATTTATTGTACTATAAGTTAATGAGGAGATTTAAGTCAGGGGGTTAATTGACCAGCACCTTTTCCATTGATGTCAAAGGGGGAGAATTGAAGAAGTAAAACATAGCATGATTTAGAACAACATGACAGTGCTAAAGTTAGGGGGAGCATAATAGTAAAGGAGATAATGATAGGGAATTCTACTTGTATTTTCACATAAATTGTTTAATAGTATAGGTTAAATATTTTTTCACCTAATGTTAAGATATATATATATGTTCATTATTGTTTCCTTCACTCAAGCATATTCATTGCATGTGGAGGCTAGAAGCTGTATTACAAACTAAAGCTATCTAAATATAAGAGAAATGACTATAATTTATTGCCAAGATTTTAAAGAGTTGTTTAATTTCACAGGTATCTTGTTACATTATTTGATACCTTTAGACCTTGCTTGCTTATTTTCATATCTAGCATTTCTAGACAAGTTAGAAAAGTTTAGCATCTAGAAAACATATAGGACATACAAAAAAATATATTCTAAATAAACAAAATTAATTTCAACCAAAGTAATAAAACTAAGAAGAATGATTGAACCTAAATTTAAATGCACTTCAAATTAGCAGTGAACATCTCAAGTTTTATATACAATGTACCAGTAGAATAATGATGATTACATTCAGAAATGTATCAGTAAAACAATAGTGAATAATCACACCTATACTCAGATATTTATTACATTCAATAATAAATTACACCATAAATATAACCAAATTTTAGGTGACAAGCTAACAAGTTAAGTTAAAATGCTAGTTAAGGTGATAAAACATCATCATAATCATCTGCATTGCCAACAAGATCAAAATCCTAATCTCTTATGTCTACATCTACTTAATTTTCTTTGTCATCCTCATATGTGACATGCAATACATTCTCTCTCCCAATCTCTTCAATGGTAATCAAAATCTCTTCTTTAAACACTCCATCATCATCTTCATCCACTTCTTTGAATGTTTCTTGTAAATTAACATATTGCCCATCAAGCATTATATCAACAACTTCCACAAATTTTATTTTTAAATGAGACTTTATTTGAATGACATACGACCAACCTGGGATTCTTACATCATCAATTAGAAATAATTGGTTAATTTTAAGAAGGGAAACATATAGCTCATCCGTCTTTGATAAAATTTGTCATCTATTTGCATGTACAAATCCATACTCATCAAATTGTACTGTGGATGGTCGGATCCAATTACATTTTAATAATATAAGATTATTTTCATCAAAATCCACTTGAATAATTTCTTGGATGAATCCAACATAAACAAATTTCTTAGTTTCATGAAGAAATTTAGCACTAACAACACAATCATAATTTATCTTTCCTTTGTCTTTTTATTCCACTCTTAAATGACCACCATAGGCCCACATTCCACCAAAATTCATAGCCCAAAAATGTGGAGATTGTGAAGGCTCACTTTCTTCCATTGTTATATCTTGACCTTCTTCTTTTGCATCATTGATTGCATTAAAAATACATTCTGTAACTTTTGGAAAAGAATCACCTCTAATCAAATCATGATGTCTGCACTTTTGAGGTCAATGTTACATCCAAGTTTGATTATATTCTTCATATTTTCTACATATAATATTAACATAAAAATAGTAAGATTAATAATATAAATGTGTAAATGCAATTGAGTAAATAAATTATCATGTAAATTTTTTTTACCTATGCCACTCATCAAATGAAGATGTGTTTTGAAGAATATAGGTATGTATCATACTTATTTCTTGATGTGATAGATTGAAGTGACATCTATTTCCTTCTAATACTTCACCTACAAATCTCTCATCTTCGTCATCATCCCATACATGTCAATTTACATTTTTAGAATCCTTCATATATTATGTGAAAAATCCCATGGCCTCTTGCATTGAATATCCCTCAGACATGTTGCCTTCCATTTTTTCCCTAGTACGAATAATTCTTTTCAAAACATTCATATATCATCCTATATGATACATCCATCTAATTATTACTAGGCCACAATGTTCTAGTTCATATTCTAAGTGTATTAAAAGATGCATAGAAATGTTAAAGATTATTGGTGTCCCATTCCAATCGGCAAAGGAATTCAACAAACTCTTCCCTCAAACTATCAAAGTTCAAAGGATCTAATACATGTAAACTCATTCTCTTTAATATTATGCCCAAACTTATAATTTACAATTTTGGCCCCTTTGCCAAACTTGATATATTTACCACAATAGGTAAAATATTCTTGATTATGACATGATAGTCATGGGTCTTGAGGACTCTTAAGATATTAATGTCAGTTTGGATTCTAATACTACTAATTACATATCTAGTAGGAAAGTGAGTCTTAGACATCAACTGTAATAATTATGCACGTTGTTCCTTTGTCCAGACATAAGGAGCAATAAGTTTTCTATATTTTTCATCATCATATTTTTCAACCCAAAGATTTCAACAAATCTTTAGTTGTCAAAAGTCTTCACATGATGAAATAATATCAAAATCACCAAAAAGAGTTTCTATAATAGCATAGGCTATATTTTTCTCAATATGCATAAAGTCAATAGTATGCCTAATGGATATATCCTTAAAGTATGGAAACTTATAGAATATACATAACCATTTTACATCACTTTCATTAAATAGATCATATCTACTACCAGTAATTCTATAATTTTTAATTATAAATGACATTCTTTTTTTTTCCATTCTCAACAATGTAATCATGCATTACTATCAATGGTGCTTCACGATTGTCTTCTTGACCATTGAAACGTGTTTTTTTGTTGATGATATGGATGATCCATTTTAAGGTAAGCATGATATTCACAATAAATACACTTACACAAAAATATTTATTGCCTCAAAAAATTCTTAAAGTTGTAAGCATGACATCCATGGTATCCATGAAAAGTGAGACCAAACAATGTGACATATGCACAAATATCATGAATCATAAATAATAAGGAAGATCTTAAAGTGAATTTGATTGAATGAACATCCTTTAAAGATTGAATTGCTTCAATTATTTTCAATAACTCTATTAGCTCATCATATAATGGCTCTAGATAAGCATTGATTATATCTAAAGTTATACTTTTCTTTCCTGGTATAATTAATGATAGCATTAAGAAAAATGGTTCAGTTACTAACCATGGATGAAAGTTATAATTTATTAAAAACACTGGCCAAGTTGACCATTTAGTAATTTGATTTGAGAATGGGTTCACCCCATTTAGAGCCAAACCCAACCTTATATTACGAGGATCTTGAGAAAAATTAGGCCATCTATTATCAAATTCCATCCACATCTTAGAATCAGGCACATGTCATTATTTTCCATCAGTGCTCTTATTTTGTGTATGTCATTGGATAAGTTCAGTAATGTCTCTACACCTATACATTCGGAGTAATAATGGCATTATCAAAAAGTGGAGAAGAACCTTTCTAGGAACCATAACTGATTTCAACCCTTGTCAACACCTCACTTCATGATATTTCATACATTCACTCTCACTTGCAAGATTATTATGAAATAATACACAACCATTCACACATGTGTGGATGTTTTCATACCCTAAGCCTAGCTTAGTGATTTAATTTTTACATTGACTTCATTTTGTTGGTAATGTGGAGTCAGGTGGTAACAACAAACTTAATAATGCCAATAACTAATCTACTCTTTCATTTGTCCAACCAAGCACCACTTGCAAGTTAAGAATTTGAAGGATTTTTGTAAAATTACTTAAATTGTAATTAGTATACATAGGCTTTAATGAATCCTCCATCAACTTGGCCCAACCATCATTAAGACCCTCATTCAACATTCTATCAACTTCAAACCTCTCATCTAACATTGTTACCTCATCATCTATGTTTGTTGCCTCTTCATCTCTCACACTCTATAGTTCTATCATATCTTCATAATAATTATAATCCCAAGGGCTTATACCACTATGCCCATATCTTATCATATTTCAATAAATCACATTTTTTTTTTCACCTTTCTACCAAGATAGTCATTACATGGACATGGATATTTGTCCATGTCAATCTCATCAGCTACTCTCTCATCATATGCATAATAGTGATCCATAGTCAACCTTTGACATTGATCCATCTATAATTTTTTGCATTTCATTATTAATTTAGTTTCCTATTTTTAAAAAAATAGAAATTTGAAAAACTCAACTTATTCAAGATCTAATTCATGTAAACTCATTCTCTCTAGTGCTCTTCATCACTTACCCAAAATTTAGAGCACTTCATAGAATTAGGATACAGAGCACTCTACAAAATTAGAATTGTAGCACTCTTTAGGATACAAAACACTCTATAGTAATTAAAATTCAAGAAATACAGCTGGGCATCACTCTATAGAATCATATATTCTTTTTATGACTAAAATTAAATAAATATTATTTTTATCCATGTTTTATTGAGGGCCTTCCTTGTCTAGATGATAATTAAAGAAATACATTAGAAATGGAACATAGAAAGAATTTATGCTTGTTCTATTGATGAACCACAAGAATTTAAACATATGGCAATCTTGTCAATGTTAATGAATACATAATCACTAACAAATAGGCCAATGAGTTCTATGTTGTAACTTTGAGCATTAATTACTAGCATATATTATTAACATGTTGAAATAAGATGACTTATTCTAACAATTGATATACTCCCATGTGTGGAATATAGTATTAAATAAAACAGCTTAGTGATCACATTGATTTGATGAACTAGCATAACTTTCAACTATGCCATATGAAACCATCTTCTAGGATTCCATGCAATTAATCAATTAGGCTTGCACATAATGTTACCCAAACATTGAGGTCTAGGCTAGGGATATGAGCTTGTGGTTTAATGGAAAAGTGATCAAATGAATTGAAATTTGGATGCATGTTACAAGATTAATTCGCATATGCTCCAAAATATGCATGTTCCCCAGCGGCATGACATATGATATGATGTGATGTATATTTGAATGATTTTGATATTGGCCTATGTGTTGATGATGCAAGATGTATATTAGAGAGATTTTATACATTGTTACATGTATTATTTACTAGATAGACATGATGTATATGGTGATGTTGATGATTCTAGAGATGTGATTTATTGTTCATGATGATGTTGTTATAATTATGGCTATTCATGTTCATGTTATGGTTCATGGTTTGGTTTATGGTTTATGCTTATGTTTCATGAGATGTTTTACTCAGCAACATAGGCATGTGATGTTTATAATATGGTTATGATGTTATGGTTTTGTTCATAGAAATTATATGATGTTTATGGATGGTTTGATGTTCATGATTATTGATATGGTTATGCATGATGGTATTTAGCATGGATGTTATTTGATGTATGTTATTTTGTTTATGGTTTATGATTAATGATGGTCCATAAAGTTAGCTAACAAACTAAATGTGAGAAAATTGATAAAAAAAACAAAGAAACATATGTCTACATGAACTAAATGATGAAATATAATAAAATAAACATGATGCCTTGTCATTGGTAAAAACACAACAAAACCCAAAGTTATATTGTCTTAGGGAATGTAAAAATTTTGGATGCTTCGCATTAGCATGCTTAGGTTGATAAAAAAGGTGTCTTGATCATAGTGTGTCAAGTAATCTCATAATCCATTGATTTATAGATAGTATAAAGGGGAGTTAGGTGATAGGAATATAAAAGAAATGGGTGATATGTAGGGTAACCTTATGTGGGTTAGTTTATCCCTTCTATAGGTGACCTAAGAACCATAGTAGATAATTTCATGTCTTAATAAAAGGTGTAGATTGATTGATGTAGGAAATCTACTAATGCCATATATAAAAGAATAAATTATAGATTTCTTGGGATAACTTGTTTTGATTTTTATAGTGGGTCTTTTACTTGATTTTATTTTGATAAGTTGTGAAACTGATCAATGTGAGAAGCTTCAAATGATTGCTTTGACAAATTTGACTTAGCCATCCTTCAAGAGAGTGGTCTTAATTTGGATTTGTTTATTTTGGTAGCTATCCTTTGAGAGAGAAATATGTCTTGTAAGCAATTTAGTTTTGTGTATCTGCCCTTCAAGGGAATAGTCTGTAATGCTATAAATATTGACCCAAGTGATATTTTAGTATCCCAAATTATTTTGAATGCTAGGTTTAGACATGGATAAGTCTAATTTAGGCTTGAGAGGTTTACCTTTATGAGGGAAAAACATTTAGAACAAAAGGTTAATAATAAGTGAAAGGTTTGAGAGACAAATTATCATGGGATTCTATTTAGAAAGACATAAAAAGTATCCATAAGAACCATGATATGGATAGAGCCGTGGTATTCATATTTAAGATTGGGTGATAGTTGTGATGGTTAATCACATGGTTATATATTGTAATTGATTATTATTAAAGGGGTAGGGATAGGGAAGTGAAGGTGTGAATCTCATAAATCAAAGGATGAGCTTAAGTTAAACAAAAAAGTGATCTTGATCCTTCTTTAGCAAAATAAAATATGTAGATGCAAAGCATTGAGAGTCTTGGGTTTTGGTTTGCCTTTGAGGGAGGATAAGTGATAATTTCCTAATCTATACTTATGGGTTATGATGTAAGATCCAAGCTAATTGAAATCAAATTTATCTCTTTTTCTTTTCTCCATATTAATTACATGTTGGTTTTCCTTTAAGATGAGGTCTCCAATATTGAATTCTCATTCTGTTAGGTGTTTGTTGTAGGTACACCTACTTCATTCTTAATAGACACAAAGGTGATTAAGCACTGCTAAGTGATTTTCATAAAGTAGATCAATTCATGTTAGTCATTCTTGATGATAATTGATCTCAAAAATGATCTCTTACAAAGATATGCAAAGTGAAGGAATATGGACTTCAAGAGGTAAGACTACCTCTGCTTTGACTAGAGAGAAAGGGGTATCACTCGTAGAGGTTTGAATGCTAGTATTATAGGCCCATAAAGTGAAATGGATGTGCAAGTGTCAATCCTAACCTAAAGCACTGACTACTTTGGTTATCATTTTGTTATGGGTCTTGCTAGAGGATTTTGCCTATCTATTTATTTATGGATAGTAAGGTGACGAAAAAATTAGCTTCATTTTGAATGCATCATAAAGACCTTAGACATGCTTGTTCTTAAAGGATTTTTCATTATTGGTGATCATATTATGGGGAACACTGAAGTGATAGATGATGTGGTGATTGATGAAGTTAATTATCTTGTCAGCTTTGGTTGAGATAAGAGGAATAACTTCTACCCACTTGGTGAAATAGTTAGTGGTAGTGATGATGGATTGGTGTCATTATGAAGAATGAGGATTGATTTCCCTAATGAAATCAAGTCCCCATTATAAGAAGGGACAATAGTCTTTAGATACTTGAAGGTCATATTCAGGTGCATGATGTAAGCTAGTGTGTTGTTGACACTTAACACTTCTTCACATATTCACAATAGTCCTAGTTGTGGGTGGGAAAATAGTAGCCAATATGAAGGATACATTTTATGATAGCTAGGCCAATAAAGTGTCCACCATAGATTCTGTCATGCATTTCCTTGATAGCATGGGAAGATTCATGACTAAGTAGACAATGAATAAGGAGGCCATCAAAACCACATTTTTAGAGTTTCCCACCTAGTATGGTGTAATGAGAGGTACTCTAAACAAAGTCTCTTCAAGAATTCCTAGAGAGATTAGGAAGAACAATGTTGTGGTTGAGGTAGTTAAAGGTTTGATCATATCAAATGTCTAATGGAAATGATTACACACTAAAAATGGTAGGAAGATGGGAATTGACATATGAGGTTGTGATAAAATGATGGATGGTGAAAATAGTTTAGACTCAGTAGGTTGAGATGGGATTTGGGATGAAAGGGAAGCCATTGTATTCATGAACTTGTTAGTAGATCATAAAACTGATTGGATAAGGTAATGATTGAATGATTCTAAGAGTATATCCACTAGGATTTTGTACTTTTATAAGACATCATTTTTAAATTGATAGGATCCATTGACCTAGCTAATCACAAGTTGGGAATCACCAAAGACATTGATGGTCCTAACTCCCAAGGCTAGAGTGGTTTAGAGACCTATTACTAGGGCTTCATACTCAACCATATTGTTGGTACACTCAAAGTCAAGTTTAAAGGAAAGGGTAATGGGTTCAACATTAAACAAAATGAGAATAATTTTGGTACCCCCATCATATTAGCATTTGGAGCGATCAAAGAACATGGTCATTTGATAGGTGGGGTCTTATTGAGAAAGAGTTGTGATGGAATCATCCAAAAATGCAAGAGGAAGTGGTTGGTTGTCTGGTAGAGGAGCCTTAGCCAATTAGTCAATGATGACTTGCCATTTAATTGAATTTTGATAAAGGAACTCAATGTCAAACTCAGCTAGGAGCATGAGCCACTTATCTATATGCTTATTTTGGTATGGTTTAGAGTACATGTAGTTGAGTGTGTTAGTGTTAGTGATGATAAAGGTTTTGTGATTAAGAAGGTAGTGACAAATTTTGGAATCCACAAGTACTAAGGTGAGGAAAATTTTATCGGGATAGTTATATCGAGTCTCATATTCTATAAGTGTGTAACTAATGTAGTAGATAACTTTCTCTTTATTTTATTTGTCATGATGAATGAGCATTACCCCTAGGAAATGGTCAGTTGTAGAGATGTAAAGGTAGAAGGGTTGGTTCTCTCTATGAGGGATAAAAATAGGTGGAGAAAGAAGGTATTATTTAAGTGAATCAAAATCTTGTTGATAGTATTTGGTCCACTTAAAGGAGGTGTCTTTCTTAAATAGATGGTGAAAAAGTTAACATCTATCTGATAATTAAGAGATGAAGTGACAGATGGATTAGAGCTTCCCCTATAGGTTGTGGAGTTGATTAAGGTGTGTAGGAGGAGATATATCTAAGATTTCTCTAAATTTGGAAGGATCTACTTCAATTCTTAAAAGAGAGATGATAAAGCCAAGAAGCTTTCTAGATAAGACCTCAAAAATGCATTTTTTGAGGTTGAGCCTGACGTGGAAATGGATAAGGTGATCAAAGATAATTATGAGAAAATCTAGATGGTCCTTATAGTATTTGAATTTCCAAAGAATGTCATCTACACATTCTTTGATGATTTTATGAATAAGATCATGAAAGATGTAGTCTATGACATGTTGATAGGTTGCTTTAGCATTTTTCAAACCAAAAGGCATGACCCTGTAATAAAAGGTTCCCCATGGGGTGATGAAAGAGGTTTTATGCTAATATTTTTAGGAAATCAAAATTTGATTATATCCTAAAAAACCATCCATGAGAGGTAACATCTCATGGCTATTTTTAAGATCAACAAGTTGGTCGATGCTAGGCAAAGGAAAATCATCCTTTGGACAAGTAGGGTTAAGGTCATGAAAGTCAATATAGGGGTGAAGTCTCCTTGTGGGTTTGGTTATGAGAATGATGTTAAAAAACCATTGTGGATAGTCTATGGGTAGGATGAAATTGATAGATAAAGGTGTTGAAGATATTCTTTAACTAGAAGGGCTATGTGAGGGTACATCCTACAAAGTTCTTACCAAATAGGCTTAACCTCAGGATGGGTGATAATGTTATGGAGGGAAATAGAAGGGTCGATTCTAGGAATATCTTGAAAAGAATAAGTAAATGATATGATATGGTCTTGAAGGAAAGAAGGGTAATCTTAAATCTCCATAGAAAAATAAGGATTGGTTGATCTTGACAATATGGGGGTTATTTTGAGTATCTAGGTTGACATCAATAGTGGATTCATTCAACATGGTTTGGTTCTTAGGAGGAAAGGATTTGTGGATAGAATAATCCACCACACCAAGGTATGTGAGAATGAAATCATCATCTTGATGTTGGATGGTGTTAATGGATGATAAGAAGGATTTTAGTTTGGCCATGATTTTGATAAGTGAGAGGGCCTAGATTAATAGTATTGACTAAAAAAAGTTAGGAGGAATGATGTCAAAATATTTAGACTTTAAAGGAGGTTGGGTTGGTGAGGAGGGGATGTATTCCTCAATAGTGGAAATGGGTTTGGGTGAATCAGTGGGTTCTTTAGGTGGTACAAACCCAAGGCCAAATAGATCACAAGGTTTATGGGTAACTTATGAGGTACACATTTATAAAGGCTAAGGACAAACCCTTTTTAGGCATACCTGTGAAGGTATAATTTGGAAAATGTCAATTTTTCCAAGTAAAATAAGTTAGAGGTGAATGGTTGAATAGAAGAGGTAGTGGTGGAAGCAAAAAACTACTGATTAAATCCCCCATAGATGAAGTTGATTTTATGATTGGGGATCCTGAAAGGGATAATGGTTTTGATGTTAGGATCATAGGAAAGGTCATGCTTGAGTTTATCATACTTTTGAGGAGTAAGGAAGGCATCCAAGGCTATAATATGATACTCCCCTAGTGAGAGACATTGGAATGTGGGTTCCATGGAGTCTTCTACAGGGATCTAGGAAGATGGGATAAATGAGCTTGTTGAAACTTCATCGATGGTAGGAATAGAGGTGTTACTGATTTTGGTTGGTGGTGGGGTGGTGTTTTAATTAGTTGATGGTGAGATGGATAGAGGAAGAACATCATTGGGTTGATATGTCATATTACAAGAGGAAAAAGGACTAGGGTTAACTTTGATGGTAATAACTTGACCTTCATGTTCAAATTTGACACATCAGTGTAAGGTAGAAGGGACACAACTCATGGAATAGATCTAGGGGCATCCAAGAAAGACATTATATTATAAATCACCCTCTACAACATAAAATGGTTCAACAATGGTAAAAGGTCCTAAGTAAAAATGGAGGATAACTATCCCCAAGGTAGTGGCCATGGTGTCATTGAAGGAGAAAAAGACCACTACAATTTTTGACATGATGTTATGGTGTAGATAAAGTTGGTCATAAGCATGGGAGGATATAATGTTAATACTAGCTCTTCCATGAATCATCACCCTTTTGATGTGGGTTTGATTTATGAATGTAGTGATACAAATGGTAGGATCAGAATCCTTTGGATGAAAGGGAGGTATCTCAAAATCTTGAAAGGTGACAAAGTTATAAATTTGTATGGTTCCTATAAAGGATGCAAGAGGTTGAGGGTCATTTGGTTGAACCTCCATAGATTTCAAGGTCTCTATCAATGACTGATGATTATGGGTGAGGTATTGATTAGTTTATAAATGCTCATCTTCACTAGTGTCTAGTGAATTTTTTGGAGGGAGAGACTCCCAAAATGGATACTTTGGGTTTTGATGATGGTGAAGGTGAAGGTAAAGGAGTTTGGGTTTGGTTGGAAGGTTAAGGGTTGGAAGGGAATGCCTATAAAATAGACACTTTGGCTTTTACATTATCCTTCTGTTGGGCCTAAGATTGGGTATCCATATGAATGGTGTGGATTAGGGGATTTTTTTGGCTAGATGGTTGCTTTGGTTCCTCCTCCTCACTCTTAGGTTGGAATGGGGGAGTAGGTAAATGTTGGATATGTTGGTTGGGTAGCTATGTTGGTTAAAGGGTAAAGGAGGTTCATCTAATAATAGATCATCCTCATCACATATGCTATGAACAATTTCTTGGAGAGCTTTAAAGTTCTCTATGTCATGTCTTGGTGCCCTATGATTTGCATAGATCAAATTATTATTGAACAAAGAGGGTTTGGTACTATAAGGGTAAAATGGTTTAATAGGTGGTAGGATAAAGGAAGAGGTTTGCAACAACATTTATGAGATGGTTTAATACTATTTAATCAAAGGCATTGAAGGTGAGGGGTTTGTGGTTTTAAGAGTGGGAGATTTCTTAGGAGTAGGCTTCACCCTAGAAGTTGCAGGTGGTGGAATGGTTTTGGTAGATGGCTGTGGTTGGGATTACTTAGTTGTGGTTGTTTTGGAGGTGGTTTGTTTAGATGAGGAAGGTTTGTATATAGGTGGGAATGTAGAGGTAGATAGGTTAGTTAAGATTGATGGTGAACTAGATAGTTTAGTGGGTGTAGGTGAATGTAGAGAAAACGAAGATGGTTTACTAGAGGAAGAATAGGTGGTTGGGATGGTAGAAGGATGGGGTCCTAACATAGAGGGTGAGTGTGAAGGAGGTGGTATAACTCTAGTTTGAGGTGGGAGTTTGGGTGGCTCCACCTTCTTAATTATCCTAGTTGGGGTTGTCTTTGATGGACTAGATGAGGTTAATTATAACTTTAAAGATAGGTGAGCAAGACTAGGGATAAGAAGTATGCCTAGGTTCTTGATGGGTATGGTGAGAGAAGCATGAGGTGTATAGAAAAATATAGGTGGAGGTGGGTTGGATTGTTCTCTTATAGTTTTGGAGGGAGAAGGGTTTGATGAAGGTATAGAAGTGACGATTAGTTTAAGGGTAGATGCAAGAGAGGTTGAAGGTTTTATTATGGTAGCCATGGAGATAAACATGAAAATGTTGGGGAGGTTTGATAGGTGAAAGTTGGATGATGTTAGTTTTGAGTATTTTTTCCAAAAATGAAGCATAAGACTCCCCTATGGGAGTATATTGTTTTGGAGGAGCTCAATTTTGGTTTTGGTTTGTTTGGTTGGAAGTATTAGAAGAAGTAGTTTGGGTGGGGTGGTTGATGGTTGGTGGTGGAGCAATTTTAAGAACATAGAAAACTTTCTGATCATTTTGTTTGGCTAACAATAAAGGTTCAATTTCATCTACCATCAGTACAGTGTTGTCATCAGGAAATGGAGAAGGAAGACCTAATTGTACTAGATCTTCAACATGCTATTTCATTTCATTGATTCCTTCCTTCATGACATCTATAATCTCTCTGCAATTGATGCCTATGGAATTGCAACTAAGAACCTCATTTACTTGCTTGTCATTGACCATTCTGTCATTGATTCCTACTACTGACAACATTGCATCTGTTGCATCATAAAGCTTTTACAACAATGTTTACGAGTCCATTACTCTCTCAGAGACTGTAGCCAGAGTATTTACAACTAAACTTTCCACCTTTTTGCACAATTTCTATGCATTTAGTAGGAAGGTGAAAGAAGGCCTAAGTTGAATAATCTCTAAAGAGATTCTCTTCCACATGGATTCATATAGCTCCTTTACCAGACTTAATACTCTGACATTCCTTGGTCTATTGGCCAACTCTAATGTCAATTGTGCTGCTCTCTATTGCTCTACTTGAAATTGGGTTTGTATGGCCATAGTATTATTCTATTTCGCCAATAACTTTTGTTGCAATTGGGTAACTTGTAATAGGTGTTCCTTGCATTTTCCTTGCAATTTTGCCTTTTCATGCCTTAGGGTTATCACTGCATCTTTTACCTATGTGAGTCCTACTTTTAAAGAATAATTTTGGGCTTGAAATGCCCGGTGAGTCTGAAGAGAAACAATATCTTGCAATTGTTTATTCAAATTCTCTATTACATTGTCTCTTCTATTGATCTCTGAGGTCAAACTATTAGAGTTTGCCTTTTCCTTGGTTAGCTCAATTTCCATCTTCTGTAGCCTCCTTGATATCTTCAAGTAGTCTTCAGTAACTATAGAAGTGGATTCAGTCAGTAGCTCAATTTTGTCATGTGGCCTGAAGAGGGACATATCAATGGCCACCACATTCATGTAATCCTCTGGCTTCATCTATTCAATTAGCTTTATTACATTTGGTGACAAATGAGTCACCATCAATTACTACTATATGGGGTCAAATTGTGACCACAGATGGGGTGTAGCCAATGCTTTATTTTCCTTGATCTTCTTTTTCTCTCTTCAGGCTTCCCTTGCCTTCTTAGTAGCATCTGCTTGGGTCTAGAAGGTAGAAGGATAGGCAATGTGCCCACCTGCAAAAGGATGTCCCTGTGGTAAACCATACTGAATATCCAATTGTTGGCTAGGAGAAATCTGAGGGGAAACTTTCTTGGGAACAAAGGGGGAGAAATGAGGTAATGTTAAAGCCTAAAGTGGCACAAATGGGGTGAAGTGAGAAATGGGAATGGCAGAAGTGGTAGTAGATGTCATCTGGCTAGATGAAATCATCATGCCAACAAGAGAAGAAATAGACTGAGAAGGAGAGGGAGGAATAATACTTACCTGAGGAGCAATTATAGTACCCTATAATTAGCATTGTGAGGTGTTTGTCTCCTCTTCTGAATCAAATTAAAACTGCACCCTCTTTCATTTCTTAGGTGTCTCTTCTTCTGGCTGCATTCTTTTTCCTTCCACATCTACTTCTTGTGGAGAACTAGGAATGCCTATAACCACTATTGATGGGGAAGTTGGTGGTGGTGTATGCACCACACTCTTTTGCTTTTCCATGACACTGAGAAATTGGGGCCAAACTGATATAATTACTATAGCTACAGCTTGCTTTAAGGCTTGTGACTCTTGGCTTGACCTAGCCCTAACTTCTTACTCTTCACTCGGTGTCAGCAAATTACTTGTCTCTGGGCTAGATACAGGGGAGAGATGACACTCATCCCATAGTTCTTCCCATCTCTCATCTGTGTCTATGTTCTTGAAAGAATGGGTTGTTTGACAAATTTCTTGCCTATATTTCTAATAGGCTTCTATTTTCTTGGTATCCCAATCTTTATTCTTTAATGTCCTCCTTAAGCCAGAAATCATTCTGACTTTAGGATCATATCCCTCTGCTTAACATAGAATGTTTCCCAGGGTCTATTTTGTGGAAGGGGCAAGTTTAATAACTCAACATAAAATCTAGGACTGTCTTCCCTAGGATTTTTCTTGGTTTCCCAAAAAGGGTGGCCTTCATGTGAAATTCTAGTTATGACTCTGTTAGTTCTTATCCAGGAAGCTATGAAACTGTTTGGTTCATAAACCCATTTATCCTCTATTAAAAGGAAACCCAGAAAGGCTAGCTTTCTGAGCAACACAACTTTAGCATCTCTGGTTTCCAAAACCATGTTGGTTGTCATCCATGGGAGGTCATACATTTTTCTTTTCCTCTTCCCACAGCCAAATTCATTGTCAACTGTGGATACCTACCTAGTCACCTCTAGGAATGCTAACCTAAGAGTCAAAATCTTAGGTAGCATTATTGGTTCCCCACAAAAACCATGGACTCTTATAATGGTATGGTGGGATCCAAAATAGAAATCACAAGGAATTGGGCAACTAGCCAGAAGATTTGAAACACTTGGGAATAACTTATTCATAACTGGTTCTGGGTTGAGGTGGCAAAAAGTAGGGGTAACAAATAATTCCCAAAATTCATATGGTTCACTAGTCTTTGACAAAATATGTGTCCATGTAGACATAGGAATGGTCCTTTGGATATCAAAATTTGGGTCATACATATCAAGATACATATTTTGGGCAAAGAGATTAAAGTTTTGAAAAAACATGAGGTGGAACAAATAGGAAGAATAACTGAACACTCCTTTTGATTTGAAATGGGCTAGTTGTTCTACCATTGAGAAAGTAATTTATTTAGAAAAGTTGAGCTGATATTCTTGGGTTTGGTCAATGGTCTTCAACCTAAAAAGGATAGCCATTTGTTCTACATACACTGCCATATCATCTTTCATGCCAAATATGAAAGTCATCATAGACAGTGCATCTTGAGTGTGGGCATGGTAGTGTCATCATCACCCATTTATAATTCAGATCTCAAGAACCTTAATTGAGTGTTGATGTTTTCCCATGTTCTTTGCATTTTAGCAATAGTGGGAAATGTAGCTGTACTATCGTGATACATGGCTAACATATCCCTGATAGCCTGTGGTGTGATTTGTATTGAAAATGGACCCTATTGAATGGTGCATGAGGGTGCATGGAATAAATTTGCACATAATTTGACCAAGTCAGGGCATGCATGCACAGCTGAGATAATGAATTGTGCTAGTTGTGAAGTCCATCTCATGGCAAATGTTTCATATTGCCCCACTCTAGCCCTCTGTAGACACCTTTGATGTGCCTCTTCTCTAAGAGTTTTTCTACTAGCTCTCTGAAGAATTGGGTCCATGATGCCATTCGCATAATCTTTTATTTTCATTGGGTCACTTGCTTGACCAACTTTAGGAATCTTGGTCCATGGATAGGTCTTTAATGGCTGTGTGGGAGTTGAAGCATATGACTTGCTTACAAGAAACTTGTCAAGGGACTCGTACATCCCAGCTCCTTGTTGTGAATATTGTGCCCCCTCCATCTCTATATCTTCTCTATGATAACTTGTATGAACTTTTGCAAAATAGAAATGCTTTCACTAAAGCAAGTTTACTAGGCATAGTAAATGCAAGTAGCAAGATATTTTTGTAGATGCAAGAATGTTTGAGAACTTGTAAACTTTGTCTCTTGTTAAGAGGTATTTATTGACCTATCAAGTCTCGAAATGACATTAAACTCAGATAACCATTAGCAGATCCTACTCAATCTTTATGGAACAAGGAGATAGACACATTATGCAAGTGGTAGCACAATGTACCTTGGGGATTTCTAAAGATTTGGGAGACATTCAATGTATTGGAGAATTTTGAAAATTTTGAAAATTCTAAGCTATCGACTACGTGTTCAAAGAACACTTATTTAAAAGAAAAATAGGAAAACCAAATGAGAAAATAAAAGCAATATGGAAAGGGGAAAGTATCTAACTATAATACATAGTATCTTTATCTCCCTCCTGGATAGAATTTCTAAAAAACCTTTCATGACAAGCTAGCTTATATTGTCAGACAAGTGTTTGAATTTGATATAGCTCTGATGACTTGCTTTATTTATATGCCATGGTGTCTGGTCTGCATTTGGGTGAGTCTGAGTCAAACCTGCTTCCAACATATATAGACTCTTCTTGTTCTTAGAAGCTCATCAAATGCCAACTCTTGATATTGGTATGTCTTATCAAGAATTTCATGACTATTTGCTCATCAATAGAATCCTTTTGACATATATAATTTATCAACTTAACTCCTTCAAACTCTAATTCTATGGCATGATCATCCTCTTTAATGACTTCAAAATCACTAGCTTTTTGAAAGGATAATTTTGAAAAAGTGCAATAATTTTGCATATGTAATTGAGTCTCAATATTATCTTGTTCCTCTGCAACTGGCTCATAGCTTCCTTGAAAAATAGTATAACCTGATCAATGATTTCAAAAAAATCATTCAAATCATGATCCAAGAAATGTTCATGCTCTTCCTCATCATCTTGCAAAGTAAGAAGAAAACCAGAAATTATTTCTTCTTCATCAGAGATTAAGGCATACGCTTGTGCCTTATCACTCAGAATGTTGAATTCATGTTGAGAGACCCGAGGATCAATAGAAGAGGTATCTTTTGAATTTTCTTCCCCTAGAACATTTGGGATTTTATGATCTTCATCAAGTATAACATAAGTGCCCAGACCAATAGAATCATAATTTCCATATGGGTCACTTTGCATCATAGCTGATAAATGATCATTTTCTTCTTCTTGATTATATCCAGTCCATTCACCTAGCTCCTTGACAAAAACCCTTTCTTCTTTATTCATCATAGCATGGGTTGCCTCTAAAGTTGTAATTAGTTCATTAGTGATATGATCCTTATATAATGGCAGATAATATCTTCATCTTTGAACCATATTTGGTTTTTAAAATGAGGTGAGACCAATCAAGGGACATATATCCTCCTATCTTGGCTATAAAGTCTCTTGATAAACATAAGCCAAAAATAAGAGGTATATCTATCACTACTACATCTTGATTTACAATTATATTAGGACAAGAATATAATTATAATTGGGGTTGTTTAATTCTCCCTATTGTTTGTACTGCTTTGCCATCTAGCTGTATGACTCCTTTAGTGAGTGGTTCATACTTAATTTCTAAAGCATCAGCTATTTACTTGGGCATTACTATAGTACTAGCCCCTGAATCAATCATTGCATTATGCAACAGTTTCTTACCCACTATAAAAGTTAAATAAAAGGGATTTGGTTTGGATTTGCTTACCTCTATTGTATTATTCACTAGGGTTGTTATTTGTAGATGAACTGTATCTTTGAGCTTTTCTTTTTCAACAGGTCCTTCTTTGATAACAGTACCTTTAGGCACTGCTTGGCCTTACAGAGCTTCTTGTAGTAGTGTCTTCTATTTAGGAATAGCCAATATATCCCATATTGATACTTGTGTTAGAGTCTTTTTCAATTGATCCACCACATTTATTGTTCCCAGAGTCTGAGTTCTTTGAAAATAAGGATATCTTGTTTTTTCTTAAATTAGTGCAGGAATCCCTTGATTCTACATTGGCTAAGGCATTTCTTGTATGACAGCTATGTTTCTTTGTCCTTGAAATGGAGGATTATCCATGACTTGACTATTTATAACCTCAGGCTATTCCACCATCATTCTCTTTGTTCTGGTGTAATAATCAGATTGCACCACTAGTTTTTTGGAGGTAGATGCTTCGTTCAAGAAAACTGATTCTTCATCTTCAACCCATGAGAACAAAGCATGTTCTAGGGCTATTTCTTCCTCTTGTTTCAAGGACATCCCTTGCATCTAAGCCATTAGGACTAAATTCTGCATACCAAAAGACTGGTAGGCTTGATTGTCACTAGAACTTATAAACTGACCATCTATTCTTCTTTGCTCTGCCACCTTTTGTTGTAGATTACCCATAGGACAATCTCTAGGTATATGAGCATTATTTCAAGGGAAACACTAGGAATTAGTGTTATCCACATAGTTATTTTGCCCTGGAATAATCTCCCTATTTGAATTGGGAGGAATAGTCTGTGAGGGTGTGGGGACTGCAACTAATTGGTTTGCTGGTTGATGGTTAGTTTGTCTTGGAGGACCCTGGTATTGGTTTGGTTGAGATGAAAATCTATTTCCTTGATAGCCTTGATATGGAGGCTTAGGGAAAGTATTTTGTTGTCTTTTTATATTAATTAGCTCATTAAAAAATGTCCTTAGGATATTCTTGATATCATCCAGCTCAGATGACTGAGTAGGAACAATTTTTTTAGTAGATGGTTGAGGTAGGTGTACATAGACACAGGTGGAGCTATAGATTTAGGGGCTTCTTGAGGTAATGGTAAGGAAATTTTTGGGAACATGGGCATAGGAGGCATTGGGGGTAACTTTCCAGCATCTATTAAATTGTTCTCAGCTATGACCGCATAGTCATAAGCCTTTGGCAAATTGTGTCCTCCAAGTGACTGAATCATAACAGATATATCTAAATTCAAAGCCTTAAGATAAAATACTATATCCATAGATGGTAATGGTCTAGCTGTAGTAGGGATTCCTTCCCAAGTCTTTTGAAATCTAGAATTGAAGTCAATCATGGCTTCTTGTGGTGCCCTTTGAATGGTAATTAATTGCTGTAACAAAGAAGACTTATCACCCTTCTCTTCGAAACTTTCAAAATAAAGATCTCCGAGCTGATCCCATGTAGATATGGTATTTGGGGTCAAAGACCAATACCATTCTAGAGATTTCCCTTTAAAAGAAGCTACTAATAATCTTATGGCCACATTTTGTTGTGTGACATGTATAGCACAGACATCTGATACATCCTGAAGATGTTCCTCAGGTGTTTTACAGTCTTGCCCATTGAATTTGGGTAGAGCTTTTAGGGCATTCACTGGGATAGGGTCCCAAGTGGCTAGTGGTATTGGAAGAATCAAGGGACTACCAATGTTTTAGCTCACATAATTTCTTGGGGGTATAGGGGCTCCCATATTTTCTCTTGGTATTGGTATAAACTGGTTAACTCTTCTTCTTGGACTAGTTACCAAAGGTGGCAAAAGAATACATAGATTTGTAGCAGATTGTGATCTGGTTACTGGTCCACATCTATGACTCCTTATACCTCTCTGGTTCATACGATCTTGAAAGAAACTTCAAGATTGGTCCCATCAGACGTGCCAAAAACTGTCAATGATTATAAATTGCACTTGTTCTAACACCAACAAAGGAAAGTTTCATGATGTGGGACTTGCGACTTGAAACAACCTCCATATTTTTGAGAAGTTGGTTCTTCTATATATTGAGTGTATACTAGGAAAAGGGATAGGAATTTAAACAAAAACACAAATGCAAGAAAGAAAATCTAACTATGGTGATGCACCTAAATGTAATTTGACCTTAATCCTAAGCACAATGAGACTATATGTAGGATTCATTTACATTTAAGAGAAAACAAGTGCATGATCAATGTAAAAGATGGAAACAATAGAAACAGAGGTTCACAGCATAGACTACTTTTACAGTGATACAAAAAATGTCAACAAAGGCATAGGGTTCAATCTTCTTATTTGAATTTTCCAGTCACATAAGAGGCACAGAAACATGCACAATTATATAAAAATTTCAATTGAAGAAAATGAGACAAAAGAAAATGACATTCCTAATCATAGCACTAGAAAGCCTAAACTCTTGACAACATAGCCTAGACTACTTTTGCAATGACACAACAAATATCAACAAAGGCATAGGATTCAATATTCTCATTAATTTTCCAGTCACATAAGAGGCATAGAAACATGCATAGTTACATAAACCTTCCAACCTTAAGAAGATAAAACAAAAGCAAATGATATTCCTAGTCACAACTCTAGAAAGTCTAAACTATTGACAATAATTCTCTCAAAAAATTATCTCTAGTCTCTGATCCTCTTTTGGTGATCTCTGCACCCTTATTTATAGCCTTGGATTCACTCCAGATTGTCTACTTGTTCCCAATCTAATGGCTCAACTAAAATCTAACTAAACTGAAAGTGTCTAACAGAAGATATTTTAGATTCTAAAATGCTTTGTCTTCTGGCATTTCATTAGTAGAAACAGATTGCAGGACGCTCCCTTCTCTTAAACGCTAGGTAACACTTAGCCAATTTCTTGAAAACTTTCTTATTACTTTAGGAGACACCGGAGGAAGACACTTGGCAGGTTCTGTAACATCTATAAAAGACACGTGACACTTTCTGCATAACTTATAATCTTTTTGTATCTTTGCTTATGAGCATTCCACCTTTGACACCTATCGCAATCCGCTTCCTTAAAACTTCAATAGTTTAAAAGAAAATAAGACTTATAACATTTCCTACCCGAGTAACTTTTAAAAGGAACACAGGGATAGGTGGCAAACTCTGCTGCTTCATCAAAAGACACATGGCAATCTTTGCTTTACTCATCTGGGGTTATGTGGTGATCTCTACTTCTTTTAGCTACCTTTTAGAAACCTGTAGAATATGACATGTGGTAGTCTCTACTTTACTCTATTTATATCATAGAAACAAATAGGTCTCATTTCATATTTACACAGATAGTGACACCTGGTGGCTTCTGCTTGCTTCAAAAACAACACTTGAGACCCACCATGGTCTTTATTATATCAATGAAGCAAAAATGAAGATAATTCAGATCGTGACACATGGTGGCTTTTGCTTTATTTTTCTAGGGTATGTGGTGTCTTCCATCACTTTTAGAAAAGTAAAATTGAGACCTTTCGTGATTGCCACTTGGTGGTTTTCGCCTGATCCTAATACTTAACTTGTTAAAACCTTTCACTAAAAAGAGATGAAATGTGGGTGCCAATATGAAAATGCAGATGCTGACACTTGGTGAATTCCACTGAGTCATTATGAGATACGTGGCACATTCTAACCAACTCATATAAAATATGAAAGGTGCCTCAGATGATGACACTTGGCAGTTTCTGCTTGAGAAAGGATGCCTCAGACGATGACACTTGGTAGCTTTCACTTGATTGTGACACTTAGACAAAATGAAACAAAAGGAAAATAGAGCTCGTGCTCTGTTTCAAAACTTCACCATCTTAGACCAAAGTATGTAGGAACAAAATTTTGTAGTGCACGAATAAAAAATAGAATGAAATGTAGAGTAAATATTTACTCTATAGTAACAAGGATGGGTTTAAAAGCAAAAGATTTCAAGGGGTTCAATGTGATTGTAGCTTATGGATACACCCTTCCATATACCAAAATAATTAAACAACTTAATCCTACTTTGGGGAGACATAAAGTAAGTTATGACTTTATGTAGTAGGCATAAGAGTCACATATGTGGTACTTGGGGTAAAATGGTTAAATTATTTTTGATAATTCACCCTAAATTATCAAACTATTGAGCTAAAGTTTAAAATAGATGGGAAAGAGGTTATGCTTCAAGCCATGACCAATGGTGCTCCTAGAGTGGTCATGAATAAGAGGATGGAGAGAGATTTTCATACATGACTTGTTTCTTGAGCATCCCATTATTGGGTTAACATTACAATTTGATACACAGATAATAAATCCTACCATGTGATCATTCAGTCTATTTTAGACAAGCATGACACATTATTCAGTGTATACCTCCAAGATTACCACTAGATAGAGGATTTAAGCACATAACTAAGTTATAATTACGTTCTAAACCTATATTGATTATTCCTTATATCCATCCTAGAGAATTCAAAGAGTAAATTGATAAGGAAATCAAGGAATTATTAGAGATGGGACATATCCAACCTAGTTCTAGTTCCTTTACTTCTTCTATTGTTTTGGTGTAGATAATACATCAACAACTACATTATCCTTCCCTTTGATAGAATTGATATAAAATTCATAGGATTGAAGTTTTCTTATCCACTTATATTTCCTATCACTCAAATTAGTTTGACTGAGAAAATAGTTCATACTATTATGATCCATTTTGACTACAAACCTACCACAAATCAAATATTGTCTAAATTTTGACAAAGCATACTTGATGTCCAACATTTATTTATTATAAATGAACCTACGCTCCACCTATTTGAGTTTATAGATTTTAAAGGCTATAAGGTTCCCCTTTTTCACTAAAATAGCCCCTATACCTTCCCTTAAAGCATCACATTCTAACATAAAAGGAAAGGAGAAATATGGAATAATAAGTACCAAGCACAAACTCATACCTCCTTGAATTTATCAACTTGGGATATTTTAGGCTAGCTGAAAGTCCCCCTTTTGGTTAAATATGTCAACAAAACAACAAGCTAAAAAAATACCTTGACAAACTTTTTATAGTAGTTGCACAAACCCAAAAACCCTCTCAAATGTATCATGGTAGTAGGTGGAGGCCAATCCATGACTGCTTGGATTTTTTTTTGATATAGATGGACCCCTTAGGAAATAATTACATGTCTTAAATATAAAATTTTATAAATTCAAAATTCACATTTAGACTCTTATACAAAGAGTGTTTGCTGCCCCAAAATTCACAATACTATGTCCAAGTGTTGAAGATGTTCCTCCCATGTTTTAGTATACACTAGGATGTCATCAAAGAAGACCAACACAAACTTCCTTAAGGTTTATTAAATACATTATTCATAAAAGATTAGAAATTTACTGGAATATTATTTCATCCAAAGGGCATAACCAAAAATTCATGGTGCCCATATTGACATCTAAAAGCAGACTGTGGACCATCCTCTTCTCTTACCCAAATTTGGTGATATTCGGTCCTCAAGCCAATATTGGAAAAGTAGACGGCATCATGTAGTTCATTAATTAATTCATCAATCCTAAGTATGGGATACCTATTTTTTATGATAATTTTGTTTAAAATGTATTAGTTTATGTACATCCTCATAGTTCTATCTTTCTTCTTCACTAAGATAAATGAAGAAGCAAAAGAACTAGAACTAGGCATTATAGGACCCATATCCAAGTGTTATTTGATGTATTTTTCAAT
Organism: Torreya grandis; assembly: GCA_037957365.1. Taxonomy (NCBI): domain Eukaryota; kingdom Viridiplantae; phylum Streptophyta; class Pinopsida; order Cupressales; family Taxaceae; genus Torreya; species Torreya grandis. Next base: position 4,787,538 of record JARHVA010000051.1, on the reverse strand, counting down.
ATCTTCCTTGTAGACTCTATGATGTTAGAATAAAAATGATTGAGATGGGGGGATGAATCATTCTTCAAAACTATTACAACTTTACTTTATCATTTATGAACTATAAAAAAAAATACAGTGAACTAACAACACATTAAGAGCCATGAGCATGAGACAAGAGCATAATACATAGAACACTTATTTGAGTGGGAAAACTTTAAGGGGAATAAAACCAACTGATGATGTAAATGGAATGCAATCCTCTAAGATAAAAACCAATATTTAATGAAGTGCCAACTTCACTTGGAGCACCAATCCCAACTAGCCAAACACCAACTTGACTAGTCTTTAGCAATCACCCACTTACAAGGAGGAACCAACCCCCTAGATGACTTAGCACAAACGCATCCAACTCAAAATATTTATCACCTTTACAAAAAAAAAATCTCATACAACAGATGGTTATCTCCTTCTTTATATCGTCACACACTTCTATCTTTCTCAAACTCATCTTTAGCCTTCTTCACTCAATTAGCCCTCTTTTTGAATCAATTAGGCCATATGACCTTTATAGTAATATATAATACCCATATAAGATATTAATTATGGTTTATATTCACCCTCCTAATGGTCTAAAATACCTCTTTTATCTCTTCAAATTTTTATCTCATTCGCTTCAACTCTTTCAAAATCTAACTAGACAATTAGGCCTATTAGGCCTTATCTTATACTAGGCTCTTGCTCATACACTCCTTGGTGGGAAATAAAAAATTGAAAATTTATATTTCCATTAAAATGGGACTTAGGTCATGTAAAAAACATTAATAAAACATTACAATATTTTGGTCATAGCATATAGGACCAAAAACCTCTTTTAGGCCTTCATTAACACACATTACCCTTTGAAGTACTTAGAACAACTTAAAACTCCTAAAATGGAAATAAAATATCATACATCACTAAAATATATCCCTAAAAATCTCATCTTAGGCCCATGACACCTTTTAGATCTAACCACCACTTGAAGCATGCCATTATCAATGTTCACAATTAGGCTTGTGCATACCCATAAAGTCTATCTTGAACAATTGAAGTAAAAACACAATTTTGTCAAAAAACCATGGAAAAAAAAATATAAAAATAAACTTAAATAATTAAACAATTTTATCTAGTTTATTATACTTTATTAGACTGGGTAAAAGAACTCAAACCCTTCTCTACAAGTAGCCCACTTAGAACTGCCAACTAGCCTCAAAACATAGTCATAGAAATAATGACCTAAAACACCTATATAACCACTTTTAGAGACTTAAAATTCATGCATATGATCCTATGAGGTCATTATAATATTAAAAAATAGATAGATAATATGGTAAAATGGTAGTATTGGTTTTACAGACCAATCTCATAGCCTTGTATTTTCTTGTCTCTTTTGAACTAGATAGGTCAATTTCTAAGCAACATTTTCATCTTATTCAATAATATCCAACAAATATATCTAACATTAACATGTATTAAAGGTCATTAATAATGTATCCATGTACTTATATTTATCCCTTATCTATGATAACACCTCCCTAATCACCTTCTCACTTTTGCTTGGGTTTCTCACTATTTATATCATTAGGCCTATTAATGATTGATCAACTTGTAAGTATAGTTTATAAACCTTGAGGGATATAATATTATCATAAACCACCATGGTTATCAAATACAAGTCTCAATATTCAACCTTCATCCATTTTGTAACTTTGACTTGGTCAACTCTAACTGTTACATCAAATCCTTGAGAAACAAGGCCTTTCCTATAGGATCCAGTAACTCAACTAAGAAATAAATCACACTTGAAGGTGCCTAAGATAGTCGGATACATGATAAAATAACTTAAATATCCATACAAAAATATTATGAACATTTTATAACAATATCTTTCGCATTGAGTCATTGTTAGGGTTTTAGAGAGGGTTAACACTATTTTTGGTGTTAATGATTATTGATAAAGGATTACCCCTCATTTCCAAAAAAAATGCCTGGATATATTTTTTATGAAAATTATGAATCTCTCTGCAATATCTTAGGCTCACATGTAGAGTTTACACATACCAATAAACACTTGAAAGTCCTTTTTAGGTTGAGAACCCTTCATTATGTGCACTCAAGAAACCTAAAAACAACTTTTCATGCCTCTTTTTGAAAATTTTAACCTTAAAATTAATAAAATCACCTTGGAAAACCTATCACACCACTAAATATTATCACATGTTCATTCTTGCCTTAGAAACTGATCTTGATACCCCATCTAGTCACCATCTCTCTCTTTACTCTCTAGGCTTTGATTTACAAGTCATATTAGGCTTTGAAACTTACCTTCTAGCCACTATCAAAGATTTAAACACCTCATATACATGTCATAAAATATATTACCATGGTAAATAACTACCATGCAATCTTCATATGCCTTGACAATACCTCATAACACCTCATTAGGTCAGACAGAGTCTATAACTAGTCTAGTTGCATGCTAGGTCTGTAGGTCCTACCATTATAATCACCTTGAGAGTCTCACAAGTGGTCTAATGACTCATATTAATGATCAAAAAACCTCATATAGATTCTTATGACTCTATTCATCCATCTCATTAGGACACCAAACTCATACCTTCTCATAAGGTCTCTTCGTGTAATGACCAATGTCATGACTAGGCTTCTTAAAACATGAAAACTGACATGAAACACTTTTTGAAGCTATTATACCTTGATCATGTGTCTTACATGATCCTCAAGAAATTTCATACATCTTAATGATGCTATAAAAAAAGAAAATTCTTTAATGACCTCATGAACACCTTCCTTAAGAATCTTTGACATCAATGTCAAACTTCAACAACAGAGACAATGCTAACAAATCTCCCCCTTTGTCATTGATGGAAAAACATACTATATGTTGATTATTATTATCTCCATATTCTTTTCTTTCTCCCCCTTTGACATAAAAAAAAAGTGATGTTTGTAACTCATTGGATCACAATCCTTTCAATCAAAATACTCAACATATAGGACTTATGAGTTTATGAGACATAAAAAAAACATGCCCCCCATCTCCATACATACCTTCTTGTAAAAACTCACTTATTCTTGGAACTAATGAGCATGATTATCTCCCCCTAAGTAATTAACTTTTTAAATTATTTTTAGGGGTAGGAATTACACCCAATTTCTATTTTAGGTGTTTAAAAATTACCTTTGGAAGTGGTTTGGTCAAGATGTCTGTAATATGATCTTGTGTAGAAACATATTCAATTTTACACTTTTTTCATTTACCTAATCTCTTAGAAAATGATACCTGATGGGAATGTGTTTGGTCCTTGAGTGCATAATGGGGTTCTTTGATATGCTTATAACACTTGTATTATCACAATAGATAGGGTTAAGACCATCATACTCCACTTTGTAGTCTTTTAGGGTTTGTCTCATCCATAGGACCTAAGTGAAACATTAATATACCACAATGTAATCATCCTCACAAGTAGACAAAGCTATCGATGGTTACTTTTTGCTTATCTGTGAAACTAGGTACCCACCTAGGAAGAAGGCTCCTTCACTGGTACTTTTCCTATCATCTATACTTCTTACCCAATTTATATCTCTATAGGTTATCAAATTGAAATCCTTAATTATTGGATACCAAAATCCATACTCAATAGTCCCATTGAGATACTTGAGTATCCTTTTGACTTCTTGCATATGATTTTCCTTTGGATCTTCTTGAAGCCTTCCCACAAGACCTACTACTTGCATGATGTTAGGTCTAGAGGTAGTGTGTATAACAAACCTGAAATCATTGACCTATATGATGTTTGATTGACCTTGGAAGACTCATCTTCCTTACTCAACTTACATCATGTTTTCATGGGTGTACTAACTACCTTGCAATCTTCCATTTCAAACTTATTCAACATCTCTCTTATGTACTTGGATTATGAGATAAATATACCTTTTTTATATTGAGTGATTTTTAACCCAAGAAAGAATGATAGTTCTCCTAGCATAGATATTTCAAACTCTTTCTCCATCACCTCTGTAAAGGCCTTTTTCATGTTTTCATTATTTCCACCAAATATGATGTCATACATATAGATAAATACTATCAGTTGATGTTCATCTTTTGTTTTGATGTATAGATTATTGTTTATAACTCCTCTTTTGAATCCTTGATCCAACAAATACTTGTCCAACCTAGCATACCAAGATCTAGGAGCTTGATTTCGATCATAAATATCCTTTTTTAATTTACAAACATAGTCTTTATCATCTTATAGTGAGAACCCTTTAGGTTGCTCAATTTAAACGTCTTCCAAATATCCATTCAAAAAGGTAAATTTGACATCCATCTAATATACCTTGAGTCCTTTTGAATCCTACATAATATAGAATTAATATAATGGCCTCCAATATTTATAATAGTGTAAAGGTCTCTTCAAACTATACTCCTTCAACTTGTGCATATCCCTTACATACTAATCTATCTTTCTTCCTAGTGACTTCTCCATCTTCATTCAACTTTTTTATAAACACCTATTTTGTGCAAATGACATTATTATCTTTAGGCCTAGGAACTAGTTCCCAAGTCTCATTATTCTCTTTTTGGTCTAACTCCTCATTCATAAAACCTATCTAAAATTTTTCCTTTCTTGATTTTATAAAACTCTTAGGTTCAATATTGGATAACAAAGCAACATTCGCTTGATTTAGATTACTTAAAAGTCTTATCCTTATTTGCATACATGCATTCTTGTTGCCAATGATTTGATATTTAGGATGATCTCTTTGAATATACCATGAGGATCCTTTTGAGTCCTATCTCTCTTTAACTTATTCTTCTTCCCCATCAACATTTATAGTTACCTCTTCATTATTGAATTCTATATTCTCTAAAATGTTCTTTGTCTATGAGTGAAATTTCCTTATCTCATCAATCTTCACATTTGTGTTTTCCACTATCTTTTGTAGTATCTTGTTATAAAATCTATAGGTTAAGATCATTGATGAGTATCATAATAATATTCCTTCATTAGATATGGAATCAAAATTTCCCAAGTTTTCATCATCTTTTTTTATGAAACATATACTACCAAACACTCTAAACTGTTCAACATTGGTAGGTCTACCCTTCCATAATTCATAAGGAGTCTTGTTGCCATGAGTCCTTATCTATACTTTATTTAAAATTTAGATATCATTAATTACTACCTCTTTCCAATAACCATTAAATAATATATATTCATTTAGTATAGTTTTAGCCATCTCTTGAATTGTCTTATTCTTCCCTTCCATTACCCCATTTTACTGAGGTGTCCTAACTATTGAGAATTGTCTCCTTATTCCATGAACCTCAAAAAATTCATCAAATTAATTAGACCAAAAATATCCTCCACTATCATATCTTAGGCACTTGATCTTCCCATTCTTCTCATTTTCAACAAGATCCTTGAATGTATTGAACTTGTCAAGAGATTATGATTTCTCTTTCATGATTGCAATCTAAGTCATTTTCATGTAATCAGTAATGAGTAAAATGAAGTATCTATCTCTTTTAATGCTTTGAATTCTTTTAGGTCCATAGATATCAATGTGTATCAACTTTAAGGGTCTTGTAGTAGAGTACTCCTTGGACTTAAAACTTCTTCTAGTCTATTTACCATGTTGACATTTTTTGCAAAGTATATTTGCAGGTTTAATGATCTTAAACATGTTATTTAAAGACCTTTTCGTGATAATCTTGACTAGGTTGTCAAATTTTAGGTGACCTAAACTTTTGTTTCATACCTAACTTTAATCTATCTTTCTCATGAAACATCTCTCCTTTTTTATCTCATTCAATACATATAGGTTGTTTTCAGTCCTTTTAGCATTGGTTTTTAGCCTTCATGATTTGGATCTCCTTATCTCACACCCTTTATTATGAAAGGTTAGTATGTGTACTTGGTTTCATGTTTGAATTACAATAAGGAATTTATGTTTCAAACCTCCCACATACAACACATTTTGTGTCTTGGTCTTTCGATCATCCAAACTAAAGACACCCTTGACAACTATATTGGTAGTTGTGTTGTCTCCAAACCTCACTATTCCTATAACATTCTTATTTAATGAAATGAACTTATTTATGTCTCCTATCATGTGTATTGATCAACCACTATTAATATACCATTTCATGCCTTCATATTGAATATGAAAGGTAGTCTAAGCTAGTATAAAGTCATATTTGGTCTTCTATTCCTCTTTGGCAAATAGTCCATCTTGCTTCTTGAGCTCAATCTAATCCATCCTAGCTTGATTTGGTTTATATACCAATGTTTGATCCTTATTATGCATTATAGGATCTTCATATGTAGTTTTGAATCTTATGGACCTTCTAACTCTATTAGATTAGAAGCTTGTAATGTGTCCTATATTATGATAGATGTAACAAATAATATTTTTTTACTTACTATAGTTATATGATGACTTATCCTTTATAGCTTTGGGTTGCCTGATTGGTATTTTCATGTTAGTAATATTGACTTGTTCTGACTTCTCATTCTCTCTCTCAAACTTTCTTAATTTGTATATGAGTTGTTCATGCTCAACCTTCAAGGAATCTAGATCCATATTCAACTAGTCATACTTATCTTCCTTTGACTTACACCTTATGTTGACCTATTCTAACTGGCTCCTAAGATCCTTAAAAGTCTTATTTTGATGTTTCAAATCATCAAGGGTACTTATGATCTAAAAAATAAAGAATTAATTCATCTTATACTTCTTCATTGTCATAGCATACTTCATCATCATACATGATATCTTATTCCTATTTATAACAAGCCATTTGTGTGCTTATTAGGATCACCTTCAAGCTATTAGACTTGGCTCAAAGGACTAGGATCTAATACCAGTTTTTGGAATGACAATGACTAAGAGGGGGGTTTCATAGTCTTCAAAACTTGTACAATTTTAATTTATCATTAATGAACTATCAAAACAATATAGTGAACTAGTAACACATTAAGAGTCATGGACATGAGACAAGAGCATAACACAAAACACTTATTTGAGTGGAAAATATTAAAAGGGAAGAAAATGCATTGATTATGAAAATTTAATATAGTCATATAAAACAAACATCAATATTTATTTAATAACCAACTTCACTTGGAGCACCAACCCCAACTAGCTAAGCACCAACTTGACTAGGCTTTAGCAAACACCCACTTGTAAGAAGACACCAACCCTCTAGATGAATAAGAAATTAAAAAACCACCTAAAACCATTGGTTAAATTTATAAAACTATGTTTACCAAATAAAATATGATGATCTCCTTCTTCATTACTTCACACACTCCTATCTTTCTCAAACTGGTCTTTATCCTTCTTTGCTCAATTAACCCTCTTCTTGACTTGATTAGGCTATATGACCTTGATAATAATCTATAGTACCCATATAAAATATTCATGAGGGTTTATATGAACTATAATAATTGTCTATAATACCTCTTTAATATCTTTCAAGTTTTATCTCATTCGCTTCAACTCTCTCAAATTCTAACTAGATAATTAGGCTTATTAGGCCTTGTTCTTATACTAGGCTCTTGCTCATACACTCCTTGGTTGGACATACACATTTAAACATTTATATTTACCATAAAATTGTAATTATGGAATGTAAAAATTTAATAAAACATTAAAATAGGTCAATCATATCATATAAGACCAAAAACCTCTTTTAGGCCTTAAGGAGACGTAATTCAATTAGGCCTTCATTAGCACACATTACCCTTTTAACTATGTAGAAAACTTTAAAAATAATCACATAATAATAAAATATAATATTTAAATCAAATATATCCCTAAAAATATCATCTTATTTCCATGACACCTTTTATCTCCAACCACCACTTGAAACATGCCACTAACACTGTTCACAATTAGGCATGTTCAAACCCAAAAAGTTTGTCTTGAACAACTAAATCAAAAACACAATTTTGTAAAAAAACCATGGAAATAAATCATATAAATATAACCTTATATACTTTAAAAAATTCATAAATTTTATTAGACTTAATTACATAAGGCAAAAGGACTCAAACCCTTCTTTATAAGTAGCCTACTCAGAATTGCCAACTGGCCAAAAAATATAGTCATGGAAATAATGACCTAAAATACCTATAAATCCAATTTTAGAGACTTAAAATGCATGTATATGATATTATGAGTTCATTATAATATTATCATATAGATAGATAATATGGTCAAATGGAAATATTGGTATTGCATATCAATCTCATAGTATTGTATCTTATTGTCTCATCTGAACTAGACATGTCAACTTATGAGCAACATTTTCATCTTATTCACTAATATAAAAAACATATATCTACTATAAAAATTTATTATAGGTCATGAAAAAAGTATCTGTGCACTTTTATTCATCTTTAATCCATGATAACACATCCCTAATCACCTTCTCACTTCTGCCAGGGTTTCTCACTATTTGCATCATTAGGCCTGTTAGCGATTGGTCAAATTATAAGACCAGTTTAGAACTCTTTAGTGATATAATATTATCAAAAAACACCATGTATATATAATATAAGTCTCAATATTCAACCTTCATCTATTTTACAACTTTGACTAGTTCAACTGTGAATGCTACATCAAATTTATAAGAAATAAGGCCTTTCCTATAGGGTCCACTCACTCATCGAACAAACCAGTCATACCCAAAAGTGACTAAGAGAGTTGGATACATTATCCAATCACTTAAACATCCATTCAAAACCATTTTTATCACTTTATGACAAGATATTTCATGTCAGGTCATTATTAAGGTTTTAGAGAGGCTTAACACTATTTTTAGTGTTAACAATTGTTCATAGAGGATTGCCCCTCATTTACAAAACTAATGCCTAGAGATATTATATAGTACCATTATGAATCTTTAATAAATATCTCAAGTTCCCATACATAGGTTACATGTTTCAATGAAATCTTGAAAATTCTTCTCAAGTTGATAACCCTTCATGCTATGCACTTGAGAAACTTCAAAACCACTTTTCATGCCTTTTCTTGAAAAATTTGACCTAAAAATTGGTCAACACACTTGGGAAAACCTATCACATAATTAAAAATTATCACATTCTCATTATTGCCTTGTAAACTGATCTTGATACCCCATTTTTTCACCATCTCTCTCTTTACTCTCTAGGCCTTGATTTGTAATTTATATTAGGCCTTGAAAATTACCATTTAACCACTATTCAAGATGTCAACACCTCATATGCATATCATAAAAGATATTACCATGTTCAACAACTATCATAAAGTCTTCATATGCCTTGATAATACCTCATGACACCTCATTAGGTCAAGAAAAATCTAGAACTAGTTTAGTTGCATGTTGGATCTATAGGTCCTAACATTATAGGCTCACCCTAAGACTCTCATGAGTGATAAAATGACTCATATTCATGATATAACAAACTCATACAACTTATTATGGATTTATTCATCCATCTCACTAGGAAACCAAACTCATACCTTCTCACAAGGTCTCTTCAAGCAATGACCAGTGTCATGACTAGGCTTCTTAAAGCATGACAACTGACCTTGAAACACTTATTAATTCTCTTATACCTTACTCATATGTCTTACATGATCCTCAGACAATGTGATACATCTCAATGATTCTATCAAACAATAAAATTATTCAATGACCTCATGAACACCTTTCTTAAGAGTCTTTGACATCAATGACAACATCAATGCTAAACTTCAACAACAAAAATATTTCTCAACATAGGATTGTAGTATGGAGTGGTTATTACCACTTTAGTTTCAGGTTCAAAATTAATGATATGATAAAAATCCATTTTTATAGGTAATCCATGTGGAATGATAATGAAAACCTTGACATGATTGTCAAGGATGGGTTGGATATCCTTATGATGTTTTCTATTGTTTGAAATGTTGATTTATATAAATCACAAAACACTTAGTTGTCCAAGTAATATACACTCTATAAAAATATCTTTCCATCTATTTTTGATATCATTACCATATGATATCTATTAGCCATACCACAAAACACTCTTTCCTTACCTACTAATTTGAACTTGAGATCCATAGTTTGATAGTTTTGAGTGAGTTCTCTTAGTGAATGTAGTTGTTTCACCCCAAGGATTAGGTTAGTTTCACTAATGCTAACGACATAGAAATAATCCTTAATCTTATGCCTTCCAACAATAATATTTAGATTTTGAATTTTCTTTGTGCATGGAATGGTATAGCCATCTACCATGGTTACATTGAATCTTTAAAAATATACAACTTATATCCCACATTTAGATGCTAAGACTTCATCACTGAAGTTATGGGCTACCCCAATATCAATTAACATTAATAATTTCTTGCCTTACAACACTCTTCACTCTAAAAGGGTGATATCTAGGAGTAGTAAACAATTTGGAAAGGGTTCCATCCATGTGGTCACCCTCTTCTTTACTTTATTACTTATGTTCATTAGGGGAATCTTCTTCTTCTTCTTCTTCTCCTCCTCCATCCAATACTACCTCAGTATAATGAACTTTCCCTTTTCCAAAGCAACGATGACCCAGTGTCCAAGGATCTTTATAAGTGAAGCATAAATTTCTCTTCCTCAACTAATTTATTGAATCCACTTCTTTGTTTGTCTTTGGTATCTCCATTTTTTGTCCATTACCTTTTTTGATATGCCTTCTTTGTTGTCCATATGGGGTTATCCTTGGCTACTTAGAAAGTGTAGTCCTAGGCTATCCAAAAGAGGGTGTCCTTTGTTATTTGAAAGACATAAATTTTTCTTTAAGTGATTTTGTTTCAAGATCAAAATCCTTTTTGATGGCTTATTAGAGGGAATAAGGGTTGAAATCCTTGACCAAACCCTTTAGGGGGTCATCAAACCCTTCCACAAATGAAACCACAAGTCTCCTTTTAGAAACATCTAGTACCATAATGGAAACTCTCTAAAAATCACTCACATGTTTTTTTGTGTCAGCTTTTCTAACTCCCTAAAATGGACTTCCAAATCAACACTATCAAACATAGAGAATCAAGCTCCTGTTGAATACATCATAAAAGTGGATGAAGTTGTGCCCTTATGTGACAAAACCATGGTACCACCACTTATGTGATATGCCCTTAAGATGTAAATTAGAAAAATTGATGGATTCATCTTCCATTGTAGGTCAGGGGTAAAGGTATGCATCCACCTTTTGGATCCAAGCTCAATCGGTACTCTTGGTAGATCCATCAAATGTAGATAGAGTGAGCTTTTTTGATATGTGTTAAAGATCCCTATGATTATATCAAGGTCTAGGATCAGTCCTAGGTCCTTATTTATTTCTTTTTAACTACATGAAGTTAGTGAGGGACATTTCCCCCTTGATTTTAGGTGGACGAGTCCTATATTCTTCATAATTGGCAATGATATCATTCATCACTGAAGGATGAAAATCCACCTTAGAAATGACTTCCTCTCTATGGATGAAGTTAGGTTGTAAAGGCCTAGCTGAAGCTTCAATGGTTGTGATCTATGTAGGAGGGTTATTATTGGTTCTTGAATCACTCCCCTCACCATTGGGAGGATGGTTTGCACTCATACCCTGCGTTGTGTGAATAAACTCAACCATCATATTAGTCATACACTCTTGGTTTTGAGAAAATTTATTAAACTAAACATGATCTTGATCATCCATATCTTTGTGACCTAGCTTATCAAACCCTTTTGTTTGTTGTTTTAGACTCTTTTTATTTTATATTTCATAATACCTAACCTCCCTATCACTATTTGGCATGTAGGAAAGTCTTCCAAAAACTCAATCCCCCACAACTAACAAGGAGGATGCTTAGATGCCACTAAACTATCCCTTTTAGGGCCAAATTAAATAATTTTGGAATTTTTAGAAACCCTAACCAAAATTGTAGAATTATGAAAATATATACCTAGGCATGAAAATAAAATTTAGACCTCATCGAAACCCTCACAAAAATATAAAAATTCAATAAATTTATTTAACACATCAAATCTGAATTTTTTAATAATTTATAGGTCTAAAAATTGGAATAAATTATAACTGAGTGTATGAATGATGAAACATAATAATTAACTAGTCAAAAAATTCTCCAATTGAAATATGGCACTATGTGAAAGATGGAAATGTCAATACTAAATTTCATTTGAATCGGCACTGTGTGAAATATGGCAATGTCAATACTCAATTTCATTTGAATCAACACTATACGAAAGATGATAGTCAAATTTTATTATTGCCCTACAACAGAAAAACCAAAAAACATCTTGAGAAAAGCACTTTGATGAGAAAAAAATGGAAATTTTAGAGGAATGCTTGGTCTAAAAAATGGGAATGTAATAATAATGTATATATTCATTATTATCCTAGGTGTCTTTTGCCTCATTCAATAAGTTGTTTTCCATTCACGTAGGAATAGGAAGAGTCTCTTTGGGAATGTGAAGTGAATAACCATTTTGGCTTATATATTTGTAAGGTTTGTTCTTAAAAATTTAATGTGAACACAATTTTGGCTTGCACCAATAATTATAAAATCATGAACTTGATCTTAGACTTGAGAACAACTTAAAGTACCATGGTTAATTTATTTTCCTAACTCTATCCCTTAGTCTATAAGAAATAATGAATAGGATATGGTTCTTATAATTGGATTAATTATGGAAATGGGACATGGCATCGTATGAATGGGATTACAAACATAGATGAAGTTCATATACACCATGATACCACTCAGATATGATATTAATTGTGTATGCTCTGATACCACTGATCTAAGGCCCGAGAGGAGACATGATAGACAACCTAATTAAATGGGTTTAAGAGGGTTATGAATGGAAACAAATTTATGAATGAAAAACATATGAAAGTGCAATACATTCAAAGAATAAATAACACAAGAAATAGATGACAACTAATGTATAACTGTAAAATCAAGATTTTATTATTTGAGAGATTAGACATCTAGTTTATATGTACTTTCTAAATTCATTCTTCTTTATCTCTCCATATACAAAGAATGAAAAGTTTACATTATTATAAAATGAAAGAATAGGAAACATCAGTTGAAATATTATAATAGTTGGTAATAACATATTCATAATTAAAGGGTAAGTGTATAAAGTTAGGGGGATAAAAAGTGGCCTACATGTGGACATGATTTTCTTGAAATTTCAAAAATCTAAACTTCTGTACATAATTTGAGATATCTACAATCTAAAATTTAAGATGGTGTAAGAACATGAAATGCATAATTTTGAGTATAGTTTCCAAAACACTATTTTTTTAAAATGGTTAAGTATAACTAGGTCAAACATCTTAAATTTGAAGAGTAACTCCTTTTTTTTTTTGAAGAAAATAGAGTAGATATGCTCATGCAGTACACCATTTTTTGAGTAACGTTTAATATTGTTGTAAATACTTTGGTGAAAATTTAGATAAGATCATCTAGTTTGTGACTTATGTTTTTTTATATTTTTTCAATGAATACTTTTTTTTATGAATTTTTCAAGTAAATAGATCCTTAAAATTGACAAAAAAATGGATAGTTGCCCATGCAGCATGCCCAATTACCTCAAAAAAAATGAAAATTAGTTTTTTTTAATGTGTGTATAATTATGCCTAGTTTGTGACCATATAATTTTTTTAAACTTGGATCAACTAAAAAAAAAATAACATGAACATGTATAGGCATGTATGTTTGCAGCATGTAGTGGCCTAAAAAAGGTATAGTTAGAAATCAACATAGCTTTAAACCTTAAATTTTTCAAAAAAATATAAAAATCATATTTTTTGAAAGAGGAGAACATGCTTCTCATAATGGTATTAAGTTTTTGAATTTTAATGTTGAAATTATTAGTGTATTTGGTGATCAAAGTTCAATTTTGTTTTTTTAGCAATACTCTCAAACTCGATTATATATTGACAAGTCCAAGCCTTTGACTCAAGAATCCAAGCCATTTCAAATTCAAATTCAAATAGTGTGATCATATTAATAAATTGATCATGTTATTAACCATGTTATTAACCACATTAATAATGTAACCACATTATATTTTCATAACTCCCAAAAATGCATGTTTACTCTTGAGCTCAAATATTATATATGTTCTTGTATGTTATTGAGCTCCCTAATAGTGGTGTTATTTAATGTGACATGGGAAAGGTACCTAACCTTGGATAGTGAATTAAGGTGTCATGGTATCACATTAGACTTCAAAAAAATTATGTGCATTTTAATATGTTGACTTGACTGCTTATAATTAATTGGTTTTAAGGTATAACTCATTATACATTTTATGATATAAGTGATTTTATCATGAGATGTCATAAAATGAATTTTTTAAACCTATGGCCAAAACTTATCATTTGGAATACCAATCTAACTATTCATCTGAAACAAATTGGGCTATTTTGAGCCCCTTCAACCTAATTGTGCGACTATAAAATGTGATCTTTGGGGGTTGATCAACTCCAATTTCATTTGCTTGATTGAAGCAAAGAAACCTTATTTATTTATATACAATTTTTACATGTATAGAATGTGGTTTCAAGCTCAATAAACTTGAAGTCATTAGTTAATGAATGAAAAAGTTGATTAGTTCAATTGTGGAGTTAATTAGGGTCAAAATGAGCCATGTGAACCAATTTTAAATCATATATGATGTGATTTAGAGTGAAATTAACCCTAATATCATGTCATATATAATTAAATAGAGATTTGATTCACTCAATTGAGGAGGCATTTGAGGCCAATTTGAACCCCTTAAATTGTAAGTTATGATTCAGGGAAAATTTAAGTTTGATTCTATCATGAATTGATCTAATTAGTCACTTTATGTAATTATGGGTGTGATTTGGGAAAAATTTATCCCCTAAACCAAAATTATGGCTCAATCAATTATATAATGTATGAAAAATATATGGATTAATTCACCCTACTTTGATTATAAATGCAAACATGAAGGCAATTGTCACAAATAGGTGAACAAGTAGCTCAAATTTTCTTCAATTACCTTAGTGATTGGACTTTATATTTAATATATGAAACCTTAAACCCTATACCATTTACCTTAAACCCTAATCCATAAGCCCTAAACCCTAAACTAATCATTAAACCCCAGTTAACATCATTTATATAGTA
Source organism: Torreya grandis (assembly GCA_037957365.1). NCBI lineage: Eukaryota > Viridiplantae > Streptophyta > Pinopsida > Cupressales > Taxaceae > Torreya > Torreya grandis. The sequence continues at coordinate 4,772,316 of JARHVA010000051.1, read as the reverse complement.
ATAATTAGGTTCACATGGATCAACTCAGTCAAAATTACATCACTCATTACTTTAATTGACTTAATTGGATAAAATTATGATGATGTGGGGGCTAATTGAGCCCAAAATAACATTATTTACTCACATATATAGGTTTAAAGAGCTCAAAGTAGCCCTAATTGCCTTTAAAATTATACCTTATACACCCTAAAACCTATACCCTAAGCCCTAATCCCTAAAATTCATAATCCCTAGAATCTAAACCATAAATATAAACTCTTTAAAACCTTGAACCAATCATTTTAACCCTAATTAACATCATTTAGATGAATAATTAAGTTCACAGGGCTTAATTTGGCCTAAATCACATGAATTATTGCCCCATTTGACTAATTCACTCAATCTACATGATGACATTGGGTATAATTACATCCTAAAAACACATTCTATAGTCACAAATAGGTCCAAGTGATTTAAATTATCCTCAATTTTCTTTGCTATTAGACCTTATGTACCCTAAACCCTAAGCCTTATAAGACTTAAACCTCAACCCCTAAACCATAAACCCTATACCCTATATTTTAAACCTTAAAACAATTGGTTTAACACTAATTACCAACATTTAGAGTAATAGTTATGTATATTAATTACTTAATTTAGCTTGAATCGCATTACTCATTATCTTAATTAACTAATTGGCTCAATTTATGATGATGTGGGGGATAATTGATCCCAAAAACACATTAGACCCTATGTACACCCCACACCATATATACATTAAAACTTAATCCCTAAACCATAAACCCTAAACATTATACCCTAATTGTAAACCATAAACTTTCCCTATTTACCAATTGATTTATCTCCAATTAACATCCTTTTTAGTAAGAATTAGGTTTTCATGGCATAGAGTGATTAGAATTTATATACACCCTTAAACCTAAACCCTATGCCCTAATCCCTAATCCATAAGTTACCTAGAACATAAATTGTAAGCCCTATTCTCTAATCCCTAATTAGGGTCAAAATGAGCCACATGAACTAATTATAAATCATATATGATGTGATTTGCATTAAATTAACCCTAATGTCATGTCATATATAATCAACCATTTGAAGATTTGATTGATTTAATTGAGGGGGAATTTGAGGTCAATTTGAATCCCTTCAATTAAAAGATATGATTTGGGGTAAAATTAAGTTTGATTCTTTCATAATTGATCTAATTAGTTAATTTATGAAATTAGGGGCATGATTTGGGCAAAATTGAGGCCCTAAACCAAATTTATGGATTAATCAATTGTATAATGCATGCAACATGTATGGCTCAATAGAGATCAACTTCCAAAAATCTATTATGCAGTGGTTTATGATAGAGATCATAGAGCTGAAAGGTAAGGTTAACTCCCTACAACAAAAAAAACTCAAGGATGAGTCAAATCTTTTCATCCAGGGAGGATAATTGTTTTTAGAGTTTATCATTCAAGGTGGAGCTATTAGAATAGAATAATGAGAAAATTTATAATAACATAAGTTTTTTAGTGAATTGTAGAAAAATTGTTATGTATGAGGGCATATAGAACATTGAAAACTAACAAGCTCACCTTAGTGAGATTTTTGAGCCCAGTGTCAGTGGCAAAGGGAAGGGCAAGAAGAGGAAGTGATGTGGATCTCAGTATGTCATGGACCAAGATAAATTGTTACTCCATATTGATATGAACATTAAAAAGATGAAATATTCTTGGAAGGATGTTTTTGGTAGTTTAGATTTAGACTACTTTCTTTAGTGTTTCTTTATTGGTTTCAGGGTTATTCTTATATGTCTTGAGGCCTATTTGGTCCTATTTCTTTTTTGGTCATTAGTAGACCGTGGTTCCTTTTTTTTATACTTATCCTAGGGTCTATGACCCTAGTTCACAAAATACCCCCTTTAACCCAAATTAAAAAAAACATGTGTGGCTCAATTGACCCTACTTTTATCAGAATTACAAACATGAAAGCAATTATCATAAATAGGTAAACAAACAACTCAAATTTTCTTCAATTACCTTAGTTATTTGACCCTATATCATATACCTTAAACCCTAAACCCTATACCATTTAACTTAAACCCTAAAACATAAGCCTTGAACCCTAAACCATTTAAATTATTGACCTTTCAACCTTGAACCAATCAATTTAGCCCCAATTAAAATCCTTTATAATAAGAATTAGGTTCACAAGGATCAACTTGGTCAAAATCACATCAATCATTACTAAAATTAACTTAATTGGCTCAATCTGTGATGATGTGGGGACTAATTACGTCCAAAATCAAATTCTTTACTCATAGATTTAGGATTAAGGAGCTCAAATTTTCCCCAATTACCTTCATGATTATACCCTATATACCCTAAGCCCTAATCCTTAAAGTTCCTAATCCCTAAAGTTTAAACCATAAATATAAACTCTTTAAACCCTAAACCAATCATTTTAACCCAAATTAACATCATTTAGACTAAGAATTAAGTTCACGGGGCTTAGTTTGGCCTAAATCATATTGAATTATTTCCCCATTTGACTAATTCCCTCAATTTTCATGATGACATGGTGTATAATGACAACCCAAAAACACATTGTATAGTCACAAATAGGTCTAAGTGATTTATATTATCCTCAATTATATTTGTTATTAGACCATGTGTAACCTAAACCTTATAGGTCTTAAACCTTAAGCCCTAAACCATAAAACCTATACCTTATATTTTAAACCATAAACTAATTGTTTTAACACTAATAAAAAACATTTAGAATAATAATTATGTATATACATTACTTAATTTTCCTTGAATCAAATTACTCATTGTCCTAATTAACTAATTGGTTTAATTTATGATGATGTGGGGGATAATTGAGGTCAAAAACACATTGGACCCTATGTACACCCTAAACCATAAACCCTAAACACTATATTATAAATTTTAAACCATAAAATTTCCCTATTTAACAATTAATTTATCCCTAATTAACATCCTTTGTAGTAAGAATTAGGTTCACATGGCATAAAGAGATTAGACCTTTTTATACACCCTTAAACCTAAACCCTATGCCCTAATCCCTATTCCATAATTTACCTAAAACATAAATTTTAATCCATATTCCCTAAAACTTTGCACTAATGCCCTAATCATTAATTAGGGTCAAAATGAGCCACATAAACCAATTCTAAATCATATATGATGTGATTTCGAGTGAAATTATCCCTAATTCCATGCCATATATAATCAACCATTTGATGATTTCATTAATTTAATCAAGGAGGCATTTGAGGCCAATGTCAACCCCTTAAATAATAATATATGATTTAGGGTAAAATTAAGTTCAATTATATCATGAATTGATCCAATTAGTTAATTTGTGCAATTAGGGGCATGATTTGGGCAAAATTGAGCCCCTAAACCAAATTTATGGATTAATAAATTTTATAATTTATGCAATATGTATGACTCAATAGATATCGACATCTAAAAATCTATTATGCGGTGGTTTATACAAGAGATCATAAAGTTGAAAGGTAAGGTTAACATCCTATAGTAGGAAAACTCAAGGATGAGTCAAATATTTTTAGCTAAGGTGGAGGATAAAAAATTTTAGAGTTTATCATTTAGGGTGGAGTTATTAGAATAAGATATTGAGAAACTTTATAATAACATAAGCTTTTTAGTTAATTTTAGTAAAATTGCTATGTATGAGGGCATATAAAACATTAAAAACCTATAACCTCATCTTAGTGAGCTTTTCGAGCCCAGTGTCAGTGGTAAAGGGAAGGGAAAGAAGGGGTAGAGTAATGGATCTTAGTATGGCATGGACCAATATAAATTGTTATTGTATATTGATATGAACCTTAAAAAGATGAAATCTTAATGGGAGGATGTTTTTGGTAGTTTATATTTAGACTAGCTTTTTTTATTATTCTTTGTTGGTTTTGGGGCTATTCTTTAGCTGTCTCTAGGCCTATTCTTTAGCTATCTCTAGGCCTATTTGGTCCTATTTCTTGTTTGGTCATTAGTAGATCATGGTTCCTTTTTTTTGTACTTATGTTAGAGTTTATGACTCTAGTTCAAAAAAATCCCCCTTTAACCTGAATAAAAAAACATGTATGGCTCAACTGACCCTACTTTTATCAAAATTGCAAACATGATGTCAATTGTCATAAATAGGTGAACAAACAACTCAATTTTTCTTTAATTACCTTAGTGATTTGAACCTATATCATACATCTTAAACCCTAAACCTTGTACCATTTACCTTAAACCCTACACCATAAGCCCTAAACTCTAAACCATTTAAATTATTGACCCTTTAACCCTAAACCAATCAATTTAGCCCCAATTAACATCCTTTATGGTAAGAATTAGGTTCACATGGATCAACTTGGTCAAAATCACATCACTCATTATTGCAATTAACTTAATTATCTCACTCTATGATGATGTGGGGGCTAATTAAGCCTAGAATCACATTCTTTACTCATATATCTAGGCTTAAAGAGCTCAAATTTTCACCAATTACCTTAATTATTGTACCTTATATACCTTAAAACCTATACCCTAATCCCTAATCCCTAAACTCTAAACCATAAATATAAACTCTATAAACCTTGAACCAATCATTTTAACCTAAATTAACATCATTTAGATTAAGAGTTAAGATCATAGGGCTCAATTTGACCTAAATCACATGATTTATTTCCCCATTTGACTAATTCACTCAATTTGCATAATGGCATGGGGTATAATGACAATCCAAAAATGCATTCTATAGTTACAAATAGGTCCAAGTGATTCATATTATCCTTAATTATCTTTGTGATTGACCCTATGCACCCTAAAACTTAAACCCTAAATCTTATATGTCTTAAACCCCAAACCATAAACCATAAACCCTATGTACCCTATATTTTAAAATTTATCAATTGGTTTAACACTAATTAACATCATTTAGAGTAATAATTAAGTAAATACATTACTTAATTTGACCTGAATTACATTACTCATTGTCCTAATTGACTAATTGTCTCAATATATGATGATGTGGGGGATAATTGAGCCCAAAAACATAGTGGAACCTATATACACCCTAAACCATATATACATTAAACCCTAAGCCATAAACCCTAAACAATATACCCTAAATTATAAATAATAAACTTTCCCTATTTACCAATCAATTTATCCCTAATTAACATCCTTTGTATTAATAATTAATTTCACATGGCATAGAGTGATTAGACCTTATATACACATTTAAACCTAAACCTTGTTCTATAATCCCTATTCCATAAGTTCCCTACAACATAAATTACAATCCCTATACCTTAATTCCATAATGACCTAATCCCTAAACCTTATGTGCTAATGCCCTAATCCTTAATCCCTAATCTATATTAATTATAATGTGATTGTGTTATTCTCAATATATAAAAAATTATCTTCTTAAATTCTATGTTTAAATAAAATCAAGTATTAAGAATAACATGATCATGTTATTGAATAACTTGATCCCATTATATAACACGATCGTGTTATTGCATAACACAATTGCATTATTCTTAATATAAACAAAACTTGATTTTCAATGTCTATTTTAACCTAAATCAAGAATTTTGTCCCCACAAACATTCTCTATGTAATTCTATGGTACTTGTGGTACCTACGTACTTTTGACCCCACCTTTAAAATTTTCTTAATTTTCCTTGATGGGTGGCAAATCACGTTTGAGGAAGAGGAAGATATTGAAGAAAAACACTGGAGTAATTAGAAAATTTGAGAGATAAACACAAGATACGAATGCAAAAAATTCATGGTAGACAAGGTACAAACCTTAATCTTGATGAATCACATGCCATAGATAATGATCCAATTGATAATAATGAATTAAACAATGATGAAATTGACCATAATGAATTGAATAATGATGAAATTGACCATAATGAAATGAATAATAATGAATTAGATAATGTTGGAATTTTACATTCAAAGTTCCAATTTTTTGATTTTGTTGATGATGAGTCTATGTATGATGCTTAAACCCCCATGAATGAAGAAACTTTAATGGAAACAAATAGTGATGAAATTAACAATCAATAAAACTTCATGGAAACATATAATGAAGAAATAAATAATGAATAAAATGTCATCCTATCTCTAAACAATGAAAGTAATAACAATTTTGAAAACCCTCTCAACAAATTCCACCATTAATAACACCTCCAAGAATTATGCATAGAAAAGACAAGTACTTAATTGAAGTCAAAGAAAATATTTTAGAACCAATGCATAACAAAATGTTTGATCACCAATCAAGAAGAATAATTCAACAAATTTGGGATAGTTTCTTTCATAATTTGTATTATGATAGTCAAAGATGTCAATTATTTGTTTCATTGATAAAATTGATTAAGATGAGACCTATAATGTACACATTAGGACTAAGAACATCTAACATGGATAATAGAAATAATGAAAATTTTAAAAATATATATGATGTGTATCATACTATAGGCTTAAAATCATGTACCCAAGATTGTAATGCTACCTAGTGTTTACTTACAACTTGTGCAGTAAGTGGCCAAACAAGGAAAAATGAATGCTTTTAAAAACAAGCTGAACACTTAATATAAATAGAAAAACATTAATGAAAGTAATTGAAATACATGAAATAATTAATGAACCTAATACCAAAAATCTCTAGGCGCTCTCTAGTAGACTTACACAAAGGACAAGTCTATAGTTGATGTTCTCAAAGAGTTACTTGTTCAATTTTGGAAATACATCACAAGAATTTTGCCCAATTTAAGAGATGTAGTGAAAAGAAGAGATGGAAAATATCCACAAATTTCTATTTTTCAAATATATTTTAAGATGGCCAAACCTTTTTTTGTAAAAATAAATCACACATGCACCACTTGTTATAGAAAACATGTTGAATTTTTAATGCACTATGATGTATTTTTCTAGTTTCATTATACTTTACATAATAATAACATTTAACAAGAGTGTGGTATTGAATTTATACCAAAATTAGCCAAATAATTTATTCCAGCTATTTTTTAAAAAAGACCAGATGGATAATTTTTTATAACAAATCATGTTTAGATGAAAATTACAGTATTTATGGTGGATTGCTAAAATTAAAAAATTATATCCATAAGGAGATAACAAGTGCAATTGGAAATGAATTATTTGGTTTAATCAAATATAAATAATTAACTTATCTATCAGAATGGATGTTAATATCTTTAGATCAGGTGAATGCATAGGTTTGTGATAGGCACAAGTCAAGCATGTACAGAACACAATAGCTACAAGAAAATTAAATCAAAAATATGAGAATATTTCATAAAAAAGATAAGAGTAAAACTAATCTTACATAGAACAATATCTCATCAAGAGAGATGTACATATAGGATTTCATGAGTAACTCCTCCCAAGATAAGTGGTCAGAGAGCCAATAATAAAAGAGTAAATCCCATACCTAAAATAACTAATCAAGGGAGTTCTTCCTATTTATCTGATAAAAATGTAACTCCAAGTACACCTAAGAAAACTTATCCATGACAATAGGAAAATTACAAATAAGTGGAAAAAGAACATGATAAATAAATATGGGAAAAAATAAAATCCCTACTCTAACACTACCCATAAGCACAAATTTGGTGGGTAGTGTACAAAAAAGAAATGGATCCTTACAACTAGGCTTGATCAGGTACCCAATACAAATCAATCTCTCATAAAGTAGATAAAGGGAGAAAACCCATAGGAAAAACTCCCCCCAAAAAGAGATACATATAAGAAAATAAGAGGCTAAAAGGCCCCCTAAAAAATGATGTTGTTACTAATGTAGACCACACCCCGAAAAGAGGTCATAAACAAATTAATTTTATTTTAGTGAATGGTTTGATAAATTTATCTACAACCTATTTTGAATATTAGAAAAATATCAATTTAATGACCTGACCATGAATAAGCTCCCAGATAAAATGCATGTGAATCTCAATGTGTTTGGTCTGTTGGTGCTGAACCAAATTCTTGCATATTTGTATGTTACTCTAGTTGTCATAATAGATGATGGTGGACTGCTTAAAAGTTATGCCAAACTCCAATAGAATCCCTTGAATCCATATAGCTTTAATAGTTACATTAACATATCCCTTATACTATACCTCTATGAATGCTATAGTAATAGCATTTTACTTAATGATAGACTAACTAATGGGACCAGAACCCAAAGAAAATTTGTAACCCAAAGTGGACTTGTGATTCTATGTATCACCAGTGTAATTTGAATTTGTAAAACCAACCAAGTCAACCTCTATGCCAAATCTATATTGAATCCTAAATCTATAAGAGCCTTAAATGTATTGTAAGATTCTCTTAGTTATTTTTAGTGTAACTCATGGGGTTTCTATGTGAATATAGAGACAAGTTCCAATGGTAATGAAATATCAAGCCTAGTATGATTCAAATAAATGAGGCTACCAATAAGTTATCGATACCAAGTGACATCAACCAAAGGTTTAGAATAGTAAGACTCAAGTTAGACTCCTAACAAAAAGGGAGTCAAAGATGGATTTTAGTCATCCATGTGAAATTAATCCAAAAGATCAAGATCATACTTGGGTTGTGCAAGTGAAAACCCTAAATCAGACTGTAAAATCTCAATGTCAAGGAAGTAGTGCAAAAGACCCAAGTCTATCATGTCAAATCTGTCATGTAAAGCTATCTTCACTAGTATCAATAAAGAATCATGAATTTTTTCTCGATGATGAATCATAGATCATGATTCAAAATGCATCGAGAAAAAATAAAGCACACAATTTTACCTAAAAACAAGCACTACTCACTCTGATAAACTATAGAAACATCAAGAATATTATTAATAATCATCATTATATAAAAATTATACATTGGGATCTGAATGACACCTAGTGAAACCTGAAGTAAGGAAGAAGGTATCCATCTTGGCATACCAAGCCTGAGTGGCCTGTTTGAGGCCATAGATGGATTTCCTAGGTCTAAAAACTAAGGATGAATCTTGAATAAACCTATGTGGATACTCAATGTAAATTTCCTTCTCAAGGTCTTCATAAATAAATGCACTCTTCACATCCATCTGGTATACATCCCAACCATGTGTTATGGCTTTAGCTAGTGTGAGTTAGATTGAATTCATCTTTATAATAGGTGCAATGGTCTCTAAGTAGTCAATGTTAACTACCTATGAAAAATACTTGGTGACCAATCATTCCTTATACTTATTTACTGACCCATCTATTGCAAACTTGGTCCAATAGATACACCTACATTGAACAATCTTCCTTCTTTTAGGAAGTGAAGTCAAATCCCAAGTGTGATTTTGATTAAGGAAGAATATTCTTCCTGCATAACACTATCCCACTCAAGTATGCATGTAGCTTCTCAAAATGTCTATGGATCCAAAATTGAAGAAAATAAAACATATGGACCACTCTGATAATCTAATTGAGTACATCTTACATCTGCTAGATCCCCTACCCATGTGATTACACTCTATAGTGTCTGCTTGGCCCAAAGGGGCCTAGATGTGGGTGAGCTAGGTGATGAATCCCCATTATATAAAACATGACTAGATGTGGATGTATAAGAATCCCCATCACTACCTCACTATCATAATTGGTAGAAGAAGAATACCCTATCTCAATAACCTTCTCTAGATGATCTAAGTTAGAAGAAGAATCATCAAGTCTAAGTGAATCTAATAAAAAAGAAGAAGTGTCAAGTGTTGAATCTTTGGACTCTCCTAAAAGTGACCACTTATCTCTATGAATAACTCATGTGTGGTTAGATTTATAAGGTGTTATCCCTTAACACCATCTAGATAACTTATAAAGATTCAAGGCTTGTATTGAGGTTATATAGATTTGTGTATCTTCTTTGGTATATGTGCCATAACTTGAGATCAAAAAACCATAAGATGTTCAAAATTGGGTTTCCTTCCATGCCAAGATTCAAAGGGTGTTATACCCTTCAAATCTTTTTGAGAAATCCTATTTTGAATATAACAAGCATAATTAATGGCTTAGGCCCAATATTGAGGTGCCAAGACCTTAGAGTGAATCATACAACTAGATATTTCTTATAAAGACTTGTTCTTGCATTCTTCAACTTCATTCTATGAAGGAATGTAAGTAACTATCCACTAAAAATCAATCCCTCTATGGTATAAAATTACTCAAATCTATTGCTAACATATTTACCTCCATTTTTAGTTTGAAGAACCTTAATGGATTTCTCAGATTATTTATCAACAAGTGTCTTGAAGTCTTGAAAATATTCAAAAACGTTAAAATTTTGATTAATAAAATAGACCCATGTATATCTCAAAAAATCATCAATTAAAGTGATAATGTCCTTAGCCCTTGTAAAAGATAGATTGGGAAAAGGATCAAACACATCATTGTGTACTAATTCTAATTCTTGTGAATCCCTCCAAGCTTTGACTTTGTCAAATTTTTCTTCAAGATGATTTCAAAGAGAGCACCCCTCAGAAAGTCCTTTGTTCCCATTTAAATAAACTTGTCTTGTTCCCTAATTAAGTTAGCAATGAAATCATCTAAAGAGGGCATTTTCCATGCAATGCCTAAATCATTTTTTGTATCATGAAAAGTGGAGACAAAGATTGAATAGTTAAGACATAGTTTAGAGAGTAAAGAAAGAACAATTTGGTCATCTTATTTATTTATCCCACATTCTTTCAACTAAAAAATTAAGGATCTAAACTTAGTGAATAAATCTTTTAGGATGGGAAATTTACAAAGACTTAAGCAAATGAGTTCATTCTCAATCTCGTGACCTCTCATCACATCAATTTCCCTAAATAATTTAGCCATAATGGTCCATACATCTTGAGGTGATTTGGTATGCTCTCAGTGAAATAAGAGATTAGGTGCTATAGAATGACATAATAATCCATAGGCTTCATCATTACAATTATACCACTTAACTATATATGCAGTTATGTTAGGTTTAGTTTCATCACCCATAATTATCCTATACAAACCCTTAATCCTTATAATGATTGTCATCATGATTTTCCATTCATGATAGTTAAAAGGAGTTAGTGGTTTGGTTGAATTTGAATCCATTAGTGCAAAAATGAGATGTAGTAATATTTTAAGTTGAAGTTTTTACAAAAATGAAAGTGCAAGTAGAATGCAAAGAGAGACCAAAAAGGCATAGTACACCCCCACTAAACTATGAAATGGTAAACCCCCAATAAATGTTACAAATACATGCTCAAAAGATGTCAGACTTAACTGTTAGTGTGTCTAAGGAAGCAAGTACAATATGAGAAAGAAAAAAAATGAATAAAATTTTATTTTTAATTATTGCCCAAAATATTTTTTTTTTTTAAACAATAAAAAATATCCACTAAAAATGCTAAACTTGACCAATATTCTTATGCATTACTAGTGAATTAAAATAAAAGTAGCCTATTTTCCCTTGTTTTAAATCAAGCTATTAAAAAATATTAACATGCTAAAAATTTTAGGGAAAACTTGAATAGACTTATCATGTTTTGGAAGAAACTTTCAATCCTTTGAAATAGTGTCTTTTGTGAGGCTTATTTACTAACTCACATGTGAATCATATGCGTTAGGCATGGCTAAAGGCCTAATCATGGGATTTTAGGGGTGGTAGGTTGTATCCCCCTACTACAACCAAAGGTTGTTTGTGGTGAGACCTATAGGTTGAACCAACTAATTTTGGCATAGAGGCTATATATATTGGTATTTTTGACTAGTCAACAATGAGATTAATCTTAACAAGTGAAAATGTTGTTATCATAATCCATTTGGAAGAAATAAAAAATTAGGGTCAAACATGCATAACCAACTAAGGCTGAACACAAGTTGATACCAAACAAAGGAGACCAGACTCAAGACTATATGGATCAAACAAAATTTTTGTAGAAAAAATACACCAAGACACAATGAACATGAAGTTAAAAATAAACCACAAAAACTATGGTAATGGCCACCAATGAACCATTTTTGAGAAAAAGATGACTCCACCAAAGATAAAGAAAACTCCCACAAATAGATTTTGAAAACTAACTTTTATTTATAAATAACAAATATGAATATTTGAAATAAAACTAACAATAATAAAAAAACTAGACAATCAAATACCAAAGTGGATCTGATACCATATCAGAGTGAATGCCAAGATCTTTGGATCAAATAAATGCATAGGTTTATGATACATATAATTCAAGCATGTACATAACATAATAGATGTAAGAAAATGAAATCACAAATACAAGAATATTATATAAATAAAATAAGAAAAAAACCAATCTTCCATAGAACAATATCTCACCAAGAGAGATGTACATATAGGAGTGCATGACTAACTCTTCCTAAGATAGATGGTCAGAGAGATAATAATAGAAGAGTAACTCCCATAACTAAAATAGATGGTGAGGGGAGGTACTTCCTATTCATATGGCCAAAATTTAACTCCCATTAAACCTAATCAATCTTATCCATGAAAGTAGGAAAACTTAAAATAAGGGGGAAAATGCCATAATAAGTAAATATGGGGAAAAAACCCTAATCTAACATTATTAAGTAAAAGATGGCAAAAAATCTAAAAGGTGTGAGCTTATTATAAAAAAATATACCTGTTTTTGAATTTTTGGTTAAATTTAGGGAGAAAATTATTTGAGTATGCAAGGCACACACATAGGGCTAGATGGTGTGATGAATATTTCAAGATAAACAAGGATACATTCTAACTTGGTTCTTTTGTTTTAGTAGCTGACTTTGCTGAAAATTACACATTCAAACCCCAAATAGAAGTTCAATCATAGTATTAAAAATCATCATAGGTTGTCATATTTATGCATATAACATTCATGCATGCACCTAATTGTATAGAGTAACAATGGAAAATATTAAGGGAGTACCATTTCTATATCAATGATGATTGATCACATTGTTCAGAGTATGTGCAAAGTTATTTTTATAAGTTTTATGAACAATTGAGTCAGAGGAAAATTATTTTAAATCAAAATTGCATTTGGTTAGACAATTAAAAATCATAATTAAAAAATTCATGGATGTTTTATTATTTGAATAGGATGCACATTAAAACTAGTGTAGAACACATTTAGAGTTTCACTGAGGTTGGCCATGGAAAAGGGGAACATGGCAGTGCGAGAGCATGTGTAAAAAGAGTTGTTGATAGGGAGGAGTTAAAATTTGAAGAACATGTTGATTTTACAGATGAAAAAACCATGGTTGAATGGTGTAATGTGAACATGTTTTGTGTTTATCAATCAAATTATATTATTCTTAGACATTTCTAATTAATTTAAGAACACTTGGTAAATTATGAATATTGTATGACTCTAATGTTGGATGGTGGAACTTGATCTTATTTCAATGCCCAGTTTTTGATTGGGGTGTGTTGGGGGAAAATGACCCCCCCACTAGGGTATCCATGGGGTATAGTAAAGGTGATGAAGGGGAATCAAAAAATACATGTAGAATCTATGTTAACAATATTCTTAGGTAATTATTAAGACCTATAAACTAGGTTAGTTTAGAAAATTTAATTTGAATGAGTGAGAGAGAATCTGAGAAAGTTTAGTAAATTACCAATCTTGGTTTAGAATCCAAAAATGTGATAATCCTCTATCCTAATGAGAAGGAACCATACAAGACCAACCAAAAAGTTTAAAAAGACAAAAAATATTATTTTTGAAGAGGTTAGAGAATATGTTATAGGTATGTCTCAATGGAGAAGGATTGTGTAAATGTTTTCTTATTGAACATAATAAATATTTTTGAGTATTATTGCATGTTTTCCATTATATTATCCTTTTATAAAATGATTATAATCCTTTCATATTGACTTCAAGCTTAAATGTCAATTATATTCGTGAAACTCTCAAGAATTCTATATCTTTACTGTTATAGTCATTTTTAGAGGCTTATTTACATGTGGAAAATAAAATATGAAATCAATATGAGTATTTTAAAATTTGAATAAATTTATTAAGACCTATATACATGTGTTAGATCATATAATATCCCAATAAGCTCTATGAACTATCAATAATTATCTCTCGGCCTATATAAATTTTGAGTAAATATGAAGTAAGGGTTTCATGAGTAAAACACCTTTAAAACTCAAATGATTAAACAATAAAGACTAAAACTTTGTAATAAGTTTGGGAATGGATATTATAAATTATTACAAGTATCATTAGGTTTAAATATATTGTCTCATGAGTGAATATTTTGTTTCAAATCAATAAGGTTAGCTTTTATCAGAATAAATAGATTATAGTCAATGTCAAGCATAAGTTCATATCTTCATTATACAAGTATGAACATGATTGGGTATGGGCCTTAAATGAAATCAAATTGCATGCTAATGATCAATTGAAAAGTTGTAAATGAGTGATGACAAATGCAAAATAGATAAGAGTGTCATTAGTTATTCCACTACACAATCAAATAAAAACTTTAATTGAAAAAATATGGAAGATCATATATTTATAGCATTGAAAAGAACAATTTTTTAATCCTTATTTGTGTACAACATTAAATATGAGATTGATAGATAAAAGTTTAGAAGATCAAAACAACATTATAAGATAATATTTTAAATTAAAACTGAATATAAATTAGATAGATTAACATAATTTAAATCAAACCTTCCAAAAAGTCATATAGACACATGTACAATGTCAATAATATACATAGATTTCCATGATAGGCATACATAAAATTACATCCACCAATATAATATGTAATGTCAGGTGAATGTCATATACACATATATAATGCCAAACATGTGTACCTTGCTATATAGGCATACAAAAAAGCACTTCTCATGTAGGACATCTTAATCATAAAATAACCTCCCTCTCTTTACCTTCCTAGAAGAAGACTCTCCTTAGGATGCCCTCTTGGTAGATGGAGATCTCTATAATTTATTGGATTGCTCCAAGGTCTGACTATGGGTCCTACACTCATATCTCACTTGCAATTGAACCTATTCAAATACAAGTATCATTGTAAAATTAACATAAAAAACATTCAACCACTTGTTAAGAAATTAATTTTAAACTAGAATAAAAAATCATTTAAACATGCACTTACTACAAGATTGCGGTTAGGATCAATATTTTTTTGATGCTCCAAAAAGTTAGTGGTAGGCTCAACTATTTGAATAGGTGTCTAAAATAAGGAATAAACATGAGAAGTTTCACTACTAATCATCTGAATAGGACTATCAGATGTCATGGAATAACCCGATATACACAATACATTCACATAATTTATATTTTCCCCAAGTACATAGTAAAATTATTAAAATAAGTTTCATTTTACAATCTGAAATTATGAGTTAAGATATAACTTTATCAGTGCCTGTGCAGATAACATTGTAGTAGTAATGCTTATGTTTGTCTTGGCTCAAAATGATGGAAAAGTGTCTACTTGAGTCATTAGTTGAATGTAAACAAGGTATCACTTAATTTTCTTTAAAGTATAAAAGATATATATGGTAAGTTTTTCTCTTTTATTAAACCAAGAGTGCATTTAATAGCAATGTATTTGAATTTTGAGATAATTGATAGATAAATTTAACTTAAAATTAGAAGGTAAATATACATAGATTAAATGTACATAGAACATAATATTAACTCAAAATTTTACCCCTATATAAGTAAAAGGTGTCATCCTAATAGAGATAAATGCAGTAGAGGATGGGTCAATAGTTGGATCAGAAAATGTAAATAATGGCTTCTTCAAATCAAAATTTACAAATATCAACTATGATGATGAAGGCACCATCACCCCCTGAGACATAAAACATGACATATATATATTATTAAATTTCTATGTAAATTAATTTTTAGCTAAGTCAAATTTACAATTAAAACTTAAATTTAACATGAAATTTATATAATATATACCTACATCTGTGTAGTGGCTGATATCTGCACACCAAATATACGTGCCAAAAACTCATCACTCATAAGTATATTATAAAATCCCTCTAAACCACAAAAATAATCATCATCATAAGGTCTAATTCATATAACTCCATAAGATCTGCAAGGTAGGGTTGAGTATAAACACTAGGTGGTGTATCTCTAACATCAATCTTTGAGAGCCTACTCATATGTTGAATGAGTATATTAGTGAATGAACTAAGTGTATGTAGAGTGTTAATCTCCATGAATTGTTAAACTATATAGGAGATTTTAGGATCAAGTGGATTTTGAATATGAATCTTTGTAGGCTGATTACGCATATGATGTGCACCTGGTAGATCCTATGTAGAGCCTTTCCCTCAACCCTGAAACTCACTAAAATTAAAATAGGTCAAAATTTCATAGAGAAAAAAGTCACAGTAGAGTTTCCTCAAAAAATACAATGGTACCTATTGGTTGTTATATGATGGATAATCAAAAACCATCAATCATCACTCCCATAAATTGGTTGTGATTAAATTATCTTGGTAATGATGGATTGGAAAACATTTAGCGGTTACTAGAAATGGTGCATTACTATTTCGGTCAATGTATAAGGCACAAATAGAGGCTTTTTATATGTCTTTTTTCTTTACCTCACATGCTGATAACTTTTTAGCATAATAATCCCTATGACTATCTTGATATGAAGCCCATCCATCAATTTGACTTATTATAGAGTCAATTTGACTCAATAATGTCTCTAGGGAATTGGCTAGATAGGTGCAGTGGGTGTTGGTGGAAGTGTGATCCCTCATTCTCCTAATTAATTATTTAATTTTAAATTTATTCTCCATAATGTGGTAAAATAGACTCTCTTGACTACTTGGGGAATTTTTTGGAACTGTAGGAGGGTTAGGAGGGTATCTAAGTGGAGGGTTAGGTGGAAAATTAGGAGGAGATATAGGTAGAGGAATGAGAGGGTTAGGTGAAGGGTTAGGCTAAGGAGAAAGAGGGTTAAGAGGGTTAGGAAGAGGGTTAGGCTAAGGAACAAGAGGTTTAGGTAGAGTAACAAGAGGCTTAGTTAGATTAACATGAGGGTTAGTAGGATGGGTTGGTAAAATTAAATAAATTACCAATTAAACAATGAATAAATTTCTAGTACATATCTTTTCTACATGCTGGCATCATCAATTAGAAACTTCTTGGGATGACTTGGGGCAAGGTTTGACCTCACTAGGGAAAAACATGATCACAAAGTGGAGGAGTGTGAGGGAAAAGATTGAATGCAAAGGCAAAATGAAGAATTTTTATGTTTGGTTCAATTTTTATTTTTGGGTGACACAGGGAATACAATCGCATTATTAATGCAATCACATTATTTATTTTAAATAATGGGATCATGTTATTTAATAGCATAATCACATTATTTATTGGCAATTACCAATCCATAATTTAAATAACGTGATCGTGTTATTTAAATAACATGCTCGTATTATTAAATAATGTGATCACATTATGGGAAGTGTCCATAGAATTATCCACCAACTCTATTTACATACCCCAAAGAGTGTGGTGACATCACTAGATATAATTACTAATGAGTTGGGTAATATAATACTAAAATCTTAGGAGTGATGTGTTAATGCATAAGTGGGATTAGATATAACTAATTTGCATGTAGCTATGAAACCTACTCCCAATATTATTGATGTTAACACAAGTTTGGATGTGAAATAATGGTAATATTTATTAATATATAATGAACCAAATCCTTTTGAATCAGGATATGTCTCATTTTGATGATAAATTACTTCTCTCAGAAGGCATTTCAATAGAGCTAAATATAATGAACAAGCTAAGCAACATATAGAGTGCTCTTTATGAACTCGACAAAAAAAATCTTGACTTGTGCAAAAATTGTTGATGAAATAACAAAGGTCATGAAAATGCATTTAAAATACAATGATTTTGAAATATGATAGTATATTTGATGCTATAACTAAGTTCAAAAGTTTTAAATAAAATAAATCAAATAGGAAGAACAAAGTATTGTTGTCTAGACTACAAAGGGAAAGAACCCTGAAATTGGGCATATTTCTCAAGGAAAGTATTCACAATTAAAATATAATATATTTACCCATTGTAATTTTTTAATATTATATGGTTAATAATGTATTACCTTTTTGTAATATTCAAGTCAATTAAATGAGTAAAAAGGGAATAAACAAAGAGCAAATATAAGAATAGAAGAAATGTTTATTGGGAAGGAATCCCAAGGGTGACATTCAAAGAATGACCACCAAGTTTGGAAATTTTTAAAACTTGTGTTTTTAAATCTTATTAAATTATTGGGGTTTTAATATTTTGCACATGTGAATACCAAGTTGATATATTACACTAAATTTAAGAAACCAATAGCTTGTAAAATCCCACTATCATATATGTGTTGACCAATTACCAAACATTTATATTTGTTCATTTTATTCCTAAACTCTTCCAAATCTATATGACCACTCCTTGAATCACCAAATTCTAGGATTATTAACTCCAAAGTAGATATGGGTTCAAATCTCATGTATTTTTTTTTTCATTTTTGGAGTCTTAATTATGTAGAAAGCAACTTCCTTAAGCTTATGAGATTTTGATAGGCATAGTTAGGATGGAGATTTTTTTTAGGTGAATGAAAATAAGAGGATTTGGTGGTCATAAAGGTATTATATTCACCCATTAAATCTATTCCAAGTGGATACATAGTCTAACCTAAGATTTTAAGTACTTGAGACACACCAAAAAATTGAAATGCACTAAAATGCTTGAAACTAGATTACATTTTTAGATAATAGTAATAAAATGCTCTATGCATTGAGGAGATTTGAATAGTAGTGTTGTGGGTGATCAATAAGATTCAAATCAAGTGCAAATAAGGGAAATTTTATAATGGGAATGATATGGTTCTATAATAGTGCCCTTAGGTAAAAGCCTTAATTAGAAAGAACATAGGTCAGACTCTAGAATCACATAGTTATAAACCAGTGCCTTATCTATTGGAATATAGAGTAATAAGTAATTACAGGAGGAATTTAACATAATGCAATGAAGAAGGAGAGATAAAATATGGAAACACACCAAAATCATAACTCACTTATATACATGTGGAAAAAAACATGATATTGGAGCACCTAAGGTGTACGAGCAATCTTACATCGCAAAAATTGAATCTCTCGCTCCAGGTATTATTTCAAGACGTTTGTATATGAACCTCTTAAAAAAAGGTAAGAGTTAGCATAGTTTCAATTAAAATTCTTAGGGCATATTTATTAGTTCAAAAGGGTTTTTGGTTCATAAGAGATCTAAATTTTTTTCAGTTGGAGTTACAATAGTTTTCTAAAATCACAGGGATCACATCTCTCATATTGGGGGTTATGTGGTCACATTCCCATATCACAACTCCAAGTGGGTTTGTATTATTGGTCACATATATATTCATTCACAAATCCAAGTTATAATTTTTGGATCCATGTGCATATCATTTCATAAGTCTTTTAGTTCATAGGGACTATATAATCTCTTTTTTAGTGGCCACATTATTTCCCTAAGTTTCTAAGTCCACAGGAGACTTTATATTTTCTACATTCTTGTTCACAACTAAGCACTCAATCTGAACCTAACAAGATATGCATTAGTTTACAAATTTTAATGGGTACATAATAAAAGTGTCATAATAATAATTATTTAGAGAGGATTTATATTGTTTGCAAGTCTAATTCATGTAAGGTTCATGGGTGCATGACCAATTTAAAATTAGAGATCATAACTCAAATGGGTCTACGACAATCCATATAGAAATTGTATGAATCTAGGAACTTAAGATTTTAACATGTGTAACAATCATAAGGGTCACAAGATATAGTACTAGATATAATGTAACATGAATGCATTGCAATATTTCTATAGATTTAAATGATTCATAGGTTAGCATAAATAAAAAGAGGCCAAAATGAAAAGGAGCAGAGCATGAGGGACCATAAGGTGAATTTAATAAATCCATGAGTCCAAAGTGACTTTGAAGACCTCGAGAAAGACTTGGGACCAAGTTATACATGGACCCATGATCTTTCCACATGGTATTTATCATGTGCATCCTACGATCATAATTTTAGATTTGATCTCAATAATGAAAAAACAACATATAAATCTTTGGATGGTCACAAATTTCACATTAAAGCACTAATTTAGGCATTTAAGGTCTAATTAGAAATCTATGGAAGATAAATTTTATTTATTGGTCAAACAACAGTTAACTTGACCATGTAGTAAATATTACAAAAATATATTCTAGGAATCACCAACAATTACAAGGAAAGTTCAAGAATGTAAAAAGTGGGAAAAAGTAGTGAAAGTATCTCATGCAATCATTAAATTTGAATTTGTAGGTAGTATATATGGGACATAAATAAATAAACTGAGGGTCATATTGGAAAGGTTAACATCGAAAGGTCAGGAGGTCAATATTGAAAGGGTTGAGGAAGGAAGGGAGATCTTATCAAAAAGTAGAGCTTTAAGCCTGCAAGTAGATAACAAAGATTAAAATAGAGAGGGCATAGATCATAAAAGGGCCATAATAGAAATCAAAAAGAGAGGACTTTTAGAGTTTGTAAGAGAGAGTGAATTTAACTCCCATAGAGGCTTAGAGTTAGACATAGGTGGGGATAAAGTGGGTGCAAAGAGTCACTATGAATGAAGATGTCATTAAGGCTTTATTTCATTAAATAAATAGAGAATACATGTTATTTTAAATTGTTTGACTTTGAATGCATGGCCAAGGTCACCCCTTCACTAGGAATCCTTACCATGAATTTCACCAAGTTGTCTTAGACTAGTCACATGAGTTTGTTGTAGATGTGATAAAGTCTTGTAAGTGAAGAAGATCCATGTGATAAAATTGTGAGACTCTTTTCTTTTAGTTAACTACAAGTTGTGAAAAAGAATATTGTATTTATTGTAGGTAAGAGAAATTCCTATAAGAGGTTAGAGTTGTGTGAAAGAGATAGAGACTCTTGATTGAGACTATTGTAGGTTTTAAAAAATAAGCATTGCTTATATCAATGAAAAGTTATGAAACATAAGATAACATTTAACAAAGGGTAAGATTGTCATAAGTGTGTGAGAATTCATATAAGTGTGAATAAATAAGTTGAAGAGAGACTCTTATTTGAGTCCAATGTAGGTTGTGAAAGAGAATATTGATTAAATTGATTACAATATGTGAAATATAATCTTGTTTATGGAGATGAAATGGCATACAAAAGAGGAATTTCACAGGAGTAGAAGACCTAGTAGAGATGTTATAGGAATTCCATGAAAGATTGGGATGGAACAAATGGAGAAGATGTTGCAAATATGAGTAAAGAAGATGAATAATAAATTATGATTGGGTGGTTATCTCTATAAGAAAGGTTGGATGCTTCGGAAATATATGCAAGTGAAGTAGGAGATCCCAACAAAGAAAAAAGACCAACAAAGGTGAAGGTGAAAGAAAGATTTAAGTCCACTTTAAATATTATTTTGTTTTGTGGTAAAGAGAGATAGAGAAGCTCATGAAATTGATTATTAAATTAGAATTTTTTTGAAGATGAAAACATCTTAGATCTAGTGAGGATAAAAATTGCATGAAATAAGTTATGTGGACATGTAACTATGTATTAGAGAGACCTCCAAAATAAGAGATAAGAGAAAGGAAATAAAAAGTTGAGTGGTTGAAAACATACGATTTCTAATTTTTTGGATCATGTTGTGCATCCAAAATTATAGAGAGAATGGTGGAAGAAGCTCTAAGCATTGAGACTTAAGAGAGAGAGGTGAAGAAGATTGCCTTTAAGCAATTGAAAAAGGATGTTTCCAAATGAGTAGCTTAAAGATGTGAGTGAGTAGAATAAGGTTGCTTTAAAAATTAATTAAAAAATAAGATCTACAAGTGAGAAGCCCAAGTATGATCTCAAGAGCATCTGAGAGATAAATTTGTGAGTAGGCCTTAATGAAAGAAATATTCATGGAAGAGGATGTGGAAGTAATAAATTATTCACCAAAATAAGGAAACCCATTATTTGATGATGGGAAATAAATTATATAATCCTTTAAGTGGGAAGAGGATATCATCATTAAAGGATAAAGGTACTAAAATTGATATTTATCTTTTGCAAAGAAGAAGCTTAGTTTTTTGATGAAGAGAAAAATCAACGTAAAGGAAGTGCAAGTGAATGCACATAAGGAATGTGTAATTGAAGATCACTATAGAGGAAGAAAATAGTTTGAAGAATGTTGTAGAAATAGTAGTGGAGATTTTTGATAATGGACCTTTGGAAGTCCATCATGTGAATGAAATACAAGATGAAAATGTGAGTAATAGATAAGAGTTATAAAATGTGTCCTATAGGCATGAAGAAGCTCTAGAAAAACTATTTGTGGGATATATTGATTCCCTTAATGTGGGTGATTTAAGTGCAGGTCCAACAATGATGAATATAGCAAAGAAGAGGATAAATTGTGGTTTTATATAGTGTGTTCATATGCATAAGAGACAAAATGAAGTGGAAAAAGAGATATTTCACTTAAAGTAGTTTGATGTGAGAGAGAAGACTCATGAAGGAGATTGGATAAGTGAGAAATCTATTCCTATGACATAGAATCAAAAGAAGAGAAAGAAACAAATAAAAATATAAAGAGGTGTTATCACTAGAAAAAATAATCATCATTTTGAGAAGTAAGCACTATGGATGGATCACCTATGGGGGCTGTAAATTCTCATGTTTTAAAGCTAATTTATGGCTATAGTCTGTGTCGATGTGCATAAATGAAGAGAAAGGAAGCATTCAAAAAGGCTTTTTAAGGTGAAGAGGTGAAGCCAAAAGTGCAAAATTATGTACTTAAGAAAGTGAAGAGGAGAAAATGATTTGTTCTTCAACTAGAACATGTGAATAAATAGAGAAACAAGTAGTTTCTTTGAGGACTCTAATGACATAAGGAATAATCCTATAATAGTTTGGATTGTGATTGGACAAATACATGAAGTCTTTAGGATTAGGTGGTCGAAAGAGAGCCATGGGTTCAAGCCTACTAGAGAAAGTACAATGCAAGAAATAACATCTTGGTGGACATGGTTGGACAAAGATGATATCAATCCCACATGAAGATGGGGAAAAAATCATTTGGTGAAAGTAGACATATTGTGCCCAAATAGTGGGTAAGAAGAAAGAAATAATTTGTTAATGTGGTGGAATTATGGTCGATCCATTAATACATAAGGGAAGAAATTGAATATCAGTAGAAGAGGATGGATTCAAAGCCAAAAAGTTGGAAGTAGAAGAGAGAAAAGTAGATGAAATATTTGGTCTGCATAAAGGGAATAACATAGTCATCAATCTATGTGCCCAAAAGAGTAATTTCTCCATTTATTCCATAAATATGAGCAAAACTCAATTTTTTAATTACCTCAAGTGGTTTATGAAAGATTATCCAAGGTGTATGGGTAATCCTACATCACCAAAAAAAGGTACAAGTTGGTGTAGTTTCAAAAAATACTTTCAAGCCAAATTTATCAAATCAATAGGGTTCTCAGGTCACATTTTGAGATCCAATTTTGGTTCATAGATTTGTAGTAGTTTTTTAGGACCTAAGGATCACATGGATCACAATCAAGGTAACATGGTCATTTTTCAATCTCTCAACTATAAGTTTATTTGTATTTTTGGTCTCAAATATTTTCCCTCGCAACTTTAAGTTATAATGTTGGAGGCCAAGTGTACATTACTTATTAAGTCTCTAAGTTCATAGGGACTACATAATATATATGTATTCAGGTCCACATTATTTACCTAAGTTTATAAGTCCACAAATATTCTTTTTTGTAATTAAGTCTTCTTTTTGGACCCAACAAATTATACATTGGTTTATAAATTCTAATAGGTCTACAAGACTCTTGGGATTCATTCACATGACCAAAAAACTTAACAAAGACCATGGAGGTTAGGTGTTATAGTCATAATTAATCATGAGGACTTAGTGTGTTCATAATTCCAAGTCATGATAGGGATGATGGGTAGACGTGTGACCAATTTCAAATTTGATTTTATAACTCCAATGGGTCCATAATAATCAACAAAGTAATCAAATGAATCTGAGAAATCAAATTACAGAATGTGTCATAATCATTGAGGGTTAAAAGATATAGTAATAGCCATTGTGTAATGCAAATGTATTATAATCCTTAAATAGATTTAACTAATTAATGGATCCACAAACATAAAGAGAGGCACCCCTAGGGTTATATCTCAATGGTAATCCATTATAACTGTGAGCACTAGGTCATAGGTTTGGTCCCTAATTGATCCATGAGCATCAAGTAGGGCAAAAAAATAATTTTGAGGGATTAGTATTTTGGACTTTCCCTATGATAGTGTGGTTAAGTGTATTCTAGGTCATTGGGTCTAACATGATGATAATGCAGTGCTATAAAAGTTGTGGGACACCCTCAATCACTAAAAAAAGAGAGAGGCAACGATGAAAAGGGGTGAATGCATGAGGGATAATAAAATGGATTTAATAAATCCATGGGTCCACAAAGCTGTTGAAGACCACATGAAAGTATTTGGATGCTACTATCTAGGATCTAGGAGATCTTGGCACTTGGCATGATCACATGCAACCTACGATCACAATATCAAATTTGGTCACAATAATGTAATAACATGAAGATATTCTAATGGTAACAAATATCATGTTAAATAACTAATTTAAGCATTTAAGTTATCATTGGAAAACTCTAGAATAGAACGTTTACCTAGTGGTTACTGTGAAATAGTTAACCAAACTATGCATCCACTATTACAAAAATATCTTTTGAGAATCATAAGCAATTACAAGAAAAGTTTTAGAAAGGAGAAAATAGGAAAGTGATCTCATGCTATTGTTATAGGAATTTTTTCAAGAAGGATATATAAGATATCAAGATATAAAACAAGAGTCACATTGGAAATTTTAATATTGAATGATCAAAATATTGACATTGGAAGGATTGAGGAAAGACCTAGAGATTTAAAATTACAAATCAAGAGTCGAGAGGCTATAGACCAGAGAAGGGCTAAAATAGAGATCAAAGAGAGAGAGATATCAAAGAGAAGTTGAAAATTATACATGATATAGAAGCATCCAAGGGTTTGATTAATCTTACATAAACCAAAAAAAAGAAAAAAGAAACAATTGAGAACAACAATTTGATATAAAATTGATAATAGAATAACACAACAAACAAAAATTAATAGTTTTTGAATAAAAATGCATGGGTTTAGAGAGTTTTATGGATTTAAATGAATGTGAAGAGACATGGTACATGTTGTAAAGGGTAATAGAAATAATCTCATGAATTGGGGAGAATATTGGAGGATAAAAACATGATGAAAAAGGGGGAAAAGAGGAGCTGGAAGAAAAGAAATTAAAAAACAACAAGCTCTAGAGGAATCAGTCAGATTGTAGACTATGTTGGTGATGTTTTCCTCCATTTTTACATTCCAAAACATATAAGGCACATATTTGATAATTTTTTTATTGTTTTAAAAATTAGAATGTCTTCAAATCAATGAATATAGTGTGTTCTTTATGGTAAATGTCAACAAATAGAATTTTTAGTTGCTCTTTATGTGTGTGTGTGTGTGCACGTTAAAACTAAGTATAACCAAATTAACTTTGTGCTTAATTTTATAATATCTCTATTATTACACCATTTGGTATCATATCAAGATCTTTCCTTGTTGATTTGGGTGTGTGAGGTTCTAGTATGAGTCAATTATAGGCTATGAAAAGTAAGTTCTGAAAAAAGAGCTTGCATTGGAGAGAGGATAAGTTTATTGAAGGTGTGAAAGAATTCATGAAAGTGTTGAGGAAGTGAGATAGACTCTTTTCTAAGTCTATTTGTGAAAGATAAGCCTACTTGTTTAGGAGGATATGGTACATAAAGGAATAAGGGCACCAGAGGTAGAAGACTTGGTTGATATATTGAAGGGAGTCCAATAAATATTGGACATGATGGAAGATGCAAAAAGTGAAGATGTTTCAACTGTGAGTATAGAGGATGAAGAAGAAATGATGATAGGGTTATTGTCCCTATGAGAAAAGTTAGATGATTTAGAGAGAGACCAAGCAAGTGGAGGAAAATATCCCAATAGAAGAAAGAGATTGATAAAGGTCAAGGTGAAGAAAAGAGGTAAGACCACTATTAATATATATATATATATATATATATATATATATATAAATATATATTTATGGTAAAGAAAGACCAAAAGTGCTCATGAATTGGATAGTGGATCTATAAATGTATTTTGAAGAGAAGTGTATTGAAAACACTATGAGGGTATAAATTACAAAAAAATATGTAGATTTGTAGTTGTGTATTATAGAGATATCCCATAGAGGAGACAAGGGAAAGGAAAGAATAAGGTAAGGAGTTGGGAACATACAGTTTCTAACTTTATGGGCCATGTTGTGCACTCAATAATGAGAGTAGAATGTTTATATAATATTCATGTCTTGAATCTTGAGACAAAATAGAATAAGAATAAGATTTCCAAAAAAATCAATATGAGATGGAAGTTTTCATGTGAGCAGTTCAAGTCTAGTTTGAGAAGTATCAAGGAGATGGATAAAAGTGAGGAGAATAAAGTTGTCTTGAAATACAATAAGAGAATGAGGTTTCCATGCAATAAACTCAAATCTTATTTTGAAAACAAAAAATAGAAAGAGGTTTTTGAGTCACACATAAAGGAAGAAATCATCATGCAAAAGGATATGGATGTGATAGTTGTTGAACTGGAAGAAGGAGACCCATTGTTTGATGATGGGATTGAGTTTATGATATCTCATAAGTGGGAAAATTTAGAATTTTCCTTGGTAGGAAATGAATTTTTCTTTTCTATTTTGGAGGGAAAAAGGGTTGATAATAACCAAGGAATGTTACATGTTTCCTTAAAGGAAACAATAGATGTGAATGAATAAGTCAACCATGAAGAGTTATATATTTCCATGAAGAAAACAATATAAATTATTGATATGCAATTTAATGCACATAAGGAGAGTTTGGTTGAAGACCAACCATGTGAAGAAGGAAATAGAAATAATAATGAGGAGAGGACAACCATGGCGGTTTTTGAGAATGGGCCTTTGGGAGTCCATCATGAGAGAAAAAGTTGTGAGGAGAATGTGAGCATCAAAGAAGCATTGGGAAACATGTCCTTGAGGCATGATGAAGAGTTGAAAAAATTATTTGTGGGAACTATTGATTCCATTAATGTGTAGTTCTAAAAAATATGGAGATAGATATGGTAGACTTGTTTCTACAAAGAAGAATGAAGAACAAAAGTGATGTTGCATATGTGGTAGCATCCCACATAGGTATTGGAGAAGAAACTATTATGGGTGAAGTTATGCATTATCCTTATATAGGAAAATAGAGCGCAAATTTACTTACACATGGCATGGAAGAGGAGAAACAAGGAGAAAACAATAAACCTAGAGGTAATATAAAGATGATGAGATATGAAGAAGAGTAATTTGTTTTTGAATCAACTAATAAAAATCAAGAAGATGAAAAGAAGCAAGAGATAATTATTATATCATATAATAAAATTGTGAAGATTGATGAAGAACCTATGGGGATTATTAAGTCATATGTTTTTAAACTAATTTATGACTATAGTTTATGTGCAAGTGCAAAAATATAGAAAAATGAGGAATCCATAGAGGCCTTCCAAGGAAAAGAAGTGAAATAAGATGTGAAAATTTATCCACTCAAGAAAGAGAGGAGGACAAACTAATTTGTATATCAGTTGGAGCACGTGAATAATACATGAATGAATAATAAGACTCTTATAAATGAATAATCAATAAGAAAGAGGGTGGAAAGAGAGGAGATGGCAGCCATGAGAGAAGAGGAGATATAAATAACAAAGAGTGAAGAATGAAGGATCCAACAATAGGTTGGATCGTGAGTAAATAAAGATAAGAAGGCTTTAGGAGGAGGTGGTCATTTAGTGGTGTGTTTAATCCCACAAGAGAAATTAAGATTCTAAAAGGGGCATCTAGGTGGATGTGGTAAAATGAGGGTGGGTTTTAGCTGACATGAAGACTAAGATAAAAGAGGATAAGCCCTTAGCAGAGGAAGATAGAGTATGGTGTGTCTAAACCTCAAATTTAGCATTAATTTTGACTTTTTATTTATTGGCATAAGAATTATATTCTCTATATGCTATATATCTCCCTTGGAAGTGTATAATTTTGAAGTTACTAGTGTTTTTAAGGAAAATTATGATCTATTCATCATTATTAAACACATGCCAATGCTCTGAATTATTGGGTGCATTTTGTCCATAGACAAGTTTTATGGTGTAATTTTCCTCATCAATCCTTAAGTGAGGAATTTGTTGACGCAGTGGATTACACCCGTGGGTAGGAGGTTGAGCTCTCGCCTTTCCACACACAACAATGGAAACTCCCCTCTCACCTGTGGGACCGGCGAAGCTGGAGGAGAGAGTCTCTAGATAAGGGCTAGCTCCCTTTGATGCATTGTAATTGTTCCAGTAAGTGCTAACACATATGTATATATATATAAATATATAATGGGGGGGATGAAAAGGGAGAAAGATTACAGGAAAACAAACTACTCTAAAGAGGTGATGCACCAAAATAAATTCAACCTTCTCACATTCATACTTAAATTAGACAAACACATACATACACTTCCAACTTAGCAAAAGGACTAGGCTGCAAGAAACATGGTAGGGAGGATCTAATGGAAAATATAGAAAATAGATATCACTAAAGGTGCTATGAGACGCACACTTATGTAGTAATTTATTCTGCTTCTGCACTTCCAAATACAGCTCACCTTGTCAGCTGCAAAAATGGTACTTGTAGACAATAGGTATGTTGGTGTTGGATCTATGAAAGCATCAAGAAACAATGACTAAACACAAACTAACACTCGAGACATACTCAGTAATATCTATCCAAGATAGAGGTAAAAACTGCATTCTATTGATTCAGGTGAAATTTTTGCCAAGGCTACGCCTTACAAATGTGGAAGATGTTTACAAAAAATGACAAGTCTCCAATATATAGAAGAAGAAAGGAGGCCTTTTGGCACCCCTTTTACAAGTGACCCATGTGCCTTTCAAGCATTGGGAAGAGCAGGCCACTCAAAACATCAATGACCATGCACCCTTTATCTGCGTGTAAGGCCACTTCTTTAAGGTGATTACATGGTTTGTCTACTCATAAATGTGAAATGAAGAAAACTGATTGCATTGCTAGCTGTTTGCACCTTCTAATGGTCAATTTGTAGGCACTGTGTCATCTGTTGGAGTTATTTCTTGAATTGACGCCTCCCTTCACCACTTGGACAACATGTCTACTCCATGCTTGGCACTTTGTCTTTTCCTTATCTTGTCTCTTCTAGCTCCTTTGGCCCTCAGGGGTGATCTTCTGGTGGGTCACTACATTTTTGGGGCTTTTCCATGGTTAGCGCTCTTTTAGTTCGAAAGCAAATGGCTCTTTCACTGTGTTAGAATTAACGTTCACACAGCCGTCATCGCTTTGAAAACCAACATCTAATTTGCCTCCTTATATTTGATAGCTTTCAGGACATCATCATCATTAGCAAATTCCTTCAAGCTTTTCTGCTTGTTGAATCGACCCTTGAACCAATCACGTTGAACCAGTTCAACGGTTCAATGATGTGCGTCGAGCATGATTAAACTGAGCCTTTGAACTTTGCCAATGGACCGAAAGCTGTTGACCTGTTGAACTAAACTAAAGCATTAAACCTTAAGCTTTGAACTAGCACATTGAACCAATTGGTTAAACCCATCAGTGAACCTTTTGTTTGAACCAAGTGATGAAGCAAGCAATGAACCAAAATTGGTTGAACTACTGATTGAACTCTACATTGAACTCTGCTGATTGAACCAAAGCCAAAGAACTTGAAGCTCAAACCAAGCACCTACAAAGCCCATAGAAACTTTTGGACTTGTGCAAAATAAAAAATGAATTGGCCTTAAACAGTAAGGGGAGAAGTTGACCAATTTTTTGCCTTGTTGGGCAAAATGGTCAACAGATTGGTGCCTCCCAGGGGAAGCATGCCTGCCATGCTTAGAAGCTGATTGCCTTAAAAATCCATTAGGAAAGGAGTCAGATTGTAACTTTAAAATAGAAATAGCTCTGATAAATTCCAAAATCAATCATATAGATTCACCTCAAAAGGGGAAAGAAAAAACACACACAAGGCTAAGAAAACTACTTGTGCAAACAACACTTAGGGAAAATAGGGAAAGAAAACTGAAATCAACCTACTATATATAACTAGCTAGGTATTTCTGATTCCCTCCTGGATCAAAGGGAAAACTTCTAATGTCCCCTTCCTGACAAGAAGACTTATGGTGCTAGGCAAGTAGCTGAATGAAAAGGAGAGCTGGTGACCTACTCCTCTTGCCTGTCACCTGATTTGGCTTGTACCTGAGTGGAGATTCATACATGCTTACAATGTATACATACTCTATTTATTCTTGGAAGCTTGCCTCTTATTGTTTCTTCAGGTTGATGTATCCCATCAAGAAATTAATTGATATCGGCTCATCACCAAAAGCCCCTTGATACGCACCCTTAACTAGCTTGCTCTCTTCTACCTCATGTTTGAGTTCCATGGTATGACCATCCTCCTTGATGATTTCAAAGAAAGTATATTTAGATTCACTAGCTTCTCAGAGGGATAAATTTGAAGGCATGTAGCCTCCTTACATGCTTGTTTAAACCCTAATGCTGCCTTCTCCACTCTTATCTATTTCATAGCCTCCTTAAAGAACAGTGCAGCTCACCCCAATGACTACAAATAAATCATTCAAAGCATGAACAAGAGATTTTCCATGCTCTTCCATGTCATCTAAGGTGATCTCCTCCTCATCCATACTCATGAAGTCTCCCTGGTTAGTATTGAACTGAGCATACTCCTCTTCACTTGCTTCCTTCAAGACAGGTTCCTCCTCGAGAAGGGGTAAAGTGGAGGGCTAATGGAAGAACTCATGTGGAAGAGGAGGTAATCCTTGAACTAGAATCGAATGATTCTCCTATTTCCATTTGGTTAGCAGTTCACCTATATCAGGCATGGCCTGATAGCTCTCTTGGGGATGTGTAGGTGGGGTGTGTTCAGACATGGAATGTGTTGTTAGGTCTGAACTGTCCATCACACGCTGGCTAAAGCATCTCTCTTTGGATTCCAAATCTGCAATCTACCTATCTATATCCTCTTGGAAGATCCTTTCTTGAAAGTCACAATCATCATCGAGAGCAGGAGCAGCCCCATCTTCTTTAAGGTTTTGAGTAAAACCTTTTGCTTCTTCTTCCTTTCTACCCCAAGATTTCACTATTTACTTCCATCTCATGATCTTGGGATTGGAATCTTGCTTCTGTAAACAAGAAACAACTTTATCATCTTCAAGGTCCTAATCTAGTTCATGATGTTCCTTCTTCTAGCTCAGAAATGGGAGATCATGTTGAAAGACTTAAGGAGGTTGGGGAAGATTTGGGAGGGTCTACTCGTGTATAGGAAGAGCTATCTGAAAAGAGGCATGCTAAAAAGCTAGGCACACGGGATTGAGGGTAGGATCGATTGATGCATCAGATAAGTCAGAATGAGAAAGTGCCATTTGATAGAAAGGATTTGGCATACAAGAGGGATTTTTCTCTAAAATAGGAGAGGGCAGACTTTGGGCCAAAATTTCTTGATTTTCATCCCTCCACTTTACCAACACTTCATCAATATTGAAATTAGCTTGTGGATTGGTGAAAGGGGTGTCTTTTGGCATCAGATCCTCTACAAGGTCTGAAAGCTCCATCTCTCTTTCTCTAACCAGTCTCATCCTAGCTTCTAATTCCTCAACCCACTTAGCCAGATAATCCTCACCTTGTACTTCTTGGAGCTTGTGGGAAACACCATAGAGATGGGGAGTGCATGAAGATTGCCATGAAGTGCAAGGAGATTCCTGAGGAAGGGTGGGGGGAACATGAAAAGGACTAACCTCATATTGTACCTTGCACTCTTGGACAATGTCTTTCACCCCCTTGTTGTTCCGTGACTCAACCACTTGATTCCAGCTCAAGAAATTCAGACTGGGCATCTCCTTTGGGGTTGATGGGGCCACAATGTGAGAGGGTAGTGAAGATTTAAATTCTACTTCCCTCACTACCAAGATGGACTGCTACATCTGAAGATTTTCCAATTTGATATGTCTATCAAGATTAGCCTTAAACACAAGGTTTGTTGTTTCAGAACTCTCCTCAACATAATTGGGGAAAGGACTTTGATAAGCTTGACTTAGTTCATAAGCAGGGGCTATATATGACTGATATGATGCTTGGGGTAATGAGTATGTAGGTTTATAGACTTGGTAAGGCTACCTCTCATAAATACTTAACTTCTCCTCCATAGATGCAATCAAACCACTCACATCCAGCATCTCATTTGTAAGCATGTGCCAGTTGGCTCTTTCAATAAGAGCCTATTCCTTCTTAACCTGATCTAATGCATTTCTCACTTGATGGATGACATGATCAAGAATTTCTTGGCCACATCCCCTTCTGGTGTCAAGATCTATTACATACTTTTTTTATCCCAACAGTGCTTACTTGAAGGCAAAAACAGGTTGATTGGCAAAGAGACTGGGTTGAGTAGGAGAAGTGCCATATTGAGAAGATTGGGCATAAGGCTGATATAGCTTATGGTAGGGTTGAGACTAGCCATATTGGACCTGATAAGGATCAACATAAGGTTGGTGATGATCATAGCCATGCTAGCCAAGGAAAATAGGGTCCATGGCTCTGAATGATGGGATTATACATACCAAAATGTTGTTTCTTGATGGTATGGTACCATAACTGCTTAACCAGTTGATTTAACTTAGAGTCACCATTGGTGTTGATGTAAAAGCCTCCAAAGGTTGGTTGGTCAAAGAACACACCAAAAATTCTTCAACCCTGTGGACAAAACTTGTCCTAGTTGGTCCCACCGAACGTGCTAGAAACTGTTGACACAGTGGATTGCACCTGTGGGTAGGAGGTTGAGCTCTTGCCTTTCCACACGCAACAATGGAAACTCCCCTCTCGCTTGTGGGACTAGTGAATCTAGAGGGGAGAGTCTCTAGATAAGGGCTAGCTCCCTTTGATGCATCGTATTCATTCCAGTAAGTGCTAACACATATGTATATATATAAATATATAATGCGGGGGATGAAAAAGGAGAAAGATTATAGGAAAACAAACTATGCTAAAGAGGTGATGCACCAAAATAAAGTCAATTTTCTCACATTCACACTTAAATCAGACAAACACATACATACACTTCCAACTTAGCAAAAGGACCATGCTGCAAGAAATATGATAGGGAGGCTCTAATGGAAAATACAAAAAATAGAGATCACCAAAGGTGTTGTGAGATGCACACTTATGTAGTAATTTTTTCTACTTCTACACTTCCAAATACAGCTCACCTTGTCAGCTGCAGAAATGGCACTTGTAGACAACAGGTATGTTGGTGTTGGACCTGTGAAAGCATCAAGAAATAATGACTAAACACAAACTAACACTCAAGACATACTCAAAAATATTTATGCAAAATAGAGATAAAAACTGTGTTTTATTGATTCATGTGAAATTTTTGCCAGGGCTATGCCTTACAAATGTGGAAGATGTTTACAAAAAATGACAAGTCTCCAATATATATAAGAAGAAGAAAGGAGGCCTTTTGGCAACCCTTTTACAAGTGACCCATGTGCCTTGTGAGCATTGGGAAGATCAGGCTACTCAAAACATCAATGAGCATGTGCCCTTTGTTTTCTTATAAGGCCGCTTCTTTAAGGTGATTACACGGTTTATATACTCATAAATGTGAAATGAAGAAAACCGGTTGCACTGCTAGCTATTTACACCTTCTAATGGTCAATTCGTAGGCACTATGTCATCTGCTGGAGTTATTTCTTGAATTGATGCCTCCCTTCACCACTTGGATAACCTATCTACTCCATGTTTGGCACTTTGTCTTTTCCCTATCTTGTCTCTTCTGGCTCCTTTGGCCCTTAGGGGTGATCTTCTGGCAGGTCGCTGCATTTTTAGGCCTTTTCCATGGTTAGTGCTCTTTTGGTTCGAAAGCAAATGGCTCTTTCACTATGTTAGAATTAACATTCACACAACCATCATCGCTTTGAAAACCAATGGCTAATTCACCTCCTTATATTTGATAGCTTTCGAGACGTCATCATCATTGGCAAATTCCTTCGAGCTTTTCTGCTTGTTAAACCAACCCTTGAACTAATCGCATTGAACCAAAGCATTGAACCAGTTCAACGATTCAACGCTACATGTCAAGCATGATTAAATCAAGCCTTTGAACTTTTCCAATGGACCAAAAGCCTCTGACCCGTTAAACTGAATCGAAGCATTGAACCTTAAGCTTTGAACCGGTGCAGTGAACCAATTGGTTGAACCCATCGGTGAACCTTTTGTTTGAACCAAGTGATGAAGCAAGCGATGAACCAAAATTTGTTGAACTACTGATTGAACTCTGCATTAAACTTATCTAATTAAACCAAAGCCAAAGAACTTGAAGCTCGAACCAAGCACCTGTAGAGGCCATAGAAACTTCTAGACTTGTGAAAAATAAAAAATGAATTGGCCTTAAATAGTAGGGGGAGAATTTGACCGATTTTTTGCCCTATTGGGAAAAATGGTGAATAGAATTATCAAAGAGGAAAATACATCTAAGGCATCAGCCTTGGAATTATTTTCTTTAGGTATCATGACTGCATAAAAGTCTTTCAAAACCTCAATGCAATCCCACACTTTGTTTCAATAGTTCCTCAAATGGTCATTTTTCACTTGATATTGATTTTGTATTTATTTGATAATTAGTTCAACATTACTTTGAGCCATTATATTCTTTATACCCATCTCCTCTACAACTTTAAAAACTTCATATTTTACTATGTTGTTTGTGCAATAAAACAATAACTTGTAGGAAAAAGGAAATAACTCATTATTAGGGGAAATCAAAGCAAATCCATAACCTACACCAATAAATAAATGGATACCAATAAAATTTCACATCTATGTATTATTAATATTAACTTCAATGAGTTTGGGAATATTAAGGTCTCCTCTAACATTATCATATATTTATCGTGTCATGTCTCTTCATATAAAATATCATCAAGAAGATCGTCTAATTTTTATATTGTGTATGTGCTTTGAGCTGAAAATCTAGTCTTTTTTTAATAATTTTCATCATAGTCATAGATTGAAACCAATCCATTTGTATTTTACCTCCTACATCTCCACAAAAGATTTTTCTCAATAACATTCCATAGGTTACATAAATTTCTACTATTAGGAGTTAGTAATTTTGACTCTCTTTTGAAGATAAGCGGCCAAAGGTACTTGGGAATTTTTAATGTTCTGAATAAAAGGTACTATCTTGGTCTCCATTAAAAAACATCAACCATAATTTTTTGTACATGTAAGCCCAAGTGTGTGAATAACTTTAGTGGACATTAAACTATCAAAGTCTCCAGAGTCTATGATATAATTATTAAGCACAAGACCTTAAATATAAAGGGAAACATGGAAGGGTTCTAAAATTTCAATATTAGGGTAGAGGAAACCATTAGATTTTATGAAATTGAGATATATTAGACTATGGGGATACCCTTGGATTCATGTCCAAGGCTACTAGGATTATCTCCTCCAATGAATTTGACTAATCTATCAAGGTAATCTAGAATAGACTTCAGGTAATCATTTTGAGACAACTTAATTTTAGATTTATTCACATGATCAATTATGTGAAATGGAGGCAAACTAGAAAAATTTAAAGCTTAATAATTTGTATTAGTTTGAAACATATTTTTATCATGTTTTGGTGAGGAACTGGGATTTTAAAGATTTACAACATGAGATGAAGATTTAGTGATTTACCCTTCAAGGTGAATACTTCCATTATGCTTGTGGGATTCATTTCAATGTACATGGTAATAGCTTAAGAAAATCATAAAAAAATACATGCTTTATAAGGGAGTGCTTTTGAGTACTACTTCAATAAGCTCAATGTAGAGGGGTTAGATACAAGTAGTTTATAATTACACTATCAATTCGGAAAAGTATGAATTGTTTTAAAAAAATAATTTTCATGGTATGATATATGGCAAAAACATAGGTTGTTGATTGATAATAAAGTATATGATGGATATTTCATGGGAACATAAAATAGTCCAAATTACAAAAAGATTGTGCATAATGCAACTAAGATTTCTCATGCCATTTTCCACATTAATATAAAGTTTAAAAAATTCACTCCCTGATGATAAGTACACTGCCAAGGTGAAAAACATTTGGTCTTCAAAAGCTAGAGGCTAGTTCAAATTTCATTATCATGTCCAAGAATGGAAATTATCCTCAACCAACTCATTAAAAATAATATGTTTTCAAGTTTTGGAACACTGTCATGGAGATTATTGGTAGTTGAAGTGATGCTCCTTGTGACTTACATAAGGATGTTACTTAGTGGGATAGAAGTAAATTTGTATTAACCCTAAATATCACAAACTATAAAATTATGTCATTGTTTGGCTATAGAAAAGGAGCCACCCTGTTTGTTTTCAAGAGACATTTCTATTCTATATGTCCTCTTTCATCATAATATATTAAAATCAAAATATTTGAGAAATATAATGAGGATTATTTTAATAATGATTTGTTAATTGTTTTAACTATAAATAATGACAAACATGTAACATGATTTTTTAATTAGAAAACTCATAATCTAGATAAAATGATCAATCAACTAATTTTAGCAAACTCATTTCCTATCTTCATCTACCTTTTAATCATTGTTGGGCTTCCCCAAGGATATGTATAAATTTTATTATGGATGTAGGCTAAGTTAATCTTGGGGAAATAGTAGGACAAGACAAGAAAAATCCTTTTGAGGAGATCTTATCATATTGTCCTATTGAGGAATACAAGATTTGACAAGGATATTTGGGTAGAAATTAGCTCCTTCAGCTTCTAAGGGAATTATCACCCACAATGAAAAATTGGTAATCAACCAACTTAGTGTGAGGTTTGGTTAATATTAGTTTTTATTGAAACCACTTAATTTTAGAGGAATTCATAACTAGCATAAATATACTCATGATCAATAGTTTTTTAGTGGGATGATAAGCCAATGTAAAGTAGAAGAGGAGGCCACATATTAAAACTAGGTTTGCTCTTCCCATATCATATCCACATCCTAAATACTATGAATACACCTATTATGGTATTTGAAAATTTATTTGACAATAAGTTTATTACTAAACTAAAAAAATTTGATCTTTAGAAGTTAAATATTACTTTAAATCTCCATGGCACATCTAAGTAGTGCAATTTATTATAAAAAAATAACTCCTCGAGAATAGGATGTTTCAATTTTATTATGGATGTAATGGAGATTTATAATGCTTTTAATTAGTTGAATATTACATCACTAAAGGATATGGACATTGTATGTAAGAATATAAAAAAATATAAGAGGGTTCATCTATAAAGCATTGTTGATACGAAAATGAAAGGAAAATTTTATTGAAACAAGGTAGATATGGCTATTATAATTACAATTTGGTGCTTGTATTAGAAACCTTACTTCAAACCTCCTATAAATAAGTTAATTTAGGTCATTGATGGAATTATACAAGTGGGACCTCCTCCCATGGCATCCCATCTTGGTGCATGCATAATGAGGTGTTATATGCCAACATGGAAAGGGTTTGAGAAAAGTAAATAAAATGGTGATCATTTCTTATGTTATTACTACCCCTTTATAATATTTTGTTAAATATATGGCACAAGAACATTATCTTCCTGGCCCCAAATTTTGCATTATTTTTCTCCTCAACTTAGTCACATTAGTTTTTTCTAATTAAGAGCAATCAACATAATTCTTTAGATAAAAAACTTAAATGCTCCAACAATTTGGAAATATTTTATAAGTTCATGCTTTCTTGCGATTGTAACAAGTTGTCATACTTAATGATGTATGAAACATGCCTAAATCTGGACATATCAATCCATTTAAATTGTGAGCCACCCCTATACATAGGTGTTTTAATTTAGAAAAAAATCACAAACTAAAATTCTTCTCAGCAGGGTCTCATCCATTATTTATTAAGTATATTTTCTCGTGACTAAGCATTGGAACCAATTCCTCAACATACCCACTAAAGACTAAAATAACATAGTTTGTAACTGAAGGGTAGTAAAATTTGAATGGTTTTAGACAAATCTTGACACAAATCTTGTGAAGGAGCTTAAATATTGAAGGGATATGAACATATGTTTTAAATTCACTCATTTTAATTATTCTATTGGTTATATGACATGACAAGTATGACTGAAACCATTTACTACACTAAAATTCAATTGTAGATAGAAATTTCATTTTACTTACAAAAATTCCTTAGTCTTTTGTTGAAGATAGTAAGTTTATCTTTGTTTATGAGCAAAATCATGGGATCTAATATTTTTTGTGGAGTATTAATTATCAAGTGGGCAATGTACACTTTAGTGTACAAGGGTTATATAATAATATCTAGTTTGATAATGACAAAACATTTTGTGTTGAAGTGATAATCATGGGGTTATTTTTAATTTAATTATATGTAAATGCAACCACTAGGTAGTTATGGAAAACAAGGTATAACTCACATACATGTTGATGTTAATCACTAGATAATTGCTAGGTCAATTTTGGTCCTAATTCAACCCTAAGTCTAAAGGGAGATCCTTTAACCTGGCCTATATGAAATGTAAGTCTTGGATGCAGAAATGGAAGTTGGAGCTCAAGAATTTGCCTATTCAATGTTAAAAGTTACATTTTTGGACCCATCACTATAATTTGTCTGACAAATTATTACTAAAGGTTTTATGTGAGTGATTCAAGGTGCGATTAGAGGGATTAAAGAGGTAGGGGAAGGATATGCTAATTCACATAAATGAATTAAAAGTTTTATTTTATGCATGTTTGAACTTAGGCTAAAAACTTCATTTTTATTATATTGGGAAGGGCATTATTGAGGTTAGAATGGGTGGTTAGCTTATCGATTGAGCTAATGGGAGGTCAATAACATGGTCTTAGATGTGATCTGCCCTATAGAACATGTTAGCAGTACTAGTTTTTGGTCTAGATGAGGTATTTACATACTGGCACTTTATTTAGAACTAATATTTTCTGCTTGAACTTATTGTTAATCTTTGTATGGTTAAATGGAAATTAATTATTTTTTCACCTCTTGCAACACACTCTCTCTCCCTTTTATCACCTAGTTTTGCATGAAATTATATTTTAAGTGTTCAAGGTGATTTAAAGGATAGAATAAGTTTGTGATATTATCAAAAATTAGTTGTTAAAGATCAGTTATAAGAGGCCTAACACCCTTAAGGGATAGGCCTAGAAACCAATGGAACTATTAATGGGCATTGACTTGGGTCTAGATACCTCAATAGGGAGTTGAAGTACATTAGGAGTAAGGTGTTGAAGGTATTATGAATTAATTGAATTTAAATAATATTTCTTAACCACCATAAAATCACAAAACCATATTTTAATTGTGTGAAAATCATATTTAATTATGCGGAAACAATTCCTTCAAACCATAGTTTAATGAAATCATAAAAGGAGAGAACAAAATCAAAAATAACACATAATATAGATATAACATGGTTCACCCAATGTGGGTTACATCCACCAAGAAAATCCTAAAATAAATTAGTAATCTAAAACAAGATTATAATGAACTCTCATAGAGATAGAATATCTCCTCCAAAATTCACAAATGAATTCTTTGAATTGATTATCCAAATCTGAAACCTATCAAAAATAATCCACAAATGCTCTACCACACCTTTACCTATATAAAACAAATATTCAGAAGATGTTATACCACACCTTGTAAAAATATCTCACATATCATGTTCTATTGTATCTATCATATCTCCAAAGCCTCACCACCACTTGTATATATCTCAAATGAGGATAAAAATCACCAAATAAAGGAGATACATGCTATCCTTATCTAAAATAGCCTCATCCACAAAGGATAATGCCATTCTCCACCAAATGGCACAAATTCCAATGAGGAAGTCTAACCCACTTCCATAATACATCAATAAATTATTAAATACATCAGTTGATAATTTTTCTCCTCCTAATACGTCATAGAAATAAGTAAATACATCATTTAATAATTTCTCCTAATGCATCATGAAAATTATTAAATACAGCATTTAATAATTTTCTCCTAATTTATTATAGAAATATTAAATAAATAATTAATTTCATAGAATTAGGAAATCAATCCCACTTCCAAAAAATATGGAAGAATACATGAAAATTATTAAATAAACATTTAATAACTTTCACCCACATGAGGAGCAAAGGAAAAAATTTCTCCCCACATCCTTGGAGCTCTCTAGACCCCCAAGTGTACCAACAAGGTCATGTGATAGCCCCAAAGGGATCCACACTCAACAAAAGGTTGTGAAGAAGTGAGGTGTTGCAAGGTCAGAAACTAGTCTCAAGAATGTGTACTAGGTCATTAGGCCAAATAACCCTTGATGGTCAAAAGTGAAATAAAGTGTAAAGTAGTGTGGATGACTTTGAAAGTATATTGAGTGGGTTGAATGAAGGTTTAATAGGTAAATGTAAGAGCTAGAGGAAGTGTTATTGAAAGTATTAAAGAAGAGGAAGGCATATAGGCATAGCCAAGCCTAAGGAATGTATAGTGAGACATGTGAAGAGTGAATGAAAAAAGGGGTAGTTTTGAGATACTAAAGGTGATGCATGAGCATCACCAAATACACATAGAATCTATGTTGATAATATTCTTAGGTAATTATTAAGACCTATAAACTAGACTAGTTTAGTAAGTTTAATTTGAACAAGTAAGAGAGAATTCGAGCAAGTTTAGGAAATTACCAATCTTGGTTTAGAATATAAAAAAGTGATAATCCTCACTCCTAATGAGGAGGAACTTTACAAGACCAACCAAAGAGCTTAAAAGGACAAAAAATATCTTTTTTGAAGAGGTTAGAGAATATGTCATAGGTCTATCTCAATGGAGGAGGATTGTGTAAATGTTTTATTATTATACATAATAAGTATTTTTGAGTATTATTTCATTTTTTACATTTTATTATATTATTATAATCCTTTCATATTGATTTCAATCTTAAATCTCAGTTATATTCGTGAAACCCTAAGGAATTCTATATTTTTACTATTACAATTAGTTTTAGAGGTTTATTTACCCATGGAAACTATTATATGAACTCAATTGGAGTATTTAAATCATTTAATATGTTTTTTAAGACCAATATACATGTGTTAGATCTTATTAAATCCCAATTATCTCTATGAACTATCAATAATTAGCTCTCAGCTCGCAATTTTTTTTTAGTAAATCAGAAGTAAGGGTTTTATGAGTAAAACACCTCTAAAACTCAAACAATTGAACAATATGGTCAAAAAAATTGTAATAATATGTGGAATGGATCTTATAAATTATTAAAAATATCATTAGGTTGATAGGCAGTTTTGAATTGCAGGTGCATAGGACTATTTTTTTGTACAACAATAGAAGACCTTTTTTGAGAAAGTTGTGCATAAGATAAGACACATTTTTGGTTGATTTGAGTTATATAAACTTGGGTAAGGGTTGGGACATGTTATAATTTATAAAATAATACTATAAATATAATTTTTAAGAGCTAAAAACTCTATTTTGAGAAATTGACCTATTGGAGCAACAACTAGGTCTAGATACCTAAAAACTTAAAAAGATAGAATTTGAGAATAAAAGATCAATCTCTTAAAGACCTATAGTTGGTTTATTTATTTTAATTTTTTAAACCTACATAAATCCTTAATTTTTAATAAGACCTATCCAAAGTGTCTTAAATAATAATTATTCAAAGGAAGGAGAGCATATCGGAGAGATTAGTGACTAGTTAAGAGCAAACCAAATGAGAAATTGACTACTTTAAAAGAAGATTATTTGAGAGTGGATTTTTAATCTATTTTAGAAGAAGAGTAGATAAGAGAGGTTTTAATTCTTCATGATATTATATCATATGAATAAAACTTTCATAAAATTATTAAACATGGAAGAGTAAATTGTGCATTAAGAGGTATTAGGGATGATAAAGGGTTTTGGCCAAATATATTGTCTCATGAGTGAATATTTTATTTCAAGTCAGTAAGGTTACCTTTTATTAGACTAAAGAGATTATATTAAATTTCAAGTAGAAGTTAATCTTTGCATTATACAATTATGAACATGATTGGGTATGGGCCTTAAGTGAAATCAAATTTCATGTTAATGATCAATTGAAAAGTTGTAAATGGGTGATGACAAATGTAAAATAGATAAGAGTGGCATCAGTTATTTCCACTACACACAATCAAATAAAAACTTTAATGTAAATAATATGGAATGTCATATATTAATATAATTTAAAAGAATAATTTTTTAAATCTTCATTTGTGTACAACATTAAATACGAGATTTGATAGATAATAATTTAGAATATTGAAATAACACTATACGATAATATTTTAAATTAAAAATTAATGTGAATTAGATAGATTAACAAATTTTAGATGAAAACTCCAAAAAAATCATAAAGGCACATTTACAATGTCAACAATATACATAGATTTCCATGGTAGGCATACATAAAAATACAACATATACCAACATAGTTTATAATGTTACACATATAAAATGCCAAAAATGTGTATGTTGACATATAGGAATACAATAAAGCACTTCTCATGTAGGACATTCTAATCATAAAATATCCTCCCTCTCTTTGCCTTCCTTGAAGAAGACTCTCCCTGGGATGCCTTGTTGGTAGATGGAGATCTCTTTAATGCCTTGAATTATTCCAAGGTCTGACTATGGGTCCTACACTCATAGCTCACTTTTAGCTGAACCTATTCAAATATAACTATTATCTCAAAATTAACATAAATTACATTAAACCACTTGTTAATAAATTAATTGTAAAAAATAATAAAAAATCATTTAAACATGCACTTAATGCAAGCTCATAGTTAGGATCAATATTTTTTTGATGCTCGAATAAGTCAGTGTTAGGCTCAACTATTTGAATAGGTATCTAAAATAGGGAAGAAACATGAGAATTTACCTTAATAATCATCTTAATAGGACTATCAGATGTCATGGGATAACCTTGCATACACAAAATATTCACATAATTTATATTTGCCCTAATTATGTAGTAAAATTAGTAAAATAAGTCTATTTTTACAATTTAAAATTTCAAGTTAAGATATACCTCTATCAGTTCTTGTGTAGATGACATTGTAGTAGTAATGCCTATATTTGACTTGGCTCACAATGATGGGGAAGTGTCTACTTGAGTCATCAACTGAATGTAAACAAGGTCTTACTTACTTTTCTATAAATTATCAAAGCTATATATGGCAAGTTTTTCTCCTTTATTAAACCAAGAGTGTATTTAATAGCACTATACTTAAATTTTGAGATCATTGATAGATAATTTTAACTTAAACTTAGAAGGTACATATACATAGACTAAATTTACATAGATCATAAGATTAACTCAAAATTTTACCTTTGTATTAGTAAAAAGTGTCATTCTAAAAGAGATAAATGCAGTAGTGGATGGGCCAATAGTTGGATCTAAAATGTAAATAATGGCTTCTTGAAATCAAATATTACAAATGGTGACTATGATGATGAAGGCACCCTCACCTCCTAGGACATAAAAAATGACATATGTATTATTCAATTTCTATGTAAATTAATTTTTAACGAAATCAAATTTACAATTATAACATAAATTTAACATGACACTTTTATAAAATATACCTGCATTTGTGTAGTGGATGATATCTACACATCAAATATACATGCCAAAAACTCATCACTCATAAGTATATTATCTAAGCCATCTAAACTACTAACATCATCATCATCAGAAGGTCTAATGCATATATCTCCATAATATCTACAAGGGTAGGGTCGAGTATGCACACTAGGTGGTGTATCTATAGCATCAGTCTCTAAGAGCCTACTCGTATGTTAAATAAGTATATCAATGAATGAACTAAGTACATGTAGAGTGTTAATCTCCATGAATTATTTAACTATAAAGGAGATTTTGGGTTCAAGTGGCTTTTGGATATAGATCTTTGTAGGCTGATTAGGTGCACAACATGCACCTAGTAGATCTTATGTAGAGCCTTCCCCTTGGCCTTAAAACTCACTAAAATTAAAATAGTTCAAAATGCCATAGAGGAAAAATACATAAAATAGTTATTAGTATGGGTTATTAAAAATAAATAAACTACCAATTAAACAATGAAAATAAAAAATATTTTTAGCACTTACCTCTTCTGCATGGTAGCATCGTCAATTATCAGCTTCTTGGGATGAAATAGGGAAAGGTTTAGCCTCACTAGGGAAAAACATGATCATAAAGTGGAGGAGAGTGAGGGAAAAGATAGATCATGAATGTAAAATGAGGAATTTTTGTGTTTGGTTTGATTTTTTTTGGTTGACATAGGGAACACAATCATGTTATTAACACAATCACATTATTTATTTTAAATAATGCCATCATGTTATTTAATGTCACAATCACATTATTTATAGGTAATTACTAAGCCATAATTTAAATAACATGATTGTGTTATTTAAATAACACACTGACATTATTAAATAATGTAATTGCATTATGAGAAGTGTTCATGAAATTATCCACCAACTCTGTACACATACCCCAAAGAGTGTGATGGCATCACTAGATATAATTATAGATGAGTTT
Source organism: Torreya grandis (assembly GCA_037957365.1). Taxonomy (NCBI): domain Eukaryota; kingdom Viridiplantae; phylum Streptophyta; class Pinopsida; order Cupressales; family Taxaceae; genus Torreya; species Torreya grandis. Next base: position 4,727,322 of record JARHVA010000051.1, on the reverse strand, counting down.
GGTGCTACAATATTATAACTATAAGAGCTATGTGTTAATGTATAAATTGAATTATATATAACAAATTTACATGTAGCTATGGAACCTACTCCCAATATTATTGATGTTAGCACAAGCATGGATGTGAAATAATGATAATCTTCAGTAAGATCTAATGAACTATATCCTTTTAAATCAAGCTACATCTCATTTTGATGATAAATTACTTTTCTCAGAAGGCATTTCAAGAAATCTAAAGACAATGAACAAGCTAAGTAACATATAGAGTGTTCTTTGTGAACTCGACAACAAAATTCTCAACTTGTGCAAAATTGTTGATGAAATGACAAAGGTCATGAACTTGCATTTCAAATACAATGATTTTGAAATATGATAGTATATTTGGTGCTATAACTAAGTTAATTTTTTTTTAAATTAAATAAATCAAGGAGGAATAACAAAGTATTTTTGTGTAGACTACAGAAGGAGTGAACCCTCAAAGTGGGCATCTTTCTCAAGGAAAGTATTCACAATTAAAACATAATCTATTTTCCCATTGTAATTTTGTAATATTATATGATTATGAATTTATTACATTTTTATAATATTCAATTTTATTAAATGACTAAAAGATAAAAAAGTGAAGAGCGAATGTAAGAATAGAAGAAATGTTTTTTGGGAAGGAATCCCAAGGGTGACATTCAAAGAATGACCACCAAGTTTGATAATTTGTAAACCTTGTTTTTTATAATATTATTAAATGATGGGGGTTTTAAAAACCAAGTTTATACACTACATTGAAGTTAAGAAACCAATAGCTTTCAAAATCCCACTATCATATATGTGTTGACCAATGATCGAACATTTAGATTTGTTCATTTTATTCTATTACTCTTCCAAATATATATGACCACTCCTTGAATCTCCAAATTCTATGATTCTTGTCTCAAAATTAGATATGGTTTTAAATCTCATGTATTTGTGTTTCATTTTTTGGAGGCTTAATTATGCGGAAGGCAACTTCCTTAAGCTTATAAGGTTTTTATAGGCATAGTCAAAATGAAGAATTTTTTTTAGGTGAATGTAAATAATAGGCTATCCTAGTCATAAATATATTATATTCACCCCTTAAAAATATCCTAAGAGGATACTTAGTCTAAAATAAGCTTTAAAGTGCTTGAAATACACCAAAAACCTAAAATACACTAAAAATCTTGAAACTACATTACATATTTATATAATAGAAATAGAATTATCCATGCATTGAGTGGATTTGAATATTAGTGTTTTGGGAAATTAATAATATTTTAATAAGGTGAAAACAATGGAAAATCTTTAATGGGAATGATATGGTTCTAGACTAGTGTCCTTAAGGAAAAGCCTTAATTGGAAAGGACATAGGTCAGACTCTAAAATCCAATAGTTCTAAACTGGTGCTTTATCCATTAGAATATAGAGTAAAATGTAATTACACAAGTCATTTAACATAATTCAATGAGTAAGGTGTGATAAAACAAAAACAAAAATGTAAAAAAACCAAAATCCTAACTCACTTATATACATGTGGGGAAAAACTTGATGTAGGGACATCTTAGGTGTACGAGAAATCTTGAATTGACAAAAAAGGTAAGAGTTGGCATAATTTCAATTAAAATTCTTATGGAATATTTATTAGTTCAAAAGGGTTTTTAGTTCATAAAATACCCAATTTTGGTTTAGTTGGAGTTACAATAGTTTTCTAAAATCACAGGGATCACATCAATCACATCAACTCCAAGTTGGTTTGTATTGGTGGTCACATGTATATTCCCTCACAAATCTATGTTTTACTATTGGGAGCCATGCACACATAAAATTATAAGTCATTTAGTTCATAGGGACTATATAATATCTGTGTTAGTGGCCACATTATATCACTAAGTTTCTAAGTCCATGGGGGAATTTATATTTTCTACAAATTTTAATGGGTATAGATGCAAGTGTCATAGTCATAATTATTCATAGAGGCCTTATCTTGTTTGTAATTCTAAGTCATGGTAGGGTCATGGGTACATGACCAATTTCAAATTAGAGTTCATAGCTCTAATGGGTCTATGATAATCCATATATAAATTACATGAATCTCATACTAATCACATGAGTTTTTTGTAGATGTGATAAAGTCTTATAAGTGAAGAAGATCCATGTGATAAAATTATGAGACTCTTTTATTTTAGTTAACTACAAGTTGTGAAAAAGAATCTTGCATTTGTTGTAGGTAAGATAAATTACTTTAAGAGGAGAGAGTTATAAGAACGGGATAGAGACTCTTGATTGATTCTATTATAGGTTTTAAAAATTAAGCATTGGTTATATCTAATTTGTAAAATATAAGCTTGCATTTGACAGAGGGTAAGATTGTCACAAGTGTGTGAGAATTCATGCAGGTATGAATCAAGTAGTGGAAAAGAGGCTCTTATTTGATTCCAATGTAGGTTTTGAAAGAGAATATTGCTTAAATCAATTACAAGTTGTGAAATATAATCTTGTTTGTGGAGATGAAATGACATACAAAATAAGTTCACTAGAGTAGAAGACCTAGTAGAGATGTTGAAGGAATTCCATTAAAGATTGGGATGGAACAAGTGGAAAAGATGTTGAAACTATGAGTAAATGAGATGAAGAATAAATAATGATGTGGTGGTTGTCCCTATAAGAAAGGTTGGATGCTTTGGAGAGAGATGCAATTGAAGCAGAAGATCCAAACAAATAAAATAGACCAACAAAGGTGAAGGTGAAAGAAAGAGTTAAGTCCACTTGAAATATTGTTTTGTTTTGTGGTAAAGATAGCTAGTGAAGCTCATGAAATGGATTATTGAGTTAGAAATTTTCTTTGAAGATGAAAACATTGTATATCTTGTGAGGTTAAAAATTGCATGAAAGAAGTTATGTGGATATGTAATTGTGTATTGGAGAGACCTCCAAAATAAGATACAAGAGAAAGGAAAGAAGAAGTTGAGTAGTTTAAAACATATGGTTTCTAATTTTATGGATCATGTTGTCCATACAAAATTGTAGAGAGAATGGTGGAAGAATCTCCAAAAATTGAGACTTAAGAGAGAAGTGAAGAATATTGCCGTTAGGTAATCAGAAAAGGATGTTTCCAAATGAGCATCTCAAAGATGTGAGTGAATAGAATAAGTTTGCTTTGAAAATAATATAGAAAATGAGATCTACAAGTGAGAATACCAAGTATGTTTTCAAGAGCATCAGAGAGAGAATTTTCTTAGTATCCCTTAAAGGAAGAAATATTCATGGAAGAGGATGTCGAAGTAATAAATTATTCACCAAGATAAGGAAACCCAATATTTGATGATGGGAAAGAAATTATATAATCCTTTAAGTGGGAAGAGGTTGTCATCATTATAGGATAAAGGTACTAAAATTAATATTTCTATTTTACAAAGAAGAAGCTTAGGTTTTTGATGAAGAAAATAATGAATGTAAAGGAAGTAAAAGAGAATGCACATAAGGAGTGTGGTGTTGAAGACCACCATAGAGGAAGAAAATCATTTTAAGAATGATGTAAAAATAGTATTGGATATATTTTATAATAGACTTTTGAATTCCATCATGTGAATGAAATCCAAAAGGAAAATGTGAGCAATAGAGAAGAGTTGGACAATGTTTCCTTGGGGCATGAATAAGTGATAAAAATTATTTTGGGATCTATTAATTCCCTTAATGTGGGTGATTTAAGTGTAGGTCCAACAATGATGAAGATATCAAAGAAGAAGATAAATTATGGTTTGATCTAGTTACTCATATGCATAAGAGACAACATGAAGAAGTGTAAAAAGAGATATTTCACTTAAAGCAATTTGATGTGGGAGAGAAGAATTGAAAAGGAGATTAGATAAGTCAAAAATGTCATTTTTATGACATAAAAGCAAAATAAGAGAAAGAGTGAGAATGAAATGAACATTGTGCTAATGAAAATGGGATAAGAAACAAAGAAAAATAGAAAGAGGTGTTTTCACTATAAAAACTAAGAATTGTTTTGATAAGCAGGCACAATGATGAAAGATTTGATAAGCCTGAGCTTGGGGGAGATCAAGCTTATAATATGAATATGGATGGAGCACCTATGGGGGATATAAATTCTCATGTTTTTAAGCTAATTTATGGATATGGTCTATGTTGATGTGCATAAATGAATAGAAAGGAAGCATTCAAAAAGGCCTTTCAAGGTGAAGAGGTGATTCTAGAAGTGAAAAATTATGCACTTAAGAATGTGAAGTGGAATAATTGATTTTAAATTCAACTAGATCATGTGAAAAAATAGAGAAATAAGTAGTTTATTTGAAGATTGTAATGAATAAAAGAGGTACAAGTATAATGGTGATGTCACAAAGGAAATCAAAGGAAGAGATGGCATCTATTAGAAAAGGAGAGTTAAAAATAGAGATGAATGATAGAAGGAAGAATCCGATAGTAGGTTGGATAGTGAATGGATAAAGACAATAAGTCTTTAGGTGTAGGTGGTTGAAAGATAGATATGGTTTCAAACCCACTAGAGAAAATATGATGCAAGAAAGAAAATATTGGTGGACATGGTTGGACAAAGATGAGATCGATCCCACATGAATATGGGGAGCAAATAATTTGGTGTAAGTGGATAAACTATGCCCAAATAGTGGGTAAGAAGAAAGAAATAATTTGTCGATATGGTGGAACTATGGTCCATCCATTTACACATAAGATAAGAAAGTGAATATCAGTAAAAGAGGATGGATTCTAAGCCAACAAGTTAGAAGTGGAAGAGAGAGAAAAATAAATGAAATATTTGGTGTGCTAGAAGGGAATACCATAATAATCAATCCTAGTGGCCAAAAGATTAATTTTCCATTTATTCCATCTATGTGAGCAAGACTCAATTTTTTAACTACCTCAAGTGTTTTATGCAAGAGCATATAAGGCATAAGGGTAATCCTACATCACCAAAAATAGTTACAATTTGGTGTAATTTTAAAACATATTTTCAATGCAGAGTTATCAAATCAATAGGGTTCTCAGGTCACATCTTGAGATCCAATTTTGGTTCATGGATTTTAAGTGGTTTTTGAGGTCCCAAAGATCACATAGATCACACTCAAGGTCACATGGTCATACTCTAATGTCTCACATATAAGTTTCCTTGTATTGGTGGTCTTAGATATTTTCCCTCACAACTTTAAGTTTCAATGTTGGAGGCCAAGTGTACATTGTTTCTTAAGTCTCTAAGTCCATAGGGAATGCATAATATATATGTATCAAGGTCCACATTATTTACCTAAGTTTATAAGTCTACATATATTATTTTTTGTAATCAAGTATTATTTCTAGACCCGAGAAAATATACATTGGTTTATTAAGTATAATAGGTCCACAAGACCCTTGGAATTCATACACAAGACCATGAAAGTTCACAAAGACCATGGAGGTTAGGTGTCATAGTCACAATTACTCATGAGGCCTTGGTGTGTTCATAATTTTAAGTCATTACAAGGACCATGGGTAGACGTGTGACCAATTTCAAATTGAGTTTATAACTCCAATGGGCTTGCAAAAATCCATTAAAAAATCACATGACTCTAAGAACCTAGATTACGACACATGTCATAATCACTGAGGGTCACAAGATATAGTAATAACCATAGTGTAGTGCAAATTTATTACAATCATTAAATGGATTTAATTGATTAATGGGTCCACAAATATAAAGAGAGGAAACGATGAAAATGGGAAAATGCATGAGGGACCATAAAATGGATTTAATAAATCCATGAGTCCATGAAGTCTTTGAAGACCATGAGAAAGTCTTTGGATCTTGTTATCCAAGAGCTGCAAGATCTTAGCACTTGGAATGATCACATGAAACCTATGATCACAATTTAAAATTTGGTCACAAAAGTAGAACAACATGAAGATCTTTGAATGGTCACAAATTTCATGTTAATGCACCAATTTAGGCATTTAAGGTCTCATTGAAAAACTCTAGAAGAGAACATTTACCTAGTGGTCACCATGAAATAGTTAACCCAACTATGTAGCCATTATTAAAAAAATATCTTTTGAGAATCATAAGCAATTACAAGAAAAGTTTCAAGAAGGGAAAAATAGTAAAAAGTAAGAAAGTGGTCTCATGATATTACTAAAGGAATTTTTTTAGGTGGGATGTACGGGAGTTCATGATATAAAATAAGAGTCACATTAGAAAGGTCAACATTGAATGATAAATAGGTCGACATTGGAAGGATTGAGGAAAGACCCAAAGATTTAAACTTACAAATCAAGATCTGATATCAAAGTAGAGAAGTTACAGACCAGACAAGGGTCAAAATAGAGATCAAAAAGAGAGGTATCATAGAGAAGTTAAAATTTTTGCATGATATAAGAGCATTCAAGGGTTTGATTAATCTTACATCAACCAAAAAAATAAAAAATAAACAATTGGGAATAAAAATTTGATAATGAATTGATAGTAATGAAAAAAACACAACAACAAATGAAAATTAATAATTTTTGAAGAAAAATGCATGGGTTTGGAGAGTTTTATGGATTGAAATGAATGTGAAGAGACATGGTACATGTTATAAAGGGTAATGGAAATAATCTCATGAAGTGGGAAGAAGAGAGGAGGATAAAAACATGATGCAAAAGGGGGAAAAGAGGAGCTGCAAGAAAAGAAATAGAAAAGTAACAAGCTATTGAGGAACTAGTCAGATGTTGGACTATGTTGGTGATGTTTTCCTTAATGTTTACACTCCAAAACATGTAAGGCATATATTTCATTATTTTTTTATTTTTTTAAATATTTTAATGTCTTCAAATCAAGGAATATAGTGTGTTATTCATGGTAAATGTTTGCAAATAGAATTTTGAGTTGTTCTTTATGTGTGTGTGTGTGTGTGTGTGCTAAAACTAGGCATCACAAAATTAAAGGTTATCCTTAAGTTTATAATCTCTCTATGATTTCACCATTTGGTATCAGAGAAAGAAATTTACTTATTGATTTGGGTGTGTGAGGCTCTTGTATCAGTCAATTGTAGGCTATGAAAACTAAATTATGAAAAAGGAGCTTGCATTGGAGAGAGGAGAAGTTTGTTGCAGGTGTGAAAGAAGTCATGAAAGTGTTGAGGAAGTGAGATATAATATTTTTTGAGTCTATTTGTGAAAGATAACCCTGCTTGTTGAGGAAGATATAGCACATAAATAAAGAAGGGCACCAGAGGTAGAAGACTTGGTTGATATATTGAAGGGAGTCCAAGAAATATTAGACATGATGGAAGGTGGAAAAAGTGAAGATGTTTTAGTTGTGATTATAGAAGATGAAGAATAAATTATGATAGGGTTATTTTCCATAAAGGAAAGGTTAGATGATTTGGAGAGAGACCAACCAGGTAGAGGAAAGTATCCCAATAAAAGAAACAGATTGATAAAGGTCTAGGTGAAGAAAAGAGGTAAGCCCACTATTAATATATATTTTTTAGTAAAGAGAGCCCAAACGTGCTCATGAATTGGATAGTGGAGTTATAAACATATTTTCAAGAGAAGTGTATTGAAAACCCCATGAGGGTATAGATTAAAAGTAAGAGATTGTGTGGAGTTGTAGTTGTGTATTGGAGAGATCTCCTAGAGAGGAGATAAGGGAGAGGAAAGAATAAGGTAAGGAGTTGGGAACATATAGTTTATAACTTTATTGTTCATGTAGTGCACTCAAGAATGAAAGTAGAATGAATTTATATGATTCATGTCTTGATACTTGAGACAAAATAGAATAAGAATTAGATTTATATAAAATTCAATATGAGAGGAAAGTTTTCATGTGAGCAGTTCAAGTCTACTTTAAGAACTAGCAAGGAGATGGATAAAAGTGATGAGAATAAGTCTATCTTGAAAGGCAACAAGAGATTGAGGTTTCCATGTGAGAAACTCAAAATATTCTTTTGAAAACAATAAATAGAAAGAGATTTTTGAGTAGTACATAAAGGATGGAATCATCATGCAAGAGGATATAGATGTGATAGTTGTTGAACTAGAAGAAGGAGACCCATTGTTTGATGATGGGATTGAGTTTATGATATACCATAAGTGGGAAAATTCAAAATTTTCCTTGGTAGGCAATGAATTTGTACTTTCTTTTTTTGAGGGAAGAAAGGTTGAGAACAAACAAAGAATGATACGTTTCTCCTCGAAGAAAATAATAGATGTGAATGAATAAGGCAATCATGAGGAGTTGCAGATTTCCATGAAGAAAACAAAAGAGATTGTTGATATTCAAGTTAATACACAAAAGGAGAGTATGGTTGAAGACCAACCATGTGAAGAATAAGGAAATAGAAAGAATAATGAGGAGAGGATAACCATGGAGGTTTTTGAGAATGGGCCTTTGGGAGTCCATCATGAGAGAGAAAGTAGTGAGGAAAATGTGAGCACCAGAGAAGCATTGGGAAACATGTCCTTAAGGCATGATGAAGAGTTGAAAAACTTATTTGTGGGAACTATTGATTCCATTAATGTATTTATTCAATGTTAAGTTCTAAAAAATATGGAGATAGAGATGGTGGACTTGTTTCTACCAAGAAGAATGAATAATAAAAGTGGTGTTGCATATGTGGTAGCATCCCACATAGGTATTGAAGGAAAAACTATTATGAGTGAAGGTATGCATTGTACCTATATAGATGCAGATATTTCAAATTTATTTGAATATGGCATGGAAGAGGAAAAATAAGGAAAAATCAATAATCTTAGAGCTCATATAAAGAGGATGAGAAATGAAGAAGAGTAACTAGTTTTTGAATCAACTAATAAAAATGAAAAAAGATGAAAAGAATCCAGAGCTAATTATTATATCAACCAATGAAATTGTGAAGATCGGCGAATCACCTATGGTCACTATATTTTATTTGCAAGTTCAGCTATAGAGAGAAATGAGACATTTATAGAGGCCTTCCAAGGAAAAGAGGTGAAACAAGATGTGCAAATTTATGCACTCAAGAAAGAGAGGAGGAACAACTGATTTGTATATTAGTAGAAACATGTGAATAATATGTGAAGGAAGAAGAAGACTCTTATAAATTATTAAGGCATAATAAATATGGTGGAAAGAGAGGAACTGAAAGCCATGAGAGAAAAAGAGTTTTAATAGCTAAGAGTGAAGAATGAAGGATCCAATAATAGGTTAGATGGTGAGTAAATAAATCTAAGAAGGCTTTAGGAGGAGGTGGTCATTTAGTGAACTGTTTCATCCCCCAAGAGAAATTAAGCTGATAAAAGGAGAATTTGGGTGGAGGTGGTTAGATGAGGGTTGGTTTTAGCCCACATAAAGATTGAGAAAAAGGAAGATAAATCTTTAGTAGAGGAGGATAAACTATAGTGGGTCTAAATCCATAAAAAGAGGGGTAATGAGAGATAAGAAGAAGAGGATATAATTAAAACCAAAAAGGAGGAGCTATAAATTGAAGAGAAATATTGACATAAAACTATAAGTACTTAGTGTGTTGGAAGAAAATGCCATGGCCATTATGCTTCATGGTCAAAAGAGTGGTTTTACCACTTATTTCATCTGTGTGATTAGACTTTCACATTTTAAAAACCTTGAGTGTTTGAAGTAGGAGCATCCAAGGGTTTGAACAATCTTTCATCAATCAAAAAATAAATAAAAATAAAAAATAAATAGTTGGGAACAACATTTAAATAACGAATCAACAACAACAAAACAACACATAATAGGTAACAAAATGTAATGGTTTTTTTAAAAAATGCATGGGATTAGAGTGTTTTAAGTACTTAAAGGAATTTTAAGAGGCATGGTATGTATCATAAGGGGTCAAGGAAATAATCTCATGAAGTGGGGAGAAGAGAGGAGGATAAAAATGTGATGCAAAAGGGGAAAAAAGATAATTACAAGAAAAAATAGAAAAGAAAGCAATTATAAATAAACTAGTCGGATGTTAAACTACATTGGTGATCATTTTCTCCATGGTTACAATCTGAAACTTTTGAGGCATATAGTTGATAGTGTGTCTATTGGTTTAAACACTGTAATGTCTTTAAATAAACAAATGTAGTGTGTTATTTGTGCTGAATGTCTACAAATAGAATTCTGAGTTGGTATTTTGTATGTGTGCACCCTAATTAAGCATCACATAATTAGAGGTTATCATTAATTGGATACCCTATTTGTTATCAAACCACTACAATATATAATTAAAGGCTTAGAGTTAGAGACAAATAGAGATAGAGTAGTTGTAGAGAGTCCTTGTGAATGTAGATGTCATTAAGGCATTATTTCATTGAATAAACATAGATTGTATGTTATTTTAATCTTTATGACTTTGGTTGCATGGCCAAAAGCATCCCTTCACTAGGAACCCTACTATGAACTACACCACAACCTACTCTCATTACTTGAACTATTTAAGATATTTCCCACTACAAGGAAATAGGAGATGAGTTTCATATCCATAAGAAAAATAATATGTATCATCTCTATAAAAGGGATAGACTTTGAAAAATCCCATCCATAGTCTCTTTCTCTAGCCTTCTTATCAAATAGCTTCTTCACTTTGCTTTGGGATTCTAGGATCTAGTATACAACCATGATTCTCTCTTCCTTCAACTTGATTAAGTACATCAATCTTTTATCTAGAGTATTTATTAAATTCATGTCTTTTATCGCTCTCACCAATTGAAAAACAAGGAACTCCAAATAAATGGGAACTGAAACATCTATACCATAAAAAACTTAAATGGGGAAATGCAAATGAATCTTTTCAAAGTGGTGTAGTTTTCTCACAATGCATCATCTAACCTTTTATTCCAATTCTTTTAATTTTCATCCATTAGTTTGCATATGATGGTAACAACATTGTTGTTACTTCATTTTAATTTATCATTTCCTTGGTGGTAGTAATCTGAAGAGTGAAATGAGGATATCACATAACCATAGTAGGAAACCATAAGTTTGAAAGAAGATAAATTAGAAGAATTGTTTATCAAATTATTTTGTACTCAAAATCTAAATAGAATGTTCTCTTTAATGAAATTGCATCTCTTTAGATGTATTCTTATTCATAGGAATATTCTCAACATAATTCTTTTAATTTTCATCCATTTGTTTGCAGATGATGGTAACAACTTTGTTGTTACTATATTTTAATTTATCATTTCCTTGGGGGTAGTAATATGAAGAGTGAAATAAGGATATCACATAACCATAGTAGGAAAACATAAGTTCGAAAGAAGATAAATAAGAAGCATTGTTTATAAAAAAAATTGTACTCAAAATCTAAATAGAATGTTCTCTTTAATGAAATTGCATCTCTTTAGATGTAGTATTCTTTATAGGAATAGCCTCAACACACTTTGTGAAATAGTCCATTGTGTTGAGGACATGAGTGTGACTTACATTGGATTGTATATTCAATGTACCAATGAAATTCAAACCCCATTTTTAAAAGGGATATTATATTACTATAGGTCTAAAGGGAAGTGGGGTAAGTTTAATTCTTCCAAAAAAACTCTAGCATGCTTTACACATTGAGTCCTATTCTTGAGAGTTTTTGAATTATAGGCTAGTATTGGTGAGCTCTTAGATTATTAAATGTCATGACAAGAAAATAAAAGTGACCACCACATCCCTAATTATGGAAAGCTTTTAGTAATCTCTTATGTTATTCCTTATCAACATATCTCAAAAAGAAAACATATAAACCTTTCTTATAAAGAATATTATCATAGATTACGTACCTATCAGCTCTCAATTTAATCGCTCTTTTCTCTTTAGCATTTAGATGCCTTGGGCTCTCTCTATGGGTAAATAATAAGGCAATATTTTATTACCATTCATCAAAAGAGATAATGAAGACTACCAATGAAATTTCTTTAAAATATTCTTTGGTAAGGCCTTTTGTGCATCCTTTTTCTAATCATCGACTCCCTTTACAATCAGTTGACATAAACATCTACCTTTGTATCACTTAGTTAGCTTTATTTATAAACCATATTCTTTGAATTTGGTAATCCATACACTAATTTTTGAACAAAGATATTGTTTTTTCAACATATTCTTGACTACCATATATGGTGCCATCACCTATGTGTGGGAATCCAACATGTACAATCTATAATATTTCATATCTTTGACCAGAACAAAAGCTTATTTTTTTATGGGAGAATACTTGAGCTTGTGAAAATTCAAATAATATCTCATGAAATTAATGTATTATTCTATACAATCTTCATTCTTTTGCATGAAAATTGTTGACAACATATGTTAAGAATAGTAGCTATACACAATGAAGTCTTTCTGAAAGTCTAGTCACACTAGCTTAGAAGCATTAACATAAAATTTGTAATCTTATAAAAATATTTATTACCATCACCATTCAAATTTAAAGACACATTACCTCTCATAATCTAGGTGATGTGTCTATAAATTCATTAAAATTAGGTATAAATATTTGCAGTAAATTTGCCTTATTGAGGAGTCTGTTCCAAGATTTTTGGTAGGAAAAGATACTTGTTGAACTATTTTAGAATGAATCTTACTTATTTCCTTTAAAATTATATGGCTTGCCTTCAATAATTTCTAAGATGGACTTATTTGGATTTAGTGATATTCCTTGAGCTCTACACCTTTCAAAATCCATCTTGAGGTGCTCATAATGTTCTTCTCACTTTTTAAAAAATAATGTGAGATCTTTGAGATATACCACTATGATTTTTATCTTCATGTCACTCAAATATAGATTCATACCCCTATAGAATGTGGCATCAATATACATGAGTATAAAAAGCATCCACTTATATGAAATGGTACCCCATGAAGTTGTGAACACAATCTTGTGTTGACTTTTAAGAATCATTTCTGCGTGATTGTATCCATATAAATTTTCAAGCACAGAATCATTTTATACTGAGCTATTACTTCTAAAATATGATCTATTTTATGCAATGGATAGTTGTCTTTAACATATGTCCAATTTAGATTATTTAAATTAAGAGGGATTTTAATTTTTCAACTCTTATTTCTCTTAGGTACAATCTTTGCTATCTAAATTAAGTGATCAATTGGTAAAATGATCACAAATTTTGAAATATTCTTTATTTCTTCATAGATATTACCAACGATCTTAGGATTTTAAAGCCTTTATTTTTTCTTACAAAGGTTAACACCAAGTCTTAATGATATATTACACCTCATCTCTTTAGGTCTAAGAAACTTTAAGTTGGCATATCACCAAGCAAAAATATAAGAGTAAAAGTTGAAAAAACTCACAAATCCCTATCTTTCTTCTTTATAACAACATTTACCAATTTTCATAGCTATATACCTTTATTTACTACCGATGCTTACTTTTTAATATTTGAGATATCCATTTGGCTCCTCTTGAATTCTCTTTTTGATGTACATGGCATGCTTATAGAGCATTTTTTAAGTGAGACCAAACCTTTAAGAATATTATTTCCCTTGAGTTCGATAGCCCTATCATCCTCTTTTCCATCATTGAATTCATCTTTAGTTATAATTATGACCCCAAATTTAACATTACTTTTGATTTTTTATTTATTAACATAATAATGATATTCTCTATACTCTATATATCTCCTTTGGAAGTATATGTTTCTAATGTTACTAGTGTTTCCAAGTAAACTTATGATCTATTCATTATTATTAAACACATGTCAATGCTCTAAATTATTGAGTAAATTTGGTCCATAGACAAGTTTTATGGTTTAATTTTCCTGATCAATCTTTAAGTGAAGAATTAGCAAAGAGGTAAATACATCTAAGTCATCATCCTTGGAATTATTTTCTCTAGGTAGCATGATTGCATAGAAGGCCTTGAAAACATCAATGAAATCCCACACTTTGTTCCAAAATTTCTTCAAATGGTCATTTTCACTTGATATTGATTTCACACTTGTTTGATAATTATTTCAGCATCACCTTGAGCCCTTATATTCCTTATACCCATCTCCTCTATAAATTGATTAACTTCATATTTTATTATGTTGTTTGTGCACTCGAATAGTAACTTGTTGGAAAAAGGAAATAACTCATTTATAGAGGAAATTAAAAAAATTATAGCACCTACACCAATATAGAAATGGATACTAGCAAACTCTATCATCCATGTATCATTGATATTGACTTCAATGAGTTTGGGAATATTCAGGTATCCTCTAACATCATCATACATTTATCATTTCATGTCTCTTCATATAAAATATCATCAAGAGGATCGTCTAATTTTTATACTGTGTATGTGCTTTGAGCTTAGGTTCTAGTCTTTTTTTATCCCTTTCATCAGAATCATAGATTGAAACTAATCCATTTATATTTTGCCTCCTACATCTCTACAAAATATTTTTCTCAATAACATTCCATAGGTTACAGGAATGTATACCATTAGGAGTTAGTCATTTTGATTCTCTTTTGAAGATAAGTAGACAAAGGTACCTAGGCATATTTAATATTCCCAATAAAAGGTATTCATTTTGAGACATCTAAATTTTATATTTATTCACATGATAAATTATGTGAAATGTGAGTAAATTAGAAAAGGTTAAAGCTTAAGAATTTTTATTAGTTTGAAACATATTTTGATCTTATTTTGGTGAGGAACTGGGCTATTAAAGATTTACAATATGAGATAAAGATTTGGTGATTTACCCTTCAAGGAGAAGACTTCTATTATGCTTGTGGGATTCATTTCAATGTACATGGTAATGCATTAATAAAATCATAAAAAAATCCATGCTTTAAAAGGTAGTGCTTTTGATTTCTACATCAATACACGTAATGTGGAGGGGCTAGATACAAGTATTTTATAATTACACTATCAATTCAATAAAGTATGAATTATTTTTTAAAAATAACTTTCATGGTATGATATATTGCAATAACATAGGTTGTTGATTAACAATAATGTATATGATAGATATTTCAGGGGAGCATAAAATAGTCCAAATTACCAAAAGAGGGTGCATAATGCAACTAAGATTTCTCTTGCCATTTTCCACATTAATCTAAAGGTTGAAAATTTCACTTCCTGATGATAAATAAACCATAAAGGTGAAAAACAATTGGTCTTCAAAAGTTAAAGGCTAGTTTAAATTCCATTATCAAATCCAAGAATGAAAATTATCTTTAACCAACTCGTTAAAAATAATATATTTTCAAGTTTTGGAACTTTATTATGGAGATTACTAGTACTTGAAGTGATGCTCCTTGTGAATTCCATAAGGATGTTATCTAGTGGGATATAAGGAAATTTAAATTATCCCTGAATATCAGACTCTAAAATTGTGCCATTGTTTGGCTATAGAAGAGAAGCCACCCTATTGGTTTTGAAGAGACATTTCTATTCTATATGTCCTCTATCCTCATATTATATATAAAATAAAAATATTTGAGAAATATAAGGAGGATTATTTTAATAATGATTTGTTTATTGTTTAAAATGCAAAGAATTACAAACATGCAACGTGTTTTGTTAATTATAAAATTCATAATCCAAATAAAATGATCAATCAACCAATTTTAGCAAACTCGTTTCCTATCTTCATCTACCTTTTAATAATTATTGGGCTTCCCTAAGGATATATATACCTTTTATTATGGATTTAGGCTAAGTTAATATTGAGGTACAAGAAAGACAAGACAAGAAATTGTTTTTTGATGAGATCTTATGGTATTCTCCTATGAGGAATACAAGATTTGACTAGGATATTTGGGTAGAAAGCTGGTCCTTTAACTTCCATGGGAATTATTCCCCACAAGGTAAACTTGGTAATCAACTAACTCAATGTGAGGTTTTGATAAAATTATTTTATTTGACACCACTCAATTTCATAGGAATTTGTAACTAACATAAATATAATCATGATCAATAGTTTTTTGGTGGGATGATAAGCCAATCTAAAGTAGAAGAGGAAGCCACATATTGCAACTAGGATTTCTATTGCTATAGCATATCCACATCCTAAACACTAGGAATACACCTATAATGGTATTTAAAAATGTCCTTGATGATAATTTCATTACTAAGCTAACAAACTTTGATATTAAAATGTTAAATATTAATTCAATTCCCCATGGCACATCTGAGTAGTGAAATTTTTTATAAAAAATAACTAATGAAAAATAAGATGTTTCAATTTTGTTGTGGATTTAATGGAGATTTATAATGCTTTCAAGTAGGTGAATATTACACCACTATAGGAAATGGACATTGTATTTAGGCATATCAAAAAAATTGAGAGAGTTCATGTATAAAGCATTATTGATACAAAAATGAAAGGAAAAAATTATTAAAACAAGGTAGATATGGCTTTTATAATTACAAGTTTTTGTGTGTACTAGAAATAATACTTCAAACCTCTTATAGATAAGTTAATTGAGATCATTGATAGAATTATATAAGTGATCCCTCCTCCCATGACATCCCATCTTGGTGCATGAAATTTGAGGTACAATATGTGAACATGGAAAGGGTTTGAGAAAAGTACATAAACTAGTGATCTCTTCTTATTTTTTTACCACCCATTTAGAATATGTTGTGGAACATATGACACAAGAACATTGTCTTCTTCGACCCAAATTCCCCATTATTTTTCTGCTCAATTTGGTCACAATGATTTTTCCCATTAAGAGTAATTAATATAATTCTTTAGATAAAAAATTTAAATGTTCCGACACTTTAGAAATATTTTATAAGCTCATATTTTCTTGAGATTGTAACAAGTTTCCATACTTAATGATGTATGAAACATGCCTAAATCTAGATGTATTGATCCATTTAAATTATGATCTACCCCTATATATAGATGTTTTAATCTAGACAAAATTCACAAACTAAAATGCTTCTCAACATGGTCTCACCCACAATTTATTAAGTATATTTTCTAGTGATGAAGCATTGGAACTAATTCCTCAACATAACCACCAAAGACAAAAATAAGATAGTTTGTAACTAAATGGCAATAAACTTTGAATGGTTTTATAAAAATCTCAACACAAATCCTATGAAGGCAGATCAACAAATGTCTCAAATTCACTCATGTTAATTATTCTATTGTTTATATACCATGACTACTATGACTGAAACCATTTACTCCACTATAATTCAATTGTAGAAAGAAAGTTCATTATACTTATGGAAATTCCTTAGTCTTTTGTTGAAGATAGTAACTTTATCTTTGTTTGTGAGCAAGATCATGGGATCTAAGATTTTTTTGGGAATGTTACTTGTTAGGTGGGTAATGTACACTCTAGTGTATAGGGTTTGTAAAATAATATCTAGTTTGACCATGATAAAACATTTACTGTTGAAGTGATAATCATGGGGTTAGTTTTAGTCTAATGTATTTCTAAATGCAACCACCAGGTAGTTATGGTCATGAAGGTATAACTCACATACATGTTGATGTTAATCACTAGATAATTGTAAGGTCAATTTTGGGCCTAAGTCAACCCTGAGTCTAAGGGGAAAGCCTTTGACTTGACCTATATGACATGGAGGTCTTGAAGGTAGAAATGGTAGTTGGAGCTTAAGAAGTTGCCTATTTAATATCAAAAAGTTGCATCTTTGGACCCATCACTGCAAATTGTCCAATGAATTATTTTTGAAGGTTCCACCTAAGTGCTTTAGGGCATGATTATGAGGTAGGGGAAGGATCTAATAGTTTTCATTAATGACTTACAAGTTTTTTTATGCATGTTTGAACTTAGGCTAAAATTTTCATTTTTCTTATATTGGGAAGGGCATTCTTGAGGCCAAAATGGGTGGTTAGCTTGTAGGTCGAGCCTAATTGGAGGCCAATAACAAGGTTAACATTGCCAATTTTTGGTCAAGATGAGGTATTCACATATTGTCACTTTACTTAGAACTAGAATTTTCTACTTGAACTTATTGTTAATATTTATATGGTTGAATGGAAATTAATTGGTTTTTTCACCTCTTACAACACTCTCTCCTTTTTTTCACCCACTTTGTATGAAATTATGTTTTAGGTGTTCAAGGTGATTTAGAGGTTAGAATAGGTTTGTGATACTATCAAAGAATAATTGTCAAGATAAATTGTAGGAGGCATAACACCCTTAAGTGATAGGCCTAGAAAGCAATATAACTATTAATTGGAGTTGAATTGGGTCTATAGACCTCAATTGGGAGTTGAAGTATGTTAGGAGTGATGTGTTGAAGGTGCTGAAGAAGTGAGATATTGAAGGGTCAGAAACTAGTCTCAAGAATGTGTATTAGGCCTTTGAAAGTATATTGAATGGGTTAAACGAAGGTTGTATAGGTGGATATAAGAGTTAGAGGAAGTGTTTTTGAAAGCATTAAAGAAGAGGAAGGCATCTAGGCATAGCCAAGATTAGGGAATGTATAGTGAGAGAGTGTAAACAGTGAATGATAAAATGGGTATGTCTAAGAAAATAGTAGACTCATGATGCATTAGTTAATGGATTTTCCTAATAACAAAATCCTAAACTAGAAGTCATCTCACTTGTACGTTCTATAAATAATATTTAGATTGATGTTGCTTTTATCCTTTTTGTGTTTGATGCTTGTAAACACATGTTTTGGCCTTTATGCATCTTTTGATTATATGTTGAAAATTTGATTACATAAATGAGAATAAGAATGTATTGTCATATTATGAAGAAATAAATATGTAAACATTTATCAATTGACTTGTTTAAATGTGGTTCAAGTGCAAAGACCTAGCAAACTAAGTATTTTATTTTTCCAAAATTATTGGTTTAGCCTAGCACAAATTGTGTTAATAATTATTTTGTTTTAATTTTTTTTTGCATTTATGTCATGGTATCCACACATTACATAGATATAATTTTGTCCCTTTATATTCTACTTTGAAATTCACACAAAGCTACTTTGCTTGAAGAATGTTGAGTCTAGTTCAAGTCATTATTTATGCCTTTTTATCATTATTACTATGTTTATTTAAAATGGATTTGTAGGTTGAAAATAACATTAGATATACAAAAAAAACATGTTATCAAACCTATTGTCAAAATAGTTGTCAAATCAATTTTCCAGACATTAGTCAAACCTGTTATTACATATACAAGTGCCTCATATCTTATTGTGTTGAATGTCAACCTAAAAGATATTTAATCTATTATTTGTAAACTTGAGGTTGTTCAAATGAATTATAAACCAATTATGGATAAAATACATGTTTTTACTCCTATTTTCAAGTTTAAACCTCTTATGCGAGTCTGTAAGCTAATGAAACTTAATATACATCATGTTACGCTAGGGTTTATAAGTAGAGGGCTTATAAATAAATGTCAAGTTGAGTCTTTACCTATTGGTTAATCATGTGAAATCCAAACCTCAAATTTATCAATTCATCCAAAATCACCTTGTACTAAATCTAGTGAAGTCCAAACTTGTTCTCATTGTGTACATCGAGGTCATCCCTCTACCCATTTCTTTGACCTACATCCTTTTATATAATGGTAATGATTTGCTTACTCATTATTCAATCATTTTTATCTGTGATGTCCACCTATATAATTTATAATCCTTCTAGATAGTGATCTAAGGTTCGTTTGTTGTCCAAATCCTACAAGAGAGTCCAATCCACTCTTTGAGATGGTGATTTGTCTACTCATGATGTTATAGTTTATAATGTTCATGTTGACCTTTATTCTCGATCTAAAATATGGATTTACTTTACTAGATATTTTGTTTATTTCATTTCCACTATACTTAATTATGTAGTTCCTGCATTTAAAAAATTATGTAAGACATTTACTCAAGCTTGTTCATGTAAAATGAACCATTCAGTTAAGTTATAGTGGTAGAATTGGTGCTGAGATGGTAAAAAGTCTTATTGTATTGATGAAGTTAGTAACTTGTAGCCTTTGAATCTAAGGGTTTCACCATTGAATAAAATGGGTATAAGAGTGGGTGCAAATGCGTCTTCTTCTTGGCAATGATTGTTTGAAGTATTTGGTGGGTTCTAAGGTGAAAAGGCATAAATACAGTATCTATAAAAATTAATGATCATCAGAGACGTTGATGAATTTTTTTTAAGTTGGATTGACATTGTAGTTTTCAAGTTTGGTTAATGTTGTCTCATTGTATCCTAGTTTGAATGGTTATTCTAAATAAATTGGATCGCTGCATGAGGTGTATAAGAAGTAAAAATAAAACATGTATGCAAGCTTTGGATAGTTTAATAATGAAATATATATCCATGAATACCATTTTTGGTAGTAACTTATACAATTTTTGAATTAAATATATAAGAGAAGTACAATTACCTCACCCACTAGAGTTTTTCCCACACCAAATTTTTCCAGGTCATATAGTGTTTCATTTTATGATTTGGATTCTCTTAAGATTCCATTTATATATTCTAACACTTATTTATTTATTTATTCATTCTTTGGATTCTCTTAAGCTTCCATTTATTTATTTTATTCTTACATTGCATTTATAACACTTGTTTATCTCTATTTTAGCATTGAAAATAGTCTAGAACACTCTTCT
Source organism: Torreya grandis (assembly GCA_037957365.1). NCBI lineage: Eukaryota > Viridiplantae > Streptophyta > Pinopsida > Cupressales > Taxaceae > Torreya > Torreya grandis. The sequence continues at coordinate 4,706,785 of JARHVA010000051.1, read as the reverse complement.
ATTAATCATATGTTGAACTAAGATTACATGATTTGTGTTAGTGAATATTAATGTGGAATATCCACCTAGTTCATGAATCACATTGATATAATAATTAGTTTAGTATTAGTGTCATTTTATGTGTCAGTGACTATATTGTAGTATATGCCAATCACAATAATAAGAGGAGCTAGTGGTCACGCTATCCTAGTTCTATTTGAAGAATTAATTTCTATAACAAAGTGGAAGTAAGAGATTAGAAGTATGGTTAATTATAATGAAAAAAATACCTATATAATAGAAGATAAATTTCAAAAGATCAAAGGAGTGGCTAGAATTTCTCTTTCTATGATCAAGCTTGATCGATTGTAGTCCATTAGGGTATTCTCATAGATAAACTTGGTGTTTTTATAGAGACATTGAAATAAAGTAAGGAGGATTCTCCCAAGAATGAGAAGATGGAATAACAACCCCATGCTAACTAAGATCCACCTTCTTTCAAGGCTAAGGCAAAGTTAGATATTTAGCCATATGCCAAACATATAAACATGGAGAGGTTAGACTATTATCTAGCCCAACTAGAAGTATATTTTAGTTTGCATTAGATCAATGAGAGCAAATAGATTTATTTTTCAAGGTTAAAATTAACCAATCATGATTTAACTTAATTTAAAAATTATGTTCATACCTTGGTTCTTAAGAAGCTTCCTCCTATTACTAAGTGGGGTTATTTTAAAATACTAATCAAGAAGGATCTTTATCTTATTTATTATGAGGAAGAGAGTACCATGTATGGTAGATATCTTAGGTAAAATTAAGACCCAAGCATGCAGGAGTACATAAGTGAGGTCTACAAGAAGACTATCCAAATTCAAAAAGATATAGGGGACCATGATGTCTTTATGAAGTATGTCAGTGGGTTTCATAGCCTTTTGAGGAGACTTGTCCTCTTAGCTTAGTGTACAAGTGTAAATGAGGCTTGTTTTGAATCTCACTACTTGAATATGGAAAATAAAAATAAGGATACATCTACCTCTTAAATCACACCAAAGAGACAAGTCATTTTAAGTATAAGGTTAAAGGAAAAGGTCAACGTAATGCTACATTTATTTCTAAGAAGGGTACTACAAGGCATTGTGGGCATTGTGATGTTGATAGATATTTTGAGGAAAATTATTTAAGTTACATCCAAAATTGCATTTGTTTTAACAAAACAAAAAGAATAAGGCCATGGCCACACTTAAAGTTGAAGACATTGGTTATAGCTTTGATGTGGATGAGAGTTTGTGTTGTACTTTTGTCAATAAAGAGGTATGTTTGACTAGTAGTAATGCTAGAAAAATTAAACTTTCTAATATTTTCCATATTAAAATTTAGATGAAAAAAAGTGGATGTTCTTTTTGATACTTTCTCACCCAAAAAAAAAGCAAGGATTTAGTTGTCAAATTGAGGATAGAGAATTACAATCATCCAACCTTGTATGCTTTGGGTTTAGTGAATAAAAGTGTAAACATCAAGGTAACTAAGCAATGTAAAATTAAGTTTGGTGTTAATGCACATTTCATTAATGAATTTATAGTGGACATTATGCCCCTCGATGTGTGTGGTGTAGCATTTGGTATTACTTATTTGTATATCTAGGATGTTATCTGCATGAGGAGAGCCAATCAATACCATTTGATAAATAAAGGTGAGAGATACATCATTTTATTCTACAAAAGTGATTCTAGTATATCTTTGGTAAATACCTCTGAAGCTAAAAGGCTTGTTAATGCAAGTGGGAAGTTTTCTTTACTTATTTTGAGTTATATTAAAGATAAAGAAGTGGTTAAACACAACTTATTATATCATGTTTACTAACAAATAACATAAGAATATGGGAGAATTAGTGTAACATTTCAAGGAAGTCTTCCATAATCCCATGGGGTTGTCAATGGTGATACCTATTGATAATAAAGTTCAAATGCTACTGAATAATCTACCTCAAAATCATAGGTTGTATAGGCGATATTTGAAGGATGTCAATGAGGAAAAATGAGATTTATGGTCTTTAATTAGTCAAGGATTATATCCTAATACTTCTCCATGTGGTTCTTATATTTTTTTAGTACTTAAGAAACATGTTTCATGTATAATGTGTGTTTATTATAGAGCACTTAAAAATATAACCATTAATAATAGGTACCCTATTCTACAGATTGAATATCTTCTTGATCAACTTCAACATGCCAAAAAATTTACTAGGATGGATTTAAAATTTGAGTATCACCAATTGAGGGTTAAAGAAGACGACATTTGGATGAAAACATTAAAAATAAGGCAAGTTTTTATCAAAGGTTGGTTATACCTTTTAGGATATGAAATTCACAAGCTACCTTTATACAGATGAATGAGATAATGAATCCATTTATTGATTCCTTTATCATTGTGTATTAGATCATTTTTTTTTCAGCAAAACTTTTGATGAGAATATTGATCATTTAAAACAAGTTTCAAAATTTTTGAGGGAGACCAAGTTATTTTAGTGTTGAATGAGAATAAATGTGAGTGTTTCATGAAAATTTCAATCTTCTAATCATGTAACAGTTCACCGTCATTTAGATATGACAATTAGACTAGTCCTTGATGATAACTTGAAATTTGATCAATCCTGGTGAATTATTCTGCACCTCAAAGCTAGTGAAAAACTTCATTAATGCATGATAGTGGGTACCAATTTTGCACCATTATATTGTTGAGCACATGATATTCATATAGAAGAGTCGTGTACTAGTTTTATTTGACACTAGGACTACCAAAAAACCATAAGGTGAAAATTTTGGCCTAATTTTTCCTTGATCAAGGAACTCTTATATTTGGCATAAAACTTCATCATTCTCACAAATAGAGCTATAATACTCTAGAATATTTGTAAAAATGGATCCAAGAAACAAATTGATCTCAATTTTTACTGTGTAATATGTGTGTAAAGCCTTTGGATCTTCAAATAAGTATCCATATTATTGTATTAACTTATGAATATATTATTGCTATAATGATTGAGTGACATGGCATACCATGGATGTAGTTTTTTAGGGATGTGATTCAATAGTAGGGATAGTATTTGGGCTATAGTTAGTGTAATTATGTTCTATAGTCTCCCATTGTCAATGATGACATTGAGAGATTACCCCTTAACCCAAAAATTGGTGTAGAAAAATAACCCTTGTCATCAAAAATGTCTATGGTAGTAATATTGGTGCCCAAACAATTAACATTTAGATCAATGTCATCCACTTGTTTGGGAACTAATGTAGACTGCACAACAAAATATTGTTCTATGTAGTACTATAAATCATTTTGTGAGCTTTTGCATGGTGATCACATTGATTTCACTTAGGTTCTTGTTTCCTTTATGTGACACTGAAGGTAGTGGATCCTTCTAGTGTCACATAAGCTTCTTATGACGTTATCTCTCCTATAACATGTTTTTCTCAAGAAGTTGCCTATTCAATGTAAAAAAGTTGTATTTTTAGACACATCCTTGTAACTTTTCCAAAAAATTATTCTTAAAGGTTCTACCTAAGTGATTTAGGGTGTGATTAGAGGGATTAAAGAGGTAGGGGAAGGATTTGAAAGTTACCATAAATGACTTATAGGTCTTTTTTATTCATGTTTGAACTTAAGCTAAAAAATGCATTTTTATTATATTGGGAAGGGCATTATTGAGGCCAGAATGGGTGGCTATATTTTTAATTGAGCCTAATGGGAGTCCAATAAATTGGTCTTAGATGTTATTTGCCCTCCCCTCGGATGTGTTGGTAGTGCTAGTTTTTGGTCAAGATGAGGTATTTGCATATTGGCACTTTACTTGGAACTAATATTTTTTACTTGAACTTATTGATAATATTTGTATGGTTGAATGGAAATTAATTATTTTTTCACCTCTTGAAACATTCTCTCTCCCTTTTCTCATCCACTTTTACATGAAATTGTATTTAAGTGTTCAAGGTGATTTAGAGGCTATAATAGGTTTGTAATATTATCAAATATCAATCGTCAAAGATTAGTTATAAGAGGCCTAACACCCTTAAGGGATATGCCTAAAAAGTAATATAAATATTGATGGGAATTGACTTGGGTCTAGATACCTCAATGGGGAGTTGAAGTATGTCAAGAGTGAGGTGTTAAAGGGTCAAAAACCAATCTCAAGAATGTATATTAGGCCTCTTATGCCAAATAGCCCTTGAAGGGAAAAAGTGAAATAAAGTGTAAAGGATCATGGAGGCATTTTAAAGTACATTTAGTGGGTTGAATTAAGGTTGGATATGTGGATATAAGAGCTAGAGGAAGTGTTATTGAAAGTATTAAAGGAGAGAAAAGCATCTAGGCATAACCAAGCCTAAGGAGTGTATAATGAGAGAGTGTGTAGAGTGAATGACAAAAGGGGTATGTTGGAGCATAGTAAAGGTGATGTAGGAGCATCACCAAATACATGTAAAATCTATGTTGAAAATATTCTTAGGTAATTTTTAAGACCTATAAACTAGATTAGTTTAATAAGTTTAATTTCAACGAGTAAGAGAGAATCTGAGTAATTTTATTAAATTACCAATATTTATTTAGAATATAAAAAAGTTATAATCATCAATCCTAATTAGGATGAACCCTACAAGACTAACCAAATAGATTAAAAAGACAAAAAATATCATTTTTGAAGAGGTTAGAGCATATGTTGTAGCTATGTCTCAATGGAGGAGGACTGTGTAAATGTTTTCATGTTGTAAATAATAAATATTTTTGAGTCTTATTTCATGTTTTCCATTGTATTATCATTTTATAATATGATTATAATCTTTTTATATTGAATTCAAGCTTAAATCTCAGTTATATTCATGAAACCCTTAGGAATTCTATATGTTTACTATTACAGTCATTTTTAGAGGCTTATTTACACACAAAAATTATTTTATGAACTCAATTGGACTATTGGAATATTTGAATAGTTTTATTAATACAAATATACATGTGTTATATCATATAAAATACCAATGAGCTCTATGAACTATCAATAATTATCTCTCAACCTACAAAAATTCTAAGTAAATTTGAAGTAAGGGTTTCATGGGTAGAACATCTCTAAAAATAAAATGATTAAACAATAAGGTATAAAAATATGTAATAAACTATGGAATTGATCTTATAACTTAGTCCAAGTATCATTGGGTTGATAATATGTTTGAAATTGTAGGTACATAGGACTATTTTTCTGTACAATAATAGAAGACCATTTTTGAAAAAGTTGTGCATAAGATAAGACAAATTTTTGGTTGATTTGAGTTATATAAAATTGGGTAAGGGTTGTAACATGTTATAATTTATAAATTATTACTATAAATATAATTTTCAAGAGCTAAAAACTCTATTTTTATAAATTGACCTATTGGAACAATAACTAGGTCTAGAGACCTAGAAACTTAAAAAAAAAAAGAATTTGAGAATGAAAGCCCAATCTCTTAGAGACCTATGGTTGGTGATTTCTTGTATGATTTGAAACATAAATAAATACTTAATTTTTTTTAAGACATATTCAAAGTTTCTTACAAAATAATTATTCAAAGGAAGGAGAGCAGATCTGAGATATTGGTGACTAGTTAAGAGCAAACCTAATGAGCAATTGACTAGTTTAAAAGAAGATTATTTGAGAGTGGATTTTAAATCGAGCTGAGAAGAAGAGTATATAAGTGAGTTTGTAATTATTCATGATATTAGGGCATATGGATATAACTTTCATAACTTTATTAAACATAAAAGAGTAAATTATTCATTAGGTGGTATTAGGGATGATAAAATGGTTTTGGCCAAAGATATTGTATCATGAGTGAATATTTTGTTTCAAGTCAATAAAGTTGAATTTAATTAGAATAAATAGATTATATTCAAGGGTAGGCATAAATTTATATCTGCATTAAATAAGTATGAACATGATTAGTAATGGGCCTTAAATGAAATCAAATTGCATGCTAATGATCAATTAAAAAGTTATAAATGGGTGATGGCAAATGAAAAATAGATAAAAATGTCATTAGGTATTTCCAATACACAATCAAATAAAAAGTTTAATTTAAAAAATATGGAATATCATAGATTTATAGCATTGAAAAAAAAATTAATCCTCATTTGTGTACAACATTAAATACAAGATCTGATAAATAAAAGTTTAGAAGATCCAAACAACATTAGATGATAATATTTTAAATTAAAACTAAATATAAATTATATATATTAACATAATTTAGATGAAAACTTCTAAAAAATCATATAGGCACATGTACAATGTCAATAATATACATAGATTACCATGATAGGCATACATAAAATTACAACATCTACCTACATAGTATGTAATGTTAGGTGAATGCCATATACACATATATAGTGCCAAACATTCATACATTGTTATATATACAAAAAATCATTTCTCATGTAGGACATCTTAATCATAAAATATCATCCCTTTCTTTGCCTTCCTCAAAGAAGACTATCCCTATGATGCCCTCTTGGTAGATGGAGATCTCTCTAATGCCTTGGATTGATCCAAGGTCTGACAATGGGTCCTATACTCATAGCTCACTTTCAGGTAAACCTATATAAATACAAGTATTATTGTAAAATTAACATAAAATACATTCAACCATTTGTTAATAAATTAATTTTAAACTAGAATAAAAAATCATTTAAACATGCACTTACTGCAAGCTCACGGTTAAGATCAGTATTTTTTTATGCTCCAACAAGTTAGTGGTAGGATCAACTATTCGAATAGGTATTTGAAATAGTGAAGAAAGATGAGAAGTTTCCATACTAATCATCTGAATAGGACTATCAGATAGCATGGGACAACCTTACATACACAATACATTTGCATAAGTTATATTTTCCCCAAGAATGTAGTAAAAATATTAAAACAAGTCTATTTTTACAATTTAAAATTTAAAGTTAATATATACCTCTGTCAATACCTATGCAAATGACATTGTAGTAGTAACGCCTATGTTTGTCTTGGCTCACAATGATGTAAAAGTGTTTACTTGAGTCACCAATTGAATGTAAAAAATGTCTCACTTGATTTTCTATAAAGTATCAAGGATATATGGCAATTTTTTCTCCTTTATTAAACCAAGAGTGTATTTTATAGCATTTTACTTGAATTTTGAGATCCTTGATAGATAAATTTAACTTAAACTTAGAAGGCAAATATATATAGACTAAATATACATAGAGAATAAGATTAACTCAAAATTTTACCTCTATATAAGTAAAATGTGTCATCCTAATAGAGATAAATACTATAGTTGATGAGGCAATAGCTAGATCTGAAAATGTAAACAATGACTTCATCAAATTAAATGTCAAAAATGTTGACTGTGATGATGAAGGTACCATCGCCTCCTAGGACATATATATCAATTTGATTTATTTATAAATTAATTTTTAACTAAATCAAATTTATAATTATACCTTAAATTTAACATGACATTTATATAAAATATACTTGAATTTGTGTAGTGGTTGATATATGTACACCAAATATACATGACAAAAACTCATCACTCATAATTATATTATCCAAGCCCTTTAAACCACTAATTTCATCATCATCAAAAGGTCCAATGCATATAGCTCCACAAGATCTATAAGGGTAGGGTCAAGTATGCATAGTAGGTGGTGTATCTCTAACATTAGTCTATGAGAGCCTACTCATATGTTGAACGAGTGTATTAGTGAATTAACTAAGTTCATGGAGAGTGTTAATCTCCATGACCTATTAAACTATATAGGAAATTTTAGGTTCAAGTGGATTTTGGATATAGATATTTTTAGGTTGATTATGTGCCTGACATGAACATGGTAGATCTTGTGCAAAGCTTTTCCCTCAGCTTTGAAACTCACTAAAATTATGATAGTTCAAAATGTCATTGAGGACAAAATCATAGTAGAGTTTCCTCAAAAAATACAATGGGACCTCATGGTTGTTACATGATGGATAATAAAACACTATCTACCATCAGACTCAAAAATTGGTTGTGATTAAATTATGTTGACAACAATGGATTGGAAAATGTTTAGCAGTTACTAGAAATGGTACATTGGTGGTTAGGTTAACGAATAAGGTGAAAATAGAGGATTTTTATATGTCTTTGTACTTTATCTCATGTGTTGACAATTTCTCAACATAATAAGCCCTACAAGTATCTTGATATGAATCCCATATGTCAATTTGACTCATTATATAGTCAATTTGACCTAATAATGTCTCTATGGAATTGGCTAGATAGGTATGGTAGGTGTTGGTAGAATTGTGAACCCTCATTCTCCCAATTAATTTTTCAATTTCAATTTTATTCTCCATAATGTGGTCTAATAGACTCTATTGACTACTTGGGGGATGTTTTGGAACTATAGGAGTGTTAGGTGGAGGGTTAGGAGGACAATTAGGTGGAGGGTTAGGTGGAGGGTTAGGAGTAGGGATAGGTAGATGAAAAAGAGGGTTAGGTGGAGGGTTAAGCTGAGGAACAAGAGGGTTAGGCTAAGGAATAAGATGGTTAGGTAGAGGAACAAGAGGATTAGGTAGAGTAACATGAGGGTTAGTAGGATGGGTTGTTCAAAATAAATGAATTACTAATTAAATAATGAAAATAACAAAAAATTGATAAAATTTATAAACAATGAATACATTTTTAGCATTTACCTCTTCTACATGGTGGCATCATCAATTAGAAAATTTTTGGGATGAATTTGGGTAAGGTTTGGCCTCACTAGGGCAAAACATGATTAAAGAGTGGAGAGTAAGGGAAAATATATAATGTGAATGCAAAATGAGAAATATTTGCATTCAGTTTGCTTTTTATTTTGGGTGACACAAATAATGTGAGCACATTATTAATGTGATCATGTTATTTATTTTAAATAATGTGATTATGTTATTTAATAACACAATCATGTTATGGATCAATAATTACTGAGCCATAATTTAAATAATGCTATCATGTTATTTAAATAACATGCTCGTGTATGCTCTTCCATCCATCCCCTTTAGGGAAATTTTAGAAGCAAAAGCACCATCCTTATTGAAAACATGCCTAGTCCAAAGCATAGAAATAATGTTTTCTAAAGCACTCCTCAAAAAATCACAATAGTTTTGGTGATCTTGAAATGACACTAAAGTCTTTCTATTAGTCATTTATTTTATTGCATCTTGGATTACCAGGGGGACTTCATTACCTCTCACAAGTTCTATAGGGAAGCTTTGACCCAAGTTTTCATCTCCCAACAATGACATCAACCACTCCCACTAGGATAAGAGGTTTGAGCAGTTAAACCACCTTTTAGTGTTGGAGTTACACATGGGATGTATTTGCACTTTGGACATCACACTACACTGAGCAAGCGATAGATGTAGTGGTTATAAAAAGGGCAAGACCTTTTTGCAACAAGCCAAGTGCCACAAACACCTAATTACATGGTTTTATTTTTCATTATGACATGAAATTCATTGTGTAATCAATTCCTCTAGAAATGTTCAAAAACTTGTAGATCTTAGACAAATCCCCACTTGTTGTGGAAGTGTTATTAGTGAAAGGTGCACCTCAAATTCCATGTCACAATACTATCATTTGAGATAAGGGGGGTGTAAAAACATTACTATATAATATGAATTTTAATTTTTAGATGAACATTAAAATCCTCTCAAATGATGTATATTGATGAATTCTAATAATACCAAGCAACCCTATCAGTTTAGGACCTAAGAGCGATTAATTGGTTGGTTTGGTCCTAGATTAGAGTTTTGTTTGGAGTCAAAAAATTGATGTGAATAAATGATACAAACCAAAACACATATTCCTCATTTTCATTTAAACAAAGAGGTGTTATGCTACCTACATGAATCATCAAATTGACTTGTTCAAATTTCATCAAAAATTGGAGTCATATCATCCACTTTGGCACAATTATGCTACCCAATTGAGTCTAGACTTCTACCAAACATTGTTTAAGTCCTTCATTTATTAATTAAATTCAAAATTTCACCTTCATAAGCTCATACGGTTGATGCGTTAAGTGGGTTTTCCATTTTCACTAAACTTGAGGGAACTTAGGTCCAATTTTCAATTTGGGTTGAAGGTCGTTTAAGAATCATAATCATTATCACCACTTGAAGACTTAAGTCATGTTGTGCTAAACACTTGCACTTTGAGTCTATGCACCAAAACTTTTTGTGTTTCCATTTTATTTCCATAGAGATCATTTGAAAATATACCTTTTTTCCTTAGATATATTGTCAAAACATTGAAGGTATTATGTCATTTGAGTTAAGAAAGGTAGTGTTATGCTACCAAATTTGGGAGAAACCATCTTTGCCTTAGAAATTTTTTGAAACAAAAATTTTGTCACATATTTTGATTAGTCTAGTGTTTTTGTGCTTCTCAAAACATTTCAAACATTATTTCATAGACCTTTTTGCATAGAGTCCAAGTTTGCCCAAAAAAAATTTCCAACGAATTCATGTAAACCTTTTTGAATCTTTGTTTAGCATAGTTACGTTGTTCACATTTGTCTAGCCTATTTTTCAAAAGAACCAAGATTTATACCATTATTAATGAGAAAATGAACTATCTCTAAAGTGCCTTTTATTTTATGCCTTATACCTATTTGATCGATTTCATGTCTAAGAGTCAAATGCCTAGTTTTTGTTAGAAGTGTTTCAAATCCATTTGATTAAAATCTCATCTATTTCAAAGTCTAGATTTTGACACCATTTGGCTAAGAGTTATAGCACATGCCTTGTTTGAGTCTAGATTTTGATGTTATGTTTGGCCAAAAGACCTATAAAATATTTATTTCCTAGATTAGATTGATTTGAAACACTTTGACCTTAGAGTTTGGCATTTTGATTTTTGGTCCATTTACTTAATCTTTTTTGTATAAGATGTGTAACGTTAGATACTTAATACTAGCTTGTTTTATCACAAATAATTTCATAAGACTTTCCATTTTTTTGATGAATCTAGATCAAATTTTAACATCATATTTTAGACATTGTCTTTTTAGAGTTTGTATAACTCTCTTCCCTTTTTATCATAAAACATACACTATGGATCCCAACATGTTTTCCTACACTCATAGTGGATTCATGTACAATAAAGGGATTAGTAATGTGGTTGCACAATAAGGAATGGTGTAAGACCCCTATGTAGACAATATTGATTATGAGATGGATCCTTATCCCTCTTATAATATTCAAATAAGGGCACAAAACCAAGATCTATTGGATAACTATTTGGTTAATATGCTACCATATTTAGAACAAGACCAAGAACAAACCACACAATACCTAGCTATGATACCCACAACTAAAGAAATGATTTCTCAACAATCATACTCTATTAATACACCTTACATATATAATCCATTTTTTTAATTATCCAAGACCAACTATATCTTCTTGTGTAACCATACAAGACCAACCAAAGAGCTTAAAAGGACAAAAAATATCATTTTTGAAGAGGTTAGAGCATATGTTGTAAGTCTGTCTCAATAGAGGAGGACTATGTAAATGTTTTATTATTGTACATAGTAAATATTTTTGAGTCTTATTGCATGTTTTCCATTGTATTATCCTTTTATAATATGATTATAATCCTTTCATATTGACTGCAAGCTTAAATCTTAGTTATATTCGTGAAACCCACAAGAATTCTATATTTTTACTATTACAGTCATTTTAAGAGGCTTATTTACACATGAAAATTGTTATATGAACTCAATTGGACTATTGTAATATTTTAATATGTTTATTAATACCAATATACATGTGATACACCATAGAAAATCCCAATGAGCTCTATGAACTATCAATAATTAGCTCTTGGCCTGTAAAAATTCTAAATAAATCTGAAGTAAGGGTTTCATGGGTAAATCACCTCTAAAACTAAAATGATTGAACAATAAGGTCTAAAATTTTTTAATAAGATGGGGAATGGATCTTATAACTTATTTCACTTATCATTGGTTTGATAAGATGTTTGAAATTGTAGGTACATAGGACTATTTTTTTATACAATAATAGAAGACCATTTTTGAAAAAGTTGTGCATAAGATAAGACAAGTTTTTGGTTGATTTGAGTTTTATAAAATTAGGTAAGGGTTGGAACATGTTATAATTTATAAAATATTATTATAAATATAATATTTAAGAGCTAAAAACTCTATTTTGATAAATTGACCTATTGGAACAACAACTAGGTCTAGAGACCTAGAAACTTTAAAAAAAAGAATTTGAGAATGAAAGCTCAATCTCTTAGAGACATATGGTTGGTCATTTATTGTATGATTTGAAACATACATAAATCCTTAAGTTTTTTAAAGACCAAAGTATCTTACAAAATAATTATTCAAAGGAGAGCAGATTTGAGATATTGGTGACTAGTTAAGAGCAAACTTTAAAATTGGTGAATAATTTATTATTGGTGAATAATTTATTACTTCCACATATTCTTTCACGAAGTTTTATTCCTTAAAATTGGTTGGTGGTGGCATCTCTATTATAGATTGGACTTTGGCTGGATCCACTTCAATGCTTTTGCAAGACATAATGATGCCAAGTAATTTGCCTGATGTTACTCTAAACCCACATTTCTTTGGATTCAATCAAACTTTGTACTTATGCAATCTTTCAAATATTCTATGTAATAATGTTGGATGGTCAGCCCTAGTTTTTTATTTGCCTAGTATGTCATTGACGTAGTCTTCAATAATATCATGCATCATATCATGGAATATGATGGTCATGGCTATTTTATTTTATCTCCAACATTATTAAGACCAAATGGCATTACCTAATAATAGAATGTGCCCCATGGAGTGGTGAATGTTGTGTTGTGTCAGTCTTCTAGTGCTATTCTAATCTGGTTATATCTTAAAAATCCATCCATGAGTGAAATAATATCATAACCTACCATGGAGTTAATGATCATGTCAATACTAGGCAATGAAAAGTTGTCTTTAGGGAAAGCTTTATTTATGTCTCAAAAATCAGTATAGATTTTGATTATTTCAAGCTTTTTGCTAATAGGTACAACATTAGATATCCATTCTAAGTAGTCAATGGATCAAATACATCCTACTTATAAGAGTTTTTCTAACTTTTTATTTACTAATATAGAAATGTAAGGATGCATCTTAAATAATATTTAATTAACTAGTTTGGCATCAAGATTTACCATAAGGTGATGTAAAACCAAGGTGGGGTCCAAACCTAGCATGTAAAAATAAGCCCATGCAAAGATATCTACATATTCTCTCAATATAGTTTTAAATACTTCACATTCCTCCTCAGTGAGGGACATGTCTAATTTGATCCATTTTAGGTTTGATGGAGTCTTGATGTTTACCTCTATTGTATCTTTGACTAGAAGGGTCAAACCATCTTCTAGGATAGTAGGCAAAGACTTGAACTATTGGACTATATCAAGTCCTCTATTAGGACTAGCTCTTCAACTTATTCTAGGCATGATAAATATGAGTACCCAAATGGGAGATCTATCTATGTGATAAAAATAGTAAAAAATCCTTGAATAATTCAATCAAACACTTATTATTGCTCAAAACTAAACTCAGATCCATAGGCAAGTCCATTGTTGGTGGTCTCCTAGCCTAAATTCAAAGAAGAATTAAAATCCCCATCTAGTGGCATCTAAAATAGGTTTTCATAACTAAACTAGCCTTTATCTTTACATTTTCCCTGTTTGTAAAGTACCTCAAAGAGGTTTTTACTTTGGGACTTCACTTTTTTAGTTATTTATTTTTGGCTAAGGGTATTCACCCACTCTCCAAAATAGGCTTCAAGATCTAATGTGATTGAGAACCCTAATTTATGACCTCCCAATGGAACATTGTCTCTAAAACCTAGAAAATCATAGAATGCCTCATCATTCTAAAACTCGTTAATCGGTAAATTGGATTCTTATTGGTCCAAATCTATAAGTTGGGGATAGTATAATAGAAATGGGTTTTATGAATGATTGGGCTAAGGGTACATATGGCATTTTTATCAAATGTGTTAGTCTCAGTTAGGTCATCAAAGATAAGGCTATGATCAGACTCTACTTTACAACCGACATCCTCATCACTAGTTAATGGGGATGGAACATGAGTAAGATATATGGAGTCATCCTTAGGTAGTTTAAATCCAAGTTCATAGGGGTCTTTTGTATTTGGTCATGTAAATTGGCTCAATTGTTCTTTGTTGATTAGGTTCGAAGCCTCCTCCTTCATAGTCTTGATTCTTCATGATCCTATTGGGAATAAGATACTTTGCATTTTTATAATATTCAGCTTGGTTGTCATTATACAACCATAATTCATCCCTTTCAAAAGGGTCCAGTTCTAGGATAAATGTTGGTACAAATATGACAGGTCCTTTATCTTTATTCTTTTATTGTCATTTTGGAAGAAATGGCTTAGATTTAGGTCTTAAAAAAGACTTTGGATTATATGTAAGGTCTATAATATGAAAAGTATCATGCATTAAATATTATCCTATGCCATTAGCTAAAATGGTGTAATGATTGGAAGCTTCAGGAGGAAGCATGCAGGAAAGGGAATCCATGGTATTAAGATATATATAAGTCTCCTCTAGAGAATCAATAAGCATGGCCTTTCCTTTATTATAATTGGAACTTGGATTTATGTTGTATTGGTAATTGTAGCTTTAAAACTCAGATTCAAGATTTTTGCAATGTTCATATGGGTGCAAATCTCTTAGAATATGCACTTCCATCCCTGGGTGGGAGAACTTGATACATTTGTGGAGTGTTGATGGGATTGCTTGAATTTCATATAAAAAAGGCATACCTAAAAGCATACTATATGACAACTCAAGATCAAGCACATAGAAAAGTGTATCATGGGTCAAAGTCCTAATGATAACTGGTAGGATAATGGTGCCTTGAGATTCTCTCTCCTAATTATCATAGTCTTTGATATTTATCATTTTTAGTTGGAGATCTACCATTATGTACCCAAAAATCCTGATGATATTTAGAGATACTATGTTGAGGCTTGATCCATTGTCTATAGGACATGTTTCACTTAATGATGCTTTACACAAACTTTTATGTACAATGGATTATTATGGAGTAGGCCAAGGGAAGACATATCACTTTGGTTGAATGTGACTTGTTGGGCACGAGATAGGTGTCCAACCAAAGATTTAAATTTATCATAGGATATGTCACTAGTAAAAGTGGATTGGATTAAGAACTCATTCAAAATGTTCTTGTGGATTGTCAACGTTCACAACA
Source organism: Torreya grandis (assembly GCA_037957365.1). Classification (NCBI taxonomy): domain Eukaryota; kingdom Viridiplantae; phylum Streptophyta; class Pinopsida; order Cupressales; family Taxaceae; genus Torreya; species Torreya grandis. The sequence goes on along the minus strand of JARHVA010000051.1, from coordinate 4,691,462 downwards.
AATCTAAAATGAAGATCTGGGCTAGTGTCTTTTGCAATTATTCCACAATATCAAACTTCTTTTATGGGTCAGTGGTAAATGGATTATTTTGAGGTTGAATGGTTGGTTGGATAATGGGAAAATTGGTAGATGGTTATGGGCCTGGGATGGTAATCTTTGACCTCTAAGTTGTGATTACATAATTGGGATTAAATATAAGAACATGATTATTTAAAAATGGTAGTAATGGTGTGGGATCAAATAGGACAAGTCTCAGTTGTTGGTGCACTTGTATGTAGTCATGAGGTAAGGATGAGTTATCGATATAAGGTCCAAAAGTAGAAATATTAATTTGTTGGTTCACCTGCATGCGATCCCAGGTCAAAGAAGGATTATCCATGTAATTTGGTTGAGTGGCATTGTTTAGCAATGGTCTAGATTGATTAGTGCTCGATCTAGGATTAATGGAGATGGAATTAATACTACCCCCTACAATATGACCTATAAACCTATTGTAGTTATGTGCAACTACATGGTAGGTTTGTTGGTTATTACCATTATGACCTTGGTTTTGTCTATTATTCTAACATTTTTGGTTCTACTATTGAGTCTACTAGTTTGGCCTTTAATTTTATTGTTACACTGATCATGGCTATTGTTGTTGTTATTATTGGTTATGTTGTGGAAAATGGTTTTGATAGATGCCAAGATTCTGATTAGAGGTGAAGCACTACCATCTAATGTGATCTCCTCATTTTCAAACATATTTTTAATTAAATGTTTGATTTGCACATATCTTCATAGATTATGCTCATTGACCCAAGGATACTCATAGAATTTATTTTCATGGTACTGATTAGGATAAGGGATGCCTTGAAGATAATACTTTGATATATGCCAACTAATCAAATTAGTGATATCAAGTTTGAAAAATATAGACTCAATAGGCTCTCCAAGGTCACTAAAAACATGATGTGTAGGCACAGTTCTCCTTAAAGGATGGTTTTGCAATGGCAAAGGTTGTGGCATTTATTGTGTGGGTCTTGGTTGTTACACTTGTGATGTTGGTTGAAGAGGTTATCAAGTAGGAGTAAGATAAAAAGGTGGTGTAGGTTGAGCAGATGATGTTTACACTATTTGGAAATGACATGATTTGGTTACTCCATTTCCCACAACATTCTTATTATAGTTGAATTGCTTTGGTTTATCTTGGTTATTAGCCTATGTTGGTTATGATGCTTACATTTACATTGGATGTTGGTTTTGGCCACTTCCCTGATTGGTACCTTGGTTTTGATTAGTTGAATTAAGCTTGATGACTCCTTTATTAATGATTTCTCACTCAATCAACAAACATTTGTCAATGATTTATTTAAAGGTATGTGCACAATGTAGTTATAAATGATAAGCTATCTCATTATGTAAGTTTTTAGTGAATACAGTGGCTAATTGTTTATCTAGTAAACTATGAGCGAATCAGCTTGTAAGTGCTCCCCATCACTGTAGATAGCTTTCAAAACTCTCATTGAATTTTTGTTTAGCTTGCATCAAATAATCTAGTGAAATATCATGCTCAAGATTATAGGAAAAGTGTTACACAAACTTTTCTAAAATATCATCAAAATTAGTTACTAAATTCTTAGGCAACTTCAAGAACCACTCTAAGGCTTGTCTAGCTAAGCTCTTTGGAAACAAAAACAAAAGGTATATATCATTATATGCCATTGACTAACATACGACAAAGAACTCAGTTAAATGTGCTTTTGGGTCGCATTTCCCCTTGTATTTACCAAATATTGGTGGCCCATATCCTAGAGGAAATGGAATCTATAAGTACTTCATTTTGAAAGGATAAGAACACACAGCATCTAACTTAAAATTTTTAACCTATTTTCTCACTTGGATGGTGGTGATTGAATCTTTTATTTATTATAATTCTTGTGATAATAAACTAGATGGAACGTTGGTTTTAAGGGGGCCATTGTCATGGGTAGATAATTAATCTATCATAAGTGGAGCACTTTGACTAGGGTATGATGGGGGTAATTTTTGGTATATATTGGATTTGTTGGGAAATGATCTAGGAATACACATATGTAGATTAGGATGTGCTTGTTGAAATTGCACATTTGGTTGTATGATATTCTAGTTTCTATTTTGGGTTAGTGATGAAGGTTTGACTTGGAGGATTTTGAGGTTAGGATGGAGGGATATAACTATATTGTGCCTATTTTGGTTGAATAGAGATCTACTTCTGACTACATGAACCTTATTGTTGAGTGGGAACTTGTAAACCAAGACCCTTTCTCTAAACATGTGGTATGTTCTATATAAAAGGCAATTATTTCTTAGCAAGTATTTGAGAGATATTAAAACCCCCTTGTTTCATGAATCCTAGTTGGGAAGTGGATGCATGTTGGAGAATAGGCACCTATCATTGACCAACATGAATACATTGTTGATTAAACATTGTTTGGTTTTGAATTGGTGTATTGGTATGTGAAGAAGAAGGTATGTTTAATACTACCTGATGAGGTGGAACATTAGTTGCCCTTAGTTGAGGTGGTAATATGTTTAGCCTCTGCTACATTGGTATACTCATTTGTGCCTATTATTATGGAATGATACTCATCACCTATTAAGGATAAATAATATTCATCACATTCTGATGTTGAGGTATGACATTGGTTGTTGGTTGACTACTTGATCATACTGGTTGTGTGCTTGATAAAGTCACTAGTTGAGGATTGGATGTAGTTGGTTGAGGTTGCGGTATATAAGCTCCCATTCCTCAGTTTGTAGATCCACTCATGGTATTAAATAAAGGCACATGTTTTTGAGTAGTTTTTTATGTATTAGTACCACTTTGATTTGGATTAGACATTGCATGTGCATTATCCACTATGTTTTGCTCATTATTTTGCATAGAAGAAGAAAACACTTATTCAATAATTGGTGTATGCAACAAGTTATCTACCAAAGTTTTTTATATGAATGGGTCTAGACTCTAATTGTCTTGACTAGTTAACTCTATCAAAACTCCTATTGAAGGAACTAAGTCAATAAGAGGTTTACTCACGATGGTCATCTGATTGAAATTACACACTAGATTCAAGTAGGTTTGATATGTTGCATGTCTTTGATTAAAGTGGTCTTCCATAAGTTTATTTCCTTTTTTAGGCATATTAGGGTCCTGATAAATCATTTGGACTAGAGTTAAAGGATTTCTAGAATAAGCCTATTGACTATATAATATGTTGTGAGGCATTCTTACTAAGCTTGGTAAACTTTCATGAGGGAAGTCTGTTGGAAACTTAGCCCTTACTTCTATGGCTCTAAATAAAATCTCATCTTTGTTCTCCAATAAATTATGCTCAAACAAAAAATTGTCATATGTGGAAGGTGTATTAATAGAGTATGATTGTTGAGGAATTGGCTCTTTAGTTGTGGGTATCGTAGCCAGGTATTATGTGGTTTGTTCTTGGTCTTATTTTAAATATGGTAGTGTATTAACCAAATAGTTAGCCAATGGATCTTGGTTTTATGCCCCTATTTGAATATTATAACAGGGATAATGATCCATCTCATAAGCAATATTATCTACATAGGGGTCTTACACCATTTCTTCTTGCAAAAACACATTACTAATCCTTGGATTGTACATGAATCCACTACAAGTGTAGGAATACATGTTGGGATCCATAGTGAATGTTTTGCAATAAAAAGGGGAGAGAGTTCTACAAACTCTAAAAAGACAATTTTTAAAAGATGATGTTTAAACTTGATCTAGATTCATCAAAATAATGGAAAGGTTTATGAAATGATTTGTGATAAGACAAGCTAATGTTAATTATCTAACCTTACATGTCTTATACAAAAAAAATTAAGTAAATAGACCAAAAATCAAAATACTAAACTCTAAGGTTGAAGTGTTTCAAATCAATCTAATTTAGGAAATAAATATTTGATAGGTCTTTTGGCCAAACATGGAATTAAAATCTAGACTCAAACAAAGCATGTGTTAAATTTTTTGTCTGAACAGTGTCAAAATCTAGACTTTGAAATAGATGAGATTTTAATCTAACAGATTTGAAACACTTCTAACAAAAACTAGGCATTTGAATCTTGTACACGAAATCGATCAAATAGGTATAAGGTATGAAACAAAATTTAGTTTAGAGATAGTTTATTTCCTCACTAATAATGGTATAAAGCTTGGTTCTTTTGACAAATAAGCTAGATAAATGTGAATGGCGTAACTATTTTAAAAATATATTCACAAAGGTTTACTTAGATTGGCTTGAGAAAATATTTTTGGCAAACATGGAATCTATACAGAAAGTTCTATGAAATAATGTTTGAAATGTTTTGATCAACGTAGCAATGCTAGCAAGTGTTTAGCATAAAATGACTTCATTCTATCAAGTGGTGATAATGATTATGAGTCTTAAATGACCTTCAACCCAAATTGAAAATTGGACCTAAGTTCCCTCAAGTTTTTTGAAAATGGTGAACCCACTTAACACATCAACCTTATGAACTTATGAAGGTGTAATTTCAAATTTAAGTTATAAATGCAGGACTAAAACAATGTTTGGTATAATTCTAGACTCAATTAGGTAGAATAATTGTGCCAAAGTGGATGATATGACTCCAAGTTTTGATGAACTTTAAACAAGGTAAATTGATGATTCACATAAGCAGTATAACACCTCTTTGTCAAAGGAAAATAAGGAATGTGTGTTTATTTTTTATCATTTGTTCACACCAAGTTTTTAACTCTAAAAAAAGATTTAATCTAAGATAAACCAACTAATTAATCGCTCTTAGGTCCTAAACTGACAAGGTTGCTTGGTATTGTTGGAATCCATCAATATACATCATTTGAGAAGCTTTTAGTGTTCATCCAAAAATTAAAATGCACATTATATAGTAGAGTTTTTACACCCCACTTCTCTCAAATGATATTACTATGACATGGACCTTAAGGTGTACCTTGCACCAATAACACTTCCATGGCAAGTGGGGATTTGTCTAAGATATACAAGTTTTTGAATGTTTCTAGAGGAATCAATTACACAATTACTTTCATGTCACGATGTAAAATAAAATCATGTAAATGGGTCTCAATGAATTTTGGATGATTGAAAAAAGGTCTTTCCCTTTTTTAAACCACTACATCCATCACTTACTCAGTTTAGTGAGATGTCCAAAGTGTAGATACATCATGTGTGCAACTCCATCACTAGAAGGTGGTTTAACCACTCAAACTTTTTATCCTGGTGGGAGTGGTTGATGTCAATGCTGGGAGATGAAACTCTAGGTTAAAGCTTCCCTATATAACTTATGAGAGGTAATGAAGTCCCCCTCACAAGCCAAGATACAATAAAATAAATGACTAATAGAAAGATTTTTGGATCATTTCAAGATCACCCAAACTATTGTGAGTTTTTAGGGAGTGATTTAGACAACATTATTTCTATGCCTTAGACTAGGAATGTTTTCTATAAGGACAGTGCTTTTGATTCTAAAAGTTCCCTAAAGGGGATGAATAGAAGAACATACATACATGAACCTTCTTTTTGCCAATCAATTAATTAATCATCTATTGAATACAAACTTGACAAATGAGTCTAATTTTAAGCACTAAAATAAAAATTTGGTAATGTTTTTTTGACCCCTTGGTCTTAAGTTGTAAAAACATGTAAAGATTACAAAGAAATACTAAATGAAATAATAAACATGTACATTCATTTTAAACCCAAATTTTTAAGTGTTCAAGACTTAGCATGCTAAAGATTCATTTTAGGCACCAAATTTGAAGTGTGCATGATTTATACCAAGTTATTTTTACAACTTCAAATTTAAGTGTATGATTAGTTAAAACACACAAATTAACTTTCAAACCATCATTTTAACCTACAAAAACAAGATTAGGACTACCTACTTTGAAGCACTTTAGAGGATGAGATAAGGACTTTTGAAAAATGAGCTCTCAAGTTGGAAATAGATTTGGGTTGATAGTCGAGTTGGGTTGATAGGTGAATTGGGTTGACAATTGAGTTGGGTTGACAGGGGAGCTAGATTGATAGGTGAGTTGGGTTGCACAGGTGAGTTGTATTGACAGGTGAGTTGGGTTGATAGGCAAGTTGGGTTGGTAGGTGAGTTGGGTTGGTAAGTGAGTTGGGTTACATATGAAAGTTGGGTTAGCAGACAAGTTGGGTTCGTAGGTGAGCTAGGCTAGTAGTTGAGTTGGGCTGGTAGGTGAGTTGGGCTAGTAGTCGAGTTGGGTTGGCAGGTGAGTTGGGCTACACAGTATTGAGAAAAAAATCATGACTTACTAAAAAATAGATTTTTGCTCAATTTTTTGCCTTTTTTATTTCCACACTCCAAGATCCTACATGATAACGGTTATTAGGTTGATTATATATGAAATTTGACCAAATTTTTGAGGCTAGGTCCCATTGGTCATGCCATTTTTGAACATAAGATTGCAATAAAGAGAGATTAGTATAATGTTAGTATATGAAATCAAATTCAAAATAACACACTAATAGTTAACACCTTAAGCCTATCTCAATGAGAGAGCTTAGTGAAGAAAATAAATGACAAAGCTCAACAAAAATGTAAGAAAACAAACATTGCTTACCTTCTTTGATGCTTCAAGAGTATTCTTTGATTTGGCTTGCTCCTCTTGTGCTTAATGAGTCTTCATCAAAGGAGGCTTGGATATCTCCTCTTCTTCTTGGCACCTTTGTGATGACTTTGACTTAGCTTGGCTTGGCTCAATAATTTGACATTATAATACTAATTAAAATCTATTTTTGAATGCATTTGGGAATTATAATGTTGGCATAAAAGAGCTTAAAATCAATATGCAAGGCCTCCTATTTATATATTTTTGAAATGGTTTAGGATCAACCATGACTCTCCATCTCAAGATTAAGATGTGTGGCCATGAATTAATCCAAATTATGTAATTAAATTCTTCAATATCCCCCATAAATATTTTGGAATAAGGGGAATTTAATAGGAATGAGAGGCATTGATGAGGCATGGGAGGGTCTTAATGAGGCATGGAGTGGCTTGATGAGATATTTTATGCATTTATGGCCTAGGGATGTCTTTCCAAAAAATGATGTCATTTGATAATGCAGATATTCAATATCAATTTATAAAAATATATTCAAAAAGTTCCATGGAAAATTAACTTAACCTCTTGATTTGGTTTAATTATCCTTAAACATGATTAGTCAACTTTGATGCACAAGCTTCACAATTTGTGCACAAATTAATCAAATTGGTCACAATTTCATATTATTGGCTCAAATTTTGGCTAGATTGGAATTAGAATTCAATGTTAGATGCATTGTAACTGTTATCCCATTTAGGATGTTTCCAATGCAAAATAACAAAGGCATATGTCTTGTATATAAAATTTGATAAAAAAGAGCAATCTAGAGCACCTAGGTATAAAAATGTCATTTTGAATCAAAATGATCTAATCAAAGTTAGTTACTTCATAAATTACATTGCCCATTTAATGATACCCTGGAAAAAATTGGCACTTGAATATAAAAATTTCAACTCTTTTAATGTATTTAAGCCAAATTGTGGATTTTGGTGGAAATTGATCAAAATCTTTATTGATGGTCATTGGTGGCCAGATTTAGGTGTCTACAATGTTCTCTTCTTGAGACCTTAAATTCATAAATTAGTGATTTAACATGAAATTTGTGACCATTCAAAGATCTTCATGTTATTCTATTATTGTGACCAAATTTGAAATTGTGATCATAAGTTGCATGTAATCATGCCAAGTGCCAAGATGTCATGGCCCTTGGATAACATGCTCCAAAGCCTTTCTCATGGTCTTCAAAGACTTTATGGACCCATGGATTTATTAAATCCATTTTATGGTCCCTCATGCATTCACCTCATTTCATCATTACCTCTCTTTATGCTTGGGGTCCCATTAATTAATTAAATTAATTTAAGGATTGTAATACATTTGCATTACACTATGGCTATTACTATATCTTGTGACCCTTAGTTATTATGACATGTGTTGTGATCCAAGTTCTTAGAGTCATGTGATTGCTTTATGGATTATTACAGATCCATTGGAGTTATAAACTCAAATTTGAAATTGGTCACACATCTACCCATGGTCCCTATCATGACTTAGACTTATGAACAAACTAAGGCCCTATGAGTAATTGTGACTGCGACACCTAACCTTCATGGTCTTTATAAACTCTAATGGTCCTGTGTATGAATCCCAAGAGTCTTATTGACTTGTTAGACTTTATAAACCAATGTATATTTTTTTAGGTCCAAAAAGAAGCCTTAATTACAAAAAAGAATATTTATGGACTTGTAAACTTAGGGAAATAATGTGGACCCTAATACATATATATATTATGTAGTCCCTATGGACTTAGAGACTTAAAAAATAATGTACACTTGGCCTCTGACATTAAAACCTAAAGCTATGATCTAAAATATCTGATAACACTAATACAAATAAACTTAGAGTTACAACATTGGAATATGACCATGTGACCCTGAGTGTGATCCATGTGACCCTAGGACCTCAAAAACTACTACAAATCCATGAACCAAAATTTGATCTCAAAATGTGACCTGAGAACCCTATTGATTTGATAAATTTTCTTTGAAAGTGTTTTTTGAAACTACACCAACTTGTACCTATTTTTGGTGATGTAGGATTACCCATACACCTTGGATGCTCCTACATAAAACATTCAAGGTAATTGAAAAAATGAGTCTTGCTCACATAAATGGAAAAATTACTCTTTTGGCCACTAAGATTGATGATTATGGTATTCCCTTCTAGTACACCAAATATTTCATCTACTTTTATCTCTCTTCCACTTCCAGATTGCTGGCTTTGTTTCCATCCTCTTTACTAATATTCACTTTCTTCCCTTATGTGGAAATGGATCGACCATAATTCCACCACATACACAAATTATTTATTTCTTCTTACCCACATTGGGGCATAGTCTATCCACTTTCACCAAATGATTTTTTCCCCATATTCATGCAGGATCAATCTCATCTTTGTCTAACCATGTCCACCAAGATGTTATTTATTATATCATATCTTATCTAGTGGGCTTGAAACCATGGCTATCTTTTGACCACCTATTCCTAAAGACTTCTTGTATTTGTCTCTTCATTATCCAACCTTCTATTTGATTCTTCCTTTTATCACTCATCTCTATTTTCATCTTCCCTTTTCTAATAGATGTCATCTCTTCCTTTGATTTCATTTTTGACATCACCATTCTGCTTGTATCTCTTTCATTCATTAGAGTCCTCAAATAAACTACTTATTTCTCTATTTTTTCACATGTTCTAGTTGAAGTACAAATCAACTGATCCTTTTCACTTTCTTAAGTGCATGATTTTATAGTTCTAGCTTCACCTCTTCACCTTGAAAGGCCTCTTTTAATGTTTCCTTTATCTTAATTTCTACACATCAACATATACTCTAGCCATAAGTTACTTTAAAAACATGAGACTTTATAGCCCCCATAGGTTCTCCATCCATATTCATATTATAAGATTGATTTCCCCCAAGCTTAGGCTTATCAAAGCCTTCATCATTTTGATTTCTTCTCATAACAATGCTTATTTTTTATAGTGACAACAACTCTTTATATTTTTCTTTGTTTTTTCCCCATTTTCATCAGCACAATGCTGATTTCAATTTCCCTCTTTCTCTTTTTTTCCTTCTATGTCATGGGAATGACATTTTTCACTTATCCAATCTCCTTTGTGAGTCTTCTCTCCCACATAAAATTGCTTTAAATGAAATATATATTTTTCCACGTCTTCATGTTGTCTATTATGCATATGAGCACACTAGATCAAACCATAATTTATCCTCTTCTTTGTTATCTTCATCATTGCTGGACCTGTACTTAAATCACCCACATTAAGGGAATTAATAAATCCTACAAATAATTTTTCTAGTGCTTATTCATGCCTCAAGGACACATTTTCTAACTTTTATCTATTGCTCACATTTTCTAACTTTTATCTATTGCTCACATTTTCTTCTTGGATTTCATTCCCATAATGGACTTCAAAAGCTCTATTATCAAAAATCTCCATTACTATTTTTACATCATTCTTCAAACTATTTTATTTCTCTATAGTGGCCTTCAACTACACACTCATTATGTTCATTCACTTTCACTTATTTTACCTTCATTATTTCCTTAATAAAAAACATGAGCTTATTCTTTATAAAAGAGAAATATCAATTTTAGTATCTTTATCCTTTAATGATGACAACCTATTCCCACTTAAATGATTCTATAATTTCTTTACCATCATCAAATAATGGGTTTCTTTTTTTTTGGTGAATAATTTATTACTTCCACATCCTCTTCCATGAAGATTTCTTCCTTTAAGGGTTACTTACAAATTTCTCTCTTTGATTCTCTTGAAAACATACTTGGGCTTCTCACTTGTAGATCTCATTTTATGATTTATTCTCAAATCAACCTTATTCTATTCACTTGTATCTTTGAGTTGATCATTTGGAAACATCCTTTTCTGATTGCCTAAAGGCAATCTTCTTCACCTCTCTCTCAATTTTCAATTCTTAGATCTTATTCCACCATTATCTCTACAATTTTGGATGCACAACATGATCCATAAAACTAGAAACCATATGTTTTCAACTATTCAACATTTTTTTCCTTTCTCTTGTCTCTTATTTTGGAGGTCTCTCCAATGCACAATTGCATGTCCACATAACTTCTTTCATGTAATTTTTACCCTCATCGGATCTACAATGTTTTCCTCTTAAAATAAAATTTCTAACTCAAAAATCCATTTCATGAGATTTTTTCTCTCTTTACCACAAAAAAAAAAAAAATTTCAAGTGGACTCAACTCTTTCCTTCACCTTCACCTTTTATTGGTCTCTTTTCTTTGTTGGAATCTTCTACTTCACTTACATCTCTCTCCAAAGCATCCAACCTTTTTTATAGGAAAAACCACCCCATCATCATTTATTATTCATATTTTTTACTCATAATTAAAACATATTCTCCACTTGTTCCATCCTAATCTTTCATGGAATTCCTTCAACATCTCTACTAGGTCTTATACTACTATGAACTTCCTCTTTTATATGCCATTTCATTTCCAAAAATAATATTATTTTTCACAACTTGTAATTTATTTAAGAAATATTATCTTTCAAAGTATACATTAGACTAAAATAAGAGCTTTTATTCCACTACCTTATTCACACTTGCATGAATTCTCACATACTTATGACAATCTTACCCTTTGTCAAATGCAAGCTTATGTTTCACAACCTGTCACTGATATAAACAATGCTTATTTTTTAAAATATACAATAGACTCAATCAAGATTCTATGTTCCTTTCACACAACTCTCTCCTCTTATAAGACTTTCTCTTACCTACAACAAATATGAGATTTTTTATCATAACTTGTAGTTAACTAAAATAAAAGAGTCTCACAATTTTATCACATGGATCTTCTTTACTTACAAGACATTATCACATCTAAGAAAAACTCATGTAACTAGTCTAAGATAACTTGGTGTAATTAAAGGTAAGGATTCCTAGTAAAGGGGGTCCCTTGGCCATGAAATTAGATTCACACAACATAAAACAATATGTATTCTTTATTTATTTAATGAAATAAAGCCTTAATAACAACTTCATTCATAGTGACTCTTTTCACCTACTCTATCCCCATATATCTCTAATTTTGAGCCTCTATTGGATTTACATTCACTCTCTTTTACAAACTCTACAACTCCTCTCTTTTGGATCTCTATTATGGCATTTTATGATATGTGGCCCCTCTATTTTAATCTTTGTTCTCTACTTGCAGGCTTAAAGATCTACCTTTTGCTAAGATCTCCCTTCCATACTGAACCCTTCCAATATTGACCTCTTAATATTTTGATGTTAACATTTCCAATGTGACCCACAACTAATTTATTTATGTCCCATATATACTACCTAAAAAATCCCATTTAATGATTACATGAGATCTTTTCACTGCTTTTCCCACTTTTTACTTTCTTGAACTTTCCTTATAATTGTCAGTGATTCTTAGATGATCTTTTTGTAATATTTACAACATGTTTAGGTTGAAATTTATGTGGCAACTAACTAAAATTTATCTTCTAGATATTTCTAATGAGACCTTAAATGCCTAATTTTGTTCTTTGATGCAAAAATTTTGACCATCCAAAGATCTATATGTTGTTCTTTCATTATTTTGACCAAATTAAAAATTGTGATTGTAGGCTACACATGATAACTGTTATGTGGAAAGATCATGGGTCCCTACATAAATAGTTCCTAAGCCTTTCTCATGGTATTAAAAATCTCTATGGACTCATGGAATTATTAAATTCACCTTATGATCCATCGTGCTCTATTTCTTTACATTACGGCCTCTATTTTTGCTAACCTATGAATCATTTAAATCCATTGAAATATTTTAATACATTCATGTTACATTGTGGCTAGTACTATATCTTGTGACCCTCATGATTGTGATACATGTTGAAATATTAGGTTCCCAGACTCACGTGATTGCTATATGGATTGTCATAGACTCATTTGAGTTATGAACTCCAATTTGAAATTGGTCATGCACCCATGACCCTGCCATGACTTAGACTTGCAAACAAGATAAGGCCTCTATGAATAATTATGACTATGACATTTTTCTTCTATACCCATTAGGCTTTGTAAAATAATGCATATATTTTTGGGTTTATAAAGAGTTCTTATTTGTGAAAATGAATGTATAAAATATAAAGTCCCTCATAGACTTATAAACTTAGGGAAATAATGTGGCCATTGACATAAAGATTATATAGTCCCTATGAAATGAAAGACTTATGAAATGATGTGCACATGGCTCCAAACATCACATCTTGGAGTTGTGAGGGAATATAAATGTGACCACCAATACAAACCAACTTGGAGTTGTTATAGGGGAATGTGACCATATGACCCCCAATGTGATTGATGTGATCCCTATGATTTTAGAAAACTATTGTAACTCTTACTGAACCAAAATTAGTTCTCTTATGAGCCAAATACCCTTTTTAACTAATAAATATTTCCTAAGAATTTTAATTTAAACTGTGCAACCTCCTACCTTTTTTGGCGATTCAATATTGCTTGTACACCTTTGATGTTCCTACATCAATTTTCCCCCCACATGTATATAAGTGAGTTAGGATTTTAGTTTGTTTCCATTTTTTTGTTTTTGTTTTAACTCTCCTTCCTCATTTCATTATTTTAAATTCCTCATGTAATTATTTATTACTCTATATTCTAATGGATAAGGCACTAGTTTAGAACTATTTTATTTTAGAGTCTAACCTATGTCCTTTCCAATTAAGGCTTTTCCCTAAGGTCACTAGTCTAGAACCATATCATTCCCATTAGATATTTTCCATTATTTTCACCCAATTCAAATATTATTTATCACCCAAAAACTACTACTCAAATACCCTCAATGCATAGAGCATTTTATTGCTATTATCTAAAAATTTAATCTAGTTTCAAGCATTTTAGTGTATTTCATGTTTTTGGTGTGTCTCAAGCACTTCAAAGATTATGTTAGACTATGTAGCCACTTGGGATAGTTTCAATGGGTTAATATAATATATTTATGACCACCATATCCTCTTATTTTAATTCACCTAAAAAAATTCTTCATTCTAACTATGCCCATCAAAATCCCATAAGCTTAAAGAAGTTGCCATCCACATAATTAAGCCTCCAAAAATGAAACATAAATACATGAGATTTGAACCCATATCCACTTTGGAGACAATAATCCTATAATTTGGTGATTTGAGGAGTGGTAAAATAGATTTGGAAGAGTTTTGGAATAAAATGAACAAATATAAGCATTCGGTCATTAGTCAACACATATATGATAGTGGGATTTTGCAAATTATTGGTTTCTTAACATTAGTGTAGTATATCAACTTGGTCTTCATATGTACAAAATTTTAAAACCCAAATCATAAGATAAGACTAAAACACAAGGTTTACAAATTTCCAAACTTGGTGGTCATTCTTTGAATGTCAATCACTCTTGGCATTCTTTCCCAACAAATGTTTCTTTTATTCTTACATTCGTTGTTTGCTTCTTCAATTTTTAATCATTTAATTGAATTTAATGTTAAAAAATTTTAATACATTCATATTTATATAATATTACAAAATTACAATGGGAAAATAGATTATGTTTTAATTAAGAATACTTTCTTTGAGAAAGATGCCCACTTTTAGGTTTCACTCCCTCTGTAGTCTACACAACAATACCTTGTTCTTCCACCTTGATTTATTTAATTTAAAAATTATTAAATTAGTTATAGCACCAAATATACTATCATATTTCAAAATCATTGTATTTGAAATGCAGGTTCATTACCCTTGTCATTTCATCAACAGTTTTGCATAAGTCAAGAATTGTTTTTATTGAGTTCACAAAGCACACTCTATATGTTGCTTAGATTGTTTATTGTCTTTAACTCTCTTGAAATTAATTATAATATAAGTAATTTATCATCAAAATTATACATATATTTATTCAATAGGATTCATGTCATTATATCTTACTAAAGATTATTGTTATTTCACATCCAAGCTTGTGCTAACATCAATAGTGTTAGGAGTAAGTTCCAAGGCTACATGTAAATTTGTTATATATAATTCCAATTATTAATTAACAAATAAATCCTATATTTTTATTATTTTATCACTGAAATCATCAATAATTATATTTAGTGATGTCACCACACTCTTTGGGGTATGTGCATAGAGTTATGGAATAATTTTGTGGACATTTCCAATAACACGAGCATGTTATTTAAATAACATGATCACATTATTTAATTATGGCTCAATAATTACCTATAAATAATGTTATTGTGTTATTAAACAATGTGATCACATTATTTAAAATAAATAACATGATCACATTAATAATGTGATGACATTCCTTGTGGCACCCAAAACAAAAATCAAATCAAACGTAAAAATTTCTTTTTTTACATTCATTTTTTTCCCTAGTGAGGCAAAAAATTACCCTGATTCATCCTATAATTTATGTATGTTTCAAATCTTACAATAAATCACCAACTATAGGTCTCTAAGAGATTGAGCTTTCATTCTCAAATTCTATCTTTTTAACTTTTTATGTCTCTAGACCTAGTTGTTGTTCCAATAAGGAAATTTATCAAAATAGAGTGTTTAGCTCTTAAAAATTATATTTATAGTAGTATTTTATATATTATAACATGTTCCAACCTTTACCCAATTTTATATAACTCAAATTGAACAAAAACTCATCTTATCTTATGCACAACTTTTTAAAAAATGGTTTTCTATTTATGTACAAATAAATAGTCCTACGTACCTACAATTTCAAACATATTATCAACCTAATGATACTTGTAATAAGTTATGAGATAAATTCCCCATCTTATTACAAATTTTTATACCTTATTGTTCAATCATTTTATTTTTAGAGGTGTTTTACCCATGAAACCCTTACTTCAAATTTACTCAAAAATTTTGTAGGTCAAGAGCTAATTATTGATAGTTCATAGAGATCATTGGGATTTTATATCATATAACACATGTATATTGGTCTTAATAAACCTATTAAAATTTTACAATAGTCCAATTGAGTTAATATAACAATTTTTGTGTGTAAATAAGCCTTTAAAATGACTGTAATAGTAAAAATATATAATTCCTAAGGGTTTCACGAATATAACTAAGATTTAATCTTGTAGTCAATATGAAAAGATTATAATCATATTATAAAAGTAAAATACAATGAAAAAAAAATTAATAAGAATCAAAAATATTTATTATGTACAAAAATAAAACATTTACAAAGTCCTCAATTGAGACAAACATATAACATATGCTCTAACCTCTTCAAAAATGATATTTTTGTCCTTTTAAGCTCTTTGGTTGGTCTTGTATGGTTCTTCCTCATTAGGATTTATGATTATCACTTTGTTATATTCTAAACCAAGATTGGTAGTTTACTAAAATTACTCAGATTCTCTCTTACTCATTGAAATTAAACTTACTAAACTAGCCTAGTTTATAGGTCTTAATAATTACCTAAGAGTATTGTAAACATATATTATACATGTATTTTTTGATGCTCTTTCATCACCTTTACTCTCTTCCAACATACCCATTTTCTCATTCAATCTTCACACTCTCTCACTATACACTCCTTAGGCTTGGTTATGCCTAGATACCTTCCTCTTCTTTAATAATTTCAATAAAACTTCCTCTAGCTCTTATATCCACCTATCTAACCTTCGTTCAACCCACTCAATATAATTTCAAAGGCCCACACACTCCTTTACACTTTATTTCACTTTTGCCCTTCAAGGGATATTTGGCCTAATAGGCCCAATATGCATTCTTGAGATTGGTTTTTGACCCTTCAACACCTCACTCTTTCATCACCTTCAACACCTCACTCTTGATGTAATTCAACTCCCCATTGAGGTCTCTAGACCCAAGTCAATGCCCATTAATATTTCTATTACTTTCTAGGCCTATCCCTTAAGGGTGTTAGGCCTCTTATAAATAATATTTGACAATAGATCTTTGATAAACATATTCTATCCTCTAGATCACCTTGAACACTTAAATACAATTTCATACAAATGTGGATGAGAAAAGGGAGAGAGAGTGTTTCAAGAGGTGAAAAATAATTAATTTCCATTCAACCATACAAATATTAGCAATAAGTTTAAGCAAAAAATATTAGTTCCAAGTAAAGTTCCAATATACAAATACCTCATCTTGACCAAAAACTAGCACTACCAACATGTTTGAGGGGGGGCAGATAATATCTAGGACCAAGTTATTGGCCTCCCATTAGGTTTGATCAACAAGCTAGCCACCCATTCTGGCCTCAAGAATGCCCTTCCCAATATAATAAAAATACATTTTTTAGCTTAAGTTCAAAAATGTGTAAAATAAAACCTAAAATTCATTTATGGTAACTTTCAGATCCTTCCCATACCTCTTTAATCTCTCTAATCACACCTTAAAGCACTCATGTGGAACCTTTAAGAATAATTTGTTGGACAAGTTACAGTGACGAGTCCAATAATACATTTTTTTTACATTGAATAGGTAACTTCTTGAGCAAAACATGTTATAGAGGAGAGAGAATCATAGGAAGGTTATGCAACACTAGAAGGATCTACTACCTTTAGTGTCACAAAGGAAATAATAACTTAAGTGACAATTAGTTTGATCACCATTGCACAATCTCACACAATGATTTATAATACTACACAACAATATTTTGTTATGTAGTCTACATGAGTTCCCACACAAGTGGATGACATTGATCTAAATGTTAATTGTTTGGGCACCAATATTAGTACCATAGACATTTCTGATGACAAGGGTGGTTTTTTTACACCAAGTTTTGGGTTAAGGGGTAATTCTTAATGTCATCATTGATGATGGGACACTATAGAACATAATTACAATAATTATTACCCAAAGACTAGCCCTACTATTGAATCATATCCCTGACCAACTACTATCTAGGATGGTTCTAATAGGGGAAGGATGTAAAGGTTAATAAACTTTGCATTTCCAAGTATGTAGTCAAACCCATGGATGTCAAAGTCACAAGTGACATTACATAACTAGAGGTGTGTAAGAGTATGCTTTGAAGATTATATGTGTATGATGGTGATGCTACATATCAAGCCAAGCCATGGTGGTAGATTGTTCATGTCAAAGCTTACATTGTCAACATCTTAGAGTCACTTCCAAAGACTAAACTCACATTAGTATCCAAAAATAAATGCTATAAGATCATTTTCTAAATGTAAGAGTTTGTGATACTCAAAATTTGTCCAAAATCACATGCATAATTGGAAAAGCGAGTATTGATAGTTTGTCATTCCACTCAATCATTATAGTAATAAGAGATTGACAAGTTAAAAGAATAATATGGATACTCATTTGAAGATCTAAAGGCTTTACACACACATTATGCATAGTAAAACATGAGATCAATTTGTTTCTTGGATCCCTTGTTACACATATTCTAGAGTACTATAGGTCCATTTCTGAGAATGATGAAGTTTTATGCTAGATCTAAGAGCGACTTGATCAAGGAAAAATTAAGCCAAGATTTTTTATTTATGGTTTCTTGGTAATCCCAATGCCAAATAAAATTGGTATGAGACTCTTCTATATGGACTATCATGTGTTCAAAAATATAATGTTGTGAAACTGGTACCCAATATCATGCATTGATGAAGTTTTTCACCAGATTTGAGGTGCACAATAATTCACCAAGATTGATCAATTTTCAAGTTATCATCAAGGACTAGTCTAATTGTCATATATGAATGAAGGTGAATTGTTACATAAGCAAAAGATGAAATTTTTATGAAAAACTCACATTTATTCTCATTCAACACTACACTAACTTGGTCTCCCTCAAAAATTTTGAAACTTGTTTTAAATGATCAATATTCTCATCAAAAGTTTTGCTGAAAAAAAAATATCATCCAATACACAATGACAAAAGAATCAATAAAAGGATTCATTATATCTTTCATTTACATAAAGGTAGCTTTTTGGATTTCATATCCTAAAAGGTAGAACCAACTATTGATACAACCTTTCCTTGTTTTGAATGTTGTCATCCAAATGTCCTCTTTTTTAACCTTCAATTGGTGATACTCAAATTTTAAGTCCATATTAGTACATTTTTTGGCATGTTGAAGTTGATCAAGAAGATATTCAATCTGTAGAATAGGTACCTATTCTTAATGGTTATATTGTTAAGTTCTCTATAATCAACACTCATTATACATGAACCATGTTTCTTAAGTACTAAAAATATATAAGAACCACATGGAGAAGTATTAGGATATACACCTTGACCAATTAAAGACTGTAACTTTTGTTTTACCTCATTGACATCCTTCAAGGACTGCCTATACAACCCATGATTTGGAGGTAGATTATTCAGTAGTAATTGAATTTTGTGATCAATAGGTCTCACCATTAACAATCCCATATGCCTATGGAAGACTTTCTTGAACGGTTACAATAATTTTCCCATATTCTTGTGTTATTTTATAGTAAGCATGCTACAATAAGCTTTTTATTAAACTACTTCTTTATCTTGAATATAACTCAAAAGAAGTAAAGAAAACTTCCCACTTGCATTAACAAGCCTTTTAGCTTCAAAGACATTTACCAAAGATATATTAGAATCACCTTTTTAGGATTAAATGATGTATCTCTTGCCTTTTTTTTCATCAAATGGTATTGATTGGCTCTCCTCAAGAAGATAAAATCTTAGATATACAAATAAGGAATACCAAATGCTACACCACACACATCGAGGGGCACAATGTCCACTATAACTTCATAAATGAAATGTTCATTAAAACCAAACTTAATTTTACATTGCTTAGTTACCTTGATGTCTACACTTTTATTCACTAAACCCAAAGCATACAAGCTTGGATGATTGTAATTCTCTATCTTATATTTGTCAACTAACTCCTTGTTCTTTGTTTTGGTGAGCAAGTATCAAAAAGAGCATCCACTTTTTTTCATCTAAATTTTAATATGGAAAATATTATAAATTTCACTTTTTTTAGCATTACTACTAGTCAAACATACCTTTTTATTTACAAAAGTAAAACACAAACTCTCATCCACATCAGAGCTACAACCAATGTCTTCACCTTTGAGTGTGGTCATCACCTTATTCTTTTTGTTGTTCTAAAACAAAGATAATTTTGGATGTAACTTTAATAATTTTCCTTGAAATATCTATCAACATCACAATGCCCACAATTCCTTGTAGTATCCTTCTTAGAAACAAATGTATCATTATGTTGACCTTTTACTTTACCCTTATGTTTAAATCCACTTGTTTCTTTGCAGTGATTTGAGAGGTAAATGTAGCCTTATTTTTCTTCTCCATATTCAAGTATTGAGATTTAGAAAAAGCCTTATTTACACTTGTACACTAGGCTAAGAAGTCAGGTCTCCTTGAAAGGCTATGCAACCCACCAACATACTTCATAAAGATGTCATGGTCCCTTATATCTTTTCCCATTTAGACAGTCTTCCTGTGGAACTCACTTGTATACTCCTGCATGCTCGGGCTTTAATTTTACCTAAGATATCTACCATACATGGACCTCTCTTCCTCATAATAAATAATATAAAGATCCTTCTTGATTATTATTTTAAAATCACCCCAATTAGTAATAGGAGGAATATTCTTTAGAATTAAGGTATGAACATAACTTTCAAATTAAGTTAAATCATGATTGGTTAATTTTAACCTTGCAAAATAAATTTGGTTGCTCTCATTAATATAATGTAAACTAAAATATACTTCTAGTTGGGCTAGATAATGGTCTAGCCTCTCCACATTTATATGTTTTCATATGGATAAATATCTATCTTTGCCTTAGCCTTGAAAGAAGGTGGATCTTAGTTTGCATGGGGTTGTTATTCCATCTTCTCATGTTTGGGAGAATCCTCCTTGATTTTAATGTCTCTATAAAAACACTAATTTTCTCTATGAGAATACACATGATGGACTACAATCAATCAATCTTTCTCATAAAATAGAAATTGTAGCCACTCCTTCAATATTTTAAAATTTCTCTTCTACTGTATAGGTAGTTTTTCATTAGAATGAACCATACTTCTAATCCATAACTTCCACTTAGTTGTGGAAATTACTTATTCAAATAGAAATAGGATAGCGTGACCACTAGCTCCTCTTATTATTGTGACATGCATCTACTAAAATATAGTCACCAACACACAAAATGACACTAATACTAAACTAATTATGATACCAATGTGATTCATAAACTAGGTGGATATTCCACACTAATATTCACCAACACAAATCATGTACTCCTAGTTCAACATATGATTAATAGAAGAGTGTTCTAGAATATTTTTAATGCTAAAATAGAGATAAAGAAGTGTCATAAATGCAATGTACAACATATTGAATATATAAATAGAAGCTTAGGAGAAGCCAAAGCATAAAATGAAAACACTATATGACCTAGAAAGATATGGTGTGGGAAAAACTCCAATGGGTGAGGCAATTGTACTTCTCTTATTCTATTTAATTCAACAATTATATAAGTTACTACCAAAAATTATCTTCATAGATAGATCTTTAATTATTAAACTATCCAAAGTTTGCACACATGATTTATTTTACTTCTTATACACCTCATGCAGTCATCAAACATAACTGGAACAACCATTCAAACTAGGATATAATGAGACAACATTAACCAAAATCGCAAACTAGAATGTTAATCCAACTTCAAAATTTGTCAACTTCTCTGATTATCTTTAATTTTTGTAGATACTGTGTTTATGCCTTTTCACCTTAGAACCCACAAAATATTTCAAACAATCATTGCCAAGAAGAAGAAGCATTTGCAACCACTCTTATATCCATTTTTAGTCAATGGTGAAACCCTTAGATTCAAAGGCTAAAAGTTGCTAACTTCATCAATATAATAGGCCTTTTTACCACCTCAACACTAATTTTACCAATATAACTTAATTTAATTTTTCATTTTACATGAACAAGCTTGAGTAAATGTCTTACATAATGTTTTAAATGTAGGAACTACATAATAAAGTATAGTGGAAATGAACTAAACAAAATATCTAGTAAATTAGATCCATATTTTAGATCAGGAATCAAGGTCAACACTAATATGATCAACTATAACATCATGAGTAGACAAATCACCATCTCAAAGAGTGAATTAGACTCTCTTACAGGATTTGGACAATAAACAAACCTTAGATCACTATCTAGAAGGATTATAAATTCTATAGGTGGATCTCACAGATAAAAATGATTGAATGATGAGTAAGCTAATCATTTCCATTATATAAAAGGATGTAGGTCAAAGCAATGGGTAGAGGGTTGACCTCGATGTACACAATGAGAATAAGTTTGGACTTCACTAGATTTAGTACAAGCTGAGTTTGGATGACTTGATAAATTTGAGGTTTGAATTTCACATGATTAACCAATAGGTGAAGACTCAGCTTGACATTTTTTTATAAGAACTTTGCTTATAAACCTTAGAGTAACATGATGTTTATTGAGTTTTATTATCTTCCAAATTTGCACAAGAAGTGTAGACTTGAAAATAGGAGTACAAACATGTATTTTATCCACAATTGGTTTATAATTCATTTGAACAGCCTCAAGTTTACAAATAATAGATTAAATATCTTTTAGCTTGACATTCAACACAATAGGATTTGGGGCTTGTATATATAATAACATGTTTGACTAATGTCTTGAAAATAGATTTGAAAACTAGTTTGACAATAGGTTTGATAACATGTTTTTTTTGTGTATCTAATGTTGTTTGTAACCTACAAATCCATTTTCAATAAACATAGTGATAATGATAAAAAAGCATACATAATGACTTGAACTAGACTCAACATTCTTCAAACAAATTAGCTTTGTGTGAATTTCAAATTAGAATATAAAGGGATAAAATTATATCTATGTAATTTGTGTATACCATGACATAGATGCATAAACAACTTAAAACAAAATAATTATTAACACAATTTGTGTCAAGCTTAACCAATAATGCTAGAAAAATAAAATACTTGGTTTGCTAAGTCTTTGCACTTGAACCACATTTCAAAAAGTCAATTGATAAATGTTTGCATATTTATTTCTTCATAATATGACAATACATTCTTATTTCTTATTTATGTAATCAAAATATTTCAAAGGCATCCACATTCATTTACACTTTCTTGCACTTTTTCCCTTCAACAGCTATTTGGCCTAATACACATTCTTGAGACTGCTTTTTGACCCTTCAACACCTCACTCCTAACATAATTCAACTCCCCATTTATTTATATATACCTAAGTCAACTCCCATTAATATTTATATTTATTTTTAGGCCTATCCCTTAAGGGTGTTAGGCCTCCTACAATTTATCTTGACAACTGGGCTTTGATAGTATCACAAACCTATTCTAGCCTTTAAATCACCTTAAACACTTAAAACATAATTTAATATAAAGTGGGTGAAAAAAGAGAGAAAGAGTGTTTTAAAAGGTGGAAAAACCAATTAATTTCCATTCAACCATAAAAATATTAACAATAAGTTCAAGCAAAAAAACTAGCTCTAAGTAAAGTGCCAATATGCAAATACCTCATCTTCACTGAAAATTGGCATTGCTAACACATTTATAGAGAGAAAATAACATCTAGGACCATGTTATTATCCTCAAATTAGGCTCGATCTACAAGATAAACACCCATTTTGGCCTCAAGAACACCCTTCCCAATATAAGAAAAATACAATTTTTAGCCTAAGTTCAAACATGCATAAATAAAACGTGTAAGTCATTAAATCAAACTATTAGATCCTTCACCTACCTTGTTAAGCCCTCTAATCATTCCCTAAATAACTTAGGTGGAACCTTCAATAATAATTCATTAGACATGTTGCAGTGATGGGTCCAAAAATGCAACTTTTTGACATTGAATATGCAACTTCTTAAGCTCCAACTACCATTTCTGCCTTCGAGACCTCCATGTCATATAGGCCAAGTCAAAGGCTTTTCCCTTAGACTGAAGATTGACTTAGGACCAAAATTGACCTTTTAATTATCTAGTGAATAACAAAAACATGTATGTGAGTTATACCTTCTTGGCCATAACTACCTGGTGGTTACATTTACAAATACATCAGATTAAAACTAACCCCATGATTATTAGTTCAACACAAAATGTTCTATCATGGTCAAAATAGATATTATTTTACAAACCTTGTATACTAGAGTGTACATTGCCCACCTAACAAGTAACATTCCAAAAAAATCTTAGATCCCATGATCTTGCTCACAAATAAAGATAAAGTTATTATCTTCAAAAAAAGACTAAAGAATTTTTGTAAGTAAAATGAACTTTCTTTCTACAATTGAATTGCAATGGAGTAAATGGTTTCAGTCATATTTGTCATGGCATATAAATAATAGAATAATTAACATAAGTAAATTTGAGACATTTGTTGATCTCCCTTCATTATTTAAGCTCCTTCATAGGATTTGTGTTGAGATTTATCTAAAACCATTCAAAGTTTACCACCCTTCAGTTACAAACTAGATTATTTTTGTCTTCATTGGTTATGTTGAGGAATTGGTTCCAATGCTTCATCACTAGAAAATATACTTAATAAATTGTGCGTGAGACCATGTTGAGAAGCATTTTAGTTTGTGAATTTTGTCTGAATCAAACCATATATATATAGGGGTGGCTCATAATTTAAATATATCAATACATCTAGAGCTAGGCATGTTTCATACATCATTAAGTATGACAACTTGTTACAATCTCAAAAAATCATGAACTTATAAAATATTTCCAAAGTGTTAGAAAATTTAAGTTTTTTATCTAAAGAATTATATTGATTGCTCTTAATGAAAAAAATCATTGTGACCAGGTTGAGGAGAAAAATAATGGGGAATTTGGGCCCAGGAGGTTTGAAGTATGATTTCTAGTACACGCTAAATTGTAATTATAATATCCATATCTACCTTATTTTAATAAAAATTTACTTTCATTTTTGTATCAACAATTCTTTATACATGAACCCTCTCATATGTTTTGATATGCTTATATACAATGTCCATTTCTTTTAGTGACATAATATTTAACTACTTGAAAACATTGTAAATCTCCATTACATCCACACAAAAATTGAAACATCTAATTTTGGAGGAGTTATTTTTTATAAAAAATTAAACTACTTAGATGTGCCATGGGGAATTGAACTAATCTTTAACTTTTCAAGATCAAATTTTATCAGCTTAATAATGAATTTATCATCAAGGACATTTTCAAATACCATTATAGATGTATTCCTAGTATTTAGGATGTGGATATGTTATAACAAGAGCAATCCTAGTTGCAATATGTGGCCTCCTCTTCTACTTTAGATTGGCTTATCATCCCACCAAAAAACTATTGATCATGAGTATATTTATGTTAGTTATGAATTCCTCTAAAATTGAGTGGTGTCAATAGAAACTAATTTTACCCAAACCTCACATTGATTTAGTTGATTACCAAGTTTACCTTGTGGGTAAGAATTCCCTTAGAAGTTGAAGGACCTAGTTTCTACAAAAATATCCTAGTCAAATCTTGTATTCCTCATAGGACAATACCATAAGAGCTCCTCAAAAAAATTATTCTTGTCTTATCTTACTAATACCCCAAGATTACCATAGCTTACATCCATAATAAAATTTATACATATCCTTAGGGAAGCCCAATAATGATTAAAATGTAGATGAAGATAGGAAATGAGTCTGCTAAAATTGGTTGATTGATCATTTTATCTAGATTATGAATTTTCTAATTAATAAATCATGTTACTTGTTTGTCATTCTTGCAGTTTAAATAATAAACAAATCATTTTAAAAATAATCCTCCTTATATTTCTCAAATATTTTGATTTTATATATATTATGAGGATAGAGGACATATAGAATAAAAATGTTTCTTCAAAACCAACAGGGTGGTTCCTTTTGTACAACCAAACAATGGCATAATTTTATAGTCTATGATATTCAGGGCTAATACAAATTTCCTTATATCCCACTAGATAACATCCTTATGGAAGTCACAAGGAACATCACTTTAGCTAGTAATAATCTCCATAATAAAGTTCCAAAACTTGAAAATATATTATTTTTAAGGAGTTGGTTGAAGATAATTTCCATTCTTTGACATGATAATGGAACCTCTAACTTTTGAAGGCCAAATTTTTTTCACCTTGGTGGTGTACTTATCATCAAGAAGTGAAATTGTCAACCTTTAGATTAATGTGGAAAATGGCAAGAGAAATCCTAACTACATTATGTACCCTCTTTTGGTAATTTGGACTATTTTATTCTCCCATGAAATATCTATCATATATATTATTGTTAATCAACAACCTATGTTATTGTAATATATCATACCATGAAAATTATTTCTTAAAAATAATGCTTACTTTGTCGAATTGATAGTGTAATTATAAACTACTTGTATCTAGACCCTCTACATTGAGTGTATTGATGTAATACTCAGAAGCACTACCTTTTAAAGCATGTATTTTTTGTATGATTTTCTTAATGTATTACCATGTACATTGAATGAAGCCCACAAGCATAATAGAAAACTTTGCCTTGAAGGGTAAATCACCAAATCTTTATCTCATGTTATAAATCTTTAAAATCCTAGTTCCTCACCAAAACATGATCAAAATATGTTTTAAACTAATAGAGATTCTTAAGATTTAACCTTTTCTAGTTTACCCGCATTTCACATAATTGATCATGTGAATAAATATAAAATTTATATGTCTCAAAATTAATACCAAATGATTATTCCATATTAACTTAAGAGATTAGTCAAATTCATTAGAGGAAATAATCCTAGTAACCTTGGACATGCATCCAAGGGTATTCCCATAGTCCAATATATCTCAAATTATCAAAATCTAATGGATGTCTCTACCCTAATATTTAAAATTTAGAAACCTTCATGTCTCCCTTTATATTGAAAGTCTCAATCTTAGTAACTATATCATAGACTCTAGAGACTTTGATAATTTAATGTTCACTAAAGTTGTTCATGCACTTAGGCTTACGTGTACAAAGAATTTTGGTTGATGTTTTTTTATGGGGACAAAGATAGTACCTTTTATTATAAATATTAAATATGCCCAGTTACATTTGGTTTCTTATCTTTAAAAGAGAATCAAAATGACTAAATCCTAATTGCAAACATCCCTGTAACCTATGAAATGTTATTGAGCAAAATAAATTTATAGAGATGTAAGAGGAAAAATATAAGTGGATTGGTTTCAATCTATTATTCTGATGAAAGGGATAAAAAAAGACTAGAACCTGAGCTCAAAACACATACACATTACAAAAATTAGATGATCCTCTTGATGATATTTTATATGAAGAGACATGACACGATAAATATATGATGATGTTAGAAGAGACCTGAATATTCCCAAACTCACTGAAGTCAATACTAATGATACATGGATGTAAGAGTTTGCTGGTAGCCATTTCCTTATATGTGTAGGTGTTAGAGTTGTTTTTATTTACCCTACTAATGAGTTATTTCCTTTTTCCTACAAGTTACTATTCCAATGCACAAACAACATAGTAAAATATGAAGTTTTTCAAGTTTTAGAGGAGATGGGTATAAGGAATATAAGGGGTCAAGGTGATGATGAACTAATTATCAAACAAGTATGAAATCAATATCAAGTGAAAAATGACCATTTGAGGAACTTTTGGAACAAATTATGGGATTGTATTGAAGTTTTTAAGGCCTTCTATGCAGTCATGCTACCTAGAGAAAATAATTCCAAGGATGTTGCCTTAGATGTATTTGCCTCTTTACTAATTATTCACTTAAAGATTGATGAGGAAAATTACACCATATAACTTTTCTATGGACCAAATTTACACAATAATTCATAGCATTGACGTGTATTTAATAATAATGAATAGATCATAAGTTTCCTTGAAAACACTAGTAACTTCAGAAATATATACTTCAAAGGGAGATATATAGCGTATAGAGAATATCATTCTTACGCCAATAAATAAAAATTCAAAATAAATGTTGAAGTTGGGGTCATAATTAGAACTTAAGATGAAGCCAAGGATGTAAAAGAGGATGATAGGGCTATCGAACTCAAGGGAAATAATATTCTTAAAGGTTTGGTCTCACTTGAAAATTTGCTCTATAAGCATGACATCTACGTCAAAAAGAGAATTCAAGAAGAAAAAAATGGATATATTAAATATAAAAAATTAAACATCGGTAGTAAATAAGGGTAGATATATATTAACATTGGTAAATTTTACTATAAAGAAGAAAGATAGGGATTTGTGAGTCTTTTCAACTTGTACTTGAATATTTTCACTTGGTGATATGCCAACATGAAGTTTCTAAAACCTAAAGATATGAAGTGTAATATATCGTTAAGACCTGGTGTTAACCTTTGTAATAAAAAAAAGGATTTAAAATCCCAATATCATTGGTAATATCTATGAAAAAATAAAGAATATTTCAAAATTTGTGATCATTTTACCAATCCATCGCTTAATCTGGGTAGCAAAGATTGTAACTATGAGAAATAAGAGTTGAGAAATTAAAATCCTTCTTTATTTACATAATATAAATTATACATATGTTAAGTACAACTATCCATTGCATAAAATAGATCAGGTTTTAGAAGTAGTAGCTTGGTATAAAATAATTCTATGCTTGACAATTTATTTGGATACAATCACGTAGAAATGATTCCTAAAGGTCAACACACTATTGCATTCACAACTTCATAGGGTACCATTTAATATAAGTGGATGTTTTTTTAATCATGTCTACCGATGCCACATTTCATAGGGACATGGACCTATATTTTAGTGACATGAATAAAAAAAATCATAGTGGTATATCTCAAAGATCTCACATTATTTTCAAAAAGTGAGAAGATCATTATGAGCACTCAAGATGGATTTTGAAAGATGTTGAGATCAAGGAATATAAATGAATCCAAAGAATTCCATCCTAGAAATTATTGAAGGCAATCCATATAATTTTAAATTAAATAAGTAAGATTCATTCTGATATAGTAAAAATAATTCAACAATTATCTTTTCCTACTAGGAAGCCTGGAACACACTCCTCAATAAGGCAAATTTATTAAAAATATTTATACCTAATTTTTATGAACCTATAGACACATTTCCTAAATTATGAGAGGTAATGTGTCGTGAAAATTGAGTGGTGATGGTAATAAATATTTTGATAAGATTAAAAATTCTATGCTAGGGTGACTAACTTTAAGAAAGACTTCATTGTGTATAGCTACTATTCTTAGCATATGTTGACAACAATTTTCATGAAAAAGAATGAAGAGAGTATAAAATAATCTATTATTTTCATGAGATATTCTTTAAATTTTCACAAGCTCAAGTATTATCCCATAAAAAAATAAGCTTATGTTGTGGTCAAAGGTATGAAATATTTTAGATTATACATCTTGAATTCCCATACATAGGTGATGGTACCATACATGGTAGTCAATAATATGCTGACGCAATAACATATTAGTTTAAAAATGAGTGGATGGATTACCAAAGTCCAAGAATATGACTTAGAAATCAAGTCCACTAAGTGAGACAAAGGTAGAGGTTTATGTTAACTGATTGTAAAGGGAGTCGATGATTAGAAAAAAGGCTGCACAAAAGTCCTTACTAAAGAGTATTTTAAAGATATTTCATTGGTAGTATTCATTATCTCTATTGATTAATGGTACTAAAATATTGCCTTGTTATTGACCCATAGAGAGTGCCCAAGGCATCTAAATGCTAAAGAGAAAAGAATAGTTAAATTGAGAGCCGATAGATATTAAATCTATGATAATACTCTTTTTAGGAAAGGTTTATATGTTTTCTTTTTGAGATGGGTTGATAAGGAACAACATAAGAGATTAATATAAGCTTTCCATAATCAAGGATGTGAAAAGAAGATAATGGTCAACATGAGTTCACAAGAATGCTGATTTTTGAATAATCTTGCAAGATTCATACATCACATGGAGAATATATGGAATAAAGGAGATTTTTTATAACCTAGAGTCATATCAGATATAATTGTGTGTGTAATTTTTTTTTAATTGTACCATGTTCTAATTTTGTATTCATATTATTGACACTATGGATTTCACCCTCTGAAAGGATACTCAGCGCTTTTCCTCCACGTGGCACAATGAAAAAATTCCTCTTGTTGTGGGTGGAAAACTTGAGGGATGAATCTATAGATTAGGGGTTAGCTCCTGTTGATACATCTTGAGGCCCTATATTTCATACTAGTAACAATGAGGGGGTGAAAAGAGAGAGAGAAACTAAAAAATAGAACCTAACTAATGTGGTGATGTAGCAAATTGGTTGGTCTACTTAGATTTTACTTACACTTTACACCAAAGAGAAGCCAACAGACACTTCATTCGAATGAGAAACTAACTACATCAATGTTTCAACAAGGGTCTTATGAAGGTGTAGGGAGGAAGAAACTACCAGAGGTGTTTAAAAGACACACTATTGGACAGTCTGTTCATATGCACCTATGTTTCAAGCTGGACACTTCTTGTTGACCTACAGAAAAGGATTTACAATACACTAGATATGTTGGTATAAACTTATGAGAGAATTAAAGGAAATGACTAAACATAAGATGAGACCATAGACATATATAAAAGTGCAACTCAAATGGAGGTAAATTGCTTCTTTTGATTCAAGGTAAATTTCTTTAGGGATTCACCATACAATGTTAAGAGATCTCCTTTTCAAAATGAAAAGTTACAGTTATATAGATAACTTGGGAAATAGATCATTGACTAGTCAAGGGAAGTAAACACATGTGATATTAATCACTCCTGCAGTGACCACAAGCCCATGCTACCACCATCTCTTTTTAAATGCATATTGGAAAGTCATATTGTAGGTGCTTAAGTCATTACCTTTGATGTCCAGGCCTGCAAGAGTATGGGTTATTTCTCTAAGCAATCGATAAGGCCATCCCAAAGATATGTTGACCAGGCCATGCTCTATTCAATATTGAGCACAATCAATTATTCATTAATGGTAAAATAAGAAAACATGGGCCACTCCTCTTCAATGCTTATAACCAATTCCTTTATTGGTTTTCGGTGGAGATTATTTCACTTAAGTGTATTCAATTCTCCTATTGATGACTCATGTGCCACCTACCTTGGTCTAGTTCATCCTTGGTTCTGTGCTTTGACTTGATATGCCTCTTAGAGGATTTTGAGATTTTGCTCATGTGTGTATGGCCACGTTTGAGGTTACCTACTTTATTTTCTCTTTCCTTTCTATTTTCCCCCTTTCCCTAGTAATTAGAACTCTCGATGATTATGAATTTCCTCCTAGGATCCTTTCTTTGGCTATTCACTAAGTCATTCCTCGAGCTCTTAGGATTTTGAATTCCTTTAGACAAAATGTCCAAAGAAATTCCTTCAGACATTTTGACTGAATGAATTCTTCCTTTTTTGAGTTTTCACTTTTGCACTTTTTTTGGTAGGCCTTCATTCCTTCAGACAAAATGTCTAAAGTAATTCCTTCGAACATTTTTTCCAAAAGAATTCTTCTTTGATTACTTCCCAATGGATAGCTCACCACCTTGAATTTGACATTCATGGGCCTATCACCAAACATTTAAATCTCAATGGCTAGCTTATCACCTTAATATTGATGTTTGTAGGCCTATCACCCCCGAGGCCAATTCCTTCAAATTTTTGCAAATGAACTTTTCTAAAGGGAAAGTGACCCTTCATAAAAATTGAAAGTTCCCTCCGTAAGGACACCTGCCCTTTAGACTTTTGTCTTCCAAATTTTTTCAAACTTTCTTCAACTGTCAAATTTTTTTTGACAAAATGTCCAAAGGAATTCCTTCAGGCATTTTATCTAAAATAATTCTTCCTTTTCTAAGTTTTCCCCCTTCGATTTCCTTTAGAAAAAGTCTAAAGGAATTAGCTCTTGGCCTATCAGCTTTTTCAAAGGGTAAGTCCCATTCAGGCTTTCTGCCTTGCCCCTTTACTTTGACCAGCTACTTTCTACAAGGGCAATTTGAGTCCAAAGTTGCCCTTTGGAATTTTGAAAAGGTCTACCCTACTCATCACCTGCCCCTTGCAAGGGCACTTGGCATCCAAAGTTTCCTTTCATAAGAATTGAAAAGGTATTCTTTTCAAAGTCAAGTGCCCTCCACAAGGGCACCTACCCTTTAGACTTTTTGAAAATGACCCTTTATCCTTTTGAACTTGGTCTATTTTACTGATTAAAATCCCTCTAAATTAATTTAATTGCCTTGTTAAGCATCCAAGACCAAATTGAGTTTCAATTCAACTCTTGTCTGTCAGACCTGAAAGCACTTGGCAAGCAAAAAAGGAAAACACTTGATTTTTTCATGGAAAATGACCTATCAATTAAAAATTACACAAGGCAACTAAGGGATGAACTAGCCAAAACTTGGATTGAAATAATCTTGCAATAAAAAGAAGAGGGGTGCCCAATTTTTGTCTTGTAAGACCTAGAATTGGTCAACACATTTGGTGATTCACAGGGGAGCATGCCTGCTATGCTTGATAAGACTGGTGGCCTAAAAGTCCATTGGGCATAGAGTCAGGATACAGCTTGAAAATCTAGTAATAGCCTTGTAAAAACATAAGAACTAATATAAATTTACCCCAAATGATAAATAAAACATGCACAAAGGCTAAAAAACACTAAACACATGCATAAAAGCACTTAGGGAAAATGAGGAAAAGACTGGGAAACTATGTACAAGGCAAAAGAAAGCTAGTGACAATGTTTAAGATATATCCCATTGACTAGGATATGTAGCTCTTCACCATCCAACTTGGAGAGTTGGAAAGCATTATGTTTCTTGCATTGGATGATGACATATGGGCCACTCCATAAGGTGTCAAACTTTGTGTGCCTTCTAGGCTTGACTCGATCCTCATCTCACTTCAAGACAATGTCAGCTTCTGAGAAGCTCTTTAGCATAGACCTCTTGTCAAAATGCTTCTTTGTTTGTTGTTGGTATCTAGTCATTGCATCCATGGCTTGATCTCTTGCATTTTAAAGCTCTATTAGCTATAAATACCTAACTTCCAGGCTATCACTCTCAACTAATTACAACTGATGGGAAAGATCCAAGGATGGAAACTCAAGTGAAATAAGGAGTTTATCTTCCCTTCCATACATAAGTGTGTATAGTGAATTCCCAATTGCCCTCTTTGGAGTGATCCTATCTACCCAAAGAGTTATCTTCAACTTGGCATGCCAAGTCCTTTGATTTTCCTCCATTTTCCTTTTAATGATCCTGATCAGATTCTTATTTGTGGACTTGGCCAGCCCATTCCCTTGTGAGTAGTATTTAGAAGAAGTGTTGAGATAGATGACATACTTTAACACCCACTCACTTGTCTTTATTCCCAAGAAAGCTAATGCATTATCTAAAATGATTATGGTTGGGACCCCAAATATCACCACTATGCCTTCATAGAAGTTTAGGACTACACTTTCATTGGCCTCTTTCAAAGCTATGGCTTCTACCCATCTTGTAAAATAATCTATAGCATTTAAGACCCACTTTTGGCTAGCACTATAAAGAGGGTTGATTAGTCCAATGAAGTCCAAACCCCATTGCATGAAAGGTTCTTCCACCTGAATAGGATGAAGAGGCATTATAGCTAGCCATTGCTTCCCATCAAAGAAAGTGTATTTTTGACATTTCCTCACCCAAGTGTGAGTGTCTCTAAACAAACTGGGCTAAAAGTAGCCAACCCTCATAATCCTTATAGCTATGCCTTGGGAGTAAAGTGGCCAACAACTGGTCCATCATGGAACTCGAATAGTACCCTATCGACTTGGTTTGAGTCAATGCATCTTAAGAGTACCCCTGAAAGGTCTTTTTTGAATAGCACTCCATCAACTAGGACATAAAGAATATATTGGAGCCTAAAATACCTCCTCTTGGTCCTATCAATAGTTTGTGGACACTCACCATTTTAAAGGAAATGAACCATGTCTTATGCCCAACTCTTCATGATTGTAGGTATTTTTGATGCAGATTCATCATGAAGCACCAAAATTTCCTCCTTTAGATTTTTATAGTTTGTAGTGAGTTGTTCACATAGCCTTCTTCCCCCTACCATTTGGTGGTCTTAATCTCTACATCATACTCCATTACTTTGGTGATCCACCCTACCCTTTTTTTCATTCAAGTCTCAGCTCAATAAGAAGTCTTTTACACTAAGATGTGGCACCATGATGTGAATCTTGCTACTAGACAACATATGTCTAAATTTCTTCAAACCTTGTATGATTGCAAGTGCCTATTTCTCAACATATGTGTACCTAATCTTGTATCCTTCTAAGCCTTGACTAAAAAAGTGAGAGGCTATTCTAAATTCTCATAATTCGCTTGAGTGAGTATAACAGAGATTACCTCTTCATTTACAAAGGTGTAGAGATTGAAGTCCTTGGATAAATTTAGACTAGTCAGGGTGGGAGCTTTGGTGATAGCTTGCTTGATGCCTTTAAAGCTTTCTCTTCTCCCTACTATCCACATGAAAGTTTCATCCTTCCTCAGCATGGAATTTAGTGGCTTGAGCAACTCAGCAAATTTAGGAATGAATCTCCTAATGAAATTTATTTTGCCAAAGAAACTTTGCAGGCCCTTATTGTGCTTAAGTAAGGACAATTCTATGATGGTATGCACTATTTTTGGATCAATGGACAAGACTTATTTTGAAATGACATGGCCCAAGAGTTTGCCTTCATGGACAACAAACATGCATTTATTACGGTTGAGAGAGATGCAAAACTCTCTACACCTCTCAAAGATTTACCTCAAGTGCTTTAGATGTTCACTTACCTCCTTGGAGAAGACTATCACATCATCAAGATAGACTAACACAATGTCATTTATCAGACCTTGGAAAGCCATATCCATAGCATGGTGGAAGGTAGCTCTAGCATTTGACAATTTGAATGGCATCTTCTTGTAGGAAAAACTTCCCCACTTGGTGGTGAAGGTTGCCTTGTACTTGTCACAATCTTGCACCAAATTTTGATTGTATCTAGAGTAGCCATTTAGGAGGGAGAATATTTCACTACTTGTCACCATCTAAAGAATCTACTAAATACTTGGGAGGGGATAGTGATCTCTTACTGAGACTCTATTCAGATCTCTAAAATCTACACATAATCTGATCTCTCCATTCTTCTTCTTAATGGGGACCAAATTGGCCAGCCAAGAAGAGTGTTTGATAGGGAAGATGATCTTGGACTTTATCAGCTTGGTGAGTTCCTTCCTCATGAGAGGCTCAATATTTGGGTTGATTAGCATTTGTTTTTGCTTGATGGTTTTAGCACCTTCTTCCATCTCAATGGTGTGTTGGGCCAAGCTTGGGTCAAATCACCATACTCCCAAGTAAATACATTGGTAAACTCTTGGCATGACATAATAAAAGCATGATTTTCTTTGTTGGTACATACCTTCCCAAGTGCAAGCCTGTTATCCTTGTAGACCTATCTCCTTTCATAATTTTATTTCTTGGTTGACATGCTTGTTTTGTCCTTCTTGAGTTGGTCATCCTCATTGAAGATGCTCTCAAGAGTTACCAAACACTTGGGAAGCCTGTTGGTCTTTAGCTGAACAATCTACCCATCATATTGCTGCTATAGCTTAGACTAATTTTTAGAATCAAACTCAACTTCCTCTTATAATAAATGTGCTATTTACTGGTGACTTTCCAACACCTACCAATCTATGACATTATTTGGTATGGAGGGCCTCACTATCACCTTTAAATGGTGTTGATTCTTGCTTTATCTCACCCCCTTTGGGATATCAAACTGAGCACCAACTACTGCTAGTCTATCCACATACTTATTCTCATCTCTTGGGATGGAAGTGATGTTGAAAGTAGTGAAGCTCTCCATCAAGTCCCATGCTCTATTCTTGTAATACTTGAGTAGGGAGTTCTTGGTCAAGTTTTGACCCCTCACCTAGTTCAAACTCAAAGCATTATCTCCAAACACTTGCAATTCTTTGATTCCTCTCTTCCTTGCCCATTCTAGACCATGAATAAGAGATTCATACTCTGCTATGTTACAAGTGCAAGAGAACTAGAACCTGAAAGCTGAGAAGTATTTCTCCTTTGAATGTGAAACTAGCATTGCTCCACCACCAGCTCCCAACTTGCTTTTAGACCCATCAAAGAATAGCTACCACAAACCACAGTCCTCTTGGTTTGCCTTCATCAAATTTAGTGTGAAAGCATCTTTCTCATGCATGCAATAGACTCCAAGGCTAGCTTCTTTGATGAACTTGTAAGGATCATGCTCAAAATTTTCATTTCCCCATTCATCTAGGAGTAGGTCAGCAACTCTTACAAGGGAAGAAGATGAAGATTGGTCTACCTAGAGCTCTTCTTCATCGATGATGGCATAGTTGACATTTGTTGCTTTGGGAAATTATGGATCTAGGTGATCTTTGTGTATGGGATCTAACTCAATCTTCACGTTAGTTCCATACTTTGTCATAAAAACCATGTAAGACCATATGGCTGCCAACTATCCACCTATCTTGGATGTGAAATCTCTAGATAAGTAGAGAACAAATTAAGGAAGAACATCTACCACTACCACATCATGGGGAATTGAGAAGGTCGCATAGGCATGGAGAGTTAGATTCAAGCCTCTTACCACTCCCAAGGTCTTGAATAGTGATCCATCCAACTATAGAAATCCTTTGGTCATTTGCTCATATTTGAGGCCTAGGTTATCAGCTATGCATTTGGGCATAACTAAGGTGCTTTCTCTACTATCAATAATGCAATTTTGGACCAATAAATCACCAATAATCAAGGATAAATAAAAAGGAAGGACATTTTCACCCTTTTTTTCTTGACCTCCCATGGGAGTATCCCCATTCACTATCAACACATTATCATTCTTTGTTGGGATAGTTCACTCACCTAGCTCATGCAATTCCTTTTGGAGTATATCCTTTTTCCCTAGGAATGCTAATTAATCCCACAATGAGAGGTTCATGTGTAGCTTCTTCATTTGGTCTACTACATTGATTAAAGGATTACCCCCCTTAGAGGTCTCTTTGGGGACATTTGTAACTTATGATGTAACCTGAGGGGTTGAAGTTGCAACCAGCAGTCTGTAATTGGGAAACTTTTGATTTCTCTGTGATGAAAGAGACATTGTAGGTTCCTAAGTAGTTGCTTGAGCTTCATTCATAGCTCTTTTTTTGGACCTAGTGTTGGTTGAAACATAATCATTCTGGTCACTTGTGTTACCCACATAGTTGATTGCATAGAACTCCCCTTACAGGGGATTCATAAGAGTGGAATTAGATTGAGCCTACTTGTTATCCATCCTAAGCTATGTTGACATCTCAAAAATTGAGAATTGGGCTGCCTGATCACTTGGTGTGGTCATGTTTTGATTTGGTAGCTCATTGGCATAAGTAACCTATTCTTGACCATGCCCTAAGGGTGGATAATTAGGCTACTCCTACACCAAATTATTTTGAGTGGGGACAAGAGCCTTGGAATATGAAGGGTCATTTGGATTATAGATCTAATAGGTCTTGACTTGCGTAATTTGACCCTACCCTTGATTATATTTTTGAAAGGGAAGCCTATTTATCTACCCAAAGTGTTGGTGCCTTGATTTGGCCTATAGCTCTGAGCTTATTGCCTCTTGAGGGCAACTTGCTCATTAGTAACATTCTACAGTAGGCTCTTAGCTTCATGTAGATCATTTTTAGGGGTAGCAGCTAACCTCTCTACACTAGGTAGAGGAGCTAGAGTGGGTGCAACAAGCTAAAATGGGAGCTGCAAATCAAGAAAGAGTGGCATATGAGGTATAAGGGCTATCTTTCCTACTTGAACTAGGAAATTCTTAGTACCTATGGCTATTTCATAAGCAACAGCTAGAACATGTCCAC
The DNA here is from genome assembly GCA_037957365.1 of Torreya grandis. Classification (NCBI taxonomy): domain Eukaryota; kingdom Viridiplantae; phylum Streptophyta; class Pinopsida; order Cupressales; family Taxaceae; genus Torreya; species Torreya grandis. Next base: position 4,653,723 of record JARHVA010000051.1, on the reverse strand, counting down.
CCATGGACTGTATCATGATAGTAATGTCACTATTTAGGGCCTTCAAGTAGTAAAGGAAATCATAGCTTGGGGTTGGCCTCATAAGAATTGGGATTCTGTCCCAAGTCTTTTGGAAACTAGTGTTAAAATCTTGCATAAATTCATGTGGGGCTCTCTTCATGGTGGTTAGTTGCTCAGCTAGAGAAAAATGGTCACTTTTCTCCCCAAACCTATTTTTCAGGAGGGTACCTAACTCATTCCATGAGCCAACTAAATTCATAGGCAAGATCCCATACCAATCCAAAACTTTCCCTTCAGAGGACAAGGCTAGCAATCTGATGGCTAAATTTTCCTCAGTGATATTATGGATGTTACAGAGGTTGGATATATTTTTGATCTACTCGATAGTAATGATTGGGCCCTCTCCACTAAAGGTAGGAACACTTTTGAGATTTGTCCCTAGAATTGGTCATACTGTAGAAGCTTCAAGGGACTCTGACTATTAAAGGCCACAAAATGGAAAGCCATGGTAGTGAAAGGATTCAACTGGGGTCTCCTTGAGTAGGTGTATTTTATGGTTGGTTTGGAAAAGTGGCTTGCTATGTACGGATGAGTAGTTACAAACCTTAGACTATTTATTGAGTTTAAAGGCAACTCAATAAACTCAAAAGGGACACCTCTAGAATAAGATCTTGTGGTGATATTAGGCATGGGATGTCAGGATGATCATTAACCAGAGAATGAGTTCCTAAAAGGGAGTTTCCAGGTGCTAGATTATAGTTCCTTCTTTTGGATTTTTTAAAAGAAGAAGACTAACACTAATCCTAAAACTTGCAAGACACAAAATTGTGTCCCACTGAGCATGCTTAAAACTATTGACACTATGGAATTCACCCTCTAAAAGGATACTTAGCTCCTTTCCTCCACGTGGCATAATGGAAACATTCATCTTGTTGTGGGTGGCAAACTTGAGGCATGAATATCTAGATTATGGGTTAACTCCCCTTGATGCACCTTGAGGCCCTAGATTTCTTATTGATAATAATGGGGGGTGAAAAGAGAGAGAGAAACTAAAAATAGAACCTAACTAATATGGTGATGCACCAAACTGGTTGGTCTACTCAACTTTTACCTACACTTTACACCAAAGAAAAGCCAACAGACACTTCATTCAAATGAGAAACTAACTACATCAGTGTTTCAACAAGGGATCCTATGAAGGTATAGGGAGGAAGAAACTACTAGAGGTGTTAAAAAGACACACTATTGGAAAATATGTTCATATGCACCTATGCTTCGAGCTAGACACTTCTTGTTGACCTACAAAAAAAATTCTCAATACACTAGATATGCTGGTATAAACTTATGAACGCATTAAAGGAAATGAATGAACATAATATAAGACCATAGACATATACAAAAGTGAAACTCAAATAGAGGTAAAATGATTCTTTTGATTTAAGGTAAATTTCTTCAGGGGTTCACCATACAATTCTGAGAGAGCTCCTTTTCAAAATGAGAAGTTACAATTATATAGAGAACTTGGGAAACATATCATTGACTAGTCAAGCGAAGGAAATTCATATGGTATTAATCACTCCTATAGTGACCACAAGCCCATGCTATTTCTGTCTCTTCTTAAATGTGTATGGGAAATCCATGTTGTAGGTGCTTAAGTCATTGCCCTTGATTTATAGGCCTACAAGAACATGGGTTACTTCTTCAAGCAACCGACAAGGCCATCCCAAAGATATATTGACTAGGCCATGCTCTATTCAATGCTAAGTTCAACTAACTATTCATTAATTGAAAAATAAGAAAACACATGCCATTCCTCTTCGATGCTCATAACCAATTCCTTTATTGGTTTTTGGTGGAGACTATTTCACCTTAGTGTATTCAATTCTCTTGTTGATGACTCCTATGCCACTTGCCTTAGTCTGGTTCATCCTTGGGTCTATGCTTTGACTTGCTATGCCACCTAGAGCATTTTGATCTTTTGTCTCATGTGTGCATGGTTGCATTCTGGGTTACCTACTTTGTTTTCTCTTTCCTTGCTATTTTCCCCCTTTCCTTAGTAATTCAGGCTCTCAGTGCTTATGAATTTCCTCCTTGGCTCCTTTCTTTGGCTATTCACTGAGTTGTTCCTTAGGCTCTCAGGATTTTGAATTCCTTTTCTAGGTTTGCACTTTTGGACTTTCTTAGGCGGGCCTTCTTTCCTTCAGACAAAATGTTTAAAGGAATTCTTTCAAACATTTTGTTTGAAAGAGTTCTTCTTTGATTACTTCTCAATGGCTATCTCACCACCTTCAATTTGATGTTTTTGGGCCTGTCACCAGACATTTGAATCCCAATGGTTAGCTTATCACCTTGAAATTGATGTTCATGGGCCTGTCACCCCTAGGCCAATTCCTTCAACTTTTTGGAAATGAACTTTTTTGAAGGGAAAGTGACCCTTCAAAAAAATTTAAAAGGTCCTCTTTTCAAATCCAAGTGCCCTCTATAAGGACACCTACCCTTCAAACTTTTGTCTTCCAAATTTTTTTAGACTTTCTTCGACTGTCAAATTGTTTTAGACAAAATGTCTGAAGGAATTCCTTCAAACATTTTATCTGAAATTATTATTCCTTTTATGAGTTTTCCCCCTTGGATTTCCTTTAGATAAAAGTTTGATGTAATTCTTTCTTGGCCTGTTAGATTTTTCAAAGGGCAGTTCCCCTTCGAGCTTTCTTCCTAACCCTTTTGCTTCGACTAGTTACCCTGCTCAAGGGTAGTTTGAGTCCAAAGTCACCCTTCAAACTTTTGAAAAGGTCCACCCTACTCATTGCCTACCCCACACAAGGGCACCTTGGCATCCAAATTTACCTTTTGAAAGAATTGAAAAGGTGTTCTTTTCAAATCCAAGTGCCCTCCATAAGGGCACCTACCCTTTAGACTTTTTGCAAACGACCCTTTAACCTTTTGAACTTGGTCCATTTTATCGATAAAGAGCCCTTTGAAGTAATTTACTTACCTTGTTAAGCATCTGAGACCAAATTAAGTTTCAAGTCAACTCTTGCCTATCAGACCTAAAATCACTCGGTAAGCAAAAGAGAAAAGTACTTGGTTTTTTCATGGAAAATGACCTGTTAGAGAAAAACTGCACAAGGTGGTTGAGGGATGAACTAGCCAGAACCTGGATCGAAAGACTCTTGCAATAAAAAGAAGAGGGGTGCCTAATTTTTGGCCTGTAGGACCAATAATTGGTCAACACATATCACATATGATCAAGAAAGGTACGTATGTATCTTGGAGTGCTTATGTTACATGAATGTATATGAATAAATAGAAATTTGTATGCCAATAGACTAAATTAGTGGAACCTTCTTGAAATTTTTATACAACATATAACCTGTAACATTCAAAAGGATAATAAGTCAATCAACATGCAACAAAAAAAAAATTTTGAAGGAGTTGCATGAGGTAAAGTTTATATAGCCAAAGGTAAGATAAATACTCAAGGAATATAAACCTAATGTAGTCATTTTCATCATGTCTGATATCTATCTAAATTTTTAAATATTCATTCAAGGACTCATTTTTTTCTATGTATAATAAAGGGAGAATCTATAAGTAGTATATATATCTTCTTTGTGTATAATTATTACAAAAGTTTGTAGCTATCAATCTATATGTAATAAGATAAATTACGAATCAAGAACATTAATATATGTTTCAATCTATTGTGAGTTGCATTTTTAGATTGACCTAGATCTTCTATTTCCACCTGAAGGTACTCAAATTGGTATTGTATAATATTAACACATCATTCTATATGCTTATAACTTAGATTCTATTCAGATTTCTAGCTGGAATGAGATTTAATAAGTGTAGTGGGTATATTGAGTTTTGTCTTTTGTGAAGGCAGTGTATGAAATAAATGCCAATTGTGAAAGAGAAACATTGAGGGAAAAATAAAATATCAGATGAAGCCTTGGATTGACATCCTTTTTATATTAAAGGGATTTTGGGAATGGTAAGATGGAAATGACCAGAATGGTCCTATCCTGGTGAGTAATTTTTCTTAAATTGAGTAATATAAATATATCAATAAGAATAACAGATACATGAGATTGTTATAGATTTGTTTGGCATAGAGATCACACTTGTAGTTGAATATTTGAACAGGTTAAAGATAATGAATAGAGTTCTATATGGTGGGTACAAAGATGTCTTTTGATATCATCAAAATCTATTATGAAGGTGTTATAATAGGATCAAAATAGGATCCTTGGATAATGTACAGTTTGAGACATAGAAATATTTGACAGAGTTTAATAGATAAAGAAAGTATTTCAAAAAGATCCTATAATAATTGAAATAAAGTGTTGAATATTGTTAGATTATAAATTTGTATGTATTTTCCACACATTTGCATAGGAGGTCAATTTATTGGGTAGGATGTCTAATGGTAATGTTGCTTGCTTACACCATCCTTGAAGTTTAAAACTTTAGTTTGATTACTTTTCCAAAGTAATAGGCAATTTATATATTAAGTTTTGTATCAAAGTAAATATTCATAATACTTGTGTGAGATCAATATAAAGAGAACAAGATTGGTCTTCATTGATTTTTACTGAATATTAAAGTGTTTTGAAATAGGCATTCAATAATCATAAAATATCTAGGGGTGAGTATATTGAAGATTGGCATCAATTTTTGATATCAGAGCATAGCAATGCTCTTAGGAAAATGTATCTTATGAAATTTTTTTAGATGTTAAATTTAATGTTGCATCTAAGAGGTGAATAGTGAAACAACTTAAAGGAAGTTTCTGAGTGAAGGAATTTGGGAAGCTTCGCAGAAGCTCTTTGAAAAAGGTATTTGTTTGTTCATGTGGGTTTATTTAAGTGGTAGAATGTAGTGATTAATAATTTGAAGGTATTGATAAAGAGTGAAAGGCAAAAAGGTTGTTTGAAAACTAAAGTGAAAAGAGATAAAGAGATTAGAGTGGTAAGGAGATCTTGAAAACCATAGAGGTTTGATAGAGTGACGAGTAGAGAAAGGTGAATAAAGCTCAAGGTAAGCTCAAGGAGAGATTAGAGAAGGTAAAAAGTCTAAAGCAAAGGACTAGAAGGCTATCAAAAGACTAGGGTGAAAAAGACCTAGATGAGGTACTATAAATAATAAGTAGGATAAACTTTCTAAAACAAGATAGGTCCAATTAGGTCTAATGTAAAGATGAAGAATGAAAAAAGAGAGATGAAGGGTGTAGTTCAGGAAAGTTACCACAAGAAGGTAAGATAATAAATAGCGAATAGAGAAAAATATATGGTAAAAGAGATATCAAAGATAAGAGTAATCTTGGCAAGCTTAACACAAGTATTAGAGGATTCAAGACAAAGATTCTCTTTAAGAATCAAGAAAACAATAAATTAGCCTCTAAAAGAGATTAGTGAGAAAATAAAAAGGCAAAAGGAAATCAGCAAATAGAAAAGACAAATGAGGTTTTCTAGTAAGTCAATCCAAAAAGGAAATGAAGGGTAAACCAAGCCTCAAATTTTTAAATATAATAATTTATTGTTATGTGCTTACGTAGGTATGAAGATGAATGAAAGAGAATTCCAAATTGAGGACATAAATTTTGGGAGTGTGATGAAAATTAAGCATAAACAACATGATTATATTGAAGAAGAAATTGATTTGATAGCATTGTATGATGGTGCATAAATCTACTACCTTGAGCAAGGGGATATACTTGGAGAAGAAAACTCCATAATTAAAAATCAAGGAACACTTTAAGAGGCTATATGGCCTAATTTTTTTTTAAATATTTTTCTTAATGATGTGAATAAAAATTTTCAAGTTGATAAATAAGCCTTAAATAAAAGAGTGTTTAATCCATTGAGTGGACTCAATGAAGACAGGTATGAAGTTGAAACACCTCATGAATTACTTGTAGAAGACATGAAACATAATGAAAAGATAATATAAAAAAATTTAACCTCTCTTGAAGAAAAAGAGTATGAAGAGGATTGGTTGGATGAAGAAGATCAGTTTTATGAGGTTGTATAAGAAAAAGAGTTCTTGAGCAAATAAAGTCAAGCAGAAATGAAACCATAGTTGCAAGCATCTGTTGGGATAGTTTTGTCTCAAGATTTTCCTTCTAATATTGTCTTTGAATGTACGTATACAAGTATAAATCATAAATAATATATGACATATCATAAATCTATGGACAAGGGCAAAGAGTAAAAAATAAAATGGAAAATAAAAGAAAAAATGTCAAGGATAAGGGCACTTGTGGAGTTAATATGGTTTCTTTGTTTTATATTATATCATAATTTTAGTCAGTTAGCTGTAAGAATGTTGAGTAGTAAGGTTAAAATCATGAATAGAATATTGAAAGAAAGGTTTTGTATAGCTAATCAAAGGGTCAATACAAGATTTTAAACTATCTATAGGCTCTTTAGGAAGAAGTGTACAAACTAAGAAATAAAGATGGGGAGAAAAAAAAAATCAAAAGAAGAACATGGAGAAGGCAATGGAGAAGTTTTATTTTTCTAACTTAAAAATTGTGTTTAGTTATGTTTATTCATGGAAAATTGGACAAAGTGGAGATGGAGAAGACAAAGCTAAGAAGACAAAACAATAATCAAAAGAGATAAATGAAGATGTGGAAAGATCTAAAAGAGTAAGAAGCAAAGATAACCAAAAGAAGAAAAAAATTGAAAGAAAAGAAATAAGATAACCAAATAATGATCATTTTAGCACTAAAGGGAAATAACAAGAGATAATGAGCAAGAGCTCATGAAAATTTTCAAGCCTGGAAGTCTGATGCAGGAACATTGGCTATGAATATGTAAATTTTTAATGAGTCAAGTTGTGGTCCATTAAAATCTTTATCAAACTTCAAATTATCTTTTAATAGTTATATTAGGTGTGGAAGAATTTATTAAGTTCTTAGGAAAGTTTGTAAATGGATGGTATTTTTATAAAGAACATAATATGGTCCTATAAGGTCTAATGACATGTTATAAACATGTTTTACACTCTATGTAAATGTAAACAATACTGTGAACCTATCTATAAGACTAAATCTACCATGGGAAAAGCTAAACAAGGAGGAGATATGTCAAAGAAGATTATATTTAGCATGATTGTTAGAGAATATAGGGGTTGAAGCATATAATAAGAGATAAAAGAAAGAGAAATAAGTTCTTGGTTAGAGTATGCTACAAAAACATGGTTGGTCTATAGGTAGAGATGTGAAAAGAAGATAATGGTTGGCATGAGTTCAAAAGAATGTTAATTTTTTAATAAGCCTGCAAGATTCATGCATCACATAGAGAATATATAAAATAAAGGAGATTTTTTTAAACCTGGAGTCATATCAGATATAATTGTGTGTGTATGTTTTTGTTTTAATTGAACCATTTTCTAATTTTGTATTCATATCACATATGATCAAGAAAGGAGTGTATTTATCTTGGAGTGCTAATGTTACATGAATGCATAAGAATAAATAGAAATTCATATGCCAGCAGACTAAATTAGTGGAATCCTCTTGTGATTGTAATTCAAAATACAACCTATAACATTCAAAAGGATAATAAATAAATCAACATGCAATGGAATAAATTTTGAAGGAGTTGTATGAGGTCGAGTTAATACAACCAAAGGTAAGATAAATATTCAAGGAATATAAACCTAATACAACCATTTTCATCATGTCTGATATGTATCTAAATTTTTAAATATTCATTCAATAACTCTATTTGGTCTATGTAGAATAAAGGGTGACTCTATAAGTAGTATATATATCTTTTTTGTGCATAACAATTTCCAAACTTTGTAGTTGTCAATCTATATGTAATAAGATAAATTACAAAGCAAGAACATCAATATACATTCCAATCTATTGTGAGTACATTCTTAGATTGACCTATATCTTCTATTGCCACTTGGAGGTACTCAGAATGGTCTTGTATAAGATTAATACATCATTATATATGCTTAGAACTCGCATTTCACTCAGATCTCCAATTAGAATGAGATTTAAAAGGTGTATTGGGTAAATGAAGACTTGTATTTTATGGAGGCCATGTATTAAATAAATGTCAATTATGAAGGAGAAACATTAGAGGAAAGAGAGAATATCAGATGAAGCATTGGAATGACATTATTTTTAGATTAAATGGATTATGGGAATGATTGGCTAGATATGACTAGAATGGTCCTATCCTAGTGAGTAATTTTTTTTAGACCAAGTAATATAAATCTGTCAAAAAGAATAGTAGAGATCTGATATTGTTATAGAGTTGTTTGGCATAGAGATCACACTTGTAGTTGAATATTTAAACAGATTAAAGATAATGAATATAGGTTTATATGGTGTGTGCAAAGACATATTTTGCTATCATTAAAAGCTATTATGAAGTTGTTATAATAGGATCAAAATAGGATCCTCAGATAATATATAGTCTAAGACACACAAAAAATTGTTAGATTTTAATAAATAAAGAAAATATTTGAGAGATATCCTATAATAGTTGAAAGAAAGCATTGAAGATTGTTATATTATAAATTTTTATGTATTTTCAACACATTTTCATGGAAGGTCAATTTATTGGGTATAATCTATTATGGTAATGTTGTTTATTTACACCATCCTAAAAGTTTAAAACTTTAGTTTGATTACTCTTCCAAAGTAATAGGAAATTTGTATATTAATTTTTATATCAAAGTAAATATTCATAATACCTATGTGAGATCAATATTAAGAGAACAAGATTGGTCTTCATTGATTTTAAATGAATATTGAAGTATTTTGAAAAAGGTATTCGATAATAATATAAGATCTTGGGGTAAGTATAATAAAAATTAGCATCAACATGGAATAGCCTAAGCAATGATTTAAAACCTCCTCTTACCTATAACTGATGATGTAACTACATGAAAGTTCAAACCTTTATTTAATACAAGGGGATGATGAGAGACTGAGATAAAAAAAACTTCATTACAAATGTGTAAGATATGATTCGATGAAGCTCAACTTGAAGTAGGAGTAAATATATTTGATACTTAGCTTTACTCTAAGTTTTGAATTTGATTTTCTTATTCTTTTTTATGATCCCTTATTATCACTAGATGTTATAGGATTACTTGTATCTATAGGGCACTCTACGAAACATTGGACACTCTAGTCAAACTTTGAAATGGTAAGGAGTAAATTTAAAGTCACAAGACTAATGACAATGGGAAAATGAATCCACAAAGGAAAAATGAATAGACTCGTACAAGGCAATGTTTGACTAGGACAGAGCATGAGTCTTACTTGGAATAAACAAAGGCTCGAATCTCAAAGAGGAGGATAATAATAAATGAGATTTAGTCCAAGGATACTAAGATATATATTTTGATAATTGTTAGGTGTTATTTTAAGGCTCAAGAGCTAAATTTAGACTAATTTGGGATCAAATAAGTCATATAAATATACAAATATACATAAGTATGTTAAATATGATAAATTAGGGATTAAAAAAATTGGAAAAGGATCTTGTACCAAATTTATATTTTAATAGGGATAATTTTATCAAATAAAAGCATAATCGAGGATTAGTTCGCCACCTTGGCATTTATAAGACATTGGCATATTTGAATGATTGATATTATTATCCAAACATGTTTACAAATGTGAGGAGGCATGTACAAAATTTTAGAATATGTCATTGTTACAAGGGTATAGACAAGTCAAAATACATGATTTTACTAGCCAATACCTATATTAGGTAGACCATGGGAAGATATAAGCACTGATTTTTTGTTGATATTACCCCACATATAAAATGCAATGATTTATTTTTTGTTGTTATGGATATAATTTTAGAGATGCTTCATTTATCTACATGTAACAAGACTAATGGTACTATAAGTATAGTAAACTTACATTTTAGAGAATTAATGAGATTTAATAGATTGTCAAAGAACATAGTATCTGATAGTGATACAATGTTTGTTGTGTATTTGTGGAGAACATTGTGGAAAATTTTGTGTTGAATTTTGTAATTTAGTTTGGCCTATCACCCAAAAATGGACAATCAAATAGAAGTCATGAACAAAAATTTGTGAAACTTGTTGAGATGCCTTATGGGAAGCAAGTTGGAACAATGGGATTCAACCTTACCACAAGCATAAATTGCATACAATAATTCAATGAACCAAAGTGAAAGAAAGACACTATTCTAGGTAGTGTATGGACATAGTTCTAAAGGTGTTAAATAGCTGAAAGACTTGGTAGATCAAAGAATGGGAAGTGTTGAAGCTAAGGAATTCACATAATAGATGAAAGAGGTATATAATTAGGTATATGAAAAAATAAAACAAATTACTCAAAGGTACAAAGATCATGTTAATCAAAAGAGAAGAGAAAATGAATGCCAATTGGTTAACTTAGTTTTAGCACATTGAAATATCCTTTTTAGGGTTGAAATTAGATCAAAGGGGTTTTCCAACAAATGCTAATCAAACAAGCAAATTTATGAAAGGAATCAAACCCTAGATACACAAAGTAAATTTTTAGACTATTTTAGGTGCCCAATTATAGCACAAAAATATTATTCAAATGCTCCAAAAATTATAGAAAATTATCCAATGATTCAACTAACAATAATCAACCAAAAACTTTATTTTTTTGTAATGTTCAAGGGTTGTAAATTAGTAAAAAATATTAGAATTATTTGTGGTTGTTTCATACTCAACAAATTCCAAGATAGGTCCCAAAAGACCTTTGCCCAACCCCAGGAAGGGTTCGCTAGGGCGAAGGATGAATCACTACAACTCCCAAGGGTTTGCCAATATGTTTTTGGCCTCCAAGACACTTCACAACTCACCACACCTTAAAATGAAATTATGGTGTTTCAAACACATTTGGAAGATAATTTATCTCTATACAACTTCCTTATGAAAATACCCTAGTTGGACTTAACAATTTTCATCCTTAATTCCAGTCCACCTTAAAGGGTTTCATCTTCAAGGAGAAAATCAAGCATTTTCGTGCTTAGAATCAATGAATTCAATTATAAAATCATGCATAATATTTTCAAATGATCCCTCACTTGCCTTTATACCCATCCCAAAAGGGGTGCATCCAAAATGGAGGGAAGACATTTTTTAAAATATGCAAAAAAAAATACTTATGATTCCCACTTAAGTCTTTGGGTGCCCATGACCATAAAAATAACATAATCCTTATAAATTCATCATTTATAGAATTTTAAATCTATGTAACAAGTTGTGTTTATACCTTTTTACCATAATTTTCTCCCTCATCACATTCAAAATTTATCACCCTATAAAATTTAAAATTTTGAGTGAAAGAAATAAACTAATTTGGTATGTAAAACTCAAATTTTTTAAATGTGTTAAGGGCCTCTTATTTGTGAGAATTTTAGATTTTCTCCTATCATTAATAGTTTGAATTTTTTCCCATTTAAATAGCTACCCAAAATATTCATTTTCTGAATTTGAATCACTTCTTGAACATGGAATGGGGTGGATCCCCATCCACTGTAGTGGTTGCCCCAATTTAGATATTACAACCTTCGTTTCCTTCCTTGTTTCCATTTTAGTTGGCCTAAGTTGTGATCCTACACATAAAACAAACATGTTAGTAGAAACAAGAGTGCTTAGCAACACTTTTGTGATCACCCCATCAAGCTTTATGAACTTGATATGAACTCCTCTTTGATATCTTTATTTTTCCTTATAACTCCTTCTTGAGGTGGTTGAAAATCCATTTGTACTTGATATAAAAATCTATGAGGTGTTAAGTGGCGGGAAACACACCTCTTTAGAGTCAATATTCTCTCTTGTGGCAATAAACATTGGAGGGACAAGCTGTAAATTTGAGAAACAAGTCAACAAGTTATAAATACCCCTCCCATTGATCCTTGGGTCATGATATCTATTTCTTACCCCCATTTTCATGACCATCAAAACTCTATCCCTTGTCTAAAAACATAAAATATAATGTAAGTGGGTTGTATAATGAATGTAATAATCATTAATTTCTAGGTTTTACCTCTCAAATAATGATATGTTCACATTAAAAATTATACATTGTGACCCCATATAGCAATTCCTTATATACATAAAATTAAAGAAAGTATTATCCTTCATACCATGGCTATATAAATGTTTTTTTCCACATGGAATATGATTTTCAAGAGCTATAAATGATTCTATAATAGTGGTACATACCTCAACCTTGGCCAAGGGTTGTACAACTTGAAACTATGTGCCCTTCATGCTCCTATAAATCAAAACCACCCTATGTAGCCTTTGAAAATTAACAAGTAAAGCATGATGCTTAACAAGATTTGGAGTGGTTTGCACGATATTCACCTTATTTTTATTTTTCATGATCCTAAGGCATTTTTAGCCTCATTACATGAGTGCAAAATAACTTAGAATTTGTATGATAGTAATGCTAAATTTGTAAGGCTCATCTGGATCCCACATCCATATTAGGAATTTTCAACTCCCCATCCTTAGATTCTTTTGGAGAAATTCCTTCCTCCATTTATTTCCCTTCATCTTGACTTCATTTTTAGCATGATATTCATGGTGATCAAAATATTTTAGGGGTAAATTAGGGTGTCGATGCAACAACCCCTTGATGTGAAGGTCATCAAATTGCTTACCCTTAGTTGTCGATATGAAAATTTTAACAAACTAAAAATGAACAATAGTTCCTAGAAATTTTACTTTGGCCATCAAATGTTCACCATCATCATGCCAAATGGATTCTTATTCTTCTATTATATCATGCTCCAATATTTCCCCTTCTTCCTTCACCACTAAGGAAGAACTCATAACACTAATTTCAACATGTGATCGCTCAAACTTTGCAAATTTTGCATGAGGGTTCATTACTTCTAAGGCTAAGACAACTTTAACCTTGGATGCTTGAAACCCCTCACATAAAACTTGCTCTTTCCCTTCCTTGGATAATTTGTATTTTTATGATTTTCCTTCATTCTTATCTTCCCCTTTTTGTTTTATTTGTTACTCATAAACTTGTTAGATAACTTCTTCTTGCTGCCCCAAATTATATGATTTGTGAAACTCAAAAATTTCAAAACTTGGATGCCCCAAAGTGTTTCCCTTTTTTTTTTCTCAAAGGGATTCAAGGTGCCAATTTTTTTATTCTCACTAACACCTTTCAATTATAATTTTTTGCCCTTTTTTAGTGATGAATCCTGAGGGTAATTAACTAGTGGCTCTTCCTTCATCACAAGGGCAGATTTATTTTCCTCTTTTACATGCCAAGCATGCCTTGAATCTCCTTGTGTATCTCTTAGGGTTAAACTTGATCTAATACCAACTCATCCTTCCTTTAATTCCATTGGAGGGGATATAGGCCAGAATGACCTAGGTAAAGAATCACTTGTGACCTTTGATGGTTGAAAATTAATGTCTTCTCATAGAATACTCCCTTCACCATTTATATTTTTCAAGGTGTGGATCATTTATTCCATCATATCATTCAATATTTCTTGCACTTGAGTAAGCTTCTCTAATATAACACCATCCAAAAACCTAAAAGCCATTTACTTGCCCTTTATCATTGTTTAACCTTTTAAAACCTTAAAACCCATAGTTGGCCAAGAAACTGGCTTTGATACCACTGAAATATCCCTTTTAGGGTTGAAATTAGATCAAAGGGGTTTTCCAACAAACCTTAATCAAACAATAAAATATTATTCAACTGATCCAAAAATTATATAAAATTATCCAATAATTCAACCAACAATGATCAACCAAAAACTTGATTTTTTTGCAGTGTTCAAGGGATGAAAATTATTACAAAATATCAAAATTATTTGTGGTTGTTCCACACTCAAAAAACATAATATATGCCCCAAAAGACCTTCACCCAAACCTAGGAGGGTTTGATTAAGGACAATGATGAATTATCGCAGCTTCTAAGGGTTCATCAATTTTTTTTGGCCTCCAAGCCACTTTTCCCAACCTTCAAACCAACTCACCACACCTAAAAATAAAAGTATTGTGTTAAAAACACCTTTGGAATATAATTTAGCTCCATACAACTTCCTTACGAAGCTACCCTAATTGGACTTAAAGGTTTTCATCCTTAATTCCAGTTCACCTTGAAGGGTTTTATCCTCAAGGATAAAGTCAAGAATTTTCATGCTTATACTCAATGAATTCAATTATCAAATCATGCATAATATTTTTAAATGATCCCTCACTTGCCTTTATATCCATCCCTTAAAGTGGTGCATCCAAAATGGAGGGAAGTCTTTTTTTCAAAATCTAAAAAAAGAACAATCCTTATAATTCGCACTTAAGTCCTTGGGTGGCCATGACCCTCAAAAGGCCACAACTTAAGTGAAAAATAGAATAATAATAATGTACTTTTGTAATTTCCCTTAGAAACCCCTCAGTATTTCCCTTTTTTAATTTTTCCTTAGCCTTTGGGAAATCAAAATAAGGCTAAGGCTCTTCATTCGATCTATGTCCCAAAAGGGAACATGACACAAATTTGGGGAAATAAATGAATTTGAAAGGGACCTATAATGAACCTAAAGGGAAGAAGATAGGATCATTCAAAATTTTGAGAAGAAATTTAGATAATGATTATTGGATTGACATTCTTAAAGGCATGGATATCTCTCCAATATTTAATTTTTTATATTTTTAAACATTTTATGAAGGATAATTAATTTATGGCATAGAATGATTATATTCTCAAACCCTTGATTAGAGATAAGTGATTGAGAGGAAAATAAAATAAATACAAATTATTATTGATTAAAACATTGTCATAAATATTAGAGGAAATGAATATATGGAAGCCCTAGTCAAAAGGAATAGCATATCAGTTGAAGGTATAAATTTATTGAATATAACTAAATCCATTTGTTATGGCCACATTTTAGAGGGATTCAATCCAATTCTATGAGTAGTGGATTACATTTTTCATCTACCCGGGTGTTTGATGTAGGATCATCCATAATACTAAAAGGTATATGATATCAATAAAAAATAGATTCAATAATATATGTTTGAATTTATGGGAGATGATATAGATGTTTTGAGAACCTTTATTCTCTTTTATTTTATTTCAAACCTCTCTATTTAATGGTGTCTGAAGATTTTAGTAGATTCTATGTTACTTAAATGTTTGAAGGTTCCTTGCATTTCTCAAAGTTTTTTAGGCATACATGGGGTTTTAATAATTCTTGGATTGATCTATAATTGTTTTATATATTCCACCAATTTCCCTCTTTGTTCTTTGAAATGAGAGGTTTTTGAGTGTCACCCTCTTGTAAAGCAATCTTTTAGTACTTTCTTTCAATAGTTGAGGATCAAACATATCTTATAATATGATATTTGGCCACTTATCATCATCTTAAGAGGTTTTCATGGGTCATGATTTTTATCTCACCTTATATTTACATGTATATGTTGCATGCTACAAGATCATGCGATTTTTCATCGACTCATGAGATATTGCTTGAGTTTTGTTTTATCTTTCAGAACCAAATTTAATTTTTTTATATGAAATGATAGTTTTACATGTGTAAAGTACTAGTGTAAGACTTCATGGAGACCTCGTATTTTGATTTATATCATTGTATTTGTTTATTTACCTCTTCATGTAACAATACATGACCAATTTCACTCTCTAGGTTCCTGATTTAAGACATTTTAAATTTAATTTATGGGAATTTATATTGTTATATGAAATGTGAGATTGACACTTGTTATATTATCATGAAGAGCTAAGGTGATGCTTTATTAATCCCAATTTCATTATATATCTAAAAAATGACATTATTCATGTTCTTAAAGACCTTGCTTGCAAGCATTTGTCTTTGATTTATTATTCATATGTGCCCTCATGAAATGAGATATCAATGCATATTGAGATCTCATGAAATGAGATATCAATGCATATTGAGATCTCATGAAATGGTCTCACTAAGGGTTTTAAACTTTTTTACCCTCTTGGTTCCACTTCTTAATTAGCTTCATGAAATGAGATGTTAACATATGGACTCATTTCAATGTTCTCTTTATTATTTATTTCATGGTTGTAATCCAATAAAAAAAGATCTCATGGTGATAAACTTCGATATGCCACATGAAATGAGACATTAAAATGTGTTGAAATATCATGAGCTCTTCTCGTGGTAAGATTTTCCCCTTAGTTTCACTTGAAATTTGGCTTAATGTAGTGAGATGCTGACACATGGAGAAATATCTTATGTTATTTAATAATTTTTTCATTGTATTTTAACTGAAAATAAAAAAGGATGTATTTTAATAAAGAGAAAGGGATTCAAATTCTAATAAAAATTAAATAAAATTGTCACATAAATTCAAACGATTTAGTATTACAATAACAAAGATAAAACCATGGATTTATTGATGTTTCATCCATCACCAAGCTATGGATCATGATTAAAAAACATTAATCAAATGACAATTACAAGAAACCACACTTTAATTGGTTTCATGAGTTACTACTTGAGATTAGCTTTTGTGTGGATCCCTAGTAATCTTGCACCAAATAAATGTGATGTGGGAACATCCCTAGCCTAATGCAATCTTTTATTGTAAAAAATCTATAAAGTCCATTTTTAATAAATTCATAACATGATGCTTGTTGTACACAAGTATTTAACTATTTGGTTGAATCTTTGCATATAGGTACATGCACTAGAGTAAAGTAGCATATATATGTAGGGTTTTAGAGTTGGTCAAGGTAGATTTCAATGATTTTTATCTATGAAAAAGATTAGGATTTTCAAAGTAATAAATTAAAACTAGTGTGGGAATGTACAAAGTAGTTAGTCACTTACTAGGGCATGCATGGGTTTATTACACATGAATTAATTTAGTCAACATGTGAAAATGTTATTACATGCAAAGGCAAGGACAAAAAAATAAAATCGTTAAGACTTAAATGCACTAGACTTGTGCATATAATACATAGGCTGATGAGGTAAGTCAAATGATTCTACAAAAGTCTTGACACACAAAGATTCAAGAAGGCTAGTGCACAAATGGAAGTATTTGCATTAAGATCAAAAATATGACCATTGAATATGATACTTTTCGAGATGGATCAAAAGGAAACATGTCTAAAATATAGGTTAAAGTGAAATGCACACAATTCTTTTTTGAATGTATCAAAATATGCATGAGTGTGCATGGATATGAAGTGACACATGTTGTTTAGGAAAACCTATATAAAGATGTGTAGAGTAAAGAATAGGTATGATAGGATGGGTCATAAGATAAATATGAAATATATCTTCTTAATCATTTTAAATTCTATTGATAGGATGATAAAATTAGATCTAAGTAGACTCCATTGTAATAAATAAGATAAGATTACATTTGATAGCTTATAGTGAAATGGATATTATAGCTCACATGATAGGAAATTATTTTAATCCATTGTTTAACTTAATATAAAAACCTTCGAGTTTCATTTTTTGTGTGGGTGTTTAATTAATTTTGGGTTAGGTATTTCCTTTTTTATAAACCCCATCCCTACAATTGTACCAAAATGAAAAGAAAACTTGTTCAAAAAAAAACTAAGATCATGTCTTATGAAGATAATGCTTTGTAAAAGAAGAAAATAAAGGCATGTAGACTTGTGAAGGTTATAGCATATGAGAGATCTTTGATAAAATGGAGAATAAATTAGTGATGTGTTTTTGGCCATGGTGGTGAATCAACTTAATTAATGGTACATTAAAAATATATAATTTAGATTTTAAATCTTGAAATTTTATCTAAGTGTTAGTCAAAATGATGTAGGAACATCTATGGATTAATGCAATATTACATCACTAAAAATATATAGAGTCCTTTTTTAATAAAGTTATGACATGTTGTGTGTTGTGTGTAGTGTAAATTTATTTGTGTTGAAGGGTTTTTCATGGGTACATGCATATAAGTAAAGTAAAATAGTTGCATAGTGTGTTCCAGTTGGTTTAGATAGGTTTCAATAAGTTTTGACTCGATGTCAATGTTTTCACATAATGTTTTTTATTGTGAAAAAATCATTTCTAATAGAAGTGCAAAGGATTTTTATATTAAAAAATCAAAACTTGAGTGGGAACGTAGGAATGAGTCAGTCACTTACCAAAATGTGCAAGGGTCTGATTACATAATAATCAAGTTGGTCAACATGAATGGATGTCATTGTACACAAATAATATGGAAAGAAAAAAAACAATTTATGAATTGGATGGACTAAAATTATGTGCATGATGCATAGGCTAATGAAGGAATTCAAATTGTTATGCAAAAGTCTTGATGTGAAGTGATTTAGAAAGGCTAGCACATAAATGGAAGAATTTACATAAATGTCCAAAATATTACTTTTGACTTTGAGAATCATGGAGATGGATCATAAAGAAACTGTATACAAGTTATAGTGAAAATATGCAAATGTCTTTGGGATGCATGGAAATTTACATGACCATGCATGGATCTATAGTGACATGTATCATTTTAGAAGTCCTGTATAGAGGCATGTGGATCAAAGAAGAGGTTTATGAAGATAAATCATAATATCAAGAGAAAGGATATCTTATTCTTCATATAACAATCTAATGAGAGAGTAAGAAAAATATATTTGAGTAGCTTCATTGTAATTGCTAGGATAAGCTTGTTTTTGAAAAATTATAGTGAAGTATAACCTGCAAATAGCACAATAAGAAACTATTGTAATTTTTTATTTTCATTAATATATAAACATTTGAGTTTTATTTTATGTGTTTGTTTACTTATTTTTTGGTTAGGGATTCCCTTTTATGGAAACCTCATCTTTGTGACTGCACCTATTTTGTATCAGAACACAAGGTTTATATCCTTATGGAAGTGTGGAGAGGCTACTTATATAGTATTGTGATCAAGGAGACTATAGTAATAGGGTTTGGTGTAATAGAGAGTCAATATGCCTCTAATAAGAATGTCTCATAGAGGTGAAGCTATAACATTAATTATGTTAGAATATTAGTAGAAGTATTGGACATGTTGAGAGTTATGAAAACTAAATCAAACATGACAGAAGAAGATAGATTAAGTTGTTTCATCCTAAGAGATGACCAAACCAACAATAAAGGATAATAGATAAGAGTTGAAGGTGAGGATGATGAAAAATAATATTAATAAAAAATGGATATAGGGAAGGTATAGTACTTAGATCTATATCCATGATCAGTAGAGGAATGAAGGTGGATGTGCCAATTTTTTCAAGAACACTAAATTTTGAAGAACTTATAGACTAGCTCACATAAATTGAAGAATATTTTGAGTTTAATGATATAACTAACCTTAAGAGAGTAAAGGTTTTTGGGACCAATCTAAAGGGTCACATATCTTTTTGGTGGAAGGAAGTTTTTATTAAAATAAAAATAAGAGGGAAAGATAAGATTTCAAAATGGGATACAATTATTTCCAAAATTAAGGGGGGATTTTTGCCTAATGATTACTAGTTGGTTCTATTAAAGAAGCTAAAAAACCCAAGGTAGGGAGATCTTAATGTCAAGGAATATACTAAGCAGTTTTATAAAATCACCATTACATTTGGCCATAGTGAAATGGATTTGGATAAAGTAACAAGATATCTAAATTCATTAAGACTTATTATCCAAGTAGATATGAGTATAATGAAAAGCTAAATGGTGGAGGTAGCTTATCAATTTATAGTAAAAGCTAAGGAAAATTTGTTTCAAATAAAAATAAGTGTCGCACAAGGAAGGGTAAATTTTGATCACAAAGGAGGATGATGTGATGTTTGAAGAATCAAACAAATTCACAAAGGATAAATTAGATTTACACGTAGCTGCACACATATACAAGAGTAAGGTTATGCACAAGGAGTAAAACATAGTCATCCCTATGGATGTGGTTATTACTCATGAAATATTTGATAGATGAATGGGCATAAGATTACCTAGATCATGTTTTAGATTTGGACAACCCGTACATATAGAGTACGAGTGACCTAAGGCACAAGATAATAATTAAAATACTGAGGATAGCATGCATGTTGTGCATAGAGATGAGGATTCATGTGGATCTCTATAACTTTTTGAAGAGTAAGTGTGGAGAGACTCTTATGATGAAGAGAGTGTTGTTGAAGCTAAAAAATAAGGATATTGAAACTATGTAAAGAAATAATCTCTTCCAAACCATTCAAAATATGAGAGGTAAGTATTGTAAGGTGATTGTAGATAAAGGTAGCATTGATAAATGTGAGATGGTATAAAATTTGGGGTTGAATAAGTTCGTGCATCCTAACCTTTATAGATTTTCATGGATAAAAAAGGTCCATTATATATTGGTTAATGAGAAGTGCCTAGTGAAATTTTAGATATGCAGATGCAAAGATGAAGTTTGGTGTGGTATCATGTCAATGGGTGTGTGTCATTTGATTTTTGGGAGAACATGGAAGTTTGAGAGAAATTTTATACATGTTGGTAGAGAAAATAAATACTTCTTAGAGAAGTATGATAGGAAGTTTATACTATGTTCATTTAAGGATAAAGATGAGTAAGTAAGTAGAAATATATGAGTGTTTTTAGTTTTGGAAAATAATTCTTAAAGGAAGTGAGAAAGTATAAGGCATGGCATGTTTTCATGCCAAATCCAGAGTAATTTATAAGTGTGGGATAAGAAGATCTAATTCCACATAAAGTGAGGGAGCTATTGAATGAGCTTGAAAATATCCTTTCCAATAATCTACTAGATGGGTTTATAACCATATGAAGTATCAGTCATCAGATAGATTTGATTCTAGGAACAAGTTTTCTAAAAAATGTGGCATATATGTTGAAACCTAAGGATAATGTAAAGGTTCAAAGATAAATACAAGAGATATTATATAAAGGGTTGATTAGAGAGAGTCTAAGTGCATGTGTTATTGATAGTACCAAATAAGGGAGATAAAAGGCTAATGTGCACATACTTAAGAGTTATCATAAAAATAAATTCATGGGCTATTTAAGTGGAGTACAATAATTCACAAAAATAGACTTGAAGAGTGGCTATCACCAAATTTACATCAAGGAAGGTAATATTTTATGTTGATTGTGATGCAAATGGTGTAAAAATAGATGAAATGTTGATTCAATAAAGTAGGCATGTATCTTACTTTAGTGATAAGTTGAATGATGTGAAGATGAAGTATTTAATTCATGACCAATAGTTTTATGCCATAGTGCAACCACATTTGAAAATGTGAACCAAAAAAATTGAACTGGATTAAGTTTCTATAAAGTTACTCAAATTTTATGTTGAAGCACATAAGTGGGAAGTTTAATAGAGTTACAAACAAGCTGATTATAAGGTGTCTCTTATTAAATGAGATGCAAGTGGAAATCATAGGCTTTGATTAAATGAAGGGATTGTATGCAAAAGATGAATATTTTAAAATGTGTGGATTGTATGTGTAGAACCATTGAGTATGGATCAAACACCATGGTTAGATTATTTTATGAAAAAAAGATTGTTTATTGTGGGAAATAAATTATGCATACCTAGGGGGATTATGCATGAAAATTTGATCAAGGAGAATCACAGTGGATGTTTAAATAATTATTTTGGCAATGACAAGACATATGCATAATTATCAAATATATATATATATATATATATATATATGCCTAAGATGAGTATATATGTGTGCAAGAATGTGAATGAGTGTAGAGGTTTATAGTTAGCAAAGGGAAGGAGTCAAAATGTAGGGTTGTATCAACCACTGCCTATTCCAAAGAATCTATGAGATGATATCAACATGGATTATGTGCTTATATTACCTTAAACACAAAAATAAATGACTCTATCTTCATGGCCATGGATATATTTTAAAAGATGGCACACTTTATTGCATTTAATAAGGAAAGTGATGCCATAAATATCGAAAAACAATTCTTCACATAGGTGGTAAGGCTGCATGGGTTGCTACACAACATAGTGTTGGACAAAGATATAAAGTTTGAGGTTATTTTTGGAGGACCCTATGCAAGAAGTTGCGCACATTTGAGTTTTAGTTTAGTATTACATCCATAAATAGATGGAGAGATAAAATTTATGAATATGAGCATTGGAAATTTAGTGAGATGTTTGGCTGGAGACAAGCTAAAGCAATGAAATTTGATTTTTTAGGATAGATATTGAGGGTAAGGGCCCTCACCTGTACAAAGGAGGAAGTAAAAATAAAACATAAATAGGTGGTGTTCTGGCTGACATGGAGACATCCAACCAAGATCAAGTCAGATTATCCAAAAAGAGATATAGACCATTGAGGGATAAACCTTGGGAATAAATAGGAAAAAAACTATAGTAAAATTATCCAAAAAGAGTCAAGAAAACTACCTACAGGGGTGAGAGAGATTTCAAATGTGTGGACTTGTGAGCAGGTCCCAAACTACCTTCATCATCCTTATTATGTTTTTGAGGACAAAAACCACCTTCCAAACCAATAACATCCACCATCAACTAAAAATTATTATGTATGAGTTGAGAAACCATAACCCTGGAGTCCTTTGAATGGCTGCCATCAGGCATCCTTGTAGATTCCTCCTCCATTGCAACCAAAACTCCTCTGTTATATTAGAATTCCACAAGGAGATTTGCTACAAATGTTAAAGGCTCAGAGTCAAATCTAATAATGAAAGGAGTAGGGAGGGTAGAGATTCAAGCCACACATTCAAGTAGAGTTTTGGAGGGATGACATTTGAAGATCCCTTCACTAGTGCCTTTAAAATTTCATATATTTTTACATAAAAAAATTCTAAAATATTGAAATAAAGTTAGGGGGACTAGGCCCATAAGTTACATAAACAGAGTTCACCTATAAAAAATTGGTAAATAGAAGCATGGGAAAAATCACCTTTCCAAATTATGTATGGAAGTAACCCAAGATGAGTTAAAAGAGTTAATAAATATCAAAGGGATGAATGAAAGGAGTGTTGAAGAAAATAATTATGCATAATGTACGCATGAAATACATAAACATATAAAGGAGAAATGAGAGTAGAGAAATTAATATTATAAGCAACACCCATATATTAGATGTAAATATAAGCATTTCTAGGTTGACAAGTTAATGTTTGTGAATTTACACAAGGAGAGATACCTGTGCAGAGTGTATAAAAAGTTGAAGTGGAAGAAGTAAGAATCCAAAGAGTGTTGAGGAAGTTTTAGATAAATTTATGAGATTGAGTTACCTAAAAACATGGGTATATCTCTAATATTCCATGTTTCATATTTGTATATGTTCCATGGGGGAAACAATATTGATGAGGAAGAATAATTAGGATCTCAATTAGAGAGAGAAAATACCTAAGAAGGATAAATAATAAATAAAGACCATTTTAGACTCTAATATTGTTTAGAGGGCACATGATAAATATTATAAGCAATACATAATGAAATGGAAAGAACAAAAATAATGAACACTCTATATGGTTGGATCTTACGAAGATTGGTCATTAAGGCCATACTCATAAATATTTTAACCAATAATGAATAAGAGCTAACATTTTTAGTTACTTGGGGTGTTTGATGGAGGAAGATCCCTAGCTTAATATAATATTTCATCAACAAATATCTAACATCATTTTTGAATAAAGTTATAACATGATGCATGTTGCACATAGGTGTATAACTCTTTGGGTTAAAGGACTGCATATGGGTACATGCACAAAAATGTAGTAAAATGGTTGTGCAAGGTGTTGGATTCAGTTGTGGTAGGTTTTAGCGAGTTTTAAATCTAATAAAAGGTCTAAACAGAGAGTTAGTACAGAGGGTTGTCTAACATACAATAAGTATTCATAAGAGAAATGCATATGGATTTTAGAGCAAGAAATCAAAACTTGTATGGGAATACCCAAAGGATTTGGTCACTTATTATGGCACTCAAGGGTTTGATTATGTGAAAATTAAGTTGTTCAATGCATGTAGATGTTATTGCGTACAAAAGAAATGGTAATACAAGAAACAACGTAGGACTAGGATGCACCAAACTTTTGTGCATGATGCATAGGTTGATGAAGGATGTCAAATAATTACATATAAGTATTGATGCAAATGGATTTTGGAAGGCTAGTACGTAGATGGAATAATTTTTGTGAAGGTTCAAAATATGACCATTGAAAATAAGACTCTTGGAGATACATATGAAGGAATGTGTTTGTTATAAATGAGTTAGAGTGAAAGACACAATTGTGTTTGGGAAGTGTGTTAACTTGCATGAACGTGCATGTATATAAATTTACATGTATCATTTGGGAAAGGATATATAAATGCATATAAAGAAAGGAAGAGGTATGGGAGGAGATATCTAGATCAAGAGGATTGTCTTCTTCATTGGAAACTTTAACGAGAGAGTGAGAACAGGAGATCTAAGTAGAATTCATTGTAATAGCTAGTATAAGCTTGCATTTGGTAGTTTTTAATGAAGCACGACATGTAGATTGTGAAATACAATTTTTTTGTAATATGTTGTTTACATTAATATATAAAAATTTGAGTTTCCTTTTCTATGAGTGTGTTTACTTGTTATTGGGTTACGGCTTTCCTTTATTGTAAACCCTGTCTTTGTGACTCCATCAAAAAATGCCAGTAAGCTTATTTATGATGTATTAGTTAATAAAATGAATATCTCACATTATTTGAATCATATTTCCAAATCTTAATTGCTTGGAGAACAACATAAAATGACGTTATCTCATGATGTGATGTAATATTTATCATTTTGAGAAATAAAGAGTCTCATTTGTCTCCAATATTGGATCAACATGATTGGGATGAATTTAATTCACTTGCTGCAAGGGAAAATATGTTTTTCACTTTATACTATCATTGAATGCAAGGAAATTTGTCATGTCCTATTCACATTTTTTACCATTTGATGTTGATTTGAGTGTTAATTGGTTCTTAAAATGAATTCAATTCATTTGTAAATACACAAGGATTTTAGTACATTTAGATACATCTAGAGATTATTTGAAAGAGTATTTTAACATTTATTAGCACAATGATCTAATGAAAATTTGCAAGAATTCTAGAGAAATTTAGTAAGTTTGTATAGAACATTCATTGTAACACCAAAGTTCATAGTAATGAAACATTGAATTACATTAATTTACTTGGCTAAAGAACCACTACATTCATTATTGTGTTCTTTTCAATATTATACATTGTTAAGGGGCTTATAAAATATCAAGGAAGATTTGGTTCTTTTTGGTGTAATTTATGCTCCAATATATATTGTTTTCTTTATCATTTTAGGTTTAGTTATCTAGTTAGGATTTGAAGAAGAAGTGTAATTTGCCAATAATTTTAGAAAACCGAACAAGGTTTTTGGAGCCTTGAATATGGTGTTGATAATCTTTAAAAAAAATTGCACCTACTTAATAATTCTTAGAACCATACTCACTACACTTCTAGTACCAAGAGATGAAACTTGAAAATTTTAAAATGTTAACTATATATTTTTACAATTCTCATTGTCTTACCACAAAACCCAATTTGTTATCTTTAACTTTTAACATCTATTTTTAAATATCTTAAAAATCAAAATATTCTTGTTAAATTTTTTATCACTTATTAAATCTAAAATAATTTAATTTAATTTAATTTAATATAATTTCTTTAATGTTTTTCTATACGTTTAAACCAAATTCAATATTAATGGATATTTTTGTTGCAACTAAGAAAAGAAGTTTCATGGGGAGAACCTTATCGTAGAGCATAGGGCACAAAAATACTATTCAAATGCTCCAAAAATTATATAAAATTATCCAATAATTCAGCCAACAATAATCAACCAAAAACCTAATTTTTTTGCAATGTTCAAGGGATGGAAAATATTACAAAATATCAAAATTATGTATGGTTGTTCCACACTCAACAAAGGCCAAGATAGGGCCCAAAAAACCTTCACCCAAACCTAGAAAAGGTTTGTTAGGGCTAAGGATTAATTTCTAGAGCTCATAAGGATTCATCAATCTATTTTTTGCCTCCAAACCTCTTTGCCTAGCCTTCAAACCAAATTGCCATACCTAAAAATGAAAGTATGGTGTTAAAAACACCTTTGGAAGATAATTCAGCTCCATACAACTTCCCTATAAAGATGCCCTAGCTAGACTTAAGTTTTTTCATCCTTAATTCTAGTTCACCTTGAAGGGTTTTATCCTCAAGGATAAAGTCAAGTGTTTTTGTGCTTAGACTCGATGAATTCAATTATCAAATCATGCATCATATTTGTAAACGATTCATCACTTGCCTTTATACCCCATCCCCCAAAGGGGTGCATCTAAAATGGAGGGAATACATTTTTAAAAATATAAAAAAGAATCCTTATAATTCACACTTAAGTCCTTAGGTGACCATGACCCTCAAAAGGCCCCAACTTAAGTTAAAATTAGGATAATAAGGTACTTTTATAATTTCCCTTAGAAACCCCAGAGCATTTCCTTTTTTCTTTATTTTTCATTAGCCCTTGGGAAACCAAAAAAAGGCTAAGTGTCTTCATTAAATATTCGTCCCAAAGGGGGACATGACACAAATTTTAGGAAAGAAAGGTTTCTAAAAGGGACATATAATGAGCTTAAAGGGAAGAAGACTGGATCATGCAAAATTATGAGAAGAAATTTAGATATTGTTTATGAGATTGAGCTTCCTAAAGGCATGGATATCTCTCCAATATTTAATGTGGTATATTTTTAAATTTTTTATGAAGGATAATTAATTGATTGCATATAACAATTAGATTCCCAAGCCCTCGATTGGAGATAATAGTCCTTAAGAGGAAAAGAAAATAAATATAAAGTATTCTTGATTAAAATGTTGTCATAAATATCAAAGGAAATGAATAGATGGAATATTTAGTTGAAAGGAATAACATATCAATTGAAGGTATAAATTGATTGAATATAACTAAATCCATTTGTTATGGCCATAGTTTAGAGGGATTCAATCTAATTCTATGAGCATTGGATTGCATTTTTCATTCACCCAGGTGTTTGATGTAGGATCATCCTTAGTACTGAATAGTATATGACATCAATAAAAAATAGATTCAATAATATATGTTTTAAATTATGGGAGATGATGTAGATGTTTTGAGAACCTTTATTCTCCTTTATTTTATTTCAAACCTCTCTATTTAATGGTGTCTAAAGATTTCACTAGATTCTATATTGATTAAAAGTTTGAAGGTTCATTGAATTTGTATGAGTTTTTAGGCATACACAAGAATCTAACCATTCTCATAATGATATCTAATTTTTTGAGATATTCCCCACATTTCCCTCTTTATTCTTTGAAATGATGGGTTACTGAGTGTCACCCTCTCGTAAAGCAGTGTTTAAGTATTTTCTTTCAATATTTGAGGATCAAACACATCTTATAATATGATATTTGGCCACTTATCATCATCCCAAGAGGTTTTTACAAGTCATTATTTTTCTCTCACCTTAGATTTCTATTTATATGTTTCATGATACAAGATCAGGTAACTTGTCATCTACTCGTGAGGTATTGCTTGATTTTTGTTTTATCTTTTAGATCCAAATTTAATTTTTCTCTAAGCAATGAGAGATTTACACGTGTCAAGTATTAGTGTAAGACTTCATAGAGACCTAATATTATGATTTGTATCATTATATTTATTTCTTTACTTCTACATTTAATAATAACATGACCAATTTCACTCTCTCTAGGTTCTTGATTTACAACATTTTAAATTTAATTTAGGGAATTTAGATTGTTCTATGAAATGTGAGCTTGAAACTTGCTATAATATAATGAAGTGCTGAGGTGATTATGTATTAATTTCATCCCCAATTTCATTATCTATCTACAAAATGGCATTGTTCATGTTCTTAGAGACTTTGTTTGGAGGCATTTATCTTTTATTTATTATTCAGATGTGCCCTTCTGAAATGAGATATCGATGATGTTGAGATCTCATGAACTAGTCTCACTAAGGGTTTTAAAAAATTTACCTCTTGGTTACACTTCTTAGTTGGCTTCATGAAATGATCTATTAACATGTGGCCTCATCTCAATGTTCTCTTTGTTATTTCTTTTGTGGTTTTAATCCTATAGAAAAAGATCTCATGGTGATAAGATTTGATATGCCACACGAAATGAGACATTGAAATGTGTTGAAATATCATAATCTCTTTTCATGGAAATATTTCCCCTTAGTTTCATTTTAAATTTGGCTTAATGTAGTGATTTGCTGACACATGGAGAAATATCTTATGTTACTTACTATTTTTCTCATTGCATTTTAACTAAAAATAAAAAAGGCTTTATGTTAATTAAGTGAAAGGGATTCAAATGTTAACAAAAAATAAATCAAATTATCACATAAATTCAAATGAATTAGTGTTACAATAACAAAGAGAAAACCATGGATTTATTGATGTTTCATCCATTACCAAGCCATGGATCATGATTAAAAAACATTAATCAAATGACATTCACAAGAAACCACACTTTAATTGGTTTCATGATTTATAACTTGAGATTATCTTTTGTGGGGATCCCTAGTTATCTTGCACCAAATAAATGTGATGCAAGAGCATCCTTGGCCTAATGCAATCTTGCATTTCAAAAAATACCTAATGTCCATTTTTAATAAAGTTACTTGTTGCACACAATTATCTAACTATTTGGTTTAATCTTTGCACGTAGGTACATGTACTAGAGTGAATTAGAGTAGTTAAGTAGGGTGTTGGAGCTAGTCAAGGTAGGATTTAGTGAGTTTTGACTCTATAGAAAGGCCTATGATTTTCAAAGTAAGAAAACAGAACTAGTGTGGGAATGCACAAAGTAGTTAGTCACTTATTAGGGCATGTAGGGGTTTTATTACACATTAATCAAGTTGGTCAACATGTGTAAATTTTATTACATTCAAATCCAAGGACAAGGAAATAAAATGGTTAAGACCTGGATGTACTAGACTTGTGCACATGATGTGCAAGTTGATGAGGTAAGTCAAATGATTGTACAAAAATCTTGATGCACAAGGATTCAAGGGATAGTGCAAAAATGGAAGCATTTACATGAAGATAAAAAAATATGACCATTGAATATGAGACAAGAAGAGTTGGATCAGAAGGAAACATGTCTAAAATATAAGTTAGAGTGAAAGGCACACAACTATCTTTTGAATGCATGAAAGCTTGCATGAGTGTGTATGGATATGACATGACACATTGTGTTTAGGAAAACCTATATAAAGGTGTGTAGATCAACGAATAAGTATGAGAGGATAGGTCACAATATAAAGATAAAGGATATCTTCTTCATCATTTGAAATTTTAGTGATAGGATAATAAAATTAGATTTGAGTAGAATCCATTGTAATAGATAAGATAAGATTACATTTGGTAGTTTATAGTGAAGTGGATATTATAACTCACATGATAGGAAATTATTTTAATCCATTATTTAACTTAATATAAAAAACCTTTGAGTTTCATTTTTTGTGTGGATGTTTACTCAATG
Source organism: Torreya grandis (assembly GCA_037957365.1). Classification (NCBI taxonomy): domain Eukaryota; kingdom Viridiplantae; phylum Streptophyta; class Pinopsida; order Cupressales; family Taxaceae; genus Torreya; species Torreya grandis. The sequence goes on along the minus strand of JARHVA010000051.1, from coordinate 4,624,182 downwards.
TCAGGTTAGGTATTTCCTTTGTTAGAAACCCCATCCCTACAATTGTACCAAAATGAAAAGAATACTTGTTCACAAAAAATAAACTAAGATCATGTCTTGTGAATATAATGATCTGTAAAAAGAAGAAAATAAAGGCATGTGGACTTGTGAAGGTTATAGTAGATGAGAGATCTTTGATAAAATGGAAAAAGAATTGATGATGTGTTTTTGGCCACAATGGTGAATCAACTTAATTTAGGGGACATTCAAAAGCTATGATTTAGATTTTAAATCTTGAAATTATTTTGTCTAAGTGTTAGTAAAAATTATGTAGGAACATCTTTGGATTAATGCAATATTACATCACCAAAAATATATAAAGTGGGCTGAGGATCAAGCCAAAACAAGAAGGCATACAAAGTTTGATTCCCTTTGGAGTTGCCCATACATGATCTCTAGCTACAAATCCCACAATGCTTTCCAACTTGCAAAAATGGATGGCCAAGAGCTTCCAATCCCAGTCAATGGGATACATTGAAACATTGTTATTGAATAGCAAAGCTCCATGTACATAGTTAATTTGTTTTGCTTTTCTCCAAATGTTGTTCGAGCACAATAGTTTCTTTCAGTTTTGTTCCAATAAGTGCTTGTTTGCACATTTGTTTCTTAGCTAGTTTCCCTGCTTTCGTGTGTCTCCCTTATTTTTGAAAGAAAAAGTTTACTTCAGTGATGATCAGAGGAGATTTTTAGTCAAAATCTAGGTTTATCATTATTTTAGGAGTTTAAATAGCATCTATATGCTCTGAGTTCTGAAGCATAGTAGGCATGCTTCCTTGCGAGTCGTCAAAAATGTTGGCCATTTTTTGGCCTACATACCAAAATTCTGCCTAAGTGTGAGAGGGTGTGCATTCAAGTAAGACTTCGGGTTTTACACCGCAAAAGAAGTCAGGTTTTTGGAAGGAGAATTATTTGAGTTTTACAAGAGACACGATTTATTTCACTTTATGAGTAATGAAACCCCTCAGCAAAAGTAATCTGGGTTGGAAAACTTGAATTACTCTTAACAGTGCAAATCGAGCTTTGAGAAGTGATTTGCTTATGAAAGTTTTATCAACAGAAGTAATCCAGGTTAGAAAACCTGAATTACTCAAGGTAGTGCATTTTGGGTTTCTCATGGTGAATGACTTATCTCTTATAGAAGTAACAAGCAATGAAGAATCCAAAGTAGGTGCCAATGAAGTGTCTAAAGTTGCAGACATTGAAGATCAAGCAAATAGACTTCAAACAAAAAGCCCAAAAGAATTCTTTTGGACAATTTTTCTGAAAAAAATCCTTCGAAAAAGTTCAAAAGACAAGTCAAAATATTCGAATGACACTTCCAAAAAATGTGAAGGGCAATGTACCCTTCAGAAGGGATGTTTCCAAAAAACCCATGTACCCTCCAAAAAGCCTGGGTGTCCTGCAAAAATTCTGAGTGAATGTTCAAAAAACCCAACAGGCAAGGTACCCTTCGAAAGGGTCAATTACAAAAAAACCCAAAGGGTAGGGTACCCTTCAGGAAGGTTCATTTCCAGATTGGAAATGATGTTGGAAGAAACCCAAAGGGCCCCTGCCCTTCAGGAAGGTCTATCTAGCGAGTTTAAGAGCTTTACAAAAGCCCACAGGGTAGCCTTTGGGAAAGCACCATGACAGAAAGCCTAAACAGTTATTCTCTTGGGAAAATCTAAAGACAATTCTCACGAACTTTTTGTTTGTGGGAAGTGGAAAAGAGCCGAAGAAAATCCAAGACCAAGGAGAATATTTGAAGGAGATAGAGCAAGGGTTTGAAAACAATACGTTGAGGGAAATAAAGCCAAAAGAAAAGAAAGGCCCAAGAAGGATAAAGTCTCAAACTTTTGTCTAAAGAGCGAAGTCTAAAGGCAAATAAAAAACCTGAAGCAAATAGGATAGAAATAAAAGTCTAAAGATAATTCTCGCAGACATTTTGTCTACGATAAGTTGACTGTGAAAAAACCAAAGAACAAGTCTGCAAGCCAAAGCCTGAGACAAATACATAAGCCGTGAGAATAAACCTGAGACCTTAGAAATAAAATGAAAGGGAGAAGTTCGAAGTAAAAAGGTCCCAAAGAGAATGAACATAAGTCTGAGCAAAAGACAAATGTATGCAAAGGGAAGGTCCATAGAAATGACAAACCAAGTGAATACAACTAAAAGCTATGAACAGATAAGACCTGAGGAAATACATGCAAGAGACAGAGTCAACGTGGAATTCCATGTAAGCAAGGGCTAATTATGATTGACTAGTCGAAGCTTTAGTTGACTAATTGTTGAAGTCAAGTAAAACTCGTGCTTTCAAACATTCCAACTTAACTTCCAACATTTCAATTGGAGTTCTAATTTTAGCATGGCATGGATTTCATGCATGCTCTTGTTTATCTCATGCTTTCAAACATTCAAACAGCTCAAAAAGAAGTCCATATTTGGAGTTGGGCGTATCATTTTTGCATGATAAAGAGTTTAACATCTCAAAATTAGCCACTATCCACTTCAATGTCAAAGATTCTTCATGCAAGACAAAAGACAAGAAAAGACAAATTTGGAAGACTCATGCAATGCAATTTGGACTTGGGATAATGAAGAGTTAACTTCCTCTCCTATTTTCAATGCCATTTCTTGGCTATTGTATTTTTTTATACGTTGGCTTTCAGTGTTAGATTAAATCATCCCTCTTTTGGCAAGAAAACTTCTTCCAAAGATTGTGTTATAACTTTTTTCAAAATCAATGAGAAGAGAACTGTAGTTTTTCAATTTCCAGCAACTACTATAGTGTATTATTGTTATATTTTTCCTAAATGATAGATTTTCTTTCTTTATCAAATCTGAATTTGTCCCTGGTTACTATTTGGTCATATGTAGGTCATGCTCTGTGTTAAAAACATCTTTTGTTGAATTTATAGTAACTATTTAGTGCCTTTTATCAAGCCTATTTTTCCATTTCTCTTAAGCTTAGATCATTAAATTAAACTTTTTCATGAAATACTTATGTGTATTGATCAATTGGAGTTGAAATTCTGCCTCTTTGTTGTCTGAATCAATGTTCTTAGAAGTTAATCTGAGTGGATCAAACAAATTTGGTGTATCACCATTTTAGCTAAGATTTCTTTTCAAGTTAATTTTCTCTTTTCTCTAGGCAGTTTGTAACATAAAAGTTGAGATCCTCATAGATACATCTTACAAGGACTAGCGTTCTATGGAGTTTCTCTCACTATTGAGACACCCACCCTTGTGAGAAGATCCCATTGTTTCAACTGGAATGAGGATTAGTCGTTTCAGCATATTTTCAATCAAGATGCGACTCCAAGTTAACAATAAGACATTAAAATTCTTCTCAATCTGAGAAGTTTAGAAAGAAGATAGAAACAAAAGTCTAAAGACAATTCCCACAGACATTTTGTCTACGAGAAGGTGACTGTGAAAAAACCAAAGAACAAGTCTGCAAGCTAAAGCCCGAGACAAATACATAAGCCATGAGAATAAACTCGAGACCTTAGAAATAAAATGAAAGGGAGAAGTTCGAGGTAAAAAGGTTCTAAAGAGAATGAACATAAGTCTGAGCAAAAGACAAATTAACAATGGAACCTATCACAATGACACTTAAATTTAAATTTTGTCATTCAAAGTTACAATGCTATAGCTTGTCCAAGGTAAGAAATCTTTGCCTTAGAGACATTTATACAATTAACAATGGAACCTATCACAGTGGTATTGAAGTTGAACTTGATAAGGTCATAACATTTATGTCTCTCTTTAGTCAATCACTATTGGCTTGCTAATGAAATTGGGGCAACATTGGGGGAAGCTTCGATAGGAATAAATAGTGACTGTGAAGGCTACCCAATACTAGATGGTGTTGCAGCTCTAGAGGATGCTGACGTAGCTATAGAGACTCTTTTACAATTATTAAACTAGTCAGAACAAGTAGCTAAATTTGCTTCTACTCTTTTTCCATTGTGATCCATGTTATGTGTATCCTCTCTGCTGCTTCAACTAGCTTAAGTAGTTGGGCTTTCATCTCCTCTTTCTCTTTCTTCTCCACCCAATACTTTTTTATCTATTAGCTAGTTAAGCTCAAGCTGATTGGCTTCTATTCTCATCTCCTAAATTACCTTGTCATTTGGTAATCTCTCATCAGCCAAGTGCTGGTTAAAATTCTTGGCTCTTGGGATCTGATGACATTGGTAGGTATCTTAGTGAATTGAGGAAAAGATTGTCAACATTGTAGAACCAATTTTGATTCCATCAAAAAGGTAGTTTGTTATTGAATTTGTAAAACTTAGGGATAAGCATCAGAGTTCTTTCTATAATCAACTTTCTGGAATCGACTTGCTTGAATTTGTCTTTTAGTTGATGATTGCCAATCATTTAATTGATAAGGAAAAAGTTCCTATTGTTTCAATCCCTTTCTTTTATAAATGTGGTGCAGAGAACCAAGGGTTATATTGCAAAGGGCATTTATTAAGAAGCAACACTAGAGACTACCATAGTGAGTGGTTATTACAAGAAAGGCCATATCTTAATTATCTTGCCCAATCTAGGTGGGGTTTTACTGCTCTTTATTTCGAGAGGCTTTTGGGAACAAAAGTGGCTGTTACTATGACTGGAGCCAGGTGTAATTCTCAGGATATGAAAGTTCAGACCTCCCCAACCACTTTTACCACAAAGGGACTATTTTGAAAATTTATTTTTCTTTTTCTTCAAAGGACCACGTACTATTTTATGCCTTCTCTTTTTGTTCTGCATAAAAATTCATTATTTGGTCAAGGATTCTAGTAATTATCTTTGTAGGTGATGTGGACTTGGTTTAATATGCATTTAGTTTGGCATCTTGTTCATTTTCATTTGTCTCTCAAAGGCAATGTAATTTGCATGATCACTAGAACTTTGAAAACAAAAGGTTGTTAGTCGAACTAGAATAATTTATGTATTTTAATGGGATTAACTGTATTATCCTTGTTAGTCTACATACTATTGTCTAAATATTGTTGTCAGGATCTTGATGTACATAATAACTACTATGCGAAGGAATGCATCCCATATTTACTCCATCTGACCACAATAGATGTGTCACTAGCTAATCATCTCCATAAACAAGGTAGTCAAAGGATCTCTACGGTCAGAGGATTTTTGTAATTAGTTTCCCTTCTATAGAACTGTTTTCCACATTCCATTATATCTACACTCTTCTTTTTCTCCAAATATCAAAGGATTTATAAACAAGTAGGGGAATGAAAACACACAAATCTGAAAAGGAAATATCATGAGGAATAAATTCTTATTATCATTTTATATAGCCTTTACTAATATTGGTTGCCACCCAATCAAAAATAGCATAAATCGTGTCCACTACCATTGAAGAACTGTCCTTGGCATCAGACGATTTAGTGCAGAGCACACCACACTAAAAAGAGAAAAACACACCATGTTGATAATAACACACAACACAACTAAAAAGAGAAATGCCACTAAATCAGAAAGTGGCCCCATTACTAGTGGCTAATGAGAGGCTATGAACCTCTATTCTCTATTTTCTCCATCATCCAGTTGATGAAGCTGCTTCACTCAGCTGATATCTTGATGAAGCTCATGTTATTCATGATAAAACTCCCTATAATTTGGATGTCACGTACAATCAAAAATATGTCTGTGATTCTAAGCCTAAACAACTTCAACTTTTTTGACATAACTTTTTTATTTTGATTTTTGATGACTATGACCCATAAATAATAATAACTCACAATGACTTATCAATATTGATGACTAATTATAATAAATTCATGACTTTACTCTCTCTCTCTCTCTCTTTTGATAATTTTACAACTGACATATCTTCACTCAAAAAATAATTCTAACTATTAACCAAAAAGACTATTGACATAAAACAACATATACAAAATGACTTAAAACCTTTATATCTTAAAGAAAATTTCAATGGAAATGACATAGATGGACTATAAACTAATAAAGACTTTGATATACATATTTATATTCAAAGTTCATATGACTCACCATGACACAACTCTCTTAAAACCTATGGAATTTTGACCAAAATATTACCTAAACCACAAATAATTAGAATTTAACATTTAATACTAAATAAACTAGCAAATCACGCTAAGATGTATTAACAAAATAAAAAAACTTAAGGATATAGCTTTAAAAAGTAGGCGATGGGTGACATGATTTAATACACTGAGCATGAAAGAATGGAAATTAACCAAGCAACATGTCAATCCTTATGTTAGACTTTCATAGATGATGGGTGCATGGAGATGAATAAAATGCAAAAGTCGATGCAACATTCAGATATATTGATACCATATCCATAATATGATATCATCATACATGGGGATTAGGCAACTATATGAATCACATGTTGATGTTTTGTTAATCTAGATATGAGTTGAGCATTGGCACATAATGATGCAAAGTTTTTGTATTCTATACACAGTTCTATGTTGAAGATTCAAGCAATTATGTCTCTATATGCTCCTGGATCGATGCATGAACCATATGTATGGAGAAAGCACCAAAACAATGGGCAAAGGTTTGAATGTAGCCAAAATGTCAATGGATAGGGGTTGTCAAATAAAGTACAATGGAGATTATATAGCTCACATTAAAGAAAATATCTCCCAAATGTACCATAAATGAGTGTGGGTGGAACAAATTACTAATTTAATGAAGAAGTCATCACAATATCTAATGTGACATTACTGAGCAAGTCCATATGCAGGTTATATATTCTCCTTTGAAAATCAAAGTCTACACAGGTGTGCATGGATCAAAAGGAGAAGACTCAAAACAAATGTAGGTGTATTAAATCACATACATTAACAAGGAGAAAGACAAGCTAAGAACTTAAAGCTTCCATCTTTATGAATAGATTGCTCTCATCAACGGGGCAACCGGTAATTATAAATGCCCCTCACACTGCTCATAATCTCACCATGATTTGATACCATATATTGGTAAAACCAGAGTTGTAGAGAGCTGAACACCAACAAAGAAAATAATTCAAATAATATTATTTCTTATTCATATGAAAACCATATGAGAGGATTACAATTATATAGGAAAAGTATTTCCTATATTTGGGGAGATCAAATCTCCACCAATTTTTTTTTAAATCTCCATATATAAGTTAAACTAACAAACTAAACTAAATATGAATATATTGTTATTAAAAATATATTCTATTAACTAATAAATCTAACCACAAGCTATTAATGTATTATTGTTTTACCAAACAATAATTACGTTATACATTAAAATTACCTCAACATATAGGAAGTTTAAATTGAGTTCATTTAAGGATAAAGAAGAGGAAGTAAGTAGAAATATATGAGTGTTGTTAGTCTTGGGAAATAATTCTTAAAAGAAGTGAGAAAGTATAAGGCATGTTCTATTTTCATGCTAAAGCCAAAGTAATTTAGAAGTGTGGGATCTAAGAAGATCCAATTCCACATCAAGTGAGGCGAGTTATTGAGTGAGCTTGAAAATATCCTTTCCAATAATATACTAGATGAGTTTATAACCATGCGAAGTATTAGTCGTCAGATAGATTTGAATACAGGAACAAGTTTTCTAAAAAATGTGGCATATATGTTAAAACCTAAGGATAATGTAGAGGTTAAAAGATAAGTACAAGAGATATTAGATAAAGGGTTGATTAGAGAGAGTCTAAAATAATGTGTTATTTTAGTAGTGCTAACACCAAATAAGGGAGATAAAGGCTAATGTGCACATACTCAAGAGTTACTATAAAAATGAATTGATGGGCTATTTAAGTGAAGTACAATACTTCACAAAATAAGACTTGAAGAGTGGCTATCATCAAATTTGCATCAAGGAAGGTGATGAATGGAAGATTACATTCAAGACATAAGATGGATTATATAAATGATGGTTATGTCATTTTCTGACTAACATGCCAAGTACATTCATGAGATTCATGAATGAAACCCTGAAGCCTTTTCTAGGTAAATTTTCCATATTATATCTAGATGACATCATGATTTTCAACACAATGAAAAAGGAGGAACACTTGATGCATCTCAGATGAATTTTATTATGATTGAAAGAAGAAACTCTGTTAGTAAATTTGAATGAGTGTAGCTTCATGAAGGAGGAGTTTGGAAATCTTGGGCTTTGTGATTTCTCAATAAGTTTTTAAGATGGATTTAGAGAAGGTGCACATTTAAAGCATGAAACTTTCATGGCTTAGAGAGTTTCTATATAAAGTTAATTAAAAACTTTGATTGGATATGTTCATCAATCACCAAAGCAATGCAATGTGACAAGAAATATTTTGTTTGGACAATGAAGAGGAGCATAACTTCTAAACTTTGAAGAAAAAAGTAACTAAATAATCGGTGTTGGCATTCTGTGATTTTAGGAAGGTATTTCATGTTGATTATGATGCAAATGGTGTAATAATAGAAGGAATGTTGATTTGATAAGGTAGGCATGTATCTTACTTTAGTGATAAGTTGAATGATGTGAAGATGAAGTATTCAATTGATGACCAAGAGTTCTATACTATAGTGTAAGCACTCAAGAAGTGGAGATGTTACTTTTTTTTAAAAGGAGTTTTCTTTGTATGCAAACCATTATGTATTAAAATTCATCAATTGTCAAGGAAATTTAAACCAAAAAAATTGAAGTGGATTGAGTTTCTATAAAGTTACTCAATTTTTTTGCTGAAGCACATAAGTGGGAAGTTGAATAGAGTTATAAACATGTTGATTAGAAGGTGTCTCTTGTTAAATGAGATGCAAGTGAAAATCCTAGACTTTGTTCATAAGAAGGGATTATATGCAAAAGATGAATATTTCATAAATGTGTGGGGTGTATGTGTATAACCATTGAGTATGGATCAGACACCATGGTTGGATTATTTCATTCAAAAAAGATTGTTATTTGTAGGAAACAAATTATGCGTACCTAGTGGGACTATGAGAAAAAAATTGATCAAGGAGAATCATAGTGGATGTTTAAAAAATTATTTTGGCAATGACAAAACATAAGTACAATTAGCTAAAAAAATGATATCTGCCTAAGATGAGTATAGATGTGTGCAAGAATGTGCATGAGTGTAGAGTTTTATAGTTAGCAAAGGGAAGGAGTCAAAATGTAGGTTGTATCAACCACTGCCTATTCCGAAGAATCTATGGGATGATATAAACATATATCTCATGCTTAGATTACCTTAAAAATATAAAGAAATGACTCAGTCTTCATGGCCATGGATATATTTTTAAATATGGCACACTTCATTGCATGTAATAAGGAAAGTGATGCCACAAATATTGAAAAACAATTCTTCACATAGGTGGTAAGGGTGTATGGGTTACTACATAACATAATGTTGGACAAAGATATAAAGTTTTAGGTTATTTTTAGAGGGCCTTATGGAAGATGTTAGGCACATTTGAGTTTTATTTTAGTATTACATCCATAAATAGATGGACAGACAAAAGTTGTGAATATGAGCATTAAAAATTTGTTGAGATGCTTGCTTGGAGATAAGCTAACACAATGGAATTTGATTTTTTTTTATAAATATCAAGCGTAAGGGACCTCACCCATACAAAGGAGGAAGGAAAAAAATACACAAAATAGGTGGTGTTCTGGTTGAGGTAGAGACATCCAACCAACAGCAAGTCCTAAAGGGAGAGATATAGACCACTGAGGGACAAACCTTGGGAACAAAGAGAAAAAACTATAGTAAGAGTATCTAAAAAGAGCTAATAAAACCACCTAAAAGGGTATGAGAGAATTCAAATGTTTAGACATGTGATTAGGGCCCAGAATGTAGTAGAATGGTTGTGTAGGGTGTTGGAGTCAATTGAGGAATGTTTTAGCAAGTTTTAACTCTAAGAAAAGGTCTACACAAAGATTTGGTATAGAGGGTTGTCTAACATATAACAAGTATTCATAAGAGAAGTGCATATAGATTTTAGAGTAAGAAATCAAAACTTGCATGGGAATGCCCAAAGGAGTTGGTCACTTACTATGTGTAATGTCCCCACTTTAGTAGTTGACCAAATGTGTGTGTGCATTAGCCTAGTTCTACATGGTCTTGAGCGCTAACAAAGAGTTTAAAGGGATCCTAGAGTGTTTTAGCCTAGTCATTTCTAGTTTGGTCCAAAACGGAGTTGACTTACTCAGTTTCAAGCATACTTACTATTTGTAGTAAGTTAGCAGGACACATCGGAGGCCAATTTTGATGATTGGATTTGATACTCCTCGACGAGAGATTTTCAGCGAACTATCACTTGTGCTATTCAGAGTCCGATTGCTATTATATTTTAATGCCTGAAGTGTTATAAAAGTAATATTTAACTTAATTGCAAGATATTAAAGTGTTACTTTAAATATTTACTTTATGGGGATGGTACCCAAGGGAGACATGAGTAATATTTTAATATATAAAATGTTGCACATCTTTTATCCCACATTGCTCATGAGAGTTGAGTCACCCCCTTGGAGAAAGAATAAAAGGAAGTTTTTGTGGCTTCATTAGGCATGTTGGATAAGAAGAAAAAATTGGTGCACTTACTATTTGCAGGTTATTTTGGGCATTTGGGAACGTCCTTCTCATCTATAGCACTCTAGACATCAATCATTGGGATTGGTCTTTAGAGTCTGTGCTTTTAGCCTCATGCAGTGGCACCACTGTAGCAGTCATGCCACTGTAGCATCCACACCACTATAGCAGACGTGCCACTGTAGCAGCCACACCACTGTATCAACTGTGCCACTATAGCAGCTATGCCACTATAGTAGTCGTGCCACTATAGCAACCGTGCCACTGTAGCAGCCACATCACTGTAGCAATCACATCACTGTAACAGCCTGGCACTGTATCAGTCACGTCACTATAGCATCTCATAGTAACCGCTATATGTAGTAAGAGTCAGGAGAATCAAGCCTACAAAGTCTGTAGAACCAGCCTACATAGTCCATAGAACCAGCCTATAGAGTCCATAGAAACCAGCCTACAGAGTCTGTAGATCTAGCCTGTAGAGTCCGTAGAACCAGCCTGCAGAGTCCGTAGAACTAGCCTACACAGTCCATAGAAACCAGACTACAGAGCCCGTAGAACCAGCCTATAGAGTCCATAGAACCAGCCTATAGAGTCCATAGAAACCAGCCTGTAGAGCCTGTAGAAACCAGCCTGCAGAGTCCATAGAAACCAGCCTATAGAGTCTGTAGAAATCAGACTATAGAGTCCGTAGAAGCGTGCCTACAGAGGCCATATAAACCATCCTACAGAGTTTGTAGTTCTACTAGACAGAGAACAAAATGATCACACCTTCAGTATTCGTTGGGGATATTCACTTGAAACAATGTTCATTCCATTACTGAAGTATTTAGTGAGTTATTGTGTGGCTAACATTTTACTTATTTACTCATTTTACAATCAATATAAATATAATGTGTTGGTTATTTCAGTTGTGTTTGTTTATGCTTTCAATTCTATATTTACGTTACATGCATAAGACCTTGCAAAACCCAAAAAAACAATACAAGCAAACCCTTCTAGAGTCATAAGGGGTTTCAGCTGAGTTAGTTCTGGGCGTAACAAAGGTGCTCATTATAGTGGTATCAGAGCCTATTTTTCCTGCCATCTTGTGAGGTTTCATGCATCCAACACAACAGTACTACTTGAGGAGAAACTGGACAAACCCAGACTTACATAATTTTTTAGAGATTGAAGAGGAGGGTGACCCTTTTTCAGCACTAGCCATGGGTGACAGAGGTGGGGAAAGGGGAGAACCTAGCACTAGGATGATGCTCAGTGATCTTGCCAGGGGTCAGAGGGAGCATAGGCTACATTGTAGCAAATGGCTCTAGCAATTACACAACACTTGACTAGAGCAGATCAGGGAAATAATGCCAACTAGGGTAATAATGATAACCAGGTAGGTGGATAGGGTAATGGAGGTAATGGAGATGCATCGATTAATAAAAGAACCCAGACATATGCTAGACTAGGTTCTTCTACTAGAAGACCACTCATGCCACAGTTTCCTCTGAGACAGAATGACTAGAATAATGTTGGTCCTACATAACAGGAGATTCAGGATATGATTATGGATGATTGGAGGAATTCTAGCCCAGAGTTATAGGCTGAGATGACATTCAAGGAATATATGGATGTTAGACTCAAGCATATGCCCATGAGAGGAAATAGGCAACAAAATTTTGAGATGAGGAAGAAGTTGGGGAAGTTGTCTATTCCATACTATGATGGTACATGGAAGACTTCAGATGAACATGGTTCCAGAAAGTAGACACTTATTTCTAGCTTAATCCCATGCCTGAGAAGGATGCAATTAAGTATGTTGCATTTCACTTGGATGGGAGTACCCACAAGTAGTGGCACCATGGTATGGTCACACTTGGCCATAACCAGATAGATACCTATGCAGAGTTTACTAAGAGACTCATTGATAGATTTGACATGAAGGATCCTGAACTTCATTTTAAGGAGTTAGTGCAACTTAGACAGTGGGGCTCTGTAGGTGGTTACATTTCAGATTTTCAGAGGCTTTCAGTGTTGGTGATAAACATATCAGAGAGGAGGTTGATAGTGTTGTTCATGGATGGATTGTCAGACCCCCTTCATGGTTGGGTGAAGGGACATGATCCTCCCACTCTGCAGGATGCTATCAGGAAGGCTAGAGACTTAGCACCTTCTACTTACAGGAGCAAGTTCACTTCAAATGACTCTCATTTTAAGAAGGATAAGGAGAAGAAACCAATGCATAAAGACGTACAGCTAGAAAAGGGAGAGTCAAATAAGTTGGATAGCGAGACATTGAATGAGCTAAGAAAGAAAAAACTTTGTTTTTAGTGTAGGGAGCCGTGGGATTTATCTCACAAGTGTCCTTTGAAGGCTAAAGCCAAGTAGATGGAGTACTTTTCAGTTGAGGAGTCATAGTCACAGGATGAGGGGCAACAATATAATTTTGAGTCTAGTCAAGAGAGCAATGCTTTCAAGGAGATTTCAGGGGATGAGAAATCCCTAGCCAGGTTGACAGGAGCCCAAAAGGCAATTACCTTTAAGGTGCGTGGTACGATATAGGGACAGAAGGTGATTGAATTGATTGATATAGGGGACACTCACAATTTTATAGATGCACAACTAGTGGCTAAGAGGGGTTAGAAAATGGAGGAGCATGTTGGATTTAGAGTTATGGTGGCTAATGGCCAAAAATTAATGTGCACGTAGAAGATTTCAAATCTTCGCCTTAGATTGGGTGATGGATATGAGTTACAGAATGAGTTCTATGTTGTAAACATGGGAAATTATGACATCATCTTGGGTATGACATGGATGGCAACACTAGTTGAGCTCACTCTCAACATGGAGAGGGTGGAGATGAGATTCCAGCTCGAGGGCAGAACAGTGGTGCTTAGGGGATTGTTAAACAGTGGTTGTAGGATGGTCTCCTTGAGGGGGATGGAAAGAATTTTCAGGCATAATGATGTTGAGTGGGCAGAAGAGTGTTTGATCATGCCAACATCATTGGAACCACAAGTTAAGAGTCATCCATGTGACATTCAAGACATTATTAACAGACATGCCAAAGTATTTGGTAGCATACCCCATGGAGTTCCCCCTAATAGAGGGATAGAGCATGTCATAGAGCTTGAGGAGGGGCTAAGCTTGTTATCATCACTTTCTATCATCACCCAAAGAAACATAAGGATGAGATAGAGAAGGCAATTAAGGATTTGTTGGAGATGGGGCATAACATGCCTAATAAAAGCCCTTTTGCTTCATCAGTAGTGTTGGTAAAAAAGAAGGATGGGATGATGCACATGTACATTGATTACAAGGCATTAAGTAAAAAGACAATTAAGAACTGGTATCCCATTCCGCGGATAGATGAGCTAATTAATGAGTTACATGGTGCACACTTCTTTTTGAAGATTGATTTGCAGTCAGGGTATCATCAGATCAGGATGAGGAGGGAGGACATTGAGAAGATGGATTTTTTGTGTCACTATGGCCACTTTGAGTTTCTAGTTATGCCATTTGGGCTAACCAATGCCCCTGCTACTTTTCAGAGTTGCATGAATCAAGTGTTCAGGGGTCAACTTAGGAGATTTATCTTGATTTTCTTTGATGACATCTTGATCTTCAGTAAGACTTGGGAGGAGCATTTGCATCATTTAGAGGAGGTGTTATCTATCCTAGAGAGAGAGTCCATGTACGCTAAGGAGTCTAAGTGTGATTTTGGTATGACAGAGTTACTATACCTTGGGCACATTATCACTACAGAAGGAGTTTGGGTAGATTCCAAAATGATTAGAGCTATTGTTGATTGGCCTACTCTTATGAACCTCACATAGCTTAAGGGTTTTTTTGGTCTTTGAAATTTTTATAGGAAGTTTGTTAAGGGGTTTTCACAGACAATAGTGCCTTTGACAGATCTCACTAATAAAGGGGCCTTTATATGGACAGGGATAGCTCAGAGGTGTTTTGATCACTTCAAGCAAGTGATGTCTTCTTTGTCCAGTGCTAGCTCTACCATATTTCATGAAGCCATTTGAGCTTCATTACGATGCATTGGGAGATGGGATTGGGGCAGTCTTGATGCAGGAGAGGCATCCCATTGCTTTTGAGAGTAGGAAGCTCCATGGGGTGGAGAAGAGCTATTCCATCTATGATCGGGAGATGTTGGCCATTATGCATGCATTGGCCAAATTCAGATCTTGCTTAGTCGGAGGGAGATTTGTGATCAAGACTAATCACAATAGTATCAAGTACTTCATGAGCCAACATGATCACAATGATAGGCAGTATAAATGGGTCACTAAATTGTAGGCTTATGACGTTGACATTGAGTTTTTCAAAGGGAAGAAGAATGTAGTAGCTGATGCCTTATCTAGAAGACCTCACATTTGTGCTCTTGCAGAGATTTCAAGAGATTGGAGGGAAAAGATTATAGCAGAATATGCCAGAGATGCTTAGGCTTCTGGATTGATTTTAGGTACTATACAGGATGATCTCTATGAGGTGATTGATGGGTTGATCAGATTTCAAGACAAGATTCATTTGATTCCATCATCACATTTAAGAGAGGCGATACTGAGGGTATTTCATGATGCACTATGACTAGACATTTGGGGGTCTACAAGACCTACAGGTAGATCAGAGAGCAGTTCTCATGGAGGGGGCTCAAGGATGATGTTCATAGGTATGTCAGGGAGTGTGCAATTTGTCAGTAGAATAAGGAAGAGCACACATTTCCTGTTGGTTTACTACAGCCCTTACCCATTCCAGACAAGAAATGGGAAAGCATTTCTATGGACTTCATCACTGTCCTACCACGAGTGCAGGGAAGAGATTCCATTTATGTGGTGGTAGATAAATTGATGAAGTTTGTTCACTTCTTTGCTATCCCTTCTACTTACACAATAGCTCAGGTGGCAGATTTGTTCTTCATGGAGGTTTTTAGGTTGCATGGGTTACTAAGATTTATTAATAGTGACAAGGATATCAAGTTCATGAGCACCTTTTGGTAGGAGTTGTTCAGGTTGTGCAGTACAGATCTTACAGTTAGTATGAGCTACCATCCTCAGATAGATGGGCAGACGGAGATAGTAAATAAATGGGTGGAAGGTTATTTGCGGAACTATGTAACTACATAATAGAGAGCCTGGGTTAAGTGGTTACACATGGGGGAGTATTGTTACAATACCATGCATCACATGACCATCAGGATGACTCCATTTATGGCATTGTATGGGTATGAAGCCCCAAGCTTCATGGATATGGCTTTGGGGGACAACAAAGTGCCCAAAGCTAAAGACCTATTGTAGGATAGTCAAGATATCCTGAGAACGTTCAAGGATAATATACAACAGGGTCAAAATTAGTAGAAGTTGTATGCTGATCAACATAGAGTAGAGCGCAGTTTTGAGGTGGGGGACATGGTGTATTTGAGGCTACATCCATATAGGCAGTCATCACTCAAGAAGAGCGGAGCAGAGAAGCTGAAGCCTAGATTTTATGGTCCCTACAGGGTGATTCACAAAGTGGGCAAAGTCACCTATGAGCTTGAGCTCCCAGAGGGCGGTCAGGTGCACAATGTATTTCATGTGTCTAGGCTTAAGAAAGCCATTGGTCAGAGTGTAGTGCCTTCTACAGATTTACCCCCTTTGGATGAGGAGGGGAAGCTCGTGTTAGTACTCAAGGCTATTTTGGACACTAGAGAGAGGAAACTCAGAAATATGATAGTGAAGGAGTTTTTGGTCAGATGGAGAGACCTGTCGGAGGAGGATGCTACATGGGAGAGTGAGCAGGTTATTCAGCAGGCTGGGCTGAGATTGCTTGAGGACAAGCAAATTTCAAGGGGGCAGACTGTAATGTCCCCACTTTAGTAGTTGACCAAATGTGTGTGTGTGTTAGCCTAGTTCTACATGGTCTCGAGGGCTAACGGAGAGTTTAAAGGGATCCTAGAGTGTTTTGGCCTAGTCATTTCTAGTTTGGGCCAAAACAGAGTTGACTTACTTAGTTTCAGGCATACTTACTATTTGTATTAAGTTAGCAGGACACAACAGAGGCCAGTTTTGATGATTAGATTTGATACTCCTTGACGAGAGCTTTTTGTCAAACTATCACTTGTGCTATTCGGAGTCCGATTGCTATTATATTTTAATGCCTGAAGTGTTATAAAAGTAACATTTAACTTAATTGCAAGATATTAAAGTGTTACTTTAAATATTTACTTTATGGGGATGGTACCCAAGGGAGACATGAGTAATATTTTAATATATAAAATGTTGCACATCTTTTATCCCACATTGCTCATGAGAGTTGAGTCGCCTCCTTGGAGAAAGAATAAAAGGAAGTGTTTGTGGCTTCATTAGGCATGTTGGATAAGAAAAAAAATTGGTGCACTTGCAATTTGTAGGTTATTTTGGGCATTTGGGAACATCCTTCTCATCTATATCACTCTAGACATCAATCCTTGGGATTGGTCTTTGGAGTTTGTGCTTTCAGCCTCATGCAGTCACGCCAATGTAGCAGCGTGCCACTGTAGCAATCACGCCACTGTAGCAACCATGCTACTATAGCAACCACATCACTGTAGCAGTCGCATCACTGTAGCAGTTCGGTACTGTAGTAGCCACATCACTGTAGGATCTCGTAGCAGCCGCTATCTGTAGTAAGAGTCAGGAGAATCAAGCTTGTGGAGTCCATAGAACCAGCCTGCAGAGTCCATAGAACCAGCTTGTAGAGTCTATAAAAACCAGTTTGCAGAGTCCGTAGAACCAGCGTGCAGAGTCCATAGAAACCAGCCTGCAGAGTTCGTAGAAACTAGCCTATAGAGTCTATAGAACCAGCCTGTAGAGTCCGTAAAACTAGCCTGTAGAGTCCATAGAAACCAGCCTATAGAGTCTGTAGAACCAACCTGCGGAGTTCGTAGAAACCATCCTGTAGAGTCCGTAGAAATCAGCCTGCAGAGTCCGTAGAAGCGTGCCTACAGAGTCCGTAGAAACAAGTCTGTGGAGTCCGTAGAAACAAGCCTGCAGAGTCCGTAGAAACTAGCCTACAGAGTCCATAGTTCTGCTGGACGGAGAACAAAATGATCGCACCTTTGGTATTCGCTAGGGATATTCGCTTGAAACAATGTTCATTCCATTACTGGAGTATTTAGTGAGTTATCGCGTGGCTGACATTGTACTTGTTTACTCATTTTGCAATCAATATAAATACAGTGTGTTGGTTATTTCAGCTGTGTGTGTCTATGCTTTCAATTCTATATTTATGTTACATGCATAAGACCTTGCAAAACACAAAAAAAAATAATACAAACAAACCGTTCCGGAGTCATAAGGGGTTTCCGCTGAGTTAGTTTTGGGCGTAACAGAGGTGCTTATTACACTAGCGCTCAAGGGTTTGATTGAGTAAAAATTAAGTTGGTCAATGCGTGTAGATGTTATTATGTGTAAAGGAAAGGGTAATACAAGAAACAAGTTGGGACTAAGATGCACCAAACTTGTGTGCATGATGCATAGGTTGATGAAGGACATCAAATAATTACGTAAAAGTAATGATGTAAATGGATTTAGGAAGGCTAGTGCGTAGATGGAATAGTTTGCATAAAGGTTCAAAATATGACCGTTGACAACGAGACTCTTGGAGATAGATAGGAAGGAATGCATTCGTTATATATGAGTTAGAGTGAAAGACACAATTGTCTTTGAGATGTGTGGCAACATTGCATTACACTAATTTACACCAAAGTTCATAGTAATGACACATTGCATTACACTAATTTACTTGGCTAAAGAACCACTGCATTCATTGTCGTGTTATTTTCAATATTGTACATTGTCGAGGGGCTTATAAAATATCGAGGAAGCTTGGCTTCTTTTTGGTGTAATGTAGATTCTAAAATATATTGTTTTCTTTATCATTTTAGGTTTAGTTGTCTAGTTAGGATTTGGAGAAGAAGTGTAATTTGCCAATAATTTCAGAAAACCGAACGAAGTTTTTGGAGCCTTGAATATGGTGTTGATAATCTTTAAAAAAAATTGCACGCACTTAACAATTCTTAGAACCATATTCACTACACTTCTAGTACCAAGAGATGAAACTTGACATTTTGAAAATGTTCACTATATATTTTTACAATTCTCATTGTCTTACAAAAAACCCATTTTTTTTACGGTTAAATTTTAACATCTATTTGTAAATATCAAAATGTACTTGTTATTTTTTAATCACTTATTAAATCTCCAATAATTAAATCCAATTTAATTAAATCTAATTTATTTAATGTTTTTTAATACATTTAAACCAAATTCAATGTTAATGTATATTTGCGTTGCCACGAAGAATAGTTGTTCCATGGGGCCAACCTTATCGTACGGCATAATTTAAAAAGCATATAAATATTGTGTACGGATAGATGGCGTAAACCACACGCTTAATAGAAGGGAGCTTTTTTCTGGTTAGGGCGAAACGAGTAACTAGCATTTGAAATCTAGTTCCCAACGGCTATGTCATTTCATAATGTGGGATTATATAATGTTTTAGTTTGCCTTGTGTTTTGTACGGAGCTTTTTTCTGGTTAGGGCGAAAGAAAAGGAGGAGGAAAGGTTCAGTTTGTGGGGAAGGCGCAGCGCAGGGGGGCATGGGAAGGCAGAGGGAGCATCCAGAACGCGCCTGGCATGTTTTGTACGGTATTTGATAACCCCGTTGCAGGGGTGACTGAGCATCCAAGCAATTAGCCGTCGTCTGCTGCTGCAAGCTCTCCTCTCTCTGTCTTTTTGATCTCGAGTTCCCACAGTCCGAATCGTGCATTAGCTGCTGCTGCTGTTGTTTATCAAGTTCTCGAGTCCACCCGTGTGATGAGGATGATGGATATAACCTAAAATACTCATACGCTGAGACCTCGCTTCCTCTACTGCCGATCTTTCCCACTCGGCCTGGGTTCGAATCTGATCCAGCCTCGCCGTCACGCTCGCGTTGAGGTTGAGCGACCCGCCGTGGGGATTGTTCCAGTGCCGGTGGCTGCAATCACCGCCGTCTCCGCCTGTTGCAGCAGCCATTCTATCGTCCCACCGTCTGACTTGTGCTCCAGTTCAAAACCCTCGCCACGCAAGTTGCGGGCATACGGATTCGCCGGCCCCGCCCGTCCTCTTTGGTACGACGATCCTTGGTGGACGCCCGCTTCGCCGGCGGCTTCTTCGTCAGGGCCGGATTTACAACCGCGCTACACTCCACTCCACGCTCGTCCTTGGAACGTACGATTGCAGTCTCTGTGTTGTGGTTGGTGCCTTTACTATTATTGTGGGTTTTACCCGAATCCTATCTTATCGATACGTGTTGGCCTGTTTTTCCTTATGTTTATATTGCCCGTAGGGCAAGGCAAGGTTGTGGATTCGAATCTCCTCCTTTCACCATGGGTTTCCTTGCAGGGTAGTATATTCTCGTGATCCCCAGACTGCTGCTGCCCGTAGCATTTTTGCTGCCGTTTCTGAAGAATGCGTTTTGCTGGGCTTGTCGTTGCGGAGGTATTCGAACCCGAGACCTCGGATCATTGGGAAAGTGCCTATGCCTCTGCTTTTTCTGCAGAAACGATCAGAGAACATTTGCCCGTTGCCACGTTTGGGGAGATTTCCCACAGGTTTTGTGAAGTCGAGGAGGATTTTACGTGCACGTTTGAGGGGGAGGATGAGATCAGAGAGCTCTGCAATTGCCGTCATATATTTCACAGAGATTGTTTGGACAAATGGCTTAGCTTCCTCACCAAAAACTCACAAAATTTAACCCGTTCTATACCGACTCAACCAGGTAATTCTATTATTTACATTTTGAATAGAAAATCTCAATCCATTTGAGGTCCTTTAGAAAAATTCATTTTAGCTCTCAAACTTTGAAATATTTCTGAATAATCAACCAAAATCAACTCATAATTAGGAGGTCAATGCTTTGCCTCCACAGTTTTGATAATTTCTTCCCATCAGCCGTAATATGAGGATACACAAATTTGTTATTTAGTCCAACTTTGTGGTGTAGCTTTTCCACCTCACATCATTCTTACAAAAATTCAATCATGTAAAAGGATGCACAAATTTGTTGTTTAGTTAACTTTGTGGTGTAGCTTTTCCACCACACACACCAGCCTTACAAAAATTCACTTCCAGAATTTGAATTTGTTCCATTGTCCCCTGAAGTTGAGCTTGAAGTGCTTTTTGGATTGGGTATTTGATTATCCAAATTGGCCGATGCTTCTTGCAATGCATTGACTTGTTCATTTGTTAAATCCCCTGGTTTCTTAAATGCAATGTTATTTTCCTCATATATCCATGCAAAACTCACCACTACTCTAGTCCGGCCAACCACGGCCTTAGCCCCCGCTTTGATAATATTCTATAGATATTGACAAGAGGGATAAAAGAAGTACAGACCCAAAAAATTCGGTTATCAATAAAATAAATCTATCTACATTTTTTTTAAAACTTGTTCCTTCATCCAATTCTAATGAGATCTCGCCTTACAGAAGAGCATACGTGCGTTTCTAACTACTACAACTGTCTTCCTGTAGGAAATCTGCCCAGCTGGATTTGACATCCTAAAATGTTAACTGAAACATGTATGGCTGTTGTGGGCTTTTCTTTGTTACGAACTAAATAAATGATTGCATTCTACCTCGGATCATTGGGAAAATTTAACCCGTTCCACCGACTCAACTAGGTAATTCTATTATTTACATTTTGAATAATATTCTAAAAATATTGTGTTGTTTTAATAATTATTTAAATTAATAGATATTTAGATGAATTTTATAAACCAGAATTATTATTTTTATTTATTTTTTTCATTTTTAATAATTATAAATTGGAAAACGAATGTTATAGTTTATTTTCATTCTTTAATTTTTTTAATTGGTAGTACTTAGTTTATTGTATTTATTTGAATTAAGTTCTTTAATTTTTTAATATCAGTATTTAATTAAGATTTTTTTGAGAAGTGGGTTTTATTTTTAGTTTCAAATATTTTCATTATTTAAATAGGGTTTATGATGCCACTACAATTAAGAAATACATCACACTCATCTTAAATAGTAATGACATTTCACTACTTGGATAGTCCCAATCACAACAAACATTACTACAATGCCATGAGTTTAGGTAGAATATACAGCTCAGCTAACTTGCCTTCTACATTGCCTTTTATGGCAAGCTTATCTCAAATTATAAGTGGACATGTTTTTGGTACTCAAAGTGTACTAAATAACTCGACATACTAGTTTTAATTCAAAATTCTCTTCTTCTAAGTGTTTAGACATAGATTCAATCAAGGCAACAAGAAGTAGCTCAACAATACTAACAGCCACAAACCTAATAATACTAACAATATAATCTATTTCTTTCTTTCCTTTTCCCGAAACCTAACTAGTAAAGAGTATATTTGTTTGGACCCATATATCAGTAGGCACAATGTACATCTTTAAGAGCTGCTATATTAATGCTACTGCCTATATTTTGCTACTTGTGAAATTTTGTACTGATTTACAAGTTAACTAAAACGCCCGTTCAATGTTTCCATTGATGCATCAATTGTACAATCTATTAGTCGTAAATGACATTCAGGTTATACGGTTAGTGGAGGGCAATTTTTTTCAATATATAAATGTTGTATGTATTTTAATATAAGATTTGCATGGAAAGATAAATATGAGAGTACAATCTCTACCTAACTAACTAGGGATCACCCATGGTATTTCATTTCATTTAATTTTTACTTATGTAAGCTATATTTGGTCTGTAGGCTCAACTCATCATGGAAGCGATCAAATTAGTTGTGTTTCATAACAAATTAAATCTAGTAAGAACAAATTTATATAATCTTATTCAGATATCTAGAACTTTAGATTTGTACAACCAGACTTTGAACCAAAATTAATTGGGGAAAAGGTTGGATAATTAGACTCTAATATCAACTGATGTGAAACATAGTATCATGAAGTAAGAGAGAATAATAGAGTTGTTTAGAACTATATATATTTTACATTATTCATAAGCACTAATAAATATAATACAATGATAAAAATATAGAATGTGAGAGGACATGCCATGCCACTTGTATAGAGGTGCATAACTAGAATATGTGGCATGTGAGCATGTATAGTGTTAGAAGGTTTAAAAACTAAGTCTCGCATTAGTTAGCTTGGGAAAGATAGGTCTTACCTATAGTTAGAATGTTGCTAAATAAATTTTAATAATTTTCAAAGATAAATGCTAAATAATTTTGCTATTGATTATTAGTTCTCATCAGTGAAGTTTATAGAAATTAAATTAAAAGCATTTTTACATTGTTTCCTTATGAAATCTAATAGATCGTTTGACCTAAATCATAAATTATATTGGAACACTATATAAACACATGCTAAAATGAAGAGGTCACACCTTTTTTGTTACATTATATATGTAATTATAAATATACTTAGTTTTAAGGGACCAATGGCTTAGAAAGGGAGATACAAATTCCTGATGTTTTCATAAATTGGTCCATAGCAAAAAAACTATAATTTCCCAACAACCCATTGTGATGGGAGATGGAAAACCACTCACTTCCTAAAAAAATATACTTCAAGATGCTTCTTAGTATTTTCAAGACCTCATAGTTAAGGCCCCACTTCAAGGAAACAAATCATAAACCATAACAAGGATTTGAAGCACGTCCATCTCATATCATAGAGGAAGACAATGATCAAATTGTTAGACCAATTTTCAAAGTAGAATTGAAACATGTCATTTGTTCCTTTCACAAGTATAAAGCTTCGAGACCGGATGTTTCTCTACCAAATATTTTTGGCTTGTGATAAAGAAATACCTTTTTACAGTCATTTGAGTAATTCTTAAGAAACGAATCTATTCTCAAGGCTATGAATGCTACTAAGTTGGACCTCATATCGAAGGAAGCTCAAAATGTACAAATGGACCAATTCAAGCTTATAGCTCTATGTAATATGATCTATAAAATTATATAAACTCTTTGCTTTATGATTCAAAACTTTGTTATACTTTATTTTAATACCCAGTTGACATTTGTGTATGACAGAAAAATCATTGAGAATATTCTATCCACACAGGAGATTCTACACTCGTTGAAGATCCAAAAAAGGTAAGGAATCCTCATTAAGTTTGGCATGTCAAAAGCCTTTAATAGATGAAATTGAGATCTCATTTTCTAGACTATGACTGCTTTTGGTTTCTTAAAGCATCTAACTAAATTGATTAACATTTGTATCACAACATTGCCCCTTGTGGACATTAATGGGGGCATTGATTTTTCATTCACTTACACTAGAGACCTTAGAAAAAGTGATCCGATAAGCCTAGACTTGTTTATTATATTGGGAGAATGTTTATGTAGGTCATTACAACATGCCAAAATAAAAAGGGAAAAGTTGCATACGAGAATCTTCCTCTCTGATAAATCCTTGTTATTGAAGCTTGACACATTTGTGTTATATTTTATAACTTTTAAGAAGCCTTTGTTCAACAAATTAATAGGCACAAATCCAAGGCAATATTTGTTAATGTTTGTATTGCCAAAAAAAGAAATACTGCTTAGGCTTAGGGATTCTCTAAAAGATACCTTCCCTTAACTTATATGAGATCCCCTTTGGATGATAAACCTCATTTGACCTCTTGGCATACTCTCAAGTCATAGTTTGAAAAAAAAAACTTTTCAAATGAAACTATAGTTGGCTTTCCTTTGCACATTGACTTCAACTATTGAAAGTTGTACTCTAGGTAGTTTTCGTTTACACTCTCACTCTTCTTAAACTCCCTAGGTACATAGGGGAAACATTCACAACCCTATAATGTAAATGTTTGTGACAAGGCATGAACTAACAACATAAGTATTACTTGGTTTCTTAGGATGAGATTTGTAGGCCCAAACGTTCAGGAGGATTAAATATCAAAAGTAATTTGTAATTCAACAATGTTCTATCCACGAGATCAACTTGGAGGCCTAAAGTTTAAAACATCTCCTGGTGGAGTAAAATTTTATTTGGGAATTATCTAGATCCTAAGCAATGGAAGACTTTATAGTCCAAAACTACCCAACACATTAAATTTGTTGCTAGGTCCTCTCATAGATGATAACATTGTAAGTTGGACATGGGCACACAATACCCTACTGAGAATCAAGATGGAATGACTACCCACCTATCTCTTCATAGGTATTTGATTCTATCAAAAACATTTTGCAATTTTGGGGAAACGTTATCGTGCAAGCTACTATGTAAACCCCCTAAGTAGTGAACCCATTGGAGACCAAGAAACAATTGAAAAACATAGGGGAGCATCCCTTGTCTAAGTCCAAATATTGATTGATGAGATCTCTAATCACTCCATATTTATATCAGATATCCTTATTAAACATATTTAGTCCTCCCCAACTAGGGGACATTGCAAAATGGCCTTGGTCTATCTCAACCTTGAGTTAGTCAATGTAAAGCAGACATTGGAAAAAAGTAATTTCTGAGTAGGTCGGCCAAATATCATGCCATTGTGGATCCCATTAAAAAAAAAGATACTCATGAAGAAAAATTTCAGCGTAGAGGTTGGATAGGGACCATTTAGTTGATTAAATTATTAAAGAGAAGGGGAGAACACAATGCACTTATTATTAGTATTTTTAATATTACCGTGAATGACTTTTTTTGACCTTTCCATTACTCTCATGCTAGCTCCTTCGGTGCGTCACCCTTTATGGAAACTTTTTCTTCACTTTGGTAGCGAGGCTTTGCAAGTTACTTTTTGCGGCTTTCGAGTCTTCTCCATTTGAGATGGCCTTCTGAATGCACTACTTGGTTCAATAGTTTGGAATTCATATGTTCCCAATCATGAACCTTCATTTTGCCTTTCCATCTCCTTCTCTAATGGAGATCTCTCTAGCTATCTACTATGCTATTATGGAGCCTTTTATGTGCATACTCCACCCTTATGGAGTCCTTTACACCCTTCAATGCAAAATAGTGCTCAATATCCAATGCATTCAATCATTTCCTCAAGGCCTTCTTTTCTGGAGAACCTTTGTGTTCCAACTTTAAGCTAATGCTTTATTCGTATCAAAACCTTTGTGGCTTCTTTTCTCCCATTGGTCTCTCCCTGCTTCTCTATGGTATATTTCCTCCTAACCATATTTATTTCTATCCATGCCATCCTTGTTGCATCTATAATATGGAGGCTATTTTATCATGACCTCTCTTCCTGCACTATCGACTCGTGCTCATACTTTAAGTTGATTTGGACCTCATTTAATATTTTATTGTCGGAATGAGTTAATTTTAAAACTTTCAAATAAACTATATTTCGTAGATGGTTTAAAAGTTCAATTATTATTTTTATTAATTATATTTTTTGTAAATAATTTTTAAGATAATTAATTAATTATAAATTATAAATAATTTTAGGTTATTAATTAATTACATTTAATATAAAACCTACAAATATTAAAATAAAACCAATCTAACCTAAAGCCCACCCTACATACTAAATCCATGCATGCAAATCTGATAACACTTGCTAACTCGACCTTCTACAACGCCACATAGGGAGGCAAAATAATTATAAACTATTAGTTATAAAATATCCTTCTTTCAGTTTGGAATAATTCGTTCCACCTCCCGAAGTTCTACGCCACCTTAACACATGCAAAGAAAATGAGACTGCCAATTAAGAATGGGTTAAGCCAATCAGGGAAACGATTTGTTTACAGAAGTGGAGGGAGAAGAAAGGGATCGCAGAAGTAGAGGGAGGAGAAAGGGATCACAGAATTGGAGGGAGAAAGGACGCTTGCAACACCATATCAAGTTCTGTTCCATTTGTTTTTTTACTCAACCAAGATCAACACCGTCACCATTTACTTATTCTCAGCTGCTTTTTCAATTCAAGCGGATTCACATTTCATTTTAGTCAAAGATTTCAATGGTAAAGGTAAATATTTTATTTATTTAAAATGTAAGGTAAAAAAAAATTGTTTTATTTAATTTACAAAATAAATGATTTTTATTTTATTTTATTTACATGAAAGGTAGATTATATTATTTTATTTAAATTGTAAAATAAAGAATTTATTTTATTTAAAATGGAAGGTAAATAATTTGTATTATTTAAATTGAAAGGTAGATATTTTATTTAAAATTGTAGAATAAATATTTTATTTTATTTAAATTGTAAGAGAAATATTTTATTTTATTTAAATTGTAAGATGAATATAATATTTCATTTAAATCGTAAGGAAAAATATCCTTCATTCTAGGGTTAAACCCTCAAATTTCAGAACCCTCCTTTCAAACGTATAAAGGATTTATTTAAATTCAAGTTAAATAAATTCCTTGTGTATAAGTTATTACTTTTAGAAAAGTTTACCTAAATATGCTAAAGATATAATTGTCCAGAATAAACATAGTTGAAAATCAACATGATGACTAAACTAGGAGATTATGTTTCTACTTTCCTATTAAAGAATTTGCTTTTGAAATATAATGCATTAATTTATTTTCCAGTATACTTTACTTTTCAAATATCAAACTTAGATTAAGAATTTAAGGTTAAACAAAACTACGTAGCGTTCGGTATTAAGCGGTGCCTCTGGCTCACGTTTACGGGTAATGCCGTCGCGCTTGAGCTACTGCATCCATAGCCTAATACAGCTGCAACAACGACGTCTGGGCATCGTCCCTATAAACCGTCGGGGAGAAATAAGGATCATGTCATGTCATTAAGACCAAGAGGTGGGATAATCCCTCTTGATCAACAACACTAATTAAGATAAAGAAATGAATTCGACTATTTTAGATGATTTTGACTTGTGAACTTATGAAATAGAATGGATAAAGTATATTTTTTACTCAAAACTCTATATCACCAAAAAGGAGCAATAAAAATTAAGATTGAGAGTGTCAAACCAGTTATTATCAAGAAACCACCAACCATATAGCTCTTAGATAATGAAACTTTGGCAATAACAATTGTACAGATTATGATGTCTAAAGCAAGGATCAAAAACATTGTTGATGTAATTAAAGAGTAGAAAAGGGGGATGTAGATTGCAAATGTTCTTTTCTATTTTTTGTTAAGATTTAGGGCTAGTTTAGTAAAACAAGTATTCGGTCACTTGAATTGATACTTTTATGCTCCCATTGGGTAGCAATCATAGAGGGACTATCTGGGGAACTGGACTCTAGAAAGGACTGCATACCCAGATCTATAGTTCACATGAAATTTAGAATAGAAAATAGAAATACATGTATACTACACCTTGATTCTATTCAGAAGTAGATATGTAGGTAGTTTGGAAAGTGAAAGATGCTTCCAATACGCAAGTGAATAGGATGGGGTTTGGTGTTGTGCACTAAACAAAATTAAAGTTAAATGAAAAGACAAGACCATTATAATCAGACCTTAGTTTAGATAAACATACAAATATAAGAATTCTATGATATACTCGAAAGGATCCCGCTTAGATTATCGTAGTTCCCGAGGCTTTAGGCCAAATTATGAGAAAAAATGTGACTTTTGTTATATATTTTATACATGCTCCTGTTACGATGACCTTGGTGCTTATCTAGTAGAGATAAGTGGTGAACAACGAGCAACTCAGGATCTGGTTGATCCCGATGAATCAAGTCTCTAGTCAGAGCATAACCTACTCATGTGTAGATGCCTAACCCATATGGTTAGACGCTTGCCCATTTGGCAAAAAAATCTCATATTCGGTGATCTGTCTGCATTCCACTTGACTACCTAACTTTTAGTAATCTTTCAATGCTTCCCCTCTCCTTTATAGTGCAATGGCTACCTCATGGTTAACCATCTGTCAATTCTCACACCACTCCTATAGGTTGCTTATAACCTTGTAACTTCTTACACTACCTGTTGTTTCCCTTTCCGTTGTAATTCTATGTAGGTGCTTCGCACTATGGAATCACTCTAACATATTCTCCCTCCGTGATCCTACGTATCTCATCCCGACTAAGTATATTCTTTGTTTATGTTCTACCCACACACCCTACCTCCCTCATGGTGGTGAACGATGCTCTACTAGTTGCCTCACATTCAACAATCTGCTACCTTTGTTTTTGCTAGCTTTTATCTCACTTTCAAGTTTATCTTTTCTTCTTACATATTTGAAGGGTCACAACCTTGCTTTGATATCATATTGGTGCTGGCTGAGATCAGGGGTCCTAGTGAAG
This sequence comes from Torreya grandis, assembly GCA_037957365.1. Classification (NCBI taxonomy): domain Eukaryota; kingdom Viridiplantae; phylum Streptophyta; class Pinopsida; order Cupressales; family Taxaceae; genus Torreya; species Torreya grandis. The sequence continues at coordinate 4,595,392 of JARHVA010000051.1, read as the reverse complement.
GAATACATTAACCATGTAGCCCTCAAAATTCCACGTAGTGGATCATGCTAATAAAGCATTTTATTCTTTAACTTTGGGCATTACAAGATAATATAAACTTAGTAGCTATATATTGAGCTCTTGGATCTACTTTGTCCAGTCCTCAGACATAGATATATGCTCTACTAGTTGCCTCACGTTCAACAATCTACTACCTTTGCTTCTGCTAGCTTGTATCTCGCTTGCAAGTTTATCTTTTCTTCTTACATATTTGAAGGTTCACAACCTTACTTTGATATCATATTGGTGCTGGCTGAGATCAGGGGTCCTATTGACGGAATACATTAATCACGTAGCCCTCAAAATTCCACATAGTAGACCATGCTAATAAAGCATTTTATTCTTTAACTTCAGGGGTTACAAGATAATATAAACTTAGTAGATATATATTGAGCTCTTTAATCTACTTAGTCCAATCCTCAGACATAGATATAAGTATCTTTCTTTTTATCTACTATGATGTCCTTACAATACCATTCATCCATGATTACGAGCCTTCACTTGTTTACAAAGTTTCTTTTCTTTTTGTCTTGCCTCAAACAATTTTTTTATCCCGTATGGGATCGCTCTAGCAAAGTCTTTCCTTGGCTTTTAAGCATTACAAATTCTAGACCAAGACCCCTTTTTTAGTTGCCTGAGCTTTAGTTGGTTCACTGAATTCCCACATAATTGGTCAACTTCATTTAATGTGGCTTTATGCAACTCTACAAACCTACTCTAGAAGTAGCATAGCCTTTTCCGAACCTCGAGCTGCACAAGTAGATCTTGTCAGTCTCTTTTGTTGTCACATCATTTACAGTACTAACCTAGCCTAAGGAAAGGCTAACTATAGGTCCTCACAACTAATTACTTATCCAATTATCTTCTACTTCCTCAGGCTTGCATCAAATGGCCTATGCCTAGCTTTTTATGCACCCTTGTACCTCAAAATCTCTTCCATTCCATGTGACATCATCATCATACACTGGGTACCTTAGAGCTCAATCGCTGGTTGATTACGATCTAGTCACATTTGAGTGCCCCTCGACTATGACTATGCACTGCTCTAATGTGCTCCCTTGATAAGCTCAACTTTTTGTGCATTTATTGCTCAAGTTCAAACTTAGCTTTGGTTGCAACTTTTCTTGTTCTTGTGAAACACACCTTCAATGAACAACTCCTTCTGCACCACAGTTCTTGGAACTTTGTAGGCCTCGGTTATATCATGCACTATTGAGCAAGCCTTTACTTTTGCACCTTACTTACTATCCCTAGTACATTTTTATGTACTTTGTAGCTTTACGACTATGTTGCTTAGCTTAACCAAAACTTGTACCCGCTTTTTATTTCCTAGCTCCTTGCATAACTCTTAGCCACCATGCAAAACCTTCCTTCCATGCAAGTGGACTCTTGTGTGGTATGTGTTACCGTACACAATTAGAGTTGGTTTATTTCTCATTTGACTGACTCTATTTTTGTCTAATGCAAGATTAGAAATTTGCCTATGATGCTCCTGCATTAAACTCCTTAGACAATTAAAATATGAGCCCTTGTTTACAAATAGTGTTGGAGTGGTAGAAATGTCTTTCTGGTTGGTTGTGTTGACTATAGTGTTCCCATCCCTTGGTGTGCCCCCTGAGCAGGCTCACGCGGTGCTTCCTTCTTTTAAAAACCCTCCTTGGATCATAAACTGTTCTCCTCTACCTAGCTCTGATACACTTCATCTTCCTTCCCTTTCTTGTTCTTGTGGTTTTGCGCTCACCTCTGTTTATTCTTGTGGGCCTATGCCCACCTTTGTTCTTGTGGGTTTGCACACAGTTTTGTCTATCGTGTGTTTGTGCCCATTCTTGTTCATCCATCTCCTCTAAAAGGTCTTCATACCTTTATTTTCTTTGTTTTTGTGTGTCTTTCACTTCTCTGTTATGCACACTCTTCCTTATGTGGCATATGGAAAGTAGGTATACTTGCATACCATTCTAACATGTGTTTCTCCTGCATTAAACTCCCTAGACAATTAAAATATGAGCCCCTGTTTACAAATAGTGTTGGAGTGGTAGAAATGTCTTTTTGGTTGGCTGTGTTGACTAAAATGTTCCGGTCCCCCTAGTGTGGCACCTGAGCAAGCTCATGTGATGGTTCCTTCTTTTTTAAACCCTCCTTGGGTCATAAACTGTTCTCTGCGTAGCTCTGATACAGTTCATCTTCCTTCCCTTTCTTGTTTTTGTGGTTCTGCGCTCACCTATGTTTATTCTTGTGGGCCTATGCCCACCTTCATATCTTATGGGCTTAATCCCACCTTTGTTCATGTGGGTTTGCACCCACTTTTGTCTATCGTGTGTTTGCGCCCATTCTTGTTCATCCATCTCCTCCAAAAGGTCTTCATACCTTTATTTTCCTTATTTTTGTGTGTCTTTTGCTTCTCCTCTATTATGCACACTATCTTCATTATGTGGCCTATGGCAAGTAGGTATACTTGCATGCCATTCTAACATGTGTTCTCACAGGGTATGTCTACATGGTTCTTCCACCACCCTTGTTCTTCATTTCTCTTTGGTTGATGCTGTTAGTGTCATGGAAGTCCTCTATGGGATCCGTTGACTCCCACCTTTTCTTCTTCCTTTATTATCACACACCTCTACGTGCTTGGATTGATATCCCCTTCAGTCATTGTTCATGGTCAGTCTCAGGCTAATGGTGTCCTGCCTTGCTTCTAATCAACAATAACTCCTTTTCCTTGCACATAATGAAAATTGCACTCCCCTGATATGCTTCATATTGATTTTGGTTAACTTATCCTGCTAGGTCCTACTAGTCATGCGCAAATAATGTTGTATTTTTGTTAGTTGTAAGCCGACTCTTCTCCTCTCACCATATTCGGATGCCATTTGTGGAGTTATGTCCACTTGTCCTTCCCGTCTCATGTCTCTCCATGGTGTAATGCTTTGTTAGCTTTGGGAAAACTTAGGCTCAGTTACGCATTATCCCTTTGTCTTAATCTCCTCAGGATTCAGGTAAATGCCAACCACAAATAAACTCACACTTATTCATCTCTCCATCTTTGTCCCTTTTAAAGGACACATCTCTTCTACTTGGTTGCCCTTCTTGAATTTCTCCTGTGCAGCTTCTCTTTTGCCTTCCTCCTTGGTGTAATGATGTTTGCATTAGGGCTCATGCTCTATTCAGCTAGTGCTCATTCCAGTGCCTCTATTTCCTTTGGTGCACCTTTGGACCCACGTGCCTCACTCTCATTTTAATTGCACTCAATAACTCCCAATTGTTCTCTATGTAACTCTTCTTCCTCTTTGTCACGCACTTTGCTTTGTGTGTTTGGACTAATATCTCCTTTAAGCGTTGTTCCTAGTTAGTTTTAAGCTGATGGCCTCCTGCCTTTCTTCCAATCGGTAATGACTCCTTTTCCTTCCATGCAATGAAAATTTCACTCTTTTGATTGGCATTAGGATGATTTTGGCTAATTCCTCTCGGTAACTTATATATGTCGTGTGCAAACAATGTCTTATTTTTGTTAGCTACATGTTGACTCTTCTCCTCTCATGCATCTTCATATGCCTTTTATGGAGTTATGCCCACTTTTACTTCCCTTTGCATGTCTCTCCATGACACAATGGTGTATTGTCTTTATGACAACTTAGGTTCCACTGCAAGTTGCTACCTCTTTATCTTTTTCCCCTAATGCTTTAGGCAAATTTCTGCCACAAATAGACTTGCGCTCTTTTGCCTCTCTATGTCTGTTCCTTTTGAAGGACACATCTCTTTTGCATGGATGTTGTGTTTGAATTTCACTCGTGAAACTTCTCTTTTGCCTTCCTCATCCATTGACATAATATTGTTTGCATTGGCACTCAATCTCTATTTAGCTGGGACTTGCACTAACACCTTTATTTACTTCGGCGCACTTTTGGACCCATGCGCTTCACTCTTATTTATGCTTCACTTAACAACTCTTAGTTGATTTCTAGGTAACTATTCTCCTGCAACATCTCTCATTATTTCTTCTTTGAGTACTTCCTTCAGAGAAGTTTCTCCTGGTCGAAGGTCCTTTAGAGCCTCTCCTTCCTCAAGCTCATTTTGCATTGCATCCGGGGCTAAAGGTTATCTTCTATCCATCGCACACCACTGCATATGGATAATTGCTCCAACATTACTCTATGTTGTTGTGAACTAATACTTTGCTTTATGTGGATTTAGTGTTCTCAACCCTTCTTCCGGTGCATCCTCCACTTCAATAACTAACTCTTGTGCTCTCTTAAGGGTTCTTGTACACCCTTATCTCTGTGTAGGCTTCTCCTACACCTTGTGCACCTTTGTACACTCTCGCTGGCTCTTATGGAATGATATTCATAATTGCTCTAACTTCCCTCTCTATCATTGTTGTACTACAATCCATTATTTTAAGGGGATATAGGGTTCTCAACCCTTCCTTGGGCACATCCTCCACTATGAACACTAAAACATCTATGCTCTCTTTAGTGTTCTTCTTATGTGCCCCTATCTTTGTGCAGATTGGTGCTATACCTTCCACATCTCCATGCACTCTTACTAGCTCATGTGGAATGATACCCACTTTTCCTTCAGTCATTTCACTCCACTACAACTAGGTTTATTCTTGGTTTTGCTCCTCTATTAATGGTTCCATAAAATACCTTCTTTTCCTCTGCATCTTATGCATCTTATTTATGCAACCTTCTCCTTAATGCCTTTTGAGATCAGCATTAGCTCCCACTCTTTCATCTTCTCAAAGGGATCTTTCTTACCTCTGCATTACTCCCATCTTTGCTCCTCTTCCGCATTGCCTTTCATGGTAATAATTTCTTCTTTACTTTGGGAGCGAGGCTTTGAAGGTTACCTTCAACATCTTTCGAGCCTTCTCCATTTGAGATGGCCTTCTCGGTACACTACTTGGTTCTGTAGTTTAGAAATTATTTATTGCCAAATGTTTACCCTCTTATTACTTTTCTTCTTCCTTTTTTGTTGTGCATTTCATTCTGTGTGCTTGGATCGATATCCCCTCAAAGTATTATTCCTAATTAGTTTTAAGGTGATGGCCTTCTGCTTTGATCCCAATTGGTAGTGACTCCTTTTGCTTTTAGGCAATGAAAATTGCAGTCCCTTGATTGGCATCGGGCTGATTTTACGTAATTCCTCTTGGTAGCTCATCCATGTCGCGTGCAAAAAATGTCTTGTTTTTGTTCGCTACATTTCGACTCGTCTCCTCTCCTCATGCATCTTCAGATGCCTTTTGTGAATTTATGTCCACTTTTTCTTCTCTTTGCTTGTCTTTGCATGGTGCAATGCTCTATTGTCTTTATGACAACTTAGGTTCCACTATAAACTGCTTCCTCTTTCTGTTCTTTCTCTAATGCTTTAGGCAAATTTATGCCATAAATAGACTTACGCTCTTTCACCTCTCTATGTCTATGCATTTTTAAGGACACATCTCTTTCGCATGGTTGTTGTGCTTGAATTTCACCTGTGCAACTTCTCTTTCACCTTCCTTATCCATTGACACAATGTTGTTTATATTGGCACTCAATCTCTCTTCAACTAGTGCTTGCACCGACACCTATATTTCATTTGGTGCACTTTTGGACACATACACCTCACTCTTATTTATTCTTCACTCAACAACTCCCATTTGATCTTTAGGCAACCCTTCTCCTTCTATAACATCTCTTGCTATTTCTTCTTTGAGTGCTCCTTTCAAGGAAGTTTCTCTTGGTCGAATGTCCTTTAAAGCCTCTCCTTCCTCAGGCTCATTTTGATTTGCATCCGGGACTAAAGGTTATCTTCTATCCATCACACACCACTACATATGAACAATTGCTTCAACATTACTCTTTGTTGTTGTTGTGAACCAATCCTTTGCTTTATGGGGATCTAGTGTTCTCAACCCTTCCTTCGGTGCATCCTCCACTTTGAACACAATAACACTTGTGCTCTCTTAAGGGTTCTTCTTGTGCATCCTTATCTCTATGTAGGCTGCTCCGACACTTTGTACATCTTCTTGTGCTCTCGTTGGCTCTTGTGGAATGATATCCACAATTGCTCTAGCATCCCTCTCTATCGTTATTGTTGTGCTATAATCCACTACTTTTATTGGGATATAGGGTTCTCAACCCTTCCTTTGGCACATCCAACACTTCGATCACAATAAAACCTGTGCTCTCTTTAGGTTTTTTATGTGCCCCTGTCTTTGTGCATACTAGTGCTATACCTTCCACACCTTCATGCACTCTTGTTGGCTCATATGAAATGATATCCACTTTTCCTTCACTTATTTCAATCCACTACAAATGGGTTTTTTCTTGGTTTCGCTCCTCTATTATTGCTTCCATGAAATAACCTTTTTTTCGTCTGCTTCTTATGCATTTTCTTTATGTAGGGTTCTTGTGTATCCTTATCTCTATGTAGGCTTCTCTGACACCTTGTGCATCTTCTTGCGCTCTCGTTGGCTCTTATGGAATGATATCCATAATTGCTCTAGCATCCCTCTCTATCGTTGTTGTGCTACAATCTAATACTTTTATGGGGATACAGGGTTCTCAACCCTTCCTTTGGCACATCCACCACTATGATCACAAGAACACCTATGCTCTCTTTAGGGTTCTTATGTGCCACTGTCTTTGTGCTGACGAGTGTTATACCTTATACATCTTCATGCACTCTTGTTGGCTCATGTGGAATGATATCCACTTTTCCTTTACTTATTTCACTCCACTACAACTGGGTTTATTCTTTGTTTCGCTCCTCTATTGTTGCTTCCATGAAATAGCCTTCTTTTCCTCTTCTTCTTATGTATTTTCTTTATGTAGCCTTCTCCTCAATGCCTTTGGAGATCAGCATTAGCTCCCACTCTTTCATCTTCTCAAAGAGCTCTTTTTGACCTCCACATTACTCCCATGTTGGCTCCTCCTACACATTGCCTTTCATGGTAACACATACTTCTTTACTTAGGGAGCGAGTCTTTGAAGGTTACCTTCAACGGATTTCGAGTCTTCTCTTCCATTTGAGATGGCCTTCTAAGTGCACTACTTGGTTCTGTAGTTTGGAAATTATCTATTGCCAAATTTTCACCTTTTTATTGCTTTTATTATTCTTTTTTTTTGTGCACTTTGCTCTGTGTGCTTGGATTGATATCCCCTTTAAGCATTATTCCTAGATAGTTTTAAGTTGATGGTCTCCTACCTTGCTCCCAATTGGTAGTGATTCCTTTTCCTTTCGTAGAATGAAAATTGCACTCCTTTAATTGGCATCAGGCTGATTTTGGCTAATTCCTCTCGCTAGCTCATCCGTTTCGTGTGCAAACAATATCTTGTTTTTGTTAGCTACATGTCGACTCTTCTCCTCTCTTAATGCATTTTCTGATGCTTTTTATGGAGATATGCCCACTTTTACTTCTCTTTACGTCTCTCCATGGCATAAGGCTCTATTGTCTTTATGGCTACTTAGGTTCCACTGCAAGTTGCTACCTCTTTCTCTTCTTCCCCTAATGCTTTAGGCAAATTTCTGCCACAAATAGACTTTTGTTCTTTTGCCTCTCTATATCTGTACCTTTTGAAGGACACATCTCTTTTGCATGGCTGTTGTGCTTAAATTTCACTCATACAACTTCTCTTTCAGCTTCCTCATCTTTTGACATAATGTTATTTACATTGGCGCTCAATCTCTCTTCAGTTGGTGCTTACACCAACACCTCTATTTCCTTTGGCAAACTTTTGGACCCATGTACCTCACTATTATTTATACTTCACTCAATGACTCCTAGTTGATCTTTAGTCAACTCTTTTCCTTTTGCAACATCTCTTACTGTTTCTTCTTTAGGTGCTTCCTTCAAGGAAGTTTCTCCTGGTAGAAGGTCCTTTCGAGCCTCTCCTTCTTCATGCTCATTTTTCTTTGCATCTGGGTCTAAAGGTTATCTTTTATCTATCACCCATCACTGTATATGGACAATTACTCCAGCATTACTCTATATTATTGTTGTGAACCAATGTTTTGCTTTATGGGGATCTAGTATTCCCAGCCCTCCCTTCATTGCATCCTCACTTCGAGCACAATAAAACTTGTGCTCTCTTAAGGGTTCTTCTTATGTGCCCTTATCTCTGTGTAGGTTTCTCCTAAACCCTGTGCACCTTCTTGCACTCTCGTTGGTTATTATGGAATGATATCCACAATTACTCTAACATCCCTCTCTATTGTTGTTATTATGCTATAATCCATTACTTTATGGGGATATAGGGTTCTCAACGCTTTGGTGCATCATCCACTATGAGCACCATAACTCCCGTGCTCTTTTTAGGGTTCTTACGTTCCCCTGTCTTTATGCAGACTGGTGCCATACCTTCCACACCTTCATGCACTCATGTTGGCTCATGTGGAATCATATCCAGTTTTCCTTCACTCATTTCACTCCACTACAACTGGGTTTATTCTTGGTTTCACTCTATTATTGTTTCCATGAAGTAACCTTCTTTTCCTAGGCTTCATATGCATCTTCTTTATGCAACCTTCTCCTCAATGCCTTTCGAGATCAGCATTAGCTCCCATTCTTTCATCTTCTCAAAGGGCTCTTTCTGACCTCCGCATACCTTCCACAAGAACTAGTGCAGACTGGTGCTATACCTAAAGAGAGCACGGGGGATATACAAACTGGTGCACGGGGGCTTTTTCTTTGTGTGCCCTTGTCTTTGTGTAGACTGGTGTTATACCTTCCACACCTTCATGCACTCTTGATGGCTCATATGGAATGATATCCACTTTTCCTTCACTCATTTCACTCCTCTACAACTGGGTTTATTCTTGGTTTCACTCCTCTATTATTGCTTCCATGACATAACCTTGTTTTCCTCTGCTTTATAGGCATCTTCTTTATGCAGCCTTCTCAATGCCTTTCGAGATAAGCATTAGCTCCCATTCTTTCATCTTCTCAAAGGGCTCTTTCTGACCTTCGCATTGCTCCTATGTTGGCTCCTGTGCATCACCTTTCATGGAAACACTTTCTTCTTTACTTTGGGAACAAGTCTTTGAAGGTTACCTTCAACGGCTTTTGAGTCTTCTCCATTTGAGATGGCCTTTTGGGTGCACTATTTGGTTATGCAGGTTGGAAACTATCTATTGCTAAATTTTCACCCTCTTATTGATTTTATTTTTCCTCTTTTTTCATGCATTACGTTATGTGTGATTGGATTTATATCCCTTCAAGCATTATTGCTAGTTAGTTTTAAGCTGATGGTCTCCTGCCTTGCTCCCAATCGATAGTGACTCATTTTCCTTCTGTGTAATGAAAATTGCACTCTTTTGATTCATATTGGGCTGATTTTGGCTAATTACTCTCGATAACTCATCCATGTCATGTGCATATAATGTCTTATTTTTTCTAGCTACATGTAGACTCTTCTCCTTTTGTCATGCATCTTGATATGCTTTTTGTGGAGTTATGCCCACTTTTCCTTCCCTTTGCATGTCTCTCCATGGCACAATGCTCTATTGTCTTTATGACAACTTAGGTTCTACTACAAGTTGCTACCTCTTTCTCTTTTTCCCCTAATGCTTTAGGCAAATTATTGCCACAAATAGGTTCCAATCCTCTATGTTGTTGTTGTTGTTGTGAACCAATCCTTTGCTTTATGGGGATCTAGTGTTCTCAACCCTTCCTTTGGTGCATCCTCCACTTCAAGCACAATAACACTAGTGCTCTTTTAAGGGTTCTTGTGTGCCCTTATGTCTTTACAGGCTGCTCCTACACTTTGTGCACCTATTTGCACTCTCGTTGGCCCTTGTGAAATGATATTCACAATTGCTCTAACATCCCTCTCTATCATTGTTGTGCTATAATCCATTACTTTATGGGGATATAGGGTTCTCAACCCTTTCATTGGCGCATCCTCCACTGTGAGTAAAAGAACACCCCTCATCTCTTTAGGATTCTACTTATGTGCCCCTCTCTTTGTGTCAACTTGTGCTATACCTTCCACACCTTAATGTACTCTTGCTTGCTAATGTAAAATGATATCCACTTTTCCTTCACTCATTTCACTCCATTACAACTAGGTTTACTCTTAGTTTCACTCGTCTATTGTTTCTTTCATGAAATAACCTTCTTTTTATCTGCTTCTTTTACATCTTTATGCTGTCTTCTCCTCAATGCATTTCAAGATCAGCATTAGCTCCCACTCTTTATCTTCTTAAAGGGCTCTTATTGACCTCCACATTGCTCCCATGTTGGCTCCTCCTGCGTATGGCTTTTCATGACAACACTTTCTTCTTTATATTGGGAGTAAGGCTTTGAAGGTTACCTTTAACAGCTTTCGAGTCTTCTCCTCCATTTGAGATGGCTTTCTGGGTGCACTACTTGGTTTTGTAGTTTGGAAATTATCTGATGCCAAATTTTCACCCTCTTATCGCTTTTCTTCTTCTTTTATCACACACTTCTCTTTGTGTTTGGACTGATATCCGCTTCAAGCATTATTCCTAGTTGGTTTTAATTTGATGGCCTCCTACCTTGCTTCCAGTTGGTAGTGACTCCTTTTCCTTCTATGCAATAAAAAGTGTAGTCCTTTGATTGGCATCGGGGTGATTTTGGCTAATTCCTCAAGGTAGCTAATCCATGTCATGTATAAACAATGTCTTATTTTTGTTAGCTACATGTTGACGCTTCTCTTCTCCTCATACACCTTGAGATGCCTTTTGTGGAGTTATGCCCACTTTTCCTTCCCTTTGTGTGTCTCTCCTTAGTGCAATGCTCTATTGTCTTTAGGATAACTTAGGTTTCACTACAAGTTGCTACCTCTTTCTCTTATTCCCTAATGCTTTATGCAAATTTCTGCCATTAATAGACTTGCACTCTTTTGCCTCTTTATGTATGTGCCTTTGGTTCTTCTTAAGTGACCCTGTATTTGTGCAGATTGGTGCTATACCTTCTACACCTTCATGCACTCTTGGTGGCTCATGTGGAATGATATCCACTTTTCTTTCACTCATTTCACTCCACTAGAACTGGGTTTATTCGTGGTTGCACTCTTCTATTATTGGTTCCATGAAATAACCTTCTTTTCCTCTTCTTCTTATGCATCTTCTTTATGTAGCATTCTCCTCAATGCCTTTCGAGATTAGCATTAGCTCCCACTCTTTCATCTTCTCTATGGGCTCTTTTTGACCTCTGCATTGCTCCCATGTTGGCTCCTCCAAATCATCGCCTTTCATGGCAACACGTTCTCCTTTACATCAGGAGCGAGGCTTTGAAGGTTACCTTCAATGGCTTTCGAGTCTTCTCCTCCATTTGAGATGGCCTTTTGGGTGCACTACTTGGTTCTGTAGTTTGAAAATTATCTGTTGCCAAATTTTCTCCCTCTTATTACTTTTCTTCTTCCTCTTTTGTTGTGCACTTCACTCTGTGTGCTTAGATGGATATCCCCTTCAAGCATTGCTCCTAGTTAGTTTTAAATGGATGGCCTCCTGCCTGGCTCCCAATTAGTAGTGACTCCTTTTCCTTCTGTAATTGGTAGTGCTGATTTTGGCTAATAACTCTCGGAAACTTATCCATGTCATATGCAAACAATGTCTTGTTTTTGTTAGCTACATGTTGACTCTTTTCCTCTCATGCATTTTCAGATGCCTTTTGTATAGTTATGCCCACTTTTGCTTCCCTTTGCGTGTCACTCTATGGCATAATGCTCTATTATCTTTATGGCAACTTAAGTTCCACTGCAAGTTATGACCTCTTTCTCTTCTTCCCTTAATGCTTTAGGGAAATTTCTACCACAAATAGACTTACGGTCTTTTGCCTCTCTATGTCTTTGCCTTTCAAAGGACACATCTCTTTTTTATGGATGTTGTGCTTGAATTTCCCTCGTACAACTTTTATTTCATCTTCCTCATTTATTGACATAATGTTGTTTACATTGGTGCTCAATCTCTATTCAGCTAGTTCTTGCACCAATGGCTCTATTTCCTTTGGCGTACTTTTGGTCCCATGCGCTTCATTCTTATTTAAGCTTCACTCAACAACTCCTTGTTGATCTCTAAGTAACTCTTATCCTGCTGCAACATATCTCACTATTTGTTCTTTGGGTATTTCCTTCAAAGAAGTTTCTCCTAGTCAAAGGTCCTTTAGGGCCTTTCCTTCCCCAAGCTCATTTTGTATTGCATCCTGGGCTAAAGGTATCTTCTATCCATCACACACCGCTACATATGGATAATTGCTCCAGCATTACTTTATGTTGTTGTAGTGAATCAATCCTTTGCTTTATGGGGATCGAGTTTTCTCAACCCTTCCTCCGATGCATCCTCCACTTTGAGCACAATAACACTTATGCTCTCTTAAGGGTTCTTGTGCTTCTTTATGTCTGTGTAGGCTGCTCCGACACCTTGTGCACCTTCTTGCGCTCTCACTGGCTCTTGTGGAATATTATCTATAATTGCACTAACATCCCTCTCTATTGTTTTTGTGAGATAATCCATTACTTTATGGGGATATAGGGTTCTCAACCCTTCCTTTGGCCCATCCTCCACTGTAAGCATAAGAATACATGTGCTCTCTTTAGGGTTTTTCTTATGTGGCCCTATCTTTGTACAGATTGGTGCTTCATGCACTCTTGCTGGCTCATATGGAATGGTATCCACTTTTCCTTCACTCATTTCAATCTACTACAACTGTGTTTATTCTTGCTTTCACTCCTCTATTGTTGCTTCCATGAAATAACCTTCATTTCCTCTGCTTCTTATGTATCTTCTTTATGCAACCTTCTCCTCAATGCGTTTTGTGATTAGCATTAGCTCCCACTCTTTCATCTTCTCCAAGGGCTCTTTCTGACCTCCGCATTGCTCTCATAATGGCTCCTCCTGCGCATTGCCTTTCATGACAACAGTTTCTTATTTACTTTTGGAGTGCAGCTTTGAAGGTTACCTTTCAATGGCTTTTGAGTCTTCTCCATTTGAGATGGCATTCTGGGTGCACTACTTGGCTCTGTAGTTTAGAAATTATGTTGCCAAATTTTCACTCTTATTGCTTATTTTCTTCCTCTTTTGTCATGCACTTTGCTCTGTGTGCTTGGACTGATATCCCCTTCAAGTATTATTCCTAGATAGTTTTAAGCTGATGACCTCCTACATGTTGACTACTCTCCTCTCCTCATGCATCTTCAAATGCCTTATTTGGAGTTATGCCCACTTTTCCTTCCCTTTATGTGTCTCTTCATGGCGCAGTGCTCTATTGTCTTTATGGCAACTAAGTTTCCACTACAAGTTACTACCTTTTCTCTTCTTTGCCTAATGCTTTAGGCCACTTTTTGCCTTAAATAGACTTATGCTCTTTTGCCTCTCTATGTCTATGCCTTTCGAACGACACATATCTTTTACATGGGTATTGTGCTTGAATTTCACATGTACAACTTCTCTTTTGCCTTCCTCATCCATTGAAACATTGTTGTTTGCATTGACACTCAATATCTCTTCAGTTGGTGCTTGCACCAACGCCTCTATTTCCTTTGGTACACTTTTAGACCCATGCACCTCACTTGCTTCACTCAACGACTCCCAGTTGATCTCTAGGCAACTCTTCTCCTACAACATCTCTTGTTGTTTCTTCTTTGTGTGCTTCCTTCAGGGAAGTTTCTCCTGGTCGAAGGTCCTTTAGAGCCTCTCTTTCCTCAAGATTATTTTGCTTTACATCTGGGGCTAAAAGTTATCTTCCATCCATCACACACTACTGCATATGGACAATTGCTCCAATATAACTCTATTTTGTTGTTGTTGTGAAGCAATCCCTTGTTTTATGGGGATCTAGTGTTCTCAACCCTTCTTTGGTGCATCCTCCACTTTGAGTACAATAACACTCTTAAGGGTTATTCTTGTGCATCCTTATCTCCATGCAGGCTGCTCCTACACCTTGTGCATCCCTCTCTATTGTTGTTGTTATTCTAGAATCCATTACTTTATGGAGATATAGGGTTCTCAACCCTTCCTTTGGTGCATCCTCCATTATGAGCACAAGAACACTTGTGCTCTCTTTAGGGTTCTTCTTATGTGCCCTTGTCTTTGTGTAGACTGGTGCTATACCTTCCACACCTTCATGCACTCTTGATGGCTCATATGGAATGATATCCACTTTTCCTTCACTCATTTCACTCCACTACAATTGGGTTTATTCTTGGTTTCATTCCTCTATTGTTGCTTCTATGAAATATCCTTCTTATACATCTTCTTTATACAACGTTATCCTCAATGCCTTCCTCGTCCTTTCTTATTTGTGATTGAATTTCACCCATGCAACTTCTCTTTTGCCTTCCTCATCTATTGACACAATGGTGTTTGTATTGGCGCTCAATGTCTCTTCAGCTAGTGCTTGCACCATTGCCTCTATTTCCTTTAGCACACTTTTAGATCCATACACCTCACTCTTGTCTATGCTTCCCTCAACACCTCCCAATTTATCTCTAGGCAACTCTTCTCTTTCAACAACATCTCTCGTTATTTTTTCTTTGGATGCTTCCTTCAGGGAAGTTTCTCCTAGCTGAAGGTCCTTTAGAGCCTCTCCTTCCTTAGGCTCATTTTTTTTTGCATCCGGGGTTAAAGGTTATCTTTCATCCGTCACACACCGCTGCATATGGACAATTGCTCCAACATTACTCTATATTGTTGTTGTTGTGAACCAATCCTTTGCTTTATTCGGATCTAGTGTTCTCAACCCTTCTTTCGGTGCATCCTCCACTTTGTGCACAATAACACTTGTGCTCTCTTAAGGGTTCTTGTGTGTCCTTATCTCTATGTAGGTTGCTCCTACACCTTGTGTGCCTTCTTGCACTCTTGCTAGGTTATATGGAATGATATCCACAATTGCTCTAACATCCCTCTTTATCATTGTTGTTATGCTACAATCCATTACTCTATGGGGATATAGGGTTCTCAACCCTTCCTTTGGCCCATCCTCCACTATGAGTACAAGAACCCCTATTCTCTCGTGAGGGTTCTTCTTATGTGCCCCTATCTTTGTGCAAACTGGCGATATACCTTCCACATCTTCGTGCACTCTTGATGGCTCATGTGGAATGATATCCACTTTTCCTTCACTCATTTCACTCTACTACGACTGGGTTTATTCATGGTTTCACTCCTTTATTGTTGCTTCTATAAAATAACCTTCTTTTCCTCTGCTTCTGATAAATCTTCTTTATGCATCCTTCTCCTTAATGCCTTTCGAAATCAACATTAGCTCCCATTCATTCATCTTCTTAAAGTTCTTTTTTTATCTCCATATTGTTTACATATTGGCTCCTCATGTACATCTCCTTTCATGGCAAGACTTTCTTCTTTACTTTGGGAGTGAGGCTTTGAAGGTTACTTTCAACGGCTTTCGATTCTTCTCCATTTGAGATGGCCTTCCAAGTGCACTATTTGGTTCTGTAGTTTGGAAATTATCTGTTGCCAAATTTTTACCCTCTTATATCGTGCACCTTGCTATGTGTGCTTTGATTGATATCCCCCTCAAACATTGTTCCTAGTTAGTTTTAAGTTGACAGCCTCCTTCCTTGGTCCCAATCGGTAGTGACTCCTTTTCCTTTCGTGTAAAGAAAATTGCACTTCTTTCATTGGCATCGTACTGATTTTGGCTAATTCCTCTCGGTATCTCATCCATGTCATGTGCAAATATTGTCTTATTAGTGTTAGCTACATGTCGACTCTTTTACTCTCCTCATCCATCTTCCAATGCCTTTTGTGGAGATATGCCCACATTTCCTTTCCTTTGCGTGTCTCTCCATGGCGTAAGGCTCTATTGTATTTATGATAACTTAGGTTTCACTGTAAGTTGCTACCTCTTTCTCTTCTTCCCCTAATGATTTAAGCAAATTTCTGCCATTAATATATTTATGCTCTTTTGCCTCTCTATGTCTGTGCCTTTCGAAGGACACATCTCTTTTGCATGGGTCTTGTGCTTAAATTTCACCCATGAAACTTCATTTTCATCTTCCTCATCCATTTACATAATGTTGTTTACATTGGCACTCGATCTCTCTTAATCTGGGGCTTCCACCAATGCCACTATTTACTTTGGTGCACTTTTGGACCCATGCAACTCAATCTTATTTATGCTTCATTCAACCACTCCCAATTGATCTTTAGGAAACTCTTCTCATTTTACAACATCTCTAGTTGTTTCTTCTTTGGGTGCTTCCTTCAGGGAAGTTTCTCCTGGTCGAAGGTCCTTTAGAGCCTCTGCTTCTTCAGGATTATTTAGTTTTGCATCTGGGGCTAAAGGTTTTTTATCCATCACACACTACTGCATATGGATAATTATTCCAGCATTAGTCTATGTTGTTTTTGTTGTGAACTAATCCTTTGCTTTATGGGGATCTAGTGCTCTCAACCCTTAGGTGCATCCTCCACTTTGAGCACAATAACAGTTATGATCTCTTAAGGGTTCTTCTTATGCACCCTTATCTCTATGTAGGCTATTCATGCACCTTCTTGCACTTTCGCTGGCTCTTGTGGAATAATATCCACAATTACTCTAACAACCCTCTCTATTGTTGTTGTGCTACAATCCATTACTTTAAGGGCATAGAGGGTTCTCAATGATTCTTTTGGTGCATCCTCCATTGTGAGTAGAAAAACTCCTTTGCTCTTTTTAGGGTTCTTATGTGCCCTTGTTTTTCTGTTGGTTGGTGCTATACCTTCCACACCATGCACTCTTGTTAGCTCATGTGGGACGATATCCACTTTTCCTTCACTCATTTCACTCCACTACAATTGGGTTTTTTCTTGGTTTTGCCCCTATATTGTTGCTTTTATTAAATAACCTTCCTTTCCTCTACTCGTTATGCATCTTCTTTATGCAGCCTTCTCCTCAATGCCTTCTGAGATTAACATTAACTCCCCTTCTTTCATCTTGTCAAAAAGCTCCTTCTGATCTCTGCATTGCTCCCATGCTGGCTTCACTTATGCATCACCTTTCATGGTAACACTTTCTTCTTTACTTTGAGAGTGAGGCTTTGAAGGTTACCTTCAATGGCTTTCGAGTCTTCTCCTCTATTTGAGATGGCCTTCTGGGTGCACTATTTGGTTATGTAGTTTGCAAATCATCTGTTGCCAAATTTTTACCCTATTATTATTTTTTTTTTCCTTCCTCTTTTGTCACGCACTTTGCTCTATGTTATTTAATTAATATCCCCATCAAGCATTGTTCCTAGTTAGTTTTAATTTGATGGCCTCCTTCCTTGTTTCCAATTGGTAGTGGATCCTTTTCCTTCCATGAAATGAAAATTGCACTCCTTTCATTAGCATCGGGCTGATTTTGGCTAATTCCTCTCAGTATCTCATCTATGTTATGTGCAAACAATGTCTTATTTTTTTTAGTTACATGTCGACTCTTCTCCTCTCCTCATGCATCTTCAGATGCCTTTTGTGGAGTTATGCCCACTTTTACTTCCCTTTGCATGTCTCTCCATGGCGCAATGCTCTATTGTCTTTATGACAACTTAGTTTCCACTACAAGTTGTTACCTCTTTCTCTTCTTCCCCTAACGTTTTAGACAAATTTATGCCATAAATATATTTACGCTTGTTTACTTCTCTATGTCTATGCCTTTCAAAGGAATCATCTCTTTTGCATGGTTGTGCTTGAATTTCACCCGTGCAATTTCTTTTTCACCTTCTTCATCCATTGACATAATGTTGTTTGTATTGGTGCTCAATCTCTCTTCAGCTGGTACTTGCACCAATGCCTCTATTTCCTTTGGTGCACTTTTGGACACATGGGCCTCACTCTTTTTTGTGATTCACTCAACAACTCCTAGTTGATCTCTAGGTAGCTCTTCTCCTTCTGCAACATCTTTCAATGTTTCTTCTTTGCATGCTTTAGGGAAGTTTCTCCTGTTTGAAGGTCCTTTAAAGCCTCTCCTTCTTCAGGTTATCTTCTATCCATCACACACCATTACATATGGATAATTGCTCCAGCATTACTCTATGTTAATGTTGTTATGAACCAATCCTTTGCTTTATGGGGATCTAGTGTTCGCAACCCTTCCTTTGATGCATCCTCAATTTGAGCATAACAATACTTGTGTTCTTTTAAGGGTTCTTCTTGTGCCCCCTTTTTTCTCTGTAAGTTGTTCTTACACCTTGTGCACCTTCTTACACTCTCATTGGCTTTTGTGGAATGATATCCACAATTGTTCTAACATCCCTCTCTATCATTTTTATTGTGTTGCAATCCATTACTTTATGGGGATATAGGGTTTTCAACCCTTCCTCTGGTGCATCCTCCACTGTGAGCACAATAACCCCTGTGATCTCTTTAAGGTTCTTCTTATATGCCCCTGTGTTTGTGCAGACTAGTGTTATACCTTCCACACCTTCATGCACTTTTGTTGGCTCATGTGGACTGACATTCTCTTTTCCTTCACTCTTTTCACTCCACTACAACTAGGTTTATTCTTGGTTTCACTCCTCAATTGTTACTTCCATGAAATAACCTTTTTTTCCTCTGCTTCTTATGCATCTTCTTTATGCTGCTTCTTATGCATCTTCTTTATGCTGCCTTCTCCTCAATGCCTTATGAGATCAGCATTAACTCCCATTCTTTCATCTTCTCAAAGGGCTCTTTCAGACCTCCACATTGCTCCCATGTTAGCTCCTCCTATGCATCGCATTTCATAGCAACACTTTCTTCTTTACTTTGAGAGTGAGGCTTTGAAGGTTTCCTTCAATGACTTTTTAGTTTTCTTCTTCATTTGAGATGGCCTTTTGGGTGCACTACATGGTTCTGTAGTTTGGAAATTATCTATTACCAAATTTTCACCCTCTTATTTCTTTTCTTCTTCCTCTTTTGTAGTGCACTTTGCTCTGTGTGCTTGGACTAGTATCCCCTTCTAGCGTTGTTCCTAGTTAATTTTAAGCTAATGGCCTCCTGGCTTGTTCCCAATCAGTAGTGACTCCTTTTCCTTTTGTGCAATGAAAATTGCACACCTTTGATTGGCATCGGGCTAATTTTGGCTAATTCCTCTTGATAGCTCATCAATGTCGTGTGCAAACAATGTGTTATTTTTCTTAGCTATACGTCGACTCTTCTCTTCTCGTCATGCATCTTCAGATGTCTTTTTTGGAGTTATGCCCACTTTTCCTTCCCTTTACGTGTCTCTCCATGGTGCAATGCTCTATTGTCTCTATGACAACTTAGGTTCCCCTATAAATTGCTACCTATTTCTCTTCTTCCCCTAATGCTTTAGGCAAATTTCTGCCATAAATAGATTTGTGTTCTTTTGTCTCTCTTTGTCTGTGCCTTTCGAAGGACACATCTCTTTTGCATGGTTGTTGTGCTTGAATTTCACACATTAGCTTATATTTCACCTTCCTCATCCATTGACACAACACTCTTTACATTGGCACTCAATCTTTCTTCAACTGGTGCTTACACCAATGCCTCTATTTCCTTTAGCACACTTTTGGACCTATGCGCCTCACTCTTATTTATGCTTCACTCAACAACTCCTAGTTGATCTCTAGGTAACTCTTCTCCTTCTGCAACATCTCTCATTGTTTCTTCTTTGGGTGCTTCCTTCAGAGAAGTTTCTCTTGGTCAAAGGTCCTTTAGAGGCTCTCCTTCATGAAAATTTTGCTTTGCATCTGAGGCTAAAGGTTATCTTCTATCCATCACACACTGCTGCATATGGATAAATGCTCTAGAATTACTCTTTGTTGTTGTTGTGAACCAATCCTTTGCTTTATGAGGATCTAGTGTTCTCGACCCTTCCTTTGGTGCATCCTCAACTTCAAGCACAATAATAATTTTGCTCTTTTAATGTTTCTTTTTGTGTGCCCTTATCTCTGTGTAGGCTGCTCCTACACCCTATACACCTTCTTATGATCTCACTGGCTTTTGTGGAATGATATCCGTAATTGCTGTAACATCCCTCTCTATCGTTGTTATTGTGCTACAATCCATTACTTTATGGGGATATTGGGTTCTCAACCCTTCCGCTAGTGCATCCTCCACTTTGAGGTCAAGAACACATGTGCTCTCGTCAAGATTCTTCTTATCTACCCTTGTCTTTGTGCAGATTGGTGATATGCCTTCCACACCTTGATGCACTCTTGCTGGCTCATGTGGTATGATATCAACTTTTCTTTCACTCATTTCACTCCACTACAGCTGGGTTTATTATTGGTTTCACTCCACTATTGTTACTTTTATGAAATAACCTTCTTTTCCTATGCTTTTTATGCATCTTATTTATGCAACCTTCTCCTCAATGCCTTTAGAGATCAGCATTAGGTTCCACTCTTTAATCTTTTCAAAGGGCTCTTTCTCACCTCCACATTGCTCCCATATTGGCTCCTCCTATGCATCACCTTTCATGGCAACACTTTCTTCTTTACTTTGGGAACGAGGCTTTGAAGGTTACCTTCAATGACTTTTAAGTCTTCTCCTCTATTTGATATGGCATTCTGGGTGCACTATATAGTTCTGTAGTTTGGAAATTATCAGTTGCTAAATTTTCACATTCTTGTTGCTTTTCTTCTTCTGCTTTTATCATGCACTTCACTCTGTGTGCTTGGACTGATATACCCTTCAAGCGTTATTCCTAGTTAGTTTTAAGCTGATGGCCTTTTGTCTTGCTCCCAATCAGTAGTGACACCTTTTCCTTCTGTGCAATGAAAATTGCACTCCTTTGATTGGCATCAAGCTGATTTTGGCTAATTCCTCTCAATAGCTCATTCATGTCATGTGCAAATAATGTCTTGTTTTGGTTAGCTACATATCGACTCTTCTACTCTCCTCATGCATCTTCAGATGCATTTTATGGAGTCATGCCCACTTTTCCTTCTCTTTGCGTGTCTCTCCATGGTGCAATGCTCTATTGTATTTATGATAACTTAGGATCCACTGCAAGTTGCTACCTCTTTCTCTTCTTCCCCTAATGATTTAGAATAATTTCTGCCACAAATAGACTTGCACTCTTATGCCTCTCTATGTTTGTGCCTTTCAAAGAAAATATCTCTTTTGCATGGTTATTGTGCTTGAATTTCACTTGTGCAACTTCTCTTTCCCCTTCCTCATCCATTGACACAATGTTGTTTGTATTAGCACTAAATCACTCTTTAGTTGGTTCTTGCACCAATGCCTCTATTTCCTTTGGCACACTTTTAGTCCCATACACCTCACTCAACAACTCCAAGTTGATCTCTAGGCAACTCTTCTCCTTCTATAACATCTCTCATTGTTTATTCTTTGGGTGCTTCATTTAGGGAAGTTTCTCCTAGTTGAAGGTCCTTTAGAGCCTCTCCTTCCACAGAGGCTCCTCCCACATGCAAGTTGCTACCTCTTTCTCTTCTTCCCCTAATGATTTAGGAAATTTTCTGCCACAAATAGACTT
This sequence comes from Torreya grandis, assembly GCA_037957365.1. Classification (NCBI taxonomy): domain Eukaryota; kingdom Viridiplantae; phylum Streptophyta; class Pinopsida; order Cupressales; family Taxaceae; genus Torreya; species Torreya grandis. The sequence goes on along the minus strand of JARHVA010000051.1, from coordinate 4,573,992 downwards.
GCACTCTTATGCCTCTCTATGTTTGTGCCTTTCAAAGAAAACATCTCTTTTGCATGGTTGTTGTGCTTGAATTTCACTTATGCAACTTCTCTTTCCCCTTCCTCATCCATTGACACAATGTTGTTTGTATTAGCACTAAATCACTCTTTAGTTGGTGCTTACACCAATGCCTCTATTCCTTTTGGTGCACTTTTAGTCCCATACACCTCACTCAACAACTCCAAGTTGATCTCTAGGCAACTCTTCTCCTTCTATAACATCTCTCGTTGTTTCTTCTTTGGGTGCTTCATTTAGGGAAGTTTCTCCTGGTTGAAGGTCCTTTAGAGCCTCTCCTTCCACAGAGGCTCCTTCCACATGCTCATTTTGCTTTGCATCCGAGGCTAAAGGTTATCTTCTATACATCACACACCGTTGCATATGGACAATTACTCTAGCATTACTCTATGTTGTTGTTGTTGTGAACTAATCCTTTACTTTATAGGGATCTAGTGTTCTCAACCCTTCCTTTGGTGTATCTTCTACTTCGAGCACTATAAGACTTGTACTCTGTTAATGGTTTTTGTGCACCCTTATCTCTATACAAGCTGCTCTTACACCTTGTGCACCTTATTATGCGCTCACTGGCTCTTGTGGAATGATATCCACAATTGCTCTAACATCCATCTCTATTGTTGTTACTATGCTACAATCCATTATTTTATGGGGATATAGGGTTCTTAACACTTCCTTTGGCGCATCCTCCACTATGAGCATCTTTAGGTTTCCTCTTATATACCCTTGTCTTTTATGCAGACTAGTGTTATACCTTCCACACCTTTAGGCATTCTTGCTGGCTCATGTGGAATGATATCCCCTTTCCTTCACTCATTTCACTCCACTACAATTGGGTTTATTCTTGGTTTCGCTCCTCTATTATTGCTTCCATGAAATAACCTTTTTTTCCTTTGCTTTTTATGCATCTTCTTTATGCAGCCTTCCCCTCAATGCCTTCTAAGATCAGTATTAGCTCCCACTCTTTCATCTTCTCAAAAGGCTCTTTCTAACCTCCGTATTACTCCCATATTGGCTTCTCTTGCGCATCGCCTTTCATCGCAACACTTTCTTTTTTACTTTGGGAATAAGGCTTTGAGGGTTTCTTTCAATAGCTTTCCAGTCTTCAACTCCATTTGAGATGGCCTTCTAGGTAAACTACTTGGTTCTATAGTTTATAAATTATCTGTTGTTAAATTTTCATCCTCTTATTTTTTTTCTTCTTCCTCTTTTATCATGCCCTTCACTCTGTGTGCTTAGATTGATATCCCCTTCAAGTGTTGTTCCAAGTTAGTTTTAAGCTGATGGCCTCCTACCTTGTTCCTAATTGGTAGTGACTCTTTTTCCTTCCGTGCAATAAAATTTTTATTCCTTTAATTGGCATCGAGCTGATTTTATCTAATTCCTCTCGGTAGCTCATCCATGTCGTGTGCAAACAATGTCTTATTTTTGTTAGCTACATGTCAACTCTTCTCCTCTCCTCATTCATCTTCAGATGCCTTTTATGGAGTTATGCCAACTTTTCCTTCCCTTTGCGTGTCTCTCCATGGTGTAATGCTCTAATGTCTTTCCACTGTAAGTTACTACCTATTCCTCTTCTTCACCTAATGCTTAGGCAAATTTTTACCACAAATAAACTTATGCCCTTTTGCCTCTCTATATCTTTGCCTTTCGAGGGACACATCTCTTTTGCATGGCTATTGTGCTTGAATTTCACCTATGCAACTTCTCTTTCACCTTCCTCATCCATTGACACAATGTTGTTTGCATTGGCGCTCAATCTCTCTTCGTTTGGTGCTTGCACCAATGCCTCTATTTCCTTTGGCACAATTTTGGACCCATGCACCTCACTCTTATTTATGCTTCAGTCAATAACTCCCAGTTGATATCTAGGCAACTCTTGTCCTTCTGCAACATCTCTCGTTGTTTCTTCTTTAGGTGCTTCCTTCAAGGAAGTTTCTCTTGGTCAGAGGTCCTTTAGAGCCTCTCCTTCCTTAGGTTCATTTTGCTTTGCATTTAGGGCTAAAGGTTATCTTCTATCCATCACACACCACTAGATATGGATAATTATTCCAGCATTACTCTATGTTATTATTGTTGTGAACTAATGCTTTGCTTGATGGGTATCTAGTGTTCTCAACCCATCCTTTTGTTGATCTTCCACTTCGAACACAATAACACTTGTGCTATCTTAAGGGTTCTTGTACGTCCTTATCTGTAATATCCCCAAAAAGGAGATTTCTAAATTTGAGGAGAGGCGCTGCCACTTCACATGAAGAAATCACTGCCAAGGAGCAGTGTTGCCTTTTAATACAAGAATCATTAAACGGATATGAATGGAAAGTTCAAATGGAATTGTTGTCGAAAGTGAATGGAAGTGTCAAACGGAATTATTTCCAAAAGTGAACGTAAATGTCGATGGAAATGTTAATGGAAATGTCGATGGAAATGTTAACAAAATTATCGATGGAAATGTTAACAAAATTATCGATGAAAATGTCAATGGTCACATCTTTTGGTGAAGAGCCTTTTGGACGGGATGCCTCCTTTGGGAGAAGTTTTTAAAAACTATATAAAGGAGAAGAGATGTGGGAGTATGAAGCATCGAATAATGAATTCATATATATAACTTGTATAAGCAACTGCTTTATAATGGCATTTAAGGACGAAACCCCTTGTGGAATTATATTTTGTTTGAGATTCAAAAACTCTATTAAATTCAACATAATTATTTAAATTATTATTTCAATTATAAATTTTATATTTTATTTAAACAGAATTAAGAGAAATCCAAATTCTTGTAAAATATTCTCATTTAGAATATTACAGTGGTATCAGAACGTTTCATCTTGCTAGCCTGAGTGCATTCAAATCATAAGGTTAACCTAAACAACATAAATGATGCACAGTTTGACTGATGGGCCCAAGGGCAAATTATGTTGATGTCATAATTAGTTCAACAAATGCAGCAGTTGAATAACTTGCTAACTCATAATTCGAATGGTGAGGGAAGGTCATCAAAAGTAAAACAGGGTTATACATTTAATATCAGTCATGAAGGACTCCCCTTAAGGACTTATGTACGCCCAACCATGCCCATATTCCTTCAATGAGAGGAACCAATATAGGAAGATGAGGCCGAGTTGATTTTCATTGATATTAATGCATCTCACAATAAATATTTGAATCTTGATCCTACGATAAGGGATGACTAGACATTCAAAAAAAAATATCATTTATATGGGAAATGTGTATGAGAGGAAGATGAATGACGGCCAAATTCGGTCAGACAAGTCATCATGGAACAACTACCAAAAGAGCATAAAATTTAGATTGTTGACAATGATTTAAGCAACAACCTTGAGTTGTAGGAGCAGCCGGTGGAAGTAAACTATTAAGTGTTGAAAAACATCCCAACATCATCACTAATTCTCTTAACCCGAGTTGGAGGCGATGGTTCTTGAACTTGAACATCCAAACAAACATTGGAATCATCTTATGACAACCATAAATTCATCCTATTATCACAATGAAAATAGGTATGAATCTTTTATTGAAGATGAAACATTGCTTGGTCTCCATAATAGCACAAAGAAAAGATTTGTCTTTGTGGATAGTGGAAGTGAGTCATTAATGGAGATTGTAAGGGCATATTTGGTGACAAATGAACTTGAATAGGTCATTAGTAGCCCAAAAAATGATCAATTTGAAGTACGTAAAGGTCCCAGGATCCTTATGCTTAGCCAATATCTCATTAATAATTACAGCAATGGTTATAATGGTAGAAGGCTTTGGGATCTGAGAAAGAACAGCTGTAAAAATCCCTTGCAAGAGAGAGCTAATAATAATGCAATTAGTTTTGCAAGGATAGGGAAAGAAACATCTAAGCTTGGAACAGATTATAGTTTGTTGTGGAGTGTACTATCAAGTCTAAAATTGCTTGAGGACAAGCAATCTAAAGAAGGGAGGTCTGTAATATCCCTAAGAATGAGATTGTTGAATTCAAGGAGAAGCGTTGCCACTTCACATGAATAAATCATTGCCAAGGAGAAATCGCTACGAAGGAGCAGCACTGTCATTTAATACAACAATCATTAAATGGATATGAACAGAAATGTCAAACATAATTGTTGTCGGAAGTGAATGGAAGTGTCGAACATAATTGTTTCCAGAAGTGAACGAAGGTGTTGACATAAATGTTAATAGAAATGATAACGAAATTGTTGACAGAAATGTCAATGGTCACATCTTTTGGTGAAGAGGTGCCTCTTGGATGGGATGCCCTGGGAGAAGTTTTTAAAGTCTATATAAAAGAGGAGATGTGGAAGTATGAAGCATCGAATAATGAATTCTTATATATAACTTGTATAAGTAGCCATTTTCTAATGGCATTTAAGGATGAAACCCCTTAAACTACATAATTCAGATACAATGACGAAAACCCTTGTTATCAAACCCAAGGATGAAACCCCTTGTGGAATTATATTTTGTTTGAGATCCGAAAACTCTATATTGAATTCAACATAATTATTTAAATTATTATTTCAGTTATAAAATCTATATTTTATTTAAACAAAATTATGAGAAATCCAAATTCTTGTAAAATATTCCAATTTGGAATATTAAATTATCTCTGTGCAAGTTGCTCCTACATCTTGTGCATCTTCTTGCACTCTTGTTAGCTCTTTTGAAACGATATCCACAATTGCTCTAACATCCCTCTCTATCATTATTGTTGTGTTATAATCCATAACTTTATGGGGATATGGAGTTCTCAACCCTTCCTTTGGTGCATCCTCCACTGTGAGCACAAGAACACCTGTGTTCTTTTTAAGGTTTTTCTTATGTGTCCGTATCTTTCTGGAGAGTGGTGTTATACCTTCCACAACTTCATGCACTCTTACTGGCTAATGTGGAATGATATCTAGTTTTCCTTCACTCATTTCACTCTACTACAACTGGGTTTATTCCTAGTTTCTCTCCTCTATTGTTGCTTCCATAAAATAACCTTCTTTTCTTCTGCTTGTGCATCTTCTTTATGCAACCTTCTCCTCAATGCCTTCCAAGATCAACATTAACTCTCAATCTTTCATCTTCTCAAAGGGCTCTTTTTGGCCTCTGCATTACTCCCATGTTGGCTCCTCCTGTGCATCGCCTTTCATGGAAACACTTTCTTCTTTACTTTGGGAGAGAGGCTTTGAAGGTTACCTTCAATGACTTTCCAGTCTTCTCCACCATTTGAGATGGCCTTTTAGGTGCACTACTTAGTTTTGTAGTTTGGAAATTATTTGATGCCAAATTTTTGCCCTCTTATTGCTTTTCTTGTTCCTTTTTTTTAATGCACTTCGTTTTGTGTGCTTATATTGATATCCACTTCAAGCATTGTTCCTAGTTAGTTTTAATCTGATGGCCACCTGCCTTACTTCCAGTTGATAGTGACTCCATTTCCTTCTGTGAAATGAAGATTGCACTCCCTTGATTGGCATCAGGCTACTTTTGGCTAATTCCTTTCTGTAACTCATCCATGTCGTGGGCAAACAATGTCTTATTTTTGTTAACTACATGTTGACTCTTCTCCTGTCCTCATGCATCTTCAGATGCCTTTTTTGGAGTTATGCCCACTTTTCCATCCCTTTGCGTGTCTCTTCTTCCTCTAATGCTTTAGGCAAATTTCTACCACAAATAGACTTGCGTTCTTTTGCCTCTCTATGTTTGTGCCTTTCAAAGGACTAATCTCTTTTGCATGGTTGTTGTGCTTGAATTTCACCTGTGCAACTTTTTTTTTGCCTTCCTCATCCATTGACACAATACTATTTGCATTGGTGCTCAATCTCTCTTCAGTTGGTGCTTGCACCAATACCTCTATTTACTTTGGTGCACTTATGGACCCATATGCCTCACTCTCATTTATGCTTCATTCATCAAATCCCAGTTTATCTCTAGGCAACTCTTCTCCTTCTATGACATATATCGATGTTTCTTCTTTGGTTGCTTCCTTCAAGAATGTTTCTCCCAATCAAAGGTCCTTTAGAGCCTCTCCTTCCTCAAGCTCATTTTACTTTGCATCTGGGGCTAAAGGTTATTTTCTATTCATCACACATCACTGCATATGGACAATTACTCCAACATTACTCTATGTTATTGTTGTTGTTGTCAACCAATCCTTTGCTTTATGGAGATCTAGTGTTCTCAACCCTTCCTTCAGTACATCATCCACTTTGAGCACAATAACACTTGTGCTCTCTTAAGGTTCTTATGCACCTTTATCTCTATATAGGTTGAACCTACACCTTGTGCACCTTTTTGCGCTTTTGTTGGCTCTTGTTGAATGATATCCACAATTACTCTTAACATCCCTCTCTATCATTTTTGTTATGCTACAATCCATTACTTTATGGGGATATAGGGTTCTCAACCCTTACTTTGGCACATTATTCACTGTGAGCACAAGAACACCTATGCTCTATTTATGGTTCTTATGTGCCCCTATCTTTGTGTAGACTGGTGATATACCTTCCACACCTTCATGTACTCTTGTTGGCTCATGCATAATGATATCCACTTTTCCTTCTCTCGTTTCACTCCACTACAATTGGGTTTATTCTTGGTTTCACTCCTCTATTGTTGCTTCCATGAAATAACTTTCTTTTCCTCTTCTTATTCCTCTTCTTTAAACAGCCTTATCCTCAATGCCTTCTGAGATCAGCATTAGCTCGTACTCTTTATCTTCTCAAAGGGCTCTTTCTGAACTCCATATTGCTCCCATGTTGGCTCCTCTTACAAATCACTTTTCATGGCAACACTTTCTTTTTTACTGAGACTGAGGCTTTGAAGGTTACATTCAATAGCTTTCGAGTATTCTCTTCCATTTGAGATGGCCTTCTAGGTACATTACTTGGTTCTGTAGCTTGGAAATTATCTGTTGCCAAAATTTCACCTTCTTATTGCTTTTCTTCTTCCTCTTTTGTCACGCACTTCGCTCTGTGTGCTTGGACTAATATCCCCTTCAAGTGTTATTCCTAGTTAGTTTTAAGTTGATGGCCTCCTGCCTTACTCCTAGTCGGTAGTGACTCCATTTCCTTCTATGCAATGAAAATTGCATTCCTTTGATTAGTATCAGGATGATTTTGGTTAATTCCTTAGGGTAGCTCATCCATGTTGTATGCAAACAATGTCTTATTTTTTTTAGCTACATGTCGACTCTTCTTCTCTCCTCATGCATCTTCAGATGCCTTTTGTGGAGTTATACCCATTTTTCCTTCCCTTTGTATGTCTCTTCTTGGCTCAATGCTCTATTGTCTTTATGACAACTTAGGTTCCACTACAAGTTGCTACCTCTTTTTCTTCTTCCCCTAATGCTTTAGCCAAATTTATACCACAAATAGAATTGCACTTTTTTACCTCTTTATATCTGTGCCTTTTGAAGGACACATCTCTTTTGCATAGCTGTTGTGCTTGAATTTCACTCGTGCAACTTCTCTTTTGCCTTCCTCATCCATTGACACAATGCTATTTGCATTGGTGCTCAATCTCCCTTTAAGCGTTATTCCTTGTTAGTTTTAAGCTAATGGCCTCCTTCCTTACTCCTAGTCGGTAGAGACTTCTTTTCCTTCTGTGCAATGAAAATTGCACTACTTTGATTGGCATCAACATGATTTTGGCTAATTCATCAAGGTAGCTCATCCATGTCGTCTGCAAATAATGTCTTGTTTTTTTTTTATCTATATGTCTACTCTTCTCCTCTCCTTATGCATCTTTAGATGCCTTTTGTGGAGTTTTGCCCACTTTTCCTTCCCTTTGCGTGTCTCTCCATTGTGCAATGCTCTATTGTATTTATGATAGCTTAGGTTCCACTGCAAGTTGCTACCTCTTTCTCTTCTTCCCCTAATGCTTTAGGCAAATTCTGCCACAATTAGACTTGTGCTCTTTTGCCCCTCCATGTTTGTGCCTTTCGAAGGACACATCTCTTTTGCATGGCTATTGTGCTTGTATTTCACCTGTGCAGCTTTTGTTTCACCTTCCTCATCTATTGATACAATGTTTTTTGCATTGGCACTTAATCTATCTTGAGCTGGAGCTTGCACTAACGCCTCTAATTCCATTGGTGCACTTTTAGACTTATTTATGCTTCAATCAATAACTCCCAATTGATCTCTAGGCAACTCTTCTCCTTTTGCAACATCTCTCATTGTTTCTTCTTTGGGTGCTTCCTTTAGGGAAGTTTCTCCTGGTTGAAGTTCCTTTAGAGACTCTCCTTCCTCAAGCTTATTTTGCTTTGCATTCGAGGCTAAAGCTTATGTTCTATACATCACACACCGCTACATATGGACAATTGCTCCAACATTATTCAATGTTGTTGTTATGAACTGATCCTTTGATTTATGGTGATCTAGTGTTCTCAACCCTTCTTTTGGTACATCCTCCACTTTGAGCACAATAACACTTATAATCTCTTAAGGGTTCTTCATGCGTGCCCTTATCTCTGTACAAGCTGCTCCTACACCTTGTGCACCTTCTTGCGCTCTCGCTGGCTCTTGTGGAATGATATCCACAATTGCTCTAACATCCCTCTCTATCATTGTTATTATGCTACAATCCATTACTTTATGGGGATGTAGTGTTCTCAACCCTTCCTTTGGCACATCCTCCAATATGAGCATAAGAACACCTATGCTCTCTTTAGGGTTCTTATTATGTGCCCCTGTCTTTGTGGAGACTGGTGTTATACCTTCCACGCCTTCATGCACTCTTGCTGGCTCATGTGGAATCATATCCACTTTTCCTTCACTCATTTCACTCCACTACAATTGGGTTTATTCTTAGTTTTGCTCCTGTATTATTGTTTCCATGAAATAAACTTCTTCTCAACCCTTCCTTTGGCACATCCTCCACTATGAGCTCCAAAACACCTATGCTCTCTTTAGGGTTATTCTTATGTGCCCCCATATTTGTGCAGATTGGTGTTATACCTTCCACATCTCCATACACTCTATGTTGTTGTTGTGAACCAATCCTTTGCTTTATGGGGATCTAGTGTTCTCAACCCTACCTTTGGTACATTCTCCACTTCGAGCACAATAACACTTGTGCTCTCTTAAGGGTTCTTCTTGTGCACCCTTATCTCTATGCAGGATACTCCTACATCTTGTGTACCTTCTTGCTCTCTCACTCACTCTTGTATAATGATATTCACAATTGTGTGATAATCCATTACTTTATGGGGATATATGTTGTCAACCCTTTGATGCATCCTCCACTTGAGCACAAGAACACCTGTGCTCTCTTTAGGGTTCTTCTTATGTGCCCCTGTCTTTGTACAAATTGGTGCTATACCTTTCACACTTTCATGCACTCTTTCTGGCTTAGGTGGAATGATATCCACTTTTCCTTCACTCATTTCACTTCACTACAGTTGGGTTTATTCTTGGTTTCGCTTCTCTATTGTTACTTTCATGAAATAGACTTTTTTTCCTCTGCTTCTTATGCATCCTTCTCCTCAATGCCTTCCGAGATCAACATTAGCTCCCACTCTTTTATCTTCTCAAAGAGCTTTTTCTGACCTCCGCATTGCTCCCATGTTGGTTCCTCTTATGCATCGCCTTTTATGGCAGCACTTTCTTCTTTACTTTGGGAGCGAGGCTTTGAAGGTTACCTTCAATGGCTTTCGAGTCTTATCCTGCATTTGAGATGGCCTTCTAGGTGCACTACTTGGTTCTATAGTTTTGAAATTATCTGTTGCCAAATTTTCACTCTTATTAATTTTCTTCTTCTTTTTTTATTGCACACTTTGCTCTATGTGCTTGGATTGATATCCTCTTCAAATGTTGTTCCTAGTTAGTTTTAAGTTGATGGCCTCCCGACTTGCTCCCAATCGTTAGTGACTCTTTTTCCTTTCGTGAAATGAAAAATTACACTACTTTGATTAGCATTGAGTTGATTTTGGCTAATTCCTCTTGGTAGCTCATCCATGTCATGCTCAAACAATGTCTTGTTTTTGTTAGTTACATGTCGACTCTTCTCCTCTCCTCATGCATCTTTAGATGCATTTTATGTAGTTATGCCTCTCAATATTTGTGCCTTTCGAAGGACACATCTATTTTGCATGGCTCTTTTGCTTGAATTTCACCCGTGCAACTTCTCTTTTGCCTTATTCATCCATTGACAAAATGTTGTTTACATTGGCGCTCAATTTTTTTTCAACTGGTGCTTGCACTAACGCCTCTAACACCTCTATTTCCTTTGGTGCACTTTTGGACCCATGTGCCTCACTATTATTTATGCTTCACTCAACAACTCCCAGTGGATCTCTAGGCAACTCTTCTCCTTCTGCAACATCTCTCGTTGTTTTTTTTTGGGTGCTTCCTTCAGGGCAGTTTCTCCTAGTTAAAAGTCTTTTAGAACCTCTCCTTCCTCCGGTTTGTTTTGATTTGCATCTGTGGCTAAAGGTTATCTTCAATCCATCACACACCACTACATATGGACAATTGCTCAAACATTGCTCTATGGTGTTGTTGTTGTGAACCAATCCTTTATTTTATGGGGATCTAGTGTTATTGACCCTTCGTTCGGTGCATCCTCCACTTTGAGCACAATAACAATTGTGCTCTCTTAAGGGTTTTTGCACCCTTATCTCTGTGTAGGTTATGCCTACACCTTGTGCACCTTCGTATGCTTTTGTTGGCTCTTGTGGAATGATATCCACAATTGCTCTAACACCCCTCTCTATCATTGTTATTGTGTTACAATCCATTATTATAGGGTTTTCAACCATTCTTTTGGCACATCCTCTACTGTGAGCACAAGAACACCTGTGCTCTCTTTAGGGTTCTTCTTATGTGTCCCTTCTTTTGCGCAGATTGGTGTTATACCTTCCACACCTTCATACAGTCTTGTTGGCTCATGTGGAATGATATCCACTTTTCCTTTACTCATTTCACTCCACTACAACTGGGTTTATTCTTGGTTTTGCTCTTATATTGTTGCTTCCATGAAATAACCTTCTTTTCCTCTTCTTTATGTAGCCTTCTCCTCACTGCCTCTAGAGATCAGCATTAGGTCCCACTCTTTCATCTTCTCAAAGGGCTCCTTCTAACCTCCGCATTGCTCCTATGTTGGCTCCTCCTACGCATCGCCTTTCATGGCATCACTTTATTCTTTACATTAGGAGTGAGGCATTGAAGGTTACCTTTAACAAATTTCTTGTCTTCTCTTCCATTTGAGATGGCCTTCTGGGTGCACTACTTGGTTCTATAGTTTGGAAATTATTTGTTGACAATTTTTCACCCTCTTATTGCTTTTGTTCTTCCTCTTTTATTGCGGACTTTGCGTTATGTGCTTAGACTGATATCCCCTTCAAGCATTGTTCTTGGTTAGTTTTAAGCTCATCGCCTCCTGTCTTGTTCCATTTTGATAGTAACTCCTTTTCCTTCTGTGCAATGAAAATTACACTCCTGTGATTGGCATCGGGCTGATTTTGGCTAATTCCTCTTGGCAGTTCATCCATGTCATGTCAAACATTGTATTGTTTTTGTTAGCTACATGTCGACTCTTCTCCTCTCATCATGCATCTTTAGATGCCTTTTATAGAGTTATGCCCACTTTTGCTTCCTTTTGCGTGTCTCTCCATGGCCCAATGCTCTATTGTCTTTATGACAACTTTAGATCTAATGTAAGTTACTACCTCTTTCTCTTATTCCCTTAATGATTTAGGCAAATTTATACCACAAATAGACTTGTGCTCTTTTGCCTCTCTACGTCTGTGCCTTTTGAAGGAAACATCTCTTTTGCATGGTTGTGCTTGAATTTCATTCATGCAACTTCTCTTTCACCTTCCTCATCCATTAACACAATGCTATTTGTATTGGTGCTCAATCTCTCTTCAGCTGGTACGTACACCACCACCTCTATTTCTTTTGATGCACTTTTAGACCCATGCACATCAGTCTTATTTGTGCTTCACTCAATAACCCCTAGTTGATATCTAGGCAACTCTTCTCCTTTTGCAACATATTTCATTGTTTCTTCTTTGGGTGCTTCCTTCAGGGAAGTTTCTCCTGGTCGAATGTCCTTTAGAGCCTCTCTTTCCTCAGACTTGTTTTGCTTTTCATCCAGGGCTAAAGGTTAACTTATATCTATCACACAGCGTTGCATATGGATAATTGCTCTAGCATTACTCGATGTTGTTATTGTTGTGAACCAATCCTTTGATTTATGGGGATCTAGTGTTCTCAACCGTTCCTTTGGTGTATCCTCCACTTCGAGCACAATAACACTTGTGCTCTCTTAATGTTTTTTCTTGTGTGCCCTTATCTCTGTGTAGGCTGCTCCTACACTTTGTGCACCTTTTTGCGCTCTCACTGGCTCTTATGGAATTATATCCACAATTGCTCTGACATCCCTCTCCATCATTGTTATTGTGTTACAATCCACTATTTTATGGAATATAGGGTTCTCAACCCTTTGGTGCATCCTCCACTGTGAGCACAAGAGCACCTATGCTCTTTTTAGGGTTCTTATATGCCCTTGTCTTTGTGTAGACTGGTGTTATACCTTCCACACCTTCATGCACTCTTGCTGCATCATGTGAAATGATATCCACAATTGCTTTAACATCCCTCTCCATCATTGTTATTTTGCTACAATCCACTCTTCTATGGGGATATAGGGTTCTCAACCCTTCCTTTGGGGCATCCTCTACTGTGAGCACAAGAGCACCTGTGCTCTCTTTAGGGTTCTTCTTATATTCCCCTATCTTTGTGTAGAATGGTGCTATACCTTCCACACCTTTATGCACTCTTGTTGCATCATGTGGAATGATATCCACTTTTCCTTCACTCAATTCACTCTACTACAACAGGATTAATTCTTGGTTTTTCTCCTCTATTGTTGCTTCCATGAAATAACCTTATTTTTCTTTGCTTCTTATGCATCTTATTTATGCAGCCTTCTCCTCAATGCCTTCCGAGATTAGCATTAGCTCCCACTCTTTCGTGTTCTCAAAGGGCTCTATCTAACCTTGACATTGTTGCTATGTTGGCTCCTCCTGCGCATCACCCTTCATGATAACACTTTGTTCTTTACTTTGGGAGCGAGGCTTTGAAGGTTACCTTCAACAGCTTTCAAGTCTTTTCCTCCATTTGAGATGGACTTTTGGGTGCACTATTTGGTTCTATAGTTTGGAAATTATCTGTTGCCAAATTTTCATTGTCTTATTGCTTTTCTTCTTCCTCTTTTGTCATGCATTTTGCTCTGTGTGCTTCGACTGATATCCCCTTGAAGCGTTATTTTGAGTTAGTTTGAAGCTGATTGGCTCTTGCCTTACTCCAAATCGACAGTGACTCCTTTTCCTTCCGTGCAATTGAAATTGCACTCCTTTGATTAGCATCATGCTGAGTAGTTAATGACTCTCTATGTCTATGCCTTTCAAAGGACTAATCTATTTTTCATGGCTGTTGTGCTTGAATTTCACCTGTGGAACTTCTCTTTTGCCTTCCTCATTCATTGACACAATACTATATGCATTGGTTCTCAATCTCTCTTCAGTTGGTGCTTGCACCACGACATCTATTTCCTTTAGTCACTTTTAGACCCATGTGCCTCACTCTTATTTATGCTTCATTTATCAAGTCCCAGTTTATCTCAAGGCAACTCTTCTCCTTCAGTGACATCTCTCGATGTTTCTTCTTTGAGTGCTTCCTTCACGAATGTTTCTCTTGGTTAAAGGTCCTTTAGAGCCTCTCCTTCCTCAAGCTCATTTTGCATCGCATTTGGGGCTAAAAGTTATTTTCTATCCATCGCACATCACTGCATATGGACAGTTACTCCAACATTACTCTATGTTGTTGTTGTTGTCAACCAATCCTTTGCTTTATGTAGATCTAGTGTTCTCAACCCTTCCTTTGGTGCATTCTCCACTTTGACCACAATAACACTTGTGCTCTCTTAAGGTTCTTCTTGTGCACCTTTATCTCTACGTAGGTTGATCTTACAACTTGTGCACCTTCTTGCGCTCTCGCTGGCTTTTGTTGAATGATATCCATAATTACTATTAACATCACTCTCTATCATTTTTGTTATGCTACAATCCATTACTTTATGGGGATATAGGGTTCTCAACCCTTTGGCGCATTCTCCATTGTGAGCACAAGAACATTGTAACATGAAGAAATTGTTGGAATATTGTCATTGATGTCAAAGGAAAACATCAACAGAATTATTGCCAGAAGTGAACGGAGGTGTTATCGGAATTGAACAGAATTATTGCTGGAAGTAAATGGAATTATTCCCTGAAGTGAATGGAAAAATTAGTTGGAAGTGAATAGAAATGTCGATGGAAGTGAATGGAAATGTTGACGGAAATATTAACGGAATTGTCGATGGAAATGTCCATCTTGGCCGACCTATTGAGAGGAGTTGTGACCGTTCGAATGGACCTTTTTCATTTGAAGAGTCATGACCTTAATTTGTGGCTTTCTGTGGTTATAAATAAGTGCATAATGAGTGGCAAATTTTTAAGTTCGAATGAGGAAGAAATAAAACAAGAATAGAAATATTTGAGAGCAGATTTTTGTGAGAATATTGAAAATAAACATCCATCAAGTATAAGGCAAAGCATAACAGTGAAAACACTCAATTATAGATCGAATCAAAAGGAGATAAAACAGTATTCTATCATCTGTTGTGTTGACAACAAATTAGAGATAAAAGAGTGATTATTGTAAGAAGGTTGGTGCCTTCGTTTTGAAGAGATTGGTGTCTCTTGCTGAGTTGGTGCTCGATGAAAGGGGTTGGTGCTCCTGTAGGTTGGTGCCTACAAAATTGTTTTTGGAGTTGGTGCTCTAGTAGGTTGGTGCCTACAAATATTTTATATTGAAAAAGATTTCTCCATGGTTTTCTCTTTCAAAAGGGTTTCCACGTATATCTGGTATCACTTTGATTTAATTACTTTGAATATCTTAATCGAAATAAGTGATTAAGGTTTAGAAAAGAAAAAAATATCTATTATTGATTCACGCCCCTATCAGTAATAAACTGTGCTTAACAATTGGTATCAGAATGGGTTCCTTCAGATATAGTTTAAACATTGGAATGTAGATCACGTAAAACACACATGGCTAGTTGACAAGGAGTTCCAGTGGTCGAAACAGTGCCTGCCAAGTGGTCAAAGGGGCGTGAACAGTGAACGACACGCCTTGTTTTTTCCACTTTGCATTTATAAGTAGACAAACCGCATAAATATTTGGAAGGGAGTAATTTGTTTGCAGAAAAGAGGCGCGGCCCATGCTTTCACATTAATGTTTGAATGCCAAAGTCAAAGCAGGAGCCGACACAGCATTATCTATCAAGCGGCTTCCTCTTCCCAATGCTCTCAACGCACATGGGCCACTTGTAAAAAGGGTGCCAAAGTCTTTTCCAGAAAGTGCCTTTACTTCTCTCTATATATTGTAAACTTCTCATTTTGAAAAAAAAATCTTCTTACCCTGTAAGGCAAAGCTCTGCCCAAAAATCTCTTGGTTTGTAAGGCGGAACTTTGCCGGATTTTATCTTGAATCAAGACATACCAATTTTTACCTCCATTCTGAGTTCGCACTTTCGTATGTGTCTATGCCTTTGTTCTGTGTTAAGTCATTTTCTCTATGCTTTCACAGGATGATTTCAGCATGTCTAGTGCATTATGAGTTTCTTCTTCTATAGGTTTACCAGAAGTGTCTCCAGCAGGAATATAGGTGCATGTGAGCAGGCTGCCACAATGTGTCTCAAAACACCTCTGGTAGTTCTTCCTCCCTGTATCTCCACAGACCCCTAACTCACTGATACATAAAAGTTTCCTATATCAGATGAAGTGTATGCCAGCTTCTTGGTGAAAAGCGTATGTTTGGGCTAAGTAGGTCAATTTTTTTTGGTGTATCACCCTTTTAATTTAGGTTTAGGTTCTGTTTTTAGCATCCTTCTCCATTCCCCCCCCCATTGTTAACAGTAGGAAATCCAGGACCTCAGAGATACATCAAAAGGAGCTAGCCCTTATCAGAGACTCTCCCCCTAGTTTTGCTAGGCCCACAGGCAAGAGGGGAGTTTCCATTGTTGCGTGTGGAAGGCAGGAGCTCAGTCTTCTGTCAAAGGTGCAATCCACTGCGTCAACAATTTTTGGCACGCCTGGTGGGACCAACTAGGACAAGTTTTGTCCAAATAGTTGAATTTTTGGTGTGTTCTTCAACCAACTAGCCTTTGGAGGCTTTTTTTTTTCATCAACACCAATGGCGACTCTGAGTTGAATCAACTAGTTAAGCAGTCCAGGTGCCATCAAGAAATCACATTTTTATATGTATAATCCCTTTACACAAAATCATGGGCCTTGTATTCCTTCATATGGTTTTAATCAAGCTCAAGATTTTCATGGAATCGCCTCAAGCAGCTCTCCTAGTTGCCCTTTAACAATAAGGGAAGTAGCACTGGAGTTTGAGAAGCAGGTGGTGGAAATAGACAGATCGGATGAGCAGTATAAAGATCAGCAAGAGTTGATGTACAAAGAGGAGTGTTTGTTCAGGCAAGCTCAGGCCTTGCAGTCCATGGAGGAAGAGGTAACAAAATGGAAGAGTCCATTCATTCAAGGCAGTCAGCCTTGTGTGCCCCCCCTGTTCTAAAGAAAGCCCCCTCTTGTGCACCAAATTCTTTTTATCAGATAGCACTTGCTCATTTTAGCTCATCTGATGCATTAATCAATCTTGCTCTTAACCTCGTGCGCCTAGCCTTCAAATATCAAAGGGAACTAGAGCAACCCCCCATGGAGATGAATCTTCTCAATTCCTTAGATTGTGAATCTTCCTTCGGAGGGAACCTCATGAACCAGCTCATCTCTCTTGAAGCAACTCTTCTTGTACATCAGCAAACCCTTCCTAACCTTCCCCAACTTCTTCAGGTCTCTCGATATGATCTCCAGATTCCAAGTTGGATGAAGGAAAATCATGAACCAATTCAGGACCTTGAAGAAAATAAAGTTGTTCCCTGTTCACAAAGGAAAAATTCCAATCTTAAGGTCATGAGTTGGAAGTAAACAGTGGAATCTTGGGGCAGAAAGGAGGAGGAGAAAGGTTTTGCTCAAAACCTCGAAGAAAATAAAGCTAGTCCTACCTATCATGATGATTGTGACCTCCAAAAAAGGCTCTTCCAAGAAGATATAGCCAGAAGAATTGTAGAGTTGGAGTCCAGAGCGAGATTCCTCAGTGAATGTGTGATGGATAGTTTAGACCAAACAGTAGATTCCATGTCTGAACACACTCCATCTACACACCTCCAAGAGAGATATCAGACCACATTTGATATAGATGAAGTGCTGGCCAAATGGAAAGAGGAGAATCATTCGATTCTAGCTCAAGCACTGCCTCCTTTTCCACATGGTTTTAATCATCAGCCTTCCACTTCATCCCTTCTCAAGGAGGAACCTATTTTGCAGGAGGCGAGTGAGGAAGAAAAGATCCAATTTGTAGTTATCCAAGAGGCTATCACGAGCAACAATGAGGAGGAGATCATCATGGATGCTCCTATTGAAGACATCATCGACAATGGGGAAGACACAGGTCACACATACATGCAGATGTTCCAGCAATACGAAGAGGAACTAAGCATGGTGACCTCTCTCCTCCCTTGTTTGATGAACTTCCTTGTTGCATCAATGAGGAGGATGACCATGCCATGGACCTGAGTTGGAGGAGGATCAGAGGGATGTCTTTGAACAACTAGAAACTCTGGTCCTCGAGCAAGAAAAGGAGAGGCTTGTCCATCTTGAGGAAAGCTTTGAAGAAGAGAGCTTTGAACAAAAAGTTGATGTTCTATAGGATGAGCAATCAGTTTGTGATTCCATTTCAGACATCACAACAGTCACCCTTCTTCAAGAAGGCCATGAGGGAGAAGAGGATGAATTTGACAAGATCTTCAATGAAGCAGAAGGGAATGAGTCAAACCATGATGCACTACAAATGGACTATGCATATCAAAGGGCTTATGGTGATGAGCCAACAACCTTTGATTTCTTGATAAAATGCACCAGCATGAAGGACCATCATTCGACAAGCTTCCAAAAACAAGAAAAGTACATATATGTTGGGAGCATGTTTGGTTTCGATCCACTCAGATACGAGGCAATCAAGGTGGCAGGCAAGAGGAGCAGGTCACCAAATCTTCATTCCATTTAGCCACTTGTCTGGCATCATAAGTTTTCTCGCCAGGAAGGGGACTTAAGACCTTTGATCTAGGAGGGAGGCAAATATACCTGGTTAGTTGTATATAGTAGTTTGCTTTCAGTTTTCTCTTAAGACCTTTGATCTAGGAGGGAGGCAAATATACCCTTTTAGCTGTATATAGTAGTTTGCTTTTAGTTTTCTTTCCCTGTTTTCCCTAAGTGATGTTTGCACAAGTAGTGTTTTTTATCGTTGTGTGTGTTTTTCCTTGTGTCTGGGGTAAAAGCTTCATGATTGATTCTTGGATCTATCGGGGCTGTTGCTAGCCTTTTCAAGCTGCATTCTGACTCCGTGCCCAATGGACTTTAAGGCAATTGGTTTCTAAGCATAGCAGGTATGCTTCCCCTGGGAGTCACCAATTTGTCGACCATTTTTAGTCCAATAGGCCAAAATCAGTCCCCTTCTTTCCCTGTTGTTTTGATCCAATTCATTTTTATCATAGTTACCATGTTCGAAAAATTCAATTTGTTCGGAAGGGGGATAAAGTTCGGAAGTTCGAAAAAAGTTCGGTTCGGTAAGTTCGGAAGTTCAGAATTACATATATATATATATATATATATATGCAAAATATTTCAATCTACTAAAGAATGAACATTAATTTAACACTTGCAAAAATGAGAAATGCATAAGAATTTCAAACTTGAATTACATTAAAAGATAGCAAAATATGCTTAGTTTAGAGCCTAAGCTCAAAATTGATATAGAACTTAAGTTTCAAACATTTGCAACATCAAATCCAGCTTCAAAATCAATGTTCAATCATCAATGTTCATTGTTCAACATCATACAAATACTTAAAGTTTAACATAAAAGTTTTCAGCATTAACTAAAAATAAGAATTAAATCTAAACATCTGCAACATCAAACCCTGCATTTACACCAAAATCACTACTAGCAATGGCATCATCATCTAATCCTACACTAGTAGGCTCATCAACAACATCAATATTTTCATCTTCAAAGCATGGTTCGCCAAGGCGAGAGTTGTCATCTTCATTTGCAAGAGAGTGAGTAAGCAATCGTAGATTGCTATGAACAAATACAAGATCAGAGAGTTTTTGAGCCCCTAGTCGATTCCTCTTGTTGGTGTGGATTAAGTCATGTGTACTCCAGTTTCTTTCACATGCAGAAGCACTTGAACACTGGCTGAAGATTCGCACGGCAAGCTTCTGCAATTGTGGAGTAGAAGCCCCATAAGTTTGCCACCATTTATATGGTTTCCACTTCGCCTTACTTGCCTTTGCTTCTTTGATGCCAAACATTTTCAGTTGGTTCTTAAAAGTAGTAAGCTGTTGCCTTGCTGCTTCTTTCTCTTCTTCATCAATAAGCAACCTATCTATTGTTTCAAATACACCTCTCATTATCTGTTCATCTGCATCATGATTTACCTCTACTAATTTAGGATCTAGATAGCAAGCTATCGCATGTAGAGGACGATGTAGCATGGACCATCGCTTGCCCACAATTTCCCAAATGCTCTTGATTTCTTCAACATTACCTGCAAGTAACTTTTGAATTTCTTCCTTTGCTTTGTCCATTCCCTCATACACAAAGCCCATGCAAGGTTGATTGCCATCAACCATTCTCAAAATTTTAACAAGAGGCTCAAACACCATTATGATTTTCTTGGCCCCCTCCCAAAATGTCTCCCCTAAGATTATTCTTTCAATATCTTTTGAATGGGCTTCCTTAGAAAGCTTTGAATCTATCCATTCATCACTAACCATTACTTTTTTCAATGCTGTCCTTTCCTCTACCTCCCTTTGCAAAGTAATGAAATTGGTGGCAAATCTTGTTTCGGCAGGGGATAGAAGCTCATGCTTTGAAAATGAACGATACAAATTCAATGTCAAGTGGTGATTGAGGATAAACTTAGATATTTGTTTGCCTTCAATCACAATATTACTTACCCACTCCAGTTTTGATAAGTCTTCAAACAAAAGATCCAACACATGTGCAGCACATGGTGTCCAAAAGAGATGAGGAAATCTATCCATGAGTATATCCCCTGCTCCTTTACAATTCGTTGCATTATCTGTAATGATTTGAACAACATTCTCTTCTCCTATCTCTAAAATCGCTGATTCGATGCATTGGGAAATGAAAAGAGAAGTTTTTTGTTCATTACTTGTATCGATTGATTTTATAAACATAGCACCATTAGGAGATATTGCCAAAATATTTAGGAGGGGCCTTCTTCTTGAATCTGACCAGCGATCACTTACTATTGTGCAACCTGTTCTTTTCCAAATTTTTTTTATATCAGCTAGTTCAGTGGATATCGCTGCCACTTCCTCTTCAAGAAGACTAGTTCTTAGTCTTTCATAGCAAGGCAATGTGTAACCCTTCCCAAATTCAATCACTGCATCTACAAAGGTTTTGAAATGTGGGGAACGAATGACATTGAAAGGAATGGCCTTAGCATAAAACAATCTCGCTGCCAACTTATCTACGTCATGCTTTTGTTGTGGCCTCCACATGGAATTTAATGAAACTTGTGACTTTTCAGCGTCACTTGCACTTCCACTAGGAAATGGTGATGTACCTAATGGAGCACCACTTGAACTATTTAATGAGCCAATTTGTGAGATAGAGTGTTGGATTTTAGCCTTCTTTGCTTCTGAAGCAAATGATCTAGCATGACTCACATCATATTTAGCTTTCACCCGTTTTATGAAATCTGCGTACTCCACTTCCTTTGAATTTTCATTTGCTATGGCACAACGTTTCACATCTACAGAGCCTCCAAGGTAATGGTATCGAACTCTAGTGACACTACCTGTGATATTCCCATTGCATAAGATGCATCTCATATTTGTTTTTTTATCATCTCTCTGAACGATATATTTCATTTCTAATGGATGGCTAGACATGCTGTCACCTGTATCCTGAATCTTGATTCTTCACTGCCCAATGCCCACTGCTCAACCTTGCATTCACTGTTCTGATTTTTCTCAATGTACCTTGGTCCCGCACTGCCCAATAAATCCCCCTTGCATACACTGTTATGAACCTTTGATTTCTGCCCTAAAATTTAAAAAAACATATTACTCCGTAAATGTAACATTCTATACAATACAATAAAATATAATTTATACTTTATAATATTTTATTATTTTAAAGTTTAAAGTTTAAAAGAATAATATTAATAATAAACTAACAATAATGAATTAAAAAAAAAAAATAAACTAATTGAACTTAGTACTTACAGTTTTAATATTTATTATTAAGTTATTAACAAAATTATTATATAATAAATCTAGTAAATTAAAATAGTTATTAGTTACTAAATTAGTAAATAGTAAAATTTAAATACTAATATAGTA
The DNA here is from genome assembly GCA_037957365.1 of Torreya grandis. Lineage (NCBI taxonomy): Eukaryota > Viridiplantae > Streptophyta > Pinopsida > Cupressales > Taxaceae > Torreya > Torreya grandis. Next base: position 4,552,403 of record JARHVA010000051.1, on the reverse strand, counting down.
ATAATAAATTATTAAATAATAAAATATTAAAAATTTAAAACAACAAATTAAATGAGATTATCATTAAATAATAAAAAGTATTAGTAAAAACTTTAAAATTAAACTGAAGTTTTGAAATTGAAAGTTGAAACTATACTTACCAGTTACCGAGCAAATTGCAAACGGACCCTAGGCGAAGCTGAATTCCGAATGGAATGGCGCGGCGTGGCAGCGGCGACTATGAACCCAGGCGAGGCGCGGCACGGTGGCGGCGACTGTGAATCCAAGCGAGGCGCGGCGCGGCGCGGCGAGCAAACTACCAAACAAGCAAACTACCAAACACCGACTGTCTTCTACGCGTTTGCCGTTCATCTGATAACTGATAAGTATACTGTATAACTGATAAGCATTCTGCGTTTGCCTTTTTGACTTTTTGCCTTTGGTGTTTCAACTTTTCGTGTTTGGCTGTTTGCCTTTTTGGCTTTGCGCCGTTGCGGATTAGGGTTCCATTTCCAACGCGTCACCATTCGCCATTCGCCGTTCGCCGTAGTAAAAATTTATTCGATCGAATTTGACCGCACAAATTCGGTCGACGCGTTTTGTTCAGTTTGAACCGAACATCAGCCATGTTCAGTCGAACATGGTAACTATGATTTTTATTGATTTTTCACAAGTCTTGGTGTTTCTACGAACTCTATAGGTGTTTATACGGACTCTGCAGACTTCTTTCGGCAGATGAAGAACCAGTTCAAAGAGTGCAAGGTTTTACAAAGCTTCTTCGGACTCTTGTTAGAAGAAATTCACAAGGAAAAAGAGCTAAAATAGTTCAAGACACTTTTCCTTAAGGTTGGAAGAGTGGTTCAACGTCGGGGTTCAACGATATGATCTTTCCAAGAGTTAGCATCTTTGAACCGTTGAACTGTTGAACTGGTTCAATTGATTGGTTCAATCGATTGGTTCAACGCGTTGGTTCAATTGGTCGGTTCAAGCACTCGGTTCAACGGGTTGGTTCACTGTCTCAGTTCACTCAGTCGGTTCAAATGCCTTGGTTCACTCAGTTGGTTCAATGCTTTGGTTCAACGGCTTGGTTCAGTCGGCTTTGGTTTATCGCTTTGGTTCAACGGCTTGGTTCAATAGTTCGTTCAACAGCTTGGTTCAACAGTCGGTTCAACGCTTGGTTCAAAGGAACGGTTCAATGGGAAGGTTCAAGAGAGTCTCCTAAAGGACAAGTGCCCTTGCGGAGGGCACTTGGTCGGCGACGGTACTGAAGCAGATTGCCCGAAGGGCACTTTTCGAAGGCAGTGGAAGGAAAAGACAAGGACATAATTCCTTCAGACTTTTGTCGGAAGAAATTCCTTTAGACAAAAAGTCTGAAGAAATTTGGAAAGGCTACGAATGAGAAAATATCGCAAAAAAGGACTTAAGGCAAAGACAAAGTGATTTCTTTCGGACTTTTGTCCGAAGGAATTCCTTCGGACAAAAAGTTTGAAGAAATTTAGGAAAAGCTGCCGCAAAAAAACCCAAAAAAAACCCGACCGAAGAGAATTCCGAAGGAAAGCAAGTGATCATTCTTGCAGACATTTTGTCTACGGGAAAAAGGGCCGAAACAAAGGAAAAAGCCAAAGGAATTGACCAAGGGAGGGTGACGGGTGCATAGACGTCAAAGTTGGGCACCATGAACTAGCCGTTGGTTTTCAAATGACGACAGGCCTGCGAACATCGATTTTATGGTAATGAAATAGCTGTTGATCTTTTGAGCGCCAACCAGAAGAAGAGCCCAAAGAGCCAAAGAAGTAGCAAAAGACAGCCCCCGAGGGCCGAAAGAGACAAAGAAGACAAAAAATAGGAAGAGACAAAGTGCAAAAATGGACAAAACAACCCAGGTGGCAAAGGGGAAGGAGTTACTCCAGCGGTTGGAACAGTGCTTGCCAAGTGGTCAAAGGGGCGTGAACAGTGAACGACGCGCCTTATTTTCTCCACTTTGCATTTATAAGCAGACAAACTGTGTAAATATCTAGAAGGGAGAAGTCTGTTTGCAGAAAAGAGGCGTGGCCAATGCTTTCACATTAATGTTTAAATGCCAAAGTCAAAATAGGAGCCGACACAGCATTATCTATCTAGCGGCTTCCTCTTCCCAATGCTCTCAACACACATGGGCCACGTGTAAAAAAAGTGCCAAAGTTTTTTCATGAAAGCGCCTTTACTTCTTCTCTCTATATATTGTAAACTTCATTTCAAAAAAATAATCTTCTTAGCATATAAGGCAAATCCCTCCCCAAAAATCTCTTGGTTTGTAAGGCGGAACTCTGCCGGATTTTACCTTGAATCAAGACAGCAATTTTTACCTCCATTCTGAGTTTGCACTTTCGTATGTGTTTATGCCTTTGTTCTGTGTTAAGTCATTTTCTCTATGCTTTTGCAAGATGATTTCAGCATGTTTAGTGCATTGTGAGTTTTTTCTTCTGCAGGTCTGCCAAAAGTGTCTCCAGCAGGAATATAGGCCCATGTGAACAGGGTGCCACAGTGTGTCTCAGAACACCTTTGGTAGTTCTTCCTCGTATCTCCACAGACCCCTGACTCACTGATACATAAGATTTTTCTATATCAGATAAAGTGTATGTCAGCTTCTTTTTGGTGAAAAACGTATGTTTGGGCTAAGTAGGTCAAACTTTTTTCGTGTATCACCCTTTTAGTTTAGGTTTAGGTTCTATTTTCAGCATCCTTCTCCCTTTCCCCCCCATTGTTAGTAGTAGGAAATCCAGGACCTCAGAGATACATCGAAGGGAGCTAGCCCTTATCTAGAGACTCTCCCCCCAGTTTTGCCAGGCCCACAGGCAAGAGGGGAGTTTCCATTGTTGCGTGTGGAAGGTAGGAGCTTAGCCTCCTATCAAGGGTGCAATCCACTATGTTAACAGAAACTAAAATACATTTATGATTTAAAATTTTAATGAATAAATAAAAAACAATAAATTTATAATGGTTAAAAATAACAATAAATAATATATAATGACAAATGGAAACTAACCATAACGTCCATGGTTAAAAACATTTTAAACCAAAATTTAAAAAAAATTAGGCATAAATTGTAAATACTAAACACTAAAATTTAACGGAATGCATGAAATTTGATAGAAAGAATGAAATTAAAATGGAATGCATCAAATTTGAATACTAAAATTTGAAATATTTATCAAACATGTTTTTAACCAAATTACAATTCCTTTACATGCTTGAAAATTTAAAAAAAATGCACTAACCTGAAAATCTCTTTGCGCAATTCTCCTTCCAATCCACTCTTGAATGCTCCAAACCTTGTGTGAATGAAATGAGAGGAGGTGTGTTCCAATTTATAAGACAAAATTTCATGTATTTTTTGCATATTTTCAGCATTTGAGGTCATTCGTGCGGTTTTCCTATGGTTCTGTTAGGTTTTCCACGTAGAATCCGTGTGTACAGACCCAGAGAGTAACCGCCAGTTACTCATCGGTTACTCATGAGTAACCTGCCAGTTACTAGTTTTTTTGCATATTTTAGACTTTCTGGTGGTTTCAAACTATGGTTATTCACCCGAGGGAATTTTCGGTGATTAACTAACCAAATGGTGGTTACTAGTTATTCCATCTGTGGGTACATGTAACTAAGAATCTTCCATTTTATAGGATCTCGATGTGGTGTGCCCCTCTAGTGTAGTTATGATTATACTAGTATAGATATCTTAATTAAATTAATCTGAAAAACACTGATAGATATCAATCTAGCTTCATGACGTTCCTTGTGATTTTTTTGTTGAGTGGTGATATATAGACTCAATCTATCTACACCACCATGTTGGACTCAAAAAAATCCTTTGGGGAAAAAAGGGGGCTCCAAACACTACTATATGCATTAAAGAATGCAATTTTAAGGAAAAAAAATGTCTTATGACAGTCAAATGGACGTCAAATTTAAGGTTTCCCATTAGTTGTTATGCACACACGGACATTACAGCCCACCACCACCCCTGGCTGCCATTTTAGGATGCTTATTGGTGTAAATATCATAGTAACTAGGAGAGGCTTATCTTGACCCTAGGGACGTGTCTCTAGTTGGGTATGTGTTGAATAGAAAATGATCAGTAAACCAATACAGGAGAACCAATATTAATAGAATTTTTATGCTAAAATTTGATTAGGATAAATTGCACACACAATATTACACAACACAAGATTTCACCTAAAAAATCCTTATGGGAAACAACGTAGCACAACAACCTCCTTTACTATTGTATTAATTTAACCATCTTGCAATACAATAATATACTTCTTAATTCTGCTCTACTTCTATTGCATGTGAGAATATATGTAGGCACTTCAATAGGTAACTGCCTAAGCAATATTACAATATCATGGGCACCAAAACCATGGGCCAAGAATACAACCCATAACAGTTTCCCATAAAACTATTGATCATAACACCACCCATATTATTACTATAGGTAAAAATATATACGGAAACACCAAAATGTTTATTCATTTTCAATTTTTTTTCTTGAGGAATCCCCTTGCCCCCCAAACACCTCGATTGAGATGATGCCCCGAACCCCAATTGTCATGCCTAGCTATACAGTACCTAAGGGGCGTAACACATGCAAAGTATACAAATATATACAATATGCATTTCCTATATTGAAAACACCAATGGAAATGTTTGCTAGGAGGAGACTTGGTTGAAGTTTCCTAGTGTCTCTTGGAGACGTCTCTTAGGTTTCCAAAGACATCTCTTGATTTGGAGAGACATTCCTATAGGGGACACATAAGTCTCCTTTTACATTTTAAAAATAGATAATTTTCTTGTGGGCGGGTTGTTTTTGGTAGTAAAGAAGACTTGTATGATAGGCGTATTTGGAAGGACCCAAGAGATTGGTGGCTCAATCATGGATAAGATGCCTTTGATTAAAAATCACTTGCAATACGATTATTCTCACATGTAGCTATTTCTTCTGTTGTGAGAGGAATAGAGTTTTGTTTATTCATTGAAGATGAAGTGACTTTGGTCGAAGAAGGTAGAAAAACTAAGTTATATTCATAGCACCCTTTGGATTTTGCCTCATATAAACCCTGTAAACAAGGATGGTCCTTCTACAAATCGGGACCAAATATCATCATGGTGGATGAGGAAGCTGAACCAAATGCCCTCAATGATTTACCCCTAGTTCTATTGCCCCTAGAAGAGGCAAAGCTTAAGAGTGATGCATACCTAGAGAGTAACCTAACGGAGGATGTTGAGCAAGAAAACTTAGCTGATGAGGAGGATAAATTTGCAGAGGAATGATTGTCCCTGTATATCTATAATTTGTCTTGTCTTTTTGCATGGCAATTTGTTGGCATATGTAATTCCCCTTTCAGGGCAGAATTAGAACAATTTGGGTTTTCCAACAAACCCTAACATAAACACATGCAACTTATGATTTTCTGATTCAAACCCTAAGCAAATAAAATTCAGAATTCTGTAGATGCCAATTTTAGGGCACAAATACATTATTTTATTCACCAAATAATTACACAAAATTTAGAAATATTACAGTCAATAATAGTACATTCAAATCTGAATTTTATTATCAATTCAATAGCTGAAAATATTATAAAAATCACCAACAACATATGTATGCCTGCAATAGAATATTTAGGCATGAATAAGCCTTGCAAAATTTAGTTTTAACCCCAAGGGGGGGTCGTCACCCTCCCAAACCTGTAAGTTGCCCTCACAAATGCCTGTAAGGTGGTTCACTGCCCTAGAAAAGGGCCTCCAACAGCTGTGTCCCACTCACAAACCCTTCCAATTGTTGCGCTCCCCACAAAAGCTGCCCTAGAAATCTGAAACTATCAATTTGTGCTGAATATAGCCCTTAAAATAGAGTTACCCTACTGAAATTAAGGGTTTTCGTCCTTATTTCAGTCTTCCAATGAAAGGTTTCGTCTTCAATAGATGTAAGTCAAGCAAATCGTGCCCCAACTTATGATTTCAATAGATAAAAATAACATGCTCCTTAATGAGTCTCCTCCTTCTCTTTGTATATCATTTCCCTCTTTAAGTCAAAATAAATTAGAATCAAGTTGCCGACATAAGTAACTTTTTGGCAACTAAGACATTATTATTTTACTTTAAATAAAATGTTTTTTATTTTCATAATAATATTATACTAATCTCGAAAAAGGAGACATTACAGCATATCAGTATGTACTCCCGACACTACATTAAATCACTAAATTTAAAGTATTAACCTTTAATTAGAGTACAATTTATATGTTTATTGACATTTTTTGTGGTATAATTGTACTTAAATTTTTACAATTTTATACATCTTGCATTCATAGTTAATGTATTTTTATTTTTTAATTGTTTTAAACTTTGATATTGTATATTTTGTTTTCGTATTTTGCTGTCTCCTTGTTACCCCCATACCTTATTTCGGAAACAATGGCATCCCCGTCCTTGTACACATCTCCCATACCCTTTCCCTGTCTCCTTGTGACTGTGTGATATGGATTTGGCCAAACTGTTAGCTCTTCTCATCTACATACTTTGTCAATGGTGAGGACTATTTCTTAGAGGATAAATATATTTTATGTATGGCCTTGGTATACACGTCTCCCGCGGTTTATCCATAGGGTGATTATCTTTTCCACACAAGTAGATGGTTATTTAGAGTCATAAATAGAGGGAAGACCCTTATGCTTTGGGTCTAAAGTAGATTTGACTGAGAATAAAAAAGTCAGTCATCACTTGTGTCATGGTGTGTTTAGGGAACAAAGCCATAAAGTTAGCTGCTAGCTTGTGGAGTGCATTGATCGCTAAATGGCAGACTTAGTCATCACTTATGCTATGGTGTCTTTAGGGAATGGAGCCATAAAGTTAGTTGCTGGCTCGTGGAGTGACATTGATTGCTGAATGACAGACTTTGGGTGTTTAGTTATCCACATGAAGATATGAGTTCATAATGTCTTCCCTAATCGTGCACAAGTTCTGGGGGATCATTTCATAATGTTGCTTGAGTAGGATTTCGTGACTATTGGATTACCCCTAGTGCATAAGTGCTTGACAATGTTTTATGTAAGTAACCTTGTAGTCTTCTGCATCTTTTCTTACAGGGAGCAATGTCTCATAGTAGGTAAGGTTTTTAATTTCTTTAAAACTCCAAATTGTGATGCAAAATCTAAATAACGACATGCTGCTTTTTCCATTTATTTCTTTTCATGATCAGTCATAGTCTTACTAACTTTACCTTTGGTATGGATAAAATTTTTACTTATACAAATGTGTAAAAGACGTTAGTTGCACTTAAAAGCCGAGTACTTTACCATTGAGTTAGCAACTCTTATTTGCTACTTGGAGATTGAAGTGGCATACAAAGTTATTCCATATGAAAGAACGAATCAGGAATAAATAGAATCTATAAATAAATAGACTCTTATGGACAAATAAAAAATCAACGATCTAGTAATTTAAATCTACCATTTATGAATCAAATCAGAAAATCTCTACGGATCAGGGTATTTTTGTCCATCAAACGAATTCACAATGATTCGAAAAAATCATGAATAGTGGACCTAGTAAAATAGACTGATGACTATGACTGGTGCTCACTCGACCAATGACTAGCTTTCTCGATGCTCACTCGACCTCTATAGCAGCAGTTGGACATATTAGCTTTTCCATTGTACACGGACAGGTAGATCAAATATGTTTGTAATTTGTCTATCTATTCATTCACTGCTACTTCTGTTTTATCTCTGAAAGGGTTACTTCAACTATATGGCTGTTCCAGGTTCACTGGCCTGGGGAAAAACCATTTAATTTAGATATGCTAAAGTATCATGGTATATTCATGCATCCCATTGGGACGGAGGCTTCTGTATCATCCAATTGTCTTAGTAGTATGCTCGTGGAGCTAAATGGGAAGTATCCTAACTTGTAAAGATTTGATCAAGTGAACTAGCTTCCTATTTAAAATTTCCCGAATTTCAGAGCTTAATCTTGTGGCTTGTATAATATGTTTTATCATAATCGCCAGTGAATCTGGGAACAAGGACAGCTACCCCTGTCCGTACCCACATCTCCTGGCATCTCTCTCTCTATATATATATATAATTCATGTACCTCATGCCCTGATTTGAAAATTACACCCATATCCCTGTACTCATACCACACGTCTCCTGGTAATTGTGTTTGGTACACCAAATAAAGTCTTCATAGAAATGGGATATTTAGTGATTTGATCTACTTTGGAATGGTGATGAAAGCAAAAATTGTATAAACCAGAAGAAGAATGGATTATGATTATAATGCACCCTTTGTTCTAAGTTGTTATTGATTATTAAAATATAAAAGCATGATTGAACTAAATGCCATTCTAGTTATCTGACTAATGATGGTCGCAGTAGACTATTCATTTATATGATTGAAGTTGGTCTTTATTGTTATTTTTTAAGCAGGCAGAGATCAATGCAATTGCATATGCAAAATATCAGAAATCGACCACTGTAGAAGAAAAGGATATGTTGTTGCATTTAAGTGAGTTTTATTAATTATTTCAATTGTAGATTTAATAATGTAATGGAGCATGTAATACTATTTTTCTTCTTTGATTCATAAAATAGTGCAAATGAAAGAAAGATATAACCTCAGGCCAAAGAAATTCATACTTGTTTTCTCAATAAAGAGGACCTTGTTTGCTGTAGAGAAAAACTGTCATCTGTCAATCCCTGGCTATACTACCAAGGAAATCAACAAAAATAAGAAGCCGGTAAGAATCGTTTCTGTTCCCTTTCTTTTCCTGTTCTAATGTAAAGACCTTCATGTAGCAAAATAGTGCTCTAAACTGTTATGGTTCTGGAATCTATGCCCTTTAGGTCATGCTAATTTTCTTTTATTTACATATAATTGAGAATATAAAGCATTGTTGATGCACGATGAGGGCCATAGTATTTTGCACGAAATTCAAAAGTCTCTTACATACTTTTATTTTATCATTTTGTAAGATTTGTTTAGTCTTTTGGTGAGGCTCATGTGGAACGGCTTACCAAGGTATAATTATTCCACTTCCTCCTTTTTTCATATGCACCCCAATTTTCTCAGGCTTCAATTGTTTCCATTACTTAAGTCAATTGCCCTGGAACTGAGAAGTTAAAGTCGAGGAATGGAATAATTGTTTGAGTGGAAGTCACGAGTGTATCAGTTTTTATTATTCATTTACTGATATAATCAGGTTCAAAAGTCAATGGCAGCACCACAAATGGAATCCGAGGCAGTCCTTAACAATGGTGCTCCAGGTCCAGTTACTGGAAACTCTAATTCTGGAGTTCAGGTAACGAAAGTGCTACAACATTTAGTTCTAATTGTTGCATCTTCAATGGGATCGCCTGGTGTACAAAAAGATCCTAGGTTTTGAAAAATATATGTGGCAAAAATAAAATAACCGCCAGATCTATCCCCTGTAAATATTTGCGGGCAAGGTTGCTATTCAAATTTGCAGCCCCAAAAATTCCTTTTACTCTTATTTCTGCATAGCATTATTGGTTTTCATTGATTAGTTTTATCTTCTCCATCCATTTGGAATTTCCAATGGCAGCATTGTGCCCTGTGACTATACCTCGCAAAGAAGGTAATGATTTTACGAACTCTAATTTCTTTCTTTTTGTTTTATTCTTCACCAATGTAAGCTATGTTGGTCAAATCAGTCAATAAACAGTATGTTTGGCCAAAACTGTGCCAAATTTGGACCTCCATGGTCAAGGGGATTGAGAATACACAAAAATGATTTTTCTATTTAGGGCAAGAATATTTACTAGTTATTTGTTTATTGTGGAATTTTTATCAGTATATTATAGGTTGCTAATCTTTACATTTTATAAAGCAAGAAATCTTAATATTATAAGCATAAAAACTATAACAATGTTTGTAAATGTTAGGAATGATAAGATATGAGGTGTATCTAAGTATTTTGAAGATTCTACTTAGGACCTGTTGGCCATTTTTGGCCCACATACCAAAATTTTGCCCAAGTGTGAGAAGGTGGACATTCAAGCAAAAGTGGCAAGTTCAAACAACTTCAGGGTCTTGGAAGGAGAAGTCTTCAGGTTCTCCAAAGTAGAAGTCTTCGAGCTTTCGAAGTCATAAGACTTCGAGTTTTTGAGGGCACTGTGCAAATTGTGTTTCCAACAGTGCTCGACTTCTAAATGTTTTATAAGTAGAAGTAATTTAGGTTTATGAACCCAAATTACTCATGGACAGTGCAGATCAGATTCTCCAAGGTGAACGCCTTAAAGCTTTCTCTTAAAAAGAAGACTTTGGGTTCTCTAACAAAGACAACTTCAAGTTTCCAGAGGATCACTATTTAATTACTTCATAAGTTATGAGCAGTTAGAAACCTGAAATAAGTAAAGGGGCTTGACAAACTCGATTTGGTCTAAAAAAATAGTGCTTCTCAGGTTCTTCAAGAGACAAGTCTTCTCCAAAATCCAAGGGTCATTTCCGAAAGAAGGTAGTCCTAGCAAAAAACCCGAAGGTCTTTTTCACTTTTCCAAAAGGTTTTTCAAAAACCCAAAGGTACATTTCAAATAGGTCAAAGGGCATTTTCAAAACACTGAAGGCCTTTTCTCAGCAAAAGGGATCTTTTCAACATTTCTGAAGGACCAAACAATTTTGTCGAAGGGCACATACAAAATATCCGATGACCATTTCAATATTTTTGAAGGGTTCTTTTTACCCAAAAGTGGTCCATTTCAAAAAACCCTGGGGGGCAAATCGAAAATTTTGAAGGGCACTTTCTCTTTGGGAAAGTAACCAAGTCCAAAATCCAAAAGAGCAAAGAGCTCGAGAAAATGTTCCAGGGAAAATAAACCCGAGGGATAAGTCACAAGCAGTACAAAACTAAAGAGTAAGGAGTTACAGATGAAAACTCCGAAGCAAGTAATAAACAATGAGAAGTCTTAAGGAAGTTGGAAGGAATGCGAAGCCTGAATGAGTAAAATGGAAAGTTCTGAAAGGAAACTTATGGAAAATAGTCTACGAAAAGCAAATGACCATGGAACATTAAGGTTAATGGTCAGCAAATCCAAAGGGCCAATTAGTCAAGGACAAGTGGCACACGTACATACAACTCACTTTCAGAACATGCAAAGTGGTCAAACAGAATTAGACACGTTCAGGTGGAGCAGTGAACATGCAAAGACCAATCAAGATAGTCCAGATTGTAGTAAAGAACATGCTAAGTTTTAAATGTAAAGGATAAATCGCTCATGCTTGGCAAGAACATGCAGCTACCTTCAGTATGGATCCATCAGTTCTGAAGAGGAAGAATTAAATGCATGAGGAGCTTGAGATGGATGGCAATTCTGGACGGTTCATCTGGTGGTCAAAATAAGTTGCATGATTTGAATGCAAGGAGCTTGAGTACAACAAATAGTAGAAGTTCCGATCATCAATGACTTCCTCTCTCAAGTTCCCTATCGACCACAAGCTCTTCCTCTTCCCTTTCTCTATATATATCTCACGTCTTCCATTTTGTGAAGGGTTACCAGCTTTTCGTCTTGTTCATCTTTCTGGGAGATGGACATTCATTGAGATACTGCAAAGTATGCTCCGCTTGATTAGGCTTGACCCTATCAAGTCTATTGTAAGAACTACCTCTTGACGTAATAAGGTGATTTATTTGCCGATTTCTTGTCATTGATCAGTGCCTTAGTATGTTTGTGCTTGGTGGATTCGTGAAGGAGATTCTTCCTAGTCTATCAGCCTTCTGTTTGCCTCTTTAATGTATGTTCAAGCTCTCGCAGGCCTGGATTAGTGTTCTTCCTGAACCTCTTTTAGCGTGTTAACTTGATCTCGAGATTGTGTAAGCCATAGTTGGCTTATGACTGATCTAGTGTGGGTTCAAACTTAGATGAGTGTTCATTTTACTTTGGTGCATCATCTGGTTAGCTTTCTTAGGAGCCCTTATCCCCTTTCTAACCCTTTTTCTTGTGAATCATTAGTTTAGCATTAATTTAGGTGAGCATCAAAGACAAAATATGCCTACTCCAGAGTTTCAACCTCACGATAGGATACCCACAGCCTAAGGTTATCCCAATGCTTGTAGCTAGGAGTGAGAGAGATTGAAAAACTCTCCCACAAAGGGTGCAATTGTAGACCTCAATAGGACTAAGGTCCTTGGGTTATGTGGTTGGTTTGGATATTTATTGGACCCAGGTGGCCCTGATTAGTGGTTTCCTCGTGATAGTCATTTTGTCACCATTAGAGCAATTTGATTGGAATCATGTTGAGTTTTGGAAAGTCTTCAAGTGATCAGTTTCATGTCCATGATGTATTTCACATTTTTTGTCGCATTTTTGGTTTGGATATTTATTGGATGCAGGTGACCTTGATTATTGGTGTCATATTGAGATTCACACTGTTACCATGAGAGTGATTTGATTGGAATCATGTTAAGTTATGGAGAGTCTTCAAGTGACTAGTTTCATGTCCATGGTGTATTCCACTTATTTGTTGCATTTTTGTTGGGAATACTTACAACTAAAAGGTTTGGTAGATATAGTCCATTTAGTTAGCCTTTCAAGTTGTACTTCCAAAAATGAATGGAACTGCCATTTTCAACTTTCCATGTGAACATGTTTTGCAACATGATTAGTCCTTTGAGGATTTGCTTGGTTTTTCCAACTAGAATTGATACCCACCATATTTATGAAATAAGATCTATGTGTGGGGAGAGATGCTCCTGGGTAATTTTACCCTAGATTAAATGGGGTTTTTTCTAGTCTTGATGCAACTCTTAGTGCAAATATTTGGTTGAAATTTATCAGGTTGTGAATGTCGAGGGCTCCATGAGATTTTGGTAGACAAATTCTATCCCAAACAACCAGAGGATATTTGTAATTATTTGTTGTTCCTTGCCACAAAATTTGTGTTGAATAGAATGGGTAGACAAATTTTGTCCCAAACAACTAGAGGATATTTGTAATGATTTGTTATTCCAGTCTCGATGCAACTCTTATTATAAATGTTTGGTTGAAATTTGTCAGGTTATGAATGTCGAGGCCTCCATGAGATTTGGGTAGACAAATTATGTCTCAAATAACTAGAGGATATTTGTAATGATTTGTTGTTCCTAGTTCTTGTGAAACACACCTTCAATGAATAACTCCTTCCATGATATTGTTCTCAAAACTTTGTAGGCCTTGGTTCCTTCATGTACTGTTGAGCAAGCCTTTACTTCTACACCTTGTTTCTTGTTTCCTATCCCTTATGCATTTTTAGGTGCTTTGTAGCTTTGTGACTGTGCTGCTTGGATTAGGCAAAAATTGTACCCCCTTTTATTATCTTACTATCTTTTTGGTTGGTTGCCTTGACAAGGGTGTTCTCGCCCACTTGGTGTGGTGCCTAAACAGACTTACTCAATGCTTCCTTCTTTTTTAGACCTTCTTTGGGCCATAAACTGTCCTTCTTTACCTAAATCTGATATGTTTCATCTTCCTTCCCTTTCTTTTCCCACATTCATCTCTTGTGGGCCTATGCCTACCTCCATCTCCTGCGAGTTTTTACCCACTTTCATCTGTCGTGGGTCTGCGCCCATTCTTGTTCATCCATCTCCTCAAAAAGGTCTTTACACCTTTCCTTTCCTTCCTTCTACGCGCCTTTCACTTTGCCTCTATTATGCACACTCTCTTCCTTATGTCACCTTTAGCAAGTAGGTATACTTGCATATTATTCTTCCATGTGTTTCTCACATGGTATGTCTACATGGATCTTCCACTACCCTTGTCCTTCATTTCTCTTTGCTTGATGCCCTCCGTGGCATGGAAGCCTCTATGGGGTCCACTAACTCCCACCTTTTCTTCTTCCTTTATTATCACACACTTCCCTCTATGCACTTGGATTGATATCCCCTTCAGTCTGTATTCCTGGTCAGTTTCAGGCTGATGGTCTCCCGCTTTGCTCCCAATCAGTGATAACTCTTTTTCCTTGTACACTAGTAAATAGTTTTACCTTATTCATAAGCACTAATAAATAGAATACAATGATAAAAATATAGAATGTGAGTGGACATGCCATGCCAATTGTATAGAGGTGCATGACTAGAATATGTGGCATGTGAGCATGCATGGTGTTAGAAGGTTTAAAAACCAAGTCTAGAATTAGTTATCTTGGTAAATTTAGGTCTTACAGGTATTTAGAATGTCGCTAAACAAATTTTAATAATTTTCAAAGATAAATGCTAAATCATTTTGCTATTGACAATTAGTTTTCATTAGTGAACTTTATAGAAATTAAATTGAAATCATTTTTACATTGTTTCCTTATGAAATCTAATAGATCGTTTGACGTAAATCATAAATTATACTAGAACACTATATAAACACATGCTAAAATGAAGAGGCCACACCTTTTTTGTTACATTATACATGTAATTATAAATATACTTAGTTTTAAGGGACCAATGGCTTAAGAAGGGAGATATGAATGCTTGATGCTTTCATAAATTGGTCCATAGTTAAAACACTATAGTTTCTCAACAACCCATTGTGATGGGAGATGGAAAACCACTCATTTCCTTAACAAATATACTCCAAGTTGCTTCTCAATATTTTCAAGACCTCCTTATAGTTAAGTTTCCACTGCAAGGAAACAAATCATAAACCAAAACGAGGATTTGAAGCACATTAGTCTCATATCACAGAGGAAGACAATGATCAAATTGTTAAACCAATTTTGAAAGTATAATTGAAACATTTCATTTGTTCCTTTCACAAGGATAAATCTTTGGGACCAGATGTTTTCTTGACCTTTTTCTACCAAGTATTTTTGGCTTGTGATAAAAGAATACCTTTTTGCAGTCATTTGAGGAATTCTTAAGAAATGAATCTATTCTCAAAGCTATGAATTCCACTAAGTTGGACCTCATCCCAAAGGAAGCTCAAGCTGTACAAATGAACCAATTCAAGCTTATAGCTCTATGTAATATGATCTAAAAAATTATATAAACTCGTTGCTTTATGATTCAAACCTTTGTTATAATTTTTGTTAATACCCAGTTGACATTTATGCATGAAAAGCAAATCATTGACAATATCCTATCCACACAAGAGATTCTACACTTGTTGAAGATCCAAAAAAGGTAAGGAATCCTCATTAAGTTTAGCATTTCAAAAGCTTTTAACAGATGGAATTGAGATCTCCTTTTCTAGATTATGACTGCTTTTGGTTTCTCAAAGCATCTAACTAAATTGATTAACATTTGTATCACAACACTTTCCCTTGTGGACATTAATGGGGATATTGACCTCTCATTCACTTACATTAGAGGCCTTAGACAAAGCGATCTGATAAGCCCATACTTTTTATTATATTGGAAAAATGTTTATGTAGGTCATTGCAACATGCCAAAATAAAAAGGGAAAAGTTGCATACGGCACTCTTCCTCTCTGATAAATCCTTGTTATTGAAGCTTGACACATTTATGTTATATTTTACAAATTTTAAGAAGCCTTTGGTCAACAAATTAATAGGCACAAATCCAAGGCAATATTTGTTAAAGTTTGCATTACCAAAAAAAGAAATATTGTTCAGGCTTAGGGATTCTCTAAAGGATACATTATCTTAACTTATTTGAGATCCCCCTTAGATGATAAACCTCACTTGACCTCTTGGCATACTCTTAAGTCATAGTTTGAAAAAACAAAATCAAATGAAACCATAGCTAGATTTCCTTTGCACATTGACTTTAACTATTGAAGGTTGTACTCTAAGTGGTTTTGGTTTACACTCTCACTCTTTTTAAACTCCCTAGGTACATAGGGGAAACATTCACAGCCCTACAATGTAAATTTTTGTGACAAGGTATGAACTAAAAACACAAGTATTACTTGGTTCCTTAGGATGAGATTTGTAGGCCCAAATGTTCAAGAGGATTAAATGTTAAAAATAATTTACAATTCAACAACGTTCTATCCATGAGATCAACTTAGAGGCTCAAAGTTTCATTCATTTCTTGGTGGAGTAAAGTTTTATTTGGGAATTATCTAGATCCTAACCAATGGAAGACTTCGTAGTCCAAAACTACCCGACACATTAAATTTGGTGCTAGGTCCTCTCATAGATGATAACATTGCAAGTTGGAAAGGGGCAAAAGATACCATATTGAGAATCAAGTTAGAATGGCTACCCACCTCTCTCTTCATAGGTATTTGATTGTATCAAAAACATTTTGCAATCTTGGGGAAACTTTATTGTGCAAGCTACCATGTAAAACCCCCAAGCAGTAAACCAAGAAACAATTGAAAAACATAGGGGATCATCTCTTGTCCAAGTCCAAATATTGATTGATGAGATCTCTAATCACTCCATATTTATATCAGATATCCTTATTAAACATATTTAGTCCTCCCCAACTAGGGGACACTGCAAAGTGTCCTTGGTTTATCCCAACCTTGAGTTAGTCAATGTAAACCAGACATTGGAAATAGTAATTTCTAAGCAGGCTGGCCAAATATCATGCCCTTATGGTTCCCATAAAAAAATACAATTCTCACGAAGAAAAATTTCAGCGTAGAGGTTGGATAGGGACCATTTAGCTATCAAATTATTAAAGGGAAGGGGAGAACACAATGCACCTATTCTTCTAGTTCCCCTATGCTCATCAAATTTGGTGGATTTTAGCATAGTAGTTTTAGAGATCAAACATATGCATCAATTATTCTCCAAGTGGATCTTAATTCAAACTGTGCTCAAAATCTCACTTAAATTTTGGCTCTCTAGTGTATTTGGCCTAGAATAAATGTGTTAATATTTTAAATAATAAGCAATCTATTTTAATTAAGGTTTGAAAAATCTCACATCAAGTTAGAAGCACAACAATGATTCAAGAGGGGAATAGCTATGTAGCCTTATACTCATTCAGAATGGAAGATCTCAAAACATTCCAAATCTTTGACTTGCCATTCCATTACAAATGCTAGGGATTCATCAATATTTCCAAGCATGCCTAGATGGCTCCCCTATAACATTTCACAAGATCAACTTTGATAGATCCACTAGACATAAATTGGGCATTGCTAGTGGAATAGTGTGGAATCTTGAAGAAGCATTGGTTTTTTCCAATACCACAATTGTGGAATGCAACATCCAAAACATTGAAAATAGTCAAGTTTGAAGTACTCAAGTCTCTCCAAAAGTTTCTTCCAATTAGAAGATAAACACTATTTTGGATCGTCTCTTCAAGCAACTCTAGGAGTTTAAAGATATCCACCTCTTAACATTCTGTATGAAACCATAATGACATTGCAGAGAAACTAGTTTGAACTTAGCTTTGGTTGCAAATTTCCTTGTTTTCCTTTAGGACATATTCAATGAACAACTACTTGTATGCCACGTTCGTTGGTGCTTTGTGGGCATCAATTCTTTCATGTGTTATCGTGCGAGCTTTTACTTTTGCACCTTAGTTATTATCCCTAGTGTGTCGTTATGTACTTTGTAGTTTTACACGTGCATTGCTTACTATAGCCAAAACTTGTACCCCTTTCTTATTCTCTAACTCCTTTCACAACTCTCAACCACGTTCCTTTCATGCAAGTGGCCTCTTGTATAGTCCATAATAACCTTCCAAAATGTTGTGTCATGAAACTGTGCACAACTAGTGTTGTTTTATTTCTCGCCCGATTGACTATGTTTATCTCTGATGTAAGATTGTCGATTCCCCTATGATGCTCTTGCATCAGACCTTCATGATAATTAAAATGTAAGCTCCTACATACAAGTAGGATTAGAATGGTAGATCCTTTTTTTAGTTGGATGCCTCGACCACGATGTTTGCCTGTATTAAATGTGGCACCTAAGTAGGCTCACTTAGCGTCTCCACCTCTACACCATCATTGGGACATAAATCATCCTCCTCCACCTAGATCCAATGCCCTTCCTCTTCTCTCCATTTCTTCCTCTTGTCAGTTTGTACCCATGTCTACTTGATCTTATGGTCCTATGCCCACCTTTGTCTCCTCTGGGTCTACACCCAGTTTCATCTCTCATGGTTTTGCACCCACTTTTGTCTCTCATGGATGGTTGCAACTTTCCTTATTTTCCTTCAGGTTACCTTCAACGAATAAATCCTTTTACGCCATGTTCCTTGGTGCTCTGCAGGCCTCAGTTCTGTCATGTGTTATTGTGTGAGCCTTTACTTTTGCACCTTGCTTCTTATCCCTAGTGCATCTTTATGTACTTTACAATTTTACAGATGCATTGCTTACTTTAGACAAAACTTGTACCCCTTTCTTATTCTCTAACTCCTTGCACAACTCTCAACTCTTCACTACTATGCTCGAATTTCTCCTATGCATCTTCTCCTTTGCCTTTCTTATTCCTTGGCACAATGTTGTTTGGATTAGCGTTCATGCTCTCTTCATTTGGTGCTCACTCCAGTGCCTTGATTAGCTCAGGTGCACCTTGAGACCCATGTGCCTCACTCTCATTTCAACTTCACTCAACTCCCAATTGCTCTCTATGTAACTCTTCTTCTCTTTTTATAGCATTTCCCGTGGCTTCTTCCTTTAGTCATTGTTGTGCTACAATCCATTACTTTATGGGGATCTAGGGTTCTCAACCCTTCCTTTGGCACATCCTCCACTATGAGCAAAAGAACACCTATGTTCTCTTGAGGGTTCTTCTTATGTGACTCTGTCTCTATGCAGATTACTCCTACACATTGTACACCTTCCTTTGGGGTACCTTTGGACCCATGTGCATCACTCACATTTTTGATTCACTCAACAAGTCCCAGTTACTCTTTAGTCAACTCTTTTTCTCCTTCTACAACATCTCTTGCTGGTTCTTCTTTCATTGTTTCCTTCAGGACATTTCTCTTGGTCGAAGGTCCTCTAGAGCTTTTCCTTAGTCTCATTTTCCTTTACATCTAGGGCCAAGGGTTATCTTTTATCCATCACACACTGCTGCATATAGACAATTGCTCCATCATCCCTCTATGTTATTGTTGTTGTACAACAATCCCTTGCTTTATGGGGATCTATGGTTCCCACCCTTTCCTTTGGTGCATCCTCCATTCCAAGCACCATAACACTTGTACTCTCTTAAAGGTTTTTCTTATGCACCCTTGTTTCTATGTAGGCTATTCCTACACCTTGCGCACCTTCTTGTGCTCTCCCTGGCTCTTGTGGAATGATATCTACCTTGCCTTCACCTGTTACGTTTTATTGCAACTGAGTTTCTTCTCAGCGTTGCTCCTCTATTATTTCTTTGGTACAACAACCTTTTTCTCCTTTACTTCTTAAATAACTTCTTTACCTAGTGTTCTCCTCAACACCTTTTGAGATCGGTGTTGGGTCCCACTTTTTAATCTTTTTAATGTTGCCTTCTCATTTACTTGGCTATTGTGTCAGAAATTCTCCTGTGTAACTTCTCTTTTGCCTTCCTCCCTTGGCATAATGTTGTTTGCATTAGCACTCAAGCTCTCTTTAGTTGGTGCTCGCTCTAGCTCCTTTGTTTGGTCTGCCGCACCTTTGGACATATGTTCCTCAATGTCATTTATTTTGCACTCAACATTTCCAGTTGCACTTTAGGAAACTCTGCTTCTTCAACATCTCCTACTTTTTCTTCTTTCACTGCTTTCTTTAGGGATGTTTCCCCTGGTCAAAGTCTTTTCAAACTTCTCCTTCTTTAGACTCCTTTTCCTTTTCCTTAGTGCCAGAGGTTGTATTATGTCCATTGCACACAATTGCATATGGACATTTGCTCTAGCATCTCTCTCAGTTGTTGCTATTCTCATCCCTTTCACATGATTCATTGTCAACCCACTTGTTTTTTGCACGTAAACTCCCTCACAATTAGTGATTTGTCACTGCTTTCTCCACATCCACACCTTTAGATTTCCTCACATTCAATGATTTGTCCATGTTATGCTCAAATACCTCACTTCCAACGATCTATCGATACTTCACCTCTGCTTTCTAGTGAAATGACTACCTCGCTGTCGGCAATCTGTCAGTTCTTATACAATAATCATGCCTAGGCAATCTTATCTTAAGAGCCACTATTGTAAAGTCTCCCTTCACAATCCTACATAGTTCATATCTTTTCTTATGATCCAATTTGATATGTACCCACCTCCCTCATGGTGGAGAATGATGCTCTATTATCACCTCATGTTTAGTGATCTTCTAGCCTTCCTTACACTAGTTTGTATCTCAGTTACAGGTTTATCCTTTCTTCCTGCATCTCTCAAGGTTCGCAACATTGCTCTAATATCAAATTGGTGTCAGCTGAGATCAAGGGTCCTAGTGAAATGATGATTTAACAATGTAGCCTTTAGAGGTTGATGTAGTGAATCATGCAAATAAATCATTTTATTCTCTAACCTTTGGTGTTACAAGATATTATATGCTTCACAGCTGTACATTGAGTTCTCAGCTCTGTTTAGTCTAGTTCTCAGACAAATCTAAGTCTCTTTCTCTATATACTAAGGAGTCCTTAGACAACCATTCACTCATGGTTGTGGGCCTTCTCCTATCGTGCGAAGCTCCCTTACTCTCTATCTAGCCTTGGACAAAATTTCCTTGCTCCTTTACGGGATCACTCTAACAAAGTCTCCTTAGATTCTAATCATTACAAATGCTGGTTCAAGACTCCTATTTATAGGTGCATAAGCTTTGGTTGCTTCATCGAATTATCATGTAATTGGATGACATTTGCATTTAATGGGGCTTTGTGCAAGTTTACAGACCTATCCTAAAAGTAACATGTCTTTTTTTGGACCTCGAGCTATGCAAATTTGACTATTATTAGAACATATTTACGCATGATAGATCTTCTTATCTGTCCTTTTTGATTTTTACATTGCTTACAATATTGACCTACACTAACAAGCGTCTAAGTGTAGGTCTTCGCAACTAATTGCTCATCCACGTCTTCTACTTCTTTGGGTTTTGTGTCGAATGTTATGTGCTTAGCATTCTGTTTTGTTTTTGTTGTGCAATAAATACCAGTGGCAAAATATAATCTTTTTGTTGCGTGCATATTAAAGAGATAAAAGACATTTAAGAAAACAAGTTAAATTGTGGTGTGCTGAAATTGAAAGTAGTTGACCAAGCCTACACATTGTAGCTTTTGTAGATTAAAAATAATTGATATTCTTGTGCAAGCAAAAATATTAATAAACTATAGACCATGGCTCCATAAAGTACATGGTTTGAAATTTGAATCTACCATTTGGATGAGATATTAAAGGATTTCACGTGTATTTTTCCCAGCACTAAACTAGCTGAATGGAAGATTACACACAATAGACTTTCAATTTGTGAAGATAAGGAACATTGATTCCACAGTCAAATTGTGATAGAAATGCAAACAAAATAGAATAAGAATGACATAAATTATATTTAGAACAATTTATGGCAACTATTAAAATATTTTACTTCTAGAAAGAGTAAGTGTAGAATAATTACTTCCAGTAATAACAAAGCATGTATGATGCCATGTTCATTTAATTTTGGACCATGCATAGAAATATGGACAAATATAGAGGGAAAACCAAGTATTAAAGAAAATGGATTATATTTTGAAACCATCCAAGAAAGTGAGAGTTGGAAACCCAATAGTAAAAATGTGATTGCATTAACTCACCTCATCATTTATCAAACATGGTAATCATGCTAAGCTGGAACAACAAGTGAGTGCTCAGAGATAGATCTATTTACTAAAAAGCCTTTGTTGTTGGAGATTTGTATGCAGTTGGGAAATAATTTACTTACATTTGTAAGTCCTCATTTAAAAAGTTGGAAATGAAGAAATAATCAACTCAATCGAGTTTAGTCCTCCTTGGTAGCAATTTTCCAATTAAAATTTCTAAATTTCAAATTGCCATGGCAATAAGGAATTGATGTTCAAACTTGATTAAATAAGTTTAACTTAAGAAAAAAAATAGGCTTTCACAATACATTATTTGGATAAGACTTGTGTAAAAGTTGTAAACCACTCAACTGTTTGGGTTGCATCCATCAACACCATCAGGAGATTGTGAGAAAGGAATAACATTTTAGGGCTTCTTATATAGATTTCCTTGGTTCCAGTGGTCAATCTTGTTTTCTTGACCCGATGTCAGTCTTATGTACACAATTTTGAAAAAATATATTCTAACAATAGGGATAGACATGCCAACATCTTTTTTTTAATGGTTACAAAATACAATGATAATTCAACCCATTATGCTCTTCCCTATGCCCAAGTGATTGAAATTTGATAAAAATAAATATAAAGATACACAGGGGTATGCATGGGTGTGTAGGTGCAGGGGTATGAGTATAGAGTGCTTGTTGTGGAGCCCCAAAGCTTGGGTATGTTGGTTTGGGGATGCAGATGTGTAAGAACTAT
Source organism: Torreya grandis (assembly GCA_037957365.1). Taxonomy (NCBI): domain Eukaryota; kingdom Viridiplantae; phylum Streptophyta; class Pinopsida; order Cupressales; family Taxaceae; genus Torreya; species Torreya grandis. The sequence continues at coordinate 4,530,020 of JARHVA010000051.1, read as the reverse complement.
AACTAATACAGATAATTTAAAAACATTTATCTAAAAAATGTCAAGAGAGATCAATCTCAAGGTGCTTATCTTGGATTTGTCACATACCACATTGATTAATGACTTCATTACCTTCTTTGAATTTTTACTCCATTGACTAAAAACATATGGCCTCAATCCCATTGCGTGGTGATTGAAAAAATATTTCTAGGAAAAAAAGGGGCTCCAAAATCCACCGCATGCCCAAGATAGTACTATTTTTTAGTCGAATACTCTAAGCAAGAAATAAAAGATTCCACATGATGGTTAAATAGATGTTAAATTTAAGGTGTGAACCCTTGTGATGGTCAAATAGGCATTAAACTTAAGGTTGGCCATTAATTTTAACATCTTATGGACACTACAGTCCACTGACACCCTTGGCTGCCATTGTAGGTTATGCTTATCAATATAATTAATGTTAAGTGCCTTAAAAATAAAAATACTAACAATGACAGTGAACATTTTAAGCACAAAAAATACATAATCAGAAACACTGAACATGTTTATCATTGTTAAAAGTATATATTTATTGGTGCGTAAGCTCCAAACTTACATATATGATGTCAAAGATTAGATTACATGTAAGCTACAAAATAACTTTGTTAGTGTTTGAAAATCCTTATATAATAATTGGTTTTAGATTTTAGACTACCTTTTAAATTGTTTTTTGTATAGGGTTTGTGGGTTAGGTGAACTTTAGGGATGAAAAGTGCACCCTAGATTTGGGGTAGTTCTTAGATGTACTTGATGTATTAACAGTGTGCCTCAAGAGAGAATGAGTGTGTTGGGTGTGAGCATGAACTTGGTGAAGCGGGAATTTGGTTGGGTGCACACACCCATGCAACTTTGATTTATCATAAAATGTTAACTACCATCCCATATAAGTTAATGATTTATTTTAGAATTTGATGAAAACAATATTATAATATTTTCAATGAAAATATTTTAGAGACGATTGGATAGGATAGGAAACAAATAGAAATTTTGGATCTCCTTTGAGATTCATCATCCAAATGAAAATGATGAGAAGATTATAGATGAATAACTCCTTAAATCGACAACTTCACCTCAAGCTCACATAAATTGTTTGTGAAATTATCTAGTTTGCCATAGAATTCAAGATGAATGAGCATCTTCCTTTCCTTGAGCTCACTAATAGAGAGCAATGATGATCTTTGGTAAGGCAATTGTATAGAAAATAAATTAATATATATCTTTATTCACCCTTAAAACCTTAGCCACCTAGGCCCTAAGGATTTTAGATGATGAGCATTTCCAACAAGAAAGGGAACATCTTACCAAAGTTTTTGATATAATGATGGTTACGAAGATGAACAAATTGCTATGGCATATCAGAAAGAAAGGAAGCATTCAATACAAAATTAGGTGACCAATCTCAAGATTTCTAGCCTTACATTAAAGGATTATCAAATAAAATTGCTAGATTTTTTACAAATGGGGAAAGTCAAGACCACACATTTTCCTCGCAAAACTATAAAAAAGGTCTTAAAATAAACTAGAAATAAAGTTAATTCCAAATAGAGTAGTGACGTTTGTTTCTGAGTGCCCCTGTGGTCGATCATATATAGGTGAATCAAGGAGACTGATTCACACTAGATTACGTGAACATGCTATGGATATTTGTGTCACTAATCAAATCAGCATCAACATATCATTCTTCTTAAACTGAACATGAGGTTTTGCATTGGAGAGGCAAACATTTTGACTAAGGAGAGTCATTTCATGAAGTTTTGACTTAACAAATCATTATAATTGTGAAGCATCCCCCTACATGTTAAACATGGATGAGATTTTTTGCTTGTGGCAATCTTGGAGACTCATTGTTCCAAAACATAGAATAGAGTCGGGCACAAGTTCTTAGTGTTTTTACAAATTAATTATTTTTGATAATGACTAATTAATAATTTTCATTACTATAACTAACACTCATTCGATTGTACATCCCTAATGATGGTTAATACCATTAATTATTGTCACTTAATGTTGAATTTAATTATTGGCATTAATTAGTAGTTGTGGGTTTTCTACTAGTATTTTGTAATGGTCTTATCTATATAAGGAACCATGTATCTATAATTTTTTTATCATGTTAATATTGATGACGGATCCCATAGGAGATCTGAAACGTTGATTTGTTTTAGGGTTTACATAGTTATCTCATAAATCTTTTCTTTAAAAATCTCATGGACTATGGAAGCTTATAATCTTTAATATTATAAAGGATAGAGTTCCCATCTCTTTATTAAAAACTTAAAATATGTAATATTATTACTCCATGTTGAAGTAAGTATTATTTTAATCCCTTATTGTTTATTCCTGTGTAGAGGAAAGCTCATAAGAAGGTGACCAAGGCACACAAGAAATATGGCTACGAGGTGCCTGTGCGAGGAATGACATAGTGAAGTATATCAATAATTTGGCTAAAATAAAAGAAGAATCCAAGCTATGATAAGGTAAGAGAACACCATTTAATGGTATTTTGGTGAAGAAGTTGGAGAAAATAAATAAACTATGCATTTCCTTTAGGTTGTCTTCTGGTTTTTTGACATCTCTATTTTTAAACTTGAGTTCTATGCTTTTGTTTTCACATGATGAAATCCCTATTAGTCAAATTCAATTACCCAGCATAAAAGCAATAACATTAACCAAATTAAATTACGATAACTGATGGACCTCAATAATCAAATTCAATTGTGTAGCAAAAAGGAGGAAGTCAAAACAATTATCAAAAAGCTCTTTGATACTGTTGTAGCGCTTGCGGCTTCGATCATGGAGGAAGCTCTGTGATATTGTTGCAGAGCTTATGGCTTCGATCATTTATTTCTCTCTATTTGAGGTTCTATGAGGATCCATCTTTCTTAATATGGAATCTGATTATTTATTCAATAATTTTATCTTCAACATTAAAATACACCCACCCTTATATTTAAGATGTAAGAAATTCATTGGTTGTCTCGCAGTTGTACATAAACACATTTTAATTTTGATATGCTAGCACCAAGTAAAAAAACTAAAAAATACATAATGTAAAGCGAAATAGTCCCTTTGGCCTCGGCCCAGCTATACCCTCTGATGTTTGAATTGTGGCAATAAGAGCGATAATTAATTTTGTCTAGATGATGGATTCACCACAGGACATGGCATTGTTCAAAGACTTGTCTGCTTTGATGTAAACCCTGACCAAGGCCCTCTACCACAACGAGGAGGCCACTACCCATGAGGCCTGTGAGATGTTTATTAAATCAGTTGGCACTGAGCCACGGTTCTTGTGGTGACAGGTCATGGATGTTGTTGGCTCTATGCTACAAATAGGGTTGAATTACTTGAAGATACCCATATGGAACTGATTTTCTTTTATTTTTTATTTTAAAGCGCATGACTTAAATGCTAGACTGATATTTGTTGTTTGTTGTGCAGGGTGTTAAAGAAGTACACTTCACATCCAAATATCCATTTACGAAGATCATCACAAAGATGGAGGAGAGTGTAAATCCTCTAGGATTAATTGTTAAAAAGGAGATTACCAAGATGGGTATTGTTTGAAAATATTAGCATTAGTTTGGCCTTCTAGTTCCTATGGTTATAGTAGACTGAAATAGAATGGACAAGCCAATTACAATCATTCAAAAGTAATGTCGAAGAGCATCTTACTTGTAATCAATTCAGTTAAACATCATATTGAAAAGTCTAAGTATATCAAACTGTCATAAATAACACAATTGTCCATAGCCACATTGCCTTGAGTCACCCTCACTTGGATGAGAGGTGACTTTGTTATATATTAGTCTTGAGAATTATTGTTTGATTATATTTTCTATGTTAGATGAAATATTTATCTTACAATTATGCCTTAGAAAGTCAAAAAATTAAGTATTATAAAGTAAAAAAAATAAGTGTCACGTTCTAAAAGAGGCCATACAAGGTACTCTAACAACTAAAGCAACCAGAGTAAAAATAAACTCAAAAATAGGACTAAGCATCTAGCATAGTGTTATCCACGTTCAAGCTTCCTTTAGATTTTAGAGATTGATCAAAAATGTCCATTTTCATTTGATTATTTTTCAATATTTATATCAATATTTTTTACCATAGCTTTACAATATGTATCTATAATCAGGGTATATTCCTAGTCTTTTGGCACAGATGAGGCCATAGAGATCTAAAATTGGTCGAAAGGGGCATCTTACTATAGCTATAGAGGTAAGATAGAATATTTTCATTTCCTCAACATTTTGAAGTTATCTAAAATTTGTTATGACATCTATAAATTTGTGTGGATATAGAAAATATACTAAGGGTTTTTAACATGTAACAACTTCAATGTGCTCAGACACCGCCTTGCTTCTGCTCTGATACTAGCAATATATTCCTTGGCTTTTAGCATGTAACAACAAGGTAATTGGTACATTATTTGATTTAAGGGTATATGAATTTATGAAGTTCCTATTTCTTTACTCAATGTTGGTTTTGACATAAATAACAAGAAGTTCCTAAATCAGTAGTAAATATGCAACTATAGCTTAGATTTGTATGTAAGCTGAAGATGTTTATCTAACAAATGTATTTTTATAAGATTTTTTCTACTTCTTGAAGGGCATTGTACGGACATCTGAGGTAGACCAAGCTGAGGGATAATTGAATGTTGTAATGATTAGAGGGACTATTTGAAATTCAACATGATTGGAGAGGACATAATTGATATCCTATCTAGACAATATTTTCTATGTTATATCATACTTGACACTGTAATGTCTTCTATAATGAAAAATTAAGCAAACATAATTTTTTTTAGATATTGGATTAAATAGTGTTATACCTGTTGTGTAGTATTGAATGCATTGCATCCTAACTATATGATACTGATCAAATCAATTTCAATAATGCTGAAATATGTGTCAATTTGAATGTTTTATGTAGTTATTAAACCATATTTTTCTCCTAATTCGTCTCAAATCATAATGCAAAATTTGTAGATTATAAATGTTATGAACATTTAAATTCTTTAATATCTCTTAAAGGGCACGTGTTTGTTAATATTCTAGAGAATCAAATATCTCTACTATGTTCTATGGATTTATTTGTTTTGAATAATTTAATTGTTATTCTGTGATGTGTGTTGATGTAGGTCTTTGACAATGGAATAGTGTAATCTTGGGGTAAATTTCACACTTTTACAGGGTCTACAAAAGGGGTTATACATGCGACTATATCTGATTTGGCTATTTTTAGGTCCTAGAGCAAATAAAAGACTCATACACTTTAATTATCTCTATCATTGCCCTAATAAATTGGATAGTTTGTGACAATGGAATAGCTTAATCTAGGGGTAAATTTCACACTTATACATGCTCCACAAAAAATAGTTACACATGCAACTATATCTGATTTGGCTGCTTCTAGAGATCAGAACAAGTAAAAGGCCCATAAACCTTAATTGTCCCTATTGTTACCCCAATAAATTGGGTAGTTTGTGCCAAGGGTGGTGGAAACTTTCTATAAAAATAAATATTAATAAAACTTGCAATCAACTATGGCATGTCCTAAAGGAAATCTTTGAAGGGCCTAGAAACATCTTGACATTACCACAAATTTTAAAAGTAGCTCTATTATTACATATTAGATTGAGTTTTTATATTTTGATGTTAGTGGATAGTTAATGTGATCATTAGAATGGGAAGAAACTTTAATAACTATGAAAATAAAATACGAATTGTTGATTGGTTTTTTGTTTTCATTCATGTGCTTCTTGATTTCTTGATTCCAAGAGCTAGTAACATATCTAGATTTTAAGAGCAATGCCAAACACATTATTTAACATGTGTCTAAGGTAGTCAAACTGCACATTAAAAATAAAATAATAAAATCATGGAGAAAACCTATTTTTCCTTAATGTCATTTGATATGTTACATTATTTTTCTTTTCTTATATATTTTTATAATTTGAAAAAAAATTGGTATCAATGAGATAATGTATACCAATAGAATGTTGTTATTTTGTTGAACTGTATGTTTCTATACATAGTTTATTATTTTGGTCAATGCACTTGCTTCCATGAATGTTAGAAATATTAAGCCCAAAATTATTTGAATATTAAATGTGGCTTTGGAGATTAATTTAGTAAATGTTAGGTGAACTTGTATAAATTTGAATCATGATACGAGTTATTAATAGCCACTTCATAAAAAACATTTGGTTTCTTCAAATTTATGTAAAACTAAGACTAACTAGTCATGGCCTAAAAACCATTTTATTTAAAACACGTAACACCATTATAAGTGGCTTAAAACAAAATATATATTTTGTGTGACTTTTTTTTTCAAGTGTGGTTGATTGATTCTAGTGGCTTTTAAAATATGTATTGAATTTATTTTGTGTAGTTGATCTTTTTAGGTTATTTTTGTGACTTATGGTTTATAAAATATTTATATATTCTATTTTAATTTATTTTGTGTGGTTGATATCTTTGACTTATCAAATATATATATATTATGTTTGATGTTTGTGGTTAATCAAATATATATGTTTTTGAAAGTGAAATTAACTCTCACTTGATGTGGTTTACTACCTTTACCTATCATTTAACAATATTCAAATGCCATTAACCCCTCTTACCCACCATTCACCTACTATTTGTTGAGATTCAACAAGGTGTGGCCAATTTTAAAGAAAATAAAGGTTGCATTGGTATGAGGGCCCATGAGGGGCATTTCCCCTTCATGCCCCAACACCCCCGGCCTTGCCCGCACCTTCCCCCTCACTCCCCCCTCCCCCAAAGGTAATTATGGAAAACAAGGATATCCATATTTTGGCTAGACTATGTTGTAGCTGATTTGTAGGGTTTGTACTTTTCTATTGGGTGAGAAACTTGCTATACGTGTCATGGTTTTAAGTGGATGCCAGAAATTAAACTCCTCTTGCAATCTAAAGAAATTGTTAGTTCTTCCTTGGGCTCTACTTGATCGGGTGAATGGACGGTCAGCCAGATTGATAATTTAATGAAAGATGGGGATTAAAAATGGTCACAAAAAAGGTTCTGGTTTGTGAAATTTGCTTTTCCCCGGCAGAGTCACCAAAAACTATTGGTTAGATTTTATGCACAGCTTAAAACCTAAGTAGTCATGAGATAAATCTCTTTCACTTAACGGTGAAGCTCCCATGTAAGATGTTTATCTATCAGGGTTGTGAATACTAATAACTAATTTTAGGGGTATTACTTTAATCACCTCAGCTCATGAACCACAACTTAGTAATTTGGCAACAAGGAGCTGTGTTTGGGAATATTGCAGAAAAGGAGAATATATAGCAATGGTTACAGAAAGAGGAAACATGTTAAGAAATAAATAGATTTTAGAGTTTACTACATTCACACAATCATAAATAAACAAGAAAATCATACTTTCAATAAGAAAGAGAAGGAAATTTTTTTATCTCAGATCCAAAATAACACAAAGTTCATCTTGAGATCTTAATAGAATATTCAGTAAAATTTTGTAGACACAAAGTTTTCCAAAAATATATTTCCCTTTATTCAATCTAGATTAGTTCACAAAATCACATCCAAGAGTTTCAACACAAAGTTTGAAATCTTAAAAAATGCACAAGTTACAATAGATTTTGCCAAAATGTTCTGATCCTTAGCCCGTAGACTTCTTTCTATATTTATAATGTGAAGAAGACATACAAATAGGAAACATTAATTACTTTTATCGTATGTGCAAGATACAAAACCAGAGATAGTTGAGTGTATTTCTCCTAAATTCCCTCATTGTATGGCACAAATGATTTGCAACTTAAAATAAAATCTCCCATTTTGCATATCTGCCACCTATTTTAAAGTAATTGACTTCTTCAAACAACTTGAAGTAATGGCTTTTAAACCAATTACTTAAAGTTTTACAACTCAACTTAATTACTCAATTAATTTGTCAGAGAGAAAAAGAATGAAAAAAGAAAGAAGAGAAAGTTAATCTAGCTACACGGCCTCAATTTTGTTCTTATTTTGATATTGGATGTACCTATCAAATATGTATTGCACCGCTCCTCCATCAACTTTTGCAATAGCTTCAGTCTCTATTTTGGACTTTAGGGACCCTCTTTCTAGGATCTTGCCTAATGCTTTTACCTTTGTCAAACTAGGTTCTAATTCCTTGCCATCACCGTGAAGTTTAATCAAATTTTCAATTGAATTGCAAGTAAAAGGAGTGACAACTTCATCTATCTTTTTTTGGAGAAGCAAAAGTCTTCAAGCAATACTGGAGACTTATCAAGTGTATAGCTTGTAACATAATATATACAATTATCTAGTTGCTCCATCACTTTATCAACCTCTTCTTCTAATAGTTGCATTTCACCCATAATATTTTTTAGAGTTTTTGTGCAGAAAGACATGATTATTTTTAGTTGTTTGCCCCTTTGTACTGATTTATCTGGTACAATCTATTATTCAATCAATACTTTCTCAGGGAATGAATTTATTTCAACTAGGGTCTCCAACTGGGATTCAACAATTCTATTTTCACTATCTATTTCCTCCAACTCTCTCAACTGAGTAAACTTACTTTGTAGATCACCCAAGCTATCTAGTATTTATTTGTATTTATCTATTATTTTTTGAATGATATGTTATATCCACTTATCAACAGTGATATCTTTGTCTCTTACGTCTTCAAATTCTCTGATGACGTGCTCATTGAGTTGTTCTTCTACTAGCACAAGTTGAGATGAATACTGTGCAACCTTTGCCATGATTTCACATAACTTGAAGATTTGCTCATTCAATTTAGCTTTTTTAGCTTTTTCCTTATCCAACTTAGAGAAGAGTGCATCGATTAGAGTCTGGGTATCATGTTTCAGTCTTTCGGTAGTAACTTTTCCCAAAGGGACTCTAGTTACTGTTATGTCTATTGTAGTTAATTCTCCATTTTGTTTTCCCTCTGCTGGAGTTGAAATTTGAGCAAAATTTTGACCAAAAGGTTCAATGACTAACTTTGAAGTCATTTTGGTAGTTTTTAACCTTTTACCTCTTCCTCCAAGGCTCTTAAGCAACTATAGATCCTCCACTTCCAAGTTTATTACTTCCCTAGCCTCTAGAACTATTTGTGAAGCCAATCAAGATGAGAAGTCACTATTTGGGAGGTGATAAGTGTCAAGATGTACCACCATATTTTGATTGGACCCTGTTGTATCAAAAGTTAACACTATATCATGGCCTTCTCCTTCTACACCATATAGAGAAAGTACTTTTAAACTCTTTCATTTTCTCCACCATAAGCTGCTTCTTCAACTCTTCATCTGTAATAGTCTTGCTACCACTTTCTACTCCAATTGCCTTTTCTGTCAATGCTTCTTTATGGGCATGAGAATCCCCCAAAGATGAAGAAATGGTATCTGAAGGAGGTAAGTATTTGAGTGGTGAGAAAGGAGGGTGAGGTGATGGATCTATTTATTTTACTGAAGAGAGAGTGAAAGATGCTAGATTTAAAGGTGGAATAATTGTGATCTTTTGTGAAATTTTTAAGGTGGGGTTTACTATGGATGTTGAAGTGCTATGAGTTGATATAGAAGAAATTTTGTCAATAGGGGGTGCTTGTGAAGTAGATGAAGATTCTTGCTCACTTGTTGCTTGAGATTTTATATGCACTTTTAACTTTTCTGGTCTCCGGCTACTCTCACCTTCATATTTCCTCTTTTTGAAACTCCCCTACCTTATTTGCTGCATTATTGCCTCATCCAAACAATGCCCCTTTTCCTGCTACCAATTTGAAGTTTTAATGAGGATGATTGAATTTCTCTCCACAATTATTTTTGAACTAACTTTAATGGTTGGTAAAGGGGCCTTGTATCCTCATATTTGATTGTATGCATCATGTATCACATGACCATCATTAAGAATATTTTTAGGTATCCTTGCCAAACCAAATTAATAAATTGATGTATGGTTAATTTGTTGAAGTCCATTTTTCTAACTTCAAATTCATTCTTGCAGTTCATCCAAAAGTCCTCCAATGCGGGGATGTGCATATATTCTATGGAGATCATCTTTTTTGCAATCCCTTTAGGATCAAAGTTCATCTTAGCTTGGAAGTATTCCTGCTCATAATGAAGAAACATTTCTGTTTGAACATTTTTAGCTTTTTGAATACTCTAACAATTATAATTACCAATTGTGATGGAGAAGTTAATTATTGCCTTGTGTTGCTTTTCTTGAAAGTCATGTAATTCTACCAATTATCTGCATAATTCCACTATTACCCATTTGTCATTGGGGTATCTTGGTAGCTTAAGTGGTGATCATGAGAAACTACTAATCCTAAGGTAAGTAAAATCAGCAAATTGAATGAAGATGCAATCAAATTGAGAGATAACCTTCCATGCCTCCTTGCATACTCTGCTTGTTTTCAGATCATTGTTTAGCTTACAAATGATTTCATAAAATAAGCCATTTATTACTGTCTTATATTTCTTGAAGTATTTAGGCAGTACCAGCTATGGTTAATACTCATAGATAGGGTCTGTTGCTAACATTCCTCTCCTATCCAGTTTGAAGAATATTCCTTATGAGGCTACAACATATACTAGATATGAAGTCATTTTGAAATCAAGCATCTATCTAACCTTGCTCTGTTCACCAATGTTATTACTTATTATTTCATTACAATTGATCATTGCATTGGCTCTATTGAATTCAATTATTTTGATGAAGTAATACATCCATGAATAGAAGAATTTTGCATTTCTTTCTGTATTTATTTTGCACAACAACTAGATGATGTCATAAACTTCTTGCACAAGATTTGATCTTTAAATGACCTTTAGGAGCCTAGATGGTTGCTTAAATTTCTTTAGATAACTTTTATTCAGATATTTATACATTCAACTATGCTACTTTCCCATCTATCAATGGGCCTTTGCATGTTGACATCAAGTACTTTGAATTTTGTTGGAATTTTAAGACAGTAGTTGAAGAATTGTGTGTCCAACCTTATCACTATATTGCCTATTGTGTCCTTGACTATTTTAGTTAGAGGATTGTAAAATTTGGAACACTCTAAAACAAACTCTAGTAATTGGGTAGTACTTAGAAATGCTACAGCTTGAATGATCCCACCACTAACCATAATTTGCATAAGGGGTGTCTTGATCACTGCCTTGGATCTTTCAATCAATTCTTTTATAGACACATGCCCCATATCGGTGTCACTTATTTCAGAAAGTTTAGACACTATACATGATTCCACTGGATATCCCTTGTACTCATATCTCATACTGCTTGGATGTGCTTTTGTCTACGATTTTTCTTTTCTTCTCTTTCTTGAAGCTTTTGTAGTTGCAAGACTGGGATCTTCTTGTGTGAAAATTATTTATCTTGACCTTCCTGCCTCTTCTATCTCTAAAGATATCTCTTGTATGTGAGACCTTTACCACAACTTCCCTCATAAATATGTGCACCACTTAAAATGTTCCCGAAAGCAAGAAGAAATTATGGGAAGAAATCTGCTCAAAATTACTCAATAAAGCAGTCCAAGTAAACTTTTATCAGGGGAGTTGCTCCAAAGTGACGTGGAGATGACCTGGAATGAATCTTTTATTTTCTCAACTCATTACTTATATTGTGGGCTTGGATGACTGCCTTGCTTATTTTAGGAAATAAAGTGAAGTTCCCTTATAAACCTGATTTACATTGAGTTATAACAAGTAGGATTTTTAGATAAATTTACTCAATTAAAATAAGTAAAGCGTCTTAGGAAACCCACTTGGGTTTAAGATGAATAAGATTTTGGATTTTTTTAATGATACAAGTGATTTCATGCCTGTGGGTATTTAAAAAAAGTGACCCGAGTATCTTTTATGACTTCCTACAGAGAATTTTGAGCAAGTCTGTAAATGAAAGAATTAAAGCAAAACCAAAAAAATTAAACTACACGAGAAAGCAACAACATGACCCAAAATTAACACAAGTCCAAAAAACAAAAAAAAATTTAAAGGGGTACTCTAAGATTTTTAGGTGAAATCTTGGGGACTCCAGTTAGCTCCGTCTCTTGACATCTTTATTTTTGCCAGAATGAAAGAAGTAAAGATGAGATCCCAACATCTTTGGTTTCAAGTCTTGTCTATTGGGTTCGAGGTCAAACAAAAGAAACATAAAAATTAAAAAAAATAGATTAAAAATAAATGACTGATATTTTTTTGTATGTACACACAGGTTTTACCCTACATTTTAATTCTTGAAAAGTTTCAAATGCTACCCATTGTAGGGCAGTGACAACTTAATTCCATCCTGGTAAGCAAAGATGAAACTATCCATTCCATCAGTCTTCTTGATCATGAAGGGCCCCTTCCATAATGAATCAAATTTTCCATGCATGCCCTATGGTTCATTTCTCTTATCCCACAAGAGCACCCAGTATCCAATCTTAAATTTTATATCTTTGGCATTTTTGTCAAACACATTCTCGACCTTAGTTCGATGTTCGGCCAACATGTCTACTACTTGAGTATGCACCTCTTACAATTCAGACAAATACATAACCCTTTTATCAAATGCATCCTAATAGGTAGCATCTTCAATGGCTCTGGATAACTACAAAGTAGGTAATCTAAGAGTAATAGGTATTTCAATATATGTCTCATACAACAGTTGAAAAAGGACATACCTATGGCCTTCTTTGGTGTAATCTTGTCAGCTTGGAGTGCATCAAAAAGTTTCTTGCACCATGTTTTTTGATTTTCTTACACCATCTTACAGATGATTATTATCATGTTCTTAGAGTAATAATTATTTCAACATCTGTCTCATACAACAGTTGAAAAAGGACATACCTATGGCCTTCTTTGGTGTAATCTTGTCAGCCTAGAGTGCATCAAAAAGTTTCTTGCACCATGTTTTTTAATTTTCTTACACCATCTTACAGATGATTATTATCAGGTTCTTATTGTTGGATTCCACTTGCACATTTCCTTGAGGGTAATAGTTGGAAGAATGCACCAACTGAACACCATATGTGTATCAAAAGTTGACTAGCTCTTCAAAGGATAGATTCATTAATCACTACTAATTTTTATGGTAATGCTGGTAGCTTTATACGTCTAACAAACTAATAACACGCTTGACATTTAGAAACCGAATCTGTAGTATCTTGAAAAAGAGTAGGCCAATAATACCTAGCTCGAAGGATCTTATGTGCAGTAACTCTTGTTGAGAAGTGGCTGCCACATGCCTTATCATGAAACTATTCTAACAACTAGTCTTGCTGGGCTTTATCAACACACCAAAGAAATACACCATCAATTCCTTTATTTTACAAGCCATTATCCCAAAGGACAAAATATTTTGCTTTCAATTTAATGGTACACTTCTCCTTGTGAGTAAGATGATTCGAGCAATCCTCATATGTCATGAAGTAGGCAATTTTGATGTACCATTCATCAACCGGATTTACAAAAAGAATTGTGGGCATGTCTTCATCAACTTCCTCTTGCAGTGTATCATCCTATCTTTTCTCTATCATCAAATGACAAAGAACTCTTTCTCTCACATGCTTTGTAGGTTTTATGTGTAGGTCCTACTCTTGTATGTTGGTTACCCAAGTGTCTCACAACAGTCCCAATTCTTGTTGTGTTAGGATGGATTTAACTACAATATCAAGTACATAGATAATTGTATGTGTGGATAGAATGTAGTACCTGAATGCTTTGCATGCCTTGACAACTGCGTAGGCATATTTCTCCATGGGAGTATATTTCAATTTGTAAGCCTTCAAAGGCATACTCATGAATTCTATAAGAGCTTCAACATTCTCTTCATTTTTATGCATTAGAATGGTTGACATGGTGTGCTCGAAAGAGTAGTAGTAAAGGATGAATTCTTTACTAAAATCTGGTGATATCAACACTGGAGCTTCAATTAAATCTATTTTGATCTTCTCAAAGGATTTTTTTCCTTCTTCATTCCATTTGAAATCTTGCTTCTTCATCATATCAGAAATGTGGTGAGTGAGTTTAACAAAATCTGGGATAAATCCTCTGAGAAAATTTACCTTGCCAAAGAATGAATGAACTCTCTTCTTAGATATTGGGAAAGTCAAGCTTTGAATAGCCTTAACTCTTTTAGGGTCAATCTTAGTTCCTTCATTTGAGATAATGTGTCCTAGAATCTTTCCCTCAGTAACATCGAAAATGGAATTTTTAGGATTGAGAGATATCGCATGTTTTCTGCATTGAATGAGAACTTCCTCCAAATTAGCCATGTGATTACTCCTTTTCTTAGAAAAGACTGTTAAGTTATCAAGGTATAACATAATACTCTTATCTTCTAGATGAGCAAATTTTATATCCATTACCCTTTGAAAGGTTGCTCCAACATTGATTAGGCCAAAATGCATTTTACGATAGGTAAACGTTCCCCATGGTGTGGTGAATGCTATCTTGTACTGATCTTCTCTTTCTACTTGTATTTGATTGTAACCTTAAAAACCATCTGACATAGATAGCATTTATGAGCCAATAACTACTTGCAAGGCATGATCCATGATGGGAAGAGGGTAGTTATCCTTCAAAGAGGTTTGATTTAGATTATGGAAGTTCACACACAATCATATTTCACCATTCTTCTTTCTCAAAAGTATAATATTAGCCAACCATTTTGAATGATGAATGGGGTAATAATTCTTGCATCTAATAGCTTTTTTACTTCAGTATAGATTGTACCTGAGATGGTTGGATTGTGATGTCAGAGCTTTTGTTTGAAAGACTTTAGTCTTGGTTGCAAAGGAATATAGTGTTGCAGTGCTTTTGGTAGATATGTCTTCAAGTCTTTGTAGGACCATGCAAAGACATCCATATATTTTTTAAGAAGCTCTATGAATGCTTCATGTTCTTGTTTAGAATAACACTTCCCAAGATTCACAATCTTGGGTTCATTTTTTGTACGCAAATTTATTCGCCGCACCTCCGAAGAAGAGCTCTCACCATATTCTTTATTTCTTTTCAAAAATTCATCATGCTTGTCAAAAATTTCTTCTAAAGAAACTAAACCTTTAGGAATTTTATTACCCTTCAGCTATATGATTTATTTGTTCTCATCATGCTTAGGATTAGTTTCACCTATCGTAGTTTGTCATGGAGATGATTTGCTTCCTTCAAAATACAACTCATCAAAGTTGTTTTACTGCTCTAGGAATGCAATTATTTGCTTGTCATCATTAAAAATCTACCATTATTTTGCATTGTTAGGGACTTTGGGGTGGTAGACCATTTCTAATTTATAATTACCTTATTGGAAAATAAAAGCAGGCTGATTTGGATTTAATAGAGCAGCGGTAATTACCAAAGAATCAACTATAGAGTTTTGATCTTTTGAAATGAAGTTGATGGAAAAGGATGCAAAGTCAAGTGTAATAGAAAACACTCTATCTCTATAGTGTCTAAACTTATCCCTTTTTACTTGGTACTATCCTCAAACTTGTTTCGTAATAAGTTCAACATCTCCTTGTGCTTTAAGGAATTTTACTCATTTCTTTTTAGCTTGCTCCATTCCTAACAATCAAGCTTCATACTCTGTTGTATTATTAGTATTTTCAAACATTAAATTGTAAGAGTATGGGTATACCTTCCCTTCTAGAGATATCAAAATAACACCTACTTCTAATCCAAAAGAGAAACAACTACCATCAAACTCAAGAGTCCAAACTTCTTCTTTTATTGGTTATAGCTAAATTTTTGGTTCTGGATCCTCTTTGTTCATTTCCAAATAATAGACCCCATGATCTGACTCTTGGAAAAGAATTTGAGACCTTAGATCTTCAGATTTTGTGACAGTGTATTTTGACTTCTTTTTAGGTTCAAAATTTTGGTTAACTCCTTTGATTGGAATGTGAACACATGACCAACCCATCTTTACTTCTCCTTCCATTTTTTTGCAAAAGTTTCTACTTAGTAACATCCCATAAGAGATAGGAATATCTGCAACTAATATTGTCATCTTTAATCTCTTGTCAAGAAAAGCTACCAAAATAAATTATGCATCCTTAATTTGTTCGATTAAAGGGACTTGTCTCTCTATGGAATATCATCTCCCTATTGTCTTCATCAAAGTAAGCCTAAGAGCATCTGTAACTTTAGCTAGCATGACATTATCAAAAGCTCTTGAATCTAAGATGCAGTTACTTAGTTTGAAACCATTAAATAATAGAGAAACATAAAATGGTTCAACTCTTTTAAAAGATGTGAGAGTGAAAATGGTAGTGTTATTCTGGGAAGAAGTATCTTTGGGGTTAGGCATAATACCTTTTGTTGAGTTTTTGGGTGTATAATTTGATCCATCACTTTGCACATACTTAACTAACCTATTCAGTTGATCAAGAAAGGCTCTTAAGTACTCAGCTTCTGACATTTGGATTCTAGTTTCTTTAATATGATCAACAATGTCAAAAGGAGTAGATGCATTTTCAGATGTTTTAGCAGAAGGTTTGTGAGGTTGAAATGAAAAGGAACTTGTTTATTTTTGAGGATAGAGAAGAAGGTAAAAGACTACCTCTTTTGACAATGATAACATCTGATCTAGGATCATTCTTCTCTCTTTTTTGTTTGTTGCCAGATGTTTCACCACTTTGTCGAGCTTGAAATCTTATAAATACTATAAAAGTATGACTATGATCTTATTCAAAATCTTCCTTATAGTTATTTTATAATTCATAGTCTAGGTAACCAATTTTGGAGTCACCAACAGGGTCTACAAAATCATCATTCTTAGTTTGATCAATAATGACTTCTTGGCCTTCTTCATTCATCTCAACATTGTTCCTTAGCACAACTTTAATTATCAGTTTTTGAGGAGCAATAGTGATATGGCCTCTATTGTTAAAGTTTAAAGGAGAAGAAATATTTTTACTTTGTTCCATCTGCGTCTTCATCTGTGACATATCACTCATCAATCTTTGCAGCAACGAATCAACAGTACTGTTTGAAAAGGAACCTTCAACCTTAAAAGTTGTATTTCTTATTTTTCCTACCATAATGAGATCATCTTCTATTTTAAAAGCCATATTTTGAGTTGCAACCAAGTTAGTAGGATGTGCTTTGCATAGCTGATAACCAACCTCAGGTAATAAAGCATTAATGAAAAATACCTTTTGATTTTCATCACTTAAGGAAGTAGTAGCGAGAATCCTATAAAGAATCCTTTGAAATTTTACAATGAAATCCCGCATGTGCTCATGTGGCTTCTTCTTTAGTTAAGTTAGATGAGTAATCAATATATTTGAATCTTCATCTGGCTTGAATATTTTTTGGAACGCATCTCATAGGGTGGCCCAAAAATTATGGTGCCAGGAGCTAGACTGTAAAACCATTCAATTCCTAAGTCATGTAGGGTCTCTATGAAGAGCCTGATGGATACATCTTCATATTCAACAGCAAGTACCTCACAAGATATGAAAAATGTGACTAAGTTATCATTTGGATTTTGCTTACCATCTCCATAAAACTTGGGAAAATTCTTCCTAGATCCCTTCAGCAAGTCATGAAGAGGAGGTGTCAAATTCAGAGGTCCAAAGGTTGCACCCCATGGCATGGGTAGGACATGAGGAAGCTATTGTTGTTACTACTACATCCTGAAACATCTTTGAGAATAAACTAAATGGATAATCTTAGCCATTGGACTATGCTATAGCTAATTTGTAAAAGGAGTTGTCACTCTTTTATTGGGTGAGATACTT
Organism: Torreya grandis; assembly: GCA_037957365.1. NCBI lineage: Eukaryota > Viridiplantae > Streptophyta > Pinopsida > Cupressales > Taxaceae > Torreya > Torreya grandis. The sequence continues at coordinate 4,512,263 of JARHVA010000051.1, read as the reverse complement.
GCTCTACGTATCCTGGTTTTAGGTGGATGGCAGAAATTAAACTGCTCTTATAATCTAAAGAAAGTATTAGTTCTTCCTTTGGCTCTACTTGATTGGGTGAATGGATAGTCATCTAGATTGATAATTTAATGAAATATGGGGATTAAAAATTTTCATAGAAAAGGTTTTGGTTTATGAAATTTGCTTTTCCCTAGAGGAGTCACCAAAAATGGTTGGCTAGATTTTATGCACAGCTTAAAACCTAGGAAGTCATGAGATAAATATCCTTCATTTAACGGTGAAGCTCACATGTAAGATGTTTATCTATCAAGGTTGTGAATACTAATAACTAATTTTGGGGGTATTACTTTAATCACCTCAGCTCATGAATCATAGCTAGGTAATTTGGAAACAAGTAAACATTTGTGTTTAGGAATATTGCAAAAAAGGGGAATATATAGTAATGGTTACAAAAAGAGGAAACATGCTTAGAAATAAATAGATTTTAGAGTTTACTTCATCCACACAATCATAAATAAATAAGAAAATCACACTTTCAGTAAGAAAGAGAAGGAATAAATTATACCTCAGACCCAAAATAACACAAAGTTCATCTTGAGATCTTAATAGAATATTCAATAAAATTTCATAGACACAAAGTTCCTCAGAATTCTACTTCCCTTTATTCAATCTAGACTAGTTCACAAAATCACATCCAAGAGTTTCAACACAAAGTTTGAAATCTTAAAAATGCACAAGTTTCAATACCTTTTGCCAAAATGTTCTGATCCTTAGCCTGTAGGCTTCTTCCTATATTTATAATGTCCAAAAGACAAATATAAATAAGAAATATTAATTACTTTTCCCGTATATGCAAGCTATAAAATTGGAGACAGTTGAGAGTCTTTCTCCTAAATTTCCTCATTCTATGGCATAGATGATTTTCAAATTAAAATAGAATCTCCCATTTTACATATCTACCACCTATTTCCAAGTAATTGACTTATTCAAAAAACTTGAAGTAATGGATTTTAAATCAATTACTTAAGTTTTTACAGCTCAACTTAATTACTCAATTACTTTGTCAGAGAGAAAAAAAGGGAAAGAAGAGAAAGTTAATCCAGTTGCATGGCTTCAATCTTGTTCTTATTCTAATATTGGATGTACCTATCAAATATGTATTGCATCGCTCCTCCATCAACCTTTGTAATATATTCAATATCTATTTTGAACCTTAGGGACTCTCTTTTTAAGATCTTACCGAATGTGTTTACCTTTGTCAACCTGGGTTCTAATTCCTTGACATCACCATGAAGTTTAATCAGCTTCTCAATTGAATTTCAAGTAAAATGAGTGACAACTTCATCTATATTTTTTTGGATAAGCATAAGGAAGTCTTCAAAGGATGCTGGAGGCTTGTCAAGTGTATAACTTGTAACATAATATATACAATTATCCAGCTGCTCCATCACTTTGTCAACCTTTTCTTCTAGTAGCTGTATTTCACCCATAATGTTTTTTAGAGTTTTTGTGTGGAAATACATGATTATTTCCAGTTGCTTGCCCCTTTGTACTAGTTTATCTAGTATAATATGTTTTTCAATCAATACTTTCTTAGGCAATGAATTTATTTCAACTAGGGTCTCCAACTGGGATTTAGTAATTCTATTTTCACTATCTATTTCCTCCATCAACTCCCTCAACTGAGTAAACTTACTTTGCAGATCATCCAAGCTATCTGGTATTTATTTTTATTTCTCTGTTGCTTTTTAAATGATCTTCTCTATCCACTCATCAACAACCCTTGCTTTGTTTCCTATGTCTTTAAATTCTCTGATGATGTGCTCATTGAGTTGCTCTTCTACTACCATGCTCTGAGATGAATAATATGCAAACTTTGCAATGATCTTACATATCTTGGAGATTTGCTCTTTAAATTTATCTTTTTTAACTTTATCTTTATCTAGCTTAGAGAAGAGTGCATCAATTAGATTTTGGGTATCATGTTTCAATCCTTCAGTAGTAACTTTTCCCAAAGGGACTCTAGTTACTATTATGTCTGTTGCAGTTAATTATCCCTTTTATTTTCCCTCTGCTAGAGTTGAAATTTGAGCAAAATTTTGACCAGAAGGTTCAATGACTAATTTTGAAGTCACTTTGGTAGCTTTTGACCTTTTACCTCTTCCTCCAAGGCTCTTGAGCAGCTGTAGATCCTCCTCTTCCAAGTTTATTGCATCCCTAGCCTCTGGAACTATTTATGAAGCCAACCAAGATGAGAAGTCACTATTTGGGAGCTGAGAAGTGTCAGCATGTACCACCATCTCTTGATTGGACCCTGTTGTAGTAGAAGTTAACACTATATCATGGCTTTCTCCTTCTGTACCATCTAGAGAAAGTACTCTTTCAAACTATGTCATTTTTTCCACCATCAGCTACTTCCTCAACTCTTCATCTGTAGTAGTCTTGCTATTTCTTTCTACTCCAGTTGCCTTTTTTTGTGAATGCTTATTTATGGGCATGAGAATCCCCCAAAGATGAAGAAATGGTATCTAAAGGAGGAGGTAAGTATCTAAGTGGTGAGAAAGGAGGAGGGTGAGGTGATGGATCTATTTCTTTTATTGAAGGAGAGTGAAAGATGCTAGATTTAAAGGTGGAAAATTTGTGATCTTTTGTGAATCTTCTAAGGTGGGGTTTACTGGGGATGTTGAAGTGTTATGAGTTGATATAGAAGGAATTTTGTCAATAGGGGGTGATTGTGAAGTAGATAAAGATTCTCACCCACTTGTTTCTTGATATTTTTATGCACTTTTAACTTTTCTGATCTCTAGCTGCTCTCACCTTCATCTTTTCTCTTTATGAAACTCCCCTACCTTATTTGTTGCATTATAGCCTCATCCATGTCTCTTTTCCTACAAGTAATTTGAAGTATTAATGAGGATGATTGAAGTTCTCTCCACAATTGTTTTTTAACTAACTTTAGTGGTTGGTAGAGGGGCCTTGTCTCCTATTTGATTGTATGTATCAAGTATCACAGGGCCATCATCAAGAAGATTTTCAGATATCCTTGCCAACCAAAATTAATAATTTATTGTACTATTAATCTATTGAAGGCCCTTCTTCTAACTTCAAATTCATTCTTGCAGTTCATCCAAAAGTCCTCCAATGTGGGGATGTGCATATATTCTATGGAGATTATCTTTTTTGCAATCCTTTTAGGTTCAAAGTTCATCCTAGATTGGAAGTATCCCTGCTCAAAATGAAGAAACATTTTTGTTTGAACATTCTTGGCCTTTTGAATACTCTAACAATTATAATTACCAATTTTGATAGGGAAGTTATCTGCTGCCTTGTGTTGCTTTGCTTGAAAGTCATGTAGTTATACCAATTATATGCATAATTTCATTATTACCCATTTGTCATTAGGGTATCTTGGTAGCTTAAATGGTGATCTTGAGAAACCACTAATCTTGAGGTAAGTGAAATCATCAAATTAAATGAAGATGTAGCCAAATTGAAAGATAACCTCCCATGCCTCCTTGCTTACTCTGCTTGTTTTCAGATCATTGTTTATCTTACAAATGATTTCATAAAATAAGCCATCAGTTACTATCTTATATTTCTTGAAGTATTTAGGAAATCCCAGCTATGGGTAATACTTGTAGATAGGGTATGTTGCTAACATTCCTCTCCTATCCAATTTGGAGAATATTCCTTTTGAGGTTGCAACATATACTAGATATGAAGTCATTTTGAAATCAAGTGTCTATCTAACCTTATTGAGCTATTCACCAATGCTATTACTTATTATTTTAGCTCAATTGATCATTGCATTGACTCTATTGACATCAATTGTTTTGATGAGGTAATACATCCATGAGTAGAAGAATTTTGCATTTCTTTCTCCATTTATTCTACACAACAATTCGTTGATGTCATCAACTTCTTGCACAAGATTTGATCTTTGAATGGTATTCGATATTTTACATGGCTGCTTAAATTTCTTCAAATAACTTTTATTCATGATACTTATACATTCAGTTGTTCTACTTTCCCATCTATCAATGACCTTTTGCATGTTGACATCAACTGCTTTGGATTTTGTTGGAATTTTAAGATAGTATTTGAAGTATTATATGTCCAACCTTATCACTATATTTCCTGCTATGTCCCTGAGTATTTTAATTAGAGGATTGTAAAATTTGGCACACTCTAAAATAAACTATGGCAATTGGGCAGTACTTGGAATGCTGTAACTTGAATGATCCCACTATTAACCATAGCTTGCATAAGGGGTGTCTTGATCATTGCCTTGGATATTTTAATTGATTCTATTATAGAAACATGCCCCATATTTGTATCACTTATTTCATCAAGTTTAGACACTATACATGATTCCACTAGATAGCCCTTGTACTCATATCTCATCTTGCCTAGATGTGTTTTTGCCTAAGATTTTTCTTTTCCTCTCTTTGTTGAAGCTTTGCAATTCTAAGACAAGGATCTTCTTGTGTGAAAATTATTTCTCTTGACCTTCTTGCCTCTTCTATCTTTGAAGATATCTCTTGTATGTGAGACATTTTCCACAGCTTCCCTCTCATAAATATGTGCACCACTTAAAATGTACCTAAAAGCAAGAAGAATTATGAGAATAAATCTGCTCAAAATTACTCCATAAGCCAGTCCAAGGAACTTTTATAGGGTGAGTTGCTCCAAAGTGACATGGAGATGACCTGGAATGAATCTTTTATTTTATCAACTCATTACTTATATTGTGGGCTTGGATGACTGCCTTGCTTATTTTATGAAATGAAGTGAAGTTCCCTGGTAAACCCATTTTACATTGAGTTATAAAAAGTGGGGTTTTTAGATAACTTTACTCAATCAAAATAAGTAAATCAACATAGGAAACCCACTTGGGTCTAGGATGAATGAGCTTTTGGCTTTTTTTAATGATATGAGTGATTTCATCTTATGGGTATTTAGCGAATGTGACCCGAGTATCTTTTATGGCTTCCTACAAAGAATTTTGAGTAAGTCTGCAAGTGAAAGCATTAAATCAAAACCAAAAAAATTAATCTAAATGAGAAAGTGAGAACATGACCCAAAATTAACACAAGTCAAAAAAACCAAAAAAAATAAATTAAAGGGGTACTCCAAGATTTCCAAGTGAAATCTTGGGGACACCAATATACAAGTAAGAGCTACCAAATGCTACACCACACACATCAAGGGACACAATATCCACTATAACTTGATCAATGAAATGTGCATTAATACCAAACTTAATTTTACATTGCTTAGTTACCTTGATGTCTACACATTTCTTCACTAAACCCAAAGCATATGGGCTTGGATGATTGTAATTATCTATCCTCAATTTGAGAACTAACTCCTTGCTTATATTTTTTTTTGGTGAGCAAGTATCAAAAGGAGCATCCACTTTTTTTTCATCATCTGAATTTTAATATGGAAAATATTAGAAAGTTCACTTTATTGAGCATTATTACTAGCCAAACATACCTCTTTATTTACAAAAGTACAACACAAACTCTCATCCATATCAGTGCTAAAACCAATGTCTTCACCTTTGAGTGTGGTCATGGCCTTATTTTTATTTTTCTAACACAAATGCAATTTCAGTTGTAATTTTAATAATTTCCTCGAAATAGATATCAATATCATAATGCCCACAATGCCTTATAGTATCCTTTTTATAAATAGATGTAGCATTATGTTGACCTTTTCCTTTACCTTTATGCTTATAACCACTTGTTCATTTGGATTGATTTGAGAGGTAGATTTAACCTTATTTTTATTTTCCATTTTCAAGTAGTGAGCTTCAGAACAAACCTCATTTATATTTGTACATTGGGCCAAGAGGATAGGTCTCCTCAAAAGACTATGGAGCTCACCAACATACTTCATCAAGATGTCATGGTCCACTATATCTTTTCTCATTTGGATAGTCTTCTTGTGGACCTCACTTGTGTACTCATACACACTTGGGCTTTAATTTTACCTAAGATATCTACCATATATGGACCTCTCTTACTCATAATAAATAAGATAAGGCTCCTTCTTGATTAACAGTTTAAAATCACCCCACTTAGTAATAGGAGGAAGCTTCTTAAAAACCAAGGTATGCACATAACTTTCAAATTAAGTTAAATCACGATTGGTTAATTTTAACCTTGTAAAATAAATTTGTTTGCTCTCATTGATCCAATGTAAACTAAAATATAATTCTAGTTGGGAAAGATAATGGTCTAGCCTCTCCATGCTTATATGTTTATCATATGGCTAAGTCTCTATATTTTCTTCATCCTTGAAAGAAGGTGGATCTTGGTTGGCATGGGGTTGTTCTTCCATCTTCTCATGATTGGGATCATCCTCCTTACTTGATTCAATATCTCTATAAATACACCAAGCTTCTCATTGAGAATACCCATGATAGACTACAACCAATCAAGCTTGCTCATAGAAAGAGAAATTCTAGCCACTCCTTCAATCTTATGAAATTTATCTTCTACTATATATCCATTTTCTTCATTATAATGAACCATAATTCTAATCCCATACTTCCACATTGTTGTGGAAATTACTTCTTCAAATAGAACTAGGATAGTGTGACCACTTGTTCCTCTTATTCTCATGACAAACATATATTACAATGTAGTGACTAACATAAAACCACACAATTGACACTAATACTAAATTAATTGTGATACCAATGTGATTCATAAACTAAATGGATATTCCACACTAAGATTCATCAACACAAATCATGTACTCCTAGTTCAACATATGATTAATAGAAGATTGTTCTAGACTAATTTCAATGCTAAAATATAGATAAATAAGTGTTAGAAATGAAATGTACAATATATTGAATATATAAATGGAAGCTTGAGAGAAGCCAAAACATAAAATGAAAACAATATATGACCTGGAGAAACCTAGTGTGGAAAAAAATCTAGTGGGTGAGGCAATTGCACTTCTCTTGTACTATTTAATTCAACAATTGTACAAGTTACGACCAAACATGGTCTTCATGGATAGATATTTCATTATTAAACTATCCAAATCTTGCATACATGATTGTTTTTTAATTCTTAGACACTTAATGCAATGATCTAACATAACTAGAATAACCATTCAAGACTAGGATACAATGAGACAACATTAACCAAACTTGCAAACTACAATGTCAATCCAACTTCAAAACTTGTCATTGAATTCTTTGATGATCTATCATTTCAAAATAGATTGTATTTATGCCTTTTCACCTTGGAACCCACCAAAGACTTCAAACATTCATCACCAAGAAGAAGAAGCATTTGCAACCACTCCTTTACCCATGTTTTATTCAATGGTGAAACCCTTAGATTCAAAGACTACAAGTTACTAACTTCATCAATAAAATAGGCCTTTTACCATATCAACACGGATTATACTACTACAACTTAATTGAATTGTTAAATTTTACATGAATAAGCTTGAGGAAATGTCTTACATAGTGATTTACATAATTAAGTATAGTGGAAATGAACTAAACAAAATATCTAGTAAAGTAGATCCATATATTAGATCAGGAATCAAGGTCAACACTAACATGATCAACTATAACATCATGAGTAGACAAATCACCATCTTAAAGATTGGATTGGACTCTCTTGTAGGATTTGGACAATAAACGAACCTTACATCACTATATAGAATGATTATAAATTCTATTGGTGGATATCATAGATAAAAATGATTGAATGATGAGTACGTTGATCATTTTTATGATATAATAAGATGTAGGTGAAATCAATGGGTAGAGGGATGACCTCGACGTGCACAATGAGAACAAGTTTGGACTTAACTAGATTTAGTAAAAGGTGAATTTCGTTAACTTGATAACTTTGAGGTTTGGATTTCACGTGATTGACCAATAGGTGAAGACTCAACTTGACATTTATTTATAAGGCATCTGCTTATAAACCCTAGAGTAACATGATGTTTATTGAGTTTCATTATCTTTCAGATTCACACAACAGGTGTAGACTTGACAATAGGAGTATAAACATGTATTTTATCCATAATTAGTATATACCTCATGTGATTAACCTCAAGTTTATAAATAATGGATTTAATATATTTTAGCTTGACATTCAACACAATAGGATTTGGGGTACTTGTATATGGTATAATAGGTTTGACTAATGCCTCAAAAATAGATTTGACAACTAGTTTGATAATAGGTTTGACAACCTATTTTTTTTTGTGTATCTAACTTTATCTGCAACCTATAAATCCATTTTCAATAAACATAGTGATAATGATAAAAAGGCTTAAATAATGACTTAAACTAGACTCAACATTCTTCAATTAAAGTAGCTTTGTGTAAATTTCAAAGTATAATGTAAAGGGACAAAATTTTATCTATGTTATGTGTGGAATCCATGACATATATGAAAAAATAGATTAAAACAAAATAATTATTAACACAATCCATGTCAAGCTCAACCAATAATGTTGGAAAAATAAAATACTTGGTTTGCTAGGTCTTTAAACTTGAACCACATTTAAACAAGTCAATTGATAAATGTTTGAGTCTTTATTTATTCATAATATGATAATACATTCTTATTTATCATTTATGCAATCAGTTTTTCAACATATAATCAAAAGATGCATAAAGGCCAAAACATACATTTACAAGCATCAAACACAAAAAGGAAAAAAGCAACGTCAATCTAAATCCTATTTCTAGAAGATACAATTGAGATGACTTCTAGTTAATGATTTTATTTTTAGATATAGCCACTAATTAATGCATCATGAGTTTACTATTTTCTCATAAATTTAGAATCTAAAAGGGAACCATAACATTTGGTAATATTTATCTTTTATCAGACCATTCGTCTAGGGATACCACCTTACAGATGTCAAGAAAATAACCCATAATCCATGTTTACAGTCATAAAATTATAATAGGAACACATTATTTTAGATAAGCTAACCATACATTACTCATAATAACTTCTCGCTATATCTCATGCCTTCAATATATTCATTCTTACAAAATAATTTTGCATGTATGGGCTAAATTTATGGCCATATGATCATATTTCCTCTCTTTTCCCATAAAGTACAATCAACATTTTTGGTCAACTGAATTAGATGCAAGGTGAAATTTTGGCCAGATATCAAAGTTTTATAAATTTTTAGACCTTATTGTTCAATCATTTGATTTTTAGAGGTGTTTTACTCATGAAACCCTTACTTCATATTTACTCAAAAATTTTGCAGGTCGAGAACTAATTATTGATAGTTTAAAGAGCCCATTGGGATTTTCTATGATCTAACACATGTATATTGGTCTTAACAAACCTATTCAACTATTCCAATACTCCAATTAAGTTCATATAATAGTTTGCATGTGTAAATAAGCCTCTAAAATGATTGTAATAGTAAAAATATAGAATTCCTAAGGGTTTCATGAATATAACTGAGATTTATGCTTGAAGTCAATATGAAAGGATTATAATCATATCATAAAAGGATAATACAATAGAAAACAAGCAATTGGACTCAAAAATCTTTATTATATGCAACAAGAAAACATTTACATAGTCTTCCTCAATTGAGACAAACCTACAACATATTCTCTAACCTCTTCAAAAATGATTTTTTCAATCCTTTTAGCTCTCTGGTTGGTATTGTATAGTGATTCTTCATTAGGAGTGAGGATTATCACTTTTTTATATTCTAAACCAAGATTGGTAATTTACTGAACTTGCTCATATTCTCTCTTACTCAATCAAATTAAACTTACTAGACTAACCTAGTTTATATGTCTTAATAATTACGTAAGAGTATTGTCAACATAGATTCTATATGTATTTGGTGATGCTCCTGCATCACCTTTAATATCCTCCAACATACCCCTTTTGTCATTCACTCTTCACACTCTCTCACTATACATTCCTTAGGCTTGGCTATGCCTAGATGCCTTCCTCTTCTTTAATACTTTCAATAACACATCCTCTATCTCTTAGATCCACCTATCCAACCTTCATTCAAACCACTCAATCTAATTTCAAAGGCCTGCACACTCCTTTACACTTTCTTGCACTTTTGCCCTTCAAAGGCTATTTGGCCTAATAGGCCTAATACATATTCTTGAGACTAGTTTTTGGCCCTTCAACACCTCACTCCTGATGTACTTTAACTCCCCATTGAGGTATCTAGACCCAAGTCAATGCACATCAATAGTTCTATTTATTTCTAGGCCTATCCCTTAAGGGTGTTAGGCCTCCTACAACTGATCTTTAACAACTGATCTTTTATGATATCACAAACCTATTCTAGCCTTTAAATCACCCTAAACACTTAAAATATAATTTCATGCAAAATTTGGTGAGAAAATGAAGAGAGAGCGTTACAAGAGGTGAAAAAACAATTAATTTCCATTCAACTATACAATGATTAACAATAAATTCAAGCAAAAAACATTAGTTCCAAGTAAAGTGCCAATATGCAAATACCTCATCTTGATCAAAACTAGCATTGCCAACAAATCTGAGGGGGCTAGATAACATCTCAAACCAGGTTTTGGTCTTCCATTAGGCTCGATCAACAAGCTAACCACCCATTCTAACCTCAAGTATGCCCTTACCAATATAATAAAAATTTAATTTTTAGCCTAAGTTCAAACATGTGTAAAATGAAACTTGTAAGTCATTTATGCAAACTATCAGATCCTTCCCCTACCTCTTTAAGTCCTCTAATCACACCTCAAAGCACTCAGGTGGAACCCTTGAGAATAATTTATTAGACAAGTTGCAATAGTGGGTCCAAAAATGTAACTTTTTGACATTAAATAGGCAACTTCTTGAGCTCCAACTGCCATTTCTACCTCCGAGATCTCCATGTCATATAGGCCAAGTCAAAGGTTTTCCCCTTAGACTTAGGGTTAACTTAGGACCCTAATTGACAAAGCAATTATCTAGTGCTTAACATCAACATGTATGTGAGTTATACCTTCTTGGCCATAAATACTTGGTGGTTGCATTTACAATACATTAGATTAAAACTAACCCCATTATTATCACTTCAACACAAAATGTTTTGTGTCATGGTCAAAATAGATATTATTGTACAACCCTTGTACACTAGAGTGTACATTGCCCACATAACAAGTAACATTCCCAGAAAAATCTTAGATCCCATGATCTTTCTCACAAACAAAGATAAGCATACTATCTTAAAAAAAATACTAATGAATTTTTGTAAGTAAAATGAACTTTCTTTCTACAATTGAATTTCAGTGGAATAAATGGTTTCAATCATAGTTGTCAAGACATATAACCAATAGAATAATTAACATGAGTAAATTTGAGACATTTATTGATATCCCTTCAATATATAAGCTCCTTCATAGGATTTGTGTCGAGATTTGTCTAAAACCATTCAAAGTTTACTGCCCTTCAGTTACAAACTATCTTATTTTTATCTTTAGTGGTTATGTTGAGGAATTGGTTCCAATGCTTAGTCACTAAAAAATATACTTAATAAATTTTGGGTGAGACCATGTTAACAAGCATTATAGTTTGTGAATTTTATCTGAATTAAAATACCTATATATAGGGATGGCTCATAATTTAAATGGATCAATACATCTAGAGCTAGGCATGTTTTGTACATCATTGAGTATGATAACTTGTTACAATCGTAAGACAGCATGAACTTATAAAATATTTCTAAAGTGTCAGAACATTTAATTTTTTTATCTAAAGAATTATATTGATTACTATTAATTTAAAAAAACCGTTGTGACTAAGATGAGGAGAAAAATAATGGGGAATTTGGGGCTAGGAAGATAATGTTCTTGTGTCATATATTCCACAACATATTCTAAAGGGGTAGTAACAACATAAGAGATGATCACCAATTAATGTACTTTTCTTAAACCCTTTCAATGTTGGCATATTGTACCTCATTATGCATGCACCAATATGTGATGTCATGGGAGGAGGGACCACTTGTATAATTCCATCAATGAGCTTAATTAGCTGATTTATAGGAGGTTTGAAGTATGATTTCTAGTATGTGCACCAAATTGTAATTATAATAGCCATATTTACCTTGTTTCAATAAATTTTTCCTTCCATTTTTTTTATCAACAATGCCTTATAGATGAACCCTCTCATATTTTTTAATGTAAGAATTTGGTTGGGTGCACACACCCATGTAACTTTGTTTTATCATAAAATGTTAACTGCCATCCCATATAAGTTAATGATTTATTTTAGAATTTGATGAAAATAATATCACAATATTTTTAATGAAAATATTTTGAAGATGATTGGATAGGATAGGAAACAAATAGACATTTTGGATCTCCTTTGATATTCATCATCAAAATTAAAATGATGAGAAGATTACAGATGAAGAGCTCCTTAAATAGATAACTTCGCCTCAAGCTCACATAAATTATTTGTGAAATTATCTCGGTTGCCATAGAATTCAATATGAATGAGCATCTTCCTTTCCTTGAGCTCCCTAATAGAGAGTAACGATGGATATTTGGCAAGGTAATTGTATAGGAAATAAATTAATATGTATCTTTATTTACCCTTAAAACCTTAGCCACCTAGGCCCTAAGTATTTTAGATGATGAGCATTTCCAACAAGAAAGGGAACATTTTACTAAAGTTTTTAAAGATATTGATGGTTACAAAGATGAACAAATCACCATGGCATATCAAAAAGAAAGGAAGCATTCAATACAAAATTAGGTGACCAATCTCAATATTTCTAGCCTCACATTAAAGGATTATCAAATAAAATCACTAGATTTTTTACAAAAGGGGAAAGTCAAGACCACACATTTTCCCCTCAAAACTATAAAAAAAGGTCTTAAAATCAACTAAAGATAAAGTTAATTCTGAATAGAGTAGTGACATCTGTTTCTTTAAGTACCCCTATGATCGATCATATATAGGTGAATTTCAAGGAGATTTATTCACATTAGATTACATGAGCATGTTGTGGATATTTGTGTCACTAATCAAATCAACATCAATAAATCATTCTTCTTAAACTTAACATGAGGTTTTGTATTAGAGAGGCAAATGTTTTGGCTAAGGAGAGTCATTTCATGAAGTTTTGACTTAACAAAGCATTATAATTGTGAAACATCCTACAAGTTAAACATGGTTGAGATTTTTTGCTTGGGGCAAGCTTGGAGACCCATTGTTCCAAAACTTACAATAGGGTCGGGCATGAGTTCTTAGAGCTTTTACAAATTAATTATTTTTTTATAATGATTAATTAATAATTTTCATTACTATAACTAACACTTATTTGATTTTACATCCCTAATCATGGTTAATATCATTAATTATTGTCACTTAATGTTAAATTTAATTATTGGCATTAATTAGTAGTTGTAATGGGTTTTCTACTAGTATTTTGTAATAGACGTATCTCTATAAGGAACCATGTATCTGTAATATTTTTATCATTTTAATATTAATGATGGATCCCATTGGAGATCTGAAATGTTGATTTGTTTCAAGGTTTACATAGTTATCTCATAAATATTTTGTTTAAAAATCTCATAGACGATGGAAGCTTATAAACTTTAATATTATAAAGGCTAGAGTTCCCATCTCTTTATTAAAAACTTGAGATATTTAATATTATTAGTCCTTATTGCAGTAGGTATTATTGTAATCCCTAATTGTTTATTCCTTTACAGAGGAAATCTCATAAGAAGGTGACCAAGGCACATGAGAAATATGAATGTGATGTCCCTGCATGAGGAATGACATAGTGAAGTATATCAAGAATTTAGGTAAAATAAAAGGAGAATCCAAGATATGATAAGGTGAGAGAACACCATTTAATGGTATTTTGGTGAAGAAGTTAGAGAAAATAAATAAATTTTGCCTTTTATTTAGGCTGTCTTCTAGTTTTTTGACATCTCTATTTTTAAACTTGAGTTCTATGCTTTTGTTTTCACATGATGAAACCCTTATTAGTCAAATTCAATTGCCCAACATAAAATCAATAAAATTAACCAAATTTAATTACAACAATTGATGGACCTCATTAATCAAATTCAATTGTGTAGTAAAAGGGAGGAAGTCAAAATAATTGTCAAGAAGCTATGTGATATTGTTGTAAATCTTACAACTTCGATCATGGAGGAAGCTTTTTGATACTATTGTAGACCTTGTGGCTTCGATCATTTATTTATATCTATTTGAGGTCCTATGAGGATTCATCTTTCTTAATATACAATCTAATTATTTGTTTAATAATTTTATCTTCAACATTAAAATATACCCACCCTTATATTTAAGAGGAAAGCTCATAAGAAGGTGACCAAGGCACACAAAAAATATGACTACGAGGTGCCTATGTGAGGAATGACATAATGAAGTATATCAAGAATTTGGATAAAATAAAAGAAGAATCCAAGCTCTGATAAGGTAAGAGAACACCATTTAATGGTATTTTGGTGAATAAGTTGGAGAAAATAAATAAACTATGCATTTCCTTTAGGCTGTCTTCTGGTTTTTTGACATCTCTATTTTTAAACTTGAGTTCTATGCTTTTGTTTTCACATGATGAAACCCCTATTAGTCAAATTCAATTGCCCAGATTAAAATCAATAACATTAACCAAATTCAATTATGATAACTGATGGACCTCATTAATCAAATTCAATTATGTAGCAAAAAGGAGGAAGTCAAAATAATTGTCAAAAAGCTCTTTGCTATTGTTGTAGAGCTGGTGGCTTCAATCATGAAGAAAGCTCTATGATATTATTGCAGAGCTTGTGGCTTCCATCATTTATTTTTCTCTATTTGAGGTCCTATGAGGATCCATCTTTCTTAATATGGAATCTGATTATTTGTTCAATAATTTTATCTTCAACATTAAAATATACCCACCCTTATATTTAAGATGTAAAAAATTCATTGGTTATCTCGCAATTGTACATAAACACATTTTATTTTTGATATGCCAGCACTAAGTAAAAAAACTAAAAAATACATAATGTAAAGCGAAATAGTCCCTTTGGCCTCAACCCAGTTGTAGCCTCTAATGCTTGAATTATGTCAATGGCAGCTAAAACTAATTTTTTCCAGATGATGGAGTCACCATAGGATAGGGAACTATTCGAAGACCTGTTGTCTATTTTGATGCAAACCCTGACCGAGGCCTTCTACCACAACGAGGAGGCCACTACCTAAGAGGTCTGTGAGAAGTTTATTAAATCAGCCAGCACTGAGCCACGGTTCCTATGGTGACAGGTCATGGATGTTGTTGGCTCCATGATGTAGATAGGGCCGAGTTACTTAAAGATAGCCATATGGAACTGATTTTCCTTTCTTTTTGATTTTAATGCACAGGGCTTAAATATGAGACTGATCTTTGTTGTTTGCTATGTAGGGTGTTAAATAATTACACTTCACATCCAAATATCCAACTAAAAATATCATCATGAATATGAAGGAGAGTGCAAAGCGTCTAGAATTCATTGTTAAAAAAAGAGATTACCAAGTTGGGTATTATTTAAAAATCTTAGCATTAGTCTGGGCTTCTAGTTTCTATGGTTATATTAGATTGAAATAGAATGGCCAAGCCAATTACATTCCATTAAAAAGTAATGTGCAAAAGCATCTTACCTATAATAAATTTAGTTAAATAACATATCAAACAGTCTAAATATATCAAACTATCATAAATAACACAATTGTCCATAGCCACATTGCCCTGAGCCACCGTCACTTGGATAAGAGGTGACTTTGTTATATATTAGTCTTGAGAATTAATGTTTGATTATCTTTTCTATATTGGATTATGCCTTAGGAGGTCAAAAAACTAAGTATCAAAAAGTAAAAAAAAAAAAAAAAAATTAAAGTTCTAAAAGAGGCCATGCAATGTCCTCAAATAATGAAAGCAACTAGAGTAAAAAAGACTCAAAAATATGACTAAGCATCTAGCATAGTACTGTCTATGTTTAAGCTTCCTTTATATTTAGTAAAATGATCATCAACACCCATTTTAATTTGATTCTTTTTCAATATTTATATTAATATTTGTTACCATAGATTTACAATTTGTATCTATAATTAAGTTATGTTCCTAGTCTTTTGGCATAGATGAGGCCATAAGGATCTAAAACTAGTCGAAAGGGGCATCTTTCTATAGCTACAGAGGAACGATCAAATATTTTCATTTTTTGATCAAACATTCTGAAGTTATCTAAAATTTGATATGACATCCATAAATTTGAGTGGACACAAAAAATATAAAATCTCAATTTTTTTAACATGTAACAACTTCAGTGTGCTCAGACACCCATTTCTTCCACTCTGATACTAGCAATATATTCCTTGGATCACGTCTTATTGAACATCTGGTGGTGATACTCTAGATTACAATAATGTTATTGGTATATTACTTGATTTAAGGGGATATGAATTTATGAAGTCCCTATTTATTTACTCAATGTTGGTTTTAACATAAACAATAAGAAGATCCTAAATCAGTACTAAATATGTAACTATAGCTTGGATTTGTATATAATCTAAAGATGTTTCTTTAATAAATGTAGTTTTATAAGATTTTTTCTATTTCTTAAAGGACATTATACGGACATTTGAGGTAGACCCAGCTGAGGCATAATTGAATGTTGCAATGATTAGAGGGACTATTTAAAATTCAACATGATTAGAGAGGACATAATTGATATTCTATCTAGACACAACGTTTTATATGTTATAGCATACTTGAGGCTGTAATGTCTTCTGTAATGAAAAAATAAGCAAACATAATTTATTTTAGATGTTGGATTAAATAGCGTTATACTTGTTGTGTAGTATTGAATACATCGCATGCTAACTATATGATAATGATCAAATCAATTTCAATAAAGTTGAAATATGTGTCAATTTGAATGCTTTATGGAGTTATTAAACCATATTTTTCTCCTAATTTAGCTCAAATCATAATGCAAAATTTATAGATTACATCTATTACGAACATTTAAAGTCTTCAATATCTTTTAAAGGGCACGTGTTTTTTAATATTCTAGAGAATCAAATATCTTGATTATGTTCCATGGATTTATTTGTTTCAAACAATTTAATTGTTATTCTATGATGTGTGTTGATGCATCTATTTTAACAATGGAATACCATAACCTTGGGGTAAATATCACACTTGTACAGGGTCCACAAAAGGGGTTACACATGCGACTATATCTGATTTGGTTGTTTTCAGGTATTAGAGTAAGTAAAAGGCCCATAAACTTTAATTATCTTTATCATTGCCCTAATAAATTGTATAGTTTGTGACAATGGAATAGCTTAATCTGGGGGTAAATTTCACACTTGTAAAGGCTCCACAAAAAATAGTTACACATGCAACTATATTTGATTTGGCTGCTTTTAGAGATTAGAGCAAGTAAAAGTCCCATAAACCTTAATTATCCCTATCATTACCCCAATAAATTGGGTAGTTTGTGCCAAGGGTGGTGGAATTTTTTTATAAAAGTAAATATTAATAAAACTAGCAATCAACTATGACATGTCCTAAAGGAAATATTTGAAGGGCCTAGAAACATGTTGACATTACCAAAAATTTTAAAAGTAGCCCTATTATTACATATTAGATTGGATTTTTATATTTTGATGCTAGTGGATAGTTAATGTGAGCATAAGAATGGGAATAAACCATAATAAATATGAAAATAAAATATGAATTGTTCATTGGTTTTATTTTTTCATTCATGTGCTTCTTGAATTCTTGATTCCAAGAGCAATTTCAAACACATTGTTTAACATGTGTCTAAGGTAATCAAACTGCGCATTAAAAATAAAATAATAAAATCATGGATTTCCTTATTGTCATTTGATATGTTACATTATTTTTCTTTTCTTATTTATTTTTATAATTTGAAAAAAAAATGGTATCAATGAGCTAATGTATACCAATAGAATTTTGTTATTTTGTTGAATTGTATGTTTCTATACACACTTTATTATTTTGGTTAATGCACTTGCTTCCATGAATGTTAGAATATTAAAACCAATATTATTTGAATATAAAATGTGGTTTTGGAGATTAATTGAGTAAATGCTAGGTGAACTTGTATAAATTTGAATCATGATATGACTTATTAATAACCACTTCATCAAAAACATTTGGTTTCTACACATTTATGTAGAACTAAGACTAACTAGTCATGGCTTAAAAAACATTTAATTTAAAACGCTTATCATCATTGTAAATGGCTTAAGACAAAATATATTTTTTGTGTGAATTTGTTTTTTCAAGTGTGGTTGATTGATTCTAGTGGCTTATAAAATATGCATTGAATTTATTTTGTGTAGTTAATCCTTTTAGGTTATTTTTGTGACTTATGGTTTATCAAATATTTATATATTCTATTTTAATTTGCTTTGTGTGGTTTGTCAAATATGTATGTTTTTTGAATGTGCAATTAAATCTCACTTGATGTGGTTTACTACCTTTACCTATCATTTAACAAGATTCAAATGTCATCGACCCCTCTTACCCACCATTCAGCTACTATTTGTTGAGATTCAACAAGGTGTGGCCAAGTTCCAAGAAAATAAAGGCTACATTGGTATGAGGGCCCATGAGAGGCATTGCCCCTTAACCCCTCACCAAAGGTAATTATGGAAAATAAGGATCTATATATTTTGGTTGATGTAGATCATCATGTTAGTATTATCATCATTATCAACATATTATTAATTATATGTTTTGGTAGCCAACAATGCTATGTTGTTACCAATAATATTACCGGCATTAGGAAGTATTGTAATTGATTTTTTTTAGTATCTTTAGTTATGTTTTGCCTGAAAAATATTTGATTTCATATCATACAAATATAATGTTACATTTTAACATAAGTGTGCAAGTATTAGGTCCTCCATGTACCAAATAAATTGTATTATGCACTACATATGAAATAAATTTGTGATTACTATTATGATATTCTATGATGTATTATGGTATGCATTTTTTATCTTGTAATTGATGTTATTTTCATAGTGAATTTTTTATATCAAATAATCTAGGGTCACTACCTTTGTAAATTCAGGTTAGACTAATGTCGGGTAGAAGCAAATGTCAGTTGAAAATAACCATTGGAAATGAGGCATTGTTTTATCTTATAAAATATCCATTATGAATGTAATCATGAAGTACATTGACAAAATTTCTTATAATGGTACAAAAAGAAGGGTCATTCAAAAGAATATTGGCACTATATCATATATAATTAATGTCATGCAACTAGAACAAGGGCACGAGAAGAAGGCAACATGGTTTGGGAGTGGATCAAAAAAGTAGATGGTCTACTTAATGGGTTGTACAAACAAGAAAGAGGACAAAGGTTGCGACAAACAACCAATTCTAAAAATCCATTAAGAAAAGTACAAAGTTGAAGTAAACTTTGAGGTTGAAGCGTATATATAAGTAAGAGCTATAATTGGAGCCATAATTGGCCTTAAAATTAAGAAAGGGTTCGACCAAAATTAGTGGACCCTAAACTCATGATTAAGGAGAGGGTAGAGATTGATGGATAATTTCCTTTTATAGAGGAAGGAAGCACATGTTGGCAACACAACCACTAAGGGGGGGTGCAAGGGATGCAGGGTGGGGGAGGGTTGAATAAATGTCTTAAAACAATCCTTTCTTTCTACTTAACATGATTAACCTTTCAAACCAATAAATTGATCAAGAAATGTATAAAGAAGCAATCATATAAACATGGAGCAAGATATTGACACATGAACACAAGAGATATATGAGAAACCCTCATGGGGGATAAAACACATTAAAATATAACTTGGACTATAGTCCAATAAAAACCATGAATCAAGATTTAGTGAGGTGCCAACACCACAAGGAGTACTAACCCCTTATTAGTCAAGCACCAACTCAACTAGGCCTTTAACAAGCTCCAAATTGCAAGGAGGCACCCACCCCCTAAGTGACTCAACACCAAATCAGCCACTTTAAGGACACTTATAAAAACACAAATATACAAGTCATCTCCCACTCCATCTTGACTAAGCACCAACTCAACCAATATAAACTTGATCACCTTCAAAGTACCTTGTTGCTTAATCAATAGATGGTGACTTCTTCTTTAGCTCTCTATTTTATCTATCCTCTGTCATACATCAGGAACACATATTTGATGTAATTCTAATGGTCTATCAATCAATGCAAGATCACTCCTTAAACACTCTCAAACTTCCTCTTCAAACAAGAAAATATGTTCTTTTTCTACTTCGCTTAAACAACCCTCATATGGCTTGATTAGGTCATAAGACCTTATTCATCATACTTAGATATTTTTATGGATGTTCATGACATAATCCTTTACAACCCTCTAAAGGTCTACATGACCTCCTTATTCTCCTTAAGGTGATATTTTATTTGCTTACACTCTCATTCTTTTTTACATACTAAAATAGGCCTATTATGCCTTGTACTTATACCAATCATTAGGTCACTCACACTCTTATTTGGATAAGACATTAAACCATTAGGGTTAGACCCAAAACATATCTTAAAACACATTACACATAAAAATTAATCAAACTAGCATCACGATTAGGTCGGCCAAACTCATTTAGACCTCAATCTTCTTTTAGGCCTACTTAGAGACCTAATTGCATTAGGTCTATCTTATATCCATGGAAAAAATTAAACCACTATGGGCCAGATAGACCTCACCAATGTCCTCAAAACATTTAATCACTTAGCTAACAACATCAAATAACCTCCTCTATTCTCAATAAGTCACACATCCTTCACCGACCTCATGAAAGCTACATTAGGCCTTAAAGACCTATTAGACCTAATTACCCGAAAAAAACTATTTGCAAATATGAAGCTCAAACAACCTTTAAAAACACATTCAAGGCACAATCCACATCATGACCTTAGGGTCATCATCAAATATATTAAAATCCATCACTTAGGATTTAAAGACTCAGAAGCACCTCAACAAAAGGCTCACTTTGTTCTACCAAAAAACTCTAAAACACAATCAAGAACCTTTGACCATAAACATATGTATAAGCACTTTCTAACATTGCCCTGTAATCTAATTACAATTTTATAAGATTCAAATGATGTTATTTTATTAATCTTTTTAGCAGGAGCTACTAAAACCGCATCATAGCTCAGGTAGAAGCGAATGTCAGTTGACAATAACCATTGACAATGAGGCACTGCATTATTTTATAAAATATCTATTCAAAATGTAATCATGAAGTACATCAAAAAAATATCTTACAATCATACAAAGAGAAGGGTCATCAAGAATAAGAATATTGGAACTATATCATAAATAATTAATGCCATTGAAAGGGTCCCTAAGAAGAAGATTGGCACTGTATCATAAATAATTAGTGCCATTAAACTAGAATAAGGGCACAAGAAGAAGGCAACATGGTTTGGGAGTGGACCAAGAAATTATATGGTCTACTTGATGGGTGGTAAAAATAAGAAAGAGGATAAAATCTATGAAAAACAACTAATTCTAAAAATCCATTAAGAAAAGTACAAAACAAAATCAAACTCTAAGGCCAAAGCGTAAGTAGATGTAAGAGTTCTAGTTAGAGCCAGAGTTAGCCTTGAAATTAATAAAGAGTTCAAATAAAATTGGTGGAATCTACCCTCATGAGTAAGGAGTGTGTATTAGTTTCCCTTTTTGAAGGAAGGAATCATAGACCTTGTAATTTAGGTCAGGTTGGAGGGTGTTGAAAAATAATCTAGTGAAAAATCCTTATAATCTAGTGAGGATTTAACTAAACCCCCTTCTTTTTAGGAATTTTTTTATTTCAAGATGGAATTAAATAGAAAGTTTATATGGAACTGAAGGCATATAATGATGATACAAATCCAAATATACCAGGGAAACATGAACCACAAGTTGGAGGGAGTGGCATAAAAACATGACTTTGAGTAGGATAGTGTATGGATTGTTGTCGAAGTAAAGTTGAGTATAGGAATGTATCAAACAATGTTGAGAGAGTAGAGGAATGTGAAATATATACCTTCTTGAGGAGGATAATTGTATTGATTATTTCACAAATGCACCAATCATTGGTCAGGTAACCTATGAGAGACTCAATAAAGCATTTGAGAAGAAATTAAAGATCTCAAGAGATGACAACCAAACTATCATGGAGATCTATAATACTTGATAGGGTAAGCATTACTGGGAAAAATTGAAAGAGAACTAGTCAATGACTTGAAGAAAGGGTGATTCATTGAAGGAATGGTACTCTCACTGAAGAGGAAGATGAAATTGGTCCTATTTTCATCTTACAAAAGCATACATAATTGAGTGATAGATAGTGAAAGAGAGAATAAAACAAACTCTCACTCAAGAAGGAATGAAGATGATGACTTTGAATCCAATGATGATAGTGAACTTGGATTAGTATAAGCTTTATGAAAGGACATCTTTCAAGTGATCAGAAATCCAATGGGAGACATTGAGAATGTAGATAATGAATTTTTGTATTGTGATTGCAAGCTAAAAAGTCGCATGAAGGTGAATTGGCCAAAGAATTTTTTTTGACATTTATCATGTTACAAGGCATTCAAAAATGAGTTCCATGACTACAATGCATTTTACATAAGGATCCAATGGAGAAACATAAGGTGATAAGGTAGATCAACAAAATATTACCTTATATTTGTGTAAAGATCGATTTATTGACTTATAACACATTGGGGAAAGCATATCACAACTCTATAAATATTGCATCCAAGGTCAAGATGAAACAAAAGTTTTTCCTCTTCATCCAAAGTAGCACACTGGACCCAACTCAGGCCTAGTAAACCATCCAAACTTATCATGCATGAACAAAACATGTTACAGAAGAGAGACTAGCATAGGAAGGCTATGCAACACTAGAAAGCTCCACTACCTTTAGTGTCATTCAAAGTAAAAAGGAACCTAAGTGACAAGCAGTGTGATCACCACCACATAAGCTCACACAATGATTTATAATACTACACATAACAATATTTTTTTGTATAGTCTACATTAGTTCCCGCACAAGTGGATGACATTGAACCAAATGCTATTTGTCTAAGAACCAATACTACTACCATAGACATATCTGATGACAAGGTGGACATTGATCTAGATGCTACTTGTCTTAGTTTATAGACTCTCACCTTACCACTTTACCATACATGCATTACATCCTTATAATTACAACTCATTTATTTTATATGTAATGTTATTACTCTTTTTATTAATAGGTAATAAAGTTGCATCATGACTCTTTTTAAAAAATTGTATGATTTATTGAAGTGAAAGGCATCCCTTATTGAAGTGAAAGGCATAGGGATATTAATTTTATTAAAACACCCCATGGATAAACAAAAGGTGGAAGCAAATTTTTCCTAAGTAAGATCGTACAAAAATGTATATACATGAAGGGAAATATTCTATGCATATAAATATGTGAATATATTATTATATATATATTTTAAAATAGTATTTATTAAAAATTTATAACAAAAATTGGGAAGTGCCAAGTGTTGATCTATGTAATATATGAATACTTGTGCGTATTGAAATTTGAAATTATCTAGCCTTTATATTCAATAAGGTGTGGCCAAGTTCAAAGAAAATAAAGGTTTTATTGGTATGAGGACCCACGAGGGGCATTGCCCCTTGACCCCCCCCACAAAGGTAACTATGGGAAAGAAGGATCTCTATATTTTGGTTGATGTAGATCATTATGTTAGTATTATCATTGTTATCAGCATATTATTAATTATATGTTTTGATAGCCAACAATGTTAGGTTGTTACCAATTATATTATCGGCATTAGGAAGTATTGTAATTGATTTTTTTAGTATATTTCATTGAAAAAGATTGGGTTTATTTTCATACAAATAGAATGCTACATTTTGAGATAAGTGTTCAAATATCAGGTCCTCTATGTACCAAACAACTTGTATTGTGCACTACCTATGAAATAAATTTGTGATTAATCTTATGGTATTTTATGATGTATTATGGAATGCATTTATTATCTTGTAATTTATGTTATTTTCATAGTGATTTTTTTATAACAAATTTTTTGGGGTCATTACCTTTTAAAAGTGACTTCAGACTAATGTCAGGTAGAAGCAAATGTCGGTTGACAATAACCATTAACAATGAGGCATTGCATTATCTTGTAAAATATACATTACGAATGTAATCATGAAGTATATTGACAAAATGTATTATAATAGTAAAAAGAGAAGGGTCATTAAGAATAATACCAACACTATATCATAAATAATTAATTCCTTTCAACTAGAACAAGACATGAGAAGAAGGAAACATGGTTTTGGAGTGGACCAATAAATCAGATAGTCTACTCAATGGGTGATATAAACAAGAAGGAGAACAAAGGTTGTAACAAACAACTAATTTTAAAAATCAATCAAGAGAAGAAAAAAGCATAAGTAAACTGTAAGGCTAAAACATATGTAGAAGTAATAGCTATAATTGGAGCCAAAGTCAGCCTTGAAATTAATAAAGGGTTCAACCAAAATTGGTAGACCCTAAGCTCATGATTAAGGAGAGGGTAGAGATTGATGGATATTTTCCTTTTCCAGAGGAAGAAATCACATGTTATAAGCAAAAATACTGAGATGGGGATGGGGCACAAGGGATGGGGGGTGGGGGAGGGTTGAATTAGTGTCCTAAAATAATCCTTTCTTTCCATTTAACATGATTAGCCTTTCAAACCAATATAGTGATCAAGCAATGCATAGAGAAGTAATCACATAAACATAAAGTGAGATATCAACACATGAATGTAAGATATATGCAAAAAATCCTCAATAGGTATAAAATCCCTTAAAACACAACTTGAACTATAGTCCTATAAAAACCATGAATCAAGATTTAGTGAGGCACCAACCCCACAAGGAGTACCAACCCCTCACTAGTCAAGTACCAACTTGCAAGGAGGCATCCACCCCCTAAGTAACTCATAAAATTCAAGGAAAATTCTTCAATCACCAATCTACAAGTCAACTCCCACTCCATCTTGACTAAACACCAACTCAGCCAATACAAACTTGATCACCTTCACAATACCTTGTTGCTCAATCAACAAATGGTGACCTCTTCTTCAGCTCTCTATTTTATCTATCCTATATCATACATCAATAACACATCTCAAATGTAAATCTAATTTTCTCTCAATGAACATAATATCAATCCTTCAACACTCTCAAACTACCTCTTCAAATAAGTAAATCTACTCTTCTTCTACTTCGCTCAAACAACCCTCATATGGCTTGATTAGGTCATATGAACTTGTTCATCATACTTAGAACTTAAGATGGATATTCATGAGTTGATCCTTTACACCCCTATAAATTTATATATTACCTCATTATTCTCCTTAATGTGCTATTTTATTCACATGCACTCTCATTCCTTTTGACATACTAAAATAGGCCTATTAAGCCTTGTACTTATACCAATCACTAGGTCACTCACACTCTTGATCGATCAAGACATTAATCCATTAGGGTCAGACCCAAAAAATATCTTATAACATGTTACACATAAAAATTAATGGAAATATGATCACCGTTAGGTCGGCCAAACTCATTTAAACCTCAATCTTCTTCTAGACCTACTTAGAGACCTAATTGCATTAGGTCTATCTTCTCCATGGAACAACTTGAACCACTATGGCTCAGATAAACCTCACCAAAGTCCTAAAACCTTTAAATAACTTATATGATAACATAAATTAACCTCATCTATTCTCAATAAGTCACACATCCTTCACTTACCTCATGAAATCTCCATTAGCCCTTAAAGACCTATTAGGCCTAATCACCCTAAAAACATTGTTTACAATGATGAAGCTCAAAAAACCTATATAAACACATTCAATGCATAATACACATATGTATGGAAACTTAATGAAATTAGGGCCATCATAAAATCCATTATAATCCATCACTTAGGCTTCAAAGACTCAAAAACACCTCAACAAAAGGCTCACTTTGTTCTGCCATAAAGCTCCAAAACACAGTCAAGAACCTTTGACCATAAACATATTTACATGCACTTTATAACACTAAAAATAAATTTATAAGATCCCTTGGAACTTATAATACATCACCACATGCTTGGTATACTTACAAACTGATCAATATGACACATGAACATCAAACTCATTAATATATAGAAAACTACCAAAAATCCTAAAAATACAATCCTAAAGAATGTTGTCTTTAGATCCTATAAGGACACATCCAAGGCATCTCATGTACATTCATAGTTCCTTTTTGGCATTAATAACATGATACAATAGATATATCATTGATTTTGGTGTCAACCATTGGTCTTACATAGCTAGACAAGTCTATATAACATGATCCAATAGTAGATCATTGGTTCTAATGTCAACCATTTGTCTTACAAACCAATTTATTGAGCTTCTCTTTCAAAATTATTACATAGCTTGACACACCATTTTGGATTCCATATTTCAACTTCTTAAACTATATTTCAATATTATATAAAACATGTATAGGTGATATATGTCACAAACATCATTATGATCACTATATACATTGACTCTTGTCATAGAGTCTCAAACTCTTAACTCCATCTTGCATACCCCAAATTATCATTCTACCTTGACAACCAATCATGGTGGACATGAGTTTTAGTACTTGTGTGGACAATTTTATGAAATCTTGATGCATGTGTATGATCTTATGATATCATTAGGTAATCCTCATATAGAGAGATAACATGGTCTAGTGACAACATTGGTCTTGCAAACCAATATCTCAATCTTACTCCTTCACTATCTTGTCTTCACTAGATAGGTCATCTTATGAACACCATTTTACACATTTTAATGACCTCTAAAAATATCTAACCAAAATGGATAAGTGTTATAGGTATTTTACACCAACCTCATATAATTGGATCTATTCCTAATCCACTAGAACATATTCATAAACTCATTCTCACTCCAACCTATTTTTCTCATTGTATTCCTCACTATGCCTTTTTAGTGATAGGCTAACTTCAATGACTGGTTTAAAATATTTGACTTCTATAATCTGCTCAAAAATTGTACATAAGTCTCAAGCTTTGACCTCCATCCATTTTCATGCTTTCACTTAGTCAACCCTGCTTGCTATACCAAATTTTTGAGAAACAAGGGTTTTCCTATAGCTCCCACTCACTTTTGTGATAAACCAATGCCACCTAGAGAAACCTAGGAGAGTCCTCTACATTATCCAAACACCAAACTAGATCAATCAAACCATTCTAATCCATTTCCGATTGGATCCATTCGTAATCCACTACAACATATTCATAAACTCATTCTCACTCCTACCTATTTTTCTCATTGTCTTCCTCACTAGGATTTTTTAGTGATAGGCCAACTTCAATGATTGGTTTAAAATATTTGACTTCTTTAATCTACTCAAAAATTGTACATAAGTCTCAAGCTTCAACCTCCATCCATTTTCAAGCTTTCACTTAGTCAACCCTGCCATACCAAATTTATGAGAAATAAGGGTTTTCTTATAGTTCCCATTCAATATTTTGATAAACCAATGCCACCTGGAGAAACCTAGGAGAGTCCTCTACATTATCCAATCACAAAAATGTATCAACCAAACCATTATAATCTATTTCCAACAAGATCATATAGATCAGGTCACTATGAGGGTTTAAGACCGATTTCCATTCTTAACATTTATTCATAAAATTATGCCCATTAAACCAAATCTTAATGCTTGGAATTTTTTTTAGGACACTTTTCCATCTTTCCCTAAGATCACAACTTCCCATGCAATAGTCACATGTGCCAACAAGCATCAAAATTTCCTTCTCAGGTCTTCATCTCTTTATTCTACACATATAGAGACCTCAAAACCTACTTTTCATGCTTTTTATTATGACTCAAGACATGAAACTTCATGATAACTCTTGAAATAACCTCTCACACCTTTGGTAAATCATAAATGAGCTATATCACCTTTGGAAACTAACTTTTACCCCTCATTAGGCCACACTATGTCTCTTTGCACACTAGGCTTGTACCTATAAGCCACACTTAGACCTTGAAAACACCTTAAACCCTCTCATACTAATCTAAATACCTCATAATAATGTTATATATCCTTGTACCATTATCACATAATTAATTACATAATTTCAAGATTATAGATATCCATATCATCACCATCATGCCTCTACAAGTTATGTTCATGTTCATGCTCAAGAACAAGTTCATTCACATAAACCTATTAGGCACTATACTACTTTGAGACATTCTTGCCACTATATATGCACTCTAAGAACACATTATAATTACAAAAAACCTCATGCCATGCTCATTTAATGCCACATATATTCTCACAAACTTGTCACATCATAGTGTTGTGTCAAAACCTTATGCAAAACTCAAGAACCTAATAAACCATGCTTAAGCCATCATGAATACTTACCATGAAACTTCAAAATATCATCTTTGGGAAATCAATTACATTTAATTACCTTTAACATCAATGTCTCAACACACAAATAGGAACATACCTCAATAGCATAGACCTTGTAAATAGGGTTGGGTTGGATGGTGTTGCAGAAGAATCTAGTGAAGATTCCTTATAATCTAGTAAGGATTTGACTAAGCCCCTTTCATTTTAGGATAGTTTTTATTTCAATATAGATTTAAATAATGACTTATCTATGGAATTTAAGGCATATAATAATGATACAAAGCTAAATACACTAGGGCAACATGAACCACAAGTTGGAGGGAGTAGCACAAAATAATGACTATGAGCAGGATAGTGTATGGATTATTATCAAAGTAAAGTCAAGTATAGGAACATATCTGATAATGTTGAGAGATTAAAATAATATCCAACATAGACCTTCTTAAGGAGGAGAACTATATTTAAAGATACACGTCAAAATAAACTCTTGCCCATAGATATGGGTACCCCATCAACTCCATCTCTAGAAAAGTAGAAGATACCAAAGTTCAATACTATGGATTGGAAGATCTAGTATGGAATTACATGACATGCTTATAATTTGAGATTTCAATGGGCACATAGATGAGTGTTTTAGGTTGTGGTGATTTTTAATCACACTTTTGGGAGTGGGTATTGATTGTTTCATAAATGAACCAATCATTGATCATGTAACCTAGGTATTTGAGAAGAAATTCAAGTTCTTGAGAGATGACAACCATATTTTACCAAAGATCTATAATACTTGATAGGGTAAGCATGATAACGTATAAGCTTATAATACAAGGCTCAAATAATTACTAGGAAAAATTGAAAGATAACCAACCAATGACTTGAAGAAATGGTTCTTTATTTAAGGGATGGTACTCTTGTTGAAATGGAGATGAAGGTGGTCCCATTTTCATCTTACAAAGGTGTACATAATTGAGTGATAGATATTGAAAGTGAGAATAAAAAAACCTCACTCAAGAAGGATTGAAGATGATGACTTTTACTCCAATGATGATAATAAACATGGATTAGTGCAAGCCTTATGAAAGGACATCCTTAAAGTGATGAAAAAACTAATAGAAGACACTAAGAATTAAGACAATGATTTTTGGTATTGTGACTGCAAGGAAAAATGTCACATGAAGGTGAATTGGCCAACAAATGTTGTTTGACATTTATGATTTTATAGGGCATTCATGAATTAGTTCCATGACTATAATGCATTTTTACATGAGTACATAATGGATAAACATAAGGTGATAAGGTAGATAAAAAAATCTTACCTTATATCCATGCAAAGATGGATTTCTTGACTTTCGACACAATAGGGCAAGCATATCACAACTCTACAAATATTTCAGCCAAGGTCAAGATGAAACACAAGTTTTCCTCTTCATCAAAGTAGTGTGCAGGACCCAACTCATGCCTAATGAACTATCCAACCTTGTCATGCATGAGCAAAACATGTTACAGAAGAGAGAATGACATATGAAGGTTATGAAACACTAGAAGGCTCCACTACCTTCAGTGTTAAACAAAATAAAGAGGAACCTAAGTGACAAGTAGTTTGATCACCATTTCATAAGATCACACAGTTATTTATAATACTACACATAATAATATTTTGTTGTGTAATCTACATTAGTTCTCACACAAGTGGATGACATTGATCTAGATGCTACCTGTTTGGGCACCAATATTACTACCATAGACATTTATGATGACAAGGGATATTTTTTTAGGCCAAATTTTGGGTTAAGTGGTAATATATTAACATCATCATTAATAATGGGATCCTATATAACATCATTGCACAAAATATAACCCAATGCCTAACCTTACTATTGAATCACATCCCTAACCAACTACTCGTTGGGATGGTTCTAACAAGGGAAGGATGTTAAGGTTAATCAAATTTGTATTTGCAAGTATGTATTCAATCCCATGGACATCAAAGTCACAAGTGACATTGAAAAACTAGAGGTGTGTAATAATATGCTTTGAAGATTGAGTGTATGATGGTGATGTCAGATATCAAGCCAATCCATGGTGGTAGATTTTTCATGTCAAATCTCACTTTGTCAACATCTTAGAGTCACCTCCAAAGACTAAAATCACATTAGTATTCTCAAAATAATGTAATAAGATCATTTTATAAATGTAAAAGTTTATGATACTTGAAATTTATCCAAAATCACATACATAGTTGGGAAAGCAAGCATTGATAACATGCCATTCCACTCAATCATTGTAGCAATAATAGCTTGACAGGTTAAAACAACAATATGGAGACTTATTTGAATATCCAAAGGCTTTATGCACACATTACGTAGAATAAAAAATGAGATCAATTTATTTTTTGGATCCCTTATTACAAATAATCTAGATTACCCTGGGTCCATTTCTGAGATTGATGAAGTTTTATGCCAGATCCAAGAGCTCCTTGATCAAAGAAAAATTAGGCCAAGATTTTCTCCTTATGGTTTCTTGGTAGTCCTAGAAGAAAATAAAATTGGTACAAGACTCTTGTACATGGACTATTATGTGCTCAACAAAACAATGGTGCAGAATTGGTACCCACTATCATGCATTGATGGCATTTTACACTAGCTTTGATGTGCACAATCATTCATTGAGATTGATCAAACATCAATTTAACATCAAGGACTAGTCCAATTGTCATATCTATATGAAGATGAACTATTGCATGAGCAGAAGTTGAAATTTTTGTGCAATACTTGAATTTATTCTAATTCAACACTACACTAACTTGGTCTCCCTCAAAAAATTGAAACTTGTTTTAAATTATCAATATTCTCATCAAAAATTTTACTAAAAACAAAAATATCATCCAATACACAATGACAAAGGAATCAATAAATAACTTCATTACCTCATCCATCTACATAAAGGTAGCTTATGCATTGCATATCACAAAAGGTAGAACCAACCATTCGTATAACCTTGCCTTATGTTGAATGTTGTCATCCAAATGTCCTCTTTTTTAACACTAAATTGGTGATACTCAGAATTTAAATCCATCTTAGCAAAAATTTTGGCATGCTGAAGTTGATCAAGAAGATCTTCAATCTATAGAAGAGGGTACCTATTCTTAATGGTTATATTGTTAAGTTCTCTATAATCAACACACATTCGATATGAACCATGTTTCTTAGGTAATAAAATAATATAACCACATGGAGAAGTATTAGGACATACACCTTGACTAATTAAAGACTGTAACTTTTATTTTAACTCATTGACATCCTTTCAGGATTGCTTATACAACCTACAATTTGGAAGCAAATTGTCTGATAACAATTGAATTTCATGCTCAATAGGTATCACCATTGGCAACGCCATAGGATTATGGAGTAATTTCTTGAACCATTTTATTAATTCTCCCATATGCTTGTGTTATTTTTTAGTAAACATGCTACAATAAGTTTTGTGTTCAACCACTTCTTTATGTTGAATATCTCTTAAAATAAGTAAAGCAAACTTCCCATTTGCATTAATAAGCCTTTTAGTGTTAGAGTCATTTACCAAAGATATCTTAGAATAACATTTGTAGGATAAAATGATGCATCTCTTGACTTTTTTATCAAATGGTATTGATTGGCTCTCCTCATGAAGATAACATCTCAGATATACAAGTAAGGGCTACCAAATGCTGCACCACACACATCAAGGGGCACAATATCCACTATAACTTCATCAATGAAATATGTATTAAAAAAAAACTTAATTTTACATTACTTAGTTACCTTGATGTCTACACATTTCTTCACTAAACCCAAAGCATATGGACTTGGATGATTGTAATTATCTATCCTCAATTTGAGAACTAACTCTTTGCTTATATTTTTTTTGGTCAGAAAGTATCAAAAAGAGCATCCATTTTTTTAATTCATTTGAATTTTAATATGGAAAATATTATAAAGTTCACTTTCTTGAGAATTACTATTATCCAAACATACCTCTTTATTTACAAAAGTACAACAAAAACTCTCATCCACATCGAAGCTGCAACTAGTGTCTTCACCTTTGAGTGTGGTCATGGCCTTCTTTTTGTTGTTCTAAAACAAATGCAATTTCGAATGTAAATTTAATAATTTTCCTTGAAATATATATCAACATCATAATGCCCAAAATGCCTTATAATATCCTTCTTATAAATAAATGTAGCATTATGTTAACCTTTTCTTTTACCCTTATGCTTAGAACCACTTGTTTATTTGGAGTGATTTGAGAGTTAGATGTAGCCTTATTTTTCTTTTCCATATTCAAGTAGGGAGATTTATAACAAGCCTCATTTACACTCGTACAATAGGCCAAGAGGATAGGTCTCCTCAAAATACTATGGAGCTTACCAACATACTTCATCAAGATGTCATGGTCCACTATATCTTTTCCCATTTGGACACTCTTCTTGTGGACCTCACTTGTGTACTCCTACACACTTGGGCCTTAATTTTACCTAAGATATCTACCATACATGGAACTCTCTTCCTTATAATAAATAATATAAGGATCCTTCTTGATTATCAGTTTAAAATCACCCCACTTAGTAATAGGAGGAAGCTTCTTAATAACTGAGGTATGAACATAAATTTCAAATTAAGTTAAAGCATGGTTGGTTAATTTTAACCTTGCAAAATAAATTTATTTATTCTCATTTATCTAATGCAAACTAAAATATACTTATAGTTGGGAAAGATAATAATCTAGCCTCTCCATGTTTATATGTTTATCATATGGCTAAATCTCTATCTTTTCCTCAGCCTTGAAAGAAGGTGGATCTTGGTTGGCATGGGGTTGTTATTCCATATTATCATGCTTTGGAGCATCCTCCTTACTTGATTCAATGTATCTATAAAAACACCAAGATTCTCTATGAGAATACCCATGATGGACTACAACTGATCAGGCTTGCTCATAAAAGAGAAATTATAGCCACTCCTTCAAGCTTGTGAAATTTATCTTCTACTATATAGGCATTTTCTTCATTAGAATGAATGATAATTCTAATCCCTTACTTCCACTTTGTTGTGGAAATTACTTCTTCAAATATAATTAGGATAACATGACCACTTGTTCCTCTTATTCTCATGATAGACATATACTACAATGTAGTCACTAACACATAAAACCACATAAAAGGACACTAATACTAAACTAATTGTGATACCAATGTGATTCATAAACTAGGTGGATATTCCACACTAAGAATCACCAACATAGATCATGTACTCCTAGTTCAACATATGATTGATAGAAGAGTGTTCTAGACTATTTTCAATGCTAAAATAGAGATAAAAATGTGTTAGAAATGAAATGTATAATATATTTAATATATAAATAGAAGATTAAGAGAAGCCAACGTATAAAATGAAAACACTATATGACCTAAATAACCCAATGTGGGAAAAACTCTAGTGGGTGAGGTAATTACACTTGTCTTATACTATTTAATTCAATAATTGTACAAGTGACGAATAAACATGGTCTTCATGGATAGATATTGCATTATTACACTATCCAAAGCTTGCACACATGATTGCTTTTTAATTATTAGACACTTCATGCAGTGATCCATGAAAAAATAACATGGGGATTGAGAACACAGAGAACAATAATAATAAAGCTTTGTTAATTATTCAAAAGATAAGATTACAAATATATAGGAGATAACCTTCCTAAAATATATGAGGTAGCTATAAAAACTCACTAACCTACGTAGATATTTGTTATTGTTGTTTTATATAACAACTAATAACAAATTACTAACTCACATTACCAAAATACTAATTTATACATGTAATTATTATTCACTCATACATATAAATGGAGCACTAACCTAAGTTTTCCTAACATTCCCCCCTTAGTGTGAACATGGGGAAAATATATCTTTGTACTTGCACTTGCTTTCATGATTAGGTGATATTCCATTGGTTAATCACTAACCAAGACAAAATGGTTTTCATGTGACTAACCAAGAACTGAGAGTGGTGGTTTTCCATTGGTTTACCACAAACCAAGATATAATGATGATGGTTTACGAGTGATATACCAACAACCACATCATGATGTGCCAAGTAGTATTATTATCTCTCATCACATCTCACTGCAAGGAGTAACATAAGAAAAACTGCTCACACATTACATACTGAAAACTAGAAATGGAACATTAGAATCATGTTCCCCTCTTAATGTGAATTTTCCACTTATTCAAATAAGTACACAACAATTTATAAGAAAAAACACAACTAAAAAATTAAACACAATGCACACATGTCACCAAATTAGTGATGTAGCCCCATCATTGGTGACTGATGAGAGGTCGCTAAAATACCTCTAACCTCTAATGTATCCTCCATCCTCTAGTTACTTATTTAGTATAGGAAATTGTTAGAAACGTATCCACATTCTTCTTATACTAATTCATGGTAATGTCAGATGTCTACAAGACTAAAAATTTGGCATCTTCATTGAGTAAATCCAAGCCAATATAACCTATGCACTCACAAAAAGCCAAAGTTTTAGTCTCTTACACATCTAACATTACCATGAATTAGTACAAGAAGAATGCATATACATTTATAAAAATTTACTATACTAAATAAGTAACTGGAGGATGGAGGATACATCAGAGGTTGGAGGTCTTTCAATGACCTCTCGTCATTCACCAATGATGGGGCTACATCACTAATTTAGTGACGTGTGCAGTGTGTTTACTTTTTTAGTTATGTGTTTGCTTCTAGTTTGTTGTGTACCTATTTGAATAAGTGGAAATTTCACATTAAGGGGGGAACATGATTCTAATGTTCCATTTCTAGTTTTTACCATGTAATGTGTGAGCATATTTTCCTATGTTACTCCTTATAGTGAGATGTGATGAGAGATTATAATAATACTTCGCACATCATGATGTGGTTATTGGTAATAACCATTCACAACTAGGATACAATGAGACACCATTAACCAAACTTGCAAACTATAATGTCAATCTAACTTCAAAACTTACCATTGACTTATCTGATGATCTTTGATTTCAATAAAGACTGTATTTATGCGTTTTCACCTTGGAACCCACCAAACACTTCAAACAATCATTGCCAAGAAGAAGAAGCATTTGCAACCGCTCCTCTACCCATATTTTATTTGATGGTGAAACTTTTAAATTCAAAGGCTACAAGTTGCTAACTTCATCAATACAATAGGCCATTTTACCATCTCAACACTAATTCTACCACTACAACTTAACTAAATTATTCATTTTACATGAATAAGCTTGAGGAAATATCTTACATAGTGTTTTATGTGTAAGAATTACATAATTAAGTATAGTGGAAATGAACTAAAACAAATATCTAGTAAAGAAGATCCATATTTTGGATCAACGATCAAGATCAACACTAACATGATCAACTATAATATCATTTGTAGACAAGTCACCATATTGAAGATTGGATTGGACTCTCTTATAGGATTTAGACAACAAACAAACCTTAGATCACTATCTAGAAGGATTATAAATTATATAGGTGGATCTTGTAGATAAAAATGATTGAATGATGAGTAAGATGATCATTTCTATGATATAAAATGATATAGGTCAAAGTGATGGGTAGAGGGATGACCTTGGCATGCACAATGAGAACAAATTTGGACTTCACTAGATTTAGTATAAGGTGATTTTGGTTGACTTGATAACTTTGAGGTTTGGATTTCATGTGATTGACCAATAGGTGAAGACTCAACTTGACATTTATTTATGAGGCCTATGATTATAAACCCTAGAGTAACATGATGTTTATTGAGTTTCATTATCTTCCAAATTTATACAACAGGTTTAGACTTGATAATATGAGTACAAACATGTATTTTATCCACAATTGGTTTATACTTCATTTGAATAACCTCAAGTTTACAAATTGTATATTCAATATACTTTAGCTTGACATTCGACAAAATAGGATTTGGGGTAATTGTATATGGTATAATTTATTTGACTAATGCCTCAAAAATAGATTTGAAAACTGGTTTGAAAATAGGTTTGACAACATGTTTTTATTGTGTATCTAATTTTTCTTACAGCCTACAAATCCATTTTCAATAAACATAGTGCTAATGATAAAAAGGCATAAATAGTGACTTGAACTAGACTCAACATTCTTCAAGCAAAGTAGTTTTGTGTAAATTTCAAAGTAGAATGTAAAGTTACAAAATTATATCTATGTAATATGTGGAAGCCATGACATAGATGCCAAAATAACTTATAATAAAATAATTATTAACACAATATGTGTCAGGCTCAATGAATAATGTTGGAAAAATAAAATACTTAGTTTGCTAGGTCTCTGCACTTGAACCACATTTAAACAAGTCAATTAATAAATGTTTGTATCTTTATTTCTTCATAATATGATAATACATTATTATTTATCATTTATGCAATCAACTTTTCAACATATAATAAAAATATGCATAAAGGCCAAAACATGCGTTTACAAGCATCAAACACAAAAAGGACAAAAGTAACATCAATTTATATCCTATTTATAAAACATACAATTGAGATGAATTCTAGTTAATGATTTTTTTATTAGGTGTAGCCACTAATTAATGCATCATGAGTCTACTATTTTCTCAAAAATTTAGATTATAGAAGGGAAACATAACATTTGGTAATATTTATCTTTTAACAGACCATTTGTCTAGGGATATCACCTTACAGATGTCAATAAAATAACCCATAAACCATGTTTAGAGCCATA
Organism: Torreya grandis; assembly: GCA_037957365.1. Lineage (NCBI taxonomy): Eukaryota > Viridiplantae > Streptophyta > Pinopsida > Cupressales > Taxaceae > Torreya > Torreya grandis. The sequence continues at coordinate 4,474,901 of JARHVA010000051.1, read as the reverse complement.
TAATTATAATTTAAACACATTATTTTAGATAACATAACCATACGTTACTCATAGTCACTTATCCCCATATCTCATGCCTTCTTTATATTCATTCTTAGAAAATAATTTTGCATATAAGGGCTAAATTTATGGCCATATGATCATATTTCCTCTCTTTTTCCATAAAGTAAAATCAACATATTTGGTCAATTGAATCAGATGCAAGTTGAAATTTTAGCGAGATATCAATTTTTTTAAAGTTTTAGACCTTATTATTCAATAATTTAATTTTTAGAGGTGTTTTACTCATGAAATCCTTACTTTAGATTTATTTAAAATTTATGCAAGCAAAGAGCTAATTATTGATAATTCATAGAGCTCATTGGGATTTTCTATGATCTAACACATGTATATTGGTCTTAACAAACCTATTTAACCATTCCAATACTCCAATTCAGTTCATATAATAGTTTCCATGTGTAAATAAGCCTTTAAAAATGATTGTAATAGTAAAAATATAGAATTCCTGAGGGTTTCATGAATATAACAGAGATTTAATCTTGCAGTCAATATGAAAGGATTATAATCATATTATAAAAGAATAATATAATGGAAAACATGTAACCAGACTCAAAAATCTTTATTATGTGCAACAAGAAAACATTTACATAGTCCTCTTCCATTGAGACATACCTACAACATATGCTCTAACCTATTCAAAAATGATTTTTTAATTATTTTAAGCTCTTTGGTTGGTATTGTATAGTTCTTCCTCATTAGGAGTGAAGATTATCACTTTTTTAGATTCTAAACCAAGATTGGTAATTTACTAAACTTGCTAAGATTCTCTCTTACTCATTCAAATTAAACTTACTAAACTAACCTAGTTTATAGGTCTTAATAATTACCTAAGAATATTGTCAACATAGATTTTACATGTATTTGGTGATGCTCCTTCATCACCTTTACTATCCTCCAACATACCCCTTTTGTCATTCAATCTTCACACTCTCTCACTATACATTCCCTAGGCTTGGCTATGCCTAGATGCCTTCCTCTTCTTTAATACTTTGAATAACACTTCTTATATCTCTTATATCCACCTATCCAACCTTCATTCAACCCCCTCAATCTAATTTCAAATCCCTCCACACTCCTTTACACTTTCTTGAACTTTTTCCCTTTAAAGGATATTTGGCTTAATAGGCCTAATACACATTCTAGAGATTGGTTTCTGACCCTTCAACACCTTCAAAACCTCACCCCTAACATACTTCAACTTCCCATTGAGGTTTATAGACCCAAGTCAATGCACATCAATAGTTCTATTACTTTCTAGGCATGTCCCTTAAGGGTGTTAGGACTCCTACAACTGATGTTTGACAATTGATCTTTGATAATATCATAAACCTATTATAGCCTCTAAATCACCTTGAACACTTAAAATACAATCTCATGCAAAAGTGGGTGATAAAAGGGAGAGAGAGCATTACAAGAGGTGAAAAAAAAATTCCATTCAACCATACAATGATTAACAATAAGTTCAAGTAGAAAATATTAGTTCCAAGTAAAGTGCTAATATGTAAATACCTCATCTTAACCAAAAAATGGCATTGACAACACATTTGGGGGGAGTAGATGGCATCTCAAAATAGGTTCTTGGCCTCCTATTAGGCTTGAGTGACAAGCTAACCACCCATTTCAACCTCAAGAACACCCTTCCCAATATAAAAAAAATACAATTTTTAGCCTAAGTTCAAACACGTGTAAAAAAACTTGTAAGTCATTTATGCAAACTATCAGATCCCTCCCCTACCTCTTTAATTCCTCTAATAATACCCTAACGCACTCAAGTGGAACCTTCGATAATAATTTAATGGACAAGCTGCATTAGCGAGGTCCAAAAATGTAACTTTTTGACATTAAATAGGTAACTTCTTGAGCTTCAACTACCATTTCTGCCTTTGAGACCTCCATGTCATATAGGCCATGTCAAAGGCTTTCCCTTTAGACTCAGGGTTGACTTAGGACCAAAATTGACCTAGTAATTGTCTAATGATTAACATCAACATGTATCTGAGTTATGCCTTCTTGTCCATAACTACTCGCTGGTTGTATTTATAAATACATTAGATTAAAACTAACCCCATTATTATCACTTCAACACAAAAAAATTTGTGTCATGGTCAAAGTAGATATTATAATACAACCCTTGTACACTAGAGTGTACATTTCCCACCTAACAAGTAACATTCCTAAAAAAAATTAGATCCCATGATCTTGCTCACAAACAAAGATTAACATACTATTATAAACAAAAGACTAAGGAATTTACGTAAGTAAAATCAACTTTCTTTTTACAATTGAATTTCAGTGGAGTAAATGGATTGCGTCATAGTTGTCGTGGAATATAACCAATAGAATAATTAACACGAGTGAATTTGAGACATTTTTTGATATCCCTTTAATATACAACCTCCTTCTTAGGATTTATGCCGAGATTTATCTAGAACCATTCAAATTTTACTGCCCTTCAGTTACAAACTATCTTATTTTTGTCTTTAGTGGGTATATTGAGGAATTGATTCCAATGCTTAGTCAATAGAAAATATACTTAATAAATTGTGGGTGAGACCATGTTGACAAGCATTTTAGTTTGTGATTTTTTTTTGAATTAAAACACCTATATATAGGGGTGGCTCACAATTTAAATAGATCAATACATATAGAGCTAGGGATGTTTCGTACATCATTAAGTATGACAACTTGTTACAATTGCAAGAAAGCATGAACTTTTAAAATATTTCCAAAGTGTCAGAGCATTTAATTTTTTTATCTAAATAATTATATTGACTGCTCTTAATTTAAAAAAAAACCATTTTGACTAAGTTGAGGATAAAAATAATGGGGAATTTGGGGCCGGGAAGATAATGTTCTTATGCCATATGTTCTAAAATATACTCTAAAGGGGTAATAATAACATAAGAAACGATCACCAATTTGTGCCATATTATACCTTATTATGTGTGCACCAAGATGGAATGTCATGGGAGGAGGGCCCACTTGTATAATTTCATCAATGAGCTTAATTATCTGATTTATAGGAGGTTTAAAGTATGATTGCTGGTACATGCACCAAATTGCAATTATAATAGCCATATCTACCTTGTTTCAATAAAAATTTCCTTTTATTTTTGTATCAACAATGCTTTATAGATGAACCCTCTCATATTTTTTGATATGATTACATACAATGTCTATCACATTTAGTGATGTAATATTCAACAAATTGAAAGCATTTTAAATCTCCATTACATCCACAAAATTGAAAGATCATATTCTAGAGGATTTATTTTTTTATATCAAATTGCACTACTTAAATCTGCCATGGGGATTTGAACTAATCTTTAACTTGTCAATATCAAAGTTTATCAGCTTAGTAATGAACTTATCATCAAGGACATTTTTAAATACCATTATAGGTGTATTCTCAGTATTTAGAATGCAAATATGCTATGGCAAGAGCAATCCTAGTTACAATATGTAGCCTCCTCTTCTACTTTAGATTGGCTAATCATCCCACCAGAAAACTATTGATCATGAGTATATTTATGTTAGTTATGAATTCCTCTAAAATTGAGTGATGTTAATAGAAACTAATTTTATCCAAACCTCACACTGAGTTGGTTGATTACCAATTTTATCTTGTGGGGAATAATGCCCTTGGAAGTTGAAGGACCTAGTTTCTACCCACATTCCTTGTCAAATCTTGTATTCCTCAATATGACAATATGATAAGAGCTCATAAAAAGGATTTTCTTGTCTTTTCATACTAATCCCCCAAGATTACCTTAGCCTACATCCATAATAAAATGTCTACATATCCTTAGGGAAGCCCAATAATGATTAAAAGGTAGATGAAGATAGGAAATGAGTCTGCTAAAATTGGTTGATTGATAATTTTATCAAGATTATGAATTTTCTAATTACCAAAACATGTTTCATGTTTATAATTCTTTGAAGACAATAACAAATCATTACTAAAATAATCCTCCTTATATTTATCAAATATTTATATTTTTTATATATTATGAGGATATAGGACATATAGAATAGAAATATCTCTTCAAAACCAGTAGGGTGGCTCCTTTTTGCAGCCAAATAATGGCACAATTTTATAGTCTGTGATATTCAAGGCTAATACAAATTTATTTCTATCCCACTAGATACCATCCTTATGGAAGTCACAAGGAGCATCACTTCGGCTACCAATAATCTCCATAACAATGTTCCAAAACTTGAAAATATATTATTTTTAAGGAGTTGGTTGAGGATAATTTCTATTTTTGGACATGATAATGGAATTTGAACTAGCCTCTAAGTTTTAAAGACCAATTTTTTTCACCTTGGTGGTGTACTTATCATTAGGAATTGAAATTTTCAACCTTTAATTTTATGTGGAAACTGGAAAGAGAAATCCTAGTTGCATTATGCACCCTCTTTTGGTAATTTGGAATGTAGTATGTTCTCATGAAATATCCATCATATACATTATTGGAAATTAACAACCTATTGGATTATATTATGATCCAAATTTGCTTTTATTTAGTTTATGTTAAGTTTTTGTTTATTATGGGTTGGTTTCACCCATTGGTTGGTTTTTTAACCACCTCTTCTTTTTGTAAACTTTTTAAGCTTATTATGTACAAAAATAAAACATTTTTTATATTCAATATATTTTTATAAATTATTCCACCATTTATCTAAGTGATCAATGATATCAGAGCATGGTTGCTCATGGAAGAATGAAATTGATGAAATTCGAAGGCCTAGTTAGAAATATGCATACACTACTTGTACATCCATTGGTATGATTTTAGTCTATCAAGTAGAAGGCTTGCATGGCATTTTCACAAATTTAAGGCTATAATATAGTGATATAGGTGGTATATTACCATCTCTATTTGTGATATGCTTTTTCTTATGATGCTTAATATAAATAATGGCCTTCGCTTTACAAGACCTAAGTCATCATTAATGGAATCAATAGTTCACACAATTACCTTTTTCAACTCTTCATCATACCTCAAGGACATGTTACCAAATGCTTCTCTGATGCTCACATTCTCCTCCCAAGTTTCTCTCTCGTGATGGAATCCAAAAGGCCCATTCTCAAAAACCTCCATGGTTTTCCTCTCCTCATTCTTCTTTCTATTTCCTTCTTCTTCCCATGTTTGGTCTTCAACCATACTCTCCTTATGTCATTAAATTGCATATCAAAAATATCTATTGTTTTCTTCATGGAAATATGCAACTCCTCATCATTACCTTATTAATTCACATCTATTATTTACTTCAAGGGAACATGTAGAATTCCTTGGTTGTTCTCAACCCTTCTTACCTCAAAAATAGGAAATACAAATGCATTTACTACCAAAGAAAATTCTGAATTTTCCCACTTATGGGATATCATAAACTCAATCCCATCATCAAACAATGGGTCTCTTTCTCCCAGTTCAACAACTATCACATCCATACCCTCTTGCATGATCATTCCTTCCTGTATGTGCTACTCAAAAAACTATTTATATTTATTATTTTGAAAATAATATTTGAGTTTCTCACATGGAAACCTCACTCTCTTTTTGACTTTCAAGACAAACTTATTCTCCTCGCTTTTATTCATCTCCTTGCTACTTCTCAAAGTAGACTTGAAATTCTCCCATGAAAATTTTTCTCTCATATTGCATTTTATGGAAATATTATTATTCTTATTCTCTTTTGTCTCAAGCTTAAAGATGTGAATCTTATACAATCATTAGACTTTCATTCTTGAGTACACAACATGACCCATAAAGTTAGAAATTATATGTTCCATACTCCTTATCTTATTCTTTCCTCTCCCTTGTCTCATATCTAAGAGTTCTCTCCAATACACAACTGCAACTCCAAATAATATCCTACTTGTAATCTATACCCTCATGGGGTTTTCAATACACTTCTCTTCAAAATACATTTATAACTCCACTATCCAATTCATGAGTACATTTGGGCTCTCTTTACCAAAAAAATAATATTAATAGTAGGCTTACCTATTTTTTCCACCATGACCTTTATCTATCGCTTTCTTCTATTGGGATATTTTCCTCCACCTACTTGGTCTCTCTCTAAAGTATATAACCTCTCTTGTAAGGACAAAAACCCTATCATAGTTTATTTTCATCCTCTATACTCAGTTGAAAAATATTTACTTTTGCATCTTCCATCATGTCCAATATTTCTTGGATTGCCTTCAACATATCAACCAAGTCTTCTACCTCTAGTGTCCTTCTTCCTTTATTTTCCATATCCTCCTTAACAAGTAGGATTATCTTTCACAAATATACTCAAAAAATATTCTATTTCAATTCCTCAACACTTAAGTGACTTATTTCACACCTAAAACAAACTTATCCTCTCTCCAATACAAGCTCCTTTTTCACAACTTACTTTTCACAACCTGTAATTGACAGATACAAGAGCCTCACACACAAAAATAAATAAGGAAAGACCTTGATATAATACCAAATGGTGAAATCATTTTGGTGAAATCATAGAGAGATTATACACTTAAGTAAAAACTTTAATTCTATGATTATTAGTTTTATCACACACACACACACACACACACATAAATAACAACTCAAAATTCTATTTGCAGACATTTACCAAAAGGAACACACTATATTAATTGATTTGAAGACATTACACTGTTTAAAACAATAAACACATTATCAACTATGTGCCTTAAAATGTTTTTTCATGTAAACATGGATAAAAACATCACCAACATAGTACATCTAACTGGTTTCTCTATAGCTTGTTGCTCTTCTATTTATTTTCTTGTAGCTCCTCTTTTCTGCGTTTTGCATCATGTTTTTATTCTCCTCTCTTCTCCCCACTTTGTGAGATTATTTCCATTACCCTTTCTAACATGTACAATGTATATTAACATTCATTTTAATATATAAAACTCTCTAAACCCATGCATTTTTCTTCAAAAATCATTAATTTTTGTTTGTTGTTATGCGTTGTTCTGTTGCTATCAATTCGTTATTGAATTGTTGTTCCCAATTGTTTCTTTTTTATTTATTTTTGGTTGATACAAGATTAATTTAACCATTGGATGCTCCTATATCATGTATAATTTTAATATTCTCTCTAATACCTCTCTCTTTTATCTCTATTTTGGCCCTTCTCTGGTTTGTAGCCTCTCTACTTTGATATTGGCTCTTGATTTGTAAGTTTAAATCTCTAGGTCTTTCCTTAATCCTTATGCCAACCTATTTCTCATTTAATGTTGACTTTTTCAATGTGAATCTTGTTTTATATCTTTATCTCTTGTATATCCCACCTAAAAAATTTCCTTTAACACTAACATGAGATCACTTTCCTTATTTTTACATCTTTTTCCATTCTAAAACTTTTCTTGTAATTGCTTATTATTCTTGAAAGATATTTTTGTAATAGTGGGTGCATAGTTAGGTTAACTATTTCATGGTGACCACTAGGTAAATATTCTCTTCCAAAGTTTTTTAATGAGACCTTAAATGCCTATATTGGTGCTTTAACATGAAATTTGTAACCATTCGAAGATATTCATGTTATTCTATTGTTGTGACTAAATTTGAAATTGTGATCATATGTTGCATATGATTGTGCTAAGTGAAAAGATCCTATGACTCCTGGGTAATAGGCTCTAAATCCTTTTTCATGGTCTTCAAAGACTTTATGGACCCATGGATTTATTAAATCCATTTTATGGTCCCTCATGCATTTGCCCCTTTTCATCATTGCCTCTCTTTATGTTTGTGGTCCCATTAATCAATTAAATCCATTTAAGGATTATAATACATTTGAATTACATTGTGCCTATTACTATATCTTATGACCCTCAGTGATTATGACATGTGTTGTAATCCAGGTTCTCATAGTCATGTGATTGCTTTGTGGACAATTACAGACCCATTGGAGTTATAAACCCAAATTTGAAATTGGTCACATTTCTGCCCATGGTCCTTGTCATGACTTACACTTATGAACACACCAAGGCCCTGTGAGTAATTATGAATGCGATCCCTGACCTCCATGGTCTTTGTGAACTTTCATGGTCTTGTGCATGAATCACAAGAGTCTTGTGGACTTGTTATAATTTATAAATGAATGTATATTTTTTTGGGTCTAGAAAGAAGCCTTAATTACAAAAATGAATATATGTGGACTTGTAAACTTAGGGAAATAATTTGGACCCTAATAAATATATATTATGTAGTCCTTAAAGACTTAAAGACTTAATAAATAATGTACACTTAGCCTCAGACATTACAACTTAAAGTTGTGAGGGAAAATATCTGATACCACTAATACAAATAAACTAAGAGTTGTGACATTGGAATATGACAATGTGACCTTAAGTGTGATCCATGTGATCCCTAGGACCTCAAAAACTACTAAAAATCCATGAACCAAAATTGGATCTCAAAATGTGACCTGAGAACCCTGTTGATTTAATAAATTTCCTTCAAAAGTATTTTTTGAAACTACACCAACTCATACCTTTTTTTTGTGATGTAGGTTTAGCCACGCACCTTGGATGCTCCTGTATAAAATAATGGAGGTAATTAAAAAATTGAGTCTTGGTCACATAGATAGAAAAAATGGAAAAATTACTCCTTTGGCCACTGAGATTGATGATTATGGTATTCCCTTCTAGCACCCCAAATATTTCATCTACTTTTCTCTCTCTTCCACTTTCAAATTGTTGGCTTTGAATCCATCTTATTCTTTTGATATTCACTTTCTTCCCTTATGTGGAAATGGATTGACCATAGTTCCACCACATCCACAAATTATTTCTTTCTTACCCACTATTGGGGCATAGTCTATCCACTTTCACCAAATGATTTTTTCCCCATATTCATGTGGGATCGATCTCATTTTTGTCCAACCATGTCTACCAAGATGTTCTTTCTTGCATCATACTTTCTCTAGTGGGCTTAAACCCATGGGTATATTTCAACCACCTACTCCTGAAGACTTTTTGTCTTTGTCCACTCACTATCCAACCTACTATTTGATTCTTCCTTATGTCACTCATCTCTATTTATAAATCTCCTTTTCTAATAGATGACATCTCTTCCTTTGATTTCCTTTGTAAAATCACCATTCTTCTTGCAACTCTTTCATTCATGAGAGTCCTCAAATAGACTACTTATTTCTCTATTTCTTCACATGCTCTAGTTAAAGTACAAATCAACTGATCCTCTTCACTTTCTTAAGTGCATAATTTTGCACTTATGGCTTCACCTCTTCACCTTGAAAGGCCCCTTTGAATTCTTCTTTTCTCTTCACTTTTTCATGTCAACACATACTATAGCCATAACTTAGCTTTAAAACATGAGAATTTACATCCGCCATAGGTGTTCCATCCATATTAATATTATAAGCTTGATTTCCCCCAAGCTCATGCCTATCAAAGCCTTCATAATTTTACCTACTTCTCAGAATAGTGCGTAGTTTTTATGGTGAAAACACCTCTTTTTATTTCTCTTTGTTTCCTATCCCATTTTCATCAGCACAATGCTAATTTCATTCTCCCTCTTTCTCTTCTTTTGCTTCTGTATCATATGAATGACATTATTCACTTATCTAATCTCCTTTGTGAGTATTCTCTCCCACATCAAATTACTTTAAGTGAAATATTTATTTTTCCACTTCTTCATGTTGTATCTTATGCACATGAACACACTAGATCAAACCACAATTTATCCTCATCTTTACTATCTTCATCGTTATTGGACCTGCACTTAAATCCCCCACATTAAGGGAATCAATAGATCCCACAAATAGTTTCTCCATCACTTCATCATGCCTCAAGGACACATTTCCCAACTTTTCTTTGTTGCTCACATTTTCCTCTTAGATTTCATTCAAATAATGGACTTCCAAAGGTCCATTATCAAAAATCTCCATTACTATTTTTACATCATTCTTCAAACTATTTTCTTCCTCTATAGTGGTCTTAAAGTACACACTCCTTATGTGCATTCACTTTCACTTCCTTTACCTTCATTGTTTTATTTATTGAAACCCTGAGCTTCTTCTTTGCAAAAGAGAAATATCAATTTTAGTACCTTTATCCTTTAATGATGACAACCTCTTCCCACTTAAAGGATTATGTAATTTCTTTCCCATCATTAAATAATGGGTTTCCTTATTTTTGTAAATTTTTATTACTTCCACATCCTCTTCCATGAAGATTTCTTCCTTTAAGGGATACTCACAAATTTCTCTCTTTGACACTCTTGAAAACATACTTGGGCTTCTCACTTGCAGATCTCATTTGTTGATTGATTTTTAAATCAACGTTAGTCTATTCACTCACATATTTGAGGTGCTCATTTGGAAACATCCTTTTATGATTGCCTAAAGGCAATCTTCTTCACCTCTCTCTCAATTCTCAATGCTTAGATATTCTTCCACCATTCTCTCTACAATTTTAGATGCACAACATGATCCTTAAAATTGGAAACCATATGTTTTCAACTACTCAACTTTTTATTTCCTTTCTCTTGTCTCTTATTTTTAAGGTCTCTCCAATACACAATTGCATGTTCACATAACTTCTTTCACACAATTTTTATCCTCATCAAATCTACAATTTTTTCCTCTTAAAATAAAATTTATAACTTAATAATCCATTTCATGAGCTTATCTTGCTCTCTTTACCAAAAAATAAAACAATATTTCAAGTGGACTTAACTCTTTATTTCACCTTCACCTTTTTTGGTATTTTCTACTTCACTTGAATCTCTCTCCAAAGCATCCAAACTTTCTTGTAGGGATAACCACCCCATCATCATTTCTTCTTCATCTTCTTTATTCATAGTTTCAACATCTTCTCCACTTGTTCCATCCCAATCTTTCATGGAATTACTTCAACATCTCTACTCGGTTTTATGCTCCTGTGAACTTCCTCTTTTGTATGTCAGTTCATCTCCACAAACAATATTATCTTTCATAACTTATAATTTATTTAAGCAAGCTTATCTTTCCAAACCCATATTGGACTCAAATAAGAACTTCTCTTCTACTACTTTATTCACACTTGTTTAGACACCAAAATTATGTCACATACACGTGCATAACTCATGTCAAAACCCCTTTTAACCCATTTTTCAATAATAACAATGAACTTCCTTAACCCATGATTTTACCCCTCACACATGTAATTAATTTAAAATACTTAATTAAGTTAATTAAAAACCCTTGGTCACCTTGTTCTATGATTAATTCTTACCTGATGAGTCACCTCAAGACTCGGTCCCCTCATCCTAACTACCCAAGACTTATTCCTACTTCTAAACCAAATTCCTAATCAACTACCTCCTTCTTAACCTCTTATTTTTACCATTTTTCAATGGGTTCAACACTTTTCATGAAGAACAATAGAAAATAGGCCAAAAATAACAAGGATTTACCTATGATAGGGCCATCGATGTCGGTCAACCCATGGTCAATATTGGTAAGATCACTGATGTCAATAATATAAGCCAAACACCAACTTGAAGTTTAGATCAACAAAAATTAAGAAAATTCATTCTTACTTGCATTCAAGCTCCCAACATTCTGTTTTTGACATCCTATCTTACTATCATCTTGCGTAAGTCAAACATGATCAAGAACTGAGCTCTTAAGGACTAACAACACCCTCATTTTCTCTCTATTTAGCCATTCAGGTTTAGACTCCCTAATAGGGATCATCAATCTAGTACTTATCATTTAGTAACCAAAACTAAGTACATAACTTATTTTATAAGTCTTTTAAACATTTATTATGCTATCAATTTATATCTACTATGCATTGCTTTACACACTTCTGATCGAACCCCTATGAGGGAGTTATAAATCTTCCTCACTTGATTTAACTTAATCTAACACAACAAACCTTTGACTAGATCTACCCAAATCATACTCTCTCTCTTATAACTCTCCCCAACCTCCCAAACTTGATCAAAAACCATTTCCCAGACCCAAAAAAAAACTTTATATAAGCTCTCAAACATTTATTTCCCCTACCGACCTCGGTAGCCTAACCGACATCAATCACCTTCACCACCAACCTCAGTAGTAAAACTGATATCAGTCACTCCTCTATCAACGTCAGCAATTGTGGATTCCCTACCCTTTTTAAAACCTACCCAAACAACTTATAAAACATAAACAAAATACACCACCTACACCCTATTACTCTTTGTTGCATACAGGTTGTTAATAATGATAATATTATCTCTCGTTCACTCTCTCTCTTTACCTCTCTTTTAGTTATTCATTATTCTTTTATCTCTCAAAAGTGGACTGTCATCTCTAAAGAAGTTTCACATTTCTTAGAACAAGCACGTAGCTTGGTAGCCCACTCATTTAACTACTAACAAACATTTTTGGCACACCCAGTGGGACTCTAGAATTTTCTTTGAGTTATTTTTTGTTTTAAGCATTCATATAGGTGTATTATAGTGAAAATTTCATTTCTTGCACTTCCTCCTCTTTTCTCTTAAAATGAAAAATTCAATATTTTATTTTCTATTTAAAAAATATTAAACTAAAATTTTTCTTTCTTTTCTCTTTGCCTCTAAAAGGAATTTATCATTTTATTTTACAAAAATAAAGAGAATATCTTCTTTACTTATTATTGCATGCACATTAGGATAGTGAATATCATACTCTATTCCTATTTCATCTCTATTTTTATTCAAATCTAAACATTTCAAATTTGGATTTAAAACTTATTGCATTTCATTGTTTCCTTGTCACATATTAACTCACCTAGTTAATTACAAGTATTTTAAATAAATTGTAGTGCACCTATGTTACTCAACCAAATCACATTCACATAAACAAACATCTAAACTCACCTAAGAAAAGGTCCATCAAGATTTCATCACCTAATGGATCACCTTACCATACTTAGCTATCTTACTTAGATTTCACTACCAAGGGGAGAACCCACTCTGTTCTCTGGTGGAGTATAAACTCTAGATAGAAGGTATATTTTGGCTAAAAAGCTTGGCTCAGCTCCAGGTTCATGAAGTGCGGAGATCAATCTCCTATAATAATCCACGTACCTAGTCTACCATAAATTTCCTCTTGAGCACTAAAATTAACCTGAAACCAGCTCTAAATTACTTTCTAGTACCTTTGATAACCAAATTCTCTTCTCACTATCTGATTAAGGCATAAGCCAATATGAGACTAAAAAATTAATCTCTAAGACTTAATAGTTGTTGGCTGTATGTTTTTTTTGCTTTTCTGTTATCTTTTATATTTTAGAGTTGGTAAGAAATTTTTTCTATTGATTCACAAAATCAATACTATTTCTAATACTCAATTTGCATAACCTATTATCTCAAGTTCTTTTAGTGTTCTTCCTTATACAGACCTCTTACATCTACTATTTTACCTAGTTTCAACTTTTGGTTTTTTAAAACATTGAATTTTCCATCTCCTAGGATATCATAGTGACTGACATTGGTTAATCCTATTGGCATCGGTAGATTTTTTACCAACATTAGTTAATCCATTGACGTCAGCAATTTTTTTTACCGACATCGGTTAAGCAACCGACATTGATGACTATGTAATTTCATCTTCTCAAAACAACCCACTTACCCACACTTAAACTTGGTTTTTCCTTATTCTATTTTAAATAGAGGGTAATAAGACTATTTAAACTTTCTATTACATGGTATTGACAAGATCTCAAGCCAAAATTCTTGCCGATTATGCAATATGGCAACCACTTCCACCCTCCTCTCTCACTTCCAATTCTATCATGGAGCATACTTCATATATAAAGCATACTCCCACCTCTAATCAAATTCCCATTATGCCTAAGGGAGATCAACATTTTTCTAAATTTCTTGATCACAATGTGGCAGCCCTTCAACATTACCTTGCTATGAGTTAAACCCATAATTCTTTGGGTGACCCAATCTATGGTATGCCAACCTCTCTAATAGAGATAACTTCAGTTTCAGTTACCTCTAATATTTTTCCCATGATTACCCAAACCACCACTTCAATGAGTAACTCAACTATAAACAATGTCCAAAGTGTAGCATCTCTAACTATCCAATCCCACCTAAACCTTGGTGTGACTTCCCTACTTTCACAACCACAACCAGTTCAGTCAAGTCACACACTATTCCAGAAGTTAGTGGTACCTATTCCATCTACCCTCTCATCAATAATTACCAGAGTTATGACTCACCCTTCATCTAGTCTAACCATACCAATAATCCAACTTGCAATAACAACAACCAACCAAGGCATAGTCTCTAACCCAATGGGACACGCCCCTTTTATTTTTGCACCCTAGCCTATGACTAATTATCCTTATATTACTCCAAAACAACCTCAAAAAATTATGTCATACACTCCCTCTACTTCCTATCAAGTTCCCTATAACTTAGGAGCTATTCCCCAAACTAATCCCCCTCCATAACTCATTAAGATGTTGATGGATAAAATGTCTAATCTAGAGACATCTATTTCTGGATAAAAAAATGTGTTATCTTATGATTAAATATGCAATGAACTAATCCATCCTTATATATCTATTCACCCTTATCCAAGTTATTGGGAACTCCCTAAATTTACTCATTTCTAGAGTAAAGAGGATCCACAATAGTACTTGTGAGCATTTAGACATACTTGTTATTTAATAGGGCATGATGATGCGTCACTACTTCACACTTTACCTATGTCTCTTTTAGGTGCTGCCTTGGATTGGTATAGCTCTATACCTCACCACTCCATTTTTTCATTTACTAACTCACATAAATATTCTTAGACCATTTCTCTATTAACATTTCTAGAAAGGTTTATATAACAAACTTTTATTCTATCAGATAATTTGATGACGAGTCTATTACAAACTTTGTTACTCATTGGAGAAGCTTGATCAATCAACTCTCCTTCTCTTTACCCCAACCAAAGATTATTGATCTCTTCTCAAGGGCATGTGCTAAGCACATCTCATCCACACTTTGGGTATAAAATTTTTACACATTTGATAAGGCCTTTACAATGGCACATAAACTTGAGGTTCATGCCATAGATGAAGGCAAAGTCAAGTTGCGTAGTAAGAATCCAAATTATAAATCAAATGACTCCTCTTCTAAAACTTATACCTCTAACCAAAAAGCTAAAGGTTCTACCAACATGGTGGTCATTAAGTCATCTTCTTCCAAAACCACAAACTAATCAAATTCCTTGACTTCCTAAAATCCAACTAAGCAATTCCAACAATGATATGAACAAAGACAATACACTTCCATCAGGGAGTCATATACATATATCTTGGAGAAACTATTGCAACAAGGTGTCATAACCCTTCCTCAGACCAAACCTCCTATACAGCTCAACCCCTCCCATCCTATCCCAACTTGGTATAAGGAAGATGAGTTTTACGATTACCATTGAGTTAAAGGCCACAATTCTACTAACTATAAGACACTCAAGAAAATTATTTAAGATATGCTTGATAAAGATGATATCATCTTAGATAATCCTAATGCACCCCCTAATCAAAGTATGGATATGTTCAAACACCCTTTTCCTAACCATTCACCAAATCAAAATATTGTTTAGATCATAACTAATTCAGGTGATCATAATATCCATACAGTTAATATGGTCTTGTTTCTATATAATTTTTGCTTTTCACATTTAAAAAGAAATGAGAAACTAAAATAAGATGGTCTAGGGTTAGATGTTACCCGGATGAGGTCTGTGCACCATTATCCAGACGTTGAGAGAACTCTTCTTTGGTTGTGAAGGATGACACCTGCAGAAGAAAGAGACTTGAACAAGAAAATTATTAGATGGATGTAAGGTGGACTGCCAAGCCAAAGCTCGGTCTCGAAAGTGTAAAGACTTCCTTGTGGGATGACAGTCTACTATTGATAAAATAATGTCTGATAAAGATAAAAAGTGAAAGACTAAGCAAAATAAATAGAAACAATGTGTACCTGCTATCTGTTGTCGGTCTGCCACAGTCACCGATGCCGGTTAGTCTGTCGGCGTTGGTTGGTCAAAGGTGCCGATGTCGGTTAGTCTGCCAACGTCAGTGGGGGAAGTGGTCAATGTCAGTCAAGACAATGGTTTTAGATAGGGTCTGGATGGGTTTATGGTCGTGCAAAATGGTCTGAAAGGGGTCTGGGTCTGTGCAGGGTTGAGAGTAAGGTCTAAAGAAAGAGTCAGATAAGGGACAGGGTGTCAAAAGGAGTGAGAATGTGAAGAAGGCTTCTCAGCCTTCTTAGGGAGAGAGTCAGGTCTGGTCTAGTTGATAGATGGGTCTGGTTGGGAATGTGGCTTAGAAGCAATAAATAGAAAATTGATTACAAAGACATTCTAAGCTACTAAAATGACATAAAAGAAGGATACTTACCTCTTGCCTGCTGAGGAACCCCAGAGGTGTTTGAAATCTTGTTGCTGATGTAGAAGACTCCCTATAAAGAGGTAGAGTGATTGATGCAGAGTCCCTGTAGTCTGTGATGCCTGATGTGTGTCTGGGAGAGAGAGAGAGAGGTTGAAGTCCAGGCGCAAGAAGATTTTTGCATTCAGAGGAAGAGGATTTGAGGAGGAGTGATTAGCCAACTAGTGATCAGCCCGAGCAAGAGGTTAGAACTCGATTTAAGTAAATTGACGTCAGCAATCCCACTGGCATCAACCGACATTTAATCGACATCGATGGGTGGAGAACGAGTAAAAGGGATAACAAGCCCGTTCTCCATCCGCCAAGTGCATAATCCGTTGGAGAATTGTCAAAGATCGGGCTAAATACGCACGAGAGTTGGTTAAGCAGTTGGAAAGGAGTAAGAATAGGTCTTGGAGTGATAAATGAGGGTATCCAATGGCAAAGAATCCAAGGAGAGGAGAGGTGGCATGGGTGAGATGTCATAAGAGAGAGAGAGAGAGAGAATTATTAATTTAAAATAGATGATTATTTTAAATTAATAAGACATAGGTTAGGCATGGTTAGAAGTAGACCAATGGGACCAAGGGGGAGAGACGACCAAGGGTTAGACATGATTTCAGTGTCTACATTTGCCCTTTTTTGTCTTGTTGGTTGTTCGTGATGAACTGCAAGACAAAAATAGGAGTGTGATTGTCCTAGGTATGGGATGAGGTCGTTTTCATCTTGTTGGTTGTTCTGATGAACTACAAGACAAAAATAAATGTAGATTGCCTCGATTATGGGATGAGGTATCCCCCCTCAAAGTGGGAGTCGAAGGAAGAAAACTTAA
The DNA here is from genome assembly GCA_037957365.1 of Torreya grandis. Taxonomy (NCBI): domain Eukaryota; kingdom Viridiplantae; phylum Streptophyta; class Pinopsida; order Cupressales; family Taxaceae; genus Torreya; species Torreya grandis. Next base: position 4,457,574 of record JARHVA010000051.1, on the reverse strand, counting down.
AATCAGGTGCCGATTTGATAGATAGTGGATGGATATGGTGAAGTTTGAGTGTGAACACTGCAAAAGTTGAGATTGCATACATACCACTTCACGAGATGGTCAGGTCAAATTGTCACAGGTCAAGGTCGAGGAGTGCCAAAATCAAAATAACCAGGCCCTAGCATTTAGTCATAGCTAATTGGGTTATTCGATCTAAGCTGTAGCTCTAATGGTCATCGTGTTCCAGGTATTCCAGGCTCAGAAAGTGCTCCTAGAAACACGAAAATGTCACAAGTAGTGGAGATCAACCGGCTTGCGATCCTATACTTGTGAGGGTCAAAAAATGGGTTGCAGATAATTTCGCTAACCATTCATGAGGTAGCATACATGTAAAAACAACCAAGGCAACTTTTGTCTTGGAAGTGGTCATGGTCGGAGGAGATAGGCATGATCTCCAAGGTCAATGGTCGAGATCGAGATAGATAGTCTGGTCGAATGAATGGATGGACGAAAGAATGTGGCTGAGCTAACCTCAAAAAATGTCATGTCATTTGAGTGCTGCCTACATAGCCCTTGTTGTTAGGACATTAGACCAATGTAGTTCTCCCTAGAAAGGGAGGAAGGGTCAAAGTTATGGATTGTTTTGGTCGAGGTCAAGTCATGGTTAAAAGGAGGTTATGGTTTGTCCATCAGGTAGATGAACAAATGAGGATGGTCGAGCTAATCCCAAAAGACATCGTGTCATCTGAGTACTGCCTACATAGCCCCGGTCTTAGGGCCTTAGACCAATGTAGTTCAAACTAAGAGGCAAAATGGTCGACAGGTGGTTTGGTCATGTGTTGAAATGATGAGGATAAGATGATGTTACAGCCTTTTCCATATTATGTGATGGTGTATTCTATAACATTGGTTGTGGTCTTTCATCCCTAACAATTTTCTATATTAGTGATGGATGTATGTTAAAAATGAATTGAGTCTATTTATGCTTCAACAAGTAATGGTTTATGCTTAACATAAATTATGTGGTTGATAGTTTCCATGTGTATTGGTGTCCATAGAAACTATGTGAAATGGACTATGTCATGTTGGTGGTCTAAAAATATTTGGGTTGGTTTGGTTTGAGAAAATGATTTAGTTGAATGTGACTAAAGTGTAAAAAAAAGTGAAAGGCAAATTGCTCTTTCATTGACAAGGACCAGAATAATAGCATAGATAGGGGGTTTTTAGAAACAAAAGCCCCATTCATGCATTACGTCAGTGACCAGTGGTTGTGTTAAAGAGGTAATCAAATCACTTGACGTTAAGTGAGCTTGAAATCCCTTGAGTAGGTGATGTGATATGAGAGGATAGGGTAACCCTTTTTAGTAGGGATAACTTTGCCCCTTTTTATAGGAGACCCTGAGATGACTACAAGCCAAGTCCATGACCTTTTTTTTTTTGAGCAGACTGATCAATGTGAGAAGTTTACATAGAGATGTCATTTTGCTTTGTGGTCATTTATGAAGCTGATCGATGCGAGAAGCTTCTAAGAAAGTACTATTTATAGCAAGATTTAGTCATAGCCATCGTTCGAGGGAGTGGTCTATATTTTTGCTTTATATATGCATGAGGGCTTTTGAATAGCTGTCCTTCGGGGGAGCAGTCTATTAGCTACAACAATGATAGTACAACTGTCTTTCGAGGGAGTAGTCTATCTTTTGATTTTGTGACCTGGGATATTTTGACATCTTGATTTATTTTTGATAAAATTTTGAGTTATGGACAAGACTATAGAAGTGTAAGGGCTCCCTTTTATTAGGACAAAACATCCATACTTATAAAAGGGTTACATAATATTTGTTTAGGGGAATAGGGTTGAAAGAAGTGAGGATTAAGAGGACGGGGTTACTCAAGGGACGAGCTCAAGTTAAATGTCAAGTGAACGAGTACTCGACTAACAGTAGAATGGTCACAGATGCAAGGCATTAAAGGGCTCAGATTCTGATAAGTCCCTGGTCCATGCTCGTACGTGATGATGTAAGGTCTGAGCTAATTTGGAGCAAACTTGTCTTTGTTTACTTCTTTCTAAATTGGTCATGTGTTGGTTGATGTTAGACATGAAGTTGGTTGATGTGTTGTCAAATTGTTACGCTGGTTGATGCTTGGTTGATGTTTGGTCGAGGTTTGGTCAATGTCTGATCAGTGCTTGGTTGATTGATATTTGGTCAATGGTTGGTTGAATGTTTGGTTAATGGTCGGTCGATATTGGGTCATTGTTTGGTTGGTCAATGTTTGGTCGAGGTTTGGTCAATGGTCGGTCGAATGTTTGGTCGAGGTTTAGTCAATGGTCGGTCGCTATTTGGTCATTGTTTGGTCGAGGTTTGGTTGAATGTTTGGTCGAGGTTTGGTCAATGGTCGGTTAAATGTTTGGTTGAGGTTTAGTCAATGGTCGATCGATATTTGGTCATTGTTTGGTCAAGGTTTGGTTGAATGTTTGGTCGAGGTTTGGTCAATGGTCGGTTGAATGTTTGGTCGAGGTTTGGTTGAGGTCATGATTAAAATGTTTGGTTGATGTTTATGATAGTCAAGATAAGGTCCAATTCCCCCAGTTTTTAGGGAGAATGTTTGACAGATTTAGTTTGAGAGGGCGAGATCCTGATCTACTAGGTTGGAGGTAGGAATCTCAAAATCACGGATGGTGGTGGTGGCAATGGTTGGTAATGATTTGATTAAAGTGGCCAGAGGTTGGGGGTCATTAGGTTAGACCTCCATTGATTGTAAGGCTTTGATGAAGGTTTGATAATGCTATGGAGAGCTTGGAATGAGATCATACAAAGACATCTTCACAGGGGTCATGTGGTGAGGTTGTTTCACCACAGAGTCAGGGATTGTTTTTGAGGATGCTGGTCGAGATGTGCCTAAGACAGTAATCTTGGGTTTTGGTTGTGGTGAAGGCTTGGTAGATGGGGATGTCCAAGGGATAGAAACATGTCTTTTCTCTTTATCCTTTTGGGTTGGTGGGCTGGTGGTCAAGTTGACTGTGTTGATTTCTAATAATGGGCTTAAAGGCGGTGGAGGAACCATAGTCTGGTGTTGAGATCCCGATTTAGGTGATGATGTTTGTGAGGCATGTGATGGTGTCAAAGATTTGGCAAAGGGGTAGTCAAGAGGATCCTTGATGAGAAGGGTATCCTTTTTCTGGTGTTGATGAATGACAGCTTTAAGAGAGCAACAACGCTCAGTGTCATGTCCCAGTGTGCAATGATAGTGACAAAATTTAGTGTTGTCAAACCAAGATGGTCTTGATCTAAGAGTTGATGAGTGTGAAAGTGAGGAGGTCTGAGAGGCAAGGGATGGTGTTGAAGGCTTGTTGATAATATGGTTAAGAAGAAGGGCATCTTTCTCCAAATATTGGTGAATGACAACCTTGAGGGCACAACAATGCTCAGTGTCATGTCCCGACGTGCGATGATACGCACAAACTTTAGTGTCATCAAACCAAGGGGGTTTTGGTCTGAAAGATTGATATGGCTTAAGAGGTGGGAGACTGATGCGAGAAGATTGCAACAATTGGCACAATAGTAAGGCATAAAAACCTGTTAATGGATCTATGCATTTTGTTGTAGTAGGGGTTGATGACTTTTGTTCTAAAGTCATAGGAGGCATTGGTCGTTTTAGAGGAAATATATGTTTGATGGGTTGAGAGAGTAATGGAGGCGATTTGCCTCTGTGAGGTATGGGAGTAGGAAGCACCCCTATTAAGGTAGATGGATGCAGGCCCAAAATAGAGGGCAATGGTGAAGGTGGGGGAGGAATTCTCCGGTGTGGTTTAGCGGCCTTCTTTGGTTTGGTTTGAGGGCCACTATGGTGCGAGGTAAGGTTAGAGTCTACCCTCACTTGTGGGTGAGTGAGGTTTGATATAGGCTGAATGTCAAGAGATTTAGTCTCTTTTGGTTTGATGGATGCCTGTGCGGATTTGGGCTCAGTAGCGATCTCAAACAAAAGACAAGAGAAAACCATCACTGGGTTTTCCTCAGTTGAAGTGGGTGAAGAGATAGGTTCTTCTCTTGGTGGAGAAGAAATTGGAGAATGTGACTCCTCAAGAGGGTAGAGGGCAGGGATGATCGTGCCTTCTACTTGTGGTTGAGGAGTAGGCAAGGTAGGGTCCTCCATTGGTAGGAGGAAGGATGAAGGTGGGGCTAATGGAATTGGTATGGTCGAAGCATCCTCTAATATAAGAGAGGTCGATGGAGGACTAATAGGAGAAAAAAGCTCTTCTACCTATGGAAGAGGTTGGTTAGGGACAAGAGGTGAGACCGTGTTGATCGTGCGTATATCATGCTCGTGGGAGCTATCGGCCATGGTCTGGACATTGTTTTGATTATGAGGATGGTTTGGGAATGGTTGTTTGAAGATGTCAATGTTTTGATTGGGTGGCGCGTTTGGGTTATCTAAGACAAGATCCCCCTTATCTATCATGTCTTGGACAATGTTCTTGAAGGTTCGGCAATTGTTGATGTCATGGCCTTGGACACGGTGATAGTGACAGAAGTCATTTTCCCTATACCATGTAGGGATGGCTTTTGAGGAGTCGAATTGAGGTGGTCAGATTGGAGGGAGATTGAGGACCCCCTACTTGACAAGTTTTTCCAACACGAAAGCATATGACTCTCCAAGTGGAGTGTATTGACGCTGTATGTACCATTGTTGGAATTGTTTGGTGATGCTTTGAGATGTTGAAGGTTGAGATTGGTTGGTTGTTGTCAAGGATGGTGATCTAACGACCACAGTGTTGGCCACTCCTTTGGACTTGGAGTGGGAAGAAGAAGGTCTGGAAGAAGAAGGGTCATCGGTTTTTGCATTGGTATTACGCAATTTGACCTTGTTTTCTTCAATGGCATGGAGTTCAAGATTTTGAGCCATGGTGAAAGCTTCATCAAAAGTGCAGAATGTTTGAACCCGCAAGGTGGATGAGATGTGTGTGGCACATGCTCAAGAGAAGAGCTTGATGAGCTTAGGTTGAGGTAAAGGGAAAGAGAGTTGGGTGATCAAGCCTCTCCAATGGGCGACAAAATTGGCTATGGATTCGTCATCAAACTGTTTGATAGAGTAGAGGTCTGTGATTGAGACTTTTTTGGTGATATTGATTGAAAAATGGTCAAGGAATAATTGGGCGAGTTGAGTGAATGAAAAGAGAGAGTGACTGGTAAGAGAGCTGTACCAATCAAGGGCAGGGCCAAAAAGTGACATGGGGAACGTGCGTAATAATAACGCATCATCATGGGTTATAAAATAACAAGCATGTCTAAATGCTCACAGATGTTGTGGGTCTTCCTTACTCTAGAAGTGAGTAAACTTAGGAAGCTCCCACTGACTAGGATATGGCCGGATCCGGACGGAGGGATGGATGGGTTTGTTGCAAATTTGGTCATATGAAAGGACATTGCTTGAACCAAAAATAGAAGCCTCAAGATTAGATATTTTGTCCATCAGCATCTTGATGAGATTGGTTGATGGATTGGTAGATGGGGCGCCCCCTAGGTTGTAAGGCACTTGAAAGGTGCTAGAAGAGGCGTATGACATAGTCAGTTACGCTTGTATAGGCACAACATATTGATAACTAGTCATTGGGATAGATGTGGAAGCCAGGGGTGGTTGTGCCATGGAGTTAGAGGGCACAAATTGACTAGATACTGCCAAAGGTGGTTGTGTGGTGGCATTGGCAAAAGGGGAGGTAGACACTCCTGCATTTATGGGCGCAAGAGTGTGTGGAGTCGAGACAATCAAGTTCTGGTATAATGTAGAACTTGGTTGAATTGTGTGTAGTTGAGGGGGTAATGAAACTCTGATGGAGGTCGGTCCAAAAATAGATGGGGAGGCCAAACTTTGCGCATTGGCTATGGTCAGGTTAATGGTTGAGGCAATAGTCTGAGTCATAAAAGGCTGGGTAGCGGATGGTGTTGATGTCATCGCCGCTTCACCCGAAAGGTCTCGCGTTTGGTTTCTTACGAGATAGTGTTGGAGAGCCTTGACGTTGTGGTCAAGGAGTCTCTCAAAGTTTGGGTCCCCTTTGGGGACAATTGAAGGTTGATTGGGAGTTGGTCGGGTAGGAGTTCATTCGGTCTCTGAATGATACTCCATTAGAGGACTAGGCATAGATGGCAAAGGTGAGAGCAGTTGTTGCCTCGTGTGGTCAAGAAGAGTTCTGGTTTGACTGCGTGTCAAAACCATTCAAGGCAAGAAGGGTTAGGTTCCAGAAATTGTGTTTTTCAATTTCAAAAAACCAGGATGGATGCTGGACATCAAGAAAGCTGGGTTTTAAGCTTGCTGTTTTGAGAAGAAAAGTTTGGACAGTGACCGATGTCGGTTGAAAAACTGATGTCGGTGATAGAAGGTTGCCGATGTCAGTCAGATGACTGATGCCGGTGAAGAAAGGTTGCTGATGTCGGTGGTAAAATCGATGTTGGTGACTATGTTTTTCCAGAAACTCAGAGATTTGAAAGTTTTTGGAAGAAAGAAAATCCTCACTAGCTCAAAAAATCAGATGGGAATAGAAAAATAGATGGAGACAGGCAGACCCTAAGCGTTAAATCCTAAGAATCAACTTTTAGAATCATGTTGGCTTATGCCTTAAAATGTGTTTGGGAGGTTGGCTTGTAGAACGGGTCTTAGAAGAGGCAGTCTAAAGTTGGTTTCGGGTCAGTTTCAATGCTCAAGAGTCTGTGTTAGGTTTCGTACATGGCCTGGTGCTAAGGAGCAAGCTCCCCTCACTTCACGAGCCCAGTGATAAGCTGGTCTCGCTTAGCCAAAATATACTTCCCTTAGAGATTATCCTCTACCAAAGAATAGAGTGGGCTTTCCCCTTGGTAGTGAAGTCTAAGTGGGATTGTCAGGACGGGTAAGGTATCCTCTGGGTGATGAAATCCCAGTCAGGCCTTATCTCAGGTGAGCTTAGATGTTTAATTTGTGCAAGTGATTTGGATGTGTAACATAAGTGGTCTACGATTAATTCATGATGGAATTTTAATTACTAGATGTGTGGACTAAAAATGCAAGCAAGCATAAATGAAATGCAAAAGATTTTAAGCTCAAAACGAAATGTGAGTTTGGATGAAAACAAGTTGAGAAAGGGTTGAAGAGTATGAGCTGACTAGTCTACGATGCAAGAAAGAAAGAAGGGTTATTTTTAACCTTGCTTATAATGTCTTTTGGAAGAGAGAGAAGAAAGAGATGTAAGGAGAAACCTAATGCACCTATATGAAAAAGTAAGAAAAGAACCCAAGGAAGACCCTAGGGTCCTACCGGGCGTGCCAGAATGTTTCTATATGATTTTCGCTTTTCACATTCAAAAGAAAATGAGAAACTAAAATAAGATGGTCTAGGATTAGATGTTACTCGGATGAGGTCTGCGCACCATTATCCAGACGTTGAGAGAACTCCTCTTTGGTTGTGGAGGATGACACTTGCAGAAGAAAGAGACTTGAACAAAAAAATTGTTAGATGGATGTAAGGTGGAATGCCAAGCCGAAGCTCAGTCTCGAAAGTGCAAAGGCTTCCTTGTGGGATGACAATCCACTGTTGATAAAATAATGTCTGATAAAGATAAAAAGTGAAAGACTAAGCAAAATAAATAGAAACAATGCATACCTACTATCTACTGTCGGTCTGCCACAGTCGCCGACGTCGGTTAGTCTGCCGGTGTCGGTTGGTCAAAGGTGCCAACGTCGGTTAGTCTGCCAATGTCGGTGGGGGAAGTGGTCGATGTCAATCAGGACAATGGTCTTGGACAGGGTCTGGATGGGTTTATGGTCATGCAGAATGGTCTGGAAGAGGTCTGGGTCTGTGCAGGGTTGAGAGTAAGGTCTGCGGAAAGAGTCAGATAAGGGACACGGTGTCAAAAGGAGTGAGAATGTGAAGAAGGCTTCTCAGCCTTCTCAGGGAGAGAGTCAGGTCTGGTCTGGTTGATAGCTGGGTCTGGTTGGGAATGTGGCTTAGAAGCAATAAATAGGAAACTGATTACAGAGACATTCTAAGCTACTGAAATGACATAAAAGAAGGATACTTACCTCTTGCCTGCTGAGGAACCCCGGAGGTGTTTGAAATCCTGTTGCTGATGTAGAAGACTCCCTATGAAGAGGTAGAGTGCTTGATGCAGAGTCCCTATAGTCTGTGATGCCTGATGTGTGTCTGGGAGAGAGAGAGAGAGGTTGAAGTCCAGGCGCAAGAAGATTTTTGCATTTAGAGGTAGAGGATTCGAGGAGTGATTAGCCAACTAGTGATCAGCCCGAGCGAGAGGTTAGAACTCAATTTAAGTAAACCGACGTCGGTGATCCTGCCGGCATTAGCTGACATTTGACCAACGTCAGTGGATGGAGAATGAGTAAAAGGGCTAACAAGCCCGTTCTCCATCTGCCAAGTGCATAATCTGTTGGAGAATTGTCAAAGGTCGGGCTAAATATGCATGAGAGTTGGTTAGGTGGTTGGAAAGGAGTAAGAATAGGTCTTGGGGTGATAAATGAGGGTATCCAAGGGCAAAGAATCCAAGGAAAAGAGAGGTGGCATGGGTGAGATGTCATAAGAGAGAGAGAGAATTATTACTTTAAAATAGATGATTATTTTAAATGAATAAGAAATAGGTTAGGCATGGTTAGAAGTGGACCAAGGGGACCAAGGGGGAGAGACGACCAAGGGTTAGACACGATTTCGGTGTCTACAGGTCTTTCTTTTACCTTTAATTCATCATTATCCTCAATAGGAGACATCCATTTCATCGACTCCTCCCCCATATTAAGTTGCATTTTTTTACCCATTCCCCCTCCTTAGGTAAAAGAGCCTATTTCACCTGTTTCACTCCCTCGAGAGGAAGAGCCTCCTTTACCACTTCTTTTGCCACTTAAAGAGCCTATAATGCCAATTCATTTTGCACTAATATTACCTATCCTCTTACCACTTGAAGACCACACCCTACTCATTCCTCAACCACATGTTGAAGGGATCATCATTCTTGCATTATACTCTCTTGAGGAACCTTCTTCACCTACCTCTCCACCACCTATAGAGAATAGTACTCCACCCACTCCACCTTTGCACTGATGGGAGTCAGTATTATCTACTCCCATAATAGATGTAAGACCTATTGTACCACTCTTATCCCTTGTTTTACCTATGGAGGACCATACTTTACCCATGCCTTGCCCACATGTTGAGGGAGCCATAATACCTATGCTTTACCCACTTGAGGAACCTTCTTTGCCTACCTCCCCTCCACCCATGGTAGACCATGTCTCTTCTCCTATCTCTATCAAAGAGGATATCATTGCTATTTTTTCTCATCTTTGGCTTGAAGTAGTAGAAACCAATAATTTCCCTCTATCATAAATGTAACAACCTTCTAAAGACATAATTGTAAGGCCTACATAAGCTTCATCTAAACCCTTCTCACGGTTGGAAAAAGGTCTATAATTTTTTGACTTCATGAAACTAGACCATGTGGCATTTTAGGATGGACTTAAACCTCCTTATCCAACACAACAAATGTCAACCTTTACCGCCAACCCTCTCACTACCCTTTACCCCAAGGTATTTGACAAAGCTAGAGATTCTTCACCAAAAGTACTTGAAGTTCAGCCATCTATGTCAGAATCCTCACCCACACAGGAATCTACCACATTAAAGTAGATCAGGCCCTTAGGTGTACATCCCATCTCTAATCTAACTCATCCACGGATGAAATTAGATTTAACTCCTCAACCACAAGTTGAATTTTCATAGTTTGAATTATAAAAAAACGTTAAGCTCCCTAGATTTCACTAATCTCTTCTTCAACCCTCAACTTTACCATCTATTTTTGGACCACACCCCTCTACCTTAGTTAGAATATTACCTAACCAAGTAAAACAAATTTTTAAGCTACCTCCAATACTACCTTTACCATTTGGTAGACCTTTCACATCTAACACTAGGAAAGTAACAATAAAACATGTAACTCCACCATCAACAAACAAAGCATCACATAAAATTACCTTTCCAACACTAAAATAAAAGGTGTCCTCTCCTATTAGCATAACTATGAGCCCACTTGCAGGCTCTCAAAGATTTTTCCTACATTAGTTATTTCAATATTTTATAATAAATCTTCCTCCCATTAAGCTGTATAGTCCTCTTGGAATGAAGCCATCTTATTTTAATGATACACAAGTGTGTTTATATCATCATTCACTTGGACATGATACTGATAGTTGTAAAGCTCTCATAACAATTATTTGACAACACTTCAATGTCAACACTCTCTTCGATGATACTCCTATTAATCTTCCTATTATTCCACCTTTGGCATCTACAATGCCTCCTACCATTCCACCTAAAATCAAACCTAAAGATGTTAATGTAACCTCTTTGCCACCTCTTGCACTAACATTTCATATCAACACAATTAATATGGCCACACAGTCACAAAAGTAAAAAGATAAATCTAAAGAAAAGGTCACTTATCCTTGGGCTCATCCCTTCACCAAAGATACTCCTAATCCTAAGATTTCCATCTTGGGTGTTCCTAAAATACCATCTTCAGATGTTATTCAAAGCTCAATGGTGAAACAACTTCATGAAACTCTTGTGAAAATGTCTTTGTATGAGTTAATCCAAAACTAATCCCAACAACATCAAGCTTTGATTAGTACTTTGTAAGTGATTAAGGTACAATCAGACAATCCCCAACCTCTTACTACTTTGGTTAGATCCCTTAATTTCACCTCCCTAATTTCTTTTAGTGATTCAAAAATTCCACTTCAACACCCTAAAGATCAAGATTCTACCCTTTTTATTATTGCATATATTGATCAAACTCATGTCAAAAGAGTCATGATAGATGGAGGGATAGTATTAATATTATTTCCACCCATGCCTACAAACAACTAGCTCTTCTCGATAAATATATGTCTCAAACCAATGCAGTACTCTATTCCTTTAATGATACTATAGCTACTATGGTGGGCACTATTGTCTTAAATATCTATGTAGGTCCTCAAACTACTCTTGAGCTCTTATATGTTGTGGAAGGAGAGTTCTAATATAACATACTACTTGGATGACCTTGGATACGTGCTATGGCATGTGTACCCTCAAATTTGCACCAATGTGTCAAATTTGAACATGATGGACAAGTACATGTTATACCTACTAACCCACCTCCATTTAAAACATGCAAAATGACCTATAGTCCTAATGATGTTCTCATTCTATTGAAAACATCATCTTCTCCTCATGATACTTCTAAATCTTCTACAAGCTCCACTCCCTGGGTTACATAGATACCAACAACACAAATTCCTGAAAAGGATCCCATATAAGAGACCTTTCAACATTTGTCACTCAATGAATATCATCTATTGATGCTCAACATGTTTTATACTCCACAAGAGTATGGAAGGATTCACATGCACCCAAATTATGATCTTTGTATTGGGATGGTCATCCCTTATGGACCCCTAACCTTCGAACCAATTTCACACATGGGGGAATTGATCAAGATCCCACTATTAACAATCCATCTTCTTCACCACAACCATTTACCTATGACTTATCTTTCAAAAGTAACCCTAGATAAAATCACACCTATCTCTATATGTGTGCCTAGAAAGGATTTGGATTGAGTCATTATGAATAAGGTTTCCATATGCCTATTGAATATCCCACTAGCAACACCATTAAAAATGCCAAAAAGAGGCATGGAGTGAGATATGACAAACCAACTAAACTCATTAAGATGACCCATGTACCAGTTATTGAAGAACCAATCTCTCCTTCTTCACCTTCTTCTCCACCATCACCTACCAAATTAGAGGTATCTATACCTCCTAATTTTTTTTTTAATAAATGCCATCCATTTGGGGCCTCTCACCTATTGTTAGTGTAAGGAAACAAAGTCCCTTCCTCTCATTCATCTAGAAATAATTCATGGAGACTCTCCTACTATTAACACTGTCTAATGTTAATATTATGACATAATTATCACATGTATGGGTGCAGATGATTCCTATATCTAACAATCACTCCCATCCAAAACACAAGCTATGTTAAATGAATCAAGCATTGACATCAACCTACCCTCTCATGATAACCCTTGCATCCTCAAGATTGGTTAATATTTAGATTCGTCTGAGCAAGATGATTATGACACATTTATTAATGACCATAGCAAAGCCCTTGCTTGGTATTATAATGACATGCCTAGTATTGACCCCTCTATCATCACTCATAACATTGTCACCAATCAAAATGTTAAACCTGTCAATTAGAAGCTTCAAAAGATGCATTCTTGAATTGATATCCTTATCAAAGAAGAGCTTCATCACCTCCTTTCTATTAACTTTATCCAGCCCATCGACTAGCCATAATGTATTTCCAATATTATTCCTATCACAAAAGTGATCGATGGAATCTGCATTTGCACTGACTATCATGATTTAAACCTCATTTGTCTAAAAGATGACTTCCCATTGTCAAGTGTCGACTAAATTGTTGATATAATAGTTGACCATGAGATGCTATCACTTATGCATGGATTCTCTAGATATAATCAAATCCTAGTTGCTCTTAAGGATCGGCATAAAACAACCTTTATTAACCCATGGGAGAGTTTCTATTATCGGGTCATGCCTTTTGGTTTGAAGAATATTGGTGCCACTTATCAATGCACCATGACCTACATTTTCCATGATCTCCTACACAAAATTGTAGAAGATTACATGGATGATTTACTTGACAAGTCTAAACTTCATCAAGAAAAATTGAGAATTCTTGAAACCATATTTACTCATTTCCTCTAATACAACATTTGACTAAACCCAGAGAAATGTGTTTTTGGAGTTCTTTCTGATAAACTCTTAGGTTTTATCATTTCTCTCTGTGGTATCTAAGTTGATCCTACTAAGGTTAGAGAAATCCTAGAGATTCCTCCACCTACTTATATCAAACAACTCCATAGCTTATAAGACAAACTTCAATCAATTCACTACTTCATTTCCCAGTTGTCAGATTACTGCCAACCCTTTCACCATCTCCTCAAAAAGGATGTCTCTTTCCATTGGAATATAGATTTCCAAGAATCTTTTGATGCACTTAAAAAATCTCTTTTTCCCACCATTTCTTATTCCACCTAAGAAAAATCAACCTTTCTACCTATACATCTCCATAATAGACCATTATCTAGGAGCTTTGATTGCACATCTAGATGACCAACATCAAGAGTAGGTAGTTTACTACATAAGTCACACACTTATTGATTATGAGACTTGATATACCCATACTAAAAAACTTTGCCTTACGTTGGTCTTTTCCACCTCTAAGATTTACCATTATCTCCTAAACCCCAAAACCTATGTAGTCACCCATATTGATCCCATTAAATATATGCATTACAATCCATATCATAACCAACATGTAGCTTGATGGTTCATGATCCTTTCTAAATTTGACTGATAGTTCCTTTATCAAAAGTCTATTAAGAGAAAAATAATCACTAACTAGTTAGTTATTACCCCTTTACCTAATAATTAGCCTTAAAACCTCAAATTCCCTGATGAATCCATTGCAACACTCTCCACTGATGACATCTCCTATCAAATGATGATGTTCTTTGATGGATCTAAATGTCAACATGGTGGGGGTGCGGGGGTCATTCTTATATCTCTAGATGGTATAAACATCATGTAGATATGTTATTAAGATCATTTGACTCTTATCTCTTACAAACTATTCCTTGATCTCCAAATAATTTTTCTAACATGATGGCTTCACTTGCTTCACACATACCCTCTTCAACCTCTTCTGTAAGAATCTGTGTCACCATGCATCACTTAACATTACCCTCTTATGTCTTAGCTAACATCATTTTTATTAGAAATGTAACAACCAATTTGCATGACTTATGGTACAAGCAAATCACAAATTATCTTTCCTTCTCTATTACCCCTTCTGATCTCTCTAATAATGGGAAATGTTCCTTCATAAAATGTGCCACTTGTTACACTATACTAGGGGGACTAATCTACAAGTAAGGTTTTGATGGTCTTCTCTTTAGATGCCTCACTAGTACTGAGACTCACTTCATTATTAAGGATGTCCATGATGGGATTTGTGGTGGGCATTTCAATGGTCACATAGTTGCCAAGCATATCCTTTAACTTGGATATTATTGGCCTACATTCCATCAAGACTGTGCTAATTACTTTTGACATTGTGTCAAGTGTTAATAACACACTAACCTGCTTCACATTCCTAGTCATGCATTACAAGTTGTCAAAGACTTTTGGCCTTTCTCCCCATGGGGCTTAGATCTAATCAGAGAAATTAACCCTCATTCATCCCTCTATCATCATTCTATCATTACTGCCATTTAATACTTCACCAAGTGGGTCGAGGCATCCCTCTCATCTCCATTAAAGCTGAAAAAATTGTTGACTTCATCAACCATCACATCATCTATCATTTTGGTGTCTCTCATAAAATTATAATAAATAATGGAAAATCTTTCAAAAATAAGACTGTTTAGAGTCTGTGATAAATTTAGAATCAAATTAAGCTTCTCATCACCATAGTATCCACAAACTAATGGACAGGCAGAATCTTCTAACAAAACATTGACCATAATTCTCATGAAGGTAGTCAACAATACAGGCAAGGATTAACACACACACACACACATTAATTTTGCTTTATGGGCTTATCATACTAGCATTTGAACCCTTATGGGTGCTACACCTTTTTCATTGGTATATTGGATGGAGGTTGTTTTTCCTCTTGAAGTATAGATTACTTCTCTTTGAATTTCTCTACAAGACATACTAATGATGAATTTTGCTAGGAACATTTGGCTCAACATGAATTTCTTGATGAGCTCCATCTCATAGCCCTCAACCACCTCCAAATCTATCAAGAGCGTATTAAACATGCTTATAATAAAAATCTTAAAGAGCAAGATTTTAATATAGGAGATCTCATCTTATAAGAAAATCAACACATGATGAACATGGAGAAAAGAAAATGAGGTAAGTTTTCTCCTAATTGGCTTGGACCTTATATCATAAATCACAAGTATGACTCAAGAAGTTATTGCTTGTCTTCTCTTGAAGGAAGGCCAAAATTGGAGCCTTTAAATTCCTTACACCTACGACCATTCTTTTGTTAAACAAACGTCACTTTACCTCATGTTTAATTTGAGCTCATCCCTTGAGCGCCCCTATTACATTAATTTCCCTTCCTCTTCACCCTTATTCCTATACACTTAGTTAACTTACGTAGTGGTATGATTTTACCCTCAAAGTGGAAAACTCTTAGTTAACTTATGTAGTGGTATGATTTTGCCTCTATAGTCTTATCCATGACTAAAAGCTCAAAAAACAAAAAAAACAAATGGGATATGTGATAAAGTTATAAAGTCTTAGGTCATGCTTCTCAATGTAGACTGATCCCTTGAAGGATAGTTACGTAACTTCCCTTTGATACTATCAATAAACTACTCCCTTAAAGGACAACTATTTAAAATTAAAAACAAATTCTTAGACCACTCCTTTGAAGGATGGCCAAGCCAAGCTTTGTTCTCAAAGGGAAATACAAATTAAAAAATGATTCTCACATTAATAAGCCTTATACGACCTTAACCCATACACAATCCCATTGTAAGCTTCTCGCATTGATCAACTTACATAAAAAAAAGCTTTAAGTCATGGACTTGCCAATAGTATCTCTCGGGTTACCGAAAAAAAGGGCACCTCATTCTCACTTTGTATGTTATGTTACTCAAACATTTTCCCTCATTTTATCTTTTTTCCCCTCATACTCTTTCAAGGGAATGTGAAGCTCACTTAATATAAGGTAAACTTGATGCTTTTCTAGCAAACACAATGGTTTAAATATTTAAGGCATGAAAGAGGCTGATTTTACTGAGCTTATTTATGTTCTAATTATGGTCTTTGTCAGTGCACAAACATTCTGCCTCTTTATTTTCTCATCCACATCACATGTCGACCTCTCTATTTGAGGTGAAGAAACAATGTCAAGCCAACACTATCAAGCCTACTCAATTTATTTTATGCATACACCATCACAACTATGAAAAAATGTTGAAATAAACTAACATAACCAATTTATTCATTTTAAGCATACACCATCACAAAATATGAAAAAATGCTAAGATGAAACTAATCAATCAGCTATGCATATACCATCGCATATATGAGAAAGGCTAGTCTAACTCAACTAACATGATCAAAATTGACATTAAATTAACATAACATAAAATTATCATCTAAATAATCATTATCCATATCATCATTATCTATCACAATAAACACATCTCAACATAGAAATGAATGAACATCTCATGCGCGCGCGCGCGTGTGTGTGTGTGTGTGAGAGAGAGAGAGAGATCCAAATACATGTCTATAACTACATAATCATAATAACATCTCTCTCTCAAAATATACATCTCACATCTTTAGATCATAGGCCAATATACATATAACATAGATAATAAAAAATGGCAAACTATGACACTCAAAGTCCTTGAGGTTCTCTGTGTGGTCATGAGGAAGCAGTGTCATCACCACTCTCCACTTGTCTACGTCTTCATGAGCTAGAAGATATAGCATGTGACATAGACCTCTCCTACTCTCTAAACTTTGAATATCTTTGACTCTATAAAAACTTTCTAATTTCCCTCCCATAATAGGCAATATCATCTAGGGTAGTCATATATCTCACCAAAGATACAATCTGTGGAGGTCTCATGGCACCTAATGATGGCCCAACTTGTATTGGTCCCTATGGTGGTGGTGGAGGAGGAGTAACCTAACCTACTAATCTTAGACTATCCCTGTCTACTATCACTACAGTTACCTGACCCTATAAGACTATAAACTAGCCATGCAGTGCTATAACCTGGCCCTGTAATACCCCAACCTGACCCTGTAACATCATCACCTACCCTTGTAAGGATAATACCTATGCCTAGGCTATATCTCAAACCTACACTACTACATTTTGGGACTGTACCATTGCATCCCTCTCTCTCATCAACCCCTATAAATTTGGTGGTGGCCTCCTAACCTCCACCACTATATGTAAACCTAACCACCAAGCTATATATGTTGTTGTGCACTCTGGGTGTCCAACACCTAGCCCTGTTGGAAAATATTCAAAATCTAGCTCATCTATCTCCTGGGGCAATGGCAAGGGTGCCTTTATGTCATCACTCCTATATCAAGGGAATGTAGGTAGAATATCTTAAACTAGACCAAACTGCCTCCTAACCTATGTCACAGGTACCATCTCTAACTCACCAACTCATCTACCCCTGACCCATAATGAGATCTATAAAACCACAAGCTATTATGCTTATCCTTTAAAAATTAGATATGTTAGGTAGGGTTTCCATAAAATATTAGTAAGAATCAAACCCTCAATCATGCGCCTTTAATAGGCAATGTCCCAAACCATGCCATCCACTCAAGTCTATGCCATGCCCTCTCTCCACTATCTAAAACCAACCTTGAATCCAACTAGGATGATGGTAGGTAACATCAATGGTCATGTCACCATGATGTGCTCATATGCCCAATAGTTTAGTAGATGGCTGACACATAAAATATATCACCATTTCAATCTCAAACCCCACATCTCTTTGTATAACTGAGCTAAAAATACTAGACCCCAAGATAAAATAGTCCATTACTCAACCATCTGTGCAAACACACCTATTAATAAAATTAAAAATCTACCACCATCTACATTTGATAATTCATACACCATGATCCTGATCATCATCAAGATGCTTAGTTGATGCTACTCCTCATCATGGCTCATACATGAAACTCATAGAATGGTAGGTCACCTCAATAACATGCTCTCCATATAATGCAACTATGTGTATATCATGTTACTCTCTCAAGCATGTGAAGAGATCCTCACCCTAGAGTGGTAGTCTTAAAATCTTATAACATCCTCCTGAGTCACTATCAACTCTCTAGTTGACAGATGGAAGGTGTTGGTGGTGTGATCCCACCTCTCAATCAATGCTATCATCAAGGACACATCCTGAGTGACTCGATAATATCATCACACTCCTCATAACCCCATGACCATCATGTGTTCCCACTTGTCTGGAGTGACATCCCTCTTCATACATGTTAACAACCTTGATAGATGATCTTTTAATGTTAGCTTCATCCTCGCTTGCATCTATACACAAACAGCTCAAGTCACATACTTTCTAATATACTCTATCACCATATTTTCCCTTCTCTCTCAAATAACTACATTGGTCTGAAGCCCTAAACTAGGCTATGTAGGTAACACTCAATCAACATAGGGTCTTCTAAAGTTAGCTCAACCATATACCCACCTAACTAACTACCCTAGTCTTTTTCTCTACCCTAGGCTTTACTACCTCTTCTCTCTCTCCACCCTAGGTATACTTACCTATCACAACTCTAGGCCACATGACCTATATCCCAAACCCTTGACACTATGCCCTATCTTTTAAACCCTAGACCTCTTGACCTATCTCAACCTACCTTTTTATCCATTTCCCTTAACATACCTTTTTAAATATTTTCCCTAGGCTCTTGGAGAACTACATTTCGTTGAGGCCCTAAATTAGGCTATGTAAGTAGCACTCAGTTGACATGAGGTCTTCTGAGGCTAGCTCAGCCATTAGGCTAGTTGAATGCTTCTACTAAGGATCTAAATTGACCTTTTCTCCTATTTTTCTAGTCATTCACAGTCACTGATGTCAGCATTACTACCGATATCAATGCTTTATAAGCCTAAGTATCAGTCAATTTCAGTAGCCACCTACTAACCTCAGTGCCATGTTGATTGATGTTAGTGGACCTCACCAACATTGGTGACTAATTTAGCCCTAGGGCCGAATGACATAAACCTAAAATTACAAATTTCACCTAAAAACCTACCCAACAACCCCTAACTTATCTTAAAACTAACCTACCCTATTTTCTATCACTCTACTAATGTTTTCTACACCCCCACCTTTAAATTAGCCTAAAAACTACAAATACTCATATCAACTAGTAGAGTCTCTTATCACATCTTTTCGTCTCCTCTTGGGTAATACAACTAGCTCCTATAGTGGTGCACCTCCTTCTGGGTCCTCTCCTTATTCTACCATCTTAGTCACTCTCAAGCTCTATTTTTTCTCTCCAATCACAAATTTACAAATGAGTTTGGTCAGTGACCAAACCCCCTTCTTATTAGGTTTGGTCAGCCACCAACATCAACATTTTTAACCTAATCTATCGACATCAATCCTTATGCATACTTACATCAGTAATGTTACCCTAGTTTATCGATGTTGGCACTTTTTATTACCAATATTATTAATGTCACTGATGTTAAAACCCTTCTAATTATGTTTTCCCCCAATAAAGTAACCCTAACTTTTTAGACTTTACACATATACTGGGGCAACTGGAGATCACATAAATCTCCCCACCCATGACAAACTCCATTGAAGATCACTTAAATCTTCACCCACAATGAATTTACTTAGAGATCATGAATATCTCCTCACTTATTGACCCTTTTACACTAACCTTGTATTGCTTGTCTTGACCGCTTATGGTATTCTACTATAGTTGGTTATTATGCACACATATGTATATTAGGTTTTTTGGATGGCAAGTAAGATCTTCCTGTCACCTTTAATCATTTTGTGTTTCCTAGGGGCACTTCTTGCCCCAGATACCTGGGACACACCAACCATTGGAGCTATAATTTTGATTATTTTGACCTATCAGCTATCACCTACAATCTATGCTTTGGTTATTTCTATCTGAGTCCTCCTAAACCTTACATATTCTTAACTTTGTCAAATATAACTCATAGTAGTATATGCATATGGAGCAATACTCAATTCTCTACCCCTCACCCAATTACCTTTTTTAAACTGGTACCTGATTCTGATTTCTCCTCCATCGATTCCCATTTTGAGGGTGAATACTTCATCCAATTTATTAGAAAATCTAACTCCTATTTTTGTCTTACAAACTTGTCAATATAAATTACAAGACAAAAAGGGCAAATGTAGACACCAAAATTATGTCACACACACGTGCATAAATCCTTGAGTTGAAACCCATTTTAACCTATTTTTCAATAATAATAATTAACCTCCCTAACCCATGCTATTAACCCTCACACATGTAATTAATTTAAAATACTTAATTAAGTTAATTAAAAACCCTTGGCCACCTCACCCTCTGACTAGTTCTTACCCGATGAGTCACCTCAAGACCTGGTCCCCTCATCCTAACTACCTAAGACTTATTCTCACTTCCAAACTAAATTCTTAATCAACTACCTCCTTCTTAACCTCTTATTTTTATCATTTTTAATGGGTGCCACACTTGGCACAAAGAAAAATAGAAAACAAGACAAAAATAACAAGGTTTGACCTATTTTAGGGCCATCGACATCGGTCAACCCACAGACATGGGATCACCGACATCAAAAATATAAACCAAAATCCAACCTAAATTTTAGGTTAGTAGAAATTAAGAAAATTCATTATTACTTGCATTCAGGCTCTTGACATTTCATTTTCAACATTTTAGCTTACTATCATCTTACATAAGTCAATCACGATTAGTAACTGAGCTCTTGAAGACCAACAATACTTGCTTATTCTCTCTATTCAGGCATTCAAGTTTAGACTCCCTAATAGGGATCATCAATTTAACACTTATCATTTAGTAACCATAGATAATTACATCACTTATTCTATAGGTCTTTTAAACATTTATTTTACTCACTTTATATTTACTATGCATTACTTTACACACTTTTGACTGAACCCCTGTGAGGGAGTTACAAAGCTTCCTCACTTGTTTTACCTTAATCTGACACACCAAACCTCTGACCAAATCTACTCAAACCATACTCTCTTTCTTATAACTCTCCCCAACCTCCCAGACTTGATCAAAAACCATTTTTTAGACCTAGAAAAACCTTCTACAAGATCTTAGACATTTATTATCCCTGCTAACCTTGTTAGTCTAATCGACATCAGTCACCTTCACCACTGACCTTGGTAGTAGAACCGAATGTTTCTCTATGTTTTTGCTAATTATATTCAAAAGAAAGAAGAAACTAAAGTTAAGAGTTAGGGGTTTGATTGATACCCAGATTAAGTTGTGCACTGTATCCAAGCATTGTGGGAGCTCCTCTTTGGCTATGGAGGAAACACCTATAGATAAGAAAGAAACTCAAACAAAGAAAATGTTAGATGAGGATATGGTGGACTGCCAAGCTATATGCTCGATCTTGAAAGCGTAAAAACTTCCTTAAGGGATGACAGTCCACTATTTGACAAAAAGAGTGTTGTATAAAAAAATGATGAAAGACTAAGAAAGAGAAAGTAGACAACACATACCTGTTCTCTGCAATCAATCTGTCACAGTCGCTGAAGTCAATAGTCATTCCGAGGTCGATTGGTCAATGATGCCGATGTCGGTTTAGTTACCGATGTCAGTAGTGGTAGTGGGCTTTGGATAGGTTTCAGGGTTATGTCTATGGTCGACAAAAGAGTCTAGGAGTTTTAAAGTTTGTGCAGGGTTGCAGGAAAGTGAATAGGGTCTGAGAAAGGGCAAGGTAGAGGGTAGGTGTGAGAAGAGAGTAATAATAAGAGGAAGGCTTTTTAGCCTCTCCACAGAAGAAAGTCAGGTCAAGTTGATAGTATTTAAAAATAGTAAATAGAAACTAATTACCAATGTATTCTAAAATACTAAAATGAGACAGAATACTTAGCTCTTATTCGGTAAAGAACCAGAGGTGTTAGAACACTTATTCCTATTGTGGCTGATATCAAGGTCCTTGTGTAATGTTCAAATCCAATCTAGAGTGACTTGTGTAGAGCTTTTGTAGCCAAGAGAGTGATAGTCAAATTCTGATTCTTGATCTCAGAGTGTGTGCGTCGATGTCCAAGAGTTTGGGGGTTAGCTCAATGTTAGAGCTCAGTTTAAGTAACCGACGTCAGTGATCCCACCGGCATCGACCGACAGTTGACCGACGTTGGTGGATAGAGAATGGGTAAAAAGGCTATTTTTAGCCCTTTTTCCATCTCTCCATTCACCAAGTGCATTTTCCATTGGAGAATGGTCAAAATATGGGTTTATTGGGCATGAGAGTTAGTTAGGAGGTTAGGATGGAGTGAGAATAGGTCATTGGTGGTTAGGATCTACATGACCTAGTCTCAGGGTGACTCATAGGGTAAGAAATGGTCTTAGGGTGAGATGTCTAGGTGAGGTGTCTAGGTGAGGTGTCATCCAAGGTGGAAAGGGTTCAAGGTTAGGAGTGTTAACATTAGAAGACCAAGGGGGGGTTAACACGATATTGGTGTCTACATTTGCCCTTTTTTGTCTTGTGGTTTGTCCTGAC
This sequence comes from Torreya grandis, assembly GCA_037957365.1. Taxonomy (NCBI): domain Eukaryota; kingdom Viridiplantae; phylum Streptophyta; class Pinopsida; order Cupressales; family Taxaceae; genus Torreya; species Torreya grandis. The sequence goes on along the minus strand of JARHVA010000051.1, from coordinate 4,435,164 downwards.
GAACTGCAAGACAAAAATAGACGTAAGTTGCCCTAGGTATGGGATGAGGTATTTCCCCTCAAAGTGGGAGTCGAGGGAAGGTAACCTGATATCGGGTGCTAATTTGATAGGCAATGGATGTGTAAGGTGAGATTTGAGTGTGAACACTGCAATAGTTGAGATTGTGCGTATACCACCTCATGTGATAGGCAGGTCAAATTGTCACAGGCAAGGTCAAGAAGCACTAAAATCAAATTAACCAGTGCCCAACTTATTAGTGGTAGCTGATTGGGTTAATCGATCAAAGCTATAGCTCCAATAGTCAAGGAGGACTAAAATTGAAGTAACTGGGCCCTAACTTATTAGTGGTAGCTAATTGGGTTAGATTGATCAAAGTTGTAGCTCTAATGGTCATCATGTTCCAAGTATCCTAGTCTAGGAAGTGCTCCCAAAAAATACGAAAATGTCACAAATATTAGGGATCAACTTGGGCACAATTTGATAATAGGTGTGAGGGTCATGGATAATTTGCTAACTATTCGTGAGGTAGCATATGCAATCAAAACAACCAAGGCAGAGTTGCCTCAAAAGTGGTCATGGTCTGAGGAGATAGTCACAATCTCCAAGGTCGTTGGTCGGGTTGGGCTGAGATATAAGTGATCTCAAGTTTAGTTTATTCTAGGTAGGGAGATGTATGTGATCTCCAATGTGCGCCATGCAAAGTCTAGGTGACTTTTACAGTGTCAGGGCTTGTTATTTGGTCATGATTTTGGGCAGTTTAGATAGTTGGTCCATTAGGTAGATGAACCAATGAATGGCCGAGCTAACCTCAGAAGACCCCGTGTCAACTGAGTGCTGCCTACATAGCCCCTATTTTAAGGGCCTCAGGCCAACGTAGTTCTCCCCAAAAGGGAAGATGGAGTTAAAGAGGTCGATAGTTGGTTTGGTCATGTTAGTGTTGTTAGCATTTCTCATATGTTTAATGGTACATGCTTGAAATGATAAGTGTATGATGATGTTACAGCCTTTTCCATATTATGTGATGGTATATTTTGTAACATTGATTATGTGGTTTTTCATCCCTAGCAATTTTCCATATTGGTGATGGTGTATGCTAAAAATGAAATGAATTTATTTATGCTTCAGCAAGTTTCCAAATCGGTGATGTTATATGCTTGACATAAATTGTGTGGTTTTTCATCCTTAGCAATTTTCCATATTGGTGATGGTGTATGCTAAAAATGAAATGAGTATATTTATGCTTCAGTAGTTTCCCATATTGGTGATGGTATATGCTTCACATAAATTTTGTTGATAGTTTCCATGTGTATTATTTTCCATAGAAACTTATGTGAATGGGCTATGATAATTTATATAACACAAATTGCTATTTGCATTAAATAAATCATGAGGTTATGTTAATGGTTAGAAAATGTTTTGGTTGTGTTGGCATGTGACGAAGCGAAACGTGCGTTGCTCTTTTATTGACAAGGCCCATAATGATAGCAGAGATAAGGTTTTTGCAAACAAAATCTCCATTCATGCATTACATCATTGACCATTGGTTTGTGTTAGAGAAGTACTCTAATCACTTGATATTAAGTGAACTCAAAATCTCTTCAGTACGTTGGGGTAATAGGTTTGATTATGTGACGATGTGAGGATAGCGTAATCCTATTTAGCAGGGATAACTTTGCCCCTTTTATAGGTGACCTTTAGAATGACTATAGACAAGTCCATGACTTAATAGTTTGTCATTTTTTTCTGGTAGACTAATCAATGTGGGAAGTCTACTTGGGGATGTTGTCTTGTTTTGTGTTCATGATGAAGTTGATCGATGTGAGAAGCTTCTGAGAGGGTGCTATGTATATGGCACAATTTAGGCATAGCCATCCTTCAAGGGAGTGGTCTATAAATTGCTTTGTATGTTTTGATGTCTTTGAATAGCTATCCTTCAAGGGAGCAGTCTATTAATTACAACAATGATGCAACTATCTTTTGAGGGAGTGGTCTACATTTATAGTTTATGACCTTTGGTTAGGCATCCCAATTGTATGTTTTTTTTTGTTTTTGTTTTTGATTGGACTTTTAGTCATGGACTAGACTATAGAGGTTTATGGGTTTCCCTTTTATTAGGACAAAGCATTAATTATTAAAAAAGGGTTAACTAATGTTTGTAGAGAAAAAGGGTTGAAAGGAATAGGAATGAAGATGACAGGGGTTGTTCAAGGGACGAGGTCAAGTTAAACATCAAGTGAATGATTACTTGATTAATAGTAGAATGGTCACAAATGCAAGGCATTAAGGGGCTCGGGTTCTGGCTGGCCTTCAAGAGAAGACAGATGATAAGTACCTGATCCATATTTGTGCATTATTATATAAGGTCTGAGCCAATTAGGAGTAAACTTGCCTCGTTTGCTTTTTTTCATATTGGTCGTGTGTTGGTTTTATTTAAAGATGAGATCTCTGATTTTGAAATCTTGCTCTTTTAGATTTTTGTTGTAGGCATGGTTTTGGTTGATGTTTGACAAAGGAATGTCATCCTTTGGGCAAGCTAGGTTGAGGTCAGATAGTCAGTACAAATTCAAATTCCCCCAGTTGCTTTTGTGACAGGGACAATGTTTAACACCCATTGTGGATAATCAATGGCTTGGATAAATGAGATGGAGAGACATTGAAGCTCTTCTTTGACAAGGAGTGCAATGCAAGGATGCATCTTGTGAAGCTTTTGCCTGACATACTTAATTTGAGAGGGCGAGATCTTGATCTTCCAGGTTGTAGTTTGGAATCTCAGAATCACTGAAGGTGATGGAGGCAACAGTTGGTAATGATTTGACTAAAGTAGCTAGTGGTTGGGGGTCTTCAGGTAGGACCTCCACTACTTGTAAAGCATTGATCAAGGTTTGGTGATGTTGTGGAGAGCTTTGTATTAGGTTATACAAAGACATCTTCACAGAGGTTTGATGAAGTTGTTTCACCATGGAGTCACAGATTATCTCTGAAGATGTTGGTTGGGATGTGCCCAAGATTGAAATCTTGGGTTTTGGTGGTTGAGAAGGCTTGACGAATGGATATGTCCAAGGGATAGAAACCTTCTCTTTTACTTTATCCTTTAGAGTTTGGGACCTGGTGGCCACATTGATAGTGTTGATTTTGTATAAAGGGGAAGAAAGTGGTAGAGAGACCATAATCTTGTGTTGAGATCTCGATTTAGGTGAGGATGTTTGGGAGGCATGGGATGGTGTCGATGGTTTGTCAAAGGGGTCTTTAATGAGAAGGGTATCCTTTTTCAAGTATTGGCGAATGACAACTTTAAGCGTGCAACACTTTTCAGTATCATGCCCAGGTGTGCGATGATACGCACAGATTTGAGTGTCGTCAAACCAAGATGGTTGTGGTCTGAGAGATTGGTATGGCTTAATTGACAGGAGAACGATGCTAGAAGACTGTGATAATTGGCATAATAGCAAGGCATAGGAACCCACTAATGGATCTATGTGTTTTGTTGTAGTAAGAGTTGATAACTTCTATTTAGGAGTTATAGGAGGAGTTTTTTGTAACATCTTTTTGGTTGGCGGTGTAGCCACACGCATAGATGGCACTTTCTTGGTGAGAAGTGTTGAATTCTTAGGAGGAAGTATTTTTTTGATAGGTAAAGGGAGTAATGGAGGTAATTTGTTTTTGTGAGGTGTTGGAATTGGGAGCACTCTTATTAAAGTAGATGGATGTGGACCCAAGATAGAGGGTAATGGTGAAGGTGGGGGAGGAGTTCTCCGATGTGGTTTAGCATTCTTCTTTGGTTTGGTGCGAGGACCACTGTTATGTGGGGCGAGGTTCAAATTTACTTTCATTTGTGGGTGAGTGAGGTTTGATATGGGGCAAACACCGAGAGATTTAATCTGTTTCAACATGGTGGATGCCTGTAAGGGTTTGGGTTCAGATGTGGAAGGTTGAGCTTCTGACGATTTAGAAGTGGAAGTCTGATTCTCATCAAAAACTTTGGAGTGAATTGTCACAAAAGGGTTGGTAGTATAAGTCAAAGTGGGATGTGTAAGATAAGGAGCCTTAAGTCGCTCACATAGTGCCTCATGTTTTAGGTTCCTAGAATGGAAAAATATTAAGTATTCTACCAATCGTGAGAAGGGTTTAGGTGATGTCATGCGAGGTATTAAAGTCAGTCCTTTGAAGGATTTGGGTGATTGTGAGAGTAGAAATGTGTTGGATGTAGTGATATTGAGCTAAAGGTAAGATAAAACCATCACCGGATCTTCCTCGGCCAAAGTGGGTGAGGTGGCAAGTTCTTCTCTCAGTGGAGAAGGGATTGGAGAATGTGGCTCTTCGAGAGGATAAAGCGTAGGGATGATCATGGCTTCCATGTGTGGTTGATGAGTGAGAAAAGTATGATCCTCCATTGGTAATAGTAAGGATGAGGGTGGGGCTAGTGGTGTTGCTATCGTCAAAGCATCCTCCAATATAAGAGAGGTCAAATTAGACTCTCCTATGTGTAAAAAGGGGGTGGATGGAGGACTATCCTCTATTAGTGGAGGACAAATAAGAGAGGAACACTCCTCTAAAGGGTGAAGCAAAGGGATGATGGCCCCTTCTACATGAGGGCATGGGGTATGAATGGTAACTTCTTCCAATGGTAGAAGAAGAGGGAAAGTGGGGGTAAGAGGAATAGGTAATACGGGTTCCTCATGAGGTAGAAGAATGGGTAGAGAAGGTGTTTGATGTCGTGGGGGTGATATGGGTAAAATAGGCTCTTCTACCCATGGTGGAGAAATAGGTTGACTAACCTCTTCAGACTGTGGGAGAGGTTGGTTAGGAATGATAGGAAAAACCATGCCAATAGTGCGTATGTTGCGCTCTTGAGGGTTATCGGCCATGGTCTAAACATTATTCTGACTTGGCAGATGGTTAGGAAATGGTTGCCTAAAGACATCCATGTTTTGGTTGGCCGACGCATTTGTGTTATCCAAAACAAGGTCCCCTTTGTCCAACATGTCTTGAACAATGTTTTTGAAGGTTTTACAATTGTTTGTGTCATGACCCTTGACATGATGATAGTTACAAAAGTCATTTTTCCTATACCATGCAGGGATGGCTTTTGAGGGGTAAAATTAGGGTGGTCAAATTTGAGGGAGGTTGAGGACCCTCTGCTTCACTAATTTATGTAACACAGAAGCGTATGGTTCTCCTATTGGAGTGTATTGACGCTGTACATGCCGTTGTTGGAATTGTCTAGTGATGCTTTATGATGTGGAGGGCTCAGATTGGTTGGTTGTGGTAGAGGATGATGACCTAAGGACCATAGAATTTGCTGACCCCTTAGACTTGGAGTGGGAAGAAGAAGGTCTAGAAGAAGGGTCATTAGATTTTGTGTTGATATTTTTACTATGCAATTTGACTCTATCCTCTTTGACCGCGTGGAGTTCAAGCTTTTGGGCCATGGTAAAAGCTTTATCAAATATGCGAAATGTTTGAACTCGCAAAGTGGATGAGATGTGCTTGGCACATGCTCTTGAAAAGAGCTCAATGATCTCAGGTTGAGGTAATGAAAAAGAGAGTTGGTTGATCAAACCTCTCTAATGGGCGATGAAGTTTGCTATTGATTCATCATCAAATTGTCTAATATAATATAGGTCTGTGATGGAGACCTTTTTAGTGATGTTGATTGAAAAGTGGTTGAGGAATAGTTGAGTGAGTTGAGTGAAGGTAAAGAGAGAATGACTGGTAATAGAGCTATACCAATCAAGGGCAGTGCCAGAAAGTGACATGGGGAATGTGTGAAGTAATAATCATCATCATGTGCTATAAGGTAACAAACATGTCTAAACACTTGTAAATATTGTTGTGGGTCCCCTTTAATCTAAAAGTGAGTAAATTTTGGGAGTTCCCACTGGCTAAGATATGGTCGAATAGGGACTGAAGAGTGGATAGGTTCATTACAAATTTGTTCATATGAAAAAACACTCCTTGAACTTGAAACAAATGTCTCAAAGTTGGACATCTTATCCATCAGCATCTTGATTAGATCGGCTGATGGATTGGTAGGAGGGGCACCCCCTAGGTTGTAGGGTACTTAGAAGGTGTTGGGAGGGGCGTATGACATACTTGGTTGCATTTGTGTAGGTGCAACATATTGGTGGTTCATCATAGGGACTGATGTTGAGGTTAAGGGGCCTTGTACCATGAAGTTGGAGGGCACAACTTGACTAGATGTTGCCAAGGGTGGTTGAATGGTGGCGACACTAGTTAAAGGATAGGTAGTCACTCTTGTATTTATGGGTGCAAGAGTGGGTGGGATAGAGACAATCAAGTTCTGGAAAGGTGTCGAACTTGGTTGAATTGTTTGTGGTTGAGGGGGTACGAAAACCCCAATGGAGGTAGATCTAGAAATAGAAGGAGAGGCCAAATCTTGAATATTGGCCATGGTTGGGTTACTGGTTGAGGCAATGGCTTGAGTGACCATAGGTTGGGTAATGGAGGCTGTTGATATTATTGCCATTTAAACCAAGAAAGTTGGCATCCCATAAATAGGGTTACTTGAAGGATCTCACGTTTGGCTTTTAACGAGATAGTGTTGGAGAGCCTTGACATTGAAGTCAAAGAATCTCTCAAAGTCTTGATCCCCTTTGGGAACAATAGGAGGTTGATTTGGGGTAGGTTGGATAGGAGTATGCTCAGTGTCTGAAGTATACTCCATTAGATGACTTGGTGTGGAAGGTGAAGGTGGGAGCGGTTGTTCCTTGTGTGGTCAATAAGAGATTTAGCTTGACTGCATGTCAGAACCATCCAAAGCGAGAGGGTTTTAGGTTCTAGAAACTATGTGTTTCAGTTTCAAAAAACCAAAATTTATGTTGAATAGCAAGAAATTTGAGTTTTAAACTTGCTATTTGGAAAGAAAATTTGTTGACAGTGACCGATGTCAATTATTTAACCGATGTCAGTTATGAAATGTTGCCGAGGTCGGTGGAATAACTGATGTCGGTGAACTTAGTTGCTGACATCGGTGTAAAAATTGATGTCAATTTTTGTGTAATTTTAGAAACACAGAAAACTGATAGTTTTTGGAAGGAGAAATTTTGAGTTGTTTTTGGACCTCAGAATGATGTGACCTTACCAGCTCAAACAATCAGATAAAAACATAAAAATAGATGATTTGGCAAGCAACTTCTAAAATGTTAGATTCTTAGAAATAAATTTTAGAGTTGTGGTGGCTTATGCCTTAGAATAATGTGTTTGAGAATTGGGCTTGTAGAACAGGTCCTAAAGAGGAAGTCTATGGCTGGTTCTAGGTTGTGTTTTGGTGCTCAAAAATCTATGTTAGGTTCATTACATGGCCTGGTGCTGGGGCTTGCTCCCTTCACGTCATGAACCCAGAGCCGAGCTAGGCTGCTTAGCCAATATATACTTTGCCTATAGTTTATACTCTGCCAAACAACAGAGTGGGTCATCCTCTTGGTGGTGAAGTCCAAGTAGGATCATCGAGAAGGGTAAGGTATCTGTCAGGTGATGAAATCCTAGATGGGCCTTGTGTCAAGTATGTTTAAATATTTAATTTGATTGTGATTGTGATCTGGTTGTGTAACATTTGTGCACTATGATTTATTCATAATGATTTTAATTACTAAGTGAGCTAAATATGCGTTCAAGTAGGAATGAAATGCAATAGTTTTTAACCCAAATTGAAATATGTTTGTTCAAATGCAAAAAAATTGGAGAAGAGGTTAAGAGCATGAATTTTTCACTACTATAAGATGCAGGCAAGAAGTGACAAGAAGAAAAAGAGAGATATTCCTTTTAACTTCCGCTTATGGTTTCTTTTTTGAGACAAAAAGAGAGAAGAGGGGATGCAAGAAGAGAATCTAATGCATCTATATGAAAGTTTAATTTTTCTAAAAGAATGAACCCAAGGAAAACTCTAGGGTCCCACCGGGCGTGCCAGAATGTTTCTCTATGTTTTTGCTAATTACATTAAAAAGAAAGAAGAAACTAAAGTTAAGGTTTAGGGGTTTGATTGATACCCAGATTAAGTTATGCACAGTATCCAAGCGTTGTGGGAGTTCCTCTTTGGCTATGGAGGAAACCCCTGTAGATATGAAAAAATCTCAAACAAAAAAAATGTTAGATGAGGATATGGTGGACTGCCAAGCTATATGCTCGGTCTCGAAAGCGTAAAAACTTCCTTAAGGGATGAAAGTCCACTATTTGACAAAAAGAGTGATGTATAAAAAGAAATGATGAAAGACTAAGAAAGAGAAAGTAGACAACACGTACCTATTCTCTGTAATCAGTCTGTCACAGTCACCGACGTCAATAGTCCTGCCAAGGTCAGTTGGTCAATGATGTTGACATTAGTTTAGTTATCAATGTTGGTAGGGGTAGTGGGCTTTGGATAGGTTTCAAGGTTATGTCTATGGTTGATAGAAGAGTCTGGGAGTTCTAAAGTTCATGCAGGGTTGCAAGAAAGTGAATAGGGTCTGAGAAAGGGCAAAGGTAGAGGGTAGGTGTGAGAAGAGAGTAATAATAAGAGGAAGGCTTTTCAGCCTCTCCACAGAAGAAAGTCGGGTCGGGTTGATAGTATTTAGAAATGGTAAATAGAAACTAATTACCAATGTATTCTAAAATACTAAAATGAGATAGAATACTTAGCTCTTATTCGGTAAAAAACCAGAGGTGTTAGAATGCTTATTCCTATTGTGGTTGATGTCGAGGTCCTCGTGCAATGTTCCAATCCAATCTAGAGTGACTTGTGTAGATTTTCTGTAGCTAGGAGAGTGATAGTCAAATTTTGATGCTTGATCTTAGAGTGTGCACATCGATGTCCAAGAGTCTGGGGGGTAGCTCAATGTTAGATCTCGGTTTATGTAACTGACGTCGGCGATCCTATCGATGTCGGTTGACAGTTGACCAATGTTGGCAGATAGAGAATGGGTAAAAGGGCTATTTTTAGCCCTTTGCTCATCTCTCCATCTGCCAAGTGCATTTGCCATTGTAGAACAATTAAAAGATGGGTGTATTAGGCATGAGAGTTAGTTAGGAGGTTAGGATGGAGTGAGAATAGGTTATTGGTGGTTAGGATTTAGATGACCTAGTCTCAAGGTGACTCATTGGGTAAGAAATGGTCTTAGGGTGAGGTGTCTAGGTGAGGTGTCTAGGTGAGGTGTCATCCAAGGTGGAAAGGGTTCAAGGTTAGGAGTGTTAACGTTAGAAGACCAAGGGGGGGTTGAGACGATATTGGTGTCTACACCGATATCGATTACTCTCCTATCGATGTTGATGATTATGGATTCCCTAACCTTTTCAAAACCCACCTAAACAACTTCTAAAACATTAATAAAATACACTACTTGCACCTTGTCACTCTCTGTTCTATACTGGTTAATAATTGTAATATTATCTCTCTTTACCTCTTTTTTAGTTATTCATTACTCTTTTATCTCTCTAAAGTGGGCTGTCATCTCTAAGGATGTTTCACACTTCCTAGAAAAAACACGTAGCTTGGTAATCCACTCATTTAAATACTAATAAACTTCTTGTGGTAGTGCTTTCTTACTTGTAGGTAGTCCTCCTGAGCCATAGAGGAGTGCTCACAACATCTAGATATGGCATACAAAACTAATATGGGTTAATTCTAATCATATATCCCCATCATTCTTTTATGTTTTCCTTTAGATTTGAAATAGACAAAATTTAGTGAAAGAACTTGCATGAATTATCACACACTTATGAAAATATTACCTCTTTTACTACTTTATTCACACTTTCATGAATTCTCACACACTTATGAAAATCTTACCCTCTATCAAAAGAAAGCTTATGTTTCAAAAATTGGCACAGATATAAGCAATGCTTAGTTTTCAAAACATACAATAGACTTAATCAAGATTTTATGTTTCACATAACTAACTCCTCTTATAAGACTTTTTCTTGCATGCAATAAATATGAGATTCTTTTTCACAACTTGTAATTAACTAAATAAAAGAGTATCATAATTTTATCACATGGATCTTCTTCACTTGCAAGACTTTATCACATCTATAATAAAATAATGTGACTAGTCTGAGATAACTTAGTGCAATTCATGGTAAGGATTCCCAGTGAAGGGGTGCCCTTGGCCATGCATTCAAATTCACACAACATAATAATATATATGTTCTCTATTTATTCAATGAAATAAGGCCTTAATAACATCTTCATTCATAGTGACTCTTTGCACCTACTCTATCCCCATCTATCTCTAACACTAAGCCTCTATGGGCTTTACATTCACTCTCTATTATAGAATCTACAAATCCTTTCTTTTGGATATCTATTAAGGCTCTTTTATGATCTATGGCCCCTCTATTTTAATCTTTGTTCTCTACTTCCAGGCTTAAAGCTCTACTTTTTGCTAAGATCTCCTTTCCTTCCTCAACCCTTTCAATATTGGCCTCCTAATATTTTGATGTTAACCTTTACAATATAACCATTTCATTATTGGCCTCCTTTCCTTCCTCTATGTCTGAGATAACTTTCCTTATAATTATTAGTGATTCCCAAAAGATCTTTTTGTAATATTTACTACATGGTTTGGTAAACTTTTATGTGACCACTAACTGAAATTTATCTTCCAGAGATTTCTAATGAGACATTAAATGACTAAATTGGTGATTTAATGTAAAATTTGTGACCATACAAAGATATATATGTTGTTGTTTCATTGTTGTGACCAAATCAAAAATTATGATCATAGGCTGCACATGATAAGTGTCATGTGGCAAGATCATGGGTCCCTGCATAACTAGTTCCTAAGCCTTTATCATGGTCTTCAAAGTCTCTATAGACTCATGGATTTATTAAATTCACCTTATGGTCCCTCATGCTCTACTCCTTTTCATTGTGGAATATATTTATTTATTCTGACCTATGATCATTTAAATCCATTAAAATATTATAATGTATTCATGTTACATTATGGCTAGTACTATATCTTGTGACCCTCATCCTTATGACACATGTTAAAATATCAGGTTCCCAGACTCATGCAATTTCTATATAGATTGTCTTAGGCTCATTTGAGTTATGAAATCTAATTTGAAATTGGTCATGCACCCATGACCCTGCCATGACTTGGAATGGCAAACAAGATAAGAATTTTGTGAATAATTATGACTATGACACTTATCTTATATACCCATTAAACTTTTTAAACTAATACATATATTTCTAGGTTCAGAAAGAGTGCTTAGTTATGAAAAAGAATGTAGAAAATATAAAGTCTCCCATGGAGTTTAAAACTTAGGGAAATAACGTGGCCACTAACACAGAGATTATATAGTCCCTATGAAATTAAAGACTTATGAAATGATGTGTGCATATCCCCCAACATTAAAACTTGGATTTTTGAGGGAATATACATGTGACCACCAATATAAACCAACTTAGGGTTGTTATATGGGAATGTGACCACATGACCCCCAATGTGATCAATGTGATCCCTGTGATTTTAGAAAACTATTGTAACTCAAACTGAACCAAAATCGGATCTATTATGAACCAAAACCCCTTTTTAAATAATAAATTTTCCCTAAGAATTTTAATTGAAACTATGCCAAATCTTACTTTTTTTGGTGATTCAATATTGCTTGTACACCTTGGATGCTCCTACATCAAGTTTTTCCCCACATGTATATAAGTGAGTTAGGATTTTGGTTTGTTTCCATTTTTTGTTTTTGTTTTATCTCTCCTTCCTAATTGCATTGTGTTAAATTCCCCATGAAATTACTTATTACTCTATATTCTAATAGATAAGGCACCATTTTAACTCTATATAAACCAACTTAGGGTTGTTATATGGGAATGTGACCACATGACCCCCAATGTGATCGATGTGATCCCTGTGATTTTAGAAAACTATTGTAACTCAAACTAAACCAAAATCGGATCTATTATGAACCAAAACCCCTTTTTAGATAGTAAATTTTCCCTAAGAATCTTAATTGAAACTATGCCAAATCTTACCTTTTTTGGTGATTCAATATTGCTTGTACACCTTGGATGCTCCTACATCAAGTTTCTCCCCACATGTATATAAGTGAGTTAGGATTTTGGTTTGTTTCCATTTTTTGTTTTTGTTTTATCTTTCCTTCCTAATTGCATTGTGTTAAATTCCCCATGAAATTACATATTACTCTATATTCTACTAGATAAGGCACCATTTTAGAACTATGCAATTCTAGAGTCCAACCTATGTCCTTTCCAATTAAGGCTTTTCCCTAAGGGCACTAGTCTAGAACCAAGTCATTCCCATTAGATATTTTCCCTTGTTTTTACCCAATTCAAATTTTATTGATCACCTAATTTAAATCTCCTCAATGCATAGAGCATTTTATGGCTATTATCTAAAAATTTAATCTAGTTTCAAACATTTTAGTGTATTTCAAGTTTTTGGTGTGTCTCAAGCACTTAAAAGATTAGGTTAGACTACTTAGCCTCTTGGGATAGTTTAAAGGGGTTAATATAATACCTTTATGACCACCATAGCCTATTATTTTAATCCACCTGAAAAAACTATTCATTTTAACTATGCCTATCAAAATCTCATAAGCTTAAGGAAGTTGTTTTCTGAATAATTAAGCCTCCAAAAATGAAACATAAATACATGAGATTTAAACCCATAGCCAATTCAGAGATAAGAATCATATAATTTTGTGATTAAAGGAGTGGTCATATAGATTTGGAAGAGTTTTGGAATAAAATGAACAAATATAAACATTCGGTCATTGGTCAACACATATATGATAGTGGGATTTTGCAAGCTATTAGTTTCTTAAATTCAGTGTAGTGTATCAACTTGGTCTTCATATGTGCAAAATGTTAAAACCCCAATAATTATAGAAGACTAGAAAACACAAAATTTACAAATTTCCAAACTTGGTGGTTATTATTTGAATGTCACTCTTGGGATTCCTTCCCAACAAACATTTCTTTTATTCTTACATTCGCTCTTTGCTTCAATTTTTACTCATTTAATTAACATGAATATTAAAACAAGATAATACATTCATAACCATATAATATTACAAAATTACAATGGGATGATAGATTATGTTTTAATCATGAATACTTTCCTTGAGAAAGATGCCCACTTTCAGGGTTCACTCCCTTTGTAGTCTACACAACAATACCTTGTTCTTCCTCCTTGATTTATTTAATTTAAAATTTTTAAACTTAGTTATATCACCAAATATAATATCATATTTCAAAATCATTGTATTTGAAATGGAGGTTCATGACCTTTGTCATTTCATCAACAATTTTGCACAAGTCAATATTTTTTTTGTCGAGTTCACAAAGAGCACTCTATATGTTACTTAGTTTGTTCATTATCTTTAACTCTCTTGAAATTACTTCTAAAAGAATTAATTTCTCATCATAATGAGACATATATTGATTTAGAAGGATTTAGGTCATTATATATTACTAAATATTACCATTATTTCACATCCAATCTTGTGCTCACATCAATAATGCTAGGAGTAGGTTCTAAAGCTACATGCAAATTTGTTATATCCATATCCACTTATGTATTAACACATAGCTCATGTAGTTTTAGTATTATATCACTCAACTCATCAGTATTTATATCTAGTGATGTAACCACACTCTTTGGGGCATGCGCATAGAGTTGGGGAATAATTATATGGACATTTTTCATAATACAATCACATTATTTAATAAAATGAGCTTGTTATTTAAATAATGCAATCACATTATTTAATAACATGAGTATGTTATTTAAATAACATGATTACATTATTTAAATTATGGCTTATTAATTAACTATCCATAACATGATTGTGTTATTAAATAACAAGATCACATTACTACGTTAATAACATGATTATGTTAATAACATAATCACGTTCCCTATGTCACCCAAAAAAATCAAATCAAATGCAAAAACTTCTCATTTTGCATTCGTGTTCAATATTTTCCCTCACTCTCCACTCCACGATCACATTTTTTCCTAGTAAGGCCAAACCTTACCCTAATTCATCCAAAAAGATGTTAATTGATGATGTCACCATGTAGAAGAGGTAAGTGCTTAAAATCTATTCATTGTTTATTAATTTTATTATTTTTTTGTTATTTTCATTATTTAATTGGTAATTTATTTATTTTGAATAACCCATACTATTAAACCTCATGTTACTCTACCTAACCCTCTTGTTCCTCTACTTAACCCTCTTATTCTTCAACTTAACCCTCCTAACCCTCTTATCCCTCTTGTTCCTCAACGTAACCCTCCACCTAACCCTCTTGTTCCTCTACCTATCCCTCCTCCTAACCCTCCACCTAACCATCCTATAGTTCCAAAAAATCCCCTAGGTAGTTAAGAGAGTCTATTAGACCACATTATGGAGAGAAAAATTATAATTGAAGAATTAATTGAGAGGATCACACTTCCACCAACACCTACCGCACCTAGCTAGACAATTCCTTAGAGACATTATTAGGTCAAATTGGCTCTATAACGAGTCAAATTGACATATGAGCTTCATATCAGGACACTCATAAGAATGATTACGCTAAAAAATTATCAGCACATGAGGTAAAGTACAAAGACACAAAAATCCTCCATTTACCCCTTATTCATTAACCCAACCACCAATACACCATTTCTAGTAAATTCTAAACATTTTTCAATCCATCATTGTCAACATAATTTAATCACAACCAATTTCTAGGACTGATGGTGGATAATGTTTGATTATCCATCATGTAACAACCATAAAGTTCCATTATATTTATTGAGAAAATTCTTCTGTGACTTTGTCCTCGATGACATTTTGAAATATTTTAATTATAGTAATTTTCAAGGCCAAGGGAAAGGCTCTACATAATATCTACCAAGTGTATGTCATGTGCCTAAACAAACTACAAAGATATGTATCCAAAAGCCACTTGAACCTAAAATCTCCTTTGCAGTTCACTAGGTCATGGATATTAACACTCTACATGCACTTAGTTCATTCACTAATACACTCATTCAACATATGAGTAGGCTCTCATATACTAATGCTAGAGATACACTACCTATTGTGCATATTTGACCCTACCCTTACAAATCTTATGGAGCTAGATGCACTAGACCTTCTGATGATGTTGATGTTGGTGGTTTAGAGGGTTTGGATAATATAATTCTGAGTGATGAGTTTTTATCATGTATATTTGGTGTGCATATATTATCCACTACATAAATACAAATATATTTTATATAAATATCATGTTAAATTTAAGGTATAATTTTAAATTTGATTTAGCTAACAATTTATTTACGTATAAATTGAATTGATATATATGTCATTTTTAATGTCCTAGGAGGTGATGGTGCCTCCATCATCATAGTTTACATTTATAACATTTGATTTGATGAAGCCATTGTTTATATTTTTAGATCTAGATGTCGGCCCATCTACTACTACATTTATCTCTATTAGGATGACACATTTTACTTATACATAGCTAAAATTTTGAGTTAATCTTATGCTCTATGTACATTTAGTCTATTTATATTTGCCTTCTAAGTTTAAGTTAAATTTATCTATCAAGGATCTCAAAATTCAAGTACAATGCTATAAAATACAATCTTAGTTAAATAAAGGAGAACAACTTTTGATATATATCTTTGATACTTTATAGAAAAATAAGTGAGACCTTGTTTACATTCAATTAATGACTCAAATAGACATTTCTCTATCATTATGAGTAAAAAAAAACATAGACATTATTGCTAAAATATCATCTACATAGGCACTAATAGAGGTATATATTAACTTACAATTTTAAATTGTAAAAATAGACTTGTTTTAATAATTTTACTACATACTTGGGGCAAATATAACTTATGCGAATGTATTGTGTATGTAGGGTTGTATCATGATATCTGATAGTACTATTTAGATTATTAGTAGGGTAAATTTTCATGTTTCTTCCCTATTTTAGACACCTATTCAAATAGTTGAGCTTCCCATTGACATGTTGGAGTGTCAAACAAAGATTGATCCTGACTACGAGCTTGCAATAAGTGCATGTTTAAATGATATTTTATTATAGTTTAAAACTAATTTATTAATAATACTACTTATATTCAAATTTTCAATAATACTTATATTTAAATAGGTTTAGCTGCAAGCAAGCTATGAGCGTAGGACCCATAGTTAGACCTTAGAGCAATAAAAGGTATTATAGAGATCTCTATCTACCAACATGGCAACCCAAGGAGAGTCTTACTCAAGGAAGGCAAATAGAGGGAAGATATTTATGATTAAGATGTCCTACATGAAAAGTGATTTTTTGTATGCCTATATAGCAATATACACATTTTTGACATTGTATATGTGTATATGACATTCACCTGACATTAGATACTATGTTGGTAGATGTTATATTTTTGTGTATGCCTATCATGGAAATCTATCTATATTATTGACATTATACATGTACCTATATGATTTTTTGGGAGTTTTAATCTAAATTATGTTAATCTATCTAATTTATATTTAGTTTTAATTTAAAATATTACTGTATAATGTTGTTTTGATCTTCTAAAATTTTATCTATTAGATCTTGTATTTAATGTTACATACAAATGAGGATTAAAAAATTATTCTTTTCAATGCTATAAATATTTGATATTTTTTAATTTAAATTTTTTATTTTATTGTGTAGTGTAAATAATTGATGACACTCTTATCTATTTTGCATTTATCATCACTCATTTACAACTTTTCAATTGATCATTAGCATGTAATTTGATTTCACTTAAGGCCCATACCCAATCATGTTCATACTTGTATAATGCAAATATGAACTTCTACTTGAATTGATTATACTATTTTTAGTCTAATAAAAGGTAACCTTACTAACTTGAAACAAAATATTCACTCATGAGACAATATCTTTGGCTAAAACCCTTTATCATCCCTAATACCACCTAATGCATAGTTTAATTTTATATGTTTAATAAGGCTATGAAATTTATATTCATATGCTTTAATATCATGAATAATTAGAACATCACTTATCTATTTTTATTCTCAACTCGATTCAAAATCTACTCTCAAATAATATTCTTTTAAACTAGTCAATTACTATTAAGTTTGCTCTTAACTAGTCACCAATCTCTCAGATCTGCTCTCTTTCCTTTGAATAATTATTATTTAAAACACTTTAAATAGGTCTTAAGAAAACTTAAGGATTTATGTAGATGTAAAAACTTATAATAAATCAACCAACTATAGGTCTCTAAGATATTGAGCTTTCATTCTCAAATTCTATCTTTTTAAGTTTCTAGGTCTCTAGACCTAGTTATTGTTTCAATAGGTTAATTTCTCAAAATAGAGTTTTTATCTCTTAAAAATTATATTTATATTAGTATTTTAAAAATTATAACATTTTATAACCCTTATCCAAGTTTATATAACTCAAATTAACCAAAAAATCATCTTATCTTGTGCATATTTTTTTCAAAAATGGTCTTCTATTATTGTACAGAAAACAATCCTATGTACCTACAATTTCAAACATATTTTCAAACCAATGATACTTGGAATAAGTTATAATATCCATTCCCCATATGATTATAAAGTTTTAGATCTTATTTTTCAATTATTTGAGTTTTAGAGGTGTTTTACCCATGAAACCCTTACCTAAAATTTACTCAAAATTTTTGCATGTCGAGAGATAATTATTGATAGTTCATAGAACTCATTGGGATTTTCTATGATAAAAAAAAAAGTATATTGGTCTTAAAAAACATATTCAACTATTCCAATACTCCAATTGAGTTCATATAATAGTTTTTGCCTATAAATAAGCCTCTAAAAATGTTTGTAATAGTAAAAATATAGAATTCCTAAGGGTTTCATGAATATAACTAAGATTTAAGCTTAAGTCAATATGAGAGATTATATTCCTATTATAAAAGGATAATACAATGGAAAACATGAAATATGACTCAAAAATATTTATTATGTATAATAAGAAAATATTTACACAATCCTCCTCCATTGAGACAGACCTACACCATATGCTCTAACCTCTTCAACAATGATATTTTTTGTCCTTTTAAGCTCTTCGGTTGGTATTGTATGGTTCCTCCTCATTAGGATTGAGGATTATCAATTTGTTAGATTTTAAACCAAGATTGACAATCTACTAAAATTACTCAGATTCTCTCTTACTCGTTCAAATTAAACTTACTAAACTAACCTAGTTTATAGGTCTTAATAATTACTTAAGAATATTATCAACATAGATTTTACATATATTTGGTGATGCTCCTACATTGTTAGAGCATTTTTAATGACTAAGTGGTAATTTAACCCTTAGCCTATACTAATAATTAATTAAATAATAATAATTTATTTATTACCACGAGGTGGAAATCTCATGTAAATAAATAATCATATTATATTTTCCTTCATATTTACCAATAAATAAGGTTTTTACCCTATGGTGAATAGCAATTCGATATCTTGACATTTGTAAGATATTTGATTTATTAAAAGGCTTGTAAAGACTTTGTTGAGAACAAGTGAGAAGTTGGAGTTATATTGGGGTAAATTATTTCTCTATAAATGGAAAATCACTTGTTGAAATTTTTACCTCTCTGAAGTTTTCCAAAGATAAATATCATGTCTCTTTATGTTGAATTGATGTGTTATGCTTTGTAATTATTATTCACTCTAGATCTATCATGTACATTCATATTAATTTTATACAGGAATTTCTTCATGGTAGCAAAGCCTGAGGGGTGTTTATACTTGAAAAAACAACTTCACTTGTAATTTGAGAGATTTTTTTTGAGTGTTATATGGCATTGTAAAGAATAAAATTTTCAAAAAAAAAAATCCTCAGTGTTTTCCTAATCTATAAAGGGCCTTTCAGTATTTTTGATCGTTTATTGACATTAGAAGAGCCAAATCGAAGAGTTTTGAAGTGGTTATTTATTTTTCATCTTCCCTAGGTGCCACAATATGGTTTGAGCATCTAGAGAAAATTCAAAAACTAGTTTTTATGGCCTCAAATTGTCCCCTGAAGGTCCCAAAGTCTTAGTTTGGAGAATTCAAGGTGTTTTAGAAATTTTTAGAGCCTGAGAAGATCTGTGTAGCCCTATTCAATTTTTTCTCTGTACTTGGAGCTTTGGAATACCATAGTATGCTTAAAAAATTGAAAAACCTATTTTTAAGCCAAAGATCAATTTTGAGGATTCAGTTAGATTTATCATGCAAAAACTAGGAGGGTTGCAAATTTTGGTGGTCTTTGCTAGTGTATTCCACTTGTTCCAAGCTTGCCTGATTCACTTGGAGTGCCATTTCCAACCATAGGCATGATACATGCAAGTAGAATATTTCTATAGTTGATAAAAAAATTATTTAAAAAAATATATATATTTTTTTAAATTTCAAAAATTTGCATGGAAATATAAAAGGGGTCCCACTTTGTCTAAGTTTTCTACCGAAAAGATTAAAACTATAATTACCCTGATTACTTTCAAAGTTACATGCATGTAAAATGTTTATTTTTTAATTATCAAAATCAGACTAAAAATAATATTTTGCATGATAATGTTTGAATTCACTCATAAATGAGTTGGTGATTATAATTTTGGTAAAAACTTGTAAAAGATAAGTCTAGTGTTCAAATATCACTAGCATTTTTATTTTTATCTTCTTGTTGAATTTATAAAAAATTAATTGCAAATTAAATTAATTTGAATTTCATTTCTTGGTTTGTGTGCCTTCCTTCTCACATGAACACCCCTTGACTTGTTGAATTGTCCTTCTTATGACACTTGATCTAGTCTAAACCGAGGAAAGTATAGTCATCCAACAAGTCGATCTTAAGATTTTGACACATTTCAAACATATTGGTGTGATCAATTTTTTATTTTTAAACTTTTTATTATTGATTTTATACCTTTTTATTAATTATGCCTAGGTGGTTGTTGTGAGTATGACTCTTTCGACACTTAAAATTATGTAACTTTATTTCATTTTTTTTTTGTTTTGGTTAGCATCTAAATTATATATATAAATATAGTTGCATGCTCAATTTAATTTATTTTAGAAATAGCTCAAAAAAATTTATTTAAAAATGTTAAATCATAAAAGTGTTCTTATTTTTAGTGTATTTTTGTGACACCTTGCTTTGTCACAAATTTGTGAAAATTTCTTGCTTAAATTTGAAATTCACACTTAAAGTTTGTTTTTTAATCACTTTGATACTATTGTGTTTAAAGGGAAGTCTTAGCTTCACCTCACTTTTCCTTAGACAAATCTCAAATTCTTAATAGAAATAACTATAACATATGAAAAATTTGTGTTAACACTGAATTCATGGCACGTAAATTATGAAATAATATTATTGGGACTGAGAAATCCCCGTCTGGACATCATGTGACTCTTGAGCTTACCAATGTATTTTAATAGAAATCACAAGAGTCTATGTTAATTATTTTATAGTGTTAAGGATGAATTCCTTTTCCACACTGGTAATTAGGAATCTCTTTGAAAAATTTGAAGACTTTTTGAATCCATGCATGAGGGCACTCATCTCTCAAAGATCATTAAGTTAATCTTTGAATTGTTGACAACACCTATGAAGGGTGATGAAAAAGTTATGAATTTTCTAACTAAAATTAAGAACATTAAAGTTCAGTTAGATGGTTTTAATTATAATTTGATTCAGAATCAATTATTTTATTTTATCATTCAATTAAATATTCATGAAAAAATTAAAAATTTAAATTTAATTTTAAATTTTAAGTATCAAACTAAGCAATATATCCATTACCTTACCACTTTATCTGCTCTCCTGATTCAAGAAAAGTAAGTAATGATCAATTTTGATTCTAAAGAGAATGTCACTTAGGTACTTCTTACCTTAAATAATATTTCTAATAAAAATAAAACTAGAAATCAAACTCTGATTCTAGTAAAGGCAAAAATGGGAACAAGAAAATTGATAATAAGAATCATAAACTTAAATTCAATAAAAAATGTAATTTGTGTGATAAATTTGATCATAAAAGGAAAACTTGTTATAAAAACAATGATAGAATTAACAATCAATATTCTAAAAATAATAAAATAAAAAACTCTAATCAAAACAAGCAGAAGAATCACAACCCTACTCAAAATAACAAGCAAGATCATAATGTTATTGCTTTATATGCTACTTTATTTGATTCAAATGAGAATGAGTGGATTTTAGATAGCCATGCATTGTACCATATGACATACTTATCTGATATTTTAAATGATTCTAGAGATATCTCTGAAAGAATTTACTTTGGAGATAATTCATTTTTAGAAGAAACTAAACATGAAAAAACAAAATTTTTAAATGTTGTTATTAATTATATTTTCTATGTACCTAAGCTTAAAAAGAATTTGATATCTTGTTTTCAACATACTAATGATAATTTAATTATAACATTGCTTAAATATATTGGTCCATTAGAAATCAATCTGGTTCCTTGATTTTTGAAGGTGTTCAAAATAATGGTTTATATATCTTCTCTCCTTCTACATGTTTATTTTTATTGTATAATAAGAATGAATCTCAGTTATGGCATGAAATATTAAGACATTTTAATTTTACAAGTTTATGTGATATGTCTGTGAACAATCTTGTTGTTGGACTTTTTTCTATCCCCTCTCATCATGAAACTTATGAGGATTGTTTATGTGGTAAATAACATACTAACCTCTTTCATAAGAATCATGATGCAAATTCCTCTCATCTTTTAGATTTAATTCTTAGTGATGTTGTAGGACCTCTAGAATTTGTATCTCTTAATATTTCTCTATATACTATTATATTTATTGTTGATTATATTAGAATGATCTGGTTTTATTTTATTAAAAAAAATTATGTTTTGTCTAAGTTTAAAGAATTTAAAACTTATATCAAAAATACATCTAATTTTTCTATTAAGAGATCAAGAATTGGTAATGGTGGAGAGTATGTTAGTAAATAATTTTATTCTTTTTGCATTAGTTATAGTATTCAAAGGGAACTAACAACTCCTTATGCCCCTCAGAAAAATGATATTGTTGAAGGGAAAAACCACATCATCATAGAAATGGTTATAACATGTTGCAATCTATAAATGTTCTTAAAATTCTATGGGCCAAATACATGAATACTACCACACATATTATGAATAGAATCCATGCTTAATATTTTTATTTTCCTACATCATAAATACATGTATGCATTTAGCATTTTATTTGTTTTGATAAAACTATTTTGTTGTTACTTTAGAGATACTAATTATATTTATAGTGTCTCATCTACATTTTATTTTTTAGTAAATTGATTTAGTATTGATTCATGAAAATTATATGTTACACATATATTTCAAGAGATTTTTTTGAGATGATAAATCAGACAAAATATATAGATATTATAATTATTTTTAGTTTAGTTAGCATTAAAATACATTATATGCATAATGTCATGCTTAAATTGATAAATTGATCATGTTTTAGTTTTTGAATTTTATAAGAAGATCATGTTTAGTGAGTTTATATCTTTTGTGTTTTAATTGCTTAGATAATTTCATTTGGTTGTTTTATTATTTGATTATGTATTTTAACATTTTGATATGCTTCGTTTGATAATGAGATATGTTAAAAAAATGTAAAGTGTAAATGGAGTTTGTATTATTAGCTCTTCATCATTTACTTTACTAAGAATTTTTTCATACATCTCTAAACTTATTTGTTTTAGTCTCATATCTATTTGATTGGATGATGGCATCTCATGTTGAAATTATCCATTTTGATGTATGAGAGGTTAGATCTCAATATTTTTGTTGAAGCATATTAAACTTGAAAAGTTTTTTGATAAAACTCAAATGATAAAATGAGTTATTATGAATAGGATATCTAATGTTTGTTTAAACTTAGTATCATATTATTAATAAATTATTGTATGTACATCACATGACAATTGGAGATGCTCATCTTGTCAATATTGGAGACATCTAATAATGAATTGCATATAATAATTTATGTCTTTTTACTTACTTTTTAATTAAAGTAGTGAACTTATTTGCCTAAAAAATGACATAGTTATTTTAAAATGATTTTTACTATAAAAAAATATATGTCATATTTTTATGTATGTGGTTATTGTGATGCTAACCAGATTATGGTATCATGAATATTTTTTTGGATGTGTTTAATTTTTATGTATATGCACAACACTAAAAAACTAAACATATTGAAGTTCATGTGCATTTTATCTGAGAGGAAGTCTTCAATGGTGATATTAATCTATAGTTCTGTCCTATGGATGAATAAGTGGTAGACATTTTCACAAAGCCACTTGGTGCTACCAAGTTTTTTTTAGTTTTATGCAATGTTAGGCCTCTCGAAGTTGCCATTGAGGGGGAGTGTGTATGACAATGACACATCCTAATGGCCATTTGTTACTTCTTCTCTATACTTCTCCTTTGTAAAGCATTGTAAAAACTTCATGTAGAAGTTATTTGATTTAAGTGAACTTCGTGTGGAAGTTTTAATTTTGTATCCCAATACATTAAAAGCATAATTTGTAATAGAGATTTTTATGTTCTAAAAGGCTCTAAACATGCTTAATAATTTTTTTATGAGAAACTGTGAGATGTAATCTCACAATCATGCTAGTCTAAACTTATTTTTGAGTAGTTTATGGAATATAAATATTTTTGTTTCAAAAGGTGACCTTTGGCATGATGAAGGTTTTTAAATCCTTCAAATTTTGCACATAGTATCATTTCTTTATCGTGACTATGGAATTTATTTTCATTTGACATTAAGAGGGAATGTTAGATCATTTTTAATGATTAAGTGGTAATTTAAAATTTAGCCTATACTTATAATTAATTAAGTAATAATAAGTTATTTATTACCACAAGATAAAAACCTCATGTAAATAAATAATCATATTATATTTTCATTATAATTTATCTATAAATAAGATTTTAACCTTATAGTGAATAACAACTTGATATACTGACATTTGAAAGATATTTGATTTATTAAAAGGCTTGTGAAGACTTTGCTGAGAAGAAGTGAGAAGTTGGAGTTGTATTGGGGTAAATTGTTTCTCTATAAATGAAAAATCACTTGCTAAGTTTTTTACCTTTTTGAGGTTTTTCCAGGATAAATATCATGTCTCTGTATGTTGAATTAATATGTGCTATGATTTACAATTATTATTCACTCTAGAGTTATCATGTGCATTCATATTACTTTTACACATGATTTTATTCATGCATCACCTTTACTATCCTCCAACATACCCTTTTTGTCATTCACTCTTCACACTCTCTCACTATACATTCCCTAGGCTTGGCTATGTTTAGATGCCTTCCTCTTCTTTAATAATTTCAATAACACTTCCCCTAGCTCTTATATCCACCTATCTAACCTTTATTCAACTCATTCAATCTAATTTAAAAGTCCTCCATACTCTACATTTTATTGTACTTTTTCCCTTCAAGGGATATTTAGCCTAATAGGCCCAATACACATTCTTGAGATTGGTTTCTGACCCTTCAACACCTCACTCTTTCAGCACCTTCAATACCTCACTCTTGGCATACTTCAACTCCCCATTAAGGTCTGTAGACCCAAGTCAATGCCCATTAATAGTTATATTGATTTTTAGACCTCTTCCTTAAGGGTGTTAGGCCTCTTACAACTGATGTTTGATAACATCACAAACTATTCTAACCTCTAAATCATGTTGAACACTTAAAATATAATTTCATGCAAAAGTGGATGAGAAAAGGGAGAGAGAGTGTTTCAAGAGGTGAAAAACCAATTAATTTACATTCAACCATACAAATATTAACAATAAGTTCAAGCAAAAAATATTACTTCCAAGTAAAGTGCCAATATGCAAATACCTCATCTTGATTGAAAACTGGCACTACCAACATGTCTGGGGGGCAAATAACATCTAAGATCAGGTTATTGGCCTCTTATTAGGCTCGATTGACAAGCTAACCACCCATTCTAGCCTCAAGAATGCCCTTCCCAATATAAGAAAAATGTACTTTTTATTTTAAATTTAAACATGCAAAAAATTAAACCTTTAAGTCATTTATGAGAATTGTCAAATCCTTACCCTACCTCTTTAATTCCTCTAATCACACCCTAAATCACTCAGGTGGAACCTTCACGAATAATTTATTGGATAATTTATAGTGATGAGTCTAAAAATGAAACTTTTTTACATTGAATAGGCAACTTCTTGAGAAAAACATGTTATAAAAGAGAGAACATCATAGGAAGGTTATGCAACACTAGAAGGATCCACTACCTTAAGTGTCACACAAAGGAGAAAGGAACCTAAGAGATAATTAGTGTGTTCTCCATTGCATAATATCACATAATGATTTATAATACTACACAAAACAATATTCTATTATGTAGTCTACATTAGTTCCCACACAAGTGGATGACATTGATCCATATGCTAATTGATTGGGCATCAATATTAATACCATAGACATTTTATGATGATAAGGGTGATTTTTTTACATCAAGTTTTGGGTTAAAGTGTAATATCTTAACATCATCATTGACAATGGGAGATTATATAATATAATTACATTAACTATAACCCAATGCCTAGCCCTACTATTGAATCACATCCCTAACCAAGTACTCTTTGGTATGGTTCTAATAGGGAAAGGATTTCAAGGTTAATCAACTTTGAATTTCCAACTATGTAGTCAAACCCATGTATGTAAAAGTCATAAGTGACATTGCACAACTAGATATGTGTAATAGTATGCTTTGAAGATTGTGTGTGTATGATGGTTATGCTACATATCAAGCCAAGCCATGATGGTAGATTGTTCATGTCAAATCTCACTTTGTCAACATCTTAGAGTCACCTCCAAAGACTAAACTCACATTAGTATTCATAAATCAATTCTATAAGATCATTTTGTAAATGTAAAAGTTTTTGATACTTGAAATTTATCCAAAAACACATGCACAGTTTGGAAAATGAGCATTGATAGCATGCCATGCCACTCAATAATTATAGCAATAATATCCTGATAAGTTAATACAATAATATAGATACTTATTTGAATATCTAAAGGATTTATGCACACATTACACATAGTAAAACATGAGATCAATTTGTTTCTTGGATCCTTTGTTACAAATAATCTAGAGTACTGTAGGTCCATTTGTGAGAATAATGAAGTTTTATGCCAAATTCAAGAGCTCCTTGATCAAGGAAAAATTAGGCCAAGATTTTATCCTTATGGTTTCCTGGTAGTCCCAATGCCAAATAAAATTGGTACAAGACTCCTACATGGACTATCATGTGCTCAACAAGATAATGGTGCATAATTGGTACCAATTATCATATATTGATGATGTTTTTCACCAGCTTTGAGGTGCACAATAATTTATCAAGCTTGATCAAGTTTCAAGTTATCATCAAGGACTAGTCATTTGCCATATCTGCATGAAAGTGAATTGTCACATGAGTAGAAAATTAAATTTTTGTGAAACATTTGCATTTCTTCTCATTCAACACTACACTAATTTGGTCACCCTCAAAAAATTCAAAACTTGTTTTAAATGATCAATATTCTCATCAAAATTTTTGCTGAAAACAAAAATATCATCCAATACACAATGACAAAGGAATCAATAAATGGCTTCATTATCTCATTCATCTACATAAAGGTAGTTTATTCATTTCATATCCCAAAAGGTAGAACCAACCATTCATATAAACTTGCCTTATTTTGAATGTTGTCATCTAAATGTCCTCTTCTTTAACCCTCAATTGGTGATACTCAAATTTTAAATCCATCTTAGTAAATGTTTTGGCTTGTTGAAGTTGATCAATAATATCTTCAATTTGTAGAAAAGGGTACCTATTCTTAATGTGTATATTGTTAAGTGATCTATAATCAACACATATTCTACATGAACCATGTTTTTTAGGTTCTAAAACAATGTAAGAACCACATGGAGAAGTATTAAGACATACATCTTGACTAATTAAAGATTGTAATTTTTGTTTTACGTCATTGACATCCTTCAAGGACTGCCTATACAACCTATGATTTTGAGGTAGATTATTTGATAGCAATTTAATTTTGTGATCAATAGGTCTCACCATTTGCAACCCCATGGGATTATGGAAGAATTCCTTGAACTATTACACTAATTCCCCATATGCTTGTGTTAATTTTAGTAAACATGCTATAATAAGTTTTGTGTTCAACAACTTCTTTATCTTGAATATCTCTCAAAAGAAGTAAAGAAAACTTACCACTTGCATTAACAAGCATTTTAGCTTCAAAGGCATTTAACAAAGATATCTTAGAATCACCTTTATAGGATAAAATGATGTAGTTATTGCCTTTTTAAAATTGAATAGTATTGATTGGCTCTCCTCATGAAGATAACATGTTGGACATACAAATAAGGGAGCCAAATGCTACACTACACACATGAAGGGTCACAATATCCACTATAACTTCATCAATGAAATGTGCATTAATACCAAACATAGTTTTAAATTTATTAGTTACATTGATGTCTAAATGTTTCTTCACTAAACCCAAAGCATACATGCTTGGATGATTGTAATTATCTATCCTTAATTTGATAACTAACTCCTTGCTTATATTTTTTTGGTGAGCAAGTATCAAAAAGAGCATCCAATTTTTTTTTTCATCTGAATTTTAATATGGAAAATATTAGAAATTTCACTTTTTTGAGCATTACTACTAGCTAAACATTCCTATTTATTTATAAAAGTACAACATAAACTCTCATCTACATCGAAGCTACCACCAATGTCTTCACCTTTGAGTGTGGCCATGGCCTTATTATTTTTGTTGTTGTAAAACAAATGCAATTTTATATGTAGCTTTAATAATTTTCCTTCAAATAGTTATCAATATCACAATGCCCATAATGCCTTATCTTATATTTCTTAGAAACAAATGTAGCATTATGCTAACCTTTTCCCTTACCC
This sequence comes from Torreya grandis, assembly GCA_037957365.1. NCBI lineage: Eukaryota > Viridiplantae > Streptophyta > Pinopsida > Cupressales > Taxaceae > Torreya > Torreya grandis. The sequence goes on along the minus strand of JARHVA010000051.1, from coordinate 4,407,113 downwards.
TTATGCTTAGAATGACTTGTTTCTTTGGAGTGATTTGAGAGCTAGACGTAACCTTATTTTTATTTTCCATATTCAAGTAGTTAGATTTAGAAAAATCCTCATTTACACTTGTACACTGGGCCAAGAGGATAGGTCTCCTCAAAAGGATATGGAACCCACCAACATACTTCATCAAGATGTCATGGTTTGCTATATCTTTTCCCATTTGGAAAGTCTTCTTGTGGACCTCACTTGTGTACTCCTACACACTTGGGCCTTAATTTAACCTATGATATCTATCATACATGGACCTTTGTTCCTCATAATAAATAAGATAATGCTCCTTCTTGATTAGTATTTTAAAATCACCCCACTTAATAATAGGAGGAAGCTTCTTAAGAACCAAGGTAAGAACATAACTTTCAAATTAAGTTAAAGAATGATTTGTTAATTTTAACCTTGTAAAAGAAATTTATTTTCTCTCATTGATCTAATTCAAACTAAAATATACTTCTAATTATGCTAGATAATGGTCTAGCCTATCCACATTTATATGTTTGTCATATGTCTAAATCTCTATCTTTGCCTCAGCCTTGAAAGAAGGTGGATCTTGGTTGGCATGGGGTTGTTCTTCCATATTCTCATGCTTGGGAGCATACTCCTACTTTATTTCAATGTCTCTATAAAAACACCAAGCTTATCCATGAGAATACCCATGATGGACTAAAACTGATCAAGCTTGCTCATATAAATAGAAATTCTAGCCACTCTTTTGAGCTTATAAAATTTATCTTCTATTATATAGGAATTTTATTAATTAGAATGAACCATACTTCTAATCCCTTACTTCCACTTTGTTGTGAAAATTACTTATTCAAATAGAACTAGGATAACATGACCACTGGCTCCTCTTATTCTCATGATAGGCATATACTATAATGTAGTCACTGACACACAAAAGGACACTAATACTAAACTAATTGTGATACCAATGTGATTCATAAACTAGGTGGATATTCCACACTAAGATTCACCAACACAGATCATGTACTCCTAGTTCAACATATGATTAAAAAAAGAGTGTTATAGACTATTTTAATTACTAAAATAGAGATAAACAAGGTTTATAAATTATATGTATAACATATTAAATATATAAATGGAAGCTTAAGAGAAGCTAAATCATAAAATGACAACACTATATGACCTAGAGAAACTTGGTGTGGGAAAAACTCGAGTCAGTGAAGGAATTTTACTTCTCTTGTAATATTTAATTAAATAATTATACAAGTTACTAATAAATATGGTCTTCATGGATAGATATTTCATTATTACACTATCCAAATATTTCACACATGATTGATTTTTATTTCTTATATACTTCATGTAGTGATCCAACATAACTAGAACAACCATTCACAACTAGGATACAATGAGACAACATTAACCAAACTTGTAAACTACAATGTCAATCCAACTTCAAAATTTGTCATCAACTTCTCTGATGTTATCTTATTTAAATAGAGACTATATTTATGCCTTTTCACCTTGTAACCCACCAAAGACTTCAAATAATCGTCACCAATAAAAAGAAGCATTTGAAACCACTCTTTTACCCATGTTTTATTTGATGGTGAAACCCTTAGATTCAAAGGTTACAAGTTGCTAACTTCATTAGTATAATAGGCATTTTTACCATATCAACACTAATTCTACCACTACAACTTAACTGAATTAATCATTTTACATGAACAAGATTGAGGAAATATCTTACATAATGTTTTACATGCATGAATTACATAATTAAGTATAGTGGAAATGAACTAAACAAAATATCTAGTAAAGTAGATCCATATTAAGGATCAAGAATCAAGGTAAACACTAACATGATCAACTATAACATCATGATTAGAAAATCACCATCTTTAACAGTGGATTGAACTCTCTTGCAGGGTTTGGATAACAAATGAACCTTAGATCACTATCTAGAAGGATTATAAATTCTATGGGTGAATCTCGCAGACAAAAAAGATTAAATGATGAGTAAGATGATCATTTCCATGATATGAAAGGATGTACATCAAAGAAATGGGTATAGGGATCACCTCGACATACGCAATGAGAACAAGTTTGGACTTCACTAGATTTAGTACAAGGTGATTTTGGATGACTTGATAACTTTGAGGTTTGGATTTCGCATGATTAACCAATAGCTAAAGACTTAGATTGACATTTATTTATAAGGCCTCTTATTATAAACCCTAGAGTAACATGATGTTTATTGAGTTTCATGATCTTCCAAATTTGTACAATAGGTGTAGACTTGACAATAGGAGTACAAACATGTATTTTATCCATAGTTGGTTTATACCTCATTTGAACAACCTCAAGTTTACAAATAATAGATTCAATATATTTTAGATTGACATTCAACACAATAGGATTTGGGGAACTTGTATATGGTATAACAAGTTTGACTAATGCCATAAAAATAGATTTGACAACTAGTTTGACAATAGGTTTTTTTATGTATCTAATGTTGTTTTCAACCTACAAATCAATTTTCAATAAACACAATGCTAATGATAAAAAGGCATAGATAATGACTCGAAGTAGACTCAACATTCTTTGCACAAAGTAGATTTGTGTGAATTTCAAAGTAAAATGTAAAGGGACAACATTATATCTATGTAATGTGTGGATGCCATGACACAGATGAAAAAACAACTTAAACCAAAATAATTATTAACACAATTTGTGTCAAGCTCAACCAATAATTCTAGAAAAATAAAATACTTGGTTTGCTAGGTCTTTACACTTGAACCACATTTAAACAAGTCAATTCATAAATGTTTCCATCTTTATTTCTTCATAATATGAAAATACATTCTTATTTCCCATTTATGTAATCAAAATTTCAACATATAATTAAAAGATGCATAAAAGCAAAACACGCATTTACAAGAATCAAACACAAAAAGGACAAAATCAACATCAATCTAAATCTTATTTCTAGGACATACAAATGAGATGACTTTCAGTTAAGGATTTTGTTATTAGTCATAGCCATTAACTAATGCATCATGAGTTTACTATTTTCTTGGAATTCATATTATAGAAGAGAAACATAACATTTGGTAATATTTATCTTTTATCAGACTATTCATTTAGGGATACCACCTTACAGATGTGAAGAAAATAACCCATAAACCATGTTTAGAGTCATATAATTATAATTGGAAAACATTATTTTAGATAGATAACCATACATTACTCATAATAACTTCTCCTTATATATCATGTCTTCATTATATTCATTCTCAAAAAATAATTTTGCATGTAAGGGCTAAATTTTATGGCCATATGATCATATTTACTCTATTTTTCCTTCAAGTAAAATCAGCATTTTTTATTAATTTAATAAGATTCAAGGTGAAATTTTGGCCGAATATCAAATTTTTACAAAGTTTTAGACCTTATTGTTTAATTGTTTGAGTTTTATATGTGTTTTACTCATGAAACCCTTACTTTAGATTTAATCAAAATTATTTCAGGTTGAGAGATAATTATTGATAGTTCATAGAGCTCATTGGGATTTTATATCATCTAAAACATGTATATTGGTCTTAACAAACCTATTCAACTATTCCAATACTCCAATTGAGTTCATATAATAGTTTCCATGTGTAAATAAGCCTCTAAAATGACTGTAATAGTAAAAATATAGAATTCTTGAGGGTTTCATGAATATAACCAAGATTTAAGCTTAAAATCAATATGAAATGATTATAATAATATTATAAAAGGATAATACAATTGAAAACATGTAATAAGACTCAAAAATATTTATTATGTGCAATAAGAAAACATTTACACAGTCCTCCTCCATAGAGATAGACCTATAACATATGATCTAACCTCTTCAAAAAAGATATTTTTTATCCTTTTAAGCTCTTTCATTCATCTTGTATAGTTATTCCTCATTAGGAGTGAGGATTATTACTTTGTTATATTCTAAACCAACATTGGTAATTTACTAAACTTCCATAGATTCTCTCTTACTCATTCAAATTAAACTTATTAAACTAACCTAATTTATAGGTCTTTATAATTACCTAAGAATATTGTCAACCTATATTATATATGTATTTAGTGATGCTCCTACATCAACTTTACTATCCTCTAACATACCAATTTTATCAGTCACTCTTCACACTCTCTCACTATACATTCCCAAGGTTTGGCTATGCCTAGATGCCTTCCTCTTCTTTAATACTTTCAATAACACTTCCTCTAGCTCTTATATCCACCTATCCAACCTTCATTCAACCCAATAAATCTAATTTCAAAGGAATTCACACACCTTTACACTTTATTTAAATTTTGCCCTTCAAGGGCTATTTGGCCTATAGGCCTAATACACATTCTTCAGACTAGTTTCTGACCCTTCAACACCTCACTCCTTCAACACCTTCAACACCTCACTCTTAACGTATTTCAACTTCTCATTGAGGTCTCTAGACCCAATTCAACTCCTGTTAATAGTTATATTTCTTTCTATGCCTATCCCTTAAGGTTGTTAGGCCTCCTACAATTGATCTTTAACAAATGATCTTTCATAATATCATAAACCTAATCTAGCCTCTAAATCAGTTTGAACACTTAAAATATAATTCCATGCAAAATTTGGTAAAAAAAGGGAGAGAGAGTGTTGAAAGAGGTGAAAAAAATTAATTTCTATTCAACCATACAAAGATTAACATTAAGTTCAAGCAGAAAATATTAGTTGTAAGTAAAGTTCCAATATGTAAATACCTCATCTTAACTAAAAAATGGCACTACCAACAGGTTTGGGGAGAGTAGATAACATCTAGGACTAGGTTATTGGCCTCTAATTAGGCTCGATCAACAAGCTAACCACCCATTCTAGCCTCAAGAACACCCTTCCCAATATAAGAAAAATGCATTTTTAAACCTAATTTCAAACATGCGTACAAAAAATTTGTAAGTCATTTATGCAAACTATCAACTCATTCCCCTACCTCCTTAAGTTGTCTAATCACACCTTAAAGCACTTCGGGGGAAGCTTTGAGAATAATTCATTGGATAAGTTTAAGTGATGGGTCCAAAAATGCAACTTTTTAACATTGAATAGGCAACTTCTTGAGCTCCAACTATCATTTTTGCCTCTGAGACCTTTATGTCATATAGGCCAAGTCAAAGGCTTTCCCCTTAGACTCAGGGTTGACTTAGGACCAAAATTGACCTAGCAACTATCTAGTGATTAACATCAACATGTATGTGAGTTATACCTTCTTGTCCATAACTACCTAGTGGTTACATTTACAAATACATTAGATTAAAACTAACCCCATGATTTTGACTTCAACACAAAATGTTTTGTCACGGTCAAACTAGATATTATTTTACAACCCTTGTACACTAGAGTGTACATTTCCCACCTAACAAGTAACATTCCCAAAAAATATTAAATCCCATGATCTTGCTCACAAATAAAGATAAACTTACTATATTCATCAAAAGACTAAGGAATTTTCATAAGTAAAATGAAATTTCTTTATACAATTGAATTCTAGTGGAGTAAATGGTTTCAGTCATAGTTGTCATAGAATATAAACAATAGAATAATTAACACAAGTGAATTTGAGACAATTATTGATATTTAAACTCATTCATAGGATTTGTGTCAACATTTATCTAAAACCATTCAAAGTTTACTTCCCTTCAATTACAAACTGTCTTATTTTTGTCTTTAGTGTGTATGTTGAGGAATTGGTTCCAATTATTAGTCACTATAAAATATAGTTAATAAATTGTGGGTGAGACCATGTTGACAAACATTTTAGTTTGTGATTTTTGTCTGAATTAAAACACCTATATATAGGGGTGGCTCACAATTTAAATGGATCAATACATCTAGAGCTAGGCATGTTTTGTAAATCATTGAGTATGACAACTTGTTAGAATCTCAAGAAAGCATGAACTTATAAAACATTTCCAAAATTTTGGAGCATTTAAGTTTTTTATCTAAAGAATTATATTGATTGATCTTAATAAAAAAACTATTGTGACCAAGTTGAGGAGAAAGATAATGTGGAATTTGGGGCTGAGAAGATAATGTTCTTGTGTCATATGTTCCACAACATATTCTAAAGGGGTAATAATAACATAAGAAATGATCACCTATTTATGTACTTTTCTCAAACCCTTTCCATGTTGGTATATTGTACCTCATTATGCATGCACCAAGATGGGATGTCATGGGAGGAGGGCTCACTTGTAGAATTCCATCAATGACCTTAATTAACTTATGTATAGGATGTTTGAAGTATGATTTCTAGTATATGCACCAAATTATAATTATAATAGCCATATGTACCTTGTTTTAATAAAATTTTCCTTTTATTTTTTTATCAATAATGATTTATAGATGAACCCTCAAATATGTTTTGATATGATTACATACAATGTCCATTTCTTTTAGTGATGTAATTTTCAACTACCTAAAATCATTGTAAATCTCCATTACATCTATGACAAAATTGAAACATCTTATTCTAGAGGAGTTATTTTTTATAATAAATTGAACTACTTAGATATGTCATGGGGATTTGAACTAATATTTATACTTTTAAGATCAAAGATTATCAGTTTAGTAATGAAATTATCATCAAGGACATTTTATAATACCATTACAGGTGTATTCCTAGTATTTAGGATGCAGATATGTTATGGCAAGAGCAATCCTAGTTGTAATATGTGGTCTCCTCTTCTACTTTAGATTGGCTTATAATCTAACAAAAAAACTATTGATCACGAGTATATTTATGCTAGTTATGATTTCCTCTAGTCGTGTCAATAGAAACTAATTTTACCCAAACCTCACATTGAGTTGGTTGATTACCAAGTTTACCTTGTGGGGAATAATACGCATGGAAATTGAAGAGCCCAATTTTTACCCAAATATCCTAGTAAAATCTTGTATTCCTCAATAGGATAATATCGTAAGAGTTCCTCAAAAGGCTTTTTTTTGTCTTGTCTTACTAATTCCCCAATATTACTTTAGCCTATATCCATAATAAAATGTATACATATCCTTAGGGAATCCCAATAATTATTAAAAGGTAAATGAAGATAGGAAATGAGTTTACTAAAATTTCTTAATTGATCATTTTATCGATATCATAAATTTTATAATTAACAAAACATGTTACATGTTTGTCATTATTTGCAATTGAAATAATAAACAAATAATTATTAAAAGAATCCTCCTTACATTTCTCAAATATTTTGATTTTATATATATTATGAGGATAGAGGACATATAGAATAGAATTGTCTCTTAAAAACCAATAGGGTGGCTCCTTTTTTACAACTAAATAATGGCACAATTTTGTAGTCTATGATATTCATGGTAATGCAAATTTCATTCTATCCCACTAAATAACATCCTTATGTAACTCACAAGAAGCATCACTTCAGATACCAATAATCTCTATAACAATGTTCCAAAACTTGAAAATGTATTATTTTGAAGGAGTTGGTTGAGGATAACTTCCATTCTTGGACATGATAATGGAATTTGAACTAGCCTCTAACTTTTGAAGACCATTTTTTTTTCACCTTGGTGGTGTACTTATCATTAGGTAGTGAAACTTTCAATCTTTAGACTAATGTGGAAAATGGCAATAAAAATCCTAGTTGTATTATGCACCCTCTTTTGGTAATTTATCTTGTTTTATGCTCCCATGAAATATCCATCATATACATTATTGTCAATCAACAACCTATGTTATTCCCATATATCATACCATGAAAATTAATTTTTAAAAACAATGTATACTTTGTCGAATTGATAGTTTAATTATAAACTACTTGTATCTAACTCCTCCACATGAAGTGTATTGATGTATTACTCAAAATCACTACCTTTTAAATCATGTATTTTTTAATGATTTTCTTAAGGCATTACCATGTACATTAAAATTAAGCCCACAATCATAATGGAAGTTGTCACCTTGAAGGGTAAATCACCAAATATTCATCTCATGTTACAAATCTTTAAAAGCCTATTTACTCACCAAAACATGATCAAAATATGTTTCAAAATAGTACAAATTATTAATCTTTAACTTTTTCTAGTTTCCCCACATTTCACATAATTGATCATATGAATAAATCTAAAATTTAGATGTCTCAAAGTGAATACCTAAGTCTATTCCAGATCATCTTGATAGATTAGTCAAATTCATTAGAGGAGATAATCCTAATAACCTTGGACATGCATCCAAGGGTATCTCCATAGTCTAATATATCTCAATTTATCAAAATATAATGGATCCCTTTACCCTAATATTTAAAATTTAGAAACCTTCCATGTCTCCCTTTATATTGAAAGTCTCAAGCTTAGTAATTATATCATAGACTTTGGAGACTTTGATTATTTAATGTCTGCTAAAGTTGTTCACACACTTGGGCTTACATGTACAAAGACTTTTGGTTAATTTTTTTTAATGAAGACTAGGATAGTACCTTTTATTAGGAAGATTAAAGATGCCCAGGTACCTTTGGCTATTTATCTTCAAAAGAGAATCAAAATGACTAACTCCTAATGGCAGACATTCTTGTAACCTATGGAATGTTATTAAGCAAAAGCTTTTGTAGAGATGTAGGAGGCAAAATATAAATGGATTAGTTTCAAGCTATGATTCTGATGAAAGGGATTAATAAATGACTAGAACTTGAGCTCAAAGCACATACATAGTAAAAAAATTAGATGATCCTCTTGATGATATTTTATATGAAGAGACATGACATGATAAATATATGATGGTGTTAGAGGAGACATGAATATTCCCAAACTCATTAAAGTTGATATCAATGATACATGGATGCTAGAGTTTGTTGGTAGCCATTTCCTTATTGGTGTAGGTGTTAGAGTTGTTTTGATGTCCCCTAATAATGAGTTATTTCCTTTTTCCTACAAGTTACTATTCTAGTGCACAAACAACATCGTAAATTATGAATTTTTTCAAGTTTTAGAGGAGATGGGTATAAGTAATCTAAGGGATCAAGCTGATGTTGAACTAATTATCAAACAAGTGTGAAATCAATATCAAGTGAAAAAAGATAATTTTAGGAAATTTTGGAACAAAGTGTGGGATTGCATTGAAGTTTTTAAGGCCTTTTATTTAGTTGGGGTACCTATATAAAATAATTCCAAGGCTTATGCCTTAGATGTATTTGCCTCTTTGATAATTCCTCACTTAAGTATTTATGAGGAAAATTACACCATAGAACTTGTATATGGACCAAACATACCCAATAATTTAGAGCATTGGCATGTGTTCAATCATGATGAATAGATCATAAGTTTCCTTGAAAACACTAGTAACTTTAGAAATATATACTTCTAAGGGAGATATATAACATATAGAGAATATCATTCTTATGCCAAAAAAGAGAAAGTCAAAAGTAATGCTGAAGTTGGGGTCAAAATTAGAACCAAAGATGAAATCAAGGATGGAAAAGAGGATTACAAGGCTATCAAAATCAAGGGAAATAATACTCTTAAGGGTTGGGTTTCCCTTCAAAAATTTCTCTATAAGCATGACATGTACATCAAGAAGAGAATTCAAGAGGAACCAAATGGATATCTCAAATACAAAAAAGTAAACATCGGTAGAAAAGAAGGTTAGATATTTGTGAACATTAGAAAATGTTGTTATAAAGAAGAAATATAGGGATTTCTGAGTCTTTTCCACTTATACTCAAATATTCTTGATTGGTGATATGTTGACTTGAAGTTTCTTAGACCGCAAGAGATGAGGTGTAATATCTTGTTAAGACCTAATGTTAGATTTTATAAGCAAAATCAAAGGATTTATAATCCTAAGATCATTGGTAATATCTATGAATAAACAAAGAATATTTAAAAATCCATGATAATTTTATCAATCCATCACTCAATCTGGGTAGCAAAGATTATACCTATGAGGAATAAGAGTTGAGAAATTAAGATCCCTCTTGAATTTCATAATCTAAATTAGAAATATCTCAAAGACAACTATCCATTTCATAGAATAGATCAGGTTTTAGAAGTAGTAGCTTAGTCTAAAATGATTCTATGCTTGATAATTTATTTAGATACAATTGCATAGAAATGATGCCTGAAGGTCAACAAAATATTACATTCACAACTTCATGGGGTACCATTTCATATAAGTGGATGTTTTTTGTAATCATGTCTACCGATGCCACATTTCATAGGGGTATGGTCCTAGATTTGAGATACATGAAGAAAAAAATCATAGTTTTATATCTTGAATATTTCACATTATTTTCAAAAAAGTGAGATCATTATGAGCACCTCAAGATGGATTTTGAAAGGTGTTGATCTCAAGGAATCTCACTAAATCCAAAGAAGTCGATATTAGAAATTATTGAAGGGAAGCCATATAATTTTAAAGGAAATAAGTAAGATTGATTCTGAAATATTAAAGGAAATTCAACAACTATCTTTTCCTACTAAGAATCCTGGAACACACTCCTTGATAAGGTGAATCTATTCAAAATATTTCTACCTAGTTTTTATGCACTTATAGACGCATTGCATAGATGATGAGAGGTAATGTGTCTTTAAAATTGAGTGGTGATGGTAAGAAATATTTTGATAAGATTAAAAATTCTATGCTAATGCTTTTATGCTAGTGTGACTAGACTTTAAGAAAGACTTTATTGTGTATAGCTACTATTATTAACATGTGTTGTCAACAATTTTCATGTAAGAGAATGAAGAGAGTATAGAATACTCAATTTATTTCATGAGATATTATTTGAATGGTCACAAGCTCAAGTATTCTCCCATTTAACAATAAGATTTTGTTGTGGTCAAAGGTATGAAATATTTTTGATTGTACATCTTGAATTCCCACACATAGGTGATGGTACCAAACATAGTAGTCAAGCATATATTGACGTAATAATATCTTGGTTAAAAAATGGGTGGATTGATTACCAAAGTGCAAGAATATGACTTAGAAATAAATCCCACTAAGTGAGATAAAGGTATAGGTTTGTGTCAACTGATTGTAGAGGGAGTCAATGATTAGAGGAAGGCTACACAAATGGCTTTAACAAAGAATATTTTAAAGAGATTTCCTTGGTAGTATTCATTGGATCTATTGATGAATGGTCCTAAAATATTTCCTTCTTATTGACCCATGGAGAGTGCCCAAGGCATCTAAATGCTAAAGAGAAAAAAAATACTTAAATTGGGAGCTGATAGGTATGTAATCTATGAAAATACTCTTTTTAATAGAGGTTTAGATGTTTTATTTTTGAGATGTGTTGATGATAAACAAAATAAGAGATTACTAGAAGATTTCCATAATCAGGGTGTGGTAGTCACTTTTCTTTGTTTGTCATGACATTTAAGAATCTAAGAGATCACTAATACTAGCTTACACTTCAAAAAATCTCAAGAATAGGACTCAATGTGTAAAGCATGCTAAAATTTTGATGGAATAATGAAACTTGCCCCACTTGCCTTCAGACATGTAGTAAATAAGATCCCATTCAACAATGGGGTCTGAATTTCATCGATACATTGAATATACATTCCAATGCAAGTCACACTCATGTCCTCAACACAATGGATTATTTCACAAAGTGTGTTAAGGCTATTCCTATAAATAAGTATAGATTTAAAGAGATGCAATTTAATTAAAGAGAACATTCTATTTAGATTTTGATTACAATTTTTTTATAAACAATGCTTCCAATTTATCTTCTTCCGAACTTATGGTTTCTTACCATAGTTATGTGATATCCTTATCTCACTCTTTAGATTACTACCCCAAGGAAATGATAAAGTAAAATGAAGTAAAAACAATGTTTTTACCATCATATACAAACTAATGGATGAAAATTAAAAGAATTAGAATAAAAGGTTAGATGATGCATTATGAGAAAATAACACCACTTCGAAAAGAGTCATTGGCATTTCCCAATTTAAGTTATTTATGGTATAGATGTTACAGCTCCCATTTCTTTGGAGTTCCTTATTTTTTAATTAGTGAGAGTGATATAAGATGATATTTTAATAAATACTTTAGATAAAATAATCATGTACTTAAGCAAGTTGTAGGAAGAGAGAATTGCAATTGTATACTGGATCCCAGAATCTCAATGCAAAGTGAAGAAGATCTTTGATAAGAAGGATAGAGAAAAATAATTTTAGATTGGTGAATTAGATATGCTCTAGGATAAGAGGTGGAAATTTTGACTTCCTATGGATGGGATTTTCCAAAGTCTATCCTTTTTGCAGAGATGATACATATTATTTGTCTTATGGATATGGAACTCATCTCCTATTTCCTTATAGTGGGAAATATATCAAACATTAAAACAATGAGAGTAGGTTGTGGTATAGTGTTAAGGTGTGGAGCTAAAAGCTTCAACTATTTGCAGACATAAGAAGAGGATGCTGAAGAACCAGAAGTACCAGCGTCAGCAGCATGACCGACGTCGATCAGATGAAGTGGAGAAGGAGACCGGCGACGGCAGATAGTCGGCCGACGTCGGCAGCACCAGAGAAGCAGGGACTGGCATCGGTCACCTGTGTATTTCCAGAACTGCTATTGATGAACAGTCAGTTAAGTGAAGCGAGTGTTTGCATGTCAAATGACTAATTATAGTCACCAGCTGCATGTCTAATTATTATAACTAGAGTTCTATTTTTGTAAGCATGGGATCCTATTTAAATACCCATAAGGCATGTATTGTAATGATCAAGAAGGCAAGTAAAATCATTGAAGCAAGCAAGGTCAAGGAGATCTACAGGTGTAAGGTCAAGGAGATTAGCTGAAGCATTCAAGGAGGGATAACAACTCAGGTTGTAGAGTTGGTTTTGTGTTGAGCAAGAGAGAGAGGGAAGAAGGTCTTGAGGTGTGGCAAGCCTTTGAGGTGGAGGAAGAAGTGGCATCTTCCTTATTGTATTTTTTTCTAGTAATATTTAATACAAGAGTGTGTATTGTCTCTCAAATTTTTTGTTGTCTCAAGTTTCTAGTTACTTTATCATTCTGGTATAGTTTCGTGTTTAATTGCTTATAAAAAAGTAATCAATTGTGCTTCCGTTGGATAAGGGGTCACTTAACAGTTGGTATCAGAGCATATTGATTATTGTAGGTTCTCCTGACAAGTGGTATCAGAGCTACAGTTTGTAGGAAGCAAGGATTGTTTTTTGATTATAGGTCATTCACAGAGTTTTTTGATTGAGTGGAAGTTCAGCAATGGTAAAAGAAAGTAAGCTACAAATGGAGAAGTTTAATGGCAAGAATTATCAACACTGGGGGATGCAGATTGAGGACTATCTATATCAGAAGGATTTGTACTTACCGTTAGGTGGGGTTGCATGCAAGCCCACAAATATGAAGGATGAAGAATGGAGTGTTTTTGATCAGAAGGCTCTCGGTTCCATAAGGTTGAGCCTTGCATCATCTGTGATTTCTAGCTTATCATAGTGCAAGACAATGGAAGAGTTGATAAAGTCCTTGGCAAATTTATACGAAAAGCCCTCGACTTCTAATAAGGTATATCTTATGAAGTAGCTATTTACTTTGCAAATGCAGGAAGGTGGATCGGTACATAATCATCTCAGTGATTTACATGGTTTGGTAAACCAATTAGCTTCAGTCAATATTGTTTTTGATGATGAGGTAAAGGCTCTCTTGATTTTATGTTCTTTGCCTAAAATTTGGGATGGTTTGGTTATGGCAGTAAGTAATTCTGCATCTGCTTCTAAAATCTTAAAAGTTGATGATGTTGTGAGTGTGATCTTGAATGAAGAAATACATAGGAGAAGCATAGGTGAATCATCAGGGAATGCTCTAAGTGCAGAAAGTAGGGGAAGGCAAAGAGAGAAAGTTGAGCAAGGGAAATCAAGGTCGGGAAGGAGATCCGAGTCCAAAGGTATTACCTACTGGTTTTGTGGAAAGAAAGGACATACAAAGGAGTGTTGGTTGAGAGATAAAGAGAATCAAAATGCAGGTACTGAAGAAGCAAAGGATGCAAATATTGTGGTACAAGATGCTCTCATACTTTCTTTGGATAGTCAGGTAGGATCATGGATTTTAGATTCTGGTTCATCTTTTCATGCATCCCCAAATAGCGATTTGTTTCATGAGTATGAACAGGGAGACTTTGGAGTGCTCTATTTAGGGGATGGTATGCCTTGTCAGATAGTTGGCAAAGGGAAAGTGCAGCTGAGATTGCAGATTGACAACACATGGGTGTTGAAGGAGGTCATGCATGTTCCAATTCTGAAGCAGAGTTTGATTTCTGTAGGAAGGTTGGGAGATGAGGGATGCACAATAACCCTCACAGTGGACTCTTGGAAAGTTACCAAGGGAGCACTTGTTCTAGCAAGAGGTAAGAAAGTAGGTACTCTTTATCTACCTACTTGTATTACTGATTCTACTTTTGGTGTAGATTCAAAGATGTGGTCTAATAGGCTTGGTCACATGAATAAGAAGGGAATGGACGTTCTTGATTCAAGAGGTATGTGTTCAGATTCGAAAAGCATAGATAGAGTTCATTGTAGGAAAAGGAAATTTGATGCTTTTGACAGGAAAAAAGAAGCCTTGGTGTTTATGGAGGAGATGAAGGACAGAGATCAGTCACAAGGGTTGAATAAATCTGAGTAGGGCAACATGGACAAAGGTTTGATCCAAGAAGAGCTTGCGGATGAAAATTTCATCACTTACAGGAACACACAGACACTGATGTCGGTCGCTTGGCACCAACGTCAGTCATCCAGATATCGACATTGGTCATGTGCAGACCAGTAGGGTCGGTAGGTCAGGTAGGAGAAGTCTGACGTCGGTCATAAGGACCGATGTCGGTAGGAGGGACACCGGTGTCAGCCAGGGAAATGACGTCGGTAGTCAGGGTCAGTGCAGGGAACTGACATCGGTCGGGAGCAGACTGGGAGATGGCCGAGATCGGTCACTGAAATGGATGTTGGGTGAATCAATAAGTCTCAAACACCCATGTGGAGGTCAAAAAAGGTATGCGAACCTCATATTCATTGTTCACCTTCTTTATATTGCTTACTGATAGTCATGAACTAGAAAGATGGAAGAAGCAATGCAGGTAGAATCCAAAAATAGTGGGAGCTTGGCATGGATGAGGAGTGTGAGTCCTTGGAGAACCAAATAGGTATTTGTTGGTAGTGTTGTCAGCTAGAAGAAAGCACTGGATAGAGGGATGGATTCCCATTTTAGAGAAGAGAGTGGATGGACACATGAGACAGAAGGCTATGGTATATGGTCTTGATTAGGCTGCAGAACAATGGAGGTTTGATCATTGTATTTTATCTTTACCAGGTTGGATAATATTAGCTACATTATCCTGTTACTGTATTGTGTTACTTGTTGCAGGGTTTCATATACAGGGAGTTTTTTGAGCTAAGGGTAGAGTTGGTTCAGAAGTATGTCATAGAGAATTTGGGAGCAGCAAAATTCTTGTGGCATAAGAAATAGGTATAACATCACAGGTTTGCATGGTTGTTGGTCTTCAAGAGTGACGTTGAAGAGGGATACAAAGCCTAAGGAACAAAATAGATGGCGTACAGGTACAGGTACAAGTTGCAGTTGTTTATCTCCAAGTGGGAGATTGTTAAGGTGTGGAGCTAAAAGCTTCAACTGTTTGCAGACACAAGAAGAGGATGTTGAAGAACCAGAAGCACTGGCATTGGCAGCATGACCGACGTCGGTCAGATGCAGTGGAGAAGGAGACCGGCGACGACAGATAGTTGGATGACGTCGGTAGCACTAGACAAGAAAGGATCGGTGTCAGTCGCCTGTGTATTTCTAGAACTGCTGTTGATGAACAGTCAGTTAAGTGAAGTGAGTGTTTGCATGTCAAATAACTAATTATAGTCACGAGTTGCGTGTCTAATTATTGTAACTAGAGTTCTATTTTTGTAAGCATGGGATCCTATTTAAAGACCCATAAGGCATGTATTGTAATGATCAAGAAGGCAAGTAAAAGCATTGAAGCAAGCAAGGTCA
Organism: Torreya grandis; assembly: GCA_037957365.1. NCBI lineage: Eukaryota > Viridiplantae > Streptophyta > Pinopsida > Cupressales > Taxaceae > Torreya > Torreya grandis. The sequence continues at coordinate 4,391,040 of JARHVA010000051.1, read as the reverse complement.
AGGAGATCTATAGGTGTAAGGTCAAGGAGATCAGCTGAAGCATTCAAGGAGGGATAGCAACTCAGGTTGTAGAGTTGGTTTTGTGTTGAGCAAGAGAGAGAGAGGGAAGAAGGTCTTGAGGTGTGGCAAGCCTTTGAGGTGGAGGAAGAAGTGGCATCTTCCTTATTGTATTTTCTTCTAGTAATATTTAATACAAGAGTGTGTATTGTCTCTCAAATTCTTTGTTGTCTCAAGTTTCTAGTTACTTTATCATTCTGGTATAATTCCGTGTTTAATTGCTTATAAGAAAGTAATCAATTGTGCTTCCGTTGGATAAGGGGTCACTTAACAGTTGGTATCAGAGCATATTGATTGTTGTAGGTTCTCCTAACATATAGTTCATAGTATGGGTTCTTAGTGAGGGATGCCTATGGCCATATAACCAAAGTCACATAAATTAAAACAACATAAAATCTATGTTTATTCAATGAAATAATGCCTTAACGACATCTACATTCACAATGACACTCTACAACTAATCTATTCCTCTTTGTCTCTAACTACAAGACTTTAAATCTGTATTTCAATGGTTTAAGAATAAAGAGGGTATCCAATTAATTATAAACTCTAATTATGTGATGCTTATTTTGGGTGCACACATAAAATACCAACTCAGAATTCTATTTGAAGACATTTAGCACAAGTAACACACTATATTTGTTGATTTAAAGACATTACAATGTTTAAACCAATAGACACACTATAAAATATATGACTTAAAATTTTTAGAGTGTAACATGGAGAAAATTATCACCAATTTAGTCTAACATCTGTGGTTCATTTATAGTTGCTTGCTTTTCTATTTTTTCTTGCAATTATCTTTTTTCCCCTTTTGCATCACATTTTTATCCTCCTCTCTTATCCCCACTTCATGAGATTATTTCCTTGACATATTATGATATTTATGATGTCTCTTCGCATTCATTTAAGTCCATAAAACACTCTAATCCCATGCATTTTTTTTTAGAAACCATTACATTTTGTTACCTATTCTATGTTGTTTTGTTATTATTGATTCATTGTTAAAATGTTGTTCCCAACTATTTATTTTTTTCTTTTTATTTATTTTTGGGTTGATGCAAGATTGTTCAAACCCTTGGATGCTCCTACTTTTGACACTCAAGGTTTTTAAAATGTGAAATCCTAATCACATAGATGTAATAAGTGGTAAAACCACTCTTTTGACCATGAAGTATAATGGCCATGGCGTTTTCTTCCAACACACTAAGTAATTATAGTATTTTGTCAAATTTTCTCTTCCATTTATAGCTCCTCATTTTTTTTAAAAATTATATCTTCTTCTTCTTATCTCTCCTTACTCCTCTTTTTATGTCTTTAGAACCACCATAGTCTATCCTCCTCTGCTAAAGGTTTATCCTCTTTTCTCTCAATCTTGGTGTGGGCTAAAACCCACCCTCATCCAACCACCTCCACCTAAATGCTCTTTCTAGCATCTTAATTTCTCTTGTGGGATGAAACACACCACTGAATGACCACCTCCTCCTAATTCTTTATCTTTATTTACTCATTATCTAACCTATTATTGGATCCTTCATTCTTCACTCTTCATTATTTATAGCTCCTCTTCTCTCATGGATTTTATCTCCTCTCTTTCCACCACCTTTCTTATGGCTTATTAATTTATAATATTCTTCTTCTTCCTTCACATATTATTTACATGCTCTGGTTGATATAAAAATCAATTATTCATCCTCTCTTTCTTGAGTTCATAAATTTTCACATCTTGTTTCACCTCTTTTCCTTGGAAGGCCTCTATGAATGACTCATTTCTCTCTATCTCTACACTTGTACATAAAATATAGCCCTAAACAGTTTTAAAACATTTGAATTAATAGTACCCATAGGTTCTTCATCAATGTTCATAATTTCATTGGCTGATATAATAATTTACTCTTGCTTCTTTTCATCTTCATTTTTATTAGTTGATTCAGAAACTAGTTACTCTTCTTCATTTCTCATCCTCTTTATATCAGCTCTAGGTTGATTTCTTTATCCTTGTTTCTCCTCTTCCATGCCATGTGCAAATAACCTATAATCTCTTTGTCTATATAGGGACAATGCATACCTTCACTCATAATAGTTTCTTCTCCAATACCTATGTGGAATGCTACCACATATGCAAAATCACTTTTAATCTTCATTATTCTTGGTAGAAACAAGTCCACCATCTCTATCTCCATCTTTGTTAGAACTACACATTGAATAAATACATTAATGGAATCAATAGTTACCACAAATAATTTTTTCAACTCTTCATCATGCCTCAAGGACATGTTTCTCAATGCTTCTCTGATGCTCACATTATCCTCACAAGTTTATCTCTCATGATGGAATCCCAAAGGCCCATTCTCAATAACCTCCCTGGTTATCCTCCCCTCATTCTTCTTTCTATTTCCTTTTTCTTCACATGGTTGGTCTTCAACCATACTCTCTTTATGTGCATTAACTTGCATATCAATAATCTCTATTATTTTCTTCATAGAAATATGAAACTCTTCATGGTTGACTTATTCATTCACATCTATTATTTCCTTTAAGGAAACATGTAGCATTCCTTGGTTTTTCTCAACCCTTCTTCACTCTAAAATATAAAATACAAATGCATTACCTTCCAAGGAAAATTCTGAATTTTCCCACTTGTGGGATATCATAAACTCAATCCCATCATCAAACAATGGGTCTCCTTCTTCGAGTTCAACAACTATCACATCGATATCCTCTTGCATGATGATTCCATCCTTTATGTACTAGTCAAAAACCTCTTTCTATTTGTTGTTTTGGAAATAAGATTTGAGTTTCTCACATGGAAACCTCACTCCCTTGTTGCCTTTAAAGACAGACTTATTCTCCTCAATTTTATCCATCTCCTTGCTACTTCTCAAAGTAGACTTGAACTATTCACATGAAATCTTACCTCTCATATTACATTTTATTTAAATCTTATTTTTATTCTCTTTTATCTCAAGCTTCAAGACATGAATATTATACAATCATTCTACTTTCATTTTTGAGTGCACAACATGACCCATAAAATTATAAACTATATGTTCCCAACTCCTTACCTTATTCCTTCCTCTCCCTTATCTCCTCTCTGGGATATCTATCCAATACACAAATACAAATCCACATAATCTCTTACTTTCAATCTATACCCTCATTATATTTTCAATACACTTATCTTATAAATACATTTCTAGCTCCACTATCCAATTCATGAGTACATTTGGGCTCTCTTTACCAGAAAAACAATATCAATAGTGGGCTTACCTCTTTTCTTCACCTTGGCCTTTATCGATCTCTTTCTTCTATTGGGATATCTTCCTCTACCTATTTGGTCTCTCTCCAAACAATATAACCTTTATTTTAGGGACAACAACCCTATCATAATTTATTCTTCATCTTTTATACTCAAAGCTGAAACATATTCACTTTTTGCACCTTCTATATGTCCAATATTTCTTAGACTCCTTTTAACATATCAACCAAGTCTTCTACCTCTGGTGTCGTTCTTCCTTTATGTGCCATATCTTCCTCAAAAACAAGGCTTATCTTTTGCCAAAAGACTCAAAAAAGAGTCTATCTCACTTCCTCAACACTTGCATGAATTCATTCACACCTGTAACAAACCTATCCTCTCTTCAATGCAAGCTCCTTTTTCACAACTTACTTTTCACAACCTCTAATTGACTCATACAAGAGCCTCACACACCCAACTCAACAAGGAAATATATTTCTCTAATACCAAATGCTGAAATCATAGAGAGAGTATACACTTAAGGACAACCTTTAATTCTATGATGCTTAGTTTTATCATGCACATACATGTAAAGAGTAACTCAAAATTTTATTTGTAGACATTTACCACAAAGAACACAATATATTCATTGATTTTAAGACATTAAAATGTTTAAAATGATAAACACATTATAAAATATGTGCCTTATATGTTATAGAGTGTAAAAATTGAGGAAAACATCACCATTATAGTCAAACATCTGGTTGATTCCTTTATAGATTTTTGCTTTTCTATTTCTTTTCTTGCAACTCCTCTTTTGCCCCTTTTGCATCATGCTTTTATCCTCTTCTCTTCTCCCTACTTCATGAGATTATTTAAATTACCCTTTATAATATGTACCATGTCTCATCACACTTATTTCAATCCATAAAACTCTCCAAACCCATCCATTTTCTTCAAAAACTATTAATTTTCATTTGTTGTTATGTGTTATTCTATCATTGTCAATTTAATGTCAAATTGTTGTTCCTAGTTGTTTATTTTTTCTTTTTTTGGTTGATACAAGATTAATCGAACCCTTGGATACTCTTATATCATTCAAAATTTTCAACTTCTCTCTGATACCTCTCTCTTTGATCTCTATTTTAGCCCTTCTCTAGTCTGTAGCTTCTCTACTTTGATATCGGCTCTTAATTTGTAAGTTTAAATCTCTGTGTCTTTTCTCAATCCTTCCAATGCTGATCTCTTGATCATTTAATGTTGACATTTCTAATGTGAATCTTATTTTATATCTTGATCTCTCATATATCCCTACTAAAAAAATTCCTTAGCTAGTAGCATGAGATCGTTTACCCTCTTTTACTATTTTTTCCTTTCTAATTATTTTTTTGTAATTGCTTATCATTCTCAAAAGATAATTTTGTAATATTGGTTACATAGTTGGGTTAACTATTTCATGGTGATCACTAGGTAAATGTTCTCTTCCATATTTTTATAATGAGACATTAAATGCCTAAATTGGTGCTTTAACATGAATTTTGTGACCATTCAAAGATCTTCATCTTATTCCATTGTTGTGACCAAATTTGAAATTGTGATAATAGGTTTCATGTGATTGTGCCAAGTGCCAAGATATAGTATCTCCTAGATAACAGGGTCCACAAACTTTCTCATGGTCTTCAAAGACTTCATGGACCTATACATTTATTAAATCCATTTTATGGTCCCACATGAACTTGCCCCTTTTCATCATTACCTCTCTTTATGTTTATGGACTCATTAATAAATTAAATCCATTTAAAGATTAAAATAAAATTTTAAAAAATTATGGTTGTTACTATATCTTATGACCCTCAGTGATTATGACATGTGTTGTAATCTAGGTTCTCAAAGTCATGTGATTGTTTTGTGGATTGTTACAAACCCATTGGAGTTATAAACTCAAATTTGAAATTTGTCGCATGTTTTTCCATGGTCCCTATCATGACTTAGACTTATGAATACACCAAGCCCTTGTGAGTAATTGTGACTATGACACCTAACCTCCATGGTCTTTGTGAACTTTTGTGGTCTTATGCATGAATCCCAAGAGTCTTGTGGACCTGTTAGAATTTATAAAGCAATGTATATTGTTTTGGGTTAAGAAAGAAGCCTTAATTACAAAAAATAATATATGTAGACTTATAAACTTAGGGAAATAATGTGGATCCTGATACATATATTATGTATTCCCTATGGACTTAGAGACTTAATAAATAATGTACAATTAGCCTCTAACATTTAAACTTAAAGTTGGGAGGGAAAATATCTAAGACCACCAATATAAATAAACCTAGATTTGAGACATTGGAATATTACCATGTGACTTTGAGTGTGATCCATGTGATCCCTGGGACCTAAAAAACTACTACAAATCCATGAACCAAAAATAGATCTCAAGATGTGACCTGAGAACCCTGTTGATTTGATAAATTTACCTTGAAAATATTTTTTGAAACTACACTAACTCATACCTATATTTGGTGATGTAATATTAACCTTACGCCTTGGATGCTCCTAAATAAAATACTCGAGGTAATTAAAAAATTGAGTCTTCCTCACATGGATGGAATAAATGGAAAAAATACTCTTTTGGACACTAAGATTGATGATTATGGCATTCCCTTCCAACACACCAAATATTTCATCTACATTTCTCTCTCTTCTACTTCTAACTTGTTGGATTTGAATCCATCTTCTTCTACTAACATTCACTATCTTCCCTTATGTGGAAATGGATCAACCATAGTTCCACCACATCACAAATTATTTATTTCTTCTTACCCACTATTTTGGCATAGTTTGTCCACTTACACCAAATGAATTTCTCCCCATCTTCATGTGGGATCAATCTCATCTTTTCCCAACCATGTCCACCAAGATGTTCTTTCTTGCATCATAATTTATCTAGTGGGATTGAACCCATGGCTATCATTCGACCACCTACTCCTAAAGACTTATTGTCTTTGTCCATTCACTATTTAACCTACTATTAGATTCTTCCTTCTATCACTCATCTCTATTTTTATCTCCCATTTTCTAATATATGCCATCTCTTCATTTGATTTCCTTTGTGACACCACCATTCTACTTGTATCTATTTTTTTCATTAGATTCCTCAAATAAACTACTTATTTCTCTGTTTATTCACATGCTCTAATTGAATTAAAAATCAACTGCTCCTCTTCACTTTTTTAAGTGAATAATTTTTCACTTTTGGCATCACCTCTTCACCTTGAAATCCCTTTTTAAATTCTTCCTTTCTATTCATTTTTGCACATCAACACAGTCCATATAAATAAATTAGCTTAAAAACATGAGAATTTATAGCCCTCATAGGTGGTCCATCCATATTCATATTATAAGCTTGATTTCATGCAAGCTCAAACTTTTCAAAGTCTTCATCATTTTACTTGCTTCTTAGAACAATGCTTAGTTTTTTTAGTGACAACACATCTTTCTATTTTTATTTATTTCTTATCCCATTTTCATCAACACAATTCTAATTTCATTCTCCCTCTTTCTCTTCTTTTACTTTTATGTCATGAGAATGGCATTTTTAACTTATCTAATCTCCTTTGTGAGTCTTCTCTCCCACATCTAACTATTTTAAGTGAAATATCTCTTTTTCCACTTCTTAATGTTGTCTCTTATGTATATGAGCACACTAGATCAAACCACAATTTATCCTCTTCTTTGGTATCTTCATCATTGTTGGACTTGTAATTAAATCATCCAAATTAAGGGAATCAATATATCCCATAAATTTTTTTTTAGCACTTATTCATTCCTCAAGGACATATTATCTAAATCTTATCTATTGCTCATATTTTCCTCTTGGATTTCATTCACATGATGGACTTCCAAAGGTCCATTATCAAAAATCTCCATTACTATTTTTACATCATTATTCAAACTATTTTATTTATCTATAGTGATCTTCAACTACACACTCCTTAAGTGCATTCACTTGCACTTCCTTTACCTTCATTGTTTTCTTCATAAAAAACCTAAGCTTTTTATTTGTAAAAGAGAAATATCAATTTTAGTACCTTTATCCTTTAATGATGACAACCTCTTCCCACTTAAAGGATTCTATAATTTCTTTCCCATAATCAAATAATGGATTTCCTTATTTTGGTGAATAATTTATTACTTCATCATCCTCTTTTATAAAGACTTCTTCCTTTAAGGGAAACTCACAAATATCTCTCTCTGATGCTCTTGAAAACATACTTGGGAGTCTCACTTGTATATCTCATTTTTTTATTGATTTTCAAATAAACCTTATTTTATTCACTCACATGTTTTAGCTTCTCATTTGGAAACATCATTTTCTGATTGCCTCAAGGCAATATTATTCACCTCTCTCTCAAGTCTCAATGTTTGGAGCTTCTTCCACCATTATTTTTATAATTTTTGATACACAAAATGATCTATACATAATTGCATGTCTACATAACTTATTTCATGTAATTTTTATCCTCACAGGATCTACAAAATTTTCTTATTCAAAGAAAATTTCTAACTCAACAATCCATTTCATGAGCTTCTCTGGCTCTTTTTAAGACAAAATAAAACAATATTTCAAGTGGACTTAACTCTTTATTTCAACTTCACCTTTGTTAGTCTCTTTTCTTTGTTGGCATCTTCTATTTAACTCGCATCTCTCTCCAAATCATACAACCTTTCTTATAGGTACAACCACACCATCATAATTTCTTCTTCATCTTATTTACCCATAGTTGCAACATCTTATCCCCTTGTTCCATCCTAATCTTTCATGGAATTCCTTCAACATCTCCACTAGATCTTCTACTCCTGTGAACTTCTTCTTTTATATGCCATTTCATCTTGACAAAAAAGATTATCTTTCACAACTTGTAATTGATTTAAACAAGATTATCTTTCATAACTTACATTTGACTCAAATAAGAGCCTCTCTTCCATTAATTGATTCACACTTACATGAATTATCACAAACTTGTGGCAATCTTACCCTCTATCAAATTCAAGCTTATGTTTCACAACTTGGCACTAATATAAGTAATGTTTATTATTAAAAAACTAAAATATAATTAATCAAGAGTCTTTGTCCCTTTCACATAATTATCTCCTCTTAAAATAATTTCTCTTACCTACAAAAAAAATGAGATTCTTGTTCACAACTTGTAGTTAACTAAAAGGAAAGAGTCTCGCAATTTTATTACATGAATCTTCTTCATTTGCAATACTTTATCACATCTACAACAAACTCATGTGACTAGTTTGAGACATCTTGGTGTAATTCATGGTAAGGATTCCTAGTGAAGAGGTGACCTTAGCCATGCAATCAAAGTCACACAATGTAAAACAATATGTATTCTCTATTTATTCAATGAAATAAAGCCTTATTAACATCTTCATTCATAGTGACTCTTTGCACCTACTCTATCCCCATCTATCTCTAACTGTGGACCTCTATGGGTTTTCCATTCACTATCTATTATAGACTCTACATCTCCTCTCTTTTTAATCTCTATTATAGCCCTTTTATGATCTATGGCCCCTCTAGTTTAATATTTGTTCTCTACTTCCAGGCTTAAAGCTCTACTTTTTGCTAAGATCTCCTTTCCTTCCTCAACCCTTTCAATATTGGCCTCCTGATATTTTGATGTTAACCTTTACAATATAACCCTTAGTTGATTTCTTTATGTCCTATATATACTACCTACAAAATCCCCTTTAACGATTTCATGAGATCCTTTCACTACTTTTCCCACATTTTACTTTCTTGAACTTTCCTTATAATTATTCATGATTCCTAAAATATATTTTTATAATATTTACTATATGGCCGGGTTAACTTTTATGTGACCAATAACTAAAATTTATCTTCCAGAGCTTTCCAATGAGACCTTAAACACCTAAATTGGTGCTTTAATGTGAAATTTGTGACCATCCAAAGATCTATATGTTGTTATTTCATTATTGTGACCAAATCTAAAATTGTGATCATAGGATACACATGATAAGTGCCAAGTGGAAAGATCATGGGTCCTTACATAACCAGTTCCTAAACATTTCTTATGGTCTTCAAATTATATATGGACTCATGGACATATTAAATTCAACTTATGGTCCCTAATACTCTACTCCTTTTCATTGTGGCCTCTCTTTATTTCTACTGGCCTGTTAATCATTTAAATCCATTGAAATATTATAATGCATTCATGTTACACTATGGCTAGTACTATATCTTTTGACCCTCATGATTTGGATACATGTTAAAATCTCAAGGTCCCAAACTCACAAAATTTATATATGGATTTTTGTAGACCAGTTTGAGTTATAAACTCTAATTTGAAATTGGTCATGCACCCATGACCCTGCCATGACTTAGACTCACAAACAAGATAAGTCCTCTGTGAATAATTATGACTATGACACTTGTCTTCTATACCAATTAGAATTTTAAAACTAATTAATATCTTTTTAGGTTCATAAAGAGTGCTTATTTGTGAATAAGAACGCAGAAAATATAAAGTCCCTCATGGACTTAGAAACTTAGTGAAATAATGTGGCCACTGACATAGAGATTATATAGTCCCTATGAACTGAAAGACTTATGAAAAGATGTGTGCATGGATCCTAACATTAAAACTTAGATTTTTTGTTGAAAATACATGTGACCACCAATATAAACCAACTTGGAGTTATGATATGGGAATGTAACCACATGACCCCCAATGCGATCGATGTGATCCCTATGATTTTAGAAAACTATTGTAACTCCAACTGAACCAAAATCAGATCTCTTATGAACCAAAAACCCTTTTGAACTAATAAATATTCCTTAATAATTTTAATTTAAATTATGCCAACTCCTACCTTTTTTGGTGATTCAAGATTGCTTGTACACCTTGGATGTTCCTACATCAAGTTTTTCCCCACGTGTATATAAGTGAGTTAGGATTTTGATTTGTTTCCATTTTTTTGTTTGTTTTATCTCTCCTTACTCATTAAATTGTGTTAAATTACCCATGAAATTACTTATTAATCTATATTATAATGGATAAGGCACCAGTTTAGAACTATGTAATTCTAGAGTCTGACCTATGTCCTTGCCAATTAAGGCTTTTCCCTAAGGGCACTCATTTAGAACCATATCATTTCTACTATATATTTTCCATTATTTTCACCTTATTCAAATATTATTAATCACCAAAAACCATAATATTCAAATCCCCTCAATGCATAGAGCATTTTATTGCTATTATCTAAAAATTTAATCTAGTTTCAAGCATGTTAGTACATTTTAAATTTTTTGTGTGTTTCAAGAACTTGAAATATTAGGTTAGAATACGTATCCTCTTGGGATATTTTCAAGGGGTGACTATAATATATTTATGACAAAAATGTCCTCTTATTTGCATTCAACTAAAAAAATTCTTCATTCTAACTATGCCTATCAAAACCTCATAGGCTTAAAGAAGTTATGTTTTACTTAATTAAGCCTCAAAAAATGAAACACAAATACATGAGATTTGAACCCATATCCATTTTGGAGACAATAATCCTATAATTTTTTGATTCAAGGAGAGTTCACATAGAATTGGAAGAGTTTTGGAATAAAATGAACAAATATAAACATTCGGTCATTGGTCAACACATATATGATAGTGGGATTTTGCAAGCTATTGGTTTCTTAAATTTAGTGTAGTATATCAAATTGGTCTTCACATATTAAAAATGTTAAATCCCCAATCATAGGAGAATACTAGAAAACACAAGGTTTACAAATTTCCAAACTTGGTGGTCATTCTTTGAATATCACCCTTGGGATTCCTTCCCAACAAACATTTATTATATTCTTACATTTGTTCTTCACTTATTCACTTTTTACTAATTTAAATAACTTGTATATTATAAAAATGTAATACATTCATAACCATAGAATATTACAAAATTACAATGGGAAAATAGATTATGTTTTAATTGTGAATACTTTCCTTCAAAAATATGCCAACTTTCAAGGTTCACTCCCTCTGTAGTCTACACAACAAATACTTTGTTCTTCCTCCTTGATTTATTTAAGTTAAAAATTATGAAATTAGTTATAGTACCAAATATACTACCATATTTAAAATCATTGTATTTTAAATGCAGGTTCATGACCTTTATCATTTCATCAATAGTTTTGCACAAGTTGAGAATTTTTTTGTCAAGTTCACAAAGAGAACTCTATATGTTTCTTAGCTTGTTCATTGTCTTTAGCTCTCTTGAAATGTCTTATGAGAGAAGTAAATTCTCATCAAAATGAGACATATATTTATTTAGGAGTATTTGGGTCATTATATCTTACTAAAGATTACCATGATTTCACATCCAAGCTTGTGTTAACAAAAATAATGTTGGGAGTATGTTCCATAGCTACATGAAAATTTGTTATATCCAATTCCACTTATGTATATACACATAGTTAATATAGTTTTAGTATTGTAGCACTTAACTCATTAGTAATTATATCTAGTGATGTCACCACACTATTTGGGGTATGTGCATAGAGTTGGTGGACAATTCCATGGACACTTCTCATAATTTGATTACATTATTTAATAATACGAGGGTGTTATTTAAATAATACAATCACATTATTTAAATTATGGCTTGGTAATTACCTAGACATAATGTGATTATGTTATTAAATAGCATGATTACATTATTTAAAATAAATAATGTGATTGTGTAAATAATTCCATTATATTTGTTGTGTCACCCAAAAAAATAAAAATCAAACCAAACACAAAAATTCCTCATTTTTCATTCATGATCTATCTTTTCCCTCACTCTCCTCCACTCTGTGATCATGTTTGCCCTAGTGAGGCCAAACCTTACCCCAATTCATCCCAAGAAGTTGTTAATTGATGATGCCACCATATATAAGAGTTAAGTTCTAAAAATCTATTCATTTTTTATTAATTTAATTTTTTATTTTTATTTTCATTGTTTAATTGGTAATTTATTTATTTTTAACAACCCATCCTACTAACCCTTATGTTACTCTACCTAACCCTCTTGTTCCTCTACCTAACCATCTTGTTCCTCAGCCTAACCCTCCTAACCCTCTTGATCCTCAACCTAAACCTCCACTAACCCTTTTGTTCCTCTACCTATCCCTCCTCCTAACCCTCCACTTAACCCTCCTCTTAACCTTATACCTAACTGTCCTCCTAACCCTCCACCTAAGCCTCCTCCTAACCCTCCTATAATTATAAAAAAATCCCCCAAGTAGTCAACAGAGTCTATTTGACCACATTATGGAGAATAAAATTGAAATTGAAAAATTAATTGGGAGAATGAGGGATCACACTTCAACGAACACCCATCACACCTATCTAGCCAATTCCCTAGGGATATTATTAACATTATTAGGTCAAATTGACTCTATAACAAGTCAAATTGATAGATGGGCTTCATATTGGGATAGTTGTAGGGATTATTATGCTAAAAATTATCACCATGTGAGGTAAAGAATAAAGACATAATAATTCTTCATTTGTTCCTTATTCATTGACCCAACCACCAATGCACCATTTCTAGTAACTGATAAATGTTTTCCAATCCATTTTTGCCATCATAATTTAATCACAACCAATTTTTAATACCGATGGTAGATGGTGTTTGATTATCTATCATGTAATAACAAAGAGGTCCCATTGTATTTTTTGAGTAAACTCTATTATGACTTTATCCTCTATGACATTTTAAACTATTTTAATTTTAATGAGTTTTAGGGCTAAGGGAAAGGCTCTACATAGGATCTACCAAGTGCATGTCATGTGCCTAATTGACCTACAAAGATCCACATCCAAAATCCATTTGAACCCAAAATCTCCTTTGCAGTTAAATAGGTCATGGAGATTAACACTCTGCATGAATTTAGTTCATTCACTGATACACTCACTCAACATATGAGTAGGCTTTCATAGACTAAAGCTAGAGATAAACCACCTAGTGTGCATACTTGACCCCAACATTGCAGATATTGTGGAGCTATATTCACTGGACGTTCTGATGATGACAATTTTGGTGGTTTAGAGGGCTTGGATAATATACTTATTACTGATGAGTTTTTGGCACATATATTTGGTGTGCAAATATCAATCACTACATAGATGTAAGTATGTTTTATATAAATGTCATGTTAAATTTAAGTTTAAATTATAAATTTGACTTAGATAACAATTAATTTACTTAGAAATTAAATAATACATATGTTTTTTTATGTCCCAGGAGGTGAGGGTGCCTTCATCATCACAATCAACATTTTTAATAATTGATTTGAAGAATCCATTATTTACATTTTCAAATCCAACTGATGGCCCATCCACTACTTCATATATCTCTATTAGTATGACACCTTTTACTTATATAAAGGTAAAATTTTGAGTTAATCTTATGCTCTATGTACAATTAGTCTATATATATGTTCCTTCTAAGTTTTAAGTTAAATTTATCTATCAATGATCTCAAAATTCAAGTATAGTGGTATTAAATACACTCTTGGTTTAATAAAGGAGAAAACTTGCCATTTATATATCTTTTATACTTTATAGAAAAGTAAGTGAGACCTTGTTTACATCCAGTTGATGACTCAAGCAGACATTTCTTCATCATTTTGAGCTAAGATGAACATAGGCATTACTATTATAATGTCATCTTCACAAGCACTGGCATAAGTATATCTTAACTTATAATTTTAAATTGTAAAAATAGACTTTTTAAATAATTTTACTACATACTTGGGGCAAATATAAATTATGTGAATGTATTGTGTATGTAGGGTTGTCTCATGACATATGATAGTCCTATTTAGATGATTAATGGGGAAAATTATCATGTTTATTACTTATTTTAGACACCTATTCAAATAGTGGAGCCTACCACTGACTTGTTGGAACATTAAAAAAAGATTGATCCTAACCACAAGCTTGCAATAAGTGCATGTTTAAATGATTTTTTTCTTGTTTAAAATTAATTTCTTGACAAGAGATTGAATGTATTTTATGCTAATTTTGAAATAATACTTGTATTTGAATATGTTCAACTACAATGATCTTTGAGTGTAAGACCCATAGTCAGACTTTGGAGTAATCCAAGGCATTAGAGAGATCTCCATCTACCAATAGGGCATCCCAAGGAGAGTCTTCTTCAAGGAAGGCAATGAAATGGATGTTATTTTATGATTAGGATGTCCTACATGATAAGTGCTTTCTTGTATGCCTATATGTCAACATACACATTTTTGACATTGCATATGTGTATATGACATTCACCTAACATTACATACTATATTGGTAGATGTTCTAATTTTATGTATGCCTATCATGGCAATATATGTATGTTATTGACATTATAAATGTGCCTATACGATTTTTTTGGAGTTTCAATCTAAATTATGTTAATATATCTAATTTATATCCATTTTTTATTTAAAATATTATCCTATAGTGTTGTTTTGGTCTTCTAAATTATTATCTATCAGATATCACATTTAATGTTGTACACAAATGAGGATTAAAAAATTGTTCTTTTTAATGCTATAAATCTCTGATCTTCCATATTTTTTAAATTAAAGTTTTTATTTTATTGAGTGTAGTGAAAATAACTGATGACACTCTTATCTATTTTGCATTTGTCATCACACATTTACAACTTTTCAATTGATCATTAACATGAAATTTGATTTCACTTAAGGTCCATACCCAATCATGTTCATACTTGTATAATGAAAATATGAACTTATACCTAACGTTGAATATAATATATTTAGACTTATAAAATGTAACCTTACTAACTTGAAACAAAATATTCACTCATGAGACAATATCTTTGGCCAAAATCCTTTATCATCCCTAATACCACCTAATGCACAATTTACTCTTCTATGTTTAATAAGTCTATGAAATTTATATTCATAAGCTCTAATATCAAGAAGAAATAAAACCTCACTTAGCTACTCTTCTTATCAACTTGATTCAAAATCCACTCTCAAATAATCTTCTTTTAAACTAGTCAATTTCTCATTAGGTTTGCTCTTAACGAGTCACCAATCTCTTAGATCTGCTCTCCTTCCTTTGATTAATTATTATTTAAGACACTTTCGATTTGTCTTAGGAAAACTTAAGTATTTATTTAGTTTTTAAAAATACAATAAATCAACCAACTATAGGCCTCTAAGAGATTGAGCTTTCATTCTCAAATTCTATCTTTTTAAGTTTCTAGGTTTCTAGACCTAGTTGTTGCTCTAATAGGTCAATTTATCAGAATACATTTTTTTTAGGTCTTAAAAATTATATTTATAGTATTATTTTATAAATTATAATATTTTACAACCCTTACCCTAGGTTATATAACTTAAATCAACCAAAAACTCATCTTATCGTATGCATAAATTTCTCAAAAATGGTGTTCTATTGTTGTACAAAAAAATAGTCCTATGTACATGTAATTTCAAACCTCTTATCAACCCAATGATATTTTTAATAATTTATAAGATCCATTACCCATTTTATTATAAAATTTTAGACTTTATTATTCAATCATTTAAGTTTTAGAGGTATTTTACTCATGAAACCCTTACTTTAGATTTACTCAGAATTTTTGTAGGATTTGAGCTAATTATTGATAGTTCATAGAGATAATTGGGATTTTATATGATCTAACACATGTATATTGGTCTTAAAAAACCTATTAAATGATTTAAATACTCCAATTGAGTTCATATAATAGTTTCCATGGGTAAATAAACCTCTAAAAATGATTGTAATGGTAAAAATATAGAATTCATGAGGGTTTCACAAATATAACTGAGATTTAAGATTGAAGTCAATATGAAAGGATTATAATCATATTATAAAAAAGATAATACAATGGAAAACATGAAATAAGAGTCAAAAATATTTATTATGTAAAATAAGAAAACATTTACATAGCTCTTCCATTGAGATAGACCTACAACATATGCTCTAACCTCTTCAAAAAAGATTTTTTTTTGTCATTTTAAGATATTTTTTTGGTCTTGTATAGTTCCTCCTCATTAGGAGTGAGGATTATAACTTTGTTATATTCTAAACCAAGATTGGTAATTTAATAAACTTGCTTAGATTCTCTCTTACTCATTCAAATTAAACTTACTAAACCAACCTAGTTTATAGGTCTTAATAATTACCTAAGAATATTATAAACATAGATTCTACATGTATTTGGTGATGCTCATGAATCACGTTTACTATCCTCCAACATACCCCTTTTGTCATTAACTCTTCACACTCTCTCACTATACATTCCCTAGGCTTGGTTATGCCTAACTGCCTTCATCTTCTTTAATACTTTCAATAACACTTCCTCTAGCTCTTATATCCACCTATTAAACCTTAATTCAACCCACTCAATCTAATTTAAAAGGCATCCACACTCTTTTACACTTCATTGTAATTTTTCTTGTCAAGGGTTATTTAGCCTAATATTCCTAATACACATTCTTAAGACTAGTTTCTAACCCTTCAAAACCTCACTCATTTAGCACCTTTAACACCTCACTCCTAACGTAATTCAACTCCCTATTGAGGTCTCTAGACCTAAGTCAATGCTCATTAATAGTTTCATTACTTTCTAGGCCTATCCCTTAAGGGAGTTAGGCCTCTTACAATTGATCTTTGATAATTGATATTTGATAAATATCACAAACCTATTATATCCTCTAAATCACATTGAACACTTAAAATATAATTTCATGGAAAAATAGATTAGGAAAGTGATAAAGAGTATTGCAAGAGGTGAAAAAAATAATTAATTTCCATTCAACCATATAAAGATTAAAAATAAGTTCAAGTAGAAAATATTAGTTCTAAATAAAGTGACAATATGCAAATACCTCATCTTGACCAAAAATCTGCACTCCCAACACATTTGATGGGGTTGATAACATCTAGGACCAGGTTATTAGCCTCCCATTAGGCTTGATAGACAAGCTAATCACCCATTTTAGCCTCAAGAACATCCTTACCAATATAATAAAAATGATTTTTTAGCCTAAGTTCAAACATACATAAAAAAAACATAAAAGTTATTTATGTGAATTGTCAGATCCTTCCCCTTCCTCTTTAATCCCTCTCATTGCACCCTGAAGCACTCAAGTGGAACCTTCAAGAATAATTCGTTAGATAAGTTGTAGTGACAGGTCCAAAAATTCAACTTTTTGACATTGAATAGGAAAATTCTTGAGATCCAACTTCCATTTTTGCCTCTGAGACATCCATGTCATATAGGCTAAGTCAAAGGCTTTCCCCTTAGACTTAGGGTTGACTTAGTACCAAAATTGACTTAGCAATTATCTAGTGATTAACATCAACATGTATGTGAGTTATACCTTCTTGGCCATAACTACCTGGTGACTGAATTTACAAATACATTAGATTAAAAATAACCCCATGATCATCACTTCAACATAAAATGTTTTTTCATAGTCAAACTACATATTATTATACAACCCTTGTACACTAGAGTGTACATTGCCCACCTAACAAGTAACATTCCCCAAAAAATATTAGATCCCATGATCTTTCTCACAAATAAAGGTAAACTTACTATCTTCAACAAAATACTAAGGAATTTCCATAAGTAAAATTAAATTTATTTATACAATTTAATTTCAATGTAGTAAATGGTTTTAGTCATAGTTGTCATGGAATAAAATAAATAGAATAATTAACACAAGTGAATTTGAAACATATGTTGATATCCCTTTAATATTTAATCTCTTTCACAGGATTTATGTGAAGATTTGTCTAAAACCATTCAAACTTTACTTCCCTTCATTTACAAACTATATTATTTTTGTCTTTAGTGGGTATGTTGAGGAATTGGTTCCAATGCTCAGTCACTAGAAATATACTTAATAAATTATGGGTGAGACCATGTTGAAAAGCATTTTAGTTTATGAATTTTGTCTAAATTAAAAAACCTATATAAGGGTGGTTAATAATTTAAATGGATAAATACATCTATATCTAGGCATGTTTCATACATCATTGAGTATGACAACTTGTTACAATCGCAAAAAAACATGAACTTATAAAATATTTCCAAAGTGTCAGAGTATTTAAGTTTTTTATCTAAATAATTATATTGATTACTCTTGATTAAAAAAAATTGTGACTAATTTGAGGATAAAAATATTGCATAATTTGGGGTTGAGAAGATAATATTCTTGTCCATATGTTCAACAAAATATTCTAAAGGGGTAGTAATAACATAAGAAATGATAACTAGTTTATTTACTTTTCTCAAACCATTTCCATGTTGGCATATAGTACCTCATTATGTGTGCATCAAGATGGGATGTCATGGGAGAAGGTCCCACTTATATAATTTCATCAATGACCTTGATTAACTTATTTATAGGAGGTTTGAAGTATGGTTTCTAGTACACGCACCAAATTATGATTATAATAGCCATATCCTCCTTATTTCAATAAAATTTTACTTTCATTTTTGTATCAACAATGCTTTATAGATGAACCCTCTCATATTTTTTATATACTTACATACAATGTCTATATCCTTTAATGATTTAATATTAAACTAATTGCAATTATTGTAAATATCCATGACATCCAAAACAAAATTGAAACATCCTATTCTTGAGGAGTTATTTTTTATAACAAATTGCACTACTTAGATGTGCCATGGGGATTTGAGCTAATATTTAACTTCTCAAGATCAAAGTTTTTTAGCTTACTGATGAAATTATCATCAAAGACATTTTCAAATACCATTACAGGTGTATTCCTAGTATTTAGGATGTGGATATGCTATGACAAGAGCAATCCTAGTTTCAATTTGTTGCATCCTCTTCTAATTTAGATTGGCTTATCATCCCACCAAAAAACTATTGATCACGAGTATATTTATGTTAGTTACAAATTCCTCTGAAATTGAGTGGTGTCAATAGAAACTAATTTTACCCAAACCTCACACTGAGTTAGTTGATTACCAAGTTTACCTTATGGGGAATAATTCCCTTAGAAGTTGAAGGAGCCAATTTCTAACCAAATATCCTTGTCAAATATTGTATTTCTCAATAGTATAATATGATAACAACTCTTCAAAAGTATTTTTCTTGTGTTGTCCTACTAATGCCCCAAGATTACTTGGGCCTACATCCATAATAAAATGTCTACATATCATTATGGAATCCCAACAATGATTAAAAGGTAGATGAAGATAGGAAATGAGTTTGCTGAAATTGGTTGATTGATCATTTTATCAAGATTATAAATTTTCTAATTAACAAAACACGTTGCATGTTTTTCATTCTTTGTAGTTGAAACAATAAACAAATAATTATTAAAATAATCCTACTTATATTTATCAAATATTTTAATTTTATATAGATTATGAGGATAGAAGACATAAAATAGAAATGTCTCTTTAAAACCAACAGGGTGGCTCCTTTTTTGCAGCCAAATAATGTCACAATTTTATAGTTTGTGATATTCAAGGCTAATACCAATTTCCTTCTATCTCATTAGATAACATCCTTATGGAAGTCACAAGGAACATCACTTCAGCTACCAATAATATCCATAAAAATGTTCAAAAACTTGAAAATATATTATTTTTAAGGAGTTGGTTAAGGATAATTTCCATTCTTGGACATGATAATGGAATTTGAACTAGCCTCTAACTTTTGAAGACTAATGTTTTTCACCTTGGTGGTGTACTTATCACGAGGAAGTGAAAATTTCAACCTTTAGATTAATGTGGAAAATGGAAAGAGAAATCCTATAGGCATTATGCACCCTCTTTTTGTATTTTGGACTATTTTATGCCCCCATGAAATATCCGTCATATACATTATTGTCAATAAACAACCTATTTTTTTTGCCATATATCATACTGTGAAAACTATTTTATAAAAACAATGAATGCTTTGTCGAATTGATAGTGTAATTATAAACTACCTATATCTAACCCCTCCACATTGAGTGTATTGATGTAGTACTCAAAAGCACTCCATTATAAAGCATGTATATTTTATGATTTTATTAAAGAATTACCATGTAGATTGAAATGAATCCCACAAGCATAATAGAAGTCTTTGCCTTGAAGGGTAAATCACCGAATATTCATCTCATGTTTCAAATCTTTAAAAGCCTAGTTCTTCACCAAAACATGATCAAAATATATTTTAAACTAATACTAATTATTAAGATTTAACATTTTCTAATTTACCCACGTTTCACATAATTGATCATGTGAATAAAACTAAAATTTAGATCTCTCAAAATGAATATCTAAAGTCTATTCTAGATCAGATTGATAGATTAGTAAAATTAATTAGAGGAGATAATCCTAGTAGCCTTGGACATACATCCAAGGGTATCCCCATAGTCAAATATATCTCAATTTCTCAAAATCTAATGGTTGCCTCTACCCTAATAAATAAAATTTAGAACCCTTCCATGTTTCCCTTTATATTGAAGGTCTCATTCTTAGTAATGATATCATAGACTCTAGAGACTTTGATAATTTAATGTCCACTAAAGTTGTTCATGCACTTAGGCTTACATGTACAAAGACTTTTGGTTGATTTTTTTTTATGGAGACCAAAATAATACCTTTTAGTGGGAAGATTAAAGATGCCTAGGTACCTTTGGCTGCTTATCTTCAAAAGAGAGTTAAAATGACTAACTCCTAATGGTAGACATTTTTGTAACCCATGGAATGTTATTGAGAAAAAGATTTTGTAGAGATGTAGGAGGAAAAATATAGATGGATTGGTTTCAATATATGATTTAAATGAAAGGTATTAAAAAAGACTAGAACCTAAGCTCAAAACACATACATAATACAAAAATCAGATGATCTTCTTGATGATATTTTAAATGAAGAGACATGACATGATAAATATATGATGATGTTAGAGGAGACCTAAATATTCCCAAACTCATTGATGTCAATATGAATGATACATGGATATTAAAGATTGTTGGTATCCATTTATTTATTGGTGTAGGTTCTAGAGTTATTTTGATTCCCCCTACTAATGAGTTATTTCCTTTTTCCTATAAGTTATTATTCCAGTGCACAAACAACATAGTAAAATATGAAGTTTTTCAAGTTGTAGAGGAGATGGGTATAAGGAATCTAAGGGATCAAGGTGATGTTGAAATAATTATAAAACAAGTGTGAAATCAATATCAAGTTAAAAATGACCATTTGAGGAACTATTGTAACAAAGTTTGGGATTGCATTGAAGTTTTCAAGTCCTTAGATACAGTCATGGTACCTTGAGAAAATAGTTCCAAGGCTGATACCTTAGATGTATTTTCCTTTTTAATAATTCCTCACTTAAGGATGGATGAGGAAAATTACACCATATAACTTATCTATGGACCAAATGCACCCAATTATTTTGAGTATTGGCATTTGTTCAATATTGACGAATAGATCATAAGTTTCCTTGAAAACACTAGTAACTTCAGAAATACATACTTCCAAGGGAGATATATAGCATATATTGAATATCATTCTTATGCCAATAAATAAAAAATCAAAAGTAATGCTGATGTTGGGGTCAAAATTAGAACCAAAGATGAAATCACAGATGAAAAATAAGATGATGGATTGCCAAAGTGTATGAATATGACTTAGAAATCAAGCCCACTAAGCTAGAAAAAGGTAAAGGTTTGTGTCAAATGATTTTAGAAGGAGTTGATGATTAGAGAAAGGCTACACAAAAGGCCTTAAAAAAGAATATTTTAAAGATATTTCCTTGGTATTCTTTATTGGCTCTATTGATTAATGATACTAAAATATTTCCTTCTTATTGACCCATGGAGAGTGACCAAGGTATCTAAATGCTAAAGAGAAAAGAGTGGTTAAATTGAGAGATGATAGGTATGTAATCTAAGACAATACTCTTTTTAAGAAAGGTTTAGATGTTTTATTTTTAAGATGTGTTGATAAGGAACAATGTAAGAGATTACTAGAAGATTTACATAATCAAGTATATGGTGGTCAATTGTTTTTGCTTATCATGGCATTTAAGAATATAAGAGCTCATCAATAATAGTCTATGATTAAAAAACTCTCAAGAATAGGACTTAATTTGTAAAGCATGCTAGAATTTTGTTGGAAGAATGAAACTTGCCCCACGTCCCTTCAAACCTATAGTAATATAAGATCCCTTATAACAATGGGGTTTGAATTTCATCAGTACTTTAAATATACATTCTAATGCAAGTCACACTCGTGTCCTCAACAAATGGACTATTTCAAAAAGTGTGTTGAGGCTATTCTTATAAAGAATACTACATCTAAAGAGATGCAATTTCCTTACAGAGAACATTCTATTTATATTTTGAGTATAATTTTTTTGATAAATAATGCTTCCAATTTATCTTCTTCGAAACTTATTGTTTCCTACTACACTTATGTGATATCTTTATCTCACTCTTCATATTACTAACCCTAAGGAAATGATAAAGTAATTTAAGAATAATGTTTTTACCATCATCCATAAACTAACAGATGAAAATTAAAGGAATTGGAATAAAATGTTAGATGATACATTGTGAGCAAACTACAACACTTCAAAAAGAGTCATTGGCATTTCTCCATTTAAGGTATTTATGGTGTAGATGTTTCAGTTCCCATTTCTTTGGATTTCATTATTTTTAAATTGGTGAGAGTAATAGAAGATGAGAATTTAAGAAATACTCTAGATAAAATAATCTTGTATTTAATCAAGTTGGAGGAAGAGAGAATCATGGTTGTAGACTGGATCCCAGAACCCCAAAGTAAAGTGAAGAAAATATTTGACAAGAAGGCAAAAGAAAGAGACTTTTAGATTGGTGAATTAGTTATCCTCTAGGATGAGAGGTGGAAAATTTGACGTCCTATGGATGGGCTTTTCTAGAGTCTTTATTTTTTGTAGAGACGATACATATTATTTAGCTTATGGATATGGAACTCATTTCCCATTTCCCTTTAGTGGGAAATATCTCTAACAGTTCAAGAAATGATGGTAGGTTATGGTGTAATTCATAGTAGGGGTTCCTAGTGAAGGGATGCCTTTGGCCATGTAACCAAAGTCACATAAATTAAAACAACATATAATATATGTTTATTCAATGAAATAATGCCTTAACGACATCTACATTCATAGGTACTCTCTACATCTAATCTATCCGTTTCTATATCTAACTCTAAGCCTTGAACTCTCTATTGTAGTGGTATAAGAATAAAGAAGGTATCCAATTAATTATAACCTCTAATTATGTGATGCTTAGTTTGGGTGCACACATACAAAATACTAATTCAGAAATCTATTTACAGACATTCACCACAAATACCCTAATATATTTGTTGATTTAAAGACATTATAATATTTAAAAAAATAGACACACTATTAACTATATGCCTTAAAATTCTTAGAGTGTAAACATAGATAAAATGATCACCAATGTATTCTAACATCCCACTGGTTTGTTTATAGTTTCTTGCTTTTCTATTTTTTCTTGCAATTATTTGTTTTCCCCTTTTGCATCACATTTTTATCCTCCTCTCTTATCCCCACTTCATGAGATTCTTTCCTTGACTCCTTATGATACATACCATGTCTCTTCACATTTATTTAATTCTACAAAACACTCTAATCTCATGATTTTTTTCAAAAACCATTACATTTTGTTATATGTTCAATGCTCTTTTATCATTGATTCATTGTTGATTTGTTATTCCCAACTATTTCTTTTTTTATTTTTATTTATTTTTTATTTTTTGGTTGATGCAAGATTTATCGAACCCTTGGATGTTCTTACTTTAAAAACTTAAGGTTTTTAAAATGTGAAAGCCTAATTACATGGATTGAATAAGTGATAAAACCACACTTT
The DNA here is from genome assembly GCA_037957365.1 of Torreya grandis. Taxonomy (NCBI): domain Eukaryota; kingdom Viridiplantae; phylum Streptophyta; class Pinopsida; order Cupressales; family Taxaceae; genus Torreya; species Torreya grandis. Next base: position 4,366,761 of record JARHVA010000051.1, on the reverse strand, counting down.
GAACCATGAATCATAATGTCCATGACATTTTATTCCAACACACTAAGTACTTGTAGTTTTTTATCAATATTTATCTTTCATTTCTTTCTCCTCCTTGTTGGTCTTAATTATATCCTCTTCTTCTTATCTCTCCTTACTCCTATTTTTATGGGTTTAGACCCACCATAGTTTATCCTCTTTTGCTAAAGGCTTATCCTCTTTTGTCTCAATATTTATATGGGATAAAACCCACCAAGTCTGACAACCTCCACATACATACCCCTTTTAGAATCTTAATTTATCTTATGGGATGAAACACACCACTAAATGACAACCTCCTCCTAAAGCTTCTTATCTTTATTTACTCACTATCCAACCTATTTTTAGATCCTTCATTCTTCACTCTTCACTATTTACAACATCTCTTCTCTCATGGCTACCATCTTCTCTCTTACCACCATCTTTATTATGTCTTATTCATTTATAAGAGTCTTATTCTTCCTTCACACATTTTTCACATATTCTGACAGATATATAAATTATTTTTTCCTCCTCCCTTTTTTGAGCACATAAGTTTGCACATCTTATTTCACCTCTTTTCCTTTGAAGGCCTCTATGAATGCCTCCTTTCTCTCTATCTCTACACTTACACATAAACTATAGTCATAAATTAGTTTAAAAACATATGAATTAATAGTCCCCATAGGTTCTTCATCAATATTCACAATTTCATTGGATGATATAATAATTATCTCTTGCTTCTTTTCATCTTCTTGATTTTTATTAGTTGATTCAGAAACTAGTCACTCTTCTTCATTTCTCATCCTCTTTATATCAGCTCTAGGCTGATTGTTTTCTCTTTATTTCTCCTCTTCCATTCCATGTGCAAATAACTTTTCACTCTCTTTGTATATATAGGGACAATGCATACCTTCACTCATAATGGTTTCTTCTCCAATACCTATGTAGGATGCTACCACATATGCAACATCACTTTTATTCTTCATTCTTCTTGGTAGAAACAAGTCCACCATCTCTCCATCTTTGTTAGAACTGCACATTGAATAAACACATTAATGAAATCAATAGTTACCAAAATAATTTTTTCAACTCTTCATCATGCCTCAAGGACATATTACCCAATGTTTCTTTGATGCTCACATTCTCCTCACAACTTTATCTCTCATGATGGACTCCCAAAGGCCCATTCTAAAAAACCTCCATGGTTGTCCCCTCCTCATTCTTATTTCTATTTCATTCTTCTTCACATGTTTGGCCTTAAACCATACTATCCTTATGTGCATTGACTTTCATATCAATAATCTCTATTGTTTTCTACATGGAATTTTGATACTCTTCATGGTTAACTTATTCATTCATATATATTGTTTCCTTCAAGGAAACATGTAGAATTCCTTGGTTGTTCTCAACCCTTCTTCCAACCAAAATAGGAAAGATAAATGCATTTCCTACCAAGGAAAATTATGAATTTTCTAACTTATGGGATATCATAAACTCAATCCCATCATCAAACAATGGTTCTCCTTCTAGTTTAACAACTATCACATCCAGATCCTCTGGCATGATGATTCCTTCCTTTATGTGTGACTCAAAAACTTCTTTCTATTTTTTGTTTTTAAAATAAGATTTGAATTTCTCACATGAAATCCTCACTTTCTTGTTTTCTTTTAATATAACCTTATTCTCCTTGCTTTTATCTATCTCCTTGCTAATTCTCAAAGTAGACTTGAACTTCTCCCATGAAAACTTTCCTCTCATATTAAATTTTATGGAAATCTTATTCTTATTCTCTTTTGTCTCAATATTAAAGACATGAATCTTATACAATCATTCTAATTTCATTCTTGAGTACAAAACATGACCTATAAAGTTAGAAACTATATGTTCCATACTCCTTATCTTATTTTTTCCTCTCCCTTGTCTCCTCTCTAGGATATATCTCCAAATCACAACTACAACTCCACATAATATTTTACTTACAATCTATAACCTCAAAAGGTTTTCAATACACTTCTCTTCAAAATACACTTCTAGCTACACTATCTAATTCATGAGCACATTTGGGCTCGCTTTACCAAAAGAAACAATATTAATAGTGGGTTTGCCTCTTTTCTTCACCTTGATCTTTATTGATCTCTTTCTTCTAGTGGGATATTTTACTCCACTTACTTGGTCTCTCTCCAAAGCATATAATTTCTCTTGTAGGGACAACAACCATATCATCATTTATTCTTCATCTTCTATACTCACATCTGAAACATCTTCACTTTTTGTATCTTCCATCATGTCCAATATTTATTGGACTCCCTTCAACATATCAACCGAGTCTTCTACCTATCATGGCCTTCTTCCTTTATGTGCCATATCCTCCTCAAAAATCAGGATTCTCTTTCAAAAATAGACTTAGAAAAGATTCTATCTAATTTCCTCAACACTTGCATGAATTATTTCACACCTATAACAAACTTATCCTCTCTCCAATGCAAGCTCATTTTTCATAGCTTACTTTTCATAGCCTATAATTGACTCATAAAAGAACCTCACATAGCCAAATAAACAAGGAAAGATCTTGATCTGATACTAGATGGAGAAATAATAGAGATTATACAGTTAAGTACAACCTTTAATTCTGTGATGCTTAGTTTTAACACACACATACACATAAAGAGAAACTCAAAATTCTATTTGTAGACATTTACCATAAGAAACACACTATATTCATTGATTTGAAGACATTACAATGTTTAAAACAATAAACACATTATAAAATATGTGACTTACATGTTTTGGAGTGTAAACATGGAGGAAAACATCACCAACATAGTCCAACATCTGACTGGTTCCTCTAGAGCTTGTTGTTTTTCTATTTCTTTTATTGCAGCTCCTCTTTTCCTCCTTTTTCATCACATTTTTATCCTCCTCTCTTCTCCCCACTTCATGATATTATTTCAATTAACTTTTATAAAATTTACCATGTCTCTTCACATTCATTTAAATCCATAAAACTCTCCAAACCCATGCATTTTGTTTCAAAAACTACTAATTTTCATTTGTTGTTATATTTTATTTTGTTGTTGTCAATTCGTTGTCAAATTGTTGTTCCCAATTGTTTCTTTTTTCTTTTTTTGGTTGATGTAAAATTAATCAAACCCTTGGATGCTCCTATATCATGAAAACATTTCTACTTCTCTTTAATATCTCTCTCTCTTTGATCTCAATTTTGTCCTTTCTCTGGTCTGTAGCCTCTCTACTTTGATATCGACTCTTGATTTGTATGTTTAAATCTTTAGGTCTTTCCTCAATCCTTCTAATGCTGACCTCTTGATCAATCAATATTGACCTTTCCAATGTGAATCTTATTTTATATCTTGATCTCTTGTATATCCTACTTGAAAAAATTTATTTAATAGTAGCATGAGATCACTTTCCTACTTTTTACTGCTTTTTCCTTTTTGAAACTTTTTCTTATAAGTGCTTATGATTATCAAGAGATATTTTTGTAATAGTGGCTATAGAGTTGGGTTAACTATTTCATGATGACCATTAGGTAAATGTTATCTTCCAAAGTTTTCCAATAATACCTTAAATGCCTAAATTGGTGCTTCAACATGAAATTTGTGACCATCAAAAGATATTCATGTTATTCCATTGTTGTGACCAAATTTGAAATTGTGATCATAGGTTTTATGTGATCATGCCAAGTGCCAAGATCATGTGGCTCCTAGATAACATGCTCTAAAGCCTTTCTTGTGGTCTTCAAAGACATTATGGACCCATGGATTTATTAAATCCATTTTATGGTCCCTCATGCATCCACCCCTTTTCATTTTTGCCTCTCTTTATGTTTGTGGACCCATTAATTAATAAAATCCATTTAAGAATTATAATACATTTGAATTACCTTGTGTATGTTATTATATCTTGTGACCCTCAGTGATTATAACACATGTTGTAATTCAAGTTTTCAAAGTCATGTGATTCCTTTGTGGATTGTTAAAGACCCATTGGAGTTATAAACTCAAATTTGAAATTGGTCACATGTTTGCTCATGGTCCCTATCATGACTTAGACTTATGAACACACTAAGGCCTCATGATTAATTATGACTATGAAACCTGACCTCCATGGTCTTTGTGAACTTTTATGGTCTTATGCATGAACCCTAAGAGTCTTGTGGACCTATTAGACTTTATAAACCAATGTATATTTTATGAGGTCTAGAAAGAAGCCTTAATTAAAAAAATATATTTTTGACTTATAAACTTAGGTAAATAATCTAGACCCTAATACATATATATTATGTGGTCTTTATGGAATTAGATACTTAATAAATAATTTACACTTTACTTCGAACATTACAACTTAAAGTTGTGATAGAAAATATATAAGACCACTAATATAAATAAACTTAAGAGTTGAGACATTGGAATATGACCATGATACCTTGAGTGTGATCTATGTGATCCTTAAGACCTCAAAACTTACTATAAATCCATGAACCAAAACTAGATCTCAAAATGTGACCTGAGAACCCTGTTGATTTGATAAATTTGCCTTTAAATTATTTTTTGAAACTACACCAACTCGTACCTATTTTTGGTGATGTAAGATTACCTGTACACCTTGGATGCTCCTGCATAAAAAACTTGAGATAATTAAAATTTTAAGTCTTGCTCACATAGAAGGAATAAATGGAAAAATTACTCTTTTGGCCACTTAGATTGATGATTATGGTATTCCCTTCCAGCACACCAAATATTTCATCTACTTTTCTCTCTCTTCCACTTCCAAATTTTTGGATTTAATCCATCCTTCTATAGATATTCACTTTCTTCCCTTATGTGTAAATAGATTGACCCTATTTTCACCACATCAACAAATTATTTGTTTCTTCTTACCCACTAGTTGGGCATAGTCTATCCACTTCTAACAAATGATTTTTTCTTCATCTTCATGTGGGATTGATCTCATCTTTTTCTCACCATTTAGACCAAGATGTTCTTTCTTGCATCATAATTTATCTAGTGGGCACGAACCCATGGCTATCTTTAGACCACCTAATCCTAAAGACTTCTTGTCTTTATCCATTCACTATCCAACATACTGTTGGATTATTCGTTATGTCACTCATCTCTATTTTTTGCTCCCATTTTGTAATAGATGCCATCTCTTCCTTTGATTTATTTTTTGACATCACCATTCTATTTGTAGCTCTTTCATTCATTAGAGTCCTCAAATAAACTACTTATTTCTCTATTTATTCACATGCTCTTGTTGAATTATTAATTAGTTGTTCCTCTTCACTCTCTTAAGTGCATAATTTTGCACTTCTATCTTCACCTCTTCACCTTAAAAGGCCTCTTTGAATGTTTCCTTTCTCTTCATTTCTACACGTCGACATAGACTATAACCATAAATTAGCTTTAAAATATGAGAATTTATATCCCCCATAGGTGCTCCATCCATATTCATATTATAATATTGATTTACCCCAAGCTCAAGATTATCAAAGCCTTCATCATTTTGCCTACTTCTGAGAACAATGCTTAGTTTTTCTAGTGACAACACCTCTTTCTATTTTTATTTGTTTCTTATCCCATTTTCATCATCACAATTTTGATTTAATTCTCCCTCTTTATATTATTTTGCTTCTATGTCATGAGAATGACATTTTTCACTTATCCAATCTCCTTTTTGAGTCTTCTCTCTCACATCAAACTACTTTAAGTGAAATATCTCTTTTTCCACTTCTTTATGTTCTCTCTTATGAATATGAGCACATTGGATCAAACCATAATTTATCCTCTTCTTTGATATCTTCATCATTGTTGGACCTGTACTTAAATCACCCACATTAAGGCAATCAATAAATCCCACAAATAGTTTTTATTGTGCTTCTTCATGCCTCGAGGATACATTGTCCAACTTTTCTCTGTTGCTCACATTTTCCTCTTGAATTTCATTCACATGATGGAATTATAAAGGTCCATTATCAATAATCTCCATTACTATTTTTACATAATTATTCAAAATATTTTATTCCTCTATAGTGGTGTTCATGCACACAATCCTTATGTGCATCCACTTACACTTCCTTTACCTTCATTATTTTATTCATCAAAAAATTGAGCTTCTTATTTACAAAAGAGAAATATCAGTTTTAGTACATTTATAATTTAATGTTGCTCTTCCCACTTAAAATATTCTATAATTTCTTTCCCATCATCAAATAATGGGTTTCCTTATTTTGGTGAATAATTTATTATTTCCACATCCTATTCTATGAACATTTCTTCCTTTAATGGATATTCATAAATTTTTCTCTTTGATTCTCTTGAAAACATACTTGGTATTCTCACTTATAGATCTCATTTTCTAATTGATTTTCAAAGAAACCATTTTCTATTCACTCACATCTTTGAGTTGCTCATTTGGAAACATCCTTTTTTGATTGCCTAAAGGCAATTTTCTTCACCTCTCTCTCAAGTCTCAATGTTTGGAGCTTCTTACACCATTCTCTCTATAATTTTGGATGAATAACATCATCCATACATAATTACATGTCCACATAACTTCTTGCATGAAATTTTTACCGTCACCAGATCTATAATGTTTTCCTCTTAAAAAAAATTTGTAACTCAATAATCCATTTCATGAGCTTCTTTGGATCACTTTACCATAAAAAAACAATATTTCAATTGGAATTAATTATTTCTCACCTTCACCTTTGTTGGTCTTTTTTATTTGTTGGGTTTTCCTACTTCACTTGTGTATATTTACAAAGCATCCAACCTTTCTTGTAGGTACAACCACCCCATCATCATTTATTCTTCATCTTATTTACTCATAGTTACAACATCTTCTCCACTTGTTCCATCCCAATATTTCATGGAATTCCTTTAACATATCTACTAGGTCTTCTAATCTCATGAACTTCATCTTTTATATGCCATTTCATCTCCATAAACAAGATTATATTTCACAACTTGTAATTGATTTAAGAAATCTTCTCTTTCACAACCTACATTGGACTCAAATAAGAGCCTCTCTTCCACTACTTTATTCACACTTGTGTGACTTCTCACATGCTTGTGACAATCTAACCCTCTATCAAATGTGATCTTAGATTTTATAACATGGCACCAATATAAGCAATGCTTATTTTTTAAACCTGCTATAGACTCAATGAAGAGTCTTTATCCCTTTTACACAACTTTCTCCTCTTATAAGACTTTATCTTACCTAAAACAAATACGAGATTATTTTTCACAAATTTTAGTTAACTAAAATAAAAGAGTCTCACAATTTTATCACATGGATCTTCTTCACTTGAAATACTTTATCACATCTACAACAAACTCATGTGACTAGTCCAAGACAACCTGGTGTAATTCATGGTAAGCATTCTTAGTGAAGGGGTGCCCTTGGTCATGCAGTCAAAGTCATACAACATAAAAAAACATGTATTCTCTATTTATTCAATGCAATAAATCCTTGATAAAATATTCATTCATATTGACTCTTTGCACCTACTCTATCCCCATCTATCTATAACTTTGAGCCTCTATGGGATTTACATTCACTCTCTATTATATAATCTACAACTCCTTTATTTTTGATTTATATTGTGGCCCTTTTATGATCTATTTCCCCTCTATTTTAATCTTTTTTCTCTACTTTTAGGCTTAAATCTCTACTTTTTGCTAAGATATCCCTTCCTTCCTCATCCCTTTCAATATCGACCTCTTGATCTTTCAATGTTAACCTTTCCAATATGACCCTTAGTTAATTTCTTTATGTCCCATATATACTACCTCTAAAATCCCCTTTAATGATTGCATGAGATCCTTTCATTTCTTTTTCTCACTTTTTACATTCTTGAACTTCCCTTATAATTATTGGTGATTCCTAGAATATCTTTTTGTAATATTTACTACATGGTCAAGTTAAATTTTGTTTGACCACTAACTAAATTTTCTCTTACATAACTTTCTAATGAGACCTTAAATGCCTAAATTGGTACTTTCATGTGAAAGTTATGACATTCTGATGTAGTGGATTGCACCCTTGACAGAAGGCTGAGCTCCTGTCTTCCATGCATCAAAATGGAAACTCCCCTCTTGCATGTGGGTCTGGAAAAACTAGGGGGAGAGTCTCTAGATAAGGGCTAGCTCCCTTTGATGTATCTTTGTGGTCCTGGATTTCCTACTGCTAATAATGGGGGGGGGGGGGTGAAAAGAGAGAAGGATGCTAAAAAATAGAACCTAAACTAAAATGATGATACACCAAAAATTTGATCTACTTAGCTTGAGTCTACACTTTCCACCAAGAACACGTTGGTATACACTTCATTTGATATGGGAAATTCTTTTGCATCAGTGAGCTAGGTGCTTGATGGAGATATAGGGAGGAAGAACTATCAAAGGCATTCTAAGACACACTTTGGTAGCCTATTCACATGCACCTATATTCCTGCTATGGACACTTATGGCTAACTTGCAAAATAAGAACTCATAATACACTAGATATGCTAGAATAATTTTGTGAAAGAATAAGGAAAATGACTTAACACAAAACAAAAACATAGACATATATGAAAGTATAAGCTCAAATAGAGGTAAAAATGCTATGTCTTGATTCAAGGTAAAATCTGGCAGAGCTCTGCCTTACAAGGCAAGAGATCGTGGCAGAGTTCTAACTTCCAGGCTAAGAGATCCCTTTATCAAATGAGAAGTTTACAATATAGAGAGAGAGAGGGAGAGGAAGTAAAGGTGTCCCTTTGGAAAAGACTTTGGTGCCTTTTTACAAGTTGGCCCATGTGCATTGAGAGCATTAGGAAGAGGAAGTCATTATTATTGATATCATCTTTTGAGAAGAGGCCTACTAGAACCATGCTATGTAATCACTGGTCTTGACCTTAGCATTCAAACATTAATGTGAAATCATGAGTCGTGCCTCTTTTTCTATAAACAAGACTGCTCCTTTAAGATATTCACATGGTTTATCTGCTCATTAATGTAAAGTGAATAAAATGGGTCATGTCATTCATTATTTGTGCCCCTTGATGACCACTTGACAGATACTGTGTCAACTATTGGAGTAACTCCTTGAGTCGACACCTTCCTTTGCCACTTGGACTATTTTGTCTATTTCTACACTTTGTCTTTTCTGGCTCCTTCGGCCCTTGGGGCTATCTTTTGCTAATTCTTTGGCTCTTTGGGCTCCCTTCTTGGCAGTCTCTTCCTTTTGGCCTTAAGGCCTTTGAATGTATTTAGGTCCATGCTCAAGCCTTTAAAGATCAATGGCCATTTCATTTCTATAAATTTGACATTCATGGGCCTGTTGCCATTTGAAATCCAACAACTAGTTGTTGAGGTAGAAGTTGATGTTTATGCAACTATCATTAATTCCTTTAGATTATTTCTTTTAGACCCTGTATGTGGTACTTGGTCAAGGAAAAAACCATTCAAAAACTTGCAAGTGGACCGCTTCTCTAAGAGACATCCCCTTCGGGTCTTGGAAATGTCCCTTCATTTTTTGCTGAGAGTCCCCCGCAAGGGTACCTACCCTTTGGGGTCCTTCAGGCTTCTTGGTCTTGAAATCCTTCAGACAAAATGTCCAAAGGAATTCCTTCAGACATTTTTTTTGAAGGATTTCTTCCTTTCTTTCCTTCTTATTTCCTCAAGCTTTTCTTTCCAACGGGCTTTCTTCTTTGGGTGAATTCCTTCGGACAAAAAGTCTGAAGGAATTCCTTCACATTTTGCCATAGGATTTTATCCTGAAAGACATTGTCTTTGCCTTATGAAGAAATTCTCTTGTCCTTTGCCTTGAACAAATCTTAAGGAATTCCAACTTGCCTTATTCACTTTTTTGAAGAAAAACTTACCCTTTCAGCCTTCTTTCTAAGTGCTTTCCTGCGGGCTGCTTGGCCTCTAAAATTGGCTTTCGAAAAAGTCACAAAGGTCCTTTTGTCACGTAAGTGTTGGGAACTTATTTCTTTCCTATAGAGTCCATAGAAAAAAGCCTATAGAGTCTGTAGAAAATAGCCTACAGAGTCCATAAAAACAAGCCTGCAGAGTTTGTAGAAAACAAGCCTGCAGAGTCTGTAGAAACAAGCCTTGTGCAAAATCAAAAAATGAACTGGATTAGAACAACAAGTGAAGAAGGGGACTGATTTTGGCCTGTTGGACCAAAAATGGTCAACATGACCATCCAAAGATATATATGTTGTTCTTTCATTGTTGTGACCAAATTTAAAATTGTGCTCATAGGATGCACACGATAAGTACCATGTCAAAATATCATGGGTCCCTATATAACCTTTTCTTAATCCTTTCTCATGGCCTTCAAATTATCTTTATACTCATGGATTTATTAAATTCACCTTATGGTCCCTTGTGCTCTACTCCTTTTCATTTTGGCCTCTTTTTATTTATGTTGACCTATGAATCATTTAAATCCATTAAAATATTTCAATGCATTCATGTTACATTGTGTCTAGTACTATATCTTGTGATGCTTGTGATTATGACACATGCTGAAATATTAAGTTCCTAAACTCATGAATTGCTATATGGATTATTGTAGACCTATTTGAGTTATGAACACCAATTTAAAATTGGTCATGCACCCATGATCCTTCCATGACTTAGAATTGAAAACAAGATAAGGCCTCTATGAATAATTATGACCATGACACTTATATTATATACCCATTAGACTTTGTAAACTAATGCACATCTTGTCGGATTTAGAAAGTGTGCTTGTTATGAATAAGAATGTAGAAAATATAAAGTTCCCCGTGGACCTAAAAACTTAGGGAGATAATGTGGTCACTAACATAGAGATTATATAGTCCTTATGAAATGATGTTTGCATGGATCTAAAAATTATAACTTGGAGTTGTGAGAGAATATACATGTGACCACCAATACAAACCAAGTTGGATTTTTGATATGGGAATGTGACCATATGACCCCCAATACGATCGATGTGATCCTTTGATTTTAGAAAACTATTATAACTCCAACTAAACAAAAATTTGATCTATTATGAACCAAAAATAATTTTAAACTAATAAATTTACACTAAGAATTTTAATTGAAACTATGATAACTCCTACCTTTTTTTGGTGATGCAAGATTGCTCATACACCTTGGATGCTCCTACATCAAGGTTTTTCTCAAATTTATATAATTGAGTTATGATTTTGGTGTGTTTCCCATTTTTTGTTTTTGTTTTATCTCTCCTTCCTCATTGCATTGTGTTAAATTCCCCATGTGATTACTTATTACTCTATATTCCAATGTATAAGTCACCGGTTTAGAACTATGCAATTCTAGAGTCTAACCTATGTCCTTTCTAATTAAAGCTTTTCCCTAAGGGCACTAGTCTAGAACCATATCATTCCCATTATATATTTTCACTTTTTTCACCCAATTCAAATCTTATTGATCACCTAGAAAACTACTATTCAAATCCCCTCAATGCATAGAGCATTTTATTTTTATTTATGATAATGTAATCTAGTTTCAAGCATTTTAGTACATTTCAAGTTTTTGGTGTGTCTCAAGAACTTCAAATATTAGATTAGACTACGTCTCCTCTTGGGATAGTTTTAAGGGGTGAATATTATATCTTTATGACCACTATAACCTCTTATTTTTATTCACCTAAAAAAATTCTTCATTCTAACTATGCCTATCAAAATATCATAAGCTTAAGAAAGTTACCCTCTTCATAATTAAGCCTCCAATAATGAAACAAAAATACATGAGATTTGAACCCATATCCATTTTGGAGATAAGAAGCCTAGAATATGGCTATTCAAGGAGTGGTCATATAGATTTTAAATAGTTTAGGAATAAAATGAACAAATATAAATGTTCAGTCATTGGTCAACATATATATGATAATGGGATTTTGAAATATATTGGTTTCTTAACCTCAATGTCATGTATGAACTTGTTCTTCACATGTGAAAAATTTTAAAACCCCAATCATTAGATAAGACTAGAAAACACAAGGTTTACAAATTTCCAGACTTAGTAGTCATTCTTTGAATGTCACCCTTGGGATTCCTTCCCAAAAAATATTTCTTCTATTCTTACATTCGCTCTTCACTTCTTCACTTTTTACTCATTTAATTGACTTGACTATTAAAAAAAGGTAATACATTCATAACCATAGAATATTACAAAATTACAGTGGGTAAATAGATTATGTTTTAATTGAGAATAATTTCCTTGAGAAAGGTGCCCACTTTCAAGGTTCACTCCCTCTGTAGTCTACATAACAATAATTTTTTATTCCTCCTTGATTTATTTAATTTAAAAATTTTGAACTTAGTTATAACACAAAATATGCTATCATATTTTAAAATCATTGTCTTTGAAATTTAAGTTTATGACCTTTGTCATTTCATCAACAATTTTTCACAAGTCAAGAATGTTTTTGTCGAGTTCACAAAGAGCACTCAATGTGTTATTTATCTTGTTAAATATCTTTAGCGCTCTTGAAATGACTTCTAAGAGAAGTAATTTATCATCAAAATGAGACTTATCTTGATTTAGGAGGATTTGGGTCATTAGATCTTACTGAAGATTACCATTATTTCACATCCAAGCTTGTGCTAACATCAATAATGTTGGGAGTAGGTTCCATAGCTACATGCAAATTTGTTATATCAAATTCCACTTATACATTAACACATAGATATTATAGTTTTATTATTTTAGCACCCAAATCATTATTAATTAAATCTAGTGATGTCACCACACTCTTTGGGGTATGTGCATAGAGTGGATTGATAATTCCATGGACACTTCCCATAATGTAATCACATTATTTAGTAATGCAAGCATATTATTTATATAACACAATCACGTTATTTAAATTATGGATTGGTAATTACCTAGCCATAATGTGATTGTGTTATTAAATAACATGATTACATTATTTATAATAAATAATGTGATTGTGTTAACAATGTGATTGTGATCCCTATGTCACCTAAACAATCAAAAATCAAACTGAACATAAAAATTCCTCATTTTACATTCACGTTATATTTTACATCACTCTCCTCCACTCTATAATTGTGTTTTTCCCTAGTGAGGGAAAACCTTACCCCAATTCATCCCAAGAAGCTACTAATTGATGATGTTGCCATGTAGAAGAAATAAGTGCTAAAAATCTATTCATTATTTAATTGGTAATTTATTTATTTTTAATAGCCTATTTTACTAACCCTCATGTTACTCTACATAACCCTCTTGTTCCTCTACCTAACCCTCTTTTTCCTTAGCCTAACCCTCCTAACCATCTTGCTTATCATCCTAACACTCCACCTAACCCTCTTGTTCCTCTACCTATCCCTCCTCCTAACCCTCCACCTAACCGTCTTATAGTTCCACAAAATCCCCCAAGTAGTCAAGAGAGTCTATTTGACCACATTATGGAGAATAAAATTTAAATTAAATAATTAAGTAGGAGAATCAGGGATCACACTTCCACCAACACCCACCAAACCTATCTAGCCAATTCCCTAGAGACATTATTAGGTCAAATTGACTCTATAACAAATCAAATTGATAGATGGACTTCATATCAGGATAATTTTAGGGATTATTATGCTAAAAAATTATAAAGATGTGAGGTAAAGAATAAATACATATAAAAATCCTCCATTTGTGCCTTATTCATTAACCCAAACACTAATGCACCATTTCTAGTAATCACTAAACATTTTCCAATCCATCATTGCCAACATAATTTAATGACAACTAATTTATAAGACTGAGGATGGATGGTTTTTGATTATCCATCAAGTAATAACCAAGAGGTCCCATTATATTTTTGAGGAAACTCTATTGTGACTTTGTCCTCTATGAAATTTTGAACTATTTTAATTCTAGTGAGTTTCAGGGTCAAGGGAAAGGCTCTGCACAAGATCTAATAGGTGCATGTCATGTGCATAATTAGTGTAAAAATATCCATATTCAAAAGCTAATTGATCCTAAAATATCATCGATAATTCAGTAGGTCATGGAGATTAACACTCTGCATGTACTTAGTTCATTCACAAATACACTCATTCAACATATGAGTAGATTATCACATATGGATGCTAGAGATACGCCACCTAATATGCATACTTGACCCTACCCTTCTAGATATTGTGGAATTATATGCACTATGCCTTTTGATAATTATAACATTGGTGGTTTAGAGGGAATATATAATATAATTATGAGTGATGAATTTTTGTCATGTATATTTGATGTACAAATATCAACCACTACATAGATGCAAGTATATTTTATATAAATTTCATGTTAAATTTAAGTTATAATTATAAATTTGATTTAGCTAACAATTAATTTACATATAAATTATATAATATATATGTCATTTTGTATGTCCTAGGAGGTAACAATGCCTTCATCATCATAGTCAATATTTGTAACATTTGATTTGAAGAAGCCATTGTTTACATTTTTAGATCCAGCTATTGGCCCATCCACTACTGCATTTATCTTTGTTATGATGACACATGTTACTTATATAGAGTTAAAATTTTGAGTTAATACTATGCTCTATGTATATTTAATCTATGTATATTTGCCTTCTAAGTTTAAGTTAAATTTATCTATCAATGATCTCAAAATTTAAATACACTGCTATTAAATATACTCTTGGTTTAATGAAGGAGAAAAACTTGCCATATATATCTTTTATACTTTATAGAAAAGTAAGTGATACCTTGTTTACATTCATTTGATGACTCAAGTAGACATTTCTCCATCATTTTGAGCAAAGACAAACATAGGTATTACTGTTACAATGTCATCTACATAGGCATTAACAAAGGTATATCTTAACTTGTAATTTTAAATTGCTAAAAAAGACTTGTTTTAATAATTTTACTACATAATTGGGGTAAATATAAATTATGTGAATGTAATGTGTATGCAGGGTTATCCCATGACATCTGATAGTCTTATTAAAATGACTAGTAGGGAAATTTCTCATGTTTCATTCTTATTTTAGACACCTATTTGAATATTTGAGCATATCACTGACTTGTTGGAACATCAAAAAAATATTGATCCTAACTACGATCTTGCAGTAAGTGCATGTTTAAATAATTTTTTATTCTAGTTTAAAATTAATTTCTTAATAAGTGGTTGAATGTATTTCATGTTAATTTTTTAATAATACTAGTATTTGAATAGGTTTAGCTGCAAGTGATCTATGAACCTAGGACCCATAATCAGACCTTGGAACAATCCAAGGCATTAAAGAGATCTCCATCTACCAATAGGG
Source organism: Torreya grandis (assembly GCA_037957365.1). Taxonomy (NCBI): domain Eukaryota; kingdom Viridiplantae; phylum Streptophyta; class Pinopsida; order Cupressales; family Taxaceae; genus Torreya; species Torreya grandis. The sequence continues at coordinate 4,351,434 of JARHVA010000051.1, read as the reverse complement.
CATCCTAGGGAGAGTCTTCTTCAAGGAAGACAAAGAGAGGGAGGTTATTTTATGATTATGATGTCCTACATGAGAAGTGATTTTTTTTATGCCTATATGTAAATGTACACATTTTTGGCATTGTATATGTGTATATGAAATTTACTTGATATTACATACTATGTTGGTAGATGTTGTAATTTTGTGTATGCCTATCATGGTAATCTATGTATGTTATTGACATTGTACATGTGCCTATATGATTTTTTTTGAGTTTTCATCTAAATTATGTTAATCTAACTAATTTATATTCAATTTTAATATAAAATATTATCGTATAGTGTTTTTTTTAATCTTATAAACTATTATATATCAAATATCATATTTAAGGTTGTACATAAATGAGGATTAAAAAATTATTCTTTTCACTGTTATAAATCTCTAATATTCCATATTTTCTAAATTAAAGTTTTTATTTGATTGTGTGTAGTGAAAATAACTGATGACACTCTTATCTATTTTGTATTTGTCATCACCCATTGATAAATTTTCAATTGATCATTAGCGTGCAATTTGATTTCACTTAAGGCCCATATGCAATCATGTTCATACTTATATAATGCAGAGATGAAAGTCTGCCTGACCTTGAATATAATCTCTTTAGTTTTATAAATGGAAATATTACTGACTTTAAACAAAATATTCACTCATGAGATGATATCTTTGGCCAAAGCCCTTTATCATCCTTAATACCCCCAAATGCATAATTTACTCTTCAATGTTTTAATAAGGATATGAAATTTTTATTCATATGATCTAATATCATAAATAATTATAACCTCACTTATCTACTCTATTCTCAACTTGATTCAAAATCCACTCTCAAATAATCTTCTTTTAAACTAGTTAATTACTCATTTGGTTTGCTCTTAACTAGTCACTATTCTCTTGGATCTGCTCTCTTTCCTTTGAATAATTATTATTTAAGACACCTTAGATAGGTCTTAGGAAACTTAAGGATTTATGTGGGGTTAAAAACCTACAATAAATCAACCAACTATAGGTCTCTAAGAGATTGAGCTTTCATTCTCAAATTCTATCTTTTTAAGTTTCTAGGTCTCTAGACCTAGTTGTTGCTCCAATAGGTCAATTTCTCAAAATAGAGTTTATAGATCTTTAAAATTATATTTTTAGTAGTATTTTATAAATTATATCATGTTCCAACCCTTACCCAAGTTTTTTATAACTCAAATAAACCAAAAACTTATCTTATTTTATGCACAACTTTCTCAAAAATGGTCTTCTATTATTGTACAATAAAATAGTCCTTTGTACCTACAATTTAAAATATCTTATCAAAATAATGATACTTGTACTAATTTATAATATCCATTACCCAATTTATTACAAAATTTTAGACCTTATTGTTCAATAATTTGAGTTTTAGAGGTGTTTTACTGATGAAACCCTTACTTTGGATTTACTCAAAATTTCTATAGGGCAAGAGCTAATTATTGATAGTTCATAGAGCTAATTGGGATTTTTTATGATCTAACACATGTATATAGGTATTGAAAAAAATATTAAAATATTTCAATACTCAAATTGAGTTCATATAATACTTTACACATGTAAATAAGCCTCTAAAAATGACAGTAATAGTAAAAATATAGAATTCTTGAAGGTTTCACAAAATATAACTGAGATTTAAGCTTGAAGTCAATATGAAAGGATTATAATCATATTATAAATGGATAATACAATGGAAAACATGAAATAAGACTCACAAATATTTATTATGTTCAAGAAGAAAACATTTACACAATCCTCCTCCATTGAGACAGACCTACAACATATTCTCTAACCTCTTCAAAAATGATATTTTTTGTCCTTTTAATATTTTTTGTTGGTATTATATGGTTCCTCCTCATTAGGAGTGAGTATTATCACTTTTTAATACTTTAAACCCAGATTGGTAATTTACTAAACTTACTTAGATTCTCTATTACTCGTTCAAATTAAACTTACTAAAATAACCTAGTTTATAGGTCTTAATAATTACCTAAGAATATTGTAAAAATAGATTCTACATGTATTTGGTGATTCTCTTGAATCACCTTTACTATACCCATTTTGTCAGTCACTCCTCACACTCTCTCACTATCTGTTCCCTAGGCTTGGCTATGCCTAGATGCCTTCTTATTCTTTAATACTTTCAATAACACTTCCTCTAGCTCTTATATCCACATATCCAACATTCATTAAACCCACTCAATCTACTTTTAAATTCCTCCACACTCCTTTACACTTTATTTCACATTTTCCATTCAAGGGATAGTTGGTCTAATAGGCATAATACACATTCTTGAGACTAATTTCAACCCTTCAAAATCTCACTCCTTTAGCACCTTCAACACCTCACTCCTAACATATTCCAACTCCCCATTGAGGTCTTTAGACCCAAGTAAATTCCAATTAATAGTTTTATTGCTTTCTAGGCCTATCCCTTAAGGGTGTTAGGCCTCCTACAACTGATCTTTGATAATATCACAAATATATTCTATCCTCTAAATCACCTTAAACACTTAAAATAAAATTTCATGTTTAAGTGGTTGAGAAAAGGGGGATATAGTGTTGCAAGAGGTGAAAATAAAAAATTAATTTCCATTTAACCATACAAAGATTAATAATAAGTTCAAGCAGAAAATATTAGCTCCAAGTAAATTGTCAATATGCAAATACCTCATCTTGACCAAAAACTAACACTAACAACATATCTATAAGCTTAATAACATCTATAACAATATTCTTGGCCTCCCATTATGATCAATCGAGAAGCTAACCACCCATTCCTACCTTAAGAACACCCTTCCTAATATAATAAAATACAATTTTTAGCCTAAGTTCAAACATGCATAAAATAAAAATTTTAAGTCATTTATGTGAACTATTATTCCTTACCCTACCTATGTAATCCCTTTAATTTCACCCTAAATAAATTAGTTAGAACCTTTGATAAAAATTTGTTGGATAAGTTGCAATGATGGGTCCAAAAATGTAAATTTTTGACATTAAATAGGCAACTTCTTGAGCTCCAACTACCATTTCTACCTTTGAGACGTTAAATTTAGAATATATCACTTTGATCACATTTGAATAGGAAAATTACATTTTATAATGCCTCCATGATGTTCAAATCCACATGGAAGTGCATTTTCACTACCATTAAGGAGCGTAGAAACACTAACAACAAATGTTATCAAAATTTAAGTTATGGTTGAAAAAATCTCATTCTAATGTTTCTTGATAAAAAATATCATTTACAACACATATTGAAAGGAAAATAATGTTTATGACTAGGTTTTTGGACTCCCACTAGGCCCTATCGATAATTTTACCAGCCATTCCAACCTCAAGAATGCCCTTCCCAATACAAGAAAATTGCAATTTTTAAGCCTAAATTGAAACATGCATAAAATAAGACCTATAAGTAATTTATATGAATAATATCCTTCCCTTTCATATTTAATCCCTCTAATTTAAAATTAGATCACTTAAGTTTAACCATTGAGAATAATCTATTGGATAAGTTGTAGTAATGGGTCCTAAAATGCCAACTTTTTTGGCATTGAATAGGTAACTTCTAGAGCTCCAATTTCCATTTCTACCTCTAAGACCTCCACTTGTGATTATATCACTTTTATCATATATATATAGGAAAATTGCACATGATCACACCACCATGATTTTTGAATCCACCCAAAAATGCATTTTCACTACTGTTTAGGAGTGTGAAAATGGCGATAACAAATATTATCAAAGTTTAAGTTGTGGTTATAGAACTCTCATTATTATTCTTATTGAATAAAAAATAGAACTTCAAACAATTCTGGGGGAAGATAATGTTCATGACCTAATTTTTGGCCTTTCATCAGGTCTGATCAATAAACCCACTACCCATTTTGGCCTCAAGAATGCCCTTCTCAATACAATAAAAATGCAAATTTTTAGCCTAAGTTCTAACATGAATAAAAAAAAACTTGTAAGTCATTTATATGAAATTTTAGATCCCTCCCATTCTTATTTAATCCCTCTAATCTCACCCCAAATCACTTAGGTGTAACCTTTGAGAATAATCTATTGGATAAGTTGCAATGATGGGTCCTAAAATGTAACTTTTTAGCATTGAATATGTAACTTCTTAAGCTCCAATTGCCATTTATACCTCTAGGACCTCCACTTGAGAATATCCACTTTGATCACATCTATATAGGCACATTAAATATGATCACACTACCATGATGTTCAATTCCATTTGAAAGTGCATTTTCACTATTGTTCAAGAGTATGGAAACACTGATAACAAATGTTGTCAAAGTTTAAAATATAGCTGCATAAATCTCATTCTAATGCTTCTTGACCAAAAAATAGAATTGAAAACACATAGATGGGTTGATAATATCTAGGACTATATTTTTATCCTCTCATCAGGCTTGATCGAAAACCCGCCACCCATTTTGGCCTTAAGAACACCCTCCCTGATACAAGAAAAATGTATTTTTTAGCCTAAGTTCAAACACACATAAAATAAAACCTAAAATTTATTTATATGAATTTTTAGATCCCTCTACTACCCCTTTAATCCCTTTAATATCACCTCATAACACTCAGGTATAACCTTTGAGAATAATTCATTGGACAAGTTGTAGTGACGAGTCCTAAAATGTAAATTTTTAACATTGAATAGGCAAATTCTTGAGCTCCAATTACCATTTTTACCTCTAATCTCCACTTGATAATTTATCACTTAAATAATATTTGTATAGTAAAATTACATATGATCACACTGCCACAACATTTAAATCCACCTAGAAGTGCATTTTCACTACTTTTCAAGAGCTTAGAAACACCAAGTACTTAAAAAGTTAGCTTCTCTTAGCTTGAAGAATATGGAATTATTTATTGATAGTGCCAACCATGTGAAGGTCAATAATAAATATAAACTTTATCTATACACTAGCCACCTTGGTTACACTAATGAGGTGGATTATTGTAGTCAAGAATCAAGAGGAGCTAGTTAGCCTCTCTAAAGAAAGAGGTCTTTATTTTGAGGTTTTTAATCAAATTTAGAGATTTAATAAGAATTCATAAGATTCATAAACTTAATTTACATGATTAAGGTGGAGGGATGAACATAAGTGGGTATCCTACATTGAAAATCATGCAATATCATGAAAATGCTAGTGAACACAATGAGAGAGTGGCAACTTGAGAGTTGATAGTCAATTACATGCAGGTAAGAAGGAATAAATGTTAAATGGAGAGATAGTTAGACCATTATCTCCTAATAAATAATATTTCAATAATGTAAAACATGATACCCATATGCCTTGATCAAGAAAATAGTCATTTGATAGAGTCAAAGAAGCATTTAAGGTCTTTCAAACCACCCTATAATAATGGAACTACTTCATGGGAGTTGAAAACAAGTTAGTTAAAGAATAAGTGGAGCATTGAAGGCAAGGACATGGTGAGTTAGGATCAAAATGGAATCAAGGAGACCACCAATCCTAAATATAAGTTAATTCATGAAGACATTTGACCATATCAAACACTTCAAGTAGCCATGATGATCCTTATCTACTAACCTTCATTCAAGGTAACCTCATTTTAAGGACAAATGATAAGTACTTTTAGAAATATTCTTTTAGCTTCAAGAATATGAAATTATTTACTAGCAGTGCCAACCACATGAAGGTGGAAGCTTATCTGGCACCACTAACCTACAAAAAATTGTTAGTAAGTAATTTAAAAAATAAATTCTTATGTACTACCTAGAAAAGAAAAAAACATTTCATAAAATTTATTACATATACATTGGAAAAATCGATATACCTATATATTTCAATCCAATAAACCACTAGGATCTACTCTAACCTTGATAGTATCAAGAATATCTTCGTAGTCTAACTCCCCAACTTTCCATAGTTTTATATTTAATGGCCTTCCATGATATTTTTATAATTGAATATTCATTGCAAGAATAAAATTTGAATTGTGTAATATCTTCCTATGCATTTCAAACTCTTAAAATAACCATTGATCTAAAATTTTAATAAGATATCATCAAAACCAAGTTCTAGTGACTACCAATGACCTAGTGGGATAGTCAATGTTTTTTCATATATAACTAGGGAAGTCAATTTTTTTTTCTCTCTACACACCAACACAAGTCATAGTTTTTGCCCTTTTCATTATCTTCATCTAAAATAACTACAAAAACATGCCCTATATCATAAAAAAACATTTTTAGTGACATTATGAAGATATATAATGAGAATAAATTGTACATAATGAAAAATATTCTACATGGTTGCACTAGATTAGATGAATAATCAAAGTCATCTGATAATGTCATATCTGTAAGTTATAATGATGTTGAAACATATTATGTGTTGATTAGAATTAGAGGTTTGGAACTCTAATCATCCACCCACTCTTATGACTCAAACTCATTCCAAATAGAGTCCATGCATGCAGAACAAAAACATGCCAAGTGTCTCATATGAATAGTCCAAGAACTTGTATTTGAGATATGAAATGAGTGGATCTCACTTGAACCTATTAGAGTCATAAAATCCTCATAATTTGCCAAGAGTTCTTCTTAAATTAATTATAAATGTCTATGAATAGTATAATTTGGCTGAACACCATGACACATATTCACATTACACCATTTAACCATGGTTTTTTAATTTGTCAAATCAACACCCTCTTCAAATTTCAACTCCTCCCTTTCAATAGATCTTTTTACACATGCTCTAGCACTGTCATGCTACCCTTTTCCATGTCTAGCCTCGGTGAAACTCTAAATGTGTTCTACACTAGTGGTAATATGCATCTTATTTAACCAATAAAACATCTGTGCATTTTTAAATTATGATTTGCAATTGTCTAACCAAATGTAATTTTAATTTAAAGTAATGTTACTCTAACTCAACTATACATAGAACTTTTGAAAACAACTTTGCACATACTCTAAACAATGTAATCGGTCATCACTGATATAGAAATGGTACTCCCTTAATATTTTTCATAGTTACTTTGTATTATTAGTTGCATGCATGAATGTTATATGCACACATATGATAACTTGTGATTAGTTGTAATACTATGATTGAACTTTTATTTGGGGTTTGAATGTGTAATTTTTAGCAAATTCAACTACTAAAACAAAACAACCATGTTTGAATTTATCCTTATTTATATTGAAATGTTCATCTTACCATCTAGTCCTATGTGTGAGCCTTGCATATTCATAAACATTTTTCTCCCTAAATTTGAAAAAAAATTCAAAAATAGGTATTTTTTTAATAACAAGCTCACACCTTTTAGATTCTTTGCCATCTTGTACTTAATAATGTTAGAGTACAGATTTTTTTCTCATATTTATTTACTATGGTCATTTTCCCCTTATTTGGATTTTTCCTAATTTCATGGATAAGCTTGAGTAGGTGTACTGGGAGTTACATTTTGGCTGAATAAATAGGAAGTAACTCTCCTAAGCAGTTATTTCAAGTATGGGAGTTACTCTTCTATTATTATCTCTCTAACCACCTATCTTAGGAAGAGATGCTTATGCATTCCTATATGTACATCTCTCTTGGTGAGATATTATTCTATGGAAGATTGGTTTTGATCTTATTTTTATTTATGAAATATTCTCATATTTGTGATTTCATTTTATTGAAACTATTGTGTTGTGTACATGGTTGAATTATCCCTGTCTTAAACCTGTGTATTTATTTGATCCAAAGATCTTGGGGTCTACCCTGATATGGTATCAGATCCACTCTAGTATTTGATTGTTTGGTTTTTTATTATTGTTAGTTTTATTTGGAATCTTTAGATTTGTTATTTATAAATAAAAGCTAGTTTTCACAATCCATTTGTGGGAGTTTTTTTCATATTTGGTGGTGTCATATTTTTTCATAACAGGTTCATTAATAGCCATTAACATAGTTTCTTTGGTTTATTTTTGACTGCATGTTCAATGTGTCTTGGTGTATTTTTTCTACAAAACATTTATGTGATTTCATACAGCCTTGAGTCTAGTCTCCTCTATTTGGTATCAACTTGTATTCAACCTTAGTTGGTTCTATGTGTTTGACCCTAGTTTTTCATTTCTTCCAAATAGATCATAGCAACAAAATTTTCACCTATTGAGACTAATCTCATTGTTGACCACTTGAAACTACCAGTAATGTATCTTCTATTCCAAAATCAATTGGCTCAGCCTAATGGTCTCACTAAAAACAACCTTTGGTTGTAGTAGAGGGCTACAAACCACCCACATGAAACCCCCTAGCTAGGCCTTTAGCCATGACCGATGCATCCAATTCACATGTGAGTTAGTCAATAAACATCACAAAAGACTCTTGCTATTTCAAAGGATTGAAAGTTTCTTCTAAAACATTCCAAGTATATTAATTTTTTCCCTAAAAGTTTTAGCATGTTAATGCTTTTAATAGCTTGATTTAAAACAAGGGCAAATATGCTACTTTAATTTTAATGCACAAGTAATACATAAGAATACTAGTCAAGTTTAGAATTTTTAGTGGACATTTTTTATTGTTTTTTAAAACTAATATATTTTGGGCAATATTTAAAAAGAATGTGTTATAATTTTTTTTTTTACTTTCTCATATTGTACTTACTTCCTTAGACACACTATCAACTGAGTCTGACATCTTTTGAGCATGTATTTGTAACATTTATTGGAGGTTCACCATTTCATAGTTTAGGGAGGTGTACTGTGCCTTTTTTATCTCTCTTTAATTTTCACTTACACTTTCATTTCTATAATAACTTCAACTTGGAATACTACTACATCTCATTTCTATACTAGTAGATTCAAATTCAATCAACCCACTAACTCCCTTTAACTATCACAAATGGAAAATCCAGATGAAAATAATTATAAGGAGTAAGGGTTTGTATAGGATAACTATGGGTGATGAAACTAAACCTAACAGACATGCAAATATAGTTAAGTGATATAATCATAGTGATGAAATATATGGGCTATTATATCTTTCTATAGCACTAGATATTTTATATCACTTATAGCCTACCAAATCACCTCAAGATGTATGGACCATTATGGGTAAACTATTTAGGGAACTACATGTGATAAAAGGTCATGAGATTGAGAATGAAATCATTAGTTGAAGTCTTTATAAATTTTACATTCTTTAAGATTTATTCACTAAGTTTAAGTCCTTGATTTTATAGTTGAAAGAATGTGGGATAAAGAAATAATATGACTAACTTGTTCTTTATATACTATCTAAACTATGTCCTAACTATTCAGTCTTTGTATCCACTTTTCATGTCACTAAAAGTGCTTTAGGAATTGCATGGCAAATGCCCTCTTTAGATGCTTTCATTGAAAAATTAACTAGGAAACACAACAAGTTAATTTATATGGGCACATTGAAGTCTACAAAACATCAAGCCCTAATTTTTGGGAATGGAAAATCAAAGACTTTAAACAAAGAGAAGAAGAAGAAGATTAAGGATCAAGAAAAGAAGAAAGAATCAAACTCTACCAAAACCAACACTAAAGCCTCTTATTCCAATGGCCAACTTAAGAAAGAGAAGGTTAAGTGTGCCTATTGTAATAAAGATGGACATGATGAAAGAAAGTGCATGAAAAAGAAAATAGATCACCTAACTCATCTCCTAGAGAAGAAAAACATAGGTCTTCCTAAGTCCATCAAGTAGAATTCATCTACCTAAGATTCTACTAAGGAAAAGGACAAGGGGAAAGAGAAAGAAAAGGGCAAGGATCTTGTAGCATTTTTAGATTAAAAATATTCATGGGTCATTAACTCAGGGGCTTTTCATCACATGGGATATTCACTAGTTGAGTTTTATTCCTTATAGACTTATAACATGTCTTCTATCAGTTTGGGTGATGCCAAATTTTTACTAGTTTTAGGGAGAGGGTATGTTAAAATGGAAGGAAGAACATTCAATAATGTTCTAATTGTCCCTTACTTTTCAACCAAACTCTTATTGGTGTATCAAAACACTCATGTCAACAAAGGCATGAGGGTTGAGTTTTTACCAGATTCAATTATGGTCAGTGAGTTACATAGTGATACTATAGTGGTAGTGGTTAGGGAAGATGACAAAGCTAGGTTATACACCTCATATTTTACACCTAATTCTTCTTTGATAGAATTGTTGACTCATTTAAATAAAGTTAGAAAACTATGGCATGAACAGTTTGGCCACCTTAACTACTACAACCTTGAGAAACTTAGTTAAAATGACATGGTCATAGACTTGTCTCGAGTCCAATTATCTAAGGGACTTTATGAGGGTTCTCTCTTGGAAAGCATCTCGAAGAAAAAATTGACAAATTCAAAGCTTGGAGGAATTCACAAGCATTAGAGTTAGTACATAGTGATGTATGCGGCCTTTTTCCACTCTATCTTTTACAAGGGATAATTACATTATCACATTTATTGATGATTTTTTGAGATATACATGGGTTTATTTTCTTAATCATAATTCTAAAGTGTTTGAATATTTTCAATACTTCAAGGCACTTATTGAGAAACGATATGAGAATTGTATTAAGGGTTTTAGAACTAACAATGGAGGTGAATATGTTAGCAATAGATTTGAAAAAAATTTAACCATAGAGGGGATTGATTTGTAATAGATAGTTACTTACAGTCCTTCATAGAATGAAGTTGAATAATGCAAGAATAAGTCCTTGAAATAAATGGCTAATTGTATGATTCACTCTAAGTCATTATAACCTCAGTATTGGGCCTAAGCCATTAATTATGCTTGTTATTTTCAAAATAGGATTCCTCACAAATATTTGAAAAGCATAACACCCTTTGAAGCTTGGCATGGAAGGAAACCTGATGTTGAGCATCTTAGGGTTTTTGGATCTCAAGTTATGGCACACATACCAAAGAAGATATACAAAGCTATATAACCTCAATCCAAGCCTTGCATATTTATATGTTATCCAGATGGTTTTAAGGGATACCACCTTCTACATCCAACCACACATGAGTTATTCATAGAAAGAAGTGTTCACTTTTAGGAGAGTCCCAAAGACTCAACACTTGACACTTCTTCTCTTTCATTCTATTCACATAGACTTGATTATTCTTCTTTTGACTTAGATCATCTAGAGTAGGTTCCTGAGATAGGGTCTTCTTCTTCTACCAATTATGATAATGAGGGTAGTGATGGGGAGTCTTATAAATCCACATCTAGTCATGTTTTAGAGGATGGGGAGTTAGCACTTGACTTACCCAAATTTGTGGCCCTTTGGTCCAAACAGACACTTTAGAGTGTAATCACTTGGGTAGAAGATCTAGAAGATGATATACGTACTTGGGTAGATTATTAGAGTGGTCCACATGTTTTATTTTCTTTATTTTTTATCCATAGACATTTTAAGAGGCTTTATGCATACCTACGTGGGATAATTTTATGTAGGAAAAATATTCTTCCTTGATCAAAAATCACACTTGGGATTTGACTTCACTTCATAAGAGAAGGAAGATGGTTCAATGTAGGTGGATATATTGGACCAATTTTGCAACAAATGGGTCGATCGATAAGTATAAGGTATGATTGGTCACCATGGGTTTTTCATAGATGGTCAACATTTATTACTCAGAGACCTTTGCACTTATTACATAGATGACTTCGATCTGACTCACACTAGCTATAACTACAACACATGATTACGATGTATACCATATAGATGTGAAGAGTGCCTTTCTTCATAGAGACCTTGAAGAGAAAATTTATATGGATCATTCAAATGGGTTTGTTTAGGATTCATCCTTAGTTTATAGACTTAATAAATCCATTATTTCATCAAATAGGCCCCTCAAGATTGGTATGCCAAGATGGATTCCTTCTTCCTTACTTTAGGTTTCACTAGGTGTCATTCAGATCCCAATGTATACTTTTTGTGGTAGGATGTTTATTAACAAGATTCTTGGTGTTTTTACAGTCCATTAGAGTGAGTAGTGCTTATTTTTGGGTAAAATTATGTGATTTACTTTTGCTTGATGAATTTATAATCATGATCGATGATTCATCATCAAGAAAAAATTCATGATTATTTATTGATACTAGTCCTTTATGTTGATGATATTTTGATCACTAAGAGTTCCTCATCATCTATTGCAGTATTGAAGATATATTTACATGATATATTTGACATGATAGACTTGGGTATTTTTTATTACTTCCTCGACATCGATATTTCATAGTTTGATTCAAGTTTTTCACTTGCAAAACCCAAGTATGCTCTTGATCTTTTGGATCAATTTCACATGGCTAATTATAATCCATCTTCAACTCCCTTTCTATTAGGAGTCCAAATTGAGGCTTAATATTATACACCTTTCATTGGTGCCACTTGATATCAATAGCTTATTGGTAACCTCATTTATCTGACTCATATTAGGCTTGATATTTCATATGCAGTGGAACTTTTCTTTATATTCATACTGGAATCCCATGAGTTGTACTAAAAAATAACTAAGAGGATCTTACACTATATTCAAGGCTCTTATATATTTATGATTCAATATAGATTTGGCATAAATATTGACTTGGTTGGTTTTATATATTCAAATTGGGCTGGTGATATTAGAATCACAATTCCACTTCAGGTTATAAATTTTATTTGGGTTCTCATCTCATTAATTGGTCTATCAAGAAGAAAAATGTTATTCATATAACATCTATAGAGGCATAGTAAATAGAAGATATTAACATAAATATTAAGTCTATTTGGATTTAGGGGATTCTATTTGAGTTTGGCATTCCTTTCAATCAATCCACCATCATCTATTATGACAATCAAAATAACATACAAATATGCAAGAATCTAGTTTAGTACTAATAGACCAAACACATTGAGATTCACATGCATTTTATTTAGAAGCTTATTCATGGTTAGGTCATTGACATGATATTTTTCTAGTATTCAAAGTAGGTTGTATATATATTTACCAAACCATTTACTAAGAGAAAATTTATTTGTCTATGACCTCTTCTTGGGGTGTGGTCTACATCAACAACAACATCATCTTCGAGGGGGGGGGATTTTAGCCTCTTCTTTTCTTCTGTCTCTCTCTCTTTTTTTTTTTTTTTTTTGTGGAGGGGGGTGAAATTTTTAATATGGGGTTTCTCCCTTTTTATACTTTATGAGAGATTACTTTGTATTGGGTACCTAATTAGGCCTAATTATCAAGGCCCATTTATTTATTTTACACTACCCTCTTAAGTTGTGCTTATGGGAGATGTTAGAGTAGGGGTTTTATTTTTTCCATATTTATTTATTATGATATTTTTACCCTTATTTGGAATTTCCTCACTTTAATGGATAAGCTTGCTTAGGTTTACTTGGAGTTACATTTTTATTGGATAAATAAGAAGTAACTCCCTCGATTGGCTATTTCAGGTATGGGATTTACTCTTTTATTATTAGCTCTCTAAGCACTTATCTTGGGAGGAGTTACTAATGAACTCCTATATGTACATATATCTTGGTGAGATATTATTATTTGTAATATTAGTTTTAATATTATCTTATTTATGCAATATTATTATATTTGTTATTTTTTTTGTAGCTATTATGTTGTGTATATGCTTGACTTGTGCCTATCACAAACATGTGCATTCACCTGATCTAAAGATCTTAGCATCGACTTTGATAAATATGTTAATTATTTATATTTATTTAAACCTACTAATTCATGTCAAATTTCACTTGTTATCTCCTCATGGATACAATTTTTTTAATTTTGGAAATCCACCACAAATGCTAGAATTTTCATCTAAACATAATTTGTTATAAAAAAATTCCATTTGATCTTTTGAAAAAAATAATTAGAATAAATTCCTTGGATAATTTTGGTATAAATTCAATGCCACACTCCTAATAAATTTTTTTAAGTATGAAAAGTACAATGAATCTGGAAAAAAACATTATAGTGCATTGAAAATTTAGCATGTTTCCTACAACAAGTGGTGTGTGTGATGTATTTTTATAGAAAAAGGTTTGGCCATCTCAAAATATATTTGAAAAATAGAAATTTATGGATGTTTTTGCAAAAATATAGAGTGAAATTGTGTTTAAGTCATATCCAATAAATGTTTCATATGTGGTTCATGAATATGATAACCAACTCTTCTTTTCACTACATCTCTTGCTTTGGATGAAACTCTTGTGATGTATTTCCAAAATTGAGAAAGTAACTCTTTGAGAGCATCAAATATAGCCTTGTCCTTTTATGTAAGTTTACCAAAGAATGCCTAAATATTTTTGGTATTAGGTTCACTAAGTCTTTCACATCTTTCAATTAATTTTATTAATGTTTTTCTATTTATATTAAGTATTCAACTTATTTTTAAAAGCATTAAGGTTTAGGGTGTAGGGTTTAGGGTACATAGGATCAATCACAAAGATAATTGAGGATAATTTGAATCATGTAGACATATATGTTATTATATAATGTATTTTTTGGTTGTCATTATATGGCATGTCATCATGCAAATTGAGTGAATGAGTCAAATGGGGTAATTAGTCATGTGATTTAGGCCAAACTGTGCCTTATGAGATTAATTTTTAGTCTAAATGATGTTAATTTAGGCTAAAATGATTGGTTCAGAGTTTTATAGTTTATACTTATGGTTTAGAGTCTAGGGATTGGGTTTAGGGTATAGGCTTTAGGGTATATAAGGTACAATAATGAAGGTAATTAGTGAAAATTTGAGATCCTTAAGCCTAGATTTATGAGTAAAGAATGTGATTTTGGGCTTAATTATCCCCCACATCATCATATATTGAGCCAATTAAGTCAATTAAAGTAATGAGTGATGTGATTTTGACCAATTTGATCCCTATGAACCTAATTCTTACTATAAAAAATGTTAATTAGGGATAAATTGATTGGTTTATGGTTAAAAGGTCAATAATTTAAATGTTTTAGGGTTTAGAGCTTATGGCTTAGGGTTTAAGGTAAATGGTATAGGGTTTAAGGTTTAAGGTATAGGATATAGGGTCAAATCACTAAGTAATTGAAGAAAAATTGAGATTTTTGTTCACCTATTTGTGATAATTTCCATAATGTTTGTAATTGTAATAAAATTAGGGTCAGTTGAGTCATACATGTTTTTTTATTCAGGTTAAAGGGGGGATTTTTTTGAACTAGGGTCGTAGACCTTAGGATAAGTGCAAAAAAAATGAACCATGGTATAACAATTACCAAACAAGAAACACGACCAAATAGGCCTAGAGATAGCTAAAGAACATGCCTAGAGATAACTAAAGAATAGCCCCAAAACCAACAAAGAACAACCAAAGAAATTAGTCTAAATCTAAACTAATAGAAACATCCTTATAATAATATTTAATATTTTTAAGGTTTGTATCAATTTGTAGTAATAATGTATATTGGTCCATGCCATACTAAGATCCACCACTCTACCCCTGCTTGCCCTTCCCTTTGCCATTGACACTGGGCTCAAAAATCTCACTAAGATGAGCTTACAAGTTTTCAATGTTTTGTATGCCCTCATACATAATAATTTTGCTAAAATTCATTAAAAAACTTATGTTATTACAAATTTTATCATTCTATTGTTTTAATATCTCCACCTTGAGTGATAAACTCTAAATTTTTTGATACTCTTCCTTAGTTGAAAAGATTTGACCCATCCTTTAGTTTCCCTACTATAGGGAGTTAACCTTACCTTTAAGCTCTGTGATCTCTCACATAAACCACCACATAATAGATTTTTTGAGGTTGATCTCTATTGAGCCATACATATTGCATCCATTATACAATTGATTAATCCATAAATTTGGTTTAGGGGCTCAATTTTTCCCAAATCATGCCCCTAATTGTACAAATTGACTAATTGGATCAATTAATGATATAATAGAACATAATTTTACTCCAAATCATGTCTTGATCTTGAAGGGATTCAAATTGGCCTCAAATTCTTCGTTAATTAAATCAATAAACTATTTAAATGGTTTATTATATATGACATGACATTAGGGTTAATTTCACTTCATATTACATCATATATGATTTAGAATTGGTTCATGTCACTCATTTTAACCCTAATTAAGGATTAGGGAATCAGTGCGTAGGGTTTAAGGGTTAGGGCATTAGGGCATAGGGGTTACAATTTATGTTTTAGGAAACTTATGGACTAGAGATTAGGGAAAATGATTTAGGTTTAAGGGTGTATATAAGGTTTAATCACTTTATGCCATGTGAACCTAATTCTTACTACAAAGTATGTTAATTAGGGATAAATCAATTGGTAAATAGGGAAATTTTATGTTACAATTTAGGGTATAGTGTTTAGGGTTTATGGTTTAGTTCTTAGGGTTCAATGTATATATGGTTTAGAGTTTACGTAGGGTCCAATGTGTTTTTGGGTTCAATTATCCCCCACATCATCATAGATTGAGCTAATTAGTTAATCTGGATAATGAGTAATTTGATTCAAGAAAAATTAAGTAATGTATATACATAATTATTACTCTAAATGTTGTTAATCATTGTTAAACTAATTAGTTTATAGTTTAAAATATAGGATATAGGGTTTATGCTTTAGGGCTTAAGGTTTAAGACCTATAAGTTTTAGGGTTTAGGGTACACAAGGTCTAGTAGCAAAGATAATTGAGGATAATTTAAATCTCTTCTACCTATTTGTGACTATAGAATGTGTTTTGGGGTTGTCATTATACCCCATGTCATTGTGTAGATTGAGGGAATTAGTCAAATGGGGTAATCATTCATGTGATTTAGGCCAAACTAAGCCATGTGAACCTAATTATTAGTCTAAATGATGTTAATTTGGAATAAAATTATTGGTTTAGGGTTTAAAGAGTTTATATTTATGTTTTAGAGTTTAGGGATTTGGAACTTTAGGGATTAGGGTATGGTTTTTAGGGTATATAAGGTATAATCATGAAGGTAGCTGGGGAAAATTTGAGCTCCTTAAGCCTATATCTATGAGTACATAATGTGATTTTGGGCTTAATGAGTCACCACATCATCACAAATTGAGATAATTAAGTCAATTACAATAATGAATGATGCAATTTTGACTAAATTGATCCCTGTGAACCTAATTCTTACTATAAAGGATGTTAATTGGGGTTAAATTGATTGGTTCAGGGTTGAAGGGTCAATAATTTAAATGGTTTGGGGTTTAGGGCTTAAGGTTTAGGGTTTAAGGTAAATGGTATAGGGTTTAAGCTATAAGATATAGAGTCAAATCACTACAGTAATTGAAGAAAATCTGAGTTGTTTCTTCTCCTATTTGTGACAATTGTCTTCATGTTTGTAATTCTGATAAAAGTAGGGTTAGTTGAGCCATACATGTTTTTTTATTCATGTTAAAGGGGATATTTTTTTGAACTAAGATCCCAAACCCTAGGATAAGTACAAATAAAAAAAGAACCATAGTCTACCAATGACTAAATAAGAATTAGGACCAAATAGGCCCAGAGATAGCTAAAGAACAATACTGAAACCAACAAAGAAAAACTAAAGAAACTAGTCTAAATCTAAACTAACAAAAACATCCTCCCAATAATATTTCATATTTTTAAGGTTTGTATTAATTTTTAGTAACAATTTATCTTAGTCCATGCTATACTAAGATCCACTTCTCTACCCCTTCTTGCCCTTCCCTTTAACACTAACACTAGGCTCAAAAATCTCACTAAGGTGAGCTTACAGGTTTTCAATGTTTTGTATGCCCTAATAGATATCATTTTTTTTACCATTCACTAAAAACTTTTGTTATTACAAAGTTTCTCATTATTCTATTCTAATAACTCCACCTTGAATGATAAACTCTAAGTTTTTTTATCCTCCTCCCTGAATGAAAAGATTTGACTCATCCTTGAGTTTTTCCTGCTATAGGGAGATAACCTTACCTTTAAACTCTATGATCTCTCACATAAACCACTACATAACAGATTTTTGAAAGTCAATCTCTATTGACCCATATATTTTGCATACATTATACAATTGATTAAGCCATAAATTTGGTTTTGGGGCTCAATTTTGCCCAAATCATGCCCCTAATTGCATAAATTAGCTAATTGGATCAATTCATGACACGATCAAACTTAATTTTACCCCAAATCATATATTTATCTTGAATGGGTTCAAATTGACTTCAAATTCTTCCTTGATTAAATCAATCTACTCTTCAAATGGTTGATTATATATGACATGACATTAGGGTTAATTTCACTCCAAATCACATCATATATGATTTAGAATTGGTTCATGTGGATCATTTTGACCCTAATTAGGGATTATGTCATTAGTGCATAGGGTTTATGGATTAGGGATTATGGCATTAGGGCATAGGGTTTAGGTTTAAGGGTGTATATAAAGTCTAATCACTCTATGCAATGTGAACCTAATTCTTACTATAAAGGATGTTAATTGGGGCTAAATCAATTGGTAAATAGGGAAAGTTTATGGTTTACAATTTAGGATATAATGTTTAGGGTTTAGGTTTTATGGATTAGGGTTTAATGTATATATGGTTTAGAGTATACATAAGGTCCAATGTGTTTCTAGGCTCAATTAGCCCCTACATCATCATAGATTAAACCAATTACTTAATTGGGACAATGAGTAATGTGATTCAAGCCAAAATAAGTAATGAATATACATAATTATTACTCTAAATGTTGGTAATTAGTGTTAAATCAATTGTTTTATGGTTTAAAATATAGGGTATAGGGTTTATGGTTTAGGGATTGAGGTTTAAGACCTATAAGGTTTAGGATTTAGGGTACACAAGATCTAATACCAAAGATAATTGAGGACAGTTTAAATCACTTGGACCTATTTATGACTATATACTATGTTTTTCGGATATATTTATACCTAATGTCATCATGAAAATTGAGTGAATTAGATAAATAGGGCAATAATTCATGTGATTTAGGCCAAACAAAGCCCTATGAACTTAATTCATAGTCTAAATGATGTTAATTTGGGCTAAAATGATTGGTTCATGGTTTAAAGAGTTTATATTTATGGTTTAGAGTTTAGAGATTAGGAATTTTATGGATTAGGGATTAGGGTATAGGTTTTAGGGTATATAAGGTACAATTGGGGAAACTTTGAGCTCTTTAAACTTAGATATGTGAGTAAATAATGTGATTTTAGGCTCAATTAGCCCCCACATCATCATATTGTAAGCCAATTAAGTCAATTAAAGTAATGAGTGATGCAATTTGACCAAGTTGATCCATGTGAACCTAATTATTACTATATAAAGGATGTTAAGTGGGTTTAAATTGATTGGTTTAGGGTTTAAGGTCTAAAATTTAGAGGGTTTGGGGTTTAGGGCTTATGGATTAGGGTTTAAGGTAAATGGTATAGGGTTTAGGGTTTAAGGTAAATGGTATAGGGTTTAGGGTTTTATATATCACATATAGGGTCCAATCACTAAGGTAATTTTGAAGAAAATTTGAGCTATTTATTCAACTATTTGTGACAATTACCTTCATTTTTGCATCTATGAGAAAATTAGGGTCAATTAAGCCACACATTTTTCATATATTATACAATTGATTGAGCCATAATTTTAGTTTAGGAGCTCAATTTTGCCCAAATCACACACCTAATTACATAAAGTGACTAATTGGATCAATTCATGATATAATAAAACTTTATTTTCCCCCAAATCATATCTTACAATTGAAGGGGTTCAAATTGGCCTCGAATGCATCCTTGATTAAATGAATCGACTCTCTAGTTAATTATATATGACATGATATTAAGGTTAATTTCACTCTAAATCACATCATATATAATTTAAAATTGGTTCATATGGCTTATTTTGACCCTAATTACCTCCATAATTAAACTAATCAACATTTTCATTCATTAACTAATGACTTCAAGTTTATTAAGCTTGAAACCACATTCTATACATGTAAAACTTACATATAAATAAATAATGTTTATTTGCTTCAATCAAGCTATTGGAATTGAATCTAATCAACCCCCAAAGATCACATTTTATAGTCATACAATTAGGTTGAAGGGGCTCTAAATAGCCCAATTTATTTCAGATGCATAGCTGGATTGATACTCCAAAGGATAAATTTTGGCCATAGGTTTAAAAAATGAATTTTGTGACAACTTGTGATAAAATTAGTTATATCATAAAATGTATAATTGTTAGGTTGTGGAGCTAAAAGCTTCACTGATGCAAACATGGAGGAGGTTGCTGAGTTACAGAGAAACTAATGTCGGTAGCGCAACTGACATCGATCATCTTCATTGTTCACAGTAACCAACATCGGTTATGGGTCGGCTGACATCAGTCAGACAAGCATCGACGTCAGCAGCCTGTGTGTGCATGCATTTGCATGCGTCTCTAGAACTGGTCTTATTTTAGATAGATAGTTTGTTTGCATGTAAAAGACTAATTTTAGTCTTGAGTCTGCATTTCTAATTATTGTAATTAGAAGTCTAATTATTGTTTGTATGGGATCTATATAATATACTCATGGGGCTGTATTATAATCAAGGACAAGGAAGAGATCCTTTCGAATGTAAGATCTAGGTTTGTAGGTGTACAAGACTAGGTTGATCTACAGGTGTGTAAGATTAGGTGAGATCTACATGGTAAGTAAGGTCAGTTGATCTGTAGGTGTGTGTGTGCAAGGTCAAAGGAGATTTGTGGGATAACAAGGTCAAAGGAGATCTGAAACACATTAAAGAGCAAGATCAGGGAGATCTACTTGGAGTACTTTGAGTACTTGTGTACTGGCAGTATTGTTACTAACTAGTGGAGGGTACAACTCTGTGTTTGAGTTGTGGTTGTAATTGGTTTTGAGAGAGTGAACTCTTGAGGGAGAATTATTGTACGCCCTAGAGGTGTGGGAGCCCTAGAGGTGTGGGAAGAAGAGTGTGACTTCTTCATTGTATTTCCTTCTGGATGAGTTGAATACAAGATTGTATTGTCTCTCAAATTCTGTGTTGTTTCTGATTTCTAGTTACTTATTACTTCTAGTTTAATTCCATGTTTAGTTTCTTATACAAGGTAATCAATTGTGCTCATAATCTTGACAAATTGGTATTAGAGCGAGGTTGCAGGGAGCAGGTTAGTGTTTGATTACAGGTCACTCTCAGGGGTTTTTGATTGAGTGGGAGTAAAGAAATGGTAGAAGAAAGTAAGTTAAGAATGGAGAAGTTCAATGGAAAGAATTATCAATTATAGAGGATGTAGATAGAAGATTATCTGTATCAGAAAGATCTGTACTTATCATTGGGTGGAGTTGCAAGCAAGCTCTGGGATCTATAAGGTTGAGCCTGGCATTGTTTGTGATTTTCAACTTATCACAGGCTAAGACAACGATAGAGTTAATGGAATCTTTGGCAAATTTATATGAAAAACCCTCAGCTTCGAATAAGATATTTCTTATGAAGCAATTATTTAATTTGAAAATGCAGGAAGGTGGATCGGTACATATTCATCTTAGTGATTTCTATGGTTTGGTAAACTAGTTAGTTTCAATCAATATAGTTTTTGATGATGAAATTAAGGCTCTCTTAATCTTATGCTCTTTACCTGAAAGTTGGGATAGTTTGGTAATGGCAGTTAGTAATATTGCGTCTGCTTCAAAAATCTTAGAAGTTGATGATGTTGTTAGTGTAATCTTGAATGAAGAAATTTGCAGGAAAAGCATAGGGGAATCATCAGGGAATGCTTTAAGTGTTGAAAATAAGGGAAAGCAAAGAGAGAAGATTGAGCAAGGGAAATCAAGGCCAAAGATAGGCAGGAGATCTAGATCCAGGCATGGCAAGAAAATCTGCTAGAATTGTGAAAAGAAAGGGCATGTAAAGAAAAATTGTTGGTTGGTTGAAGATCAACATGAAGGAAATGAAGAAGTAGATGTTGCAGGTGTTGTTGCACAGAATGCTCTTGTATGTTCCTTGGATAAAGTGGAATCTTGGGTTTTAAATTCTGGTGCCTCTTTCCATGCAACCCCAAATAGAGCATCTTTTCATGATTATGTCTAGGAAGACTTTGGAGAGATTTATTTAGGGGATGGTAAGCCTTGTCAAATGGTTGGCAAAGGAAAAGTGCAGCTGAAATTACAGACGGGCAACACATGGGTGTTGAAGGAGGTCATGCATGTCCCAGTCCTGAAGCAAAATTTGATTTCTATAGGAAAGTTGGGTGATGAGGGATGCATAGTAACCCTCACAGTGGATTCTTGGAAAGTTTCCAAGGGTGCAATTGTTTTAGCAAGAGGTAAGAAAGTAGGTACTCTTTATCTATCTACTTGTATTACTGATTCTCCTTTTGGTTTATCTACTTCATATGTAGATGTGAAGATGTGGCTCTGTAGGCTTGGTCACATGAGTAAGAAGGGGATGCATGTTCTTGAGTCAAAAGGTAAGAGTTCAGATTTGGAGAGCATAGATCGAGATTTTTGTAAGCAATAGAAGAAAGTGAGGTTTCTTGAGACTGATGCTACATAAAAGGATAAAGTTTATTGCAAAAAGAGGAAATTTGATGTTTTTTATAAGAATAAGAAAGCCTTGGTGTTTATGGAGAAGATGATAGATAGAGATCAGCTCAAAGGGCTGAATATTTTTTAGCAGGGCAATTTGGACAAGGATTTGATTCAAAGTAAGCTCGTGGGTAAAAAGTCATCGCTCACAGGAAAACATAGTTACCAATGTCGATCAAGTAGAACTGACATCAAACAGGTAGGTACCAATATTGTTCATGTGTAAACTAGAGTTAGTGGTATCGAGTAGGTGGACACTGACGTCGGTCAGGGAACCGACATCGATAGTCAGGTCAGTTGCATGGAACCGATGTCAGTCAGGTGCAGACTGAGAGGTGACCGACATCGGTCACTATCAAAATGGATTTTGGGCAGATAGCAAGCTGTCAAGGAGTCTCAAATGCCCATGAGGAGGACTGAAAGGGTAAGTAAGCCTCAAATTCATTATTCCCCTTCTTTAGACTACTTGTTGCTCACTAATGGTCAAAAACCGGGAAGTTTTAAAGAGGCAAAGCAAGTAGAATCTAGGAAACAGTGGGAGCATGACATGAATGAGGAAGTTGATTCCTTGGATGAGAACCAAATGAGAGATTTGGTAGAGTTTCTATCTAGAAAAAAATCATTGAAAGATGAACGGATTCCCAGGTTAAAGAAGAGAGAGAATGGACACGTGAGACAGAAGGCCAGGGTATATGGTTTTGAGCAGGCTGCAGGATAGTGGTACAGGTTTGACAGGTGTATGACAAAGCATGGCTTTAGTCAATGTCAATGTAACCATTGTGTTTCCTTTACCAAGTTGGATAATATTAGCTACATTATCCTATTATTGTATGTGGTGTATATGCTTGTTGTAGGGTCACACATGTAGGGCGTTACTGAGCTAAAGGTAAAGTTAGTTCAGAGGTGTGCCATGAAGAATTTGGGAGTAGCAAAATTCTTTGGCATGAGTATTCCTAGAGACAGGGAAGATCACAGGTTGATGTTGTCTCAGGATGATTATGTGAATAAGGTAGTGGTGAGGTTCAAAATGTAGGATGCAAAACTGGTTAGCACACCTATGGATGGACAGTTCACAGAACAGTGTCCCAATTCACATGATGAGGTTAAGTAGATGTGTACTAGACCTGAGTTTGCCCAAGTAGTGGGTGTTGTGAGTGAGTTTGGGGTCAATCCAGGAAAGAAGCACTGGAAAGTAGTTCAATGGATTCTTAGGTATCTGAGATGGACCAACATCAGGTATACATGCGATGTAGGGTCAGGGACTTCTCTACATGGGTATGTAGATTTGGATGTGGTAGGGGACTTGGATGACAGGTGTAGCACTACAAGATGTGTGGTGTTTGGTCTTCAAGATTGAACTTGAAGAGGGATACAAGCCAAGAAACAAAATTAGATGATGTATAGGTATAGGTATAGATGCAGCTATTTGTCTTCAAGTGGGAGATTGTTAGGTTATGGAGCTAAAAGCTTCACTGATGCAAACATGGAGGAGGTTGTTAAGTTATAGAGAAATTGACATCGATTGTGTAATTGACATCGATAATATTTAGTGTTCACAGTAACTGATGTCGGTTATGGGTCGGCCGACATCAGTCAGACAGGCATCGATGCCAGTAGCTTGTGTGTGCATGTATTTGCATGTGTCTCTAAAACTGGTCTTATTTTAGACGGACAGTTTTTTTGCATGTAAAAGACTAATTTTAGTCTTGAGTCTAGGTTTCTAATTATTTTAATTAGAAGTCTAATTATTGTTTGCATGGGATATATATAATAGACTCATGGGGCTGTATTGTAATCAAGGACAAGGAAGAGATCCTTTCGATTGTAAGATCTAGGTTTGCAGGCATGAAAGACTAGGTTGATCTACAGGTGTACAAGATCATGTGAGATCTACATGGTAAGTAAGGTCAGTTGATCTGCAAGTGTGTGTGTGCAAGGTTAAAGGAGATCTGCGAGATAGCAAGGTCAAAGGAGATCTACAACACATCAAGGAGCAAGATCAGGGAGATCTACTTGGAGTACTTTGAGTACTTGTGTACTAGTAGTATTGTTACTGATTGGTGGAGGGTACAACTCTATGCTTGAGTTGTGGTTGTAATTGGTTGTGAGAGAGTGAACTCTTGAGGGAGAATTATTATATGCCCTAGAGGTGTGGGAGCCTTAGAGGTGTGGGAAGAAGAGTGTGACTTCTTCATTGTATTTCCTTCTAGATGAGTTGAATACAAGATTGTATTGTCTCTCAAATTCTGTGTTGTTTTTTATTTCTAGTTACTTATTACTTCTGGTTTAATTCTGTGTTTAGTTGCTTATACAAGGTAATCAATTATGCTCCTAATCCTGACAATAATGAGTTACACCTTAAAACCAATTAATTATAACTATTCAAGTCAGCATATTAAAATTCACATAAATTTTTTGAAGTCTAATGTGATACCATGACACCTTAATTCACTATCCAAATTCAGGTACCTTTCCCATGTCACATGAAAGAAAACCACTATTAGGGAGCTCACTAACATATACAAATGTATATAAAATTTGAGCTCAAGAGTAACCATGCATTTTTGGTAGTTATGAATATATAACACAATTGCATTATTAATTTGGTTAATAACATGATCACATTATTAACATGGTTAATAACATGATTGCTTATTAATGCAATTGTACTATTTGAATTTGAATTCAAAAACCAATCCTTTTAGTTTAGGAATGGCTTAGATTCTTGAGCCAAAGGCTTGGACCTATCAATATACAATTGATTCTGAAAGTATTGATAAAAATTACAAAATTTAACTTTGATCACCAAAAACACTAAAAATTCCAATAGTTAATACCATTACAATGAGCACACTCTCCTCATTCCAAAAATATGATTTTTATAAATTTTTAACTAATTTAAGGTTTAAATCTATGTTGATTTCTAACTATACCTTTTTTAGGCCACTACATGCCGCAAACATACATGCCTATACAAGTTCATGTAGTTTATTTTTATTTGATCCAAGTGTACAAAAAATATATGGTCACAAAATAGGCATGACTATACACACATTAAAAAAAAATTGATTTTCATTTTGTTTTGAGGTAATTAGGTGTGCCACAAGGGTGGCTATCCATTTTTTTGTTAGTTTTTAGGATCTATTTGCTTACAGAATTCATAAAAAAAAGTATTTATTGAAAAAATATAAATAAATATAGGTCACAAACTAGATGATCTTATCTCAATTTTCAACAAAGGATTTAAACAATATTAAATTCTACCAAAAAAATGGTGCACTACAAAAGCATATATCTACTCTATTTTCTTCCAAAAAATAGGAGTTTCTCTTCAAATTTTAGATATTTGACCTAGTTATACTTAACCATTTTTAAAAAATAGTGTTTTGGAAACTAGACTCAATATTATACATTTCATGTTCTTACACCATCTTCAAATTAGAGTGTAGATATCTCAAATTATCTATAGAAGTTTAGATTTCTAAAAATTTAGGAAAATCATGTCCACATGTAGGCCACTTTTTATCTCCCCAACTTTGTGCACTTAACGTTTAATTATGAATATATTGTCGCCAACTATTATAATGGTTAAACTAATATTTACTATTCAAACAAAGAATAATTAATTTAGAAAGTACATAAAAACTAGGCATTTGATCTCTCAAATAATAAAATCTTGATTTTACAGTTCTACATTAGTTGTCATCTATTTCTTGTGTTCTTTGTTCTTTAAATGCATTACACTTTCATATTTTTTTCTTCATAAAATTGTTTCTGCTCATAACCCTCTTAAATCCATTTAAGTAGGTTATCCATCATGTCTCCTCTTGGGCCTTGGATTAGTGGTATCAAAGCATACACACTTAATATCATATCTAAGTGATATTATAGTGTATTTAAATTTATTCTATGTTTGTATTCCTATTCATACAATGTCATGTACCCTTTCCACAATTAATCCAGTTAGAAGAACCATATCTTATTCATTATTTATCATAGACTAAGGGATAGAGTTAGGGAAATAAATTAATGATAGTACTTTAAGTTATTCTCAAGTCTAGGATCAAGTCCGTGATTTAATAATTATTGGTACAAGCTAAAATTATGTTCATATTAAATTTTGAAGAACAAAACTTACAAATTTGTAAGCCAAGATGGTTGTTCACTTCATTTTCCCAAAGAGACTCTTCTTATTCCTACGTGAATGGAAAATAACTTACTGAGTGAGGCAAAGGACACCTAGGATAATAATGAATATATGCATTATTGTTACATTACCCTTTGTCAGACCAAGCATTCCTCTAAAATTTTCAAAATTTTCTCATCAAAGTGCTTTTGTTAGGATGTTTTCTGGCTGCTTTATTGTAGGAAAATAATGAAATTTGACACTATCATCTTTCACATAGTGCCAATTCAAATGAAATTTAGTATTGACATTGCCATCTTTCACATAGTGGCGATTCAAATGAAATTTAGTATTAACACTTTCATCTTTCACATAATACCATATTTTAATTAGATAAATATTCACCTGGTTAATTATTATGTTTCATCATTCATACACTCAGTTAATATTTATTCTAATTTTTAGACATATAAATTAATAAAAAAAATTAGATTTGATGTGTTAAATAAATTTATTAAATTTCCATATTTTTATGAGGGTTTCAATGAGGTCTAAATTTAATTTTCATGCCTAAGTAGATATTTTTATAATTCTATAATTTTGGTCAAAGTTTCTATAAATTCTAGAATTATTTAATTTGGTCCTAAAAGGGATATTTTAGTGGTATCTAAGCTTCCTTCTTGCCAGTTATGGGGATTGAGTTGTTGGAAGAGTTTCCTACATGCCAAATAGTGATAGGGAGGTTAGGTATTATGAAAGATAAAAGAAAAAGGGTCTAGAAAAAAAAAACAAAAGGGTTTGAGCAACCAAAGCACAAAGATATGGATGATCAAGATCATGTTCAATTTGATAAAATTGCTCAAAATAAAGAGTGTATGACTAATACGATGGTTGAGTTTATTCACACCCTGTGGGGCATGAGTGAAAACCATCCTCCCAATAGTGAGGGGAGTGATTCAAAAACCAATAATAACCCTCCTGCATATAGCACAACCATTAGAGATTTATCTAGGACTTTCCACCTTAACTTCATCCATAGAGAGGAAGTCATTTCTAAGGTGCAGTTTCATCCTTTAGTGATGGATGATATCATTTCCAATTATGAATAATATAGGAATATTCCACCTAAAATCAAGGGGGAAATGTCCCTTACTAACTTCATACAATTGAAGAGATATAAATAAGGACCTAAGACTGATCCTACACCTTGATATAATCATAGGGATCTTCAACATGAATTGGGAAAGCTCACTTTGTCTACATTTAATGGATCTACCAAGAGTGTTGATTGAGCTTGGATCTAAAGGGTGGATACATACCTTTTACCTTGACCTATGATGGAAGATGAATCCATCAATTTTTCTAATTTACATCTTAAGGGAACATCACATAAGTGGTGGTATCATGGTTTTGTCATGCAATGTTACAACCTCATCCACTCTTATGATGTGTTCAACAAGAGGTTGATTCTCAATGTTTGATATGGTTGATCTAGAAGTCCATTTTATGTAGTTAGAAAATATGAGGCAGAAAAATTATGTTGATGATTATGTGATTGATTTTTAGAGACTTTTAGTTATGGTACTAGATATTTCTAAAAGGAGGCTAGTGGTTTTGTTTGTGGAAGGGGTGGATGACCCCCTCAAGGGTTTGGTCAAGTTTTTCAACCCTTATTCCCTATAAGAAGCCATAAAAAAGGCTTTTGATCTTGAAACAAAATCACTTAAAGGAAAATTTATGTCTTTCAAAAAACAAAGGATACCTTATTTTGGATAGCCTAGGACTACACTTTTTGAGTATCCAAGGATAAACCTATATAGATAACAAATAAGGCATATCGGAAAAGGTAATGGAAAAAAAAGGTTTATACCAAAGACAAACAAAGAAGTGGATTCAATAAATGAGTTAAGGAAGAGAAATTTATGCTTCAGTTACAAATATCCTTGGACACTGGGTCATCGTTGCCTTGGTAAAGGGAAGTTCATTGCATTGAGGTAGTATTAGATGGTGAAGAAGGGGCAGCCCCTAATGAACATAAGTAATATAGAAAAGAAGAGGGTGACCACATGGATGGAACCCTTTACACATTGTCCACTACTCCTAGATATCACCCTTTTAGAGTGAGGAGTGTTGTAAGGCAATAAATTAATAATGTTAATTGATATTGGGGCAACCCACAACTTCATTCATGAAGGCTTAGCATCTATATGTGGGATATAAGTTGTAAATTGAAAGGCCTAAATATAACTATGGTAGATGGCTATGCCATTCCATGCACAAAGAAAATTAAAAATCTAATTATTACTATTGGAAGGTATAAGATTTATGATGATTTATATGTGGTGAGTATTGGTGAAACTGACCTAGTCCTTGGGGTGCAACAACTACATTCACTAAAAGAAATCACTCAAAACTACCAAACTATGGATCTCAAGTTCAAAAAAATAAGTAAAGAAAGAGTGTTTTGTGGTATGGATAATATATCCTTTATGTTGGTGATAGAGAAGAGGATGTAAAGTGATTTTGATAGAGGGTATATTACTTAGGCAGCCAATTATTTTATGAGTTCTACAAATCAAAATTTCAAACAATAGAAAACATCATAAGGATATCAATCCCATAATTGATAAGCATGTCAAGGTTTTCATTTGAATTCCACATGGATTACCACAAAAAATGGGTTTTTAGCATATCATTAAGTTATAACTTGAAATTAAAGTGATAATAACCACTCCATACTACCATCTTATGTTGAGCATTATTCTTGTTGTTGAAGTTTGGCATTGATGTTGTCATTGATGTCAAGGATTCTTAAGAAAGGTGTTCATGAGGTAATAAAAGAATTTTATTATTTGATAACATCATTGAGAGGTATAAAATTTTCTAAGGATCATGTAAGACATATGAGAAAAGTATAAGAGCATTAAGAAGTTTTTCAAGGTCAGTTGTCATATTTCAAGAAGCCTTGTCATGACACTAGTCATTGTATGAAGAGACCTTATGAGAAGGTATGAGCTTAGTGTCCTGGTGAGATGGATGTATAGAGGCATAATAAGATATATGAGATTGTTATATCATGAATATTAGGCACTGGATCACTCATGATAATCTTAGGGTGAGCCTATAATGGTAGGACCCATAGACCTAGAATGCAACTAAACTAGTTCTAGACTCTACCTGGCCTAATGAAGTGTCATGAGGCATTTTAAAGGAATATGAATGTTTTATGATATTATTTTATCATGGTAATATTTTTTATGACATGTCTATGAGGTGTTGATATCTTGGATAGTGGTTAAAAGGTAAGTTTCAAGGCCTAGAGAGCAAAGAGAGAGATCGTGACCAAATGGGTATCAAGATCAGTTTCCAAGTAAATAATGAGCATGTGATAATTTTAAATGGTGTTATAGGTTTTCCAAAGTGTTTTGACCAAGTTTGAGGTAAAATTTTGCAAAAAGAGGCATGAAAAATGGTTTTGAGGTTTCTTGAGTGCATAGAATGAAGGGTTCTCAACTTGAGAAGGAATTTCAAGATTTCATTGTAATGTGTAACCTGTGTATTGGAACATAATATAATTATTATATATGAATAATTTTATTATATAATATCTCTAGGCATTATTTTTGGAAATGAGGGGAAATCTTTTATGAACAATCATTAACACTAAAAATAGTGTTAACCCTCTCTAAAACCCTAACAATGACCTGATGTGAAACATATTTTTATAAAGTGAAAAAAATGGTTTAGAATGGATATTTATTTTATTTTATCATGTATCCAAATCTATCATTCACTTCTATGTGTGATTGGTTTGTCGGGTGAGTGAGTGGACCCTACATGAAAGGCCTTGTTTCTTAGAGATTTAATGTAGTAGTCAAAGTTAACCAAGTCATAGTTAAAAAATGGATGAAGGTTTAAGATTGATAATATTATTTTATGTCATTGTGGTTTATAATCATATTATATCCATTAGGAGTGCTAAACTAGTCTTATAATTTGACCAGTCACTAACATGCCTAATGATGCAAATAGTGAGAAACCCAAGCAAAAGTGAGAAGGTGATCAGGGATATGTTATCATGGACTAGTGATGAATACAAGTATATGGATAAATTTTTAATGACCTATAATACATGTTTATGCTTGATATATGTTTTGGATATCAGTGAATAAGATGAAAATGTTGCTCATAAGTTGACTTATCTAGTTCAGATGAAACAAGAAGATACAAGACTATGAGATTGATCTACAAGACAATGTTGCCATTTGAACAT
The DNA here is from genome assembly GCA_037957365.1 of Torreya grandis. Taxonomy (NCBI): domain Eukaryota; kingdom Viridiplantae; phylum Streptophyta; class Pinopsida; order Cupressales; family Taxaceae; genus Torreya; species Torreya grandis. The sequence continues at coordinate 4,320,411 of JARHVA010000051.1, read as the reverse complement.
ATTATATAGCTATATTATAATGGTATAATTAAATAATAGTATCATATAAATTAATTTTAAGTCTCTAAAATTGGTTTTATAGGTATTTTAGGTCATTGTTTTTATGACTCTATTTTGAGGCTAGTTGGCAGTTCTGAGTGGGCTACTTGTAGAGAAGGATTTGAGTCCTTTTGCCCTATGTAATGAATTATAATAAAATTATTGATTTTATTAAGTTTTTAATTTTATATTTATATGATTTATTTCCATGTTTATTTTACAAAATTTTGTTTTTTATTTAGTTGTTCAAGACAAACTTTCTAGGTTTGCACAGGCATAATTGTGAACAATGCTAATGGTGTGTTTCAAGTAGTGGTTGGAGTTAAAAGGTGTCATGGACCTAATATGAGATTTTTAAGGATATATTTTAGTTTAATAGTATATTTTATTTTAATTTATAAAGTTATAAAGTGTTATATGGAGTTAAAAGGGTGACGTGTGCTAATGAAGGCCTAATTGAATTAGGTCTCTTTAAGGCCTAAAAGAGTTTTTTGGTACTATATGCTATAAAAAACCTATTTTAATGTTTTATTAATGTTTTTGACATGAAATAAGTCCCATTTTATGGTAAATTAAAATATTAAAGTATGTATGTGTGACCAAGGAGTGTATGATCAAGAACCTACTATAAGAACAAGGCCTAATAGGCCTAATTATCTAGTTGAATTTGAGAGAGTTAAAGTGAATGAGATATAACTTGTAATAGATAAATGAGGTATTTTAGACCATAAATATGGTGTATATAAAACATAATTAAATATTTATATGGGTACTATATATTATTATCAAGGTCATATGGCCTAATCAATTTAAGAAAAAGGTTAATTGAGTGAAGAAGGCTAGAGACCAGTTTGAGAAAGATAGGAGTGTGTGAAAATATGAAGAAACAAATAATAATATTTTGTATTAGAAACATATTTTTTTTGAATTTTATTTAAGTTTTTATGTGGTTTAATTGGTTATAATTCATCTAAGAGGTTTGTGTCTTCTTGCAAGTGGGTGCTTGCTAAAACCTAGTCAAGTTGGTGCTTGGCTAGTTAGGGTTGGTGCTCCAAGTAAATTTGGTGCTTCACTAAATATTGATTTTTTTATTATATTAATATATTCAATTTGAATCATTAGTAGGTTTTATTCACCTTTATGATTTTTCAGTCAAATAAGTGTTTTATGTGTTATGCTCTAGTCTCATGTTCATGGCTCTTAATGTATTGCTAGTTCATTATATTGTTTTGATAGTTCATGAAAGATAAAATTGTAAAATTTTTTAATAATAATACAATCCCTATAAATAATTTTTATTCAAAAAATTGGTATTAGAACTTTTTCCTTTGAGGTAAGTCTAACAGCTTGAAGGTGATCCTAAGAAGCACAAGAATATCTTGTGATTAATAATAAGAAGATAACATGTATGATGAAGAAGTATGTTATGACAGTGAATAAGGATAACATTAAATATAAATTTAAGTTGAGGTAATAAGTACCCTTGATGATTTGAAATATAAAAAAAAGACTATCAAGGATCTTATGAGTCAGTTAGAAGAGGTCAACATAAGGTGTAAGTCAAAGGAAGATAAGTATGACCATCTGAAGACAAATATAGATTAGTTTAAGGTTGATCATGAATATCTCATATAAAAATTAATAAATTTTAAGAGAGATAATGAGAAGTTATAATAATTCAAGATTAATAACATGAAAATACCAATCAGGCAACCCAAAGCTATACATGATAAATCATCATATAACCATGGTAAGTATAGAAATATTATTTTATACATCTATCACAATATAGGACACATTGAAATATTATGATATAATAGATTTATAAGGTCCAAAAGATTAAATAGGACATATGAAACTCATATAATACATAATAAGGATCAAACATTGGTATGGAAACCAAATCAAGCTAGGACAGATCATATTGAGCTCAAGAATCAAGATGGACTATTTGCCAAAGAGGAACAGATGACCAAAGAGGACTTTATGATAGAAAAAACTAAATATAATATTCAAGATGAAGGAATGAAATGGTATATTGATATTATATAGAGTTGGGGGAAAATCTAAATTAGATGAATAACAGGCCTAAAAGTGTGTCAAAATACTCTTTCAAACTTATGAATTGCTACAAGTTTAAGGAAATTATCTAAAATTGTTAAAATATTTGTATAATAGGTACATAGTTATTTTATATATAAATTATATGAGTTTAGATGTATTTTCTTATGTGATTTCAATATGAAACTATTATCACCAAATCTTTTACCCTAGAAGATGGTGTTCAATCCTATTAAATATTTAGGAAACATGGGAACACTTTCAGTTATGTGGGTGTACCTATAGTGGAAGTTTCTCAAGCCACATGATAGAAGACATAAATAAGTTCATCTCATTAAATAAGAATCTATAAGAATAGTGAAGTTTGGAGATAACACAACTACTAATATAGTTGGCAAGGGTGTCTTGAGTTTGGAAAATGGAAAGACCAAGACATAAAAGGTGTGGTATGTGGAAGGTTTGAAACATAAACTAATTAGTGTAATTTTAATTTTTTAGAGACTACCTATAAAGTGAAATTGGTAGTAGGTTTGGATATTTCAACCATTTAATGTATTAATGACTTTAAGATTTGAAAATCCGTATTGTTTTATAAAATACTAGTAGAGAAAACTATTTGAGAGAAAAGAGATTGACATTTTAGGTCACCTTCATGACCCATAATTAGGATGAAAGTGATGAAAGGATAACATTCTAGGAGATCCTTATATAGATAACACCATTCCAAGTGCCCAAGGTCATCGTAAATTCATTCCAAGTATAGATAAAAATTCATTAATTAATTAAATCCACTCTCAAACCGAGAGATTTTTTTTCAATAAATATATAATTAGCCAAAATGGGTTCTATCCAAAACAATAAATGAAGACCAATTTAAAGAATTAAATTACATTAAATAATCACTCCTATTCTAATAAAGAGTGAAAATAATTGATTAATAGAAAACAACATTGGATCATGCTCAAGATAAGAATAGAAAATCAACCTAGCTTTTTATTATAAACCTAGAAAGATACATCCCTAACAAGCAATAAAATTGAAATTGATGAGAAGTTAATGGGTTAGAAAAGATAAATTAATTAAAAAGGTGACATAATTATAGTTAGGGGTTTTAATGAAGGATGAACTTATACCATGTATCCCACAGATTCATGTAAATAATAGATTGACTCATAGTCCTACATGTGGAAATAATATGAAGTAACATTGATTCTATTGATTCAAATGAGGAATTATGACTTACATACACACACCTTAGGTTGATTACAGACCTTAAAATCTATGTTTGGTAATTCAAAAATCTCATAATAGACATGTTTTATTCTATCTCTTTACTCATATCTAGGACATGCAAGTCTTGGCTTGCACTAGGTTTGGTTCTCTTAGTTTCGACTCTTCCAATAGATCTCACTCTGTAGCTTATGGAAATTGAATACTTTTAATGTCCATGATTATAGGTGCCTTGGTTATGGTCAATAAGGTAGCTTATAGCATATGAGACCACTTGATACTCCTAATATATAGGATGCACCTAGCTATGCTTCAAATATGAGGCATACATACCTTACCCCTTGCAGAATGTATACTCATTCTTTGTAGAGTTCCTCTTTAATCACATTCTCCAATAAACTAGCCAACAACCTCTAACCTCTTGGCTCTATTTATCTCCTTCCAACTCCCTCTAAGATCCCCTTCACAATGATGTTTAACCCTAATATAGGTGCATGTGAACAAGAAACCATTAAGAATGTTAGGAACATTCCCTATCCTAGTTGTTAGATAAACACCATCATTGTGTGATGCTTAAATGTCCATTTGGTTATGATTTGTAGATTGTGAAGGTTATTTTTCTCCATCATGTGACACTTGGAATTGAAAATGGAAAATTTATTTGAAGGATGTGTGTCATATTAATTGTCACCATTAAATATACTAACTCCTTAATCTACTATATACTTTTTGTCTTCACAAGACCACATGGCATTCAAAATGGTTCACAAAAACATTATACATGAAAGATATTGTGTAGAGATTGCACATTTCAAGCTCACATTGCAATATTCACAAGTGAAGTTTGTGCATAGAAGGCAATACACAGGTTACACAAGACCTTTTCCAAACATGAAGCTATGCATGAGTACTATTCGTAAGATATCATAATTTTCATAGATCCAGCATGTGAAAAAGTCCTTAGACTCCATAATACTTCAATTATACTTCTCTGTGTGGAACCTCCAATTCATTATGTATAACTTGCAAAGGTTTCCATTTGAATATGCACAAGACTTTGCAAGCTATGCAACATATAATATTTAATCTTTTTTAATGCTCCAAGTTATGCACACTAAAAAGGCTACATAAAAAGTATCTTTGTGTGCACATGAAGGCTACGTAGAACTTCAAGAGATTTTTATGTAAATAAAGAATTGCTCATAAATTCCAAATTTTCTTATTTATACTCTTAAGTGTTTTTGAGTGATGCAAGATTGCTTGTGAACCTAGATGCTCCTACATCAAAAGGAGCATGAGAAAGTTGAAAACATCTTGGATGAATGAATTGGTAGAAAAACTAGAAGGTGTGGCTATAATAAACACTAGGTTTAGTGGAAAGGAAAAAGGCTAAAACAAGATTTATGGACCTTATAATTTGAACTTCATTTAATTGGTCACCTCTCTTACAATTCTTTCTTAGATTTAGAATATTGAGCATCATGCTCACAATCAAACTATTTTGGGTACTTTGATGGAGGAACATACCAAGAAGAACACCTTAGTTTTAATGTTAAAACTTAATTTTAAGGTCCTAATGGCGATGCCAAATTTGAGGTTTTTTTTTAAAATTAGTGATAGAATACCATGTCCATAATCATCTTCAAATGACTATATTTGTGATCATTGTTTGGTCTCACAACAACGACACATTGTCAAGGCCTGAAACTTGTAAGGGATATAACTTGGTATATAGACTCAAATTGAGTATTATTTTATTTAGTTTTCATAATTATTTTGAGTTCAATGTAGTAGTGCCATTGAATTCTTAAGTTTTGTGGTATCTCTATGGCGACACTAAGTTGGAGCCAATCTCATGGTCTCATGACAATAATACTTTACAGTTAGCATAATTTTATCTTTGAAACTCAGAGTTGAGTGCTATTTTTTTTAATTTGTATAATATTTTGAGATAAATTAAAAGGTTCCATTGGACTCACAAATTTTGGCATTTTTTTATGAAAACACCATGTTGGTGTGAAATTTATTGTCTCATGATAATGATAACAAGTACAAAACCTAGTCTAACTTATTAGACACTATGTACTTCCTTGAATCACCATTAGGGCCCTAAAACACACTATCTTGAGTGTCTCCTATGAATATATTATCTTTGAGGTATTGTGGAAGGTATATCATGATGAATTTAAAATGTGCCATGGTGGACATGGCATGTAGCACAATTCAAAAGATAATATAATTTTGAACTCAACCATAAACAATATTTTTTACAACACCTAGATCATGAATCACTTTGCCTTACCATATGAAATTTATTGTTGTAATGTATATTTTATGTTATATTATAAAACAATATGAATAAAGGGATGGCAAGGTAGTGAGATTGAAGACTAGGTTAGCTGAAGAATTTTGAAGAGCAAGTGAGCCAAGCATATCAATTGTTTTTGGTTATATTGATTTCCAATAGTAGGAATTTTTTGGTGTGTTTTTATATTCAGATTATTTCTTACTTAGCCATTTATGTATTATCTATAATGTGGCCTTTTTTTGTGTGAATTTTGGCTTTTAATTATGTTTTAACACTCTGACCTAGTTAATAGTGGATAGTTTTCAAATTGACCATCAACCATGCCATCAATATGAAACTTCTCATATTTATATATATCTAAATGGTGAATATAAAATATTCCATTCTTTTCTCTTTTAATTTTATAAATAATATGCTCAATTATCACTGCTTAATACAACCATTCATTTGAACTTTTTATCATTTGATATCAAAGACTATGCTTTTGATGACCAATTTTGTTTTTGTTGTGCAATAAATAATAGAGACAAAATATACTCTTTTTTTTACATGCATATTAAAGAGATAAAAGACATTTAATAAAACAGTTTAAATTGTGGTGTGCTTGAATTGTAAGCAGTTGACCAAGCCTACACATTGTAGCTTTTATAGATTGGAAATAACTAATATTCTTGTGCAAGCATAAATATTAATAGAATATAGACCATGGATTGAGAAAGTACATGGTTTGAAATTTGAATCTACCATTTACCATTGGATGAGATATTAAAGGATTCCATGTGCTTTTTTCTCAGCACTAAACTAGATGAAGGGAAGATTACACACAATAGACTTTCAACTTGTGAAGACAAGGAACATTGATTCTGCAACCAAATTGAGATAGAAATGCAAACAAAATAGAATAATAATGGCATAAATTATATTTAGAATAATTTATGGCAAAGATTAAAATATTTTACTTGTATAAAGAGTAAGTGTAGAGCAATTACTTACAGTAACAATAAAGCATCTGCAATGCTATATTCATATAATTTTGGACCAATTATGGACAAATATAGAGGGAAAACCAAGTAGTAAAGAGAATGGATTATATTTTGAAACCATCCAAGAAAGTGAGAGTTGGAAACCCAATTAATAAAAATGTGACTGCATTAATTCACCTCATCATTTATCAAACATGGTAATCATGCTAAGCTGGAACAACAAGTGAGTGCTCATACATAGATCTGTTTACTAAAAATATTTTGTTATTGGAGATTTATATCCATTTGAGAAATAATTTACTTACATTTGTAAATTTCTCATTTAAAATTTTGGATATGAATAAATAATCAACTCAATCGAGTTCATTCCTCCTTGGTAGTAGTTTTCCAATTAAAATTTTTATATTTAAAATTACCATGGCAATAAGGAATTGATGTTCAAACTTGATTAAATATGTTTAACTCAAGAAAAAAAATAGGCTTTCACATTCCATTATTTGGATAAGACTTGTGTTAAAGTTGTAATCCACAACATGCCCACGATAGTAGAAATTTTCAATCAAATATTCCAAGCAAGAAATAAAATACTCCACATGATGGTTAAATGGATGTTAAAGTTAAGGTGTGAATCCTTGTGACGGTCAAATAGGCATTAAACTTAAGGTTGGATATTAATTGTTAACATGTTACAAACACTATGGTCCACGAATATCATTGGCTATCATTGTAGATTATGCTTATCAACATAATTAATTTTAAGTGCATTAAAAATAAAAATATTAACAATGGCAGTGAACATTTTAAACACAAAAAATACATAATCAGAAACATTGAACATGTTTATCATTATTAAAAGTATATATTTATAGGTGCGTAAGCTCCAAAATTACATATATGATGTCAAATATTAGATTACATGTAAGTTAAAAAATGACTTTGTTAGTGTTTGAAAACCCTTATATAATAATTGGTTTTACATTTTAGACTAACTTTTAAACTATTTTTTGTATAGGGTATGTGGGTTAGGTGTACTTTAGGGATGAAAAGTGCACCCTAGGTTTTGGGGTGGTTCTTAGTTTCCCTTGATGTAGTAACAGTGTGTCTCAAGAGAGAATGAGTGTATTTGGTGTGAGTATGTACTTGGTGCAGTGGGAATTTGGTTGGGTGCACACATCGATATAACTTTGATTTATCATAAAATGTTAACTACCATCCCATTTAAGTTAATGATTTATTTTAGAATTTGATGAAAATATTATTATAATATTTATAATGAAAATATTTTGGAGATGATTGGATAGGATGGGAAATAAATAGACATTTTGGATATCCTTTAAGATTCATCATCAAAATGAAAATGATCATAATATTATAGATAAAAATCTCCAAAAATAGATAACTTTGCCTCAAGCTCACATAATTTTTTTGTGAAATTATCTAGTTTTCCATAGAATTCAAGATGAATGACCATCTTCCTTTCCTTTAGATCACTAATACAGAGCAATGATGGATTTTTGGTAAGGAAATTTTATAGGAAATAAATTAATGTGTATCTTTATTCTCCCTTAAAACCTTAGCCACCTAGGCCTTAAGGATTTTAGATGATGAGCATTTCCAACAAGAAAGGGAACATCTTACCAAAGTTTTTAAACATAAGGATGGTTACAAAGATGAACAAATCACAATGGCATATCAGAAATAAAGGAAGCATTTAATAAAAAATTTAGGTGACCAATCTCAAGATTTATATCCTCACATTGAAGGATTATCGAATAAAATTCCTAGATTTTTTACAAAAGGGGAAAGTCAAGACCACACATTTTCCCCTCAAAACTATAAAAAAGGGTCTTAAAATCAACTAAAGATAAAGTTAATTCCAAATAGAGTAGTGAAATATATTTCTTTGAGTGCCCTTGTGGTTGATCATATATAGGTTAATCAATAAGATTTATTCACACTAGATTACGTGAGCATGCTGTGGATATTTGTGTCACTACTTAAATCAGCATCAATAAATCATTTTCTTAAACTAAACATGATGTTTTACATTAGAGAGGCAAACATTTTGGCTACGGAGAGTAATTTCATGAATTTTTGAATTAACAAAGCATTATAATTGTGAAGCATCCCTACAAGTTAAACATGGATGAGATTTTTTGCTTATGGCAAGCTTGGAGACCCATTGTTCCAAAACTTAGAATAGGTTCGAGCATGACTTCTTAATGTTTTTACAAATCAATTATTTTTTATAATGATTAATTAATAATTTTAATTACTATAACTAATAATCATTTGATTTTACATCCCTTATGATGGTTAATATCATTAATTATTGTAACTTAATGTTGAATTTAATTGTTGGCATTAATTATTAGTTGTAATGGGTTTCTACTAGTATTTTGTAATAGACTTATCTATATAAGGAACCATGTATCTATAATCTATTTATCATTTTAATATTGATGACAGATCCCATAGGATATCTAAAATGTTAATTTGTTTTAGGGTTTACACAATTATCTCATAAACCTTTTCTTTAAAAATCTCATGGACTACATGAGCTTATAATCTTTAATATTATAAAGGCTCGAGTTCCCATCTCTTAATTAAAAACTGAAAATATTTAATATTATTAGTCCCTATTGTAAAAGGTATTATTATAATTCTTGATTATTTATTCTTGTGTAGAGGAAATCTCATAAGAAGGTGACCAAGGCACACAAGAAATATGACTTCAAGGTGCCTACGTGAGGAATTACATAGTGAAGTATATCAAGAATTTGGGTAAAATAAAAGGAGAATACAAGCTCTGATAAGGTAAGAGAACACCATTTATTGGTATTTTGGTGAAGAAGTTGGACAAAATAAATAAATTTTGCATTTTCTTTAGGTTGTCTTCTAGTTTTTTGATACCTCTATTTTTAAACTTGAGTTCTATGCTTTTGTTTTCACATGATGAAACCCCTATTAGTCAAATTCAATTACCCAACATAAAATCAATAACATTAACCAAATTCAATTATGATAATTGATGGACCTCCTTAATCAAATTCAATTGTGTATAGAAATGGAGGAAGTCAAAATAATTATCAAGAAACATTGTGATACTATTGTAGAGCTTGCAATTTTGATCATGGAGGAAGCTTTGTGATACTGTTGAAGAGATTGTGGCTTCAATCATTTATCTCTCTATTTGAGGTCCTGTGAGAATTCATCTTTCTTAAAATGGAATATGATTATTTGTTCAATAATTTTATCTTCAACATTAAAATATACCCATCCTTATATTTAAGATGTAAAAAACTTAGTGGTTGTCTCATAAATAATTAATATGGAATCATAACTAATTAATGCCATTGAACTAGAATAAGGGCACGAGAATAAGGCAACATGGTTTGGGAGTACACCAAGAAACCATATGGTCTACTTGATGTGTGTTATAAATAAGAAAGAGGATAAAGGCTATGAAAAATAACTAATTCTAAAAATTCATCAAGAAAAGTATAAAGCAAAAGCAAACTCTAAGGCTGAAGTATAAGTAGAAGTAAGAGCTATAGTTAGAGCCAGAGTCGACATTGAAATTAATAAAGGGTTTAAATGAAATCAATGGAACCTAAACTCATGAGTAAGGAGTGGGTAGTAGTTTCCCTTTTTTGAGGAAGGAAGCACAAACCTTACAAATTGGGTCAAGTTGGATGGTGTTGCAAAATAATCTAGTGAAGAGTCCTTAGAATCCAGTGAGGATTTAACTAAGCCCCCTTATTTTTAGGAAAGTTTTTATTTCAATATAGAATTCAATAACAACTTATCTATGGAATTGAAGGAATATAATCATGATACAAATACAAATGCACCATGACAACATGAACCACAAGTTAGAGGGAGTGGCACAAAAACATGACTGTGAGTAGGATAGTATATGGATTTTTTTCAAAGTAAAGCCGAGTATAGGAATGTATCTGATAATGTTAAGAGAGCATAGGAATGTCCAACATAGACCTTCTTGAGGAGGATAATTGTATTTATTATTTCATAAATACACAAATCATTGATCATGTAACCTATGAGAGACTTAATAAAGAATTTGAGATGAAATCCAAGCTATCAAGATACAACAACAAGATTATCATGGAGATATATAATACCTGATAGGGTAATTATTGCTAGGAAAACTTGAAAGAGAACCAGCCGATGACTTGAAGAAAGGGTGATTAATTAAAGGAATGGTACTCTCATTAAAGAATAAGATGAAGGTGGTCCTATTTTCATTTTACAAAGGCATACTTAATTGAGTGATAGATATTGAAAGTGAGAATAAAACAACCTCATACTCAAGAAGGAACAAAGATGATGACTTTGACTCCAATGATGACAAGAAACCTAGATTAGTATAATCCTTATGAAAGGACATCTTTAAAGTGATGATAAATGCAATGGGAGACACTAAGAATGACGGTAATGAATTTTTGTATTGTGACTGCAAGGAAAAAGGTCACATGAAGGTGAACTAGCCAAAGGGTTTTTTTGACATTTGTCATGTTACAGGGAATTCATGAATGAATTCCATGACTAAAATACATTTTTTACAAAAGGACACAGTGGAGAAACATAAGTTGATAAGGTAGATCAAATTTTTTTTACCTTATATCCATGTAAAGATGGATTTATTGACTTTCAACACATTGGGGCAAGCATATCATAACTCCATAAATATTTCATCCAAGGTCAAGATGAAACAAAATTTTTTCCTCTTAATTGAAAGTAGTGTGTTGGACCCAACTCAGGCCTAGTACACCATCTAACCTTGTCATGCATGAACAAAAAATGTTGCACAAGAGAGAGCAACATAGGAAGGATATGCAACACTAGAAGGCTACACTACCTTCAGTGTCATTCAAAGGAAAAAGGAACCTAAGTGACAAGCGGTGTGATCACCACCACACAAGCTCACACAATGATTTATAATACTACAAAATATTATTTTGTTGTACAATCTACATTAGTTCCTGCACAAGTGGATGACATTGATCCAAATGCTACTTGTCTAGAAACCAATACTAATACCATAGATATATTTGATGATAAGGTTGACATTGATCCAGATGCTATTGTCTAAGTTTCTAGACTCTTGCCTTACCACTTTACCATGCATACATTACATCCACATAATTACAACTTGTTTATTTTATATGTAATGTTATTACTCTTTTTCTTAGTAGGTATTAAATTTGCATCATGACTCTTTTTTAGAAAGTGTATGATTTATTAAAGTGTAAGGCATAGGGATATTAATTTTATTAAAACACCCCATGGATAAACAAAAGGTGGAAGGAAATTTTGCTCAAATGAGATAGTATAAAAATGCATATACATGAAGGGAAATATTTTATGCATTCAAAGATGTGAAGATATTATTATATATATTTTAAAATAGTATTTATTACAAATTTATAATAAAAATTGGGAAGTGTCAAGTGTTGAGCTATGTAATATATGAATACTTATGCGTATTGAAATTTGAAATTATCTAGCCTTTATATTCAACAAGGTGTGGCCAAGTTCAAAGAAAATAAAGGTTGTATTAGTATGAGGGCCCACAAGGGGAATTTCCCCTTGATCCCCCCCACAAAGGTAATTATGGAAAAGAAGGATCTCTATATTTTGGTTAATGTATATCATTATGTTAGTATTATTATTATTATTATTATTATTATTATTATTATTATTATTATTATCAGCATATTATTAATTATATGCTTTGGTAGCCAACAATTTTATGTTGTTACCAATTATATTATCAGCATTAGGAAGTATTGTAATTGAGTTTTTTAGTGTGTTTAGTTGTGTTTTGGCTGACAAAGATTGGGTTTCTTATCATATGAATAGAATGTTATATTTTGAGATAAGTGTGCAAGTATCAGGTCCTCCATGAACCAAACAACTTGTGTTGTGCACTACCTATGAAATAAATTTGTGATTACTATTATGGTCTTCTATGATGTATTATGGTATGCATTTATTATCTTGTAACTGATGTTATTTTCATAGTGAATTTTTTATAACAAAAATTATAGGGTCATTGCCTTTGTAAAGTGAATTCAGACTAATGTTAGGTAGAAGCAAATGCCAGTTGATAATAACCATTGACAATGAGGCATTGCATTATCTTATAAAATATCCATTACAAATGTAGTCATGAAGTACATTGATAAAATATCTTATAATGGTACAAAGAGAAGGGTCATTAAGAATAAGACTGACACTATATCATAAATAATTAATGAAATTCAACTAAAACAAGGGCACAAGAAGAAGGCAACATGGTTTGGGAGTGGACCAATAAATTATATGGTATACTCAATGGGTGGTACAAATAAGAAAGAGGATAAAGGTTGCAACAAACAATCAATTCTAAAAATCCATCAAGAGAATTACAAAGCAGAAGTAAAATCTAAGGCTAAAATGTATGTAGAAATAAGAGCTATAATTGGAGCTAGAGTCAACCTTGAAATTAAGAAAGGGTTCAACCAAAATTTGTGGACCCTAAACTCATGATTAAGGAGAGGGTAGAGATTGATGGATAGTTTCCTTTTCCATAGGAAATAAGCACATGTTGGAGGCACAACCACTGAAATGGGGGTGGGGCACAAGGGATAGGGGTGGGGGAGGGTTGAATTAGTGTTCTAAAATAATACTCTCTTTACACTTAACATGATTAACATTTTAAACCAATATAGTGATCAAGTAATGCATAGAGAAGCAATCAGATAAACATGAAGCAAAATATTAACACATGAACACAAGAGATATGTGAGAAAACCTCATGGGGGATAAAATCCATTGAAACATATCTTGGAATACAGTCTTATAAAAACCATGAATAAATATTTAGTGAGGCACCAAACCCATAAGGATTACCAACCCCTCACTAGTCAAGCACCAACTCAACTAGGCCTTTAGCAAGTTCTAACTTGAAACGAGGCACCCACCCCCTAAGTAACTCAAAACCAACTCAAACACTTCAAGGAAACTTCTTCAATAATTAATATACAAGGTAACTCCCACTCCCTCTTGAATAAGTACTAACTCAACCAATATAAACTTGATCACCTTCCTAACACCTTGTTGCTCAATCAATAGATGGTGACCTCTTCTTCAACTCTCTATTTTCTCTATCCTCTATCATGCATAAAAAACACATATAAAATATAAATTTAATGGTGTATAAATAAACACAAGATCATTCTTTAAACACTCTCAAACTACCTCTTCAAACAAGCAAATCTGCTCTTCTTCTACTTCACTCAAATAACCCTCATATGGCTTATATGACCTTATTTATCATACTTAGAACTTATGATGGATGTTCATGAATTAATCCTTTACACCCCTATGAATGTATAAATGACATAATTATTCTCCTTAAGGTTATATTTTATCCTCTTTCACTCTCATTCCTTTTTACATACTAAAATAGGCATATTAGGCCTTGTACTTATACCAATCACTAGGTCACTCACACTCTTGGTTGACCAAGACATTAATCCATTAGGATCAGACCCAAAACATATCTTAGAACATGTTACACATAATAATAAATAAAAATATCATCACCATTAGGTTGGTCAGACTCATTTAGACCTTAATCTTATTTTAGACCTACTTAGAGACCTAATTGCATTATGTCTATTTAAACCACTATGGCGTAGATAGGCCTCACCAAAGTCCTCAAAAATTTGAATCACTTATCTAAAAACATAAAATAACCTCCTATATGATCAATGAGTCACACATCCTTCACTTACCTCATGAAATCTCCATTGGGCCTTAAAGACCTATTAGGCCTAATCACCCCAAAAACATTATTTGCAAAGATGAAGCTCAAACAACCTTTAGAAACACATTCAATGCACAATCCACATATGTATGGAAAATTCATGAACTTAGGGTCATAATGAAATAAATTATACTCCATCACTTAGGATTAAAATACTTAGAAATACCTCAACAAAATGCTCATTTTGTTCTGCCAGAAAGCTCCAAAACATAGTCAAGAACCTTTGACCATAAACATATGTACATTCACTTTATAACACTCCAAATGAATTTATAAGATCCAATGGAACCTATAATACATCAACACATTCTTTTTAAAATTATAAATTGGTAAATATGACACAGGAACATCAAAATCATTAATATATTGAAAACTACCAAAGACCTTGAAAATATAGTCTTGAAGAAAGTTGTCTTTAGATTCTATAAGGACACTTCCAAGACATCTCATGTACATTTATAGTTATTTTGTGGCATATAAAACATGGTAAAATAGATATATCATTTGTTATGGTGTCAATAATTGGTCTTGCATAGCTATACAAGCCTATATAACATGATCCAATAGATAGATCATTAGTTTTGGTGTCAACCATTGGTCTTACATACCAATTTGTTCAGCTTCTCTTTCACAATTCTTACATAGCTAGACAAGCCATTTTGGCTTCCATAATTTACATTATTAAACTATATTAAATATTATATAAATCATTTATAGGTGATATATGTCAAAAATAACATCATTATGAGCACCATATACATTGACTCTTGTCATAGAGTCTCAAATTCTTCAATCCATCTTGCATACCAAAAATTATCATTCTACATTAAGAACTAGTCATAGTGAACATAAATTTTAGTACTTGTGTAGATACTTTTATAAACTCCTAATTCATGTGTATGATCTTATGATATCATTAGGTAATCTTAATATAGAGAGATATCATGGTCTAGTGATAATATTTGTCTTGCAGACCAATCTCTCAATCTTACTCCTTCACTATCTTATCTTCACTAGACAAGTCATCTTATGAACACAATTTTCCACATTATAATGACCTCTAAAAACATCTAACCAAAATGTATAACTGTTATATGTCTTTCAAAACAACCTCATGTAATTGGATCCATTCCTAATCCACTACAACATATTCTTATACTCATTCTCACTCCTACTTATTTTTCTCACTATCTTCCTCACTAGGCCTTTTTGGTGATAGGCCAACTTCCATGATTGGTTTAGAATATTTTAATTTTTTAATCTACTCAAAAATCATCAAGACATATGTCTCAAGCTTTAACCTCCATCTATTTTCATTCTTTGCTTCTCGGGTCTTCATCTCTTCATTCTACACATACAGAGACTTCAAGACCTACTTTCATGCTTTTTCCTTTGACTCAAGACATAAAACTTCATGAGAAATCTTGAAATAATCTCTCACACATTTTTTAATTCTTAAATGATCTATATTACCTTGTAAACTGACTTTGACCTCTGATTAGGCCACACTAGGTCTCTTTGCACACTAGGCTTATACCTGTAAGCCACACTTAGACCTTGAAAACACCCTAAACCCTATTGTAATGATCTCAACACATCATATTCATTATATATATATATCCTTTTACCATGCTCACATACTAAATTTCACAACTTTAAGCTCATACATATCCATATCATCACCATCATGCCTCTACAAGCTATGTTTATGCTCATGAACAAGTCCATTCACACAAACCTACTAGGCACCATACCACTTTGAGACCTTATTTATACTATATATTCACTCTAAGAACACATTATCATGACAAAAAACCTAATTCCATGCTCAAATACTACCACACATCTTCTCATAAGCTTGTCACATCACAACATTATGTCAAGACCTTATGAAAAACTCAAGAACCTAATAAACCATGCTTAAGCCATCATGAATACTTACCATGCAAATTCAAAAGATTAGCTTTGGGACATAAATTATATTTAATTACCTTCAACATCAATTTATCAACACAAAAATAGGAACATACCTCAATAGTACAGACCTTGTAAATTGGGTCGGGTTGGAGGGTGTTGCAAAAGAATCTAGTGAAGATTCCTTAGAATCCAATGAGGATTTGACTAAGCCCCCTTCATTTTAGGATAGTTTTATTTAAATACAAAGTTAAATAATGAATTTTTTTTGGAATTGAAGGCATATAATCATGATACATATCTAAATACACCTGGGCAACATGAACCACAAGTTGGAGGGAGTAGCACAAAAACATGACTATGAGTAGGATAGTGTATGGATTATTGTCAAAGTAAAGTCGAGTATAGAAACATATCTGATAATGTTGAGAGAGTAGAGGAATATCCAATGTAGACCTTATTAAGGAGGAAAACTATATTTAAAGAGACACATTAGAAGAAACTCTTGCCCATAGATATGGGCATTCCATCAACTCCATCTCTAAAAAAGTAGAAGATACCAAAGTTCCTTGTTATGGATTAGAAGATCTAGTATGGAATTGCATGACATGAATTACAATTTGAACTTCTAGTGGTTACAAATATGAGTGTTTTTAGTTGTGTTGATTTTTAACCACACTTTTGGGAGTGGGTATTGATTGTTTCACAAATACACTAATCATTGATTAGGTAACTTGGGTCTCTAAGAAGAAATTCAAGCTCTTGAGAGATGACACTAGATTGTCATGAGATCTATAATACCTGACAGGGTTAGCATGATAATGTACATGCCTAAAATATAAGGCAAAAATAATTATTGGGAAAACTTGAAAGATAACCAACCAATGACTTAAATAAATGGTGCTTCATTTAAGGGATGGTACTCTCATTGAAGAGGAAGATGAAAGTGGTCCCATTTTCATCTTACAAAGGTGTATATAATTGAGTGATAGATATTGGAAGTGAAAATAAAAAAACCCCATACTCAAGGAGTGGAGATGATGAATTTGACTCTGATGATGATAATGAACATGTATTAGTGTAATCCTTATGAAAGGACATCCTTCAAGTGATGAGAAAGCTAATGGGAGACACTAAGAATAAAGACGATTTTTGGTATTGTTACTATAAGGAAAAAGGTCACATGAAGGTGAATTGGCCAACAAATGTTTTTTGAAATTTATCATGTTATAGGGCATTCATAAATTATTTCCATGACTATATTTCATTTTTACATGAGGACATAATGGAGAAACATAAGGCGATAAGGTAGATCAAAAAAATCTTACCTTATATCCATGTAAAAATGGATTTTTTGACTTTT
Source organism: Torreya grandis (assembly GCA_037957365.1). NCBI lineage: Eukaryota > Viridiplantae > Streptophyta > Pinopsida > Cupressales > Taxaceae > Torreya > Torreya grandis. The sequence goes on along the minus strand of JARHVA010000051.1, from coordinate 4,302,676 downwards.
GACGCTTTGGGGAAAGCATATAACAACTCTACAAAGATTAAATCCAAGGTCAAGATGAAACAAATGTTTTCCTTTTCATCCAAAGTAGTGTATAAGACCTAACTCAGGCCTAGTGTACTATCCAACCTTGCCATGCACGAGCAAAACATGTTACAAGAGAGAGAGTGACATATGAAGGTTATGCAACACTAGAAGGCTCCACTAACTTCAGTGTCACACAAAGGAAAGAGGAACCTAAGTGATAATTATTTTGATCACCATTTCACAAGATCATGTAATTATTTATAATACTACACACAATAATATTTTGTTGTGCAGCCTACATTAGTTTTCACACAAGTGGATGACATTGATCTAGATGTTACTTGTCTGGGCACCAATATTACTACCATAGACATTTCTGATGACAAGGGTTATTTTTTAAACCAAGTTTTGGGTTAAGGGGCAATATCTTAATGCCATCATTGATAATAGGATCCTATATAACATAATTACACAAACTATAACCTAATGCCTAGCCATACTATTGAATCACATCCCTGACTAACTACTCTTTGGGATGGTTCTAACAGGGTAAGGATGTCAAGGTTAATCAAATTTACATTTCCATGTATGTAGTCAATCCCATAGACATCAAAGACACAAGTGACATTTCATAACTAGAGATGTGTAATGGTATTATTTGAAGATTGTATGTGTATGATGGTGATGCTACATATCAAGCCAATCCATGGTGGTAGATTGTTCATGTCAAATCTCACTTTGTCAACATCTTAGAGTCACGTCCAAAGAATAAAATCACATTATCATTCACAAAGAAATGCTATAAGATCATTTTATAAATGTAAAATTTTGTGATGCTTGAAATTTATCCAAAATCACATGCACAATTGAGAAAGTGAGCATTGATAACATGCCACTCCACTCAATCATTGTAGAAATAATAGCTTGACAAGTTAATACAATAAAATATAGACTTATTTGAAGATCCAAAGGATTTATGCACACATTACACATAGTAAAACATGAGATTAATTTTTTTTTTGGATCCCTTGTTACAAACAATCTAGATTACCCTAGGTCCATTTGTGAGAATGTTGAGGTTTTATGCCAGATCCAAGAGCTCCTTGATCAAGGAAAAATTAGGCCAATATTTTCTCCTTATAGTTTCCTAGTAGTCCCAGTGCTAAATAAAATTATTACAAGACTCTTATACATGGACTATCATGTGCTCAACAAGATAATGGTGTAGAATTGATACCCACTATCATGTATTGATGATGTTTTGAACTAGCCTTAATGTGAAAAATAATTCACTGAAATTTATCAAACATCGATTTATCATCAAAGACTAGTATAATTATCATATCTACATGAATGTGAACTGTCACATGAGTAGAAGATGAAATTTTCATGCAACACTTGCATTTCTTCTCATTCAATACTACACTAGCTTAGTCTCCCTCAAAAAATTTAAAACTTATTTTAAATGATCAATATTCTCATCAAAAAAATTGTTGAAAACAAAAATATCATCCAATACACAATGATAAAGGAATAAATAAATGGCTTCATTACATCATTTACCTACATACAGGTAGCTTGTGCATTGCATATCCCAAAAGGTAGAACCAACCATTCATACAAACTTGACTTGTTTTGAATGTTGTCATCAAAATGTCCTCTTCTTTAACCCTAAATTGGTGATACTCATATTTTAAATCCATCTTAGTAAAATATTTGGCATGCTAAAGTTGATCAAGAAGATCTTCAATCTATAGAAGAGGATACCTATTCTTAATGGTTATATTGTTAAGTGCTCTATAATCAACATGCATTCTACATGAACCATGTTTTTTAGGTACTAAAACAATATAAGAACCACATGGAGAAGTATTAGGACATACACCTTGACTAATTAAATATTGTAACTTTTATTTTGCCTCATTGACATCCTTTAAGGACTGCCTATACAACCTACGATTTAGAAGTATATTGTTAGATAACAACTAAATTTTGTGCTCAATAGGTCTCACCATTGACAACCCCATGGGCTTATGGAATAATTCCTTGAACTATTGTACTAATTATCCCATATGCTTGTGTTATTTATTAGTAAACATGGTAAAATAAGTTTTATGTTCAACCACTTCTTTATCTTGAATATCTCTTAAAATAAGTAAAGTAAATTTCCCACTTGCATTAACAAGCCTTTTAGATTTAGAGTCATTTACCAAAGATATCTTAGAGTCACATTTTTAGGATAAAATGATGTATCTCTTGCCCTTTTTTTATCAAATGGTATTGATTTTCTCTCCTCATGAAGATAACATCTTGGATATACAAGTAAGGGATACCAAATGCTACAGCACACACATCAAGGGGCATAATATCCACTATAAATTCATCAATGAAATATTCATTAATACTAAACTTAATTTTTCATTGCTTAGTTAAATTTATGTCTACACAATTCTTCACTAAACCTAAAGCATATGGGCTTAGATGATTGTAATTCTCTATCCTCAATTTGAGAACTAACTCCTTGATTATATTTTTTTTGGTGAGAAAGTATCAAAAATGGCATCCACTTTTTTTTATTCATCTAAATTTTAATATGGAAAATATTAGAAAGTTCACTTTCTTGAGCATTACTAATAGCCAAACATACCTCTTTATTTACAAAATTAAAACACAAATTCTCATCCACATCAGAGCTGCAACCAATGTCTTCACCTTTGAGTGTGGTCATGTCCCTCTTATTTTTATTGTTCTAAAACAAATGAAATTTTGGATGTGACTTTAATAATTTTCCTTGAAATAAAAATCAACATCATAATGCCCACAATTCCTTATAGTATCCTTCTTATAAACAAATGTAGCATTATGTTAACCTTTTCCTTTACCCTTATTCTTAGAACCAGTTATTTCTTTGGAGTGATTTGAGAGTTAGATGTAGCCTTCTTTTTATTTTCCATATTCAAGTAGGGAGATTCAGAACAAGCCTCATTTACACTCATACACTGGGCTAACAAGACAAGTCTCCTCAAAAGACTATGGAGCTCACCAACATACTTCATCAAGATGTCATGGTCCACTATATCTTTTCCCATTTGGACAACCTCCTTGTGGACCTCACTTGTATACTCCTACATACTTAAGCCTTAATTTTGGATGTGACTTTAATAATTTTCCTTGAAATAGATATCAGCATCATAATGCCTACAATTCCTTATGGTATCATTATTATAAACAAATGTAGCACTATGTTAACCTTTTACTTTACCCTTATGCTTAGAACCACTTATTTCTTTGGAGTGATTTGAGAGTTAGATGTAGCCTTATTTTTATTTTCCATATTCAAGTAGGGAGATTTAGAACAGGCTTCATTTACACTCGTACACTAGGCCAAGAGGATAGGTCTCCTCAAAAGACTATGGAGCTCACCAACATACTTCATCAAGATGTCATGGTCTACTATATCTTTTCCCATTTGGACAGTCTTCTTGTGGACCTCACTTATGTACTCATACATACTTAGGCCTCAATTTTACCTATGATATCTACCATACATGGACCTCTCTTCCTCTTAATAAATAAGATAAGGCTCCTTCTTTCTTATCATTTTAAAATTACCCGACTTAGTAATAGGAGGAAGTTTTATAATAACCAAGGTATGAACATAACTTTCAAATTAAGTTAAAGCATGATTGGTTAATTTTAACCTTGCAAAAAAAAAATTTGCTCTCATTGATCTAATGCAAACTAAAATATACTTCTAGTTGGGAAAGATAATGGTCTAGCCTCTCCATGTTTATATGTTTATCATATGGCTAAATCTCTATCTTTGGCTCAGCCTTGAAATAAGCTGGATCTTGGTTGGCATGGGTTTTTTCTTCCATATTATCATGCTTGAGATCATCCTCCTTACTTGATTAAATGTATCTATAAAAACACCAAGCTTCTCCATGAGAATACCCATGATGGACTACAATCGATCAAGCTTGCTCATAGAAAGAGAAATTATAGCCACTCCTTCTAGCTTGTGAAATTTATCTTCTACTATATAGGCATTTTATTCATTATAATGAACCATAATTCTAATCCCTTACTTCCACTTTGTTATGGAAATTACTTCTTCAAATATAACTAAGATAGCATAACCACTTGTTCCTCTTATTCTCATGATAGACATATACTATAATGTAGTCATTGACACAAAAACCACACAAAAGGACATTAATATTGTTGGGTGAATATTTTGTCACCAACATACTGATGATAAAAATAGGTCTAATCAACCACATCAAGGAAGATTGGTCAGCCAAATGTGTAGTTTTACCACATCAAAAGGGGAAAAATCTCTCCTCTCATCAAAGGGAGGTTCTCTATAAGTATGAAGGGGATATATATATACATATACATATATATATATATATATATATATATATATATATATATATATATATATATATATATATATATACATATATATATATATATATATATATATATATATTGTGTGTGTGTGTGTGTGTGTTAATCTACTATAAATAAGCTAAAAATAACACTCAGGGGTAGGATAACACCATCCATCTCTCTTTTTTTAGAGATGATTTTCATCAATCAAAGGATAAATCCTGATGAAATGACAAAAGGCACTCCTCTTCTTTTAGAAGTGTTGTTCAGTAGACAACATGAACCTTTTGGGTAGTGACAAGTAATTGTAACAGGGTGCAGTAACATAGAAAGATGAAACGTAGTAAAAAGTCTCCACCTCAACTGACAAACAGGGAAATACGAAGGATAATGAGGGAACAAAGTCATCCCAAGATCCTTTACATATAAATAGAAAATAGACAAACTAAAGAAAATTGTGGCAGCACAAAGTCTCTCCACAGCTAGCTTCAGGACACCTTCCTGATTAATTTCACTAATTCTACTTATTTAATTAAATGAACAAAAAATGTATTAAGGAAATAGACATAAGAACAATTTCCCCAGCAACCAAACTATTCCAGCACAAAGTCTAAAAAGTCACTTGTTTTCTTATTCAAATAACAAAATATAATCAACAATCTGAGCTCAAAGTCTTAGTAATGCCTTTCAATTTGGGCAGAGTTTTGTTTTTGATAATAGAGAGATCTCTCTAAAAATAATAAGAGAGAGTCCAATATATAGTTCTCTAAGAAAGACTTGGGCACTTTGTTTCACAAAAATGATGGACTATGATGCATTCAATGCCTTCAATGCATTTTAAATTCTGTCCATGGGCTATGCTAGAATTGAGTGTCGGTCTTAAATATGGGCCGCATGATGTGTTTCCTGATGTGTGCACAACTATTTTCACTTTACTCAATATAGGAGAATAGGCCATGCCATTGAATGTTTGCACTCTCTGATGTCTACTTGGTGGGCTACTTCACCTTCTAGAAACATATCCCATGCATGTATATTTATGATCTTTCTCCATCATTTCCCCTTTCCTTGCTATATTTTGAGCTCTCAGGCACCTTATTCCTGATGAAGGGATAGGTGGCACTTTCTGCTATGAAATAGGTGAGGACACTTGTCAACATCTGCTTAACTTATAGAAGCTTAAAATATCCTTTAAGAGTCCTACGTAAGATGACACATGGCAGCTTTCACTAAGCTTTTTAGAAACATTATAGCAACATGCAGGACTTATTTGGATTCACACGAATGATGCCACTTGGTGTGCTCTACTTAGCTTAGCAACTCACCCAAGACCTACCACATTCCTTAATAATGAGACAAAAAGAAGAAATGGTCGACATTGACACTTGGTGCTTTCTACTAAGTTTTACAAGTGGCACGTGGTGACTTTCACTATATTTTGTCCTTATCTGTGTGATCTGAGCTCTCAGGCTATCTCTTTGGCTGGTCGCTAAATTTGTTCATAGGGTCTGCACCATATTTAAAAATTGATAGATATTTCATTATCTTAAATTTGACATCTACAGGGATGTCAATGGTTCAATCACTTCCCTGGTTTAATCACTTCCCCATTTCAATCACTTTCTTAGTTTAATCACTTTCTTAGTTCAATCACTTTCTCAGTTCAATCGCTTTCTTGGTCTTTGATTGAACCATCCCTTTGGTTTGTGCTTCCTTTGATCTTTGAACCAATGTTCTCTACCCTCTGCAAGGGCACTTGCCCTTAGTTCACTACCCTCCACAAGGGCACTTGTTCTTTTGGCTTTGGGGCACTCCTTTGAAACATCCACATTGAACCTTTGAACCTTTGAACCAACTTTGGTTCAACGGTTCAATAGTTCAATCTTGCATTCCACTCATTCACTTGACCACTTAAACCAATTACTTTAAACCAATCTCATTGAACCTTTAAACCATTAAACCTTTGAACCTTTTTTGGTTCAAGGTTTAATTGGTTCAATGGTTCATCCCTTGTTTGCTCTTTGGTTGAACCATCCCTTTGAACTAGTCTCTGGAATCATCTGCTTCCTTCTTTTGTCTAGCACTTCCTTTGAACCTTTGAACTTTGAACTCTTTTGGTTCAAGGTTTAACCAGTTCATTAGTTCATCCTTTGTTTCATTGCTTCTCTATTTTTCTAAGTCCCTTGATCTCTTCTAATCCATTGAATCTATTGAACTTGTTGAACCCGTTGAATCCATTGAACCAATTTGGTTAAAGGTTCAATGGTTTAATGGTTCAATAGTTCATTCCTTTATTCCTAAAAGCTTTCTTTTCTTCACTTCCCTCCGTAAGGGCACTTGGCCTTTAGTTCACTATCCTCTGCAAGGGCACTTGGTATTTTCACTTTGAGGCACTCCTTTGAACCAGATGATTAAATTGATCGATTGAACCAGCTGTAATTCAACGGTTCAATGGTTCAATCTTTTATTCCACTCATTTTCTTGACTACTGAACCAATTTCTTTAAACCAACCACTCATTGAACCTTTGAACCATTGAACCCATTAAACCTTTGAACCATTTTGGTTTAAGGTTCAATGGTTCAATAGTTCAAGCCTTCTTCTTTTTGATAAGTCTTTTGAAGCTGTTTGAAGCTATTGAACTTGCTGAAGTGGTTGAACTTTGAAATTTTGTTGAAGTGGTTAACTCTTTAAGCTTGTTGACGTCGTTGAACCCTTGAACCTGTTGAACCTTTGAACCTTTGAATCATTTTAGTTCAAGGTTCAATGGTTCAACCCTTTGTTTGAAGTTTGCCGATGAACCTTTTGGTTGAACCTTGGCATTGAACCAACCTTGAAATTGCCTAAGTGTTAAGAGCTTATTTCTTTCCTGCAAAGTCCATAGAAATGAACCTGTAGAGTCCGTAGATATGAACTTACAGAGTCTGTATAAATGAACTGGTGGAGTCTGTAAAAATGAGTCCGTAGATTTAAGCCTATAGAGTCCATAGATTCAATCCTGTAGAGTCCATAGATTCCTACCTACAGAGTCCATAGATTTAATCTTGTAGAGTCAGTTGATTTCTTCTTATAAAGTCTGTTAGCTGAAAAAGCTTGAAAAATGGAGAATTTGAATACCCAGAACAATTTTTGAGAAGGGAAGAGGGTATTTTGGCTTGCAAGACCAAAATAGTTCATATGTTGTCCCAAAAATGAGTGACAGATTTTGTGAACAACAAATACTAAACTAATTATGATACCAATGTGATTCATAAACTATGTAGATATTCCACACTAAGATTCACTAACATAGATCATGTACTCCTAGTTCAACATATGATTGATAGAAGAGTGTTCTAGATTATTTTCAATTCTAAAATAGAGATAAACAAGTGTTATAAATGAAATGTACAATATATTGAATATATAAATGGAAGATTAAGAGAAGCTAAAGCATAAAATGAAAACACTATATGACCTAGAGAAGCCCAATGTGGGAAAAACTCCAGTGGGTGAGGCAATTGCACTTATCTTGTACTATTTAATTCAACAATTATACAAGTTATGACCAAACATGGTCTTCATGGATAGATATCTCATTATTACACTATCCAAATCTTTCACACATGATTATTTTTTAATTCTTAGACACTTCATGCAGTGATCCAACATAACTAAAATAACCATTCACAACTAGGATACAATGAGACAACATTAACCAAATTTTCAAACTACAATGTCAATCCAACTTCAAAACTTGTCATTGACTTATCTGATGATATCTAATTTCAATAGAGACTATATTTATGCCTTTTCATGTTGGAACCCACCAAAGAATTCAAACAATCGTCACCAAGAAGAAGAAACATTTACAACCGCTCTTCTACCCATGTTTTATTTGATGGTGAAACCCTTATATTCAAAGGCTACAAGTTGCTAACTTCATCAATAAAATATGCCTTCTTACCATCTCAACACCGATTCTACCACTCAAACATAACTAAATTGTTCATTTTACACGAATAAGCTTGAGGAAATGTCTTACATAGTGTTTTACATGCAAGAATTACATAATTAAGTATAGTGTAAATGAAATAAACAAAAAATATAGTAAAGCAGATCCATATTTTGGATTAGGAATCAAGTTCTACACTAACATGATCAGCTATAACATCATTTTTAGAAAAATCACCATCTTGAAGATTGGATTGGACTCTCTTATAGGATTTGGACAACAAATAAACCTTAGATTACTATCTAGGGATTATAATTTCTATAGGTGGATCTCATAGAGAAAAATGATTGAATGATGAGTAAGTTGATCATTTCCATGATATAAAAATATGTGGATCAAAGCAATGAGTAAATGGATGACCTCGATGTGCATAATGAAAACAAGTTTGGACTTCACTAGATTTATTGAAAGGTGATTGTGGTTGACTTGATAATTTTGAGGTTTAGATTTCACACGATTGACCAATAGGTGAAGACTCATCTTGACATTTATTTATAAGGCATCTAATTATAAACCCTAGAATAACATGATGTTTATTGAGTTTCATTGTCTTCCAGATTTTCACAATAGGTGTAGGCTTGATAATATGAGTACAAACATGTATTTTGTCCATAATTGGTTTATAATTCATTTGAATAACCTCAAGTTTATAAATACTAGATTCAATATATTTTATCTTGGCATTCAACAAAATAAGATTTGGCATACTTGTATATAGTATAACAAGTTTGACTAATGCCTCAAAAATAGATTTGACAACTAGTTTGACAATAGGTTTGATAACATGTTTTTATTGTGTATCTAATTTTGTTTGCAACCCACAAATATATTTTCAATAAACATAGTGCTAATGATAAAAAGGCATAAATGATTATTGATAGTTCATAGAGCTCATTGGGATTTTCTATTATCTAACACATGTATATTGGACTTAACAAACCTATTCAACTATTTGAATACTCTAATTTAATTTATATTACATTTTCCATGTATAAATAAGCCTCTAAAAATGATTGTAATAGTAAAAATATAGAATTCTTGAGGGTTTCATGACTTTAACTAAGATTTAAGCTTACAATCAATATGAAAGGATTATAATCATATTATAAATGGATACTACAATGAAAAAAATGAAATTAGACTCAAAAATCTTTATTATGTGCAATAAGAAAACATTTACACAGTCCTCCTCCATTAAGACAGACCTACAACATATACTCTAAACACTTCAAAAATAATTTTTTTTAATTATTTTAATCTCTTTGGTTAGTATTTTATGGTTATTCCTCATTATGAGTGAGGATTATCAATTTTTTAGATTCTAAATCAAGATTTATAATTCACTAAAGTTGCTAACATTCTCTCTTACTCATTCAAATTAAACTTACTAAACTAACCTAGTTTATAGGTCTTAATAATTACCTAATAATATTGTCAACATATATTCTACATGTATTTGGTGATGCTCATGCATCATATTTACTGTCCTCCAACATACCCCTTTTATCATTCACTCTTCACACTCTCTCACTATACATTCCCTAGGATTGGCTATGCCTAGATGCCTTCCTCTTATTTAATAATTTTAATAACACTTCCTCTATATCTTATATCCACATATATAACCTTCATTCAACCCACTCAATCTAATTTCAAATACATCCACACTCCTTTATACTTTCTTGCACTTTTGCCCATCAAAGGCTAGTTGGCCTAATAGGCCTAATACACATTCTTGAGACTGGTTTCTAACCCTTCAACACCTCACTCCTTCAACACATCACTCTTGACATACTTCAACTCCCAATTGAGGTCTCTAGACCCAAGTCAATGCACACAATAGTTCTATTACTTTATATGCCTAAAACTTAAGGGTGTTAGTTTTCCTACAATTGATCTTTGATAATATCACAAACCTATTCTAGCCTCTAAATCACCTTGAACACTTAAAATACAATTTCATGCAAAAGTTGGTGAGAAAAGGGAGAGAGAATTGCAAGAGTTGAAAAATAATTAATTTACATTCAACCATACAATGATTAACAATAAGTTCAAGCAAAAAATATTAGTTTTAAATAATTTTCTAATATGCAAATACATCATCTTGATAAAAAATTGGAACTGCCAACACATCCAAGGTGAGCAGATAAAATATAGGACTAGGTTCTTGGCCTCCCATTAGATTCGATTGACAAGCTAACCACCTATTCTGACCTCAAAAATTCCCTTCCTAGTATAAGAAAATTTCACTTTTTATCCTAAGTTCAATCATGCATAAAATAGGTCTTGTAAGTCATTTATGCTAACTATCAGATCCCTCCCCTACCTCTTTAAGTCCTCTAATCACACCCTAAATCACTTAGGTGGAACCTTTGAGAATAATTAATTGGACAAGTTGCAGTGATGGGTACAAAAATGCAACTTTTTGACATTGAATAGGCAACTTCTTGAGCTCTGACTATCATTTTTGCCTCCGAGACCTCCATGTCATAAAGGCCAAGTCAAAGGATTTCCCCTGAGACTCAAGGTTTAACTAGGAATAAAATTGACCTATTAATTGTCTCATGATTAAAATCATCATGTATGTGAGTTATAACCTCTTAGCCATAACTACCTAGTGGCTGCATTTACAAATACATTAGATTAAAACTAACCTCATGATTATCACTTCAACATAAAATGTTTTGTGTCATGGTCAAACTAGATATTATTGTATAACCCTTGTACACTAGAGTGTACATTGGCCATGTAACAAGTAACATTCCCAAAAAAAATTAGATCCCATGATCTTTTTCACAAACAAAGATAAGCATACTAGCTTAAACAAAAGTCTAAAGAAATTTTGTAAGTTAAATAAACTTTCTTTCTACAATTGAATTTCAATGGAGTACATGGTTTCAGTCATAGTTGTCATGGCATATAACAAATAAAATAATTAACATGATTGAATTTGAGACATTTATTGATATCCCTTCAATATTTAAGCTCCTTCATAGGATTTGTGTCAAGATTTGTCTAAAACCATTCAAAGTTTTCTACCCTTCAGTTACAAACTATCTTAGTTTTGTCTTTAGTGGGTATGTTGAGGAATTGGTTCCAATGCTTAGTCACTAGAAAATATACTTAATAAATTATGGGTGAGATGATGTTGAGAAGAATTTTAGTTTGTGAATTTTGTCTGAATTAAAACACCTATATATAGGGGTGGCTCACAATTTAAATGGATCAATACATCTAGAGCTAGGCATGTTTTGTACAACATTAAGTATGATAACTTACTACAATCGCAAAAAAGCATGAACTTATAAAATATTTGCAAAGTGTTGGAACATTTAAGTTTTTTATCTAAAGAATTATATTAATTGATATTAATTAAAAAAACCATTGTGACTACATTAAAGAGAAACATAATGGGGAATTTGGGTCCAGGAAGATAATTTTCTTGTGCCATATGTTCCACAACTAATTCTAAAGGGGTAGTAATAACATAAGAAATGATCATTAATTTATGAACTTTTCTCAAACCCTTTCCATGTTGGCATATTTTACCTCATTATGCATGCACCAAGATGGGATGTCATGGGATTAGGGCCCACTTGTATAATTCCATCAATGACCTTAATTAGTTTATTTATAAGAGGTTTGAAGTATGATTTCTAGTACATGCACCAAAATGTAATTATAATAGCCATATCTACCTTGTTTCAATAATTTTTTTCTTTTATTTTTATATTAATAATGCTTTATAGATGAACCCTCTCATATTTTCTGATATGATTACATACAATGTCCATCTCCTTTAGTGAAGTAATATTTAACTACTTGAAAGCATTGTAAATCTCCATTACATCCACAACAAAATTGAAACATCCTATTTTGGAGGAGTTATTTTTATAACAAATTACGCTACTTAGATGCGATATGGGGATTCAAACTAATATTTAACTTCTCAAGATAAAAGTTTGTTAGCTTATTAATGAACTTATCATCAAGGACATTTTAAAATACCATTACAGGTGTATTCCCAGTATTTAAGATGTAGATATGATATGGAAAGAGCAATCCTAGTTGAAATATGTGGCCTCCTCTTCTACTTTAGATTGGCTTATCATCCCACCAAAAAACTATTGATCATGAGTATATTTATATTAGTTATGAATTCCTCTAAAATTGAGTGATGTCAATAGAAACTAATTTTACCCAAACCTCACATTGAGTTTGTTGATTACCAAGTTTATCTTATGGGGAATAATGCCCTTGGAAGTTGTAGGACCCAATTTCTACCCAAATATACTAATCAAATATTGTATTCCTTAATAGGACAATATGATAAGAGTTACTCAAAAAGTTTTTTCTCATCTTGTCCTACTAATTCCCCAAGATTACTGTAGCCTACATCCATAATAAAATGTCTACATATCCTTAGGGAAGCCCAACAATTATTAAAAGGTAGATGAAGATAGGAAATGAGTCTGTTGAAATTGGTTGATTGATCATTTTATTGAGATTATAAATTTTATAATTAACAAAACATGTTGCATGTTTGTCATTCTTTGTAGACAATAACAAATCAATATTAAAATAATCCTCTTTATACTTCTCAAATATTCTTATTTTATATATATTATGAGGATAGAGGACATATAGAATATAAATGTCTCTTCAAAACTAATAGGGTGGCTCCTTTTCTGTAGCCAAACAATGGCACAATTTTATAGTCTATGATATTTAGGACTAATACAAATTTCCTTCTATCTGAGTAGATACCATCCTTATGGAAGTCATAAAGAGCATCATTTCAGCTACTAATAATCTCCATAACAATGTTCCAAAACTTGAAAATATATTATTTTTAAGGAGTTGGTTGAGGGTATATTTTTTTCTTGGACATGATAATGGAATTTGAACTAGCCTCTAACTTTTGAAGACCAATTTTTTTTCACCTTGGTGGTGTAGTTATCATCAGGAAGTGAAATTTTCAACCTTTAGGTTAATGTGTAAAATAACAACAGAAATCCTAGTTGCATTATGCACCCTCTTTTGGTAATTTGGATTGTTGTATGCTCCCATGAAATATCCATCATATACATTATTGATAATTAATAACCTATTGGATTATATTATGATCCAAATTTGCTTTTATTTAGTTTATGTTATGTTTTTATTTATTATAGGTTGGTTTCACCCATTGGTTGGTTTTGTAACCACCTTTTCTTTTCTTGATCTTTTAAGCTTATTATGTACAAAAATAAAACAAGTTTTTCTATTAATATGTTTTTCTACATTATTCCTCCATATATCTAGGTGGTCAGTGGTATCAGAGCATGTTTTCTCATGGAAGAATGAATTGATGAAATTTTAAGACCTAGTTGGAAATATGCATACAATACTTATACATTGGCTGGTATGATTTTAGTCTGTCAAGTAGAAGGCTTATATGACATTTTCACAAATTTAAGGCTATAATACAATGCTATAGGTGGTATATTACCATCTCTATCTATGATGTACTTCTACTTATGATGCTTAATGCAAATAATGGCCTCCACTTTATAAGACCTAAGTCAACATTAATGGAATCAATAGTTCCCACAAATACTTTTTTCAACTCTTCATGATGCCTCAAGGACATGCTGCCAAACACTTATATGATGCTCACATTCTCTTCACAACTTTCTCTTTCATTATGGAATCTAAAAGGCCCATTCTCAAAAACCTCCATGGTTGTCCTCCCCTCATTATTATTTATATTTCCTTCTTCTTCCCATGATTGTTCTTCAACCATACTCTCTTTATATGCATTTAATTTCATATTAACAATTTCTATTGTTTTCTTTAAGGAAATCTATAACTCCTCATGGCTGCCTTATTCATTTACATCTATTATTTCCTTTAAGGAAACATGTAGCATTCTTTGGCTATTCTCAACCCTTCTTACCTCCAAAATATAAAATAAAAATGCATTGCCTACCAAGGAAAATTCTGAATTTTCCCATTTATGGGTTATCATAAACTCAATCCCATCATCAAACAATGAGACTCCTTCTTCCAGTTCAACAACTATCACATCCATACCCTTTTGCATGATCATCCCTTCCTTTATGTTCTACTCAAAAACCTATTTCTATTTATTGTTTTGAAAATAATATTTGAGTTTCTCACATGGAAACCTCACTCTCTTATTGTCTTTAAATACAACCTTATTCTCCTTGCTTTTATCCATCTCCTTGCTACTTCTCAAAGTAGACTTGAACTTCTTCCATGAAAAATTTACTCTCATTTTTCATTTTATGGAAATATTATTCTTATTCTCTTTTTTCTCAAGATTAAAGACATTAATCTTATATAATCATTATTAAGTACACAACATGACCCGTAAAGTTAGAAACTATATGTTCCATACTCCTTATCTTATTTTGTCCTCCCCCTTGTCTCCTCTAGGAGATTTCTCCAATACATAACTACAACTCCAAATAATCTCCTACTTATAATCTATACCCTCATGGGGTTTTCAATACACTTTTCTTCAAAATAAATTTCTAACTTCACTATCCAACTCATGAGCACATTTGGGATCTATTTACCAAAAAAAAAATGTTAATAGTAGGTTTACCTCTTTTTTTCACCATGACCTTTATCTATCTCTATCTTCTATTGGGATATTTTCCTCTACCTACTTGATCTCTCTCTAAAGTATCTAACCTTTTTTGTAGGGACAACAACCCTATCATCATTTCTTCTTCATCCTCTATATTCACAGTTGAAAAATCTTTACTTTTTGCATCTTCCATCATGTCCAATATTTCTTGGACTCCTTTCAACATATCAACCAATTTTTCTACATCTGGTGTCCTTCCTTTATGTGCCATATCCTCCTCAAAAGTCATGATTATCTTTCACAAATAGACTCATAAAATGTTCTATCTCACTTTCTCCACACTTTCATGAATTCTTTCACACCTGCAACAAACTTATCCTCTCTCTAATGCAAGCTCCTTTTTCATAACATACTTTTCACAACCGGAAATTGACTCATACAAAAGCCTCACACACAAAAATAAATAGGTAAATATTTTTATCTGATACCAAATGGTGAAATCATAGAGATATTATACACCTAAGTACAACCTTTAATTCTGTGATGCTTAGTTCTAGCACACACACACGCACATAAAGATCAACTCAAAATTTTATTTGCAGACATTTACCATAAAGAACACAGTATATTAATTAATTTGAAGACATTAAAATGTTTAAAATAATAAAAACATCATCAAATATGTGTCTTAAATGTTTTAGAGTGTAAACATGGATAAAAACATTACCAACATAGTACAACATCTGACTAGTTCCTCTATAGCTTGTTGTTTTTCTATTTCTTTTCTTGTATCTCTTCTTTGCCCCCTTTTGCATCATGTTTTTATCCTCCTCTCTTCTCCCCACTTCATGAGATTATTTACATTACCCTTTTTAAAATGTACCATGTATATTCACATTCATTTCAATCCACAAAACTCTCCAAACACATGCATTTTTCTTCAAAAACTATTAATTTTTGTTTGTTGTTATGCATTGTTACATTGCTATCAATTCATTATCAAATTTTTGTTCTCAGTTGTTTATTTTTTATTTTTTTGGTTGATGCAAGTTTAATTGAACCCTTAGATTCTCCTATATCATGCATACTTTTAAAATTATCTCTTATACCTCTCTCTTTGATCTCTATTTTGGCCCTTCTCTGGTCTATAACCTCTACTTTGATATCGGCTCTTGATTTGTAAGTTTAAATCTCTGGTTCTTTCCTCAATCCTTGTAATGCCAACCTCTTGATCATTCAATGTTTACCTTTCCAATGTAAATGTTGTTTTATATCTTGATCTCTCATATATCCCACCTAAAAAATCCTTTAACACTAGTGTGAGATCACTTTCCTTCTTTTTACAACTTTTTCCTATCTGAAACTTTTCTTGTAATTCCCTATGAATCTTGAAAGATATTTTTTTAATAGTGGCTATATAGTTGGGTTTAATATTTCATGGTGAGCACTAGGTAAATATTCTCTTCTAGAGGTTTCTAATGAGACTTTATATGCCTAAATTAGTGCTTTAACATGAAATTTATAACTATTCAAAGATCTTCATGTTATTCCATTATTGTGACCAAATTTGAAATTGTGATCATAAGTTGCATGTGATTGTGCCAAGTGCCAAGATCCCATGGCTCTTGGATTATATGCTCCAAATCCTTTCTTGTGGTCTTTAAAGACTTCATGGACCCATGGAATTATTAAATCCATTTTATGGTCCCTCATATATTTTCCCCTTTTCATCATTACCTCTCTTTATGTTTGTGGCCCCATTAATCAATTAAATACATTTTCATTACACTGTGACTATTACTATATATTTTGACCCTTAATGATTATGACACGTGTTATAATCTAGGTTTTCAGAGTCATGTGACTACTTTGTGGATTACTGTGGGCCCATTGGAGTTATAAAACCAAATTTGAGATTGGCCACACATCTACCTATGGTCCCTATTATGACTTGGACTTATGAACACACCAAGGCCATGTGAATAATTGTGATTGTGATACTTAAAATCCATGGTCTTTGTGAACTTTTGTGGTCTTGTACATGAATCCCAAGAGTCTTGTAGACCTGTTATAATTTATAAACCAATGTATATTTGTTAGGTCTAGAAAGAAGCCTTAATTACAAAAAATATTTTTTATTGACTTAATTTAAATAAATAATGTGGATCCTAATACATATGTATTATGTAGTCCCTATAAACTTAGAGACTTAAGAAAAAATGTATACTTAGCCTTTGACATTGCAACTTAAAGTTGAGGAGGAAAATATCTCATACCACCAATACAAAGAAACTTAGAGTTGTGATATTATAATATGACCTTGTGACCTTGAGTTTGATACATGTGATCTCTGGGACCTCAAAAACTACTACAAATCCATGAACCAAAATTGGATCTCAAAATGTGACCTGAGAACCCTGTTGATTTGATAAATTTGATTTACAAGTATTTTTTGAAACTACACCAACTCGTACCTATTTTTGGTGATGTAATATTACCCATACACATTAGATTCTCCTACATAAAATAGTCAAGGTAATTAAAAAATTGAGTCTTCTTCACATAAATGGAATAAATTGAAAATTTACTCTTTTGGCCACTGAGATTGATGATTATGATATTCCCTTCTAGCACACCAAACATTTCATCTACTTTTCTTTCTCTTCCACTTCCAACTTGTTGGCTTCCAATCCATCCTCTTCTATTTATATTCACTTTATTCCCTTATGTGCAAATAGATTGACCATAGTTTGCCCACATACACAAATTATTTCTTTCTTCTTACCCATTATTAGGGGATAGTCTATCCACTTTCACCAAATGTTTTTTTCCCCATATTCATGTGGGATCGATCTCATCTTTTTCAAACCATGTCTACCAAAATGTTCTTTCTATCATCATACTTTCTCTAGTGGGCTTAAACACATGGCTATATTTCAACCACCTACTCCTAAAGAGTTTTTGTCTTTGTCCATTCACTATCCAACCTACTATTTGATTCTTCCTTCTGTCACTCATTTCTATTTTCAAATCCCCTTTTCTAATAGATTCCATTTCTTCCTTTTATTTCCTTTGTGACATCACCATTCTTCTTGTAGCTCTTTCATTCATTAGATCCATCAAATAAACTACTTATTTCTCTATTTCTTCACATGCTATAGTTGAAGTATAAATCAACTGATCCTCTTCACTTTCTTAACTACATAATTTTTCACTTCTTAATTCACATATTCACCTTGAAAGGCCTCTTTGAATTCTTCTTTTTTATTCTTTTTTTCACATCTACACATACTAAATCCATAAATTATCTTACAAACATGACAATATATATCCCCCATAGGTGCTCCATCCATATTAATATTATAATATTGATTTCCCCCAATCTCAAGCCTATCAAAGCCTTCATCATTTTTCCTCCTTCTCAGAATAGTGCTTAGTTTTTATGGTGAAAAAACATATTTATATTTTTATGTGTTTCTTATCCCATTTTCATGAGCACAATGCTAATTTCATTCTCCCTCTTTCTCTTCTTTTGCTTCTATGTCATGGGAATGATATTATTCACTTATCCAATCTCCTTTATGAGTATTCTCTCCCACATCAAACTAATTTAAGTGAAATATTTATTTTCCACTTCTTCATTTTGTCTCCTATGAACATAAGCACACTAGATCAAACCATAATTTATCCTCTTCTTTGCTATCTTCATCATTGTTGGACCTACACTTATATCACCCACATTAATGGAATTAATAGATCCCACAAATAGTGTTTCCATTGCTTCTTCATGCCTCAAGGACACATTTTCCAACTCTTCTCTATTGCCCACATTTTCCTCTTGGATTTCATTCACATAGTGGACTTCTAAAGGTCCATTATAAAAAATCTTCATTACTATTATTACATCATTATTCAAACTATTTTCTTCCACTATAGTGGTCTTCAACTACACACTCCTTATGTGCACTCACTTGCACTTCCTTTACCTTCATTGTTTTCTTCATCAAAAACCTTATCTTCTTCTTTGCAAAAGAGAAATATCAATTTTAGTACCTTTATCCTTTAATGATGACAACCTCTTCCCACTTAAAGGATTATGTAATTTCTTTCACATCATCAAATAATGAGTTTCCTTATTTTGGTGAATAATTTATTAATTTCACATCCTCTTCCATGAATATTTATTCTTTTAAGGGATACTCATAAATTTCTCTATTTGATGCTCTTGAAAACATACTTGGGCTTCTCACTTGAAGATCTAATTTTCTAATTGATTTTCAAAGCACACTTATTCTATTCACTCACATCTTTGAGCTTCTCATTTGGAAACATATTTTTTCAATTGCCTAAAGGCAATATTCTTCACCTCTCTCTCAATTCTCAATGCTTAGAGCTTCTTCCAACATTCTCTCTACAATTTTGGATGCACAACATGATCCATAAAATTGGAAACCATATGTTTTCAACTACTCAAATTTTTATCTCTTTTCTCTTGTCTCTTATTTCAGAGGTCTCTCTAATACATAGTTACATGTCCACATAACTTATTTCATGAAATTTTTATCCTCATTAGATCTATAATGTTTTCCTCTTAAAAAAAATCTAACTTAAAAATCCATTTCATGAGCTTATCTGGCTCTCTTTACCATAAAACAAAACAATATTTCAAGTGGACCTAACTCTTTATTTCACCTTCACCTTTATTGGTCTCTTTTCTTTATTTGGATCTTATACTTCACTTGAATCTCTCTCCAAAGCATCCAACCTTTCTTATAGGGATAACCACCCCATCATCATTTCTTCTTCATCTTATTTACACATAGTTGCAACATCTTCTCCACTTGTTCCATCCTAATCTTTCATGGAATTACTTCAACATATCTACTAGGTTTTATACTCCTATGAACTTCCTCTTTTGTATGCCATTTCATCTCTACAAACAATATTACCTTTCACAACTTGTAATTAATTTAATCAAGCTTATCTTTCAAAACCTACATTGGTCTCAAAAAAGAGCCTCTCTCCTACTACTTTATTCACACTTTCATGAATTCTCACACACTTATGACAATCTTACCCTTTGTCAAATGCAAGATTATGTTTCAAAAATTAGAACTGATATAGGCAATGTTTATTTCTTAAAACATACAATAGACTCAACCAAGATTTTATGTCCCTTTCACACAACTACATCCTCTTATAAGACTTTCTCTTACCTACAACAAATATGAGATTCTTTTTCACAACTTGTAATTAACTAAAAGAAAAGAGTATCATAGTTTTATGACATGGATCTTCTTCACTTGTAAGACTTTATCACATCTATAACAAACTCATGTGACTACTCTGAGATAACTTAGTGCAATTCATGATAAGGATTCCCAGTGAAGGGGTGCCCTTAGCCATGCAATCAAGGTCACACAATGTAAAACAATATGTATTCTCTATTTATTCAATGTAATAAAGCCTTAATAAAATCTTCATTCATAGTGAATCTTTGCACCTACTCTATTCCCATCTATCTCTAATTTTGAGCCTCTATGGGCTTTATATTCACTCTCTATTACATACTCTACAAATCCTCTCTTTTGGATCTCTATTATGGACCTTTTATGATATGTGGCCCCTCTATTTTAATCTTTATTCTCTACTTGCAAGTTTAAATCTCTATTTTTTTCTAAGATCTCCCTTCCTTCCTCAACTCTTTCAATATTGACCTCTTGATATTTCAATGTTAACCATTCTAATACAACCCTCAGTTGATTTCTTTATGTCCAATATATACTACTACAAAATCCCATTTAACAATTGCATGAGATCATTTCATTGCTTTTCCCATGTTTTACTTGCTTGAACTTTCCTTAGAATTGTCAGTGATTCCCATAAGATCTTTTGGTAATATTTACTACATGGTCAGGTTAACTTTTATGTTACCATTAACTAAAATTTATCTTCCAAAGATTTATAATGAGACCTTAAATGCCTAAGTTAGTGCTTTAATACAAAATTTGTGACCATCAAAAGATCTATATGTTTTTCTTTCATTGTTGTGACCAAATTAAAAATTGTGATCATAGGCTGCAATGATAAGTGTCATGTGGCAAGATCATGGGTCCCTACATAACTAGTTCATAAGCCTTTCTCATGGTATTCAAAGTCTCTATGTATTCATGGATTTATTAAATTCACCTTATGGTCCCTTGTGATCTGCTCCTTTTCATTGTGGCCTCTCTTTATTCCTGTTGAACTGTGAATCATTTAAATCCATTAAAATATTTTAATGCATTTGTGTTACACTGTGGCAAGCACTATATATTGTGACTCTCATGATTATGACACATGTTGAAATCTCAGGTTCTAAAACTGACGTAATTTATATATGGATTGTCATAGACTCATTTGAGTTATGAAATCCAATTTGAAATTGGTCATGCACCCATGACCCTGCCATGACTTAGACTTACAAACAAGATAAGGCCTCTATGAATAATTATGCCTATGATACTTATCTTATATAACCATTATAATTTGTAAAATAATTCATATATTTATGGGTTAAAAAAGAGTTTTTAGTTGAGAAAAATAATGTAGAAAATATAAAGTCCCCCATGGACTTAAAAACTTAGGGAAATAGTGTGGCCACTAACACAAAGATTATATAGTCCTTATGAAATTAAATACGTATGAAATGATGTGCACATGACTCCCAACATTAAAAATTGGATTTGTGAGGGAGTATAAATGTGACCACCAATACAAACCAACTTGGGTTTGTTATATGTGAATGTGACAACATGACTCCCAATGTGATTGATGTGATCCCTGTGATTTTAGAAAACTATTGTAACTCAAATTGAACCAAAATTGAATCTATTATGAACAAAAAATTCTTTTGAAATAATAAATATTCCTTAGGAATTTTAATTTAAACTATGCCAACTCTTACCTTTTTGGTGATTCAATATTATTTGTACAACTTGGATGCTCCTACATCAAGTTTTTTCCCACATGTATATAAGTGAGTTAGGATTTTGGTTTGTTTCCATTTAAAAAAAAAATATTTTCTTCCTTATTAAATTGTGTTAAATTCCCCATGCAATTACTTATTACTCTATATTCCAATTGATAAGGCACCATTTTAGAACAATGAAATTCTAGAGTCCAACCTATGTCCTTTCCAATTAAGGCTTTTCCCTAAGGGCACTAGTCTAGAGCCATATCATTACCATTAGAGATTTTCCCTTGTTTTCACCTGATTATTATCTCATTAATCACCTAAAACACTATTATTCAAATCCCATTAATGCATAAAGCATTTTATGGTTATTATCTAAAAATGTAATCTAGTTTTAAGCATTTTAGGTTTTTGATGTGTCTCAAGCACTTCAAAGCTTAGGTTAGACTACGTATCCACTTGGGGTAGTTTAAAAGGGTGAATAAAATATCTTTATGACCAATATATCCTCTTATTTGAATTCACCTAAAACATTTTTTCATTCTAACTATGCCTATCAAAATCTCATAAGCTTGAGGAAGTTGCCTTTCGCATATTTAAGCCTCCAAATATGAAACATAAATACATGAAATTTGAAACCTTATCCATGTTGAAGACAAGAATCCTAGAATTTTGTGATTCAAAGAGTGGTCATATATATTTGGAAGAGTTTTGGAATAAAATGAAGAAATATAAACGTACGGTCATTGGTCAACACATATATGATAGTGGGATTTTTCAAGCTATTAGTTTCTTAACTTCAATGTAGTATATCAAATTGTTAGTCACATGTGAAAATTTTTAAAACCCCAATCATCAGAGAGACTATAAAACACAAACTTTACAAATTTCTAAACTTGGTGGTCATAATTTGACTGTCACACTTAGGATTCCTTCCCAATAAACATTTATTTTATTCTTACATTTGCTCTTTGCTTCTTCAATTTTTACTCATTCAATTGACATGAATATTAAAAAATGGTAATAAATTAATAACCATAGAATATTACAAAATTACAATGGGAAAATAGATTATGTTTTAATTATGAATACTTTCCTTGAGAAAGATGCCCACTTTCAGGGTTCATTCCCCATACAGTCTACACAACAATAACTTGTTCTTCCTCCTTGATTTATTTAATTTAAAAAATTTCAACTTGGTTATAGCACCAAATATAATATCATATTTCAAAATCATTGTATTTGAAATTCATGTTCATGACCTTTGTCATTTCATCAACAATTTTGCACAAGTCAAGAATTTTTTTATCGAGTTCACAAAGAGCATTCTATATGTTACTTAGCATATTCATTGTCTTTAACTCTCTTGAAATGCCTTCTAAGAGAAGTAATTTCTCATAAAAATGAGAAATAACTTGATTTAGGAGGATTTAGGTCATTAGATCTTATTGAAGATTACTGTTATTTCACATCCAAGCTTGTGCTAACATAAATAATGCTGGGAGTACATTCCAAAGCTACATGAAAATTTGTTATATCCAATTCTACTTATGCACTAACACATATCTCTTATAGTTTGATTATTGTATCACTCAACTCATCAATAATTATATCTAGTGATGTCACCACACTCTTTGAGGTATGTTCATAGAGTTGAGGAATAATTATGTGGACATTTCCCATAATGTGATCACATTATTTAATAAAATGATTGTGTTATTTAAATAGAATGATCACATTATTTAATGACATGAGCATGTTATTTAAATAATGGGATCACATTATTTAAACTATGGCTTGGTAAATACCTAGCCATAACATGATTGTGTTATTAAATAACAAGATCATAATATTTAAAATAAATAACATGATTACATTAATAAAATGATCACATTCCCTATTTCATGATCATGTTTTGACTAATGAGGCCAAACATTACCCCAATTCATCCCAAAAATATGCTAATTGACGATGGTACCATGTAGAAGAGGTAAGTGTTAAAAATATATTCATTGTTTATTAATTTTTTGTTATTTTCATTATTTAATTGGTAATTTATTTATTTTATATAACCCATCCTACTAACCCTCATGTTACTCTACCTAACCCTCTTGTTCATCTACCTGACCCTTTTATTACTCCTCCTAACCCTCTCAATCCTCTTGTTCTTTAATTTAACCCTCCACCTAATTGTCCTCCTAACCCTCCACTTAACCCTCCTCATAACCCTCATATACTTCCAAAAAATTCCCTAGGTAGTTAAGAGAGTCTATTGGACTACATTATGGAGAATAAAATTTTAATTAAAGAAATAATTGGGAGAATGAGGGATCACACTTCCACCAACACCTACTTCACCTATATAGCCAATTCCCTAGAGATATTATTACGTCAAATTGACTCTATAACTAGTCAAATTGACATATGGGCTTCATATCAAGGTACTTTTAGGACTTATTATGCTGACAAATTTTCAGCACATGAGGTAAAGTACAAAGACATATAAAATCCCTCCATTTTTATCTTATTTATTAACCCAACCACCAATGAATCAATTCTAGTAACTACTAAACATTTTCCAATCCATCATTACCAACATAATTTAATCACAACCAATTTCTAAGACCGATGGTGGATAGTGTTTGATTATCCATCATGTAACAAAATGAGGTCCCATTGTATTTTTTAAGGAAACTCTATTATGACTTTGTCCTTGATTTTGAACTATTTTAATTTTAGTGAGTTTCAGGGCCAAGGGAAAGGCTTTGCACAAGATCTACCAGGTGCATGTCATGCACTTAGTCGAACTATAAAGATCTATATCCAAAAGCCACTTGAACTTGAAATCTCCTTTGTATTTCAATAGGTCATGGAGATTAACACTGTACATGCACTTAGTTTGTTCACTAATACACTCATTCAACATACGAGTAGGATCTCATAGACTTATGCTAAAGATACACCACCTATTGTGCATACTCGATTCTACCCTTATAGATCTTGTGGAGATAGATGCACTAGACCTTCTGATTATGATGACATTAGTGGTTTAGAAAGTTTAGATAATATAATTATGAGTGATGAGTTTTTATCACATATATTTGGTGTGCATATATTATCCACTACATAAATTCATGCATATTTTATATAAATGTCATTTTAAATTTAAGGTATAATTGTAAATTTAATTTAGCTAAAAATTAATTTACATATAAATTGAATTGATATATATGTCATTTTTTATGCCCTAGGAGGTGACAATGCCTCCATCATCACAATCAAAATTTGTAACATTTGATTTGACAAAGACATTGTTTATATTTTTAGATCCAGTTGTTGGCCCATCCACTACTGCATTTATCTTTATTAGGATGTCACCTTTTACTTATACAGAGATAAAATTTTGAGTTAATCTTATGTTCTATGTAAATTTAGTTTATGTATATTTGACTTCTAAGTTTAAGTTAAATTTATCTATCAAGGATCTCAAAATTCAAGTACAATGCTATAGAATACACTCTTGGTTTAATAAAGGAGAAAAAATTGCCATATATATCTTTGATACTTTATAAAAAAGTAAGTGAGACCTTGTTTACATTCAGTTGATGCTTAAACAGACACTTCTCCATCATTATGAGTCAAAACAAACATATGAATTATTGCTACAATGTCATCTACATAGGCACTAATAGAGGTATATATTAACTTATAATTTTAAAATTTTAAAATAGACCTATTTTAATAATTTTACTACATACTTGAGGTAAATATAACTTATGTGAATGTATTATGTTTTCAGGGTTGTACCATGACATCTGATAGTACTGTTCAGATAATTAGTAGGCTAACTTCTCATGTTTCTTCCCTATTTTAAACACCTATTCAAATAGTTGAGCCTGCCACTGACTTGTTGGAGCATCAAAAAAAGATTGATCCTAACTGTGAGCTTGAAGTAAGTGGATGTCTAAATGATTTTTATTCTAGTTTAAAATTAATTTATTAACAAATGGTGAATGTATTTTATGTTAATTTTGAAATAATATTTGTATTTAAATATGTTCATTTGTAAGCAAGATATGAATGTAGGATCCGTAGTCAGATCTTAGAGCAATCCAAGGCATTAGAGAGATCTCCATCTATAAATATGGCATTACAGGGAGATTCTTCGTCAAGGAAGGCAAAGAGAGGGAGGCTATTTTATGATTAGGATGTCCTACATGAAAAGTGATTTTTTGTATGCCTATATAGCAACATACACATTTTTGGCATTGTATATGTGTATATGACATTCACCTAACATTACATACTATGTTGGTAGATGTTATAATTTTATGTATGCCTATCATGGCAATCTATGTATATTATTGACATTGTACATATGCCTATATGATTTTTTGGGAGTTTTCATCTAAATTATGTTAATATATCCAATTTATATTCATCTTTAATTTAAAATATTATTGTATAATGTTGTTTGATCTTATAAAATTTTATCTATCAAATCTTGTATTTAATGTTGTACACAAATGAGGATTAAAAATTATTCTTTTCAATGCTATAAATCTTTGATCTTCCATATTTTTTAAATTAAATTTTTTATTTTATTGTGTATTGGAAATAATTGATGACACTCTTATCTATTTTGAATTTTCCATCACCGATTTACAACTTTTCAATTGATCATTAGCATGTAATTTGATTTCACTTAAGGCCCCTACCCAATCATGTTCATATTTGTGTAATGTAGAGATGAAATTTTGCCTCACCTTGACTATACTCTCTTTATTCTGATAAAAGGCAACCGTACTGAATTGAAACAAAATATTCTCTCATGAGATAATATCTTTGGCTAAAACACTTTATCATCCCTAATACCACCTAATGCACAGTTTACTCTTCTATGTTTGATAAGGATTTGAAATTTATATTAATATGCCATAATATCATGAATAATTACAACCTCAATTATCTACTCTTCTTCTCAACTTGATTCAAAATCCACTCTCAAATAATCTTCTTTTAAACTAGTCAATTACTCATTAGGTTTGCTCTTAACTAGTCACCAATCTCTCAGATTTGATCTCCTTCCTTTGAATAATTATTCCTTAAAACACTTTGGATAGGTCTTAGGAAAACTTAAGGATTTATGTATATGTCAAAACTTACAAGAAATAAACCAACTAGAGGTCTCTAAGATATTGAGCTTTCAATCTCAAATTCTATCTTTTTAAGTTTCTAGGTCTCTAGAGCTAGTTATTGTTTCAATAGGTTAATTTATCACAGTAGAGTTTACATTTATAGTAGTATTTTAGTAATTATAACATGTTCCAACCCTTACCCAAGTTTATAGAACTCAAATCAACCAAAAAATCATCTTATCTTATGCACAAGTTTTTCAAAAATGGTCTTTTATTGTTGTATAAAAAATAGTCCTATGTACCTACAATTTCAAACATCTTATCAACCTAATTATACTTGTAATAAGTTATAAGATGCATTCCATAGCTTATTAAAAAAAATTATACCTTATTGTTTATTTTTTTGAGTTTTAGAGGTGTTTTACCCATGAAACCCTTACTTTGGATTTACTCCAAATTTTTGCAAGTCGAGAACCAATTATTGATAGTTCATAGAGATCATTAAGATTTTACATAATATGACACATGTATATTGGTATTAAAAATACTATTCAACTATTAAAATACTCTAATTGAGTTCATATTACAGTTTTTATGTGTAAATAAACCTCTAGAAATAACTGTAATAGTAAAAATATAGAATTCCTGAGGGTTTAATGAATATAACTAAGATTTAAGCTTGCAGTCAATATGAAAGGATTATAATCATATTATAGAAGGATAATACATTGGAAAACATGAAATAAGACTCAAAAAAATTTATTATGTACAACAAACAAACATTTACACAGTCCTCCTCCATTGAGGCAGACCTACAACATATACTCTAACCTCTTCAAAAATGACATTTTTTATCCTTTTAAGCTCTTTGGTTGGTCTTGTATGGTTCCTTCTCATTAGGATTGAGGATTATCACTTTTTTAGATTTTAAATCAAGATTATTAATTTACTAAAATTACTTAGATTCTCTCTTATTCATTCAAGTTAAACTTACTAAATAACCTAGTTTATAGGTCTTAATAATTACTAAAGAATATTGTCAACATAGATTCTACATGTATTTAGTGATGCTCCTATATTGTTATTGCATTTTTACTTAAATAATAATAATTTATTTATTACCATGAGGTGGAAACCTCATGTAAATAAATAACCATATTATATTTTCCTTCATATTTACTTATAAATAGGGTTTTAACCCTATGGTGAATAATAACTCGATATATGGTAAATTGTTTCTCTATAAATGAAAAATCACTTAATGGGGTTTTTACCTCTTTGAGGTTTTCCTAGGATAAATATCATGTCTCTCTATATTGAATTGATATGTCTTATGCTTTGAAATTATTATTCACTCTAGATCTATCATGTGCATTCATATTACTTGTATACATGAATTTCTTCATGGTAGTAAAGCCTAAGGGGTATTTATACTTGAAAATTCAACCTCATTTTTAATTTGAGAGAGATTTCTTTTTCTAAGGATGTTGTAAGACATTAGAAAGAGAAAATTTTCAAAAAAAAATCAATCCTCAATTTTTTCCTGATTTGTAAAGGGCCTTTCAGTATTTATAGATCATTTATTAACATTAGAAGAGTCAAATTGAGGAATTTTTAAGTGGTTATTTATTTTCCATCTTCCCTGGGTGCCATAATATGACTTGAGCATCTAGAGGAAATTCAAAAACTAGTTTTTTTGGCCTCAAACTATCCCTTGAAGGTCCCAAAGTCTTAGTTTGGAAAATTCAAGGTGTTTTGCAAATTTTCAAAGCCTGAAAAGCTCTGTGTGGTGTTGTTCAATTTTTGTCTCTACCTGGAACTTTGAAACACCATAGTATGCATGATAAATTTAAAATGTTATTTTTTTAGTCAAAGATCAATTTTTGAAGATTCAGTTGGATTTATCTTGTAAAAGCTAGGAGGGTTGCAAATTTTGGTGATTTCTAGCAATGTATTCCACCTGTTCCAAGCTTGCTTACTTCACCTGGAGTGCCATTTCTAGCCATAGGTGTGATGCAGGTAAGTGAAATATTTATATAGTTGATTAAAAATTATTTAAAATTTATTTTTTTAAAATTCCAAAAATTTGCATGGAAATATAAAAGGGGTCCCACCTTGGCTAAGTTTTTTACCAAAAAGATTAAAACTATAATTATCCTAATTACTTTAAAAATTACATGTATGTAAAATATTTGTTTTTTTATTATCAAAATAAGATTAAAAATAATTAAATATAATATTTTGCATGTTAATATTTAAATTCACTCATAAATGAGTTGGTGATTATAATTTTTGGTAAAAAATTGTAAACAAAAGTCTAGTGTTCAAATATCACTAGCTTTTTTCTTTTTCTTTTATTTTTGACTTTAGTCAAAATTCATTATAAATTAAATTAATTTTAATTTCATTTCTTGGTTTGTGTACCTTCCTTCTCACGTGAAAACCTCCTAACCTGTTGACTTGTCCTTCTTTCAACATGATCTAGTCTAAACCTAAGCAAGTATAGTCATCCAACCAGTTGATCTTAAGGTTTTGGTAGGTGTCAAACACATTGGTGTGGTCAATTTTTTGTTTTAAAACTTTTTATTATTAATTTTATATCTTTTTTTATTAATTATGCCTAGGTAGTTATTTTGAGTGTGACTCTTTCGACACCTATGATTGTGCAAATTTAATTATTATTTTTATTTAATTAGCATCTAAATTATATATCTAAATATATTTTCATTCTCAATTGACTTTATTTTATAAATAATTCAAAAAAATTCAATTAAAAAGGTTAAATCATAAAATTGTTCTTATTTTTTGTGTATTTTTGTGACACCTTGCTTTGTGGCAAATTTGTGAAAATTTCTTGTTTTATCAAGATTTAATTTGAACAAATAGTGTGTATTTATTTTTTACATTTTATTTTAATTATCAATAAATTTAAAATTCACACTTAAAAGGTTGTTTCTTAATTATTTGGATATTGTCGTGCTTAAAGGGAAGTCATGGTTTCACCTCACTTTTCCTTAGACAAATCCCAAATGTTTAATGAAATTAACTATAACATATGAAAAATTCATGTTAAATATGAATTCATGGCCCATAAATTATGGCATATTATCATTAAGACTGAGAAAGCCCTGTCTAGATGTCATGTGACTCCTGAGCTTACTAATGCATTTCAACGAAAAACATAGGAAGCTATGTCCATTATTTTGCAAAGTGTTAAGGATGAATTCCTTCTCCACATTGGTATTAGGAATCTCCTTTAAAATATTGAAAACTTCTTGAATCCATGCATGAAAGCACTCATCTCTCAAAGATCATTAAGTTAATCTTTGAATTATTGATAGAAGGATGATGAAAAAGTTGTGAATTTCCTAGCTAAAAATAAGAACATGAAAGCTCAGCTAGATGGTTTTAATTATAATTTGATTCAGGATCAACTACTTTATTTTATCATTCAATTAAATATTCTTAAAAAATTTAGAAATTTTATTTCAATTCTAAATTTTAAGTATCAAATTGAGTAAGATATCCCTGACCTTACCATTGTATCTACTCCCCTGATTCAAGAATAGAAAGTAATGACTAATGTTGATACTAAAGAGAATGCCACTTAGGCACTTCTAACCTTAAATAATGTTTTTAATAACAATAAAAACTAGGAATCAAACTCTGATTTTGGTAAAGGCAAAAATAGGAAAAAAAAATTGGTAATAAAAATCATAAACCTAAATTCAATATAAATTGTAATTTGTATGATAAATTTGGTCATAGAAGGGAAACTTGTTATAAAAACAAGGATAGAATTAACAATCAATCTTCTAAAAATAAAAAAATGAATAAATATAATAAAAAAAAATAGAAGAATCAAAACCTTAATCAAAATAACAATCAGGATTAGAAAGTTATTACTTTATATACTGCTTTATTTGCTTCAAATAAAAATGAATGGATTTTAGATAGTGGTGCATTGCACCATATGACATTCTTATATGATATTTTATATGATTCTAGAGATATATCTAAAAGAATTTATTTAGGAGATAATTCATTTTTAGAAGCAACTAAACATGGAAAACCAAAATTTTCAAATGTTATTATTAATGATGTTTTCTATGTACCTAAGCTTAAAAATAATTTGCTATCTTGTTCTCAACCTAGTAATGATAATTTAATTGCAACATTACTTAAATATAGTTGGTCCATTAGAAATCAATCTGGTTCTTTGATTTTTGAAGGTGTTCAAAATAATGGTTTATATATCTTCTCTCCTTCTACATGTTTATTTTCATCACATAATAAGAATAAATATCAATTATGGTATGAAAGATTAGGACATGTTAATTTTATAATTTTACATGATATGTTTATGAACAATCTTGTTGTTGGACTTTCTTCTATCCCCTCTCATCATGAAAAAAGGGATGTTTACGTATTAAATAACATACTAACCCCTTTCATAAGAATCATGATGCAAATTCGTCTCATCCTTTAGATTTCATTCTTAGTGATGTTGTATGACCTCTTGAAATTGTATCTCTTAATGGTTATTTATATATTGCTACATTTATTGATGATTATACTAGAATGATCTGGTCTTGTTTCATTAAAATAAATATGATGTTTTATCTAAGTTTAAATAATTTAAGGTTTATGTTGAAAATGCATCTAATTTTTCTATTAAGAGATCAAAAACTGGTAATGATGGAGAATATGTTAGTAAATAATTTTATTATTTTTGTATTAGTTACAGTATTCAAAGGGAACTAACAACTCCCTATTCCTCTAAGCAAAATGGTATTGTTGAAATAAAAAATACACCATTATAGAAATGGCTATAACATGTTACAATCTACAAATATTATTAAACTTTTATGGGTCAAAGCCATGAATACTATCGTGCATATTCTGGATAGAATCCATGCTTAATAATATCATTTTCATACATCATAAATATATGTATGCATTTAGCATTTTATTTGTTTTGATAAAACTATTTTGTTGTTACTTTAGAGATACTAAATATATTGATAATGTCGCATCTACATTGTATTTGTTAGTAAAATGATTTAGTATTGATTCTTTAAAATAAAAAATTATAAATATATCTCAAGAGATATATTTGTCTGAGATGATAAATCAAAGAAAATATATAGATATTACGATTATTTTTAATTCAGTTAGCATTGAAATACATTATATGCATAACATCATGGTTAAATTGATAAAATGATCATGTTTTAGTTGTTACATTTTGTAAGAAGATCATGATTAATGAGTTTGTATCTTTTGTGTTTCAATAGCTTAGATAATCTCATTTGATTATTTATTCTAACATCCTTATATGATTCTATTGATAATAAGATATATGAAAAAAATATAAAGTTTAAATGGAGTTTGTATTATTAGCTCTTCATCATTTACTTTACTAAGCATTTTTTTCATACATCTCTAACCTTATTTGTTTTGGTCTCATATCTATTTGATTAGATGATGGCATCTCATGCTAAAATATCCATATTTAATGTATGAGAGGTTATAACTCAATATTTTTGTTAAAACATATTAAACTTGAAAAGTTTTTTGATAAAACTCAAATGATAAAATGAGTTATTACTAATAGGATATGTAATGTTTGGTTTAATTTAGTATCATATTACTAGTAAATTATTGTATGTGCATCATATGATAGTTGGGGATGTTCATCTTGTCAATATCAAATACATCCAATAATGAATTACATACAATAGTTTATGTCTTTTCACTAACTTTGTGATCAAATTAGTGAACTTGTTTGCCTTAAAAATGACATAGGTATTTTAAAATGTGTTTTACCATAGAAAAACATATGTTGTATTTTATGTATGTGGTTATTGTGATTCTAACCATATTAT
The DNA here is from genome assembly GCA_037957365.1 of Torreya grandis. Taxonomy (NCBI): domain Eukaryota; kingdom Viridiplantae; phylum Streptophyta; class Pinopsida; order Cupressales; family Taxaceae; genus Torreya; species Torreya grandis. Next base: position 4,269,685 of record JARHVA010000051.1, on the reverse strand, counting down.
TATATCATGAATATTTTTTTGGATGTGTTCAAGTTTTTTGTTGGTGCGCAACACCAAATAACTAAACATATTAAAGTTAATGTGCATTTCATCTGAGAGAAAATTCTCAATGGTAATATTAATCTGCAATTTTATCCTATGGATGAATAAGTACAGACATCTTCACAAAGTCACTTGGTGCTACCAAGTTTTTTTAGTTTTATGAAATTTTGGGCCTCTCAAAGTTGCCATTGAGGGGGAGCATGCATGACAATTCCACATCCTAATGGCCATTTGTTGCTTCTTATTTATACTTCTCCTTTGTAAAGCATTGTAAAAAATTCATGTGGAAGTTATTTTATTTAAGTAAACTTCATGTGAAAGTTTTACTTTTGTACCCAAATACATTAAAGGCATAATTTTTAATGGAGATCCTTATGTTATAAAAGGCTCTAAGTATGCTTAGTGATTTTTCATGAGAAAAATTGAGATGTAATTTGACAATCATGCTAGCCTAAACTTAATTTTGATTAATTTATGGATTATAAATCCTTTTATTTCAAAAGGTGACATTTGGCATGATGAAGGTTTTTAAATCCTTCAAATTTTTCATATAGTATAATTCTTTTATGGTGTCTGGAATTTATTCTCACTTAGCATTAAGGAGGAGTGTTAGAGTATTTTTAATAATTAAGTGGTAATTTAACCCTTAGCCTATATTTATAATTAATTAAATAATAGTAATAATTTATTTATTATCATGAGGTGGAAACCTCATGTAAATAAATAACCATATTATATTTCCCTTCATATTTACCTATAAACAGGATTTTAACCCTATGGTGAATAACAACTCGATATATTGACATTTGTGAGATATTTGATTTATTAAAAGGCTTGTAAAGACTTTGTTGAGAACAAGTGAGAAGTTGGAGTTGTATTGAGGTAAACTTTTTCTCTATAAATGAGAAATCACTTCATGAGTTTTTTTACCTCTTTGAGGTTTTTTCAAGATAAATATCATATCTCTCTATGTTGAATTGATATGTGATATGATTTGTAATTATTATTCACTCTAGATATATCATGTTCATTCATATTACTTATATACATGAATTTATTCATGCATCACCTTTACTATCCTCCAATATACCCCTTTTGTCATTCACTCTTCACACTCTCTCACTAGACATTCCCTAGGCTTGGCTATGCCTAGATGCCTTCCACTTATTTATTAATTTCCATAACAATTCCTCTAGCTCTTATATCCACCTATCAAGCCTTCATTTAACCCACTCAATCTACTTTCAAATTCATCCACACTCATTCACACTTTATTGCACTTTTGCCCTTCAAGGGCTATTTGGGTTAATATGCCTAATACATGTTCTTGAGATTGGTTGCTAACCCTTCAACACCTCACTCTTGACATACTTCAACTCCCCACTAAGGTCTATATACCTAAGTCAATTCCCATTAATATTTATATTGCTTTCTAGGCCTATCCCTTAAGGGTGTTAGGCCTCTTACAATTGATCTTTGACATTTGATCTTTGATAATATCAAAAACCTATTCTAGCCTTTAAAAATCACCTTGAACACTTAAAATACAATTTCATGCAAAATTGGGTGAGAAAAGGGAGAGAGAGTGTTTCAAGATGTGAAAAAAATTAATTTACATTCAACAATACAAAGACTAACAATAAGTTCAAGCAAAAAATATTAGTTATAAGTAAAGTGCCAATATGCAAATACCTCATCTTGACTGAAAACTGACACTACCAACATGTTCAGGTGGGCAAATAACATCTAGGATCAAGTTATTGGCCTCCCATTAGGCTCAATCAACAAGCTAACCACCCATTCTAACCTCAATAATGCCCTTCCCAATATAAGAAAAATGCATTTTTATCTTAAGTTCAAACATGCATAAGATAATACATGTAAGTCATTTATGGGAACTATCATATCCTTCCCCTACCTCTTTAATCCCTCTAATCATAACTTGAATCACTTAGGTGGAACCTTTGAGAGTAATTTGTTTGGAAAGTTATAGTGATGAGTCTAAATATGTAACTTTTATACATTGAAAGGTAATTTCTTGAGAAAAACATGTTATAGAAGAGAGAGCATCATAGGAAGGTTATGCAACACTATAAGGATCCATTCCCTTTAGTGTCACACAAAATAAAGAGTAACCTAAGTGATAATCAGTGTGATCACCACTACACAAGCTCATACAATGATTTATAATACTACACAAAATAATATTTTGTTGTGTAGTTTACATTAGTTCCCACACAAGTGGATGACATTGATCTAGATACTAATTGTTTAGGCACTAATATTAATACCATAGATATTTATGATGACAAGGGTGATTTTTTACACCAAGTTTTGTGTTAAGGGGTAATCTCTTAACGTCATCATTGACAATGGGAGCCTATAGAACATAATTACACTAGTTATAACCCAACACCTAGCCCTACTATTAAATCATGTCCCTGACCAACTACCCTTTGGTATAGTTCTAACAAGGGAAGGATGTCAAGGTTAATCAACTTTGCATTTCCAAGTATGTAGTTAAACCCATGGATGTCAAATTCACAAGTGACATTACACAACTAGATGTGTGTAATAGTATTCTTTGAATATTGTATGTGTATGATGGTGATGCTACATATCAAGCCAAGCCATGGTGGTAGATTGTTCATGTCAAATCTCACTTTATCAACATCTTAGAGTCACCTCCAAAGACTAAACTCACATTATTATTCACAAATCAATGCTATAAGATCATTTTTTAAATGTAAAAGTTTTTGATACTCAAAATTTGTCTAAAAGCACATGCATAGTTGGGAAAATGAGCATTCATAGCATGTCATGCCACTCAATCATTTTAGAAATAATAACTTGACAAGTTAATATAACAATATGGAAACTTATTTGAAGATCCAAAGGCTTTACACACACATTATGCATAGTAAAACATGAGATCAATTTGTTTCTTGGATCCCTTGTTACAAATAATCTAGAATACCATAGGTTCATTTGTGAGAATGATGAATTTTTATGCCAAATCCAAGAGCTTCTTGATCAAGGAAAAATTAGGCCAAGATTTTCTCCTTATGGTTTCTTGGTAGTCCCGGTGCCAAATAAAATTGGTATAATACTCTTCTGTGTGGGCTATCATGTTCTCAACAAGATAATGGTGCAAAATTGGTACCCATTATCATGAATTGATGATGTTTTTCAATAGATTTTAGTTGTACAATAATTCACCAAGATTGATCAAATTTCAAGTTATCATCAAGGACTAGTCCAATTATCATATTTGATTGAAAGTGAACTATCACATGAGCTGAAGATGAAATTTTTGTTAATCAGTCACATTTCTTCTCATTAAACACTACAATAACTTGTTTGAAATGATCAATATTCTCATCAAAGGTTTTCTTTTAAAAAAAAAATTATCCAATACATAATGACAAAGGAATCAATAAATGACTTTATTATCTCATTCATCTACATAAAGGTACTTTGTGCATTGCATATCCCAAAAGGTAGAACCAACCATTCATACAACCTTGCCTTATTTTGAATGTTTTCATCTAAATGTCTTCTTATTTAACCCTAAATTGGTGATACTTGGATTTTAAATCCATCTTATTATATGTTTTGTCATGTTAAAGTTGATCAAGAATATCTTCAATCTATAGAAGAGGTTACCTATTCTTAATGGTTATATTGTTAAGTGCTCTATAATCAACACACATTATACATGAACCATGTTTCTTAGGTATTAAAACAATTAAAGAACCACATGGAGAAGTATTAGGAGATACATATTAACTAATTAAAGACTATAACTTTTATTTTACCTCATTGACATCCTTCAAGGATTGCCTATACAACTTATGATTTGGAGGCAGATTATTTGGTAGCAATTGAATTTTGTGCTCAATTCACCATTGGCAACCCCATGGGCTTATGGAAGAGTTCCTTGAATTATTTCACTAATTATCCCATATGCTTGTGTTATTTTTTAGTAAACATGATACATTAAGTTTTGTGTTCAATAACTTCTTTATCTTGAATATCTCTCAAAAGAAGTAAAGCAAACTTCTCACTTGTATTAACCAGCCTTTTAGCTTAAGAGGTATTTACCAAAGATATCTTAGAATCACATTTTTAGGATAAAATTATGTAGCTCTTTCATTTTTTATCAAATGGTATTGATTGGATCTCCTCATGAAGATAACATCATGGACATACAACTAAGGGAAACCAAATGCTACACTACACACATCAAGGGGAACAATATCCACTATAAATTCATCAATGAAATGTGAATTAATATCAAACTTAATTTTACATTACTTATTTACCTTGATGTTTACATGTTTCTTCACTAAACCCAAAGCATACATGTTTGGATGATTGTAATTATCTATCCTCAATTTGACAACTAACTCTTTGCTTAAATTTTTTTTGGTGAGCAAGTATCAAAAAGAGCATCCAATTTTTTTTTATCAACTGAATTTTAATATGGAAAATATTATAAAGTTCACTTTCTTCAGAATTAATACTAGTCAAACATACATCTTTATTTACAAAAGTAAAACACAAACTCTCATCCACATCAAAGCTACAACCAATGTCTTCACCTTTGAGTGTGGTCATGTCCTTATTATTTTTGTTATTGTAAAATAAATGCAATCTTAGATCCCATGATCTAGCTCACAAATAAAGATAAACTTACTATATTCATCAAAATACTAAGGAATTTATGTAAGTAAAATTAACTTTTTTTCTACAATTGAATTCCAGTGGAGTAAATGGTTTTATTCATAGTTGTCATGGCCTATAAATAATATAATAATTAACATGAGTGAATTTGATACATTTTTTGATATCCCTTCAATATTTAAGTTCCTTCATAGGATTTATGTCAAGATTTGTCTAAAATCATTTAAAGTTTACTTCCCTTTAGTTACAAACTATCTTATTTTTGTCTTTAGTGGGTATGTTGAGGAATTGGTTCCAATTATTAGTCACTAGAAAATATACTTAATAAATTGTGGGTGAGACCATGTTGACAAGCATTTAGATTATGAATTTTGTCTGAATTATAACACCTATATATAGGGGTGGTGTAGACACCAAAATCGTGTCGACTCCCCTGGTCATTCCCCGTCTTATTCTTCTTCACCTATTGAACCCTTGCCGATCACTTGTTCCACCAACCTTGACCCTGGCAGCATGTAAAAATGAGCACAGAGCAAAAGGTAGACTCTATCCCCATTATGCATCTGCCGACGTCGGTCTTTACCCGACCGATGTCGCCGACGTCGGTCACCTATCGGCCGACATCGGCAATCCTGCTGACGTCGGTCACCTTCCCCTTGTCCGTTATCAGTTACCATTCAGTTTCCCGAAACGGTTGGCGAACCATCTCTGGAACCGTCCCCGTCCCCTGCCTTCATCAACCTCTGCCAGCGATTCGAGCCAAAATCCCCGAACGCTATTCGAAACGCTGAGCAACCAACCTGCGAATTCCTCCACCAACCTGTGAACTCCGAGCAATCATCAACACTACGACATCAACTAATCTGCACACTATGGCTTTCATCGCGTCTTCTGCCAGGTAAGTATTACTCTGTTTATTTCATTTCTTTCTTAGTTATTATTTATTTTCTGTCATCCCGACTCTGTCCAAAACCCCCCAGACTCTCTCAGAACCTGTCCCGACTCTATCCAAAACCCTACCCTGACCTTATCAGACCCTGTCCCGACTCCCCCAGACTCTGTTCAGACCCAGCGTCCCTTGTTTACATCCCTGAACCTGTCCCGACTCTCCCAGACCCTTTCCCGAACCTGTCCACCTTTTCCCAGAACCTACCCCTACCGACGCCGGTCACTACCCCGACCGACGACGGCACCTTAACCGACGTCGGCACCTTCCCTAACTGACGCCAGCACCATAGAGACCGACGCCGGTGACTGTGCAGAACAGTGCCGCATATCAGGTACGCTCTTTTATTTTCTGTCATTTATTTCTGTCATTATCATCTACTTTCGTCCAATATTCTGCTCTTTTTTATCAGTGGGTTGATATCCTTCTAGGGAGTCTTCGTACTTCCGAGATCGGGCGTTCACCTGACAGCCCACCCTATCTTTGACTAACGTTTTTCCGTGTTTAGCCTTTTCTTCGCAGGTGTCATTCCTCCACAGCAAAAGAGGAGAATCTTTCAACGTCTGATTTCGGTGCGCACGACTTTATCAGGTACTTCTAGCCTTGACCATCTTTTAGTTTCTTATTTCTTCTTTGAATGTAGAAAGCAATTTTGCATTAGAAACATTCTGGCACGCCCGGTGGGACCCTAGGTTCTCCTTGGGTTTTTTCTTTTTTTTCGTTCATTTAGGTGCATTAGGTTTCTTCCTTTTCGCCTCCTTTCGTCTCTTCTTAAACGACATCATAAGCAGAACTAAAACGAATATTTCTTTCTTTCTTGCATTTCTAGACTAGCTAAAACTCATATTCTTCGACTCTTTCTCCATTCGTCTTCATACGAACAAACATTTCGACTTGGACATTAAAACACTTTGCATTCATTTCTGATTGCCTGCATCTTTTAGACCACACATAGTAATTAAACCGCATATTGAATTAATCTAGATCACTTGATGTTACACGACCAAACCACATGCACTAAAACAAACATAAAACTTACCTGAGACAAGGCCCGACTGGGATTTCATCCCCCAGCGGATACCTTACCCGTCCTGGTGACCCTACTTGGATTTCATCACCAAGGGGGAAGCCCACTCCGTTCTCTGGCGGAGTCTAATCTCTAGGCGAGGTATATTTTGGCTAAGTGAAACCAGCTAACCACTGGAATCGTGAAGTGAGGGGAGCTTGCTCCTTAGCACCAGGCCGCGTACCAGACCCTAACACAGACTTCTTGAGCACCATAACAAAACCCGAAACCATCCATAGACTGCTTCTTCTAGGACCCATTTTTTTTTAAACCAACCTTCCACTACACACATTCTAAGGCATAAGCCACTATAATCCTAATAATTTACTTCTAGGGTTTTAGGATCTGCTTGTGTCTTCATCTTTTTGGTTCTTATCTGCTTGTTTGAGCTTGTGAGGACGTTCTTTCTTGCCTTGAATGGTTCTGACACGTAGTCAAACCAAGGCTTTTCTTGACCACGCTAGCCATCAATCGCTTTCGCCTACCCCGTCTATAAACAATCATATAATGGAGTTCTATTCGAAGACCGAAAGAATTCCTACTAGACTATCTCCAACCCAGACGCCTATCATCCCAGAAGGGGACCAAGATTTTGCAAGATTCTTGGACCTCAATACCGCAGCCCTCCAAAACTATCTCGCAAGAAAACCAATGCGGGACCTTTCGGACGACGTGGCGATGACATCAACACCGTTCGCCACCCAACCTTTTATGACTCAACCTTTCGCCTCAACCATTAACCCGACCATGGCCTATACGCAAAGTTCGACCTCCTCGTCTATTTTTAGACCAACCTCCACCGGGGTTTCGTTACCCCCTCAACCACCTGTAATTCAACCAAGTTCTACATCATATCAGAACTTGATTGTCTCGACCCCACACACTCTTGCGCCCATATATACAGGAGTGCCTACCTCGCCCTTTGTCAATGCCGTCACACAACCTTCTTTGGCGGTATCTAGTCAGCCTATGCCTTCTACCTTCATAACCCAACCACCCTTAACCTCTACTTCTGCCCCTGCAACTAGTCATCCGTACATTGTACAACCGACTATGTCGCACGCCTCTTCTAGCCTCTTCCAAGCGCCTTACAACTTAGGGGGCGCTCAACCCGCCAATCTGTCAGCAGATCTTATCAAGATGCTGATGGATAAAATGTCCCGTCTCGAAGCATCTATCTCCGGTTCAAGTAATACTTTGTCATATGAACAAGTTTGCAGCGAGCACATCCACCCTTCTGTCCCTATTCGACCATACCCTAACCATTGGGAGCTTCCTAAATTCACTCGCTTTCAGAGTAAGGAAGACCCACAACAACATCTACGGGCATTCAGACATGCCTGTTATCTTATCGCTCACGACGATGCGTTACTTCTACGCACGTTTCCTATGTCGCTTTCTAGCCCTGCCCTTGACTGGTATAGTTCTCTTGCCAGACATTCTATCTTTCCATTCATCCAACTCGCCCAGCTATTCATTGACCATTTTTCTATCAATATCACTAAACAAGTTTCGATCACAGACCTTTACTCCATCAGGCAATTTGACGACGAATCAATCGTCGACTTTGTCGCTCGTTGGAGAAGCTTGATTAATCAGCTCTCCTTCTCCTTGCCTCAACCTGAGCTCATTGAGCTCTTTTCTCAAGCATGTGTCAGTCACATCTCGTCCACCTTGCGGGTTCAAACATTCCACACTTTCGACGAGGCCTTCACCATGGCCCGAAAGCTTGAACTCCGTGCCATTGAAGAAGATAAGGTCAAATTGTGTAACACTAACACAAGAACCAATGACCATTCTTCTTCCAGACCTTCTTCTGCCCACTCTCAATCCAAGGAGTTGGCAAACACTGTCATCTTTAGACCATCATCTTCAACAATAACTAACCGCTCATCATCTTCAACATTAGACTACATCAATAAACATTTTCAACGTCAATCCATACAGCGTCAATTCACTCCAATTGGGGAGTCATATGCCTCTGTCTTGGATAAACTCGTCAATCAGGGGGTCCTCAATCTCCCTCCAATCCTACCACATCAATTCGACCCCTCAACACCTATCCCTACATGGTACAGGGAGAATCACTTTTGCAACTATCACCGTGTCAAAGGCCATGACACGGATCACTGTCAAACTTTCAAAAACATCATCCAGGACTTGCTAGACAAGGGGGATCTTATTTTAGATAACCCGAACGCACCGCCCAACCTAAACCTTGACATCTTCAAGCAACCCCTTTCTAATCACCCACCTACTCAAGACAACGTCCAAACCATAACCAATGACCCTCAAGACCATGATATACACACGGTCGACACTATCTTTTCTCTTATCCCTGACCAACCTCTTTCACAGGTGGAAGACCTTTCTTCCCCTATACCTCCTCCACATGGCGAAGAACTTTCTTCTCCCACTTATCCTCCAGTGACTTCTCCCATATTGGAGGACGCTTTGACCACATCAACACCAGCTGCCTCACCTTCATCCTTATTATCATCCATAGACGATCATACCCTTTTGACTCCCCAACCACACATAGAAGCCATGACTACTCCAGAGCTCTTTCCTCTTAAAGAGCCCACACCTTTAATCCCTTCTCCATTGAGAGAAAAACCGTCCACATCTAAGTCCAAACCCGCGCAGGCGTCCATCATGCCCAAAGAGACTAAACCTCTTGGTGTTCGCCCCACATCTAATCTTGCCTCGCACAAAAGTGGCCCTCAACCCAAACCAAAGAAGGCTACTAAACCTCACTGGAGGCCTCCTCCCCTATCTTCGTCATTACCTTCAATCTTGGGCCCACATCCGTCTACTTTACTCGGAGTGCTTCCCACTCCCATACTTCACAGAGGTACGTCACCTCCATTATTTTATCAACCCGTCAGACTTATACCTCCTTCAAACCATCGACCAACGCCTCTTACACCTCCCAAACCAACGTCACCAACCCTCTCTGCAATAAAACATCCCGACCCGTTAGCAGGTTTATATGCCTTGCTCTTACGGCAATTGTTGCAGTCTTCTTGTCTCAATCTCCCGCCTCTTAGACCATATCACTCTCTCGGACCAAAACCACCATGGTTCGATGACACTCGCATTTGTGCGTATCATCGCACGCCTGGGCACGACACGGAGCATTGTCATGCCCTCAAGGTCGTCGTTCACCAATGTCTGGAGAATGACACCTCTCTTTTGGACCACGTCATCAACAAACCTTCAACACCATCCCACTCATCAACTCTCGGATTAAGGCCATCTTGGTTTGACAACACTAAATTCTGCCACTATCATCACACTCCGGGACATGACACCGAGCGTTGTTGCGCTCTTAAAGCTGTCATTCGTCACCACCGAAAAAAGGACACCCTTCTCACCAAGGATCCTCTTGACCACTCCTCCGACAAATTATCAACACCGACCCTTACCTCTCCAACCTCGTCATCTAAATCAGGATCTCCACGCCAGACTAGGGTCCCTTCGCTGCCTTTAACCCCTTTATTCAACATCAACATAGTCCATCTGACCACTAAACCTCAATCGACCTTAACTAATCCGTCAAACATTCTCCCTACCCGCTGGGGGAATTCAACCTTCATCCAAACTTCGACCAATTTTTCAACACAGTCTCGACCACATATCAATCACTCTTTCAACTTAACCTCAACCAGACTAGCAACCAAACATTTAACCCGACCTCAACCAAACATTCGACCCAACCAAAGACCAAATACCAACCAATCAACCCTCGACCAACCATTGACCACTTATCAAATGACCAAATCCCAACCAAACATTCGACCCAACCCTTTTATCAAAACATTCAACCTTTTTCAATCAATCAACAACCATATCAACCAACTTCACATCCACTCATCAATCAACACCTGACCAATCTGGAAAGAGGCAAATGGGACAAGTTTGCTCCTAATTGACTCGGACCTTAACATACAAGCATGGCCCAGGGTCTTATTAGACCTTAAACCCCTTTTTATGCGTTGCATCTGCGACCGTTCTACTGCTAGTCGAGTATTCGTCCACTTGACACTTAACTTGAGCTCATCCCTTGAGCAATCCCCGTCCTCTTCATCCTACTTCCTTTCAACCCTATTCCTCTTAACAACTCCTATAACCCTTTTATGATACATGGATGCTTTGTCCTAATAAAAGGGAGCCCTTGACCTTCTACCGTCTTGTCCATGACTCACATTTCTATAAAAACAAATCAAGATGTCAAAATATATCCATGGTCACTATATCAATATCAAAATCAAACAAACAGACTGCTCCCTCGAAGGACAATTGTACTATCATTGCTGTATTACTAGACTAATCCCTTGAAGGACAGCTAGGCCAACTTTTCAAACATTATTAAGCAAAAATATAGACCACTCCCTCGAAGGATGGCTATGACTACTCTAGCAATAAACAACAACTTTTTTTAGAAGCTTCCCGCATCGATCAGCTTCACAACCTGACCATACATCAAATGACATCTCTATGCAGGCTTCCCGCATTGATCAGTCTGCGCCAAAAAAAAAAAAAAAAAAAAAAAAAAAAAATGAGTCACGGACTTGGCTTGTAGTTGTCTCAGGGTCTCCTATAAAAAGGGGCAAAGTTATCTCTGCTCTTAAAACGGGTTACCCTCTTTCCTCCTCCTATTACCTACTCAAGGGACTTCGAGCTCACTTTAATGTCTAAGTGATTCGATTACCGCTCTAACATAACTATGGTCAACGACGTCACGCATGAATGGGGCTCTTGGTTCTCATAACCCCTATCTATGCTATCTTTTTGGTCCTTGTCAATGAAAGAGCAATATGCTTTTCACTTCTTCTGCACTTTGGTCACATTCACCTTCATCACTTGTCAATCAACTCAGCTCAACTCTCTTTTCAGACCATCAACATGACCTTGCCTATTCACCCTAGTTTCTATGGACACCAATACACATGGAAACTATCGACTCGCCCCAATTTATGTTAAGCATAAACCAATACTTGCTGAAGCATAAATAGACCTCAATTCATTTTTAGCATACATCCATCACGCATATGGGATATTGCTAGGGATGAAAAACCCCTCAACCAATGTTGCAGAATACACCATTTGGAAAAGGCTGCAACATCTTTTTTTTTTTTCCTCACCATCCCTTTGACCCTTCCTCCCTTCTAGGGAGAACTACATCGGCCTGAGGCCCTATCACCAGGGCTATGTAGGCAGCACTCAGTTGACATGGGGTCTTTTGGGGTTAGCTCAGCCGCATCCTCGCATCCTTTCGTCCATTCATCCATCCATCGACCACCAACCATTGGAGATCATGCCTATCTCCTCCGACCTTGACCACTTCCAAGACGTTGTTGCCTTGGTTGTTTTTGCATGTATGCTACCTCATGACTGGTTAGCAGAATTGTGCGCAGACCTTTTTGGACCCTCACAAGTATAGGATCGCAAACCGGTTGATCCGCACTACTTGTGACTTTTTCGTGTTTCTAGGAGCACTTCCTGAGCCCGAGATACCTGGAACGCGATGACCCATTTGGAGCTTCAGCTTAGATTGAGTGACCCGATCAGCAGACGACTAAATGCTGGGGCCCGGTTACTTCAATTTTGGCACTCCTCGACCCTTGACCTGCGACACTTTGGCCTGACCATTTTGTGCAGTGGTATGCGCGCAATCACAACCTTTGCAGCGTTCACCCTCACCCCTTTTTCATCCACTTTTTGTCAAATCAGCACCTGATTCCCAGTTCCCTTCCCTCGACTCCTGCTTTGAGGGGGAATACCTCATCCTTACTCGGGGCATTTCACTTCCTATTTTTGTCTTGCAGTTCATTCGAACAACCAACAAGACGAAATCAACCTTATCCCTCACCTGGGGCACTCACTCCTATTTTTGTCTTGTAGTTCGTCCAGAACAACCAACAAGACAAAAAGGGGCAAATGTAGACACCAAAATCGTGTCGACTCCCCTGGTCATTCCCCATCTTATTCTTCTTCGCCTATTGAACCCTTGCCGATCACTTGTTCCACCAACCTTGACCCTGGCAGCATGTAAAAATGAGCACAGAGCAAAAGGTAGACTCTATCCCCATTATGCATCTGCCGACGTCGGTCTTTACCTGACCGATGTCGCCGACGTCGGTCACCTATCGGCCGACGTCGGCAATCCTGCCGACGTCGGTCACCTTCCCCTTATCCGTTATCAGTTACCATTCGGTTTCCCGAAATGGTTGGCGAACCATCTCTGGAACCGTCCCTGTCCCCCGCCTTCATCAACCTCCGCCAGCGATTCGAGCCAAAATCCCCGAACGCTATTCGAAACGCTGAGCAACCAACCTGCGAATTCCTCCACCAACCTGCGAACTCCGAGCAATCATCAACACTACGACATCAACTAATCTGCACACTATGGCTTTCATCGCGTCTTCTGCCAGGTAAGTATTACTCTATTTATTTCATTTCTTTCTTAGTTATTATTTATTTTCTGTCATCCCGACTCTGTCCAAAACCCCCCAGACTCTCTCAGAACCTGTCCCGACTCTATCCAAAACCCTACCCTGACCTTATTAGACCCTGTCCCGACTCCCCCAGACTCTGTTCAGACCCAGCGTCCCTCGTTTACATCCCTGAACCTGTCCCGACTCTCCCAGACCCTTTCCCGAACCTGTCCACCTTTTCCCAGAACCTACCCCTACCGACGCCGGTCACTACCCCGACCGACGACGGCACCTTAACCGACGTCGGCACCTTCCCTAACCGACGCCGACACCACAGAGACCGACGCCGGTGACTGTGCAGAACAGTGCCGCATATCAGGTACGCTCTTTTATTTTCTGTCATTTATTTCTGTCATTATCATCTACTTTCGTCTAATATTCTGCTCTTTTTTATCAGTGGGTTGATATCCTTCTAGGGAGTCTTCATACGTCCGGGATCGGGCGTTCGCCTAACAGCCCACCCTATCTTTGACTAACGTTTTTCCGTGTTTAGCCTTTTCTTCGCAGGTGTCATTCCTCCACAGTAAAAGAGGAGAATCTTTCAACGTCTGATTTCGGTGCGCACGACTTTATCAGGTACTTCTAGCCTTGACCATCTTTTAGTTTCTTATTTCTTCTTTGAATGTAGAAAGCAATTTTGCATTAGAAACAGGTGGCTCATAATTTAAATGGATCAATACATCTAGAGCTAGGCATGTTTTGTACATCATTGAGTATGATAACTTGTTAGAATCTCAAGAAAGCATGAACTTATGAAATATTTCCAAAGTGTTGGAGCATTTAAGTTTTTTATCTAAAGAATTATATTGATTTTTATTAATTAAAAAAAACTATTATGACCAAGTTAAGGAGAAAGATAATGGGGAAAATGGGGTTAGGAAGATAATGTTCTTGTGCCATACATTCCATAACATATTTTAAAAGGGTAATAATAACATAAGAAATGATGACCAGTTTATGTACTTTTCTCAAACCCTTTCCATGTTCACATATTATACCTCATTATGCATGCACCAAGATGGGATGTCATGCGAGGAGGCCTCACTTGTAGAATTACATCAATGACCCTAATTAACTTATTTATAGGATGTTTAAAGTATGATTTCTAGTACACGCACCAATTTTTAATTATAATAGCCATATCTACCTTATTTTGATAATTTTTTCATTCATTTTTGTATCCACAATGCTTTATAAATGAACCCTCTCATATTTTTTGATATGCTTACATGCAATGTTCATCTCCTTTAGTGATGTAATATTCAACTAACTAAAATTATTGTAAATCTCCATTACATCCACAACAAAATTGAAACATATTATTGTGGAGGAGTTATTTTTTATAACAAATTACACTACCTAAATGTGTCATGGGATTTGAACTAATCTTTAACTTTTCAAGATCAAAGTTTGTTAGCTTAGTAATGAAATTATCATCAAGTACATTTTCAAATTCCATTAAAAGTGTATTCCTTGTATTTAGGATGCATATATGTTATGGCAAGCCCAATCCTAGTTGTAATATGTGGCCTCCTCTTCTACTTCAGATTAGCTTATCATCCCACCAAAAAATTTTGATCATGAGTATATTTATGTTAGTTATGAATTCCTCTAAAATTGAGTGGTGTTAATAGAAAATTAAATTACCCAAACCTCACATTGAGTTGGTTGATTACCAAGTTTACCTTTTCGGTAATAATTCCCATGGATGTTGAAGGACCTAGTTTCTACCCAAATATCCAAGTTAAATCTTATATTCCTCAATAGGATAATACCATAACAATTCCTCAAAAGGTTTTTTCTTGTCTTGTCCTACTAATTCCCCAAGATTACCTTAGCCTACATCCATAATAAAATGTATACATATACTTAGGGAATCCCAATAATGATTAAAAGGTAGATGAAGATAGGAAATGAGTCTGCTAAAATTGGTTGATTGATCATTTTATCGAGATTATGAATTTTATAATTAACAAAAAATGTTACATGTTTGTCATTCTTTATAGTTGAAATATAAAACAAATCGTTATTAAAAGAATCCTCCTTATATTTCTCAAATATTTTGATTTTATATATATTATGAGGATAGAGGACATATAGAATAGAAATGTATCTTCAAAACCAGCAAGGTGGCTCCTTTTCTATAACCAAACAATGACATAATTTTATAGTCTGTGATATTCAGGGCTAATGCAAATTTCCTTCTATCCCACTAGATAACATCCTTATGGAAGTCACAAGGAGCATCACTTCAACTACCAATAATATCCATAACAATGTTCCAAAACTTGAAAATATATTATTTTTAAGGAGTTGGTTGAGGATAATTTCCATTCTTGGACATGATAATGGAATTTGAACTAGACTCTAACTTTTTAAGACTAAATGTTTTTCACCTTGGTTTGTACTTATCATCGAGAAGTGAAATTTTCAACCTTTAGACTAATATGGAAAATGTCAAGAGAAATCCTAGTTGCATTATCCACCCTCTTTTGGTAATTTGGATTGTTTTATACTCCCATGAAATATCCATCATATGCATTATTTTCAATCAACAACCTATGTTGTTTCTATAATCATACCATGAAAATTAATTTTTAAAAACAATGCATACTTTATCAAATTGATAGTGTAATAATAAACTACTTATATCTAACTCCTCCACATTGAGTGTATTGATGTATTACTCAAAAGCACTACCTTTTAAAGCATGCATTTTTTTTATGATTTTCTTAAGGCATTACCATGTACATGAAATTAATCCCACAAGCATAATTGAAGTCTTTGCCTTGAAGGGTAAATCACCAAATCTTCATTTCATGTTGTAAATATTTAAAAGCCCAGTTCCTCACCAAAACATGATCAAAATATGTTTCAAACTAATACAACTTCTTAATCTTTAACCTTTTCTAGTTTGCCCACATTTCACATAATTGATCATGTGAATAAATCTGAAATTCAGATGTCTCAAAATGAATACCTAAAGTCTATTCTAGATCATCTTGATATATTAGTGAAATTTATTAGAGGAGATAATCTTAATAACCTTGGAAATGCATCCAAGGGTATCCACATAGTCCAATATATCTCAATTTCTCAAAATCTGATGGCTACCTCTACCCTAATATTTAAAATTTAGAACCCTTCCATGTCTCCCATTATATTGAAAGTCTCAAGCTTAGTAACTATATCATAGACTTTGGAGACTTTTATGTTTAAATGTCTACTAAAGTTATGTGCAAATACTTTTGGTTGATTTTTTTAATGGAGACCAAGATAGTACCTTTTATTGTGAAGATTAAAGATGTCCAGGTACCTTTGGTTGCTTATCTTCCAAAGAGAGTCAAAATGACTAGCTCCTAATGGAAAACATTCCCTAACCTATGAAATGTTATTGAGAATTTTTTTATGTAGAGATGTAGGAGGCAAAATACAAATAGATTGGTTTCAAGCTATGATTTTGATGAAAGGAATTAAAGTAAGACTAGAACCTGAGCTTAAATCACATACATAGTTTAAAAATTAGATGATCCTCTTGATGATATTTTATATGAATAGACATGACACGATAAATATATGATGATGTTAGAGGAGACTTGAATATTACCAAACTCATTGAAGTTGATATCAATGATACATGGATGCTAGAGTTTGTTGGTAACCATTTCCTTATTGGTGTAGGTGTTAGAGTTGTCTTTATTTCCCCTACTAATGAGTTATTTCCTTTTTCCTACAAGTTATTGTTCTAGTTCATAAACAACATAGTAAAATATGAAGTCTTTCAAGGTTTAGAGGAAATGGGTATAAGGAATCTATGGTCTCAAGGTGATGCTGAACTAATTATCAAACAAGTGTAAAATCAATATCAAGTGAAAATTTACCATTTGAGGAAATTTTGGAATAAAGTGTGGGATTTCATTGAATTTTTCAAGGCCTTATATGTAGTTATGGTACCTAGAGAAAATAATTCCAAGGCTGATGCCTTAGATGTATTTGCATCTTTACTAATTCCTCACTTAAGGATTGATGAGGAAAATTACACCATAAAACTTGTTTATGACTAAATATACCCAATAATTCAGAGCATTGGCATCTATTTAATAATGATGAATAGATCATATGTTTCCTTGAAAACACTAGTAACTTAATAAATATATACTTACAAGGGAGATACATAGCATATAGATAATATCTTTCTTATGCCAATAAATAAAAATTCAAAAGTAATGCTGAAGTTGGGGTCAAAATTAGAACCAAAGATGAAATCAAGGATGAAAAAGAGGATTATAGGGCTATCAAAATCAAGGGAAATAATATTCTTAAAGGATTGGTCTCGCTTGAAAAATTGCTCTATAAGCATGACATGTACATCAAGAAGAGAACTCAAGATGAACCAAATGGATATCTCAAATACAAAAAAGTAAACATTGGTATAAAAAGGTAGATATCTATGAACATTGGAAAATGTTGTTATAAAGAAGAAAGATAGGAATTTTTGAGTCTTTTCAACTTGTACTCAAATATTTTTCCTTGATTATATGCTAACTTGAAGCATCTTAGACCTAAATAGATGAAGTGTAATATCTCATTAATACCTAGTGTTAACATTTGTAAGAAAAATAAAATGATTTAAAATCCCAAGATCATTCGTAATATCTATGAAGAAATAAAGAGCATTTTAAAGTCCATGATCATTTTACCAATCCATCACTCAATTTGAGTAACAAAGATTGTACCTATGAGGAATAAGAGTTGAGAAATTAAGATCCCTCTTGATTTCCATAATATAAATTAGACATATCTCAAAGATAACTATCCATTGCATAAAATGGATCAAGTTTTAGTAGTAACTCACTCTAAAATTATTCTATGCTTGACAATTTTTTTGGATAAAATCATGTAGAAATGATGCCTAAAGGTCAACATAAGATTGCATTCACAACTTCATGGGGTACCATTTCATATAAGTGGACTATTCATTTCTACTGGTGACACATTTCATAGGGGTATGGACCTATATTTGAGTGACATGAAAAAAATCACAGTGGTTTATCTCAAAGATTTGATATTCTTTTTTAAAAAGTGAGAAGATCATTATGAGCACCTCAAGATGGATTTTGAAAGGTGTTAAGCTCAAGGAATCTCACTAAATCCAAAGAAGTCCATCTTATAAATTATCGAAGGGAAGCCATATAATTTTAAAAATAAATAAGATTTATTCTAAAATAGTAAATGTAATTCAACAACTATCTTTTCCTACCAGGAATCTTGGAACACACTCCTCGATAAAGTGAATCTATTACAAATATTTCTATCTTATTTTTATTAACTTATAGACACATCACCTAGATGATGAGAGGTAATGTGTCTTTAAAATTGAGTGGTGATGGTAATAAATATTTTTATAAGATTAAAAATTCTATGTTAATGTTTCTATGCTAGTGTGACTAGACTTTAATAAATACTTCATTGTGTATAGTTACTATTCTTAACATATGTTGTCAACAATTTTCATGTAAAATAATGAAGAGGGGATAAAATACTATATTTATTTAATGAGATATTCTTTTAATGTTCACAAGCTCAAGTATTATCCCATTGAAAAATAAGCTTTTGTTGTGATCAAAGGTATGGAATATTTTAGATTGTATATCTTGAATTCCCATACATAGGTGATGCTACTAGACATGGTAGTCAAGCATATATTGATGAAATAATAGATTGGTTAAAAAATGGGTGTATATATTACCAAAGTGAAAGAATACAACTTAGAAATAAATCCCATTAAGTGAAACAAAGGTAGAGGTATGTCTCGACTGATTGTAGAGGGAGTCGATGATTAGAGGAAGGCTGCACAAAAGGCCTTAACAAAGAATATTTTAAAGATATTTCCTTGGTAGTATTCATTAGATATATTTATGAATGGTACTAAAATATTTCCTTATTATTGACCCATGGAGAGTTCCCAAGGCATCTAAATGTTAAAGAGAAAAGAGCGGTTAAATTGGGAGCCGATAGGTATGTAATCTATGACAATACTCTTTTAATAAAGGGTTAGATGTTTTCTTTTTGATATGTGTTGATAAGGAAAAAAATAATTTATTAATATAATATTTCCATAATCAAGTATGTGGTGGTCACTTTTCTTTGCTTGTCATGACATTTAAGAATCTAAGAGATCACCAATATTAGCCTACACTTCAAAAACTCTCAAGAATAGGAGTCAATGTGTAAAGCATGCTATAATTTTGATGGAAGAATGAAACTTTCCCCTCTTTCCTTTATACCTATAGTAATATAATATCCCATTTAACAATGGGGTTTGAATTCCATCAGTACGTTGAATATACATTTGAATGCAAGTCACGCGCATGTCCTTAACATAACAGACTATTTCACAAAGTATGTCGAGGCTATTTATATAAATAAGACTAGATATAAAGAGATGTAATTTCATTAAAGAGAATATTCTATTTATATTTTGAGGAAATTATTTTTTATAAATAATGCTTCCAATTTATCTTCTTCTAAACTTATGGTTTCCTAGTACAGCTATGTGATATCCTTATCTCACTCTTCAGATTACTACCCCCAAGGAAATGATAAAGTAAAATGAAGTAACAACAATTTTGTTACCATCATATGAAAAACAATGGATTCAAATTAAAGGAATTGGAATAAAATGTTAGATGATGCATTGTGAGAAAATAACACCACTTCAAAAAGAGTCATTGGCATTTCCCCATTTAAGCTATGTCATGTCCCCTTTTTCCTGAACATTGACAGTCTTGATGATTAGCCTATTATACGACCTTCGTAGGCTAATAGGATGGATAGAGGGTCATAATGGAGCTTGGATTGACTTTGATTCACAGGATTTCTACATTTGATTTTCATTCAGGTTATTTCAGACATATTTGGCCAGGGCTCCTACTTTTTAGGGATATTTGATATGCATCGGAGCGCCTTTATTATGGTATGGTTATGTGCGGAATCGCTCCCTGATTCACTAGCTTCGATCGGTTCGTCGATCCGACATGTATTGAGGGAGATATTAATATTTGGTTGATTTAATCAAATATTAATTATTTAGCCTATTTTTAATTAGAAACCCTAATTCTAATTTAAGAAACCCTAATTAGGGCAAGCATATCTTTTGAGGGTATAAGGGTTTCTCATGGAGGCCATTGTTCATTATGCATTGATTATTGATATTGATTTTGAGAATTTCTTCTGTGAAGACTGAGCCAAGGGTTCAAGGATTCCATTTACATTGGAGAACGTTCCCTCTTCAGTGTTTGCAATTAAGAGGCTGTGGAATATCAGCTGATCTATTGCCAAAGTGAGAGATAGCTTCATCCAGAAGTTATCACAGAATTTACAGGGTTGAGAGATAACTTCACACAGAAGTTATTACAGATATTCCAGGTATTTATTTATTTATGTTTTGATTCAAATAAGCTATACAGATATTCTATATTAGAGGCATATATCTTCATATCAGAGGTCCTACAAACAGGGTGTAATTTATTGGCGGTCGTACGAAGCCGTACAGGTTTGCACAGCTACCGACGACGGCAGTATTACCGATGACAGCTACCGACGATGGCAGTATTACCGACGACGGCAGTATTACTAATGACGGCTACTGAAGATGGCAGTATTACCGACGATGGCAGTATTAGCTATCGACAGCGGCAGTATTATCGACGACGGTGACTGTGTTTTTACACAGCAACCCGAGACCTTCCAGAATTCAATTTGCACTTCCAGATTTTACAAAGCCAGGGTTTTTCAAGACTGTATTTCATATTTATATGCATATTAGAGGACGACAATTGTAATAATTTAGAAGGACAAGTGATACAATCTGTAATTTGTTATTAAGAGACTATATTATTGTGATCTTTCTAAATTTATTCAACAGCGATTATATCTTGGTTCAAATTTTTTGTGTTGCTATATTTCCTGTTTGGAAGGGGATATTACAGTGGTATCAGAGCTTTGGTCTTTGGTATCAGAGTTTTTTGTGCAGATAAGAGAGCCCCTAAGTAAGGGACATCACAGTGGTATCAGAGCTAAATTCCTGCCATCCTGTTGGGCACATCAGAGCTAATGTCTTGCCAACCTATTGGGTAGTTTGGGTAGATTGAATCAGCGAAGGATCATGATGCCTCCATATACTCAGAAATAGTGGGACAATGATATGAAGAAGCTGGAACACAGTTTGAAGCAGTTGGATGAAACCCAGAAGAGGATGAATGAAATTCTTTCATATCCTACATCCAAAAACAAACCCGCACGGTATATGACAGCGAAGGAGGAGTGGGAGTTAGTACCACCTCGAATTCAGAAGTTGTTGCCTTTTGATCACATTGTTAAGCATAGGAGAGAGCACTACAGATCACTTCGACGAAAGAGTAGCATGTCCCATAATTATTATTATTATGAGATAGGATATAGTGAAGATGATGATGAGTTAGATGCTTGCACTCAGAGTGTACAGGTGGGCTCAGATGTTAGTGCACTGAGGGTTGATGATCAACCCTCAACTATGGCAGAGATTGTAGCAGAGTCCCAGGATCCTATTATTGTAGATGATACTCAGGAGAATGCAGTGGACAGTTTTGAGGACTTAGTTTCACCGGTTGTTTCTTTCTGTATGGAAGAGTTAGACAGTGATGCTATAGTTGTTGATACTCCGTCTGTTGATATGAGCTTTGACGTTGATCATTTGTATATTGAGGTGGTTGGTGATGAGTACATTCCTGCAGTTGTTGCTGATGAGCATGTTGTTGAGGCTGATACACATATTCAGGGTTTGGGAGTACCTGATTCTAATGAGCGGGAGATACCAGGGGAGTCGAGTCTCCAGATTGATTATTCTCACACAGATGACAGTGTGGTACAGTTGGTTGTGCCACCTTTACAGAGAGATCAGTTGGGGTGTGTGGGGGAGTATGTTGATGCTTCCACATATAATTTCTACTGCACTGAACCATTCATGGAGTATTTATTGGATAGTGCAGGTGTTCGTCTGGACTCACATAAGATGACAGAAGGTGTTCTGATCCGAGGTTCTAGTGCTATTAGCAGATTGGGTGAGGGGATTTTACGAACCCTTTCTACTATGTTACCTTACAGGGATGTTGAGGTATTGTTTGTTGAGCCGGGATTGGAGCCATCCATTGAGTCCCAGTTTGGCAATAGTGTGCCAGTAGCAGAGTTTGGGGGTTCTTACCAGCATCATACGGTGAGGTATGCTCCTTATTTTTCTTTGCATTTAGAGATTAGTTTTGGTGTCAGTGACTCAGGGACCCATGATTGTCATATCCACGGTCCAGTTGGGTGTGGGTATCAGTTAGACAGGGACTTAAATTTTGACAGAATGGATGTTTTAGTTGGCTTGAGTTCCACAGTGTGGTTTTTTCTACCGGCATCTACAGTTGGTCTTCAGATAGTTGTTTGGGTGTCGAGTGCAGTTTATCAGTTGCTGATTTTGATACTGTTGATGCTATTGCTGTTGATGATTTATTCACATAGGTTGGTTGGTGACATGATGAATGTTACACAATTGTTTCCTTGGGATCCAGGTGGATCGAGTAGTTCATTGTTCCGAGATTGCTTGGGGACAAGCAATTTTCGGAGGGGCGGATTGTCATGTCCCCTTTTTCCTGAACATTGACAGTCTTGATGATTAGCCTATTATACGACCTTCGTAGGCTAATAGGATGGATAGAGGGTCATAATGGAGCTTGGATTGACTTTGATTCACATGATTTCTACATTTGATTTTCATTCAGGTTATTTCAGACATATTTGGCCAGGGCTCCTACTTTTTAGGGATATTTGATATGCATCGGAGCGCCTTTATTATGGTATGGTTATGTGCGGAATCGCTCCCTGATTCACTAGCTTCGATCGGTTCGTCGATCCGACATGTATTGAGGGAGATATTAATATTTGGTTGATTTAATCAAATATTAATTATTTAGCCTATTTTTAATTAGAAACCCTAATTCTAATTTAAGAAACCCTAATTAGGGCAAGCATATCTTTTGAGGGTATAAGGGTTTCTCATGGAGGCCATTGTTCATTATGCATTGATTATTGATATTGATTTTGAGAATTTCTTCTGTGAAGACTGAGCCAAGGGTTCAAGGATTCCATTTGCATTGGAGAACATTCCCTCTTTAGTGTGTGCAATTAAGAGGCTGTGGAATATCAGCTGATCTATTGCCAAAGTGAGAGATAGCTTCATCCAGAAGTTATCACAGAATTTACAGTGTTGAGAGATAACTTCACACAGAAGTTATTACAGATATTCCAGGTATTTATTTATTTATGTTTTGATTCAAATAAGCTATACAGATATTCTGTATTAGAGGCATATATCTTCAGATCAGAGGTCCTACAAACAGGGTGTAATTTATTGGCGGTCGTACGAAGCCGTACAGAGCCGTACAGGTTTGCACAGCTACCGACGACGGCAGTATTACCGACGACAGCTACCGACGATGGCAGTATTACCGACGACGGCTACCGACGACGGCAGTATTACCGACGATGGCTACCGACGACGGCAGTATTACCTACCGACAGCGGCAGTATTACCGACGACGGTGACTGTGTTTTTACACAGCAACCTGAGACCTTCCAGAATTCAATTTGCACTTCTAGATTTTACAAAGCCAGGGTTTTTCAAGACTGTATTTCATATTTATATGCATATTAGAGGACGGCAATTGTAATAATTTAGAAGGACAAGTGATACAATCTGTAATTTGTTATTAAGAGACTATATTATTGTGATCTTTCTAAATTTATTCAACAACGATTATATCTTGGTTCAAATTTTTTGTGTTGCTATATTTCCTGTTTGGAAGGGGATATTACAGTGGTATCAGAGCTTTAGTCTTTGGTATCAGAGTTTTTTGTGCAGATAAGAGAGCCCCTAAGTAAGGGACATCACAAGCTATTTATGGTATAGATGTTGCAGTTCCCATTTATTTGGAGTTCTTTGTTTTTCAATTGGTGAAAGTGATAGAAGATTAGAATTTATTAAATATTGTAGATAAAATAATCATGTAATTAAGCGAGTCGGAGGAAGAGATAATTGTGGTTATATATTGAATCCTAGAATCCCAAAGTAAAGTGAAGAAGCTCTTTGATAAGAAGGCTAGAGAAAGAAACTTTTAGATTGGTGAATTAGCTATCCTCTAGGATAAGAGGTGGAAAATTTGAATTCCTATGGATGATATTTTCCAAAGTCTATCCTTTGTGTAGAGATGATACATATTATTTGTCTTATGGATATGGAACTCATCTCCCATTTACCTATAGTGGAAAATATCTCAAAAAGTTCAAACAATGTGAGTAGGTTGTGGTGAAATTCATAGTAGGGGTTCCTAGTGAAGGGATTCCTTTGTAAATTCAAGCAAATTCACACAACTTAAAACAACATGCAATCTATGTTTATTCAATGAAATAATTCCTTAATGACATCTACATTCATAGGGATTCTCTACAACTACTCTATCCTTCTTTGTCTCTAAATATAAGCCTTTAACTCTTTGTTGTAGTGGTTAAAGAACAAAGAGGGTATATAATTAATGATAACCTCTAATTATGTGATGCTTAGTTTGGGTGCACACATACAAAATACCAACTCAGAATTCTATTTGAAGACATTCAACACAAATAACACACTATATTTATTGATTTAAAGACATTACAATGTTTAAACTAGTAGACACACTATAAAATATATGACTTAAAAGTTTGAGTTTAAAAATGGATAAAATGATCACCAATATAGTCTAACATCTGACTGGTTCGTTTATAGTTTCTTATTTTTTTATTTTTTCTTGCAATTATCTTTTTCCCCGTTTTGCATTGCATTTTTATCCTCCTCTCTTCTCCCCACTTCATGAGATTCTTTCCTTGAACCATTATGATATGTACCATGTCTCTTCACATTAGTTTATGTCCATAAAATACTCTAATCCCATGCATTTTTTTATAAAACCATTACATTTTGTTACATATTCTATGTTGTTTTGTTGTTGTTAATTCATTATTGAAATGTTATTCCCAACTTTTTATTTTTTTCTTTTTATTTAATTTTTGTTTGATGCAAGATTTTTCAAACCCTTGGATGCTCCTAATTATGACACTCAAGGTTTTTAAAATTTGAAATCCTAATCACATGGATGGAATAAGTGGTAAAACCACTCTTTTGACCATGAAGCATAATGGCCATGGCATTTTCTTCTAACACACTAAGTACTTATAGTTTTTTTGTCAATCTTTCTCTTCCATTTATAGCTACTCCTTTTTGGTTTTAATTATGTCCTCATCTTATTATCTCTCCTTACTCTTATTTTTATGGATTTAGACCCACCATAGTTGATCCTCCTCTGCTAAAGGTTTATCCTCTTTTCTCTCAATCTTGGTGTGGGCTAAAACCCACCCTCATCTGACCACCTCCACCCAAATGTTCTTTTTAGGATCTTAATTTCTATTATGGGATGAAACACACCAATTAATTACCACCTCCTTATAAACCCTTCTTATCTTTATTTACTCACTATCTAACCTATTATTGGAACCTTCATTCTTCACTCTTTGCTATTTTCACCTCCTCTTCTCTCATGGCTATCATCTCCTCTCTTTCCACCATATTTATTATGGATTATTTATTTATATGAGTCTTCTTCTTTTACATATTATTCACATGCTCTATTTGATATAAAAATTAGTTATTCCTCCTCTCTTTCTTAAATCCATAAATTTTCACATCTTGTTTCACCTCGTTTCCTTGAAAGGTCTCTATGATTGTCTCCTTTATATCTATCTCTACACTTGCACAAAATATAGTCATAAATTAGTTTAAAAACATATGAATTAACTATCCCCATAGGTTCTTCATCTATCTTCAAAATTTCATTAGATGATACCAATAATTTGCTCTTGCTTCTTTTCATCATCTTCATTTTTATTAATTGATTTAAAAACTATTTACTCTTCTTCATTTCTCATCCTCTTTATATCAGCTCTAGGTTGATTGATTTATCCTTGTTTTTTCTCTTCCATGTCATGTGTTAATAACCTTTCAATATCTTTGTCTATATAGGGACAATGCATACCTTCACTCATAATAGTTTGTTCTCCAATACCTATGTGGGATGCTACCACATATGCAACATCACTTTTATTCTTCATTATTTTTGGTAGAAACAAGTCCAACATCTCTATCTCCATCTTTGTTATAACTGTACATTAAATAAATACATTAATTAAATCAATAGTTCCCACAAATACTTTTTTTAACTCTTCATCATGCCTCAAGGATATGTTTCCCAATGCTTATCTGATGCTCACATTCTCCTCACAACTTTCTCTCTCATTATGGACTCCTAAATTCCAATTCTCAAAAACCTCCATGGTTATCCTCCCCTCATTATTATTTATATTTCCTTCTTCTTCACATGGTTGGTCTTTAACCATACTCTCCCTATGTGTATTAACTTGCATATCAATGATCTCTATTGTTTTCTTCATGGAAATCTGCAACTCTTCATGGTTGCCTTATTCATTCACATATATTGTTTCCTTCAAGGAAACATGTATCATTCCTTGGTTGTTCTCAACCCTTCTTCCCTCCAAAATATAAAAGACAAATGCATTGCCTAACAAGGAAAATTTTGAATTTTCCCACTTGTTGGATATCATAAACTCAATCCCATCATCAAACAATGGGTCTCCTTCTTCAAGTTCAATAACTATCACATCCATATCCTCTTGCATGATGATTCCATCCTTTATGTACTAATCAAAAACCTCTTTCTCTTTGTCATTTTAAAATAATATTTGAGTTTCTCAAATGGAAACCTCACTCCCATGTTACCTTTCAAGACAAACTTATTGTCCTCACTTTTATCCATCTCCTTACTACTTCTAAAAGTAGACTTGAACTGCTCACAAAAAAAATTTCCTCTCATATTGCATTTTATGTAAATATTATCTTTATTCTCTTTTGTCTCAAGCTTCAAGACATGAATATTATACAATCATTCTACTTTCATTCTTGAGTGTACAACATGACCCATAAAGTTATAAACTATATGTTCCCAAATCCTTACCTTATTCCTTCCTCTCCGTTATCTCCTCTCTGGGAGATATCTCCAATACATAATTGCAACTCCACATAATCTCTTACTTGTAATCTATAACCTCATGGGGTTTTCAATACACTTCTCTTAAAAATACATTTATAACTCCAATATATAATTCATGAGCACATTTTGGATCTCTTTACCAATAAAACAATATTAATATTGGGCTTACCTCTTTTCCTTACCTTGACCTTTATCAATCTCTTTCTTCTGTTGGGATATCTTTCTCTACCTACTTGGTCCCTCTCCAAAGCATATAAATTTTCTTTTGGGGACAAAAACCCTATCATAATTTATTCTTCATCCTCTATACTCATAGCTAAAACATCTTCACTTTTTGCACATTCTATCATGCCCAATATTTCTTGGACTCCCTTTAACATATCAACCGAGTCTTCTACCTCTGATGCCCTTCTTCCTTTATGTGCCATATCCTCCTCAAGATGTAAGCTTATCTTTCAAAAATAGACTCAAAAAAGAGTTTATCTTACTTCCTCAAAACTTGCATGACTACTTTCACACCCATAAAAAACTTATCCTCCCTTCAATGCAAGTTCCTTTTTCACAACTTACATTTCATAGCCTACAATTGACTCATACAAGAGCCTCACACAACCAAATCAAAAAGGAAAGATCTTGATCTAATACCAAATGGTGAAATCATAGAGATATTATACACTTAAGGATAACCTTTAATTATATGATGCCTAATTTTAGCGCACACACACACATGTAAAGAGGAACTCAAAATTCTATTTGTAAACATTTACCACAAGGAACACACTATATTCATTGATTTGAAGACATTACAATGTTTAAAACAATAAACAGATTATCAACTATGTTCCTTACATGTTATAAAGTGTAAAAATTGAGGAAAACATAACCAACATAGTCCAACATCTTACTAGTTCCTTTATAGCTTGTTGATTTTCTATTTTTTTTCTTGTAGCTCCTCTTTTCCCAATCTTGCATCATGTTTTTATCCTCTTCTCTTCTCCCCA
This sequence comes from Torreya grandis, assembly GCA_037957365.1. NCBI lineage: Eukaryota > Viridiplantae > Streptophyta > Pinopsida > Cupressales > Taxaceae > Torreya > Torreya grandis. The sequence goes on along the minus strand of JARHVA010000051.1, from coordinate 4,241,264 downwards.
CCTTGTGAGATTATTTTCATTACCCTTTATAACACATACCATGTCTCATCACATTCATTTAAATCCATAAAACTCTCCAACCCCATGCATTTTTATTCAAGAACTATTATTTTCATTTGTTATTATGTGTTATTCTATTATTGTCAATTTGTTGTTGAATTGTTAATCCATGTTGTTTATTTTTTCTTTTTTTTGGTTGATTCAATATTACTCAATCCCTTGGATGATCCCATATCATGTATAAGTTTTATCTTCTCTCTAATACCTCTCTCTTTGATCTCTATTTTGGCCCTTCTCTAGTCTGTAGCTTCTCTACTTTGATATCGACTCTTGATTTGTAAGTTTAAATCTCTGGGTCTTTCCTCAATCCTTCCAATGCTAACCTCTTGATCATTCAATGTTGAATTTTATGATGTGACTCTTATTTTATATCTTGATCTCTCATATATTCCACCTAAAAAATTCCTTTAATAGTAGCATGAGATTACTTTCCTTATTTTTAATTTTTTTCCTTTCTAAAACTTTTTTACAATTTCCTATGATTCTCAAAAGATATTTTTGTAATAGTGGCTGCATAGTTGGGTTAAATATTTCATGGTGATCACTAGGTAAATATTATTTTCCATATATTTCCAATGGTACCTTAAATGCCTAAATTGGTGATTTAACATGAAATTTGTGACCATTCAAAAATATTCATCTTATTCCATTATTGTGACCAAATTTGAAATTGTGATCATAGGTTGAATATGATCATGCCAAGATTTTGTAGCTCCTAGATAATAGGATCCAAAGCCTTTGTCATGGTCTTCAAAGACTTTATGGACCCATGGATTTGTTAGATCCATTTTATGGTCCCTCATGCATTTGCCCCTTTTCATCATTGCCTCTCTTTATGTTTACAGACCCATTAATCAATTAAATCCATTTAAAGATTGTAATATATTTGCACTACACTATGGTTAATATATCTTATGACCCTCATTGATTATGACACATGTTGTAATCTAGGTTCTTAGAGTCATGTAATTATTTTTTGGATTGTTATGGGCCCATTGGAGTTATAAAGTCAAATTTGAAATTGGTCACACATATGCCCATGGTCCCTACCATGACATAGGCTTATGAACACACCAAGTCCTTATGAGTAATTTTGACTATAACACCTAACCTCCATGGTATTTTTGAACTTTTGTGGTCCTGTGCATGAATCCCAAGAGTCTTGTGGACCTGTTAGACTTTATAAACTAATGTATATTTTGTTGGGTCTAGAAAGAAGCCTTAATTACAAAAAAGAACATATGTAGACTTATAAATTTATGGAAATAATGTGGACCCTGATAAATATATATTATGCATTCCCTATAGACATAGAGACTTAAGAAATAATGTACAATTAGCCTCCAACATTGAAACTTAAAGTTTTGAGGGAAAATATTTGAGACTAACAATACAAAGAAACTTAGATTTGAGACATTGGAATATGACCATGTGACTTTGAGTGTGATCCATGTGATCCCTGGGACCTCAAAAACTACTGTAAATCCATGAACAAAAATTGGATCTCAAGATGTGACCTGATAACATTGTTGATTTGATAAATTTACCTTGAAAAATATTTTTGAAACTACACCAACTCATACCTATTTTTAGTGATGTAGGATTATCCTTACGCCTTGGATTCTCCTGAATAAAACACTCTAGGTAATCAAAAAATTGAGTCTTGCTCAGATAGATGGAATAAATGAAAATTTTTCTCTTTTGGCTACTAAGATTGATGATTATGGTATTCCCTTCTAGCACACCAAATATTTCATTTAATTTTTTCTCTCTTCTACTTCCAACTTATTGGCTTTGAATCCATCCTCTTCTACTGATATTCACTTTCTTCCCTTATATGTAAATGGATCTACCATAGTTCCACCACAACCAAAAATTATTTATTTCTTCTTAGCCATTGTTCGGGCATAGTTTGTCCACTTACACCAAATGATTTTCTTTACATCTTCATGTGGGACTAATCTCATATTTGTCCAACCATGTATACCAAGATGTTCTTTCTTGCATCATACTTTCTCTAGTGGGCTTGAACCTATGGCTATATTTTAACCACCTACTCCTAAAGACTTCTTTTCTTTGTCCATTCACTATCTAACCTACTATTAAATCATTCCTTCTATCACTCATCTCTATTTTCAGCTCCCCTTTTCTAATATATACCATATCTTCCTTTGATTTCCTTTGTGACATCACCATTCTGCTTGTAGATATTTTATTCATTAGAGTCCTCAAATAAACTACTTATTTATATATTTCTTCACATGATCTAGTTGAAGTAAAAATCAGCTATTCTTCTTCACTTTTTTAAGTACATAATTTTGCACTTTTGACATCACCTCTTCACCTTGAAAGGACTTTTTTAATGCTTCCTTTATATTAATTTATACACATCAACATAGTCCATAGACATAAGTTAGCCTAAAAACATGAGAATTTACATCCCCCATAGGTGCTCCATCCATATTCATATTATAAGCTTGATTTCCCCCAAACTCAGGGTTTTCCAAGCCTTCATCATTTTTCCTACTTCTCAGAATAATGAATAATTTTTCTAGTGACAACACCTCTTTCTATTTTTCTTTATTTCTTATCCCATTTTCATTAGCACAATGCTGATTTGATTCTCCCTCCTCTTATTTTGATTCTATGTCACGAGAATGACATTTTTCACTTATCCAATATCCTTTGTGAGTCTTCTCTCCCACATCAAACTACTTTAGTTGAAATATCTCTTTTTCTACTTCTTTATGGTGTCTCTTATGCATATGTCACACTGGATCAAACCATAATTTATCCTCTTCTTTGATATCTTCATCATTATTGGACCTAAACTTAAATCACCCATATTAAGGGAATCAATAAATCCCACAAATAGTTTTTTATCATTTATTCATGCCTCGAGGACATATTTTCCAACTCTTCTATGTTTCTCACATTTTCCTCTTGGATTTCATTCACATGATGGACTTCCAAAGGTCCATTATCAAAAATCTCCATTACTATTTTTACATCATTCTTCAAACTATTTTATTCCTCTATAGTTGTCTTCAACTACACATTCCTTATGTGCATTCACTTTCACTTCCTTTACCTTCATTATTTTCTTCATCAAAAACCTAAACTTTTTCTTTACAAAAGAGAAATATCAATTTTAGTACCTTTATCCTTTAATGATGACAACCTCTTCCCACTTAAAGGATTCTATAATTTCTTTGCCATCATCAAATAATGGGTTTCCTTATTTTGATGAATAATTTATTACTTCATCATCCTCTTCCATTAAAATATCTTCCATTAATGGCTAATCACAAATTTCTCTCTGATGCTCTTGAAAACATACTTGGGATTCTCACTTGTAGATCTCATTTTTTGATTGATTATCAAATCAACCTTATTCTATTCACTCACATCTTTAAGATTCTCATTTAGAAACATCCTTTTCCGATTGCTTAAAGGCAATCTTCTTTACCTCTCTCTCAAGTCTTAATGTTTGGAGCTTCTTCCACCATTCTCTCTATAATTTTGGATGCACAACATAAACCATACATAATTGCATGTCCACATAACTTCTTTCATGGAATTTTTACCCTCACAAGATCTACAAATTTTTCCTCTTCAAGAAAATTTCTAACTCAACAATCCATTTCATGAGCTTCTTTGGCTCTCTTTACCATAAAATAAAATAATATTTCAAGTGGACTTAACTCTTTATTTCACCTTCACCTTTGTTGGCTTATTTTCTTTGTTGGGATCTTATACTTCACTTTCATCTCTCTCCAAAGAATCCAACCTTTCTTATAGGAACAACCATCCCATCATAATTTCTTCTTCATCTTATTTACTCATAGTTTCAATATTTTCTCCACTTGTTCCATCCCAATCTTTCATATAATTCCTTCAACGTCTCTACTAGGTCTTTTACTCATGAACTTCCTCTTTTGTATGCCATTTCATCTCCACAAATAATATTATCCTTCACAACTTGTAATTGATTTAAGCAAGCTTCTCTTTCACAACTTACATTGGACTCAAATAAGAGTCTCTCTTCCACTACTTGATTCACACTTGTATGACTTCTCACACACTTGTGACAATCTTACCCTCTATCAAATGTAAGCTTATGTTTCACAACTTGGCACTAATATAAACAATGCTTATTTTTTTAAACCTACAAGAGACTCAATCAAGAGTCTATGTCCATTTTACACAACTCTCTCCTCTTAAAATAATTTCTCCTACCTGCAACAAATACGAGATTCTTTTTCATAGCTTGTAGTTAAATAAAAGAAAAGAGTCTCATAATTTTATCACATGGATCTTATTCACTTGTAAGACTTTATCACATCTACAAAAAACTCATTTGACTAGTATGAGACAACTTGGTGTAATTCATGGTAAGGATTCCTAGTGAAGAGGTGCCCTTAGTCATGCAATCAAAGTCACACAATGTAAAACAATATGTATTTTCTATGTATTCAATGAAATAAAGCCTTAATAACATCTTCATTCATATTGAATCTTTGCACCTACTCTATCCCCATCTATCTCTAACTCTAAGCCTCTATGGGTTTTACTTTCACTATCTATTATAGACTCTATAACTCCTCTCTTTTTTATCTCTATTATGGAACTTTTATGATCTATGGCCCCTCTATTTTAAATTTTGTTCTCTACATGTAGGTTTAATGCTCTAGTTTTTGCTAAGATCTCCTTTCCTTCCTCAACCCTTTCAATATTGACCTCCTAATCTTTTGATGTTAACCTTTCCAATATGGCCCATAGTTGATATATTTATGTCCCATATATACTACCTACAAAAACCCCTTTAATGATTTCATGAGATCTTTTCACTACTTTTCTCGCTTTTTAATTTCTTGAACTTTCCTTATAGTTGTTGGTGATTCTTAGAATATCTTTTTGTAATATTTACTTCATGGTCAAGTTAACTTTTATGTGACCACTAACTAAATTTCTCTTTCAGATCTTTCTAATGAGACCTTAAGCACCTAAATTGGTGTTTAAATGTGAAATTTGTGACCATCCAAATATCTATATGTTGTTCTTTCATTATTTTGACCAAATCTGAAATTGTGATCATAGGCTACACATGATAAGTGCCAATTGGAAAGATCATGGGTCCCTACATAACCAATTATTAATCCTTTCTTGTGGTCTTCAAAGTATCGATGGACTCTTATATTTATTAAATTCACCTTATGGTCCCTAATACTCTTCTCTTTTTCATTGTGGCCTCTCTTTATTTTTGTTGACATGTGAATCCTTTAAATCCATTAAAATATTATAATGCATTCATTTTACACTGTGGAAAGTAGTATATCTTGTGACCCTCATGATTAGGACACATGTTGAAATCTCAGGGTCCTAGAATCACATAATTTCTATATATATTGTTGTAGACTTGCTTGAGTTATGAACTCCAATTTGAAATTAGGCATGCACCCATGACCTTACCATGACTTAGACCTAAAAACAAGATAAGGATTCTATGAATAATTATGACTATGACACTTGTCTTATATACCCATTATAATTTTTAAACTAATTCATCTATTTTCAAGTTCATAAAGAGTTCTTAGTTGTGAACAAGAATGTAGAAAATATAAATTCCTCCATGGACTTAGAACCTTAGTGAAATAATGTGGCCACTGACATAGAAATTATATAGTCCCTATAAAATGAAAGAATTATGAAATTATGTGTGCATGGATCCCAAAATTACAACTTATATTTTTGAGGGAATACACATGTGACTACCAATACAAACCAACTTAGAGTTGTGATATGGGAATGCAACCACATGACCCCCAATGCGATTGATGTGATCCATGTGATTTTAGAAAAATATTTTAACTATAACTGAACCCAAATTAGATCTCTTATGAACCAAAAACCCTTTTTAAATAATAAATATTCCCTAAGAATTTTAATTGAAACTATGCCAACTCCTTCCTTTTTTGGCAATTCAAGATTGCTCGTACACCTTGGATGTTCCTACATCAAGTTTTTCCCCACATGTATATAAGTGAGTTAGGATTTTGGTTTATTTCCATTTGTTTATCTCTTATTCCTAATTTAATTGTGTTAAATTCCTCATGAAATTACTTATTACTCTATATTCTAATGGATAAGGCACCAGTTTAGAGCTATGTGATTCTAGAGTCTGACCTATGTCCTTTCTAGTTAAGGATTTTCCCTAAGGGCACTAGGTTAGAACCATATCATTCCCATTAGATATTTTCCATTATTGTCAACTTACTAAAATCTTGTTAATCACCCCAAACCATACTATTCAAATTCACTCAACTCATAAAGCATTTTATTGCTATTATCTAAAAAATTAATCTAGTTTCAAGCATTTTAGGTTTTTTGTGTGTTTCAAGAACTTTAAAGCTTAGGTTAGACAATGTATCCTCTTGGGATAGTTTCAAGGGGTGAATATAATATATTTATGACCACAATAGATTCTTATTTAGATTCACCTAGAAAAAAATTTCATTTTGACTATGCCTATCAAAACCTCATAAATGTAAAGAAGTTGCCTTCTGCATATTTAAGCATCCAAAAATGAAACACAAATACATGATATTTCAAACCATATCAATTTTTGAGATAATAATCCTATAATTTTATGATTCAAGGAGTGGTCACATAGATCTGAAAGATTTTTTGAATAAAATGAACAAATATAAACGTTCGATCATTGGTCAACACATATATGATAGTGGGATTTTGCAAGCTATTAGTTTCTTAACTTTAGTGTAGTGTATAAAATTGGTCTTCACATATGCAAAATTTTAAAATACTAATCATTAGAGAAGACTATAAAACACAAGCTTTAAAATTTTCCAAACTTAGTGGTCATTCTTTGAATGTCACCCTTGGGATTTCTTCCAAACAACCATTTCTTGGATTCTTACATTCTCTCTTTGCTTCTTCAATTTTTAATCATTTAATTTAATTGAATATTAAAAAAATTTAATACATTCATAACCATATAATATTACAAAATTACAATGGGAAAATATATTATTTTTTAATTGTGAATACTTTCCTTGAGAAAGATGCCCACTTTTAGGATTCACTCCTCTATGGTCTACACAACAATACTTTGTTATTCCTCTTTGATTTATTTAATTTAAAAAAATTTAACTTAGTTATAGCACCAAATATACTATCATCGTTAAAAATAATTTTATTTTAAATGGAGGTTCATGAACTTTGTCATTTCATCAATAGTGTTGCACAAGTCAAAAAAAAATGTGTCCAGTTCATAAAGAACACTCTATATGTTTCTTAGCATGTTAATTATATTTAGATATATTTAAATGCCTTATGAGATAATTAATTTCTCATAAAAATTCAACATAGCTTGATTTAGGAGGATTCAGGTCATTAGATCTTATTAAATATTACCGTTATTTCACATCCAAGCTTGTGCTAACATCAATAATATTGGGAGTAGATTCCATAGCTACATGTAAATTTTTTATATAAAATTCCACTTATTAATTAACACATAGCTCCTATAGTTCTATTATTTTAGCACCCAAATTATTATTAATTATATCTAGTAATGTCACCACATTCTTTAGGGTATGTGCACAGAGTTGGTGGACAATTCTATGGACACTTTTCATAATGTGATCTCATTATTTAATAATGTGAGTGTGCTATTTAAATAATGTGATGATGTTATTTACATTATGGCTTGGTAATTACCTAGACATAATGTGATTGTGTTATTAAATAACATGATTACATTATTTAAAAAAATAATGTGATTGTGTTAATAATGCCATTGTGTTTCCTGTGTCACCCAAAAAAATAAAAATCAAAGCGAATGAAAAAATTCCTCATTTTGCATTCATGATCTATCTTTTCCCTCACTCTCCTCCACTCTACGATCATTTTTTACCCTAATGAGGCCAAAACTTGCCCTAAGTCATCTCAAGAAGCTATTAATTAATGATGCCACCATGTAGAAGAGATAAGTGCTAAAAATCTATTCATTGTTTATTAAAGTTATTAATTTTTTTATTTTCATTATTTAATTGGTAATTTATTTATTTTTAACAACCTATCCTACTAAACCTCATGTTACTCTACCTATCCCTCCTCCTAACTCTCCACCTAACCCTCTTGTTCCTCTATTTATCCCTCCTCCTAACTCTCCACTTAACCCTCCTCTTAACCTTCCACCTAACTGTCCTCCTAACCCTCCTACAGTTCCACAAAATCTTCCAAGTAGTCAAGAGAGTCTATTTGACACATTGTGGAGAATAAAATTGAAATTGAAGAATTAATTGGGAGAATGAGGGATCACAGTTCAACCAACACCCATTACACCTATCTAGCCAATTTCCTAGAGACATTATTAAGTCAAATTGACTCTATAACAAGTCAAATTGACAAATGGGCTTCATATTAGGATAGTTGTAAGGATTATTATGCTCAAAAAAATTCACCATGTGAGGTAAAGAACAAAGATATATATAAATCTTCCATTTGTGCCTTATTCATTGACCTAACCACCAATGCACCATTTTTATTAACTGCTAAATGTTTTCCAATCTATCATTGCCAACACAATTTAATCACAACCAATTTCTTAGACCGATGGTGGATGGTGTTTGATTATCCATCATGTAACAACCAATATGTCCCATTATATTTTTTGATTAAACTCTATTATGACTTTATCCTCTATGACATTTTGAACTATTTTAATTCTAGTGAGTTTTAGGGTCGAGGGAAAGGTTTTGCATAGGATCTACTAGGTGCATGTCATGAACCTAATCAACCTACAAAGATCCACATCCAAAATCCAAATGAAACTAAAATATCCTCTACAATTTAGTAGGTCATAAAGATTAACACTCTACATGAACTTAATTCATTTACTGATACACTCATTTAACATACAAGTAGGCTCTCATAGACTGAAGCTAGAGATACACCACCTAGTGTGCATAATTAACCCTACCCTTGTAGATCTTATGGAGCTATATACACTAGACCTTTTGATGATGATTATGTTGGTGGTTTAGAGGGTTAGATAATATACTTATGAGTCATAAGTTTTTGGCACATCTATTTGGTGTGTAGATATCACCCACTACATAGATGTAGGTATATTTTATATAAATTTCATGTTAAATTTAAGTTATAATTATAAATTTGATTTAGATAACAATTAATTTACATAGAAATTAAATAATACATATGTTATTTTTTATCCCAGGAGGTGAGCGTGCCTTCATCATCACAATCAACATTTGTAACAATTGATTTAAAAAAGCCATTATTTACATTTTTAGATCTAGCTACTAGCCCATCTGCTACTACATTTGTCTCTATTAGTATGACACCTTTTACTTATACAGAGGTAAAATTTTAGAGTTAATCTTATGCTCTGTGTATATTTAGTCTATGTATATGTGCCTTATAAGTTTTAAGTTAAATTTATCTATCAATGATCTCAAAATTCAAGTACAATGTTATTAAATACACTCTTGGTTTAATAAAGGAGAAAAAAATACCATATATATCTTTGATACTTTATAGAAAAGTGAGACCTTGTTTATACCCAGTTGATGACTCAAGTAGACACTTCTCCATTATTGTGAGCCAAGATGAACATAGGAATTACTGTTACAATGTCATCTTCACAAGCACTAGCAAAGGTATATCTTAACTTAAAATTTTAAATTGTAAAAATAGACTTGTTTTTATAATTTTACTACATATTTGAGGCAAATATAAATTATGTGAATGTATTGTGTATCTAGGGTTGTCTCATGACATATGATAGTCCTATTCAGATGATTAGTAGGGAAATTTCTCATGTTTCTTCCCTATTTTAGACACCTATTCAAATAGTTGAGCTTGCCACTGACTTGTTGGAGCATAAAAAAACATTGATCCTAATCATGAGCTTGTAGTAAGTGCATGTTTAAATAATTTTTTATTCTAGTTTAAAATTAATTTCTTAACAAGTGGTTGAATGTATTTTATGTTAATTTTATTATAATACTTGTATTTGAATAGGTTCAATTGCAAGTGAGCTATGAGTGTAGGACCCATAGTCAAACCTTGGATCAATCCAAGGCATTAGAGAGATCTCCATCTACCAATAGGGCATCCCAAGGAGAGTCTTCTTCAAGGAAGGCAATGAAAGGGAATCTATTTTATGATTAGGATGTCCTACATGAGAAGTGATTTTTTGTATGCCTATATGTCAACATACACATTTTGGCATTGTATATGTGTATATGACATTCACCTGACATTACATACTATGTTAGTAGATGTAATTTTATGTATGCCTATCATGGCAATCTATGTATATTATTAACGTTGTACATGTGCCCATATGATTTTTTTGGAGTTTTAATCTAAATTATGTTAATCTATATAATTTATATTCAATTTTAATTTAAAATATTATATTATAGTGTTGTTTTGATCTTCTAAATTATTATCTATCATATCTCATATTTAATATTATACACAAATGAGGATTAAAAAATTGTTCTTTTCAATGCTATAAATATTTGATCTTCCATATTTTTTAAATTATTATTTTTATTTGATTGTGTGTAGTAAAAATAACTGATGACACTCTTATCTATTTTGAATTTGTCATCACCCATTTAAAACTTTTTAATTGATCATTAGAATGTAATTTAATTTCACTTAAGGCCCATACCCAATCATGTTCATACTTGTATAATGCAAAGATGAACTTCAGTCTAACCTTGAATATAATCTCTTTAGTTTTTTAAAAGGTAACTTTACTGACTTGAAAAAAAATTCACTCATGAGATAATATATTTAGCCAAAGCCCTTTATCATCCCTAATACCACCTAATGCAAAGTTTACTCTTTTATGTTTCATAAGTCTATGAAATTTCTATTCATATGCTCTAATATCATGAAGAATTATAACCTCACTTATCTAATCTTCTTCTTGAATTGATTCAAAATCCACTATCAAATAATCTTCTTTTTTCTAGTTAATTTCTCATTAGGTTTTCTCTTAACTAGTCACCAATCTCTCAGATCTTCTCTCCTTCCTTTGAATAGTTATTCTTTAAGACACTTTGTATTTGTCTTAGGAAAACTTAAGTATTTATTTAGGTTTCAAAAATTTGGATTTATCTTAGGAAAACTTAAGTATTTATCTAGGTTTCAAAACTTACAAGAAATCAATCAACTGTAGGTCTCTAAGAGATTGAGCTTTCATTCTCAAATTCTATCTTTTTAAGTTTCTAGTTTTCTAGACCTAGTTGTTGCTCCAATAGGTCAATTTATCAAAATATATTTTTTAGATATTAAAATTTATATTTATAATATTATTTTATAAATTATAGTATGTTCCAACCCTTACCCAAGTTTATAGAACTCAAATCAACCAAAAACTCATATTATCTTATGCACATCTTTCTCAAAAATGGTATTCCATTGTTGTACAAAATAATAGTCCTATGTACCTATAATTTCAAACCCATTATCAACCCAATTATATTTTTACTAAGTTATAATATCCATTCCCCTTATGATTACAAATTTTTATACTTTATTGTTCAGTCATTTGAGTTTTAGAGGTGTTTTACTCATAAAATCCTTACTTCATATTTACTCAAAATTTTGTAGGATTTGAGCTAATTATTGATAACTCATAGAGTTAATTAGGATTATATATGATATAACACATGTATATTGGTCTTATAAAACCTTTCAACTATTCAAATACTCCAATTGAGTTCATATAATAGTTTCCACAGGTAAATAAGCCTCTACAAATGATTATAACAGTAAAAATATAGAATTCATGAGGGTTTCACAAATATAACTGAGATTTAAGCTTGGAGTCAATATGAAAGGATTATAATCATATTATAAAAGGATAATACAATGTAAAACATTTAATAAGACTCAAAAATATTTATTATATATAATAATAAAACATTTACATAGTCCTCTTCCATTGAGACAGACTTACAACATATGCTCTAACCTCTTCAAAAAAGATATTTTTTGTCCTTTTAATCTCTTTGGTTAGTATTTTACAGTTCCTCCTCATTATGATTGAATATAAAAACTTTATTAGATTCTAAACCAAGATTGGTAATTTACTAAACTTGCTCAGATTCTCTCTTACTCATTCAAATTAAACTTACTAAACTAACCTAGTTTATAGGTCTTACTAATTACACAAAAATATTGTAAACATAGATTCTAAATGTATTTGGTGATGTTCTTTCATCACCTTTACTTTACCCCTTTTGTCATTCACTCTTCACACTTTCTCACTATACATTCCCTAGGCTTAGCTATGCCTAGATACCTTCCTATTCTTTAATACTTTCAATAACACTTCCTCTATATCTTATATCCACCTATCAAACCTTAATTCAACCCACTCAATCTACTTTCAAAATCCTCTACACTCCTTTACACTTTATTGTACTTTTGCCTTTCAAGGGCTATTTGGCCTAATAGGCCTAATACACATTCTAGAGACCAGTTTCTAGCCCTTCAACACCTCACTCCTTTAGCAACTTCAACACCTCACTCCTAACATACTTAAACTCCATATTGGGGTCTCTAAACCTAAGTTAATGCTCATCAATGGTTCCATTACTTTCTAGGCATGTCCCTTAAGGGTGTTAGGCCTCTTATAACTGATATTTGACAATTGTTCTTAGATAATATCATAAACCTATTATATCTTCCAAATAACCTTGAATACTAAAAATATAATTTCATGGAAAATAGGAGAGAAAAGTGAGAAAGAGTGTTGCAAGAGGTGAAAAAAACAATTAATTTCCATTCAACCACACAAAGATTAACAATAAGTTCAAGCATAAAATATTAGTTCTAAATAAATTGCCAATATGTAAATACCTCATCTTGACCAAAAACTAACACTCCCAAAATGTTTGATGGGGAAGATAACATCTAAGACTAGGTTATTGCCCTCCCATTAGGCTCGATAGACAAGCTAAACACCCCACCCATTCCAGCATCAAGAATGCCCTTCCCAATATAATAAAAATGATGTTTTAGCCTAAGTTCAAACATGCATAAAACACAACTTGTAAGGCATTTATGTGAATTTTAAGATCCTTGTCCTACCTCTTTAATCTCTCTAATTGCACCCTAAATCACTCAGGTGGAACCTTTAAGAATAATTCATTGGACAATTTGTAGTGGCAGGTCCAAAAATGAAACTTTTTGACATTGAATAGGCAACTTCTTAAGCTCCGAATTCCATTTCTACCTCTAAGACATCCATATCATATAGGCCAAGTCAAAGGCTTTCCCCTTAGATTCAAGGTTAACTTAGGACAAAAATTGACCTATCAATTATTTGGTGATTAACATCAACATGTATTTGAGTTATACCTTCTTGGCCATAACTACTTGGTGGTTGCATTTACAAATACATTAGATTAAAAATAACCCCATGATTATTACTTCAACATAAAATGTTTTTTCATGGTCAAACTAGATATAATTATACAACCTTTATACACTAGAGTGTACATTGCCCACCTAACAAGCAACATTTCCCAAAAAATATTAGATCCCATGATCTTTCTCAAAAACAAAGATAAACTTGTTATCTTCAACAGAAGACTAAAGAATTTATGTAAGTAAAATGAGATTTCTTTATACAATTTAATTTCAGTGTAGTAAATGGTTTCAGTCATAGTTTTCATGGCATATAACCAATAGAATAATTAACACGAGTAAATTTGAAACATATGTTGCTATCCCTTTAATATTTAAGCTCCTTCATAGGATTTGTGTCAAAATTTGTCTAAAACCATTCAAAGTTTACATCCCTTCATTTACAAACTATCTCATGTTTATCTTAAGTGGGTATGTTGAGGAATTGGTTCCAATGCTTAGTCACTAAAAATATACTTAATAAATTATGGGTAAGACTAAGTTGAGAACCATTTTAGTTTATGAGTTTTGTCTAAATTAAAACACCTATATATAAGGGTGGCTCATAATTTAAATGGATCAATAGATATATATCTAGGTATGTTTCATACATCATTGAGTATGACAACTTGTTACAATCACATGAAATCATGAACTTATAAAATATTTCCAAAGTGTCAGAGCATTTAAGTTTTTTATCTAAAGAATTATATTGATTGTTCTTAATTAGAAAAAAAAATTGTGACTAAGTTGAGGAGAAAAATAATGGGGAATTTAGAGCCAGGAAGGTAATGTTCTTGTGCCATATGTTCAAAAAAATATTCAAAAGGGGTAGTAATAACATAAAAAATGATAACCAATTTATTTACTTTTCTCAAACCCTTTCCATGTTGCCATATAACACCTCATTATGTGTGCACCAAGATGGGATGTCATGGGAGGAGGTCCCACTTGTATAATTCCATCAATGACCTTAATTAACTTATTAATAGGAGGTTTTAAGTATGGTTTCTAGTACACACACCAAATTATAATTATAATAGCCATATCTACCTTGTTTCAATAAAATTTTCCTTTCATTTTCGTATCAATAATGCTTTATAAATGAACCCTCTCATCTTTTTTGATATGCTTACATACAGTTTCCATATCCTTTAGTGATGTAATATTCAACTACTTGCAAGCATTGTAAATCTCCATTACATCCACAACAAAATTTAAACATCCTATTTTGGAGGAGTTATTTTTTATAACAAATTGTACTACTTAGATGTGCCATGGGGATTTCAACTAATCTTTAACTTCTCAAGATCAAAGTTTGTCAGCTTAGTAATGAACTTAAGATCAAGGACATTTTCAAATGCCATTATAGGTGTATTCCCAAAATTTAGGATGTGGATATGCTATGGCAAGAACAATCCTAGTTTCAATATGTAACCTCCTCTTCTAATTTAGATTGGCTTATCATCCCACCAAATATTGATCATGAGTATATTTATGTTAGTTATGAATTCCTCTGAAATTGAGTGGTGTCAATAGAAATTAATTTTACCCAAACCTCACATTGATTTGGTTGATTACCAAGTTTACCTTGTTGGGAATAATGCCCTTAGAAGTTGAAGGAGCTAGTTTTTACCCAAATATCCTTGTCAAATATTAAATTTCTCAATAGGACAATATGATAATATCTCTTTAAAAGGATTTTTCTTGTCTTATCCTACTAATGCCCCAAGATTACCTTAGCCTACATCCATAATAAGATGTCTACATATCGTTAGGGAAGCCCAACAATGATTACAAGGTAGATGAAGATAGGAAATGAGTATGCTAAAATTGGTTGATTGATCATTTTAATGAGATTATAAATTTTATAATTAACAAAACATGTTGCATGTGTTTCATTAGTTGTAGTTGAAACAATAAACAAATCATTGTTAAAAGAATCCTCCTTATATTTCTCAAATATTTTGATTTTATATATATTATAAGGATAGAGGACATAGAGAATAGAAATGTCTCTTCAAAAATAGTAGGGTGGCTCAGTGAAATAATGTCATAATTTTATAGTCTGTGACATTCATGGCTAATACAAAATTTCTTTTATCCCATCAGATAACATCCTTATGGAAGTCACAAGGAGCATCACTTCAACTAATAATAATCTCCATAAAAATGTTCCAATACTTGAAAATATATTCTTTTTGAGTTGGTTGAGAATAATTTTAGTTCTTGGACAAGATACTGGAATTTGAAATAGCCTCTAACTTTACAAGACCAATTTTTTTTCACCTTGGTGGTGTACTTATCATCAAGAATTGAAATTTTCAACCTTTAGATTAATGTGGAAAATGGCAAGAGAAATCTTAGTTGTATTATGACCCTCTTTTTTTACTTTGGACTATTTTATGCTCCCACAAAATATCCATCATATACATTATTTTCAATCAACAACCTATGTTATTTCCATATATCATATCATATCATGAAAATTACTTTTCAAAAATAATGCATACTTTGCCAAATTGATAATGTAATTATAAACTACTTTATCTAACCCCTCCATATTGAGTGTATTGATGTAGTACTCAAAATCACTCCCTTATATATCATGTATTTTTTGTTATTTTCTTAAGGCATTACCATATACATTGAAATGAATCCCACAAGCATAATGGAAGTCTTCACCTTGAAGGGTAAATCACCAAATCTTCATCTCATGTTGTAAATCTTTAAAATCCCAATTCCTCACAAAAACATGATCAAAATATTTTTCAAACTAATACAAATTCTTAAGATTTAACCTTTTCTAGTTTACCTACATTTCACATCATTTATCATGTGAAAAAATCTAAAATTTAGATGTCTCAAAATTAATACCTAAAGTCTATTCTAGATTAGCTTGATAGATTTAGTAAAATTCATTAGTAGGGATAATCCTAGTAGCCTTGGACATGCATCCAAGGGTATCCCCATAGTCTAATATATCTCAAATTATCAAAATATAATGGTTTCCTCTACCATAATATTGAAAATTTAGAACCCTTCTATGTCTCCCTTTATATTGAAGGTCGCATTCTTAGTAATTATATCATAGACTCTAGAGACTTTGATAATTTTATGTCCACTAAAGTTATTCACACACTTGGGCTTACATGTGAAAAGACTTTTGGTTGATCTTTTTTTATGGAGAAAAAATTAGTAACTTTTAGTGGGAAGATTAAATATGCCTAGGTACCTTTGGCTCCTTCTCTTTAAAAGAGAGTCAAAATGACTAACTCTTAATGGTATACATTTTCGTAACCTATGGAAAGTTATTGAGCAAAAGATTTTGTAGAAATGTAGGAGGAAAAATAAAAAAGGATTAGTTTCAAGCTATGGTTCTGATGAAAGGTATTAAAAAAATACTAGAACCTAAGTTCAAAGCACATACACAGTACAAAAATTAGATGATCTGCTTGATGATATTTTATATGAAGAGACATGACGTGATAAATATATGATGATGTTAGAGGAGACCTAAATATTTACAAGCTCATTGAAGTCAATATCAATTATACATGGATGCTAGAGTTTTTTGGTATCCATTTATTTATTGGTGTAGGTTTTGGAGTAGTTTTTATTTCCCCTACTAATGAGTTATTTCCTTTTTCCTACAGGTTATTGTTTAAGTGCACAAACAACATAATAAAAGATGAAGTTTCTGAAGTTGTAGAGGAGATGGGTATAAGGAATCTAAGGGCTCAAGGTGATGTTTAACTAATATTAAATAAGTGTGAAATTAATATCAAGTGAAAAATTACCATTTGAGGAACTATTGGAATAAAGTGTGGGATTGCATTGAAGTTTTCAAGGCCTTCTATACAGTTGTGGTACTTAGAGAAAATAATTCCAAGGTCGATGCCTTAGATGTATTTGCCTCTTTGATAATTCCTCACTTAAGGATTGATGAGCAAAATTACACCATAGAACTTATCTATGGACCAAATGTACCCAGTAATTCAGAGCATTGGCATTTATTCAATAATGATGAATAGATCATAAGTTTCCTTGAAAACACTAGCAACTTCATAAATATACACTTCCAAAGGAGATATATAGAGTATAGTGAATATCATTCTTATGGAAATAAATAAAAATTCAAAAGCAATGCTGAAGTTGGGGTCAAAATTAGAACCAAAGATGAAATCAAAAATGAAAAAGAGGATGATGGGGCTATCAAACTCAAGGAAAATAATCTAATTAAAGGTTTGGTCTGACTTGAAAAATTGATCTATAAGAATGACATATACATCAAGAAGATAATTAAGAGGAACCAAATGGATATCTCAAATATGAAAAAGTAAACATCGGTAGAAAATAAGGGTAGAGATCTATCAACATTAGAAAATGTTGTTATAAAGAAGAAAGATAGGGATTTGTGAGTCTTTTCACCTTCTATTCAAATATTTTTGCTTGGTGATATGTTGACTTGAAGTTTCTTAGACCTAAAAAGATGATGTGAAATATCTCATTAAGACCTAGTGTTAACCTTTGTAAAAAAAAGCAAAGGCTTCAAAATCCCAAGATCACTGGTAAGATCTATGAACAAATTAAAAAAAATTCAAAATCCATGATCATTTTACCAATCCAGTGCTCAATCTAGGTAGCAAAGATTGTACCTATGAGGAATAATAGTTGAAAAATTAAGATCCATGTTTATTTCCATAACCTAAATCAAACATATCTCAAAGATAACTATCAATTACATAAAATAGATTAGGTTTTATAAGTATTAGCTTGGTCTAAAATGATTATATGCTTGACAGTTTATTTGGATACAATCACGCAGAAATAATTCCTAAAGGTCAACACAAGATTGTGTTCACAAATTCATGGGGTACCATTTCATATAAGCGGATGTTTTTTTAATCATGTATGTTAGTGCCACATTTAATAGGAGTATGGACCTAGATTTTAGTTACATTAAGAAAAACATCATAGTGGTATATCTCGAAGATCTCACAATGTTTTCAAAAAAGTAAGAAGATCATTATGAGCACCTTAATATGGATTTTGAAAGGTGTTGAGTTGAAGTAATCTCACCAAATCCAAATAATTCCATATTATAAATTATTGAATGGAAGACATATAATTTTAAAGGAAATAAGTAATATTGATTTTGAAATAGTAAAGGCAATTCAACAACTATCTTTTCCTACTAGGAAGCTTGGAACACACTCCTCAATAAGATGAATTTACTATAAATATTTCTACCTAATTTTTATGAACTTATAGACACATCACATAGATGATGAGAGGTAATATGTATTTAAAATGGAGTGGTTATGGAAATAAATATTTTGATAAGATTAAAAATTCTATGTTCATGCTTTTATGCTACTGTGACTAGACTTTAATAAATACTTCAATGTGTATAGCTACTATTATTAACATATGTTGTCAAAAAATTTGGTACAAAAGAATGAAAAGGGTATAGAATAGTCGATTTATTTCATGATATATTATTTGAATGTTCACAAGATCAAGTATTCTCCCATAAAAAAATAATCTTTTGTTGAGGTCGAAGGTGTGAAATATTTTAGATTCTACATCTTGAATTTCCATACATAGGTGATGGTACCAGACATGGTAGTCAAGCTTATATTTACACAACAATATGTTGGTTAAAAAATGGGTGGATGTATTTCCAAAGTGAAATAATATGACTTATAAATAAAACCCACCAAGCTAGACAAATGTAAATGTTTGTGTTAACTAATTGTAGAGGGAGTTGATGATTAGAGAAACGATGCACAAAAGTCCTTAACAAAGAATATTTTAAAGAGATTTCCTTGGTAGTATTAATTGGTTATATTTATGAATGGTACTAAATATTCCTTCTTCTTGACCCATGGAGAGTTCCCAAGGCATCTAAATGCTAAAGAGAAAAGAGTGGTTAAATTGAGAGATGATAGGTATGTAATCTATGACAATAATCTTTTTAAGAAAGGTTTAAATGTTTTTTTTTTTGAGATGTGCTAATAAAGAACAACATAAGATATTAATAGAATATTTCCATAATCAATTATGTGGTGGTCACTTTTCTTTTCTTGTCATGACATTTAAGAATCTAAGAGCTCACCAATATTAGCCTATGATTCAAAAAATCTCAAGAATAGGACTCAATGTGTAAAGCATGCTAGAATTTTGTTGTAAGAATGAAACTTGCCCCACTTCCCTTTATACCTATATTAATATAATATCCCTTTTAACAATGGGGTTTGAATTTCATTGGTACTTTAAATATATATTCTAGTGTAAGTCACACTCATGTCCTCAACAAATGGACTATTTCACAAAGTGTGTTGAGGCTATTCCTATAAATAAGACTACATCTGAAGAGATGCAATTTCATTAAAGATAACATTCTATTTAGATTTTGAGTACAAATTTTTTTTATAAACAATTCTCCCAATTTATCTTCTTTTGAACTTATGGTTTCCTACTATGGTTATGTGATATCCTTATCTCACTCTTCAGATTACTAACCCCAAATAAATTATAAAGTAAAATTATGTAAGAATAATGTTATTACCATCATCCATAAACTAATGGATGAAAATTAAATGAATTGGAATAAAAGGTTAGATGATGCATTGTGAGCAAACTATACCACTTTAAAAAGAGTCATTGGCATTTCCCCATTTAATTTATTTATGGTATAGATGTTGCAGTTCCCATTTCTTTAGAGTTCCTTATTTTTAAATTGGTGAGAGTGCTAGAAGATGATAATTTAAGAACTACTCTAGATAAAATAATCTTGTACTTAAGCAAGTTGAATGAAGAAAGAATCATGGTTGTAGACTAGCAGAATCTCAAAGTAAAGTGAAGAAGATATTTGACAAGAAGGCTAAAGAAAGAGACTTTCAAATTGGTGAATTAGTTATCCTCTAGGATGTGATGTGGAAAATTTGACTTCCTATGGATGGGATTTTCCAAATTCCATCCTTTCTACAAAGATGATACATATTATTTGACATATGGATATGGAACTCATCTCCCATTTCCCTATAGTGGGAAATATCTCAAATAGTTCAAGAAATGAGATTAGGTTGTGGTACAATTCATAGTAGGGTTTCCTCGTGAAGGGATTCCTTTGGTAATGTAACCAAAGTTAGATAACTTAAAACAACATACAATCTATGTTTATTCAATGAAATAATGCCTTAACGACATATACATTCATAGGGACTCTCTACAACTACTCTATCCCTCTTTGTATCTAAATATAAGACTTTAACTCTCTATTGAAGTGGTGCAAGAACAAAGAGGGTATCCAATTAATGATAACCTCTAATTATGTGATGATTATTTTGGTGCACACATACAAAATACCAACTCATAATTCTATTTGTAGACATTCACCACAAATACCACAATATATTTGTTTATTTAAAGACATTACAATGTTTAAACCAATAGAAACACTATCAACTATATGCCTTATAAGTATTAGAGTGTAAACATGGATAAAATGATCACCAATATAGTCTAACATCTTATTGGTTCGTTTATAGTTGCTTGTTTTTCTATTTTTTCTTGTAATTATCTATTTTCCCCTTTTGCATCACATTTTTATCCTCCTCTCTTCTCTCCACTTCATGAGATTCTTTATTTAAACCCTTATGATATGTACCATGTCTCTTCACATTCCTTTAATTACATAAAACACTCTAATCCCATGCATTTTTTTCAAAAACCATTACATTTTGTTACCTATTTTATGTTATTTCATTGTTGTTGATTTGTTATTGAAATGTTATTCCCAACTATTTATTTTTTTATTTTTATTTATTTATTTATTTATTTATTTGTTTGTTTATTGGTTGATGAAAGATATCTCTAACCCTTAGACATTTCTACTTCAGACACTTAAGGTTTTTAAAATGTGAAAGCCTAATCACATGGATTGAATAAGTGGGAAAACCACTCTTTTTACCATGAAGCATAATAGCCATGGCATTTTCTTCCAACACACTAAGTACTTGTAGTGTTTTTTCAATCATTCTCTTCCATTTCTATCTCCTCCTTGTTAGTCTTAATTATATTCTCTTCTTATCTCTCCTTACTCCTCTTTTGTTTGTTTAGACCCACCATAGTGTATCCTCCTCTGCTAAAGGCTTATCCTCTTTTGTCTCAGTCTTTGTGTGGGCTAAAACCCACCCTCATCTGACCACCTCCACCCAGATACCCATTATATCATCTTAATTTCTCTTATGGGATTAAACACACCACTTAATGACCACCTCCTCCTAAAGCCTTCTTAGCTTTATTTACTCACTATCTAATCTATTATTGGATCCTTCATTCTTCACTCTTCACTATTTATATCTCCTCTCTTACCACCATATTTATTATGTCTTATTCATTTATAAGAGTCTTCCTCTTCCTTCACATATTATTCATATATTCTAACTGATATACAAATTATTTATTCCTCCTCTCTTTCTTAAGTGCATAAATTTAGTATTAATTATATCCTCTTCTTCTTATCTCTTCTTACTCCTCTTTTTATGGGTTTATACCCACCATAGTCTATCCTCCTATGATAAAGGCTTATCCTATTTTGTCTCAATCTTTGTGTGGGTTAAAACCCACCCTCATATGACCACCTCCACCCAGATGCCCCTTATATCATCTTAATTTATCTTGTGGGATGAAACACACCACTGAATGACCACCTCCTCCTAAATCCTTATTAGCTTTATTTACTCACTATCCAATTTATTATTGTATCCTTCATTCTTCACTCTTCACTATTTATATTTCCTCTTCTCTCATGGCTGCCATCTCCTCTCTTGCCACCATATTTATTATGTCTTATTCATTTATAAGAGTCTTCTTCTTCCTTCATGTATTATTCATATGTTCTAACTAACATAAAAATTAGTTTTTCCTCCTCTCTTTCTTAAGTACATAAATTTACACATCTTATTTCATCTCTTTTCCTTGGAATGCCTCTATGCATGCCTCCTTTTTCTCTATCTCTACACTTGGACATAAACTATAGTCATAAATTAGTTTAAAAACATATGAATTAATATTCCCCATAGGTTCTTCATCTATCTTCATAAATTCATTGGCTAATATAATAATTAGCTCTTGCTTCTTTTCCTCTTATTCATTTTTATTAGTTGATTTAGAAACTAGTTACTCTTATTCATTTCTCATCCTCTTTATATCATCCCTAGGCTGATTGCATTCTCCTTATTTCTCCTCTTCCATGCCATGTGCAAATAACTTTGCACTCTCTTTGTATATATAGGGACAATGCATACCTTCACTCATAATAGTTTTTTCTCCAATACCTATGTGAGATGTTACCACATATGCAACATTGCTTTTAGTCTTCATTCTTCTTGGTAGAAATAAGTCCACCATCTCTATCTCCATATTTGTTACAACTACACATTATATAAACACATTAATGGAATCAATAGTTTCCATAAATACCTTTTTTAACTCTTCATCATGCCTCAAGGACATTTTTCCCAACACTTCTTTGATGCTCACATTCTCCTCACAACTTTCTCTCTCATGATGGACTCCCAAAGGCCCATTCTCAAAAACCTCTATGGTTGTCCTCTCCTCATTATTATTTCTATTTCCTTTTTCTTCACATGGTTGGTCTTCAGCCATATTCTCCTTATGTGCATTAAATTTCATATCAATAATCTCTATTGTTTTCTTCATGGAAATCTGCTACTCTTCATGGTTGACTTATCCATTCATATGTATTGTTTCCTTCAAATAAACATGTAACATTCTTTGGTTTTTCTCAACCCTTCTTCCCTCCAAAATATAAAATACAAATGCATTGCCCACCAAGAAAAATTATGAATTTTCCAACTTATGGATATCATAAACTCAATCCCATTATCAAATAATGGGTCTCATTCTTCCAGTTCAACAACTATCACATCCATATCCTTTGACATGATGATTCCTTCCTTTATGTGTGACTCAAAAACCTATTTCTATTTGTTTTTTTTAATAATATTTGAGTTTTGCACATGGAAACCTCACTCTCTTGTTTTCTTTCAAGATATCCTTATTCGCCTCGCTTTTATCCATCTCTTTGCTACTTACCAAAGTAGACTTGAACTTGTCCCATGAAAACTTTCCTCTCATACTGCATTTTATGGAAATATTATTCTTATTCTCTTTTATCTCAATCTTAAAGACATAAATCTTATAAAATCATTCTACTTTCATTCTTGAGTACACAACATGACCCATAAAGTTATAAACTATATGTTCCATACTCCTTATCTTATTATTTCCTCTCCCTTGTCTCCTCTTTAGGAGATTTCTCTAGTACACAACTATAACTCCACATAATCTCTTACTTATAATCTATATCCTCACAATATTTTCAATATACATCTCTTAAAAATAAATTTATGGATCCACTATCCAATTCATGAGTACATTTGGGCTCTCTTTACAGCAAAAAAATAATAATATTAATAGTGGGCTTGCCTTTTTTCTTCACCTTGACCTTTAATCTCTCTATTCTAGTGGGATATTTTCCTCCACCTGCTTGGTCTCTCTCCAAATCATCTAACCTTTTTATTAGGAAAAATGACCCTATCATCATTTATTATTCATACTCTATACTCACATCTGAAATTTCTTCTCTTTTTGCATCTTCTATCATGTCCAATATTTATTGGACTCCCTTCAACATATCAACCAAGTCTTCTACCTCTGGTGCCCTTCTTCCTTTATGTGTCATATCCTCCTCAACAAGAAGAATTATCTTTCACAAATAGACTTATAAAAGAGTCTATCTCACTTACTCAACACTTGCATGAATTTTTTCACACCTGTAACAAAATTATCCTCTCTCTAATGCAAGCTCATTTTTCAACTTAATTTTCATAGCCAGTAATCAACTCATACAATAACCTCACACACCCAAATCAACAAGGAAATATATTTATATAATACCAAATGGAGAAATAACAGAGAGAGTATACACTTCAATACAACATTTAATTATATGATGCTTAGTTTTAGCATGCGCGCGTGCGTGCGCGCACACACACACACACACACAAACACACACACACACACACACACACACACACACACACACACACACACACACACACACACACACACACACACACACACACACACACACACACACACACACACACACACATATCAACTCAAAATTCTATTTTCATACATTTACCACAAGGAACATACTATATTAATTGATTTGAAGACATTAAAATGTTAAAAATAATAAAAATATTATAAACTATGTTCCTTACATGTTTTGAAGTGTAAAAATGGAGGAATACATTACCAACATAGTCCAACATCTGATTGGTTCCTCTAGAGCTTGTTGTTTTTCTATTTCTTTTCTTGCAGCTCCTCTTTTCCCTCTTTTGCATCACATTTTTATCTTCCTCTCTTCTCCCCACTTCATGAAATTATTTCCTTTACCTTTTATAAAATGTACCATGTCTCTTCACATTCATTTAAATCCATAAAACTCTCCAAAACCATGCATTTTTATTCAAAAACTATTTATTTTCGTTTGTTGTTATGTGTTGCTATGTTACTGTCAATTCATTATCAAATTGTTTTTCTCAGTTGTTTCTTTTTATTTTCTTTGTTGATGTAATATTAATCAAACCCTTGTATTTTACTATATCATGCAAACTTTTCAACTTCTCTCTAATACCTCTCTCTCTTTGATCTCTATTTTGTCCTTTCTCTAGTCTGTATCCTCTCTACTTTGATATCGGCTCTTGATTTGTAAGTTTAAATCTCTGGGTCTTTCATCAATCCTTCCAATGCCAACCTCTTGATCATTTAATGTTGACCTTTAAAATGTGACTCTTATTTTATATTTTTATCTCCCATATATCCTACCTAAAAAATTTTGTTTACCAGTAGCATGAGATCACTTTCCTGCTTTTTACTATTTTTTCTTTTTTGAAACTTTTCTTGTAATTGCTTATGATTCTAGAAAGATATTTTTGTAACAATGGTTGTAGAGTTGGGATAAATATTTAATAGTGACCACTAGGTAAATTTTCTCTTCTATATTTTTCCAATGAGACCTTAAATTCCTAAATTGGTGCTTTAACATGAAATTTGTGACCATCATAAGATCTTCATGTTATTCCACTATTGTGACCAAATTTGAAATTGTGATCATAGGTTTTATGTGATCATTCCAAGTGCCAAGATCATGTGGCTCCTAGATAATAGGCTCCAAATCATTTCTCATGGTCTTCCAAGACTTTGTGGACCCATGGATTTATTAAATCCATTTTATGGTCCCTCGTGCATTCATCCCTTTTCATCATTACCTCTTTTTATGCTTATGGACCCATTAATAAATTAAATCCATTTAAGGATTATAATTCATTTGCATTACCCTATGGTTTTTACTATATCTTGTGACCCTCAATGATTATGACACATGTTTTAATTTAGGTTCTTAAAGTCATGTGATTCCTTTGTGGATTGTTACCAACTCATTGGAGTTATAAACTCAAATTTGAAAATGGTCACACATCTACTCGTGGTCCCTGTCATGAATTAGACTTATGAACACACTAAGGCCTCATGATTAATTAATACCATAACACCTAATCTCTATGGTCTTTGTGAACTTTTGTGGTCCTATGCATGAATCCTAAGAGTCTTGTGGACATGTTAGACTTTATGAACCAATGTATATTTTGTTAGGTCTAGAAAGAAGACTTAATTACAAAAAATAATATTTTTTGACTTACAAACTTAGGTAAATAATATGGAACCTAATACATATATATTATGTAGTCCATATGAATTTATAGACTTAAGAAATAAAGTACACTTGGCCTCCAACATTGCAACTGAAAGTTGTAAGGGAAAATATCTAAGACCACTAATATAAAAAAACATAGAGTTGTGACATTATAATATGAACATGTTACCTTGAGTGTGATATATGTGATCCCTAAGACCTCAAAAACTACTACAAATCCATGAACCAAAACTAGATATCAAAATGTGACCTGAGAATCCTGTTGATTTGATAAATTTGCCTTGAAATTATTTTTTGAAACTACACCAACTTGTACCTATTTTTGGTGATATAGGATTACCCATACACCTTGGATGCTCCTACATAAAACACTTGAGGTAATTAAAAATTTGAGTCTTACTCACATAGATAGAATAAATGGAAAACTTACTTGTTTGGCCACTTAGATTGATTACTATGGTATTCCCTTCCAACACACCAAATATTTCATCTACTTTTCTCTCTCTTCCACTTCCAAATTTTTGGCTTTCAATCCATCCTCTTATAATTATATTCACTTTATTCCCTTATGTGTAAATGGATTGACCAATGTTACACCACATCAACAAATTATTTCTTTATTCTTACCCACTATTTGGGCATAGTCTATCCACTTCCACCAAATTATTTTTTTGCCATTTTCATGTGGGATTGATCTCATCTTTGTCCAACCATTTCCACCAAGATGTTCTTTCTTACATTTTACTTTATTTAATGGGATTGAACCCATGGCTATCTTTCAACCACCTACTCCTAAAGACTTCTTGTCTTTGTCTATTCACTATCCAACCTACTATTGGATTATTCCTTATGACACTCATCTCTATTTTCTACTCCCATTTTATAATAGATGTCATCTCTTCCTTTGATTTATTTTATGACATTTCCATTATGTTTTTATCTCTTTCACTCATTAGAGTCCTCAAATAAATTACTTATTTATCTATTTCTTCACATGCTCTAGTTGAAGTAAAAATCAACTGCTTCTCTTCACTTTCTTAAGTGCATAATTTTGCACTTCTAGATTCACCTCTTAACCTTGAAAGGCCTCTTTGAATGCTTCCTTTCCCTTCATTTCTACACATCGACAAAGAATATATCCATAAATTATCTTTAAAAAATGAGAATTTATAACCCCCATAGGTGTTCCATCCATATTCATATTATAAACTTGATTTCCCCTAAGCTCAAGATTATCAAAGCCTTAATCATTTTGCCTGCTTCTAAGAAAAACACTTAGTTTTTCTAGTGACAACACATATTTCTATTTTTTTTTCTTATCCTATTTTCATCATCACAATACTGATTTCATTCTCCCTTTTTCTATTATTTTTCTTCTATGTCTTGGGAATGATATTTTTCACTTATCCAATCTCCTTTATGAGTCTTCTCGCTCACATCAAACTAGTTTAAGTGAAATATCTCTTTTTCCACTTATTCATGTTATCTCTTATGAATATGAACACATTGGATCAAACCAAAATTTACCCTCTTCTTTGATATCTTCATCATTGTTGGACGTACACTTAAATCACCCACATTAAGGGAATCAATAGATCCCACAAATAGTTTTTCCAATGCTTCTTCATGTCTTAAGGATACATTGTCCAACTCTTCTCTATTGCTCACATTTTCCTCTTGGATTTAATTCACATGATGTAATTCCAAAGGCCCATTATAAAAAATCTCCATTACTATTTTTACATTATTCCTCAAACTATTTTCTTCCTTTATAGTGGTCTTTAAGTACACACTCCTTATGTGCATTCACTTACATTTCCTTTAGATTCATTATTTTCTTCATCAAAAACCTAAGCTTCTTTACAGAAGATAAATATCAATTTTAGTACCTTTATCCTTTAATGATGAAAACACTTTCCCACTTAAAGGATTTTGTAATTTCTTTCCCATCATCAAATAATGGGTTTCCTTATTTTGGTTAATAATTTATTACTTCCACATCCTATTCCATAAATATTTCTTCCTTTAAGGGCTACTCAAAAATTTCTCTCTATGATGCTCTTGAAAACATACTTGGTATTCTCACTTGTATATCTCATTTTATGATTGATTTCCAAAGTAACCTTATTATTTTATTCACTCACATATTTGAGATAATCATTTTGAAACATCCTTTTTCGATTGTCTAAAGGCAATATTATTCACCTCTCTCTTAAGTCTCAATGTTTGGAGCCTCTTCCACCATTCTATCTATAATTTTGGGTGCACAAAATGATCCATGATCAATTGCATGTCCACATATCTTATTCTATGCAATTTTTACCCTCACCAGATATATGATGTTTTCCTCTTCAAAAATAAAAAAACTCAACAATCCATTTCATGAGTTTCTATGGCTTTCTTTACCACAAAACAAAACAATATTTTGTAATGAAATTACTTCAAGAATTAAGTATAACAGTAGAATTATATCCAAATATGACTGAAATATATCCAAATAAATGATAATAGATAAGCCACTTCAAGGGGGCAACCTCCACAAGCTTCAATAAGAGCAAAATTCATAATATGATGATAAATGATTACCCACTACCTCCTATATATAGTCTAAATAGGCCATGGTTACTCCATAGGCTGACCTACTAATCTAAAGAAAGCATAGATAAATGTAATATAATGTCAAAGAGGGATAAGTAAGCCACAATTCAGCTAATACTATCCTCATACATGTGATAGGTTAGGGGTGTAGCATGCCATTCCCCTTCAAACCAATGTTGTCCTCAACATTGAACAACTCTGGATGTTGTTGCATAAATTCTTCACCTTCCCAAGTTGCATCTTCACTACTTTGGTTTTTCCACTTGATCAAATATTCCTTAATCTCTCTAGTTCTCAACCTCTTAGTACGTGTTTGGAGGATCTTCTCTGGTTCCAAAATGACTCATCCTTCTTCATCTAGTTCTGGGAGCTCTGTCTGGGCAGAAACTTTTTATCCAATGACCTTCAAACAAGAAACATGAAATACTGGGTGTATGTGAGATGAATGAGGTAACTCGAGCTTTTAAGCCACACTTCTAATTTTTTGTAGAACCTGATAAGGGCCATAATACTTTAGAGCAAGTTTGTTGTCCTTTTTCTATTGCTTCAAGGACATCTACTTGTAAGGCTATAAACGAACAAATACCCAGTCACCCACCTCAAAATTTCACTCACTCTGGTGTTGATCTGCTTGTTGCTTCATCCTATTTTGTGCCAAGGCCAAATTCTCTCTCAAACTAGCCAAAACCTCTTGTTGATGTTGAATGTGCTCTTCCACATCTCAAACCTTGGTGTGCACCTTTAATGAAGAAGTGATGGAAGGTGGATGGTAACCATATAGTGCTATAAATGGAGACATTTTAGAAGAGGTATGGAAAGATGTGTTATACCACCATTCTGCAAGTGGTATCCATTTAACCCAATGTTCTTGTTTATCTGATATAAAACAATGGAGATACCCCTCTAAACATTTGTTAACCACTTCAGTTTGTCCATCAGATTGGGGGTGGTAAGATGAGCTATGAGCTAGCTGAGTACCCAAACAAGAAAATTGTTTAGTCCAGAAATTACTAGTGGAAATAGGATCACGATCACTTACAATTATTTTTGGGGTTCCATGTAATTTGAGAACTCTTCCATAAAAATAGTCATGATTGTACTTGCTAAAAATGGGTGTGAGAGAGCAAAAAAATGGGAATATTTTGTAAGCCTATCCATAATGACCAAAATAACATTCTTACCTTCAGAACAAGGCAACCCAGTGATGAAATCCATGGAAACCTCCTCCCACCTTTGACTAGGAATTGTTAATGGTTGTAACAAACCTGGGGTCTTAACTGTTTCACCTTTATTCTATTGTCATATCAAGCATTCTTCCACAAACTTTTGTACATATCCCTTGAGTCCTTCCCAAAATAATTCTTTCTTAATTCTATGATAAGTTTTCAAGAACCTTGAGTGTCCCCCAAGTGGAGATACATGCAACTCTGCAAGAATCTTATGCTTAAGCTCTAAAATTTTGCACAAGTATAACCTACCCTTATACCATAGGACATTACCTTTCCATTCAAATTTGTCAGAGGATAAATTACCTTGCTAGAGATTCTAAATTAAAACCTATGTATCCTTGTCTTGCTCCCATTCTAACCTAGCTTCATCCACCCAATCTGCTTGCAATATGGACATTGCACAAAGTAATGCTTATGTGGATGCATCCCTTCTAGATAGTGCATCTGCTACTACATTATCTTTACCATTCTTGTAGATGATTTCAAAATCATAACCCAACATTTTGGTTACCCATTTTTGTTGTTACTCAGATGATAATCTTTGCTCCAAAAAGTATTTGAGACTATCATGATCCATTTTCACCTTAAAGTGTCTATCCATTAGATAAGGCCTCTATTATTTAACTACATGAAGAATAGTCATCATTTCTTTCTCATAGACAAGTATTTATAGATTCTTACCTTTGAATTGATGACTTTAAAATGTAATGGGTCTTCCTTCCTGCATTAGTACTACCCCCAATCTAGACCCAGAAGCATCACATTCAATAGTGAATGTTTGTGAGAAGTCTGGAGTAGCCAAAACTAGAGTGGTGCACATAGCTACTTTTAGTTTCTCAAATGCTTTGGTGGCATCATCATTCCAATGGAAAGCATCCTTCTTTAGCAATGTAGTGAGTGGAGCTGCTATGCTACCATAACCTTTCACAAATCTTCTATAGTAACATGTTAGTCCAAGAAACCCTCAAAGGTTTTTGAGAGTTTTTGGCATGGTCCATTCCATTATCGATTTGATCTTCTAGGGATCAACTTTGACCCCTTCATGGGAAACAATGTGATCGATGTACTCTACCTCCTATACTCCAAAAGCACATTTAGACGGCTTCACATAAAGTTGGTGCTTCTCCAAAACTATCAACACCTATTTCACATGTTGCAGATGTGCTTCCCATGTCTGACTATATATCAATATGTCATCAAAGAAAACTAGCACAAACTTCCTTAAAAAAGGCCTAAAAATAGTGTTCATCAAGCTCTGAAAAGTGGATGGTGCATTTGTAAGACCAAAGGGCATTACCAAAAACTCATAATGGCCCTCATGTGTTTTAAAAGCAGTTTTATGAACATCTTCATCCTTGATTCTAATTTGATGGTACCCAGAGTGAAGATCCAATTTTTTGAAATAATTAGCACCATGCAACTCATCAAGTAAATCATCAATTACTAGACTATGAAAATTTATCTTTGATGGTGTACTTGTTGAGTTCCCTATAATCTGGGCACATCCTCCATGTGTCATCCTTCTTCCACACCATGACCACTGGTGATGAATATGCACTTTGGCTATGCTTGATGATCCCTGCCTCCAGCATCTCATGGACCATCTTTTCAATTTCACTCTTTTGTGCATATGGATATCTATATGGTTTGATATTTGGTGGTTGACTACCTAGAATTAGTTGAATGGCATGATCATGTTATCTTTTTGGTGGTAGTCCTTTTGACATGGCCCCAAAAATAGATGAGTGGTCTTCAAGAATTATTTGTAGATTAGGATGTGTAGATACCTATGTGGGTTGAACTTCTATGAAGCATAATCATGCAATAATTCCCTCTACCCCCTTTTTTAGCATCTTGGTTATCTGATGTGAACTAACCAATTCTGGAGATTTTGCATGTAATCCATGTAGTTCAATTTTCTTACCTTCAGAATGAAAGCACTTGAATAGTTCTTGGAAGTTCATCTCAATGGTACCTAAGGTTGTGAGCCATTGGGCTCCTAAAACAATGTCTATGTTACCCATGGGAATAGCAAACATAGGAGAGTCGAGATTGTACCCACCCATATTAAGCTTAATACTATGGCATTTGCTTGAATAATTAATTATGCCACCATCTGCAATCATGACCTAAAATTCTGGCACTGGGTAGATTAAATAGTTTAATTGAGTGGCCAACTTATGGTATATAAAGTTATGTGTGCTCCCTAAATCAATCAACACTGTCACCTTCTGTTTCTTGAGAAAACCCACCACCTTAAGAGTTTGTGGAGTGATAATACCTGCAAGTGCATAATAAGAGATTGTAGGTTGGGAATCTTCAGGTACCTCCTCTATATCTTCCTCATCATCATTGGAAGCATCATCTGCTTCTTCATCTTCATTTGGTCCCTCAATGTAGAATAACTTCTTCTCAGCACATCTATGTCCTTTACTCCACTTGTTATCACAACCAAAACATAATCCTTTTGCATGCTTCTCTTCAATTTTATGAGGGGTCACTCTAGTAGGTGGAGGAAATGTTGGTGACGATATGCTATGATCTTTAAAGTGAGTGAATGGCTGCTTCTTGTTGGCTATGAATTTTTTCTCAGCTCTATGTGCTAGGATAATAGATTCAAAAATAATAAGTGGATTAAACATGTGTACCTCATGTTGAATGTGGTCCTTGAGTCCACCCAAAAATAGGTCATTCAAGTTTGCTTCAAAAACTGTCTCCACACATAAGGATAGGTTCTGAAAATGATGAATATAATCCTTGATGGAGCTAGTTTGTCACAATTTTTCTAGTTGGCTGAAGTAATTATCTATCACACTATTGCCATAGTGTAATTGTAGCTCCTTTATAAAAACTGACCAGGTGACATTGATAGTCATCTTTTTATTTTGAGCACACAACCATCGATACCAAATGAATTGATCAGGTTCAAGATACAAGGATGCCATGGTAACCTTCTGTCCACTTGGAATCTGATGTAGGTCAAAAAAACTCTCCATTTGGTTGAGCCAATTCAGTGGATCTTTTCCATCAAATTTTCACATATTCACCTTTGGTAATAGGTTCCTCTGTGGCCATGGAGTTGGATTTGAAGTAGACTAGTTAGGAGAACCACCTTGGTGGGTTTGTGAAATACAATTAGCTTGATGATTTGACTAATTAATGTTCAAAGCCTTCATGATATCTCCCAAACTATCTTGTATGGATTGCATATTAGATTGTATGTCTTGCACCTCACTCTAAATGCCTTGCACACTATAGTCAAGTTGGCTCACTTTGTGATCTATGTCAGAAAACCCTGATACAAAGGTTCTATTACATCCCCCCTTCTAACTCCATCTAATCCTTGTTAGGAGTTTTACCTGGAGTTTTAGCACCATTTCCTTGGCCTCGAGTTTGTGGACCTGCCATAAAAGGGTTTTATGATGTCGACCCTTATTAACACTTTTGACCCAACTTTGACCAAGTGATTTTGGAATTATTTTGGCCTCACATAAAAATATACAAATAAAAAATTGTATCCAAATTTTTCTAAGCTTTCCAAAAATGTAAACAACTCAAAAACATTCTTTGAATTGTGCACTATAGAGCAATTTTATGAAAAACCATAAAATAGCGATAACTTTTAAAAAATAGATCCAAATGATCTAAAATTTTAATGGAAGCTTAATTTGATTATTTCTCACCTCTAGTAAAAAAAATTCAAATAAATTCGCAACCATTTTTATATATCACAAAATTTAAAAATTTAGTGTTTCGCCCACAAGATTGCCCAAATCGCAGCTCTGATACCACTTGTAATGAAATTACTTCAATAATTAAGTATAACAGCATAATTATATCCAAATATGACTAAAATATATCTAAATATATGATAATAGATAAGCCACTTTGAGGGGGCAACCTCCACAAGCTTCAATAAGAGCAGAATTCACAATATGATGATAAATGATTACCCACTACCTCCTATATATAGTCTAACTAGGCCATGGTTACTCCATAGGCTGACCTACTAATCTAAAGAAAGCATAGATAAATGTAATATAATGTCAAAGAGAGATAAGTAAGCCACAATTCGGCTAATACTATCCTCATACATGTGATAGGTTAGGGGTGTAACATATTTCAAGTGGACTTAACTCTTTCTTTCACCTTCACCTTTGTTGGTCTTTTTTCTTTGTTGGGATCTCTTACTTCACTTGCATATATTTACAAATCATCCAACCTTTCTTATATGGACAATAACCCCATCATCATTTCTTCTTCATCTTCTTTACTCATAGTTGCAACATCTTCTCCACTTGTTCCATCCTAATCTTTCATGGATTTCCTTCAACATATCTATTAGGTCTTCTAATCCTATAAACTTCCTCTTTTATATGTCATTTCATCTCCATAAACAATATTATCTTTCACAACTTGTAATTTATTTAAGTAAGCTTCTCTTTCACAACCTACATTGGACTCAAATAAGAGCCTCTCTTACACTAACTACTTGATTCACACTTGCATGACATCTCACACGCTTGTGACAATCTTACCCTCTGTAAAATGCAATCTTATATTTCATAACTTGGCACTAATATAAGAAATTATTATTTTTTAAAACCTAAAATAGACTCAATCAAGATTCTCTATCCCTTTCACACAAATCTCTCCTCTTATAATACTTTCTCTTAACTAAAAAAAATACGAGATTCTTTTTCACAACTTGTAGTTAACTAAAATAAAAAAGTCTCATAATTTTTATCACATTGATCTTCTTCACTTGAAATAATTTACCACATCTACAACAAACTCATATGACTAGTCTAAGATAACTTGGTGCAATTCATGGTAAGGATTCCTAGTGAAGGGGTGCCCTTGGCCATGCATTCAAAGTCACACAATGTAAAAAAATATGTATTCTCTATTTATTCAATGAAATAAATCCTTAATAACATCTTCATTCATAGTGACTCTTTGCACCTACTCTATCCCCATCTATCTCTAACTCTAATCCTCTATGTGTTTTACATTTACTCTCTATTACATAATATACAAATCCTCTCTTTTTGATTTCTATTATGGACCTTTTATGATCTATGGCCCCTTTATTTTAATCTTTGTTCTCTATTTGTAGGCTTAAATCTCTACTTTTTGCTAAGATCTCCCTTCCTTCCTCAACCCTTTCAATATTGACCTCCTAATGTTTTGATGTTAACCTTTCCAATATGACTCTTAGTTGATTTCTTTATGTCCCATATATACTACCTAAAAAATCCCCTTTAATGATTGCATGAGATCCTTTCACTACTTTTTCCCGCTTTTTACATTCTTGAACTTTCCTTATAATTGTTGGTGATTCCTAGAATATCTTTTTGTAATATTTACTACATGGTCGGGTTAACTTTTTTTTTACTACTAACTAAATTTTCTCTTCCATAGCTTTCTAATGAGACATTAAACCCCTAAATTGGTGATTTAATGAAAAAATTATGACCATACAAAGATCTATATGTTGTTCTTTCATTGTTGTGACCAAATCTAAAATTGTGATCGTAGGATGCACATGATAAGTGTCATGTGGCAAGATCATGGGTCCTTATATAACCAATTCCTAAGCCTTTCCTTTTTTCTTCAAAGTCTCTTTGGAATTCTTGGATTTATTAAATTCACCTTATGGTCCCTCGTGCTTTTCTCCTTATGGCCTCTCTTTATTTATGCTGACCTATGAATCATTTAAATCCATTGAAAGATTTCAATGCATTCATGCTACACTATGTCTAGTATTATATCTTGTGACCCTTGTGATTGTGACACATGTTAAAATATCAAGTTCCTAGACTCACATAATTTCTATATATATTATGGTAGACCCATTTGAGTTATGAACTCCAATTTAAAATTGGTCATACACCTATGACCCTTCCATGACTTAAACTTGCAAACAAGATACGACCTATGTGAATAATTATGACTATGACACTTCTATTATATACCCAATAGAATTTGTAAACTAATTTATATCTTGTCAATTTCAGAAATATTTCTTACTTGTGAAAAAGAATGTAAACAGTATAAAGTCCTTTATGGACTTAGAAACTTAGGGAGATAATGTGGCCACTAACACAGAGATTATATAATCCCTATGAAATGAAATTATTATAAAATTATGTGCACATGGATCTAAAAATTATAACTTAGCGTTGTGATGGAATATACATGTGACCACCAATACAAAAAAACTTGGAGTTGTGATATGGGAATGTGACCATATGAACCCCAATGCGATTGATGTGATCCCTATCATTTTAGAAAACTATTGTAACTCCAACTGAAAAAAAAATTAGATCTCTTATGAACCAAAAACACTTTTGAACTAATAAATATACCCTAATAATTTTAATTTAAACTATGATAACTCCTACCTTTTTAGGTGATGCAAGATTGCTCGTACCCCTTGGATGCTCCTACATCAAGTTTTTCCCCAAATGTTTATAATTGAGTTATGATTTTAGTGTGTTTCCCTTTTTTTATTTTTATTTTATCTCTCCTTCCTAATTTTATTATGTTAAATACCCTATGTAATTACTTATTAATCTATATTCCAAAGGATAAGGCACCAGTTTAGAACTATGCAATTCTAGAGTCTAACCTATGTCCTTTCTAGTTAAGGATTTTCCCTAAGGGCACTAGTCTAGAACCATATCATTACCATTATATATTTTCCCTTTTTTTCACCCTATTTTAATCTTATTAATCACCCAAAACAATAATATTCAAATCCCCTCAATGCATAGAGCATTTTATTACTATTATATGAAAATGTAATCTAGTTTTAAGCATGTTAGTGTATTTCAAGTTTTTGGTGTGTCTCAAGCACTTCAAGGCTTAGGTTAGAATACGTAATCTCTTGGGATAGTTTAAAGGGGTGAATATAATATATTTATTACCAATATAACCTATTAATTTCATTCACCTAAAAAAATTCTTCATTTTGACTATGCCATCAAAATATCATAAGCTTAAGGAAGTTACATTATGCATAATTAAGCTTCCAATAATGAAACACAAATACATGATATTTTAACCCATATCAACTTTAGAGACAACAACCATAGAATTTTATAATTCAAATATTGGTCATATATATTTTTAAGAGTTTATGAATAAAATGAACAAATATAAATGTTCAGTCATTAGTCAACACATATATGATAGTGGGGTTTTGAAAGCTATTGGTTTCTTAAATTCAATTTCACGTATCAAATTTGTATTCACATGTGAAAAAATTTAAAAACACAATCATTGGAGAATACTATAAAACACAAGGTTTACAAATTTCAAAACTTGGTGATCATTCTTTGAATGTCACCCTTGGGATTCCTTCCTAATAAACATTTCTTCTATTATTACATTCGCTCTTCGCTTCTTCACTTTAAATAATTTAATTGACTTGAATATTACAAAAAGTTAATAAATTCATAACCATATAATATTAAGAAATTGAAATGGTAAAATAGATTATGTTTTAATTGTGAATACTTTCCTTGAGAAAGATGCCCACTTTCAGGGCTCACTCCCTCTATAGTATACACAACAATAATTTGTTATTCCTCCTTGATTTATTTAATTTAAATTTTTTGAACTTAGTTTTAGCACCAAATATATTATCGTCTTTCAAAATCATTGTATTTGAAATGTAGGTTCATGACCTTTGTCATTTCATCAATATTTTTTTAGAAGTTAAGAATGTTTTTGTCAATTTCACAAAGAGCACTCTATATGTTGCTGAGCTTGTTCATTATCTTTATCTCTCTTGAAATACCTTATAAGATAAGTAATTTATCATAAAAATGAGACATATCTTGATTTAGGAGGATTTGGGTCATTAAATCTTACTGAAGATTACCATTATTTCACATCCAAGCTTGTGCTAACATTAATAATGTTGGGAGTAGGTTCCATAGCTACATGCAAATTTGTTATATCCATTTCCACTTATGCATTAACAAATAACTCCTATAGTTTTATTTTTTTAGGACCCAACTCATTATTAGTTATATCTACTGATGTCACCACACTCTTTGGGGTATGTGCACATAGTTGGTGGATAATTATATGGATACTTCCCATAATGCAATCACATTATTTAATAACATGATCATATTATTTAAATAACATGATCACATTATTTAAATTATATATTACTAATTACCTATCCATAATGTGATTATGTTATTAAATAATTTGATCACATTATTTAAAATAAATAATGTGATTATGTTAATAATGGAATTGCATTTCTTGTATCACCCAGAAAATAAAAGTCAAATGAAACGTAAAAATTCCTCATTTTGAATTTAGATTATCTTTTCCCTCACTCTCCTCTACTATGTGATCATGTTTTTACCTACTGAGGCCAAACCTTTCACCAATTCATCCAAATAATCTACTAATTAATGATGCCACCTTGTAGAAGAGATAAGTGCTAAAAATCTATTCATTGTTTAATTGGTAATTTATTTATTTTTAGCAACCCATCCTCCTAAACCTCATGTTACTCTACCTAAACCTCTTATTTTTATACATAACCCTCTTGTCCCTCATCCCAAACCTCCTCCTAACCATCCTAACCCTCTTTCTCATCAACCTAACCCTCTTGTTCCTCTACCTATACCTCTTGATAACCCTCCACCTAACCCTCCTCCTAACCCTCCACCTAACCATACTCATAACCTTCCACCTAACCCTCCTCTTATTCCTCTACCTATACCTCCATATAACCCTCCACCTAACCATATTTTTCCTCTACCTATACCTCCTCTTAACCCTCCTCCTAACTCTCCTCCTAACCCTCCACCTAACTATCCTCCTAACCCTCCTCCAAACCCTCTTATAGTTGCACAAAATCCCCTAGGTAATCATGAGAGTCTATTTGACCACATTGTAGAGAATAAAATTGAAACTGAAGAATTAATTAGGAGAATTAAGGATCACACTTCCACCAACACCCATCACAACTATCTAACCAATTCTCTAGAGACATTTTTAGGTAAAATTGACTCTATAATGAGTCAAATTGACAGATGGGATTCATATTAGGATATTTTTAGGGATTATTATGCTCACAAATTATAAAAATGTGAGGTAAAGAATAAAGAAATATAAAAATCCTCCATTTACACCTTATTCATTTACCCAAACACTAATGCACCATTTTTGGTAACTGCTAAACATTTTCTAATCCATCATTGCCAACATAATTTAATCACAACCAATTTTTGAGACCGATAATGGATGGTGTTTGATTATCCATCATGTAACAACCAATAGGTCCCATTATATTTTTTGAGGAAACTATATTTTGACTTTGTCCTCTATGAAATTTTTAACTATTTTAATTTTAGTGAGTTTTAGGGCTAAGGGAAAGGATCTACACAGGATCCACTAGGTGCACATCATGTGCCTAATAGACCTACAAAGATCCATATTCAAAAGCCACTTAATCCTAAAATATCCTCTATATTTTAGTAGTTAACACTTTGTATGCACTTAGTTCATTCACAATACACTCATTCAACATATGAGTAGGCTCTCACATATTGATGCTAGAGATACACCACCTAGTGTGCATACTAGACCCTACCCTTGTAGATCTTGTGGACCTATATTCACTATAGCTTCTGATGATGATGAAATTGGTGGTTTAGAGGTCTTGTATAATATACGTATGAGTGATGAGTTTTTGGCACATATATTTGGTGTGTAGATATCAGCCACTACACAGATACAAATATATTTTATATAAATGTCATGTTAAATTTAAGTTATAATTATAAATTTGATTTATCTAAAAATTAATTTACATAGAAATTAAATAATATATATGTCATTTTTTATGTTCTAGGAGATGATGGTGCCTTCATCATCATAGTAAAAATCTGTAACATTTGATTTGAAGAAGCCATTGTTTACATTTTTAGATCCAGCTACTGGCCCATTCACTACTGCATTTATCTCTGTTAGGATGACACCTTTTACTTAAATAGAGGTAAAATTTTGAGTTAATTTTATGCTCTATGTAAATTTAATCTATGTATATTTACCTTCTATGTTTAAGTTAATTTTATCTATCAATGATCTTAACATTCCAATACACTATTATTAAATACACTCTCGGTTTAATAAATGAGAAAAACTTGCTATATATTTCTTTGAAACTTTATAAAAAATTAAGTGAGATGTTGTTTACATTCAGTTGATGACTCAAGTAGAAATTTCTCAATCATTATGAACAAGGACAAACATAGACATTACTGCTACAATGTCATATGCATAGGCACTAACAAAGGTATATCTTAGCTTGCAATTTTAAATTGTAAAAATATACTTGTTTTAATATTTTTACTACATACATGGGGAAAATATAATATATGTGAATGTACTGTGTATGTAGGGTTATTTGATGACATCTAATAGTCTTATTTAGATGATTACTAAGGCAAATTCTCATGTTTCTTCCCTATTTTAAACACCTATTTCCCTATGTAGGGTTGAGCCTATCACTGAATAGTTGGAGCATCAAAAAAATATTGATCCTAACTACGATCTTGTAATAAGTGCATATTTA
The DNA here is from genome assembly GCA_037957365.1 of Torreya grandis. Lineage (NCBI taxonomy): Eukaryota > Viridiplantae > Streptophyta > Pinopsida > Cupressales > Taxaceae > Torreya > Torreya grandis. Next base: position 4,200,469 of record JARHVA010000051.1, on the reverse strand, counting down.
AATGATTTTTTATTCTAGTTTAAAATTAATTTCTTAACAAGTGGTTGAATGTATTTTATGTTGATTTTGCAATAATACTTGTACTTAAATAGGTTCACCTATTAGAAATCTATGAGCGTAAGACTTATAGTTAGACCTTGGAGCAATCCAAGGCATTAAAGAGATCTCCATGTACTAACATGGCATCACACAAAGAGTCTTCTTTGAGGAAGGCAAAGAGAGGGAGGTTATTTTATGAATAGGATATCTTACATGAGAAGTGATTTTTTGTATGCCTATATTTCAATGTACATATTTTTGGAATTTTATATGTGTATATGGCATTCACCTGGCATTACATACTATGTTGGTAGATATGGTAATTTTGTGTATGCCTATCATGGTAATCTATGTATGTTATTGACATTGTACATGTGCATATATATATTTTTTGGAGTTTTCATTTAAATTATGTCAATCTATCTAATTTATATTTGATTTTAATTTAAAATATTATCATATAGTGTTATTTTGATATTTTAAACTATTATATATAGGATCTCATATTTAATGTTGTACAAAAATGAGGATTAAAAAATTATTCTTTTCAATGATATAAATCTCTGATCTTCCATATTTTTTAAATTAAATTTTTTATTTGATTGTGTGTAGTGTAAATAATTGATGACACTCTTATTTATTTTGCATGTCATCACCCATTTACAACTTTTTAATTGATCATTACCATGCAATTTGATTTCACTTAAGGATCATACCCAATCATGTTCATACTTCCATAATGCAAAGATGAACTCATGCTTGACCTTGACTATAATCTCTTTAGTTAGATAAAATTCAACCTTACTAACTTGAAACAAAATACTCACTCATGAGATAATATCTTTGGCCAAAACCCTTTATCATCCTTAATACCACCTAATACATAATTTACTCTTCAATGTTTAATAAGGATATGAAATTTTTATTCATATGATATAATATCATAGATAACTATAACCTCACTTATCTACTCTTTTTCTCAACTCGATTCAAAACCCACTCTCAAATAATCTTCTTTTAAACTAGTCAATTACTCATTAGGTTTACTCTTAACTACTCACTAATCTCTCAGATTTGCTCTCCTTCCTTTGAATAGTTATTATTTAAGACACTTTGGGTATGTATTAATAAAACTTAAGGATTTATGTATGTTTTAAAAATTACAATAAATCAACCAACTATAGGTCTCTAAGAGATTGAGCTTTCATTCTCAAATTCGATCTTTTTAAGTTTTTAGGTCTCTAGACCTAGTTATTGCTCTAATAGGTCAATTTCTCAAAATAAAGTTTGTATCTCTTAAAAATTATATTTTTAGTAGTATTTAATAAATTATATCATGTTCCAACCCTTACCCAAGTTTTTTAAAACTCAAATAAACCAAAAACTTGTCTTATCTTATGCACAACTTTCTAAAAAATGGTCTTCTATAGTTGTACAATAAAATAGTCCTTTGTACCTATAATTTAAAATCTCTTATCAACATAATTATACTTGTAATAAGTTATGATATCTATTCCCCAACTGATTACAAAGTTTTAATCCTTATTTTTCAATCATTTGAGTTTTAGATGTGTTTTACTCATGAAACCCTTACTTTGGATTTACTTAGAATTTATGTAGGCCGAAAGCTAATTATTGATAGTTCATAGAAGTCATTGGTATTTTCTATGATATAACACATGTATATAGGTATTAAAAACCTTATTCAACTATTACAATAATCAAATTGAGTTCATATAATAGTTTCCACATGTAAATAAGCCTCTAAAAATGACCGTAATAGTAAAAACATAGAATTCTTGAGGATTTCATAAATATAGTTGAGATTTAAGCTTGCAGTCAATATGAAAGGATTATAATCATATTATAAAATGATAATAAAATGGAAAACATGGAATAAGAATAAAATATCTTTATTATGTTTAACAATAAAACATTTACACAGTCTTCCTCCATTGAGACAAACCTACAACATACTCTAACCTCTTCAAAATTGATATTTTTTGTCCTTTTAATCTTTTTGGTTGGTCTTGTATGGTTACTCCTCATTAGGAGTTAGTATTACCACTTTTTTAGATTATAAACCAAAATTGGTAATTTACTTAACTTACTTAGATTCTCTCTAACTCATTCAAATTAAACTTACTAAACTAAACTAGTTTATAGGTCTTAATAATTACCCAAAAATATTATAAACATAGATTTTACATGTATTTGGTGATGTTCCTACATCACCTTTACTATACCCCATTTGTCATTCACTCTTCACACTCTCTCACTATACATTCCCTAGGCTTGGCTATGCCTAGATGCCTTCTTCTTCTTTAATACTTTCAATAACACTTCCTCTAGCTCTTATATCCACATATCTAACCTTTATTCAAACCACTCAATCTAATTTTAAAGGCCTCCACACTCCTTTACACTTTATTTCACTTTTTCCCTTCAAGGGATATTTGGCCTAATAGGCCTAATACACATTCTTGAGACTCGTTTTTTACCCTTCAAAACCTCAATCCTTTATCACCTTCAATACCTCACTCCTAACATACTTAAAATCCCCATTGAGGTCTTTAGACCCAACTCAATGCTCATTAATATTTTTATTGCTTTCTAGGTGTATCCCTTAAGTGTGTTAGGCCTCCTACAACTGATCTTTGATAATATCACAAACATATTCTAGTATCTAAATCACCTTGAACACTTTAAAAAAATTCATGCAAAAGTGGTTGAGAAAAGGGAGAGAGAGTGTTTCAAGAGGTAAAAATAAATCATTAATTTCCATTTAACCATACAAAGATTAACAATAAACTGGCAAAGATATTAGTTCCATGTAAATTATCAATATGCAAATACCTCATCTTGACCAAAAACTGGCACTGCCAACACATTTAAGGGGTTAATTAAGTCTAGGACTAAATTCTTGGCCCCTCATTATTCTCTATTGAAAAGCTAACCACCCATTTTGGCCTTAAGAACACCATTCCCAATATAATAAAATGTAATTTTTAGCCTAAGTTCAAACATGCATAAAACAAAACTTGTAAGTCATTTATGTGAACTATTAGATACTTAACCTACCTATTTAAGCCCTCAAATTACACACTAAATAAATTATTTTGAACCTTCGATAATAATTCAATGGACAAGTTGCAGTGATGGATCCAAAAATGTAACTTTTTGACATTGAATAGGTAACTTCTTGAGCTCCAACTACCATTTCTACCTTTGAGACCTCCACTTTAAAATCTATCACTTTAATCACATTTGGATAGGAAAATTACATTTCATAACACCTATACAATTTTAAAACCCACCTGAAAGTGCATTTTCATTATCGTTTAGGAGCATGGAAATAATGATAATAAATGTTCTCAAAGTTTAATTTATGGTTGCAAAAATCTTATCCTGATGCTTCTTGATCAAAAAATGGCACTACCAACACATCTTATGGGGTAGATAATGTTCATGACTAGGTAAAAAATGGCACTACCAACACATTTTGCCTCCCATTAGGCCCTATCAATAATTTCACTAGCCATTCCAACCTCAAGAATGCTCTTCCCAATACAAGAAAAATGCAATTTTTAAGCCTAAGTTCAAACATGCATAAAATGAAACCTTTAAATAATTTATATAAATCATGAGATCCTTCACATTCATATTTAACCCCTATAATTTCACCTTAAATCACTTAGGTGGAATATTCGATAATAAACCATTGGATAAGTTGTAGTGATTGGTCCTAAAATGCAACTTTTTGGCATTGAATAGGTAACTTCTTGAGCTCCAATTGCCATTTCTACCTATAGGACCTCCACTTGAGAATATGTCACTTTTATCATGTCTATATAGGAAAATTACACATGATCACACCACCATAATTTTCAAATTCACCCAGAAGTGCATTTTCACTACTATTCAAGAGCATGGAAATGCTGATAATAAATATTATCAAAGTTTAAGTTATGGTTACAAAACTCTCATTCTGATGCTTATTGAATAAAAAATATAAATTTAAACATTTATGGGGGGGAATATAATGTCCATGAATAGGTTTTTGGCCTCCCATCAGGCTCGATAAATAAACCCACCACCCATTATGGCCTTATGAATGCCCTTCCCAATATAAGAAAAATGCATTTTTTTAGCTTAAGTCCAAACACGTGTAAAAAAATTTTGTAAGTCATTTATATGAAATTTTAGATCCCTCCCATTCCTGTTTAATCCCTATAATCTCAACCCAAATCACTTAGGTTTAACCTTTAAGAATAATCTATTAGACAAGTTGCTGTGATGGGTCTTAAAATGTAACTTTTTAGCATTAGATTGGTGACATCTTAATCTCCAATTAACATTTTTTCCTCTATTACCTCCACTTTATAATCCTCACTTTTATCACATCTATATAGGTATATTAAATGTGATCACACCACCATAATTTTCAAATCCATTCGAAAGTGCATTTTCATTACCGTTTAGAAGTATGGAAACACTGATAATAAATGTTGTTGAAATTTAAATTATGGTTGCATAACCCTCATTGTAATGCTTCCTGACCAAAAAATTATACTTCCAACATATATAAATGGGTGTGTAATATCTAGTACTATGTTCTTGTCCTCCCATCAGGCCCAATCGAAAACTCACCACCCATTTTAGCCTCAAGAACACCCTTCTTAATACAAGAAAAATGCAATTTTTAGCCTAAGTTCAAACACACATAAAATAAAACCTATAATTTATTAATATGAATCATTAGATCCCTCCCCTACCCCTTTAATCCCTCTAATCTCACCCTATATCACTTAGGTCTAACCTTCGATAATAATTTGTTGGATAAGTTGTAGTGACGGATCCTAAAATGTAACTTTTTAACATTGAATAGGCAACTTCTTGAGCTCCAACTACCATTTTTAATTCTAGCCTCTAGTTGATAGTTTTTCACTTAAATAATTTTTATATAGTAAAATTACATGTGATCACACTACCACAATGTTTAAATCCACTTGGAAGTACATTTTCACTACCATTCAAGAGCATAGAAACACTAAGTACTTAAAAAGTTAGCTTCCCTTAGCTTGAATAATATGGAATTCTTTACTGATAGTGCTAACCACGTGAAGGTCAATAATAATTTAAAAAAAATTATCTATACACTATCCACCTTGGTTACACTAATGAGGTGAATTGGTGTAGTCAAGAATCAAGAGGAGTTAGTTTGCCTCTCCAAGGAAAGAGGTCCTTATTTTGAGGTTTTTAATCAAATTTAGAGATGTAATAAGATGTAAAAATATGCCTACACTTAATTTACATGCTTAAGGTGGAGGAATGGACATAAGTGGGGATACTAAATTGAAAATCATGCAATATCATGAATATGCTAGTGAATGCAATGAGAGAGTGGCAACTTGAGATTTGATAATCAATTACATGCAAATAACAAGTAATAAATGTTGAATGGAGAGATACTTATACCATGATCTCCTAATAAATAGGATTTCAATAATGTCAAACATGCTACCCCTGTGCTTTGAGCAAGAAAATAGTCATTTGATGGAGTCAAAGAAGCATTTAAGGTCTTCAAAACTACCCTATAATAATGAAACTACTTCATGGGAGTTGAAAACAAGTTGGTTGAAGAATAAGTGAAGCATTGAAGGCAAGGACATGGTGAGGTACGATAAAAATGGAATCAAGGAGACCACTATCCCCAAATATAGGTCAACTCATGAAGGTATTTGACCATATCAAACACTTCAAGTAGTCATGATGATCCTTATATGCTTTCCTTCATTCAAGGCAACCTCATTTTAAGGACAAATGATAAGTACTTCTAGAAATCTTCTTTTATCCTCAAGAATATTAAATTATTTACTGGTAGTGCCAACCACATGAAGGTGGAAGCTTATCTGGCATGACTAACCTATAATAAATGTTAGTAAGTAATTAAAAAAAAAATCATATGTACTACCTAGAAAATAAAAAACATTTCATAAAATTTATTACATCTACATTAGAAAATTCAACATACATATATATTTTAATCTAATGAACCACTAAGATCTACTCTAACCTTGATAGTGTCAAGAATATCTTCATGGTCTGACTCCCTAACTTTTCATAGTTTCATGTTTAATGGCCTCCCATGATATTGTTGTAATTGAATATTCATTGTATGAATCAAATTTGAATAATGAAATATCTTCCTATGCATTTTAAACACTTAAAACAACCATTGATCTAAAAAATATATACTATATTTTCAAATCCAAATTCCATTGACCACCAATGACCTAGTGGGATAGTCAATGTTTTCTCCATATATAACTAGGGAGGTCCAAAAAAAAAATATCTCTACACACCAACACAAGTAGTAATATGTTCCCTTTTCATTATCCTCATCTAAAATAACTACAAAAACATGCCATGTATCATAAAATAATATTCTTAGTGACATTATGAAGATATATAATGAGAATAAATTGTACATAATGAAAAATATTCTACCTGGTTGCACTAGATCTAATACATAGTCAAAGTCATCTGATAATGTCATATCTATAAGTTAAAATGATGTTGAAACATGATATGTGTTGATTGTAATTAGATTTTTATAACTCCAATCATCCATGCACTCTTATAAATCACACTCATTCTAAATAGAGTCCATGCATGCAGAACAAAAACATGCCAAGTGTCTCGTATGGATAGTCTAAGAACTTGCATTTGAGATATGAAATGAATGGATCTCACTTGAAACTATTAGAGTCATAAAATCCTCATAATTTTCCAAGTGTTCTTATTAAATTAATCAAAAATGTCTATGAATAATATAATTTGGTTGATCACTATGAAAAATATTCATATTACACCATTCAACCATGGTTTTTCCATATATCAATTCAAAATGCTATTCAAATTTCAACTCATCCCTTTCAATAGCTCTTTTGCACATGCTATAGAACCATCATGCTCCCATTTTCCATGTCCAACCTCGGTGAAACTCTAAATGTGTTATACACCAGTGGTAACATGCATATTATTAAAACAATAAAGCATTTATGCATTTTTTAATTGTGATGTGTAATTATCCAACCAAATGTAATTTTGATTTAAAGTAATGTTCCTCTGACTCAACTATTCAAAAAACTTCTAAAAACAACTTTACACATACTTTGAAAATGTAATCAGTCATCACTAATATAGAAATGGTACTCCTTTAATATTTTACATTGTTACTTTGTACTATTAAGTGCATGCATGAATGTTATATGTATAAAAATGATAACTTGTGATCAATTGTAATATTGTGATTGAACTTCCATTTGGGGTTTGAATGTGCAATTTTAAAAAAAAAAATGACTATTAAAACAAAATAACCAAGTTAGAATGTATCCTTTTTTATCTTGAAATGTTCATCCAACCATCTAGCCTTATGTGTGTGCCTTGCATACTAATAAATAATTTTCTCCCTAAATTTGAAAAAAAATTCAAACATAGGTATATTTTTTATAATAAGCTCACACCTTTTAGATTTTTTGCCATCTTTTACTTAACAATGTTAGATTACGGATTTTTTCCCCATATTTATTTATTATGTCCTTTTTCCCCTTATTTTGAGTTTTCCTACTTTCATGGATAATCTTGATTAGGTGTTTTGGTAGTTACATGTTGGTCAGATGAGGAAGTAACTCCCCTAACTAACTATTTTAGATATGGAAGTTACTCTTCTATTATTGGCTCTATGACCGCCTATCTTGGGAGGAGTTACTCATGCACACCTATATGTACATCTCTCTTAGTGAGCTATTACTCTATGAAAGATTGATTTTAAATTTATTTTGTTTATGCAATATTCTCGTATTTGTGATTTTATTTTGTTTATGCAATATTATAGCTATTGTATTGTTTATATTCTTAAATTATCTTTATCATAAACCTATGCATTTATTCGATCCAAATATCTTGGGGTCCACCTTGATATGGTATCAGATCCAGTTTGGTATTTAATTGTCTAGTTTTTTATTATTTTTAGTTTTATTTCAAATCTTTAGATTTTTTATTTGCAAATAAAATCTAGTTTTCACAATCTATTTGTGGGATTTTTTTCATCATTGGTGGAGTCATCTTTTTTCAAAACTGGTTCATTGGCATCCATTAATATAGTTCTATGGTTTATTGTTGACTACATGTTTAGTGTGTCTTGGTGTATTTTTTCTACAAAAAAATTGTGTGCCTTCATACAGCCTTGAGTTTGGTCTCCTCTATTTGGTATCAACTTGTGTTCGGCCTCAGTTGGTTCTATGTGTTTGACCCTAGTTTTTCATTTCTTCTAAATGGATCACAACAACAAATTTTCACTTGTTGAGACTAATCTTATTATTTACCAGTCAGGACTACCAATATATGTAGCCTCTATGACAAAATCGTTTGGCTTAACCAAATAGTCTCACCAAAAATAACCTTTGGTTGTAGTAAGGGGCTACAAACCACCCCCTGAAACCCCCTAGCTAGGCCTTCGGCCATGATTGACACATGAAATTCACATGTGAGTTAGTCAATAAGCATCACAATTTCAAAGGATTGAAACTTTCTTCCAAAAGATGCCAAGTCTATTCTAATTTTCCCTAAAAATTTTATCATGTTAATTTTTTTAATAGCTTAATTTAAAATAAGGGTAAATAGGATACTTTTATTTTAATGCACAAGTAATGCATAAGAATATTGGTTAAGTTTAGCATTGTTAGTGTATATTTTTAAATATTTTTTAAAAATAATATATTTTGGGCAATATTTAAAAATAAAGTGTTACTCATTTTTTTACTTTCTCATATTGTACTTGCTTCCTTAGAGGCACTATCGATTGACTCTGACATCTTTTGAGCATGTATTTGTAATATTTATTGTGGTTTCACCATTTCATAGTTTAGGGGGGTGTACTATGCCTTTTTAGTCTCTCTTTACATTTTACTTGCACTTTCATTTCTATAATTACTTCAACTTAAAATAATAATACATCTTATTTCTACACTAATAGATTCAAATTCAATCAACCCACTAACTCCCTTTAACTATCATGAATGGAAAATCAAGATGAAAATCACTATAAGGAGTAAGGTTTTATATAAGATAACTATGAATGATGAAACTAAACCTAACATAGATGTAGAGATAGTTAAGTGATTTAATCATAGTGATGAAGCCTATGGGCTATTATATCTTTTTATAGCACCCGATCTCTTATTTCATTTAGAGCCTACCAAATCACCTCAAGATGTATGGACCATTATGGGTAAACTATTTGGGGAACTTGATGTGATAAGAGGTCATGAGATTAAGAATAAATTATTTAGCCTAAGTCTTTATAAATTTTACATCCTTCAATATTTCTTCACTAAGTTCAAGTCCTTGATTTTACAGTTGATGGGATAATTAAATAAGATGACCAACTTGTTATTTATATACTCTCTAAACTATGTCATGAATATTTAGTCTTTGTTTCCACTTTACATGCCACTAAAAATGATTTAGGCATTTCATGGAAAATGCCCTCTTTAGATATTTTCATTGCCAAATTAACTAGGGAACACAACAAGTTAATTTAGATGGTCACATTGAAGTCCACAAAACCTCAAGCCCTAATTATTGGGAATGGGAAAGCAAAGACTTTAATTAAATAGAAGAATAAGAATAATAAGGATCAAGATAAGAAGAAAGAATCAACCTCTACCAAAACCAACATTGAAGCCTCCTATTCCAATGGCAAACTTAAGAAAGAAAAGGTTAAGTGTGCCTACTTTAAGAAAAATGGAAATGATGAAAGCAAGTGCATGAAAAATAAAATAAATCACCTAACTCATCTCCTATAGAATAATAACATAGGTCTTCCTGAGTCCATCAAGCAAAATTCATCTACCCAAGATTTTACTAAGGCAAAGGGCAAGGGGAAAGAGAAATAAAAGGTCAAGGCTCTTATAGCAGTTGTAGATTCAACATCTTCATGGGTAATTGACTCAAGTTATTTTCACCACATGGGCTATTCACTTGTTGAGTTTTATTCCTTATATACTTGTATAATCAAAAACTTGAGCTTCAACCACACACTCCTTATGTGCATTCACTTGTACTTCCTTTACCTTCATTATTTTATTCATAAAACCCCGAGCTTCTTCTTTGCAAAAGAGAAATATCAATTTTAGTACCTTTATCATTTAATTATGACAACCTCTTCCCACTTAAAGGATTATCTAATTTCTTTCCCATCATCAAATAATGGGTTTACTTATTTTGGTGAATAATTTATTTCTTCTACATCTTCTTTCATGAAGATTTCTTCATTTAAGGGATACTCACAAATTTCACTCTCTGATGTTGTTGAAAACATACTTGGGCTTCTCACTTGTAGATCTCATTTTTTTATTGATTTTCAAAGTAACCTTATTATATTAACTCACATATTTGAGCTTCTCATTTGGAAACATCCTTTTTAATTGCCTAAAGGCAATCTTATTCACCTCTCTCTTAAGTCTCAATTTTTGGATCCTCTTCCACCATTCTCTCTATAATTTTGGATGCACAACATGATCCATACACAATTTCATGTCCACATAACTTATTCTATGCATTTTTTACCCTCACCAGATCTATGATGTTTTCTTCTTCAAAAAAAATTATAACTCAACAGTCCATTTCATGAGCTTATATGGCTTTCTTTACCACAAAACAAAACAATATTTCAAGTGGAATTAACTCTTTCTTTCACCTTCACCTTTGTTGGTCTTTTTTCTTTGTTGGGATCTCCAACTTCACTTGCATATATTTAAAAAGCATCCAACCTTTCTTATGGGGACAACCACCCAATCATAATTTATTCTTCATCTTATTTACTCATAGTTGAAGCATCTTCTCCACTTGTTCCATCCCAATCTTTCATGGAATTCCTTCAACATATCTATTAGGTCTTCTAATCCTATAAACTTCCTCTTTTGTATGCCATTTCATCTCCATAAACAAGATTATCTTTCATAACTTGTAATTTATTTAAGCAAGCTTCTCTTTCACAACCTACATTGGACTCAAATAAGAGCCTCTCTTACACTAACTACTTGATTCACACTTACATGACATCTCACACAATTGTGACAATATTACCCTCTATAAAATGCAATCTTGTATTTCATAACTTGGCACTAATATAAGCAATTCTTATTTTTTTAAACCTACAATAGACTCAATCAAGAGTCTCTATCCCTTTCACATAACTCTCTCCTCTTATAAGACTTTCTCTTAACTAAAACAAATACGAGATTATTTTCCACAACTTGTAGTTAACTAAAAGAAAAAAGTATCATAATTTTATCACATGGATATTCTTCACTTGAAAGACTTTATCACATCTACAAAAAAATCATATGACAAACTCATATAACTTTTTTTTTACCACTAACTAAATTTTCTCTTCCATAGCTTTCTAATGAGACCTTAAACCCCTAAATTGGTGCTTTAATGTAAAATTTGTGACCATACAAAGATATATATGTTGTTCTTTCATTGTTGTGACCAAATCTAAAATTATGATCATAGGATGCACATGATAAGTGTCATGTGGCAAGATCATGGGTCCTTATATAACTAGTTCCTAAGCCTTTCTTGTGGTCTTCAAAGTCTCTTTGGAATCTTGGATTTATTAAATTCACCTTATGGTCCTTCGTTCTTTGCTCCTTTTCATTTTGGCCTCTATTTATGCTGACATGTCAATCATTTAAATCCATTAAAATATTTCAATGCATTCATGTTACACTATGTCTAGTACTATATATTGTGACCCTTGTGATTATTCCACATGTTAAAATATCAAGTTCCTAGACTCACGTAATTTATATATGGATTATGGTAGACCCGTTTGAGTTATGAACTCCAATTTATAATTGGTCATGCACCCATGACCCTTCTATGACTTGGACTTGTAAATAATATAAGGCCTATGTGAATAATTATGACTATGACACTTGTATTACATACCCATTAGATTTTGTAAGCTAATTCATATCTTGTCAAGTTCAGAAAGAGTTCTTACTTGTGAACAAGAATGTAAAAAATATAAAGTCCCTTGTGGACTTAGAAACTTAGGGAGATAATGTGGCCACTAACACATATATTATATAGTCCCTATGAACTAAAATATTTATAAAATGATGTGCACATGGATCTAAAAATTAAAACTTGGAGTTGTGATGGAATATACATGTGACCACCAATACAAACCAACTTGGATTTGTGATATGGGAATGTGACCATATGAACCCCAATGCGATCGATGTGATCCCTACAATTTTAAAAAACTATTGTAGCTCCAACTGAACAAAAATTGGATCTCTTCTGAACCAAAAACCCTTTTGAACTAATAAATATACCCTAAGAGTTTTAATTGGAAATATGACAACTCCTACCTTTTTAGGTGATGCAAGATGCTCGTACACCTTGGATGCTCCTACATCACGTTTTTCCCCAAATGTATATAATTGAGTTATGATTTTGGTGTGTTTCCCTTTTTTTTTAATTTATTATCTCTCCTTCATCATTGTATTATGTTAAATACCCCATGTAATTACTTATTAATCTATATTCCAAAGGATAAGGCACTGGTTTAGAATAATGCAATTATAGAGTCTGACTTATGTCCTTTCTAATTAAGGCTTTTCGCTAAGGGCACTAATATAGAACCATATCATTCCCATTAGATATTTCACCTTATTTTCACCCTATTCTAATCCTATTGATCACCCAAAACACTACTATTCAAATCCCCTCAATGCATAGAGCATTTTATGACTATTATATGATAATGTAATCTAGTTTTAAGCATTTTAGTGCATTTCAAGTTTTTGGTGTGTCTCGAGCACTTCAAAGCTTAGTTTAGACTATGTAGCCTCTTAAGATAGTTTTAAGGGGTGAATATAACATCTTTATGACTAATATAACCTCTTATTTTCAGTCACCTAAAAAAATTCTTCATTTTGACTATGCCTATCAAAATATCATAAACTTAAGGAAGTTACCTTCCACATAATTAAGCCTCCAATAATGAAACACATATACATGATATTTTAACCCATATCAAATTTAGAGACAATAATCCTACAATTTTCTGATTCAAAGAGTGGTCATATAGATTTAGAAGAGTTTAGGAATAAAATGAACAAATATAAACATTTTGTCATTGGTCAACACATATATGATAGTGAGATTTTGAAAGCTATTGGTTTCTTAACTTCAGTGTCATCTATCAATTAGTATTCACATGTGAAAAATGTTTAAAAACTAGACATTGGAGAAGACTAGAAAACACAAGGTTTACAAATTTCCAAACTTGGTGGTCATTCTTTGAATGTCACCCTTGGGGTTCCTTCCCAATAAACATTTATTCTATTCTTACATTTACTCTTTGATTATTCACTTTAAATCATTTAATTGACTTGAATATTACAAAAGGTAATACATTCATAACCATAGAATATTAAAAAATTACAATGGGAAAATAGATTATGTTTTAAATATGAATGCTTTCCTTGAGAAAGATGCCCACATTCAGGGCTCACTCCCTCTGCAGTATACACAACAATACTTTGTTCTTCCTCCTTGATTTATTTAATTTAAAAATTTTGAAATTAATTATAGCACAAAATATACTATCATCTTTCAAAATCATTGTATTTGAAATTCAAGTTAATGACCTTGTCATTTCATCAATAATTTTTCACAAGTTAAGAATGTTTTTGTCAAGTTCACAAAGAGAACTCTATATGTTTTTTAGCTTGTTCATTGTCTCTAGATCTCTTGAAATGCCTTCTGAGAGAAGTAATTTATCATCAAAATGAGACATATCTTGATTCAGGAGGATTTAGGTCATTAGATCTTACTGAAGATTACCATTATTTTACATCTAAGCTTGTGCTAACATTAATAATATTGGGATTAGGTTGCATAAATACATGCAAATTTGTTATATCCAATTACACTTATGAATTAACACATAGCTCCTATAGTTATAGTGTTTTAGGACCCAACTCGTTAATAATTATATATATTGATGTCACGACACTCTTTGGGGTATGTGCACATAGTTGGTGGATAATTCCATGGACACTTCCCATAATGCAATCAAATTATTTAATAACATGATAATATTATTTAAATAACATGATCACATTATTTAAATTATGGATTAGTAATTACATATCCATAATTTGATTGTGTCATTAAATAACATGATCACATTATTTAATATAAATAATGTGATTATGTTAATAACGTGATTACATTCCTTGTATCACCCATAAAATAAAAATCAAATCTAACATAAAAATTTCTCATTTTTCATTCACATTATCATTTCCCTAACTCTCCTCTACTCTATGATCATGTTTTTACTAGTGAGGCCAAACCTTTCCCTAATTCATCCCAAGAATCTACTAATTAAAGATGCCACCATGTAGAAGAGATAAGTGCTAAAAATCTATTCATTATTAAATTGGTAATTTATTTATTTTTAACAACCCATCCTACTAAACCTCATGTTACTCTACCTAAACCTCTTATTTTTATACCTAACCTCTTTTCCCTCATTGCAAACCTCCTCCTAACCATCCTAACCTTCTTTCGCATCAACCTAACCATCTTGTTCCTCTACCTATACCTCTTCCTAGCCCTCCACCTAACCCTCCTCCTAACCATCCTCATAACCCTCCTCTTATTCCTCTACCTATACCTCCTTCTAACCCTCCACCTAACCCTCTTGTTCCTCTACCTATACCTCCTATTAAACCTCCTCCTAACCCTCCACCTAACCCTTCTCCAAACCCTACTATAGTTGCACAAAATCCCCTAGGTAATCAAGAGAGTATATTTGACCACATTTTGGAGAATAAAATTGAAATTGAAGAATTAATTGGGAGAATGAATGATCACACTCCACCAACACCTATCACACCTATCTAACCAATTCCCTAGAGACATTTTATGGTAAAATTGACTCTATAATGAGTCAAATTGATAGATGGGATTCATATTAGGATAGTTTTAGGGATTATTATGCCAAAAAATTATCATCATGTGAGGTAAAGAACAAAGACATATAAAAATCCTCCATTTACACCTTATTCATTTACCCAAACACTAATTCACCATTTCTAGTAACTGCTAAATGTTTTCCAATCCATCATTGCCAACATAATTTAATCACAACCAATTTCTGAGACCGATAATGGATGGTGTTTGATTATCTATCTTGTAACAACCAAGAGGTCCCATTATATTTTTTTAAGGAAACTCTATTGTGACTTTTTCATTTATGAAATTTTGAAATATTTTAATTTTAGTGAGTTTTAGGGCAAAGGGAAAGGATCTACATAGGATCCACTAGGTGCATGTCATGTGCCTAATCGACCTACAAAGATCCATATTCAAAAGCCACTTAATCTTGAAATATCCTCTACAGCTCATTAGTTCATGGAGATTAACACTTTGCATGCACTTAGTTCATTCACTGATACACTCATTCAACATACGCGTAGGCTTTCAAAGATTGATGCTAGAGATACACTGCCTAGTGTGCATACTATACCCTACCCTTGTAGATATTTTGGACCTATATGCACTAGACCTCCTGATGATGATGAAATTTATGGTTTAGAGGTATTGTATAATATAATTATGACTGATGAGTTTTTGAAACATATATTTGGTGTGTAGATATCAACCACTACACAAATGTAGTTATATTTTATATAAATTTCATCTTAAATATAAGTTATAATTATAAATTTGATTTATCTAAAAATCAATTTACATAAAAATTAAATAATATATATGTCATTTCTTATGTTATAGGAGGTGATGGTGCCTTCATCATCATAGTCAACATTTGTAAAATTTGATTTGAAGAATCCATTGTTTACATTTTTAGATCCAGCTACTGGCCCATTCACTACTACATTTATCTCTATTAGGATGACACCTTTTACTTATATAGAGGTAAAATTTTGAGTTAATTTTATGCTCTATGTAAATTTAATCTATGTATATTTGCCTTCTATGTTTAAGTTAAGTTTTTCTATCAATGATCTCAAATTTCAAATACACTACTATTAAATACACTCTTGGTTTAATAAACAAGAAAAACTTGCCATATATATCTTTGATACTTTATAAAAAATTAAGTGAGACCTTGTTTACATTCAGTTGATGACTCAAGTAGAAATTTCTCCATCATTGTGAGCCAAGACAAACATAGACATTACTGCTACAATGTCATATGCATAGGCACGAACAAAGGTATATCTTAACTTGCAATTTTAAATTGTAAAAATAGACTTGTTTTAATATTTTTACTCCATACTTGATGAAAATATAAATTATGTGAATGTACTATGTGTGTAGGGTTATCCCATGACATCTGATAGTCTTATTTAGATGATTACTAAGGTAAATTCTCATGTTTCTTCCCTATTTTAAACACCTATTCAAATAGTTGAGCCTATCACTGACTAGTTGGAGCATCAAAAAATGATTGATCCTAACTACGATCTTATAATAAGTTCATATTTAAATGATTTTTTATTCTAGTTTAAAATTAATTTCTTAACAAGTTGTTGAATGTATTTTATGTTAATTTTCCAATAATACTTGTATTTAAATAGGTTCACCTACAAATAATCTATGAGTGTAAGACCCATAGTCAGACCTTGGAGCAATCCAAGGAATTAAAGAGATCTCCATCTACCAACATGCCATCCCAGGGATAGTCTTCTTTGAGGAAGGCAAAGAGAGGGAGGTTATTTTATGACTAGGATGTCCTACATGAGAAGTGATTTTTTGTATGCCTATATGCCAACATACGTAATTTTGGCATTGTATATGTGTATATGATATTCACCTGGCATTACATACTCTGTTGGTAGATGTGGTGATTTTTTGTATGCTTATCATGGTAATCTATGTATGTTATTGACATTGTACATTTGCATGTGTTTTTTTTGGAGTCTTCATCTAAATTATGTCAATCTATCTAATTTATATTTGATTTTAATTTAAAATATTATCATATAGTGTTTTTTTGATATTTTAAAATATTATATATCGGATCTCATATTTAATGTTGTACACAAATGAGGATTAAAAAAATATTCTTTTCAATGATATAAATCTATGATCTTCCATATTTTTATATTAAAGTTTTTATTTGATTGTGTGTAGTGGAAATAACTAATGACACTCTTATCTATTTTGCATTTATCATCACCCATTTACAACATTTTAATTGATCATTATGATGCGATTTGATTTAACTTTAGGACCATACCCAATCATGTTCATACTTCCATAATGCAAAGATGAACTTATGCCTGAACTTGACTATAATCTCTTTACTCTGATAAAAGGCAACCTTACTGACTTGAAATAAAATATTCACTCTTCACACTCTCTCCCTATACATTCCCTAGGCTTTGTTATGCCTAGTTGCCTTCCTCTTCTTTAATACTTTTAAGAACACTTCCTCTAGCTCTTATATCCACATATCTAACCTTCAATCAAACCACTCAATCTACTTTTAAAGGCCTCCACACTCCTTTACACTTTATTTCACTTTTTCCCTTCAAGGGATATTTGGCCTAATAGGCCTAGTACAAATTCTTGAGACTTTTTTTTTACCCATCAAAACCTCACTCCTTTATCACCTTCAATACTTCACTCCTAACATACTTCAACTCCCCATTGAGGTATTTAGACCCAACTCAATTCCCATTAATAGTTTTATTACTTTCTAGACATATCCCTTAGGTGTGTTAGGCATCCTACAACCGATCTTTGATAATATCACAAACATATTCTAATATCTAAATCACCTTGAACACTTAAAATAAAATTTCATGAAAAATTGGTTGAGAAAAGGGAGAGAGAGTGTTGCAAGAGGTAAAAAGAAACAAATAATTTCCATTTAACCATACAAAGACTAACAATAAGTTTAAGCAAAAAATATTAGCTCCAAGTAAACTGTCAATATGCAAATACCTCATCTTGACCAAAAACTGGCACTGCCAACACATCTAGGGGGTTAATAACATTTAGGATCAAGTTCTTGGCCTCTCATTATTCTTGATCAGAAAGCTAACCACCCATTTTGGCCTTAAGAATACCCTTCCCAATATAATAAAAATGAAAATTTTAGCCTAAGTTCAAACATGCATAAAACAAAACTTGTAAGTCATTTATGTGAACTATTAGATCCTTAACCTACCTATTTAAGCCCTTATATTACACCCTAAATATATCAATTGGAACCTTAGAGAATAATTCATTGGACAAGTTGTAGTGATGGATCCAAAAATGTAACTTTTTGACATTGAATAGGCAACTTCTTGACCTCCAACTACCATTTCTACCTTCGAGACCTCTACTTTAAAATATATCACTTTGATCACTTCTAGATAGGAAAATTAAATTTCATAACACCTCTATGATGTTTAAATCCACTTTAAAGTGCATTTTCATTATCATTTAGGAGCATGGAAACACTGATAATAAATGTTGTCAAAATTTAATTTATGGTTGTAAAACTCTTATTCTGATGGTTATTGATCAAAAAATGGCACTACCAACACATCTTTGGGGATAGATAATGTTCATGACTAGGTTCTTTTCCTCCCATTAGGCTCTATCAATAATTCCACCACCCATTCCGACCTCAAGAATGTTCTTCCCAATACAAAAAAAATGCAATTTTTAAGCCTAAGTTCAAACATGCATAAAATGAGTCCTGTAACTAATTTATATGAATCATAAAATCCTTCCCCTTCATATTTAACCCCTATAATTTGACCTTAGATCACTTAGGTGGAATATTTGATAATAAACCATTGGATAAGTTGTAGTAATTGGTCCTAAAATGCAACTTTTTGGCATTGAATAGGTAACTTCTTGAGCTCCAATTGCCATTTCTACCTCTAGGACCTCCACTTAAGAATATTTCACTTTTATCATGTCCATATAGGAAAATTACACATGATCACACCACCATAATTTTCAAATTCACCCAGAAGTGCATTTTCACTACTATTCAGGAGCGTGGAAATGTTGATAATAAATATTTTCAAAGTTTAAGTTATGGATGTAAAACTCTCATTCTGATGCTTCTTGAAAAAAATAGAAATTTCAACATGTCTAGGGGGAATATAATTTCCATGACTAGGTTTTTGGCCTCACATTAGGCTCCATCAATAAAACCACCACCCATTATGGCCTTAAGAATTCCCTTCCCAATATAAGAAAAATGCATTTTTTAGATTAAGTCCAAACACGTGTAAAACAAAACATGTAAGTCATTTATATGAAATTTTATATCCCTCCCATTCCTATTTAATCCCTATAATCTCACCCCAAATCACTTAGGTTTAACCTTTGAGAATAATCTGTTGGATAAGTTACAGTGATGGTTCTTAAAATGTAACTTTTTATCATTAGATTTGTTACATCTTAAGCTCCAATTACCATTTTTTCCTCTAGTACCTCCACTATATAATCTTCACTTTGATCACATCTATATAGGCATATTAAATTTTATCACACTACCATGATTTTCAAATCCATTCGAATGTGCATTTTCATTACTATTCAGGAGTATGGAAACACTGACAACAAATGTTATCAAAGTTTATATTATGGTTTCATAACCCTCATTCTGATGCTTCCTAACCAAAAATTGGTATTTCAAAAATATCTAAATGGGTGGATAATATCTAGGAGTAGGTTCTTGTCCTCCCATCAGGCCCGATCAAAAACTCACCACCTATTTTGGCCTCAAGAACACCCTTCTTAATACAAGAAAAATGCAATTTTTAGCCTAAGTTTAAACACACATAAAATAAAACCTATCATTTATTTATATGAATCATTAGATCCCTCCCCTACCCCTTTAATCCCTCTAATCTCACCTTATAGCACTTAGGTGTAACCTTCAATAATAATTTGTTGGATAAGTTATAATGATGGGTCCTAAAATGTAGCTTTTTAACATTAAATAGGCAACTTCTTAAGCTCCAACTTCCATTTTTACTTCTAACCTCCACTTGATAATTTGTCACTTCAATAATGTTTATATATTAAATTTACATGTGATCACACTACCACAATGTTTAAATCCACTCGAAAGTACATTTTCACTACCATTCAAGAGCATAGAAACACTAAGTACTTAAAAAGTTATCTTCTCCTAGCTTGAAGATTATGTAATTCTTTACTGATAATTCCAACCACATGAAGGTCAATAAAAAATAAAATATTTATCTATACACTATCCACCTTGGTTACACTAATGAGGTGGATTGGTGTAGTCAAGAATTAAGAGGAGCTAGTTTGCTTCTTCAAGGAAAGAGATCCTATTTTGAGGTTTTCAATAAAATTTAGAGATGTAATGAGACTTCAAAATATGCCTACACTTACTTTACATGCTTAAGGTGGAGTAATGGACATAAGCGGGGATACTAAATTGAAAATCATTCAATACAATGAATAAGCTAGTGAATGCAATGAGAGAGTGGTAACTTGAGAGTTGATAATCAATGACATGCAAGTCACAAGTAATAAATGTTAAATGGAGAGATAATTATACCATGATCTCCTAAGAAATAGGATTTCAATAATGTCAAACATGTTACCCCTATGCTTTGATCAAGAAATGGTCATTTGATGGAATAAAAGAAGCATTTAATGTCTTTCAAACTACCCTATAATAATGAAACTACTTCATAGGAGTTGAAAACAAGTTGGTTGAAGAATAAGTGAAGAATTTAAGGCAAGGACATGGTGAGGTAAGATCAAAATGGAATCAAGGAGACCATCATCCCTAAATATAGGTCAACTCATGAAGGTATTTGACCATATCAAACACTTCAAGTAGCCATGATGATCCTTATATGCTTTCCTTCATTCAAGGCAACCTCATTTTAAGGACAAATGATAAGTAATTTTAGCAAGCTTCTTTTAGCTTCAATAATATGAAATTATTTACTGGTAGTGTCAACCACATGAAGGTGGAAGCTTATCTGGCATGACTAACCTACAATAAATTGTTAGTAAGTAACTAAAAAAGAAATTCATATGTACTACCTAAAAAAATAAAAACACTTCATAATATTTATAACATCTACATTGGAAAAGTCATCATACATGTATATTTGAATCTAATGAACCACTAATATCTACTCTAACCTTGATATTATTAAGAATATCTTCATGGTTTGACTCCCTAACTCTTCATAATTTCATGTTTAATGGCCTCTTATGATATTTTTGTAATTGAATATTCATTGTAATAATCAAATTTGAATAGTGAAATATCTTCCTATGAATTTTAAACACTTAAAACAACCATTGATCTAAAAAAACTATACTATATTGTTAAATCCAAGTTCCATTTACTACCAATGACCTAGTGGGATAGTCAATGTTTTCTCCATATATAACTAGGGAAGTCAATTTTTTATTTCTCTCTACACACCAACACAAGTAGTAATATGTTCCCTTTTCATTATCCTCATCTACAATAATGAAAAAAACATGCCATGTATCATAAAATAACATTTTATTGACATTATGAAGATATATAATTAGAATAAATTATACATAATGAGAAATATTCTTCCTAGTTGCACTAGATTAAATACATAGACAAAGTCATCTAATAATGTTATATCTATAAGTTGTAATTATGTTAAAACATTATATCTATTTATTTTAATTATAGTTGTATAACTCCCATCATCCATGCACTCTTATGAATCACACTCATTCTAAATAGAGTCCATGCATGCAGAACAAAAACATGCTAAGTGTTTCTTATGGACAGTCTAAGAACTTGCATCTAAGATATGAAATGAGTGGATCTCACTTGAAACTATTAGAGTCATACAATCCTCATAATTTTCCAAGTTTTCTTCTTAAATTAATAAAAAATGTCTATGAATAATAGAATTTGGTTGATCACTATGACAAATTTTTAGATTACACCATTCAACCATGGTTTTTCCATTTATCAAGTCAACACCCTCTTGAAATTTCAACTCATCCCTTTCAATATCTCTTTTTACACATGCTCTAGAACCATAATTCTCCCATTTTCCATGTCCAGCCTTGGTGAAAATCTAAATGTGTTCTACACTAGTGGTAACATGCATCTTATTTAACTAATAAAGCATCTATGCATTTTTTAATTGTGATGTGAATTTATCCAACCAAATGTAATTTTGATTTAAATTAATGTTCCTCTGACTCAAATATTCATATAACTTCTAAAAAAAACTTTACACATACTCTGAATAATGTAATCGGTCACCACTAATATAGAAATGGTACTCCCTTAATATTTTACATTGTTACTTTGTACTATTAAGTGCATGCATGAATGTTATATGCACAAAAATGATAACTTGTGATGAGTTTTAATACTATGATTGAACTTCCATTTGGGGTTTGAATGTGTAATTTTCAAAAAATTCAACTATTAAAACAAAAGAACCAAGTTAGAATGTATCCTTGTTTATCTTGAAATGTTCATCCAACCATCTGGCCCTATGTGTGTGCCTTGCATACTCATAAATAATTTTCTCCCTAAGTTTGAACAAAAATTCAAAAATAGGTATATTTTTTTATAATAAGCTCACACCTTTTATATTATTTTCCATCTTTTACTTAATAATGTTAGATTAGGGATTTCTTTCCACATATTTATTTATTATGGCCCTTTTCCCCTTATTTGAAGTTTTCCTACTTTCATGGATAAGCTTGATTAGGTGTTTTGGGAGTTACATTTTGGTTGGATGAATAGGAAGTAACTCCCATAAATAACTATTTTATATATAGAAGTTACTCTTTTATTATTGGCTCTATTACCACCTATCTTGGGAGGAGTTACTTGTGCACACTTATATGTACATCTCTCTTGGTGAGCTATTGTTCTATGAAATATTGGTTTTAATTTTATTTTGTTTATGCAATATTCTCGTATTTGTGATTTTATTTTATTACAGATATTGTATTGTGTACATGATTAAAATATATTTGTCATAAACCTATGCATTTATGTGATCCAAAGATCTTGGGGTCCACCCTAATATGGTATCAGATCCACTCTGATATTCAATTGTCTAGTTTTTTATTATTGTTAGTTTTATTTCAAATATTCTGATTTGTTATTTGCAAATAAAATCTAGTTTTCAAAATCTATTTTTGGGAGGTTTTTTCATCTTTGGTGGAGTCATCTTTTTTTCAAAACTGGTTCATTGGCAGCCATTAACATAGTTTCTATATTTTATATTTGACTACATGTTCAGTGTGTCTTGGTGTATTTTTTCTACAAAAAAATTGTGTGCCTTCATACAGCCTTGAGTTTGGTCTCCTCTATTTGGTATCGACTTGTCTTCAGACTCAGTTGGTTCTATGTGTTTGACCCTAGTTTTTCATTTCTTCTAAATGAATTAAAACAACAAATTTTCACTTGTTGAGACTAATCTTATTGTTTACCAATCAGAACTACCAATATATGTACCCTCTATGACAAAATTAGTTGGCTTAGCCTAACAGTCTCACCAAAAATAACCTTTGGTTGTAGTAGGGGATGCAAACCACCCCCTTGAAACCCCTTGGCTAGGCCTTCATCCATGATTGACACATGCAATTCACATGTGAGTTAGTCAATAAGCATCACAAAAGACTCTTACTATTTCAAAGGATTGAAACTTTATTCCAAAATATGCCAAGTCTATTCTAATTTTCCTTAAAAACTTTATCATGTTAATTTTTTTAATAGCTTAATTTAAAACAAGGGTAAATAGGCTACTTTTATTTTAATGCACAAGTAATGCATAAGAATATTGGTTAGGGTTAGCATTGTTAGTGGATATTTTTTATTATTTTTTAAAAACAATATATTTTGGGCAATATTTAAAAATAAAGTGTTACTCATTTTTTTACTTTCTCATTTTTCAATAATAAGGATCAAGAGAAGAAGAAAGAATCAACCTCTACCAAAACCAACATTGAAGCCTCCTATTCCAATGGCAAACTTAAGAAAGAGAAGATTAAGTGTGCCTACTTTAAGAAAAATGGACATGATGAAAGCAAGTGCATGAAAAAGAAAATAGATCACCTAACTCATCTCCTAAAGAAGAATAACATAGGTCTTCCTAAGTCCATCAAGAAAAAATCATCTACCCAAGATTCTACTAAGGCAAAGAGCAAGGGGAAAGAGAAAGAAAAGGTCAAGGCTCTTGTAGCAGTTGTAGATTCAACACCATGGGTCATTGAATCGAGTGATTTTCACCACATGGGCTATTCACTTGTTGATTTTTATTCCTTTTAGACTTGTATCATGTCTTTTATCAGTTTGGGTGATACCACTTCTATACTAGTTATAGGGAGAGGGTATGTTGAAATGGAAGGAGGAACATTCAATATTGTTCTATGTTTCCCTTCCTTTTCAACCAATCTCTTATTAATGCATCAAATCACTCATATCAACAAAGGTATGAGGGTTGAATTTTACTTGATTCACTTATCATCAGGGAGTTACATAGTGATACTATAATAGTAGTGGGTAGGGAAAATCACCAAGCTAGGTTATACACCTTCTCATATTTTGCACCTAATTCTTCTTTGATATAAATGTTAACTCATTTAAATAGAGTTAGAAAATTATGGCATGAATAGTTTGGCACCTTAGTATTGGGCCTAAGACATTAATAATGCTTCTTATATTCAAAATAGGGTTCCTCATAAAGATTTGAAAAACATAACAACCTTTAAATATTGGCATGGAAGTAAACCTAATGTTGAGCATCTTGGGGTTTTTGTATCTCAAGATATGGCACATATACTAAAGAAGATACGTAAAGCTATATAACCTCAATCCAAGCCTTGCATATTTATAAGTTATCTAGATGGTGTTAAGGGATACCACATTCTACATCCAACCACAAATGAGTTTTTCATATAGAGAAGTTTTCACTTTTAGGAGAGTCCCAAAGACTCAACACTTGACACTTATTTTCTTTCATTATATTCACTTAGACTTAATGATTCTTCTTCTAACTCAGATCATCTAGATTAGGTTCTTGAGATAGGGTCTTCTTCTTCTACCAATTTTTATAGTGAGGGTAGTGATGGGGAGTCTTATACATCCACCTATAGTCATGTTTTAGAGGATGGGGAATCATCACTTGACTCACCCACATATGTAGCCCTTTGGGCCAAGTAGACACTTAAGAGTGCAATCATGTGGGTAGGGGATCTAGAAGATGATAGATGTACTCAAGTAGATTGTCAGAGTGATCCACATGTTTTATTTTCTTCAATTTTTAATCCACATACATTTTAAGAGGCTTAAAGCATATCTAAGTGGGATAATGTTATGCAAGAAGAATATTCTTCCTTGATCAAAAATCACGCTTGGGATGTGACTTCACTTCCTAAGAAAAGGAAGATGGTTTAATGTAGGTGGATTTATTGGACCAAGTTTGTAATAGATGGGTTGATCAATAAGTATAAGGTATTATTGGTCACCAAGAGTTTTTCATAGGTAGTCAACATTGATTACTCGAAGACCTTTGTTCTTATTACAAAGATGACTTTGATCTGACTCACACTAGTTATAGTTGTAACACATGATTAGGATGTGTACCAGATGGATGTGAAGAGTGTCTTTATTCATGAAGACCTTAAAGAAGAAATTTACATGGATAAGCCACATGGGTTTTTTTAGGAATCATCCTTAGTTTTTAGACTTAAGAAATCCATCATTTCCTTAAATAATCCCCTCAGGATTGGTATGCCGAGATGGATTCCTTCTTCCTTACTTCAGGTTTCACCAGGTGTCATTTAGATCCCAATGTATACTTTTTTTGGTAGGATGATTATTAATAAGATTCTTGATGTTTCTACAGTCCATTAGAGTGAGTAGTGCTTGTTTTTGGGTAAAATTGTGTGGTTTATTTTTGTTTGATGCATTTCAAATCATGATCTATGTTTCATCATCAAGAAAAATCCATGATTCTTTATTGATACTAGTCTTTTATGTTGATGATATTTTGATCACTAGGTGTTACTCATCATCTATTAAAATAGTGAAGATAGCTCTACATGATAGATTTGACATGATATACGTGGGTATTTTGCATTACTTCCTTGACATCAAGATATCACAGTCCGATTCAAGGTTTTCACTTGCACAACCCAAGTATGCTCTTGATCTTTTAGATCAATTTCACATGGTTGATTATAAGCCATATTCAACTCCCTTTCTGTCTATATTCTAACTTGAGGCTTACTATTTTACACCTTTAGTTGATGCCACTTGGTATCGATAGCTTGTTTGCAACCTCATTTATCTAACTCATACCAGGCTCGATATTTCATATGCAATATAACTTTTCTCTATATTCACACTAGAACCCCATGAGTTGTACTAAAGAATAACTAAGAAGATATTTCACTACATTCAAGGCTCTTATATATTTGGGATTCAATATATATTTGGCATAAAGGTTGACTTGGTTGGTTTTTTGGATTCAAATTGGGCTAGTGATACTCAGAATCACAATTCCATTCTAGGTTACAACTTTTCTTTGGGTTTTAGTCCCATTAGTTGATCTATCAAGAAGAAAAATGTTATTTATATAACATATATAGATTCATAGTATATGGGAGTTGTTAACATAACTATTAAGGATATTTATATTTAGGATATTCTATTTGAGTTTGGCATTCTTTTCAAACAATCCACCATCATCTATTATGACAACCAAAATAACATACAGATATGTAGGAATCTAGTTTAGCACCAACAGACTAAACACATTGAGATTCAAATGAATTTTATCTATGATCTTATTCATGGTCAAGTCATTGGCTTTATATTTTTCTAGTATTTAGAGTAGGTTGTAGATATCTTTACCAAACTATTCACTAAGATCAAATTCATTTGTCTATGACCTCTTCTTGGGGTGTGGTCTACATCAAAAATAGTATCATCTTTAGGGGGCCTTTTATCCTCTTATTTTCTTCTATGTCTCTCTTTTGGGGGGGGGGGATTTTTTACTATGAGTTTTTATCCCTTTCTCTACTTTATGAGAGATTACTTTATATTGGGTACCTAATTAGGCCTAGTTATCGAGACCCATTTGTTTTTTGTACACTACCCACCTAAGTTGTGTATATGGGGGTGTTAGAGTAGGGTTTTTCACCCATATTTATTTATTATGGGATATTTCCCCTTCTTTAGAATTTTCCTAATTTTATGGATAAGCTTGCTTAGGTGTAATTGGAGTTATATTTTGATCAGATAAATAGGAAGTAACTCCTTCGATTGCCTATTTTAAGTATGGGATTTACTCTTCTATTATTGGCTCTCTGAGAACTTATCTTGGGAGGAGTTACTCATGAACTCATAAATGTACATCTATCTTAATGAGATATTTGTTATGTAATATTAGTTTTACTCTTATATCGTTTATGAAATATTCTTGTATTTTTTATTTCATTTTCTTGTAGCTATTGTGTTGTGTACATAGTTGACATGTGCCTATCACAAACTTGGGCATTCATCTAATCTAAAGATATTGGCTTCTACTCTGATAGATAAGTTAATTATTTATATTTGTTTAAACCAACTAATTCAAGTCTAATTTCACTTGTTATCTCTTCATGGATACAATTTTTTTATTTTGGAAATCCACCACAAATGTTACAATTTTCATCTAAACATGATTTGTTATAAAAAAAATTCCATTCGATCTTTTGCAAAAAATAGTTGGAATAAATTCCTTGGCTAAATTTTAGTATAAATTCAATGCCACACTCATGCTAATTATTTTTAGTATGCAAAGTACAATGATTCTAGAAAAAAACATCAGAATGCATTGAAAATTCAACATGTTTCCTACAATAAAAAGTGGTATGTTTGTGATTTATTTTTATAGAAAAAGGTTTGACCATCTAAAAATATATTTGAAAAATATAAATTTATGGATGTTTTTCCAAAACTTAGAGTATAATTGTGTTTAAGTCATATCCAATAAATGTTTTAGATGTGGTTCTTGATTATGATAACCAACTCTTCTACTCACTACATCTCTTGCTTTGGGCAAAACTCTTGTGATGTATTTTCAAAATTGGGCAACTCTTTGAGAGCATTAGTTATAGCCTTGTCTTTTTATGTAAGTCTACCAGAGAATTCCTAGAGATTTTTGGTATTATGTTCATTAATTCTTTCACGTCTATTAATTACTTTCATTAATATTTTTCTATGTATATTAAGTGTTTGGCTTGTTTTAAAAGCATGCATTATTTCCCTATTTGGCCACTTACTGCATAAGTTGTAATAAATGTTGGGCAACATTACAATCTTGGGTGCATAATTTTAGGCCTATAGTATGATATGAATCATGTATCTTTTCAAAAATTTCATTATTTTCATTATCCATGTTACATGTTCTTAGTCATATTATGTACATTATAGGTCTCATCTTAATCAATTTTATCAATGAAGCAAATAATTGACATCTTTGACTATCATAATCCAAATTATGAAAGAAACTATCTCAGATTTGTTGAGCCAGTCTTCTTGAATGGCGATCAAACATTTTATTATGCATTAGTTCTAAAATATTTTCATCAACTTCAATTAAGTGCTTGTCTTTTCTATGCAAAATTCTTAGAGTTGTTATTAATGGTGGAATTTGTTGAGAGGGTATTTCAAAATCATTATTACTTTCATCATTTAGAATTCGGATGACATTTTATTCATTGCTTATTTCTTCATTATATATTTCCATGAAGTTTTATTGATTGTTAATTTCATAATTATTTGTTTCCATTAAATTTTCTTCATTCATGGGGGCTGAAGCATCATACATAGACTCATCATCAACAAAATTAAAAACTTGAAACTTTGAATCTAAACTTCCAACATTATATAATTAATTATTGTTAATTTCATTATTATTCATTTCATTATGGTCAATTTCATCATTATTTAATTCATTATGGGCAAATTCATCATTGTTTAATTCATTATTATTAATTGGCTCATTATCTATGGCATGTGGTTCATCAGAATTAAGGTTTGTACCTTGTCTACCATAACTTTTTTGCATTTGTATCATATGTTTCTCTCTCAAATCTTCTAATTCCTCCAGTGTTTTGTTCTTCAATATCTTCCTCTTCCTCGAACATGATTTTCCACCCATCAAGGACCATTGAAAACTTTTTAAAGGTGGGGTCAAAATTACATAGGTACCATAAGTCCTGTAAAGGTACATAGAGAATGTTTTTGGGGATAAAATTATCGATTTAGGTCAAAATAGACATTAAAAAGTGAGTTTTATGTATATTAATAATAATGTGATCGTATTATGCCATAACATGATCATAATGTGATCGGGTTATTTAATAACATGACCACGTTATTCTTAATACTTTATTTGAGTTAAACATAGACTTTTAGAAGAGAGTTTTATGTATATTATAAATAACACAATCATGTTATACTTAATATATATTAGGTATTAGGGATTAGGGCATTAGTGTATAGGAATTAGGGCATTAGGGCCTACGGATTATGGATTAGGTCATTAGGGAATTAAGGCATAGGGCTTACAATTTATGTTTTAGGGAACTTAAGGAATAGGGATTAGAGCATAGGGTTTAGGTTTAAGTGTGTATATAAGGTCTAATCACTCTATTCCATGTGAACTTAATTCTTAATACAAAGTATATTAATTGGGGTTAAATTGATTGGTAAATAGCTAAAGTTTATGGTTTATAATTTAGGGTATAATGTTTAGGGTTTATGGTTTAGGGCTTAGGGTTTAATGTATATATGTTTTAGGGCGTACATAGGGTCCACTATGTTTTTGGGATCAATTAGCCCCTACATCATCATAGATTGAGGCAATTAGTTAATTGGGATAATGAGTAATGCAATTTAGGCCAAATTAAGTAATGTATATACCTAGTTATTACTCTAAATGATGTTAATTAGTATTAAGCCAATTGATCAAGTTTAAAATATAGGTTACATAGGGTTTATATTTTAGGGCCTAGGGTTTAAGACATATAAGGTTTAGGGTTTAGGGTACATAGGGTTAATAAAAAAGATAATTAAGGATAATTTAAATCACATGGACTTATTTGTGACTATAGAATGTATTTTTGGGTTGTCATTATATGCCATGTCATCATGAAGATTGAGTAAATTAGTCAAATGGGGTAATTAGTCATGTGATTTAGGATAATTAAGCCCTATGAACTTAATTCTTAGTCTAAATGATGTTAATTTGGGCTAAAATGATTGGTTCAATGTTTACAATGTTTATGTTTATGGTTTAGAGTTTAGGGATTAGGGCTTAGGGTATAGGTTCTAGGGTATATAAGGTACAATCATGAAGGTAATTAGTGAAAATTTGAGCTCATTAAGCCTAGATATATGAGTAAAGAATGTGATTTTGGGCTTAATTAGTCCCCACATCATCATACATTGAGCTAATTAAGTCAATTAGAGTAATGAGTGATGCGATTTTGACCAAATTAATCTTTGTGAAACTAATTATTACTATAAAGGATATTAATTGGGGATAAATTGATTCATTTAGGGTTAAAGGGTCAATAATTTAAATGGTTTGGGGTTTAGGGCTTATGGTTTAGGGTTTAGGGTTTAAGGTAAATGGTACAGGGTTTAGGGTTTAAGCTATAGGATATAGGGTTGAATCACTAAGGTAATTGAAGAAAATTTTAGATTTTTGTTCACCTATTTGTGACAATTGCCATCATGTTTGCAATTCTAATAAAATTAGGGTCATTTGAGTCAGACATGTTTTTTTATTTAGGTTAAAGGGGGGATTTTTTTAACTAGAGTCCCAGACCTTAGGATAAGTATAAACAAAAAAGGAACCATGGTTTACTAATGACCAAATAATAAATATGATCGAATAAGCCTAGAGATAGATAAAGAACAACCTTGAAACTAGAAAAGAACAACCAAAGAAACTAGTCTAAATCTAAACTACCAAAAACATCCTCCCAACAAGATTTCATCTTTTTAAGGTTCGTATCAATTTAGAGAAATAATTTATATTGGTCTATGCCATACTAAGATCCACTACTCTACCCATTCTTTCCCTTCCCTTTGCCACTAAAATTGTGCTCAAAAAGCTCACTAAGATGAGCTTATAGGTTTTCAATGTTTTATATGCCCTTATACATAATAGTTTTGATATAATTCACTAAAAACTTATGTTATTACAAAGTTTCTCATTCTCTTGTTCTAATAGCTCCACCCTAAATGATAAAATATAAATTTTTTGATCCTCCTCCCAAGATGAAAATATTTTACTCATATTTGAATTTACCTGCTATAGGGAGTTAACCTTACCTTTCAGCTATGTGATCTCTCACATAAACAACCACATAATAGATTTTTGAAGGTCGATCTTTATTGAGCCATACATATTACATACATTATGCAATTGATTAATCCATAAATTTGGTTTAGGGTCTCAATTTTTCCCAAATCATGCCCATAATTATACAAATTGACTAATTGGATCAATTCATGATAGAATAGAACTTAATTTTATGCTAAAACATGTCTTGATCTTGAAGGTCTTCAAATTGGCCTCAAATGCCTCCTGGATTAAACCAATAAAATATTTAAATGGTTAATTATATATGACATGACATTAAGGCTAATTTGAATTCAAATCACATCATCTATGATTTATAATTAGTTCATGTGGCTCATTTTGACCCTAATTAAGGATTAGGGCATTAGTACATAGGGTTTAGGGAATAGGGCATAGGGATTAAAATTTTTGTTTTAAGAAACTTATATATTAGGGATTATGGCATAGGGTTTAGGTTTAAGGGTGTATAAAAGGTCTAATCACTTTATTCCATGTGAAACTAATTCTTATTACAAAGGATGTTAATTAGGGCTAAATTGATTGGTAAATAGGGAAAGTTTATGGTTTACAATTTAGGGTATAATGTTTAGGGTTTAGGTATTAGGGTTTAATGTATATATGGTTTAGGGTTTACATAGGGTCTAATGTGTTTTTGGTCTCAATTATCCCCCACATCATCATAGATTGAGCCAGCTAGTTAGTTGGGACAATGAGTAATTTGATTCAAGCTAAATTAAGTAATGTATATACATAATTATTACACTAAATATTGTTAATTAGTGCCAAAATAATTAGTTTATAGTTTAAAATATAGGATATAGGGTTTATGGTTTAGGGATTGAGGTTTCATACCTATAAGGTTTAGGTTTTAGGGTATACAGGGTCCAATAGCAAAGATAATTGAGGATAATTTAAATCACTTGGACATATTTGTGACTCTAGAATGTGTTTTTGGGTTTTCATTATACCCCATGTCATCATGAAAATTGAGGGAATTAGTCAAATGGGGCAATAATTCATGTGATTTAAGGTAAACTAAGCCCTATGAACTTAATTCTTAGTCTAAATGATGTTAATTTGGGCTAAAATGATTGGTTTAGGGTTTAAAGAGTTTATATTTATTGTTTAGATTTTAGGGATTAGGAACTTTAGGGATTAGGGTCTAGATTTTAGGGTATATAAGGTATAATCATGAAGGTAATTGGGGAAAATTTGGGCTCCTTAAGCCTATATATATGAGTAAATAATGTGATTTTGGGCTTAATGAGTCCCCACATCACCACATCTTGAGACAAATAAGTCCAATGCAATAATGAGTGATGCAATGTTGACCAAGTTGATCCATGTGAACCTAATTATTACTATAAAGGATGTTAATTAGGGTGAAATTTATTTGTTCAAGGTTGAAGGGTCAATAATTTAAATGGTTTGGGGTTTAGGGCTTATGGTTTAGGGTTTAAGATAAATGGTATAAGGTTTAGGCTTTAATGTATAGGATATAGTGTCAAATCACTAAGGTAATTAAATAAAATTTGAATTATTTGTTCACATATTTGTGATAATTTCCTTCATGTTTGTAATTTTGATAAAAGTAGAATCAGTTGAACCATACATGTTTTTTTCTTATTCAGGTTAAAGGGGGTATTTATTTGAACTAGGGTCCTAGACCCTAGGATAAGTACAATGAAAAAAAGAACCACAGTCTATCAATGACCAAACAATAAATATGACCAAATAGGCCTAGATCCATCTAAAAAATAACCCTAAAACCAACAAATAAAAACCAAAGAAACTAGTCTAAATCTAAACTACCAAAAACATCCTCCCAATAAGATTTAATATTTTTAAGGTCCGTATCAATCTAGAATAACGATTTATCTTGGTCTATGCCATACTGAGATCCACTTCTATACCCTTTCTTTCCCTTCCCTTTGCTACTAACACTTGGCTAAAAGACCTTAGTAAGGTGAGCTTGTAGGTTTTCAATGTTTTTTATGCCCTTATACATAGCACTTTTCTATAATTCACTAAAAAACTTATCTTATTATGAAGTTTCTCATTCTTCTATTCTAATAGCCCCACCCTAAATGATAAACCCTAAAAAAATTTATCCTCTTCCCTGGATGAAAAGATTTGACTCATTCTTCAGTTTTCCCTATTATCAGTTAACCTTACCTTTTAACTCTATGATCTCTCACATAAACCACTGCATAATATATTTTTAGAAGTCGATCTCTATTGAGCCATACATTTTGCATACATTATACAATTGATTAAGCCATAAATCTAGTTTAAGAGCTCATTTTTTCCTAAATCATGCCCTTAATTTCATAAATTGACTAATTGGATCAATTCAAGATAGAATCAAACTTAATTTTACCCCAAATCATATCTTTCTCTTGAAGGGGTTCAAACTGACCTCAACTACCTCTTGATTAAATCAATCAACTCTTCAAATGGTTGATTATATATGACATGACATTAAGGTTAATTTCACTCCAAATCACATCATATATGATTTAGAATTGGCTCATGTGGATCATTTTGACCCTAATTAGGGATTAAGGCATAGGGTTTACAATTTATGTTTAGGTGACTTATGGATTAGGGATTAGGGCATAGGGATTAGGTTTAAGGGTGTATGCAAATTCTAATCACTCTATGCAATGTTAACCTAATTCTTACTACAAAGGATGTTAATTGGGGCTAAATCGATTGGTAAATAGGTAAATTTTATGGTTTACAATTTAGGGTACAGTGTTTAGCATTTATGGTTTAGGTCTTAAGGTTTAATGTATATATGGTTTAGGGTGTACATAAGGTCCAATATGTTTTTGGGCTCAATTATCCCCCACATCATCATAGATTGAGCCAATTAATTAATTGGGATAATGAGCAATGTGATTCAAGCCAAATTAAGTAATCTATATGCATAATTATTACTTTAAATGTTGGTAATTAGTGTTAAATAAATTGGTTTATGGTTTAAAATATAGGGTATAGGATTAATGGTTTGAGGATTGAGATGTAAGACCTATAAGGTTTAGGATTTATGGTACACAAGGTCCAATAGAAAAGATAATTGAGGACAATTTAAATCACTTGGACCTATTTCTGACTATAGAATACATTTTTGGAATGCCATTATACCCAATTTCATCATGAAAATTGAGTGAATTGGTTAAATGGGGCAATAATTCATGTGATTTAGGCCAAACTAATCCCTATGAACATAATTCTTAGTCTAAATGATAGTAATTTGGGCTAAAAAGATTATTTTAGGGTTTAAAGAGTTTATATTTATGGTTTAGAGTTTAGGTATTAGGGATTAGGGTATAGGTTTTAGGGTATATAAGGTACAATATTGAAGGTAATTAGGGCAACTTTGAGCTCTTTGAACCTTGATATGTGAGTAAATAATGTGATTTTGGGCTTAATTAGCCCCCACATCATCATAATTTAAGCCAATTAAGTTAATTATGGTAATGAGTGATGCGATTTTGACTAATTTGATCCATGTAAACCTAATTATTACTATATAAAGGATATTAATTAGGGTTAAATTGATTGGTTTAGGGTTTAGGGTCTGCAATTTAAAGGGTTTGGGGTTTAAGGCTTATGGATTAGGGTTTAAGGTAAATGGTATAGGGTTTAGGGTTTAAGGTAAATGGTATGAGGTTTAGGGTTTTAAATATCAAATATAAGGTCCAATAACTAAGGTAATTAAAGAAAATTTGAGCTACTTGTTCACCTATTTGTGACAATTGCCTTCATGTTTGCATTTATGATAAAAGTATGGTCAATTAAGCCTTACATTTTACATACATTATATAATCTATTGAGACATAATTTTGGTTTAGGGGAACAATTTTTATCTAAAAACACCCCTAATTACACAACATGACTAATTAGATC
The DNA here is from genome assembly GCA_037957365.1 of Torreya grandis. Lineage (NCBI taxonomy): Eukaryota > Viridiplantae > Streptophyta > Pinopsida > Cupressales > Taxaceae > Torreya > Torreya grandis. The sequence continues at coordinate 4,165,004 of JARHVA010000051.1, read as the reverse complement.
AATTCATGATAGAATCAAACTTCCCAAATCATATATTACAATTTAAGGGGTTCAAATTGGCCTCAAATGCCTCCTCAATTAAATGAATCAACTCTTTGGTTAATTATATATGACATGACACTAGGGTTAATTTCAGTCTAAATCACATCATATATAATTTAAAAATGGTTCATGTGGCTCATTTTAACCCTAATTACCTCCAAAATTAAACTAATTGACATTTTCATTCATTAACTAATTACTTCAAGTTTATTATGTTCAAAACCACATTATATACATGTAAAACTTGCATATAAATTAATTATGTTTCTTCGCTTCAATAAAGCTAATGAAATTAGATCAAATTAACCCCCAAAGATCACATTTTATAGTCATAGAATTAGGTTGAAGGGGCTTGAAATATCCCAATTTATTTCAGACACATAGTTGGATTGGTACTCCAAAGGCTAAATTTTGGCCATAGGTTTAAAAAATGCATTTTATGGCATCTCATGATAAAATCAATTATATCATAAAATGTATAATGAGTTACACCTTAAAACCAATTAATTATAAGTAGTTAAGTCAACATATTAATATGCACATAAAATTTTTGAATTTTAATGTGATACCATGGAACCTTAATTCACTATCCAAGTTTAGGTACCTCTCCCTTGGCACATGAAATAACACCACTATTAGGGAACTCAATAACATATAAGAATGTATATAAAATTTGAGCTCAAGAATAAACATGCATTTTTGGTAGTTATGAATATATAATGTAATTATGTTATTAATGTGGTTAATAACATGATCAAATTATTAATGTGGTTAATAACATGATTTATTTATTAATTCAATCACACTATTTGAATTTGAATTCAAAAACTAATCCTTTTAGCTCAAGAATGACTCTCGAGTCAAAGGCTTGGACCTACCAATCTACAATTGAGTCTGAGATTATTAATAAAAATAAAAAAATTAACTTTAATCACTAAATACACTAAGAATTTAAAATTAAAATTCAAAAACTTAATACCATTATGAGGAGCACGCTCTCTTCTTTTCAAAAATATGATTTTTATAAAATCTATGTTGATTTCTAACTATACCTTTTTTAGGCCACTACATGCTGCAAACATACATGCCTATACATGTTCATGTAATTTGTTTTAAGTTGATCCAAGTGTAGATAAATATATGGTCATAAAATAGACATAATTATACACATTCAAAAAAAAATTATTTTCATTTTGTTTTGAGGTGATTAGTCATGCCACACAGGCAGCTATCCATTTTTTTGTCAGTTTTTAGGATCTATTTACTTGTAAAATTCATAAAAAAAAGTATTCATTGAAAAAATATAAATAAATATAGGTAAAAAACTAGATTATCTTATCTAAATTTTCACCAAATGATTTAAAACAATATTAAATGCTGCTTAACAAATGGTGCATGGCACAAGCATATATCTACTCTATTTTTTTTCCAAAAAATAGGAGTTCCTCTTCAAATTTTAGATGTTTAACCTAGTTATACTTAACCATTTTTAAAAAATAGTCTTTTCCAAACTATAATAAAAATTATAAATTTCATGTTCATACACCATCTTCAAATTAGAGTGTAGATATCTTAAATTATCTATAGAAGTTCAAATTTCTGAAATTCAGGAAAATCATGTCCATAGGTAGGCCACTTTTTATCTCCCCAACTTTGTGCACTTACCATTTAATTATTAATATTTTATTACCAACTATTATAATGGTTCAACTATTGTTTCCTATTCCTTCTTTTTCTATAGAGAGACAAAGAAGAATGAATTTAGAAAGTACATAGAAACTAGACATTTGATCTCTCAAATAATAAAATCTTGATTTTACAGTTCTACATTAGTTGTCATCTATTTATTGTGTTTTTTGTTCTTTTAATGCATTACAATTTCATATTTCTTAATTCATAAATTTTTTTCTATTCATAACCCTCTTAAATCCATTTAAGTAGGTTGTCCATCATGTCTCCTCTTGGGCCTCAGATTAGTGGTATCAGAGCATACACACTTCATATCATATCTGAGTGGTATCATGGTGTATCAAAACTTCATCTATGTTTGTATTCCCATTCATACAATATCATGTACCCTTTCCATATTTAATCTAGTTAGAAGAACCATATCCTATTCATTATTTATCGTAGGCTAAGGGATAGAGTTAGGGAAATAAATTAATGATAGTACTTTAAGTTGTTCTCAGGTCTAAGATCAAGTCCATGATTTAATAATTATTGGTTCAAGCCAAAATTGTGTTCACATTAAATTCTTAAGAACAAACCTTACAAATATATAAGCCAAAATGGTTTTTCACTTCACTTTCCCAAAGAGACTCTTCTTATTCCTACGTGAATGGAAAATAACTTACTGAATGAGGCAAAAGACACCTAGGATAATAATGAATATATACATTATTGTTACATTCCCCTTTGCCAAACCGAACATTCCTCTAAAATTTTCAAAATTTTCTCATCAAATTGATTTTTTCAAGATGTTTTATGGTTGCTCAGTTGTAGGTCAATAATGAAATTTGACACTATCATCTTTCACATAGTACCAATTTAAATGAAATTTAGTATTGACATTGCCATCTTTCACATAGTGCCGATTCAAATGAAATTTAGTATTGACATTTCCATCTTTCACATAGTGCCATATTTCATTTGGAGAACTATTCGACTAGTAAATTATTATGTTTCATCATTCATACACTTAGTTATAATTTATTCTATTTTTTAGACCTATAAATTAATAAAAAATTTAGATTTGATGTGTTAAATAAATTTATTGAATTTCCATATTTTTGTGAGGGTTTCAATGAGATATAAATTTCATTTTCATGCCTAAGTAGATATTTTTATAATTCTATAATTTTGGTCAAGGTTTCTACAAATTCTAGAATTATTTAATTTGGCCCTAAAAGGGATATTTCAGTGGTATCTAAGCTTCCTTCTTGTTGGCTTTGGGGGATTGAGTTGTTGTAATATTTGACTACATGCCAATTAGTGACAAGAAGGTTAGGTATTATTAAAGATAAAATAAAAAGGGTCTAGAACAACAAACAAAAGGGTTTGAGTAGACAAGGCACAAAGATATGGATGATCACTATCATGTTCAGTTTTATAAATTTGCTCAAAACCAAGACTGTATGACTAATATTATGGTTGATTTTATTCACACCATGTGGGTCATGAGTGTAAACCATCATCCCAATGGTGATGGGAATGATTCAAGAACTAATAATAACCCTCTTACATAGATCACAACCATTGGAGCTTCAGCTAGGCCTTTCTATCCTAACTTCATCCATAGCGAGGAAGTCATTTCTAAGGTGGAGTTTCATCCTTCAATGATGGATGATATCATTGTCAATTATGAAGATTAAAGGAATATTCCACCTAAAATAAAGGGGGAGATGTCCCCGACTAACTCATTCAATTGAAGATAAATAAATAGGGAGTTAGGGTTGATCCTAAACCTTGGTATTATTATAGGGATATTCAACATGTATCGGGAAAGCTCACTTTGTCTACATTTAATGGATCTACCAAGAGTACCGATTGAGCTTGGATCTAAAATTTGGATACATACCTTTTCCCCCAACCTATGATGGAAGATTAATCCATTAGTTTTTCTAATTTACATCTTAAGGGCACATCACATAAGTGGTGGTACCATGGTTTTGTTAGACAAGGGCACAACCTCATCTAATCTTATGATGTGTTCAATAGGAGTTTTATTCTCAATGTTTGATAGGGTTGATCTGGAATTCCATTTTAGGGAGTTATAAAATATAAGCCAAAAAAATTATGTCAATGATCGTGTGAGTGATTTTTAGAGTTTCAGTTATGGTACTAGATATTTCTAACAGGAGACTTGTGGTTTTGTTTTTGAAAGGGTTGGATGACCCCATCAAGGTTTTGGATAAGGATTTCAACCCTTATTCCCTCTAAGAATCCATCAAAAAGGATTTTTATATTGAAACAAAATAACTTAAAGGAAACTTTATAGCTTTCAAACAACAAAGGACACCTTCTTTTGGATAGCCTAAGACTACACTTTCTGAGTATCTAAGGACAACCCTATATGGAAAATAAAGAAGGCATATCAAAAAATGTAATGGACAAGAAATGTTGATACCAAAGACAAACAAAGAAATGGATTCAATAAATGAGTTGAGGAAGAGAAATTTATGCTTCAATTACAAAGATCCTTAGACACTGGTTCATCATTGCCTTGGAAAAAGGAAAGTTCATTATATTGAGGTAGTATTAAATGGAGAATAATAAGAAGGGGTAGCCCCTAATGAACATAAGTAATAAAGGAAAGAGAAGGGTGAATACATAGATGGAACCCTTTCCACATTTCTTGCTACTCCTAGATATCACCCTTTTAGAGTGAGGAGTGTTGTAAGGCAAGAAATTGATAACGTTAATTAATAGTGGGGAAACCCATAACTTCATTGATGAAGGCTTAACATCTAGATGTTGGATACAAGTTGTAAATTTCAAAGGCTTCAATGTAACTAGTGTAGATGTCTATACCATTCCATGTGCAAAGAAAATTCAAAATATGAATATTACTATTATAAGGCATAAGATTTAAGATTATTTTTATGTAGTTAGTATTGGTGAAACTAACCTAGTCCTTGGGGTGAAATGACTTCATTCACTATGAAAAATCACTCAAAACTACCAAACTATGGATCTCAAGATCAAATCAGTAGGTAAAGAAAGAGTGTTGTGTGGTATAAACAATATATCCCATATAGTAGTGATATCAAAAAGGATGGAAAGGGATATTCATAAAGTGTAGATTACTTGGGCACTTGAATGTTTTTTGAGTTATACAAATCAAAATTAAAAACAATATAAAATATCATAAGGCTATCCATCCCATCCTTGATAAGCATGTCAGGTTTTCATTAGCATTCCACATGGATTACCACCAAAAAGGGTTTTTTAGCATATCATTAAATTCTAAACTAAAACTAAAGTGGTAATAACCACTCCATACTACCATCCTATGTTGATCATTATTCTTGTTGTTGAAGTTTGGCATTGATGTTGTCATTGATGTCAAGGATTCTTAAGAAAGGTGTTCATAAGGTCATTGAATAATGTTCTTGTTTGATATCATCATTGAGAGGTATCACATTATTTTATTATCATGTTATACATATTAAAAAAGTATAAGATCATTAATAAGTGTTTTAAGGTCAGTTGTCATGTTTCATGAAGCTTAGTCTAACACTGGTCAATGGATGAAGAGACCTTGTGAAAAGGTATGAGTTTATTGGGCTAGTGAGATGGATGCATATAGGAATAATAAGATATATTAGGTTTTTATATCATGAATATTAGGCATTTTATCACTCATGAGAGTCTCAGGGTGAGCCTATAATGATAGGACCTCTAGACCTAGCATGCAACTAGACTAGTTCTAGACTCTCCCTAACCTAATGAGGTGTCATGAGGTATTGTCAAGGCATATAAATATTGTATGATAGTGTTTTATCATGGTAATATGTTTTATGACCTATATATTATGTTTTTACATCTTTGATAGTGGTTAAAATGTAAGTTTCAAGGCCTAATGTGACTTGCAAATCAAGGCCTAGAGAGTAAAGAGAGAGATGGTGACCAAATGGGGTATCAAGATCAGTTTCTAGGTAAATAATGTGCATTTGATAATTTTAAATGGTGTTATAGTTTTTACCATGTGTGTTTACCAAATTTGAGGTCAAAGTTTTTAAGAAAATGCATGAAAATTGGTTTTGAGGTTTCCTGAGTGCATATAATGAAGGGTTCTCAACTTGAGGACTTTCAAGATTTCATTAGAATGTGTAACCTATATATTGTAACTTGAGATATTTATTATATATGAATAATTTTATTATATAATATATCTATGAATTATTTTTGGAAATGAGGGGAAATCTTTTATGAATAATCGTTAACACCAAAAATAGTGTTAACTTTCTCTAAAACCCTAACAATGACCTGATGTGAAATATTTTATTCTAAAGTGCTCAAAATGGTTTAGCATGGATACTTAATATATTTTATCATGTATCCAAATATCTCATTCACTTCTAGGTGTGAATGGTTTGTTAGGTGAGTGAGTGGACCCTATAGCAAAGGCCTTATTTCTTAGAGATTAAATGTAGCAGTTAGATTTGACCAAGTCAATGTTGAAAAATGGATGAAGGTTGAAGCTTGAAGCTTGAGACTTTTATTTTATGTCCATGGTGGTTTATAATCATACTATATCCCTCAATATTTTTAAACTTGTCTTATAATTTGACCAGACACTAACAAGCCTAATGATGCAAACAATGAGAAACCCAAGCAAAAGTGAGAAGGTGATTAGGGATATGTTATCATGGATTAGGGATGAATCCAAGTTAATGGAGACATTTTTCATGAACTTTAATACATATTTATTTTGGATATATTTTTTTAGATCAATGAATAAGATGAAAATGTTACTCATAAGTTGACCTATCTAGTTCAGATGAGACAGGAAGATACAAGACTATGAGATTGGTCTGCAAGACCAATATTGCCATTTGAACATATTATATATCTATATGATAATGGTATAATTACCTCATAATATCATATACATTAATTTTAAGTCTCTAAAATTTTTTCTATAGATATTTTAGGTCATTGTTTCCATGACTATATTTTGAGGCTAGTTGGCAGTTCTGAGTGGGCTACTTGCAAAGAAGGGTTTGAGTCCTTTTTCCTTGTTTAATGAAATATAATAAACTTGGTGAGAATTTTTAAGTATATAAGGTTATATTTATGATCTATTTCCATGGTTTTTAGATAAAATTGTGTTTTTTATTTATTTGTTTAAGACAAACTTTCTGGGTTTGCACATGCCTTATTGTGAATAGTATTAATTGTGTGTTTCAAGTAGTGGTTGGAGATAAAAGGTGTCATGGATACAATAGGAGATTGGTATGTATATATTTGAGTGAAATATTATATTTTATTGTATTTTTAATATTTTTAAAGTGTTCTATATAGTTAAAAAGGTAACTAGTGCTAATGAAGGCCTAATTGAATTAGGTCTCCTTAAGGCCTAAAAGAGGTTTTTGGTCCTATATGCTATGAACCACCTATTTTAATGTTTTATTCATGTTTTTAAAATGACCTAAGACCATTTTATGGTAAATTTAAATGTTAAAGTGTGTATGTATGACTAAGGAGTGTATGAGAAAGAACCTACTATAAGAACAAGGCCTAATAGGCCTAATTATCTAGTTGAATTTGAGAGAGTTAAAGTGAATGAGATAGAACTTGGAAGAGCTGAAGGAGGTAATATAAACCACTAGGAGGGTTTATATAAACTATAATGAATATTTTATATGGGTACTATAGATTATTATCAAGGTCATGTGGCCTTTTTAAGTTAAGAAGAGGATTAATTGAGTGAAGAAAGCTAGAGACTAGTTTGAGAAAGATAGGAGTGTGTAAAGAGATGAATAAGGAGATCATCATATTTTGTATGAGAAACATATTTTTATATGTGTGATTAATGGTTTGATTTTTTTTCATTGGTGATAAGTCATATAAGGGGTTGGTGTCTCTTTACAAGTGTGTGCTTGGCTAGTTGGGGTTGGTGTTCCAAGTAAAGTTGGTGCTTCACTAAATCTTTATTTTTATCTTATAGGAATATATTCCAGTTGCATCATTAGTGGGTTTTCTTCCCATTTAGTATTTTCCACTAAAATAATTTTTTATTTATTATGCTCTAGTCTCATGTTCATAGCTATTAATATGTTGCTAGTTCACTATATTGATTTGATAGTTAATGAATGATAAAGTAAAGTTGTAAAAGTTTTGAAGAATGATACACCTCACCTCTCAATAATTGTGCTTCCAAAAATCATTATTATATTTTGGTACTTTGAGGTAAGTCTACCATCTTGAAGGTGATCCTAAGAAGGATAAGAATATCTTGTGATCAATAGGAAGAAGATAGCATGTATGATGAAGTATGATATGACAATGAAGAAGGAGAAGCTGAATTAGACCTTAAAGCTGAGATCATAAGTACCTTTGATGATTTGAAACATCAAAAATAAGACTATCAATGATCTTATGAGTTAGTTTTAAGAGATTAACATAAGGTGTAAGTCAAAGGAATATAAGTATGACCAATTTAAGATAGATCTAGATTCCTTTAAGGTTGAGCATGAATAACTCATATACAAATTGAGAATATTTGAGAGAGAGAATGAGAAGTTAGAAAAAGTCAAGAGTAATAACATGAAAAGACCAATCAGGCAACCCAAATCTATAAAGTATAAATCATCATATAACCATAGTAAGTATAGAAATATTATTTGCTACATCTATCACAATATAACACACATTGAAAGATTTTTCTCTAATAGAGATAGAAGGTCTATAAGGTTCAATAGGACATATGAAGCTCCTAGAATGCATAATAAGGATAATACATTGGTATGGAAACCAAATCAAACTAAGATGGATCAGATTGAGATCAATAATCAAGATGGACTCTTTGCCAAAGAGGACTCTATGCTAGCTCGAAATACCTTTCATATTCAAGATGAAGTCATGAAATAGTATATTTATAGTGGTTTATCAAGCCAAATTATAGGATAAAGAAATAATTTCATCTCATTAAATAAGAATTCTACAATAAAAGTGAGGTTTGGAGATAACACAACTACCAATATAGTTGGCAAGGGTGTCTTGAGTTTGGACAATGGAAAGACTAAGACATAAAATGTGTTGTATATGGAAAGTTTGAAACATAACTTGCTTAGTGTAAGTCAAATATTCAATCAAGTACACACACTAACCTTTCATAACAAAGAGTGTGAGATAAAGAAAGCCAAATCAAAAAGGCTAATTTCCAATGCCAAGAGGACTGAGAACAACCTATATGTATTGAATGGGATCATGCAGGAGAGATGTTTCATGAACAAGATAGATGAAAGTTGGTTATGGCATAGAAGCTTAAGTAAAATTAACTTTGATAACCTAGTCAATATAAGCACTAAAAATTCTTTAAATAACATGCTTAAGATCATTAAACCTACAAACATACTTTATAAGGCATGTCAACATGGTACACAAACTAAAAGAAGGTTAAAGTCTAAGGAGTGATCTACTATAAAACCCTTGGAGTTAATACCCATTAATCTCAATGGGCCTTAAATAATTCAAAGCATTAAAGGATATAGATACTTCATGTTACTCATTAATTATTACACAATAATGACTTCGATTGCATTCATGAAAGAGAAATCATAAGCTTTTCACAAGTTTAAGGCATTCAAGGCTCTTGTTGAAAATGAAAAGAATGGGAAGATCAAGTGCCTAATATATGATATAGGAGGAGATTTTTGGTCTAATGAGTTTAATGAATTCTGTGAGGTTCATAGAATAAGGAGATAATTCTCAGCATCTAGGACACCTTAGTAGAATGGGGTAGTGGAAAGGAAGAATAGGACAATTCAAAATATGCATAGAACTATGATAAATAAATATATATATTATCTAATAGATATTGAAAAGAGGTAGTAAGAATTGATATCTACATTTTGAATAGAGGATAGATAAGGACTAATGGCAACAAGAATCCTTATGAACTATCAAAAGGTAGACATGCCAATGTCAAATATTTTAGAGTGTTTGGGAGCAAATGTTTCATCAAAAGAGATGATGAAGACTTGGAAAATTTTGATTCTAGATCTTATGAAGGCATATTCTTAGGATACTCATCAATGAGATCAACCTATAGATGTTATAACAAGAGACTACAAAAGATAGTGGAAAACACAAATGTGAAGATTAATGAGACAAGAAAATCTCATTCATAGACAAAGAACACTCTAGAGAAACTAGAATTAAAGAATTAAGAGGAGACTATAGAGGTTGATGGGGAATAAGAAGAAGTTGAAGAGAGATAGGACTCAAAAGGATCTTCAAGGTAAATTCAAATAGATCATCTTGAATATCAAATCGTTGGAAATAAGAATGTAGGTATGCAAATAATGAGAAGACTGGTAAGTAATCTAAATCATGAGAATGTTTCTCTATTATCCAAGATTGAACCTAAAGTCTTATATAATAAAGAAAAGACAAATTTTGGATAGGTGTTATGAATTAGGAGTTATACCAAATAGATAAGAATGAGACTTAGGAGCTAGTTCCTAGGCCTAAAGATAAGAATGCCATTGGCATAAACTGGGTGTTTAGAAAAAATTTGAATGAATATGGAGAAGTCAATAGGAACAAGGCTAGATTAGTATGTAAGGGATATGCACATTTTGAAGGGGTAGACTTTGAGGAGACATTTACACTATTATAAATATTAGAGGCCATCATATTATTTCTAGCTTATTCAGGATTCAAGGTATATTAGATGGATGTCAAATCTACCTTTTTGAATGGATATTTAGAAGAAGTGTAAATTGAACAACCTAAATGGTTATCACTATAAGATGATAAAGCTACATTTTTAAATTTAAAAAGGATCTTTATGGTCTTAATAAATCTACTATATCTTGGTATGCTAGGTTGGACAACTATCTATTGGATCAAAGATTCAAAAGAAGAGTTGTAGATCGTAATATATACATTAAGATAAAATATGACCATCAACTGATAGTATTTGTCTATATGGATGAAATCATATTTGGTAGAATAATGAGAACATGATAAAGGCCTTTAAATAGGTGATTAATAAATATTTTTAGATTTCCATGCTAGGAGAACTATCAATTTTTTTGGGTTAAAAAACACTCAATCTGAAAAAGATATATTCATTTCACAAGCCAAGTATATAAGAGAGATGTTAAAGAAGTTTGAGATGAAATATTGCAAGGCAGTTAGTACATCCATGATAAAATTATGTAAGTTGAGTAAGGAATATGAGACTTCAAATTTAATTAGATGTCATATAGCTCAATGATTATAATTTTGTTGTATAAATTGCCTCTAGACCTAACATCATGTAAGTAGTAGATCTTATGGGAAGGTTTTAAAAAGATCCAAAGGAGAATCATATGCAAGAAGTAAAAAGGATACTTAGGTATCTCATTGTGAATATTGAGTATGTATTGTGTTATTTAAAAATCAAGGAGTTCAATTTGAGAACCTACAAATATGCAGATTGGGTAGGAAGTATAGATGATAGGGAAAATAGTAGTGGAGGAGCCTTCTTCCTAGGTGGGTGCCTAGTTTCATGGATAATCAAAAATCAACCATCAGTAGCTTTGTCTACTTTTGAGGATGAGTACATTGCATTAGATTCATGTTTCACTCAAGTATTATGGATGACATAGACCCTAAAAGATTACAAAGTGGAGTATGATGGTCCTATCCCTATCTATTGTGATAATACAATGGCTATAAGTATATCAAAGAAACCTATCATGCACTCAAGGACCAAACACATTCCCATCGAGCATCATTTTATAAGAGACTAGGTAAGTGAACAAAGTGTCAAACTTGAATATGTTTCTACACATGAATAAATTGTAGACATATTGACCAAACCACTTCCAAAGGTAACTTTTGAACACCTAAGATAGGAATTAGGTGTAATTCCTACCCCTATAATCATTTAAAATTCAAGTACCTAGGGGGAGATAATCATTCTCATTAGATCCAAAAACAAGTGAGTTTTTCCAAGAAGGTATGCATGGAGATAAGGGGACATGTTTTTGTTATTTTTCATAAACTCATAAGTCTTATGTGTTGAGTATTTTGATTACAATGAGTGTGATCCAAGGAGTTATAGACATCACATTGTCATTTATGTTAAAGAGGGAGAAATAAAAGAATAAGGAGATAATAATGATCATCATATAGTATGTTTTTCCATCAATGACAAAGGGGGATATTATTGAGCATTGTTCTTGTTATTTAAGTTTGACATTGATGTTGTCATTGATGTCAAAGATTATTAAGAAAGGTGTTCATGAGGTCATTGAAGAATGTTATTGTTTGATAGCATAATTAATAGGTATGACATTGTTTGAGGATCATGTAAGACACATGATCAAGGTATAAGATCATCAAGAAGTATTTCAAGGTCAATTGTCATATTTCAAGAAGCCTAGTCATGACACTGGTCATTGCATGAAGAGACCTTATGAGAAGGTATGAGTTTGGTGGCCTAGTGAGATGGATGTACAGAGGCATAATAATCTATATTAGGTTTTTATAGCATGAATATGAAGCATTGGATCACTCATGAGAGTCTCAAGGTGAGCCTATAGTGGTAGGACCTACAGACCTAGCATACAACTAAATTAGTTCTAGACTTTCCCTGACCTAATGAGGTGTTATGAGGTATTGTCAATGCATATGAATATTTTATGGTAGTGTTTGAGAATGGTAAGATATTTTATGACATGTATATGATGTGTTTACAACTTGGAAAGTGGCTATAAGGTAAGTTTCAAGACCTAATATGACTTTTAAATCAAGGCCTAGATAGTAAAGGGAGATGGTGACTAGATGGGGTGTTAGGATCAGTTTCCAAGTCAAGAATGATGTTGTGAGAATTTTTAGTGGTGTGAGAGGGTTTATAAGGTTAATTTATTACGTTTTAGTGTAAATTTTTCAATAAGATGCATGAAAAGTGGTTTTAAGGTTTCGTGAGTATACACAATGAAGGGTTCTCAACTTAAAAAGAACTTTCAATTGTTTATTAGCCTGTGTAAATTCTATATGGGAACCTAAGATATTAAGGAGAGATTGATAAGGGTCATATATAATATCTATAGGAATTATTTTTGTAAATTATTGGAAATCCTTTATGAACAATCATTAACACCAAAAATAGTGTTAACCCTATCTAAAACCCTAAAAATGACCCGATGTGAAAGATATTGTTATAAATTCTTGGAATAGTTTGGTATGGATATTTAAGTGACTTTATCATTTATAAAACTCTATTATTCACCTCAAGGTGTAATTGGTTTTTTAGGTGAGTGAGTGGACCTTATAGAAAAGGCCTTGTTTCTTAGAGATTTGATGTAATAGTTAGAGTTGACCAAGTCAAAGTTACCAAATGGATGAAGGTTGAATATTGAGACTTGTACTTAATGTCCATGGTGATTTATTAACATATTATATCCCTCAAAGGTTCTAAATTGGTCTTACAAGTTGGCCAATCACTAATAGGCCTAATGATGCAAATAGTGAGAAACCCAAGTAGAAGTGAGAAGGTGATTAGGCATGTGTTATCATGGATTAGGGATGATTAAAATTACATGGAGACAGTGTTCATGAACTATAAAAATTTTAATTTTGGATATAATTTTTGGATATTAGTGATAAATATGAAAATATTTCTCATAAGTTGACATGTCTAGTTCAGATGAGACATAAAGATACAAGACTATAAGATTGGTCTACAAGACCAATATTACCATTTGACAATATTATCTATCTATCTATAAATGGTATAATGACCTCATAGTATCATATAAATTAATTTTAAGTCCTTTAAAGTGGTTTTATAAGTGTTTTAGGTGATTATTTCCATGATTGTGTTTTGAGTCTAGTTGGCAATTCTGAGTGGGTTACTTGCAGAGAAGGGTTTGAGTCCTTTCACCCTATGTAATGAAGTGTAATAAATTTTGTTAAGTTTTTAAAGTATTTAAGGTTATATTTATATGATTTTTTTCCATTTTTATTTGAAAAAATTGTGGTTTTACTTCATTTTTTTAAGATAGACTTTCTGGGTATGCATAGGCCTAATTGTGAACATTACTAATGGCATGCTTCAAGTGGTGGTTGAAGCTAAAAGGTGTCATGGACATAATATGAGATTGGAATGTATATATTTGAATTATTTATGATATTATATTTACATAATAAGAGTTTTAAATTGTTCTAATGAGTTCAAAGTGTAATGTGTGCTAATGAAGGCCTAATTGAATTAGGTCTCCTTAAGGCCTAAAAGAGGTTTCTAGTCCTATATGCTATGAAAAACCTATTGTAATGTTTTATTAATGATTTTTAAATTAATTAATTCCAATTTTATGTTAAATATAAATGTGCAAGTGTGTATGACTAACCAAGGAGTGTATGATCAAGAACCTAGTATAAGAACAAGGCCTAATTGTCTAGTTAGATTTTGAAAGAGTTGAAGCGAATGAGATAAAAATTTGAAGAGATAAAATAGGTATTTTATACCATTATTAGGTTTTATATAAACCATAATTAATATATTATATAGGTACTATAGATTATTATTAAGGTCATATGGCCTAATCGAGTCAAGAAGAGGGCTAATTGAGTGAAGAAGGCTAAAGACCAGTTTGAGAAAGATAGGAGTGTGTGAAGAGATAAAGAAGGATATCATCATCTATTGTATGAGAAAAAAAATTATAAAGTTGATCAAGGTTTTGAGGTGGATTATTTGGTGTTGAGTCTTCTAGGGGGTTAGTTCCTCCTTGAAAGTGGGTGCTTACTATAGCCTAGTCAAGTTGGTGTTTGGATAGTTGGGATTGGTGCTCCAAGTGAAGTTGGTGCTTTAATAAATATTGATGTTTGTCTTATATGATTTTATTCAATTTAAATAAATAATGGGTTTTCTTACCCTTGAGGTTTTCCCACTCAAATAAGTGTTATATGTGTTATGTTCTTGTCTTATGTTCATGGCTCTTAATATGTTGTTAGTTCACTATATTGTTTTGATAGTTCATGAATGATAAATTAAAATCATAATAGTTTTAAATACTGATTCACCCCCAATCTTATTCATTTTGGTTCCAACATCATAGATTCTACAAGGAATATATTGAGAAATCCATCAAATAACACTTGGATATAGGTCCCAGAAGGCCTAGTTCTAGTCTTTTTGCTTCTTCATTTTTCTTAGTGAAGAAGAAAGATTTAACTATGAGGATGTGCATAAACTAATAAATTTTGAAAAAAAATATCATCAAAAATATGTATCCCAAACTTAGGATTGATTAATTAATTGATGAGATACCTGAGTCCATCTACTTTTCCAATATTGACTTGAGGACCGAATATCACCAAATTCAGGTAAGAGAAGAGGATGTTCAAAAGTCTAATTTTAGATATCATTAATCACCATGAATTTTTGGTTATTCCCTTGGGATTAAATTATATTCTAATAAATTTCAAATATTATATGAATAATGCCTTTAGGTAACACTTAAGTAAGTTTGTATTGGTCTTCTTTGATGACATCCTAGTGTATAGTAAAACATGGGAGGAATATCTTCAACACTTGGAAATAGTGTTGGAAATTTTGGGATAAAACACACTCTTTGTATAAGATTTTAAATGTTAATTTGTAATTTCCAAAATTTTATATTTAGTACATGTGATTATTTCCCAAGGGGTCTATGTTTATCAACAAAAAATCCAAGCAATCATGGATTGGCCTCCACCTACTACCATGATACATTTGAAAGGGTTTTTGGGTTTGTGTAGCTACTATAAAATGTTTATCAAGGTATTTTTTTATATTTTCATTTTATTTACATATTTAAACAAAATGGGGGATTTAAACTGGTATAAAATATCCCAAGTTGATAAATTCAAGGAGGTATGAGTTCATTCTTGGTACTTATTGTTCCAAATTTCTTGTTTCCTTTTGTTCTAAAATGTGATGCTTCAAGGGAAGGTATAGGGGCTATTTTAGTGAGAAATGGGAACCCTATGGCCTTTTAAATCTATAAAATCAAAGAGGTGGAGTGTAGGTTCTTCATTTATAATAATAAAATGTTGGCCATCATGCATGTTTTACTCAAATTTAGATAATATTTGATTTGTGCCAGGTCTATAGTTAAAATAGATCATAATAGTATGAAATATTTTCTCAATCAAACTAATGTTAATGATAGTTAATAGAAGTGGGTAATAAAAATTCAATCGTATGACATTTATATTTAATATGTCAAAGGGAAGGATAATGTAGTTGTTGATGCATTATCTACACCAAAACAATAAAAGAAGCAAAGGAACTAGAACTAGGTTGGATATGTCCCATTTCCAATAATTCCTTTATTTCATTATCAATTTAATCTTTTAATTCTCCTATATGTATTTAATGAGTAATAATTATAGGTTTAGAACCTAATTCTAACTCAATTATGTGTTGAAATCTTCTATCTAGTGGCAATCCTGGAGGTATACCCTAAACACTATGTCATTCTTGTCTAAAATAGACTAAATGTCCACTAGTAGAATATAGTATCTATGTATGAATTTTTAATGTTAACCCAAATATTATATTCCTAAGAAATAAGTCCTCTATAAAAATCTCTCTCCATCCTCTTAGTCATGACCACTTTAGGAGCACCATTGGTCATGCCTTGAAACACAAACTCTTTCCCATCTATTTTAAACTTTATCTCCATATTTTGAAAATTTTGTGTGAATTATCCCAAATAATTTAACCATTTTACCCTAAGTACCACATATTTTTCTCTTATTCATACAACATAAAATTCATCACTTACTTTATGTCTCCCCAATGTAAGATTAAGTTTTTCAATTCTCTTGGTATATGGAAGTGTGGATCCATCAACTACAATCACATTGAAGCCCTTGAAATATTTAACTTTCAAAACCATCTTGGTTACCAATACTTCATCAATAAAACTATGGGTTTCCCCACTTTCAATCAATACTGAGACCTTTTTCCCTTCCAAAACTCCCTAAACTCTAAAAGGAGTATATATAAGATCACCAAATAGTGTGGCAAGTGTGCCTCCTAAAGTATTTTATTCCTCTTTTCTTTCTGGTTCTAATTCATTTTCTTCAAATTCATATTCAAAATCTTCTACTTTTGATTCAACATCTGATATCACCTCAATATCACTTGACCATGCCCAAGACATCTATGTCAAGGCTCCCATGGATCCTTGCAAGTGAAGCACTATTTTTTCCTTCTAAGCTCATTCCCTATTTCCATCTCTTTACTCACTTTTGGTATCTCTTTTTATTAAAATGCTCCTTTATGTATATCTTATTTTTATTCCTATAAGTAATAGACTTCTGGATTAGCCATATCAAACCTCTCTATCAACCTCCTATTGAACTTATCATAAGAGTGGATTAGGTTATGCCCTTGTATAACCAAAGTACCACCACTCATTTATTGTACCCTCAAGATATAAATTACCAAATTTTATGGCTTCATATTCCATCATAAGTTAGAGGTAAAGGTATGTATCCACCTTTTAGATCTAATCTCGAATGGTACTCTTGTAGATCCATCAATTATAGACAGAGTGACCTTTTGCACTATGTGTTGAAGATCCTTCTAATTATACTAAGGGATATGATTAGTCCTAGGTCACTCTTTATTTCTCCTTTATTGCATGAAGTTAGTGAGGGACATTTCCACCTTGATTTTAGGCAAAAAAGTCATGTATTCTTCTTAACTAGAAATGATATCATCCATCATTGGAGGTTGAAACTCCACCTCAAGAATGAATTCTTATCTACATATGAAGTTAGCTTGGAAAGGCCTAGCTAAATCTTTAGTGATTACCTTTTGTGTAGGAGGAGGGTTATTTCTAGTTCCTGAAGCACTCCCCTCACCAGTTGGAGGATGATTTACACTTATACCTTGCATGGTGTGAATAAACTTAGTGATCATATCAGTCATACCTTCTTGGTTTTGAGAAAAAAATTCAAACCAAACATGGTATTAATCATCCATATCTTTATTCCCTAGCTAATCAAACCCTTATATTTACTTTTCTTGGCCCTTTTTATTTTCTCTTTCATAATACCTAACCTCTCTATAACTTTTTAGGATGTAGGCAACTCTACCAACAACTCAATCCTCCATAGCTAGCAAGGCGATGGTAAAAGAAAAAAATACTAGGATCAAGTCCATGATTTAATAATTATTGGTGCAAGCAAAAAGTGTGTTCACATTAAATTTGGAAAAAGAAACCTGACAAATATATAAGTTAAAATGATTTTTCACTTCACATTCCCAAAGAGACTCTTCATATTCCTATGGGAATGAAAAATAAATTACTAAATGAGGCAAAAGACACGTAGGATAATAACAAATATATATAATATTGTTACATCCCCATTTATTAGACCAATCATTCCTCTAAACTTTTCAATTTTTTAAAATAATATTCCAATAACTTTCCAATATTGTATGAACAATGTCTTTAGGAAACACTTAAGGAAGTTTGTGTTGGTTTTCTTTGATGACATCCTAGTGTATAATAAAACATGGGAGGAACATCATCAACACTTAGACATAGTGTTGAGAATTTTGGGGCAGCAAACACTCTTTGTATAAGAGTCTAAATGTGAATTTGGAATTTCCAAAATTTTATATTTAGGACATGTGATTATCTCCCAATAATAAGCATAGAATATTACAAAATTACAATGTGAAAATAGATTAAGTTTTAATTATGAAGACTTTCCTCAAAAAATATGCCCTCTTCCAAGATTCACTCCCTCTTAGTCTACATAATAGTACTTTATTCCTCGTGTGATTTATTCAATTTGAAAATTCATAACATAGTTATAGCACCAAGTACCAACTATGTTATCATGTTTCTAAATCACTATATTTGAAATGTAAGTTAACCATGTGTTCATGACCCTTGTCATTTCATCAATAATATTGTAGAAGATGGGAAATTTTTTGTCAATTTCACAAAAATCATTACGTATGTCACTTATCATGTCCATTATCTTTTGTTATCTTGAAATACCTTTTGAGAGAATCAATTTCTCATTAATAAGAGTCTACTTGATCCAAAAGGATATGGATGACTAGATATTACTGAATATTACCACTATTACACATATAAACTTATGATAACATCTATAGCAGTGGAAATAGGTTATATACCTACATGCCAATTTTTTATATCTATTTGCACTTCTACATTATCACATAGCTCATATAGTGTTAGTATTGTAGCACCTAACTCATTAGTAATGATATCCAGTGATGTCACCACACTCTTTAGTTATGAAGTGGTTATTACCAACTATTGTAATGGTTCAATTAATGTGTCATCTTCCTTCATTGTATAATATTATATACTTCCATTATTTTTATATAGAGATTCCAAAAAGAA
This sequence comes from Torreya grandis, assembly GCA_037957365.1. Lineage (NCBI taxonomy): Eukaryota > Viridiplantae > Streptophyta > Pinopsida > Cupressales > Taxaceae > Torreya > Torreya grandis. The sequence goes on along the minus strand of JARHVA010000051.1, from coordinate 4,145,859 downwards.
TGATTTTTTGAAGTAAATAGACACTAGACATCTAATCTTTCAGATAATAAATAGGACCAACTATTGTAATGGTTCAATTGATGTGATGGAAATAGGTGATATACCTACATGCCAATTTTTTATATCTATTTGAACTTCTACATTATCACATAGATCCTATAGTGTTAGTATTGTAGCACCTAACTCACTAGTAATGATATCCAGTGATGTCACCACACTCTTTAGTTATGAAGTGGTTATTACCAAATATTGTAATGGTTTAATTGATGCTTCATCTTCCTTCATTGTATAATATTATACACTTCCATTATTTTTATATAAAGATACTAAAAATAATGAATTTTTGAAGTACATAGACACTAGACATCTAATATCTCAGATAATAAATAGGACCAAATGTTGTAATGTTTCAATTAATGAGATGGAAATAGGTTATATACGTACATGACAATTTTTTATATCTATTTTCACTTCTACATTATCACATAGCTCCTATAGTGTTAGTATTGTAGCACCTAACTCATTAGTAATGATATCCAATGATGTCACCACACTCTTTAGTTATGAAGTGGTTATTACCAACTATTGTAATGGTTCAATTGATGCTTCATCTTCCTTCATTGTTTAATATTATACACTTCCATTATTTTTATATAGAGATACCAAAAAGAATGAGTTTTTGAAGTACATAGACACTAGACATCTAATCTCTTAGATAATAAATAGGACCAACTATTGTAATGGTTTAATTGATGTGGTGGAAATAGGTTATATGCCTACATGCCAATTTTTTATATCTATTTGCACTTCTAAATTATCACATAGCTCCTATAGTGTTAGTATTGTAGCACCTAACTCATTAGTAATGATATCCAGTGATGTCACCACACTCTTTAGTTATGAAGTGGTTATTACCAGCTATTGTAATGGTTCAATTGATACTTCATCTTCCTTCATTGTATAATATTATACACTTCCATTATTTTTATATAGAGACACCAAAAAGAATAAATTTTTGAAGTACATAGACACTAGACATCTAATCTCTCAGATAATAAATAGGACCAACTATTGTAATGGTTTAATTGATGCGATGGAAATAGGTTATATACCTACATGCCAAATTTTTATATCTATTTGCACTTATACATTATCACATAGCTCCTATAGTGATAGTATTGTAGCACCTAACTCATTAGTAATAATATCCAGTGATGTCACCACACTCTTTAGTTATGAAGTGGTTATTACCAACTATTGTAATGGTTCAATTTATGCTTCATCTTCCTTCATTGTCTAATATTATACACTTCCATTATTTTTATATAGATATACCAAAAAGAATGAATTTTTAAAGTACATAGACACTAGACATATAATCTCTCAGATAATAAAATATTATTATTACAGTTCTATATTGGTTGTCATTTATTTATTGCATTCTTTGTTCTTTAAATGCATTACACTTTCATATTCTCTATCATTAATAAATTTTCTTTTGTTCATAACCTTCCTAAATCAATTTATATAGGTTGTCCAATGGATCTCATCTTGGGCCTTAGATATGTGGTATCAAAGCATACACACAATATCATTTCTAAGTGGTATTTATTGTATCTAACTTCATCTCTCTTTGTATGCCAACTCATACAATGTCTAATTATATGAGGTTAGGAATCGATATTTAAGACCCTTAATTAAGACTTCCTTCATGTCCTTAAATGGGAGACAAATATTCAATGCCAAATTCATAAATGTTCTATAAGATGATAGGGGATGCATTATAAAGACAACAAAAGATTTAGAAGAATGTTATGTATGTGACTGAGCAAGTATTGTTGATCACTTATCAATACTTTTCCATCCATTTGGTGGTAAAACTCCATACAAGTTAAAATTAAATCTAGGCATCCTTATTTTGAAGTCAAAATAGATGAAAATACATGAGATAACTGACTTAAACTTATCTATTCATATTAATTAGTCAGTCAATTCTCTAATAAAAAAAAATATTACATCTACTCTTTTAAAAAAATCATCATCAATAAAGAAATTATGGGAAAAATAATGCACTTCACATAAGAATCCTGAAGATGAAGTAAACTTAGACACATTTGTAGACACATAAAATGGTTTCATAGAAACACTTAAAGAAACCTATTATCTTATTAGAAATTATGATGATAATACACCAAGTTCTCCCAGTTGTGTCCAAGGCAAGGAACAACATGTGCAATAAAACATAGATACCTTTCAAACTTTTGTGTCAAAACTTAGGATTCAAGATTAAAACCAAAACCTTATTTTGAAGTATAGGTCAAGCTTGAGACCACATATCCAATCAAATATAGATTTCTTACAAATATATTTAATTATATAATCCTATAGCTTTACTTACAAGTTTGAAGTGAAGCACAATGTTAAGACTAAGAAAATATATTCTAAGTCTCAAACCAAGAAATAGTTTAAATCTTAGAATCCAAATTCTAAACTAAGAAACAACACCAAACACCCTCCATAGAGGAAGTAACAATCATCAAATGATCAAAATAAGTAGTCCAAGGCTAGCACATTATGTTTTTTTCCCAAGGAGACTCTATTTACACAACTTTAATTAAGATGTATATATACAACATCATTGGATAAAGGTAAGTAGATCAAGGATTATGAACCTATCATCATAGTAGGCATCATAAACATCTCTACTACCCCTACAAAAATAAAGGAAGTAAAAATATTATTCCATTCTCAAATATGGATCAATACTCAACCAATACACTTCATTGTTGATAATAGATGTTAGAATAATTAGATTTCCCCTAAATTAGTTGTTATATTTGTAGACACTATAAAATCATACTAGATGTTGCAATGCCTCAAGATACCTTAAACCCCCCCTCGACTCATCAACCAACCTATCAGACCTTAAGTATATTTGACCACCTAGTTAACTAAAGTCATTTACTAATTCAAACCTTTAAACTCCCCTTTTAACCCCAACCTTGACTAATTTACCTTCAGCACTCAACTACTGATGGTTAACCCAAACATTGATGATTAACCTAACCATCGACTATTATGCCCTCACCCTCCTAACACATCACCAACTATGTATGAGGCAACAAATCAAAATTTAATATATTTGCTTTAGGAGATGCTAACAAACATCCAAACATTGTGATCAGTAACCTCACCCTCTAGGTAACCTTCCATCCTCCATATCTCTTTGCCTATAAAATGAGGGGATTGAGAGGTGAAAAGGATTGATAAGAAGATTTATCAAGCATATAGGTATTCAATCTCTCCAACATCTAGTCTTCCTTCAGTAACTTATCATCATTAAAAGAGCCCTGAACCACTACCAAATTTGCTTTTGAGGCCAAAATAATGTTACTCTAGTTAAATTGCCTCTATGTTCAACTATCAACCATCTAGTAAGGTACAGTTATATTCTACTTATTGTTTATTATTTTGGATTTATAATCTCCATAAACTAATCAAACCTATCTATACCTTATTTCCTCTCCACCAAATCCTTAATAGAACCATTATCAGACCTCTAACCCAACCTGTAACTCTCTTTTCTAAATATCTTTAAAATTCATAGAGAATTACTGATGGTTAGTACAACCACTGACAATCACCCCAATCACCAATGGTTACCCAACCACTGATGTTTAACATAACTACCAATGGTTCACCCAAGAAATGATGGTTACTATGGCATAAAATAACAATTTATTTTTATCCCCTTAACCCCAATCAAACCCAAATTTTTGTGTTCTTACCTATTCACAGACACTTCCCTAATTTTAAGAACTTGACCTTAACTATTTTTTTAATTATTGATAAATGGTTTTGAAATGGAGCATACCCAATACAAAAAAATTCAAATAAAATAGAGGATAAATTAAAAAGTAAATTTGGCCAGCACCCCACTATAGGAAAGAAACAAAACAAAACAAGAAGGAATAACAATAGGGAGAACCGTGACAGCAAGCAGCACCAAACCTACAAGACAACAACTACACTACAACATCACAAAAGGAAAAATTCATTCTCTAAACTTAGTGAAACTATTCTTGAGCCCCTCTAAATCATTAAAAATATCGAGGGTAGTTATTTGAGAAGGGTTTGCCATGTCAATTGTGGTAAGGTCATTATTTTTATCAGTACCACCCTTTCATAATCTTGGATACAAATTACTGAGGGAGAAAAATTACCTGACTTAGAACCCTAAAAACTTCAAAATGGCCTATTACATGGCCAAATGGTCATTTTTCATACCTTTAACATGATTCACAATGTCTTCTAGGGCTTTCAATCTTTCAAAAATGTTTTCAATCTTAGTCCCATAAAGTGAGAGATTGTCCACCTATTTTTTTACCCTTATCAACATTCTTTTTGAGCTATATAAATTTATTTTTAAGCTCCCTATTCCTATCCTCCATATGCATAACTTGGGCTTTGATATCATTTTTTTTGGATGAGAAGGATCAGAACCCCCATTAGCATGCCCTATATCAAGGAGACTCTCAACAATGTCAATTTCCTTTTCCTTAAGTAAACTAGGAACCAAAGCCTTGCCTTTATCACTACTTCTAAGCACCCTCTTTAGGGGAGAAGGAGGTGAGGCAATATAATTGGGATTATTGGTATTAACTCTCCTCTAGGTAGGAATGTCAGGTGAGAGAGAGAGAGAGGAATAAGGTGAAATAGAATGTTAGCTGAGATAATATGGTAGTGTTGATGTAAAAAAAGGATAACCCCTTCATAAAGAGGCAGTGCACATTTGTGAGACTAAAAATCTAAAATAGAGGCTTCCATGGAATGAAAAATATAATAAGGTAAACTAACCATAGGACCCTTGTTGAATTGGTTTAGAAAAACAAGATGATGAAGAGGTAGAGTGATGTACCTACCCTCTAAGGTCACATATCTCACCAGCATCAACCATGGAACCCTTAAGAAGTCTTTTCTCCTCTATAACCTTATCAAATTTATTTCTATAAACTTTTAAACCATATTTTATTAGATCGGTGATAGAAGTAATGAGACCTTCAGTGATGGAGAAGGTCTTACCTTTATAGATGACAACCCTATTTCTCCAGTTGGTAGCAAAAGAGACGGAGATATGATTATCACGTCCTTTAATTTTTTACATGATTCTTGTGAATCCTCCTACGTGTAGAGCCCTCCAAAGTTCATCATTTTCCTTCCAATTTGGGTCATGTAAGGGCTCAACTCGATAAGGAGTGCCACCCATGGCATAAATAATATGTTCACAACATAAGAAAGTATAGGAAATAGATAAATGTCTGCTCTCATAATACTTATACACAACCCAAAGCCTAAGAAAGAGACCGAGAAGAGGAGTCCAAAGAATAAATTTGGTGGAATATTCTTAAATAAGGTGTGTAAGTTCCAAGAAATGGATAACTATCATAAAAGAGATTAAAACCATCGTATCATCTCTAATCATATCTAAATGCCCTTTCATTATTAATGATCTCCTTAGCATTATTTGGGATTTGGTCATAAGCATGCCAAATTTGAAAATGTTTATTAGTCACCCCTATACTGGTAAATGATTATACCACATGGATACCTTATCTATAGGTATGACAAAACTTATAATTATAGAAGGCCCTACAAATACTAATACTTTCCAGAATGAAGTCTAAAATAGTCTAGCTAGCTGGATGAATACTATTGAGGTGATTAATGATATTCAAAGAATTACCTTTAATGATTATACTATCAATTTGGAAATATTTCACTAACCTAACTCCCCATATAACATCAAGAGCCTCTAAATAATGGTTAGATTGAGTACCCATATGACCAACATAAGAAGCAATAAGATTACCTAAATCATCCCTGATGATCCTGTCTCCCCCTGTATCTCCTAGGTTGCCTTTAGAGGCACCATTAAAGTGATGACCCTAACTATTTTATCATGAGTATTGACTCACTTTTTATATATTTAGTCATTTTATTTAACAAGCATTTTACTTTCTTTTTGTAGTGCATGCATTTACTTTCATGTTATTGAATGCAAGTACTCTTTATTTTACCTATATCAATTTAATTATTATTAATAGTGGATTGATAGCCTCCTATCAAGCTTATGCTTCTTGGATCTCGCTCACGCTAGGTAGTCCACTCAACTATCTTGCCAACAACCCCTTCTATTATTGTCTTTCTTATCTTCAGGTTATTCTTTCCAAGCCAAAGAAGAGTTCTTCATCATCATCTAGATCACATGCACACTTTCTATCAGGTTATATACACACCCCCTATTACTAGTTTCTTACCTTCTTCCAAATTAATAAATGAGTAAAAATTAAGAGAAACATTTTGACATGCTCGATGGGACATAACATACCTTTTTTTCCTTTATTCTATACTCATCGAACAAAATCTAAATTTCTTTTTGAGCTTAAAATAAACCTTTTTGTATATATATTGATTGATTATTTGTTTTAGTTCATCTAGTAACTTAAAATCGAAGTAATTAATCATAGTTTTCACTCTTATTATCACACACATTTTCCAAACCACATAATCAATCAACACATAAAAATAAACTTGAGACAAGGCCCAACTAGGATTTCATCACCTAGTGGTAAACCTTACCTTTTTCAGTAATCCTACTTGGAGATCATTACCAAGGGGAAAACCAACTCAGCTCTTTGGTTGAGTATAAACTCTAAAATTTAGTATATCTTGGCTAAGCACTCGACAATATTATCATTTCAGTGTGTGAAGTGAGGGGGTAGGCCCTACTATCAAGCCACATATGGAAGATCAATACATATTTCTCTCTTGAGCACCTAAACACAACCTAAAAACAACCTTAGAATTCCTCTTTAGTACCTGATCTATGAACCAAATTTATTCTTCACACTTTCTAAGCCATAAGCTAAAAGTGATTTGAAAATAATTCTAAGTTGTTAAACACATTTTAGTGTATGTTTGATTTCCTTGTGATCTTTTCTTTTTGCTTGCTCTTTGTTTAATGTGTGAGTTTCATATTTTCTTTTCTTTTCCTCACATGGTATTTACAATATAGTAGTTGAGGAATAAAACCAACCAAGGACCACCTTCCTCTTCCTCCTCCATAGAGTATACTTTATATGTGGAGCACTCTCCTCCTCATTTAACCCCTCCTACCATGCCTTGAATTGTTGTTGAGGGTGATGTAGATTTCACCACCTTCCTTGACAATAACCCCATGGCCCTCCAACATTACCTTAACACTCTCTCTCTAATCATACCCCTATTACTTTGGTTCCTCCTCCAGATCCTTTTTATGGTATGCCTCCCCATCTTATGGTGCACACTATTTCTACCCAACCCTTGATCTCTCAAGCATCTTCTTCTTCTAACATCCCATCTACTACCACCACCCAAACTCCATCCAATATCCCAACCAATTACCAAACACCTCCTACCCCAACCAATACCTCCAACATAGGATCAACTTTGTCTCTTGTTACCTAAATTCCTATTATGGGGGTATCTTGTACCCCTACTTCTACCATTCCCTTTAACAGAATTGGCCCATCTATTTCTACCCCCTTTTAAAATTTGGTAATTTCCATACCTCAAACCCTCCCACCTATTAATACTAGATTTATCACCCACCAATAACCAAATATCACTTTCATACCCTAAACTACATCTATACCTCAACCAACCACCCACCCATTCATACCTCCAAATCAACCCACATCAATCCCCCAATAAGTACCCATGACATCTTACCACTATGTTCCTAGCCCACAAGGATACATACTACCTTCTACCAAACCTTTTGTGCACATTAAACCTTATGTGGCATCTTCTCAACCATCCATCACTTATCCATATATCACTTCCACCCAACCTCTACAAAACTTACCACCCACTTATGCAGCCTCCCAACCTCAAACAGATTTGGTCAAGATGTTAATGGACAAAATGACCACCCTAGAGTCATCTATCTCTAAGTCTCATAATCTTTTATCCTATGATAAAATATGTAATGAACCCATCCATATGCTCCTATCCATTCTTATCCTCCTCAATGGGGACTACCCAAGTTTTCCAAGTTCCAAGATATGGAGGACCCCACAACAACATTTGAGAGCATTTTGTCATTCATGTTATTTGATTGCATATAATGATGCTCTTCTCCTTCATACCTCCTCCATGTCTTTATTAGGACTAGATTTAGATTGGTATAATGCTCTTACCAAAAACTCCATATTATTATTCTCTAAACTTGCCCAAATATTTTTAGAGCATTTCTCAGTGAATATATCTAAAAAGGTCTCTATTACCAACCTCTATTCTATTAGGAAATTCGATGATAAATCAATTATTGATTTTGTAGCTAGATGGAGAGGTCTCATCAACCAACTTTCTTTCTCATTACCCTTGCCTAAGTTGATTAAACTCTTCTCTCAGGGTTGTGCCAAACATTATGCCCCCACTCTTTAAGTTCAAACTTTCAGGGCTTTTGATGAGGCATTCACCATGGCATGTAAACTTGAAATCCAATCCATTGACAAGGGGAAATTGAAATTGTGGAACAAGAATTCTAGATTTAAATCTAATGACCCTTCTTCTACCAAAACCATTAACCAACCCAACCATCCCAATATCAAAACAAAAGCATTTTTAAACTCGCTTGTTCTTAAAATTGCTCCACCACCAACCGTCAACCAACCCACCCAAACTACTTCTTCTAATACTTCCAACCAAACAAACCAAAACCAAAATTGAGCTCCTCCAAAACAATATACTCCCATAGGGGAGTCTTATGCTTCATTTTTGGAAAAATTACTCAAAACTAGCATCATCCAACTTTCACCTATCAAACCTCCCCAACATTTTCATGTTTATCACCATGGCTACCATAATAAAACCTTAAACCTCTCTTGCATCTACCCTTAAACTGATCATCACTTCTATACCTTCATCAAACCCTTCTCCCTCCAAAACTATAAGAGAACAATCCAACCCACCTCCACTTATATTTGTCCAGACACCTCATGCTTCTCTCACCATACCCATCAAGAACCTAGGCATACTTCTTATCCCTAGTCTTGCTCACCCATCTTTAAAGTTAGAATTAACCTCATCTAGTCAATCAAAGACAACCCCAACTAGGATAATTAAGAAGGTGGAGCCACCCAAACTCCCACCTCAAACTAGAGTTATACCACCTCCTTCACACTCACCCTCTATGTTAGGACCCCATCCTTCTACCATCCCAACCACCTATTCTTCCTCTAGTAAACCATCTTCCTTTTCTCTACATTCACCTACACCCACTAAACTATCTAGTTCACCATCAATCTTAACTAACCTATCTACCTCTACATTCCCACCTATATCCAAACCTTCCTCATCTAAACCAACCACCTCCAAAACAACCACAACTACGTAATCCCAACCACAACCATCTACCAAAACCATTCCACCACCTACAACTTCCAGGGTGAATCTCACTCCTAAGAAATCTCCCACTCCTAAAACCACAAACCCTTCACCTTCAATGCCTTTGATTAAATAGTATTAAACCATCTCATAAATGTTGTTGCAAACCTCTTCCTTTATCCTACCACCTATTAAACCATTCTACCCTTATAGTACCAAACCCTCTTTGTTCAATAATAATTTGATCTATGCATATCATAGGGCACCAAGACATGACATAGAGAACTTTAAAGCTCTCCAAGAAATTGTTCATAGCATATGTGATGAGGATGATCTATTATTAAATGAACCTCCTTTACCCTTTAACCAACATAGCTAACCAACCAACATATCCAACATTTACCTACTCCCCCATTCCAACCTAAGAGTGAGGAGGAGGAACCAAAGCAACCATCTAGCCAAAAAAATCCCCTAATCCACACCATTCATATGGATACCCAATCTTAGGCCCAACAGAAGGATAATGTAAAAGCCAAAGTGTCTATTTTATAGACATTCCCTTCCAACCCTTAACCTTCCAACCAAACCCAAACTCCTTTACCTTCACCTTCACCATCATCAAAACCCAAATTATCCATTTTGGGAGTCTCTCCCTCCAAAAAATTCACCAGACACCAGTGAAGATGAGCATTTATAAACTAATCAAAACCTCACCCATAATCATCAGTCATTGATAGAGGCCTTGAAATCTATGGAGGTTCAACCAAATGACCCTCAACCTCTTGCATCCTTTATAGGAGCCATCCAACTTTATAACTTTATCACCTTTCAAGATTTTGAGATACCTCCCTTTCATCCAAAGGATTCTGATCCTCCCATTTGTATCACTACATTCATAAATCAAACCCGCATCAAAAGGGTGATGATTCATGGAAGAGCTAGTATTAACATTATCTCCTCCCATGCTTATGACCAACTTTATCTAGACCATAACATCATGTCAAAAATTGTAGTGGTCTTTTTCTCCTTCAATGACACCATGGCCACTACCTTGGGGATAGTTATCCTCCATTTTTACTTAGGAAATTTTACCATTCTTGAACCATTTTATTTTGTAGAGGGTGAGTTATAATATAATGTCTTGCTTGGATGCCCCTAGATCTATTCCATGAGTTGTGTCCCTTCTACCTTACATTGATGTGTCAAATTTGAACATGAAGGTCAATTTATTACCATCAAAGTTAACCCTAGTCATTTTTCCTCTTGTAATATGACATATCAACCCAATGATGTTTTTCCTCTATCCATCTCACCATTAACTAATAACACCACCCCACAACCAACCAAAATCAATAACACCTCTATTCCTACCATTGATGAAGTTTCAACAAGCTCATTTATCCCATCTTCCTAGATCCTTGTAGAAGACTCCATGGAACCCACATTCCAATGTCTCTCACTAGGGGAGTATCATATTATAGCCTTGGATGCCTTCCTTACTCCTCAAAAGTATGATAAACTCAAGCATGACCCTTCCTATGATCCTAACATCAAAACCAGTATCCCTTTTAGGATCCCCTATCATAAAATCAACTTCATCTATAGGGGATTTAATCAGTAGTTTTTTGCTTCCACCACTACCTCTTCTATTCAGCCATTCACCTCTAACTTCTTTTACTTGGAAAAATTGGCATTTGCCAAATTATACCTTCACAGGTATGCCTAAAAAGGGTTTGTCCTTAACCTTTATAAATGTGTACCTCATAAGTTACCCATAAACCTTGTGATCTATTTGGCCTTGGGTTTGTACCACCTAAAGAACCCACTGATTCCCCCAAACCCATTTCCACTATTGAGGAATACATCCCCTCCTCACCAACCCAACCTCCTTTAAAGTCTAAATATTTTGACATCATTCCTCCTAACTTTTTTTAGTCAATACTATTAATCTAGGCCCTCTCACTTATCAAAATCATGGCCAAACTAAAATCCTTCTTATCATCCATTAACACCATCCAACATCAAGATGATGATTTCATTCTCACATACCTTGGTGTGGTGGATTATTCTATCCACAAATCTTTTCCTCCTAAGAACCAAACCATGTTGAATGAATCCACTATTGATGTCAACTTAGATACTCAAAATAACCCCCATATTGTCAAGATCAACCAATCCTTAAATTCTATGGAGATTTAAGATTACCCTTCTTTCCTTCAAGACCATATCATATCATTCACTTGTTCCTTTCAAGATATTCCTAGAATCAACCCTTCTATTTCCCTCCATAACATTATCACCCATCCTGAGGTTAAGCCTATTTGGTAAAAACTTTGTAGGATGTACCCTCACATAGCCCTTCTAGTTAAAGAATATCTTCAACACCTTTATCTATAAATTTCATCCTACCCATAGACTATCCACAATGGTTTTTTAACATCATTCTCATAACCAAACCCACAAGGGGACTTCACCCCTATATTGACTTTCATGACCTTAACCCTACTTGTGCAAAGGATGATTTTCCTTTGCCTAGCATCAACCAACTTGTTGATCTTAAAACTAGCCATGAGATGTTACCTCTCATGGATGGTTTTTTAGGATATAATCAAATTTTGATTTCCTAAAAATATTAGCATAAAACCTCTTTCATCACCCCATGGGGAACCTTTTATTACAGGGTCATGCCTTTTGGTTTGAAAAATGCTAAAGCAACCTATCAACATGTCATAACCTACATCTTTCATGAACTTATTCATAAAATCATCAAGGAATATGTAGATGACATCCTTGGGAAATTCAAATACTAGAAGGACCATCTATATTTTCTCATAATTATCTTTGATCACCTTATCCATTTCCATGTCAGGCTCAACCTCAAAAAATGCATTTTTGAGGTCTTATCTAGAAAGCTTCTTGGCTTTATCATATCTCTTTGAAGAATTGAAGTAGATCCTTCCAAATTTAGAGAAATCTTAGAGATATCTCCTCCTACAAACCTTAATCAACTCCACAGCCTATAGGGGAAGCTCCAATCCATCTGTCACTTCATCTCTTAATTATCAGATAGATGTTAACCTTTTCACCATATATTTAAGAAAGACACCTCCTTTAAGTGGACCAAATACTATCAACAAGCTTTTGATTCACTTAAAGAATACCTTCTTTCTCCACCTATTTGTATCCCTCCTAGATAGAACCAACCCTTCTACCTTTACATCTCTACAACTAACCATTTCCTAGGGGTAATGCTCATTCATCATGACAAATAAAATAAAGAGAAAGCTATCTACTACATTAGTTACACACTTATAGAATATGAGACTCGATATAACTATCCCGATAAAATTGTCCTCGCCTTAGTACTTGTGGCTTCCAAAATTTGTCACTACCTTCTTAATCACAAAACCTTTGTCATCACTAACACTAACACACTCAACTACATGTACTCTAAACCATACCAAAATAAGCATATAGATAAGTGGCTCATGCTCCTAGCTGAGTTTGACATTGAGTTCCTTTATCAAACTTCAATTAAATGGCAAGTGATCATTGAATAATTGGCTAAGGCTCCTCTACCAGACAACCAACCACTTCCTCTTGCATTTTTGGATGATTCCATCACAACTCTTTCTCAATAAGACCCCACCTATCAAATGACCATGTTCTTTGATCACTCCAAATGCTATTACGATGGGGGTGCCAAAATTATTCTCATTTTGCTTAATGTTGAACCTATTACCCTTTCCTTTAAACTTGACTTTGAGTGTACCAAAAATATGGTTGAGTATGAAGCCCTAGTAATAGGTCTCTAAACCACTCTAGCCTTGGGAGTTAGGACCATCAATGTCTTTGGTGATTCCCAACTTGTGATTAGCTAGGTCAATAGATCCTATCAATGTAAAAATGATGTCTTATAAAAGTACAAAATCCTAGTGGATATACTCTTAGAATCATTCAATCATTACCTTATCCAGTCAGTTTTATGATCTACTAACAAGTTCATGAATACAATGGCTTCCCTTTCATCCCAAATCCCATCTCAACCTACTGAGTCTAAACTATTTTCACCATCCATAATTTTATCACAACCTCATATGTCAATTCCCATCTTCCTACCATTTTTATTGTGTAATCATTATCCTTAGGCATTTGATATGATCAAACCTTTAACTACCTCAACCACAAAATTATTCTTCCTAATCTCTCTAGGAATTCTTGAAGAGACTTTGTTTAGAGTACCTCTCATTACACCATACTAGGGGGGAAACTCTAAAAATGTGGTTTTGATGGCCTCCTTATTCATTGTCTACTTAGTCATGAATCTCCCCATGCTATCAAGGAAATTCATGATAGAATCTACGGGGGGCACTTTATTGGCCTAGCTATCATAAAATGTATCCTTCATATTCGCTACTATTTTCCCACCCTCAACTAGGACTATTGTGAATATGTGAAGAAGTGTTAAGTGTCAACAACACACTAGCTTACATCATGCACCTGAATATGACCTTCAAGTATCTAAAGACTATTGTCCCTTCTTATAATGGGGACTTGATTTCATTAGGGAAATCAATCCTCATTCTTCATAATGACACCAATCCATCATCACTACCACTAACTATTTCACCAAGTGGGTAGAAGTTATTCCTCTTATCTCAACCAAAGCCGACAAGATAATTAACTTCATCAATCACCACATCATCTATCACTTCAGTGTTCCCCATAATATGATCACCAATAATGAAAAATCCTTTAAGAACAAGCATGTCTAAGGTCTTTATGATGCATTGAACATCAAGCTAATTTTTTCCTCACCTTACTATCCACAAATAAATAGATAGGCAAAATCCTCTAGCAAGACCCATAACAAAATGATAATCAAAGTAGTCAGTGCTTTAGGTTAGGATTGACACTTGCACATCCATTTGTCATGTCCCCTTTTTCATGGACATTGACAGACTTGATGATTAGCCTATTATGCGACCTTCGTAGGCTGATTGGATGGATAAAGGGTCATGATGGAGATTGGCTTGGCTTTGATTTGTAGAATTCCTATAGTTGGCTTTCATTTAGGCTATTTCAAACACAATTGGCCTAAGCTCCTATTATTTAGGGATATTTGACATGCAGTGGAACACCTTTATTTTGGTATGGTCATGTGTGGAATCACTCCCTAGTTCACTAGCTTCAAACGGTTCAAGGATCTGACATGTATTGAGGGAGATATTAATATTTGATTGATTTAATCAAATATTAATTATTTAACCTATTTTTAATTAGAAACCCTAATTCTAATTTAGGAAACTCTAATTAGGGCAAGCATATCTTTTTGAGGGTATAAGGGTTTCTCATGGAGGCCATTATTGATTATGATTTATTATTGATTTTGATATTGAAGAATTCTTTTGTGAAGACTGAGCCAAGGGTTTCAGGATTCCATCTGCATTGGAGAACATCTACTCTTTAGTGTGTATGATTTAAAGGCTATGAAATATCAGCTGATCTATTGCCAAATTGAGAGATAGCTTCATATAGAAGTTATCACAGAGGTTTACAAATTTGAGAGGTAACTTCATACAAAAGTTGTCACAGAGCTTTCCAGGTATTTCTTTATTTAGTTTTTGATTCAATAAATTATACAGATAGAGATCTTCTATATTAGAGCCATATATCTTCAGATCAGGTGTTGAAAATAGACAAGTTGTGCTTTATTGGCAGCCGTACAAAGTCTATACAAGTCCATACAGATCCACGCAGATACCGACCTCGGCAGACAGAGATCCCCAGTGACCGACATCGGCTGACTAAAGACCGACATCGATAGAGAAGGACTGACAGAGACTGACGTCGGCAGTATATCGATCGATGCCGGCGACTGTGTGTTTGACACAGCAGGCTGAGACATCCAAATTCAAACTCAATTTATAGATTTGCAAAAGCCCAAGGTTTCAAGACAGAATATTTCATATTATTTTATTTATATGATAGAGATTCGATTATGTAATTGCCTAGAAGAACAAGTGATAAAATCTGTGATTTGCTATTGAGAGACTATATTATTGTTTATCTTCTGAATTTATTCTACAAAATTGTATCTTGTTCAGAGCTTTGTGTTTCTATATTCCTTGTTTGAAGGGGATATTATAGTGGTATCAGAGCTTTTTGTAGAAAAAAGGAGCCCCTAAGTAAGGGACATTACAGTGGTATCAGAGCTTTTTACAAAAAAAAGGAGCCCCTAAGTAAGGGACATTACAGTGGTATCAGAGCTAATGTCCTGCCATCTTGTTGGGTAGTTTGGGTAATTTGTTGAATCAGTTAGAAAATCATGATGACTTCAAGTACTCAGAAATAGTGGGACAATGATATGAAGAAGCTGAAGCAAAGTTTGAAATAGTTGGATGAAACCCAGAGGAGGATGAATGAAATTCTTTCAAACCCTACATTCAAAGACAAATCCACACGGTGTATGACAGTGAATGATGAGTGGGAGTTATTATCACCTGAGGCTCAAAAGAAGGTGTCTTTTGATTGCTTTGTTAAGCTAAGGAGGGAGCACTATAGATCAGTTGGACAAGATAGCAACATGTCCCATGATTCTTATGAGATAGGAGATAACAGGTGTGCTACTGTTAATAGGAGAAAGCTTTGCTTATACTGCAAAGATCCATATGATGCCAATCATAATTGTCATTTGAGGCCTAAGGGCAAGGCATATCGTGTAATATGGGAGTATTATGAGGATTCAAAATTAGAAGATTTTGAACAGCATGATGGTTCTGAGGAGTCAGAGGCAGAGGCTTCAGAGCCTAAGGTAGAGGCAATGAAGGTGGCTCACCAGGATTCTGAGAGACATGCGGATGAGCTTAGTCATGGATATTCAGACTCTCAGTTAGTTGCAGAGGATGAGGGAGCTAGAGATTGTGATGATGAGATAGTTTTAGCAGTAGCTTCTTTAGAGTTAGATGAGGATGAGTTCGATGCTGGCATTCAGAGTATGGAGGTATGTTCAGAGGATAGTACATTGAGTGTTGTTGGTGAGTACGTTCCTATAGTTATAGCTGAGGAACATGTTGTTGGAGCTGACACACATGATCAAGATTTGGGAGTATTTGGTCCTGATGAGTTTGCCATACCAGTGGAGTTGAGTTTTTAGGTTGATTCTTCTCACACCGATGATAGTGTGGTAAAGTTGGTCGTGCCACCTTTACAGAGGGATCAGTTATGGGATGGATTGGCACCATCTTTTGTAGATGGAATTGGTAGTTTGAGTTGTCCATTCTACTTGGGTTATAATACTTTGAGAATTTGTTTCTCATTTGTTCTTGACTATGGTATTTGTAATCTTGGAGTTTGGTTGAGTTTCATTCGCCAGTTTGATTATCAATTCCTCTTTGTTCTACTTTTGATGATATTATAGGAACTTGCATTGATTTATAGCAGTGCAGAGCATAACTACATTTGGGATCCAGGTGGATCAAGTGGTTCATTATTCTGTGATTGCTTGGGGACAAGCAATTTCTGGAGGGGCAGATTGTCATGTCCCCTTTTTCATGGACATTGACAGACTTGATGATTAGCCTATTATGCGACCTTCATAGGCTGATTGGATGGATAGAGGGTCATGATGGAGATTGGCTTGGCTTTGATTTGCAAAATTCCTATAGTTGGCTTTCATTCAGGCTATTTCAGACATAGTTGGCCTGAGCTCCTATTATTTAGGGATATTTGACATGCAGCAAAGTGCCTTTATTTTGGTATGGTCATGCGCGGAATCACTCCCTAATTCACTAGCTTCAAACGGTTCGAGGATCTGACATGTATTGAGGGAGATATTAATATTTGATTGATTTAATCAAATATTAATTATTTAGCCTATTTTTAATTAGAAACCCTAATTCTAATTTAAGAAACCCTAATTAGGGCAAGCATATCTTTTTGAGGGTATAAGGGTTTCTCATGGAGGCCATTATTGATTATGATTGATTATTGATTTTTGATATTGAAGAATTCTTCTGTGAAGACTGAGCCAAGGGTTTTAGGATTCCATTTGCATTGGAGAACGTCCACTCTTTAGTGTGTGTGATTCAGAGGCTGTGAAATATCAGCTGATCTATTGCCAAATTGAGAGATAGCTTCATACAAAAGTTATCACAGAGGTTTACAGATTTGAGAGGTAACTTCATACAAAAGTTGTCACAGAGCTTTTCAGGTATTTCTTTATTTAGTTTCGAGATCTTCTATATTAGATCCATATATCTTCAGATCAAGCGTTGAAAACAGACAGGTTGTGCTTTATTGGCATCCGTACGATGTCTATACAGGTCCATACAGATCCATGCAGATATCGACCTTGGCAGATAGAGATCCCCAGTGACCGACATCGGCCGACTAAAGACCGACGTCGATAGAGAAGGACTAATAGAGACTGATGTCGATAGTATATCGATTGACGCCGGCGACTGTGTGTTCGACACAGTAGGTCGAGACGTCTAAATTCAAGCTCAATTTCTAGATTTGCAAAAGCCCAGGGTTTTAAGATAGAATATTTCATATTATTTTATTTGTATGACAGAGATTCAATTGTGTAATCACCTAGAAGAACAAGTGATAAGATCTGTGATTTGCTATTGAGAGACTATATTATTGTTTATCTTCTAAATTTATTCTGCAAAATTGTATCTTGTTTAGAGCTTTGTGTTTCTATATTCCCTATTTGAAGGGGATATTACAGTGGTATCAGATCTTTTTGTAGAAAAAAGGAGCCCCTAAGTAAGGGACATTACACCATTTCACTTTATGGGCCTATAATACTAGCATTCAAACCTCTACGAGTGATACCCCTTTCTCTCTAGTCAAAGCAGAGGTAGTCTTACCTCTTGAAGTCCATATTCCTTCACTTTGCATATCTTTGTAAGAGATCATTTTTGAGATCAATTATCATCAAGAATGACTAACATGAATTGATCTACTTTATGAAAATCACTTAGCAGTGCTTAATCACCTTTGTGTCTATCAAGAATGAAGTAGGTGTACCTACAACAAACACCTAACAGAATGAGAATTCAATATTGGAGACCTCATCTTAAAGGAAAACCAACATGTAATTAATATGGAGAAAAGAAAAAGAGATAAATTTGATTTCAATTAGCTTGGATCTTACATCATAACCCATAACTATAGATTAGGAAATTATCATTTATCCTCCCTCAAAGGCAAACCAAAACCCAAGACTCTCAATGCTTTGCATCTACATATTTTATTTTGCTAAAGAAGGATCAAGATCACTTTTTTGTTTAACTTAAGCTCATCCTTTGATTTATGAGATTCACACCTGCACTTCCCTATCCCTACCCCTTTAATAATAATCAATTACAATATATAACCATGTGATTAACCATCACAACTATCACCCAATCTTAAATATGAATACCACAACTCTATCCATAGCATGGTTCTGATGGATACTTTTTATGTCTTTCTAAATAGAATCCCATGATAATTTGTCTCTCAAACCTTTCACCTATTATTAACCTTTTGTGCTAAATGTTTTTCCCTCATAAAGGTAAACCTCTCAAGCCTAAATTAGACTTATCCATGTCTAAACCTAGCATTCAAAATAATTTGGGATACTAAAATATCACTTGGGTCAATATTTATAGCATTACAGACTATTCCCTTGAAGGGTAAATACACAAAACTAAATTGCTTACAAGATAGATTTATCTCTCAAAGGATAGCTACCAAAATAAACAAATCCAAATTTAGACCACTCTCTTGAAGGATGGCTAAGTCAAATTTGTCAAAGCAATCATTTGAAGCTTCTCACATTGATCAGTTTCACAACTTATCAAAATAAAATCAAGTAAAAGACCCACTATAAAAATCAAAACAAGTTATCCCAAGAAATCTATAATTTATTCTTTTATATATGGCATTAGTAGATTTCCTACATCAATCAATCTACACCTTGTATTAAGACATGAAATTATCTACTATGGTTCTTAGGTCACCTATAGAAGGGATAAACTAACCCACATAAGGTTACCCTACCTATCACCCATTTCCTTTATATTCCTATCACCTAACTCCCCTTTATACTATCTATAAATCAATGGATTATGAGCTTACTTGACACACTATGATCAAGACACCTTTTTTATCAACCTAAGCATGCTAATGCGAAGCATCCAAAATTTTTACATTCCCTAAGACAATATAACTTTGGGTTTTGTTGTGTTTTTACCAATGACAAGGCATCATGTTTATTTTATTATATTTCATCATTTAGTTCATGTAGACATATGTTTCTTTGTTTTTTATCAATTTTCTCACATTTAGTTTGTTAGCTAACTTTATAGACCATCATTAATCATAAACCATAAACAAAATAATATACATCAAATAATATCCATGCTAATTATCATCATGCATAACCATATCAATAACCATGAACATCAAACCATCCATAAACATCATATCATTTCTATGAACAAAACCATAACATCATAACCATATTCTAAACATCACATGCCTATGTTGTTGAGTAAAACATCTCATGAAACATACACATAAACCATAAACCAAACCATGAACCATAACATGAACATGAATAGCCATAATTATAACAACATCATCATGAACAATAAATCACATCTCTAGAATCATCAACATCACCATATACATCATGTCTATCTAGTAAATAATACATGTAACAATCTATAAAATCTCTCTAATATACATCTTGCATCATCAACACATAGGCCAATATCAAAATCATTCAAATATACATCACATCATATCATATGTCATGCCGTTGGGGAACCACTACTATTATCCCCACCTATACCTACTTCAACACCTACACTACCATTTGGTGCTAGTCCTCTTGGGGTGCCTGTATGTCTTATCACTAAACTAACCCATTATCCCAGAGTAGTTATGGCTACCCCACCTTCTAATCTAGCTATATATTCACCCCATCAGAGCAATGACAATTGTGATAGCACTATCACCTCATATTATCTCAACTCCTCTACCATAGCTAATTACTATGTCATCAAAATCATATCAAGTAGTCCTCCTATCGATGATGCCACCACTCCTACCCTCTGTGTCAAGGTATGTCTCTTCTAGGTCACTAAACCAAGAGAGATCCTTCATTGATCTCACTCTCCTATCAAGGTGGTAACCTGACCCTATAAAATAGTAATTAAGCCCTATAGAATGGTCACCTATCCCTGTAACCCTATGATTTGAGCTTGTATAGCTTCTAGTGCTACTTGTGCTTATCCACCCTGGCCCCCACCGCACATCGATTTCCCAATAGGATCTACATCCATAGCCTATTAACCCCTATCACTCCATCAAAAATTGGTCACTATATATAAATTCTGATACCATGTCACATATCTAACCACCACACCAACATCATCTATCATTTCTCTAGTCAGTATCTCTTCATGATCTAAAACTACATCCTATGGCTATGGCTCTAGGAGTAAAAACTCTACATCTTCCATCCTATATCTCAAGAATGCTAGAGAAATCCCCTGTATAAAGCTAAACTACCTTTAAACTTTATCAAATGGGATAAGCTAGATCTCACCATCTTACCTCCCATGTATCCATCTCTAGCTCTATAGTGATAGAGTGCGATAGTTATATTAGGTCCACCTAGGCTAGCCCACATATGGCCTCCATACCACATAGAGTGTGTCTGTTAGTAGAATTTGACAAATAAATGACTACGTGACTAAAACTTTTAGTCATGACAACTAAAAATGACTAAATTCTATTAATTTTTTGCAAGATAGATCCAAATGACTAAATAAATGACTTATTTGATCATTGGGTAAAAAACACAACTAAATAATTAATCACCCAAATACAAATGACTAAATAATTAGTCATACAAATAAAAAACAATAAGATATTAAAGTGGATAATTAAAAATATATTTTTAATTGGGAAATTATTGGTGGAATGGGTTGTATTGCGTACATAGGGTTAATATCAAATTGGTAAATTGTTAGTGAGAGTGGGAAGTACAATAAAGTGTATAATCTGGTAGAGGTAATTTGATGGGGGAGTGGGGAGTATAATTAGCATTATTTATGCAATGTACCTCTACAAATAGAAAGAGGATTTATTAATTATTAATGGATCTGAAGCCAACCAGAGAGGGTTTATGTTCTAATTTGATGGCATGAGTCATTTTGGGTTTTAGCATATAAGTATAGCATCTACTTGCATGAATAATAAAGATTATTTGGATAGGACCTGGAGACTTCTAAAAAGGTAAGCAAGGAATTTAGATTTTGTTGTAATGAATTTGAAGTTGGTGAGGCCCTCTGCAATGAGATTAAATTTGGGGATGCCCTTTATAATGAATTTAGAGGTAATTTGAAACACTCATTATATTAAACACAAATTCTATAGCTTTCTAATTGGCAACTGTATCTAGCTAGGAGAACAAAATTGATGTATTATAAGAGATGAGTTACATAAATAAGAGGGTATCTTATCATAAGGCATTGAATACCATGTAAAAATTTGGAGTTCTTGAGATTGTGAAAGAATTGGATGATGTTATTCATTGTATAATGAATACAATATAGTGACTATATCTTGAAGTTGTCTATTTGTGTTCCATGTTATCATACATGGGTATGGTATTAATTTCTAATTTTGTAACAAATTCACCAACCTAATCTCTAAGGCTCATTTTCACTAAGCCTTCATGGCATGGGTAGTGCATGTACATCATAATTAGTTTTTTATTCATTGGTTTAACTTATAGTAGTTACATAGGTAACCGAGTACCAAAACCATATAAGCAATTCTAATTTTAGCAGACTATTTTTCATTAGTTTCCTCTATGTATTTTGGAGCATATGGGAATTAATCTTGTAACATGCATCCAAATTTCAATTCATTTGATCACTTTTCCATTAAACCACAAGCTCATATCCCTAGCCTAGACCTCAATGTTTGGGTAACATTATGTGCAAGCCTAATCGATTAATTGCATGGAATCCTAGAAGATGGTTTCATATGGCATAGTTGAAAGTTATGCTAGTTAATCAAATCAATGTGATCACTAAGCTATTTTATTTAATACTATATTCCACACATGGGAGTGTATCAATTGTTAGAATAAGTCATCTTATTTCAACATGTTAATAATATATGATAGTAATTAATGCTCAAAGTTACAACAAAGAACTCATTGGCCTATTTGTTAGTGATTATGTATTCATTAACATTGACAAGATTGCCATATGTTTAAATTCTTGTGGTTCATCAATAGAACAAGCATAAATTCTTTCTATGTTCCATTTCTAACGTATTTCTTTAATTATCATCTAGACAAGGAAGGCCCTCAATAAAACATGGATAAAAATAATATTTATTTATTTTTAGTCATAAAAAGAACATATGATTCTATAGAGTGATGCCCAATTGTATTTCTTGAATTTTAATTACTATAGAGTGTTTTGTATCCTAAAGAGTGCTACAATTCTAATTTTGTAGAGTGCTCTGTATCCTAATTCTATGAAGTGCTCTAAATTTTGGGTAAGTGATGAAGAGCACTAGAGAGAATGAGTTTACATGAATTAGATCTTGAATAAGTTTAGTTTTTCAAATTTCTATTTTTTTAAAAATAGGAAACTAAATTAATAATGAAATGCAAAAAATTATAGATGGATCAATGTCAAAGGTTGACTATGGATCACTACTATGCATATGATGAGAGAGTAGCCGATGAGATTGACATGGACAAATATCCATGTCCATGTAATGACTATCTTGGTAGAAAGGTGAAAAAAAGAAATGTGATTTATTGAAATATGATAAGATATGGGCATAGTGGTATAAGCCCTTGGGATTATAATTATTATGAAGATATGATAGAACTGTAGAGTGTGAGAGATGAAGAGGCAACAAACATAGATGAAGAGGTAACAATGTTAGATGAGAGGTTTGAAGTTGATAGAATGTTGAATGAGGGTCTTAATGATGGTTGGGCCAAGTTGATGGAGGATTCATTAAAGCCTATGTATACTAATTACAAGTTAAGTAATTTTTAAAAAATCCTTCAAATTCTTAACTTGCAAGTGGTGCTTGGTTGGACAAATGAAAGAGTAGATTAGTTATTGGCATTATTAAGTTTGTTATTACCACCTGACTCCACATTACCAACAAAATGAAGTCAATGTAAAAAGTAAATCACTAAGATAGGCTTAGGGTATGAAAACATCCACACTTGTGTGAATGGTTGTGTATTATTTCATAATAATCTTGCAAGTGAGAGTGAATGTATGAAATATCATGAAGTGAGGTATTGACAAGGGTTGAAATCAGTTATGGTTCCTAGAAAGGTTCTTCTCCAATTTTTGATAATGCCATTATTACTCCAAATGTATAGGTGTAGAGACATTACTGAACTTATGCAATGACATACGCAAAATAAGAGCACTGATGGAAAATAATGGCATGTGCCTGATTCTAAGATGTGGATGGAATTTGATAATAGATGGCCTAATTTTTCTCAAGATCCTCGTAATATAAGGTTGGGTTTGGCTCTAAATGGGGTGAACCCATTCTCAGATCAAATTACTAAATGGTCAACTTGGCTAGTGTTTTTAATAAATTATAACTTTCATCCATGGTTAGTAACTAAACCATTTTTCTTAATGCTATCATTAATTATACCAGGAAAGAAAAGTATAACTTCAGATATAATCAATGCTTATCTAGAGCCATTATATGATGAGCTAATAGAGTTATGGAAAATAATTGAAGCAATTCAATCTTTAAAGGATGTTCATTTAATCAAATTCACTTTAAGAGCTTCCTTATTATTTATGATTCATGATATTTGTGCATATGTCACATTGTTTGGTCTCACTTTTCATGGATACCATGGCTGTCATGCTTACAACTTTAAGAATTTTTTGAGGCAATAAATATTTTTGTGTAAGTGTATTTATTGTGAATATCATGCTTACCTTAAAATGTATCATCCATATCATCAACAAAAAAACACGTTTCAATGGTCAAGAAGACAATCATGAAGCACCATTGATAGTAATGCATGATTACATTTTTGAGAATGGAAAAAAAAGAATGTCATTTATAATTAAAAATTATAGAATTAATAGTAGTAGGTTTGATCTATTTAATGAAAGTGATGTAAAATGGTTGTGCATATTCTATAATTTTCCATACTTTAAGGATATATCCATTAGGCATACTATTGACTTTATGCATATTGAGAAAAATATAGCCTATGCTATTATAGAAACTCTTTTTGGTGCTTTTGATATTATTTCATCATGTGAAGACTTTTGACAACTAAATATTTGTTTAAATCTTTGGGTTGAAAAATATTATGATGAAAAATATAGAAAACTTAGTGCTCCTTATGTCTGGACAAAGGAACAACATGCATAATTATTACAGTTGATGTCTAAGACTCACTTTCCTACTAGATATGTAATTAGTAGTATTAGAATCCAAACTGACATTAATATCTTAAGATTCCTCAAGACCCATGACTATCATGTCATAATCAAGAATATTTTACCTATTGTGGTAAATATATCAAGTTTGCCAAAGGGGCCAAAATTGTAAATTATAAGTTTGGGCCTAATATTAAAGAGAATGAGTTTACATGTATTAGATCCTTTGAACTTTGATAGTTTGAGGGAAGAGTTTGTTGAATTCCTTTGTCGATTGGAATGGGACACCAATAATCTTTAACATTTCTATGCATCTTTTAATACACTTAGAATATGAACTAGAACATTGTGGCCTAGTAATAATTAGATGGATGTATCATATAGGATGATATATGAATGTTTTGAAAAAAATTATTCGTACTAGGGAAAAAATGTCTGAGGGATATTCAATGCAAGAGGCCATGGGATTTTTCACATAATATATGAAGGATTTTAAAAATGTAAATTGACATGTATGGGATGATGACGAAGATGAGATATTTGTAGGTGAAGTATTAGAAGGAAATAGATGTCACTTCAATCTATCACATCAAGAAATAAGTATGATACATACCTATATTCTTCAAAACACATCTTCATTTGATGAGTGGCATAGGTAAAAAAAATTTACATGATAATTTATTTACTCAATTGCATTTACACATTTATATTATTAATCTTACTATTTTTATGTTAATATTCTATGTAGAAAATATGAAGAAGATAATCAAACTTGGATGTAACATTGACCTCAAAAGTGCAGACATCATGATTTGATTGGAGGTGATTCTTTTCCAAAAGTTACAAAATGTATTTTTAATGCAATCAATGATGCAAAAGAAGAAGGTCAAGATATAACAATGGAAGAAAGTGAGCTTTCACAATCTCCACATTTTTGGGCTATGAATTTGGGTGGAATGTGGGCCTATGGTGGTCATTTAAGAGTGGAATAAAAAGACAAAGGAAAGATAAATTGTGATTGTGTTGTTAGTGCTAAATTTCTTCATGAAACTAAGAAATTTGTTTATGTTGGATTCATCCAAGAAATTATTCAAGTGGATTTTGGTGAAAATGATCCTATATTATTAAAATGTAATTGGATCCGACCATCCACAGTACAATTTGATGAGTATGGATTTGTACATGCAAATAGATGACAAATTTTATCAAAGACGGATGAGCCGTATGTTTCCCTTCTTAAAATTAACCAATCATTTCTAATTGATGATGTAAGAATCCTAGGTTGGTCGTATGTAATTCAAATAAAGTCTCGTTTAAAAATAAAATTCGTGGAAGTTGTTGATATAATGCTTGATGGGCAATATGTTAATTTACAAGAAACATTCAAAGAAGTGGATGAAGATGATGATGGAGTGTTTAAAGAAGAGATTTTGATTACCATTGAAGAGATTGGGAGAGAGAATGTATTTCATGTCACATATGAGGATGACAAAGAAAATTAAGTAGATGTAGACATAAGAGATTAGGATTTTGATCTTGTTGGCAATGCAGATGATTATGATGATGTTTTATCACCTTAACTAGCATTTTAACTTAACTTGTTAGCTTTTCACCTAAACTTTGGTTATATTTATGGTGTAATTTATTATTGAATGTAATAAATATCTAAGTATAGGTGTGATTATTCACTATTGTTTTACTGATACATTTTTGAATGTAATCATCATTATTCTACTGGTACATTGTATATAAAACTTGAGATTGTTCACTGCTAATTTGAAGTGCATTTAAAGTTAGGTTCAATCATTCTTCTTAGTTTTATTACTTTGGTTGAAATTGATTTTGTTTATTTAGAATATAATTTTTTGTATGTCCTATATGTTTTCTAGATGCTAAACTTTTCTAACTTGTCTAGAAATGCTAGATATGAAAAGAAGCAAGCAAGGTC
This sequence comes from Torreya grandis, assembly GCA_037957365.1. Taxonomy (NCBI): domain Eukaryota; kingdom Viridiplantae; phylum Streptophyta; class Pinopsida; order Cupressales; family Taxaceae; genus Torreya; species Torreya grandis. The sequence continues at coordinate 4,119,015 of JARHVA010000051.1, read as the reverse complement.
TAAAGGTATCAAATAATGTAACAAGATACCTGTGAAAGTAAACAACTCTTTAAAATCTTGGCAATAAATTATAGTCATTTATCTTATATTTAGATAGCTTTAGTTTTTAATACAGCTTCTAGCCTCCACATGCAATGAATATGCTTGAGTGAAGGAAACAATAATGAATATATATATATATATATATATATATATATATATATATATATATATATATATATATATATATATATCTTAACATTAGGTGAAAAAATATTTAACCTATACTATTAAACAATTTATGTGAAAATACAAGTAGAATTCCCTATCATTATCCCCTTTACTATTATGCTCCCCCTAACTTTAGCATTGTCATGTTGTTCTAAATCATGCTATGTTTTACTGCTTCAATTCTCCCCCTTTGACATCAATAGAAAAGGTGCTGGTCAATTAACCCCCTGACTTAAATCTCCTCATTAACTTGTAGTACAATAAATTTAAAAGACTGAAACTAGAACAAGAGGTCAACGATGAATTATAAGACCAAAATTTTCAAGGTACAAGGGTTCCATACTAAGGTAAAATTTTAAAAAGGACAACCACTATGTTAAAACATCTAAAATTTGCCAAGTTTCATTATCATAACTAGCCTTGAGCCCAATAACTAAAGCCATGATTCCTATGATAAAAGTATCTCTACCTGACTAAGCCTCTTCATTAAAAACAAAGAAATGATATCTTAGGTCTGATTGACACTAAAAATTAAAAATAAAAGACTAAAAAATTAGAAAAATATTCAATCTTTTCAATAAAATAATATATAAAATATTGGATTCATAATATACCCCTATATTCCCACTTAAAATACATAAAAAATCTAATACCACAGCCCCACAAGGGGTAAACAATGACACTACGGCATGGTGGTGAATAATCACTTAACCTCTAGAATTAACTCATCATCCCATGGGAGTCCAAAGGGGTGTGCATAGGGTGGTGATATGAGACTATCTGACCTATTATCCCACAGTAAGTAAAGTGAAGGTGTGAATTATAGTAGGGAGAGTAAAATGCTAACTCTACCATATTGCTACCCTACAATGGTCTTGATATGATAGAAAGTTACTATGGTACAAGCTATCAAAGCATTTAAATCATCATTTGTAATGATTACACCTCTAAAAATGAACCATTTGATTTCCCAAGATCAAAAGAATTTATCCACACTTGAAATATAAATAGATTATGAAATATTTTACAAAAATTGACATTAATAATGAGGTGACTGAGCTTAGCAACAAGTGTACTTGGGATTAGACACCATTTTTACAATCATTCACACAACTCAGTGTACCAAAGGTAAGGTAGTTTAAGGAGGAAGACTCTAAATCTATAATTTTTCTACATAAGTTCACATAAACCCTTTGTAACAAGTGTATAAGAACTAAATTTGCTCAATTATACAAGTTGACACTAAACTAGGAAATGTATAAACACTTTGCAACTAACCTAGTCAACCTTTAGATGGTTAGTAACTTAAAGTCACTTCTTTGTAGCCCTGACTAGATAAAGGATAATATATTCTATTTTTCTATTTTGCTTCTCTTTCTCCTTTCTATTGTCCTTATCTTATTCATCTTTTGACAGCACATCCAAGTTTATATGCATGTGAGGGATCCATACAACTACTTTGGAGGATCCTCTTCAATCATTTATTTTATTTCTAAGATAGTTAGATGTGTCCTTAAAAAATGATTACTTATTATCATAGCAATAGTTGGTTATATGTAGTAGTTAGGGGCTCTTATAGGTTAAAGTTTGCAGTTGCTATGCAAAACTTGTAGGTGAAAACTTGTAGTTGTTATGGGCAACCTATAGGTGTAAATCATGTAGCTTTTCAATTGCTATGGCAAACCTATAGATGAAAGATTTTAGTTGTTATGGGCAACTTGTAGGTGGAAACCTATAGGTTGGTATTTGTTACGAGATAAAAGCCCCTTTTGTTGTGGGCTTCTCTATAAGTGTTATGACTAAATAGGATTCTTACAATCTTATTCTACCTTTTAAATGTCTATTAAATAAGGTTACACAAGTATAATCTAATCAAAGAAAAATCATTATTAATCTATAACACAACATGCATATATTAATGTATACATATAATCATTAATTTATTCATTTATTTACATGAGTCATGGATAGTTCTAGGGATTCATATAGGAAAAAGATATACAACTGGGTATGGATGAGGCTATAAATAGAATAATTAGTGGCCTCATCACACCCTAATGAAGATGGTCTAGTTGTCCAGGTCTCTTTGAAACTGCCTATGGTTCGAGGGTTCCCTTCTCACCACTAAACCTCCCATTTTATCTAGTTTATCTTTCTATCAATTTTTTAAATAGATATCTCTTCAAAACACCCAATTTTACCTTTAGATTGTTGCCTGTAGTGAAGCAAGTTTCTATAATAATGGTAGTTTTGTTTTTAAGTTGTAGTAATATATTTCTTAGGTCTTTTTTTGTGAATGAGCTTTGATCTCGAAGTGAAAAACAATAAAATTGATTAATTTTCCTAATTGAATATAGGTGTAGTTATGATGTAATCATGGGCTTTCAATTTGAACATATAGATTATCATGTGATTGATTACCCACAACATTCTTCCCCCTACGTGAAGTGTCACTTCTCCCCAAGTGGCATGGTATGTGTAGGATGCAAAAAGATAGGATCGGGTTATAATGAGGGTTTTGAGTGGTGACTTGGCATAGCTCATGACAAGACTCAATGAATGATGTTTTAATGATTTAATATGCTTTTTAATATAATGTATGCTATAATAAAAAAATTAAGTGCTTTTTTATGACTAAAAGATAAATTGTACCTTTATAACCATTTATTCCTAGGTTTGTGACATAGGAAATATGTATGTGAGTGTTTGCCAGAATGGAAGCTTAGCATGTTATTTTCTCATGCAATTATTACCCTAGTAGTAATTTTTTTGGTGTATTGTTATCTTTGGGTAATTATGTGATCACATTGTCATATCCTTTAGTTATGCCCTCAGTAACCTACATGCAATCATGATGACCTACAAAGCACTAGAGTAGTGGTCTTGTAGTGGTATGAGAGACTATTTCCATCCTTTCATAAGGTGGTTGTTACATATCTTTGTTTGTTATCCAAGTTAGATCCTTTATAATCAGGGAGGAGGGTGTGTGATGGAATTTTATACTCTTAATATCCTCTGTATGAGCATGTTGATGGCTTCTTTCTCTTTTGTATTACTCCAAGTAAATGAGGATGTTTACTGATGGATTCTTTGTTTAGTGAACTTTAAATCTGGTAATCAGCTAGTTTATCAAACATAGGACTTGTGCTCTAGAAAATATCCTAGATCTCTCTTATTGGTAGAATGAAATTATTTTCCATGAAGTGACTAAAAGTTAAAAATGGTTCTTTTATATCCCTGTAGTCATAAATTCTGGTCTGCAACACTCCAAATAGAGATTGAAAGTGTATGCTTTTGTTGTAGCACTTACTTTGTTATTCAAGGGTATAGTCATTCCTTAGAAATTTTTAAGTTTCTACTCTAATCTTCCTTCACTCCTCCTCTAGCATGTATGGTGTCTTCCATGAATCTATCAATATCCCATATCTAAAGCCATAGCTCATCATTTATGAGGAATTAACCTATAGCTACTAGAGAGGTGTATATAGGGGTTAGGATGTACCTGTAGAAACTAAAGTTGAGCCTGCATCTACTGCAAAGTTGTTCCCAACAATGAGGAAGGTGCTCACAACAAATACAAAATAGCCTATAACAATTGAAGGAATGGTATTTATTGTCTTTTTAGTATCCACATCTTCATGGCACATGACTGCTAACATATTGACACCTTTTATATCTAACATCCATTCTGTATCAAATAGCAAGAATTTAATTTTTTTAATATGTCAAGTGCATGGTTTCAAGTTTTCTATTATCATTTTCTACTTTCTTATAAATATTTATAGAATGTTTTTTATGTGTTATCGAATGTTTTATATCTCAGTATAATGTGTATTTTTTTTTGTTTTTGTAGAAATGTATTGATAAACTCCAAGAAGGGGATAAATTTTGGGTGTTGGATCCATTTGATGGTGTTTTTGTGGGCATTGGGCAAATTCACTCAATATCTATTATACATAGATTCAAATTGAGAGGACTAGGAGATACAAATATAAATATTTTAAAGATCACAAATACCCTTGCTTATGAAGATAAAATAAATGGAGCTATCCATCTGAAAGAGAAAAAATGAACCTTCACATGATATGTGGCCACTAAAATATTTGTTAAAAATGACATAGTTGATGTTTATTATGTACTCATTGTTAGACAGCTTGACCCACTACTTTATGCAGTAGTTTGAATGTGTTGTTTAAGAATCTTTATCATGGTGTAATTTCAAGTGAACATCTTACAATTCATCAAAATTGCATTGTATTTTTTATTGTAGATTATCTTTTTTTTATCATGATTTCGAATCAATCTTTTAACTTTTAGCATGTTATAGCTTGTTCATATATGTAATATTTTTATTTGTTTTTATGTTTTAATTTAAGTTTAATAATATGTTTATTTATGTATTTTTATTTACTTTTATGTTTTAATTCAAGTTTAACAATATTTTTATTTTTGTATTATACAATTTATGGAATTTAATAAATTATTCATATCATACAAATGAAAATTTAATACTAAACTAGTAGTAAATATAATGATTATGCAATTAATAAATAATGCATCAATATACTACTAGTTGAAAGAAATTTGTGAATAAAAACAATCAAATAAACTATCAAATGATAATAATTAAAAACTAAATGACTAAATTTACTACCAATTAATGAAAATCAGTTAATTAAAATGACTAAATATACTACTAATCAACATCAATTAATAATTGACTCGACTAAATATACTAACAATTGATAGAAACTAATGAATAAATATAACTAAATATATGACCAATTGATGGAAAAATAATGATTAAAATGACTAAACATACTACCAATGGATGGAAATTAGTTAACACAAATGACTAAATATACTACCAATGGATAGAAATCAGTGAATAAAAATGACTAAATATACTACCAATTGATGGCAATTAATGATTACAATGACTATCATGACTAAATAAATGACCAATTAACAACAATCAATGACTAAATTAATGACTAAATATACTACCAAATTGATCGATCAAAATAACCAATAAAAGACTAAAAATGGTTTAGTCATAAATTTTCTCATGTTATGAATGATCGATAATAAACTACTAATGGTTAATTGACCAAGCTTAGTCATTTATATGCAATTTTTAGTAGTTTTTTTAGTCATTTATTATTATTTTTCTACTAGTGGTCAATGGTCTTATTACTCACTTTACCCTCGATGTTTAACCATTGATGGTCAAGATGACTATCAACGGTCGAGTTGAACCATTGACAATCACTGTGTGTGATCGCTGGTGGTAAAACCCTCAAAACCAACCCAACTAAAACTACATCAAAATAACTCATTTCATAAACTAAACTACCTCACTCTATCCTACAGCCTATCCCCCACCCAAAGCATCTTTCACATTATAAATTCACCCACTAATTTTTCTTAATCTCACCAAACACCTAAATTAGGGTAAAAACTCGCTAAACCCTACCCAAAAAACTATCAAAAACCTATAAAACTAATTTAAACCTACTCAAATGCATATTCAAAATAATAAATTTAACTAACTATCAAATTTTAGAACATCACCTACCTCATTTCTCAATCACTGTCAAGGTCAAAGCCCACATCATGTCACTTGATCATGCCCTCATCCACCTTCCATCTCAGTCAATACTTGATCTCCTCAAACACACACTCAACCAATGACCAAACTACACCTCAGCATGCTCATTCAATTTACCACAAAATTCCAACATACACAAGAGCCAGAGCATAAAAAATAGAGGTCAAATAGTCAAAAGTGAAAATGATTTTTCATTTTTTATGTTTCATCTTTCTAGGGTTTCCCTTGATTGTCGACTGTTAGGGTGACCATCGACAATTGACCCTAGGAACCCCTGACCATTAATGGTTAGGGTCCCCCACCTTTTCAAAATTTTAAGCACCGCCTTTAGGTGCTAAACTATAGAGATCACCTAATCTCACTTTAACCAGAACTTGAAATTTTAGAGATTACCCTTCTCTATCAAACCATTTGACCACATCCACCTCAATGTTGGTCATATTTTACCTAAACTATTTACATGTTTTATGATGACCTTACTTAGGTTTTTTTACCAAACCAACCATTTTTGACATGTTGACCATTTGAATTTTATACCACCTCATGCACAGCCAAACCTTTTATGTTTTTCAAGGGAGCACTTCCTACCTTGGATACCTACAAAAATATTGACCCTATCTAGTAGACTTATAGAATCACCCAATCAGTTATGACCAACATTGTGAACTGATTACTCTATCACTTATACTTCTAGAACTGACCTTATTTTTACCAACATTGGTAACCTTAGTTTGTGTGTGATGTTGAATATCATACTTAGTCATATTTTGTGCACATTTTTGTGTTTCAAATGCCCAACCTATTTTGTCACCACCTCATGACTCGCCATACACCACTTATCAAACTCTGACCTAATTTTAATTTCACTTCATTGATTCCTAGTTTGAGGGGGAACACCTCCTCCCATACTCAAGGCAATCAAACCTTGACTAGCAATCCATTTTTATTTTGTATCTTATTAATTCAAAAATACATAATAAAAAGGGTTAAAATGTAGACACTAGAAGACCATACTAGACATTGTAAATCCTCTAGATACCTTAAATCCCCCCTTGACTCATCAACCAACCTATCAGACCTTGAGTCTAGTTAACCACCTAGTTAACTAAACTCATTTACTAATTCAAACATTTAAACACCCTTTTTAACCCCCACCTTGACCAACTTAACTTTAGCACTTGACCACCAATAGTCAGCCCAACTGTCAAACATAATTTTCGATGGTCAGGTCCTCACCCCCTAACACATCACCAGCTATGTACAAGGTAACAAGGCATAATTTAATATATCACCTTATTTAGTGTTAATGAACTTCTAAGCATCATGATCATCAACCTCTCCCTCAAGGTAACCTTCCATCCTCCATATCTCTTTGCCTATAAAAGGAGGGGAGTGGAAGGTGAAAAGGATCAATCAAAAGAGTTATCAAATATACAAGTATTCAAGCTCTCTAACATCAAGTCTTCCTTTAGCAACTTAGCATCAAAAAAAGAGACCTGAACCTCTATCAAATTTGATTTTGAGGCCAAAGTATTATTACTCTGGTGAAATTGCCTTAGCCTTCAACTATCAACCATCTAGCAAACTATAGGTATATTCTACTTATTCTTTGTTATTTTAGATTTATAATCTCCCTAAACTTATCAGACCTATTTTTACCTTGTTTCCTCTCCAGCAAATCCTTAATAAAACCATTATCAGACCTCTAACCCAACTTAAAACTCTCTCTTTTGAATATATTTAGAATTCATACAGAACCATCGATAGTTATTACAATTATTGATGGTCACCCTAATTGCCAACAATTACCCAACCACTGACAGTTAACATAACCATTGACAGTTCACCTAAGTACCAATGGTCACTATGTTAGAAAATAATAGCAAGTTATTTTTAGCTTGTTAACCCCAATCAAAACCAACTCTTTGTGTTCTTTCCTATTCACAAATAATTCCCTAATTTTTTGAACTCGATCCTAACTATTTTAGCATGAGTATTGACCTACTTTTGCTATATTTAGTCATTTTATTTAATAAAAATTTTACTTTCTTCTTGTATTGCATGTATTTACTTTCATGTTATTGAATTCAAGTACTCTTTCTTTTACCTATATCAACATAATTATTATCAATAGTGAATTGACAACATCCTAATAATCTTATGCTTATTGGATCTAGCTCATACTAGACAGTCCACTCAACTATCTTGCTAACAACCCATTTTGTTAGTGTCTTTCTTATATTTATGTTATTCCTTCTAAGTCAAAGAGAAGTTCTCCATTATCATCTGGATCATGTGCACACTTTCTGTTAGGTTCTATACATACCCCTTATTACTAGTTTCTTACCCTCTTCCAAATTAAGAAATGAACAAAAATTAAGAGAAACAATATTGAACTTACAACTAATACCTCACCATAACCACACACCATCAAATGGTTTAGTGTAAGATTCAAGAAATATGTTACTTAGAAATGTCAATTGGCATAAAACATCAAGCCTTTTTAATATATACTCCTTTGTGATGTCTCAGATGTATGTGATGTTTTAATTAGTCAACCATATATTTATAATTGACATGCAATCTATGGGGAAAATACCAAATGTGTTGTCATACATGTTGGTAATAAGAGATACCATATACCAAAATTAGTCCCTAAGATATCACTCATATCACCAAGAAATGTAAGATGCTAGTCACATCTAGTAAGAAGTTTGTGATTTTGATGGTAAGGTCTAAACATAGAAAAGTCTTTATGGCACCAATCCATATTTTAGTTCGTCTAACAATAGTAGTAGAAAACCTCAAAGTTGAGCTACTCATTGGAAGAATATAAGGATTCTTCTTAGCTACCAAGGGAAGTGATTATATTGTGTGGTAAAGTACACTATTGATTTTATCCCTACACTACTAACTAATGTCTCTTTATATCATAGATCAGTTCTAAAGAATGAATTAATCAAGCAATAAATCCATGAACTTGTGGACAAAATATCAAGCCCAATTCATTACTTTTGTGATAGCTCCATTATGATTATGCCAAATAAATATGACACATGGAGGTTATGAATCGATTAAAAAGCTCCCAATAAAATCATAGTGAAGAAATGCTATCTTCTTTTAAGGATTGAATATTTGAGGGACTAGCTCTATGATGTAAAACATTCAAAAAAATAAATCTTGAGTCTAGATATCATCAATTCCCTATTGAACCTATGGATATATGGAAACAACCTTCAAAGAAAAACAAGGTTTGTTTGAATGGTTAGTCATCCCTTTGATTTGACCAATGCACAAGCTACATTCATGCAGATAATGAACAAAATTCATAGGCCATTCACTATGTTTTTTTTGTCTTCCTTGATGACATGTTAATTTTCAAAAAAATATGGGATGAGTATCTGTGCTATAGAGAGCAAGTGATTGACACTTTACCAAAACAAAATTTGTATGAAAACATGGAGACATGTCCATTTCCTATATGGGAGATTAGTATCTGGGATACATAGTAGATACATAATAAGTTCATGTAGATCAAACCAATATTTGATTCATTTTTGAATGAACACAACCAAATAATATCATAGAGCTTCAAACCTTATTAGGAATGATAAATTTGTACAAGAGATTTGTACTTGGTTTTTCTCATGTGACTTAGCCTTTAAACCAAGTTATCAAAGGTGGTGCTAAAAAAAGTTCATCTAGGAAGCCACACAATAGAAATCATTCATATAATTTAAATGTAGACTCTATTCTGCACCATTACTTGTGTTACTAGATCTTAAACTACCAATTGAGCTTGAGATAGATTCTTCTAAATCCATAATTGGAACAGTCCCAACTCAATATAGTCATTTGGTTACTTATTATTGACCAAATTTGACCACAAGTCAAATTTAGTTCAAACCCTACTATTTTAAACTTTTGAATAAGGTTTCATGTGTCTTATGGAGCCTTTTATTGTCCTATATGTCTCAATTGTCCTTCCCCTGGTCCTTGTTGAAGCCCATTCTCCTTGTACTAGTCTAGTCAAACAAAGTCAAAGTTGGTTAACCATGGTCAAACTTATTCAAAGTCTCAATTTATTTTTAAAATGTCCTAAAATGGTCTCTTATATGTTTCAAGGTGTCTTCAAGTCATAAATTGGCCACATACTAGGTTCATGAGATAAAAGGGGGTATTTAGTCACATTTTTAGCTTATTAAACGAATTGTATGGATGTTTGAGCTACATTATTTTTCAATTAAATCTCAATGGGGAGGAGGTAAAATTATGTTACGGCCTATCATAGGTCAGTTAAAAAATTGGTTATGTGTAGGAAATGGTAGTTTTTTCCTTGATTTTAGGCCCTTTTGGGAACTTGTACAGACTCTTTGATCTCAATTTTAGTTAAAACTTTGGATGGGGTGAATCTTCACCTCCCCAATATATTTAAAACTCTTTAAGTGAATATATTTCATTAAAAATTTTAGTTTTTCTCATGTTTCTTCCATTTTCCCTTTGCAAGCCAAGAAAGGTAAAATTCAAACACTTGGTATGGTCTATACAAGTGGAGTTGGTAAGAATGGTCTTAGGGGTAGATAGTTATTTGAGTTTAATTCAAATACATAATAATAAATCTCATATTGGTGGATATTTATTTATTAACAATCACTTACACCTCAAATAAATTTTTATGCATGTGCAACCATGGAGGGTCTCCTTTTGAGCTAGTTTCTATTTCTTGCATTTGGTTTTGATGTGTTTGATGTTTTTACATATTTATAATGAATTATTCATAGGTTATCTATTATCCTTATTTTTTTGGAAAGATTAAGTGTGTGATAAATCCTCTTCTAGGCTTGTATATGCTTCCAAACTGGTCCTTTCATACTCACAATTATCTCAACCACCAAGGAGATTTTACACATTGGATGGAGGCATGGGATGTTGATTCAAGAACTTGAATTCATGAATATGAATTTAAGGGTGTTGGAACAAGTTTTTAACTCATATAATATCAAAACAAGGCTCAAATGTATAGTCCTTCCATGACTGTCAGCCCTCACAGCGATGTCTTCACCTATAGGTGCCATTGAAAGTGTTATGAAGTTCATATCAATTTGTCCTTGATGGATATTATCCTTATGAAAGGATAATATCTAAATTTTAATGGGCTTTGAAGACTCCTTACAAACCTTTCTTGTTCAATTTCATCCTTCTTGCCTATACACAGTCATGTGTGTATCGACAAGTGACTTAGTAGGAAGCTTTAAAGCCAATTTGGGGTGATTAAGCATTTATTCAAACCATTATTGAAATCCTAGCCTATACACCTATTTGAGGTGTCTAATTGACAAATTAGAAGGGCAAACATCATCATGAAAAAGGAGACTGTGTTCAGGGCTCTTGTACCTTGAAAGTTGCAAATAGAGGCCCTCAAGCATTTTGTGGAGGGTATATGATAGGTTTATATGAGTTTTTGATACCCCCTAATGATCTTAATTGGTTTTCTCTAGCATATAGAAGGACATTGCAAATAAATAATTCAAGAGGGTAAGTGGATAGGAGTGTTTAAAAGGATCAAAGTCACCCTAAAACACACTAAAAATGTGCAGTGGTATCTATAGGTTTACAAGGTCTCAAATGGCTTTTGATGGCTAGAGATAAATCAGAGGATAAATTCATGTTGAGAGTATTTCCTTTTATTTTAAGTAACATCAATAACTTATAATATTATCAAGAATCATATAAATTTTGATAGACCTTACATTACCATCCAACAATCCATATAGATGCTTTTAAATATCCACCTACAGCTGAGACAGGCAATGGAGTGAAACAATGGAGTTTGAGGAGGTTCAAAGAAATTTTGAGTTGAGGAGGTGTCAATGTTAAGTCATAATGGTTTTTAAATCCTAAATAAGGTTTTAAATCATCATCTAAAACCTATTTCATACCCATGACCACCTATAAACACCAATAGGGGTCAGAATAAGAAGATAGTCACAGTTATGACAAGTGTGCTCAATCTTAACTATGAAAAGTATGAGGGAAAGGTAAAATAATGAAGTTATGAATGGTAATTTATCTATTTTTGGTGAAAAAATTACATTACCATATGTCACAAGATAGAGAAGGCTAGAACCCTCATCAAGCACATACACTCTAGTGACAACCCTGCATATTATGCCTGTTAGGTAACCAATCTTGGAATTTGATGATTTGATGGGTCAAAACATTGAACCAAGGGATAAATTTTGATATGGAGAGTCCTTATCACTAAAAAAAACCTATAATACTCATTTTTCCCAAATAAATAGGGTAGATACCCCCTATTCTATCTTAGAATAGGGGTACTCCCTTCAAAGCAAAACACAAATAGTATTATGAGAAAAGGATGATTTAGTGAGTTGGGAATGTTATGAATCATAGAGGAATGTCTTATAATCTAGATCACACCTAATACAAGATAAAAATACAAACTATAATGTTGGAATATAGATAGAGTGGCTTGGACAAGGAGGTCTGCAGGCAGACCTAGTGAGACAACATGCAAACCTAACCTCAAATGAAAGATCACTTTCAGTTTGGGCCTTAGGAAAACATCTCAATGACTTAGGTCAGATTTACAGAGGTAAATATGAAGTATTTAAACCACCACCTTGCAAATGAAAGTCTAATATTGGTCGATTGGATCCAAATCTCACTTAGGAGAGCCTAAATCACTCATTCCCAATTAAAGAAACATATTCAAGAGCTTAGTAATGTAAATACAAATTGCATGGAATCCTAAGAAATGGATAATAGTTATATGTGGTCCTTATCTTGAATTTTTTTCCATTATTTCAATGATTCAATGTGTCATCTATATGAACTATTGTTAAGAGGGTAAAGTATTCCAAACCCTCCAAGAAGCCTATTTTGAACCCAATGAGAAGGAAAGGAAAATAAAATCACTAAAATGTATTTTTAAAGATTTTAATTCATCAATATGACCTATAGGACTCTCCTGAGGTTCATCTCATGCCACTAGTTTGTACCTACAAGTATAGGGTTGTACAAAATAGGTCAAGAAAGAGCAATTAATGTTAGAATAAGGATCCATACAAATGACCAAGAGATAAAATTAGACATGAGGGATGATAAGGAGGTAAAAAAATTTAATCACATGCTACTTTTCCATTTCACATGAGTGGGAGCACAAAATGGACATTTTTGGTATTTTAGGCTAAAGAGGCCTAATTAGGCCTAATTGGGAAGACTAACTGATCAAAAGGTACACTTTCCTTGGGTATAGAGCCATGAAAATTGAAACATGTTATAATGAAGGAAAAGGGTATTCAAAAATTGCCTTAATTATTCCTAAAGGTCTGTACATTCCCCTACACAAGTGGATTTGTGTAAAAGTAGGGTTACAAGGGAATAGGCCTAGTTTATAGGTCTAGATGCTTGGTGAAGCATTGGAGATTGTTTGAGGCTTTAAATTTTTTTATTTCAAGTTATATATGGCCTAAGAGGTCCTTATATTATTATTAAATGCATTGATATGGTCAAATTCTTGAGTTGACCCTTTGATGCAAAAGTGACTTATGCCAAATGTAGAGATTTGTGACACCTAAGAGTGGGATTAATGATTTTAGGTGATGTATCAATTTGAGATGCTCCAATATGATCTAAAAATTTCCTTAGGATGCATATATAACTATCTAAGAAATCTCATGATCAAATTCTTACTTCTTGCCTCTTGCCACTTGTTAAGGAGTTTCGAGACCTAAAGATGCTTGTTAAGGAGTTTCAATGCCACATTTGGAGAAGAGGCTTATTTGGGATGTGATCATGTGAAAATAAGTTTCATAACTCCTTATCCACCTACTCCATATGAATTTTAACTAATTTTCACCTTTGGACACTTGTCCTTGTGCCTCTTTAACTTCTCTTTTCTCTCTCTTCTTCCAAATTCTATAAATGTGAGCCATTTTGGCTATTGAAAAGATACCACAGCTTCTATAGTGAAGCCCTAATAGTATGGCATTATGTTTTGTCTTTGAAAATTTAATACAAATCTAATTCTGAGTTATGAACATTTTGTCTAAGTGTGTGAGTGATGAATAGTGGAGCCAAGTGATAATATCATCCTTACTTCCCTGTATCCTTCATGTTTAAGCAAGAGTTCTAATTTTAACAGGGCATGTGAAGTGTATTGATTGTACTAGACTCTTCTTCAAGTAATCAATTGTCTTTATGGTGTACAATATATCCCTAGATCAATTATCTTATTGACTGTCTTATGTATACTACCTTCATATTGAGGTAATTATTCTAGTCATTCAATGCCTATAATTGGTTGTGGAATTTTTTTTTGCTTAGTAGGAGTGTGATAGTCTGTGGGATATGTCTTGGTGTATCGCCTCTTTAGTGTAGTTTTCCATTTCATACAAAATTATAACCCTTTTTCATGAACAAGTATTAGATTAGGTGATAGGCACTTAAAGATGAATCTAGGGAGCTAGTCCTCATAATCTAGAGATTCATCTCTCTTACAAGTTGATCCACAACTTGAGAGATGATTCAATGTTACATCAAATTTTAGGAACTTGAACAGAGTGTCTTAGGGTGCACAATTTTATGCCAACACTTACCATAGCAAAACATTCACTTCATTGGTAATAGAGTACCCAACTTATGATAATGAGCTTTATGCCATTATTCAATCATGTAAGTATTGGAAGAATCATATCTTATTATGATCTACATAGATCACAATACACTTCAATTCTTTTAGACTCAAAATAAGTTGTGGCAAGAATGACTTCAAAAATGGTCTTCTTATCTTTCGTAATTCCACCTAAAAATCAAGCATAAGAAGGAAGGGTTAACCCTATCATAAATTGTCTTAACTATCCACTTTTTTAAGCTCACATTTCTATACTTGATGAATGTGGCCATAAAGTTATCACATGGTCATAATTGTATCCATCAAGCATGGATTTTGTAGATACCTATCAAAAATTTCTCTGCGATAATTTAGTTTTAGATTTCTTCTTTCATGATGGACTCTTATATCACCTTGGGAACTTGTGCATTCTACATAAGGTAGAGAGACATAAACTAATATGGGGGGCTCATTTTAGAAAGGTTGTAATAAATTTTAGATTTGAATAGAATATTTTATGTTGTATACGTACTTCTTTTAGCCACATGTTAGGGCTGATGTATCTAAATACATCAAGTCTTGTACCACATGTGCAATACCTAATTTGGTTAACAAGAAGTAAGGTTTATATGCACCTTTACCAGTTACAAAAATATTATGGCAATCTATTTCCATGTATTTTATCTCAAGATACCCGACTATTAAACATGGTAATGATTGTGTTTATGTTGTAGTTGATACATTCTTAAAGATGGAATTTCACATACCTTGTAATAAAGAAATATCATCTCTTTAAATAGATCAATTGTACTTTCAACATGTCTAGATCCACTTTGGAATCCCATAAAATATCCAGTCTAATAAGGATATAATATTTTTTAGCATTTTTGAAAAGTGATTTGGTGTATGATAAACATAAAATTAAATAATTCCACTGCTTTCATCCACAAACTGATAGACAAACTAAATTTTTGCCTTTCATTTAGTACATCTATAATAGATCTCTACACAACTCTACTGCATACAACACTTTTTAACCCTACTTAGGTTTCCAAACTTTGTCACCCATTGACATAACTTATCCTATTCTAGCATCAATAGTAGCAACTCCTTCAGTGCAAAAATAAGTTAACAAATTTGTTCAATTAATTTATCACATCAATATATTTAACAAGTATAAACCATTTTATAATAGGCTTATGTGAAACACAAATAATGTCATGATAATCATTAGACATCACACACCTTTTAGGTTAGTGATTGAGTCAAGATACACCTATAGAAGGAGAGATTGATAATACCTTACCTCAAGATTTTTTCACTTCATTATAAGCCTCATACCATCACTAAGCAAGTATGAGATAACACTTTCAAGTTTAATTTTCCATCTTACCTTGGGTTGCATCTAGTCTTCAACATAGAAATCTTATGCCACTACATTCCAACCTTGTTTGACTCTTCATATACTATAGAGACTCTTCAGTAGACATCAATCAATCCCCATTACAACATCCCAAAAAAATCATTTCAATATATTGATACCTAGTTAAAAGGACACGTCAACAAAAGATCCCTCTCTTCCAAATCATCAAAGCATGTCAAATGCATTCAAAAGGAAAATTATTTATAGAGGTGTAGGATGACAATTTGTTTCCACATCTATTACTACAACTTCATGAAATGGGGACCATTGTTATTTAAGTAGGGGTGATTGATCTAGGAGGATTTGGGTTACTAGGCCCTACAAAATATTGTCACTATTTCACACACAAGTTTACTCTAACCTTAAAAACACTAGCAGTAGTTTCCTCACCTATGAGCCAATTTGTTAGATCTAATTCCACTTTTGCATTACTACATAGCTCATGTAGTGTCACTACTATAGTACCAAGCTTGTCAGTAATGATATCTAGTGAAATCACTGCACTCTTCGCTTATGAACTAATTATTACCAATTATTGTGATAGTTTAGGCAATGCTTCATCTTCCTTCATTGTATAATAATGTATAATTCCATTATTTATATATAGAGAGACATATAAGAATGAAGTTAGAAAGTACATAGACAATATACATATGATCTCTTAGATATAATATGTAGCTTAGCATAATAAAATCTTGCTATCAGAGTTCTACATTGGTTATCTCTTTATTATTTTCTTTATTATTTGAATGCATTTCGCTTTCATATTTTTTCATTGATAAATTTTCTTCAATTGATAACCCTCTTAAATCCATTTAAGTAGGTTGTCCACTAGTTTTCCTCCTAGGCCTAGGGTCATAGCCTTTAGATTTCCTTACACTCATCTCCACATTCCTAATTCCTTTTTGGTGTCTTAAATAACTTTGACTCACTCAATCATAATTTTCACCCAGTCCTTCACATTCTTGTCAATATATTTTAGCTTATGTACTCATATTTGTTCCACCCAAGTGTACATAGTTTTACTATAACTATTGAATTTATTGATAGAGTTGTTGTCTTCCTTATCAATGCCTATAATTCAACATAATCTGAGAGGGATGATAACATGATGTCACTTGGTATGATATGTGTAGTAAGTGTGTAAATGTGTTCTTTCAAGCTGTTCTTGGGTTAATTTATACCTTATTTTTTCTTCTTGATCAATCTTGTAGTATTTAATTAATTAAAAAGTAATTCTAATTTATTTAGGGTTAGGGTGAAATTGGAAAAGTGAGTTTCATAAAAAAACAAAGGGGAAATCATTATGGAAGAGGAGTAAAGAGAGGTAAAAAGAAGAGGATGTAATTAATACCAACAAGGAGGAGATAGAAATAAAAGAGAAAGATTGACAAAAAAAAAATAAGTACTTAATGTGTTGGAATAAAATGTCATGGCCATTATGCTTCATGATCAAAAGAGTGGTTTACCACCTATTCAATCCATGTGATTAGGCTTTCACATTTTAAAAACCTTGAGTGTCTGAAGTAGAAGCATACAAGGGTTTGAGAAATCTTGGATAAACCAAAATATAAATAAATAAAAAGAAAAAATAAATAGTTGGGAATAACATTTCAAAAATGAATCAACCACAATAAAACAACACAGAACAAGTGACAAAATGTAATGGTTTTTGAAAAAACCCATGGGATTAGAGTGTTTTATGGACTTCAAGGAATGTGAAGAGACATGATACATATCATAAAGGGTTAGGGAAAGAATCTCATGAAGTGGGGAGAAGAGACAAGGATAAAAACATGATGCAAAAGGGGGAAATAGATAATTGCAAGAAAAAATAGAAAAACAAGCAACTATAAATGAACTAGTTCGATGTTAGGCTGCATTGGTGATCATTTTATCCATTTTTACACTCTAAGACTTTTAAGTCATATAGTTGATATTTTTTATATTGGTTTAAACATTGTAATGTCTTTAAATCAACAAATATAGTGTAGTATTTGTGGTGAATATCTACAAATAGAATTCTAAGTTGGTATTTTTTATGTGTGCACCTAAACTAAGCATCAAAAAATTAGAGGTTATCATTAATTGGATACCCTCTTTGTTCTTGCACCACTTTAATAGAGATTTAAAGGCTTAGAGTTAGAGATAGAGAGGGATAGAGTAGTTATAGAGAGTCCCTATGAATGTAGATGCTGCTAAGGCATTATTTCATTGAATAAACATAGATTGTATGTTGTTTTAAGCTATGTGACTTTGGTTGTATGTCTAAAGGCATCCCTTCACTAGTAACCCCTATAATGAATTGCACCACAACCTACTCTCATTGATTGAACTATCTGAGATATTTGTCACTTGAGTTACATATCCATAAGCCAAATAATATATATCATCTCTGTAGAAAGGATAGACTTTTGAAAATCCCATCCATAGGAAATAAAAATTTCCACCTCTCATCCTAGAGGATAAATAATTCACAAATTTGAAAGTCTCTTTCTCTGGCCTTCTTGTCAAATATCTTCTTCACTTTGCTTTGGGTTTTTGGGATCCTGTCTACAACCATGATTCTCTCTTCCTCCAACTTACTTAAGTAAAAGATTCTTTTATCTAGAATATTTATTAAATTCTCATCTTCTATTGCTCTCACCAATTTAAAAACAAGGAACTCTAAAGAAATGGAAACTACAACAACTATACCATAAATAACTTAAATTGGGAAATGCCAATGACTCTTTTTGAAGTGGTGTAGTTTTCTCACAATGCATCATCTAACCTTTTATTCTAATTCCTTTAATTTTCATCCATTAATTTTTGGATGATTATAAAAACATTGTTCTTACTTCATTTTAATTTATAATTTCCTTAAGGTTAGTAATATGAAGAGTGAGATAAGGATATCTCATAACTATATTAAGAAACCATAAGTTTAGAAAAAGATAGATTGGAAGCATTGTTTATAAAAAAATAATACTCAAAATCTAAATAGAATGTTCTCTTTAATGAAATTGCATCTCTTTAGATGTAGTCTTATTTATAAGAATAGGCTCAACACACTTTGTGAAATAGTCCACTTTTTGAGGACATGAGAATGACTTGCACTGGAATGTATATTCAATGTACTGATGAAATTCAAATCCAATTTTTAAAAGGTATATTATATTAATACAAGTCTAAAGGGAAGTGGGGAAAGTTTCATTCTTCTAACAAAATTCTAGCATGCTTTAAACATTGAGTCCTATTCTTGAGATTTTTTGAATTATAGGCTAGTATTGGTGAGCTCTTAGATTCTTAAATGTCATGACAAGAAAAAAAAAGTGACCGACACATCCTTGATTATGGAAAGCTTCTAGTAATCTATTATGTTGTTCCTTATCAACACATCTCAAAAATAAAACATATAAACCTTTCTTAAAAAGAGTATTATCATAGATTACATACCTATCAGCTCTCAATTTAACCGCTCTTTTCTCTTTAGCATTTATATGCCTTGGGAACTCTCCATGGGTAAAGAAGTAAATATTTTAGTACCATTCATCAATAAGGACAATGAAGATTATAAAGTAAATCTCCTTAAAATATTCTTTGTTAAGGCCTTTTGTGCAGGCTTCCTCTAATCATCAACTCCCTCTATAATCAGTTGACACAAACCTTTACCTTTGTCTAGCTTAGTGGGATTGATTTATAAGTCATATTCTTGCACTTTGGAAATATATCCACCCATTTTTTAACCAAGATATTATTGTGTCAATATAGGCTTGACTACCATGTCTTGTACCATCACCTATGTATGGGAATTCAAGATGTAGAATCTAAAATATTTCATACCTTTTACCACAATAAAATATTATTTTTTGATGGGAGAATACTTGAGATTGTGAAAATTTAAATAATATCTCATGAAATCAATTGAGTATTCTATACCCTCTTCATTCTTTTACACCAAAATTGTTGACAATATATGTTAAGAATAATAGTTATACACAATGAATTCTTTTTTAAAAGTCTAGTCACACTAGCATAGAATTTTTAATCTTATCAAAATATTTCTTACCCTCACCACTCCAATTGAAATACACATTACCTCTTATCATCTAGGTGATGTGTCTATAAGTTCATAAAAATTAGGTAAAAATATTTGCAATAAATTCACCTTATCAAGGAGTGTGTTCCAGGCTTCCTGGTAGGAAAAGATAGTTGTTGAATTGCTTTCACTATTTTAAAATCAATATTACTTATTTAGGTTAAAATTAAATGGCTTACCTTCAATAATTTCTAAGATTTACTTCTTTGGATTTAGTGATATTCCTTGAGCTTGATACCTTTCAAAATCCATCTTGAGGTGCTCATAATGATCTCACTTTTTTGAAAACATGATGAGATCTTTGAGATACACCACTGTGAAGTTTTTCTTCATGTCACTCAAATATAGGTCCACCCCTATGAAATGCAGCACCAACATACATGAGTACAAAAGATGTCCACTTATATGAAATGGTACCCCATGAAGTTGTGAATGCAATCTTGTGTTGACCTTCAGGCATCATTTCTTCGTGATTGTATCCAAATAAAATATCAATCATAAAATCATTTTAGACTGAAATACTCTTCCTAAAACCAAATCTATTTTATTTAATTGATAGTTATCTTTGAGATATGTTTGATTTAGATTATTCAAATCAACAAAGATCTTAATTTCTCAACCATTATTCCTCATACATACAATATTTGCTACCCAAATTGAGCGATAGATTGGTAAAATGATCACAAATTTTAAAATATTCTTTGTTTCTTCATAAATCTTACCAATGATCTTGGGATTTTAAAGCCTTTATTTTTTTTTACAAAGGTTAACACCAAGTCTTAATGATTTATTACACCTCATATATTTAGTTTTATGAAACTTCAAGTCAGCATATCACCAAAAAAGAATATTTGAGTACAACTTGAAAAGACTGAAAAATCCCCATCTTTCTTCTTTATAACAACATTTTCCAACATTGATAGATATATACCCTTCTTTGCTACCAATGTTTACTTTTTCATATTTGAGATATCCATTTGGTTCCTCTTGAGTTCTCTTCTTGATGTATATGTCATGCTCATAGATCAATTTTTCAAGTGAGACCAAACCTTTAAGAATATTATTTCCCTTGAGTTTGATAGCCCCATCATTCTCTTTTTCATCTATGATTTCATCTTTGGTTATAATTTTGACCTCAACTTTAGCATTACTTTTGACTTTTTATTTATTGGCATAAGAAAGATATTCTCTATATGCTATATATCTCCTTTGGAAGTGTATATTTCTAAAGTTACTAGTATTTTCAAGGAAAATTATGATTGATTCATCATTATTGAACACATGCCAATGCTCTGAATTATTGGGTGCATTTTGTCCATAGTCAATTTCTATGGTGTAATTTTCCTCATCAATCCTTAAGTGAGGAATTAATAAAGAGGCAAATATATCCAGGGCATTGGCCTTAAAATTATTTTCTCTAGGTACCACAACTACATAAAAGGCCTTCAAAACTTCAATGCAATCCCACACTTTATTCTAATAGTTCCTCAAATGGTCATTTTTCACTTGATATTGATTTCATATTTGTTTGATAATTAGTTCAACATCACCTTGAGCCCTTATATTCATACCCATCTCCTCTACAAATTTAAAAACTTTATATTTTACTTTGTTGTTTGTGCACTGGAACAATAACTTGTAGGAAAAAGGAAATACCTCATTAGTAGGGGAAATTAAAAAAACTCCAGAACCTACACCAATAAAGAAATGGCTATCAACAAACTCTAGCATCCATGTATCATTGATATTGACTTCAATGAGTTTGGTAATGTTTAGGTCTTCTCTAACATTATAATATATTTATTGTGTCATGTCTCTTCATATAAAATATCATCAAGAAGATCACTTGATTTTTATACTTTGTATGTGCTTTGAGCTCAGGTTCTAGTCTTTGTTTAATACTTTTCATCAGGATCATAGCTTAAAACTAGTCCATTTATATTTTGCCTCCTACATCTCTACAAAATCTTTTTCTCAATAACATTCCATAGGTTACAGGAATGTCTACCATTAGGGGTTAGTCATTTTGACTCTCTTTTGAAGATAAGCAGCCAAAGGTACCTGGGCATTTTTAAGCTCCCAATATAAGGTACTATCTTGGTCTCCATTATAAAACATCAACTATAATTCTTTATACATGTAAGCCCAAGTGCGTGAAAAACTTTAGTGGACATTAAATTATCAAAGTCTCCAGAGTCTATGATATAATTATTAAGCACAAGACCTTCAATATAAAGGGAAACATGGAAGGGTTCTAAATTTTCAATATTAGGGTAGAGGCAACCATTAGATTTTGAGAAATTTAGATATATTGGACTATGGGGATACCCTTGGAGTCATGTCCCCGGCTATTAGGATTATCTCCTCTAATGAATTTGACTAATCTATCAAGCTCATCTGGAATAAACTTTAGGTATTCATTTTTGAGACATCTAAATTTTAGATTTATTCACATTATCAATTATGTGAAATGCAATCAAACTGGAAAAGGCTAAAACTTAATAATTTGTATTAGCTTGAAACATATTTTGATCATGTTTTGGTGAGGAACTAGGCTTTTAAATATTTACAACATGAGATGAAGATTTGGTGATTTACCCTTCAAGGTGAAGACTTCCATTATGCTTTTGGGATTCATTTCAATGTACATGGTAATGGTTTAAGAAAATCATAAAAAAATACATGCTTTATAAGGGAGTGCTTTTGAGTACTACATCAATAAGCTTAATGTGGAGGGGCTAGATACAAGTAGTTTATAATTACACCATCAATTCGGCAAAGTATGCATTGTTTTAAAAAAAAAATCATGGTATGATATATGGCAACAATATAGGTTGTTGATTGACAATAATGTCTATGATGGTTATTTCATGGGAGTATAAAACAGTCTGAATTACAAAAAGAGTGTGCATAATGCAACTAAGATTTCTCTTGCCATTTTCCACATTAATCTAAAGTTTAAAAATTTCATTTCTTGATGATAAGTACACCACCAAGGTGAAAAACATTTGGTCTTCAAAATTTAGAGGCTAGTTCAAATTTCATTATCATGTCCAAGAATGGAAATTATCCTCAACCAACTCATTAAAAATAATATGTTTTCAATTTTTGGAACATTGTCATGGAGATTATTAGTAGTTGAAGTGATGCTCCTTGTGACTTACATAAGGATGTTGTTTAGTGGGATAGAAGTAAATTTGTAGTAGCCATAAATATCATAAACTATAAAATTGTGCCATTATTTGGCTGTAGAAAAGGACCCACCCTATTGGTTTTAAAGAGACATTTCTATTCTATATGTCCTCTATCCTCATAATATATATAAAATAAAAATATTTGAGAAACATAAGGAGGATTATTTTAATAATTATTTGTTTATTTTTTCAACTATAAATAATGATAAACATGTAACATGTTTTGTTAATTAAAAAATTTATAATCTCGAAAAAATGACCAATCAACCAATTTTAGTAGACTCATTTCCTATCTTCATCTACTTTTTAATCATTGTTGGGCTTCCCTAAGTATATGTAGACATTTTGTTATGGATGTAGGCTAAGGTAATCTTGGGGTGTTAGTAGGACAAGACAAGAAAAATCCTTTTGAAGAGCTCTTATCATATTATCTTATTGAGGAATACAATATTTGACTAGGATATTTGGGTAGAAACTGGATCTTTCAACTTCCAAGGGTATTATTACCTGCAAGGTAAAATTGGTAATCAACCAACTCATTGTGAGTTATGGGTAATATTAGTTTTTATTAACACCACTCAATTTTAGAGGAATTCATAACTAACATAAATATACTCATGATCAATAATTTTTTAGTGGGATGAGAAGAGGAGGCCACATATTGAAACTAGGATTTCTCTTGCCATAGCATATCCACATCCTAAAATCTATGAATACACCTATAATGGTATTTTAAAATGTCCTTGATAATAAATTCATTACTAAAA
This sequence comes from Torreya grandis, assembly GCA_037957365.1. NCBI lineage: Eukaryota > Viridiplantae > Streptophyta > Pinopsida > Cupressales > Taxaceae > Torreya > Torreya grandis. Next base: position 4,095,094 of record JARHVA010000051.1, on the reverse strand, counting down.
TAACAAATTTTGATCTTGAGAAGTTAAAGATTACTTTAAATCCCCATGGCGCATCTAAGTAGTGCAATTTGTTATAAAAAAATAACTCCTCAAGAAGAGCATGTTTCCATTTTATTGTGGATGTAATGGAGATTTATAATGCTTGAAAGTGGTTGGACATTACATCACTAAAGGATATGGACATTGTATGTAAGCATATAAAAAAATATGATAGGGTTATCTATAAAGCATTGTTGATACAAAAATGAAAGGAAAATTTTATTGAAACAAGGTAGATATGGCTATTATAATTACAATTTAGTGCATGTACTAGAAACCATACTTCAAACCTCATATAAATAAGTTAATTTATGTCATTTATGGAATTATACAATTTGGACCTCCTCCCATGATATCCCATCTTGGTGCACATATAATGATGTGCTATATGCCAATATGGAAAGGGTTTAAGAAAAGTAAATAAACTAGTGATCATTTCTTATATGATTACTACCCCTTTAGAATATTTTATTGAACATATGGTACAAGAACATTATCTTCCTAGCTCCAAATTCTACATTATTTTTCTCCTCAACTTAGTCACACCTATTTTTTCTAATTAATAACAATAAATATAATTCTTTAGATAAAAAACTTAAATGCTTCAACACTTTAGAAATATTTTATAAGTTCATGCTTTGTTGTGATTGTAACAAGTTATCATACTCAATGATGTATGAAACATGTCTAGATCTAGACGTATTGATCCATTTAAATTATGAGCCACCCCTATATATAGGTGTTTTAATTCAGACAAAATTTTCAAACTAAAATGCTTCTCAACATGGTCTCATCCATTATTTATTAAATATATTTGCTAGTGACTAAGCATTGGAATCAATTCCTCAACATACCCACTAAAGACAAAAATAAGATAGTTTGTAACCGAAGGGTAGTAAACTTTGAATAGTTTTAGACAAATCTCGACATAAATATTGTGAAGGAGCTTAAATATTGAAGGGATATGAACATATGTTTCAAATTCACTCATGTTAATTATTCTATTGGTTATATGACATGACAACTATGATTGAAACCATTTACTACATTGAAATTCAATTGTATAAATAAAGTTCATTTTACTTACAAAAATTTCCTAGTCGTTTATTGAAGATAGTAAGTTCATCTTTGTTTGTGAGCAAGATAATGGAATCTAAGATTTTTTGGGGAATATTAATTATTAGGTGGGAAATGTACACTCTAATATACAAGGGTTATACAATAATATCTAATTTGATCATGACAAAACATTCTATGTTGAAGTGACAATCATGGGGTTATTTTTAATTTAATTATTTGTAAATGCAACCACTAGGTAGTTATGGAAAATAAGGTATAACTCACATACATGTTGATGTTAATCACCAAACAATTACTAGGTCAATTTTGGTCCTAAGTCAACCTTGAGTCTAAGGAGAAAGCCTTTAACTTGGCCTATATGACATGTAAGTCTTGGAGGTAGAAATGGAAGTTGGAGCTCAAGAATTTTCCTATTAAATGTTAAAAAGTTGTATTTTTTGACCCATCACTACAATTTATCCAACAAATTATTATTGAAGGTTCTACCTGAGTGATTCAAGGTGTGATTAGAGTGATTAAAGAGGTAGGGGAAGGATATGACAGTTCACATAAATGAATTACAAGTTTTATTTTATGCATGATTGAACTTAGGTTAAAAAATTCATTTTTATTATATTAGGAAGGGCATTCTTGAGGTCAAAATGGGTGGTTAGCTTATTAATCAAGCAAATGGGAGGCCAAAACATGGTCCTAAATGTTATATACCCCATAGAACATGTTGGCAGTACCAGTTTCTGGTTTAGATGAGGTATTTACATATTGGAGCTTTATTTGGAACTAATATTCTCTACTTGAACTTATTGTTAATATTTGTATGGTTGAATGGTTATTAATTATTATTTTTACCTCTTACAACACTCTCTCTCCCCCTTTTATCACCTAGTTTTGCATGAAATTGTAGTTTAAGTGTTCAAGGTGATTTAGAGGATAGAATATGTTTGTGAAATTATAAAAAATTAGTTTTTAAATATTAGTGGTAAGAGGCCTAACACCCTTAAGGGATAGGCCTAGAAAGCAATGGAACTATTAATAGGCATTGACTTGGGTTTAGAGACCTCAATAGGGAGTTGAAGTACATCAAGAGTAAGGTGTTGAAGGTTGTATAGGAGTGAGGTGTTGAAGGGTCAAAATAAAGTCTCAAGAATGTGTATTAATTAAGCCACATATCCCTTGAGGGTTAAAATTTAAATAAAGTGTAAAGTAGTGTGGAGGCCTTTTAAAGTAGATTGAGTGGGTTGAATGAAGGTTGGATAGGTGGATGTAAAAGCTAGAGGAAGTGTTATTGAAAGTATTAAAGAAGAGGAATGCATATAGGAATAGCCAAGCCTAAGGAATGTATAGTGAGAGAGGTGAAGAGTGAATGACAAAAGGGGTAGGTTGGAGGATAGTAAAGGTGATGCATGAGCATCACCAAGTACATGTAGAATCTATGTTGACAATATTCTTAGGTAATTATTAAGATCTATAAACTAGGTTAGTTTAGTAAGTTTAATTTTAAAAATTAAGAGAGAATCTGAGCAAGTTTAGTAAATTACCAACTTGGTTTAGAATCTAACAAAGTGATAATCCTCACTCCTAATGAGGAGGAACTATATAAGACCAACCAAAGAGCTTAAAAGGACAAAAAATATCTTTTTTGAAGAGGTTAGAGCATATGTTATAGGTCTGTCTTAATGGAGGATGACTATGTAAATGTTTTCTTACTATACATAATAAATATTTTTGAGTCTTATTGCATGTTTTCCATTGTATTATCCTATTATATTGACTACAAGCTTAAATCTCAGTTATATTTGTGAAACCCTTAGGAATTCTATATTTTTAATGTTACAATCAGTTTTAGAGGCTTATTTACCTGTGGAAAATATTATATTAATTCATTTTGAGTATTTGAATAGTTTAATAGGTTCTTTAAGACCAATATAAATGAGTTAGATCATATAAAATCCCAATGATCTCTATGAACTATCAATAATTAGCTCTCATCTTGCAAATTTTTTGAGTAAATCCGAAGTAAGGGTTTCATGAGTAAAACACCTCTAAAACTCAAATGATTAAATAATAAGGTCTAAAAATTTATAATAATATAGGGAGTAGATATTATAAATTAGTAAAAATGTCATTAGGTTGATAAGAGGTTTTGAATTGCAAGTACATAGGACTATTTTTTTGTACAACAATAGAAGACCTTTTTTGAGAAAGTTGTACATAAGATAAGATTTTGGTTGATTTGAGTTATATAAACTTGGGTAAGGGTTGGAACATGTTAAAATTTATAAAATAATACTATAAATATAATTTTTAAGAGCTACAAACTCTATTTTGATAAATTGACCTATTGGAGCAACAACTAGGTCTAGAGACCTAGAAACTTAAAAAGATAAAATTTGAGAATGAAAGCTCAATATCTTAAAGGCCTATAGTTGGTTGATTTATTGTAAGTTTTTAAACCTAAATGAATCCTTAATTTTTACTAAGACCTATCCAAAGTGTCTTAAATAATAATTATTCAAATGAAGGAGAGCAGATCTGAGAGATCAGTGATTAGTTAAGAGCAAACCTAATGAGAAATTGACTAGTTTAAAAGAAGATTATTTGAGTGTGGATTTTGAATTTATTTTAGAATAAGAGTAGATAAAATAGGTTTTAATTCTTCATGATATTAGAGCATATGGATAAAACATTCATATAATTATTAAACATGGAAGAGTAAACTATGCATTAGGAGGTATTAGGGATTATAAAGGGTTTTGGCCAAAGATATTATCTCAAGAGTGAATATTTCATTTCAAGTCAATAAGGTTGCCTTTTATCAAGATAAAGAGATTATAGTAAAGGTCAGAAAGAAGTTAACATGTGCATTATACAAGTATGAACATGATTGGGTATGGTATTTAAGTGAAATTAAATTGCATGTTAATGATCAATTGAAAAGTTGTAAATGGGTGATGAAAAATGAAAAATAGATAAGAGTGTCATCAATTATTTATGCTACACAAAATCAAATAAAAAATTTAATTTAAAAAATATGGAATATCATAGATTTATAGCATTTAAAAGAATAATTTTTTACTCTTCATTTGTGTATAACATTAAATACGAGATCTGATAGATAATAATTTAGAAGATCAAAAAAACACTATATGATAATATTTTAAATTAAAACTAAATATAAATTAGATAGATTAACATAATTTAGATGAAAACTCCAAAAAAATCATATAGGCACATGTACAATGTCAACAATATACATAGATTGTCATGATAGGCATACATAAAATTACAACATATACCAACATAGTATATAATGTTAGGTGAATGCCATATACACATATACAATGTCAAAAATGTGTATGTTGACATATAGGCATACAAAAAATCACTTCTCATGTAGTATATCTTAATCCTAAAATATCCTCCCTCTCTTTGCCTTCCTTGAAGAGGACTCTCCCTGGGATGCCTTGTTGGTAGATGGAGATCTCTCTAATGCCTTGGATTTTTCTCAGGTCTGACTATGGGTCCTACACTCATATCTCACTTGCAGATGAACCTATTAAAATAAAAATATTATTTAAAAATTAACATAAAATATATTAATCCACTTGTTGAGAAATTAATTTTAAACTAGAATAAAAAATCATTTAAACGTGCACTTATCGCAAGCTCACATTTAGGATCAATTTCTTTTTATGCTCCAATAAGTCAATGTTAGGCTTAACTATTTGAATAGGTGTCTGAAATAGGGAAGAAACATGAGAATATACCCTACTAATCATCTGAATAGGACTATCATATGTCATGGGATAACCCTACATACACAAAATATTCACATAATTTATATTTTTCCCAAGTATGTAGTAAAATTATTAAAACAAGTCTATTTTTACAATTTAAAATTGCAAGTTAAGATATACCTCTATTAGTTCTTGTGTAGATGACATTGTCGTAGTAATTCCTATATTTGTCTTGACTCACAATGATGGAGAAGTGTCTACTTGAGTCTTCAACTGAATGTATATAAGGTCTCACTTACTTTTTTATGAAGTATCAAAGATATATATGGCAAGTTTTTCTCTTTTATTAAACCAAGACTATATTTAATAACACTGTACTTGAATTTTGATATCATTGATAGATAAATTTAACTTAAACTTAGAAGGTACATATACATAGACTAAATTTACATAGATCATAAGATTAACTCAAAATTTTACCTCTGTATAAGTAAAAGGTGTCATACTAACAGAGATAAATGTAGTAGTGGATGGGCCAGTAGCTGGATCTAAAAATGTAAAGAATGGCTTCTTTAAATCAAATGTTACAAATGTCGACCATGATGATGAAGGAACCCTCACCTCCTAGGACATAAAAAATAACATATGTATTATTCAATTTCTATGTTAATTAATTGTTAGCTAAATCAAATTTATAATTATAACATAAATTTAACATGACATTTATATAAAATTTGTGTAGTGTATGATATCTACACACCAAATATATGTGTCAAAAACTCATCACTCATAAGTATATTATCCAAGCCATATAAACCATTAACATTATCATCATCATCAGAAGGTCCAATGCATATATCTCCACAAGATATGCAAGGGTAGGGTCGAGTATGCACACTAGGTGGTGTGTCTATAGCATCAGTCTCTGAGAGCCTAATCATATGTTTAATGAGTTTGTTACTGAATGAAATAAGTATATATAGAGTGTCAATCTCCATGAACTACTAAACTATAAAGTAAATTTTGGGTTTAAGTGGCTTTTGGATACGGATCCTTGTAGGCTAATTAGGTGCATGACGTGCACCTGGTAGATCTTATGCAGAGCCTTTCCCTTGAACTTAAAACTCACTAAAATTAAAATAGTTAAAAATGTCATAGAGGATAAATTCATAAAATAGTTAGTAGGATGGGCTATTAAAAATAAATAAATTACCAATTAAATAATGAAAATAAAAAAATTTAATAAAATTAATAAACAATGAATAGACTTTTAGCACTTACCTCTTCTACATGGTAGCATCATCAATTATTAGCTTCTTGGGATGAATTAGGGAAAGGTTTGGCCTCACTAGGGAAAAACATGATCGTAAAGTGGAGGAGAGTGAGGAAAAGATAGATCATGAATACAAAATGAGGAATTTTTGCATTTGGTTTGATTTTGTTTGGGTGACATAGGGAACATAATCATGTTATTAACACAATCACATTATTTATTTTAAATAATGTGATCATATTATTTAATATCACATCCACATTATTTCTAGGTAATTATTTATTTTAAATAATGTGATCATATTATTTAATATCACATTCACATTATTTCTAGGTAATTATCGAGACATAATTTAAATAACATGATTGTGTTATTTAAATAACACACTAGCATTATTAAATAATGCAATCACATTATGAGAAGTGTCCACAAAATTATCCACCAAATCTATGCACATACCCCAAAGAGTGTGATAAAATCACTAGATATAATTATAGATGAGTTTGGTGCTATAATATTAAAACTATAGGAGCTACGTGTTAATGCATGTGGAATTTATTTTAAAAATTTACATGTAGCTATGGAACCTACTCCAAACATTATTGATGTTAGCACAAGCTTGGATGTGAAATAATGATAATCTTTAGTAAGATATAATGAACTAAATCCTCTTGAATCAAGATACATCTCATTTTTATGATAAATTACTTCTCTTAGAAGGCATTTCAAGAGAGTTAAAGATAATGAACAAGCTAAGCAACATATAGAGTTCTCTTTGTGAAGTCAACAAAAAAATTCTCAACTTATGCAAAACTATTGATGAAATGACAAAGGTCATGAAATTACATTTCAAATACAATGATTTTTAAAGATGATAGTTTATTTGGTGCTATAACTAAGTTCAAAATTTTTAAATTAAATAAATCAAGGAAGAACAAAGTATTTTTGTGTAGACTACAGAGGGAGTAAACCCTGAAAGGAAAGTATTCACAATTTTAACATAATCTATTTTCCCATTTTAATTTTGTAATATACTACGGTTATGAATGTATAACCTTTTTTTAATATTCAAGTCAATTAAATGAGTAGAAAGTGAAGAAGTAAAGAGCGAATGTAAGAATAGAAGAAATGTTTGTTGGGAAGGATTCCCAAGGGTGATATTCAAAGAATGACCACCAAGTTTAGAAATTTGTAAGCTTTGTGTTTTCTAGTCTTATCTGATAATTGGATTTTTACAATTTTTCATATGTGAAGACCAAGTTTATACACTACACTGAAGTTAAGAAACCAATAGCTTGTGAAATCCCATAATCATATATGTGTTGACCAATGACCAAACATTTATATTTGTTCATTTTATTCTAATACTCTTCCAAATCTATATGACCACTCCTTGAATCACCAAATTCTATTATTATTATCTCCAAAGTGGATATGGGTTTAAATCTCATGTATGTGTGTTTTGTTTTTTGGAGGCTTAATTAAACTTCCTTAAGCTTATGAGGTTTTGATAGGCATAATTAGAATGGAGAATATTTTTAGGTGAATGTAAATAAGAGGCTATCATGGTCATAAATATATTATATTCACCCCTTGAAACTATCCCAATAGGCTACATAGTCTAACTTAATCTTTAAAGTGCTTGAAACACACTAAAAACTTTAAATACACTAAAATGCTTGAAACTAGATTAAATTTTTAGATAATAGTAATAAAATGCTCCATGTATTAAGGGGATTTGAATATTAGTGTTTTGGGTGATTAATAAGATTTTAATAAGGTGAAAATAATGGAAAATCTATAATGGGAATGATATGGTTCTAGATTAGTGCCCTTAAGGAAAAGCCTTAATTGGAAAGGACATAGGTCAAACTCTAGAATCACATAGTTCTAAACTGGTGCCTTATCCATTGGAATATAGATTAATAAGAAATTTCATAGGGAATTTAACATAATTCAATGATGAAGGAATGATAAAATAAAAATTAAAAAAGGGAAACAAACCAAAATCCTAACTCACGTATATACATGTGGGGAAAAACTTGATGTAGGAACATGTTAGGTGTACAAGCAATCTTGAATTGACAAGAAAGATAGGATTTAGAATAATTTAAATTAAAAATCTTAGGGAAGATTTATTAGTTCAAAAGGGTTTTTGGTTCATAAAATATCCAATTTTGGTTTAGCTGGAGTTACAATAGTTTTCTAAAATCACAAGGATCACATCGATCGCATGAACTCCAAGTTGGTTTGTATTAGTGGTCACATGTATATTCCCTCATAACTCTAAGTTGTACTATTGGGATCCATGCACACATAATTTTATAAGTCATTTAGTTCATAGGGACTGTATAATATTTGTGCCAGAGGCCACATTATATCACTAAGTTTCTAAGTCTATGGGAGAATTTATATTTTCTACATTCTTGTTCACAACTAAACACTCTTTCTGAACCCGACAAGATATGCACTAGTGTACAAAGTCTAATGGGTATATATGCAAGTGTCATAGTCATATCTATTCATAGGGGCCATATCTTATTTGTAAGTCTAAGTCATGGTAGGGTCATGGGTACATGACCAATTTCAAAGGAGTTCATAACACAAATGGGTCTATAACAATCCATATAGAAATTACATGAATCTGGGACCTTGAGATTTCAATATGTGTCCTAATCATGAGGGTCCCAAGATATATTACTAGCCAAAGTATAACACTAATGCATTAAAATATTTTGATGGATTTAAATGATTCATAGGTCACCAAAAATAAAGAAAGGCCACAATGAAAAAGAGTAGAGCATGAGGGACCATAAGGTGAATTTAATAAATACATGAGTTTAGAGATACTTTGAAGACCATGAGAAAGGCTTAGGAACTAGTTATGCATGGACCTATGATCTTGACACATGGAACTTATCATGTGTAGCCTACAATCACAATTTTAGATTTGGTCACAACAATGAAAGATCAACATATAGATCTTTGAATGGTCACAACTTTCACATCGAAACACCAATTTAAGCATTTAATGTCTCATTAGAAAGATCTAGAATAAAAAATTTAGTTAGTGGTCACACTAAAGTTAACATGAACATGTAGTAAATATTACAAAAATATCTTCTAGGAATCGTCGATAATTATAAGGAAAGTTCAAGAAAATAAAAAGTGGGAAAAGTAGTGAAAAGATATCATGCAATCATTAAAGGGGGTTTTCGAGGTAGTATATATGGAACATAAAGAAATTAGTTGAGGGTCATATTGGAAAGGTTAACATTGAAAGATCAGGAGGTCAATATTGAAAGGGTTGAGGAAGGAAGGGAGATCTTAGCAAAAATTATAGCTTTAATCTTACAAGTAGAGAACAAAGATTAAAATAGAAGGGCCACAGATCATAAAAGGGCTACAATAGAGATCAAAAAGAGAAAAATTGTAGAGTCTATAATATATAGTGAATGTAAAGCCCATAGAGGCTCAGATTTAGAGATAGTTGTGGATAGAGTAGGTGTAAAGAGTCACTATGAATAAAGATGTTATTAATGTTTTATTTCATTAAATAAATAGATATTACATATTGTTTTACATTTTGTGACTTTGATTGCATGGCCAAGGGCACCCCTTTACTAGGAATCCTTACCATGAATTATACCAAGTTGTCTTAGACTAGTCACATTAGTTTGTTGTAGATGTGATAAAGTCTTGTAAGTGAAGAAGATCCATGTGATAAAATTTTGAGATTCTTTTCTTTTATTTATATACAAGTTGTGAAAAATAATCTCATATTTTTTGCAGGTAAGAGAAATTATTTTAAGAGGAGAGATTTATGGGAAAGGGACAAAGACTCTTGATTGATTCTATTGTAGGTTTTAAAAAATAATCATTGCTTATATTGGTACCAAGTTGTGAAACATAAGCTTGCATTTGACATAGGGTAAGATTGTCATAAGTGTGTGAGAATTCATGCAAGTATGAATCAAGTAGTGGAAAGGAGGCTCTTATTTAAGTCCAATGTAGGTTGTGAAAGAGAAGATTGCTTAAATCAATTACAAGTTTTGAAAGATAATCTTGTTTGTGGAGATGAAATAGCATATGGAGATGTTATTAAGGCTTTATTTCATTGACTAAATAGAGAATACATATTTTTTTACATTGTGTGACTTTGACTACATAGCTAAGGGCACCCCTTCACTAGGAATCCTTACCATGAATTGCACCAAGTTATCCTAGACTAGTCACATGAGTTTTTTTTAGATGTGATAAAGTTTTTCAAGTCAAGAAGATACATTTGATAAAATTATGAGAATCTTTTCTTTTAGTTAACTAAAAGTTGTGAAAAAGAATCTTGTATTTGTTGCAAGTAAGAGAAATTATTTTAAGAAGAAAGAGTTGTGTGAAATGGATAGAGACTTTTGTTGAGTCCATTGTAGGTTTTTAAAAATAAGCATTGCTTATATCGGTGTCAAGTTATGAAACATAAGCTTGCATTCGACAGAGGGAAATATTGTCATAAGTGTGTGAGAAGTCATGCAAGTGTGAATTAAGTAGTGGAAGAGAAGATCTTATTTGAGTCCAATTTAGGTTGTGAAAGATAAGCTTGCTTAAATCAATCACAATTTATGAAAGATAATCTTGTTTGTGGAGATGAAATGGCATACAAAAGAGGAAGGCCATAGGAGTAGAAGACCTAGTATAAATGTTGAAGGAATTCCATTAAAGATTGGGATGGAACAAGTGGAGAAGATGTTGCAACTATGAGTAAATAAGATGAAAAATAAATTATGATGGGGTGGTAGTCCATATAATAAAGGTTGGATTCTTTGGAGAGAGATGTAATTGAAGTAGAATATTTGAACAAAGAAAATAGACCAACAAAGTTGAAGGTGAAAGAAAGAGTTGAGTCCACTTGAAATATTATTTTGTTTTTTGGTAAAGAGAGATAGTAAAGCTCATGAAATGGATTGTTGAGTTAGAAATTTTATTTGAAGATGAAAACATTGTAGATCCTATGAGGTTAAAAATTACATGAAAGAAGTTATGTGGATATGCAATTGTGTATTGGAGAGACCTCCAAAATAAGATACAAGAGAAAGGAAAGAAGTTGAGTAGAACATATGGTTTCTAATTTTATGGATCATGTTGTGCATACAAAATTGTAGAGAGAATGGTGGAAGAAGCTCCAAACATTGAGACTTGAGAGAGAAGTGAAGAAGATTGCCTTTAGGCAATCAAAAAATGATGTTTCCAAATAAGCAGTTCAAAGATGTGAGTGAATAGAATAAGGTTGCTTTGAAAATAATTAAGAAAATGAGATCTAAAAGTGAATCCCAAGTATGTTTTGAAGAGCATCAGAGAAAGAAATTATTGACTAGCCCTTAAAGGAAGAAATATTCATGGAAGAGGATGTGGAAGTAATAAATTATTCACCAAAATAAGGAAACTCATTATTTGATGATGGGAAACAAATTACAGAATCCTTTAAGTGGGAGTAGGTTGTCATCATTAAAGGATAAAGGTACTAAAATTTATATTTCTCTTTTTCCAAGAAGAAGCTCAGGTTTTTTATGAAGAAAAAAATGAAGGTAAAGGAAGTGCAAGTGAATGCACATAAGGAGTGTGTAGTTGAAGATCACTATAGAGGAAGAAAATAGTTTTAAGAATGATGTAAAAATAGTATCTGATATTTTTGATAATGGACCTTTAGAAGTCCATCATGTGAATGAAATCCAAGAGGAAAATATGAGCAATAGAGAAGAGTTGGACAATGTATCCTTGAGGCATGAATAATTGCTAAAAAATGATTTGTGGGATCTATTTATTCCCTTAATATGGGTGATTTAAGTGCAGGTCGAACAATGATGAAGATATCAAAGAAGAGGATAAATTGTTGTTTGATATAGTGTTCTCATATGCATAAGAGACAACATGAAGAAGTGGAAAAATAGATATTTCACTTAAATAAATTTGATGTGGGATAGAAGACTCACAAAGGAGATTGGATAAGTGAAAAATGTCATTCTCGTGACATAGAAGCAAAAGAAGAGAATGAGGGAGAATGAAATAAGCATTGTGCTAATGAAAATGGGATAACAAATAAAGAAAAATAGAAAGAGGTGTTGTCACTATAAAAACTAAGCATTGTTCTGATAAGCATGCAAAATGATGAAGGCTTCGATAAGCCTAAGCTTGGGGGAAATCAAGCTTATAATATGAATATGGATGAAGCACCTATGGGGGCTATAAATTCTCATGTTTTAAAGCTAATTTATGGCTATGTTTTATGTTGACATGCATAAATGAATATAAAGGAAGTATTCAAAAAGGACTTTCAAGGTGAAGAGGTGATGCTAGAAGTGCAAAATTATGCACTTACGAATGTGAAGTGGAATAATTGATTTTTACTTCAACTAGAGCATGTGAAAAAAAAAAATAAGTAGTTTATTTGAGGACTATAATGAATAAAAGATCTACAAGTAGAATGGTGATGTCACAAAGGAAATCAAAGGAAGAGATGGCATCTATTAGAAAAGGAGAGCTGAAAATAGAGATGAGTGATAAAAGGAAGAATCTAATAGTAGGTTGGATAGTAAATGGATAAAGACAAGAAGTATTTAGGTGTAGGTGGTTGAAAGATAGCCATGGTTTCAATCCCAGTAGAGAAAATATGATGCAAGAAAGAAAATCTTGGAAGACATCGTTGGATAAAGATAAGATCAATCCCACATGAAGACGGGGAGAAAATCATTTGGTGTAAGTTGACAAACTATGCCCAAATAATGGGTAAGAAGAAAGAAATAATTTGTGATGTGGTGGAACTATGGTCAATCCATTTCCACATAAGGGAAGAAAGTGAATATCAATAAAAGAGGATGGATTTTAATCTAACAATTTGGCAGTGAAAGAGAGAGAAAAATAGATGAAATATTTGGTGTGTTAAAAAGGAATACCATAATCATTAATCTTAGTATCGAAAAGAGCAATTTTTCCATTTATTCCATCTATGTGAGCAAGAATCAATTTTTTAACTACTTCAAGTGTTTTATGCAAGAGCATCCAAGGTGTAAGGGTAATCCTACATCACCAAATATAGTTATGAGTTGTGTAGTTTCAAAAAATATTAAATGTAAATTTATCAAATCAATAGGGTTCTCAGGTCACATCTTGAGATCCAATTTTGGTTCATGGATTTATAGTAGTTTTTGAGATCCCAAGGATCACATGGATCACACTCAAGGTCACATGGTAATACTCCAATGTCTCACATCTAAGTTTCTTTGTATTGTTGGTCTCAGATATTTTCCCTCACAACTTTAAGTTTCAATGTTGGAGGCCAAGTGTATAGTATTTCTTAAGTCTCTAAGTCCATAGGGAATACATAATATATATGTATTAGGGTCTAGATTATTTCCCTAATTTTATACATCTACATATATTCTTTTTTTAATTAAGGCTTCTTTCTAGACCTAACAAAATATACATTGGTTATAAAGTTTAATAGGTCCACAAGACCCTTGGGATTCATACACATGACTATGAAAGTTCATAAAGACCATGGAGGTCAGGTTTCATAGTCACAATTACTCATGAGGCCTTGGTGTGTTTATAAGTTTATGTCTTGAGAGGGACCATGGGTAGATGTGTGACCAGTTTAAAATTTGAGTTTATAACTCTAATGGGTTTGCAACAATCCACAAAACAATCACATGATTCTAAGAACTTAGATTACAACACATGTCATAATCATGGAGGGTCACAAGATATAGTAATAACCATGTATTACAATCCTTAAATGGATTTAATTGATTAATGGGTCCATAAACATAAAGAGAGGCAATGATGAAAAGGGGAAAATACATGAGGGATCATAAAATGAATTTAATAAATCCATGGGTCCATGAAGTCTTTGAGACCATGAGAAAGGCTTTGGATCATGTTATCCAAGAGCTACAGGATCTTGGCACTTGTCATTATCACATGCAACCTATGATCACAATTTCAAATTTGGTCACAACAATAGAACAATATGAAGATCTTCGAATGGTCAAAAATTCCATGTTAAAGCACCAATTTAGGCATTTAAGGTCTCATTGGAAAACTCTAGAAGAGAACATTTACCTAGTGGTCACCATGAAATAGTTAACCTGATTGTGTAGCCATTGTTATAAAAATATCTTTTGAGAATCATAAGCAATTATAATAAAAGTTTCAAAAAGGGAAAAGCGATAAAAAGTAAGAAAGTGATCTCATGATATTGATAAAGGAATTTTTTTAGGTGGGATGTACAGGAGTTCAAGATATAAAACAAGAGTCACATTAGAAAGGTTAACATTGAATGATCAATAGGTTGGCATTGGAAGGAATAAGGAAAGACCTAGAGATTTAAACTTACAAATCAAGATCCGATATCAAAGTAGAGAAGCTATAGACCAAACAAGGTCCAAAATAGAGATCAAAAAGAGAGGTATCAGAGAGAAGTTGAAATGTTTTCATGATATAAGAGTATTCAAGGGTTTGAGTAATCTTGCATCAACCAAAAAAAATAAAAAATAAACAATTGGGAACAAAAATTTGAGAGAGAATTGATAGTAACAAAAAGAACAAAACAACAAATGAAAATTAATAATTTTTTAATAAAAATGCATGGGTTTGGAGAGTTTTATGGATTGAAATTAATGTGAAGAGACATGATACGTGTTAGAAAGGGTAATGGAAATAATCTCATAAAGTGGGGAGTAGAGAGGAGGATAAAAACATGATGCAAAAGGGGGAAAAGAGGAGTTGCAAGAAAAGAAATAGAAAAGTAACAAGCTATAGAGGAACCAGTCAGATATTGGACTATGTTAGTGATGTTTTCGTCAATGTTTACACTCCAAAACATTTAAGTCACATAGTTGATAATGTGTTTATTTTTTATAAACATTGTAATGTCTTAAAATCAAGGAATATAGTGTGTTCTTTGTGGTAATTTTTTGCAAATAAAATTTTGAGTTGCCATTTATGTGTATATGTGTGCTAAAACTGGGCATCATAAAATTAAAGGTTATCCTTAAGTGTATATTCTCTTTATTATTTCACCATTTGGTATCAAATAAATAACTTTCCTTGTTGATTTGGGTGTGTGAGGCTCTTCTATGAGTCAATTGCAGGTTGTGAAAAGTAATTTGTGAAAAAGGAGCTTGCATTGGAGAGAGGAGAAGTTTGTTGCAGGTGTGAAAGAAGTCATGCATGTGTGAGGAAGTGAAATATAATATTTTTGCAGTGTATTTGTGAGATATAAGCCTGCTTGTTGAGGAAGATATGGCACATAAAGGAAGAAGGGAACTAGAGGTACAAGACTTGGTTGATATATTTAAGGGAGTCCAAGAAATATTGGACATGATGGAAGGTACAAAAAGTGACAATAATTCAGCTATGAGTATAGAGGATGAAGAAGAAATGATGATAGGGTTATTGTCCCTACAAGAAAGGTTAGATGATTTGGAGAGAGACCAAATAGGCAGAGGAAAATATCCCAATAGAAGAAAGAAATCAATAAAGATCAAGGTGAAGAAAAGAGGTAAGCCCACTATTAATATTTTTTTGGTAAAGAGAGCCCAAATGTGCTCATGAATTGGATAGCGGAGTTATAAATGTATATTTAAGAGAAGTGTATTGAAAACCCCATGAGGGTATAGATTACAAGTAAGAGATTAAGTGGAGTTGAAGTTGTGTATTGGAGAGATCTCCTAGAGAGGAGATAAGGGAGAGGAAAGAATAAGGTAAGGAGTTGGGAACATATAGTTTATAGCTTTATGGGTCATGTTGTGCACTCAAGAATGAAATTAGAATGTTTTTATGTGATTCATGTCTTGAAGCATGAGAAAAAAGAAAATAAGAATAGGATTTACATAAAATTCAATATGAGAGGAAAGTTTTCATGTGAGCAGTTCAAGTCTACTTTGAGAAGTAGCAAGGAGATGGATAAAAGTGAGGAGAATAAGTCTGTCTTGAAAGGAAATAAGAGAGTGAGGTTTCCATGTGATAAACTTAGATATTATTTTCAAAAAAAAATTAGAAAGAAGTTTTTGAGTAGTACATAAAGGATGGAATCATCATACAAGAGGATATAGATGTGATGGTTGTTCAACTGAAAGAAGGAGACCCATTGTTTGATGATGGAATTGAGTCTATGATATCCCATAAGTGGGAAAATTTATAATTTTGATTTGTACAAAATTCATTTGTCTTTTATATTTTGGAAGGAAAAAGGGTTGAGAACAACCAAGGAATGATACATGTTTCTTTGAAGGAAATAATAGATGTGAATGAATAAGGAAACCATGAGGATTTTTAGATTTCCATGAAGAAAACAATAGAGATTGTTGATATTCAAGTTAATGAACATAAGGAGAGTATGGTTGAAGGCCAACCATCTAAAGAAGAAGGAAATATAAAGAAGAATGAGGAGAGGACAACCATGGAGGTTTTTGAGAATGGGCCTTTGGGAGTCCATTTTGAGAGAGAAAGTAGTGAGTAAAATGTGAGCATCAGAGAAGCATTGGGCAACATGTCTTTGAGGCATGGTGAAGAGTTAAAAAATGTATTTGTTGGAACTATTGACTACATTAATGTGTTTATTCAATGTGAAGTTATAAAAAATATGGAGATAGAGATGATGGACTTGTTTCTACCAAGAAAAATGAATAATAAAAGAGATGTTGCATATGTGGTAGCATCCCACATAGGTATTGGAGAAGAAACTATTATGAGTGAAGGTATGCATTGTCCTTATATAGACACAAAGATTTCAAATTTATTTGAATATGGTATGGAAGAAGAAAAACAAGGATAAATTAAACATCCTAAAGCTAATATAAAGAGGATGAGACATGAAGAAGAGTAACTAGTTTCTTAATCAACTAATAAAAATGAAAAAGATGAAAAGAATCCAGAGATAATTATTATATCAGCTAATGAAATTGTGAAGATTGATGAACCACCTATGGGGACTATATTTTATGTTAAAGTACATAGATAGAGAGAAAGGAGACATTCATAGAGGCCTTCCAAGGAAAAGAGGTGAAACAAGATTTGTAAATTTATGCACTCAAGAAAGAGAGGAGGAACAACTGATTTGTATATCCATTGAAACATGTGAATAATATGTGAAGGAAGAATAAGACTCTTATAAATGATTAAGGCATAATAAATATGGTGGAAAGAGAAGAGTTGTAATAGTTAAGAGTGAAGAATGAAGGATCCAATAATAGGTTGGATAGTGAGTAAATAAAGCTAATAAGGCTTTTAGGAGGAGTTAGTCATTTAGTGTTGTGTTTCCTCCCCCAAAATAAATTAAGATGCTAGAAGGAGAATTTGGGTGGAGGTGGTCGGATGAGGGTGGGTTTTATCCCACATAAAGATTGACAAAAAAGAGGATAAACCTTTAGCAGAGGAGGATAGACTATGATGGGTCTAAATCCATAAAAACATGAGTAATGAGAGATAAGAAGAAGAGGATATAATTAAAACCAAAAAGGAGGAGCTACAAATGGAAGAGAAAGATTGACATAAAACTATAAGTACTTAGTGTGTTGGAAGAAAATACCATAGCCATTATTGTTCATGGTTAAAAGATTAGTTTTACCACTTATTTCATCTGTGTGATTAGGCTTTCACATTTAAAAAACCTTGAGTGTCTAAAGTAGGAGCATCCAAGGGTTTGAAAAATATTTCATCAACCAAAAAATAAATAAAAAGAAAAAATAAATAGTTGGGAACAACATTTCAATAACAAATTAAAAACAACAAAACATCACATAATAGGTAATAAAATGTAATTGTTTTTGAAAAAAAATGTATGTTATTAGAGTGTTTTATAAGGAATGTGAAGAGACATTGTATGTATCATAAGGGATCGAGGAAATAATCTCCTGAAGTGGAGAGAAGAGATGAGGATAAAAATGTGAGGCAAAAGGGGAAAGAGATAATTACAAGAAAAAATAGAAAACTAAGCAGTTATAAATGAACTATCACTGCTTGAACTACAACCTACTCTCATTGCTTGAACTATCACAAAATTCTATCATGATTTACATATTGAGTCCTATTCTTGAGAGTTCTAATAAATAGGAAAAATGATGAAGAATTTGATAAGCCTAAGCTTGGGGGAAATCAAGCTTATAATATGAATATGGATGGCGTACCTATGGGGGCTATAAATTCTCATGTTTTTAAGCTAATTTATGGCTATGGTCTATGTTGATGTGCATAAATGAATAAAAATGAAGCATTAAAAAATGCCTTTCAAGTTGAAGAGGTGATGCTAAAAGTGCAAAATTATGCACTTAAGAATGTGAAGAGGAACAACTAATTTTTACTTCAACTAGAGCATGTGAAAAAATAGAGAAATAAGTAGTTTATTTGAGGACTCTAATGAATAAAAGAGCTACAAGTAGAATGGTGATGTCACAAAGGAAATCAAAGGAAGAGATGGAATCTATTAGAAAAGGAGAGCTTAAAATAGAGATGATTTATAGAAGGAATAATCTAATAGTAGGTTAGATAATGAATGGATAAAGACAAGAAGTCTTTAGGTGTAGGTGGTCAAAAAATAGCCATGGTTTCAAGCCCACTAGAGAAAATATGATGCAAGAAAGAAAATATTTGTGGACATGGTTAGACAAAGATGATATCGATCCCATATGAAGATGGGGAGTAAATAATTTGGTGTAAGTGGATAAACTATGCCCAAATAGTGGGTAAGAAAAAAAAAATTATGGATGTGGTGGAACTATGATCGATCCATTTCCACATAAGGGAAGAAAGTGAATATCAGTAAAAGAGGATGGATTCTAAGCCAACAAGTTGGAATTGAAAGAGAGATAAAAATAGATGAAATATTTGGTGTGTTAGAAGGTAATACTATAATCATCAATCTTAGTGCCAAAAGAGCATTCTTTCTATTTATTCCATCTATGTGAGCAAGACTCAATTTTTTAACTACCTCAAGTGTTTTATGCAAGAGCATAAAATGGTTAAGGGTAATCATACATCACTAAAAATAGTTACAAGTTGGTGTATATTCAAAAAATATTTACAATGCAAAGTTATCAAATCAACAGGGTTCTCAGGTCACAATTTGAGATCTAGTTTTCATTCATGGATTTGTAGTAGTTTTTTAGGTCCCAAGGACCACATGGGTCACACTCAAGGTCACATGGTCATATTACAATGTCTCAAATCTTATTTTATTTCTATTGGTGGTCTCATATATTTTCCCTCACAACTTTAAGTTTCAATGTTGAAGGCCAAGTGTACATTATTTCTTAAGTCTCTAAGTCCATAGGGAATAAATAATATATATGTATCAGGGTCCACATTATTTCCCTAAGTTTATAAGTCCATATATATTATTTTTTGTAATTAAGGCTTCTTTCTGGACCTAAAAAAATATACATTGGTTTATAAAGTCTAATAGGTCCACAAGACCCTTGGGATTCATACACAGGACATGAAAGTTCATAAAGACCATGGAGCTCAGGTGTCATAGTCAAAATTACTCATGAGGCCTTGGTGTGTTCATAAGTATAGGTCATGATAGGGACCATGGGCAGATGTGTGACCAATTTCAAATTTGAGTTTATAACTTCAATGGGTTTGAAACAATCACATGACTCTAAGAATCCAGATTAAAACACATGTCATAATCACTTAGGGTCACAAGAGATAGTCATAACCATAATGTAGTGCAAATGTATTACAATCCTTAAATGGATTTAATTGATTAATGGGTCCACAAACATAAAAAGAGGCAATGATGAAAAGGGGAAAATGCATGAGGGGCCATAAAATGGATTTAATAAATCCATGGGTCCATGAAGTCTTTGAAGACCACAAGAAAGGATTTGGATCCTATTATCTATGAGCTACAAGATTTTGGCACTAGGCACGATCACATGCAACCTATGATCATAATTTCAAATTTTGTCACAACAATGGAATAACATGAATATCTTTGAATGGTCACAAATTTCATGTTAAAGCACCAATTTAGGAATTTAATTTCTCTTTGGAAAACTCTATAAGAGAACATTTACCTAGTGATCACCATGAAATAGTTAACCTGATTGTGTAGCCATTGTTATAAAAATATCTTTCAAAAAGGGAAAAGTGGTAAAAATTAAGAAAGTGATCTCATGATACTACTAAAGGAATTTTTTCAGGTGATAAGTAAGGGAGTTCAAGATATAAAACAAGGGTCACATTATAAATTTCAGCATTGAATGATCAATAGGTCGGCATTGGAAGGATTGAGGAAAGACCCAGAGATTTAAACTTACAAATCAAGATATGATATCAAAGTAGAGAAGCTATAGACCAAACAAGGGCCAAAATAGAGATAAAAAAGAGATGTATCAGAGAGAAGTTGAAAAAATTTCATTATATAAGAGCATTCAAGGGTTTGAGTAATCTTATATCAACCAAAAAAATAAAAAATAAACAATTGGAAATAAAAATTCAATAGTGAATTGATAGTAACGGAAACAACACAACAACAAATTAAATTTAATAATTTTTAAAGAAAAATGCATGGGTTTGGAGAGTTTTATGGATTGAAATGAATGTGAAGATACATGGTACGTGTTATAAATGGTAAAGGAAATAATCTCATGAGGTGGGGAGAAGAGAGGAGGATGAAAACAAGATGCAAAATGGGGAAAAGAGGAGCTACAAGAAAATAAATAGAAAACTAACAAGCTATAGACGAACCAGTAAGATGTTGGACTATGTTGGTGATGTTTTCCTCAATGTTTACACTCCAAAACATGTAAGACACCTAGTTGATAATGTGTTTATTGTTTTAAACATTGTAATGTATTCAAATCAAGGAATATAGTGTGTTTTTTATGGTAAATGTATGCAAATAGAATTTTGAGTTGCTCTTTATGTGTGTGTGTGTGCGCTAAAAATAGGCATCACAAAATTAAAGGTTATCCTTAAGTGTATACTCTCTCTATACTTTCACCATTTGACATCAGATCAAGAAATTTCCTTTTTGAGTTGGGTGTGTGAGGCTCTTGTATGAGTCAATTTCAAGCTATGAAAAGTAAGTTGTGAAAAAGGAGCTTGCATTAGAGAGAGGAGAAGTTTGTTGCAGGTGTGAAAGAAGTCATGAAAGTGTTGAGGAAGTGAGATATACTATTTTTTGAGCCTATTTGTGAAATATAATCCTACTAGTTGAGGAATATATGGCACATAAAGGAAGGGAACCAGAGGTAGAAGACTTGGTTGATATATTGAAGGGAGTCCAACAAATATTGGACATGATGGAAGGTACTAAAAGTGAAGATGTTTCAACTGTTAGTATAGAGGATGAATAAAAAATGATGATAGGGTTATTGTCCCTAAAATAAAGGTTAGATGTTTTGGAGAGAGACCAACCAGGTAGAGGAAAATATCCCAATAGAAGAAAGAGATCGATAAAGGTCAAGGTGAAGAAAAGAGGTAATCCCACTATTAATATTTTTATTTGGTAAAGAGAGCCCAAATGTGCTCATCAATTGGATGGTGGAGTTACAAATTTATTTTTAAGAGAAGTGTATTGAAAACCCCATGAGGTTATAGATTACAAGTAAGAGATTATGTGGAGTTGCAATTGTGTATTCGAGAGATCTCCTAGAGAGGAGATAAAGGAGAGGAAAGAATAAGGTAAGGAGTTGGGAACATATAGTTTATAACTTTATGGGTCATGTTGTGCACTCAGGAATGAAATTAGAATTATTTTATAGGATTCATGTCTTGAAGCTTGAGACAAAAGAGAATAATAATAATAATTACATAAAATTCAATATGAGAGGAAAGTTTTCATGTGAGTAGTTCAAGTCTACTTTGAGAAGTAGCAAGGAGATGGATAAAAGTGAGGAGAATAAGTATGTATTGAAAGGTAATAAGAGAGTGAGGTTTCCATGTGAGAAACTCAAATCTTATTTTCAAAACAAAAAATAGAATGTCATTTTTGAGTAGTACATAAAGGATGGAATCATCATGCAAGATGATGTAGATGTGACAGTGTTTTAATTGGAAGAAGGAGACCCATTGTTTGATGATGGGATTGAGTTTATGATATCCCATAAGTGGGAAAATTAATAATTTTCCTTAGTAAGTAATGTATTTGTCTTTTATAATTTTTAGGGAAGAAGGGTTTAGAACAACCAAGGAATGATACATGTTTCCTTGAAGGAAATAATAGATGTGAATGAATAAAGAAACCATGAAGAGTTGCAGATTTCCATGAAGAAATTAATTGAGATTGTTGATACGAAAATTAATGCACATAAGAAGAGTATGGTTGAAGACCAACCATCTAAATAAGAAGGAAATATAAAGAAGAATGAGGAGAGGAAAATGATGGAAGTTTTTGAGAATGGGCCTTTGGGAGTCCATCATGAGAGAGAAAGTTGTGAGGAAAATGTGAGCATCGGAGAAATGTTGGGCAACATGTCCTTAAGGCATGATGAAGAGTTGAAAAAAGTATTTGTGGGAACTATAGATTCTATTAATGAGTTTATTAAATTTAAATTTCTAAAAAAGATGGAGATAGAGATGGTGGACTTATTTCTACCAATAATAATGATTAATAAAAGTGATGTTGCATATGTGGTAGCATTCCACATAGGTATTAGAGAAGAAACTATTATGAGTGAAAGTATACAATGTACCTATATAGACATAGAGATTGCAAAGTTATTTGTATATGGAATGAAAGAGGAGAAATCAATCATCCTAGAGTTGATATAAAGAGGATGAGAAATAAAGAAGAGTAACTGGTTTCTTAATCAACTAATAAAAATAAAGAAGATGAATAGATTCCAGAGCTAATTATTATATCAGCAAATAAAATTGTGAAGATTGATGAAGTACCTATGGGGACTATATTTTATGTGCAAGTGTAGAGATAAAGAGAAAGGAATAATTCATATAGGCCTTCCAAGGAAAATAGGTGAAACAAGATGTGCAAATTTATGCACTCAAGAAAGAGAGGAGGAACAACTTATTTGTATATCAGTCGGAGCATGTGAATAATATGTGAAGGAAGAAGAAGACTCTTATAAAAGATTAAGGCATAATAAATATGGTGGAAAGAGAGGAGATGACAACCATGAGAGAATAAGAGTTGAAAATAGCTAAGAGTGAAGAATGAATGATCCAATAATAGGTTGGATAGTGAATAAATAAAGATAATAAGGCTTTAGGAAGAGGTGGTCATTTAGTGGTGTGTTTCATCCCCCAAGATAAAGTAAGATGCTAGAATGAAAATTTGGGTGGAGGTGGTCAGATGAAGGTAGGTTTTAGCCCACATGAAGATTGAGAAAAAAGAGGATAAACCTTTAATAGAGGAAGATAGACTATGGTGGGTCTAAATCCATAAAAAGAGGAGTAATAAGAGATAAAAAAGAGAGGATATAATTAAAACTAAAAAGGAGAAGATATAAATAGAAGAGAAAGATTGAAAAAAAATATAAGTACTTAGTGTGTTGGAAGAAAATGACTTGGCCATTATGTTTCATAGTTAAAAGAGTGGTTTTACCACTTATTTCATTTGTGTGATTAGGCTTTCACATTTTAAAAACCTTGAGTGTCTGAAGTAGGAGCATCCAAGGGTTAGAAAAATCTTGCATCAACCAAAAAATAAATAAAAAGAAAAAGGAAATAGTTGGGAACAACATTTCAATAATGAATCAACAACAACAAAATAGCACAATATAGGTAACAAAATGTAATAGTTTTTGAAAAAAAATGCATGGATTAGAGTGTTTTATGAACTTAAAGGAATGTGAATAGACATGATATGTATCATAAGGGGTCGAGGAAATAAGGGGAGAAGAGAGGAGGATAAAAATGTGATGCAAAAGGGGGAAAAAGATAATTACAAGAAAAAATAGAAAAGCAAGAAATTATAAATGAACTAGTCAGATGTTAGACTACATCAATGATCATTTTCTCTATGTTCACACTCTAAAACTTTTGAGGCATATATTTTATAGTGTGTCTATTGGTTTAAACATTATAATGTCTTTAAATCAATAAATATAGTGTGTTATTTGTGTTAAATGTCTAGAAATAGAATTTTGAGTTGGTATTTTGTATGTGTGCATCCTAATTAAGCATCACATAATTAGATGTTATCATTAATTGGATAACCTCTTTGTTATCAAACCACTACAATAGAGAATTAAAGGCTGAGAGTTAGGTACAAACAAGGATAGAGTAGTCGTAGAGAGTCCTTGTGAATGTAGATGTCATTAAGGCATTATTTCATTGAATAAACATATATTGTATGTTGTTTTAAGCTATATGAATTTGATTACATGGCCAAAGGCATCCCTTCACTAGGAACCCTACTATGAACTGCACCACAACCTACTCTCATTGCTTGAACTATTTAAGATATTTCCCACTACAAGGAAATGGGAGATGAGTTTCATATCCATAAGACAAATAATATGTATCATCTCTACAGAAAGGATAGACTTTGGAAAATCCCATCCATAAGAAGTAAAATTTTCCACCTCTTATCCTAGAGGATAACTAGTTCACCAATCTAAAAATCTTTCTCTAGCCTTCTTATCAAAGAGCTTCTTCACTTTGCTTTGGGATCCCGGGATCCAGTATTCAACTACTATTATATCTTCCTCCAACTTTATTAAGTACATGATTATTTTATCTAAAGTATTTATTAAATTCTTGTCTTCTATTACTCTCACTAATTGAAAGATAAGGAACTCCAAATAAATGGGAAATGCAACATCTATACCATAAAAGAATTAAATGGGGAAATGGCAATGACTCTTTTCAAAGTGGTGCAGTTTCTCACAATGCATCATCTAACCTTTTATTCCAATTCTTATAATTTTCATCCATTAGTTTGTGGATGATGGTAACAATGTTGTTGTTTCTTCATTTTACTTTATCATTTTCTTATGGGTAGTAATCTGAAGACTGAAATAAGGATATCACATAACCATAGTAGGAAACCATAAGTTTTAAAGAAGATATATTGGTAGTATTACTTATCAATTTTTTTTGTACTCCAAATCTAAATAGAATGCTCTCTTTAATGAAATTGCATCTCTTCAGATGTAGTCTTCTTTATAACAATAGCATCAATATAATTCTTTTAATTTTAATCCATTAGTTTACGGATGATGGTAACAACATTGTTGTTACTTCATTTTACTTTATCATTTCTTTGGGGGTAGGAATATGAAGAGTGAAATAAGGATATCACATAACCATAGTAGGAAATCATAAGTTCAAAATAACATAAATTGGAAGCATTGTTTATCAATTTTTTTTATACTCAAAATCTAAATAGAATGTTCTCGTTAATGAAATTGCATCTCTTTAGATGTAGAATTTTTTATAGGAATAACCTCAACACACTTTATGAAATAGTCCATTGTGTTGAGGATGTGAGTGTGACTTGAATTGGAATGTATATTCAATGTATTGATGAAATTTAAACCCCATTGTTAAAAGGGATATTATATTACTAGAAGTCTGAAGGGAAGTGGGGCAAGTTTCATTCTTCCAACAAAATTCTAGCATGCTTTACACATTGAGTCCTATTCTTGAGAGTTTTTGAATTATAGGCTAGTATTGGTGAGCTCTTATATTATTAAATGTCATGACAAGCAAAGAAACATGACCACCACATCCCTGATTATGGAAATCTTCTAGTAATCTCTTATGTTGTTCCTTATCAGCACATCTCAAAAAGAAAACATATAAACCTTTCTTAAAAAGAGTATTATCATAGATTACATACCTATCGGCTCTCAATTTAACCGCTCTTTTCTCTTTAGCATTTAGATGCCTTGGGCACTCTCTATGGGTCAAGAAGAAGGCAATATTTTAGTACCATTCATCAATAGAGGCAATGAAGACTACCAATGAAATCTCTTTAAAATATTCTTTGGTAAGGCCTTTTGTGTAGATTTATTCTAATCATTGACTCCCTTTACAATCAGTTGACACAAACCTCTCCCTTATGATAATTAGTTCAACATCACCTTGAGCCCTTATATTCCTTATACCCATCTCCTCTACAAGTTGAAAAAATTCATATTTTACTATGTTGTTTGTGCACTAGAACAGTAACTTGTAGGAAAAAGGAAATAACTCATTAGTAAGGGAAATAAAAACAACTCTAGCACCGACACCAATAAGGAAATGGCTACCAACAAACTCTAGCATCCATGTATCATTGATATTGACTTCATTGAGTTTGGGAATATTCAAGTATTCTCTAACATCATCATATATTTATCATGTCATGTCTCTTCATATAAAATATCATCAAGAGGATCATATACTTTTTGTACTGTGTATGTGCTTTGAGCTCAAGTTCTAGTATTTGTTTATCCCTTTCATTAGAATCATACCTTGAAACCAATCCATTTATATTTTACCTCGTACATCTCTATAAAATATTTTGCTCAATAATATTCCATAGGTTATCGGAATGTCTGCCATTAGGAGTTAGTCATTTTGATTCTCTTTTGAAGATAAGCAACCAAAGGTA
This sequence comes from Torreya grandis, assembly GCA_037957365.1. Taxonomy (NCBI): domain Eukaryota; kingdom Viridiplantae; phylum Streptophyta; class Pinopsida; order Cupressales; family Taxaceae; genus Torreya; species Torreya grandis. Next base: position 4,068,408 of record JARHVA010000051.1, on the reverse strand, counting down.
CCTAGGCATATTTAATCTTCCCAATAAAAGGTACTATCTTGGTCCCCATAAAAAACATCAACCAAAATTATTTGTACATGTAAGCCTAAGTGCGTGAACAACTTTAGCAGACATTAAATTAATAAAGTATCCAAAGTCTATGATATAATTACTAAGCTTGAGAATTTCAATATAAAGGGAGACATGGAAGGGTTCTAAATTTTTAATATTACAGTAGAGGCATCCATTATATTTTGAGAAATTGAGATATATTGGACTATGGGGATACCTTTGGATTTATGTTCAAGGTTACTGGGATTATTTCCTCTAACGAATTTGACTAATCTATCAAGTTGATATGGAATAAACTTTAGGTATTCATTTTGAGACATCTGAATTTTATATTTATTCACATGATCAATTCTGTGAAATGTATCCAAACTATAAAAGGTTAAATCTTAAGAATTTTTATTAGTTTGAAACATATTTTGATCATGTTTTGACAAAGAATTTGGATTTTAAAGATTTACAACATGAGATAAAGATTTGGTGATTTACCCTTCAAGGCAAAGACTTCTATTATGCTTGTGGGCTTCATTTCAATGTCAATGGTAATGCATTAAGAGAATCATAAAAAAAAAATACATGCTTTAAAATGTAGTGCTTTTGAGTACTACATCAATACATTCAATGTGGAAGGGCTAGATACAAGTAGTTTATAATTACACTATCAATTCAACAAAGTATGAATTATTTTAAAAATAATAATTTTCATGGTATTATATATTGCAACAACATAGGTTATTGATTAAAAATAATGTATATGATGGATATTTCATGGGAGCATAAAATAGTCCAAACTACCAAAAGAGAGTGCATAGTACAACTAAGATTTATCTTGCCATTTTCCATATTAATCTAAAGGTTGAAAATTTAAATTCCTAATGATAATTACACCACCAAGGTGAAAAAAAATTGGTCTTAAAAAGTTAGAGGCTAGTTCAAATTCCATTATCATTTTCAAGAACGTAAATTATCCTCAACCAACTCCTTAAAAATATTATATTTTCAAGTTTTGGAACATTATTAAGGAGATTATTGGTAGCTGAAGTGATGCTCCTTGTGACTTCCATAAGGATGTTATCTAGTGGGATATAAAGAAATTTACATTAGCCCTGAATATCATAGACTATAAAATTGTGCAATTGTTTGGTTGTAAAAAAGGAGCCACCCTGTTGGTTTTGAAAAGACATTTCTATTCTATATGTCATCTATCCTCATAATATACATAAAATAAAAATATTTGAGAAAGATAAGGAGGATTATTTTAATATTAATTTTTTTATTGTTTCAACTGCAAAGAATGACAAACATACAACAAGTTTTGTTAACTAGAAAATTCATAATTTGGACAAAATGATCAATCAACCAATTTCAGCAGACTCATTTCCTATCTTCATCTACCTTTTAATCATTATTGGGCTTCCCTAGAGATATGTATACATTTTATTATGGATGTAGGCTAAGGTAATCTTGGGGAATTAGTAGGACAAACCAAGAAAAAGTTTTTTGAGGAGATCTTATGGTATTGTCCTGTGAGGAATACAAGATTTGACTAGGATATTTGGGTAGAAATTGGGTCCTTCAACTTTCAAGGGAATTATTCACCACAAAGTAAACTTGGAAATAAACCAACTCAATGTGAGGTTTGGGTAAAATTAGTTTCTATTGACACCACTCAATTTTAGATGAATTCATAACTAACATAAATATACTCATGAACAATAGTTTTTTGGTGGGATGGTAAGCCAATCGAAAGTAGAAGAGGAGGCCGCATATTACAACTAGGATTTCTCTTACTATAGCATATCCACATCCTAAATACTAGGAATACACCTATAATGGTATTTGAAAATGTCCTTGATGATAAGTTCATTACTAAGCTCACAAACTTTGATCTTGAAAAGTTAAAGATTAGTTCAATTCCCCCTGGCACATCTAAGTAGTGTAATTTATTATAAAAAATAATTCCTCTAGAATAAGATGTTTCAATTTTTTTGTGGATGTAATGGAGATTTACAATGCTTTCAAGTAGTTGAACATTACATCACTAAAGGAAATAAACATTGAATGTAGGCATATCAAAAAATATGAGAGGGTTCATGTATAAAGCATTGTTGATACCAAAACGCAAGTAAAATTTTATTGAAACAAGGTAGATATGGCTATTATAATTACAATTTGGTGTGTGTAATAGAAATCATACTTCAAACCTCTTATAAATAAGCTAATTAAGGTCATTGATGGAATTATACAAGTGATCCCTCCTCCCATGACATCCCATCTTGGTGCACGCATAATGAGGTACAATATGCCAACATGGAAAGTGTTGAAAAAAGTACATAAACTGGTCATCATTTCTTTTCTTTTTTTTACCACCCCTTTAAAATATGTCGTGGAACATATGGCACAAGAACATTATCTTTATGGCCCCAAATCCCCATTCTTTTTCTCCTCAAATTGGTCACAATGATTTTTTTCATTAAGAACAATCAATATCATTCTTTAGATAAAAAAAATTAAATGTTTTGACACTTTGGAAATATTTTATAAGTTCATGCTTTATTGAGATTGTAACAAGTTGTCATACTTAATGATGTATGAAACATGCCTAGCTCTAGATGTATTGATCCATTTAAATTCTGAGCCACCCCTATATATAGATGTTTTAATTCAAACAAAATTTAAAAACTAAAATGCTTCTCAACATGGTCTCACCCACAATTTATTAAGTACATTTTCTAGTGATAAAGCATTGGAACCAATTCTTCAACATAACTACTGAAGACAAAAATAAGATAATTTGTAATTGAAGGGCAGTAAAATTTGAATGGTTTTAGACAAATCTCAAAACAAATCTTATGAATGAGCTTAAATAATGAAGGGAGATCAACAAATGTCTCAAATTCACTCATGTTAAATATTCTATTATTTATATCACATGGCAACTATGACTGAAACCATTTACTCCACTGCAATTCAATTGTAGAAAGAAAATTCATTTTACTTATGGAAATTCCTTAGTCTTTTATTGAAGATAATAACTTTATCTTTTTTTTTGAGCAACATCATGAGATCTAAGATTTTTTTAGGAATGTTACTTGTTAGGTGGGTAATGTAAACTTTAGTGTAAAAGGTTTGTACAATAATATCTAGTTTGACCATGGCAAACCATTTTGCGTTGAAGTGATAATCATGGGGTTAGTTTTAATCTGATGTATTTGTAAATGCAACCACGAGGTAGTTATTACCAAGAAGGTATGACTCACATACATGTAGATGTTAATCATTAGAAAATTGCAAGGTCAATTTTGGTCCTAAGTCAACCCTGAGTCTAAGGGGAAAGCCTTTGACTTGGCCTATATGACATGGAGGTTTCAAAGGCAAAAATGGCAGTTGGAGCTCAAGAAGTTGCCTATTCAATGTCAAAAAGTTGAATTTTTTGACCCATCACTGAAACTTGTCCAATGAATTATTCTTGAAGGTTACACCTGAGTGCTTCAGGGTGTGATTAGAGGGCTTAAAGAGGTAGGGGAAGGATCTGACAGTTTCTATTAAAGACTTAGAAGTTTTTCTTATGTATGTTTGATCTTAGGTTAAAAATTATATTTTTCTTATATTGGGAAGGGTGTTCTTGGGGCCAAAATGGGTGGTTAGCTTGTAGATCAAGCCTAATTGGAGGCCAATAAAATGGTCCTAGATGTTATTTTCTCTCCCTAAACATGTTGCTAGTGCTAATTTTTTATCAAGATGAGGTATTTACATATTGGCACTTTACTTAGAACTAATATTTTTTGCTTGAACTTATTGTTAATCGTTATATGGTTGAATGGAAATTAATTGGTTTTTTCACCTCTTACAACACTCTCTCTCCCTTTTTTCACCCACTTTGTATGAAATTATATTTTAAGTGTTCAAGGTGATTTAGAGGCTATAATAGGCTTGTGATACTATCAAAGATCAGTTGTCAAGATAAATTATAGGAGGCCTAACACCCTTAAGGGATAGGCCTAGAAAGTAATAAAACTATTAATGGGAGTTGACTTGGGTCTAGAGACCTTAATGGGGAGTTTAAGTACATTAGGAGTGAGGTGTTGAAGGTGATGAAGGAGTGAGGTGTTGAAGGGTCAGAAACCAATCTAAAGAATGTGTATTAGGCCAAATAGTTGTCGAAGGGCAAAAGTGTAAGAAAGTGTAAAGGAGTGTGGAGGCCTTTGAAAGTATATTGAGTGGGTTGAATTAAGGTTGGATAGGTAGATATAAGAGCCAAAGGAAGTGTTATTGAAATCATTAAAGATGAGGAAGCCATCTAGGCATAGCAAGGACTAGGGAATGTATAGTGAGAGAGTGTGAAGAGTGAATGATAAAATGGGTATGTTTGAGAAAATAGTAGACTCATGATGCATTAGTTAATGGATATGCCTAATAAAAAAATATTTAACTAGAAGTCATCTCACTTGTATGTTCTATAAATAGGATTTAGATTGATGTTGCTTTTGTCCTTTTTGTGTTTGATGCTTGTAAACATATGTTTTGGCCTTTATGCATCTTTTGATTATAAATAGGTATGTTTTGGCCTTTATGCATCTTTTTGGAATGTATAGTGAGAGAGTGTGAAGAATGAATGATAAAATGGGTATGTTTGAGAAAATAGTAGACTCATGATGCATTAGTTAATGGATATGCCTAATAACAAAATATTTAACTAGAAGTCATATCACTTGTATGTTCTATAAATAGGATTTAGATTGATGTTGCTTTTGTCATTTTTGTGTTTGATGCTTGTAAACATATATTTTGGCCTTTATGCATATTTTGATTATACGTTGAAAAGTTGATTACATAAATGAGAACTAAGAATGTATTGTCATACTATGAATAAATAAATATGCAAACATTTATCAATTGACTTGTTTAAATGTGGTTCAAGTGCAAATACCTAACAAACCAATTATTTTATTTTTCTAGTATTATTGGTTGAGCCTGATACATATTATGTTAATAATTATTTTGTTTTAAGTTTTTTTTGCATCTATGTCATGGTATACACACATTACATAGATAGAATTTTGTCCCTCTATATTCTACTTTGAAATTCACACAAAGCTACTTTACTTGAAGAATTTTGAGTCTAGTTGAAGTCATTATTTATGCCTTGTAATCATTAGTACTATGTTTATTGAAAATGGATTTATAGGTTGAAAACAACATTAGATACACACACAAAAACATGTTATCAAACCTATTGTCAAACTAGTTGTTAAATATATTTTTGAGACATTAGTCAAACCTGTTATTACATATACAAGTGCCCCAAATCCTATTGTGCCGATTTTCAAGCTAAAAGATATTTAATCTATTATTTTTAAACTTGAGGTTGTTCAAATGAAGTATAAATTTATTGTGGATAAAATACATGTTTGTACTCCTATTGTCAATTCTACACCTCTTGTGTGAATCTGGAAGACAATGAAACTCAATAAACATCATGTTACTCTAGGGTTTATAAGCAGAGGCCTTATAAATAAATGTCAAGCTAAGTCTTCACCTATTAGTTAATCATGTGAAATCCAAACCTCAAATGTAAATCTAGTGAAGTCCAAACTTGTTCTCATTGTGTACATCAAGGTCATCCATCTACCCATTGATTTAACCTACAGCCTTTTATATAATGGAAATGATTATCTTACTCATCATTCAATCATTTTTATCTGTGAGATCCACCTAGAGAATTTATAATCCTTCTAGATAGTGATCTAAGGTTCATTTATTGTCTAAATCCTACAAGAGAGTCCAATCCACTCTTTCAGATGGTGATTTGTATACTCATGATGTTATAATTGATCATGTTAGTGTTAACCTTGATTCCCGATATAAAATATGGATCTACTTTACTAGATATTTCGTTTAGTTCATTTCCACTATACTTAATTATGTAGTTCCTCCATTTAAAACATTATGTAAGACATTTACTCAAGCTTGTTCATGTAAAATAAACAATTTAGTTAAGTTATAGTGGTAGAATAGGTGTTGAGATGGTAAAAAAGTCTATTGTATTGATGAATTTAGAAACTTATAGCCTTTGAATCTAAGGGTTTCACCATCAAATAAAAATGGGTATAGGAGTAGTTTTAAATGCTTCTTCTTCTTGGCAATGATTGTTTGAATTCTTTGGTGGGTTCAAAGTTAAAAAGGCATAAATACAGTATCTATAGAAATCAAAGATCATTAGAGAAGTCAATGACAAATTTTGAAGTTGGATTGACATTGTAGTTTGCAATTTTGGTTAATGTTATCTCATTGTATCCTAGTCTAAATGGTTGTTCTAGTTATGTTAGATCATTGCATGAGGTGTATAATAAGTAAAAAGAAATCATGTATGCAAGCTTTGGATAGTTTAATAATAAAATATCTATCCATAACGACCATGTTTGGTAGTAACTTATACAATTATTGAATTAAATAGTATAAGAGAAGTATAGTTGCCTCACTCACTAGAGTTTTTCCCACACCAGATTTTTTCAGGTCATATAGTGTTTTCATTTTATAAGAGTGTCATTAGTTATTTACACTACAAAATCAAATAAAAAATTTAATTTAAAAAATCTAGAAGATCATAGATTTATAGCATTGAAAAGAACAATTTTTTAATCCTCATTTGTGTACAACATTAAATATGTGATCTGATAGATAAAAGTTTAGAAGATCAAAATAACGTTATACGATAATATTTTAAATTAAAACTAAATATAAATTAGATAAATTAACATAATTTAGATGAAAACTTTCAAAAAATCATATAGGCACATGTACAATGTCAACAATATACATAGATTACCTTATAGGCATACATAAATTTACAACATCTACCAACATAGTATGTAATGTCAGGTGAATGTCATATACACATAAACAATGTCAAACATGTATACATTACTATATAGGCATACAAAAAATCACTTCTCATATAGGACGTCCTAATCATAAAATAGCCTCCCTCTCTTTGCCTTCCTTGAAGAAGACTCTCCCTAGGATGCTCTCTTGGTAGATGGAGATCTCTCTAATGCCTTGGATTGCTCCAAGGTCTACAAAAGAGTCCTACGCTCATAGATCACTTGTAGATGAAACTATTAAAATATAAGTATTATTAAAAAATTAAAATAAAATACATTCAATGATTTGTTAATAAATTAATTTTAAACTAGAATAAAAAAATCATTTAAGCATGCTCTTTCTTTAAGCTCACTGTCAAGATCAATCTTTTTTGGATGCTCCAACAAGTTAGTGGCAATATCAACTATTCGAATAGGTATCTAAAATAGGGAAGAAACATGAGAAGCTTTCATACTAATCATCTGAATAGGAATATCAGATGTCATGGGACAACCCTGCATATACAATACATTTGCATAAGTTATTTTTTACCCAAGTATGTAGTAAAAATATTAAAAAAAAGTCTATTTTTACAATTTAAAATTGCAAGTTAATATATACCTCTATCGATGCCTATGAAAATGACATTGTAGCAATAATGCCTATGTTTATCTTGGCTCACAATGATATATAAGTGTCTACTTGAGTCATCAATTGAATGTAAAGAAGGTCTCACTTAATTTTCTATAAAGTATCAAAGATATATGGCAAGTTTTTCTCTTTTATTAAACCAAGAGTGTATTTTATAGCATTGTACTTGAATTTTGAGATCCTTGATAGAGAAATTTAACTTAAACTTAGAAGGAAAATATATATAGACTAAATGTACATAGAGAATAAGATTAACTCAAAATTTTACCTTTATATAAGTAAAAGGTGTCATCATAATAGAGATAAATGTAGTAGTAGATGAGGCAACAACTAGATCTAAAAATGTAACTAATGGCTTCATCAAATCAAATGTTACAAATGTTGGTTGTGATGATGAAGGCACCGTCACCTCCTGGGACATAAAAATTATATATATATCAATCCAATTTATATGTAAATTAATTATTAGCTAAATCAAATTTATAATTATACCTTAAATTTAACATGACATTTATATAAAATGTACATGCATTTGTGTAGTGGTTGATATATACACACCAAATATACATGATAAAAACTCATCACTCATAATTATATTATCCAAGCTCTCTAAACCACCAATGTCATCATCATCAGAAGATCCAGTGCATATAGCTCCACAAGATCTATAAGGGTAGGGTCAAGTATGCATAATAGGTGGTGTATCTCTAGCATCAATCTGTGAGAGCCTACTCGTATGTTGAATGAGTGTATTAGTGAATGAACTAAGTTCATGTAGAGTCTTAATCTCCATGACCTATTAAATTACATAGGAGATTTTGGGTTCAAGTGGCTTTTGGATATAGATCTTTGTAGGTCGATTAGGTTCATGACATGTACTTGGTAGATCCTATGCAAAGCTTTTCCCTCAGCTTTGAAACTAACTAAAATTAAATTAGTTCAAAATTTCATTGAGGATAAAGTCACAGTAGAGTTTCTACATGATGGATAATCAAACACCATCCACCATCAGTCCCAAAAATTGGTTGTGATTAAATTATGTTGGCAACGATGGATTTGAAAATGTTTAGCAGTTACTATAAATAGTGTATTGGTGGTTGGATTAATAAATAAGGTGAAAATAGAGGTTTTTTATGTCTTTGTACTTTATCTCATGTGATGATAATTTGTCAGCATAATAATCCCTACAATTATCCCAATATGAAGCCCCTATGTCAATTTGACTCACTATATAGTCAATTTGACCTAATAATGTCTCTAAAAAATTAGCTAGATAGGTATGGTAGGTGTTGTTGGAATTGTGATCCCTCATTCTCCCGATTAATTTTCTAATTTAAATTTTATCCTCCATAATGTGGTCCAATAGACTCTCTTAATTGCCTAGGGGATTTTTTGGAACCGTAGGAGGGTTAGGTGCAGGGTTAGGAGGACAATTCGATGGAGGGTTAAGAGGAGGGTTAGGTAGAGGATTAGGAGGAGGGATAGGTAAATGAACAAGATGGTTATGTGGAGGGTTAAGTTGAGGAATAAGAGGGTTAGGAGGAAGAATAAGAGGTTTAGGTAGAGGAACAAGAGGGTTAGGTAGAGTAACATGAGGGTTAGTAGGATGGGTTGTTTAAAATAAATGAATTACTAATTAAATAATGAAAATAATAAAAAATTAATAAATAATTAATAAATAATTAATATATTTTTAGCATTTACCTCTTTTACATGGTGGCATCATCAATTAGCAGCTTTTTGGGATGAATTGGGGTAAGGTTTGGCCTCACTAGGACAAAAATTGATTTAAAAGTGGAGGAGAGTAAGGGAAAATATAGAACGTGAATGCAAAATGAAATTTTTTTGCATTTAGTTTGATTTTTGTTTTGGGTGACATAAGGAATGTGATCACATTATTAATGTGATCATGTTATTTATTTTAAATAATGCGATCATGTTATTTAATAACACAATCATGTTATGTCTAGGTAATTATCGAGATATAATTTAAATAATGTGATCATGTTATTTAAATAACATGCTCATGTTATTAAATAATAAGATCTTGTTATGGGAAATGTCCACAAAATTATTCCCCAACTTTGTGTACATAACCTAAAGAGTGTGGTGACATCACTAGATATAATTACTGATGAGTTTAGTGATATAATACTAAAACTATAGGATCTATGTGTTAATGCATAAGTGGAATTAGATATAATAAATTTATGTGTAGCTTTATAACCTACTCCTAACATTATTGATGTTAGCACAAGCTTGGATGTGAAATAATAATAATCTTCAGTAAGATCTAATGACCCGAATCCTCTTAAATCAACCCATGTCTCATTTTGATGAGAAATTACCTCTCTTAGAAGACATTTCAAGAGAGTTAAATAAAATAAACAACCTAAGCAATATATAGAGTGTTCTTTGTGAACTTGATAAAAAAAAATCTTGACTTATGCAAAACTATTGATGAAATGATAAAGATCAAGAACTTGCATTTCAAATACAATGATTTTTAAAGATGCTAGTATATTTGGTGCTATAACTAATTTCATAATTTTTAAATTAAATAAATCAAGGAGGAAGAACAAGGTATTGTTATGTAGACTATAGAGGGAGTGAAAGCTAAAAATGGGCATCTTTCTCAAGGAAAGTATTCATAATTAAAACATAATCTATTTTCCCATTGTAATTTTTTAATATTATAAGGTTATGAATGTATTACCTTTTTTTAATATTCAAGTCAATTAAATGAGTAAAATTTGAAGAAGCAAAGAGTGAATGTAAGAATAGAAGAAATGTTTGTTGGAAAGGAATCCCAAGAGTGGCATTCAAAGAATGACTACCAAGTTTAAAAATTTGTAAACCTTGTGTTTTCTAGTCTTCTCTAATGATTGGGGTTTTAACATTTTGCACATATGAAGACCAAGTTGATGCACTACACTAAATTTAAGAAACCAAAAGCTTGTAAAATCCCACTATCATATATGTGTTGACTAATGACCGAATGTTTATATTTGTTCATTTTATTCCATAAATATTCCAAATCTATATTACCACTCCTTGAATCACAAAATTCTAGGATTCTTGTCTCCAAAATGGATATGGGTTCAAATCTCAAGTAGTTGTGTTTCATTTTTTGAGGCTTAATTATGTGGAAGGTAACTTCCTAAGCTTATGGGATTTTGATATGCATAGTTGGAATGATTTTATTTTTTAGGTGAATGCAAATAAGAGGATATGGTGGTCATAAAGATATTATATTCATCCCTTGAAACTATCCCAAGAGGCTACGTAGTCTAACCTAAGCTTTGAAGTGCTTGAGACACACCAAAAACATGAAATGCACTAAAATGGTTGAAACTAGATTAAATTTTAAGATAATAGCAATAAAATGCTCTATGCATTGAGGGTATTTGAATAGTATTTTTTGGGTGATCAATAAGATTTGAATCAGGTGAAAATAATGGAAAATATCTAATGGGAATGATATGGTTCTAGACTAGTGACCTTAGGAAAAAGCCTTAATTGGAAAGGACATAGGTCAGACTCTAGAATCACATAGTTATAAATTGGTGCCTTATCCATTAGAATAAAGAGTAATAAGTAATTACAAAGTTAATTTAACACAATGTAATGAGGCAGGAGAGATAAAACAAAAATAAAAAAAAATGAAAACAAATCAAAATCCTAACTCACTTATATACATGTGGGGAAAAACTTGACGTAGGAACATCAAAGGTGTACATGCAGTATTGAATCAACAATTAAGGTAGGAGGTTGCATAGTTTTAATTAAAATTCTTAGGAAAGATTTATTAGTTCAAAATTATTTTTGGCTCATAAGAGATCTGATTTTGGTTTAGTTGGAGTTACAATATTTTTCTAAAATCACAGGGATCACATCAATCGCATTAGGGGTCATAGGGTCACATTCCCATATAACAAATCCAAGCTGGTTTGTACTGGTGGTCACATGTATATTCCTTCATAACTCCAAGATGTGATGTTTGGATCCATACACACATCATTTCATAAGTCTTTAATTTCATAAGGACTATATAATCTTTGTGTCAATGACCACATTATTTCCCCAAGTTTTTAAGTCTATGAGGGACTTTATATTTTCTACATCCATTTTCACAGCTAAGCACTCTTTCTGAACCCAACAAGATATGCATTAGTTTACAAATTCTAATGGGTATATAATACAAGTGTCATAGTCATAATTATTCATAGAGGTCGTATCTTGTTTGCAAGTCTAAATCATGGTAAGGTCATGGGTGCATGACCAATTTCAAATTGGAGTTCATAACTCAAATGAGTCTATGATAATCCATATAGTAATTGCATGAGTCTGGGAACCTATGATTTCAACATGTGTCACAATCATGAGGGTCACAAGATATAGTACTAGCCATAATGTAACATAAATGCACTAAAATATTTCAATGGATTTAAATGATTCACATGTCAGGTAAAATAAAGAGAGGCCGCAGTGAAAAGGAGTAGAGCATGAGGGATCATAAGGTGGATTTAATTAATACATGAGTCCATAGAGACTTTGAAGACCATGAGAAAGGCTTAATAACTAGTTATGTAGGGACCCATGATCTTTCCACATGACACTTATCATGTGCAGCCTATAATCACAATTTTTGATTTGGTCACAACAATGAAAGAACAACATATAGATCTTTGGATGGTCAAAAAAATTTCATTAAAGCACCATTTAGGAATTTAAGGTCTCATTATAAATATCTAGAAGATAAATTTTAGTTATTGACCACATAAAAGTTAACTTGACCATGTAGTAAATATTATAAAAAGATATTTTGAGAATCACTGACAATTATAAGGAAAGTTCAAGAAAGTAAAAAGTGGGAAAAGCAGTGAAAGGATCTCATGTAATCATTAAATGGGATTTTGCAGGTAGTATATATGGGACACAAAAAAATCAACTATGGGTCGCATTGTAAATGTTAACATTGAAAGATTAAAAGGTCAATATTGAAAGGGTTGAGTAAGGAAGGGAGATTTTAGAAAAAAGTAGAGCTTTAAGCCTGCAAGTAAAGAACAAAGATTAAAATAGAGGGGCCACAGATCATAAAAGGGCCATAATAGAGATCTAAAAGAGAGGATTTGTTGATTCTATAACAGAGAGTGAATGTAAATCCCATAGAGCTTTAGAATTAGAGATAGATGGGTATAGAGTAGGTGCAAAGAGCCACAATGAATGAAGATGTTATTAAGGCTTTATTTCATTAAATAAATAAAGAATACATATTGTTTTACATTATGTGAATTGAATTGCATGGCCAAGGGAACCCCTTCACTGGGAATCCTTACCTTGAATTTCACCAAATTATCTCAAACTAGTCACATGAGTATGTTGTAGATGTGATAAAATTTTGTAAGTAAAGAAGATCCATGTGATAAAATTGTGAGACTCTTTTCTTTTAGCTAACTACAAGTTGTGAAAAAAAAAATTGTATTTGTTGTAGGTAAGAGAAAGTCTTATAACATGAGAGAGCTATGTGAAAGGGACATAGATTCTTGATTGAGTCTATTGTATATTTCAAAAAATAAGCATTGCTTAAATTAGTGTCAAGTTGTGAAACATAAACTTTCATTTGACAGAGGGTAAGCTTGTCACAAGTGTGTGAGAATTCATGCAAGTGTGAATAAAGTAGTGAAAGAGAGGCTCTTATTTGATTCTAATGTAGGTTTTGAAAGATCAGATTGCTTAAATCAATTACAAGTTGTGAAAGATAATATTACTTTTGGAAATGAAATGGCATATAAAAGAGGAAGCTCACATGAGTATAAGACCTAGTAGAGATGCTGATAGAATTCTATGAAAGATTAGGATGGAACAAGTGGAGAATATGTTACAACTATAAGTAAATAATATGAAGAAGAAATGATGATAGGTTGGTTTTCCCTATAAAAAAGGTTGGATGCTTTGGAGAGATATGTAAGTGAAGTAGAAGATTCCAACAAAGAAAAGAGACTAACAAAAGGTGAAGGCGAAAGAAAGAGTTAAGTCCACTTGAAATATTATTTTGTTTTGTGGTAAAGAGAGACAAAAAAGCTCATGAAATGGATTGTTGGGCTAGAAATTTTATTTTAAGAGATAAACATTGTAGATCTAATGAGGGTAAAAATTGCATGAAATAAGTTATGTGGACATGCAAGTGTGTATTGGAGAGACCTCCAAAATAAGAGACAGGAGAAAGGAAAAAAAATATTGAGTAGTTGAAAACATATGGTTCTCAATTTTATGGATCATGTTGTGCATCCAAAATTGTAGAGAGAATGGTGGAATAAGCTCTAAGCATTGAGAATTGAGAGAGAGGTGAAGAAGATTGCCTTCAAGCAATTAAAAAAATATGTTTCCAAATGATCAACTCAAAGATGTGAGTGAATAGAATAAGGCTGATTTGAAAATCAATCAAAAAATGAGATCTACAAGTGAGAAGCCCAAGTATGTTTTCAAGAGCATTAGAGAGAGAAATTTGTGAGTAGCCCTTAAAGGAAGAAATATTCATGGAAGAGGATGTGGAAGTAGTAAATTATTCACCAAAAAAAGGAAACCCATTATTTGATGATGGTAAAGAAATTATAGAATCCTTTAAGTGGGAATAGGTTGCCATCATTAAAGGATAAAGGTACTAAAAAGGATATTTCTCTTTTACAAAGAAGAAGATCAAGTTTTCAATGAAGAAAATAATGAAGGTAAAAGAAGTGCAAGTGAATGCACATAAAGATTGTGTAGTTTAAGACAACTATAGAGGAAGAAAATAGTTTGAAGAATGATATAAAAATAGTAATGGAGATTTTTGATAATCGACCTTTGGAAGTCCATTATGTGAATGAAATCCAAGAGGAAAATGTGAACAACAGAGAATAGTTGGACAATGTGTCCTCGAGGAATTAAGAAGCACTGGAAAATTTATTTATAGGATTTATTGATTCCATTAATATGGGTGATTTAAGTGCAGGTCCAACAATGATGAAAATAAAAAAGAAGAGGATAAATTATGGTTTGATTCAGTGTGCTTATATGCATAATAGACAACATGAAGAAGTGAAAAAAGATATATTTCACTTAAATCAATTTGATGTTGGAGAGAAGACTCACAAAGGAGATTGGATAAGTGAAAAATGGCATTCCTATGACATAGAAGCAAAAAAAGAGAAAGAGGGAAAATGAAATCAGCATTGTGCTGATGAAAATGAGATAAGAAACAAAGAAAAATAGAAAGAGTTTTTGTCACTATAAAAACTAAGCATTGTTATGAGAAGTAGGCAAAATATGAAGGCTTTGATAAGCCTAAAATTGGGGAAATAAAGCTTATAATATGAATATGGATGGAGAACCTATGGGCGCTATAAATTCTCATGTTTTTAAGGTAATTTATGGTTATAGTCTATGTCAATGTGTAGAAATGAAAAGAAAGGAAAAATTCAAAGAGGCCTTTCAAGGTGAAGAGGTGAAGCCAAAAGTGTAAAATCATGAACTTAATAAAGTTAAAAGGATAAGTTGATTTGTACTTCAACTAGAACATGTGAGGAAATACATAAATAGGTAATTTATTTGGGGACTCTATTGAATGAAAGAGCTATAAGTAGAATGGTGATGTCACAAATGAAATCAAAGGAAGAGATGACATCTATTAGAAAAGTGGAGCTGAAAATAGAGATGAGTGACAAAAGGAAGAATCAAACAGTAAATTGGATATTGAATGGACAAATACAAGAAGTCTTTAGGAGTAGTTGGTTGAAATATAGCCATGGGTTGAAGCACACTAGAGAAAGTATGATGCAAGAAATAATATCTTGGTGGACATAGACATAATATGCATGAACATGGGGAAAAAATCAGTTTGTTAAAGTGGACATAATATGCCACAATAGTGGGTAAGAAATAATAAATAATATGTGGATGTGGTGGAACTATGGTCAATCCATTTCCACATAAGGGAAGAAAGTGAATATCAATAGAAGAGGATGGAATCAAAGCCAACAAGTTGGAAGTGGAAAAGAGAGAAAAGTAAATGAAATATTTGGTGTATTAGAAAGGAATACCATAATCATCAATCTCAGTGGCCAAAAGAGTAATTTTTCCATTTATTCCATCAATGTGAGCAAGACTTAATTTTCTAATTACATTGAGTGCTTTATGCAGGAGCATCCAAGGTGTATGGGTAATCCTACATCACTAAAAATAGGTACGAGTTCGTGTAGTTTCAAAAAACACTTTCAAAGCAAATTTATGAAATCAAAAGGGTTCTTAGGTCACATTTTGAGATCCAATTTTGGTTCATAGATTTTTAGTAGTTTTAGAGGTCTTAGGATCACATGAATCACACTCAACTCACATGGTCATATTTTAATGTTGTAACTCTAAGTTTCTTTGTATTGGTGGTATTAGATATTTTACCTCATAAATTTAAGTTGAAATATGAGAGGCCAAGTGTAAATTTTTTATTAAGTCTCTAAGTCCATAGGGACTACATAGTATATATGTATTAGGGTCCACATTATTTCCCTAATTTTACAAGTGCATAAATATTCTTATTTGTAATTAAGGCTTCTTCTAGACCTAGAAAAATATACATTGGTTTATAAAGTCTAACAGGTCCACAAGACTCTTGGGATTCATACATAGGACCACAAAAGTTCACAAAGACCATGGAGGTTAGGTGTCTCAGTTATAATTAATCATGGGGCCTTGGTTTGTTCATAAGTCTAAGCCATGTTAGGGACCATGGGCAGAAGTGTGACCAATTTTAAATTTGATTTTATAACTCCAATGGATCCAAAACAATCCACAAAGAAATCACATGACTCTGAGAACCTGGATTACAACACATGTCATAATCACTAAGGGTCATAAGATATAGTAATAGCCACAGTGTAATGCAAATGTATAGTGATTTAATTGATTAATGGGACCACAAGCATAAAGAGAGGCAAGGATGAAAAGAGATGAATGCATGAGGGACCATAAAATGGATTTAATAAATCCATGGATCCATGAAGTCTTTAAAGTCCATGAGAAAGGATTTAGAGCATGTTATCTAGGGGGCATGGGATCTTGGCACATGGCATGATCACATGCAACTTATGATCACAATTTCAAATTTGGTCACAATAATGGAATAACACGAAGATCTTCGAATGGTCACAAATTTCATGTTAAAGCACCAATTTAGTTATTTAAGGTCTCAATAGAAAAATCTAGAAGAGAACATTGTAGACACCTAAATCTAGCCACCAATGACCATCAATCAAGGTTTTGACTAATTTCCACCAAAATACATAATTTGGCTTAAAAACAAAAGGCATTAAAAGAGTTAAAATTTTTATATTCAAGTGCTAATTTTTTCCATAGTATCATAAAATGGGGCAATACAATTTATAAAGAAACTAACTTTAATTAGATCATTTCAAGTTAAAATGACATTTTTGCACTTGGTTGCTTTGGATTGCTCTTTTCTATCAAATTTCTTGTACAAGACATATACCTTTGTTATTTTGCATTGGTAACATCTTAAATGGGATGACAGTTCCAACACATCTAACATTGACTTCTAATTCCAATTCAGTCAAAATTTGAGCCAATAATATGACATTTTGATTAATTTGATTAATTTGTGTACAAATTATCAAAGTTGTGCATCAAAGTTAACTAATCATGTTTAAGGCTAATTAAACCAAATTAAGAGCTTAAGTTAATTTTTCATGAAACTTTTTGAATATTTTTTTAGAAATTGATATTGAATATCTACATCATCAAATTACATCATTTCTAGGAAAGACATCCCTAGGCCATAACTGCATAAAATAGCTCATCAAACCACCACATGCCTCATTAAGACCCTCCCATACCTCATCAATGCCTCTCATGCCTCTTAAATGCTCCTTCTTCCAAAATATTTATGGGGGATATTTATAAATTTAATTACATAATTTAGATTAATTCATAGACACACATCTTAATATTGAGATGGAAGTTCATGGTTGATCCTAACCATTTCAAAAATCTATAAATAGGAGACCTTGCCTATTTGTTTTTAAGTTCTTTTATGCCAAACTTATAATGCCCAAATACATTCAAAAATCATTATAATGTCAAATTATTATCCAAGCCAAGCCAAGCCAAAGCCATCACAAAGGTGCTAAGGAAAAGAGAAGATAACCAATCCTCCTTTGATGAAGACTCATTGAGTACAAGCCGAGAAAGCCAAATTGAAGAATGCTCTTGGAGCATCAAGGAAGGTAATGAATGTTTGTTTTCTTTCAATTTTTGTTGAGCTTTGTCATTTATTTATTCACTAAGCTCCCCCATTAAGATAGAATTAAGATGTTAGCTATTAGTGTGTTCTTTTAAATTTGATTTGATATACTAACACTATACTAATTTCCCCTTATTGTAATCTCATGTTCACAAATGGTATGCCCAATGGCACTTAACCTCACAAATCTAGTTAAATTGCATCTACAAGTAATCTACTAACCATTGTCATGTAGGATCTTGGAGTGTGAAAGCAAATAAGACAAAAAATTGAGCAAAAAACTTTTTTTTAGTAAGTCATGGTTTTGTTCTCAAGATTGTGTAGCCCAACTCGCCTACTAACCCAACTCGCCTGCCAACCCAACTCACCTACCAGCCAAGCTCAACTGCTGACCCAACTCACCTGCCAACCCAACTCCCCTGTTAGCCTAACTTGCATGTCTACCCAAATTTATTGTGTAGTCCAACTCACTTATCAACCCAATTTGACTTTCAACCCAACTCGCATGTCAACCCAACTCAACTGTCAACCTAAGAGATAATTTTTCAAAAGTCCTTCTCTCATCCTCTAAAGTGCTTCAATGTAGGTAGTCTTAATCTTGTTTTTTCATGTTTAAATGATGGTTTAAAAGTTAATTTGAGTGTTTTAACTAATCATACACTTCAATTTTTAGTTTTAAAAATAACTTGGCATAAATCATGCACACTTTAAATTTGGTACTTAAAATGAATCTTTAGCATGTTAAGTCTTGAACACTTCAAACTTTGGGTTTAAAATAAATGTAGGTGCTTATTGTTTCATTTAATATTTTTTTTGTAATCTTTACATGTTTTTATAACTTAAGACCAAGGGGTCAAAATAACATCACCAAACTTTTGTTTTAGTGCTTAAAAGTGGACTCATTTGTCAAGTTTGTATTCAATAGAAATTAAATTAATTAATTGACAAAAAGAAGGTTCATGTGTGTATGCTCTTCCATCCATCCCTTGTAGGGAAATTTTAGAATCAAAAACACCATCCTTATTGAAAACATGCCTAGTCTAAGGCATAGAAAGAATTTTGTCTAAAGCACTCCCCAAAAACTCACAATAGTTTGGGCAATCTTAAAATGACCCTAAAGTCTTTCTATTAATCATTTATTTTATTGCATCTTGGATTTCAAGGGGGACATCATTACCTCTCGTAAGTTATATAGGGAAGCTTTGACCTAGGGTTTCATCTCCCAGCACTAACATCAACCACTCCCACTAGGATTAGAGGTTTGAGTGGTTAAACCACCTTCTAGTGTTGGAGTTGCATATGGGATGTATCTGCAATTTAGATATTGCACTACACTGAGCAAGTGATGGATGTAATGGTTTCAAAAAAGACAAGATCTTTTTTCAATAAGTCAAGTGTCATGGACACCTAATTACTTGATTTTATTTTACATTGTGACATGAAAGTCATTATGTAATTGATTCCTCTAGAAACATTCAAAAACTTGAAGATCTTATACCAATCCCCATTTGCCATGAAAGTGTTGTTGGTGCAAGTGGCACCTCAAGGTCCATGTCATAGTACTATCATCTGAGAGAAGGGGGTTGTAAAAACCCTACTATATAATGTGTATTTTACTTTGAGGATGAACACTAAAAGCCTCTCAAATGACGTACATTGATGGATTCCAACAATACCAAGCAACCTTGTCAGTTTAGGACCTAAAAGCGATTAAATAGTTGGTTTTGTCCTAGATTAAACTTTTGTTTAGAGTCAAAAACTTAGTGTGAATAAATGATACAAACCAAACACATATTCCTCATTTTTCTTTGAACAAAGAGGCGTTATGCGGCCTACGTGAATCATCAATTTACCTTATTCAAAGTTCATCAAAATTTGGAGTCATATCATCCACTTTGGCACAATTATGCTACCCAATTGAGTCTAGACTTCTACCAAATATTGTTTAAGTCCTTCATTTATAACTTAAATTCAAAATTGCACCTTCATAAGTTCATAGGGTTTATGTGTTAAATGGGTTCTCCATTTCCACTAAAATTGAGGGAACTTAGGTCTAATTTTTAATTTGGATTGAAGGTTGTTTAAGACTCATAATCATTACACCACTTGATAGACTTAAGTCATTTTGTGCTAAACACTTTCACTTTGAGTCTTTGAACCAAACCTTTTTATGTTACCATCTTATTTCCATTGATATCATTTGAAAACATACCTTTTTGCCTTTGAGATATTGTCAAAATTTTGAAGGTATGTATGTTATTTGAGTTAAGAAAGGTAGTGTTACACTAACAAATTAGGGAGAAACCATCTTTGCCTTATATATTTTTTGAAACAAACATTTTGTCACGTCTTTTCAGTAGTCTAGCATTGTTACACTACTCAAAACATTTCAAACATTGTTTCATAGACCTTTCTGCATAGAGTCCAAATTTTCCAATTTTTTTTCAAGCTAATCAAAGTAAACCTTTGTGAATCTTTGTTTAAGATAGTTACGCCGTTCACATTTGTCTAGCTTATATTTCAAAATAAATAAGCTTTATACCATTATTAGTGAGAAAATAAACTATCTTTAAAGTTCCTTTTGTTTCATACCTTATACCTATTTGATTGAGTTCATGTCCAAGAGTCAAATGCCTAGTTTTTATTTCCAAATATGTTAGATTAAAATCTCATCTATTTAAAAGTCTAAATTTGGACATTGTTTGTCCAAGAGTTCTATCACATGCCTTGTTTGAGTCTATATTTTGATGCCGTGTTTGGCCAAAGACCTAACAACTATTTATTTCCTAGATTAGACTGATTTGAAACACATCAACCTTAGAGTTTGGCATTTTGATTTTTGGTCCATTTACTTAATATTTTTTGTATAAGACGTGTAATGTTAGATACTTAACATTAGCTTGTTTTATCACAAATCATTTCATAAAACTTTCCATTCTTTTGATGAATCTAGATCAAGTTTGAATATCATCTTTTAAAAATTGTCTTTTTAGATTTTGTAGAACTCTCTTCCCTTTTTATTTTAAATTAATCACTATGGATCCCAATATGCATTCCTTCACTTGTAGTGATTTCATGTACAATCCAAAGATTAATAATATGGTTACTAGAGAAGAAATAGTGCAAGACCCCTATCCATAGAATATTGCTTATGAGATGGATCCTTATCCATCTTATAATATTCAAATAGGGGCACAAAACCAAGATCCATTGGCTAACTATTTGGTTAATACACCACCATATTTAGAAAAGGACCAACAACAAACTTCACAATACCTAGCTACGATACCCACAGCTGAAGAACTAGTTCCTCAACAATCATACTATACTAATATGCCTTCCACATATGATCCATTTTTATTTGAGCATTATTTGTTGGAGAATAAAGATGAGATTTTGGTTAGATCCATAGAATTAGGGGCTAATTTTCTAATAGACTTACCTCATGAAAGTTTACCAAGCTTAGTAAGAATGCCTCAGAACATATTGTATAGTCAACAAGATTGTTCTATCAATCCTTTAACTCTACTCGAAATGATGAATTGGGACCCTAATATACCTAACAAAGGAAAAAAACTCATGGAAGACCACTTTAATCAAACATAGGTATCATATCAAACCTACATGAATCTAAGATGTAATTTTAATTAGATGACCATGGTGAGTAAACATTTTATTGACTTAGTTATTTTAACAAGAGTTTTGATAGAGTTAACTGGTCAAGACAATCAAAGTTTAGACCCATTCAAATAAAACACTTTGGTAGATAAATTGTTGCATACACCAATTATCAAAGAAGTGTATTCTTATTCTATGCATAATAATGAGCAAAACATAGGGGATAATGCACAAGAAATGACCAATCCAAATCAAAGTGGTACTAATACACAAATAACTATTCAATAACATGTGCCTTTAGTTAATACCATGAGTGGATCTACAAACCTAAGAATGGGAGATTTTATACCCCAACCTCAACCAGTTACTTCCAATTCTCAATTAGTTGCTTCATCAAGTGTACAACTAATAGGATCAGGTAGTCAACGAACAACCGACATCATGACTTAACAATAACATGTGATGAATATTATTCCTCCTCAATAGGTGATGAGTATCATCAATAATGTAGTAGAGGTCAAACCTATTACCACCTCAATTAGGGTAAACTAATGTTCCACCTCATTAGGTAGTAGTAAACATACCTTCTTCTTTGCATACCAACATGCCAATTTAAAACCAAATGATGTTTAATCAATAATGTATTCATGTTGGTCAGAAATAGGTGCCAATTCTCCAACATGCATCCACTTCCCAACTAGGATTCACAAAACAAGGGGGTTTCAATGTCTCTCAAATACCTACTAGGCAATAATTGCCTTTTCTACAGAACATACCATAATTTCAGAGAAAGGGTCTCGATTCACAAGTTCCCACTCAATAGTAAGGTTCGAATAGTTGGAAACAAATCCCTATTATACCACAATAAGAAAATTATAGTTATAACCCTCCATCCCAACCTCAAAATCCTTCAAGTTAAACCTTCATCACTAACCCAAACCATAATATTGCACAACCAAACATGCAACTTCAACAAGCACATCCTAATTTATGAATGTGTATTCCTGGATCATTTTCCAACCAATCCAACATACACCAACAAATATCTCCATCATACCCTGGTCAAAGTGATCCACTTGTGACCACTCAAACATCTACCCTGGATAATTTTTTCCCTCAAACCAATGTTCCCTATAGTTTCTTATCCCAAGAATTACAATAAATAAAAGATGCAATCACTACCATCCAAGTGGGGAAACAAGTTAAAAATTTTAAGTTGGACAATGTGTGTTTTTATCCTTTCAATATATGCTTTGGGGACTCAAAAATTTCATAAATACAAGGGGAAAGGTGACCCCAAAGCACATTAAATTGAGTTCTTTGTCACATGTCAGCTAGTGACATATAGTGATATATGCATTATGTTGTTGTTTTCAAAGAGATTAGTTAGACAAGCCTTGGAATGGTTCTTAAAGTTGCCTAAGAATTTAATAACTAATTTTGATGATCTTTCAAATAAGTTTGTACAACACTTTTCTTATAATTTTGAGCATGAGATTTCATTGGTTGATTTGATGCAAGCTAAACATAAAGTTAGTGAAATTTTTACAAGATATCTACAATGATGGAGAGCACTTGCAAGCTGATTCACTCATAGTTTACCAGATAAATAATTAGCCACTGCATTCACTAAAAACTTGCATAATGAGACAACTTATCATTTGAAACTATAGTGTACACATACTTTTAAATAAATCATTGACAAAGGTTTATTGATCAAGCGAGAGATCATTAATAAAGGAGTCATCAAGCTTAATTCAACTAATAAAAATCAAGGTACCAATTTGGAAAGTGGCCAAAACCAACAACAAAATCATAAAAAATCTATAGTTAGAAGCGAATTGGTCATATATCAGTTGCACTAAGCTTAGTTTAAGGAAGTTAGCGTTCTTTAGAGGTTCACCTCAATTAGTCAAGGTCCCACAACTTGGAGGTGATCACATTGTGTGATTATATTCTTATGTGCTACAAATCTTACAAAACATAACAGGTGTAAAATCTAATTAGTAACACCAAATCGATATAATTCTTCTGAATAAGTGTAATAACCAATTGTGGTGGTGGTGAGGGAGGAGGAGGTACCATTGGATTAATAGGTTACTCATATAAAATTCCTTAAATTATAACTACCTTGTTTCAATGTATATTTTTTATACATCGATGAACTGTAGATGTTATTGCATAAATATTTTATATACAAAGGTGTTCTAATAACTTGTCAAAGGCCTTTGTATTTGGTAAGACTATAAATAGTGTAGTAGTTGTAGTAGATCAATCCTCAAGAGGTAGCACAATGCACTAAGAGTCTTTTATATGTTTCCATAAAATCTCTTAACCATTATTTTAGTTTCTTATAAATCTTTTTGTATGTATCTGAGTGTGTTGAGAAGTGTCATTGTGCACACATTCTCAATTATACCATTGTCAACTAAGATAAGTATTTGGATTCCTTGTTGACATAAGCTCATATAAATAGTGCGTGGAGGTCCAATTCATTATATGTAATCTCATTATCATAAAATGTAATCATAGGGTATTGTAATAAGCTGCCTATAAGTGTGCTAATAATCCCATCTATAAGGTGATCTTATTTCACATGTGGAGGATGTGCATTATATGCATGATTTAATTTAGAATTATCTTTGGTATTTATTATCTCATGTTTAGGAAATTGATCGTTGAATATTTTTAATTTTTAACTACAATTATTTTGGGGTGTAGAATCCTTCATAGGTTTACTTAACTCAATAGTGTTGTCATCAATAAGATCTTGTATCTTATGTCTTAATAGTAAAATATGATAATTAAGCATGATTTTGAATATAAACTACTAGAATAGATTTGATAAGTGTCATGTACCAAATATGGAGAGTACAAATGAGATCAAGATACTTTGCTTTTTTTAATCTATTTATTGACTTATGATATTGTTAAAGTGATGGAAGCATGCTTGTGAGTCACTCAGATCTGGAATTGGTTGTTTGTGCATGCAGGGTCACTAATGTTAATTTGGATTAGAAACATTGATGGTAGTGACTTAGGTTGATGTTACTATCCTAGGCTAATTTGGCTTTCTGAGACTATACAATTAACTTTGCTTACTTGAAATACCTTTTTATATGTGATCTTGATGACTGACTATGTGTTCAACTCCATAGATTAATCTATTTCTCCTTAAACCCCTAAATCTATTTATGAAGGGTAAAAAATGAATAAAATTGGGAAGTATAATGGGTTGAGATGACCCCAATCACCCCCATTGATGGGTGACCATTTCATACATATCCAATAATTCTAAGAGGGAAGTTAAGCCACATGTAATCCTTCCACTCAATATGAATGTGTAACATTGATCATTTGTTATATGAATGCATATATAATCTATCTTTCAATAGTTGACAATATTAACTCTTGGCTTGGCTTGGTGTGTTTCAGACCTAGATGATGATTGCTCCTAATGATTGATTTAAAATTTGGGAAGAATTGGTCACATTTAATTCATGTACAATAGTGAATATATGCTTGATAGATAAGTTCCAAGTGTGTTCTAAGTGTGATTTTTTTTTAATATTTATATGAGTCTATTTAGGTAATTTATCACACCACTGACACACTAGGAAAATGGATCGACCCATAGGAATAATTTAATTTTAAAAAGTAATCATTGATGGGAAAGTCTCACTAATGTTGGCCTCAAGTCAATTCCATTGATGATACTATCTGAGCCTAACATTAGTGTCCAGGATATACGAATATGGATCTAATGATTTAGAGATTTTTGAGTAAGGTATTTAACTAGTCTTTCATAAATTGTGATGTTTCATGTGGGTGATTGAGAATGAAATGGGAGGGTCAGTCTCATAGCAAGCATGTGGATGTTATAAAATGGTGAATAAGAGGCATATATGTGAAAAAAAGTCATGTATGGAAAAGATAGGTCAAAAATGACATTGTCATGTACATAATATTATATTTTAATATCTATAATTTGCAATACATTGATAGGTGAGTATGTGAAAGATATTAATAATTTATTAGTCTTGACTTTTATATTATAAGATCAAGCATTATCTTAATAAAATGATTCATCAAAATGTTCTTATAATAGGAAAAAATATATATAACTTACACAATTAGATTTATGTTAGCATTTTTGTGTGTAGATTAATCCTAATAGTCCTTACACCTTTGTCAAATGTAGTGTGCACTACCATGAAAAATCGTCACTCATTCTATGCATGTTAGTTTGTGCATTTTGAATGTGTGGCATGTAGTGCCATGTATTCAATATCATAGTTTCATCACCCATGTATCATACCAGATGACTATGTCAGTGCCTTGTCCATCATTTATTATTTACTAATGCCATAGTCTTGTGTTTTTTGCATATGGTTTTATCTGATAAAGATCTAACATACTACCTTCATGTGTATGCTTTGAGAAAGTCATGTGTGCTTGCATCATTATCCATTCACATAAACTTGTGCCACCTACTCTAATTTATTTGTACACCAAAGAATCGTGCGATTTTACCACAAAATAACTGATAGTGACATATGCCTATAATAGTTAAAGCTATTAGGCATTAGCGATTAATTTCATATAGTTTATTTATTTACTATGTTATTTGAGTATATATATATATTTTTTGTTTAGTTTTCCATATTTTATTTATTTTGTTTTGTTATTTAGGTGGGTAGGTGGAGAAGGTTGGGAAGCAAAAAAAGAGGTCTTAAGTGGACATTTTTTTCTTTTGAAAAATGATAAATTTCAACTTGTATAAATTATTTGAGACGATTGCACACAAAATTTGAATATAATACAAGACCATGAACTGTAGACTATTATTTGAGATAAAAACACTCTAAACTACTAATATTTATAAAAATGGTCAAGTATAAGTTAGTCAAACATCTAACAATCGAAGAGGAACTCCTATTTTTTTTTTAAACAAAGAAGATAGTCAATTGTGTAGTCCCTCATTTTTTAGTGTCTATAGTATTTTTTTGAAATGATTTGATGGAAATTTAAATAAGATCATCTAGTTTGTGACCTATATTTTTTTTTACCTTTTTAATGAATATTTATTTTTTTATTAATTTACAAGTAAATAGATCTTAAAAATTGAAAAGATGGATAGCCTGTTGTGCGGCTCCCTTAACTACCTAAAAAGTGAAAATTTAGTTATTAGTCTAATGTGTATAAAATTAGGCTTATTTTGTGACCATATAATATTTTTGCATTTAGATGAATGGAAAAAAAATAAACATGCATAGTTGAGACATATAGTGGCCTAAAAAGACATACTTAGAAATCAACATAAATGAAAAACCTTAAAATAGTAAGAAAATTTAAAAAATCATATATTTGGAAAGAGGAGAGTGTGATCTACATTATATTAATAGTTTTATGAAATGTCTCAATGAAATTCATATTGTTTATGATGGTCGAAGTCAGATTTTTTCTAGTCAAAAACACAAATTCGATTGTGTGTTTTCAAGTTTAGGCCTTAGACACAGGAATCCAAGATTTTCTAAGCCTTGAGACATGTTTTTAAAATTATACACATAAAAATATCATATGCATTAGAAACATGTACGTGATATAATGCGTACGTATTCTTAACAATATTAAAGTATGAAGCCTTAAAAAGTAAAAAAGTGAGCAATTAAAATGTAGAACGAGGGGTTTACTAAAATAAATGTTAAGTTATACATTAAATTTATTTTAGTAAATTTAATAAATTAGGGTCACTCTACATCTTTTAGAATTGGTCTCATAGCTACATGACTTACAATTAAGAAGATAATTTTTTAAAATCCAATATGGTTAGTACTTAGTCATTTTTTAGGATTTTAGTATTTAACCTAGGGATTTCAAGATGTAATTTTAAAATTGATGTCTATTTTGGGTAAACATATAATATATTTTTAAGTTTTGTGGCCTTACAAATTACTTTTTGATATTCCTAGGAGTTCTCGGTTTAAAAAAATTAAAGTTTACAAACCAATGCACACCCAACCTCTCCTTTGTGCTAATTTTAATTATGATTAGGTCCCTCATAGGCCAAAAAGAACATAACAACACAATAATCATTTGTGACTAGGGTAAATAGGGATAATTTGAGACATATTGATGTGTGGTCACACCAATTAAATTTGAATTCCTGCCAAAGTGGTGTGCATAGAAAAACATGGGTTGCATTGGTGATCCATGCACATCTAACCACCCTTCATGTTGATTTTACTTGTGATTAGATCACTTATAAGCCAGAAGTGACACAAAAATACCATATCCACTTATGACAAGGTAAATGGAAGGCACATTTGTACATGACCATCTCATTTCTCTTTGAATTTAATTAAAAAATGTGTGATCATGGAAAATTAAGTCACATTGTGACCCTTGCACATCTAACCACCAATTTATATTATTTTTACTTACGATTAGCTCCATTATTTCCTAAAGTGCCACAACCACACCATATCCTCTTGTGATCATGGAAATGTGAATAATTTTTGGCACATTTATATGTGATCACCCTAATTCACTTTGAATTCAAGCCAAAATGTGTGATTAGGGCAACATATGTCACGTTAATGACCCACACACACCAAAAAATTACTTTATGTCTTTTTAATTTAAATTTGAGGGTTTATAGGCCAAAATAAACACAACACCACCATATCCACTTGAGACAAAGGGAAATACATTTATTTGGGGCACATTCATGTATGATCAACTTAATTCACTTCGAATTGAGGCCAAACTAGTGTGATTGGGATAATGTAGGTCTCATTGGTAATCAACATGCACCCAACCACTCCATGATTATTTTATGCTATAGACTTAGCCTATAATGTGTCTAGGGATATGTGTGGTCAACTTATGGCTTACATATCTTTCATATTATTTTATTGCATTTATTTATGATCTTAGTATGGTCTACTTATGGAGCAATCATGGATAAGTAAAGTATATATATGATGTAGTGGCTAGTATTTTATCATCATATTGTGAAATATTCTCTTATTACATTACTGTGGAGGTTTGCTCTTTGAAGTGACTCAATAATAATTATCAAGTATTATGTTTTTTTATCAATTATTATTTTGGATATAATTATTATTCTCTTAATTATGTGATATATTATTTCATTTTTGGGAAACATCTAAGTAATTTTATTTTTTTAAGTCCTAAAAAAATCCAATGACTGCTAATTTGATTTTTGTGATAAATAACATAACAATTGAGCTATTTTCTAAAGCAGTTATTACTCAAGGCATAAAGAAGCTAGCAATGGATAAGATGTAGGGGACATACAATATACTAGTATATATAAGCTCAATGATTTATCCTCTAACCTTAAACAAGAACCCAAATAGGTAGCTTTATAACATATCGATTATGGGATCCTTCATTTAATTATCAACCTAGGAACGCTAAACTTTGTAAGGGGTTTGCATTGTATATACAACACTAAGCCATTTTGAAGAGTTAATTAAATAACTACTATATATTACATATAGGGAATTGAAACTAGACTAATACACACTTGCATTGAGAAGAAAACACACTCGAAAATGAAATGACAGGAAAGTAAATTATTTTACCATCATCTGTTGCATGACCCCATTATGTAATATTAATTATTTCACCCAATTATTACATGTATTATTTAAACACTACATGTGTATTTTTACATCGCCATGTATAGTGCTTGACCACAACATATATGTGAATATTTTTACGAGTGTGTCATGTACCCTCCCCCCCAAAAAAATGTGCATTATTCAACCACTATTCCTCAACCTCAACTTGGATTTTTAGGACCATCAAATAATGTGTAACTTTGGAAAGTTTTTAAAACCACCCAATAACATTTGATCCTGATACTTACTTTGATCATTGTGCCCAATGTTCTACATACAACCCTAGTGTGCCTGGTCTAACCTCTGTGAATTACGCGACCTTGAATAATAATGTTCAACAACCATACACCTCATGACACTAACATGATTATTGAACCATTAAATTACACATGGACCCTCATGCACATTGATCAAAAAGTACACAACTTCTAACCCATAAATACATTTTTCAATTACTATGTGCCTCATGACATTAAAACACATTATTTGATAACACACACATCTGACATCATACCACACATGAATTTTGTAAACCAATGCATGCCTTGAGTCTTTGTCCCTATTGTGCATAGTTCAATAATCATGTATTATGAGACCCACATCCAAACATTGTGTAACCCATTGTACAATATCTGGCCACATGGCATCATATGACCCTGACGTTTATTATTTAGTCATCACAAATGTTTAACCAATCTACATCATGCAATCCCAAAAATCTACATTATTCAACCATCATATAAGATAATTATTCCACACCTACAAGGTGAATAACCTTGTTAATTTTTTCCAATTGTGGTTGTTCAACCGCTAAACATCATGTAATCCAAATAATCACACATTGTGCAACCCCAACATACATTACTAAACCATTCAACACCTTACAACCCCATCATGTAATGCTAAACCCTTTGATTTCATGCAACACCATTTTTTAATATTCAAACACCACACTTATTCATCATTTTATCCTTACATTTTTTGTGACTTTAACGTGCATTTTTTGACCACCACAAGTGTTTAACCACAATACATTGAGTTATTCTAATGTTTTTACATCATGGGACCCTATCATGCATTTATCAACCACTTCACATGATGCAATTCTATCATGCATTATTTGACCACTAAACATTGTGCAACCCTATTATATGTTATTCAACCAACATGTGTCATTAGATTTTGTTATGCATCGGTCCACCTTGCATGTTGGACAACATGACATGCATTTTTAGTCATCAAGAGCATATTGATCCACCACTAGATCAAATGTTTGATGATAACATCTATTTATATATTTTGACCAAACAAAACATGCATCCCAATTGTGCATTGTTCAACTATACTACTCACCTTATAACCTCAACTTAGATTTTCTGAAACATTATGCAGCATATGAACCATGGGTATTATTTAAACATGACATATGATGAAACCTCAATATGAAATATTCAACCATTATGAGACACACAATCTAACTAGAAAATGTGAGTCGATATGCATTTTTCAAGCATTGTATGCCACGTAATCTCAAGATCCATTTTTTAGCACCATAATCCATTTAGTATCTTCATGGTTTTATCACTACACACCAAGAAACCCTAACATGGATATTCAACCATGACATGTATTATTTATACATCACATTTAATGTGGGCCAAACATACATTTATCAACTCAAGTGCATTTTATGAAAAATGTAAATTGTGTGCCCTTGTATTCATTATTTGACAAGTACACATTATGCATCTTTGCATGAATTATTAGATATATGTATAATATATGATTGAACATGAATTTATTAGCCTATACATGTCATCTAACCCCTAAATTAATTAATCTCCCATTATGTGATATGCAACCATGAAGTGCATTCGTCACATAACCTGTAAATGCATTCATCACCCATTATACACCATGTAACCATGAAGTTCATTGGTCACTATGGAGTGTCAAACCACCCCAAAGTGCATTGAAATTTTGTAGTGTGTGATACAACCTTGAATGCATGGTTAATCAATACACACCATGTTACTCTAAAGTACTTGATCATATGTTGCACAACACATGACATTGAAGTATATCGATTGATCATTGCACACCATGTGACCCTGAAGTGTATTGATAAGACATTATGTGCCATGTGGCATCAAATTACATCCTTAATATGTTGCATGCCATACAAACTCAAAGTACATTGATGCAATTGTGGTGGGAATTTTAAAAACATTATGTGCCATGTAACTCACTCAAATAAGATATGCAACCTTGTGCATTTTCTAACTATATCAATAAAAAAAAATGTATTTTAACCCATATCACAATATTATATAAGGTTTATATAGAATTTATATATAGAGCTAGTAAATATAACTTATAATTATTTTTAGAAGACCTTACATTTCATACTGAGTCTTGCATTTTTTTAAGGATATATGGAATTTTTGTTTAGACTCGCATAATAAGCTTTCTTATAAAAGGTGTATTGCATACCTAAAAGACATTAAAAATATGGAATAAGATAAAATATAATTTTACTTTATAAGATATACCAAAATTTCATTTCACATCTAAAAAAATGTTATATAATATAGGATGGGACATCTATTTATTTGTGTTTTTTTTTTTTTTTTGTATATGCCAAATTTTAAATTTTATTTAAAACTAAATTATATATTAAATAAATGATTTATAGATAATATTTTATTTTTGCATATATTTTACTAAATATTTAGAGTTAGAAAAAATTTAACATCTAAAAAAATTTATAATCCAAATCATTCGAGAGAAATTTGATCTGACTTAGGTGAGTAGCAATTATTTTATTCAAATTGGAAAATAACCAATAAAAGAGGGAAACTTAGGAACGTTTTTTAAACCACCCAATAACATTTGATCCTAACACTTACTTTGATCATTGTGCACAACATAAACTTGATGTGCACATTATTCTACATACAACCCTATTATGCCTTGTCTAACCATAATGCACTACGTGACCTTGACTAGTAATGTTCAAAAACTATGCACCACATGACATTGACATGAGTAAATGAGGTATTAAATTACATGACCCTCATGTTCATTTATCAAAAAATACACACTTTACAACCCATAGATACATGTTTCAACTATTTCATGCCTCATGACATCATAACACATTGTTTGACCAATACACCTCGTCACATAATACCACAAATGTACATTTTTTAGACCAATGCATGCCTTGAGTCTGATGTATTTGTTGTGCATTGTTCAAAAATCATGTGTCATGAAACCAACATCCACACATTGTGCTACCCTATGGTATTTTATCTAACCACATAGCATCATGTGACCTTGTTGTACATTGTTTGTTTATCACAAATGTTTAACCACTCTACATCATGCAATCCCAATAATCACATATTTTGTGACCCCATCATGTATTTTGAAACCATTTAAAATCATGTGACCTCATCTTGCATTACTCAACCACCACATAAGTGCATTATTTCATTCCTACAAAGTATGTAACCCCGTCATACATTTTTTACCATTGCAGGTGTTCAACCACTAAATATCATGCAACCTAAACAATCACACATTATGAAACCCTGACATGCATTACTAAACCATTTAGAATAATTTTAACTCATAATTTATAGTTAAACCCTTTACATCATGTAACCCCATTTTTCATTATTTAAATATCACATGTGTGCATCATTTTATCCCTACAACTTTTATAACTTTTTATGTGCAATTTTTTACCACCAAAAGTATTTAAGCACAATACATCATTTAATTCTAATGTTTGTACATTTTGGGACCCCATCATGCATTACTCAACCACTAGGCTTTGTGAAACTCTATAATGTGTTATTCAACCACTAGACATCATGCAAGATTATTATATGTTGTTCAACTAATGTGTGGCATGGGATTTTGTTATGCATTGGTCCACCCTAAAAGTTGTGTAAACTTTACATGTATTTTTAGTCATCAAGAGTGTATGGACTCACTACTAAATCAAATGTTTGATGATACCATCTATTGTATA
This sequence comes from Torreya grandis, assembly GCA_037957365.1. NCBI lineage: Eukaryota > Viridiplantae > Streptophyta > Pinopsida > Cupressales > Taxaceae > Torreya > Torreya grandis. The sequence continues at coordinate 4,035,239 of JARHVA010000051.1, read as the reverse complement.
TTTTGACCAATATACCATATAACCCCAATGTGTATTGTTTAACTAATACTCACCTTGTAACTTCAACCTATATTTTTTAGACCATTGTGCCACATAAAAACCATGTGTATTATTTGAACATGAAATATGATGCAACCTCAATATGCATTATTCATCCATTATGAATCCAACAAGATGGTGTGAGTCAACACACATTTTTCAAGCATTACATGCCACATAACCTTGAGACCCATTTTACAGAACCATAATCCATTGGTCACCTAACCTATAAATGCATTAATCACTCATTATGTGCCATGAAACCACAAAGTGCATTGTTCACTATTGAGAGTCATGCCACCCCAAAGTGCATTGACATGTCACAGTGTATGATACAACCTTGAATTCATGGCTGATCACTACACACCACATTATCATTGCTCATATTTTTCACACCATGTGACACTAAATTGCATCAATTGATCATTGCATACCATGTGACCTTAATGTGCATTGATCAGGTATTGTGTGTTATGAAACCTTAAAGTACATCAATCATATGTTGCACATGATGTAACCTCAAATTACATTAATGAAATGTTGCATTCCATATGATCAGAAGCCCATAGTTGAACTAAGCTATAAAACCAATACACATTTGTTTACCACTACAAGATATGTGAACCCAACATGTACTAGCACGATTCTAAGTACCATGTTATCATATTGTGCATTGATCACTATTATGCATTGATTGATAATTGTGTATTACACAAATATAATATGCATTAGTTGATCAATAAGTATGACATGACCCCAATATTTATTGATCAAATATTGTGCACAATATTGAATATGCAAGACAAACATTGATTAGTCAACCAATGTGTACAATACAAGTTAAGTGTACATTAGTTGAGTTTCATATAATATTTAAACCAAATCTTGATTGGTCAATCATTGCATAACGTGAAAAATGAACTCACACACATCTATATAGTGTATCAATCAACCTCTACATTTCATTTGACCCCTAAATGCATTAGTTGATCATTATGCACCACACAACCTTTAAGTGCATTAATCTCTTGTAGTGCACCATTTAACCTAAAACACATCACTAGTCATTGCACACCATGTGAACATAAATTAAATCTTATTATTTTTTCATACCATGTAATCTTCAGGTACATCAGTCATTTTCTACACTTCTCATGACCACTAAACATGTATGTTAGTGGTATTCCTCCACATGAAACTTAAGTACGTCGATCATAAATTACACACCATGCATTCCCAAATTACAATGGTATGTCACTAAGCACCATACAAATCAATCATGCATCGATTTATTGTTATATACCACTGGACCATGTGAACCTAACATACATTAGTCACAAACCCAACATACATCCATAGAGGTTTAGTAGGTAATTAGTGTTCATAACTTGTGTGATCACAAGATTCTAAATATTACCCTATTTTTGGGATTTATCACTACATGCTATCATTATTAGGACCCCTTTTTACACTATCACTGATATTTTTATTGATATACTAATGCAAAGTTTAAAAATAAAAATCACTCCTTGTATTATTGTACATGTTATGTACCACCTTACTAACGTGACACCCCCATGCATACATCAATCTTCTAAATGGCACCATCTAAACCCAACTTGGATTGGTCAATCATCACACACTATGTAAAACTAAACATGCATTGATCACACACCTAAAAAACTCAATATTCATTATTTTATAATCTCACACCATACAAATGTAGTGGGTATTTTAAAAATATTTTGTGTCATGAAAAACACTCACAATAAGACATGTAACCTTGTTGTGAATTTATCAAATAGATTAATATTTAAAAAGGTATTTTAATGCATATCATAATATTATGTAAGGATACTATAACATTTCTATATAGAGCTAGTAAATATAGCTTATTAAAAAGTTTATAAGGCCTTTATATTTCATACCAAGTTTTGCATTTCTAGAAAGATCTATGGAGTTTTTGTTTGACTTGCCTAATAATATTTATAATAAAAGTTGTATTGCATACTTAAAAGACATTAAAAATATGGAGTAAGACAAAATACACTTAATCTTTATTTAATATACCAAAAGTTCATTTCACATCTAAAAAAATGTTATATAATATAGGAGGGCACATCTATTTGTTTGTGTTCATATATATATATATATATATATATATATATATATATATATATATATATATATATATATACACACACACACACGAGTAATATTTAGAATCTTGCAAGAATATCATTATCCCCTCCATAGCATGAATGGGGAATTCTTATTCAAGCTTAACCCCCTCATTGATTTTCATGATTGTTCTACCTTGGTCCAGTATTGCCTCTCTGAGTTTTGACAAGTATGGACTTTGACAAGGTTGACTATGGGTTGATCAAATACTCTTGAAGATTGAGCTTGGGGATCTTGGAGGGGAGAGGACACATAAGACTAATCCAAATGAGTGTACTGCTCTTCATAAGATATCAACATATTTTTTGCATTCTAGATCATGTTTTTCATCATTATTATGTCCTCATTCTTACAAGATGACCATTGTTCACCCTCACAAAATAACCATCTATTCTTGACCAAATGAAGAGCACTCCTTGCCTCTTATAGAACATGAATAGGGATGATTGGAGAAAACCCCAAACCCCTACCAATCTCCCTTATCAACTCAATATAAACTGATAATGATTACTTGAATCTTGACAAGGATATAACAGGATAACCTTGGTCTTGACAAGGGGAATCAAAGGACTAATTTAAATGCAAAGGAGACTGACCTTGGTCATATGCAGGGGTGGGAGGAGGACAAAGGCCATGATAGGGTTGATATGTTATTTGAGGGCCACTTGGGAGGAATACATAAATATTATTTGCTTGATAAGTGTGATGCCGAGGTAGAGAATAAGCATATTGATCAAAAGATGGTTGATTATATATGTGTGTGTGTGTATCAATTTTTATTTTTTTTGTTAAAATTAAATTATATAATAAAAATATTTAATATTAAATATTTTTTTATAAATAATATTTTATTTTTGCACAATATTCATGGTTAGAGAAAATTTAACATTTAAAAAAAAATTGATAATACAAATCAGTCGAAATAAACTCACTTGGGTTAGAGTTTTATAGTGTTAACATTATTAATTATGTGTTTGTAATAACATGAAAATTAATCATCCAAATGTTAAATGTAAATATTGTTAGAGTTATTGAATAAATAACTCATATAACAATATTAGTTGTGTGAATTACACTAACTCATGTAAAATAGTATAGAGTTATTATAGGATTTATTTACAAAAATTCACTCTCTTTGGATATAGAAGCAAGGTCTCCTATGTGTGTGTGTGTGTGAGCTCTTATCTATTGAATATATGAACAAAGTATTATTATAGAAAACTCTTTGTGTTTGGCTTTTTAATTGTTTATCAGTGATATCAGAGTAAAGAAAATATTGTGAGAACATGGGAGTCAATTTGAGGTTGTTTGCCTTGTCATTAATGCCAAAGAAAGATATTTTGTGAGAATTACAATAACGTGTGGAATGCTTTAGGATTAAAGGGTGCAAGGTTGCTTCACAATCTGAGAGGAGCGCTTTGAATGAAGTAATAACTATTCAACTAGCTATGCACATAAAGTATTCAGTTTTGAAATGTGTCTTATGCCTAAGACATTTCCACAAAGTTTGGAAATATATGATCTATGCCTACCCATATGTTTGAGAAGTGTTTAGATGATCACTATTTAATTAGGTAGTGAAGATATACCAAGTAATAGTGCAAACGGTGGGAGTAGTAGCACACATTTATCATAGTCATCCTTAATAACCAACACTATCAATTATGAGCCTTCTCGAATCTACATTTATTCTTTGTACACCTATCATCGTTGTCAAATTTGTTCCTAACAAAATCTATAGTTCTATTCATCAAATCTAACACCATGTGAGGCTAGTTTGACTCGTCATCATTCCACACTAGCAAGTCTACAAATCTATGCATTCTGATTGTTAGTTTTTGACAAGGAGATTAGTCTTTTGTATATATATACATGTCATTTATACCTTGGTTGTCAGTTATCTAATAGTCTAATTGGTAGTGTGTAGTCAATGATAGATTCTATTTCTTCGGTATTAGATAAGTCTATACATTAAAATAGTCTTTAATTTAGAGTCGAGTTTTTGAATTTAGGTTCATAATTCATAGTTTATGATTAGAGCTATATAGTTGTAGTTAATGCCTATTATAACTGAAAGTTACATGTCAATCATAAAAAAATTAAGTCAAAATTATCTAAACAAAGTGAGTTGAGTATTAAAATTAAGAGTCATTTTGATGTCAATAAAATGTGTTAAATTTTTTAAAATAAAAAATCTCTTTTATACGAATACATTATTGGGTGAATATGACATCTTGAATCAAAAGTGTCAGTTATGTATGTGGGGGAGTCTTGTCATAAAAAATAGCATGCAAAGGTTGAGGTTCATCGACACATTCACTGAGTAAATAATTTCACCTATTGGATGTAAGAAGCAACAGAGAAATGAGGTTTCCAAAGCCTTTCATTAATCACCAATGACGAGGTCCATATGCTTTGATGGGGCATTTTATTTCAGTTGTGTGTTTGATTTGAGTTGTGTATCAATATGAACAAATGTTATATTTTTATTCATATTTATAACAAGTGAATTGAACATTCTTTTCTATTTTCTCTAAATGTAAGATAGTGAAGAGAGTTGATAAAACTATTTCACATCATGATGTGGTTAGTGGTAAGCCACTTACAAAACCATCTTTTTGTGGTTGTTGGTAAATCACTTGAAAACCATCTTTTTTTGTTGTTGGTAAGCCATATGAAAAAACATCATTAATATTTGTGGTTGTCCTAAAAAAATTACTAAATCATGAGCATACGTGCAGATACAGAATTGATGTTTTCCCTATGTTCACATGAAGGGGGCGTATGCTAGGAATTAATAATGCTCACAATGAGTGAATATTAGATTTTTATAGTGTTAATATTACTAATTATGTGTTTGTAATAACATGTTGTGTATCAATATGAACAAATTTTATATTTTAATTCATATTTATAACAAGTGAATTGAACATTCCTTTCTATTTTATCTAAATGTAAGATAGTGAAGAGAGTTGATAAAACTATTTCACATCATGATGTGGGTAGTGGTAAGCCACTTACAAAACCATCTTTTTGTGGTTGTTGGTAAATCACTTGAAAACCATCTTTTTTTGTTGTTGGTAAGCCATATGCAAAAACATCATTAACATTTGTGGTTGTCCTAAAAAAATTACTAAATCATGAGCATACGTGCAGATACAGAATTGATGTTTTCCCTATGTTCACATGAAGGGGGCATATTCTAGGAATTATTAATGCTCACAAGGAGTGAATGTTAAGAGTTTTATAGTGTTAATATTACTAATTATGTGTTTTTAATAACATGAGAATTACTCACACAAATAGTAAATGTAAATATTGTTAGAGTTGTTGAATAAATAACTCATAATAATAGTAATAGTTGTGTGAGTTACAACTCATGTAGAATAGTGTAGAGTTGTCATATTTATCTATTTATAGAGATTCACTCTCCTTGGATATAAGAGTAGGCTCTCCTATATATATGTATGTATGTATGCTTTTCTATTAAATATTTGAACGAATTAATATTATCGATAACTCTCTATGTTTGGCTTCTCAATTATTTATCACTGTGCACTTAGGTGGGTAGCAAGTATTTTATTTCTATTGAAATATAAAAAATAAAAGAGGGTTCTTACAAATCATTAATCCTTGACAAATAGTTTAATATATGTATATAGATACATATACGAATATTGATAACTTATCGTAAAATTTTAAATACTAATTTGACAACCTACCTACAGGAAAATATATGTATAAAATTGTAAATTTTATTTATTAAGTGAATGTTTTATTACAAGAATCATGCCCTTTTTAAATTATCAATTAGAGATACTATAAAATATAGAACCTATAAATTTTAGAGTAAATCATAACAATTATATTTAATATAAAAAAAATTAAACAAATATATAAGCTGAACACAAATTCTATAATCAAACTATTTAGATTAAATATTGAATTCAAATACAAATCTTATAATAAACCTATCAACATATAACAATAAAAATACTAAAATTGTGTCTTTATAAATTAACCAAGTACCATTCACCTATCAACCAGATAAAACAATAAGTGAGGACATTGGAAACTTACAATTAATTCACCGTATATTGGAAAAATAATTGAAACAACTTAAGAACCTATTTTATAACCATATGATATAGAGAGGTGTTTGATGTGGCCATTTTTTATTATTATTTATGACCTTGTTGATCTCATTTCGGCTCATGTCCAATTAGTACAGTGTAGTTACAAACCATATTGTTTTATTCCTATGAAATGGAAGTCATAGATACATGACATCTCTATTATACTTAATGGCCAATACCATTTCAAAACTATTATAACCCATTAAAGTTTGAGAGCCGAGTAAACTATGCCAAAATATTTATGATTAGTTTTTATCTAAAAGAACTAAATGTTTTAAAATGGATGATTATTCATGTTGAGTCATGTTATTTTCAAAGTCATTATAAACTAATCACTTGATTGTTAATTCTTTTCATTTAGATTTAGGTGTATTTTCCTCCACTACCAATGTCGTTAGACCATATTTAGTTCATTGAACTAAGGTAAAAATTTTAATCACTATTATATAATAATCTTCCATAGAAAAATTTCCAAGTTCTTATAGGGATCTTGTTCATGTTTGGATTTACATATAAATATCAAAATCATTCAACAAACTGATATTTTTATTCAAATATAACATACTAGTTAGGTTTTGTCATGTTTTTTTCCTTGCCTTTGCCATTAACTTATATATGCACTTATATAAGTAGTACTATCTTTAATTGCATTTATTAAAGTAAATATATCAAAAAATTAAAGAAGAGGACTTTCAAATAAATTCATTATTCTATTTTGGATGCATTCTAAACTTTCTAGCCATTTTAACAACTATCACAATACCATTTGTCTACTTATATCACAAAAATATGAAACATCTATGAATTACATGTCCTATGATACTTTCAAATCGATCTATTATAGTGGGTGATAAAAATAAATTATTATTATTCATGAATATCAATATATAAATAAACATCTAATAAACTAAAAAATTAGGTAAATATGACTCAAATATTAAATTAGATAGTTATAGAAATCTCAATAAACAAATTTGAACATTGCTAATTGAACCCAATGAAGGAGAATAGATAAATTTTATTGTTTTCTTTGCCATTGATGTCCGATGCCATTAAAAATGGCCTTCGTAGTCCCCCCATTAAAAAATAACTGATATTTAGAAGCATGAATAATGATTGAAGGAAATCAATTAACTTCTACAATGGACATTTGTTAAATAAGATTTCAACTTGTAACTAATATCTTTGTGTTATTAATTCACACTTATAGTTTCTCATTTCCACATTTAAGCTTTGACTTTTGATCCATATCCTTTTCCTAACTTGCATTTTTTTAACACCCTATTTATCTCCCAAATAAGTTTTATACTTTTCTTCACCTGTAATATTTCCTAAATCTCTTCCTCCAAAACTTATTTTTTTCTTAGTCATCATACTCAAATTTCTCAACTGTGATTTTATAACACAAATGATTATCATTTACATATAGAAGTTGCATGAAAGAATATGGAATATGCTTCATTTAGTCTCCAATGAAGCTAACAAACAATTGAAATGAGTTTCACTATTAAAAAAATATTTTACACATGATACAAAGTCTCAATTAGGCATACCAATTATACAACACACTAATTTAATAGTATTCATCAACTATTTTAGTGGGCCAACAAATCACGAGAAACTTTGCTTTGAGTAGAAATTCTTGAAGCCTTTGATGAATTGTGACAAGATGTATGCAAAATGGGGACCAATTTTGATGTAACAATAAAATTTTATTAAAATTAACTTTAAAAAACCAATTATGAACCCGTAATACTTTTTTAAAAACCTACATCATAAAGTAAAATAATATAATTAACATTATATTGTTAATCTAGAGTTACATGCCAATAAATTATTTTTTCAGCAATGGTCTATATTAAGTTACAACCTTATTAACAAGAAACCAAACTAGTCTACTGACATTGTTCCAACCAAATTCTTCCTTAACCTATAAGGTTTAGGCCACTTTCAAATTAAATTATAAAAATCCATGCCCAGAGTTCATTTATAACATATGAAATGATTACTATTGCTTACAACTAAACTTTCTCCTCTTTCAATAAATCTTGATTAAAAAAAAATTAATCATAATAAAAATTATTAGAATTCTCTAAAAACCATGCATCATTTTATTTAAAAAAGTAATTGAAAATAAATATTAATTAAATTATATTGTTACTATGAAGTTATATGTCAATAAATATTATTTCCAACAATGGTCCACCCTAATCTTTAGATTTTTTACCAAGAAACCAAGTAACTTCATCAAAGGTGCTCCAACCATAATTTACATGCCAAAAACATCCTAATTGCTAATTATAAATTTACTTAGTTTATTTGGGAAAATATGCAGTGGGTAGACCAATATTGATCATTTTAGGTCTTCTTCAAAGGCATTTAAAACAATGAGACATTTAAAATTATCACCACATCACATTATGTGCTACAGATATTAATAGATCATGAAAATTATTGATGCAAATTTTGAGGATGTAGAGAATATATGTGGCTAATTAAAAATTGAAAGGATATGATATGTACTTACCCATGATGAAATGGCCTTCTTAGAACTAAAAGAGTCAAAGTCTTTCAACAAGAGTTTTCCTAGCCTTTAAAAAAAAAGTTCGTAAGGAAAAGTTACTCAGATAATATATGATTTTAAACTACTATGACGATAATGTAATTCTCATAAAAGGCATAGATTAATTTTATGAGCTATGAGAGTGAATAATTAAATATCAATAACTCTAACTATCAGATATTCATGGTCACTCAATGCACAATAATGCACAATAATTAGTAGCAATGGTGTTGCACATTGTATTGAATTAACATCTAAGTAAGATTACTATACCATGTTTCATCAATCATGATCTCCTTTATAGGCTTAATGAACTAGAGTTTATGTAATGTATGTGATTTGAAAGTGCATGCTTTGTTTTAAAACAATATATTAATATGGTTATATGAAAATGTGGCACAAGATAAAATGCCTTCTCTCAATAAAATAGGGTATTTATGCTAATAAATAATATGCTTATGATTCAAGACAATAAAATTGGCAAACAACCAATTAGAATATAGTAAGAAAAGGGGGGAATGTCAAAGGGTTTGTGAACCACTTTCAGAAGTATATAAAATGAACATGCCTTCATATTTTCATAGTTAGGGCCATAACAAAAGGCTTATTTACTACAAATTAGTTAACAAGGACTAATAGAAATAGTCACAGATTATCAAGAGCCAAGCCATTGTGTTGGTTAGACGGTTGGGGGTGTGGTGGAAGAGAGGGAATCTACATTGCTAAATTCTACCCAACACAACTAACAATGTATGTCGCAGAGGCAATGGGGGAAATGGGGAAGGATTTACAGTTTTGTATTCCATGATAAAAATATGGAATAAAGTGCTACCTAGACTCGTGATCTAATGAAATAAGACCTTTCTATGTTGAGTAGATTGGTGCCAAGGATGATATACAATAATCACAAGATTCCATGGATGGTTTTCATTAAGATGTTATATTTTTAAAATTAGTTTGACTATTCCTACCCCTATGATTACCTCAATGGTGAAAATATTAACATCGTAAAATAAAATCAATACCACTATAACCATGACCATTACATTATTGTTGCCTTCCAAATATAACTATAATATAATCAACCTTCCTTAGTACTATCTTATAAGTCACTTGTAAGACACAAAGTAATAAAGGTTATTTTGAACCTCTTCAAACATCATTATACAAAAGGATAACTGATTTATCCATTAAAGGAGGTTTGACTTAATTACTATTTTACCTTAATTTAGATTAATGGGTGAGATTAATCTAATTAATCTAGAACTTTGAAATAGAATTTAGATTATAAGATATGACATTCAAGCATATATTTTAATGTAAGAGATTGATGATTGATTCTTCTAATTTCATAAGTATTCCTGCTAAATATAGAAAGTATTAAAGAGATCATGATACTTTAGATTTTATGGTTGATTGTCTAAGAGTGTATTTTAGAAGTGGAAATCAAGGAAAAACATGATTTGGTTCACTCTGTACAGGAACATATATGTTGCCTATGTTGGGTCGATTACATAGGATCAAGGAAATATCTTAACTAGATACTTCTTGCTCTATGGCTTCAATCCCAAACCCTGATGATGCATGTAGATTCTAAAATCAACCTCTTTTGTCTTTAAACCCTAAATATGTTTATGATAACTAGAAACCTATAAAAATGGAAGCAGTGTAATGCAATGCGCTGACCTTAATTACTCACCCCTGATGATTGGTCACTGCCTACATATCCAATACTCCAAAGAGGGAAATCAAGCCATATGTAGTTCTTCCACTTGGTGTGATTGTGCAATTGTGCTCCTTCACTATGTGAATGTAACTAATTATTGGATTTGGTACTTGTTAATCCTTTATTTGACCCAAATTTTAATTGTTTCAAACTTAGATTGTGATTGCTTGTAGTGAATACTATGCAAATTGGGAAGAATAGGGCAGACTTGTTAAATGTGTAATAGTGTATGGATGTGTAATAGATAAATGCAAGAAAGATATTAGATGGGTTTAAAATGAGGCCTTGATTTGTTTATACATAGATCTATTTGAATAATTCATCATGCCATTGATAAATAGTGCTTATAGGCCAACACTAAGGATGGATTTGATTCTAAAAAATAGTCGTTGTTGGGATGGGGATGGTTCCATCTAGCGTGGGTCATTATTGACTAGCCATAATGATTATACCATCAAAATTTACCCATGTATAGGTAGACTAATATGAGAGTCTAGGGATTTTTGTATAATATATTTAGCAAGTTTGAAATAGATAATGATGTTCCTATAGGTGTACGATAATAGAACATAGGGGTTGACTCATAAGATAACATACAAGTGTGAGATGATGACAAATTAAGACATTATTTGGGTGCTCAAGTCATGCCTAGTAATTCTAGTATATTTATATTTGAAAGACAAAAATAAGGTAATCAACATAGAAGAATGTTCCTAATGAGACCTTGGTTGCTCAAAAATCACCAAAGATAGATGTCATAGCTTTTAAAGAAGTGATGACCATAGAAAATTCAAAGCCTAAGAGGAATAAGTTTGTCATAGCTTTTGCAATATTAGCTTTTGCCAACTCAATTTTGTTGGGTTATGCTATTGGAGTGATGAGTGGGGTCATTTTGTTCATCCATAAAGACCTACACACAAATGACATGAAGGTACATATCTTAATCAACTCACATAATTTAATTTAACTCATTGGGTACACCCTGGCCAGTGTTCCCATATACACGATCGAGGTCACCCCTCGTGCCACCTAAAGGAACCTCACTTATTTTCTCAAGATATTTATCAACTCAGGAATATTGTCTGACTACATTTCAATATATGCCTTTGAAGGTTTGCCAATGTAGTACAATTGGTGGGTGATGTTATGAATGTCTTTGTGCTCTTCATGCCACATAGTCCACACTAGCTAGCGTTCAAGTAGTTTGTTTAATACCTTTAGTCTTAGTAAGCTATATTAGATATGTTTAATAGGATTTTTAATAGTGTTAGTGTTGGCCAAATTTGGCCCACATACAAAACTTCTGCCTAGATATATCAACTAAGTAAATTTTTTGATTGACAAAATGATCAAATGACTTGAGCAAGTGAAGAAGATGGACCAGACAATCATCAAACATCATGCAAAAATGGATAGGTCATTTTGGTTTCACATTTGATTATTCACTTGGGAAGTCAATCAGAGCCATAGTAATGCATGGACATGATGTATTTCATATCTAGATTATCCTCTACAAATTTCATGTCATGTTGAGTTGTCTATCTCAATATTTAAGTCCTCAAAGTTGAACAAGTAAAATGAAACATGTGCAAGAATGTTAAGTTAAACCTGCAATAATTAACTTTTTAGATTTAAAAATCCTTAAAAAGTAAGACATGTACATAGACGTCAAAATTAAGCCTCATAAAATGGCCATTTGGATTCAAAAGGATGAACGTGCGGCTAACATGTGTCAAAATCTTGAGTGATCGATCAAATATCCAATAGCTAGTGGGCAAAGATGATATTAGTGGGCCTAAACAGATCTATGGTGCATGTTTAATTGTGTGATCAAAGATCATCTATGAACGATGGGTCAAAAGGTCAACAGATCCTAAAAATAAATGCATAGGTGATAAGTATCTTAAGTACATTAAACTGATAGAAGATCTATGGCTCATGTTCATTCATACAAAGAAAAATCAATAATGTGAGCAAGGATAAGAAGTCAATGGAGCTCAGATCAAGTGTGAGGGTGTCAAGTGTCTAAATTTGATAATCTCAAATCAACAAGTCGATGGACAATGAACAAAGGCGATCCCAAAAAACTTTTGATGGAGGTCAACGAAGTTATTTTCAAACCTGACAAGCAACTGCATAGGAGCCAAGTTTGAAGATGATTTAGGTTGAAACAAAATGGATATTTTAGGGTTGAGCATCACCATTATACATACATAGAGGTAGAATAGGTCTTTTAGACCTAATATAGACAAAATGGTGGTAACTTGTTGTCAAAATAAGGTCAAACACTTGGCAAGCTTCATTTCATAGATATTATAGCTATATGAAAACTAATAAACGGATTGGTTTTCATCTATAGTAGACCTATGCTCAGATATTGAAGTAGGGGAAGATATGAATGGTTATGAAGGAATGTCTCATCTTCCAAATAGTCATCTTCTTGATAAAGCAAGTACTTACCACTACTAAAATCAGACATGATCATGGCTTTATCAGGTCCATGGGTATGAGGACTTTGTCCTCACAATAAATCCAATTGGAGGGTGGCGTAAAAGTTTAAAACAAAAGGATTTAGGGATTAGAGAAAGTAGTTGGAGCATTTAATAATTTTTTAGGGTGCCTAAGGGTTTTTATTCATAACAAGATCATGACTCTGATGGGGTTTATCAGAGTCTATGCAAGATTAAGAAGATAACATTTTAGAATAATAGAGCTAAAAGACAGACAACATAAATAATATTTCAACACACTAAAAATATATTATTCACACTCTAATTATTTCGAATAATACATGGGTTATTAAATAGCTAGGATTGACTAACCACTTGTTATAGAATATGAATTCAAGCTAACAATAAACCTGTTAATAGAGATATGGGTATAAGTAAAATATATTGTTTCTATAAACAATATATTTTACGAACCAACTAACTATACGTGATATATTGTTAATATATCAACATAACTAACTACTAACTTACTATGCGATAATCACTATTTAGTAAATAGTAATTTACCTAATAGTAAAAACACAAATGTGAGCACTAACGTTAGGTTATCCGTAACATTCTACCCTTGGTGAGAACATGGAGAAGACATTCTCCTATATTTTAACTTTTACAAAAACTCACATGATGGTTTTTCACCTGGATAACCACCAACCTACAAACATCATATGGTTTTACACTCGATTTACCAACAACCTATAAAAATTGGATGGTTTTACACTTGGTTTACCACCAACTTACATATAAAGGATAGGTTTACATGTGGTTAACCAACAACCAAAACATCCTATAAGTTTTACAGGTTAACCCACAACCTATATCATGCTACAACATTCTATTAATCCTCATCATAATTTTTACTTCAAGGAAAAATACAAAAATAGATGCTCACTTATTTCAATTTTCACAAAAATATGTACTTCTATTCCTATTTTCACACACACACAAAAATACGAAAAAGAATACCATACTATATATGTCACCAAATCATTCTAGGCCCCATCGTTGATGACTGATGAGAGGCTATGAAACCTCCAACCTCCATTTTCTCCTTCTTTCAATTTCTGTAACTTACTTAGTTGATGTGTTGATGAAGCTCAATCTTCGCATGATTTCATTGAGGAGAAATCCCTCCCCATAGTTTAGATGTATGACTCAATACATCATGTACAAGTGATAATGCATCTTTTACAAACAGTTTTTTTATTTTGACACTTTGACTTTTGACAATAGATGACTTTTTGATTTTGACTAATGACTCAAAAAATACTTTATATGATGTAGAATTTTGATAAATACGATAAACCTCATCGACTTCGACATAGAAATGATTTTGACAATTTTGACACTCTTTTAAAAAAATGACTCAAAATAATTTTTGACTTTTGACTCATTTTTAACATAAAAATGACTCTTAATACTAACACTTGAATCATTACATTATTTTGATGCTTTGAAAAAAATACCAAATATTTATATTGACTAAGGACCTAAAAAGATTATTTTGATATAGATATCTTAATCCTGAAAACATTAAAATATAAAAGATAGACTAACCTATGAATTTTTAATTAAATTAGTTTTGACAATATCTTAATGCCACTCAAATTATCAATGACTTAGAAATGATAAGATATTAAACAATAAATATTTGACCAATTTAATACGCTAACCTAAATAAAGATATCAACTTAATAAGCATCTTGACTTGACTTTAAGACCTAAAGCTTAGCAAATTATTAATCACCAAAAACTAAATATGACCCAATAACTTCTACCAACTGAGCATACATGATAGATTTGGAGGCACAAAATACTAAACAAAATGTATGTTTAGGACTTAAAAATGGTGACATAAATAAACATAAAACATGTGGTAGAGTTATCTTTGGGAGTCCACCAAGTGTCGACTTGTGAATTGGGGCAAGTCATCGTGGAAGGATCCATGATTGCCATGGGGCAAGGGCCATATGGACTATACAGTCAATGAAAGAGTATATGCTACATGAAAATCATACAAAGGTGTATATCGCATGAAGGACAAAGCTAGACTATACTAATGTAATTGATGCAATTTTACAATGTAGGCCAAATCTTAAATATTATAAATATCTTCAAAGTAATGCAATATAGATAGGATGAGTACCATGTAAAATCCAAAATAAGCTTGCTCGGTAGACACGTATCTATTCCTCAATTATCACATAAATACCATGTGACATGCAAAACACAATAGGGTGATAGAAGCATGAATTCAAATAATAGCTCACCTTCTTGCTCAACATAGAAACTTCAATTAAAGCTTCACTTTAATCCTGCTCTACATGTGTTGCTCATTTTATGGATCAAATGTAGGGATGTGTCTGAGCCGTACGGGTAGATATCCATGATCCTTGTTGAGGATAAATAGCTAAATGAGCACAAAGAAATTAGACCAAGCATAAATTATCAGTATGCTTTGATTCCTTTACCAAATACACTACACAATCTAATGAAGTCTCCACGCATTGAACTTTGTAATTGGCATTCACTGGCATTCTAAAAATTAATTAAATAACCAATGTCAAACAAGTAAATGTAGGGTTGTGCACACACTATGGGTTGGGCATTACAGCGATAAAAACTAGTTTTATTTGGAACTTCTTAGGTTTTTGGTGAGCTGTAACATCTTTTTATTTATGACCTACATCTAGTGACACTAAAAACTTAGATTCTGCTAAATTTCTATCATAAGAGCACAAGGACTCTTTTATTGACTCTCATAATTATATCCCCCTACTCTGATACCAGATGATGGGGTTTATAAGAGTCTATGCAAGATTAATCAAATAACATATTGGAATAATAGAGCTAAAACACAAACAACAGAAATAATTATTGACTCTCTCTTCTCCCTTTCTCTATATCACCCATTCTTTCCATTTGTAACTCTTTCTCTCTCTCTAATTCTAGACTCTCACAAAGAATCTTTAATCTTAAAAAGTAGGGGACTCTGTAAGATATTGTAAAATATGTTCATCTTGATTAGGCTAAACCCTACCAAAAATTTGTAAGAACCACCTCTTGATGCAATAAAAGAATTTATTTCCCTATCTCTTGCCTTGGATCTGTCTTGAGTAAGTTGTGCATGATGGCATAGTGAAGGAGAATCTTCCTCGTCCATTATCCTCCTTTTTGACCTCTTTTAGGGTTTTTTCAAGTTGTCTACAGGTTTGGGTTAGTGTTCATTATGCCATTAATCTAAGCTGTCAGTGAGTCTTAGAACTCATTTTTGTTTGCATTCATTACTTCTTGAACCTATTATATGAAATACTTATGCAATTATCTTGATTTTGAGGTTGTGTGAACTAGTATTATCTTCTGTAGATCTAGTTTTAGTTCAAGCTTATGGGATTCTCCCCTTTCATTTGGTGCATCACCTTTTAGACTTTTTAAGAGCCCATTCCCCTTTCTAACCCTTTTCCCTGTGACAACATTAGTTTAGGTGATTCATCAAAAGGATGTTGACCTTATCCAAAGATTCAACCCTATTATAGGATACTCACAGCGTAAGGTTATTCCCATAGTTTATCTCAATTGGAGAGAGCCTAAAGAACCCTCTCCAAGGGTGCAAATTGATGCTACAATAATTTATGGCATGCCTGGTAGGACTTCTACGTTATTTAATGGTGAATAATTTTGGTGTTCTCTTCATCAATAAGCCTTTGGAAGCAAGTGTTTAAACATCAATGGTGACTATGAGCATCTATCAACTAGTCTAATAAGCCTAACCAAGTGCCTAATCATCTTAATCTGGTATGTACAATCAACCATCGTTTGATCAATATGCTTATTCTCTACCTAAGAATCACACTTATAATGAAAATAATGTTTATGGATTCCCCCCAAGTGAACCTCAAATAGCCTATCAACCCTATCATGGCCTTTGTCCTCCACCCACCCCTACATATGTCCAAGGTCAACCTCCTTTGAATTTAAATTAGTCATCTAATTACCCTTGTTAAGACTAGACTTATCCTACTATATCTTTGTTAGGAGTCAAGAAAGCATTATTAGTTTATATTGAGTTGATAAGGAAGATGGGTAGGGGTTTGGAATTTTATCCAATCATCCCTATCCATGTTCAATAAGAGGCAATGAGTGCTCTTCAGTTGGTCAAGAATAGATGGTCAATTTTTGAGGGTGAACAATCATAATCTTATAAGAATGAGGACATAGTAATGACAATAAGCATCATCCATAATGCAGACAATGTATTGATATCTTATGAAGAGCAGTAGGCTCATTTAGATTGGTCTTATGTGTCCTCTCCCCTCTAAGAGCCTCAAGCTCAACCTTTAAGAGTTCCTGATCATCCCTATAGTCAACCTTGTCAAAGTCCATCCTTGTCAAAACTCAGAGAAGTAATACTGGATGAAGGTAGAATAATCATGAAAATTAATGAGGGGGTTAAGCTTGAACAAGAATTCCCCATTCATGTTATGGAGGGAATAAGGATATTCTTGCAAGATTTTTGGAATGTGTGGGCATCCATTGAAGAAGATGGCTATCCACAAGTTGAGAATCAAGAATTGAAAAGGTGGGTATTATACATTGAAAAGGTTTTTGAGCAGTGGGAAAAAGAGTATGTCAAACCTAAACCAATCAATTTGCCCTCTCCTATCCCTTTGCCCATTCCCATTTAAGAACATGAAGCCATCCCATCATAGATCTTCTCCAAAACATTTGACCCTGGCTATGTCATGCCTTCACTTGTAAGATCGCCCTCTCCTATAACCATTTTAATGGAAGAAAAATCATTTGTTCCATAATCATTTCCATCATGAAAATTATTTTAGAAAGGCATAGAGAAGAAGGAAGGGGTGCTAGTTGAGGCAGTCTAAGAGCCAGTTTTTATTGAAGAGGAGTTAGTTGTGTAAGAAATAAATCAAGAAACCATAACTCATCTCAATGAGCTTGTTGTATAAGAGTTTCTAGACTCTCTCTCCTTTCCTCAAAAGTCACCAAATAGACCCTTTAAGGTACCTAGCTAGAAAAACACTCTCTTAAGCTACAAGTGGAGTGAACTTCACCCTCCCACCATCTCCCTCTTGGAGAAAAAATCTATTTTACAAAGGATAGAAGAGAAGCTTGCAATCATAGGTGAGCCACAGGAGGACAATGCAAATGTTTATGAGGAAGAAATCATGATAGGCACCCCACTTCATAGAGAGGAGCATGTTTTAGCTTTCAAGTTGTAAGAGCTTGATGATAAGCAATAGGATAGCCTTCATGAACCTATTATAGAGGTCAAGGGAAGCTCAAGTGAGTTATAAAATCAATGGCAACATTTATGCTTGGATTTATTGAGTGAAATAGAACTTAGTATTGCAAACTTACTTGAAGAAGATAATCCTCAAGCTGCACATGAAATCTTAGAGCAAGAGAAAAGCAAATTAGAGTTTGAGCAAGATAGGTGTCCTATTTCAGAGCTTGGATGGTTAAGTCGACGCTCATTTACAGTTGAAGATCAAGATGAAATCTTGTGTGCTATTGATGAAAGAGACATTTCAAATGATCAAGAGATGCAGTTTGATGAACATAGTAGTGAAAAATTTGAAGGGTTGTGGCAATGGTTTAATGCCATAACTAAAGATTTAGAAGAGATTAAGGGACATGCCATTCTTCCAGGAACATATGAGCATGCTCCTCTAAGAATGATCAGTCCTAATTTGCACAAGGATAAGGGGGAAGGATATGGTCTTTTTAAACCATCAAGTGAACCAAGTGCAATTGATTTCAAGAGCTTAAATGAAGTATTCATGCAAGGCTTTATCAAGAGTGATGAGCAACATCAAGCAAGTGCCCTTGCAATCCAACATGAACCAAACTTATAAGACTTGGACTAGTATGTATACATTGGATACATGTTTATTCCATTTCATCCATTAGAGAACATATCAAAATGATTGGCCATCAAGCTGCTTGATTCACCATTTTTGGTACCTCCAAATCAAGGTTTTTTCATCTTAGTTTGTTACAAGTGAATGATACTTTTTTCCATTTGAACCAAGAGGGAGGTGCTTATAAATTGAAGTATGATATTGTATATATTAGATTATATTTCATGATTTTATCTAAGTGCCTATGTGCACATTTAGTAGGTTAGTCTCCCTTGCTTTGTTTAGGTTAGTTTATTTTCAGATTGTGTGTTTCCTTTTCCAAAGTGTCTTAGGCACTTTGTTTTGTTTTGCTTATGTTGGTCCTTATTGCTTCAAGAGAGTGTTTTTAAGAAAGGGATAGCGTTACTCAATTTAGATCAGTGTATGACTCCATACCTAATGGATTAGACAAGGTAACTAGTCTAGGTTCTCAAGCATAGCAGGCATGCTTCCCTATGAATCACCAAAGATGTTGGCCAAATTTGGCCCACATACAAGGCTTCTACCTGGATAGATCAGTTAAGTAGAGTTCCTGATTGACCAAATGATCAAATGACTTGAGCAAGTGAATAAGATGAACCTTACCATCATCAAACGTCATGCAAAAATGGATAGGGCAGTCTGATTATACATTTGATATATGCACTTGAGAAGTTTTCTAGAGTCAAAGGAATGCATGGACATGATGTATTTTATGTCTAAATCATTCTCTACAAATTTCATGTCTTGATTAATTGTCTATCTCAAGATCTAAGTCCTCAAAATTGAACAAATAGAATGAAACATTCACGGGTATATCAAGATAAAGCTACAATAATTAACCATTTGGATTTAAAAATCCTTAACAAGTAATATGTGCATGTGGATGTCAATTTTAGGTCTTGTGAAATAGACATTCTGATTTAAAAGGATGAAGATGTGGTTGACAAGTGTCAAAATCTTGGGTGATCGGATAAAAGATCCAATGATAAGTGGGAGAGGATGATGTTAGTGGGCCCAAAAAAATCTATGGTGCATATTTAATCATGTGATCGAAGATCAAAAGCAAGCGATGGTTCAAAAGGTCAGTGAATCCTAAAATCAAATGTGTGGGTGATAAGTGTCTTAAGAACATTAAACTAACGTAATATCTATGGCTCACATTCATTCATATAGAGAAAGATCAACAGTTTGAGCAAGGTCAAGAAGTCAATAGAGCTTAGATCAACCGTGAGGTTGTCAAGTGTCTAAATTTGATAGTCCCGAATCAATAAGTTGACAGTGAATGAACAAAGGTAAACCAAGGAAACTTTTGATGGAGGTCGATGAGGTTGTTTTTGACCTAGGCAAGAAAATGCATAAGAGTCAAGTTTAAAGATGATTCAGATTGAACCTAAATGGATATTTCAAAGATTGTACATCACCATTAGAGCTACATGGAGGTAGAATAGGTATTTTAGACCTAATACAAATAAAATGATGGCAAATTATTATTGAAATGACATCAAACACATGACAAGCTTTAATTCATTGATATTATAGCTATATGAAAACCAATAAATGGATTGGTTTTCATCTATAGTAGACCTATGCTCAGATATTGAAGTAGGGGAAAATATGAATGGTTATGAAAGAGTGTCTCATCTTTCAAATAGTCATTTTCTTGATAAATCAAGTACTTATCATCATTAAAAGTAGACATGATCATGGCTCTGTCAGGTCCATGGGTATGAGGAGTTTTTCCTCACAGTAAATCCAAGTGGAGGGTGGCATAAAAGTTCAAAGTAAAGGGATTTGGGGATTGGAGAAAGAAGTTGGAATGTTTAATAATTGTTTAGGGTGCCTAAGGGTTTTTATTCATAACAAGATCATGATTCATCATATTTGGTAAATTATTATCTTCTAGTGCATTTCTCTCTGCCAATGAAAAGATTTGAGGGCTATTGGGACAAAAGAAAGATAGCTTGTCAATAGAGATTTGGTGTTGATTTGATCAAAAGATGGTGGAGCATTCATTAAAAGGTGGCATCTCATTGATTGTTCTTAGTTAATGTGTTCCCTCTTCTCTCTTCTCCCTTTTTCTATATCACCCATTATTTCTATTTATAACTCTCACTCTCTCACAGATTCTAGACTCTCATAAGGACTCTTTGATCTTGAAGAGCAAGAGACTCTCTAAGATATTACAAAATATGCTCATCTTGATTAGGCTAAACTATGTCAAGCATTTGTAATAACTACCTCTTGATGCAATAAAATAATTTATTTACCTATCTCTTGCCTTAGATCTGTGTTGAGTGAGTTGTGCATGATGGCATAGTGAAGGAGAATCTTCTTCATCCATTATTCTCCTTTCTAACCTCTTTGAAGGTGTTTTTAAGTTGTTTGCAGGTTGGGGTTAGTGTTCTTTCTACAATTTATGTAAGCTCTCAGTGAGTTTTAGAACTCTTCTTTGTTTGCTTTCATTGCTTTTTGAACCTAGTCTATGAAATATTTATGCAATTAGCTTGATTTCGAGATTGTGTGAGCTAGTATTGTCTTTTGCACATCTAGTGTGGGTTCAAGCTTATGGGATTCTCCCCTTTTATTTGGTGCATCAATTTTTAACCTTATTAGGATCCATTTTCCCCTTTCTAACCCTTTTCCCTGTGACAACATTAGTTTAGATGATTCATCAAAATAAATTCGAACTTCTCTAGAGGTTCAACCCTATTATAGGATACCACAGCCTAGGGTTGTTGCCATAGTGTAACTTAATTGGAGAGAGCCTAAAGAACCCTCTCTAAGGGTTAAAATTGATGCTACAATAGTTGTGTTGTCATTATAAATTTTATAGTTTTGTCATTATCTCAAGTATGTTTATTTCTATAGTTTAAGTGATTTGTTGGCAAGTTTAGACATTATAGTTTGTCATAGTTTAAAATTTGAAATCTTGAAAACCTAAAATATGGCTAAGTTTGAAATTCTAAAATAATTAAATCTAAGTCTGAAATATGATAAGATTGTCCAAAATTAATAATTTGCATCATAGCTCCTAGAGTTCAAAAACTACTCTTAAACATCTTGAAACTATATATATATATATAGAACTTAAAGTATAATAAACTATATATACTCAAATGTTTATATATATAGTTTATTTTGAGATCCTCTCGTCCCTGATGAGTATGTATACTATGGTTTCACCTTCGTTTTACCTTCCAATATCTTTCTATAAATATCCATAATCCTATTTCATTAGGCCAAAGGCTCATGAATTTGCAAATGATAATTATTCATGGAGGACGCGTTAGCATCCAAAATTCCTTTAGGTAACTTAATGCATGTTGCATACCTTATTGCATACATATATTAGACACCATCCTTAATTTGATATGACATTAACTAAACTTGGTTGATTAAATGAAGGGATTGACAACACCCATCACTTATTAGATGGAGGCATGTTTAGGCTCAAAATAATTATTGAATGCGTACATTGGGGTAAAGTTATTGTGAAGTTTCTAACCACATCATCAAAGAAACTAACCTCACTCAATCAACATCTTTTTATGGATGAAAAATTAAAACTAAAAATGAAGGGACCATCCCATAATAACACTATGGGACTTAGTTGTTATGATAATAAGAGTGTGACGACTGAGGTGCATTCAAGCAAGAATGATGCTCTTGAATAAAAAAATCATAATGACAAATCTTAGAACAATAATAAGCTCCCCCCCACATGGCTAAGGGAATATGTTTGGTGAAATAAGTTGGCAAGCACACCAAATTCATGAGTGTTGTATTACAATTTAGCTTCAGATTCTCTAAGAAAATAGTAAGGAATAATTTTTTTAGATCATGCAATCACAATTCTCAAAGATGGATTTGGGATCCAAGGATTCACATGGGGTTCGATATGGAGTGACTAGAGTTGAAACACTATTGCTTGAGGATAAATTTTTTTGAAAGGGGACCCCTTTTCGAGTTTAGAGTCGTTAATAACCCTTTTCTAATATTGACTTAAGAAGGGGACTTTATGGGTCATGGGATAATTAGCCCTTAAGTGATCTTATAAGGAAGTTGCTTTTTGACATATTTGAATTCTCCCTTAAGTGGAACACTCCCTTTTGGGAAGGTCTTTTTGGAGGAAAGGTTATAAAAAGGAAAGAGGAGGTTCATTTGAAGTAGCATGTTATTTTTATCACTAAATTTAAAAATTTAAGCATAATTGTTTGGGTTGGCAGCCATTGAGGACTAAAACCCTCAGTACATAACTGTTGGAGATGAAAACTTCCAACCACTCCTTGGGTTACTTTGTTCAGAGGTCATATTTGAGTAGAAATTGGTGGTTTAAGGGTTTTAGGGTATCATTTCAACAAAACACAACTGGGAGGATTATTAAAGTGTGGCAAGTCTGTTATCCACCCTATCTAAGGCAACAATCCACATTTGAGGCCCTCTTTGGTTAATGAATTGCTTGGGAATGCCCTCCTAGGGTAGCGACCCACTTGGGAAGACAAAATTGTAGCTTTAGGGTAGATTTAGATGTTTTCATGGTGTTTCAACATTCATTCTATCAGTTGGTATTTTTTATTGTAGTTTTTAGACCTTGGAATAATTTTAAAAAATCAGATTTGGGATATTTTTGCATGGGTGTATTTCTAGAATTTTTGGAAAGTGTTTTGGTGAATGAAATATTGTATTTGTACCCTACAATTGACATAAATAGAATTATAAATTTTATTTGCTTAGGGTTTGAATCATAAAATCAAAAATTGCATGTGTTTATGTTAGGGTTTGTTGGAAAACTCAAATTGTTCTGATTATGTCCTAAAAGGGAAATTACAACACTTCAAGACATATGGGGGGATCCTCCCCTTAAAGAATGAAGGCAACAAATCTCTCATCACTTAGAGGTACTGTATAATATGAGTAAACCTTAACATATTATTTTCTTGGTGTATGATACCATGAAAAATCCATTAATGAAGACCATATAAGGTCTCATACACACATGCATTGAACCATGTGTGATTTCCGTAGACTACATTATGACACCATAAGAAGTATATGTGATATTTAGAGGAGGTAGATTGATGATATTTAAGATATCACAAACCTCTAGAGGTGGTTCAAAAGTATTGGGTAGACATAGAGCATTAACCATAAGCCATGAAAATGGGCTTGACGGTATCACTAGAAATATTTTATGAGAATCCAGCTAGATTAGATCTCATCAGTTGACTGAAGAGTTTCCAAAGCTTAAACCATGTTGATAATGCAAAATTGGTATGCTGAAATAAATATTAGATCTTTTTAAATGTGTGAATTAATCAACCCATAAGTTTTATCCATCCTATTTTTGAACTTGATCATTTTATCCTCATATTTTGGTTTAGGTTCCTTCTCTTGATATATACAGCAAATTCCACTAATTCTCAATAATCCTACTAATACATGTATTATTCCCTTGTTATTGTAGACACTTTATAAATTATATAACATCTTAGACTTGTACACTTGGTAAATACATATAATGGATGCACCTTCAACTTCTAGACCTTTCATACTGCTAAAAGGTTTGCATACA
Organism: Torreya grandis; assembly: GCA_037957365.1. Classification (NCBI taxonomy): domain Eukaryota; kingdom Viridiplantae; phylum Streptophyta; class Pinopsida; order Cupressales; family Taxaceae; genus Torreya; species Torreya grandis. The sequence goes on along the minus strand of JARHVA010000051.1, from coordinate 4,010,612 downwards.
CTATTTATCTATGCCTAATTGCTTATCTCTTAGTCCAACCAATGTTATTTTGATGACTCAGACCTTCTATCTCACCTACAATGTTATAAAAATGTTTATCTTCCATTTTACATGTTCTAGACCTATACCTATTTTCCAACTGCTAGAATACTTGTGCCTCGATCAAACACCTATATCAGTGCAAGTGTATAGTGCCATAGAGCCATCCAATTTACAAATGAAACATATTCCTATGGTCAACCTAAGTGCTATAATGTGGGATATTTTCCAAATGGATTGATATAAATTCAATATAAACTTTCTTCATTTTTCACCTAGGAAACAACTATAAAATCACAAGGTAACTTACCAAAGGCATTAAATCAAGCACTCACATTAGCAAAACTTCTCTATTTTCTCATATTTCTGTATCAATCATAGATATAACATATATACATGTCTGAAGTACTGAAGGAGCACTCCATGAACCATATTTTCCAAGTTAAAAGCTAGGTCATTGTTGTACTTACTTATCACACATTGCATGATTAACACACATAATCCAACATATATGGGATAATTATGCAAGTCTAAGGCCCTCTTCAGAGTATTGAATATGTAGACAAGACTCATTAATAGAGGTATCTTTAGTGTAGATTGACACTATGTGCACACTAACATATTTTTCTCACAACCACTATGATGATGAAAAATTAGGATTTTGCTATTTGACAAGGAGCGACAGTCCATGACCTAGATCTAAATGCACCAGAGCAAACCATGATTGACAACATTACTTCATAGATTCAGATTGTAGTGGGGGCATATTTTGAAAACATGTTCTCCATATTGTCACAATTTTAGATTCAGTAGGGGCATATTTTGAAAACATGTTCTTCACACTCATTTAGTATGCAACATACCCAGATTACATTGGGGACATGTTTTGGAAACATGTCTTCTATATTGACACTTATATCCATTTTCATATTATATTGGGGGCATGTTTTAGAAATATATTCTCCATACTTACACAATTTCAAATTGGCCAAAATCCATAATTATATGATCCATATACATATTTTTGGTAGAATTCTATACACTGGTACCATTATTGTACACAGTTTCAACATGAGATGTATCTAAGATGCATATGCTATGAAATGTGGTCCTAATATTGTAAAATCAAATTAGTTTCAAATTTCAAACATTTTAAAGAACTATCACCACCCACCAAGTTGGACTATTATGGGTTGTATTGAGTCAATTTATTGCAATAGTCGGTTTACTTTTTGGTATGGTTGAGATGATTAAATCACTCAATCTTTCCAAGTTTATAGGTTGGACTTGATTTCATCATCTAACCTCACCAGTTTTATAATGTGAATTGACTTAGTTCACTCACACTCACTAGGTTATAAGTATGACTGGGTTACATGATTGAGCTCATCTTAATTGTCAGGTGGAAACTCGCCTTTTCTTCAAGGTTGGGGGCACGTGTCCTCCAATCTCTCTCTATATCTTTAGATATACACACTTTTAAAATTTCATATTCTGTCCTAATCTCATTTTCATTGATTTATAATGATACATCTTTCAAATCAAATTACCAAAAGATAAGATAGTTGCATCAATACACAGATGTACTCCTAAACCTTACTCTCTTTCAATTTTAATCATTTCATTGTTTTTCAATTTTAGATTATATGGTCAATTTATATAAGTCGTGATCTATCTTTAAGTGTCTTTTGGATGGAGTTTAATGGATGCAAGTGGCTGATTAGTGCCTTTGATCAAGTATATTATTTCATTTCCCTTAAGTTTTAATTATTAGATCAAAGCTTTTAGTGAAATACTTATGCACATTGGTCAATTGGAGTTGAAGGTTCAATCTTTTTCTTATCTAAATCAGTGTTTTAAGAGCTCTAATAGAGTGGATCAATCAAAAATACATGTGTATCACCATCACTAGATAGAATTTCCATTCAAATTTCTTCCTCTTTTTTTGATAGTTTGTAGTATAGAGCAAATGTCTTAATTGATACACTAAAAGGAGCTAGCCTTTATAGTCTAGAGATTTAATCCACTGATTAGGTCACCCATAGCCTAATATTATTTCCATGTTTTAGTAGACTCTGAAGGCTTGAAACTACCTTCACAGGGGTGTAAGTCTGATTGACAATAGTTTTTGGCATGCTCGATGGGACCATGAATTTTTTTTTCCATATCTGAAGAATTTTTATAGCAGAAAAGGATAACATCTAGTTGCAGATATTATAGCATCATTCAGGCAGCTCTTTCATGTTAAAATTCACCACAAGGTCAGCAAGTAAAGGTAATCCTTGTGAATTTTTATCATATACGAGACAAAGGTTTAAGAGGGCAAAACCATATCCTCAAAAGTAATATTTGTCTCCCAATCAACTTGTTGTTCTAAGCACTGCAATCCCTACTATCCAAATGGCTATAAAAAATTAGGTGTTTGCTCCATTCGATAGAGGTAGCCCACTGAATTTGGCCCAATTTGATGACATTCTAGTGTCTACCCTTAAGAGTATCCCATTCTTCTCAAAATAAAATCAAACAACCCCTATTGAGCATATCCAAGATGTTAATCTCTATTCAGTCCATAATATGGTTGAAGATAATATTGCTATTAGATTGTTGGTTACTTCCTTAAAAAAAAAGCATTACAGTGGTATATAAATCTACCACTTAATTCCATCTCTAACTGGGATGAATTAGGTGTAGCCTTGGTCAAGTAATTTAAAGACAAATCTGATCACCTATCTTTAGTTGAACAATTAACTATCATAACAAGGACTCCTCATTAGGTCATGTCTAATTTTAACCTCAGATTCCAAAAGATAGACCAAAATACCTATGTTGATAAGGCCATCCTCTGGATATGTATTTATATAATATATGAAATCTCTTAACTCTGACATTAGTGTAATGATATAGTCAATAGGTGGTACTACCTTGCCAAATGCTTATGAGGTTACAATAAGGGCAAAAAAAAGTTTGATAAAAGTTGGTAAGCTTTATTCAAGACCTCCAATGCCTATATTTTTAGAAATAAATTCTATACCAACCCCTTAAATTCTTCAAACTCTATCCTAGCTCCTATTCCAGTACTTCAAGCTCAAATTATAGCTCCTGTTAGCCAAGCTAGTGAGATAGGTGAATTGAAAGTCTTGTTACAATATTTTGGGAATGAAATAGTGTAGTTCAAAAGGCAATAATTTTAGTCAAATAGGCCCTATCAATAGCAAAATTAGAACACCTATCAGCCCTTCAAAAATCAAAAGCCTCCTTATCAAAGTTTCAGAGAGAATAGACCACCTTATCAAGCACAAAGAGTCATAACTCTATCTAAGCCATATGCTTCCCTTGATCTTAATGTTCCTTCCACTTCAAAGGTTGTTGTTCCCATCCCACCTTAAAATAACATGATATAGGATTTAGGTTGGCAGCCCTCAAATCTCAATGATGCTCAAAACCAAGCCTTGGTATCACAAAACATCACTATACCACAAATGACACAAAAAGAGTTTTATTTTCAAGGAGGTTAGTATCAAGATACATGTTTGGAATCACAAAGAGAGACTCAACAAGTTCAAGGGCAGTCTGATGCCACTAATGTAAATTGATAAGTGGATGATCATGTTGCTTTTACTTACGGTGTTGAAACTAACAATTCAAGCGGTCAAGTTGTGGATGTGATTAGAGCTAAAAAAAGAGCCATTAAAGAGGATCAAGAGATGAAATTACTTTAAATACTCCTAGGATTATTTATAAGAGTACAAAATAATAGCTTTTTGCCCCTACAACTCAAAAAAATTAGAATATAGAGGTTAGTAAAGTTCATTAACTACCTCTAGTTTGTGAACAACCAATGCTTCAAAAAGTATAACCAAATATTAGTGGGTTTCATTTCAGTAGAGTGGATCAAATGAAGAAATCTAATATTATAATTAACATGTGGGATTCTCTTTCAATTCCAAGACAAAAGGATAAGCTCATCCAAGAGATTTCAACTCTTGAATTGTTTCCAAAACTAGTTGAGAAAGGTGTTGCTTGACTAATTCAAATCAGTTAATAAAGCAATATGTATAATAGATAAATAAGATGTCAAATGTGGATAAAACTAAAGTAAAATCAAATAAAACTCCTTTTTACCTTTCTTTGATATTAGGTGATACTTTGATTTATAATTGTATGGTGGATAGTGGATTTAGTAGTACAATCATGCCTAAATAGATTGCAAACAAGTTTAGACTTGTTTATGAGCCAAACACCAAAAGATTATTGCAATTGGATGGGTCACCAAAAAAATTGGTAGGCATCATCAAAGATCTGAAATTTATATCACATGCATGTCTCAATGTTACTATTCAGTAGGATGTGGTGAACTTTCCTCCTTACTTTGCTATGTGTCTTTCAAGAGACTTCACCTTAAAGATTGAGGGATATCTATCAGCTGATTGGACTTATTTATTGTTCAAAACTAGGTATGGTACCAAGATAACAATTCATTCTGATCCTATTGCATATTTTTATATGGATCTATATATGCCAAGTGTTGTGAATACTAATTGTTTCATCTCAGATGAAGTATTAGAAGCTAGTGAAGTAGAAAGTGAATCACTTTTAGATGAAGTTCCATATTTTTTTATTAATGAGTGGGCTTCTACCTTGCATGAGCATGATCCTTATAAGTTGATTGAAGAAGAGGGTCTTGGTGTGTATTTCCTTCATGAAAATGATACACCAATTCTAGCCATGGTCAAAGAAGATGAATCTAATGAGTTTGTGAAAATTATACTTTGATGGATCAAGAAATAAACATGGAAATAGAGCGGGAATGATGTTGGTTTTTCCAACAAATCAAAGGCATTTATTTTCTATTAAATTTTAGTTTGGATATTCAAACAATGTTACTAAGTATGAATCACTAGTTCATGGTTTGCAGTGGGCTAAGAAGATGAAAGTCAATTCTTTGCAAGTGTTTGGAGATAGTGAGCTTGCAGTCCACCAAGAGGTTTGAATGTATGCAAAAAAAATTTGTTTAAATCTTACAAGCATACAATTTTGGATTTAATTGAATATTTTTAGGCTTTTAACATTCAAGGAATACCAAGAGATAAGAATAAACATGTTGATAGGTTGGTTGTTGTTGGGTCACAATTCAGTATCCCAGCTGATATAAAAAGTAAGAAAATTTAGTCACATATAAAGGTGGTTGTAAGGAATTTTATTATATATAATCATGATAATTGGTAGGTGTTAAAAGATGACAATCAAATTATGAGATTCTTGCAAGAAGAGATTGAGTTTTATTCAAAAAATCAATCAAAGCACTTGCATTAATATGGTGATTAGATTGTGTAACTGAAAATGAATAAGTTGCCTAAAGGATTGGTCACACTTGAGAATATTTTCAATGGTGATGATGAACTAAGGAAAGAGAATTCATCTTTGTCAACAAAAGAAGAGAACTATGCCAATGTAGAGATTGTAGTTGGTAAAATTTTGAAGTTGGGTAATGTATGCACTCCTTCACAAAAGAAAGCTTTCATTGAGTTATGGACAAGTTTTGCTGATATATTTGCATGGAAATATAGTGATTTCAAAGGTTTTGATCCAAATTTGCCTCAACACACCATTACATTAGAGGAGGAAACTAAACTAGTGAGACAAAGACAAAGGCCCATCAATCCTAAGCTTGAACCTTTGATGAGAGTTGAGCTTCAAAGCTCATAGAATCAGTGATTATAGTTCTAATCAAGTACTCAATTTGGATGGAAAATCTTGTTCTGATATGAAAGAAGAATGGTGAGATTCATTTGTGTGTTGACTTTCATGATTTGAATAGGTCTTCACTTAAAGATCACTACCCATTATCATCAATGGAATAAATTTTATAGCTTGTAACAAGTTTAGAGAGATTTTCTTTGTTGGATGGATATAGTGGCTACAATCAAATTGTGGTCAATGAAGAAGACCAATTTAAGATAGCCTTCACAACTAAATGGGGATATTTGCATATAAAAAGATGCCATTCAGTTTATCTAATGCTAGAGCAACCTTTTAAAGAGCTATGGATATGCATTCCAAGGCCTTCTTAACAGGTTTGTACTTATTTTTTTGGATGATATAACAGTGTTTTCAAAGAATGCATAAGATCACATGGTTCACCTTGAGCAAGTGTTCAAAAGTTGTAGGCAATTAAGGGTATCTCTAAATCTCCAAAAGTGTGTATTCTCGATTCATGAAGGTAAGCTTCATGGACATGTTGTTTCAAAGCATGGATTAAGCATAGATTTTGAAAATATTCAATTCATTATTTCACTCTCCTTGCCTAAGGACAAAAAGGTTTTGCAAATATTTTTTAGAAAAATCAATTTCATAATGAGATATATTTCATATTTTACCATTTTAGTTAAGCCACTTATAGCCATGCTAAAGAAAAATCAAAAATTCAACTGGTACAAATAAGGAATAAAAGGGTTTAAAGATATTAATTAAGAAGGCCATAGCTAGTGCTCCTACACTTATAAATCCATCTTTTACAAAAGATTTCATTTTTTATTCTTATGCTAACATGGATGCCATTTCAGGCATTCTTATGCAACAGAATCATGAGTCTTTAGAGTAGTCAATAGCCTTCTTTATTCAAGGCTTAGAGGAATATGAAATGATATATTTTTTTTGAAAAGCATATACTTTCATTCATAAGGTCTCTTAAAAAGTTTAGATACTTGTTGTCTAACAATAAGATACACCTAATGGTTGCCCATCTGAGTATCAAGGAGTTCCTTTTAAACAAAGATTTAAATGAGAAGAGAGCTAGTTGGATATCTAAGGTAATAGAGTATGATGTGGAAATTAAGGTCACAAAGTTGCTTAAAGGCAAAGGAATGTGTGAGCATCTAGCACAAGACTTGCAGGAGCTTAATGAGCTTGTTTTGGTGTGAAATGATGAAGACGCTGTAGTTGGTCATACCTTACCTTCCAGCTAGTTTCATGATTTGGTAAGCTATCTCAAAGATGGTATTTAACTCTCATCTCAGTGCTTCAAAAAGAAGATATTTTATATTGCAATCAATTCCATTTTTTCTTATTGATGGTGTTTTGTTCAAGAAAGATATCAATGGCATGTTGGTAAGATGTATACAACTAAACCAAACTCAGAGATTACTTGAATAATTCTATGATGGATATGGTGGAAGACATTTTCTGTAATAACTATAATTCTTAAGATCATGAGAGGTGGCTACTATTGGCCTACTATATTTGGTGATTGTCATGCATGGGTTAGAAAGTGCAAACAATGTGGTATGTTTGTAGGAAAAGTGAAGCTTACAGCCTTACATCTTCAGCGAATAGCAGTGGATTAACCCTTTATCCAATGGAGATTAGACTTTATTAGCTTCATTAATCCTCCTTTAAGTTCAGGACATAAATAGATTCTCACTTCTACAAATTACTTCACACATTGGATAGAAGCAATAACATTGAAAGAAGCAAACGAAACTAATGTTCTTGATTTCTATGAAGGTTTGCTTACTAGGTTTGGAGTTCCTTCAATTATTATTTTTGATAATGCAATAGCTTTTGTGGGATCTAAGATTAGTCAATGGGTTATTTAATATGAAATTTACCTCAGCACTTCATCAAACTATTATCCACAAGGCAATGGCCTTACTGATTCTATGAATAAAAACGTATTGAGGATCATAAGAAGGACTATTGAAGACAATCAGAGATCATGGCATCTCAATTTGAAGTTAGCTCTATGGACTGATAGGATCACCTATAAAAGATTAATAGCCAACTATCCATACAAGCTGGTACATAGTAAAGAAGCAAGGTTACCTATTTCTCTTGAATTTCCTGATTTGAAATTAATGTATTAGCTTGAGTTGTTGGAGAATGAGCCTATGAAAATCAGGTATGCCAAGCTTATGGAGTTGGAATAGACAAGAAATCAGTCCATGCTAGCCATGAAAATTCATCAAGCATAGGCAAAGAGAACTTTTGACAAAGGAGCTTTTTCATGAAGTTTCAAAGGAGATTTGGTCCTCAAGTCAGATGAGGATAGAGCTAAACCAGGAAGGCACACCAATTTTAATTCTCTTTAAAGTGGCTCATACATAATTTTTAGCTGCAAATCCCATAATGCCTTCCAACTTGCAAAGTTATATGGTCAAGAGCTTCCAATCCCAATTAATGGGATACATCTAAAACATTACTATTGAAGAGCAAAACTCATTGTACATATTTTATTTTGCTTTCCTCCAGGTGATGTTCAAGCACAATAGTTTTATTCTATTTTGTTCGAATAAGTGTTTGTGTGCACATTTACTTCTTAGTTAGTTTTCTTGTTTTCGTGTGTTTCTCTTTTTATTTGGAAGGATGAAGGTTACCTCATATTTGGTCAAAGGAGATTTGTAGTCATGGATCAGGTTTACCATTATTTTAGTGAGTTCAATACCATGTATATGGTCAGGTTGTTAAGCATAGTAGGTATGCTTCACAACAGAGTCACCAAAAATATTGACAATTTTGACCCTACAAGTCAAAATTGCAACCTTTATTATTCAAAATTTTGCATAATCATGATTTTTGTTTAAGTGTTGGAGGTTATTATTTGCAGTTTTTATGAAGAGCTTGCCAATTTCTCCAAATAAATTTTGAGGGGTTTTTTCCAAAAGTTCCAAGGTTCATGACAAAAATCTGAAGGGCTTTTCAAATTTTGCTGGAAAGGACACTTTTAATAATTTTGAAAGGTAATGGGAAAAATTCAAAAAATCCGAAGGTCTATTTGTCTCTTCCAAAGAGTCACTTGGGAAGCCTGAAGGGTTGTTTTCAGATGAAAGGTCCATTTTGTAGTGTTTTGGAGGGCAATTTCCTTCGAATAATTTTGAAGGAATTTTCCATTACATGAAAGCCAAAAGACTTTTTAAAAGGGAAAAGGACCATTCGTAGGAGCATAAAAGGAAACTTGAAAAGCTCTAGAAGGTTTAATTCCTTCAGACTTTTTATCTGAAGGAAAGGAAATGGCTCATTTACAAAAATCTTGAAGGATACCATCCCTTCGGGAAGGTTCAAAACAAAAACCTGAAGGGTATGTGCCCTTCGAGAAAGTGATATTTCAAAATGGTTGAGGGACATTACAAAAATCTTGAAGGGTACCAACCCTTCGGGAAAGTTCATCACAAATATACTGAAGGGTTGTCTTTCAGGTGGGTGCATAAGCAAAATTCCGAAGGGCAGGTCGCTAAATACATTTTTCTGAATGGTTGGTTTCGAAGATCCGAAGGGCACTTTCCCTTCGAGAAAGTCATTACTAACAATGTCGAATTGTATGTACCCTTTAAAAAAGGACATTGACAAGAATATTGAAGGGTATGTGTCTTTTGTAAAGGTTCACTTCACAACTTTGCTCGAAAGAAAGATAAGGTCCGCAGGATAAAGAGACCGAGGAAGTAATTCCTTTGGACTTTTTGTCCAAAGGAAATAAAGCAAAGAAATAGTCTGAAGGAATTCCTTTGAAAGATTTACCTGAGGAACTGTATAGAAAGGCTCAAAAGGATAAGCTAGAGGCAATTCCCATGGACAATTTATCTGCGAGAAAAAGACAAAATGAAAACCCAAAATAATTTCTTCAAACTTTTTATCTTAAGGCAAAGAGACCCAAGGAGAAAAGTCTCAAACTTTTTATCTGAAGAGGAACATAAGAGAATGACAAATAAAATTCCATGAAAATAAATGAAGGAAATAAGTAGGAAATAAAGCTGTGGGAAAATAAAAAGAACAAGCCCGCAAGGAAAAGCCCGAAAGAATAAGCTCAAGACAAATATATGCAAGGGAAAGTCAAGGGAAAAGATATAGACAAACAGCTAAAGAACATGCACCGAAACGAAGAGCTAGATAAAGTGAGGGATTTCAACAATCAATAAATAGGTTAATAAACATGCAAGCAATGATAAACAGGATTAGACATGTCCAAGATGTGTAACCATTTTAAACATGACACCTTCAGTTCTAAAACAAAGGCTCTCTTTGCATGAAGAAATCTAGAAGTTTAATGTTGGAGAGATCAACAAGAAATTCCATGTATGCACTCTCATTTGTCTCAAGATTATAACATTTCAACAGTTCACGTATAGACCATTAGAGGTTGACTAGTCTTGAGCTCTAGTTGACTAATTGTCAAGTGTCACATCTACTCGTTGTTTTCATGCAAAGAAAAGCCTTTAAAATGTTCTAGCAGTTCAAGAAGAGTTCCATTTGTGGAGATTGGTGTAGCATTATGCATGTTAGACGATTAGTCCAAGCTTGAGCCCACCGTTTATTTTTAATGCTAAGGGGTTTTCCATGTAAGATAAAATATAAAAAAAGACAAATTTAGAAGGTTGTGATATCACAAATTAGATTTGGGTTGAAGTGGGAGTTGTCCTCTTCTATTTTTCAACACCAACCTCTTAGTTGTATTTTTTCTATAAAAGTGGGATTTTCCAGCCATTATAATATTCATTCCTCTTTTGGCAAGACAAAATTATGCCAAAGATTGAGTTGTAACATTTTTTCAAATTAATAACACTATTATTTTTAGATTCTAACTGTTGGTATAGTGTATTTATGTCATTGATTTTCATAAGTGAAAGAGTTTTTCTTTCTTGCCAAGTCTTGATTCTTACTCAGTTACTAGCTGATCAAATTATGCAAGTCATACTCTATGTTTAAGTGTCTTTTGACTGAAGTTTTAGTGGATGCAAGTGGCTAATTAGTGCCTTCAATTAGGTCTATTATTTCATTTCCCTCAAGTTTTAGTTACTAGATCAAACATTTTCATGAAATACTTATGCATATTGGTCAATTAGAGTAGAAAGTTCAACCTTCTTGTCTAGATCAGTGTTTTAGAAGCTCTAATTGAGTAGACAATCAAAAATATAGGTGTATCACCATCATTAGATATGATTTCTATTTAAATTTATCTCTTTTCCTGACAGTTTGTAGTGTAGAGCAAAGGTCTTATTTGATACACCAAAGGGAGTTAGCCCTTATAATCTAGAGATTCAATTTACTGATTAAGTCAATCATAGCTTAGGATTATTTTTATGTTTTAGCAAATTGTGAAGGCCTAAAACTACATTTATAGAGGTGCAAGTCTGATTGACAAAAGTAGAATAGGTATTTTAGACCTAATATAGGCAAAAGAGTGGCAACTTGTTGTCAAAACAAGATCAAACACCTCGCAAGATTCATTTCATCGATATTATAGCTATATGAAAACCAATAAATGAATTGGTTTTCATCTATAGTAGCACTGTGTTCAGATATTGAATTAGGGGCAGTTATGAATGGTTATGAAGGAGTGTCTCATCTTCCAAACAATCATCTTCTCGATAAATAAGGCACATACCATCACTAACGACAAACATGGTCATGGCTCTGTCGGGTCCATGGGTATGAGGACTTTATCCTCATAGTAAATTCAAGTGGAGGGTGGTGTCAAAGTTCAAAATAAAAGGATTTCTGGATTAGAGAAAGTAGTTGGAGCATTTAATAAATTTTTAGGGTGCCTAAGGTTTTTTTTTTCATAAAAAGATCATGACTCTGATGAGATTTATCAGAGTTTGTACAAGATTAAGCAAATAACATATTGGAATAATAGAGCTAAAAGACAGACAACATAAATAATATTTCAACACACTAAAAATATATTATTCACACTCTGACTATTTCAAATAATACATGGGCTATTAAGTAGCCATGACTGACTAACCACTTCCTATAGAATAGGAAGTCAAACTAACAACAAATATGTTAATAGAGATATGGGTATAAGTAAAATATATTATTTCTATAAACAATATATTTTACAAACCAACTAACTATACGTGATATATTTTTAATATATCAACCTAACTAACTACCAACTTACTATACAATAATTACTATTCATTAAATAGTATTTACCTAATAGTAAAAACATAAATGTGAGCACTAACGTTAGTCTATCTCTAACATCCCTTAGTGAAAACATGGGAAAGACATCATTCTATATTGTAACTTTCATAGAAAATTACATGATTGTTTTTCACCTTGATAACCACCAACCTACAAACATCAAATAGTTTTACATTTGATTTACCAAAAACTTATAAACAACAGATGGTTTTACACTCAGTTTACCACCAACCTCCATACAAAGGATGGGTTTACATATGGTTAACCAACAACCAAAACATCCTAAAGGTTTTATAGGTTAACCCATAACCTACATCATGCTACAACATTCTATTAGTCCTCATTACAATTTTTACTTCAAGGGAAAATACATAAATAGATGCTCACTTATTTCAATAATTGAATAGGTATGTACTTATGTTCTTATTTGCACACATATAACAGAAAAAAATGAAAAGGCACACCATACTATATATGTCACCAAATCATTCTAGGCCCCGTCATTGATGACTGATAAGAAGCTATGAAACCTCCAACGTCTATTTTCTCCTTCTTCCAGTATCTGTAACTTACTTAGTCGATGTGTCGATGAAACTCAATATTTGCATGATTTTATGAAGCAAATAACATATTAGAATAATAGAGCTAAAACACAGACAACATAAATAATATTTTAACACATAAAATATATTATTCACACTCTGATTATTTTAAATAATATATGGGTTATTAAATAACAAAGACTGACTAACCACTTCCTATAGAATAAGAAGTCAAGCTAACCACAAACCCATTAATAGAGATATGGGTGTAAGTAAAATATATTATTTCTATAAACAATATATTTTACTAACCAACTAACTATACGTGATATATTGTTAATATATCAATGTCACTAACCACTAATTTACTATATGATAATTACTATTCAATAAATAGTAATTTACCTAACAATAAAAATACAAATATGAGCGCTAATGTTAGGTTATCCCTGATAGACTCATCATCTTTGGTAAACTATTATCTTCTAGTGTATTTTTCTCAGCCAATGAGAAGATTAGGGGGCTATTGGGATAAAGAAAAGATAATTTGTTAATAGAGAACTGGTGTTGATTTGATAAAAAGATATTGGAGCATTCATTGAAAGGTGGCAATTCATTGATTGTTCTTAGTTAATGTGATCCCTCTCTCTCTTCTCCCTTTCTCTATATCACCCATTCTTTCCATTTGTAACTCTCACTCTCTCTCAGATTCCAGACTCTCAAAAGAACTTTTGATCTTGAAAAGCGGGGGACTCTCTAAAATATTATAAAATATGCTCATTTTGATTAGGCTAAACCCTGTCAAGCATTTGTATAAACTAATTATTGATGTAATAAAAGACATTCTTTACCTATCTCTTTCCTTGGATCTATTTTGAGTAAGTTGAGCATGATGGCATAGTGAAGGAGAATCTTTCTTGTCCATTGTCCTCCTTTCTGACCTCTTTTATGGTGTTTTCAAGTTGTCTGCAGGTTTGAGTTAGTTTTTTTCAATTAATTTAAGTTCTCAATGAGTCTTAGAACTCCTCTTTGTTTTCATTCATTGCTTCTTAAACCTATTCTATGAAATACTTATGCAATTATTTTGATTTTGAGGTTGTTTGCACTAGTATTATCTTTTGTAGATCTAGTGTGAGTTCAAGCTTATGAGAGTCTCGTCTTTCATTTGGTGCATCACCTTTTAGCCTTTTTAGGAGCCCATTTCCCTTTCTAACCCTTTTCCCTATTACATTAGTTTAGGTGATTCATTAGAAGGAAGTCGACCTTTTCTGGAGATTCAACCCTATCATAGGATACCCAAAGTCTATGGTTATTCCCATAATGTAGCTTAATTGGAGAGATCCTAAAGAACCCTCTCCAAGGGTGCAAATTGATGTTACAATAGTTTATAACATGCCTGGTAGGACTTACTACATTGTTCACTGGTGAAGAGTTTTGGTGTTCTCTTCATCAATTAGCCTTTGGAGGCAAGTGTTCAAACCTCAATGGTGACTCTGAGCATCTATCAGCTAGTTTAAGAAGTCTAACTAAGTGCCTAATCATTATAATATGGTATGTATAGTCTACCATCTTTTGATCAATATGCTTATTCTCTACCTAATAATCATAATTATCAGGCAAATAATGTTTATGTATTCCCCTCAAGTGGCCCTCAACCAACCTATCAGCCTTATTATGGCCTTTGCCCTCTTTCCACCCCTATATATGACCAAGGTCAGCCTCCTTTATATTTAAATTAGTCCTCTAATTCCCTTTGTCAAGATCAGACTTATCCTGCTATATCTTTGTTATGAGTCAAGCAAGCATTATCAGTTTATATTGAGTTGATAAGGGAGATGGGTAGGGGTTTGGGGTTTTCTCCAGTCATCCCTGTCCATGTTTTACAAAAGGCAATGAATGCTCTTTAGTTGGTCAAGAATAACTGGTTAGTTTTTGAGGGTGAACAATGGTCATCTTGTAAGAATGAAGACATATTATGATGAGAAGCATGATCCAGAACGCAGACTGTGTGTTGATATCTTATGAAGAGAAGTAGGCTCATTTAGATCAATATTATGTGTCCTCTCCCCTCCAAGAGCCTCAAGCTCAACCTTCAAGAGTTACTTATCATCCCCCTAGTCAACCTTGTCAAAGTCCATCCTTGTCAAAACTTAGAGAGGCAATACTGAACCAAGGCAGAATAATCATGAAAATCAATGAGGGGGTTAAGCTTGAACAAGAATTCCCCATTCATTCTATGGAGGGGATAATGATATTCTTGCAAGAGTTTTCGAATGTGTGGGCATCCATTGAAGAAGATGACTATCCATAGGTTGAGAAGCAAGAATGGAAAAGGTGGGTATTATCCATTGAAAAGGTGTTTGAGTAATGGGATAAAGAGTATATCAAACCTGAGCCAATAAATTTTCCCTCTCCTATCCCTACACCCATTCTCGTTGAAGAACATGAAGCCATCCCATCATGGATGTTCTTCAAAACATTCAACCATAGCTATGTCATGCCCTCACTTATAAGACCACCCTCTCCTATAACCGTTCAATAAGAAGAAAAGGTGTATGTTCCATACTCATTTCCATCATGGAAATAATTTCAAAA
Organism: Torreya grandis; assembly: GCA_037957365.1. Taxonomy (NCBI): domain Eukaryota; kingdom Viridiplantae; phylum Streptophyta; class Pinopsida; order Cupressales; family Taxaceae; genus Torreya; species Torreya grandis. The sequence continues at coordinate 3,995,514 of JARHVA010000051.1, read as the reverse complement.
AGGCATAAAAAAAGAAGGAAGAGGTGTTAGTTGAGGCATTCTAAGAACCAATTTTGGTAGAAGAGGAGTTAGTTGTTCAAGAAATGAATCAAGAAACCATAGCTCAACTCAATGAGCTTGGTGTACAAGAGTTACAAGACTCTCTTTCCTTTCCTCAAGAGCCACCAAAGAGACCTTCAAGGTACCTAGCTATAAAAACACTCTATTAAGCTGTGAGTGGAGTGAAATTCTTCACCCTCTGACCATATCCCTCTTGGAGAAAGAATCTATTTTACAGAGGATAAAAGAGAAGGTTATAGTCATAGGTCAGCCACAGGAGGATAATGCAAGAGTCTATGAGGAATAAATCATGATAGGCACCCCACTTCATAGGGAGGAGCATGTTTCAACTTTCAAGTTACAAGAGCTTGATGATAAGCAAGAAGATAGCCTTCATGAACCTATTATAGAGGTCAAGGGAAGCTCAAGTGACATAGAAGATCAATGGCAGCATTTATGCTTGGATTTATTGAGTGAAATGGAACAACTTACTGTTACAAACTTACTTGAAGAAGACAATCTTCAAGTTGAACATGGGGTAGACCTTGAATGGACTACTGAAGGTCTATTCTACATAGATCAAGAAGATGATCAAAACCAAGTGCCTGAGGTTGGTTCATTTCAAGATGAGGTGTTAATTGATGATAACCATGATATGTTGAAGCAAGAGAAAAGTAGATCAGAGCTTGAGAAAGAAAGTTGTGGTATTTCAAACCTTATATGGTTAATTCAACCCTCATTTACATTTGAAGATCAAGATGAAATCTTGTGTGAGGTTGATGAAGGAGACATCTCAAATGCTCAATAGATGCAATTTGATGAACATACCAATGAAAAATTTAAAGGGTTGTGGCAATGGTTCAATGCCATAACTAATGATTCAGAAGAGATTAAGGGACATGTCCTTTAGGAACCTATGAGCATGTTGTTATAAGTATGATCAATCCTAATTTACATAAGGATAAGGGGGAAGGATATGGTCTTTTTGAACCATCAAGTGAACAAAGTGAAATTGCTCCCAAGAGCCTAAATGAAGTCTTCATGCAAGGTTTTCTAAAAAGTGATGAACAACATCAAGCAAGTTCTCCTGCAGACCAACATGAACCAAACATGGAAGATTTGGACCAATATGTCTACAGTGGAGACATGTTTGTTCCATTTCATCCGTTAGAGAGTATATCAAAAGAATTGGCCATCAATCTTCTTGATTCACCATTTTTGGTACCTCCAAAGTAAGGTTTTTTTCATCTTGGTTTGTTACAAGTGAATAATACTAAAAGTTTTTCATTTGATACAGGAGGGAGGTACTTGCAAATTGATGTACAATATTGTATATATTAGAGTAAATTTCATGCTTTTCTCATGTCTTTGTGTGCACATTTATATAGTAGGTTAGTTGCCCTTACTTTGTGTAGGTTAGTTTCTTCTCCTATTGTGTGTTTCCTTTTCCAAAGTGCCTTAGGTACTTTGTTTTGTTCTACTTCTTTTGGTCCTTGTTGCTTCAAGAGAGTATTTTCAAGAAATGGATAGCTTTACTCAATTTAAATCAACTTATGACTCAATTCCCAATGGATCATACAAGGTAACAAGTCTAGGTTCTCAAGCATAGTAAGCATGCTTCCCTATTAATCGCCAAAGATGTTGGCCAAATTTGGCCCACATATAAATTTTTTGCCTAGATAGATCAGCTAAGTAGATTTCTTTATTGACTAAATGATCAAATGACTTGAGCAAGTAAAGAAGATGAACTAGACCGTCATCAAATGTCATGCATAAATGGATAGGTCAGTCTAGTTGCACATTTGAATAAACTCCCCCCTGCATGCTTAGGGGAATATGTTTGGTGAAATAAATTGGCAAGCACACCAAATTTATGAATTTTGTATGACAATTTAGTTTCATAATCTCTGAGAATATAGTAAGGAATATTTTTTTCATATCATGTAATCACAATTCCCAAAGATGGATTTGGGATCCATGGATTCGCATGGGGTTCGATATGGAGTGATTGGAGTTGAAACAATACTGCTTGAAGATAAAAAAATTGAGAGGGAAGGACTGTAATGTCCCCTTTTCGAGTTTAGAATCATTGATAACCCTTTTCTAATCTTGACTTAAGAAGGGGACTTTGTGGGTCATGGGATAGTTAGTCCTTAAGTGATCTTATAAGGAAGTTACTTTTTAGCATATTTAAATTCCCCCCTTAAGTGGTGCACTCCCTTTTGGGAAGGTCTTTTTGGAATAAAGGTTGTAAAAAGGAAAGAGAAGGTTCATTTGAAGGAGAATGTTATTTTTATCACTAAAATCAAAAATTTAAGCACAATTGTTTGGATTGACAACCATTGAGGACTAAAACCCTCATTAGATAACTGTTGGGGATGAAAACCTCCAACTACTCCTTGGGTGACTTCATTTAAATGTCATTTTTGAGTAAAAATTGGTGGTTTAAAGCTTTTAGGGCATCATTTTAATAAAACACAACAATTGGGAGGATTATTGAAGTGTGGCAAGCCTGTTATCCACCCTATCTAGGGCAACAATCCACATTTGAGGCCCTCTTTGATGAATGAATTGCTTGGTAAGGCCCTCCTAGGGTAGCGACCCACTTGGGAAGACAAAATTGTAGCTTTAGGGCAAATTTAGATGTTTTCATGGTGTTTCAACATTCATTCTATCAATTGGTATTTTTTATTGTAATTTTTAGACCTTGAAATAATTCAAAAAAATTAGAGTTGAGATATTTTTGCATGGGTGTATTTCTATAATTTTTGGAAAGTGTTTTGGTGAATGAAATATTGTATTTGTGCCCTAAAATTGGCATATATAGAATTCTAAATTTTATTTGCTTAGGGTTTGAATCATAAAATCAAAAATTGCATGTGTTTATGTTAGTGTTTGTTGGAAAACTCAAATTATTTTGCTTATGTCCTAAAAAGGACAATACAACATTTCAAGACATATGGGGGGATCCACCCCTTAAAGAATGAAGGTAAAAAATCTCTCATCACTTAGAGGTACTACACAATATGAGTAAACCATCACAGTTTATTTTATTGGTGTATGATACCAAAAAAATCCATCAATGAAGACCATATAAGGTCTCATACACACATGCATTGAACCACATGTGATTTCTGTACACTACATTGTGCCACCATAAGAAGTATATGTGATATTTGGTGGAGGTAGATTGATGATATTTAAGATATCACAAACCTCTAGAGGTGGTTCAAAAGTATTGGGTAGACATAGAGCATGAACCATAAGCCATGAAAATGGGCTTGACAGTATCACTAGAAATGTTTTATGAGAATCCACTTGGATATATCTCATTAGTTGACTAAAGAGTTTCCAAAGCTTAAACCATGTTGACAATGCAAAATTGGTATGCTAAAATAAATATTAGATATTTTTAAATGTGTGAATTAATCAACCCATAAGTTTTATCCATCTTATTTTTGAATTTGATCATTTTATCCTCATATTTTGGTTTAGGTTCCTTCTCTTGAGATATACACCAAAATCCTTTAGTTCTCAATAATCTTACCAATACATGTATTATTCCCTTGCTATTGTAGACACTATTTATAAATTATATAACACATTAGAATTGAAAACTTGAAAAATACATATAATGATGCACCTTCAACTTCTAAACCTTTCCTACTACCAAAAGGATTGCATACACTATTTCTCTATGCCTAATTTCTTATCTCTTAGTCTGACCAATGTTATTATGATGACTCAGACCTTCTATCTCACCTAGAATGTTATAAACATGTTTATCTTCCATTTTTGCATATTCTAGACTTGCACCTATTTTCTAACTACTAGGACACTTGTGTCCCAATCAGACACCTATGTCGATGCAAGTGTCATATTCCAATGTAAGTGTCTAGTGCCATAAAGCCATCCAATTTACAAATGAAACATATTCCTATGGTCGACCTAAGTGCTTTAATGTGGGATATTTTCCAAAGGGATTGATATAAATTCAAGATCAACCTTTTTCATTCTTTACCTAAGAAACACCTACAAAGTCATAAGGTAACTTTCCAAAGGCATTAAATCAAGCACTTAATGAGCAAAAATTCCTTATTTTCTCCTATTTATATACCATAGGTATAACATATCTATAGGTTTGAAGTACTGAAAGAGCACTCCATGAACCACACTTTCCAAGTTAAAATCTAGGTCATTGTTGAACTTATCATACATTGCATGATTCACATACATAATCCAACATGTAGTAGATAATTATGCAACCCTAAGGCCCTCTTTAGAGTATTTAATATGTATACAAGACTCATTAATAGAGGGGTCTTTGGGATAGATTGACACTATGTGCACACTAACATATTTTTCTCACAACTACTATGAAGATGAAAAATAAGATTTTGATATTTGACAACGAGCAACAATCCATGACCCAGATCTAAATGCACCAGAGCAAAGGGGACATAGAACCCATAAGCATTCAAGTAGTCACAATCAGTTTTAGCAAGTATTTCATACTAGATACCTACATCTAAGTCAAACTATAGAGTTGATGCAATCATCCTAGGTCTACACAAGTGTTCGTAACTATAGAGGTACAATTTATAGAGGCAGATGACTATTCTAGAATCCAAATTCAGTCCACTTTATGTCTATTCCAAATTTGGATCTGTGTTAGCATTAGAACTAAGTATCTTGTGTACATTACCGTTACAATATCTAGCATAACTATACTTTCTATCTTTAGCATATCTCAACATAATAAATTCAATATACGTTTATTTGAGTTTCACAAATAATTGATCTACTTTAGAGATCATCTACCAACCTTGTGCGCTGGGTTATCCCTTCCCCTTTAACCCTAGATTCCACATATCTATATTTTAAGGTTAAATGATTGGTGAACCCGATTTGTATGAATATAATTTTTTCTGATTCCTATGGTTTCTAGTCAACTAAGGTTTTAGATTATTGTAATTTTTCAATTCTTGCTTATATTATTTTGCATAAAACCTAGGCATAGCCCTAGATTAGGATGTGTGCCTATTAAACACATTGATCTTCCCCTCCTACCACCTGATACAACTAGAACCAATGAGGACTTAATCATATGGATCATGATGACACCAATATTGAGAATGAAAAACACACATATGAGGTTATAATAGAAGAAGATTATAATAATGAAAACCATGAGTCTAATGAAACCAATGAACATGAGTAAATAGATCATGAGTAAGTACAACTAATTACATTGTTTCATGATCATATTCATCAAAACTCTAAAGATATTAATGAAATCCTAATAACCATATTAGAAACTAAAAAATAAAAAACATAGATGAACAAGCAGATCCATCTATTGATCATGTTATTCAAACTATGGGTCATCTCCATGTAAAAATAACCTTCCCCTTGAGTAGATTACTACTTCATACTTCTAATGGGGGTACATGTAATGTATTTCAACCCTTGTTTCCTGAAACTAGTATTTCTATATCTGCCCTAGAAAACCTAAATCTTTCAACTCAAATACTGGTTTCAATGCCTATATCTACCCAACCTATGAGTACACCTCCTTTGGTGACATCTCAAATGTCCAACCTAAAATATTAAGAGGTGCAATCCATTATCTAAACTATAAAACTTTTAAAAATTAAGGTTTTAGATATTGAACAAAATTCTATGAAATCTCCTTATGTTATTGATTCATAATAGGTGTTGCATAATCCTTTTGCACTAGAGATTCTTTACACCTCTTGTTAATTGGTTTTGTTGCACCTAAGTTCACATTTTATAATTGAAAGGGTGATTCTAATCAGCTTTGATCTTTCTATGTGGCATGCCTTGATTATACCTCAAATAATAAACTTTTAACCAAATTATTTTCAAAGAGTTTAAAATATTATGCTTTAAAGTGGTTTTATGATTTATCAATTCAATCAATAAATGCCTTAAAAACCCTTGTAGATTATTTTTTAGCATACTTTTCTATTAACATTACTGAAAAGTTTTCCTATATCCAAATTGTAAAAATCAAACAAGGAACCAATAAACCTATCAATGAATGTCTTAAGATACAAAATAATGTTAGTTAAAATGACCAATCCTATGGTAGATAAAGAGAATCAAGATATTTTTAAGTAAAGTTTGCTTCCTCTTTTACATGATTCCATTGCGTTTAAAAATTTTAAATCTTTTGATGACTTATGTTATATTTTTTATAATTACAAAAGGTGACTTATCTCATTAAATAAAGTATGCAGAAAATATACCAACTACATCTACATCTAATACTAAGTTTATTATGGAGCCAAGTTATAAGGTAAAACCTCATGTCTCTAAAAAATAAACAACCACCATGGTTAATGTGGTGTCACAATAACTTAATTGTCTTGTTTTATCCAATGCACTATCAAGACAATTTACATGCTTACTTGAGTCTCCTATTTCATTATTCCCATGGCTTTTAGAGTGTCATATTATATCTTTCCCTAATCCTATAGAGGTTGATATGAGTAGACCTCTACCCAAAGGGTATGATGCACATGATTATTACACTTATCATCAGGTCCCTAGGCACTATACAAATAGATGTTTTACCTTGAAGCATAAGATTGAAGACCTTATCGATGACCAAAAGATTACATTTGATGATCCCCCAGAGGATTCATATTCATAACATAGTGACCACCACAAGCAAAAAATATTTAATAATCCTTTATAAGATCATTGAAAGGATATAATAATGTAAATGGAATATAATATGTACCCTCCTCCATCTCATCATGAGCACCCATTGGATGAGATTATTGGTACCTATATGTGGCATACACCTCCTATGGTTTAGAGACCTTCCATTAATTTCGATGACAATGAAACTATGGATGATGAATCAGATCTTCATTCCTTATTCATTCAAACATACCTTGACCACCAACCTATACACAATGTTATGATCAATGATGGTACAGGTGATAATGTTTCTACCATGACAGTACTTAAGAATTTAGGTTATATAAATCATGATTTGCATCATTCGACCAAATCAATTAGAGCATTTGATGGGACATCATAACAGGTTCTTAGTGAGATTGACTTACCTTTACAGGTGGGTCTTGCATATTTTTTTACTAACTTCTTAGTTATAACTTCTATGGATGTATTTAATATGTTATTTGGATGACCTTGAATACATACACTTTGAACAATACCTTATAAAATGCATGGGTTTGTTAAATACATTCATGTCAATCATGTAATTTCAATTGTTAGAATTCCATATGAACATCCTCTTAAGCAAGAGAAATTTATATCCATATAGTTAATTATCAAACCTCTTATGGTTATTCCTCTGAAAAAATATAAGCAATAGGCAATTCCCTTTACTAGGTAGCCAATACTTCAGATACATTTGCATTGGAGATCCATAGTGGGTTTCATAAAATCCTTACATATTTTGCACCATATTTAGATATCTAGAGCACCTACACATGTTCTTATTACTATTGTTTTAAATAAAATGTAGACCATTCAATGATGGGTTCTACGAATCCCTGGCACTATTTCTATTTCACGACTACAGTCATATTTTACATACACAGAGCATAAAAAATGTTATATTGATAGATATTGCACCTATACATGCTCCTTGGTAGCATCACTAGTTTATTACACCAAGTTCATGTTGGGGAGAGTTTTATAATTTTATTTTTTTTTAACTTTAAAAATTCAAAAAAAAATCTACATTTACATATTATATTAGCTCCTTGGCATATATGTTTTTAGTTCCATGTTGGTAGATGGCATATCAATATTTATTATATACACGTGTTTCACACATCTTTTGAGTGTGATTTAAGCATACATAGATACTTTTGGATGTTGGGTTTTCCCTCTATTCATGTCATCAAGACATTGGCAGCATCTACCTCTATGATCATGATAGATCCAGGCTATATCATTCTATGGTCACTTTATATTATCATGTTTGAGCCCATATATGTACTTATACATTCATTTATCTATACTTATATATTTTGCAGTGTACTTGATATGTTATGTACTTAATATTTTCTATCAACATACATATCTAGAGACTAGTATGATATGATTATGTTAGTTGTTTATGCTTTCATTTATGCACTTCTTTGAATGTCTTACCTTGATATTGTCTTGCATGTTTGAGCATTTGACTATGCTCTATTGATTACGACCCCCTACCTTTGTTTACCTCTTTCATATTTGAATATATCACTATTTATTGTATGTTAATTTTAGAATATGCAATTATTGATTTGTGTACATTTGACTAAATCATGTCCCTTAGATTATGCGGTATTTGAACATGCCCCTTGTTTAAGATCTGTTTGGACCATATTCAACATTACTTCACAGATTCAGATTGTAGTGGGGGCATATTCTGAAAACATGTTCTCCATATTTGGCAGAATTTTAGATTCAGTAGGGACATATTTTGAAAACATGTTCTTCACACTTATTTAGTATTCAGCATACCCAGATTACATTGGAGACATGTTTTGGAAACATGTCTTCCATATTGACACTTATATCGGTTTTCATATTATATTTGGGTCATATTTTGGAAACATATTCTCTGTACTTACACAATTTCAAATTGGCCAAACTCCACAATTATATGATCCATATACATATTTTTTGTAGAATTCTATACATTGGTACCAATATTGTACACAGTTTCAACATGACATGTATCTAAGATGCATATGCTATGCAATGTGTTCTTAATATTGTAAAATCAAATCAATTTCAAATTTCAAACACTTTTAAGAACTATCACCACCCACCAAGTTGGACTATTATGGGTTGTATTGAGTCAATTTATTGCAGTAGTCAATTCACTTTTTGGTATGGTTGAGATGATTAAATCACTCAATCTTTCCAAGTTTATAGGTTGGACTTGATTTCATCTAGCCTCACCAATTTTATAGTGTGAGTTGACTTGGTTCACTCACACTCACCAGGTTATAAGTATGACTGGGTTGCACGATTGAGCTCATCTCAATTGTCGGGTGACAACTCACCTTTTTTTCAAGGTTGGGGGCATGTGTCCTCCAATCTCTCTTTATATCTTTATATATACACACATTTTAAATTTTATATTTTGTCTTAATCTCATTTTTAATGATTTATAATGATACATCTTTCAAATCAAATTACCAAAAGGCAAGATAGTTGCATCATTACACAGATGTACTCCTAAACCTTACTCTCTTTCAATTTTAATCATTTCAATTATTTTCAATTTTAGATTATATGCACTTATTATATACTGTAACATGTTCTTGATTGCATTGCAATCACTAACAAAACATTCAAGTTGGACTTAAGCAAAGACATAGTGCCCTATACACACTTAGGTACACATTTCTTCTCTTTTAAACCAATAGTTTCATTACTACATTAAAGGGGGGAAATGTAGACACTATTTTTGAATTATATATCACCTTAGTCTTGCACACTTAGCAAATACATATAATGGATATACCTTCAGCTTCTAGACCTTTCCTACTACCAAAAGGCTCACACACTATCTTTTTGTACCTAATTGTTTATCTCTTAGTCCGACCAATGTTATTCTTCTGATTCAGACTTTCTATCTCACATAGAATGTTATAAACCTATTTATCTTCCATCTTTGCAAGTTCTAGACTCACACCTATTTTCTAACTACCATAACACTTGCATCCTAGTCAGATGCCTATGTCAGCGTAAGTTTCATATCCCAATGTAAGTGTTTAATGCCATAAAATCATCTAATTTACAAATGAAATATATTCCTATGGTCGACCTAAGTGCTTTAATGCGAGATATTCTCCAAAGGGATTGGTATAAATACTAGATCAACCCTCATTCATTCCTCACATGAGAAATACCTAGAAACCCACAAGGAAACTTATCAAATACATTCAATTAAGCACTTGCATGAGTAAAGCTTCCTTATTTTATTTTATTTATATATCAATCATAGGGGCAACATATCTATAGGTCTAAAGTACTGAAGGAGCACTCCATGAGCCACATTTTCTAAGTTGTAAACTAGGTCATTATTGTACATGTTTAGCACACATTATATGATTCAAACATAATCCAACATGTAGTGGAGAACTACACATGTCTGAGGTCCTCTTTGGAGTATTGAATATAAAGGCAACACTCATTTATAGAGGGGTCTTTAGGGTAGTTCGACACTATATACCCACTAACTCATTTTTCTCATAACCACTACGAAGATAAAGAACTAGGTTTTGTTATTTAACAAAGAATGATAGTTTATGACCCAAATTTGAAAGCACCAGAACAATGGTAACACAAAACCCAAAAGCATCTAGGTGGTCACATCTAGTTTTACCAAGTATTTCCTACTAGACACCTACATCAAAGTCAGACAATAGTGTCAATGTAACCATCCCAAATCAATGCAAGTGTCTGCAACTACAGAGGTATAATTTATAGAATGAGAGGATTGTTCTAAAATCTAGATTTAGTCCAATAAGTATATGTTCCAAATCCAAAATTGTGTAAGTATCAAAACAAACTAATTATATTGTGTTCATTATCATTGCAATATTTAACATAGTTATACTTTTTATTGTTGACTTATATCAACATAATAAATTCAATATATATTTTATCTATGTTTTGTAAATAATTGACCTACTTTAAAGATAATATACCATCATTGTAACCTAAACTATCTCTACCCCTTTAATCTCAGATTCCCTTTATCTAAATTCTAAGGTTAAACAACTAGATAGTCTTACCCATTCCAAAACTTTTTCAAGCATGGTCCATTGGGTAAGAATCATTAAAAACTTCTTGATGACATATAAATTTTTAAAAATTAATTATATAAACTCAATTTATGGCTATTGGAATATTCTTATATAAACCTTAAATAATTTTAATTTAAACTTTAAAATTGTTTTTTAATATAAAACTCATATCCAATTAGCCTCAACAAGTAGCACATCCTAATTCACTACTAGGAATTCATGGATATTACAAAATCCAATCACAACTTGGAATGATTAGCCTCTACATATTCTTTGAATTTTTTTGTTCATCATTGCATCATATAAATCCAATAGCCTATTGCCATGTGTTAGAACCATATTCATTGTATGGAGAGGTCCCATGATGAAGGTGTAAGTTTGAGATAAAATTATTGGAAAATATCGAACAAAAATAGAAGTTTTTTCACAATTATAGCTTGAAATGACCCCCCAATGAATTATTGAAAAGATTGGAATTTTAGATTTCTAAGGTATAATAATGGAAAATCAAAATTATAATCCAAATTTGGGTATGCATGCTTGAATTTATTTGTCCATATCCACCAATCTGGTTTGTCCTCATCCAAGGGTAATAGATGAATTATTAGACTTCCAACGTGGATTACTCCATCTTCCTTTTTGAGTGATTTAATTTCTTGTTGTAATTTGGTTGTATATAATAGGATGCTTCACTCTAAAGAGGGTAGTGTGGTGTAGTTACATTTTAATATATATTATTTGAGTTTTTTGGTTTCATTTTTTTTTTGTTGAAAGATTTTTTTTATTAACATATAAGTAATTTATGTAATTTAGAGTATTGTCCATCTGATTTTCTATTAAATTTAGATCAGCTCAAGGGAATCCAACCCCAAAACATCCAAGGCTAATTGTCTTAGGAGGGGTGCGTTAGCCAAGAGGGTTAGCTCACTTATATATATTGAAGAAGGGACTACCAAACTTTATTAAATGGTATCAACCCTCTATTAACAATGGTGTGTTAGAATTTCTTCTTGCTATGTAGCCCATTGAAACCCCTTCGATGGGGGGGTTTAAGCTCTACCATGTGGGCTTAATATGTCACTGCCAACTAACATTATGGGATATGGTTTCCACCCTCTTTTCTTATGAGTGCAAGCTTGTAATCTTTCACGTTGCTGGTGTTATATTAGCAAAGCTTTGCTCTTAAAAAATTCCTTACAATATTCCAATTTTAAAATTTTGAATTTTGAAAAATATTTTTTTGGAGGAAAATTAGGAAACATTTTGACTGTAAAAATGAGGGAGTAAATGAAAAAATGGGAAAAAGTGTGAAACTTCTTCCATTGATTGCACAAGCATTCTATAACTAGAATTATATTTGGAATTTTTTTTTATTGTAGCTCTTGAAATTGGGGTTTTATTAAAAAAAACTAGATCTAAAATCACCTCTCAATCAAGATGAGTTGGGTCACATCATTGGAACCCTATCTTTATGAAAACGCCCTTTATAATAACCTCCATATATGAAAATTTCCTCACTAAGATCCCAAATCTGAAAAAGGTGACAAAATCTATGCTAATGTTTTTTATCATTGTTGACCTTATCAAAACAATTCAGATTCCTAGGGGCTAACCCAAATATTTTGATACCATGTTAGAAGATAATTTTGGATTTAGTTAGCCCTAGAAAAACATCATTGAGGGATGAATGTAATAACTAATTTATTCTATCATGTAAAAGGTATCAATAATTACCCTACAAATAAAATTAAGAGTGCAATAATTGTCCAATCTTTACTAGTGTTGATAGACAAAGCAATTATGTAAAGATAATGGTGATACAAATGAAGGCACTCATTCCTTCTATTTAGTGCACATTTTAGTCAGATGCACAATGAAATTAAAGTGTCTGACCCACACCTTACAAAAAAATGGTTAAGTGGGTGACCATCACTTAGGAAAGGGTTACAAGTGTCACATTAATCCCACTTAGTAAGCACAAGTGTGGGCCCCAAATTTTATGGATATGTCATTGAACTAAAAAAACCCATTAGTTAATCCTGTGACTTACTATAATTTTCCTTAAAAGGTCGAATTAGAATAGCCAAACGATCAAAGACTCTAGATTGTTTTGGTTTTTTTGAGCTTGTTGTTTACTTTGATGTTGTTGGAGTTAGTGCTTCTCATAGGCTCTTTATTCCCAAGATTTGTTAGGTACATCATTTTATTCATCAAGAGCTTGGAATTGGAGAATAAGGAGGTTAGTTTAAAAGGTTGATCAAGGGAATTTTAGTTTGAGGATGCAAGGAGGGGTTGCATAACAAATTAGACACGCCCATATTTGATATGTTGATCATGACTAGATACAGTATAAAATGACCAAGAAATAAGAGAATTGAGAAGATATAAGAAGCAAGGAGACAATCAAGGCAAATCCTACCAAAGAACAAGTTCAAAATAATAGGCTAGAAGATGCAGGATAATGGGAAGAGTAGTTTGTGCTTAGAATAACTTTGTGCCTCCAAATATTAAAATTAATATGTGAATAAAGACTAACCTAAACAAACAATAATCAATCACACACAAACACTCCACCAAAAAACCCAAAAAAAATACAATAAGAGTAAATAAACAACAAACAACCTATCTAGCTACTAATTAAAAAAATAAAAGTAAAGAAACAAATAAAATGTGTGATTAAGCTATGCCTCAAATTCATTCAAGCAACAAATAATCCTATATCTACTTGTTGAAATGATAAATGAGGTTAACAAGATGTACATGGAAGTTTTAGTTCTTATATTTATAAGAATCCAAGTAATCCATTATTGATACACTAGTTACTTGAGTTTGCCCAATGTCTCCAAGAACAACTATAATACCTCTAAAGTACTAAAAGAATAGCTCAAAATAATAATAGAATTATACTATAGATAATAGAGCTATGATGAATGCCAATAGAGACTAAACCATCAAGATATATGATGTACACCTTGATCTATGAAATTGCATGTGATGGTAAGATTCTATGAAAATATATTATGTGCAAGATTGTGAGTGAAGCTAACAAGCATACAATCAATGAACACAACCAATTTATGTGTAGATGATGCAATAACACTAATGCAATGTCTAAAATGATACAACAGCAAATGGATGTAATTAAGAATATATGACAATCACCAAGTAAGATGTATGCACATATACCTAGAATGATGGTATTATTAACATAGATATGCAATGCAAGATTTATGTAAACATCACTAAAATGATGAAAGTACAAATAGTTATGCACAAAATCAAATTAATCTTGTGACTAAAATCAATGTAAAAATTACCAAAATTATCACAATCAAGAATTCAATGTTTTACTATGAAAATGTGGATTTTGTATGCAATATAAGGGATAAAATATGATGTCAATTCAATTGAAACTCACAAGATATACACTCAAGGAATAAAGGATAAAATGAGAATCTAGAAGAAGCAAAATGTGAAATAATAGAATCAAGAGAAGATAAAGAAAAAATTTATCCTTAGGTTGATATGAATGTAAGAACAACAAAAAAGATGTGAAATCAAATATATAAAGTAGGGAAGACCACCTTGACAAGTCCTAACCTATGTATTAAAAAATGTGAGTACCTAATGGGTACCCGTGAAAAACCTGTAAACATTTCCCAAATGGTTAGATTACTCATTAACCACGAGCTTGTTAACATGCCAAAAAATATAGTTAACAACGAGTGGTTACTTGTTGTTAACCATAATTTTTGATCTATTAACTAGCTGCTAACCACCAAATGTAAAAACATATCAAAGCTTAAAAAATGTCACATTATGTCTCATTTCCATCAATTTTTTCCTGCCTTTACTCTAATTGTGTGTTGTGGACCTATGCGTGTGTGAGTTAAAGCTTGAGGGTTTCAAAAAGTTAAATATTGTTACTAGTTGTCGTGGCCCATAATACCCATCATGATCACAACTCAAGCCTCGTCGTGGCCTTGGCCCTTAGAATTAGGTGTAATCAACAATGTAGCAGACACCACTAGCAGGTTTGAGGCAATTGACTGTCTAGCCATTTGAGAATTTTTTGCATTCCACTATTATGGCCTTCGAGCTATATATGTTTTAAATTTTATATTATAATTTTTAGCCCCCTATAAACTATTTAATAATTTTATAATTTCTTTAATACAGTGACCACTAATCAATCTAAGTCTTGGATAATTCTATAACTGAAATTCTATATCAAATGCCAAAATGGCAAGTAGTAAATAATAAACACTAAATACAAGGATTGTAATAACCATTGATTATCCAAATAGAAAGGAAGTAAATAAATCAATAATAATTAAATAATGTATTTTTCAAAACACATTAAATATAAAGTCATCACATTTTATCATATTGTTATCTTATTCTCTCGAGTTTCAAAAGTTGAGTATTTAATTAAATATTTTATCTAACAAAATTTTATAATCACTAATCTAAATCGCATACTATTATAACTTGCTAAGTTTGAGCTCTAACTTTTAAGACTATTTGAAATTTCATATTGACATATTTTAAATTCAAAATCACATCTGATTCTTGTGGTAGTAATCATCTTTAAAAGTTTGAAGATTTAGCCTAGAAACATTATGTTGACGGCCCAGAACTCAACTCTATGATATGTAATTACCATGGGTTTAATATGAGTGCAGGGGTGAATCACATCAAGTAACACATAGCACAGATTCCAAGGAATGATGTGTGGCTATATGATAAAGAATCACATGAGGTTCAAATAGAGATGATTGTTGTCATAATAGTGTATGAGGAAAAAAAAAGAAAAAAAAAAAAAGGATTGCTAATGCACTTGCAACCATATCAAATAGGGGGCCACAAGAGCAAAATATGATGAGTTAGCAATATATGGGTCTTCTATTACCTCAAAGGTGATTTGAAGATGGTCCTCACCTAGTGGATACAGTGTAAGTTCGCATTTACATAGTTTTTTGGTCCCTCAAAATACTCTTGGAGTAAAATCTTCATTCGAAGGTATAATTTAGAATAAGGAACTATATAATGAATCAAGGGTGGTAGTGGCAAAATTTTGGTACTATAATAACATCCTATTCAATGTGGCAAGAAGCCCATACTAGGAGAGTCTGGTAACTACTTTGACTATTATTGGAAATGGGTTCAAATCTCTATTCCTCATGACTTGAGAGGCTCACTGTTAGATGATGTTATGAAAGATATAGAGTTCATTGTAGATGAGCGAAAAAGAGTATGGTACAAGAAGGGTTATAACATTTTGTTTGATAAGTAAATAGATGGAAGAAATCACACCTTGATTAATTTTCTAGTGGTTTCAAGTGGATAATTAGTGTTATTGAAGTCCATTGATGCCTTTGACAAAGTAAAAAATGCATAAACTTTGTGTGATATGTTATACGAGGTGGTCATGGAGGTGGGTGTGGAAAACGTCGTCCAAGTTATGATCGATAATGCAACAACATATATAAAAATGGGGATACTTCTTGAGGAGAGACACCTATCATTTTTTTGGAGCCTATGCTCAACACATTGCATTGATCTCATAGTTGAAGACAGGAAAGATGCCATGGGTAAAAATATGGTCAAAGAGGTGAAATATATCACAAAGTACATTTACTGTAACAACCTTGTTGGGTTAGACATAGAAATGCATGATTGTTTTAAAAATAAAGCATATATATATATATATATAGACACACACTACATTCTGAAAGTCTAATAGAAATCACATATATACTCGAGTGATAACAATAAGTACACATTACATTTTAATATCACAAAACTCTAATGTCATGACAATGCTTCATAAAATGGATATAGAAAGTCATGCAGCAACTCAACAACTGATACAACTCTGCAATCACCACTATCAATATATAATAAGTAATAATAATTCTTCATGACAATAGTTGATAGTCATTTTCAATCTAATACAATGTACATAAATTAGATCCCTAGATCTCCGTAGCATGAGTTCCTTGAACTTTCAATATTTATGACAATCTTAAGTGTTTGTCTCGATAAGTAGTACTATTGTGAAGAAAGAGAGCATCATCCAAACACTTTTCTACACCAACCACAAACCAACGATCCCCCACACTAATCCCATCAAGATATAGCCCTCTCTTCATGGATGAATATATAGTAATGGCACAAGAATCCAGAGAGAAGCTAGTACTCATGTGTTGTATGATTTCTAACTAAACATGCAATGTATCATAGAAAACTCGATCTATTGCAATATATTACACATACATATAAACTATATTCATGAAATGATAATGTCTCACTAAACATACTTTGGCCTAAAGTTTTACAGATAATATATAATGATCTATATCAATCAAGTTCATACACACCATTTGATAGGACCAACTTCATCTAACATTGCAATGCCAGTAAGCGAGTGACGTTTGTCTCACTCTTTACTTTGCTTAGCCATAAAAATTGGTCAAATACAAACTCAACCACAAGATTCATCAACTTACATCCTACTACGATATACTTATACATAGGAGTAATAACATCATACACTAAGTCTGTTTAACATATGCATGAATCTTTCATTATATTTTATCGCATACTAGAAATAATAATTACAAATGTATCACCCGAGTAAACATATAATTAAATTGTACAATTCAAACAATGTAATTAGTTTTCAGTTATCTACACCCTATGATAACCCATATTACCACAGTCCAGTGTTCTAAAATTTAACTACCAATTTTTTACAATCAATCATATGAAGTAGTCTCAAATACATAGAAGCAAAAGCATTATATCAGTGGCTATATATAATCAAATAAATCATTGTTCCCACTTAACATAATAACATTTCAACACAACATTTGCTAAATTCTCAGAGTTTGCATGTAGGCATACACAAGTCTACCTCCCACAACAACACATGCTATCCACAACAATAACTAGTATGTATGCAGTATACAAACAAATGTAGATATGAGTTAGATATAATAATTATAGTGTCATTCAGGTACAACATACATTTATTCTATAATACCCTATGATATTCCATACTATCATAGGTTCCTAACTACATATAACATAAACCAAACTTATTAATTTAAAGGCTCAATTGGCTTATACAAATATATATCATAGTGAGATATTAATAACATATTAATACAATATACATATTAATAACTTTATTAATATATATTCAAAACTTATATCCTTTCGTAATTCTATATATATATATATATATATATATATATATATATTTACCCGTTGTTTAAAATAGGTTAGTTACCTATATAAAATGTATATTGGATATTGGTATACTATATTATACCCAATTATATTATTCCATAAACCATTTTGTTCTATACCAAAACAATTTGTTATTCACGATTATATATATAACAGCGTTCATATTTTTCGGTTAGCACTTGAACATAATTATTCCGAAATCCATGGATTCATAATTTAGCAATCCTCTGTTAGCTATCGGTTTATGTATTATATATATAAACATTTCAATATTAAAAGAGGAGATTGCACTCTAATGTATATACAGTTTATATATAATTAGGCATTTTGATCAGAGACTCCATGATAAAGTAAATTTGATTTATTTATTCCAAAAATTCTAGCTATGTAACTAAATCTAATTTACTTTTAGCACTAATAAAGAGGATTAAGAATTGTCTATTTATTCTGCAAATTCTAGCATTAAGGTAAAAGGTGATGCCTTCTAGCAAATAAGAGCATTAATATTAATAAGTAGATATATTAATAATTATCTAAAATGCTCAGCTTGCTAGAAAATAAAACATCAGACAATAAAATGACACCTCAGATAAAATAGATAGACCAGTTTAAGTGTGATGCCATCTCTATGACTGGAAAAGGTAAAGTTAAGCGATGCCATGCAGGGAACTTTCATCATTTAGCAAAAGACAACAACGAGATCATGTATATTGGTTGACGTCTCAATTACAAATTCACTGGGTGAATAAATATAAATATATCGAGAGACTCCTACAGATATACAATGACCCTATAAAAATAATGATTTTTTATTAATTTCTCAGACCATGTCTCAAAAGGATGACGATATAGTTGTTTCAGGTAAACTAATATTATTAGCAGACTTTAATATAATTAAAGCATGTTCAATAATAGTTCAAATTTTTTTTAATTATTAGAATCTAATTTAAATATCCACCTTCTTCATGGTGGCGTCGGTTTTCTATAGGTGAATTCTCACCAAAAGTTTAATCTATGGGCTGGGAGTTCGACGCCTGGGAACAAAGAAAAATATATGCTGCAAACTTAATGGAGTTTAAGTACTTATTTTTATTTTCTACTCAAACATGCAATGAGCAAACTTTAAATCATTATGCTAAGCACAAAATTAATGGACTAAGTGATTAATTGAAAATCAATTTACAACACCTACTTGGTAATCCTATCTTCTTACGAAAACCTTGTCTTCCTTTCTAGTCTCCTCTCCAAAGTTGCATCCCTCTTCTCTCACCTCTTCCTCCTTTCTCATTTTCGATACTTGTTATTGTTTTTCCTTCTATATCATTTTTGTCCCCTTTATATATGATAGATGCATGCCTTCCTTTTTGCTTTTAGGAGAGTTTTATTTGTTTTTAGACTTTTCCTTTTTCTTTTTAAAAAAATAATTCTTTTATTTATTTATTTATTTGTTTTGTCTTTTTATTTTAATCATTTAAATGTATTTTTTTCTTTTATCTTTTCTTTTTATATTTAATCTCTAGTTTTGATTTTTATTTTATTTCATGAAAATAATTATCTATCTATTTATTTAGTTTTCAAATAATATGGAATTTCAAATAAACATATTTGGTACCTTGAATTCAAATAATACTTACCCACTATGCCCCAATTAAACATTTAAATATTTCTAAATAATTAAATGGCAATTTTCAAAGTATAAATACTCTGTATTTTAAACTTTTACCTTTATGTGTATTAATGGCACAACATTTATCTATACTATAAAACCATAGAAAATAATATTCTAAGCAAAAATTAAACACATGATAATTAATTAAATGCATTTATATCATAACTAACTATTGTATGTGTGTAGGGTTCCATAAGCTCTATCGACTTGCGATGTCTCCATCTACAATACCCTCTTCGATGATGCTCTCCTTCCAGTACGCTCGAGGGAAGAATTCCCCTGCATCCACCTCACAATACGTAAATAAGTAGATCTTCTCACATGATAATCATAAGCAACAATATATATATATATATATATATATATATATATATATATATATATATATATATATATATATATATATATATATTACTGAATCACTACATTAGTGTGCTTAAAATATAAGCGCAACTATAAACTAGTTCACAATAAGTAATCATGTATTAACATCTAACTAAGCAACATTCTATTATCCCAAAATAACATAAATCTCAATCTTAATCAGAAATATATCTAAATCCAAATTTATTAATTATGATTATCCATGGATAATCTAGCAAGTTTATCTAGTGAGGAATAAAGATGTAACATCTATAATCATCCTTGGGTACTAAGTTTGATGAGAGAGCATACCAACTGAAAAGAGTTAGTATGATCAGGAGTCATGAGATTTACTATGCACTTCATCACATAGCAAAGCATTTCAACCTCCCTAACATCTCTTAGGTAAATCTCTTTGAGCACACGTTGGATGGAATCTTTATAAAGCAAGAACGTTGATGGATAAAAGGTCAAGAAGACCAAATTTTGTGATGGCTTTGAAAAAACCATAGATGAGGTCATAAAGGTAACTTTAGAATTAACTTTTTTTAGTTAAGATTTATTTATTTTTAAATAAATAACTCAAATTTATCATAATTTAAATTTTAAAATTATGTGTTAGTTGTTTTTAGGTGTCAAAACCTCTTGTTAGAGTTATCTGTTTAGTGGATGGAGAAAAGAATCTGATGGGATATTTATATGAGGCCATGAACATAGCCAAGGAGAGCATAACAAATTTTTATGGGCAAAACGAAAAAATACATGAGCCCATTTGGCTCTTGATTGATTGTAAATGGAACAAGTAGCTCCATCAACATATACATGCAACGACCTCCTATTTGAACACCAAGTTTTTCTTTACAAATTCATTTAGGGTGAATGAGGATTTCATAAATGATCTAAATACATACATAGAGAAGATGGCGGTTGACAAAACCACTAGAGACATAATTTTGGATGAGCTACATATTTACAAGAGTGCATAAAAGAGTTTTTGTTCTTCATCTCTATGCATTCGAAGGAGAACGATCCATCAACCAGGGAAAAAAATAAATTTAAATTTAGACATTTATGCTTGTCATTGTATCATTGTAATTGATTATCATTGTATCATTGTAAAGTATTTATTTATTCATAAATGCACACCTAGTTGACTAACAAAGTTATAAATCTCTCTTTGTAAATTTGTGGTGGGAAGATTATGGTGCAAGGACACCAAATCTTCAAAACGTAGCCATCTGCATCTTGTCCCAACCGCATAGCACTTCTAAGTGTGAAATAAATTAGAGCATGTTTGAGGCCATTCACATAAAATAGTGCAATAGGCTGACAACACAATGCCTCAATGACCTTGTGTTTGTGTGATACAATATTTGCCTCTATGTGAAACAAGTGAAAGGGATAGATAGTCAGAGGCAATGGATTTAGATGATATTGATCCATATTTAGATTAGATCATTGAGTCTTATGATGTGCCTCAGGAGCCCATATGTCTTGAGGAGGTCACCGATTTAGAGAGGGAAGCAAAAGAAGCT
The DNA here is from genome assembly GCA_037957365.1 of Torreya grandis. Taxonomy (NCBI): domain Eukaryota; kingdom Viridiplantae; phylum Streptophyta; class Pinopsida; order Cupressales; family Taxaceae; genus Torreya; species Torreya grandis. Next base: position 3,973,837 of record JARHVA010000051.1, on the reverse strand, counting down.
ATAGCAATAGGGGAAGCAGAAGCATTTGGAGGGGTTGGTGAGGATTTGGAGTTAGATGATATGTTTAAGGATGATGTTCTAATGGAGAAGTATTTACCTTCTAGTTTTAGGGGCAACAGAGGAGGATTTGAAGAAAAGAACTTCCATCAGCCATTTTAATCTTTTTTTGTTTAAAATAAAGCATTCAACATTCACATTATACTCTTATTTACTTAAAAACTAATATAAAACATGTTTATGACTCTGAGTTATGTCTTCTCACTTCTCTGAATCTCTACAATTATTTCTCTAAATTCATTTCATTTTTTTTTATATATTTCACTATATTTTATGAATTTATATATTTTTTTAAAGTGTCTATAAAAGTGTTGAGTAATTGTTGCATCCCAAGTATGGGTCACAATTTTTGGATGTCAAGTAACTGCAGTTCCCATATTTTTCTACTATGATCCTCACAACCACCAATGAATCCAATATAGGCCAAGGGAGGGGAAAGAAATCAAATTATAAATTGAAATAAGTAAAAATAGGTTGTATGGAAGTGTCAAAAGGCAAGGAGGATGGAAACAAAGATCTATCATAGCAAATGCTAAGAGAAATTACTAGAGTGAAAGAAAGAGGATAAAAACAATTTTAAAAAAATGTAGTTTAGATGCCAAATACAAATAAGTTGAGATAAAGACACCTTAGAAATGAAAAAACAACGAAGAAATAAGGTCATGGAAATGATGTAGAACCCTTGGGACACTTCTAAAATATGAAAAGAGAGAAGGCTTATACATGGTTTCAAAACAAGCAAATAAAGCTTGCAAAGCTCAAGGAAAATCCATGAAAATAGAAAGGTTGAAGATGCTAGAGGGAGAAGCAATCTATGAATACAAACATAACAATCTAAATCAGATATATTGATTAAGTGATTGCTATGAGTTCTAATGAAGTAGGGTGTGTGCATCTAATCGTAATATTCTTCGAATGGATTAAGTGGATCTCAAGGACGGAAGGGAACTGTCACATTACCTTATAAGGTGGTAGTAGGTGTGCATCTAATCATAATATTCTTCGAATGGATTAAGTCAATCTCGAGGACAGAAGTGAACTATGGCATGTTACCTTGTAAGGTGGTACATATAAGAGGTCAATTTTTATTTTAAAGCCTATAAACATATTTTTCAACATTAGGTACGGAATCCATATTTAGGAAGCTTCTTCATCACTCATTAGACATAATGAACCCTAAACAACATGTCATGGAAATAGAATATTTCCTCAATAAATATGAAATGGATCATTAGAACAACATATGTATATGCCAATAAACTTTATTTTTCAACCATACTTCTTTGCCCTAGTCACTTAATTGAGAGCATTTTAAGTAGGTTGAAGTATCAATTATTGTTTTTTTCTTTCTTAACTTATATCTCTTAAGTTGAAGACTTTGTTCTACCATAATATTCTATTTTGTAACTTGCAAAACCACTTTTATGTTCATCGAGTTGCTGGTATATTATTAAAAATAATATGTTGTTAGTTGTGACCTCTTTTAGAAAAAAAATTAATAGCATAGTTTTCATCTTCTTAGATCGGTGTTATACCCAGAAACACCGGTGATTGTTGCAAACTTGCAACCTCTTTTTAAAATAAACTTATAATGTAGCATTTTTTTTCTTTAAAAGAACCTTTCCTTTTTAACCCATCCTTCAAGATATATACTTTAATATTTGGTTATAATTCTAATTTGGGAGACCAAGGTTATAAGAATAATTTATGGCAGCCATACAGCCAGCTATTCTATCTATAATTAGTGAATATAATGAAAGCAATTTCAATAGAAAAATTTGGGTGTCATTCATTTTTGTTATTTTCCACTAATGACATAAACAATGAGGCAAAGAAATTGTTTGTAGAAACTTCAAGATAGGAGAACATGTGGAAGTTGTAAATTTAACATGTACTTTATATCCCATACAAAGAAGTGTTATTATTGTTATATTAGATGATCATCTCTGCAATCCATAAGTTGTTACAAGAGGAATTCTTTGTACGAACGGGACTGCATAAAATATCAAGTTTAGAGTCAGTCTTTGTGACCCATCATTGGAATGAACCATAATGATTAATAGAACTAACAATGCATTCTGCTACAGACTCATCTTCCCTGCCCCTAAGGTAAGGGCTATATACAACAATTGGGCTTCTCACATTATACTTATCATAGTTCCAAGTTAATGCACCTGCTAGCATAGTTTCCTCGGGTAGACCTCCACCTTGAAATTTCATGGTATAAGACAACTTTGGGTTCAAGGATGTGAAAGATAGAGTATTTGGTGTTACCTCCACATCCACTCCAAAGGGTGTAATTATCACAAACTCATATGCAGATTCTATCGGTCCAACATTAATCACGGTTCTAGGAAATACAATAGAAAATGGCTTCCTTGTCTTAGAAAGAACCATCATGGAAGGATAATTGAGTTTCCTCACTCTTCTAAGCTTGTTCTTAGTCACATTGGAGGCGCATGCACTATTGTCCCCTGTCACTAATCACAACGCTGTAGTGTTGTAACCTTGGCTACACATCATATTGATGTAAGAATTCACATCTAGAACCATATCTAAATTTTGCATCTTCATTTCCATTGATCTTATCATTCAAAGGATGAGTTGCAAAACATATTGATGATGATTTAACTTACATCATAACATATTGATGATAATTTTACTTTCATCGAGATCTACAAGAGTGGGTTATTATAGAGTGTTGTGGTCCATGGCATAAATATCTAATGTAATTACAAATATAAGGTATACTATGATTCTTAAAAACCATCCTTGTATAACTTTTGTTCAAGCTCAAGCCCACTTAGCTAGACTCAAGTTTTCTTACAGTCAGGTTTTCTTAACTTGTTAATCTATTTGCAAAACCTTTGTAAAAAATACATGAACCATTCATTTTAGAGATCTCTTAAAAGGTTTTATTTAATTATTCAATTCTTTTTAAGGAAGTATAAACCTCAATTACATAACCTCTATCTACTCATAGGTCATGTACCTTAAATGTACTCTTGGCTAATGCAAGTTACCCAAGAGCCTTTGAGGAAGAAACCTAACTTATGGTGTTAAACACAATATTCTCTTTGGCTAAAGATCTCTAACAATTAGACTCAAGAAAACTCTAACTATAGTTTTGGAACAATATGAGTGTTATGAAGCCCCTCCTTTATCAAACCAATTAGGTGGAGTACTTAATCCTTTGATTCTTTGAAAACTCAAAAAATTAAACTCAAGAAACAGTCAAAAGAGTTTTCTGGAGCTCCCACTCATCATACCAACTAGGTTGAGTTCTAATCCTTTTGACTCTTTGAAAACTCTAACAATTAAGACTTGATAAAAGTTTAACTACAACTCTCAAACAGTTGATTTTTGCAAAGCCCATTTATCAGACCAACTAGGTGGAGTATCTAATCCTTCGATTCTTTGAAAAAACCTTTACATTAAAAATAATCGATGATTTAACTCTAGAGAAGGGATACATTGCTATGATCCCTGTGGTCATGAGAGAAGACTTAATACTAGTTGGAGACTAGTGGGGATGAAAGGACTTTACATACGTTGTAGCTCCAGTGGCATGAGGACATTGCATGGATGTTCTAGATCTTATATTATAATCTACAAGCCTTGTATCCTCTGAGTCCCTTAGGGGTGGTATAACCTTTGACCAAGAAACCAGGATACTCCAAGGGCAGTGATATTAGGCTTGTAAAAGTAAATATGAGATCAATTAGTTAATGTAATCAAAACAGATAGAAAATATAGATTATCAAGTTTTAAGAATGTTACCTTGAGAAGGCTTGGTGTAACTAGACTTGGACCTCGAGAGGAGAAATAAGCTACTATAAGTACAAGTGCACTATTGGGAGTAACAATTCATAATATTTTTTCAAGAGGTGTGTTACAATAGAACACAAAGACAATTCAAAAATCAAGAAAAAGAAAGCCCATCAATTTAAAAAATATTTAATTTCTAAAAAAATTGCTTGATTAGATCCATGTCTACAAACTAGAAAAGTAGAAAGTAGATAGTGACTATGGAAGTTGACATTCTTGGGGGAGGAAATGGCCAAGGATCTGATTATACTATTTTCCCATTTAACTTATGAAATAATTTTAGTGGCCATTGTATTCCAAGTTAAAACACTCGCATGTGTGCATGTGCACACACTCTATTTGAACAACAAAAACATGAGGCTTGAGCCAACAAGGGCTTATATTTCTTAAAAACAACCTGGATGTTTAACACAAATAGGCTAATTACAGAGGGTTCTTAATCTTTCCCATGCTTAGTCATTATTCTACATTGTTTTATTATATTTTGTTAACACCACATTATGCCTTACATCGTTAAGATTGATTGTGGTGAATTTAACAGAGATACATAATCTTAGTACTTCACTAGCACTTATAACTGTGATAAACATACTATCCCTTAAAAGAGTTAAGATTTAGTGGTTTTACATTTATTTTACAATGACCACAAGTTGGGGGAGTCCTGATTTCCATAGTTTCTTAGGCTTTATGGGCTAATAGGTTAAAACATGAAACCTGTTAAAAATAGGTGACAGTTATCAAATTTCCAATTGGTGGAAATTTTATTTAGAATACTTAATTTTTGGCTTTACTATGCAATCACTGAGCTCTTTAAACATTTGGTTTATTCTTCTATTAAAATTCTAAAAAAATAGTACATAAATTCATATGCCTCAAGATTGGGCTACACCAACATTTACTACAATTTTATCACATCCAAGAACTTACTTCAGTTATGACGTGGCATTTTACTTCTTAGTAGTTAGTTAAGGGGTGCATTAAGTTCATTAAAGTTTTATCCTAGTTCAAAACTGTTTAGAGTGAGATTGGATAATGTAATTACCTCATAGAGTTGATGTAGGACTTGATCATGTTTGCTTCTGCAGATGAAAAACTATTGCAAGGAACATTTCAGCATTCTGAGTGTAAAACCAACCGAATATGACACCAATACCTCCAGTTGAGAGCACTACTGAATCATCATCCATCTCATCACAAAGTACTATCTTTCCTTTAATTTTGATGGGATCCAAATAATCTAGTAAACATTAGCTGAGAAATACACACAACAAAATCCAGAGTTTTGGTTTCAGGTGAAATACATCCCAACTACTTGAAAAGTATTTCAGTCTTTCAGACAACTATAAACGCAGGCAGTTTATCAACTGTGTTTTATTTTTATTTTTTGGAGTTAATGTGTCTTATGATTTTATTACCATTGATTCCAAAAATGACAAACTGATTTTAAAAAAAAATCATGAAGACTAAAAATATCGACATACAAAAATTGAAAAAAAATTATGTGTCATCTCGCCTCCTTTGAAGAATAATCTCCAGAGGTATTAGGGGCATTGCCAGCGTATATTAAAGGATACAGTTATTGTCACATATAATAAGTATTTATAGCCATTCTCTATAATAAAACCAGATTTAATTTGTCAGCTTAGGGTAAACACCTGTCACGTATGTTCATTTAACATATAGAGCAAACAAAATGGAATGTCTCTATCATGAGCTAGTCATGTCTTTGTATGCTATGAAACAAAGGAGAAGACAATAATGAAAAAGATGATACTTTACTCTAATAGGTATGAGAAAGGAAGGTTCTTTATCACAATAAGAACAATCTTCTAATTTATTGAGCTTTGCTGCTATGCCACTAGCCAATTAAATAAAACAATATGACTCAAGTCACTTGAAAGTGAATATAATAGAAATATGCTTTTACAAAAAAAAATTATTTAACTAGGAAATCTATTGCAAAGCTTTTTATATTTAGCAAGGATGGAAATCAATGTTCTATACACCCAATGTGTCAAGTACCAGACAAGACATGAACACTTATAATAATGACTTTTAATTATTATTAGTGGACTATCACAATCTGATGTACCATTTTATTACTTTTATCTTGAGCATCTCTACGGCTAGTTAGAATTGAATGCCATATAAATTATTTCTTAACTACAGTTAGGAATTGGTAGAGATAAATACGATGTAAGTACCATCTTTGTGAGGCATCTACTAATCGATTTTTAGATTCAAAAAAAGTTTTAACAATGCTTCTTACTAAGTGTCAATTCTATAATGTTTGCTTACCACACTAGAAGGGTGTTTTGAGACAATATTAAAGACAATACTTAAATAAATCGTCTCAAATTGAGACAAAAAAATTGTGTATTGTCTCTAATATTGTCTCAAATTGAGACAAAAAATTTACATATTATCTCTGATATCATCTCAAAGTAGGTGTCTCTAATTATTGTCTCACCAGAGACAATATAGAATAATGTTTATTGTCTCTCAAAAGACAACATCATTTTTGTCTCTTTAGAGACAATATTATTTTTGTCTCTCTAGAGACGATATCTTTTTAATCCAAACTATTATCTCTCAAAAGGCAAAATGAATAATAATAATAATAATAATAATAATAATAATAATAATAATAATAATAATAATAAATAAATTTCTTTTAGTTCAACCAATCAATAAATATCATCATTCACACCAAAACATCTAGTGATTAGTATTATAAAAAAAATTAGAAAACAATTTGGTTGGAATAATCTTGTGCCCACAATTTGTATGTCTACAATCATTTAATTATGCAAAAAAAAAATCAAATACAAAAAAGGTGCCTAAATACTGTTAACCCTTTAGAATGGTAGAAGGATGAGCTTTAATATATTTCAGAAAAATCCATTCCTTAATCTATGTGATTCATCTCAACACTCCATGATCTTCAGGATTTTTTAATCTTGTTGTCACAACTTTATGTGTCATCACCTCAAAAAGTTTACTCTTCTTCCTTTGTTGATCCTTGTTCATACTTGATTCCATTAAATATGACATATAACATGGACTTTGCAACATTGATAGGAGTCACACGTTAATATTACTCTCGAAGGGGGACAATGATTACATTAATAAATGATTCATTCAAATGTTTTTTTGAATGAAAAAAAAGGAAAGCAAAACCATTTCTTTGACCTTTTGTTGTAACTTGTATAGCAGCAACAGTCGTACCAAATACTTCCCAAACATTGCTTTCAGTCCTTTAAGTGCCATAACCTTGATGCTTTTTTGGAAGAATCTCCTTCTCTACTATATGTATGGTTTCCTTCAAATGGTCGGTAAACTTTTCAAAGATTTCTATGTAATCCTCTCTTGAAAATTGGAACTCTTAAGCCATGAAATGCCCACATACACTCTAAAGTTGCATTCTTCTGATACAGAGACTGTTTTCAACATCTTTCCTTACTTGGAGCTGCAAAGACATAAAAAAATGGATGTCACATTTCTTTCAAACCAAAATTTCCATGTGATAGTAACAAATCAAATGAAATAGTAAGTCTGTTAGCCCTCTCATAATATCTAAGTCAAGGGTTAGTAGGTGGAACTTGAGAGTTTATGCAAATCTATCTGAAGCACCTAAAAATGGTCACCAAATGGGACACCATGAAGGGTTAGAACTCCCTCAATAACCCATCCATTTCCATTATCAATAATTGACTTGTGTTGAGTACTTGTGACTCCCACACCAAACCCTAAAATATTTATTCAACTTGTAGGTCAGCACTATCTCTGATATCCATTTGGCTTGTAAGTTTCCCAACATGTAGTTATGTAGTCAAAGCGACCGTATTTCTCAATTATCTTCTTGTCTAAGAGAGTCCCCTCAAACAACTCCATGAGTGAATCAACCTCTCAAAGTAGCAATTGTAAAACCATGCAAATAAGGCATCTAACCAAGAAAATTGAACCAAATAAATAATTGTTGCTTCCCATTGACTATAACAAGCATTAAGTTTCATGGCCCATTAAATCACTAAGCTAGCATGCTATTAGGAAATAAACAATAATAGTTTGTTATAAATAGCCCAAAAACCACCATATGTTGGAAATAATGTACGACAAAGGAACACCTCATAAATTTAGATACTCACAATAAAAAGCAGAGTCCCTGAATGAACCTTAGTCATCTCGGCCTCTTCCACTCCCAGAAAATATCCAAAATCTTCATTTCAGTGGTCTCCTGAGTCTGTTGGCTCCTCCTCATCTACTATTTGCATCTTCTGCTTAAGGCTCAGAGCCCTATTCCTCCATATTGCCATGATTGCCCTGATTGATATGTAAAATAAAAAAATTTCATGGAAAAAGGCAAAGCTAAAGTTGCTTTTCTAATAATATGCACATATAACCCTTATGTAATTTGTTCAATCCATGTAAATATTGAATATAGACTTGCAAGTGACATTGTACAAAACAAATGACTGGAAATAGATCATGGGCCTTCCTTTGTCATCTATGTACTTTGCACCATGGATGGCATCAAGGCCCCTACCTTTACGAAGGAAGATGACTAGAGATGGATTGCCCATTGATTCAAAGATGGACTGCCCATTGATTCTAAGGAAGGAGTCAACTCATTTATCTCCTATATATCTTCCCATAGGAAGGAGAATTTGGTTTTATGCCCAAAGAGGTTTACATAGAAACCCAACATTCTTGCAAACAATAATAACCCACCCTATAAGACATAAAAGTTATGTAAGGCCACTACTTTGTCTATTACTATGCAAAAAATAATGCAAACAATTGAAAGAGATTTAATAGAAATCTAACATCCTCACAAATAAAATGAACATTCCTGCAAGATGCAAAATTCACTTGGGACCATCTTTGTTTGCTACAATTCAACAAATATTGGAAATCTAAGTGTTGTATGCATACCTGAAGAGGCATTTTGCATTTCAAGTAGTAAGAGAAAGATGGTTATAAGGGGGGAAAAAATGCCATTACCTATAGAAATTCCAGATTCCCCTTCGAATAACTTCAAGAGAAGCGCAATTTGTAATCTTGTAATCCACACTTTCAAAACTCGAGTGTAATACAGTTTGCAGCGAAGCGAATTTAAGGATTAAGTTCAATATCTGCAATATGGTAGGCATTTTATCATTTTAAAAAATCAACAATTTTAAAGATGAGCTAATAGAATTTAAGCTTCTTCAAAGTTATAAATATAAATTGCGATAATGGTATACCATAGATATGAAGTAAATGAATTTTTAATTTATGCTTAAGTGTATCCATCATAAATACATAAATTAAAGACAATTTTAATTGTGGCAAGATATTCATAAATACACCATAGAAATGCCTTTTATAATTACCTCATACGTGCTCCAAGATCCTTACTCATTGTGAAGACTACGGGACAAATTCTGCATCGATATTCCTCAGCGATGGCATTGCAATTGTTGAAGCTACGCTTGAATTAAAATCAAGTCAAGACAGTTTGATTTAAATCACAAAATGCATTATGATTATTTGATGGTCAGGGATAGAAGTGAAGATTTAGGTCAAGTAGACTTCAAGTGAAGGGGTGTTTAGTTATGTAATTAATAGTGTGGTGACGCACCTACAACCCTGTAGGAAGGTGTGGTTTAACACTCTTCTCCAATAGAAATCTTTATCCAAACTCCTCCTAGATATCAAGAGAAAGATCTTCTATACAATGTAGGAAATACCGTTATTGATCATCTAGTATGGAAGAGGAAATAAAATAAAATAAAATAATTCATATAAGGACCCAGATTCAATCTAAAAGTATTCTTATCCGCTTGTTTCATAGTTATATATGCTCCATATCAAAGAGACTGCAATTTCTTAGTTTTACCTTGAGAACTTTATTTGCAACCTTAACTTATTCCAACAATAAAATTATCTTTAACACTTTGTTAATCATATCTTTCTTTGGACTTAGCTTGTGACTCTCAACATCTCTTACACTTGGACGTGAATATGTTGAATCCCAGCTTTTCGTATTTCCAAATCTACTTTTCATTTTCCTATGAATGGGTGTCTCCCTACAATATCAAGTGGACTAGGAGGTAAACAATAAAAATAGATCGTAAATTTACTTTTATTTACCCTGTTCTAACAATGTTGAATGTATACAAAATTCTAATCCCTAAGTATTTCTATGATTCCTATTGTATTCTTTCAAGAACAACATAAATATGCCAATGACCACTTCTATTTTACTATTTGTTTGTAGGTGAAATGAGATAGATCTGTTACTAATTGGAATATATGTATCCTCTTCATCCCGTATTGGGCAACACACACAATGGCATTATATTCTTATAACTTATATTATTTTTTTTGTTTATGTGAAGCAGAGCATTTTTTGTTTTTGAAGGAGCAGTGACTACTACCTGAGTCTCAAATGGCTTGGTGTATAACATGTCCACTTCTACGACTTTCATGTGTTAGTTCATGATGTTGAAGAATACTTCATCATTAAGCATCAAATGGGGATCAAGTTGTTGCTGAAATTATTGTGAATCAACCCTAGAAACATCATGAAAATTTAACAGGATACTACAAACTAACATTGTGTTGATGTTGATTTTGAAGTTGTGTATGCCATCAAGATATTCAAACTATTAATAGGAGGAAATCCTATTGATGAAATTTATGTGAATAACTCTAAAAGCTAAAATGAGCACGAGACGGTATATAGACAAATTGTTGTTGCGAGTGAAATAGTATCTATTGTGGATCGGCGCTGGAATTAAAATTTTGAAAGATAACAGGAGATGGTAAATTAATAACGTGTTGAGATTGATACTAAAATAGTTCTAGATAAAATGTCAAATCATTCAGGGTGTTAACAGCAGGAGGTAAATGCAGTGGGTTTCGTTATGGAAATTGCTACGAATGACCTTTGAAAGCATTTTAAAAGGCTATCTATAAAAATTATTCTTGAGATGAAATTGTTGTGGCTATGGATCAATGAGAGAAAACAGGACAACCTTTTTGCATTTGAAAGCAAATTTGGTACCCATGATTGGTTGTCTTTAAGGACTAATTAAATTGTCATTAGTTTGGCTACCAAAAGCAATATTTATATCCCAGTAGAATCGGTCACGCTGACCACACAGAGGCTGATGCAACTCGGTAAATAGAGTTGATTTTAAGTGTGCATTTTTAGACTAACAGAAGTATCAACCTTTAATGAGTACATTCATCTATGGGGATAAATATTGTCAGAATTTTCTTTAACTATTGCATATTGTAGAAAATTTTAAAATAATGAGAAATAAAATATTCTTTTTACAGAACTTGAGGAGAATTGTTTCTTCCCAACGTTTAATATTTTCCTATAATATCAAATATGTCAAATTTTCGAAATTATCCTAGGCACTAAAATTATCCCCATCTGTCAATAAAGTCAAATCTCGTATGGTGTTTCCATGACAACACTGAGAAGGGAAAGGAATATTCTGCCCAAAGCTGTTTGCAAGTTAGAATTTGATGAAGAAACAACATCGCCACTTCAAAAGAAAAATAAATAAGGAAAATGAGGTTGCAATGAAGTCAGAACCCCTATGGTGTTTCCATGACCATATTGAAAAGGCAAGGGAATACTTTACCTTAACGGAATTTACAAGTTAGAATTAAATGTAGAAACAACAAGGTCCCTTCTTTTAGCTTGGTTGACATTGTTCGACTCCTCAATTCTTGCAAATTTAAAAGAAGAAATAAGGAAGATGAGGTTGCATGTTAAAAAATAAAGAACAAACTTCAGCATGTTGTACTGTATTACTCACTGAAATGTTAAACTGCCTCCATGCGACATTCACATAGAATCTAGTTCTTGTACAACTTAAGAGGCATACGTAGACCCAATGGTCTGCATATCCTGTATGCTTGGATCTCTCGTTTATTTTGCTAAAATTTTGGACAGAGTAGTAATCAATGAACAAACCTTATTCCCCACTAGTGTCCTAAAAAATTTACAGATTCTAAAATATTACATGTATAGCTTGTTCTGATTGACACTCCCATCCTCGCTGATTTTTTTGGGCCACTATAAAGCTCAACCCATTTAGATAATGTCATGTCAATCTAGCCATAGTCCCTATAAGTTTCTTTGATTTTGTGTCTTGTTTGAATATTTCTAAGGTAAAATAGTTAAAGCTCAAGAAACCCCATGGGCCAGAAGTTTTTAAACTGCTTATGTTTATTCATTTGCATTGTCCTTCACTTGCTAGCAATGTGTCTAGGGGGAGCAACAACCGGATTCTAGGGTTTTAAGGTCCGTAAAGCACCCAAAAACTTAAGTTTATATCCATTTGGCATTTAGCATTGCATTATTTAGAGAGACAAAAAAATTAGTGTCCATAATATTAGGGTTGAAGACTTTTGGAAATAATTGTGTAAATAGTTTCTATATCAACATTTTGGATCACACTCTGTGATCCATCATCAAGATTAATGAGAAGTCTTATCATTAATCTTGATAATGGATCACTGAGTGTTATCCAAGCCTTAATATAAAAGCTCTCTGCATACTTGTTTTCAAAAGTCTTTAACAATGATGCATTACCCAATATTATCATTTTTTATTTAAAATAAATTAGTTGTTATGTTGATATCAAGATAATATTTTTCATAGCTATGTTGATATCATAAGTTTGAATAGTCCAATATAACTTGTCTACTAATTTATCATTGGATTAGCAAAGAATGAAAGAGATCAAAGTCCAACATTTTATCTTATTAGGAGGAAGCTATTTGTGAAAATAATTACAAGGGGTAAACATTTAGTTTGCTCATTATTTCTATGACTCATTGACAGGTCCAAATAAGAGCCATCACAAAGGTTTGTAAAATTTCCACCGATGTAATAGTCAATGGAATATAACCTGGGCTAATAGAAAGTCATTAATTGCCAATATCCTAATGTTTAATGAGGATCAGAAGACCCTGTCTTTCATGAATGATCTCAAGAGTTGGATAGATAAACAAAATCCCATCAATGTGCCTATGAATATAAATAGATGTTTTCTTAAAATGAGGCATCAGCTGCTAAGAAAACTTGGCTATTGATTGTAGGGATTAACAACCAAAAAATGAAGCAAACATGATCTTTCAAGCAAACCCTTTTTAATGGCAAGGCTGAGATGGGAAATCAAAATAATAAATGATGAAATAATGCCCATTGGAGTGTAATTGATATAAGTATATTTTTTTGGTGAATAGGCTGCTTGGAAGAAAGTTTAATGGCCATGTGTTGAGAGTATGAAATAGTGTCTTTAGATTTAAGAAAATAAAACATTAATTTGATGTGTAAGCCTTGAAATTATTTAGACAGTTGATTCTGGAATACTCTCAATATGACACACACTGAATTCTCACTCATAAAGTTAGAAAACAAAAATAAAACATTATTTTGCTTTGTAGAGTTATGCTAACTAATTTTTATTATTATTCAAACAATAATAGGCATCCTACCATTTTTGTTTGAGCAGTAGCAAAGAGGCCTACGATGTCCATTAAAAGAGTAGCAATCCAAGACGTTGGGTCCTCCATTTTGAAGACCCTGACTGATCACTTTCTCAGTATTTGTATTCCATCATTCCCCTGTATATATACATGCATACACTGAATGAACGAACATCTTAACATTATGAATTAAAAGGATATTCAAAGATACAGATAAAGCTAGAAGCCATGTTTATAAGTATTACCAAGAATAAGTGTTCTCATACACTGATTGGGTATCGTTGAAACTTTCTAAAGTTTCCTGTAAAACATTCATAATGGTAGAAACTATCACGAATGAAGAATGTAAGTGAAGGAGGTGATAAACCATACAAGGATCGTTCCATCAAGTTTACACAAGGCTAGAAGATTGATATAAAGACACGCTTGCTTACCATAACCTGTGACATAAAAATAACATTAATATTCACTCATTTGTAAGCACCACTTGCACTTTAAATAGACATGTCAAATTCAGACTTGAACATCAAATTGGAATGGCCATTTAAACACATAGGAAAATGATTAAGTCGCTACATATAAACTACTACCATCTGGAGAATCCTATAAGATGGGACTAGCTCAACAACATTATCACTAACACGTAGTAGCTAGTCAATCTCTCCTTGCAACATCAGTTTATTCTCTAAAGCCAGAGGTTCTAATATCTAGGGCTATCTAAAAATGGTGGCTGCCATAAATATCTGGTTATTATGAATTAGTTTGACATAAAAGGACACAAGTTTTACCCATAATAAAATAATGTAGGAAAACTACAGCCTTGTGTCAATTGCAAAATCAGCAAGATTACATGTTAAGTTCTCACTTAAAGCCACCAATAATAGGGGCGCTATATCAACACTACAACAATGCTTTTCATCACCAATGGTCATGTATAACAGCATTGCGGAAGAAATGGTTTACAAGGCACTACCAGTATTAAAAAACTTGCCAGTACTATTGTTCACAAACAGAATGGCATAATCCTGCATAAGTTGAGCACATAGTTTTGTATAAATACTGCTGCTTACAAACAAAATGGTATATGTCGCATAAGTTGAGGATTTAGTTCCACTATATTATTCTCTATCTACATCTTAAAGGTTTTCATTCCCCTATAAATCTTCTCTATCTACAGCCACAGGTAACAACTGAGAGTCAGAATGACATTAAATGATCAAACCCTAATTAATACTACCATAAACCATTGTTACCTGTATTTATTTACCCACTATTCCCTAAACAAGGATACATAGAGCATCTTGAAAACAGAGTCATAATTCTGCACTGTATTTGCATATTGACACCAAAAGCTTGGACTGTAATGTTGAATTGCTTAAAAGAAATGTCTAGTTCTACAATATTTATTATGATCACAACAGATGCATCAAAGTTACCAAGGATTGCATTATCTAGATGTCAAAAGTTTCATTTCCTGAAGCTAAGGGATGTAGATATATATGCCAAACTTGAGTGGATTGCAGCTGCAGAGAGTGTTGACATTGAAGAGGATGCTTTGCACTTGATCACTGCAAAGGCAGATAGATCCTTAAGGGATGTTGAGATCACACTGATTGAATTGAGCCTTCATGGGATAAATGTAACGAAATCAATGGTTAACCAAATTGTGAGTATTCACTCTACTTATGTGACAATTCATTGCAAATGCAAGTGATTAGGAAACAACTAACATATATTTTTTCAAATTAAAATTGCTCATCTATTATCATAGTTCCTTTCAAATATTAAAATAATTGGTTTTGAAAAGTTCAAAAATAATTCGTTATTTGAAGACTACTCTTGATTTCAAATCACAGGTAGGTCTAGTGCCTGATGAAATACCGGTATCTTTACTTGGCCTCATTTTATCAACTGAAACTTTGGGCGTTGTGAGATCCATTAGATAAATAGATGAATCTGGAGTCTAGCCACTGGTTCTTGTAGGGCAATTAGCATCTTTGATAACAGACATTCTCACTGGTGGTTGTGTGCAGCGTGCATGGTTACAAGAAAAAACAAGATTTTATAGAGGACATTTTTTGTGAGTATTAGTAATCACTTATTGGAATGTGATAAGTCGGGGAAGGGCATGGAACGCTATATAAGTGTTTGGAAGGCTCTCTCCACTTTTTTATTCATTCAAATTTCTTTCATTCCTCTAAATAGAAATAATGGAGTTCACTATACATTAATATCCTTTCACAACCCTATGATAGAACCCAAATAAACACATGAAACTCCTCACATTATCGACATTGGTGGCTGCAGGTTGCTACCCCATAGCTTGAATCATCAAGGTATTTACTGAGATGCTCTTTCAAAAGATGAAACAACTAACATATATATTTTCAAATTAAAATTGCTCATTTTTTATCATAGTTCCTTTCAAATATTAAAATAATTGGTTTTGAAAAGTTCAAAAATAATTCGTTATTTGAAGACTACTCTTGATTTCAAATCACAGGTAGGTCTAGTGCCTGATGAAATACCGGTATCTTTACTTGGCTTCATTTTATCAGCTGAAACTTTGGGCGCTGTGAGATCCACTAGATAAATAGATGAATATGGAGTCCAGCCACTGGTTCTTGTAGGGCAATTCGCATCTTTGATAATAGACATTCTCACTGGTGGTTGTGTGCAGCGTGCATGGTTACAAGAAAAAACAAGATTTTATAGAGGACATTTTTTGTGAGTATTAGTAATCACTTATTGGAAGGTGATAAGTCGGGGAAGGGCATGGAACGCTATATAAGTGTTTGGAAGGCTCTCTCCACTTTTTTATTCATTCAAATTTCTTTCATTCCTCTAAATAGAAATAATGGAGTTCACTATACATTAATATCCTTTCACAACCCTATGATAGAACCCAAATAAACACATGAAACTCCTCACATTATCGACATTGGTGGCTGCAGGTTGCTACCCCATAGCTTGAATCATCAAGGTATTTATTGAGATGCTCTTTCACAAGATGAAACAACTAACATATATTTTTTCAAATTAAAATTGCTCATCTGTTATCATAGTTCCTTTCAAATATTAAAATAATTGGTTTTGAAAAGTTCAAAAATAATTCGTAATTTGAAGACTACTCTTGATTTCAAATCACAGGTAGGTCTAGTGTGCCTGATGAAATACCGGTATCTTTACTTGGCCTCATTTTATCAGCTGAAACTTTGGGCACCGTGAGATCCATTAGATAAATAGATGAATCTGGAGTCCAGCCACTGGTTCTTGTAGGGCAATTAGCATCTTTGATAACATACATTCTCATTGGTAGTTGTGTGCAGCGTGCATGGTTACAAGAAAAAACAAGATTTTATAGAGGACATTTTTTGTGAGTATTAGTAATCATTGATTGGAAGGTGATAAGTCGGGGAAGGGCATGAAATGCTATATAAGTGCTTGGAAGGCTCTCTCCACTTTTTTATTCATTCAAATTTCTTTCATTCCTCTAAATAGAAATAATGGAGTTCACTATACATTAAAATCCTTTCACAACCCTATGATAGAACCCAAATAAACACGTGAAACTCCTCACATTATCGACATTGGTGGCTGCAGGTTGCTACCCCATAGCTTGAATCATCAAGGTATTTATTGAGATGCTCTTTCACAAGATGATATGCCTTGGTTACTAAACCTTGGTTTGAAAGAATGCACAATTACCCAAGTTGTTACATAGAATATGCTTATGTAAACACTAAAGGAACTGGATTAAGTGATGCAATCGTGGTTAGGGTTTCCATTGAAGAACAATCTTAGACCACACAACCCATGAGTTTACACACTATTTCATGCAATTGGAAAACAAACACTCTCAATAGGTCCCATCCCTACCGACATAGGCATGCTCACTGAATTACAAAGGCTCTCCCTTTTTACAAATAACTTCTCAGGCACCACACCCCCCTCCATAGGAAACCTTTCGGCGTTGACTCACTTGCACTTATCAACAAATAATCTCATAGGCCCCATTCCTCCCAAATTGGGTAACTTAAATAATCTAAATACTGTCTACATTTGGTCCAGAGACAAACTCACTAGACCAATCCCGCTTTCCCTCCTCAATTGGCCCTATATATCTAGCACTAACATGTTATTTTAGACTCATATATTGGAAAAACTTAATACAAGAAACGTAGAATCGGTCGCATATATAGCACTAATGTTATTTTAGACTCATCTATTGAAAAAAAAATTTACAAGAGATAAGAAATTTAGAGCCCTATATAAAATAAATCTACCACGACAGAAACATAAAATAAGTTTGATTCTATCTCAATCAAGTATAAGATGAAAGTTACCTGAATCATTATGAAATTCAAAGTGAAACAATATAAGAACTCAACATTTCTATTAAGTTGTAAAACATCAATATTTTAAACTGGTTAAAACTTAAAAGGTGGAATGAATGAAACAACCATATTGCTATTGATGAGGCGGCTATTCATTCATATGAATTTACCACTAATGTGTCCTTGGATGAAATTTTAGGTTCTAACGATATGTGGATTTTACCTAAAAAATCAAGAAAGAGGCTTCTTCAGTACTAGTTGGATCAAATTTGAGAAAAAGCCAAAGAGGAATTTAAGGGCTTAACAGACGCTAATCAAGATGTATGCAGTCAAAATACTCCAGATAGATATTAAGATGTCTCCATATTTTAATAAAATGGAATATAATAGGAATGACAACTACTACAACTGCCAAGAGTTATGATATTCTCCAGGCCCTGAGAGCAGAAACAGTTATAATAGAAGAGGCTGCTGAGGTATTGTAGGCAATGATTCTCCCGCATATTGGTTCTTTTACAAAACATCTTATTCTATTGGGTAATCACTTGAAACTGCGATTCCTTATCCAGTGTTTCATGGGAATGACACATAATTAAGTGTTACCCCACCGTGGTCTTAGTTCTCTTATTTCTAGTTTTTGATCTTTTTCATTAATGCTTAATTTGGTTACGGTTCATTCATGTTAAGCACTGTCATAGGCCAAAAATATTATCTACAGTTCTGGTTAAAGCTTAACAATCTCTATGGTTGTTAAGAGTTTGGTTATGGTTTATTGGGTGTTTTCATAAGCCCGGGACATTTATATTTTACCCCTACCATTACTGTTTCTAACGTTTAGGTTATAGTCCTTATGGTTAAGCTTAGTTTGGTTTTGTTTTTGCTTTAACATTTATAGAGGAACTTCCACAGGACTCCTGAGTAGTTTTTATACTCCCAATTATATTATTGCCACTGACATTTTTTGCTACCTCGATTATCCTACCCATACTGATTACAATAGGCATTGCCAGCACCTTAGTTCAGAACGTTTTTATATCATGTAATGATTGCCATTGAAGAAAAGCTGATGGAAAAACATATAGAGTATTAAAGAGGTATATTTTTCTGATAAATCAAATAACTACTTAGCACATAATTAGAACGTGCTAGAGAAGCTTGGCAGGAGGATTTGGATTTAACGAATATGATTTTATAAACATAATATCAATCCAGTGGTTACATGAGTAACATGAAGTCTAATTTGAATGATACAAAAGATTGGGGAGATTTTGTTAAAGCTTTAATGTAACTTACTTTCTAATAATCTACGAGACCACCAAGAGATTTGTGGGATAAACCAGAGAATTACAGATAAAGTAAAGGTTGATTCAATAAGCCCATAAACGTGTATATGCATACCTCACGGGACATCATTCCATAATTTCTACGAGCGGAGGAAGTATAGTCTATACTGACAGCCTCAATGTAACTTCCCACTTTTGTGATAGCCACAATTTATATGAGAGAAGCCTCCACCAGGGTCGGGGATGGAACATTTATTGAATTTATTGGATTGTCTGCCATGCCTTCTCCCACCACACGCAGATTCACCATCACTGGGATTCCAAAGGATGCCAAATGATCTGTTGGTCCAACTCGGATCAGCATTAGCTGCTGTGGTTTTCCGAGAGCACCTGCTGAGATTATTATCTCACTTCCTGTCCTCCTTGTCATAAAAGCATTGTGTCTATTCGCATTTTCATCTGTATACATAACACCAGAAGCTGCAGGCCTCGGAAGTCCTGCAGATTAATTTTTTTAGCTCGGATGGTGTTGTTTATACCAACGGAAAAGCATCTGATCACCGACTGATTAAGCTCTGCAAAATACAATATCACTATAGAGATGTTTTCCGTGGGCGCTCTGAGGTAAAAATATATGATGTCCGTCATTTTGCTGACGACGGCTGTTTGCATCACATTAAGTGAAGGATGTTTTGGGTGTTGGTTACCGAAATGTTCTGCTTAGAAGTTAAGATCTCTGTTCCGTCAATAACCCAAGGTTCCCACAGGCGATCGAATGGGTCTTGAGTAGACCGAAACATTTAATTATGAAACGGTTAAAAGATATAAAATAATTATGGAAGTATAAGAATTTCAAGATTACTGAAAAATGTGAGAAAGTTTACCTGGTCCTCTATTCACTTCCAAAATCATATCTTCCTATCAAATCCAACAGGGTTCCTGGTTGAGTCATATTATACATGTCTTGTTCAAGTTTTCTCAACTCGATAGCGGATATAGATGGATCATAGCATTCTGAGGTTCAGATCAAGCAAATATGCACCTTTTTGCTTCGACTGACCAGAATCTTCTCTTTCACTACCAGCGGGTCATCGTCGTCGAATGTCACCTTTTCCATGTAGAGCATATCAATTGAAGCTTCGAGATTCACTCGAATTAGCGTCAAGAAATTACACTCTCAAAAGGTGGGGAAGATTCGGTTCGAAGGGCAACTCATAAAAAGACTTATTGAGCAGCTTGGGGAACACCCGTAGGATTCCGAGGTAAAATTTGTCAGAGTTGTCGTCCTCATAGTATGATATGAAATAATTATCAGTAACCCATGAAATATTTGTTAAATTATCAGTACGATTTCCATTTTCACTGCAGTCAATACTCCGAAATCTTGATCACATAAATCGAATTTTTTTGTCTCTCAAAGTCTATTGACAAAGAAACCAAAGTTATATATAAAATAAGAAATAAATACAGCCCCTGGTTGAGCATTAGCAAAAATTACGGTCCACAAGAGGATGATGGTCATAGATCCCATGTGTTTACTGCCAGCAACAGCTTCCATTGATAAATGGAAAGCAGATTTGTAGTTATGTGGAACATATCATACATTATTGAACTAACCATTTGCTACCTCGATTGATCCTTGGGATCCAGTAGAGTGCATTTCTGCCCAACCCAAGACAAACACCAATCTCTTTCGCACAGTTATTCTCTGCCTCGAGATCCAAACTCTATATGTCAAAAATCACAAATGAATTCACCAGGCCAAAAGGAGTATAGATAAAGTGATGAAAGAGTCTACGACATAGGCCAGACCAAGCAGTATATGTGTTTATTTTAATAAAAAGGATCCCCTGCACACGTAGATTCTATCAAAGTTAGCCACAAACAACATTTTTGTATAATGGTTAATTACAGGAACTTTGACAATATCCATTTCCTCTGTTTCAATAAAGCAGAGGACATATTCCTATACCAAATATGCAGTCAAAGTCTTGCATTATACCCAAAAACATAGCTGGGAATGATTAAACTATGAAATAGTCTTATTTATGAGCAAATTCTTCAGTCACAATCTACATGTTCATGTTTACATTATTGAAACCCATGTAATTGCTTAGGCCAATATACATGAATTAGCTTAAATAAATTGAATTATTGTATACATTTGATACAATGTACCATGATAATCCTAGAATTTTTATGTGCTTATATCTGTATGGTTACTTACTTTACATTTTCCTTGGCTTTTAAGTTCCATAATTACCTGGAGATGTGGGGGTATGGGTATTGGCACAAGGATGATTGTTTTTGCTACATATTATTAAGACCTATGGAAAGACAAAATATCCCATGTTCATGAAACCGTTTAAAAGAACTGTTTTTCCATGTTAAACGACATTTAGTTCTTTCATGTTGCTGCTACTAGAGTTGTGCCAGGTTGATCAAGGAGTTTAGAAGAAATCAATAAATAGTCACATAGGCCATAGGTGCTAAGTATACATAGTGCTACAGTTATTAACAATGATCCAAATAATACAGCATTAGAAAGCAAAGACTAGGGTCCAATGAAGTGGGGGTTATTAATTTAAATCCTCATAAAATTATTAACATGTCAGAGATTAACATGGAGTAGAGAATCCATTGCCTTTGTTGATTCTTTTAGTATAACATATAACTAAAGCAAGATCAATTTTAATAGTTAGCATGAAGTAAAAAGAGATCCCCTGTTCTTAATATGAATCACCAAAGCATTAAAATCTGGAACCAATACTTACAATTTTTCGTCTTGTTGGAGAGATTGTGCATGCCCAAAGTGAAAGAGATCATAAATGCCATCACTATAGACCCACATCAGTTTCTTAGTCCATTGGGTCTTCACAGGATCAAGCGCAGACTCATATCTGACAAGAACATATTGATTTCATCGATTGTGACATGTTCTTCTTCATCCTCGTAAGCTTCCTCTTCGTCTTCTTCTTCGTATGGCAGGAGCGTCTGATGGCAATGGAATGGAAGCCATGGAAATTTATGGGCAGCCATTAACATTTGTACGGGTGTCCATGGCATGTCTCTGCAAACCTTGTCATGTCATGTCCCTATAAATCCTGTCTGTAACATAATAAACCTCTTGCAACATCACAAAACTCATAAATTAAAAAACGTCCCAAAAACGGCAATACAATATTACCCTAAAAAATAAAAAAATAAATGTATTGCTCTTACAAGGCCTTTATCGACTGTGTCCTACCGTCTTCCTCAATTTTCTTTTAACTTTTTCCTGCGTATTCACCCAACCCCAAATCAAAACCCTAATTTTTGCCCCCCATAAAAAGAACCCTAATTTTTGGCTTTTTTTTTAAAAAGTTAAATTTTTATTATAAAAAATTAATGGAGGGAATTAATTATAGATAAAATTATAATTATTGTTTCAAAAAGACCCCTTTTGTAGTAGTGCCAAAATTTTTAGAGAAGATCAAAATCACATTTGTCAAGTTTGCTCCAACATCAAAATGTATTTGAAGATGACCTTGTAACATCCTTCTATTGTTAATTTCTCTCGATTTTTGCGTATCTCAGACTTGCAATCATATGAGTTGGAGAAATTTTGATATAGCTGCTACTAATGGAGGCACATTCAAAGGCTAAATTTAACAACTACTTCAATATATAATGCGTTATCATTGTTTCTTACAGACACTTCAATTTTCTTAGAATGATAGAATTCCTATTTCATTGCATTCTTTTCTAATCAATTAAATCTTGAAATTTCAGCTGAGAATACTTTGAAGATGAAATTAGTTAATCTACAAATATTATGCCTCATATTGTATGCATATTATTGTGGTCCATGGATATCCACGTAGAGCCTATGATGAGGTGGGGAATGGTAGCAACAACCTAATTGGCTGACTGATTGTCCTCTCATCTATCACAACACCCAGAATGCTAGAATGAGGGAGTGAATCTGCCCCATTGTTTAGGGGGCAATTGGTTGGTTACATAGTTTCCTCTAGGTATGGTATGGTTGCGGTGCCCTTGGGTTGGGGGGAGGAGATGAGTAGATGTCTATTTTTTCTTTGCAAGCAATGAGAAATTGAGGATGAGTGGCATGTGATACTACATTGATGTATGTATGATCTAGTAAGTCAAGAAGCACTCAATAAAGATTTGAATAATAATATTAACTAAGGATGTTTTAGAACATAAGTTGACATTGATAGATTACATATAGCTTGCACTGACAACTCTGTTCTAAATGAAAGCTAAGATACAAAAAGACAGCTATATGAAATCTATTGCATCTTTGATACTATCATAGATCCTACAAAGCCTACCATGGATGTAAAGAAAGCATTCTATTTGATTCTGATCTATGGTACAAATTCCTCAAGTCTAAATATTGAATTGATAATATGGTAATTGAGGGTTGCTTACCTTCAAAGACATATTGTTCCACAGAAGAAGTGGGGATATGACTTGACGATCAGTTGTGCTTGCAGCCACGATCAAAGTTCAGGGAGAATAGTTTTCAAGAGTTTGTTGATGAGGTCATGAGTTTCCCGCTGCAGCTGATACTAAACTCATTTTTTTCATGGCATAAAATGACCCAATTGCAATAGTATCTTCAAAATATTCTAGATGTGCTCGTGGCCATCCAAGCGAAACAAAAATGATATCCACTCCATCATGAATGGCATCATCAAATACAGCAAGAACATCTGCATCCTGGCATCTTGCATCAGGAGCCTAACATACCTTGTACATAGCAATCTTTGCACCAAGGACCCCTCCACGGGCATCTCCTTGGGCCACTCCAAGAAGGCTCGCATTTTTCACAACATTTCCAGCTGCTGTGGATGTTGTGTGAGATCCATGACCATGACCATCTCGTGGTGACAAAAAATCTTCTGATGGATCACCAAACATCCCTCGGTTGTAAAAGCTTGCTCCAATAATTTTTCTGCCAAAATAGCACTATTTGAAATGGTCATGTAATGATAGTTGCAATTAAGCAAATATCAGCTTCTATATTGAAATATCATTACTACAGGCTTGAGATTTGGCAATCAACTTTATTAGTCCATTAATAAGTAATGAAATCTTACATTCTTGTAGAAATATGAAGTGTATGGATCATCACAAAAATCCCCAAGTAAATAAGAATTTGAATTACAAAGTATTACCTTACTTATCATCTATCCTGCTATTAGTCTCAGTTCTATAAACATTGTGGATGATGACACCCATTCACCCTCTATTTCTGGAATGCTTTTCCAAGGTTTCAAGAAGATTTATTCCTCTTAACTTATCTTGGGTAAATTCATGTTTGAGAAATATCCCTAAACTAAATGCACATTTCCCCAAACTAAGTGTGTGTGGGGATGTGGCAACACCAGATAATCTCGGGAGTTTGTATAGGTGAAACCCAAGCTGCCATTTGGTAAGGCCAAGCTGGTGCCATTAAACCTTGGGATCAACTTAACAAAAAAACTAAGTTGTCATGTAGTAACAACAAATAAGCCGGATAGTTTATGCTAACATCATAGGCAGACTCATTTGTGTGCCATTAAATCTATCCTAGGATCAACCTAATGGTAAAACCAGGCTGCCACGTAATAACAATAGATAAAGCCGAATAGTTTGTGCTAACATCATAGGTGGACCCATTTGTGTGCATTGAGATTCCAAGATTAACGGTCATAAATTATGATCGCCAACAACAAGAAAAGATTCAAACATACATGGTGAGTGTGAAATCACTCTCCTAAAGTGAAGATATTAATAATGTCCACTGTATCAAAAGGGTTATGGGCTAAAATGAAAACATTGTGGGGAGAGATTTTCAAGGTTAATGGTAATTAAAATTTTCATGGAGGTGTCAAATCCCTTGTTTAATTGGAATGAATAAAATATTTTAATGTTGTTTAAGGTAAAAGTTTTAGATATTGAGTATATTTCAATTATTGAATAGTGTTATTGTTGAAGTGTGGTTTATTGATGTAACATATTAATATAAATATATAATATTTTATTGTGATCATATAGTATTTAATACTTATCCAATACTTGATAATAATTTAAAGTAATCAATCATATCATTATATATAAGATTTAAATATTGGAACTCCATAAGTCAAGTATTGATATTTCAAAAATCAAGTTTTGATCGCAGATTAAAAATTGTACATAATGACCTCTCATCATAATATTGATTATATCTTAAAATGTATAATGAGTCAGACCTTCAAATCTTAATTATAAGTAGTTAAGGAAATATATTAAAATAGGTAAAAATTTTAAGGTCTGATGTGATACCATTGTTTGTTTTTGAAGCCTTTCCCCAAAAAACTTATATACAATGACCAATTTTTATATAATATTAAGTCAATTTTTTAATGAGGCTAGATAATTTTGGTGAGAATTTTTGAAATTAATAATTTGGATCCTTTGAAGGAAGTCTCTATCTTTAAAGTCACCCCGAATTCTTTTTGGACTGTTAGGAAAGTCTCCACCCCTTCTCGATGGATAGATGCAAGACCAAAGTTAACTTGGGCTCTATGACTAAAAGGGGAAGATGAAGAGAAAAAAGGTTGAGATCGGAAGCAAAGAAAATGGTGAAAGATGGATTTCAATAGACGATAGAAGATCTCCTCCCTTAATGAGAGAGAAGATTGATTACTGCCCGTAGTTAACTTCTGCTCCTTAGCTTGGGGCACTTTGGTCTTTGGTGGGATAGATTTCCCCTTTGTCTTATCTCTTGTTTGTTGGAAGTTTGTTGTCTTTTTGTTGCTTTTATTTTAGGTCTTTCTTCTATGGTTGGGATTTTCTCTTCGTCTTTGTTGTTTGGGTTATTTCAGCGCTTATTTTATAAGTATTTCTTCTATGGTTGGGGTTTTCTCTTCGTCCTTGTTGTTTTAGTTGGTTTTAGGCTCTTCTAGAGATTGGGCCACTTATTTGTGTCCCAAGCAGGGTCATAGCTTTAGTCAAAAGTATTTTCCCGATTCATATATAAAATGTTTACCTTCTATAAAAAGAAAATTTAATTTATTTAAAAAAAGTAAAGAATGAGTCAATTTTAGTGTCCATGTAATTGATTTTAATACCTCTATAAACTAAACATTCTATACTATTAATGTCACTCTGACTCCAATAACTTGAACTATAAAATATACACATTCTCTTTTCTTATTCTTCCTTTGAGATTGTCTATCTCTCACTCTTACACCTAAATTGATGAGAGCTAATTCACAATTAAACTATCAATATATTTAGTTTTCACTTCATTTTTTCCACTTACCTCTGTAAAATTTTGCTGATGGTTCTCATATGTAAATTTGATGGTGTTCATATAAAAAAAACAAGACCCAAGTTAAAAAATAGTTGAATTTGTTCCATAAGAAAAAAAACTAACCTATTGCAAGCTTTGAAATCTGATGTGGTTTGACACTTACCCTTCCATTTCGATGGAACTAACCCGAATTCCAAACCATCAAAACTCTCTGATTATAGCCATATTCTTATGAAATACATTCATATGAAAGCTATTTTACACGATACAAGTGTTAACTATAATAAATTATTCAAAGGGGATGTTAAACTAAAGAGAGTATATATGAAAATATCATCATTAAATTGAAATAATTGTTATACCTATATCCAGGAGTGCGACAATAACTCCACTTTCATAAGATAAATTTCTCCTAGCAGTTTATAGAAAGTTTATAAAATCACATGATCTTGTTGTAAAAAGTGTATTTTCTTTGTTTTCAAATACAGAGATGACTCCTTCCATGTCTACATTTCAAACAAAAAAAAGTTTCTTCAATAAAAAAGAATGTCTATGGTTCATTGGAAAAAAAAATCTTTAACCAAAAAAATAATAATAAAGACATTGAAATATATCATCTAAAATCCCTGCAAAGTCGATTCAATCTATAATATATTCTAAAAATCATTTAAACACTAACTTTTGAATAAACAGTATTATTTTCAATATTATAAAATATTTAAATTTACATCATCCCGTTACCAACCAATTCCAAATATTGTAAGCACCAAAACCTTTGATTGTATATATTTAATAAATTTATTATTAAACAAATGAAATCTAAAACTTAAAATAAGTTATATTTTATTATTTTTAAAATACCCAGGGAAAAGTCTATCAGTTGCTGAGTTTATTAAGCTATTATTTCGTTGCCATTACCTTATTTCAATGCATATTGAAGTTACTTATCAACAAACAAAACAAGAATTGCTTTAAATTTTTGAGGTTTCATAATAGTCAGTTCCATATAGTCACACCTGAAATCTCTTCTACTTTAGATGGACTAAGCTAAGTTGTAAATCCATTAAAACTCTCCCCATAGCTATATGTCAAACGTTGTTGTGCTACTTCATGGCTGGAAATAACATTATGAAACTTATTATACATGGTGATTCTATCTTTAAGCTTACCTATATATGTTATAACTAGGCCAGCCATTGTAGTCTGGGAATATCATTTTTAGATGCAATGGTTAAGTTTATAAGCAGAATTTAAATTATTTGTTGAGATTTTTTGAATAGATCATTTAAATGGGAATTGAATTATTGGATGCATCAAATTGTGTGGAGTAACATCAGAAATAAAATGAATAAATAAATGAATAAATATTTTAAAATTATAGAAATAATTTCAAGAAATAAATAAAATGAATGAATGAATTAAAATTTTAAAATTATAAAAACAATTTCAATAAATATTGAAAAAATGCATCAGACTTTAATAATATATATATATTAAAAATATTTAAATAAAATTTATTTTTAAAATTATTAAATCACAAAAATAAAAATAAAAAAATCTTACCTTCCAAGAACAAATTGCAACATATAAATGTGAGATGCAACAGCTACTGTGTGGAATTCTCCTTCAATATTAGATGGAATTTCACCCAAATACACACCATATGAATCTAATTCAAGATCCAAATAAATTTTCTAATCAGTAAGCATTAATTAAACAAAATATTTATTAAAAAAAATTACATGAAACCATACATTGGAATAGACATTGTTTAGAATAATCCATGTATAATCCAATCTTTTCTTCATAAGTCAACACCTTTTGATTTGATTCTTGATATGCACCTACACAAGTCTTGCTATTTAGTTGCACTAGAAATAAAATGATTAATACTAGAAAACGGCATTTTGCTTATTTCTGCCATTACTGAAACGGGCCTCTTCAATTCAACATACTATGCTGAAGGAAATGGTTTATTTTATATAGATAATATTCCATCATAAAACATCCAAACACATAATATCTTTTTTTAAGCTTCTTAGTATGATTATTTTATATGATTGCAATCGTTCGGCTAAATAAAATATGGACAGACCACATTGGAAGTTAAAGAACACCCCTCAATTGTGTCAATTATATTTGGAAGTAGTGTCATATTATCTTTGGAAGAAGTGTGTCACTTATTAAACTTTTACAATTAATTAATAACTACTAGTTTTATACAAACTTGTAAAATCATGAACTCTCATCCTATAAAGAGATTTTGTAGGTCTCATGTTAGAGTTCATTTTATGATCTTATAATCTTTTAAGATCCTTTCAGCAGTAGGTCTATTCAAAAAAAAAAAAAAAATCATTATGTTGCAGGTGGTTTATCTTAAAACGTTGAATTTAAAAATGTAATTGGAGTTAACATGATTACAACTTAAAAATTTGAAGTTGATTAGAAATGGTTGTTTCAATTAATTTATTTTTAATGAAGTTTAAATAAAATTTATAATCTAGAAAAAGTGTTGAAACTGAAATATTATTAAAACCTATTTTATAATTTTTTATTTTTTTATTTTTTCAATAAATCTCATTTTTCAATCTATTTTCTTTTTTATATTAATAAAAGTTGGTTGATGATGTTATTATTATAATTTACATTACCAGATACGTCTGTAAGCCACAGCTGGTATGGGTATGGTACATTTGGGTATGGTTACAAGGGGTGGTACGTTAACCCTATGCCCAGGGTACATCCCATCCCTTGCAAGTACAGTTGAGGACGTACCTGTAGGCACTGGGGCATTCCCCGAGTGTAGGGGTGGCATATCCCTTGAAAAAAAGCATATTTTTTAATTTTTTCCTCCTTATTTTGCCGGTCAAAGTCAAATATGGACCTCAAAAAACATTTAAAAATATTTTAAAGTGCATTTGTAACCCTAAAAGCATGAATCACACTCATTTTATCAAAAGATAACAACACATTTACCTTTCATTGCATTTTTACCTCCCATTGCATATTTGTTCACTCTTATTGTTTCAATGGTTGGTTGTGTTTTCAAAACATGAGCCTCAGTCGATTCATCTATATCTTCTTCATTAGAGCTGTATATAACAACTATGAAGGTTTGCCAGAGCAAGTCAGCAAGTCTTCCAATTATTTGGTCGTGGTTCAGCCTTGCCAAAATAAGGGGAATAAATTTATGTAACATGATCAAGATGAGGGAGAGGTTGAAATCAATGTCTTTTTTTGCTTATCCTCTATGTCCCAAAAATATGGTTCTCCAAGACTCTTTTTCCGCAATACATACAGTAAGATCATTTGCATAGGTATAATACAAAAGCTCAACTCATGGAAAAGCTCAAAGAAGAGAATAGGCCATGGTCTTAAATTGATTTAACACCAGATCATCTCATTGTAATCTTCACCAAACTGCATAGAGTGCATTTTCTTTTGTATTTATTTTTGTCTATACATTGTACTATTTGCTCTATGTACTTGTAATAAGACTAATCTACATTCGACAATTGAATATTATGATATCTTTGTTGGGTGAATATTTTGTCATCAACTAACTGATAGCAAAATGGGTATATCAACCACAACACAATGAGATCTATACGGCAAAATGGGTGTGGTTACCACAGCATAATGAGATAAATCCCTTCTCTCAGCAAGGGGAGGTTCCCTATAAACTATAATATATTAATATAAACTGAAAATAGACTCAGGGGTGAAATCATACCATCCATCTCTCTTTTTTCAGAGATGATGTTCACAAAATAAAAGAGAATTCTTGTGTAATTACTAAAGACATTTCTCTTCTTTCAGAAATGATGTTCAGCAAACAGCAGGAATTCTTCCTGGGTAGTAACCGGATCCACAAAAAACCCACGAAAGCACAAAATCTTTCGTTGTTTCTCCTATTGATTTAGGACAAGGTAACACAACAGTATGAAGTGCAGCACAAAGTCTCCATCAAAAACTACAACAGAGTAAAAGACTACGAAGGATAAGGGGAGCTTAAAGTCTCTCCAATATCCTGAAACATAAAACACTCAGACGAAAGACAATTATGGTAGCACAAAGTCTCCCACAATCGACTTCAGGACATCTTTCAGATTATTTCCACTTGTTCTGCTTATTTGATTAAATGGACAAGACTGTACTTAGGAAAAAGACATAAAAATGATTTCCTGGATAATACAAGCTATTTCAACACGAAGTCTGAAAGGTCACTTGCTTTCTCATTCACTTGAAAAAATATGATTAACAATCTGAGCTCAAAGTCTCAGGAATGCCTTTCAATTTGAGCAGAGTTTCGCTTCTAATAACAGAGAGATCTCTCTTTCTATAAACTGAGAGATTACAATCTATAGCCTCCAAAGAAAGACTTTGGCACTTGTTTTCATGAAATGGCCCACGCTGCATTGAATGCATTGAAAATTTTGTGAAGGGGCCATGCTGGAACAAGTCATCAGCGTTAACTTTTGGCATTTTAAATCATCTCAAATGTCTCCTCCGAAGCATGGGTTCCCTGGTCTTCTTATGATGTTTACACCATTGTCCATTCACCTTTACTCAATAAAGAAAAATACGCTGCGCCATTGAATTCTTGCACCCTCTGAGGTCCATCTGGCAAACTACTCCACCTACTAGAATAACTCTTCTATAGATATTTCTAGATTCTCTATTTGATTTGAACTCTCGGGGCTATCTTCTCACCTTCTACTGGGTTCTTCGACTCCTTTGGCTGGTCACTAAGTTTGTTCTCAGGTGCGTTATTCAAAAATCAATGGTTATTTCATTACCCTAAATTTGACATCCTCGGGGGCATCACTGGTCACTTTAAACCATTTTGAACCTTTCGGAGTTCAAGGTTCAACGGTTCAAAGTTCAATGGTTCGACAGTTCGGCGGTTCAATGTTTTGTAAAGAGCCGCGTTCACTTAGTCTTATTTAGGAGGTTAATGTGTCGTTGAACCAATTGTTTGCACCATTCGGTTGAACCCTTTTTTGGAACCTTCTGCTCTTTGAACCTTTGAACTCTTTGACCTTTGAACCTTTTAGAGACGGAGTTCAATGGTTCAACAGTTCAATGGTTCAAAGCTTCATTCTAACTCATTGACCCCACCATTGAACTTTTTTGATTCGAACCTCGGCGTTGAACCATCCTTATAAATTTTTTTAAAATGCCTTAAGTGTTTTGAGATTTTTCCTTGCGAAAACCCACCTTTTGAATCTGTGATTTCCTTAGCTGAAAAGGCTTGTAAGATTGAATAACTTGACTACTCAAAACATTTTGAGAAAAAAAGAAACCATTTTAGCATGTAGGACCGAAATGGTCGACATGTCCACAAAAACAAATGACGGATTTTGGGAACAATAGCTAACTCCAGTTAGGAAACTTCCATCGATTGTATTTTGAAACAATCGAAGGGAGTAGAATCCAGACTGTAAGTGCCTTCATCTATGCCATTGGGCTACAGAGTCGTGCCATCCAAAAAGAGAAAGATGCCAAAAACTAAACGAACAACACAAAATAAATAAAGTCTATACAAATGTACAACTAGACTTATCTGATACTTCAAGGATTGAAGTGCTTTAGATGCTGCCCATTGTGAGGCAGTGAAAATGGCGTTATGTCTTTATATTTTAGCAAGAAACTATTTTCACCATTTAATCGATGAATGGTAAATGGACCTCTCCATAAGGAATCCAATTTTTCATGCATTCCTTTTGGTTCTCTCGTCTTGTCCCACAACATGACTTGATCTCCAATCTGAAAATCATGAATCCTTGCTTTCTGGTCGAAGAGTTTCTTTACTAGACTTTGATGTGTAGCAATAAGGTCGACCACCATAGTTCACTGCTCATTTAGTTCAGTCAAGCACATGATCCTCTTGTTGATGAAATCTTCAAATGTTTGATCTTCAATTGCCTTTGCCAACTTCAGTGCTGATAGTTTCAGGGTGATTGGTATCTCTGCATTTAAACCATACATAAGTTGAAATGGTGACATACCTATCGCCCTTTTAGGTGTAATCCTGTCTGCCCATAAAGTGTTAAATAATGCTTTATGTCAGGTTTTTTGATTGTCATCTACTAGCTTCCTGATAATGGTCACCAGGTTCTTGTTACTTGATTTTGCTTGACCATTTCCTTGTAGATAATAGTCGGAAGAGTGGGAGAGGATAATCTCATAATAATAGTAGAACTGAGTAACATCATGAGAAGAGAAATAGGCTGCATTGTCTGTTACAATCTTGGTTGGGACTCCAAACCAGAAAATAATATTTTCCTTAAGAAAATTGCATACTACTTCTGAAGTAGCATACCTGACTGGAATGGCTTCCACCCACTTGGTAAAATAGTCTGTGGCTGTGAGAACATAGTCATGGAGGACGGATTTATAGCGCCAATGAAATCAATACCCCATTGTTGAAACGGCTCTTCGATCACCACTGGCTTGAGAGGTAACGTGGCCAACTTGCATTTCCCAATGAACTGTTGACACAACTCGCATCTATACACCTAAGTGTATGAATCTCGAAATAGAGTAGGTCAATACTATTTAGCTTATAGAATCTTATGCGTAGTCATAGGTGCAAAAAATGTCCTCCACAAGCCAAATTATGGAAAGACTCCAAAAGTTTGCTCTGTTGCACTTTATCCACGCAACGAAGAAATACCCCATCAAGGCTCCTCTTGTACAAACTGTTGTCTCACAAGACAAAGTTAGTAGCTTTCAACTTAACAATTTTTTTTTTGCAATATAGGTGGACATGACACTCACCATAAATAAGAAAATGAGCGATATCGAATTACCACTCATTCGTAGTAGTGACAAAAAAAACTATAGGCATGCCTTCAACTTCTGTTTCTTCATGCCCTGCTTCTTCTGATATGTTATCAACAATTAATTGACAGAGACCTCTTCCTCGCACAAGCTTCATGGGTTTGATAACAAAATCAAACTCTTAAATTTTAGCAATTCAATTGCCCCTTTTAATTCCAAACTTCTATTGAGTTAGAATGGACTTTGCTGTTGTATCAAAAACTAGAGCAATAGTGTGTGAGTTCAGGTTGTAGAAACGGAAGTGTTTTACTACCTTAACCATAGCATAAGCATGCTTTTCTATGTTTGAATATTTCAGCGCATGAGCTTTGAAAGGACAACTCATGAAAAATATGGAGGAGTTTACACTTTATTTATTTTGTTGAACCAAAATGGTTGAAAGCATGTGTTCAAAAGCATAGCTATATATTACGAAGTCTTTGGTATAATCTGGACAAATCAAGATTGGGGCATGGGCAATAGCTTCCTTGATCTCTTGAAATGCTGACTTGCGTTCTTCAGTCCAGCGGAAAGTAGTTTTACCCTTCATCATGTTGACAATGTGGCAAGTCTTCTCTGCGAATTCAGGAATGAACCTTCGTAGAAAATTCACATTTCCAAAGAAAGAATGGACTATAGTCTTATTAGCGGGAAGAGCAAGCTCTTAGATGAATTTGACTCTTTCTGGGTTGATCTTTATGCCTTCTCGAAATACAGTATGACTGAGAAGTTTCCCTTCTGTAACCCTAAAAATTGATTTCTTAAGATTGAGATAAATGTCATTTTGTCGACATCATTCCAGCACTTGTTGTAAATGACGCACATGATCAGGGCGATGTTTAGAAAAGACGGTCAAGTCATCAAGATATACCACAATGAACTTTCTCATTTTGTTCTTGAAGGCAAGATCCATCGCTCTCTAAAAGGTGGTGCCATCATTGATCAAACCAAAAGGCATTTTGCGATATGCAAAGGTGCCCCAAAGTGTAGTGAAAGCGGTCTTATGTTGGTCTGCTTCACCAACTTCCACTTGATTATACCCCAAAAAAACATCTAACATTGATAACATCTCTGAAACAGTCATTATCTACAGTAGCTGATCCATGATGGGTAGGGGGTAGTTGTCTTTTAAAGAGGATTGATTTAGATTTCTGAAATCAACACAGAGGCGAAATTCTCCATTCTTTTTTCTCACAGAGACTGTGTTCGCAATCCAGGTGGAATGATGGATTGGAAAAATTATCCTTGCATTTAATATTTTTTGGGTCTCAAAAAGAATAGTACCTGATATCTTGGGGTTATACTGCATTTGTTTCTATTTGTGAAGCAATGACCCAACCTTGAGAGGAATTTCGTGCCAATTTTTTTAAGGCCTTAGAGATTTCAGATCATCATAAGAGTACGCCAAAACATCAATATAATGGCGAAGCAGAGTAATGAATTTGAGTTTTTCATCAAGAGTGCAACAATTCTCAATGTTGACTCTTTTAAGATTATCTTCTGTACTCAAATTTATTTGATCAAAATCTTTGGAGGAACTTGAATCCATTTGTTGCTTCTTGATAAACCTATCATGTTTATCGAATAGCTTCTCAAAAGAAACTAACATTTTGAAAATTTTATTCCCTTTGAGCTGAAGGAACTTTTCACTAGTTTTTAAATTTGTTTCAAGAGTTGATTCCCACGACAGAGATTCACTGCCTTCAAAATAAAGCTCCTCAAACTATCCATCTATTCTAGAAAAGCAATGATTTGGTTGTCACCATTAAACCCCTGCTAATGGTTGTCATTATCAGGTACACTTGGTCGAAAGACCAGTTCAATAGTGTACTTATGCCCTTTAAAATCTTGGTGAAGAACCATGAGAGTTGCAGAGATGGCCAAAAAATCTGCTCGATCATTAAATTCTCTAGGCACTGTAGAAATACTGAAAGCCTCAAAACTTTCAAAGCAGTCCCAGACCAGATTACGATAATATCACAATCTTTCATTCTTAGTTTGATACAGGTTCCTCACCTAATAAACCATCAGTTCAGCATTTCCTCAGGCATGAAGAAGCTTAACATCTTTAGCTTGAGCAGTTTCAATCCGAGCAACAAAGATTCATACTTGGTGGTGTTGTTCGTATTGCTAATCTGCAACTTATATGAATAGAGAAAAATATCTCCTTGCGAAGATATCAAAACAATTTCAGCTCTATAACCGGTAGAAGAACAGCTACCATTAAATTCTAGAATCCAGAGATCATTAGAATCTGATCTCCTTTCAGACTTTTCTTCATTAGAGAGGGAAGATCTTTTATCTGAATAGTGCTCTACCAATTCTTCTGATGTCTTATCTGAATTTTTTAGATTATCACTTACAAAACTTTCGTCTGATGAAATAAAAACATCTTCTATTGATAGAAAATAGTTACCCATTCCTGAAGATTCAAACAAAATTTGAGCTTTAGGTGCTGATGTTTGGGTGACAATGTATTTTGACTCCTTTTCAGGAAGCAGCCATTGCATGATGCCCTTGACAGGTATCCTCACCTCAAACAGGGCCATGTTCAATTCTCCACCAACATCCTTATAAAAATTTCATCCAAGCAGAATGCCATAGGAAGCTGGAACGTCGACCACCAAGATTGTCATTTTAATCTTTTTTTCTGAGAAGGCCGTGAATGCAAATTGGGTATCTTTGATCTGACCCAAAAGTGGCACTTTCTTGTTTTCCATGGAGAAACATCTCTCAAAAGTTTTAGTTAAGGTAAGACCAAGGTGGGCATCACATTGTCAGAGGTTCCAGAGTCTATTATGCAGTTGTTCAGCGTACGACCATTTATCAACAAGAAAACATAGAAAGGATCTGTCTTCCTAGGGGCGATAGGAGGAGTAACGACAAGATTGTTTCGGGTAGATGTGTTCTTTGGAGAATCATGAGTTACCTTTGAAATATCTTATCTTGCAGGGATGGTTTTGTTCTTAATGCATTCAACTATCCTATCCAACTGCTCAGAGTTGGCTTGTAAGTATTCAAACTCAGACATTTGGATCTTGGTCTTCTTAATATGGTCAATTATATCAAATGACTGAAAAAAACTAGGAACAGAAGAAGAAAGTCCATCATTCTGAGTTTGGTTGGGTATGGTACTAGTCTAAAAAATTGAAGCAGAAGGTACAGGGTTGTTTGAATTACTTACTTTTTTATTGATCACCGGGTCCTTTGATTGGAAAGACAGTGAAGTCTCCCGTTTAGTAATTGAAATTACTGGTCGATATTCTTCCCCTATTTTTTTCTTATTAGGTTGTTGAGTTGACTGGTTCTGGGACCTAGTAAAAATAGTGTATGATCCATCAAACACTTCTCCATTTCTTCTAGCTTCATCCTGGTAATTTAGGAAACCAATGTTGGAGCCGCCAACTAATTCTTCTTCACCTTCTGCAAAGATATCAGCATCATCTTCTTGGTCCAACTCAGGTTGTGAAGAGAAATCATGTTCAACTTCATGATAACCAACTACTGAGTTAGCCGATATTGTTTTAATGACAAGCTTCCCCTGTGAAGGAGGAAGGTGATTTGGTTGCCCTTGATTCATGGTAGCATTACCTTGATATGACTGGTTGGGAAACATCCTCCTTGGTATACCTCGATAAGGAGGGGTAGACATCCCTTGTGCCATTTGTTTTTTCAAAGCTAGCAATTCATTTGTTAGCTTTTGCACCATAAGATCAGTGGTGCATGTAGAAAAATTTTCAGAAGATGAAGATTTATTTTTGTTAGAATCTCTTCTTATCTTTCCTATCAAGATAAAATCATCTTCAACCTCAGTGGCCAAAATTTGAGCAGCAGCAAGATCTGTGGTTAGTCTGCCTCAACAGAAAACTCACTTCAGGGAGCTGAGAATTGATGAAGCACTTAAGATTTTCTGGCATCCGCTGAGAAATTGTAGGAAACCTATTCTTCAGGTTGTCAAATTTACCAATGAAGTCTCACATGCGTTCATGAGACTCCTTCATTTACATAAGCTGGGCTAACAGGGCATGTGCATCTTCTGCGGGTTTGAACCTAGCCTCAAACTTGGCCTTGAGAGTGTTCAAGTCAGTTATTATTTGTTCTTGTAGATGATAAAACCAGTCTATGACAGTGCCTTTCAATGTTTCCATAAACACTCTGATCGCTATATCTTCAAATTCAACGCCTATCACACCACATGCTATGCAAAAAGTTGCAATATGCTTATCAGGATGAACTCTCCCATCACCATAGAACTTGGAAAAATTCTTTCTTGAAGTACAGGGTAGTTCATGTAAAGGTGGGGTTGATTTAGAGGGCCAAAAGTGTTGCCCCAAGGACCTTGGACTGCGCCATGATATGACGATTAAAGGGAGGGATAACAAATCTTGGTGGGGTATGTATAGACAAAGCTCTGCTAGCAGAGGAAAGAGAAGTTTACCTGGTATTGGGACCCTGATGTCTATAAGAGAAAAACTCTTAGTTCACTGGAGGCAAGATTATGGAGGAGAAAGGTCAAAATTATTTTGCTACACAAACTCGAACACAGGATCAACAATACCTTGAACTCTCTGGCTTCGGTATACCGTGGATCTGCTAGAGTGTAGAATGAAAAAGAACTAGAAATGCTTCAATTTGAAGCTTGAGGCTTCAAATTGTGCGTTCTTCCCCAGCGGAGTCGCAAAAAACTGTTGGGTGAATATTTTGTCATCAACTAACTGACGACAAAATGGGTATATCAACCACAGCACAATGAGATCTATACAGCAAAATAGGATTGGTTACCACAGCATAATGAGATAAATCTCTCCTCTCAGACAGGGGAGGTTCCCTATAAACTATAATATATGAATATAAACTGAAAATAGACTCAAAGGTGAAATCATACCATCCATCTCTCTTTTTTCAGAGATGTTCACAAAATAAAAGAAAATTATTGTGTAATTACTGAAGGCATTTCTCTTCTTTCAGAAATGATGTTCAGCAAACAGCATGAATTTTTTCTGGGTAGAAACTAGATCCACAAAAAACCCACGAAAGTACAAAGTCTTTCATTGTTTCTTCTACTGATTTAGGACAAGGTAACACAGTAGTATGAAGTGCAGTACAAAGTCTCCACCGAAAACTACAACAGAGTAAAAGACTATGAAGGATAAGGGGGGCTCAAAGTCTCTCAAATATCTTGAAACATAAAACATACAGACTAAAGACAATTATGTCAGCACAAAGTCTCTCACAGAAGATTTCAAGGCATCTTTCAGATTATTTCTACTTATTCTGCTTATTTGATTAAATGGACAAGATTGTATCTAGGAAAAAGACATAAGAACGATTTCTTAGATAACACAAGCTATTTCAACACAAAGTCTGAAATGTTGCTTTCTCATTCACTTGATAAAATATGATTAACAATCTAAGCTCAAAGTCTCAGGAATGCCTTTCAATTTAGGCAAAATTTCGCTTTTAATAATAGAGAGATCTTTCTTTCTACAAAATGAGAGATTATAATATATAGCCTCCAAAGAAAGACTTTGACGCTTATTTTCATGAAATAACCCATGCTACATTGAATGCATTGAAAATTCTATGAAGGGGCCATGCTGGAATAGGGCATCGGCCTTAAAAATGGCATTCTAAATCATCTCAAATGTCTCCTCCGAAGCATGGGTTGCCTGGTCTTCTTTATGACGTTTACACCGCTGTCCATTCCCCTTTACTCAATGAAGAAAAATAGGCCATGCCATTGAATGCTTGCGCCCTCTGAGGTCCATTTGGCAGATTGCTCCACCTACTGGAATAGCTCTTCTATAGATATTTTTGGATTCTCTATTTTATTTGAGCTCTCGGGGCTATCTTCTCACCTTCTACTGGCTTCTTTGGCTCCTTCCTTGGCTGGTCGCTGAGTTTGTTCTCTGGTTTGCGTTATTCAAAAATAAATAGTTATTTCATTACCCTGAATTTGACGTTTGTCAAGGTGTCACTAGTCGCTTTGAACCACTTTGAACCTTGAACCCTTTAAACCTTTCGGAGTTTAATGGTTTAAGGTTCAACAGTTCGGTAGTTCGGCGCTTCAATATTTTGTAAAGAGCCGCATTCACTTAGTCTTCTTTAGGAGTTCAATGTGTCGTTAAACCAATTGTTTGCACCATTCGGTTGAACCCTTTTTTGAAACCTTCTGATCTTTGAACCTTTGAACTCTTTGAACCTTTCAGAAGCAGAGTTCAATGGTTTAACAGTTCAACAGTTCAAAGCTTCATTCCAACTCATTGACCCCACCATTGAACCTTTTTGATTTGAACCTCGGCGTTGAACCATCCTTACAATTTTTTAGGAAATGCCTTAAGTGTTTTGAGATTTTTCTTTGCGAAAACCCACCTATTGAACCTACAATTTCCTTAGCTGAAAAGCCTTGTGAGATTGAATAACTTGATTGCTCAGAATATTTTGAGAAAGAGAAAGATTATTTTGGCTTGTAGGACCAAAATGGTCGACATGTTGTCCACAAAAACAAGTGACAGATTATGGGAACACTAATTTTGACATCGAATTATTAGTATTTTTTGTGGTTATTTAACTTATTATATTTCCTCTATGCAAATTATGTGGTTAGTTTTGTTTATATGGCTATATTTTTATATTTTTATATGACTGTACCCAGCTATACCCAAACCCCCCAAAAAAATCCCTCGTATCCACGTCCCTGATACTTGTACCCATACCCATACCCATATCAACTACTTAGATTATAATAAAATAGATTGTTGTTTTATTAATCAATTATAAAATTAGTAATTATATTAAATAGTGTATATTATGATATAAAAATAAATAATTTTTTTATATTTTATTTACAGGTTAA
Source organism: Torreya grandis (assembly GCA_037957365.1). Taxonomy (NCBI): domain Eukaryota; kingdom Viridiplantae; phylum Streptophyta; class Pinopsida; order Cupressales; family Taxaceae; genus Torreya; species Torreya grandis. The sequence goes on along the minus strand of JARHVA010000051.1, from coordinate 3,933,865 downwards.
TTTATCACATTTTGCTCTACTATATTTTAGTGTGAAAACACTAAAGAATGGTCATCCCAAGGAATGGACCTTGCAACCTTCTATTTCTAACATTCAACTCACTCTCTGCTAGACTATTATCATTGAGTTCAATATCAAACTATTTATTATTCTTACACTATTTATTATTATTATTATCATTATTATTATTATTATTATTATTATGAATAAATCTTCTATTTAATTGTTTAATATTTTATTAACTTTATATGACATTTTTTTTTGTTTTTTTTGTCACTTTGCATATATTTATGATATGTTTATACTTGTCGTACTATATTTAATCTTTATTTAATGATGGCCCTGATCACGTCAATTTTAGCATGGCGAACTAGCCGTTGGAGGTTCAAATGTCTGATGACGGGCACATGAACGTCAAATTCAAGGCGGTGAAATAGTCATTAGTTTTAAAATAGGCGACAAGCCCGCAGACATCAACTTTAATGGGATGCATTAGCCGTTGAGGAAAATCCAAGAAGAAACTCTTTCGAACAAGCAGCTAAAAGATTTATTTTGGATATATTACCTAAAAGAATTCATTAGCGCAGACCTGAAGGAATTTAAAGGGCACAAGGCCGCAAGTAAACTCAGCGACTTGCTGAGAAAGGAGCTCAAGGAGCCAAAAAAAGACAAGAAATAGCAAAGAAAGAGGGAACAAAATAGTTTATCTAGAACACGGCCACGCACACATACAACATTTGGAATATTCCAAAAGACACAAGCTATCAGACAGTGTGTTTTCTACAACACCTATGGTAAGTTCCTTTTCCTTGTGTCTCCATTAAGCCCCCTGTTAAAATACCCCTATAGTCTAGTCTTTTTGCCAAATAAAGTGTATGTTCATCCCCTTTTGGTTTGAAGTGTGAATAGTTGAGTAAATCAAAAATTGTTTGGTGCATCACCACTTAGATTAGTTTTTATTTTGGTTATATTCTTCTCCCTTTTCACCCCCCCATTGTTAGCAGTAGTAGTAAAAGACTTCAAAGATGCATCAAAGGGAGCTAGCCCTTATCTAGAAATTCTCCCCTTAGTTATGCCAAACCCACAACAAGAGGGGAGTCTCCATTGTGCCACGTGGAAAAGAGAAGCTCAGACTTCTTTCAAGGATGCAATCCACAACGTTTAACATTTTTTACACCAAAGTGTCCAGTTGTCCTACTGAAATGTGCTTCTCATATCATCTTCTGTTGCTCTACAGCTGGAATACAAAAACATGATAGAGGATGTTATCTTGTAAATAGAAATCAAAAACATGTTTACCTTTTTGAAGCCCCTGATATGTATTAGCAAAGGTAGGATCTGCTTCATACAGAACACTCCAAGTGGTAGTCTCATGTCTGCACAGGGCAAGAACTATTGTGAGTATAGTAATTGGTGGCCAGCTTAGACAATCTATAGTCGTATTTGAGCTTCCCTTTTTGTGTTTGATTATCAGATAAAATTGTTGAAGATATGTGGCCCACTTTTGGTGCCTCTCATTTTGCAATTTGCTCTGTGTCTGGATGAATTCTAATGCTCTGTGGTCAGTGTGGATGACTGTCTCTTTTCCCAAGATGTAGTGTTTCCATTATTTACAGGCTTGCACAATGGCATAGATCTCCTTATCATATGTCGAATATTTTCTAACTGTATCAATGAAAGTTTCACTGTAATATGCAATAGGATGGCCATGTTGCATGATGACAGCGCCTATGGCATATTCAAATGCATCTATCATCAACTCAAAAAGTTGATGCAAATCTGGCAAGGCAAGAATAGGCATTGAGCAAAGTCTATTCTTCAAATTCTCAAATGTAATTTTATGTATTTCACCCCACTGAAATGTAGCTTTAGGTCCTCCTTTAGTCACATGGGTTAGTGACCAAGCAACATGTGAAAATCCAAGAATAAACCTACGATAGAATTTGCCAGACCTAAGAAGCTGTGAAGTTCTGTGAGGGTCCTTGGTGTAGGCCATTCTTGAATACCCTAAATCTTTCCTAGATCAATATGGACCCCTTCCTCATTCACAACGTACTTGAGGTACTGAATTTTTGTCATCCCGAGTGTGCATTTGTTGAGATTTGCATACAACTTGTGCTCTCGAAGAGTTTGAAGCACCTTATGAACATGTTGCAGATGTTCCTCCCATGCTCTGCTATAGCTGAGTATGTCATCCAGGTAGACAACCATGAATGAGTTGGGGAAGGGTCGTAGGATGTCATCCATCATCTTCATGAAAGTTGCAAGTGCCTTAGTTAAGCTAAAAGACAACTAACCATTCGAAGAGCCCCTCCTTAGATTTGAATGTAGTATTCTAGACATCGGTGGGATCAATGGGAATTTGGTGATAGCCAAATTTGAGATCAATTTTGGTGAAGAAATTTGTACCATGGAGTTCATCCAGTAGGTCATCAATCTTGGGGAGAGGGTAGTGATTCTTCACAGTGATTTTATTTAGGGCTCGATAGTCAATGCAATACCTCCATGTTCCATCATTATTTGGTGCCAGGCTAATTGGGTTGCCATATGGTGAAGAGCTCGGCTTGATGTGACCCTTTTGGATCAATTCTTGAATCTATCTTTTTATCTCATCATTCTCCAAAACTGATTTGTGATATATAGGCCTATTAGGCAAAGGTGATCCTAGGATCAAATCGATAGAATGTTTTACCTAGCAATGTAGTGGAACCCCTGTAGGTGACTTGAATAAGTCATCATATTCTCCTATAATTTTTTCCATCTACTTCTGTTATTGTGTTGATTGTGTAGTCAGGACTGCAACATCGGCCTTCGTGGATTTCTATGGTTTGACTACCATGAGAACAAATTGCTTTATCTTTTCCACCAATGTCTTACATTACTTGGCACTGATCAGGGAGATAGATGTGGGAGGTGGTACCTCTGGTACCCTGTAGCACCATGTTCCAAGAGTGAGGATGATTATTCAAGTTCGTGATTCATAGATGCCATGTCAATCATACATGAACAACTGACCAAGGAGCACATCACAAACATCTAGATTGACCACATCACACAAAACGTCATCTTGGAAAGGTTTTATTGCATATGAAAGAAGACATTGATGTGTGGCATGGAAGTCTCTCCCTGGACTCAACCATCCAATACTGTATGGCTTTAGGTGAGGCTTCATGGATAGATTTAGATTTTTCACAACTTTAGTAGAGATTAAATTCTTGTGACTCCCACTATCAAGAATAAAATGCAAAGGCTTACCTTTTACCCATAATCTGGAGTGAAACAATCTTTCTTTGTCATCTAGCCTTTTCTCACGGGTCTGTGATAAAGTGACGATGGTGTCAGGTTCAGTGTCTACAATTTCTTCTTTATCCTCTTTGACTGTAGGTTGTGTATGAGATAGAGTAGTAGATGTTGAGTATTGTGACTCAGAAAGCAGTGGCTTGATGGCTCGACATTCTTCTTTGGAATGAGTTCTAGTTTTGTGATAATCATACCATTTTCTATCCTTCCCCTTCTGGGTTTCTTATCTTGAAACTCCTTTTGCTTCCAATTTTGGCCTCGTGTTTGACCTTCCTTGTCACTTTTCCATTTTGAAGGCTGGCTCTTTGTATTATTTCTGCCATGCTTCTACTCAATCTTCACTGCGAACTTGTATGCCTCACCGAGGGTTTGCACCCCATGTGTGATAGCCAAGCCAACAAATAAGAAGCAAGGATTGTACACGCTATTGCCAAAACCAACCAGGCCTTGGGAATCTATCTCAATGGATTTTCTCTCAAATTTGCCCACTTCAAAACATGACAAGGACTGTATTTTTGTTGTAGTTCATCATTTTTCAAAAATGGCTATCATGATTGCTTGTAAGAAAAATATATTTGCTGAAGAAACTGCTCAACTATATTTTAGTCATGTATGGATCCATTTTGGTCTCTCCAAGTCCATTGTCTCAGATCGAGACAACAAGATCCTGAGCATCTTTTGGTCCACTCTATGGAAGATGATGGATACCAAGCTGATGAAGTCCACAACGTTCCATCCAAAGACTGATAATCAGACAGAGGTGGTGAATCTCTTGATTATTCACATGATTCAGGTTTATCACTCTAAACATCCACGCACATGGGATGAGGGGCTTCTCTTCATATAATATGAATACAATCAGGCCCTGCACAGCTCGACTAAGCACAATCCATTCCAAGTATGCTTTGAGTTCCAACCTATGGCACTAATTGATATAGCTATTTCATTCTCCACCATGGAATACACACCTCATTGAAGATCTGAGGCAACAAAAGCAACAAAGTTCATTAAACAAATGCAACACATCCAGCAACAAGTTCATGACATCTTGGAGAAGATGAATCAGAGGTATAAGCAATGTCATGACAAACATAGAATTGCACACCATTTTGTTGTGGGTGACAAGGTTTGGTTGTGGCTTCAGAAGGAACGAATTGTAGGGCCACACAGAAAAATTTGGCCTCTACAATATGGTCCCTACACCATCACCAAAAAAATTAGAGAAAATGCTTTTGAGTTGAACCTACCAGCCTACCTTGGTGTGCATTCAATATTCAATGTGGAGCTCCTCAAACCATATCATCCACCTTTGTTGGACACTTCAGTCATAGCAGAATAACTAAACATTGATGAGATTGATCCATAGAGTTTTGTTCCAGTGGAGGAGGATCAAATTGTGGACACCTGAATGAAGACAATAGGACGCTTTATTCCACTTTATCGGGTGGTTAAAAGGGGTCAACTTAGCCACCAAGGTGAGTGGCTCATAGAGAATCAAATCAAGACACAACTACCACACCTAATGAGGAACATTGATGCAATGGGGACCATTACTTCTCAAATAAGGAGGAATGATCAGGGCAACAATTCAGACAATAATTTCGGTGACGGTTCTACCCTAATTGATGATAGAACTTTTGAGAACCAAAACTTGTACACAATAGCTCCAATTGACTCACCGTTTAAACCGTTGGAAATCTAAGAATGAGAATGCGACGAGCTCTGCTAGATGGATTTTGACCCCCAAAAACCTAATAGAAGTGCCTCAAATTTCAATTTTAGTAGTGCAGTCTAAAAATAGTAATTCCTCAAATTTTGTATTAGTTTAAATCATGGAAGTCAAACCACTTAATCTCTTACGAGATTGGTGACCTTACAAATCCTCCCCCTCCTTTCAAAATGTGTATAAATGAATATGTAACCCAAATTGGAAACTAGACATCTCTTTCCAAAGATAAGCATATAGTTGTATTGCGATCTTGAGTAATAAAACTTCTCTTCTCAGAGAATTCATTGTTACTGTGTTGTTTTTGTGTTCTTGAAATATTTATCAACCAAAACTTTTGAGTTTTGGATCACAATGAGAGATGCTATAAAATGAAAAGAGTTGCATAGAGAACAATTGGGAGTTACTGAGTGTAGTTGAAATCAGAGTGAGGCACATAGGTCCAAAGGTGCACCAAAGGATATAGAGGTACTAGGGCCAACCCCAGCTAAAGAAAGCATGAGCGCTAATGCAAACAACATTGCCCCAAGGAAGGAGGAAGGCAAAAGAGAAGCTACACAGGAGAAATTTGAGCATAGTAGCCACATGGAAGAAATGTGTCCTTAAAAAGGCATAAAGATGGAGAGACAAAAAAGTGCAAGTTTATTTATTGGGAGTATTTAGCTAAATCCTATGGGGATCATGATAAAAAGGTAGTACACAACTGATCCAAAGTTATCCCAAAGACAACAGAGCATTACACCATAGAGAGACATGAAAAGGGAAGAAGTGGCGATAAATCCACATAAAGAATTCAAAGATACATGAGAGAAGAAGAGTTGCCCTGTAGCTAACAAAAACACAACATAGTTTTCACATGGCCCATAGGAGCTACTGTGATGGGTTAGTCAAAATAAGCACGAAGCAGATCAAGGAAGTGTAATTTTCATTGCATGCAAGGAAAATGAGTTATTGCTGATTGGGAGCAAGGTGGGAGATCGTCAACCTGAAACTGACTAAGAACAATGACTGAAGAGGATATCAATCCAAGCATGTAGAAGGAAGTGTACGACATTAAAGGAAGAAGAAAAAGTGGGAGTCAGTGGACTCCATAGAGACTTCCATGCCACTGAGGACATCAAGTAAAGAGAAATGAAGGACAAATCCAATAGAAGAACCACGGTGACACCCCTGAGAAACACGCAGAAGAATAACACATAAGTATACCTACTTGCCACAAGCAATATAAGGAAGAGAGTACACATAACAGAAGATAAGTGAAAGGCACATAGAAGGAAGGAAAGTCAAGGTATGAAGACCTTTTGGAGGAGATGGATGAACAAGAATGGGCACAAACCCATGAGAAATAAAAGTGGGGGAAAACCCACAGGTGATGGAGGTGGGCATCGACCCACAAGAGTAAACAAAGGTGGGTGCAAAACCACATGAGGAAGAAAGGGAAGGAAGATGAAGTGTATCAAAGCTAGGCAAGGAGGATAGTTTATGGCCCAAGGAGGGTCTTGAAAATAAGAAAGCAATGAGTGAGCCTATGCAAGTGCCACATCAGATGGATGGGAACACCATGGTCAAGGCAACTAACTAGATTGATAGTTCTACCAATCCAACATTATTTGTAAGCTGGGGCTCATATTTTAATTAACTAGGGTGTTTGATGCAGGAACATGACAAACTAATTTGCAATCTTGCATCAAACAATTAGAGAATAAAAGGGTGTACAAGTTTTGGCTAAACCAAGTAGTACACTTGCAAAGCTATAAAGTGTATAAAGATGCACTAAGGATAGGAAGCAAGGTACGGCAATAAATGGTCAATCAACAATGCATGAAGGAATCGAAGCCTACAAAGGTCTAAGAACCATGGCATGGAAGGAGTTGTTGACTGAAGGTGTGCTTCACAAGAACAAGGAAAGTTAAGGAATAAAATGCTTTATTAGCATGATCCACTACATGGAATTCTGAACGCTGCATGGTTAATGTATCCCTTCACTGGGGCCCCTGATGCAAAGGAAAATGAGCCTTACAAAGGAGAGGCTCTAGAGGGCATTGGACCAAGAGAAGCTTCCGTGAAGGAAACAATGAAAGAAGTAGAAGATGTTGCAAGAGAAGTAGAGTTGCCTAGAGACCAATTGGGAGTTGTTCAGTGAATCAAAAATGAGAGTGAGGCGCATGGGTCCAATAGTGTGCCAATAGAAATAGAGGCAATGGTGCAAGCACCAACTAAACAGAGCTTGAGAGCCAATGCAAATAGTATTGTGCCAAGGGATGAGAAAGGCGAAAGAGAAGCTACACAAATGAAATTCAAACACAACATCAATGCAAAAGAGAGGTGTTTTACGTAAGGCACAAACATAGAGAGGAAAAAAAGACCAAGTCTATTTGTGGAAGGTATTTGCCTAAAGCATTAGGGGAAGAAAAGAAAGAGGCAGCGACTTGCAAGAGATCCTAAGTTTTCCCAAAGACAACAGAGCATTGAGCCATAGAGAGACACACAAAGGGAAAGAGAAGTGGGCATAACTCCACAAAAGGTATATGAAGATACATGAGGAGAGGAGAAGAGTCGACATGTACCTAACAAAAATACAACATTGTTATCACACAATATAGATGAGCTACCTAGAGGAGTTAGCCAAAATCAGCTCGAAGCTGATCAAGGGAGTGCAATTTTCATTGCACGGAAGGAAAAGGAGTCACCACCAATTAGGAGCAAGGCAGGAGGACATCAGCTTGAAAATAACTAGGAACAACACTTGAAGGGGATATCAGTCCAAACACACAGAGGGAAGTACATGAAAAGAGAGGAAGGAAGGGAAAGAAGGAGATTATATTTTAATTACCTTGAGGCAATCGACCAAAAGGGTGGTTATACCACTCCAGCCCTTCTTGTAACAAGGATCTTATATTTTAATTACCCTGCGAGTCTAATGCAGGAGCATCCCAAGTTAATTGGCTATGTTGCATCAGACAAAAATATAGTCAAACACCTAAAAATAAACCAACTATAGCTATGTAGGTTAAATGGCAGAGCATTTTTAAAGGTTGTTATAGCTTGCACAGAAGGAATATGATTGAGAGTTGTGCAAGGAGTTGGAGAATAAGAAGGGGTACCTTTTTTTATTAAGGCAAACATTGTGCACACTAAGTTTTGAAGTGCATAAAGACACACCAGGGATAGGAATCAAGGTGGATAAGTAAAGGCTCATGCAACAAAGCACGAAGGAACTGATGCCTATAGATCGTAAAGGAACATAGAATATAAGAAGTTATTCATTAAAGGTGCGCTACATGAGAATAGGGAAAGTTACACGAATGAGGTGCAAAGAGTTGAGCTTTAAAAAGAAGCACATTAGAACAGTACACGACCATAACTGAGGGGCACATAAATGCCCCTACAATGTACTCAACTAGTGAAGGATCTCTAAGGTATATAGTATGCAATGATGATGGTGTGTGAAAGAAGACTCTGAAGCACAAGGGAAAGCAAAGACCCAGGCGCAAGGCATTCAACTAATAAGATCTACTTTGTGAGGATATCTTCTAATAACAATCAGACTTACGTAGATCGAGGTTTATAAAAGGCTATGCTAATTCTAAGGTCTAAAAACTTGTGTAGACTCCCATTGAATGAAGTTGTAGACCAATTATGTGGGAAATAAGTGAAGCAACCAAAACTCAAGCAACTATAAAAAAAAGGTCTTGGCCCAGCATTTTTAACGCTCTGAAGCAAAAGATACTTTATTAGGTTGATGGTCATGGTCATGAGTGAATGGTAGTCTATGGACATCATAGTAGAGAGAGGCACTTAAAGGACTCGACCAAAAAGAGCCGAAATATCAATGCACACTTGGGAAGCTTATATTATCTTGTAACTCTTGAAGTCAAGGAATAAAAGCCTTTATTAGCATGATCCACTGCATAGAACTTTGAAGGCTACATGGTTAATGCATCCTTTCACCAAAATAACTGATCTCAATTGGCACTAGTTTGATATCAAAAAAAGGTGGTGAACCTTGAGGGATGCAAGAAGAAAGGATAAACTTGCAAGCGAGATATGCAGTAGCAAAGAAAATGCTAATAGATGGTTGAATGTGAGGTAACTAACATAGCATCGCTCGTCAACATGAAGGTAGGAAGATAGTAAGCAAGTGGAATATAAGCAATGAGAACCTTCAAAAGGGATAAGTATATAGGATCATAAAGTGAGACTTTGCGACAACAGTTCTTAAGTTCAAACACCTATGTAGGATTATGATGGAGACAATAGAAATAGGTAGTGTGAGTTGTGAGGTTATAAAAAACACTCAGGAGTGTTGTGTGAGAACTGAGATATTGCCAACCTTGACGTGGTCATTATTGGAATGGACATGTGAAACACTGATAAGTTATTGTAAGTGAGATAGTCGATCACAATGAGGACATATCATAGAATGTGAGGTGGTTTAGAGACATGAATGAGGACAAAACACTAACAACTATCAATCATGAGGTAGTTTACAGGGAAGAATCAAATGGGTTGATAATGAATCAAGTGAAATAGAAGACGATGTCGATAGATTAACCATGAGGTAATCAGGGTGCACAAGCATCTTCCAATCAGTGTATCAGCTAGAAGGCACCAAATAAAGTTGTTATCCAATAAGTGCAGATGAATAGAGAATGAGGAGCATAGAAGATGGCTCAACGAAAAGAAAAATGAGATGTGACCTTGAGTCGCAGGTCTCGATGAAAATGGAGATAGCCTCCATCTTGCAAGCACTGTAGGAAAAGATGGTGCAGGTGAAAATAAAATCCATTAGGAGGAAAGTTCCCAAAGATAAGCAGGGAGAAACCTATAGGAGGAAAGAGCCCGCAGTGATTCTAAGGCATGCAAAGAATAACCATGAAGTTGAAATACAAAGGTTCTCCAGAAAAAAGGCCCTGAGTAGATGGAGTGGGTCTTAGATATCAAATGTTATTTTGCGTTGAAAGATGTAAATGAATCCATAAAGGTGGATTATGCACAAAAAATGCTCTATGTTAACACAATAAATGGTTGTAGAGACCTCCAAGATAGGAGATAGAAAGGCAATAAAAGGGTGAAATGTATACAAGGTGTAAGAGCAGTCTGCACAGAGACAGGGTCACATAAGAACCTAGAGACAACACATGTTCTTATGCTCACAATGGAAAATGTGCCAAAGGAAGGGGTGAAAACCCTAGATCCTGATAAAGTAGTGGACTGTAGCACAAAAATGACGATAGAGAGGGATGTTGGAGCAATTGTTGATATGTAGTAGTGTGTGATGGATAAAACACAACCTTTATCCCTAGAGACAAAGGAAAAGGAACCTAAGGAAGGAAAGGCTCTAGGGGAATTTTGACAAGGAGAAGCTTCCTTGAAATAAGCTTAAAAAGTAGAAGCCAACATTAAAACGATTTAAAGTGGAAGCCACCATTGATATTGAAAGGTGATGAGGAGAAGGCTGAGTAAAAAAGCTTCATAAGAAGCAAAAGTAAAGAAGGTGGTTGTGCCAAAGCAACAACAAAGGAGCGAAGCCAAGAACAAACTTGATTGCAACGAAGTACAAAAGGTGAAGGGTGGATATCATTCCACAGATGGATAGAGAGATCTCTATTAGACAAGGAGATGGAAAGGCAAGAATAGGGTGCAAAGTTGGGAACAAATGGCTTCCAAACTACTGAACCAAATAGTGCATTCAAAAGCCCATCTCAAATGGATAAGATTTGAAATCCATAAAAAGTAACCTGCAAAGCCTCATCGCCAAAGTGAAGAAGAAAATGTTTTCATAAGAGTGATGCACAACAGGAGCTAACATGAGAGCAACATGGAAGTTAAAAGGAGCCCTTCATGGCAACATTAAAAAGATTAAAAAGTTAAGACCCATCACCGATCTCAAAGGGCATTAAAGAGAACACCAGCTAAAGAAGTTGCATAAGAAGCAAAGGAAAAAAAGGTTGATGTACCAAAGCAACAATAGAGGAGCGAAGCCGAGAAGAAACTCGGTTGCAACAAAATGTAATAGGTGAAGCCAAAGTAGTTATCATTCCATGAGAGCTAGTGAGAGCATATGAAGGTATCCAAGGTGTAGGAGTATCCTGCACAAAGACAAGGATACACAAGAACCCTTAAGAGAGCACAAGTGGTATTGTGCTCTGATTGGAGGATGCACCAAATAAAAGGTTAAGAACCCTAGATCCCCATAAAGCAAAAGATTGTTACACAACAATAATAACATAAAGGGATGATGGAGCAATTGTTCATATGCTGTGGCATGTGATGGATAGAAGATAACCTTTAACCCCAAATGCAAAGGAAAATGACCTTGAGGAAGAAGTGGCTCTAGAGGACCTTTGACCAAGAGAAACTTTATTGAAGGAAGCACTGAAAGAATAAGCAACAAGACATGTTGTAGAAAGAGAAGAAGATTTGACTAGAGATCAACTGGGACTTGTTGAGCGAAGCAGAAATGCAAGTGACGTGCATGGGTCCAAAGGTGTGCCAAATAAAATAGAGTTGTTAGTGCAAGCACTAGCTGAAGAAAGCTTGAGCACAAATGTTTACAACATTATGTCAAGGGATGAGGAAGGTGAAAGAGAAGTTGCACGGGTGAAATTTAAGCACAATAACTCAGCAAAAGAGATGTGTCCTTCATAAGGCATAGACATAGAGAGGTAAAAGAGTGCAAGTCTATTTGAGGTAGGTATTTGCCTAAACCATTAGAGGAGGAAGAGAAAGAGGTAGGGGCTTGTAACAAAACCTAAGTTATCCCAAAGGCAACAGAGCATTGCACCATGGAGAGACACATAAAGGGAAGGAGAAGTGAGCATAACTCCATAAAAGGCATCTAAAGATGTATGAGGAGCGGAGAAGAGTTGACCTATAGATAACAAAAATACAACATTATTTACACAAGACATGGATGCCCTACCAGGAGGGGTTAGCCAAAATCAGCCCAAAGTCGATCAAGGGAGTGTAATTTTAATTGCACGAAAGGAAAAGGAGTCACTTCCCATTGGAAGAAAGGCAGGTGGCCATTAGCTTGAAACTAACTAGGAACAACACTTGAAGGGGATATTAGTCCAACCACAAATAGTAAAGTGTGCGTGCCTGAGGAAATAAATGTACTAGAGAAAGCACTGGTTAAAGAGAGCATGAGTGCTAATGGAAACAACATTGTGCCAAGGAAGGAGGAACGCAATGGAGAAGCTGCATAAGAGAAATTCGAGCATAGCAGTGAAGAAGAAGAGATGTTTCCTTTCAAAGGCACAAAGATGGAGAGATGATAAAGTGCAAGTTTATTTGTGGGAGGCATTTACCTCTATCATGAGGGGATCAAGATAAAAAGCTAGTGTGCAATTGAACCTAAGTTGTCCCAAAGACAACATGGCATTACACCATGGAGAAATGCGAGAAGGGAAGGAGAAGTGGACATAAATCTATAGAAGGCATACGAAGATGCATGAAGAGAGAAGAATAATCAACCAATAGGTAATAAAAATACAACATTATTTGCACATGACTCGAAAGAGCTACAATAACAGGTTAGTCAAAATCACTTCGAAGCTAATCAGGTCAGTACAATTTTCATTGCACATAAGGAAAAAGAGTTATTATTGATTGGGAGCAAGGTAGGAGATTGGAAACTTGAAAATGACCAAGCATGACTAAACAGGATATAAATCCAAGCACGTAGAGGGAATCATACGACAATAAAGGTAGAGGAAAAGGTGGCAGTCAATGGACCCCATAGAGATTTCCATACCACGAAGGGCAAGAAGCAAAGAAAAATGAAGGACAAGGGCCATAGACGACCTAGACATACATACCTTATGAGAAACACGTGGATGAATAGCATGCAAGTATACCTACTAGTCGCAGGTGACATAAAAGAATGTACATAATAGAGGAGAAGCGAAAAGTGCACAAAAAGAAGGATATGAAAGCTATGAAGACATTTTGGAGGAGACGGATGAACAAGAATGGGCACAAACCCATGAGAGATAAAAGTGGGTGCAAACCCATAGGGGATGGAATATGGCATAGGCCCACAAGAGATGGAGGTGGGCATTGGCCCACAAGAGTAAACAAATGCGTGTGCAAAACTATAAGGGGAAGAAAGAGAAGGAAGATAAAGCATATCAAAGCTAGACAGAAGAGGATAGTTTATGGCCCAAGAAGAGTCTCGAAAATAAGGAAGCACCAAAAGAGCCCACTTAGGGGCCACATCAGGTGGATGGAAACACCATGGTCAAGGCAGCCAACCAGAAAGATAGTTCTACCACTCCAACACTATTTTTAAGCAGGGGCTCATTTTAATTACCTAGGGAGTTTGATGGAGGAGCATCACATGTCAATTTACCTAGTCAATCAAGCAAGAAACAAACCAACTCTAGTTCTGCATAGTTACATGGACCATGCAAAATCCACTTGTATGGAAGGAAGGTGGTTGGGAATTTCACAGGGAGTTAGAGAATAAAAAGGGTACAAGTTTTGGCTAAGCCAAGCACCACACTCACAAAGAAACAAAGCACATAAAGATGAATTACGGACAGGGAGCAAGGTGTAGACGTAAAGGGTCGCTAAAAAATGCACGAAGGAATTGAGGCCTACAAAGCTCTAAAAACTATGTTGCGAAAGGAATTGTTCACTGAAGGTGTGCTTGATAAGAATAAGAAAAGTTGCAACCAAAGCTAAAGTTCAAACTTGACGAAAGTTGCATTTGCTTGAGAGCAAGCAAATTTGAGAAGGCCAAATTGTAGTGTCTGTTTCTAAAAATAAAGTAATATTATTATTAAAATAAAAAGTATTTTTAAATACTTTGAATAAAAGTAATATTATGCTTTAGTTACCAAAAGTGAATATGTCGGTAACTCCTTTTCTAATTTGATATTTCATAAAGAAGGGAGCTTTCTATTGTGATGTAGGTCAGCGCTTAGTTAGGAGCTATTTTGGGGTTGGAGTGGGAAAGGTCATAAAAATAAAAAACAAGTTCATTTGAAGAGGGTTATGTTAATTTTTGTAATTAAAATTCTAGAGTTTTGGCATGATTTGTTGAACTTCATGTAATTGAGGACAAAAACCCTCATTAGTTTGGTTGTAGTAAGGACGAAAACCCTTAGTTAACAGCTGGCAGCCTTAATTCAAAGGTTGTATTGAGCATCATTTAATATTTTGAGGTGTTTTGAACACCATTACAGATTTGATGTGGCAAAGAATGATAGTTTAAAGAAGGGTGTAGCTGATTTAAAGGGTAGTGAGCTGGTTTGAAACCCTAGAAGGGCAACGAAGTGGTTAAAGAAGGTAAAAGACTCATTGTTAAGGCAGCGACCCCCCCTTGGGGTTTGAGAATGCAATTTGTAAGGCTAAACAAAGCCTAACTTGTAGGGCATGCGTATTTAGGTGGTTTATTTACTATATTTTCTAACCATTGAATTGATAATAAAAATCAGATTTGAAGGTATTTCAATAGGCTGTATTATTTCTGAATTATTTGGTGAATACTTGAGTGGAAAATATTACAAATTGTGCCTTAAATGTGTATTTCCAAAATTTTGAATTTTTTTTATGGTTAGGGCTTGAAATAAAGAAAATAAAAAAAATGCATTTATTTTAGGGTTTGTTGGGAAAGCCAAATCTTTCTAATTCTATCATAAATGGGACATTATAGGGTCTGAGGCACACTGAGAATAACCCTGAAGTTGAAACACAAGGTCTTCAGGAAAAAGGCCCTGGGTAAATGATGGAGTGGGTCTTAGATGTCGAATGTTATTTCACGTTGAAGGATGTACAACAATCTATAAAGGTAGAGTATGCAAAAAAAATGATCTATGATAAAGCAGTAAATGGTTGTATAGATCTCCAAGCGAGGAGGAGAGAGAAGTGCAATAAGAGGGTGAAAAGTTTAGAATAGATAGCTTCCAAACAATAAAAACAAGTAGTGCATCCACAAGGCCATCTCAAATGGAGGAGAAAACTCGAAAGCCACAAAAGGTAACCTTCAAATCCTCGCCCCTAAAGTAAAGAAGAGAGTGTTACCATGAAAGGCAATGTGTAAGAGGAGCCAACATGGGTGTCGTGTGGAGGTCAGAAACAAACCTTTGAGAAGATGAAAGAGTAGGAGCTAATGTTGATCTCAAAAGGCATTGAGGAGAAGGCTGCACAAAGAAGATGTGTAAGATGTAAAGGCAAAGAAGGTTATTTCATGGAAACAATAATAGAGAAAAGCCAAGAAGAAATTCGATTTTAACAGAGTGAAATGAGTGAAGGCAAGTGGGATATCATATGTCCTTGATATGATGTGCAAGGAGTAGGAGTTGTTTGCATAGATACAAGGGCACATTAGAAGAACCTGGAAGAGAGTGCAGGTGTCCTTGTGCTCACAATGGAGGATGTGCCAAAGGAAGGGTTGAGAACCCTAGCTCACCATAAACTAATGGATTGTAGCACAACAATGATGATAGAGAGGGATCTCTGATCAATTTATTATATACAATAGTACACAATGAACAAAAGACAACCTTTAGCCCTAGATATAAAGGAAAAGGATAACCTTAAGGTTACCATCATAGAGAGAGACACTTAAAAGACTCAACTAAGTAGAGCCGAGATATCAATGCACACTTGTGAAGCTTATATTATCTTGTAACACCTGAAGTTAAGGAATTAAAGCCTTTATTAGCATGATCCACTGCGTAAAACTCTGAAGGCTATATGGTTATTGCATCCCTTCACCAAAATAATTGATCTCGATTGGCACTAGTTTGATATCAAAAAAGGGTAGTGAACCTTGAGGGATGCAAGAAGAAAGGATAAACTTACATGTGAGATATGAAGCAGCAAAGAAAAAGCTAGTAGATGGTTGAACATGAGGCAACTAGCATAGCATCACTCATCAATGTGAAGGTAGGAAGATAGTGAGCTAGTGGATTATAAGCAAAGAGAACCCTCAGAAGGGATGAGTACGTAGGATCACAAAGTGAGACTTTATGATAACAATTCTTAAGTTCAAGTAACTATGAAGGATTATAAAGAAGATAGTAGAAACAGGAAGTGTAAGTTGTGAGGTTGTAAGCAAGACTCAAGAGTGTTGTGTGAGAACTAAGCTATTGCCAACCTTGACGTGGTCATTATTAGAATGGATATGTAAAGTATTGACAAATTATTGTGAGATAGTCGATCACAATGAAGATATATCAGAGAATGTTAGGTGGTTCATAGGCACGAATGAGGAGAAGACACTAACAAACTATCGATCATGAGGCAATTATAGGTAAATATCAAATGGGTTGATAATGAAGAACACAAAAGATGGCTCAGTGAAAAGCAAAAATGAGACGTGACCTCGAGTCATAGGTCTGAATGGAAATAGAGATAACCTCCATGTTGCAATCACTATAGGAAAAGATGGTGCAGGGAGAAAGAAAAAGATGATGATGTCGACAGATCATCAACGGTGAGGCAGTCAGGGTGCATGAGCATCTTCCAATCAGTGTATCAGGTATAAGGTACCAAATAAAGTTGTTATCCAATAAGTGCAAATGGATAGAGAATGAGGAGCACAGAAGATGGCTCAGTGAAAAGCAAAAATGAGACGTGATCTCGAGTCACAGGTCTCAATGAAAATGGAGATAACCTCCATGTTGCAAGCACTGTAAGAAAGGATTGTGCAGGTAGGAAGAAAAGCTATTTGGAAGGAGGATCTCAAAGATAAGCAGGGAGAGACCTATGGGAGGAAAGAGCCTACAGAGATTTTGAGGCATGCTGAGAATAGCCATGAAACTGAAATGCAAAGGTTCTGTAGAAAAAAGGCCCTAAGTAGATGGAGTGAGTCTTAGATGTCAAATATTATTTTACGTTGAAAGATGTAAAGGAATCCATAAAGGTGGAGTATGCACAAAAAATGCTCTGTGATAACATAGTAGATGGTTGTAGAGACCTCCAAGATAGGAGATAGAAAGGCAATAAAAGGGTGAAATGTTGGCAACATATAGCTTCCAAACTACAGAAGCAAGTAGTGCATCCAGAAGACCATTTCAAATGGAGGAGAAAACTCGAAATCCACAAAAGGTAACCTTCAAAGCCTCGCCCACAAAGTAAAGAAGAGAGTGTTATTGTGCTCGAAGTGGAGGATGCACTAAAGTAAGGGTTGAGAACCCTAGATCCCCATAAAGCAAAGGATTGTTGCATAGCAACAACATAGAGTGATGATAGAATAATTGTCCATATGTAGTGGTGTGTGATGGATACAAAATAACATTTAACCCCGGATGCAAAGGAAAATGAGCCTAAGGAAGGACCTTCGACTAGGAGAAACTTCCCTGAAAAAAGCACCGAAAGGAGCAGTAGGAGATGTTGCAAATGGAGAAGAAGAATTACCTAGAGAGCAAGTGGGAATTTTTGAGTGAAGCAGAAATGAGAGTGAGGTGCATGGGTCTAACGGTGCACTAAAGGAAAAAGTGGTGTTGTTGTAAGCACCAGTGGAAGAGAACTTGAGAGAAAATGCAAACAACATTGTGCTAAGGGATGAGGAAGGTGAAAGAGAAGCTGTACAATTGAAATTCAAGCACAATAGCCATACAAATGAGATGTGTCCTTTGTAAGGCACATACATAGAGAACACATGAGGTGAAAAGAGTTGAGCTTCTCAAGAAATCACATTACACCAGTGCACAGTAACAATTGAAGGGAACACAAATGCGCTTACAACATAATCAATTAGCGAAGGAGCTCTAAGGTACACAGTGTGTGATGATGTTTTTTCAAAGGAGAGTCTAAAACACAAAGGCACACAAACATCCAAGCGCAAGGCATTCAACACAAAACCCGAGGAAGCAAAATAAACTTGGATGACTAGTCAGTTGCAAGGACCTACACTTACCTTTCCTTAGGCTAGGTCATTACTGCAACTGACAAGACAACTTAAGGGACAACTAACAAGATCTACACTGTGACAATATATTCTCACAACACTTAGACTTGTGCAGCTCAGGGTCCATTAAAGACTATGATAATTCTAACATAAGTTTATAGACTTGTTGATGCAGAAGATTGCACCCTTGGCAGGAGGCTGAGCTCCTGCCTTCTTCACGTAACAATGGAAACTCCCCTCTCGCCTGTGGGACCGGTGAAGCTGGAGGGGAGAGTCTCTAGATAAGGGCTATCTCCCTCTGATGTATCATTTAGGCCCTGGCTTCTCGTACTACTAACAAACAAATGTAAAAAAAGGGGGGATGAAAAGGGAGAGAGAGATGCTGAAAACAAAGCCTAAGCCTAAAAAAAAAGAAAATGTGATACACCAGAAAATGGGATCCACCCAGCCCGAATATACACTTTTCACCAAAAGGAAGCGCCTATACACTTCATCTGACATGAGGAAACCTTCTACATCAGTGGGTCAGGGATCCGTGGAGATACATGGAGGAAATAACTACTAGAGGCATTCTGAGACACACTGCAGCAGCCTATCCACTTCACCTACACTCCTCTAGAGACACTTCTGACAGACCTGTAAAAAGAAACTCATAAAAATACACCAGACGTGCTGAAATCATTCTACAAAGTATTTAAGGAAATGACTTAACACAGAATCAAGGCATAGACACATACTAAAGATGCAAAACTCAGAATGGAGGTAAAAATAGCTAAGTTCTGATTCAAGGTAAAAATCTGGCAACTCTGCCTTACAAGCTCGAGAGATTTTTGGGCAGAGGTTTGCCTTAAGACTGAGAGTGGATTTTTTTCTCAAAAGAGAAGTTTACAATATATAGGAAGAGGAAGAAAACTTGGCGCTTCCTAGAAATATTTTTTGGTGCTCATTTCTGCAAGTGGCCTATGTGCGTTCTGAATCTTGGGAAGAGGAAGCCACTGTTACTAATGTCATTCTTCATAAAAGACCTACTGGAACCATGCTGTACAATTGCAAAAATTGACTTTGGCATTCAAGCATTAATGTAAGAGCATGGCCTCATCTCTTTTCTGCAAACATATTGCAGTTTGTCCCCTCATCAATGCCAACTATAGAAAACAGGTCGCACCGCTCAACTGCAATAACTCACCTTCCCTTCACCACTTGAATGCTTTGTCTTCTTCCTGCTCTTTTGACCCTCGGGAGCGATCTTCTAGCGGGTTGCTGCGCTCCATGGGGCTCTTTCCATGATTTGGTGCTTAGGCAATTCAAAAACAACAGGTACTTCACTATGTTAAATTTGACGTTCACGCAGGCGTCACCCAACGGCTAGTTCGTTTGCTTAAATTTGACAGCTTTCGGGACGTCACCATAGAAATGAATAGATTCATGCAAAATCAAAAAATGAAATGGCCTAGAACAGCAGGGACAGAAGGGGACCGATTTTTGAACTGTTGGGCAAAAAATGGTCAACAAATTGGTGACTCCCAGGGGAAGCATGCCTGCTATGCTTAAAGACCAGTTGCCTTGCAGTCCATTGGGCACGGAGTCAAATGCAGCTTGAACAAAGGTTAGCAACAGCCCCAAAAGATCCAAGAATCGAACATGAAGCTTTTTACCCCACACGCAAAGGGAAACACACAAGGCTAAAAAACACTACCTGTGCAAACTGCACTTAGGGAAACAGGAAAGGAAACTGAAAGAAAACTACTATATACAGCTAACCAGGAATAATTGCCTCTCTCCTGGATCAAAGGGAAAATTTCTTAAGTCCCCTTCATGGCAAGAAGACTTATGGTGCCAAGCAAGTAGCTGAATGAAAAGGAGATTTGGTGACCTGCTCCTCTTGCCTATCACCTGAGTTGGCTGGTATTCAAGTGGATCAGATTCAAACATGCTTCCAACATATGTGTATCCTGTTTGTTCTTGGAAGCTTATTGAATGCTGGTCCTTCATACTGGTGCTCTTCACCAAGAAATCAGTGGCTACTGGCTTATCACCGTTAGCCTTTTGACATGTATAGCTCCCTTGCAGTGCATCATGGTCTGACCCATTTCCTTTTGCTTCATTACAGGCTCTGTCAGACTCATCCTCTGCTCCCTCTTGGCCTTCTTGAAGAAGGGTGACTGTGGTGATGTCTAAAATGGAATCACAAACTGATTGCTCATCCCACAGAACATCACCTCTCTGTTCGAAGCTTTCTTCTTCAAGGCCTTCCTCCAGGAAGACAGACCTCTCCTTTTCCTCCTCCAACTCAGGTTCTTCAGCGTAGTCGTCCTCCTCATCGAAGCAACAAGGAAGTTCATCGAACAAGGGGGAAGAGAGCTCACTATGCTTTTGTTCCTCCTCGTATTGCTAGAATATCTGCATGTATGCGTGACCTGAGTCTTCTCCATTGCTGATGATGCCATCATAAAAAGCCTCAATGATGATTTCTTCTTCATTATCACTCATGACTGCCCCCTGGAAAAATGTAAATTGGATCTTCTGCTCCTCATCTGCCTCTTGCAAAATACATTCCTCCTTGAGAAGGGGTGAAGTGGGAAAACCATGTGGAAGAGGAGGCAGTGCTTGAGCTAGAATCGAATGATTCTCCTCCTTCCACTTGGTCAGCACTTCATCTATATCAGGGGTGCCCTGATATTTCTCTTAAAAATGTGTAAGTGGAGTGTGTTCAAACATGGAATGTGTCATTCGGTCTGAACCATCCATCACACACTCGTTGAGGAATCTCTCTTTAGATTCCAACTCTGCAGTTCTCCTAGCCAAATCTTCTTGGAAGAGCTTTTTTTTGGAGGTCATCAGCATTATCACGAGCAAGAGCAGCTTCAGCTTCTTCAAGGTTTTGAGAAAAACCTTGCTTCTCCTCCTTCCTGCCCCATGATTCTATTGTTTTCCCCCAGTTCAAGATCTCGAAATTGGAATTTTGCTCCTGTGAATAGGTAGTAACTTTGTTTTCTCCAAGGTCCTAGGGCTCCTCCGCAAGGTCTGGAAGTTCTATCTCTCTTTCATGGAGCAAACTCATCCTAGCCTTTAAATCTTCAATTTATTTGGCTAGATTGTCATGAAAGAGTCTTTCTTGGAGGTCACTAGCATCATCCTCTTCAAAGCTCTAGGCTGGTTCCTGGCATTCCTTCCTCCAACTCGAAATCTGCATATCATGTTGAAAAATTTGGAGAGGTTGAGGAACGCTAGGAAGAGACTGTTGATGCACAGAAAGAGTCTCTAGAAGGGGAATGTGTTGGCTCATGGTATTCCCCCCAATGAAAGATTCACAATATAAGGAATTGAGAAGATTGATCTCCATGGGGGGTTGCTCTGATGCCCTTTGATGTTGGAAAGCTAGGCGCATGAGATTGAGAGCAGAGGCATCAGATGAGCTGGAGTGAGCAAGTGCTATCTGATAGAAAAGATTTGGTGCAAAAGAGGGGGCTTTCTTTAGGATAGGAGAGGGCACGCAAGGTAGACTGCCTTGGATAAATAGATTTCTCCATTTTGCTACCTCCTCCTCCATGGATTGCAAGGCCTGTGCTTGCCTAAACAAACACTCCTCTTTATACATCAGCTCCTGCTGATATCCATACTGCTTCTCAAACTCCAGGGCTACATCCCTTATCGTTGAAGGGCAACTTGGAGGGTTACTTGAGGTGATTCTTTGAAAATCTTGAACTTGATCATAGTCATATGAAGGAAAACAAGACCCATAATTTTGTGCAAAGGAATTATACATACAAAAATGTGATTTCTCAATGGCACCAGGCTGCTTAACTAGCTGATTCAACTCGGAGTCGCCATTGGTGTTTGATGCAAAGCCTTCAAAAGCTGGTCGGTTGAAGAACACACCAAAAATTCTTCAACTCTTTGGACACAACTTATCCTAGTTGGTCCCACTGGGCGTGCCAGAAACTGTTGATGCAGAAGATTGCACCCTTGCCAGGAGGCCGAGCTCCTACCTTCTTCACACAACAATGGAAACTCCTCTCTCGCCTATGGGACCAGCGAAGCTGGAGGGGAGAGTCTTTAGATAAGGGCTAGCTCCCTTTGATGTATCATTTAGGCCCTGGCTTCTCCTACTACTAACACACAAATGTAAAAAAGGGGGGATGAAAAGGGAGAGAGATGCTGAAAATGAAGCCTAAGCTTTAAAAAAAAAAGGTGATACACCAGAAAATGTGATCCACCCAGCTCGAATATACACTTTTCACCAAAAAGAAGCACCTATACACTTCATCTGACATGAGGAAACCTTTTGCATCAGTGGGACAGGGGTCCGTGGAGATACAGGGAGGAAATAACTACTAGAGGTGTTCTGAGACACTGCAACAGCCTATCCACTTCACCTACACTCCTCTAGAGACACTTCTGACAGACCTGTAAAAAGAAACTCATAAAAAATACACCAGATGTACTGAAATCATTCTGCAAAGCATTTTAAAAAATGACTTAACACAGAATCAAGGCATAGACACATACTAAAGATGCAAAACTCAGATTGGAGGTAAAAATAGCTAAGTTCTGATTCAAGGTAAAAATCTAGTAGCTCTGCCTTACAAGCCCGAGAGATTTTTGGGCAGAGTTTTGCCTTAAGGTTGAGCACAGATTTTTTTCTCAAAAGATAAGTTTACAATATATAGGAAGAGAAAGAAAACTTGGCGCTTCTTGAAAGATTTTTTGGCACTCATTTCTGCAAGTGGCCCATGTGCGTTCTGAATCTTGGGAAGAGGAAACCACTGCTACTGATGTCATTCTTCAGAAAAGCCCTACTGGAACCATGTTGTACAATCACCAAAATTGAATTTGGCATTCAAGCATTAATGTAAGAGCATGGCCGTGCCTCTTTTCTGCAAACAGATTGCAATTTGTCCCCTCATCAATGCCAACTACAGAAAATAGGTCGCGCCGCTCAACTGCAATAACTCACCTTCTCTTCACCACTTGAATGCTATCTTTTTTGCTCTTTGTCTTCTACCTACTCTTTCAGCCCTCGGGGGTGATCTTCTAGCGGGTTGCTGCACTCCTTGGGGCTCTTACCATGATTTGGCGCTTAGGCAGTTCAAAAACAATGACTACTTCACTATGTTAAATTTGACGTTCACGCGGCTGACACCCAACAGCTAGTTCGTCTATTTAAATTTGATGGCTTTCGGGATGTCACCGTAGAAATGAATAGATTCATGCAAAATCAAAAAATGAAATGGCCTAGAACAACAGGGACAGAAGGGGACCAATTTTTGGCCTATTGGGCAAAAAATGGTCAACAAGACTCACACAGGGTCTCATCAAATGAAGTTGTAGGCCAATTATGTAGGAATAGGTGAATCAACCAAAGCTCAGGGACCTATATATAGGGGTTTTGGTCTAGCAATTTAATACTCTGAAGCCAAGGAGGTTATTTTATTAGGGTATCCCATAAAGGTATAAGGAAAATTTGTCTGAGGTTAGAGAGATAGAAAAGGAGATTCACATGATAGGTGAAGGCTCGTGGTCACGAGCAAATGGTAGTCTATGGATACCATAGTAAAGAGAGAAAAACATAGATCTATATCTAAGGATTGGACTTAATGTATAATTGTGAAGCTTATATTATCTTGCAACCCCTGAAGTTAAGGAATAAAAGCCTTTACTAGCATGATCTTTTACATGGAAATCTGAAGGTTGCATGGTTTATGCATCTATTTTGATGCATCCCTTCCACAGGACTTCTCATCTTGACCAACACTAGTTTCATATCAAACCAGGTCATGAACCTTGAGGGATGCAAGAAGGATAAACCTACAAGTGAGATATGAACTAGTAGAGAAAAAGCTAGCAGATAGTTGAACATGATGCAACTAGCATAGCATGGCTCGCTTATGCAAGGGAGGTAGGTACATATCGAGTAGGTGGAAGATAAGAAAAGAGAACCCTCAGAAGGTACTGATGAGGAAAAAGTACTGACAAATTGTTGATCATGCAGTTTAGACACAAAGATGAAATGGGTTGATAATGAATCAAGTAAAATGGATGATGGGGCTGATAAATCATTAACCATGAGGAAATCAATGTGCACAAGCATATTCTAATACATGAATCAAGTAGAAAGTATAAAATATAGATGTTCTCCATCAAACACAAATGGATAAAGAATGAAGAGCACAGAAGTTGGCTCAGTGAAAAGCAAAACCGAGACGTGACCCAGAATCACATATCTTAAGTAAAATGGAGATAGCCTCTACGTTTTAAGAACTATAGGAAAGGAAGGAGGAAGTAAAAACCATAGGGAGGAGGATCCCAAAGAGAAATAGGGAGAGACCTATGGGAAGAAAGGGCCCCCAGAGGTTTTGAGGCACGCCAAGAATAACCTTGAAGCTGAAATGCAAAGGTTCTCTAGAAAAGAGGCCTTGAGCAAATGATGGAGTGGGTATTAGATTTCGAATGTTATTTCACGTTGAAAGATGTAAAGGAATCCATAAAGGTGGAGTATGCACAAAAAATGATCTAAGATAATGCATTAAATGGCTGAAGAGATCTCCAAGAGAGGAGGAGATAGAAAGGAAATAAGAGGGTGAAAAGTTGGCAATAGATTGTTTCCAAACTAAAAAACCAAATAGTGCATCTAGAAGGACATCTCAAATAGAGGAAAAAAATTGAAAGCCATAAATATTAACCTTCAAAGCCTCTCCCCCAAAGTAAATAAAAGAGTGTGACTTGAAGGCAATATGCAGGACTGAACTGAGTGAAGGCAAGGTAGATATCATTCAATGTGAGCCAACAAGAGTGCATGAAGATGTGTAAGGTTCTAAGAATAAACCCACTTATAGTGGAGTGAAATGAGTGAAGGAAAAGTGGGTATCATACCACATGAGCCAATAAGAGTGCACAAAGGTATGGAAGGTGTAGCACCAGTCTACGTAAAGATAAGAGTACATAAGAATAACCCTAAAGAGAGCATAGGTGTTCTTGTGCTCATAGTGGAGGATACACCAAAGGTAGGGTTGAGAACCCTATACCCCTATCAAGTAATGTATTATAGCACAACAATGACCATAGAGAGGGATTTGGAGCAATTGTCGATATTCAATAGTGTACGATGGATAGAAGATAACCTTTAACCCTAGAGACAAAGAAAAGGAGCCTGAGGAAAGAGAGGCTCTAGGGGACTTTTGACCAAGAGAAACTTCCTTGAATGAAGTACTAAAGGAAAAAGCAACGAGAGATGATACAAAAGGAGAAGAGTTGCATAGAGAATAATTGAGAGTTATTGAGTGTAGTTAAAATGAGAGTGAGGCACATGGGTCCAAAGGTGCACCAAAGGAAACAGAGGCACTAGGGCCAACACCAATAGAAGAAAGCATGAGCACTAATGCATACAACAATTCCACAAAAGGAGGAATGAAAAAGAGAAGTTGCACAGGAGAAATTTGACAATAGCAGCCAATTGGAAGAGATGTGTCCTTCAAAAGGCATAAAGATGGAGAGACGAAAGAGTGCAAGTTTATTTTTTGGAGGCATTTAGCTTAAGGGAATCATGATAAAAAGGTAGTGTGTAACTGATCCAAAGTTGTCCCAAAGACAAAACAACATTACACCATGAAGAGACATAAGGGAAGGAGAAGTGGCGATAACTCCATATAAGGCATCTGAAGATGCATGAGAGGAGAAGAGTCAGCTTGCAGTTAATAAAAATGAAACATAGTTTGTGCATGGCCCGTAGGAGCTACCGTGATGGGTTAGTCAAAATTAACACTAAGTAGACCAAAGAAGTGCAATTTTCATTGCACACAATGAAAATGAGTTATTGCTGATTGAAAGTAAGGTGGGAGATCATCAACCTGAAACTGACTAGGAACAATAACTGAACATGATATCAATCCAAACATGTAGAAGGGAATGCACAACATTAAGGGAAGAAGAAAATGTGGGAGTCAATAGACTTTATAGAGACTTCTATGCCACTAAGGGCTTCAAGCAAAGAGAAATGGACAAAGGCAGCGAAAGAACCACACAGACACCCCAGAGAAACATGCAGAAGAATAACACACGAGTATACCTACTTACCACAAGTGATATAAGGAAGAGAGTGCACATAACAAAGGATAAGCAAAAAGCACACAGAAGGAAGGAAAGGAAAGGTATGAATACCTTTTGGAGGAGATAGATGAACAAGAATGGGCACAAACCCATGAGAAATAAAAGTGGGGGAGAACCCATAGGAGAAGGAGGTGGGCATTGACCCACAAGAGTAAATAGAGGTTGGCGCAAAATCATTAAAGGGAAGGAAGATGAATCATATCAGAGCTAGGCAAAGGAGGATAGTTTATGCCCAAAAAGGGTATGAAAAATAAGAAATCACTGAGTGAGCCTACGTAGATGCCATATCAGATAAATGGGAACACCATGGTCAAGGCAGTTGACCAAAAAGATAATTCTACCAATCCAACACTATTTATATGCAAGAGCTCATATTTTAATTAACTAGGGCATTTGATGCAGGAGCATCACAGACTAATTCACTATCTTGAATCATACAGTTAGAGACTAAAAGGGCATACAAGTTTTGGCTAATCCAAGCAGTGCACTTGCAAAGCTACAAAGCACATAAAGATGCACTAGGCAAAGGAAGGTACAAAAATAAATGGTCACTTAATAATGCATGAAGGAACTCAGGCCTACAACATTCCAAGAACCGTGGCATGGAAGGAGTTGCTCATTGAAGGTGTGCTTCACAAGAACAAGGAAAGTTTCAACCAAATCTAAGTCAAACTTGAGCAACAGATGCATAAAGAGTTGAGATTATCAAGGGAGCACATTAGAGCAGTGCACAATCATAGTCAAGGGGTGCATAAATGTGCCTAAAACGTAATCAACTAGTGAAAGAGCTCTAAGGTTCCCAATGTGCAATGATGATGGCACATGCAAAGAAAGATATTTTGAGGTACAAGGGTGCGTAGAAAGCTAGGCGCAGGGCATTCAATGCAAGCTCGAGGAAATAGAAGATAGATCAATAAGCAATAGTTAGTATTTCCTTAGGCTAGGTTAGTAATGTAAATGACATGACAATAAAAGGGACTAACAAGATCTACTTGTGCAAGTCGAGGTCCATAAAAGGCCATGCTACTTCTAGGGTAGGTTAGTAGACTTGTGTAAATCCTTATTAAACGAAGTTGGCCAATTGTGTGTTAATTTAATGAAGTAACCAAAGCTTAGGCAACTATAAAAAAGGGGTCTTGGTCAAGAATTTGTAATACTCAGAAGCCAAGGAGACATTATTAGAGTGATCCCATAAAGGGACCAAAAAAATGTCCGAGGCTAGACAAAGAGAAAATAAACTTCGTAGATAGGTGAAGGCTCTCAGTTATGGGTGAATGGTAGTATAAGGACACCAACGTAGAAAGAGAGATACTTATATCTATGTCTGAGGACTAGACTAAGTAGAGTTGAGAGCTCAATATACATCTGTAAATCTTATATTATTTTGTAACACCCAAAATTAAGGAATAAAATGCTTTATTAGCATGATCCACTACGTGGAATTCTAGGAAAATGGAGATAGCCTAGTTTAGAAGCCAAAATGAGAATGACCTAGAGTTGTAAAACTCGAGGAAAATGGAGATCCCCTATATCACAGACACTATAAGAAAATTTGGCACTGACAAAAGGAAAAACGGTTTGGACGAAGCATACCATAGAGAAGCAGAGAGAGACCCATGAGAGGAAAGAGCTCACAAAGTATATGATGTGAATCAAGAATTAACTAGAAGTTGAAGCACAAAGGTTCTTTAGAAAAGAAGGCCTTGAGGAAATGATGAAGTGGATCGGATATCAACTACTATTTTGTATTGAAGGGTGTATATAACTCCATAAAGTTGGAGTATGCATAGAAAAGGCTCTATGATAGCGTAGCAGATGGATAGAGAGATCTTTATTAAAGAAGATGGAAAGTCAAGAAGAGGGTTCACAGTGGGGAATAGATGCCTTCCAAACTCTTGATCCAAGTAGTGCATTCAGAAAGCCATCTCAAATGGAGAAGACTCAAAAGCCATAAAAAGTATCATGTAAAGCCTCATTGCCAAAGTGAAGAAGAGAATGTTTCCATAAAGAGTGATGCACAGGAGTTACCATCATGGGAGCAATACGGAAGTTAGAAGGAGCCGGTCATCACAACATTAAAAAGATTGAAAAGTGGGAGTCATCACCAATCTTCAAACGCATTGAGAATGCTTGGTAAAAAAGTTATGTAACTAGTAAAGTCGAAGAAGGTTGTTGTGATAAAGCAACAATAAAGGAGTGAAGGTAAGAAGAAACTTGGTTAGAGTAGAGCGTAATAGGTGAAGGCAAGGTGGATATCATTCCACAAGAGCCAGTAAAAGTACAAGAAGGTTTGCAAGGTGTAAGAGCAACCTACATAGAGACAAGGGTACATAAGAAGAACCCTTAAGAGAACATAAATGTTATTGTGCTCAAAGTGGAGGATATATCGATGGAAGGGTTAAGAACCTTAGATCCCCATAAATCAAAGGATTGTTTCAAAGCAACAACATAGAGGGATGTTAAGATCAATTATCCATATGTAGTGATGTGTGATGGATATAAGATAACCTTTAGCCCTAGATGCAAAGTAAAATGAGATTGAGGAAGGAGAGGTTCTAGAGGACTTTCAAATAGGAGAAATTTCCCTGAAGGAAGTACCAAAAGAAGAAGCAGTAGGAACTGTTGCAGAAGGAGAAGAAGAGTTTCCTAGAGAGTAATTGGGAGATGTTGAGTGAAGCAGAAATGAGTGTGAGGTGTATGGGTCCAAAAGTGTACTAAAGGAAATAGAGGCATTGTTGCAAGCACCAGTTGAAGAGAGTTTGAGCACTATTGCAAACAACATTGTGTTAAGGGATGAGAAAGGTGAAAGAGATGTGTCCTTCGTAAAGCACAACATACAAAGGCAAAAGATCACAAGTCTTTTTCACCTAAAGCATTAGAGGAAGAAGAGAAAGACAACGGATCAATATGTCGTGGAGAGACATGCAAAGGGAAGGAGAACTAGGTGTAATTCCATAATAGGTATCTAAAGATGTATGAGGAGAGGAGAAGAATGAACATGTAGCTAACAAAAATACAACATTGTTTGTATACGACATATATGAGCTACCAAGAGGAGTTATCCAAAATCAGCCCGAAGCTAATCAAGGGAGTGTAATTTTCATTACGTGGAATAAAATAGAGTCACTACCGATTGGGAATAAGTTAAGAGGAGATCAGCTTGAAACTAAATAGGAATGACGATTCTGCCTGAACGACATTGATTTTATTCTCTAAGTGTAACATTTCAATATGGAAGCCCTAGAATGCTGAAATTCTAAGTTTTATTGCCCTTCACATCTTTTTGGCCAACACAAATCTGAATGTAATTTTGATGATCTAAACAATTGCAACCCCTATATGGAGTCACGTCTAAAAATTGGAGGGTTTTCATCCTCAAATTTAATTGCAATGGATGGCTTATGTTCTCAAAAATAGAAGTTGAAAGAATTCTAAATTCAATCATGAATAATGAAAATTGAATAATCAATATTCAACAATAATTATTTTTGGCCCCACTTGTCCCTTTTACAAATTCACTTTTCCAATTTTACCCTGACCCTAAAAGCATTTAAATCACTTTTACACAATTATTACATTTTTGACCATTTAATAAATATTTCTTTTTTGGCCATATTCCTAGAGAAAGAAATAAATTAGTCGATGGCTTGGCCAACTAGGCTCTTGACAATCATAACATTGTATGTTATGGTTTGCCTCATTTTTCATGGTCATCCAAGTTGCAAATAGATTTGAGGAACATTCTTGATTTAGATTTATATCAATGAATATTCACATCTTCTCTTTTTTATTTATTGTAGGGTTTTCATCCTCAAATCTGATTACAATGGATGGTTTTCATCCTCAAAAATAGAAGTTGAAAGCATTCTAAATTCAATCGTGAATAATGAAAATTAAATAATCAATAATCAACAATAATTCTTTTTGGCCCCACTTGTCCATTTACAAATTCACTTTTCCAATTTCACCCCGACCCTAAAAGCATTTAAATCACTTTTATGTAATTATTACATTTTTAGCCATTTAATAAATATTTCCTTTTTGGCCATATTCCTAGAGAAAGAAATAAAGTAGTCGATGGCTTGGCTAACTTGGATCTTGATAATCATAACATTGTATGTTATGGCTTGCCTCCTTTTTATTGGTCGTCCAAGTTGCAAATAGATTTGAAGAACATTCTCGATTTAGATTTGTATCAATTGATGTTCAGATGTTCTATTTTTTGTTTACTACCCATGCTTAGACTATTAGCTTTCAAGCTTGGCACATTAGAATCTATACACTTTGAATTTTATATAATATAATTTTGTTTTTTAATAATAATACTTAAGTGTCATTTTTACACATTATAACATGAAGTAACTTAGGATAACTTAAATGAATTATTATTAGATTATTTCCCTCATTAAATCCCCTTAGCCAATGGGAAATAAAGATAGACTTCGCATCCTTTAATTTATTTAATTTAGAAATGAGGACATTACATGAACTTGTTGGATGTGCTCAAAAAAGTTTTATGTCGTTCATTAATAATAATGGGGTACAAGTTTTGGCTAAGCTAAGCAAAGCATGCTAAGAGCTGTAAAATGCATAAACATGAATTAGGGATAGGAAACAAGGCACAGAAGAAAAGGCTCGTGTAACAACACGTGAAATAATTGAGGCCTACAAAATGCCAAGGAACACGGCATAGAAGAAGTTGTTCCTTGAAAGTGTGTTGCTCAAGAACAAGGAAGGTTACAACCTAATCTAAGTTTGAACTTGCATGACTGAGACGTAAAGAGTTTAGCTTATCAATGTAGCACATCAAAGAAATGCACAGTCATAGTTGACATGTGTGCAAATGCACCTAGAGTGAAGTCAAACAATGAAGTAAATCTAAAGTACCCAGTGTGCAATGATAATGATGCATGAAAATGAAAGTCCAGGGCACAAGGTTACACAGAAAGCTAGGAGTAGGGCATTTGACACAAAAATTGAGGAAGTAGAAGACAGTAGATGAGCAATTTGTTGTGAGGGATCTACACTTAGTCATTCCTTAAGGCAGGTCAATATTGCAAACAATGCAATATCAGATGGGGCAACTATTAAGATCTATTATGTGCGAATATGTTCTGACAACAATCAAATTTGCATAGCTCAAGGTCCATAAAAAGCTATGCTACTTCTAGGGTAGGTCTGCAAACTCGCACAAAGAACTATTAGATGCAGTTGTCAATGAATTCTAAGATAATTCAATGAATCAACTAGAGCTTATACAACTATAAATAAGGGTTTTAGACCAATATTTGTAATGTTCAGAAGATGAGGAGACTTTGTTAGAGTGATCCCGTAAAGAGATAAGGAAAATTTGTCAAAGTCTAGATAGAGAGTAAGGAAATTTTGCATGATAAGTGAAGGGCCATAGCCATCAGTAAATGGTAGTCTAAGGACTCCTTAGTATAGAGAAAGACATAGATTTGTCACAGAACTATACTAAATAAAGCTAAGAGCTCAATGTATAGTTGTGAAGCTTATAATAACTTGTAACACGTAATTTTAGGGAATAAAAGGCTTTATTTGCATGATCCACTACATCAAACTTTAAAGGCTACATGGTTAAAGCATCACATCACTAGGACCCTTGATCTCAGTCGACGCTAGTTGGATATCGGAGCTACGTCATGAACCTTGAGACATGTAGGAAGAGAAGATAAACTTCCAAGTGAGATACAAACTAGTGAAAGGAAGGCTAGCAGATCGCTAAACATGAGGTAGCTAGCACAACATCATTCTCCACCATGAAGGAGGTGGTTGCATAATGAGAAAGTGTAATATAAGAAAGATAACACTCAGTAAAGACGAGCTACGTAGGATTACGAAGGGAGAATTTGGGACAGTGATTAGGTAGTTTAAGCAACCTGCATGATTATTATACGATCACTGATAGATTGTTGACCCTGAGGTAGTCATTACATTAGAAAGTAGAGATAAAGCATCAATAGATCATTGAAAGTGAGGTAATCAAGCAAAATATGGACAAATCATTAGATATGAGGAAATATAGAGGCATGGATATGGATAACGCACTAATTGATCACCAATTGTGAGGGAGTTCATGTGCAAAGAATAAGAGGGTCGATAATGAATCATGTGAAAGGGATGACAGTGCCAAAAACTCATCAACCATGATCGTATTGGGTAGAAGGTGCCAAAGAAGGATGTTCTCCATTAAGTGATGATGGATAGATAGCGAAAAACACAAAAGATGGCTCAGTAAGAAGCCATGACGAGATGTGACCCTGAGTCAAATTTTGAAGAAAATGAATGAGATAGCCTCAATGTTGTAGGTGTTATAAGAAAAGATGGTGCAAATAGAAAAAAATAAATTTGGAAGGAAGGATCCCACAGAGAAGCAAGGAGAGATGCATGGGAGGAAAGAGCCTATACATATTCTAAGGCACATCGAGAGTTAGCATGAAGCTGAAGCGTAAAGGTTATCCAAAAAAAAAGGCCATGAGGAGTCAATGGACCCCATAGAGGCTTGCATGCCACTTAGAGAATCAAGTAAGGGGAAATGGAGGACAAGTGCAATAAAATAACTATACACACGTGCCTCGTGAAACACATAGAAGAATAGCTTGCAAGTATTGCCACTTTTCATGGATGTTAGAAGGAAGAAAGTATACATAACATAGGGGAAGCAAAAGGTTCACAAAAGGAATAAAATGAAAGGTATGAAGACCTTTTGTTGGAGGTGGATTCACAAGATTTGGCATCGAACCATGAGGGACAAAAGTGGGTGCAGATCCAAAAGAGACAAAAGTGGGCACAAACCCACAAGAGCAAACAGAGGTGGGCATAGAGCCACAAAAGGGAGGGAGGGAAGAATAAGGGTATTCAAGCTAGGAGGGTGGCTTATGGCCCAAGGAGAGTTTAAATAAGGAGGAAAAATTGTCTGTGCCTGCTCATGTGCCACATCAAGTGGGGTGTAACACTGTGGTCAAGGCAATAGACCAGAAGGGTGGTTCTATTACTCTAACACTAATTGTAAGAAGAAGAATGCATTTTCATTACCTTGAAATTCTAATATATGAGCATCCTAGGCAAATTGACAATATTGCATCAAATAGAAATATAATTAGTAAGGCAAAAAAGAAACCAATTTTAGCTATGCACAGTTACATAGGGAAACATTTTGAAAGGTTGTTATAGACTGGGTAAGAGTCCATTTGAATGGAATGAAAGTGGGTGAGAATTGCACAACAAATTAGAGAATAAAAATGGGTACAAGTTTTTGCTAAGGCAAACAATGTGCACGTATAACTGTAAAGCACATAAAGACACACTAGGAAAGGAAATAAGGTGCATAAGTAAAGGCTCGCACAAAAGCATACAAAGGAATTGAGGCCTATAGAGCACCAAAGAACATGGCATATAAGCATTTATTCATTGAATATGTGTTGCATAACAAGTAAAGTTACAACCAAAGCTAGTTTCAAACTTTCATGACTGAGGCACTCAGAATGGTGCACCATCATAGTCGACGGGTATGTAAATGCAATTAGAGTGTAAATAGCAAGCAAATAAACTCTAAGGTACCTATTGTGCAAAGATGATGGCACGTGAAAAGGAGTATCCAACGCACAAGAGCGTGCATAGATCAAAGCATAGGGCATTCTACGTTGAGCCCAATGAAGTAGAAAATAGATGGATAAGAAATTAGTTTTGAGGATCTATATTTAGTCGTTCCTTAGTACTACAAGTAACACAACAACAGAAAAGATAACCGACAAGATCTATTGTTTGTGGATATCTCTTGATAATACTAAGACTTGTGTAGCTCGAGGTCTTGAAAAGGCTATGTTATTTTTAGGGTAAGTTTGTTAACTCACATAGAGCCCCAATAATGTAGCTTTCAACTAAGTACATGGGAATTCAGCAAATTAACCAGAGCTCAAGCAAACCATAAATAGGGGTCTTGGGCAAGAATTTTTAATGCTCAAAATCCAAGGATGACACTTTGTCAAAGTGATCTCTTAAAGGGACAAGGAAAAAAATATAAGGGTAGACTGAGAGATATGAAGCTTCA
This sequence comes from Torreya grandis, assembly GCA_037957365.1. Taxonomy (NCBI): domain Eukaryota; kingdom Viridiplantae; phylum Streptophyta; class Pinopsida; order Cupressales; family Taxaceae; genus Torreya; species Torreya grandis. The sequence continues at coordinate 3,899,797 of JARHVA010000051.1, read as the reverse complement.
CATGATAAGTGAAGACCTGTAGGCATGAGTGAATGGTAGTCTAAGGATACCATAGTAGAGAGAGAGAGAGAGACTTAGATCTATGTCTGAGGTCGAGGCTAGATAGAGTCAAGAGCTTAATGTATAGTTTCAAGTCTTAAAATATCTTATAACACCCAAAGTTTAGGAATAAAAGACTTTAATGCATCACTTCATTGGAACCCCTGATCTCGGCCAACACTAGTTTAACATCAAAGCAAGGCCCCGAATCTTGAGAGATATAAGAAAGGATAAAATTGCAAGTGAGATATGAACTAGCGAAAGGAAGGCTAGTAGATTATTGAATGTGAAGCAACTAATAGAGCATTGTTCTCTACAATGAGGGATGTCGGTAGATTGTGATCAGGTGAAATATAAGCAAAAAGAACACCTGTTGGGGATGAGTTACATAAGATTGTGAATAGAGACTTTGTGACAACTCTTAAGTTCAAAGTACCTACATAGTATTGTGATGGAGAACACAATAATACATAGTCTAAGATGTTGTGAGGTTGTAAGTAACCCGCAAGAATGTTATGTAAGAGTTAATAGAATACCAACCATGAAGCAGTCATTTTGATGGAAAAGAGAATTAAAGCATTGACTAATCCCTAAAAGGGAGGTAGACAACTGCAATGCAAACAAATCATCAAATATGAGGCAGTCCAAAGTCATGAATGAGGAGAAAGCACTGACATATCACCAATCATGAGGTGGTTCGTGTGCATAGAATAAATAGATTAACAATGAATCACGTGAAATGGATGATGGTGGGGGAGCATCTTCCAATCAACATATTAGGTAGAAGGTGCTTAAGAAGGTTATTCTCCATCAAGTGTAGATGGGTGGAGAATGAAGAGCATCTTGGCAATTTTGGCTGATGTTTGTAATATTATCATTGATGTCAAAGCCAGCTTGTGCTATCAGACATTAATGTCAAAAGTTGAATTGCACAGACTTACAGTACAAATTGGACTTATGAAGAGCTTCTACTTATAAAATAAGTAAAGCAGTCTTGAAAACCTGAATGGGTCTTGTAGAGCAAATCGGGATTCCAAAACAACTTTACTTCTCTCAACTTTATAAGTTAAGTTGTCTCGAGAACCCGAATGGGCCTAGTAGTGTTAATCAGTTTTATGCAATGACTTTACTTGTCTCATTTTTATTAGTCAAGTTGTTTGAAGAACCCAAAAGGATCTAAAAGAGTTGATTGGGGTTTTGGAAGCACTTTACTTCTTTCATGTTTATAAGATAAGCAATGTTGATGAAACAGAAAACTATCCAATAGGGCTAAACTATATGTTTAGCAAACTTTTAAATGATGAACAGAAATCTCTTGTAAACAGGGATAAAACATATGTCTTGACAAAAGAAAAGCAAGAGGAGTTCAAGAAAGGAATATTCTGATGACCAATTGGAGGATGACCATTGTTTTGATACCTTTTTTTAAATGGTGTACAAACTCAAACTGCAAAACAGGGCTAACCTATATGTCTTGACAAAAGATTTTCTCAAACATAAAATATTACCTGGATTCTTTTCATCTCTGGACAGTATCCTACATGCTGAAAACTGAACGGTAGTGTGAAGTTTCTATTGTATTTTAGCTAGGCTCCTAAGTCAGAACCATCGCCAGACTCCACTACAACCCGAACTTTTGAACAACCCAGCGATAATATCTTCACGGTTTCATCGATTCATACGCTTTGTCATGCAGCACAGACTCAACGTTTGTTCGCTCTAGAAACAGCATCCGCCTTTTCAATATTCATAATATATTCTACAAACAGCAACAGCCTTTTTAAATATTCATCTTAGAATCGATTTCATTCAAATGGGCATTCAACACAGACCCAAATATAGACCCAACATTAATTCGATCTAGAATTGATTTTCTACTCAAAAGGAGCACACATTTTATTAATATATCAAGAAGATATACATCTGGTGTTTTTCTTTCACTGCAAGTCTCTCCTAGGCCCTTTCTCCCTTTACCAAAACATATATCCCCTATTTTTACATGAAAATCCTCATACAAAAGCATATTTTTTAACTTAGACACTTGATTCTATCCCAGGCTTCACACAACAACCCCCCAAAAATGAATAAAATAATTCTCTAGCATAGGAAAACTCAAACCGCTTGACAATTCGCCCAACAGACTAGATTTTCAGGCTTAAAGAATATTTAGCCAAATTTAAAAATTTGAAAACTCAAAAATGGAGGGAAAAACAACTTAATATACCTAGACATGCTAAAACTCAACCAAAAATGTGATAAATATGTTCCTAGCATGAGGATGCTCTTACATCATTCTTCCAAGGAGCAAAAGAAGTATTCTTCACTTGTTGTTTTGCTTCAGCAATTCTTCTACACTTGTGCCCAGCTTAAGGATGTCATTTGCAGTCAACCATGTTGCATCTTCAGCTGGTAGATTCTTCCACTTAGCTAGATACTAGAAATATTCTTTGCCCCTTGTCTTTTTAACCACTTTCTTGTCTAAGATGCTCTTAATCTCCTTTGGCACTTCCTTTGGTAGTTGTTCCCATTGGATAACTTCATCTACCCCTATTTCAGTTTCTTTGGTTGGTTGTCCTTCATCTTTATATGGATATAGATATGCAACATTAAAGATTAGAGAGATTCCAATCCCCTTTGGCAATTCTATTTCATATGCATTATTTGAAAACTTCCTTATTACCTTGCATGGTCCTATTTTCTTTACCTTTAGCTTCTTGTATTCCCTTTTTGGGAACCTCTCTTTTCTAAGGTGAGCAAGAACAAAGTCTCCAATACTGAAACTGACCTGTCTTTTCTTTTGATCTGCCCTTAGCTTGTACTTGATGGTGTTTTCTTCAAGTTTCTTCTTTACCTGTTCATGCAAATTTTGCATGGCATTGGCAAATTCTTTTGCATCAGCACTCCTTGTCTCCATGCTACTTAGATTTCTTAACTCATACACACCTCTTGGATGCATTCCAGACGTGATTTGAAATGGACTCAATCCTGTACTTCTGTTAGGAGAATCATTATAGGCAAATTCAGTTTGTGCAAGTGCAAGATCCCATTGTTTTGGATGCATACTTACCAAGCTTCTCAAGATGTTGCCTAAGCTCCTATTGAAAACCTCTATTTGGCCATCAGTTTGGGGATGATAGGCTGAACTAAAACTCAATTGTGTTCCCAATTTCTTCCATAAGGTTCTCCAAAAGTGTCCAACAAATTTGGTATCCCTGTCAGAAACAATGCTTCTAGGCAATCCATGCAATCTAACAACATCTTGAAAGAATAGATTAGTTATGTGAGTAGCATCACTTGTTTTTGAACATGAAATAAAATGAGCCATCTTTGAAAACCTATCTACCACAACAAATATGGAGTCATGACCTTTTTGAGTTCTTGGCAAACCAAGTACAAAATCCATGCTTATTGAATCCCAAGGTCTATTTGGAATGGGTAGTGGTTGGTACAAACTTGTGTTTTGACTACTTCCCTTGGCATATTGGCATGTTTTACACCTTTCAACAAATTTCTTGACATCAGTATCCATACCTAGCCAATAGTAATGAGCACTCAATTGTGCTAATGTCTTATTCTGCCCAAAATGTCCTGATAAGCTACCACTATGCTTTTCCTTCAAAAAATTCTCTCTCATGGAACTCTTGGGAATGCAAAGCTGGCTACCTCTAAATAGTAGACCCTCTTGAACCATGAAATCTATCCAAGGACTTCTATCAACCCCTACTGGATTCATTCAAGCTTCATATGGTTCCTTGAAGTCTGGATCTTCCTTATATAGCTCCTTCAAATCTTCAAATCCCAAAATACTTACTTGCGACTCCTGCATGATCAAATTTCTCCTGCTTAGAGCATCTAAAACCTTGTTAGATTGTCCTTTCTTGTGCTTAATAGTGAATGTGAAGCTTTGAAAAAATTCAACCCATTTAACATGCTTTTGACTCAACTTATTCTGATTGCTAATGAACTGTAAAGCATAATTGTCAGTGAACAAAACAAATTCTTTAGGCAAAAGATAGTGCCTCCATTTCTTCAAACCCTATACAAGAGCATAGAATTCTTGATCATAGGCTGAGTACTTCTTAGCATCACTTAATTTTTCACTAAAGTATGCTATAGGCTTCCCATCCTGGCTTAAAATAGCGCCTATTGCAGTTCCACTAGCATCACATTCTACTTGAAAAAGCTTTTTAAAATCAGGCAAGGTTAAGATTGGTTCTTCAGTTACCTTCTTTTTCAATAATCTGAAACTCTTATCAGCAGCCTCAGTCCAACAAAAACTTCTTTTATCACCTTTGATTGTATCTATCATTGGAGCAATAATTCCACTAAATTTTTTTATGAATTTCCTATAGAAGCTAGCCAAGTCGTGAAAGCTTCTTACCTCATATGTGTTCCTGCGTGTAGGCCACTCAAGTATAGCCTTAATCTTCTCCTTATCCATCTTCAATCCTTCTTTTGTAATCACAAACCCCAAATATATCAATTCTGTCTTCAAGAAACTGCACATTTTAACATTGATTAGCAATTTCTCCTCATGTAGCTTACTCAATACCATCCTCAAATGTTTCAAATGATCTTACTTAGTTTGACTAAACACCAAAATATCATCCAAATACACTATCACAAACTTACCAGTGAACTCCTTCAACACTTCATTCATCAGCCTCATGAAGGTGCTTGGTGCATTGGTTAGTCCAAATGGCATAAATAACCACTCATAGAGTCCATCATTGGTCTTGAACGCTATTTTCCATTCATTCCCTTCTCTTATCCTAATCTGATGGAAACCACTTTTCAAGTCTATCTTAGAGAAATATGTAGCTCCACTCAAACAATCAAGTAAGTCATCAATTCTAGGCAATAGAAATCTATACCTGATAGTAATCTTGTTGATTGCTCTGGAGTCTGTACACATTCTCCAACTCCCATCCTTCTTAGGACTCAACACTGTGGGGACAACACAAGGACTTAAACTCTCTCTTACCAATCCTTTGTCTAACAATTCTTGAACTTGATGCTTGATCTCTTCATTTTCCTTTGGTGTCAACCTATAGGCAGCTTTGTTTGGAAGATTTGCTCCTGGAATCAAGTCTATGTGATGGCTAATGCTTCTCAATGGTGGTAACTCATTAGGTAAATCATCTACCACAATGTCAATGTACTCATTCAACATATATTGAATCTCTAATGGCAAATCAATCAACTTAGTACTAGTGACTACACTCCTTGGCTTACCAATCACAGCAAAGTTTACCTTTTCTTTCTTCATTTGATGTAGAAACTCTTTACCACTCATTATCAATACTTTAGAATTCTGTCCTACAACAACAACAGCCTCTTCTTTCAATGGTGTGAGTGTATGCTTGATCACATCCTTTTCAAACATGTATGTATTCTACCTTCCATCATGCATGGCCTTCCTGTCAAATTGCCAAGGCCTTCCAAGAAAAATATGACATACATCCATGTGAATGACATTACATAAAATCTGATCCTTATATGTTCCTACCTGAATATCTACTTTACATTGTTCACTTACCAAGAGTTTGTGTCCTTTTTGTAGCCAAGAAACTTGATAAGGTGTAGGATGTACCTCCTTCTTCAAGCCTAATTTCTCCACCATCTCAGTTGACACAAGATTGTCAGTACTCCCACTGTCTATGATGACCTTGCAGCATTTCCCCTTACTTTTACATGTGGTTCTAAATAGAGTTTTCCTTTGAGGTGGTTCTACAACTTCTTTGTTTGGATTCAACAAAATTCTTTTCATCAAAAGAGACTCACCTTCTTCTGGGGTATCTTCATAAGCTACTGCAACTTCTTCACTTTTTCCTTCACTTTGGGTCACATGTACGCCCCTCTCATGGCTGGTAGAAGGGTTCTCTGGACACTCATATGCCCTGTGTCCTACATACTTGTTGCACTTAAAGCATTTGCCCATGAATCTTCCTCTTCCTCTTTGATATCCTTGGTATGGCCTTCTTCCTCTTGGTGTATAGCTGCCTCTTGAGCTTTGTGAGCTGCTGGCCTCTTCTTGAGATGTTTGCAACTGTCTTCTATCTCCTTGAAATCCTCTACCTCTGATGGATCTACCCCTTCCTCTTGAGAAGGATGTTTGTTTTCTTGCAATCTTTTCCTCAGCTTTCAAGGCAAATTGATATGCCTCTTCAACTGTCTTAGTAATGAGAAGACTAATCTCATCTTGAATGGAAAATGTTAAACCATTAGTGTATCTAGCTACCTTCTCTGTGTCATCCTCAATATGACCTGATCTTATAGTCAACCTGTAAAACTCTTCAATGTATTCTTTTACAGACATCTCTTTTTGCTTCAAATTTTGTAATTGCTTAAAAAGATTGGCTTGATAATCTTTAGGCATAAACTTACCTTTCATTTTTGCCACCATTCTGTCCCAGCATCTAATCTTTGGCTTCCCTTTCCTCCTTTCTTCTTGCACTCCATCCCACCACAGGGATGCATGGCTCTTTAGCCTTGTCATGGCATACTTGACTTTCTTATCATCTTCCTCAATTCCTTCATACTCAAAGTATTTGTCTAATGCACTAATCCAATCAATTAATTCTTTCACATTAAAATTACCTTCATACATGGAACCTCCATTTTTGGCTGTGCTCACCTTCATAATGGCTCTAATCAACCTATCTTCAGCTGTTTCTTCTTCCACCACCAAGTCATCCTCTGGTGGCTCCTCTTCTCCATCACTGACTTCACCCATGTTAGTGCCTCTTCTTTGAGCCATCTCTAGGTCTTGTAGCCTAGCTGTCAGGTTCCTAATCTCTTCTGCCAGTGCAACCTGTCCTCCAAGTCTCCTTCCTCTAGCTTCACCTCTGTGCCTAACTCTCATGGCCATCTTGCTTCTACTTCACAAATCACGTTCTTCTTCTCTTTGCCTTCGATCTTTAGATTGTGCACAATCCCTTTGGCTTTGATACCAAATGATGAAACAGAAAACTATCCAACATGGCTAAACTATATGTTTAGCAAACTTTTAAATGATGAATAGAAATCTCTTGTAAACAAGGATAAAACATATGTCTTGACAAAATAAAAGCAAGAGGAGTTCAAGAAAGGAATATTCTGATGACCAGTTGGAGGATGACCATTGTTATAATACCTTTTTTTAAATGGTGTACAAACTCAAACTGCAAAACAGGGCTAACCTATATGTCTTAACAAAATATTTTCTCAAACATAAAATATTACCTGGATTCTTTTCATCTCTGGACAATATCCTGCATGCTGAATCCTGAACGGTAGTGTGAAGTTTCTATTGTGTTTTAGCTGGGTGACTCTCCTAAGTCAGATCCATCGCCAGACTCCACTACAACCTGAACTTTTGAATAACCCAATGATAATATCTTCAGGTTTCATCGATTCATATGCTTTGTCATGTAGCACAGACTCAACGTTTGTTCGCTCTAGAAACAACATCGGCCTTTTCAATATTCATAATATATTCTACAAACAGCAACAGCCTTTTTAAATATTCATCTTAGAATCGATTTCATTCAAATGGGCATTCAACACAGACCCAAATACAGACCCAACATTAATTTGATCTAGAATCGATTTTCTACTCAAAAGGAGCACACATTTTATTAATATATCAAGAAGATATACATCTGGCATTTTTCTTTCACTGCAGGTCTCTCCTACGCCCTTTCTCCCTTTACCAAAACATATATCCCCTATTTTTACATGAAAATCCTCACACAAAAGCATATTTTCTTAACTTAGACACTCGATTCTATCCCAAGCTTCACACAACAACCCCCCAAAAATGAATAAAACAATTCTCTAGCATAGGAAAACTCAAACCGCTTAACAATTCACCTAACAGACTAGATTTTCAGGCTTAAAGAATATTTAGCCAAATTTAAAAATTTGAAAACTCAGAAATGGAGGGAAAAACAACTTAATATACGTAGACATGCTAAAAATCAACAAAAAATGTGATAAATATGTTCGTAGCGTGAGGATGCTCCTACATCAAATGTGGAAAACCCGAATGGGTCAAGGAAGAGGTAATCGGAATTTTGGAGTGACTTTGCTTCTCTCATGTTTATGAGTTAAGCAATGTGAAAAACCCAAATGAGTCTAGGTGAGTTGATCAGAGTGTTACAACTTTACTTAGTTCATTTTAATAAGTTAAGCAAAGTTGAAAACCCGAATGGGTCTAGAAGAGTTGATCGGGTTTCTAAGATGACTTTACTTTTTCCAAGTCTATAAGTCATGCTAAATGAAGAACCCAAAATGGTCTTGAAGAATTCTCTCAGAAAAAATGTCAAAGATAATTCTTTCAGAAATATTGGTAAGGACAAATCTTTCAAACAAAAAACCAACGGAAATTGTTTCGAAGGGCATGTAGACCCTTGCAAGAAAGCCGAAGGGTAGTTTACAGAAAGCCGAAGGGTAGTTTGCAAAAAGCCGAAGGGTATGTGGACCCTTTCAAAAAAGCCAAAGGACACTTCTCAAAAAGTTTGAGGGGTAAGTGTACCGTTTATGAAAGCCAAAGGGCACTTCTCAAGAAATCTAAAGGGCAAGTGGATTGTTCAGAAAATCCAAAGGGTAGTCCGCAAAAAGTTCGAAGGGTGAGTGAACCATTTCAAAAAGTCTAAAGGGTATGAGGACCATTCAACACTTCTGAAGGGACTGTTACGAAAAGCTGAAGGGTATATTTGTAAAGCCCCAAAGCGTATGTGTCCTAAACAAAATTACCGGAAGGGGACCCAGATAAAAAGTCTATAGAAATTATCCCAAAGGGGACATGTTAAAGTTTGAACAAGTCTAAAGAGATCGACGAAGAGGAAGCAAATCAAAGACACAAAAGAAGTGAGATGAAGTCAACATGTTGGAGGTTAATGATCTAGTCAACATAAAGAGCAAGCATCTTTAATGATCTAATGACACACGCAAGTCAGGACAAAGAAGATCCAACGGAGTGAGTGGATCCAATGCCTTAAAAGTGCTCGAAGGTTAATGCACAGTGGCAAAGTTAAAGATTGATCAAGTCCAATAATATCTATCAGAGCAAAATCTCTTATGAATGCCATGACAAGTGAGATACAGTCAAATCTGCTGAAGATTAACATCTGAGTAAAGTTATGGATCGAGCATATTCAAATAAATCAAAAGGAGCAAAAGCAAACCAATCATATAGAAAATATCAAGATGTGGGAAAGAGCTCGATAGTTAATGTAAGAGAGATTGACAGTTATATTTTAAAATGGAAATATCTGACGGTTCAAGATAGATAGTGATTGGCACCAAAGACAAGATGAATAATCTTAGATTAAAGACATGACCAGACAGATGGTGAACTTGAGTCTATACAGAGCTCAAAATTAATCCTTGATTTAAGAAGTGGCGTAGTTATGACCAAAATCTAGCAGTTGCCAAAAATAGAAAAGAGATATGACCATTATAATGTGATGCATGAACTAAGACATTGGAAAGAGCATAATTCAAAATCACTTTTAATGAGAACCTATTAATTGCAACTAAAGTGTGAATGCAATTGGAGATAGAAAACCCTAAGCTTCATTTTCTATACATATATGACATCTTGAACATTATAATGTGCTTTTTATCATCACTGATGATACTACCATTACAATTCTGAGAGTGAGTCAAACGCTGTCAATTAGAGACATGCAAATTGTGAAAAATGTTGTCGATTAGAGACATAAGTAGACAGAGTAAAAGGTAGAAGAAAAAGGGGGAATAAACCGTGTCTAAATAAAACATATCCAGACATACGCAGATAAATAAAATGGGTTGTCATTGCTGTTGTTGAAACTAAAAAGTACCATCAAAGAAAATTCGAAGGGTGCCAACTCAAGATGTATGCAGACACAGAATGAAAGACAACTGGACACAAAGTGAGGTAGAGAGGAAGAAAGAGCACATAGAGAATGTACAGAGATTGAGTAGAGAGAAAGAAAGAGCACATAGAGAATGAGTAGAGAGTGTGCAGTTACAGAATAGACTTGTAACAAAGAAACTGAACTAGATTCATTTGTGAATCTATCTTGTATGTTGGAGTTGTAGCTTCATAGTTTTGATTGGTTGGTACTATCAGACAAATTGAGTTGGTGCTCAGTTAGGGGATTGGAGTCTCCTTAAGATTGGTGCCCTTAAATCTTGTAACCAGTAAAGTTAAAGTGAGTTGGTGCTTATTTAGAGGATTGGTGTCTCCTAAGGATAGGTATCCTTGAATGTAACCAGTGTGGTTTTGCTAGTGAGGTGATTTAACTGTGAGGCTAGATTAGAACAATAGATTCTAGAAGCTATTTTCACCATGGTTTTTCCCTTTGGGTTTTCCACATATAAATTTGGTGTATTGTGATTTTGTGTGTGTGTGCTCCCTACATTTGTTCTTTGATATGCATATGTTTTGTATCTTTATTAAAAAGTTAAAGAACTAGTTTTTTAGCTGATCTATTGATTCACCCCCCTCTCAGAAGATAGTTGTGTTCAATAGAGCACACAAGATGGCTTAGGGAGAAGCTAGGTCAAAACATGGCTCAGAGTCACCATTCTAAAAGAAAATGGACAAGATAGCCTCCATGTTGAAGGCATTGTGGGAAAGAAAAATGCATGAAAAAATAAAATTTATTGGGAGGAAGAATCCCACATAAGCAATGGAGAGATACATGGGGGAAAGAGTCTGCATAGGTTATCAAACAGATTGAGAGTCAACCTAAAGCTGAAGTGAAAATGTTCTCCAGAAAATAAAGCCCTGAAGAAATAATGATATGGATCTTGGATGTCGAGCATTATTTCATGCTAAAGGGTGTACAAGACATCCATAAAGGTTGAGTATGAACAGAAAAGGCTATGTGATAATGCAACAGATGGTTGGGGAGATATTCAAGAGAGGAAGAGATGAAAAAGCAATAAAAGGGTGTAAAGTTGGGAATAGATGGTTTCCAAACTACCAAACCAAGTATAGAATAAAACCTACAAAGCCTCGCCACCAAAGTGAGGGAGGTTGACATGAAGGGAACATGCAAAAGGAGCTATTACTAGAGCAAAATGGATGTCAAAAGAAGACTAGTGAAATGATGGAAGAGTAGGAGCCGATGTAAGACTCAGAAGGCATTGGGGAGAAGACTACATAAAGATGCATAAGGCGTAGAGGTAAATAAGGTTGTTGTACATAAGCAACAACAAATGAGTAAAGCTAACAAAAAATGCAATTGCAGCAAGCACAATGGGTGACAACAAGGTGGATATCATTCCACAAGAGTTAGTGAGAGTAAAAGAAGGTGCAAAACATGTAGGAGCAGCCTACACATAGATAGGGCTAAGAACACTACATCCCCATAAAGAGATCATAAGTATTATTATACTCAGTATGGAAGATGCACTAGATGAAGGGACAAGAACACTACATCCCCCCAAAAAGAGGATTGTTATGCAACATAAGAAATAGAGAGGGACACTAGAGAAAATAACCATATGCAGCAGTGTGTGATGGATAAAAGCTAAACTTTAGCCCTGTAGGCAGAGGAAAAGGAGTCATACGAAGGAGGGGCTCTAAAAGACAAAAGACAACATGTAGCACAATAGTCACAATAGAGAGGGATGCTGGAGCAATTATAAATATGCAGTAGTGAAAGATGGACAAAAGATAACATGTAGCCCCAAAGACAAAGGAAAAGGAGCCTAAGGAATGAAAGGCTCTGTACACCTTTTATCAAGGGAAACTTCCCTGAAGGAAGCACTAAAGGAAGAAGCAATGAGATATGCTACAAACAAACAACTATTACATAAAATAATTGGGAATTATTGAGTGTAGTTGAAATGAGAGTGAGCCACATGGGTCCAATGGTGAGCTAAAGGAAATAGAGGCACTCGAGCAAATACCAACTAAAGAGATCATGAGCGCTAATGCAAATATCATTGCACCCAGGAAGGAAGGCAAAAGAGAAGATACATGAGAAATTCGAGCATAATAGCCAAGCAAAACAGATGTGTCCTTTAAAAGGCACAAATATTGAGAGACGAAAGAGTGCGAGTTTATTTGTGGGAGGCATTTACCTAAATCCTAAGGGAATCAAGATAAAAAGGTAGTGCACAACCGAGCCTAAGTTGTCCCAATGACAATATAGCATTACACCATGGAGAGATGCACGAAGGGAAGGAGAAGTGGACATAACTCCAAATAATGCATCTAAAGATGTGTGAGTAGAGGAGAAAAGTTGGCCTGTAGCTAACAAAAATGCAACGTTATTTGTGCATGTCTTGTAGGAACTACCGTAACAGGTTATCCAAAACCAATGTGAAGTAGATCAGAGGAGTGTAATTTTCATTACACACAAGGAAAATGAGTTAATGTTGATTGGGAACAAGGCAAGAGATCATGAGCCTGAAACTAACCAAGAATAAGGATTGAAGGGGATATCAATCCAAACATGTAGAAAGAAGTGCATGATAATAAAGGAAGAAAAAATGTGGGAGTCAATGGACCCATTAAGACTTCTGTGCAACTGAGTGCATCAAACAAAGAGAAATGAAGGACAAGGGCATTTGAAAAACCATGCAGACATTCCTCGTGACAAGCACATAGAAGAATAGCATGAAATTATAGCTACTTGTTGTAAGCAACATAAGGAAGAGAGTGCACATAACAAGGAAGTGAAAGGCACAAAGAGAAATGGAAGGTATAAAGACCTTTTGTAGGAGACAAATGAACAAGAATGGACATAAACCCATGAGAGACGAAAGTGGGTGCAAACCCACAAGAGACGGACATGGGCATAGGCCCACTAAGAGATGAAGGTGGGCATAGGCCCATAAGAGAAAATAAAGGTGGGCACGAGACCACAAGAGGAAGAAAGGGAAGGAAGATGAAGCATATAAGAGTTCAGTAGAGGAGGATGATTTAAGGCTCGAAAAGGGTCTGGAAAAGAAGGAAACACTGAGTAAACCTACTTAGGTGCCACATTGGGTCGACGAGAACACTATGGTCAAGATAGCAAACCAAAAAGATAGTTCTACCACTCCAACATTATTTGTACACAAGAGATAACATTTTAATTGCCTAGGGAGTTTGATGGAGGAGCATCACATGCAAATTTATAATCTTGCATCAAATAAAAATAGAGTCAATTAAGCGAGAAATTAAATAACTCTAGTTGTGCACAGTTACATAGACCATGCAAGAGTCTACCTAAATGGAAGGAAGGTGGTTGAGATGTGTGCAGGGTGTTAGAGAATTAAAATGGGGTACAACTTTTGGCTAAGCCAAGAAGCACACTTGCAAGGTTAAAAACCACACAAAGATGCACTAGGGATATGAAAAAAGGTGTAGAAATAAAGGCTCGTTCAATAATGCATGAAGGAATTGAGCCCCTCAAAGTTCCAAGAACTATGGCACGAACATAGTTGTTCACTGAAGGTGTGCTTCACATGAACAAAGAAAGTTACAACCAAAGCTAAGTTCGAACTTGAGCAGCATATGCACAAAGAGTTGAGCTTATCAAGGGATCAACTTAGAGTAGTGCATTGTCATAGTTTTGGGGTACTCAAATATGCCTAAAAATGTAATCAGCCAGTGAAGGAACTCTAAGGTACCCAATGTGCAATGATGATGACATGTCTAAAAGAGGAAATTTTGAGGTACAAGGCACGTAAAAAGCTAGACTGAAGAATTCAATCCAATACTGCATAAGTAGAAGATAGTTGGATAAGCAATTAGTTGTGAGGACCTATAATTAACCTTTCCTTTAGCTAGGTTAGTCTTGCAAATGACGTGACAACAAAAGGGACTGACGATATCTACTTGTGTAGCTCGTAGTCATGACCGAATGGAAGTCTAAAGATACCATTCTATAGAGAAAGAGAGATACTTATATATATGTCTAAATACTGGAGTAAATAGAGCTGAGAGCCCAATATACAGCGAAAAAGCTTGTATTATTTTGTAACACCTGAAGTTAAGGTATAAAATGTTTTATTAGCATGATCTACTATGTGGAATTCTAAAGGCTTCGTGGTTAATGTAACCCTTCACTGGGACGCTTGATGCAAAGGAAAATGAGCCTAAAGAAGGAGAGGCTCTAAAGGACCTTGGACGAGGGAAACTTCCCCAAACGAAGCATCGAAAGAAGCGAGAGATATTGTTGGAGAAGTAGAGTTGCCTAAAGAGCAACTAGTAGTTGTTCAATGTATCAAAAATGAGAGTGATGCACATGGGTCCAACGGTGTGCAAACGGAAATAGAGGTATTGGTGCAAGCACCAACTAAAGAGAGATTAAGTGCCAATGCAAACAACATTATGCTAAGGGATGAAGAAGGCAAAATATAAGCTATACATATGAAATTCAAACATAACAACAATGCAAAAGAGAGGGGTTCTACATAAGGCATAAATATAGAAAGGCAAAAGACCCTGAGTCTTTTTGTGACAGGTATTTGCCTAAAGCATTAGGGGAAGAAGAGAAAGAAGTACCGGCTTGTAGCGGATCCTAAGTTATCTTAAAGACAACAGAGCATTGCACCATGGAAAGACATGCAATGGGAAGGAGAAGTGGGCATAACTCCACAAAAGGCATCCAAATATACATAAGGAGAGGAAAAGAGTCGACCTATAACTAACAAAAATACAACATTGTTTACACATGACATGGATGAGCTACTGGGAGGGGTTAGCCAAATTCAACCTGAAGCTGATCAATGGAGTGCAATTTTCATTGCAAGGAAGGAAAAGGAGTCACTACCAATTGGGATCAAGGCAAGAGGCCATCAACTTGAAACTAGCTAGGAACAATGCTTGAAGCAAATATCAGTCCAAACACACAGTGAAGTGTATGACAAGAGAGGAAGAAACGGAAAGAAGGAGATTACATTTTAATTACCTAAGGAGTTTGATGAAAGAGTATCATAGGTGAATTTACAATCTTGCACTGGTAAAAAAATATAGTCAATCAAGCAAGAAACAAACCAACTCTAGTTGTGCACAGTTACATGTGTGAGTAGAGGAGAAAAGATCACTTGCAGCTAACAAAAATGTAACGTTATTTGTGCACGTCTTGTAAGAACTACCATAACTGGTTATCCAAAAGCAATGCGAAGTAGATCAGAGGAGTGCAATTTTCATTTCACACAAGGAAAATGAGTTAATGCTAATTGGGAACAAGGCAGGAGATCGTGAGCCTGAAACTAACCAAGAATAAGGATTGAAGGGGATATCAATCCAAACATGTAGAAAGAAGTGCATGATAATAAAGGAAGAAAAAATGTGGGAGTCAATGGACCCATTAAGACTTCCGTCCAACTGAGTGCATCAAGCAAAGAGAAATGAAGGACAAGGGCAGCCGAAAAACCATGCAAACATTCCTCGTGACAAGCACATAGAAGAATAGCATGAAATTATAGCTACTTGTTGTAAGCGACATAAGGAAGAGAGTTCACATAATAGAGAAGTGAAAGGCACAAAGGGAAATAGATGGTATGAAGACCTTTTAGAGGAGACGGATGAACAAGAATGGGCATAAACCCATAAGAGACAAAAGTGGGTGCAAACCCACAAGAGACGGACATGGGTATAGGCCCACTAAGAGACGAAGGTGGGCATAGGCCCATAAGAGAAAATAAAGGTGGGCACAAAACCACAAGAGGAAGGAAGGGAAGGAAGATGAAGCATATAATAGTTTGGTAGAGGAGGACAATTTAAGGCTTGAAAAGGGTCTGGAAAAGAAGGAAACACCGAGTGAACCTACTTAGGTACCACATTGGGTAGAAGAGAACACTGTGGTCAAGATAGTAGACCAAAAAGATAGTTCTACCACTCCAACATTATTTGTACACAAGAGATAACATTTTAATTTCCTAGGGTGTTTGATGGAGGAGCATCACATGTGAATTTTTAATCTTGCATCAAATAAAAATAGAGTCAGTCAAACGAGAAATAAACAACTCTAGTTGTGCACAGTTACATAGACCATGCAAGAGTCTACCTACATGGAAGGAAGGTGGTTGAGATGTGTGTAGGGAGTTAGAGAATTAAAAGGGGGTACAACTTTTAGCTAAGCCAAGAAGCACACTCGTAAGGTTAAAAACCACACAAAGATGCACTAGGGATATGAAAAAGGTGCAGAGATAAAGGTTCATTCAATAATGCATGAAGGAACTGAGCCCTTCAAAGTTCCAAGAACTATGATACAAACGGAGTTGTTCACTGAAGGTGTGCTTCACATGATCAAGGAAAGTTACAACCAAAGCTAAGTTCGAACTTGAGCAACATATGCACAAAGAGTGGAGCTTATCAAGGGATCACATTAGAGTAGTGCATTATCATAGTTGTGGGGTGCTCAAATATGCCTAAAAAAAAATCAACCAATGAAGGAACTCTAAGGTACCCAATGTGCAATGATGATGACACGTCTAAAAGAGGAAATTTTGAGGTACAAGGCACACAAAAATCTAGACTGAAAAATTCAATGCAAGCTTGCATAAGTAGAAGATAGTTGGATAAGCAATTAGTTGTGAGGACTTATAATTAACCTTTCCTTTAGCTAGGTTAGTACTGCAAATGACGTGACAACAAAAGGGACTGACAATATCTACTTATGCAACTCGTAGTCATGAACAAATGGTAGTCTAAAGATACCATACTATAGAGAAAGATATATATATATATATGTGTGTGTGTCTAAAGGCTGGACTAAGTAGTATTGAGAGCCCAATATATAGTTAAGAAGCTTATATTATCTTGTAACACCCGAAGTTAAGGAATAAAATGCTTTATTAGCATGATCTACTATTTGGAATTCTAGAGGCTTCGAGGTTAATGTAACCCTTCACTGGGACGCTTGATACAAAGGAAAATGAGCCTAAAGAAGGAGAGGCTCTAGAGAACCTTGGACCAGGAGAAACTTCCCTGAATGAAGCATCGAAAGAAGAAAGAGATATTGTTGGAGAAGTAGAGTTGCCTAAGGAGCAACTAGGAGTTGTTCAATGTATCAAAAATGAGATTGAAGCGCATGAGTCCAATGGTGTGCAAATGGAAATAGAGGTATCGGTGTAAGCACCAACTAAAGAAAGCTTGAGTGCCAATGCAAATAACATTTTGCCAAGGGATGAAAAAGGTGAAAGAGAAGCTGTGCAGGTGAAATTCAAACATAACAATGATTCAAAAGAGAGGGGTTCTACATAAGGCATAAACATAGAGAGGCAAAAGAACCTAAGTCTTTTTGTGACAGGTATTTGACTAAATCATTAGGGGAAGAAGAGAAAGAAGTAGCAGCTTGTAGCGGATCCTACGTTATCCTAAAGACAATAGAGCATTGCGCCATGGAAAGACATGCAAAGGGAAGGAGAAGTGGGCATAACTCCACAAAAGGCATCCAAATATACATGAGGAGAGGAAAAGAGTCAACCTATAACTAACAAAAATACAACATTGTTTACACATGACATGGATGAGCTACTGGGAGGGGTTAGCCAAATTCAACCTAAAGCTGATCAAGGGAGTGGACTTTTCATTGCAAGGAAGGAAAAGGAGTCACTACCAATTGGGATCAAGGCAAGAGGCCATCAACTTGAAACTAGCTAGGAACAATGCTTGAAGGAAATATCAGTCCAAACACATAGCAAAGTGCATGACAAGAGAGGAAGAAAGGGAAAGAAGGAGATTACATTTTAATTACCTAAGGAGTTTGATGAAGGAGCATCATAGCTGAATTTGCAATCTTGCATTAGAAAACAAATATAGTCAATCAAGCAAGAAATAAACCAACTCTAGTTGTGCACAGTTACATGGACCATGCAAGAATCTAATTTCAAGGAAGGTGGTTGAGAGTTATGCAGGGAGTTCAAGATAAAAAGGGGGTACAAGTTTTGGCTAAGCCAAACAACATACTTGCAAAGATATACAGCGCATAAAGATGCATTAAGGACAGGAAGCAAGGTGCAGAAGTAAAGGGTCACTCAACAGTACATGAAGGAACTAAGGCCTACAAAGTTCCAAAAACCATGTTGTGGAAGGATTTGTTCACTGAAGGTGTGCTTGACAAGAACAATTAAAGTTGCAACCAAAGCTAGGTTCAAACTTGAGGAAAGTTGAATTTGTTTGAGGGAAAGTAAATTTGGGAAGGATGAACTACAGTGTCCCTTTTTCTGAAAATAAAGTAGTATTATTATTAAAATAAAAAGTATTTTTAAATACTTTAAATAAAAGTAATAATATGCTTTAGATGCCAAAAGTGAATATGTCATACACTCATTTTCTAATTTGATATTTCATAAAGAAGGCATCTTTATATTGTGATGTAGGTCAGCCCTTAAGAGCTCCTTTGGGGTTTGAGTGGGAAAGGTTATAAAAATAAAGAGGAGGTTCATTTGAAAAGGGTTATGTTACTTTTATAATTGAAATTCCAGGGTTTTGACATGATTTGTTGAACTTCATGCAATTGAGGACAAAAACCTTTATTGGTTTGGTTGTAGTAAGGATGAAAACCCTTATCTAATTGCTGGCAGGCTTAATTCAAAGGTTGTATTGAGCATAATTTGACAATTTGGGGTGTTTTGAAAACAACTACAGATTTGGGATGGCAAAGAAAGACAATTTGAAGGATGTAACTGATCTGAAGGGCACTGAGCTAGTTTGAAACCCTAGAAGGGCAGCAAAGTGGTTGAAGAAGGTAAAAGACTCATTGTTAGGGCAGTAACCCCCCCTTATGGTTTGGGACTACAATTTATAAGGTTTAACAAAGCCTAATTTGTAGGGTATACATATTTACCTGGTATTTTTACTATATTTTCTAGCCATTGAATTGATAATAAAAATTAGATTTGATGGTATTTCAGTAGGTTATATTATTTCTGAATTATTTGGTGAATATTTGAGTGGAAAATATTGCAAATTGTGCCCTAAATGTGTATTTCCATTTTTTTTTTAATGGTTGGGGCTTGAAATAAAGAAAATAAAAAATTTGCATTTATTTTAGGGTTTGTTGGGAATCCCAAATCTTTCTAATTCTATCCCAAATGGGACATTACAAGCTCTGAGGCACACTGAGAATAAACCTAAAGTTGAAATGCAAACAATCTCCATAAAAAGGCCCTGAGTAAATGGAGAGGGTCTTAGATGTCCAACATTATTTCTTATTGAAGGATGTACAACAATCCATAAAGGTGGATTATGCACAAAAAAAGCTCTTTGATAAAGCAATAAATGGTTGCATGGATCTCCAAGAGAGGAGGAGATAGAAACACAATAAGAGGGTGAAATGTTGGCAATAAATAGTTTCCAAACAACAAAACCAAGTAGTGCATCCAGAAGGCCATCTCAAATGGAGGAAAAAACTCAAAATCCATAGAAGGTAACATTCAAATCCTCGCCCCCAAAGTAAATGAGTGTTGCCATAAAAGGTAATGTGCAAGAGGAGCCAGCATGGGCGTCTTGTAAAGGTCAAAAGCAAACCTTTGAGAAGATAAAAGAGTAGGAGCTAATGCTGATCTCAAAAGGCATTGAGGAGAAGGCTGCACAAAGAAGATGTGTAAGACGTAGAGGCAAAGAAGGTTATTTCATGGATGCAACAATAGAGTGAAGGCAATAAGAAACCTGATTGTAGTAGAGTGAAATGAGTGAAGGAAAGGGGGGTATCATTCCGGATGAGCCAGCGAGAGTGCATTAGAGTGTGCAAGGTGTAGGAGTTATTTACACAGAGACAAGGGCACATTAGAATAGCCTAGAAGAGAGCACAAGTCTTGTGTTCACAATGGCGGATGTTCCAAAGGAAGGTTTGAGATCCTTAGGTTATCATAAAGTAAAGGATTGTAGCACAACAATGATGATAGAGAGGGATGTTTGATCAATTTTTGATATACAGCAATGCACGATGCACAAAAGACAGCCTTTAGCCCTAGAGATAAAGGAAAGGAGTGTGAGTAAGGAAAGGCTCTAGGGGACCTTTGCCTAGGAGAAAGTTCCCTAAAGGAAACACTAAAGGAATAAGCAATGGGAGATGCTACAAAAGGAGAAGAATAATTACATAGAAAACAATTGGGAGTTTTTGAGTGTAGTAAAAATGAGAGTAAAGCACATGGGTCTAAATATGCACCAGAAGAAAGAGAGGCACTAGAGTAAACACCAATTGAAGAAACCATGAGTGTTAATGCAAATAAAATTATGCCAAGGAAAGAAAAAGGCAAAAGAAAAGCTGCATAGGATAAATTCAAGCATAACAGTCAAAAAGAAGAGATGTCTCCTTCGAAAGGCACAGAGATGGAGAGATGAAAGAGTGCAAGTTTATTTATGGGAGGCATTTACCCATAACCTGAGGGGATCAAGATAAAAGGGTAGTGTGCAATTGAACCTAAGTTGTCTTGAAGACAACAGATCATTACTCTATGGAGGGATGCGAGAAAGGAAGGAGAAGTGGACATAACTCCACAAAAGGCATTTGAAGATGCGTGAGAGGAGAAACGGACATAACTATTTGTAAGCAGGAGCTCATATTTTAATTACCTATGGATTTTGATGCAAGAACATCATAGGTGAATTTGCAATCTTGCATCAGAAAAATAGAGTCAGTTAAGTGAGAAATAAACTAACTCTAGTTGTGCACTATTACACAGACCACATAATGGTCCACTTTCTTAGAAGGAAGGTGATTGAGAGTTGCATAGGGAGTTAGAGAATACAAAGTGGATACTAATTTTGGTTAAGCCAAGTAGCACACTCATAAAGCTACAAAGCACATAAACTATACCAAGGATAGGAAGCAAGGTGCAAAAGTAAAGGGTCACTCAATGGTGCATGAAAGAACCGAGGTTTGTAAAGTTCCAAGAACCTTTGCATGGAAAGAGTTGTTCACTGAAGGTATGCTTCACAAGAACAAGGAAAGTTGTAACTAAAGTTAAGTTCGAACTTGAGTAATAGATGCACAAAGAGCTGAGCTTATCAAGGGAGCACATAAGAGTAATGCACAATCACAGTCGAAGGGTGCTCACTTGCACCTAGAACATAATCAACCAATGAAAGAGCTTTAAGGTACTCGGTGTGCGATGATGATGGTGCATGAAAAGGAGGATATTGTGAGGCACAAGGGCGCAAAAAAAGCCAAGCACAGGGCATTCGACTCAAGCCCAAGGAAGTAGAAGACAAGTGCATAAGCAATTAGTTGTAAGGACCTCTAATTACCCTTTTCCTAGTTTAGTACTATAAATGATGTGACAACAAAAGGGACTAACAAGATCTACATGTGTAGCTCAAGGTCTGTAAAAGGCTATGTTGCTTCTAGGTTATGTTTGTAAACTTGCATAAAGCCACATTAAATGAAGTTAACCAATCGCATTGAAATTCAGTGAAGCAACCAAAGCTCAAGAAAATATAAAAAGGTATTTTGGTCCAGAATTTATAATGCCTAGAAGCCAAAGAGGAGACTTTTTTAGAGTGATCCCATAAAGGGACAAAATAAATTATATGGGGCTAGACAAAGAGAAAAGAAACTTCATAGACAACTGAAGGATTATAGTCTTGAGTGAATGGTATTCTAAGGACACCACATTAGAGAGAAAGAGAGATACTTATATCTATGACAGAGGACTAGAATAAGTAGATAAGATAAGATAAATATATTAATGTCCAACTAATGACTACAAAAGTAGGTCAAAGGGACTGTAGATTATAGAAATATGTCAGGGAAAAGCAATAAACTAAAAAAGTCTTCGAAAACAAGAAAATATAACGCTAAAAGAAATAAGATAAAACAAGTAAAGAGTGACCACGCTCAGAGCCAAACCACCAAAGGACCCAACCACACTCAGGTCCAAAGAAGGGAGTAAAATAAATAAGCAATCTCCAAGAATCTATAAACATTAAGAGCACGAGGATGATCCCTAAGAAAGAACCAGGAGGGAACCCATCAAGAGTCAAGATCTCAATATACAACTGTGATGCTTATATTATCTTGTAACACCCGAAGTTAAGGAATAAAATGCTTTATTAACATGATCCACTATGTGGAATTCTGAAGGTTGCATGGTTAATGTTTCCCTTCACTGGGACCCTTGATCTTAGCCAACACAAATATGATATCAAAGTAAGGTTGTGATCCTTGAAAGATGCAAAATGAAAAGAAAAACTTGCAAGCAAGATACAAACTGACAGAAGGAAAGCTAGCATATCATTGAACATGAGGCACCTCGTAGAGCATCGTTCAACATAATGTGGGAGGTACATAGTTAGTGAGGGAGTGAAACATAAGTAAAGAGAACACTCAGTAGGGATTAGCTATGTAAGATCATGAAGGGAGAATTTTCTAGAGTGATTCCATAGTATGAAACACCTATGTAGGATTGTGATGGAGAGCATAACACTAGGTAGTGTATGAAGTTACGAGGTTATAAGTAACCCGAAGGAGTGTTGTGTGAGCAGTAACAGATGGTTGATCAGGAGGCAATCATTGTACTAGAATGGAGAGGTGAAGTGGTAATAAATTACTAGAAATAAGGTAGTTGACTAGAATGCATAGGCCATTAATTTGAAGCTAACTAGGAAAAACGCTTGAAGGGGATATCAGTCCAAACACATCGAGCAAAGTGCACGATAATAGAGAAGAGAAAAGATGGGAGTCAATAGTCCCAATAAAGACTTGCATGCCACTAAGGGCATCAAGGAAAGGTAAATGAAGGATAAGGGCATTGGTGAAATCACGTAGATGTACCTTGTGAGAAACATATGGAACTATAACATGTAAGTATGCCTACTTGTCATGGGTGATAGAGAGAAAAAAGTGTATATAACAGAGGAGAACCAAAAGGTGAACAAAAGGAAGGAAATGAAAGGTTGAAGACCTTTTGGTGGAGGTGGATGGATAAGAGTGGGCATAGACCCAAGAGAGATAAAGTGGGTACAAAACCATGAGAGATGAACTGGGTGTAGGCCTAGAGGAGATGAAGATGGGCATAGGACCATAAGATCAAATATTGGTGGCCGCAAACCCATAAGAGGAAGAAAGGGAAAGAAGGAGCTTACATTTTAATCACCTTGAGGAAGCCGACCAGAAGGGTGGTTCTACCACTCCAGCCCTTCTTGTAAGAACGATCTTACATTTTAATTACCTTGGCAGTCTGATGCAAGACCATTGTTAGCGAATTATCTATGTTGCATCAAACAAAAACATAGTTAAAAAAGGGACAAATAAACCAACTCTATCTATGAATCTTAAATGGCAAAACATTATTAAAGGTTGTTATACACTACACGTAAGGCAAATGATTGAGAGTTGTGCAAAGTGCATATATATGCACACACAAACTGCAAATATTTCTACTTCATAAGGATGTCCCGAGTGTTCTTTTTTCTCCATTTCAAGGTCTTTAAGAACATCATTAATGTTTGATGTTGACCTATCTTCTTCATTTTTATCCATCTTTGACATCTCTTTTTCTGCCCCAAACCCTATTGATAGCACTCCTACTGCCCCAAAGTGACTAATTTTTTTTGTTTAGAAATTACAGCTCTAGGCTGCCCTAAAGTGTTGTGCCTTTGTTCAGAGGGTCCCAAAGTGCTAAACTTCTTCTATTCAAGGGGCATAAATTCTTCCTCTTGGATTGGGATATTTTTCCCACTTTCCCTTGGTATGGTAGATACCTCTATGAACAGTTCACTAACCCCTTTCACGACTGAATTATCTTGTTTTCAGATTCCTTCATTTCAACCCTCTATCTTTCCCCTTCATAATTACTTGCAACTCAATTTTTTCTTTTTTTTTGCTCTACTATCAAATAAGGCCTCAACTTCTCATATTTTCTAACAACATTTTCAATCAACACAAGTGCAGCTGGAGAAAAAAATTGTTCTTGCCTCACATTAACCCCTAAGATAGATAATAATTATTGAGAAATATTATCACTCTCATTTAGAATCAAAGTCACAATTGTTTGCATAGAAGTTAAAAACATTTTATGCATGATTCTCATTGACAGCTGCAAGGAAATGTTGAAACATTTCAATAATAAGATCATCACATTTCAAATCCAACATCAAAACACATGACCTAATTTTTGCCATAGTTTCTAGAATTGTAACCCTCCTAGCTAAATCCTAAGGGGATCAAGATAAAAAGGTAGTGCGGAACTGAACCTAAGTTATCCCAAAGACAACAAAGCATTATGCCATGGAGAGACAGGAGAAGGGAAGGAGAAGTGGAGATAACTCCACATAAGGCATCTGAAGATGCATGAGGAGAGGAGAAGAGTTGGCCTGCAGCTAACAAATAGGCAACATAGTTTGTGCATGGCCGATAGGAGCTAGCATGATGGGTTAGCCAATATCAGCATGAAGCAAATCAAGAGAGTGCAATTTTCATTGCACGCAAGGAAAAAGAGTTAATGCTATTTGGCAGCAAAGCAAGAGACTGTCAACCTAAAATAAGGAAACACCGAGTGAGCCTACACAGGGGCTACATAAGATGGACGAGAACACCATGGTCAAGGCAACCGGCCAGAACGATAGTTCTACCACTCCAACATTATTTTTAAGTAAGAGCTCATATTTTCATTAACAAGGGAGTTTGATGCAGGAGAATCATAGATAAATTTGTAATCTTGCATCAAATAGAGAATAAAAGTGGGCACCAGTTTTAGCTAAGCCAAACAACACACTTGCAAAGCTACAAAGTGCATAAATATACACTAAGGATAGGAAGTAAGGTGTAGAAGTAAAGGGTTTCTCAATAGTACTTGATGGAACTGAGGCCTACAAAGATCCAAAAATTGTGGCACGGAAGGATTTATTCACTAAAGGTGTGCTTCACAAGAACAAAGAAGTTGCAACCAAAGCTAAGTCAAACTTGAGCAACAGATGTACAAAGAGTTTAACTTATAAAGGTAACACATTAGAGCAGTGCAAAGTTATAGTCGAGGGGTGCATAAATGTGCCTAGAATGTAATCAACCAACGAAGGCGCTCTAAGGTTCCCAATGTGAAATGATGATGGTGCATGGAAAGGAGGAGATTTTGAGGTATAAAGGTGCGTAGAAAGTAAAGGAAAATGACCCTAAGAAAGGAAAGGCTCTAAACAACCTTCGACCAAGAGACACTTCCCTAAAGGAAACACTTAAAAGAAGCAGTGGGAGATGTAGAACGAGAAGAAGAGTTACCTAGAGATCAATTGGGAGTTGTTGAGTAAATCATAAATGAGAGTGAGGCATAGGGGTCCAAAACTGTTTCGAAGGAAATAGAGACATAGGTGTGAAAGAGAAGCTGCACAAGTGTAATTCAAGCACAATAGCCATGTAAAATAGATGTGTCCCTGGTAAGGCACAGGCATAGAGAGGCAAAAGAGCACAAGTCTATTTATGGTAAGTATTTGCCAAAATCATTAGGTGAAGAAGAGAAAGAGGTAGCATCTTGCAGCTAAATTGAAGTTGTCCCAAAGACAAGAGAGCATTGTGCCATAGAGAGACACAGAAAGGGAAGGAGAAGCAAAGATAACTCCATAAAAGGCATCTGAAGATGCATAAGGAGAGCAGAAGAGTCGACTTGTAGCTAACAAAAATGCAACATTGTTTTCACATGACATGGATGAGCTACAGAGATGGGTTACCCAAAATCAGCCTAAAGCCAATCAAGGTAGTGCAATTTTCATTGTGCGGAAGGAAAAGGAGTCACTACTGATTAAGAGCAAGGTAGGAGGCCATCAACCTGAAACTAATGAGGAACAACATTTGAAGGGGATATCAATCCAAGCAAAAGGTGCACAAAAGGAAGGAAATGAAAGGTATGAAAAACTTTTGATGGAGGTAAATAGACAAGAATAGGCATACACCTATGAGAAACAAAAGTGGGTGCATAACCATGAGAGATGAAACTAGGCGTAGATCTAGGTGAAGGAAGACAGTTTATGTCCCAATGATGGTATACATGAAGAGGCATCAAGTAAGCCTATTTAGGTGTCACATCTGATGCAGGAGAATACCATGGTTGAGGTAGTCGACTAAAAAATTGGGTCTACCATTCCAATCCTACTTGTATGCAAAAGTTTACATTTTAATTATCACGAGGGTCTAATGCAGGAGCATCATAGGGGAATCAAAAATCTTGTATCAGACAAAAACAACCCTAGTTGTGCACAGTTGCACAATGGAACATTTTGGAAGGTTGTTCTGGACTATGCAAGAGGCCACCTCTGCAGAAAGAAGGTGGTTGAGAGTTATGCAAGGAGCTAGAGAATAAGAAAGCAGTACAAGTTTTGTCTAAAGTAATACACATGTAAAATTGCTAAGTACATAAGATGTACTAGGGATAAGAAGCAAGGTGCAAAATTAAAGGCTCACACAATAACACACGAAAGAACCAAGCCCCACAAAGCACCAAGGAACATGGCGCAAAAGGAATTATTCGTTAAAGGTGCCCTTTAGGAAAACAAAGAAAGTTACAACCACTGATGAGAGACAAAAGTGGGTGAAGAACCATGAGAGATGAAACCGGGCATAGACCCAGAGGAGACAAAGGTGGGCATAGGACCATAAGATCAAATAGAGGTGGGTGCAAACCCACAACAGGAAGAAAGGGAAAGAAGAGAAAGGGTATTGGATCTAGGTAGAGGAGGACAGTTTATGTCCCAAAAATGGTATAGAGGAGGCATTGAGTAAGCTTACTTAGGTGCCCAATCCGATGCAGGCAAACACCATGGTCGAGGTAGCCGACTAAAAAAATGGTCCTACCATTCTAATTCTACCTGTATACAAGATATTAAATTTTAATTATCATGAGGGTCTGATGTAGGAGCATCATAGGGGAGATAACAATCTTGCATCAGACATAAACAGAGTCAATTAGGAGAGAAATAAAATGACTCTAGTTGTGCACAATTGAACGACACAACATTTTGGAAGGTTATTATGGACTATGCAAGAGGCCACTTACGAAGAAGGAAGGTGGTTGACAATTGTGCAAGGAGTTAGAGAATAATAAGGGGGAACAAGTTTTGGCTAAAGTAAGCAATGCATGTGTAAAACTACAAAGTACATAAGGACACATTAGGGATAAGAAGTAAGGTGCAAAAGTAAAGGCTCACACGATAGAACACAAAACAACCAAGGTCCACAGATCACCAAGGAACATGGCACAAAAGGAGTTGTTCATTGAAGATGTCCCAAAGGAAAATAAGGAAAGTTGCAACCAAAGCTAAGTTTAAACTAGTTTGTCTGCAATGTGATTATGGTTGCATGTAGAATGTTACCAACTAGATATCTTTGAACTTCTAGAGTTGTTTAAAGAGATAATCCAAAGTAGTGTCCAAATTTTAATTGGGAGCAAATTTTGGGGAGACTTGCAAACTTTGAACTCGGATTATTAGTATCCAACTTTTAATTAGGAGCAAATTTTGGGGAGACTTGAAGACTTCGAACTCAACTATTTTCAATGCTTTGGATGTTGAATTCCACAATTGTAGTATTCAGAGTCACCTTTGATGAACAACTATGACAGATGATGTTTTGTTTCTAGATAAGCTCTTTTGTACAAGGACAAGTGTTGGGAAAAAATGGTATTTTACTTGCCCAAATTCCTACATATTGGGAAAAACCAATGCTTCTTCAAGATTCCACACTATTCCACTAGCAGTGCCCAAATTTTGTCTAGTAGATCCATCGAAGTTAATCTTATGAAATCTTAGAGGGTAACCATCTAAGCATGCTTGGAAATATTGATGAATCTTTGGTATTTGTAATGGAATGGCAAGCCAAAGATTTGAAAAGTTTTGAGATCCTCCATTTTGAGTGAGGAGAAAGCTACAAAGCAATTCCCTCTCGAATCATTGGTGTGCTTCTAACTTGAAGTGAGACTTTTCAAACCTTAATTAAAATAGATTGTTTATCATTTCAAATACTAGCACATTTATTCTAGGCCAAATACGCTAGAGGGCCAAAATTGAAGTGAGATTTTGATCATAGTTTGAATTAAGATCCACTTGGAGATTAATTGATGCATATGTTTGATCTCTAAAACTACTATGCTAAAATCCACCAAATTTGAAGAGCATAAATGGTCCCAATCTAGAAGAATAAGTGCACCATGTTCTCCCCTTCCCTTTAATAATTTGAATAGCTAAATGCTCCCAATCTAACATCTACGTTGTAACTTTTCTTCGTGAGAATAGTTTTTTTTATGGGAACCACGATGGCATGATATTTGGCCAGCCTGCTCAAAAATTAATTTTTTCCAATGTCTGTTATACATTGACTAACTCAAGGTTGAGATAGACCAAAGCCCCTTTGCAGTGTCCCCTAGTTGGGAAGGACTAAATATGTTTAATAAGGATATCTGATATAAATATGGAAGTATTAGAGATCTCATCAATCAATATTTAGACTAGGATAAGGGATGCTCCCCTATGTTTTTCAATTATTACTTGCTTTATTGCTTGGTGGTTTTACATAGTAGCTTACACGATAAAGTTTCCCCAAGATTGTAAAATGTTTTTGATAGAATCAAATATCTATGAAGAGAGGTGGGTAGCCATTCCAACTTGATTCTCAGTAGGGTATTGTGTGCCTGCTTCCAACTTGCAATATTATCATCTATGAGAGGACCTAGCACCAAATTTAATGTGTTAGGTAGTTTTGGACTATGGATTCTTAATTTGGTTAGGATCTAGATAATTCCCAAATAAAATTTTATTCCATCGGGAGATTTTTGAAACTTTGAGCCTCCAAGCCGATCACATGGATAGAACGTTATTGAATTACAAATTACTTTTGACATTTAATCCCCCTCAACATTTGGGCCTACAAATCTCATCCCAAGAAACCAAGTAGTACTTGTATTTTTAGATCATGCCTTGTCACAAAAATTTACATTGTAGGGCTGTGAATGTTTCCCCTATGTATGTAGGGAGTTTAAGAAGAGTGAGAGTGTAAACCAAAACACCTAGAGTATAACCTTCAATAGTTGAAGTCAATGTGCAAAGGAAATCCAGCTATGGTTTTTAAAAGTTTTTATTTTCAAACTATGACTTGAGACTACGCCAAGAGGTCAAGTGAGGTTTATCATCTAAAGGGGATCTCAAATAATTTAAGGGAATGTATCCGTTAGAGAATCCCTAAGCCTGAATAATATTTCTTTTTTGGAAATGCAAACATTAACAAATATTGCCTTAGATTTGTGCTTATTAATTTATTGACCAAAAGCTTCTTGAATGTTGTCAAATATAACACAAATGTGTCAAGCTTCAATAACAAGGATTTATTAGAGAGGAAGAGTGTCGTATGCAACTTTTCCCTTTTTATTTTGGCATGTTACAATGACCCACATAAACATTCTCCCAATATAATAAAAAGTATGGGCTTATCAGATCACTTTATCTAAGGCCTCTAGTATAAGTGAATAAGAGGTTAATATCCCAGTTAATGTTCACAAGCGGCATTGTTGTGATACAAATGTTAATCAATTTAGTTAGATTCTTTGAGAGACTAAAAGCAATCATAGTCTAGAAAAGGAGATCTCAGTTTCATCTATTAAAGGCTTTTGACCTACCAAACTTGATGAGGATTCCTTACCTTTTTTAGATCTTCAATGAGTGTAGAATCTCATGTGTGGATAGGATATTGTTAATGATTTGCCTTTCATGCATAATGTGAACTAGGCATTAAAAAAAAATTATAACAAAGGTTTGAATCATAAAGCAATGAGTTTATATAATTTCGTAGATCATATTACATAGAGCTATAAGCTTGAATTGGTCCATTTGTACATCTTGAGCTTCCTTTGGGATGAGGTCCAACTTAGTGGTATTCATAGCTTTGAGAATAGATTTATTTCTTAAGAATTCCTAAATGATTGCATAATGGTATTCAATTATCACAAGCCAATAATATTTGGTAGAAAAAGATCAAGAAAACATTTATTCCGGAAGCTATATCCTTGTGAAAGGAACAAATGAAATGTTTCAATTCTACTTTGAAAATTGGTCTAACAATTTGATCATTGTCTTCCTATGTGATATGAGATAGATGTGCTTAAAATCCTTGTTTTGGTTTATGATTTGTTTCTTTGCAGTGGGGACTTAACTATAAGGAGGTCTTGAAAATACTGAGAAGCATCTTGGAGTATATTTTTTGAGGAAGTGAGTGGTTTTCTATCTCCCATCACAATGGGTTGTTGAGAAACTATAGTTTTTTAACTATGGACTAATTTATGAAAGCATCAACCATTCGTGTTTCCCTTCCTAAGCCATTGGTCCCTTAAAACTAATTATATTTATAATTTCATATATAATGTAACAAGAAGGGTGTGGCCTCTTCATTTTAGCACGTGTTTATATAGTGTTCCAGTGTAATTTATGATTTAGGTTAAATGATCTATTAGATTTCATAAGGAAACAATGTAAAAATGCTTTCAATTTAATTTTTATAAAGTTCACTAATGAAAAATATAGTCAATAGCAAAATGATTAGCATTTATCTTTGAAAATAATTAAAATTTGTTTAAAGACATTCTAACTACATGTAAGTCCTAACTTTCTGAAGCTAACTAATGTTGGACATGGTTTTTAAACCTTCTAACACCATGCATGCACACATGCCACATATTCTAGTTATGCACCTCTATACAAGTGGCATGGCAAGTCCTCTCACATTCTATATTTTTATCATTATATTTTATTTACAAGTGGTTATGAATAATTTAAAACTATTTACAAGTGCAAAAAAAAAGAGTTATTACTGAATGACAACAAGGTAGGAGACCATCACCCTGAAACTTACCAGGAATAAGGACTGAAGGGGATATCAATCCACGCGCATAGAAGTGTGCGATAATAAAGAAAGAAGAAAAAGTGGGAGTCAATAGGCCCCATAGAGACTTCCATGCCATTGAGGGCATCAAGCAAAGAGAAATAAAAGATAAGGGCAGTAGAAGATCCACGTATAAATACCACATGAGAAACACATGGAAGAATAGCACGCAAGTATACCTACTTGCCAAAGGTGACATAAGAGAGTGTGCATAACAGAGAAGTGAAATGCGCACAGAAGGAAGGAAAGGAAAGGTATAAAGACCTTTTGGGGAAGATGGATGAACTAGAATGGGTGCAAACCCATGGGAGATGGAGGTGGGCAGGCCCACAAAAGATGAAGGTGGAGTATACACATTAAATATTATGTGATAACATAATAGAAGGCTGGAGAGATTTTCAATAGAGAAAGAAATGGAAAGACACGAAGAGGGCACAGAGTTTCAAAGCCAATAATAGATTTTTTCCAAACTACTGAACCAAGTAGTGCATCCAAAAGGCCAGCTCAAATAGGGGAGAAGACATGAAAGTTACAAAAGGGAACCTACAAAGCCTCGCTTCAAAATTAAAGAAGATAGGGTTACGATGAAGGGCAACACAGAGGAAGAACCAGCATGGGAGCAACACAGAGGTTAAAAGGTGCCCTATTAAAAAATGGAAGAGCGAGAGTGAAGGCCAATCTTGAAAGGCATTAATGAAAATGTTGTTGGGGATCAACCAACAAGCTTTATTACTTTTATGTAAGCAATTAAACACGAAATTAAACCAGAATTGAAAGTAACTAGAATCAGAAATAGCAAAGAATAAGAGATACAAGAAACCACCCTGAAAACTTGTATTAAACTCTTTCAAAAGGAAATACAATGAAAAAAAAATCACACTTTCTTCTCACACCTCTCAGATGTACAGATCTCTTTCCCTCAAGAGTTTACAATCAATTCCAACAACCTAGATTGATACACACATATACAATATGTTTTGTACTGTTCTTTTCTTACATCCACACACAAGCTATGAAGATCTATCCCTATTATATAGAATTAGGGATCATGAGCAATGCATTAACAACCATTAGATACACCTCATAATCAAAGGCTTAAAATAGTCTTGCCAAAAATGGAAACGTGGACTTACAACTAACAGCTAAACTTATCATGCAAACAATCTGTTTCATCCATGAAAATAGACTTTCTGGATGCACAGGTGACCGACGTCGGTCCCTGTTTGCCTACACATGACCGACGTCGGCCGATACATGACCGACATCGATAGATACTGGTCGACTCCTTGCCATCATCGGTGACTGTGTGAATCCAGCAACTTTAGCATCTACTTATTGGTGAAGCTTTTAGCTCCACACCTCAACAATCTCCCACTTGGAGATAAACAGTTGCACTAGTACCTGTACAGCAACATCTTCTAGCTTCTCCATCTTCAAACTCAATCTTGAAGACCAACAAAAGTTGAATGAAGATTCAACTTCTCCTTTGTTACCGGCTTTGTTAACATATCAGCAGGGTTCTTATCTGCATGGA
This sequence comes from Torreya grandis, assembly GCA_037957365.1. NCBI lineage: Eukaryota > Viridiplantae > Streptophyta > Pinopsida > Cupressales > Taxaceae > Torreya > Torreya grandis. The sequence goes on along the minus strand of JARHVA010000051.1, from coordinate 3,867,448 downwards.
TCTTCTCCAGCTTCAACTCACTCTCCTCCAATACCTGTCTAATGAAGTGGTACCTAAGCTGTATATGTTTGGTTCTTAAATAAAAGGCTGAATTCTTAGCCAAATGAATTGCACTCTGACTGTCACTATATAATCTGTAACTCTCTTGCTCCTTTCCTAACTCTTCCATGAACTGTGTCATCCATATCATCTCCTTGCTAGCCTCTGTGACTACAATGTATTATGCCTCTGTAGTAGACAAGGCAACAACCTTCTACAACTTTGAAATCCAGCTAACTGCCGTTCCACCAACAGTGAACACATACCCTGTGGTGCTTCTACTGCCATCTAAATCACCTGCCATATTCGAATCTACATAACTATGTAGAGAAGTGTTTCACCCACCATAGCATAAATGCCTACTACTGGTCCCTCTCAGATTACTGAGAATCCACTAGACTGATTTCTAATGCTCCTTCCCTGAATTAGCCATATACTTACTAACAACTCCCACTGCTTGGGCAATATCCAGTCTAGTACATACCATTGCATACATTAAGCTCCCAACTGCGAAAGCATATGGAACTCTACTCATATACTCTACCTCATCATGTAAATTAGGACACTATTCTTTACTCAACTTAAAGTGTCCAGGCATAGGTGTACTTACCGGTTTTTCATCCTGCATATTGAACCTCTCCAACACCTTGTTCACATAATCCTCTTGAGACAAAATCAACTTGTGATTTTTCCTATCTCTCTTAATACTCATGCCAAGGATTTTCTTTGCTGCTCCCAAATCCTTCATGGCAAATGTGTGAGCTAATTTCACCTTAAGCTCAGAGATATCCTGCATGTGTGATCCTACAACCAGCATATCATCTACATACAATAACAGAATAATATATCTACCATTATCCAATCTCTTAAAATAAACACAATGGTTAGATTGACATCTACTGTAGCCATGCTTAGTCATAAACCTGTCAAATTTCAAATACCATTGTCTAGGAACTTGCTTGAGACCATATAATCTTTTCTTCAATCTGCACACAAGTTTCTCCATACCTTTGACCTCAAATCCTTCCGGCTGATCCATATATATTTCTTCATCCAAATCTCCATGAAGAAACGTTGTCTTAACATCAAGCTGCTCAAAATGCAAATCTTTAATAGCAACTAAAGACAATACAGTCTGTATAGAAGTCATTTTAACTACAGGAGAAAAAATCTCACCAAAATCAATTCCTAATTTCTGTGCAAATCCTTTCACTACCAACCTGGCCTTATATCTCATCTGTTCATTCTCACCTTCCTTTACCCTGTAGATCCATCTATTTTTCAGTGTTCTCTTTCCCGCTAGCAACTCAACCAAATCCCATGTTTGGTTCTCTTTCAAGGAATCAATTTCCTCATTCATGCCTAGCTCCCACTGATTCTTGGATTCCACCTGTATTGCTTCATCAAAACTCTCTGGTTCACCATCAGGGAGCAATAAATAGAATAATGAAGGGGAATATCGAATTAGAGGTTTACTTACCCTTTATGACCTCCTGATGGGCGTTTGAGACTGATTTACAACAGGCTGTCCGCCCAAATTCTCTTACAGTGACCGATCTCAGTCATCTCTAGGCCTGTAATTGACTGACGTTGGTTCTACATGACCGACGTTGGTTCCTTCCTGATCGACGTCGGTCACTGTCTGACCGACATCGATTCTTGTATTGCCGATGTCAGTTCCTTCTTGACCGACGTCGATCTCTGTGTTTTCCTGTCTGTGATAATTTTTTCTCGCGAGCTCATTTTGGACCGTTACCTCGTCCAAATCTCTATGGCCCTGCTCAAAATTCTTCAGCTTCTTGAGCTGATCACTATACATCACTTTTTCATTGAAAACAACATCACGGCTCCTAATTATTTTGTTAGTTCCTAGATTCTAAAATTGGAATCCAAAATCATCAGAGCCATAACCAATAAATGTGCACCTCATAGACTTAGCATCCAGCTTCTTTCTATTTTTTTTATCAATGTGCACAAAAGCTTCAAAACAAAAACTCTTAGAAATGAAAGATCTACATTTTTACCTGTCCAAGCCTCTTCTAAAATTCCACCATCTAGCATTGTAGAGAGTCCTCTGTTAATCAGGTAAACTACAGTATCTATAGCTTCTACCCAAAACTGTAAGGGCAAACCAGCATGCAATCTCATACTCCGTGCACGCTCCAATATTGTTCTGTTCATCTTTTTAGCAATTCCATTTTGCTAAGGTGTCCTTGGAACCATCCTTTGCCTGCGTATTTCATTCATATAACAATAACTTCTAAACTTATAACTGCAACACTCACCACCATTATCAAATCTAAGGCACTTCAATTTCCTGCCTGTTTCATTCTCAACTAAAGCTTTCCACATCTTAAAAGTGTCAAAAACATCAGATTTCTTTTTTATGCAATAAACCCATACCTTTTTTGGAGCATCATCAATGAAAGTAACATAATACTGTGATCCTGCAATAGAAGCTACCTGAGCTGGTCCCCACACATCTGTGTGAACAAGCTCCAACTTGTGCTTCTTATTTGTTGACCCAATTTTAACAAACCTTACTCTCTTCTATTTTCCAAAAACACAATGCTCATAGAAATCTAGATCTATGCTTTTCAAATCTAAAAGCTTACCTTTTGACTTAAGAATAGACATTCCCTTCTCACTCATGTGGCCAAGCCTTTGGTGCCACAACTTTGCATCCACATCTGATGTAGATAATACAAAAAGAGAATAATCAGTAATACAATTACATAAATAGAGAGTACCTACTCTCTTACCTTTAACTAATACAAGTGCACCCTTGGTAACCTTCCAAGATTCAGCTGTGAGAGTTACTATACAACCCTCATCACCCAACTTTCCTACAGAAATCAGATTCTGCTTCAGGGCTGGGACATGCATGACATCTTTCAACACTCATGTGTTGTCATTCTGCAATTTCAGCTGCACTTTTCCTTTGCCAACAATTTTACAAGGCTCATCATCCCCTAAATAAACTTTTCCAAAATCTCCCTAGACATAATCATTGAAAAATTCTCTATTTGGGGTAGCATGGAAAGAGGCCCCATAATCTAAAACCCAAGATTCTATTTTATTATGCAAAAAAAGTGAAAGAGCATCTTGTGCAACAATACCTACAACTTTTGCTTCATTACCTTCATGCTGATTCTCTTCATTAACCTTCAACCAGCAATCTTTCTTTGCATGTCCTCTCTTTCCACAATTCTAGCAGGTTATCTTTCTTTTTCTATTTTTTGATTTGGATCTATTGCTCATCTTTGACTTAGACCTTGATCTCCCATGCTTGCCCTTCTCTCTTTGCCTTCCCCTGCTTTCAATACTTAAAGCATTCCCTGATGATTCCCCTATGCTTTTCCTGTGAGTCTCTTCATTCAAGATTACACTAACAATATCATCTACTTTCAAGATATTTGTAGCAGATGTAGTATTACTAACTGCCATTACTAAACTATGCCAACTTTCAGGCAAAGAGCATAAAATTAAAAAGAGCTTTAATTTCATCATCAAAAACTATTTTGACTGAATTTAATTGATTTACAATTCCATGGAAATCATTAAGATGATTGGATACAGATCCACCTTCCTGTATTTGTAAATTAAATAACTGCTTCATAAGATATACCTTATTTGAAGCTGAGGGCTTTTCATATAAATTTGTTAAAGTGTCCATCAACTCTACCATTGTTTTTGCCTGTGACAAGTTAGAAATCATAGTAGATCCCAGACTCAATCTTATAGATCCAAGAGCCTTTCTATCAAGAACTTTTCATTCTTCATCTTCCATATCTGTGGGCTTTCTATCAACCCCACCCAACGGTAAGTACAGATCTTTCTGATACAGATAATCTTCTATCTGCATTCTCTATAATTGGTAATTTTTGCCATTAAACTTCTCCATTCTCAGTTTACTTTCTTCTGCCATTGTTTCTCCCACTCAAACAGAAACACCTGTGAGTAACCTATAATCAACAAACACTAACCTGATCTGAAACCCCTGTTAGTCAACTTGAGCTCTGATACCACTTGTTGGGGATCAACCAACAAGCTTGATTACTTTTATGTAAGCAATTAAACGCAAAATTAAACCAGAATTGAAAGCAACTAGAATCAGAAATAACAAAGAATAAGAGATACAAGAAACCACCCTGAAAACTTGTATTAAACTCTTCTAAAAGGAAATACAATGAAGAAAAAATCACACTTTTTTCTCACACCTCTCAGATTTACAGATCTCTTTCCCTCAAGAGTTTACAATCAATTCCAACAACCTAGATTGATACACACATATACAATATGTCTTGTACTATTCTTTTCTTACATCCACACATAAGCTATGAAGATCTATCCCTATTATATAGAATTAGGGATCATGAGCAATGCATTAACAACCATTAGATACACCTCATAATCAAAGGCTTAAAACAATCTTGTCAAAAATAGAAACGCGGACTTACAACTAACATCTAAACTTATCATGCAAACAATCTGTTCCATCCACGAAAATAGACTTTTTGGACGCATAGGTGACCGACGTCAGTACCTGTTTGCCTTCACATGACCGACATTGGTGGATACATGACCGACGCCAGCAGATACTGGTCGACTCCTTGCCGTCGTCGATGACTGTGTGAATCTAGCAACTTCAGCATCCACTCATTGGTGAAGCTTTTAGCTCCACACCTCAACAAATGTTGCATAAATAAGATGCATAAGCAATAGAGGCAAAGAAGGTTATTATGTGGAAGCAATAACAGAGAAGTAAAGCCAAGAAGAAACACGGTTATAAGGGAGTTCAATAGGTGAAGGTAAGGTAGTTATCATTCCACAAGAGCCAATGAGAGCATAAGAAGGAACACAAGATGTTGCAGTAGGATACACATATCCTAAAGCGCAGAAGAACCCTAAAGAGAACATGCGTTCTTGTGCTGAACATGGAGGATGTGCCAAAAGAAGGGTTGACAACCCTCGATGCCCATAAATCAAAGGATTATTTCACAGTAGAAATAATAAAGAGGGATGTTGAAGCAAATATCTATATACAATTATGTACGATGGTCATAAAACATTGTTTAGCCCTAGAGGAAAAGGAGCCTGAAGAAGGAGAGGCTTTAGAAGACCTTTGACCAGGCAAAAATTCCCTAAAGAAAGCACCAAAGGAAGTACAAGTAAGAGATGTTGTTGAAGAAGGAAAAGCAAAGTTGCCTAGAGTGAAATTATGAAATGCTAAGTGAAGCATAAATGAGAGTGAGGCGCTTGGGTCTAAAGGTGTACTAGAGAAAACAAAGGAACTAGAGCAAGTACCACGTAAAGAGAGCTTGAGTACCAATGCAAACAACCTTACACCAAGGGAGGAGGAAGGTAAAATAGAAGTTGCTCAAGATAAATCTGAGCACAATAACCAAGCAAAAGAGATGTGTTTTGCAAGGCACAGAGATGGATAGGTGGAAGATACAAGTTTATTTGTGCGAAAAATTTGCCTAAAGATTGAAGGGAAGAAGATGGAGAGGTATTCGCCTATAATTGAACCTAAGTTATCTAGAAGACAACATAGTATTGCACCATGGAAAGATGACCAAAAAGAAGGAAGTGGGCATAACTCCAAATAAGGCATTTAAAGATGCACAAGGATAGGAGAACAATCATCCTAAAGCTAACAAAATCACAACATTGTTTGCGCATAGCCTAGAGGAGCTACCAAGAGGGGTTACACAAAATCAGCCCAAAGCCAATTAGGGAAGTGCAATTTTCATTTGGCACAAGGAAAAAAAGTCACTACCGATTGGGAGCAAGGTAGGGGACTGTCAACATGAAGCCAAGTAAGAAAAAAGATTGAAGGGGATTTTGTTGTGGCCAACATGCCCCATTCTCCTTTTTTCAAACGGGGACCCTCTTTTGACCTTAAGTTGATTATTGGTTTATTGCTCATCCTATGAAGGTTTTAACTTGCTTTTGTACTTCAAATTACTGTTGCGGTTTTGGAAATCTGAAATTAAGCTAAGATTAACAAGTGAAATTCGAGCTTGGTTTTGTCACTCGAATTATTATTGTGGTTTTGCAAATCTAAATTTAAGCTAACCACTCAAGTGAAATTTGAGCTAAGTGTTTATAGGACATCCATAACCCTTCGTGGCCACATCACTGTATTAGGGCATATTCACACCACTTTGTGGTTCTTTTGAGTTCTTTACAGTGTTTGTCACCTTTGTAGCTTCAATTCCCTCATGAATTCCTCTAAAACAACAATCACTTAGGCAATGTGTGTAATTCTCTGACATCTTCAACTCTTCACGACATCCAAACTTAGTTGTGGCATCAATACATATCAATCAACGAGTATAAATGCTTCCCACAAATCATTGATGCCCAAGAGCATAAAGGCCGCAAAACAATAATAAAACTAGTTGGTTTATGAAAAACCTCATGACAAATCTTAACTAAATCATCATCCTCCCACATGTCTTTGGCACATGGGTCCATAGTTGAGCCAAAGGAAATAGAGGATTTGCACTGAGTACTAGTTAAAAAGAGCTTTAGTGCCAATGCAACAATATTCACCATGGGAAACTCGCACACAACAGCCAAGCAAAAGATATTTATCATTCAAAAGGCATAGAAATGGAGACATACAATTGCACAAGGCATTTGCCTATCCCCTAAGAAGAAAAAGATGAAGAGGTATCGGATTGCAAATGAACCTAATCTGCCCCAAAGAGAACACAACATTGCACGAGGGAGAGATGTGAGAAGAGAGGGAGAAATGTTCATAACTACACAAAAGGCATCTAAATTTGTGCAAGCAGAGTAGAAGATTTGGCCTAAAACTAACTAAAATACAACATTCTATACGCATGTCCTAAAGGAGCTATTAAAATATGTTAGCCAAAGTAAGCCCGAAGACGATTAGAGAGTGTAATTTTCATTATGCAAGGAAAAGGAATCACTTCCAATTGGGAATAAGGTAGGAAACCATCATCCTAATACTAACTAGGAGGAATAACTGATCAAGATATCAGTCTAAGTGGGTAGAATAGACTACATGGAAAATAGAGGAAGAAGAAAAGTTTGGAGTCAATGGACTCGTAGAAACTTGCATGCCACTCAAGACAAGTAAAGGGAAATGGAAAAAGACAATGGTAGTGGAAGATTTATGTAGACATACCACATGATAAATACATGAAAGAATAGTGTGCAAGTATGCCTACTTACCATGAGCAACATAAGGAAGAAAGTGCAGATAAAAAAGAAACAAAAGGCACAGAAAATAAAGGAAATAAAAGGTATGAAGACCTTTTCATCGAGATGGATGGACAAGAGTGGGCACAAACATATAAGGGACAAAATTTATCACAGACCCATGAGGAATGAAAGTGGACGCAAAACCATGAGGGATAAATGTTGGCACAAACCCATGAGAGATGAAGGTGGGCAAAAGACCACAAGAAGAAATAAAGGTGGGTACAAATCCACATGAAGAAGAAAGGAAAAAAAAGGAAGGGTATCGGAGCTAGGCACAGGAGGATGAGGGCCAGGAGAGGGAGGAAACATCGAGTGAGATTGCTTAAGTGCTACATCGGTTGAAGGGCAATATTGTGGTCTAGGCAACCAACTAAAAGGATGGTTATACTATTCTAGTCCTTATTGTAAGGATATTTGAAAGGACAACTGACAAGATCTACTTTGTGAGGATATCTTCTAATAACACTTAGAATTTCAGAGCTCAAGGTCTGTAAAAAGGCTATGTTAATTCTAGGGTAGGTCTACAGACTTGCAAAGATTCCCATCAAATGAAGTTGTATACCAATTACGTGGGAAATAAGTAAAGCAACCAAAGTTTGGGCAACTATAGAAAGGTGTCTTGGTCCAGCATTTTTAACACTCTGAAGCCAAGGAGGATACTTTGTTACGGTGATCTTGTAAATAGACAAGGAAAATTTGTCTAAGGCTAGACAAATAGAAAGGGAGCCTCACATCATAGGTGAAGGCTCATAGTCATGAATGAATGGTAGTCTATGGACACCATAGTAGAGAGAGACACTTAAATCTATAACTGAGGACTGGACAAAGTAGAGCCGAGATCTCAATGTACATTTGTGAAGCTTATATTATCTTGTAACACTCGAATTTTAAGAATAAAAGCCTTTATTAGCATGATCCACTGAGTGGAACTATGAAGGTTGCATGGTTAATGCATCACTTCAATAGGACTCCTAATATCAACTGATACTAGTTTGATATCAAAACAAGGTCATGAACCTTGAAGGATGCAAGAAGAAAGGATAAACTTACAAAAGAGATATGAACTAGTAGATAAAAAGTGAATAGATGGTTGAACATGAGGCAACTAGCATAGCATCACTCGCTAACATGAGGAAGGTAGGTAGATAGTGAGCAGGTGGAAGATAAGAAAAGAGAAACCTTGAAAGGAACAAGTACAGAGGATCATGTAGGGAGACTTTACACTAACAGTTCTTAAGTTCAAGTACCTATGTAGGATTACAATGGCGAGCGTAGCAACATGTAGTGTAAGAAGATATGAGGTTGTAGGCAACCCACAAGAGTATTGTGAGAGAACTGAGAGATCACCCTCCTTGAGGCAGTCATTACTAAAAAGGAGAGGTGAAGCATCATCAAATTACTATAAATAAAGTAGTCGAGGATAGATCACCGAGTGTAAGGCAGTTTCGAGGTGCAGATGAAGAGAAAGCACTTACAAATTATCGATCATAAGGCAGTTTGCAAGCAAAAATCAAATGGGTTGAAAATGAATCAAGTGAAAATAGATCATTAATCGTGAGAAGGTTAAGGTGCACAAGCATCTTCCATTCAGTGTATTGGGTAGAACATACAAATAAAGTGCAGATGGATAGAGAATGAGGAGCAAAGATGGCTCTGCGAAAAGCAAAAATGAGAATTGACCTAGAGTCACAGATCTTCAGGAAAATAGAGGAGATAGCCTCTACATTGCAAGCACTATAGGAAAATAGGGTGTAGGTGAAAATAAAAACCATTATGAGGGAGGATCCCAAAGAGAAGCAGGGAGAGACCTATGGGAGAAAAGAGCCTACAGAGTTCTGAAACATGCCAAAAATAACCCTGAAATTGAAATGCAAAGGTTCTTTAGAAAAAAGGCCCTGACCAAATAATGGAGTTGGTCTTAGATGTTGAATGTTATTTTACGTGGAAGGATGTAAAGGAATCTATCAAGGTGGAATATGCACAAAAAATGCTCCGCTATAACGGATTAAATGGTTGTAGAGATCTCCAAGAGAGAATGAGATAGAAAGACAATAACAGGGTGAAAAGTTGGCAACAAATAGTTCACAAACTACAAAACCAAGTAGTGCATCCAAAAGGCCATCTCAAATGGAGGAGAAGACTTGAAAGCCATAGAAGGTAACCTTCAAATCCTCACCCCCAAATTAAAGAAGAGAGTGTTGCCATGAAAGGCAATGTGTAGGAAGAGCCAGCATGGGAACAACATGGAGGTCAGAAGAAGCCCTTTAATAAGATGGAAGAACGAGAGCTAATGATGATCTTGGAAGGCATTGAGAAGGATACACAAAGAATATGCATAAGACGTAAACATAAAGAAGGTTATTTCACAGAAGTAATAATAGAGAAGCAAAGCCAAGAAGAAAACTAGTTGCAGGAGAGTGAAATTAGTGAAATCAAGGTGTATATCTTTCCACATGCATAAAGGTGTAAGATTAGTTTACACAAAGATAGGGGCACATAAGAAGAACCTTAAAGAGAGCACAGGTGTTCTTGTGCTCACAATGGAGGATGCACCAAAGGAAGAGTTGAGAACCCTAGAACTCCATAAAGTAATGAATTGTAGCACAACAATGGCAATAAAGAGGGATGTTGGAAAAATTATCGATATACAGTAGTGCAAGATGGACAGAAGACAACATGTAGCCCTAGAGACAAAGGAAAAGGAGCCTAAGGAATGAGAGGCTCTACAGATCTTTTACCAGAAGAAACTTCCCTGAAGGAAGCACTAAAGGAAGAAGCAACGAGATATGCTACAAAAAGACAACTATTACATAGAGAACAATTGGGGGTTGTTGAGTGAAGTTGAAATGATAGTGAGGCACATGGGTCTAAAGGTGTGCCAAAGGAAATAGAGGCACTCAAGCAAGCACTAACTAAAGAGAGTATGAGCATTAATGCAAACAACATTACGCCAAGGAAGGAAGAAGGCAAAAGAGAAGATACACAGGAGAAATTTGAGCATAGTAGCCAAGTAAAAAAAATGTGTTCTTCAAAAGGCACAAAAATGGAGAGATGAAAGAATGTGAGTTTATTTGTGGGAGGCATTTACCTAAATCCTAAGGGGATCAAAATAAAAAGGTAGGGTGCAACCGAACCTAGGTTGTCCCAAAGGCAATATAGCATTACATTGTGGAGAAATGAGTGAAGGGAAAGAGAAGTGGGCATAACTCTAAATAATGTATCTAAAGATGTGTGAGGAGAGGAGAAGAGTTGACTTGTAGCTAATAAAAGTGCAACATTATTTGTGCACATCCCATAGGAACTACCATGACATGTTATCCAAATTAGCATGACGCAGATCGATGAAGTGTAATTTTCATTGCACACAAGGAAAAAGAATTATTGTTTGATTACGAGTAAGGTGGGAGACCGTCAGCTTGAAACTAACTAGGAATAATATCTAAAGGGGATATCAATCCAAGCACGTAGAAGGAAGTGCACGATAATGAAGGAAGAAGAAAAGGTGGGAGTCAACATACCCCATTAAGACTTTCATGCCACTGAGTGTATCAAGCAAAGAGAAATGGAGGACAAGGATAGCCGAAGAACTCTGCAGGCATTCCTTGTGAGAAACACGTAGAAGAATAGCACGTAATTATACCTACTTACTACAAGAGACATAAGGAAGAGAGTACACATAATAGAGGAGAAATGAAAATTGTAGATGAAAATAGAAGGTATGAAGACCTTTTGGAGGAGATGGACAAACAAGAATGGGCGAAAACCCATGAGAGAGGAAAGTGGATGCAAACCCACAAGAAATAGGCATGGGCATAGGCCCACTAAGAGACGAAGGTGGGTGCAGAACCACAAGAGAAGAAAGGGAAGGAAGATGAAGCATATAAGAGCTAGGTAGACGAGGAAAGTTTAAGGCCCAAGGAGGGTTTGAAAAAAAAGGAAGCATCGAGTGAACCTACTTAGGTGCCACATTGAGTAGATGAGAACACCATGTTCAACATAGCAGACTAGAAAGATAGTTCTACCACTCCAACACTATTTATAAGCATGAGCTAACATTTTAATTACCTAGGGAGTTTGATGAAGGAGTATCACGGGGGAATTTGTAATCTTGCATCAAATAAAAATAGAGTCAGTCAAGTGAGAAATAAACAACTCTAGTTGTGAATGGTTACATGGACCATGCAAGAGTCCACCTATGTGGAAGGAAGGTGGTTGAGAGTTGTGCAGGGAGTTAGAGAATAAAAATGGGTTAAAACTTTTGGCTAAGTCAAGAAGCACATTCGCAAGGTTAAAAAACACACAAAGATGCACTAGGGATAGGAAGAAAGGTGCAGAAATAAAGCCTCATTCAATAGTGCATAAAGGAACCAAGTCCTATAAAGTTTCAAGAACTATGACATGAATGGAGTTGTTCACTGAAGGTGTGATTCACACGAACAAGGAAATTTGTAACCAAAGCCAAGTTTGAACTTGAGCAACAAATGCACAAAGAGTTGAGCTTATCAAGGGAGAACATTAGAGCAGTGCACTGTCACAATAGAGGGGTGCTCAAATGTGCCTAGAACGTAGTCAGCTAGCGAAGGATCTTTAAGGTACCCAGTGTGCAATGATGATGGCATGTCGAAAGAAGATTTTTAGGTACAAAGCATGCAAAAATTCCAACATAGGGCATTTGATGCAAGCCTACATAAGTAGAAGACAATTGGATAAGCAATTAGTTGTGGGGACCTATAGATAGCCTACATAGTTAGTATTGCAAATGAACTGACAACAAAAGGGGCTAATAAGATCTAATTGTGTAGCTCGAGGTCCGTAAAAGGCTATGTCACTTCTAGGGTAGGTTTGTAGACTTGCATAAAGCCAAATTAAATGAAGTTGTTCAATTACGTTGCAATTCAGCGAGGCAACCAAAGATTAGGAAACTATAAAAAGGGGTCTTAGTCTAGAATTTGTTTTGCTTAGAAGCCAAGGAGGAACTTTGTAAGAGTGATCCCATAAAGGGATAAAAAAATTGTTTGAGGCTAGACAAAGAGAAAAAGAACTATGTAGATAAGTGAAGGCTCGTAGTCATGAGCGAATGGTAGTCTAAGGACACCATAGTCCAAAAAAAGAGAGATACTTATATCTATGTCTGAGGACTAGACTAAGTAGGGCCGAGAGCTCAATATACAGCTACGAAGCTTATATTATCTTATAATACCTGAAGTTAAGGAATAAAATACTTTATTAGCATGATCTAGTATGTGGAATCCTGAAGGCTATGTGGTTAATGTATCCCTTCACAGGGACCCCTAATGCAAAGGAAAATGAACCTAAGGAAGGAGAGGCTATAGAGGACCTTGGACTAGGACATACTTCCTTGAAAGAAGCACCGAAAAAAGAAGCAAGAGATGTTGCAGGAGAAGTAGAGTTTCCTAGAGACCAACTGGGAGTTGTTTAGAGAATCAAAAATGAAAGTGGGATGCATGGGTCTAACAGTGCGCAAAATGAAATAAAAGCATTGATGCAAGCACCAACTAAAACGAGCTTGAGTGTCATTTCAAACAACATTGTGCCAAGGGATGAGGAAGGCAAAAGAGAAGCTATATTGGTGAAATTCAAACATAACAATGCAAAAGAAAGGTGTTTTATGTAAGGCAAAAACATAGAGAGGCAAAAGGGCCCACGTCTATTTCTAGCAGGTATATGCCTAAAACATTAGGGGAAGTAGAGAAAGAGGTAGCAGCTTGCAGCAGATCCTAAGTTATCCCAAAGACAATAGAGCATTACACCATGGAGAGACACGCAAAGGCAAGGAGAAGTGGGCATAACTGCACAAAAGGCATCTGAATATACATGAAGAGATGAAAAGAGTCGGCCTGTACCTAACAAAAATGCAACATTGTTTGCACACAACATGGATGAGCTATTGGGAGGTGTTAGCCAAAATCAGCCTAAAGTTGATCGAGGGAGTGCAATTTTCAATGTGAGGAAGGAAAAGGAGTCACTACCAATTGGAAGCACGACAAGAGGCCATCAGCTTGAAACTAACTAGGAAAAATGCTTGAAGGGGATATCAGTCCAAACACATAAAGTGAAGTACATCATAAGAGAGGAAGAAAGGGAAATAAGGAGCTTACATTTTAATTACCTTGAGGCAATCGACCAGATGGGTGGTTATACCACTCCAACTCTTCTTGTAAGAAGGAGATTACATTTTAATTACCTTGCAAGTCTAATCAAGGAGCATCCCAATCAAATTGGCTATGTTACCTCAGATAAAAACATATTCTAACACCTAGAAATAAACCCAACTCTAGTTATGTAGGTTAAATGGCGAAACATTTTTAAAGGTTATTATAGACTGTATGGAAGGAATATGATTGAGAATTTCACAAGGAGTTAGAGAATAAAAAGGGGGTACATGTTTTTTATTAAGTTAAGCAACGTGCACACAAAGTTGCAAAGTACATAAAGGCGCACTAGGGATAGGCATCAATGTGGAGAAGTAAAGGCTCGTACAACAATGCACGAAGGAAACAATGCCTATAGAGCACAAAGGAACATGGAACAAAAGAAGTTATTTATTGAAGGTGTTGACCATTTTGGTCCTGCAGGCCAAAATCGGTCCCCCCTTTTTTTCCTTGCTATTCTGAACCAGTCCAATTTTTGATTTTACACAAGTCTTGGCATTTCTATGGACTCTGCAGGTGTTTCTACAAACTCTGTAGACTTTTATACGGACTCTGTAGGTGTTTCTACGGACTCTGCAGGTGTTTCTACGGACTCTGCAGACGAGTCTTTCGGCAGATGAAGAACTAGTTCAAAGAGTGCAAGGTTTTACAAAGCTTCTTCAGACTCTTGTCTGAAGAAATTCATAAGGAAAGAGAGCTAAAATGGTTCAAGGCACTTTTCCTTAAGGTTGGAAAAGTGGTTAAACGTCGGGGTTCAATGACATGATCTTTCCATGAGTTAGCATTTTTGAACCATTGAAGCATTGAACCGGTTCAATGCTTCGATTCAACGCTTTGGTTCATCATTTTGGTTCAATGAGGTGGTTCATCACTTGATTCACTCAGTCGGTTCATTGATTTGGTTTAATGCCTTGGTTCAATTATTCTGGTTCAAACATTCGGTTCAATGCCTTGGTTCAACAACCATTGAACCATTGAACCGGTTCAATAGAAATGGTTCAATGGTTGGTTCAACGTTCAGTTCAACGAGTTGTTTCAAAGAGATGAGTCCCCGATAATTAGGTGCAAAAGGGACCATTTCAAGTGCCCTTGCGGAGGACAGTTCTGGACTCAAGAGCCCTTGCGGAGGGCAGGGAACACTTTCAGAAAGCCACAAAGGAAAGCCGAAAAGGTAAGTTTCTTTCAAAAGTTTGTTTAAGGCAAAGGAAGTGCCCTTCGAAAGGGTCATTTCTAATTTTCCCGAAGGGCACTGTTCAAAAGCAGTCGAGAGAAAAGATAAGGACTAATTCCTTCGGACTTTTTGTCCGAAAGAAATTCCTTCGGACAAAAAGTCCGAAGGAATTCGGAGTGTCCAAAGTAGAAAGCCCGAAGAAAGGCATGGAAAGAGACTAAGGCACAGAATGATTTCTTTCAGACTTTTTGTCCGAAGGAATTCCTTTAGACAAAAAGTCTGAAAGAAATCGGGGAAGCTGCGGGAGAAAAACCCGAAAGAGAAATCCCGAAGGCCAAAGGCAAAGTGGTTGAGACAATTCTTGCAAAATTTTTGTCTGTGGGAAAAGTCGCTAAACGAAAAGAGCCGTAGGTAAAAACCCTGAAGAAAGTCTCCAAAGGAATGAGCAAGACAATTGCAGAATTTTGTCTGCGAGAAAGTTAGATGTGGAAAATGTCTGCGGGAAAAAGTCTGTGGGAGAGTGTCCGCAAAAAATTAGCCAAAGAAAAAAGGCCACCGAAGGACCCCAAAGGGCAGGTGCCCTTGCAGGAGACTCTCAGCTACTAAAAGAAGGGCACTTCTCCAAAGCCAAAGGATCACCTTCCCTTTAGGAGGGTCCAAAGCAAAGTTCGAAAGTTGAAAAGTGACAGAAAGCCGAAGAAATGAAAAGGCTGAAGGAATTCCATGGGGTGATGGGCCCGAAGACGTCAAAATCAAGCACGGAAAACTAGCCGTTGGAAGTTCAAATGTGGTGATGAGTGCGCAGATGTCAAATTTTAAGGCTCGTGAAATAGCCGTTGATTTTGAAAAGCCTAAAGGAGAGCCCAAAGAACACAGCGACCCGCCAAAAGATAGCCCCGAGGGCTGAAGGAGCCAGAAAGAGATAAACCCAGGAAGAGACAAAGTGTAGAAACAGACAAGACAACCCAGATGGCAAAGGGGAGGCGAGTTATTGCCAGGTGGTCATCAAACGGTGTAAACAGTAAGCAACGCGGCCTGCTTTATCCACTTTGCATTTATAAGCAGACAAACCGCACAAATATCTAAAAGCAATCTGTTTGTAGAAAAGAGGTGTGGCCCATGTGTTCACATTAATGCTTGAACGCCAAAGTCAAGACCGGTGATTACACAACATGGTTCTAGCAAGCCTCTTTTAGAAGAATGACATCAGCAATAGTGACTTCCTCTTCCCGATGCTCTCAATGCACATGGGCCAACTTGTCAAAGAGCGCCAAAGTCTTTTCCAAAGCGGTGCCTTTACTTCTTCTCCTCTTTCTATATATTGTAAACTTCTCATTTTGAGAAAGGGATCCATCTCTTAGCCCGTAAGGTAAAGCTCTACCCAAAAATATTTGGGTTTGTAAGGCAAAACTCTGCTAGATTTTTTACCTTGAATTGAGACTTAGCATTTTTACCTCCATTCTTAGTTTGTACTTTCGTATGTGTCTATTTTTTTTTGTGTTAAGTCATTTTCTTTTATGCTTTTCACAAAATGATTCCAGCATGTCTAGTGCATTGTGAAGTTTCTTCTTCTGCAAGTCTGCCAGAAGTGTCTACAGCAGGGATATAGGTGCATGTGAACAGGCTGCCAAAGTGTGTCTCAAAACACCTTTGATAGTTCTTCCTCCCTGTATCTCTACAGGCCCCTGACTCACTGATACAAAAGAGTTTCTCACATTAGATGAAGTGTATAGGAGCTTCCTCTTAGTGAAAAGTGTATGTTCGGGCTGGGTGGATCAATTTTTCTGGTGTATCACCTTTTTAGTTTAGGTTTAGGTTCTGTTTTCAGCATCCTTCTCCCTTTTCAACCCCCCCTTTTTCCATTTATTTGTTAGCAGTAGGGAATCCAGGGCCTAAAAGATACATCAAAGGGAGCTAGCCTTTATCTAGAGACTCTCCCCCCCAACTTCGCCAATCCCACAGGCGAGAGGGGAGATTCCATTGTTGCATGTGGAAGGCAGGAGCTCGGCCTCCTGCCCAGGGTGTAATCCACTACGTCAACAGAAGGTGTGTTATAAAATAATAAGTAAAGTTGAACCCAAAGTAAGGTTTGAAATTGTACAAATGAGGTGCAAAGAGTTGAGCTTTAAAAGGGAGCACATTAGAATAGTACACAGTTACTGTTGAGGGGCACACAAATGCCCCTTACAACATACGTAATTAGCAAAGGAGATCTAAGGTAAATAGTGTGCAATGATTATGGTGTGTGAAAAGAGAGTCTGAAACACAAGGGCAAGTAAAAAGCCAGGCACAGGGCATTCAATTGATAAGATCTACTTTGTGAGGATATTTTCTAACAACACTCAGACTTGAGTGGCTCTAGGTCCATAAAAGACTATGATGATTCTAGGGTCTACAAACTTGCATAGACTCCCATTAAATGAAGTTTTAGACCAATTGTGTGGGAAATAAGCGAAGCAACCAAAGCTCAAGCAACTATAAAAAAGGGGTCTTGGTCCAATATTTTTAATACTCTGAAGCAAAGAAAGATACTTTGTTAGGCTGATCCCATAAAGGGATAAGGAAAATTTGTCTAAGGCTAGACAGATAGAAAGGGAGCTTCCCATGACAAGTGAAGGTTCATGGTCATGAGCGAATGGTAGTCTATGGACACCATAGTAGAGAGAGACACTTAAAAGACTCGATTAAGAAGAGCTGAGATATCAATGCTTACTTGGAAAGCTTATATTATCTTGTAACAATTGAAGTTAAGGAATAAAAGCCTTTATTAACATGATCTACAGTATGGAACTCTAAATGTTGCATGGTTGATGAATCTATTGACCAGGACAACTGATCTCGACTGGCACTAGTTTGATATCAAAGAAAGGTGGTGAACCTTTAGGGATGCAAGAAAAAAGGATAAACCTGTAAGTGAGATATGAAATAGCAAAGAAAAAACTAGTAGATGGTTGAACGTGAGGGAGCTAGCATAGCATCACTTGCCAATATGAAGGAGGTAGGTAGATAGTGAGCAGGTGGAAGATAAGCAAAGAGAACCCTTAGAAGGGACGAGTATATAGGATCACAAAGTGAGACTTTGTGACAATAGATCTTAAGTTCAAGCACCTATGTATGGTTGTCATGGAGAATACAGAAATAGGTAATGTAAGTTATGAGGTTGTAAGCAACATGCAAGAGTGATGTGTGAAAACTGAGAGATCGCCAACTTTGACATAGTTATTACTGGAAAGGAGATTTGAAGCATTGACAAATTATTATGAGATAATAAATAATAATGAGGATATATCATAAAATGTGAGGCGTTCTAGAGGCATGAATGATGAGAAAACACTAATAAATTATGGATCGTGAGGCAGTTTATAGGTAAAGATCAAATGGGTTGACAATGAATCAAGTGAAATGGATGATGATGCCAACAGATCATCAATTGTGAGGCAGTCAGGGTGCACAAGCATTTTCCAATCAATGTATCGAGTAGAAGGTACCAATTAAAGTTGTTATCTATCAAGTATAGATGGATAGAGAATGAGGAGCACAAAATATGGCTCAACGAAAAGCAAAAATGAGACATGACCTAGAGTCATAGGTCTTGAGGAAAATGAAGATAACATCCATGTTGCAAGCACTATAGGAAAGGATGGTGCAAGCCGAAAGAAAATCCATTGGGAAGAAAGAGCCCACAGAGGTTCTGAGCGATGCCAAGAATAACCTTGAAGCCAAAATGTAAAGGTTCTCCAGAAAAAGGCCCCGAGTAGATGGAGTGGGTCTTAGATGTCGAATGTTATTTTGCATTGAAAGATGTAAAAGAATCCATAAAGGTGGAGTATGCACAAAAAATACTCAGTGATAACATAGTAAATGGCTGCCGAGACCTCCAAGATAGGAGATAAAAAGGCAATAAAAGGGTGAAATGTTTGTAACATATAGTTTCCAAACTATAGAAGCAGGTAGTGCATTTAGAAGGCCATTTCAAATGGAAGAGAAAACTTGAAATTCAAAGAAGGTAACCTCCAAAGCCTCAGCCCCAAAGTAAAGAAGAGAGTGTTGCCATGAAAGGCGATGCACAAGAGGAACCAACATGGGTACAGTGTGAAGGTCAGAAAGAGCCCTTTGAGAAGATGAAGGAGCATGAGCTAATGCTGATCTCGGAAGGTATTGAGGAGAAAGCTACACAAAAAAGATGCATAAGACATAGAGGCAAAGAAGGCTATTTCACAGAAGTAATAGTAATAGAGTGAAACTGAGAAGAAACTTGATTGCAGCAGAGTAAAATGAGTAAAGGTAAGGTGGAATCATTCCATGAGCCAGTGAGATGTATGAAGGTGTGCAAGGTGTAAGAGTAGTATGCGTAGATAAAGGGGAACATAAGAACCTTGGAGAGAGCATAGGTGTTATTGTACTCATAATGGAAGATTTCCTAAAGGAAGGGGTGAGCCTTAGATCCCCATAAAGTAGTGCACTGTGGCACAACAATGATGATAGAGAGGGATGTTGGACTAACTATCGATGTGCAGCAGTGCATGATGGATAGAAGGTAACCTTTAGCCCTAGAGACAAAGTAAAAGGACCCTGAGGAAGGAAATAATTTAAGGTACTTTTGACTAGGAGAAGCTTCCTTGAAATAAGTTTAAAAAGTAGAAGCCAACAATAAAATGATTTAAAGTGGAACCAACCACCAATATAGAAAGGTGATGACGAGAAAGCTTGGTAAAGAAGTTCCATAAAAAGCAAGGCAAAGAAGGTGGTTGTGGCAAAGTAACAACAGAGGAGCAAAGCCAAGAAAAAACTAGGTTGCAATGAAGTAAAACGGGTGAAGGAAGGGTAGATATCATTCCAAAGATGGATAGAGAGATATCTATTAGAGAAGGAGATGGAAAGGCAAGACTAGGGTGCATAGTTGGGAACAAATGGCTTCCAAACTACTGAACCAAGTAGTGCATTTAAAATTCCATCTCAAATGAAGAACATTTGAAAGCCATAAAAATCAACTTGCAAAGTCTCGTCACCAAAGTGAAGAACAAAATGTTTCCATGAAGAGTGAAGCACAACAGGAGCCAACAAGGGAGCAACACAGAGGTCAGAAGGATCCCTTCATGACAGCATGAAAAATAATAAAAAAGGGGGACCCAATACCAATATTGAAAGGCATTGAGGAGAACATTGAGTAAAGAAGTTGCATAAAAAGCAAAGGCAAAAAAGGTTGTTGTACCAAAGGAACAACAAAGGAGTGAAGCTGAGAAGAAACTCAGTTGCAGCAAAATGCAATAGGTGAAGTCAAAGTAGATATCATTCCACAAGAGCCAGCGAGAGCATAAGAAGGTCCACAAGGTGTAGGAGCAGCCTACACAAACACAAGGATGCATAACAAGAACCCTTAAGAGAGCACAAGTGTTATTATGCTCGGAGTGGAGGATGCACCGAAGAAAAGGTTAAGAACCCTAGATCCACATAAAGCAAAAGATTGTTGCATAGCAATAACAACATCAAGGGATGATGGAGCAATTATCCATATGCAGCAGCATGTGATGGATAAAAGATAACCTTTAGCCCTAGATGCAAAGGAAAATGAGCCTGAGGAAGGAGAGGCTCTAGAGGACCTTCGACTAAGAGAAACTTAAAGGAAGAAGCAACAGGACATATTGCAGAAGGAGAAGAAGAGTTGACTACAGATCAATTAGGACTTGTTGAGTGAAGCAAAAATGCGAGTGATGCACATGGGTCAAAAGGTGTGCCAAAGAAAATAGAGGCATTGGTGCATGCACCAACTGAAGAGAGCTTGAACGCCAATGCTAACAACAATTTTCCAAAAGATGAGGAAGGTGAAAGAGAAGTTGCGCAGGTGAAATTTAAGCACAACAACCTTACAAAAGAGATATGTCCTTCATAAGGCACAAACATAGAGAGGCAAAAGAGCACAAGTCTATTTGTGGTAGGCATTGGCCTAAACCATTAGAGGAAGAAGAGAAAGAGGTGACGGCTTGTAGTAGAACCTAAGTTATCCCAAAAACAACAAAACATTGTGCCATGGAGAGACATACAAAATGAAGGAGAAGTGGGCATAACTCTATAAAAGGCATCCAAAGATATATGAGGAGCGGAGAAGAGTTGCCCTGTAGCTAACAAAAATACAACATTGTTTGCACACGACATGGATGAGTTACCAAGAAAGTTTAGCCAAAATCAGCCCAAAGCTAATCAAGGGAGAAGAAGAGAGCAACTAGGACTTGTTGAATGAAGCAAAAATGTAAGTGATGTCCATGGGTCCAAAGGTGCGCTAAAAGAAATAGAGGTGTTGGTGCAAGCACCAACTGAAGAAAGCTTAAGCGCCAATGCAAACAACATTGTGCCAAGGGATGAGGATGAAAGAGAAGTTGCGCTAGTGAAATTCAAACACAACAACCTTACAAAAGAGATATGTCCTTCATAAGGCACAGACATATAGAGGCAAAAGATTGCAAGTCTATTTGTGGCAGGCATTTACCTAAAGCTTTAGAGGAAGAATAGAAAGAGGTAGCAGTATGTAGCAAAACCTAAGTTAACCCAAAGGCAACAGATCATTACACCATGAAGAGCCACACAAAGGGAAGGAGAAGTGGGAATAACTCCATAAAAGGCATCCAAAGATGCATGAGGAGAGGAAAGAGTTGACTTGTAGCTAACAAAAATGCAACATTGTTTGCACATGACATGGATGAGCTACTAGGAGGGGTTAGCCAAAATCAGCCCAAAGTCCACCAATGGTGTGCAATTTTCATTACACATAAGGAAAAGGAGTCACCATCGATTGGAACAAGGCAGGAAGCCATTAGTTTGAAACTAACTTGGAACAAGGCTTGAAGGGGATATTAGTCCAACCACAAATAGTGAAGTACACAATAATAGAGGAACACGAAAAGTTGGGAGTTGACAGACCCCATAAAGACTTGCATACCACTAAGGGCATCAAACAAAGGTAAATGAAGGACAAGGGGATAGATCACCAAATGTGATGTAGTTGAGAACAACTAGGATAGATCACTGAACGTGAGGTAGTGTAGACGCACAGATGAGAAAAAAGCACTAACAAATTATTGACTGTGAGGCAATTCACAAGCAAAATTCAAATGGGTTGACAATGAATCAATTGAGATGGATGACATTGTTGATAAATCATCAACTGTGAAGTAGTCAAGGTGCATGAGCATCTTCCAATTAGTGTATTGGGTAGAAGGTACCAAATAAAGTGGTTCTTCATCAAGTGCATATGAATAGAAAAAGAAGAGCATAGAAGATGGCTCAACAAAAAGTGAAAACAAGAAATGACCTAGAGTTGTAGATGTCAAAGAAAATGGAGAAGATAGCCTCCACATTGTAAGCATTATAGGAAAGGATGGTGCAGGTGAAAATAAAAACTATTGGGAGGGATCATCCCAAAGATAAGTAGGAAGAAACCAATGAGAGGAAAGAGCCCACAGAGGTTTTGTGGCATGCAGAGAATAAACCTAAAATTAAAACACAAAGGTTCTCCATAAAAAAGGCCCTCAGTAAATGGAGTGTTTTAGATGTCAAATGTTATTTCATGTTGAAGGATGTAAAGGAATCTATAAAGATAGAGTGTGTATAAAAAATGCTTTGTGATAACACTGGTAAATGGCTGCAGAGATATCCAAGAGAGGAGATAGAGGACAAGACTCAAAAAAAGCAGAAGGTAACCTTCAAAGCCTCACCCCTCAAGTAAAGAAGAGAGTGTTGCTATGAAAGTTGATGCAATGGAAGAGCCAGTGTGGGAATAACGTGGAGGTTAAAAAGAGCCTTTTGAGAAGATAAAAGAGCAGGGGTTAATGCTGATCTCAAAAGGCATTGAGGAAAACATTGCACAAAAAAGATGCGTAAGATGTAGAGGTAAAGAAGGTTTTTCCACAAAAGCAACAATAGAGGAGCAAAGCCAAGAAAAAACCCAATTACAATAGAGTGAAATGAGTGAAACCAAGGTGGATATCATTCCACATGAGCCAATGATGTTGCATGAAGGTGTGCAAGGTATATGAGCAGTTTGCACAGAGACAGAGGCACATAAGAAGAACCCTCAAGAGAGCATAAGTGTTCTTTTGCTAACAGTGGAGGATGTGCCAAAGGAAGGGTTGAGAACCTTAGATCCCCATAAAGTAGTGGATTTTACCACAACAGTGACTAAAGGAAGAAGCCACAAGAGATGCTACAAAAGGGAAGAAGATTTGCATAGAGAATAATTGGGAGTTGTTGAGTGCAGTTGAGATGAGAGTGAGGCACATGGGTCTAAAGGCACGCCTGAGGAAATAAAGGCACTAGAGTGATCACCAGCTAAAGACAGCGTGAGGGCTAATGGAAACTACATTACGCCAGGGAAGGAGGAAGGCAATGAAGAAGCAGCACAGGAGATATTCGAGCATAGTAGTGAATAAGTGATGTTTCCTTTGAAAGGCATAGAGATGGAGAGACGAAAGAGTGTAAGTTTATTTTTGGGAGGCATTTACCTATATCTTGAAGGGATCAAGATAAAAAGTTAAAGTGTAATTGAAACTAAGTTGCCCCAAAAACAACATAACATTATGCCATGGAGAGATGCGATAAGGGAAGGAGAAGTGGAAATAACTCCACAAAAGGCATCCAAAGATGTATGAGGAGAGAAAAAGATTCGACCAGTAGCTAACAAAAATGCAACATTATTTACACACAACCTGAATGAGCTACCATGACAGGCTAGTCAAAATCACTACAAAGTTGATAAGGGTAGTACAATTTTCATTATGCATAAGGAAAAAGAGTTATTACTGATTAGGAGCAAGGTAAGAGACCAGCAACTTGAAACTGACCAAGAACAACGACTGAAGGGGATAAATGAAGGACAAGGGTAATGGAAGAACTAGACATACATACCTTGTAAGAAACATGTGGAATAATAGCATGTAAGTAGACCTACAGGTCATAGGTGACATAAGAGAGTGCACATAATAGAGGATAAGCGAAAGGCTCACAGAAGGAAGGAAAGGAAAGCTATGAAGATGTTTTAGAGGAGATGGATGAATAAGAATGGGTGCAAACCCATGAGAGATAAAAGTGCGTGAAAACCAATAGGGGACAGAGGTGGGCATAGGCCGACAAAAGTAAATAGAGGTGTGCAGAAAACCACAAGAGGAAGAAAGGGAAATAAGATGAAGCGTATCAGATCTAGCTAAAGATGGATAGTTTATGGCCCAAGGAGAGTCTAAAAAAGAAGGAATCACTGAGCGAGCCTACTCAAGGGCCACAATGGGTGGATGGGAACACTCCCTTCAAGGAAGCCGACCAGAAAGATAGTTCTACCATTGCAACACTATTTTTAAGTAGGAGCTCATATTTTAATTACCTAGGGAGTTTGATGGAAGAGCATCACAGGTGAATTTGCAGTCTTGCATCATAAAAAAATATAGCTATTCAAGTGAGAAACAAACCAACTCTAATTGTGCACAGTTACATGGACCATGCAAGAATCCACTTGCATGGAAGGAAAGTGGTTAAGAGTTATATAAGGAGTTAGAGAATAAAAAGGGGGTACAAGTTTTGGTTAAGCCAAGTAGCACACTCATAAAGATATAAAGTGCATAAAGATGCATTAGGGATAAGAAACAAGGTTCATACATAAAGGGTCAGTCAACAGTGCGTGAAGGAATTAAGGCCTAAAACGTTCCAAGAACCATGTCGTGGAAAGAGTTATTCACTGAAGGTGTCCCTAACAAGAATAAGGAAAGTTACAACCAAAGCTAAGCTCAAACTTTTGGAAAGTCGTATTTGCTTGAGGGAAAGCAAATTTGGAAGGCCGAACTGTAGTGTCCCCATCTCTAAAAATAAGGTAATATTTTTATTAAAATAAAAAATATTTTTAAATATTTTAATAAAATTAATAGTATACTTTAGTTGCCAAAAGTGAATATTTTGGCTACTCCTTTTCTAATTTAATATTTCATAAAGAAGAGGTCTTTCTATTGTGATGTAGGTCAACCCTTAGTTAGGAGCTATTTTGGGTTTTGAGTGGGAAAGGATATAATAATAAAGAGGAGGTTCATTTGAAGAGGGTTATGTTATTTTTTATAATGGAAATTCTAGAGTTTTGGTATGATTTCTTGAACCTCATGCAATTGAAGACAAAAACCTTCAGTGGTTTAGTTGTAGTAAGGATGAAAAACCTTATCTAACAGTTGAGGCAAGTTGCATTTGCCTGAGGGAAAGCAAATTTTGGAAGGACGAACTATAGTGTCCCCTTTTCTAAAAATAATGTAATATTATTATTTTTAAAAAAAAAAAAATTAAATACTTTAAATAAAATTAATAGTATGCTTTAGCCACCAAATGTGAATATGTCAGCAACTCCTTTTCTAATCTGATATTTTATAAATAAGGGGGCTTTCTATTGTGATGCAGGTCAGCCCTTAGGAGCTATTTTGGGGCATGAGTGGGAAAGGATATAAAAATAAAGAGGAGGTTCATTTGAAGAGGGTTATGTTATTTTTTTATAATTGAAATTCTAGAGTTTTGGAATCATTTATTGAACCTCATGTAATTGAGGACAAAAACTTTCATTGGTTTGGTCGTAGTAAGGATCAAAACCCTTATCTAATAGCTAGCAACATTATTTCAAAGGTTGTATTGCGCATCATTTGACAGTGTGACATGTTTTGAACACTATTACAAATTTGGTGTGGAAAAGAAAGAGAGTTTGAAGAAGGATGCAGCTGATCTGAAAGGCAGTGAGATTGTTTGAAACCCTAGAAGGGCAAAGAAGTGGTTGAAGAAGGTAAAAGACTCATTGTTAGGGCAGCAAACCCCCATTAAGGTTTGGGACTACAATTTGTAAGGCTAAACAAAGCCTAATTTACAGGGCATGCATTTTTAGCTTGTATTTTTACTATATTGTCTAGCTATTGAATTGATAATAAAAATCAGATTTGAAGGTATTTCAGTACACTGTATTATTTTTGAATTATTTGGTGAATATTTGAGTGGAAAATATTACAAATTGTGCCACAAATGTGTATTTCCAAAATTTTGATTTTTTTAATGGTTAGGGCTGGAAATAAAGAAAATCAAAAAATTGCACCCAAATCTTTCTAATTCTATGCCAAATGGGGAATTATAGGGTCTGAGGTATGTTGAGAATAAGCCTGAAGCTATAACGCAAAGGTTCTCCATAAAAAAGTCCCTGAGTAAATGATGGAGTGGGTCTTAGATGTCGAATGTTATTTCACATTGAAGGATGTACAAGAATCCATAAAGGCGGGGTATTCACAAAAAATGCTTTGTGATAAAGCAATAAACGGTTGCATAGATCTCCAAGAGAGGAGATAGAAATGCAATAAGAGACTAAAAAGTTGGCAACAGATAGCTTCCAAACAATAAAACCATGTAGCACATCCAGAAATCCATTTCAAATGGAGGAGAAAACTCAAAAGCCATAGAAGGTGACTTTCAAATCCTCACCCTCAAAGTAAAGAAGAGAGTGTTACTATGAAAGGCGATGTGTAAAAGGAACCAGCATGGGCATAGTGTCGAGGTCAAAAAGAGACCTTTGAGAAGATGAAAGTGTAGGAGGATGGGTCAAAGGAAGGTTTGAGAACCCTAGGTCACCATAAAATAATGGATTGTAGGACAACAATGATGATAGTGAGGGATGTTTGATCAATTTTTGATATATAGCAGTGCATGATGCACGAAAGACAGCCTTTAGCCCTGGAGATAAAGGAAAAGGAGCCTAAGGAAGGAAAGGCTCTAGGGGACCTTTGACCAGGAGAAACTTCCCTAAAGGAAGAGCTAAAGAAATAAGCAATGGGAGATGCTAGAAAAGGAGAACAAGAATTACATAGAAAATAAATGGGAGTTGTTGAGTGTAGTTGAAATGAGAGTGAAGCACATGGGTGTATATTTACACTAGCAGAAATAGAGGCACTAAAGCAAGGACCAACTGAAGAGAACATGAGCGCTAATACAAATAACATTGTGCCAAGGAAGGAGGAAGGCAAAAGAGAAGTTGCACAGGATAAATTCAAGCATAGTAGTCAAAAAGAAGAGATGTGTTCTCCGAAAGCCATAAATTAAAACTATCTAAGAACAATGCTTGAAGGAGATATCAATCCAAGCATACAGAACGAAGTGTGTGATAAAAGAGGAAGAAGAAAAGTGATAAGAGGGTGAAAATTTGGCAACAGATAATTGCCAAATTATAGAGCCAAGCGGTACACCCAGAAGGCCATCTTAAATGGAGGAGAAGACTCGAAAGCCATAGAAGGTAACTTTCAAAGCCTCACTCCCAAACTAAAGAAGAAAGTGTTGCTATGAAAGGTGATGCACAAGAGGATCCATCATAGGAGCAATGCAGAGGTTAGAAAGAGCTCTTTGAGAAGATGAAAGAGTGGGAGCTAATGCTGATATCAAAAGGCATTGAGGAGAAGGCTACATAAAGATGCATAAGAAGTAGAGGAAAAGAAGGTTATTTGATGTAAGCAACAATAGAGGAGCAAAACCAAGAATAAACTAGTTGTAGTGAGTGAAATGAGTCAAGGAAAAGTGGATATCATTCCACATGAGCCAATAAGAGTGCATGAAGGTGTGGAAGGTATAACACTAGCCTGCACAAAGATAGGGGCACATAAGAACCCTAAAGAGAGCATAGGTGGTCTTGTGCTCATAGTGGAGGATGTGCCAGAGGAAGGTTTGAGAACCCTATATCCCCATATAATAATGGATTATATCAAAACAACGATAGAGAGGGATGTTAGAGCAATTATGGATATCATTCCATAAGAACCAACAAGAGCGCAAGAAGGTGCCCAAGGTGTAGGAGTAGTCTACGCAGAGATAAGGGTGCACAAGAACTCTTAAGATAGCACAAGTGGTATTGTGCTCTAAGTGGAGGGGCACCGAAGGAAGGGTTGAGAACACTAGATCCCCATAAAGCAAAGGATTGGTTTAAAACAACAACATAGAGTAATGTTGGATAAAAGATAACCTTTATCCCCTGATGCAAAGCAAAATAAGCCTGAGGAAGGAGAGGCTCTAAAGGCCCTATTATAGCTTAGAATTGCACCCTTGTACGAGAGTTCTTCAGGGTCTCTCACCTTCCAGCTTCAAGCATGGGGACAACCTCAAGATGTAGGTATCCTATGGTTAGTTTGAACCTCTAGGCTTTTTTATGAGGCTAGTTCCTCAGGTACTTCATTTCAACTCTTGATTCCTACACTAGAATCTAATATTAGCTAAGGAAGAGGGGTAGGAGGATGATTGAAAAGAAATCTAAGCTAAGGGAGGTGATGCACCAAAAAGAAGAAATCTACTTGGTCTAAGAAAAGAGCCAAATACTGATGAACCCAAAGAGGACACAGGTTATTCTGGTTCTATCTCAAGGCCATAAGCATGGAGCTTTTGCGTGGACGCTGAGGAGAAGCCTTGTACTTTGAAAGATAACAAAAATAGGTCTATAGGAGACACTATGAACTCGTAACACTTCAGAGAGAGCTCGACACATAGACACTTCACGCAACCCTATATAAAACCGAAAGGATCAAAATCAAGGTGTTGGAAAAAATTGTAGGTGATGAATGACAATCATACATTCTGTAAAAGTAACCAAATGTGCACACTAGTTTTAACCAAAAATAAAAAAGTCTTCCTTGTATTACTTCAAAAGAGTCTTTTACAAAGCGATTTCTACAGAGTAATTTTATCACCAATCTGGGGATCTATTCTTGGCCCCAAGGCCTCTTATTTATATCAAAAAAGGGGGGAGAGAGAAAGGGAAGAAAGAAAAGGTCATTGATGGCTGAGACTCTAACGTCATCATCCCTTGTGCTACTAAATACACCACTCAAGATCGTCACAAATGTTCTCGAGCCCTTCTTATGCATTCAAGTCTCTCTTTTGTGTATTTCAGGAGCCATGTTATAAGTAGTTGGAACATCGCTTCCCTTGTGGCTGAAAAGAATTTTGCATTTAAAACGACGTGGTCATTTTCATTTTCACGTGTCCTACAAGGGAAAATGAGGCCTCCATGTGTTTTAACCTGCTCGAGCCATGTTGCATTTATGTTTGAACGACCATTTGTCGAGAGAGGGAGCCATGTTGAAGGATGAAAACCTTCATTAAATTCCATCTACCAACCACTTGGACTATTTGCCTGACCACCAGGGTTTCCATAATTTACAACTTAATTGTTGGTACTTGGGTTTATCCTTGATTTCTACTTGCCTCTTTATGAAGTCATGCTCCCTGGGAAACCCGAATTGCACTACTATGACTAATTCAAACTTTTAATGGTCTATTACTTCAGACTTTTTGCAACTGATTACTCATCAAGCTCTTTTTAAGTTATGTGCCTTGAAAAGTCAAAAGTCTTCACAAAGACAAAACCCAATTAACACTAAAGAGAACAAATCAGAGTCTTGGGATAAGAAGACTTACACCCTGTCAAACCCAATTAACACTGAAGAGAAAAAATTAGGTTTTCGAACTTGTACTACTTCTTGTGAAAATTTTATAAGTCAAGTTCTATTGAAAACCCGACTAGCAAAGGAAAGAGTAAATCGGGTTTGCGAGGGGGAATAACTTATTACTCATAAAACTTTATAAGACAAGAAACTCGAAAAACCTGATTTGTTCTAGAGAGGAGCAATGAGTAACTCAGGTTTCTTGAGCAAGAAGACTTAACACATGGAAAATCTGATTTTACATTGGAAGTAGGCCCAAAACACTTTGACCCTTTGAGACTTGTAACTTATAAGGTAATTTAAGCAAAGTAGTTCCACTAATGGAGTCTGTAGTTCTGATGGAGTCATGCTTGAAATGCTTGAACTACTTGGTACGCCATGAAAACTGCTCAAGAACCTTTTCTTGGCTCTGCAAACCTATCCCTTAGAATTTGACAAAATACACTTTAAGAAATCTTAAAGTGTTTCAAAAGCTTTGTTAGCACTTTGAAACTCTTTGGTCCATCTGTTTCACTTGGAACATTTACTCATCCATTAGCAACCGGATCCATCAGGGCACAATTCGATATGTGGGCCAAAAAAAATGGCCAACAGCACCTTCAACCAGGAGCAACTTCCTAGAAGGAAGAACCTAAAGAAGAAACAACAAGAGATGTTACAGAAAGGAGAAGAGTTACCTAGAGTTCAACTAGGAGTTGTTGAGTGAAGCATAAATAAGAGTGAGGTACATGGATCCAAATGTGCACCAAAAGAAATAGAGGTGTTGGTGCAAGCACAAGCTGAAGAGAGATTGAGCACCAATGCAAACAACATTGTGTCAGTGGATGAGGATGGCAAAAGAGAAGTTACAAGGGTGAAATTCAAGCAACAACCATGCAAAAGAGATGTCTTTTGAAAGGCACAGACATAAAAAAGCAAAAGAGCGTAAGTCTATTTATGGCAAAAATTTGTCCAAAGCATTAGGGGAAGAAGAGAAAGACATAGCAACTTGTAGTGGAACCTAAGTTGTTATAAAGACAATAGAGCATTGTTCCATGCAAAGACACAAAGGGAAGGAAAAGTGGGTATAACTCCACAAAAGGCATCTGAAGATGCATGAGTTGAGAAGAAGAGTCGACATGTAGCTAAGAAAAATAAGACATTATTTGTACATGACATGGACGAGCTACCCTAAGGAATTAGCCAAAATAATCATGATGCCAATCAAAAGAGTGCAATTTCCATTACACAGAAGTAAAAAGAGTCCCTATTGACTGCAAATATGGTAGGAAGCCATCAGCTTAAAAGTAACTAGGAATCAAGGTTGAAGGTGATATTAGTCCAAGCACACAGAGCAAAGTGTGCAAAAAAAGAGGAAGAAGAAAAGTAATAATACGGTGAAATTTTGGCAACAGATAATTTCCAAACTACAGAACCAATTAGTACACCCAAAAGGCCATCTCAAATGGAGGAGAATACTCGAAAGCTATTGAATGCAACTTTGAAAGCCTCACTACCGAAGTAAAGAAGAAAGTGTTGCCATGAAAGGAGATGCACAAGAGGAACCAACATGGGAGCAATGCGGAGGTCAAAAAGAGCCCTTTGAGAAGATAAAAAGTGGGAGTTAATGCGGATCTTGGAAGGCATTGAGAAGAAGACTACATAAAGAAGATGCATAAGAAGCATAGGAAAAAAAGGTTATTTCATGGAAAAAACAATATAGGAGCGAAACCAAGAATAAACCTAGATGTAGCGGAGTAAAATGGGTGAAGGGAAAGTGGATATAATTCCACATGAGCCAGCAAATGTGCATGAAGGTGTGTAAGGTATAACACCAATCTCCACAAAGACAGGGGCACATAAGAACCCTAAAGAGAGAACATGTGTTCATGTGCTCACAGTAGAGGATGCGCCAAAGGAAAGGTTGAGAACCCTATATCCCCATAAAATAATGGATTATAGCACAACAACAATGATAAAGAGGGATGTTAGAGAAATTGTGGATATCATTCCATAAGAGCCAGCAAGAGCACAAGAAGGTGCACAAGGTGTAGGAGTAGCCTGCACAGAGATAAGGGTGGGCAAGAACCCTTAAGAGAGCATAAGTGATATTATGCTTGAAGTATAGGATGCACTGAAGGAAGCATTGAGAACACTAGTTCTTCATAAAGCAAAGGATTGGTTCACAACAATAACAACATAGAGTAATGTTGGAGTAATTGTCCATATGCAGTGGTGTGTGATAGATAGAAGATAACCTTTTGCCTCGGATGCAAATCAAAATGAGCTTAAGGAAGGAGAGGCTCTAAAGGACCTTTAACTAGGAGAAACTTCCCTGCAAGAAGCACCCAAAGAAGAAACAATGAGAGATGATGTAGAAGGAAAAGAGTTTCCTAGAGATCAACTAAGAGTTGTTGAATGCAGCATAAATAATAGTGAGGTGCATTGGTCCAAAAGTATGCCAAAGAAAATAAAGGCATTGGTACAAGTACCGACTGAATATAGATTGAGCACCAATGCAAATAACATTGTGTCAATGGATGAGGAAGGTAAAAGAGAATATGTATAGGTGCAATTCAAGCATTGTGGTAGAAATTTTCTTAAAGCATTAGGGGAAGAAGAGAAAGAGGTAGAAACCTAAAGTGGAACCTAAGTTGTCCTAAAGATAATAGAGCATTGCACCATGCAGAGACACACAAAGTGATGGAAAAGTGGGAATAACTCCATAAAAGGCATTTGAAGATGTATGAGGAAAGAAAAAGAGTCGACATGTAGCTAACAAAAATAAGATATTGTTTGCACACAACATGGATGAGCTTCTGAGAGGAATTAGCCAAAATCAACCCGATGTCAATCAAAAGAGTGAAATTTTCACTGCACGAAAGGAAAAAGAGTCACTACCTATTGGGAGTAAGGTAGGAGGACATAAGTTTAAAACTAACTAGGAACAATACATGGAGTGGATATCAGTCCAAGTACATAGAGTGAAGTGTTCGAAGAAACAATAAGAGATGTTACAGAAGGAGAAGAGTTACCTAGACATCAATTGGGAGTTCTTGAGTGAAACATAAATAAGAGTGAGGTGCATGGGTCTAAAAGTGCACCAAAGGAAATACAAGCGTTGGTGTAAGCACCAGCTGAAGAGAGATTAAGCGCCAATGCAAACACCATTGTGTCAATAGATGAGGAAGGTAAAAGAGAAGTTACATGGGTGAAATTCAATCACAACAACCATGCAAAAGAGATGTGTCCAAAAGGCATAGACATAGAAGAGGCAAAAGAGTACAAGTCTATTTGTGGTAGACTTTTGCCTAAAGCATTAGGGGAAAAAGAGAAAGAGATAGCAACTTACAGTGGAACATAAATTATCATAAAGAGAATAGAGCATTGTGCCATGGAGAGTCACATAAAGGGAAGGAAAAGTGGGCATAACTCCATAAAAGACATTTGAAGATGCATTAGGAGAGGAGAATGCATGTAGCTAAAAAAAATAAGACATTATTTGCACACAACATGGATGAGCTACTGAGAGGAATTAGCCAAAATCAACCTGATGCCAATCAAAGATATGCCATTTTAATTGCACAGAAGGAAAAGGAGTCACTACCGATTGGGAGCAAGGCAAGAGGTCATCACTTCAAAACTAACTAAGAAAAATGCTTAAAGGGGATATTAGTCCAAGCAAACAGATCAAAGTGTGCGACAAAAGAGGAAGAAGAAAAGCAATAAGACAGTGAAATTTTGGCAATAATTAATTTCCAAACTACAGAACCGAGTAGTGCACCCAAAAGGCCATCTCAAATGGAGGAGAAGACTCAAAATCTGTTGAAGGTAACATTCAAAGGGTCACTCCAAAAGAAAAGAAAAAGTGTTACCATGAAAGGCGATGCACAGGAGGAACCAACATGGGAACAATGTCGATGTTAGAAAGAGCCCTTTGAGAAGATGAAAGAGTGGGAGCTAATGTTGATCTCGAAAGGCATTGAGAAGAATGCATAAAGAAGATGCATAAGAAACAGAGGAAAAAAAGGTTATTTCATGGAAACAATGATAGAAGAGTGAAACCGAGAATAAAACCAGTTAAAGTGGAGTGAAAAGAGTAAAAGAAATGTGGATATCATTCCACATGAGCCATCAAGAGTACATGAAGGTGTGGAAGGTATACCACCAGTTTGTACAAAGACAGGGGCATATAAGAACCCTAAAGAGAGCACAGGGTTCTTGTGCTCACAGTAGAGGATGCACCAAAAGAAGTGTTGAGAACCCTATATCCCTATAAAGTAATAGATTGTAGCACAATAGCAACGATAGAGAGGGATGTTAGAATAATTATGGATATCATTCCACAAGAGCTAGCGAGAGTGAAAGAAGGTACACAAGATGCAAGAGCAGCCTCCACAGAGATAAGGGCACACAAAAGGAACCCTTAAGCGAGCTCAAGTGTTATTATGCTTGAAGTGGAGGATGTACCGAAGGAAGTGTTGCAAACACTAGATCTCCATAACGTAAAGGATTGGTTCATAATAACATAGAGTAATGTTGGAGCAATTGTTCGTATGCAATGGTGTGTGATGGATAGAAGATAACCTTTAGCCCCGAAAATAAAGCAAATTGAACCTGAGAAAGGAGAGGATCTAAAGGACCTTCGACTAGGAGAAATTTCCCTAAAGGAAGCACCCAAATAAAAAATAGTGAGAGATGTTGCGGAAGGAAAAGAGTTACCTAGAGATCAATTGGGAGTTGTTGAGTGAAGCACAAATAAGAGTGAGGCGCATGGGTCCAAAAGTGCGCCAAAGGAAATAAAGGCATTGGTGCAAGCACCAGCTGAAGTGAGATTGAGCATCAATGCAAACAACGTTATGTCAATAGATGAGGAAGGAAAGAGAAGTTGCACGGGTGAAATTCAAGCACAACAACCATGCAAAAGAGATGTTTCCTTCCAAAGGCACAAATATAGAGAGGCAAAAGAGTGCAAGTCTATTTGTGGCAAAAATTTGCCTAAATCATTAGGGGAAGAAGAGAAAGAGGAAAAAACTTGCAATGGAACCTAAGGTGTCATTAAGACAATAGAGCATTGCGCCATAGAGAGACACCCAAAGGGAAAGAAAAGTGGGCATAACTCCACAAAATGCATATGAAGATGCATGAGGAGAGGATATCAATCCAAGCACATAGAGTGAAGTGCACGACAAGAGAGGAAGAAGAAAATCAATACGAGAGTGAAAATTTGGCAATAGATAATTTCCAAACTATAGAACTAAGAGGTCCACCAAAAAGGCCATCTTAAATGTAGGAGAAGACTCAAAAGCCGTTGAAGGTAACCTTCAAAGTCTAGCTCCCAAAAGAAGAAAGTGTTGCCATAAAAGGCGATGCATATGAGAAGCTAACATGGGAGCAATACGGAGGTCAGAAAGAGCACTTTGAGAAGATGAAAGAGTGGGAGCTAAACCTAATCTCAGAAGACATTGAGGAGAAGGTTGCATAAAGAAGATGCATAAGAAGGAAAAGAAGGTTATTTCATGGAAGCAACAATAAAGGAGCGAAACCAAGAATAAACCTAGTTGTAGTGGAGTGAAATGAGTGAAGGAAAAGCAGATATCATTCCACATGAGCTAGCAAGAATGCATAAAGGTGTGAAAGGTATAACACCAGTCTGCACAAAGACAGGGGCACATAAGAAGAACCCTAAAGAGAGCACATGTGTTCTTGTACTCACAATGAAGGATGCACCAAAGGAAGGGTTGATAACCCTATATCCCCATAAAGTAATGGATTGTAGCACAACAACAATGATAGAGAGGGATGTTAGAGCAATTGTGGATATCATCCCACAAGAGCCAATAAGAGTGCAAGAAGGTACATAAGGTGTAGTAATAGCATGCACAAAGATAAGGGTGTAAAAGAAGAATAATTAAGAGAGCACAAGTATTATTGTACTTGAAGTGGAAGATGTACCGAAAGAAGGGTTGAGAACACTAGATCCCCATAAATCAAAGGATTAGTTCACAACAACAACAACATAGAGTAATTTTGGAGAAATTATCCATATGCAGCAGTGTGTGATGGATAGAAGATAACCTTTAGCCATGGATGCAAAGCAAAATGACCCCGAGGAAGGAGAGGCTCTAAAGGACCTTCAAATAGGAGAAACTTCCCTAAAAGAAGCACCCAAAGAAGAAATAAAAAGAGATGTTGTAGAAGGGGAAGAGTTACCTTGAGATCAACTGGGAGTTGTTGAGTGAAATATGAATAAGAGTGAGGTGTATGGGTCAATTAGCCAAAATCAGCGCAATGCCAATCAAAGGAGTGCAATTTTCATTTCACAAAAGGAAAAGGAGTCACTACCAATTGGGAGCAAGGTAGGAGGATATTAGCTTAAAACTAATTAGGAACAACGCTTGAAGCGGATATCAATCTAAGCATAAAGAGCGAAGTATGTGATAAAAAAGGAAAAAGTAAAGCAATAAGATGGAAAGAATTTAGCAACAAATAATTTCCAAACTATAGAACCAAGAAGTGCACCTAGAAGGCCATCTCAAATGGAAGAAAAGACTCAAAAGCCATTGAAGGTAACCTTCAAAGCCTCACTCCCAAAGTAAAGAAGATAGTGTTGCCATGAAATGCGATGCACCAAAGGAGCAAACATGGGAGCAATGCAGAGCTCAGAAAGAGCCATTTAAGAAGATGAAAGAGTGGAAACTAATGCTGATCTCAGAAGGCATTGAAGAGAAGATTGCATAAATAAGATGCATAAGAAGTAGAGGAAAATAAGGTTATTTCATGGAAACAACAATAGAGGAGCGAAACCAGGAATAAAATCAGTTGTAGTGGAGTGAAATGAGTGAAAGAAAACTGGATATCATTCCACATGAGCCAACAAGAGTACATGAAGGTGTGGAAGGTATATCCCCACTTTGCACAAAGACAGGGGCACATAAGAAGAACCCTAAAGAGAGCACAAGGGTTCTTATGCTCACAGTGGAGGATATGCCAAAAGAAGGGTTGAGAACCCTATATCCCCATAAAGAAATAGATTGTAGCACAACAACGATAGAGAGGGATGTTAGAGCAGTTATGGATATTATTCCACAAGATCCAATGAGAGTGCAAGAAGTTGCACAAGATGTAGGGGCAGCTTGCACAGAGATAAGGACACACAAAAGAACCCTTAAGAGAGCACAAGTGTTATTGTACTCCAGTGGGGGATGCACCGAAGGATGGGTTGAGAACACTAGATCCCCATCAAACAAATGATTGGTTCACAACAACATAGAGTAATGTTGGATTAATTATCCATATACAACGGTGTGTGAGAGATAGAAGATAACCTTTAGCAATGGGTAAAAAGAAAAATGAGTCTAAGGAAGGAGAGGCTCTAAAATACCTTTGACTAGGAGAAACTTCCCTAAAAGAAGCACCCAAAGAAGAAATAGCAAGATATGTTGTAGAAGAAGAGTTGCCTAAAGATCAACTGAGAATTATTGAGTGAAGCATAAATAAGAGTGAGGTGCATGGGTCTAAAAGTGTGCCAAAGGAAATAGAGGCATTGGTGCAAGCACCAACTAAAGGGATATTATACGCCACTACAAATAGCATTATGTCAATGAATGAGGAAGGCAAAAGAGAAGCTACACAAGTGAAATTCAAGCACAACAACCATACACAGAGAGGCAAAAGAGCGTAAGTTTATTTGTGGCAGAAATTTGCCTAAAGTATTAGGGGAAGAAGAGAAATAGGGAGCAACTTACAGTAGAACCTAAGTTGTCATAAAGATAATAGAGCATTACGCCATGGAGAGACATGCAAAGGGAAGGAAAAGTGGGTATAACCCCAGAAAAGGTATCTAAAGATACATGAGAGGAGAAGAGTTGACATGTAGCTAACAAAAATAAGACATTATTTACACACAACATAGATGAGCTACCAAGAGGAATTAGACAAAATCATCTCGATGCCAATCAAAGGAGTGTAACTTTCATTGTATGAAAGGAAAAAGATTCACTACCGATTGGGAGTAAGGCAGGAGGCCATCATCTTAAAACTAACTAGGAACAATGCTTGAAGGGGATATAAACCCAAGCACATAGAGTGAAGCGCATGACAAAAGAGGAAGAAGAAAAGCAATAACATGGTGAAAATTTGCCAACAGATAATTTCCAAACCACATAACCAAGTAGTGCACCTAAAAGGCCATCTCAAATGGAGAAGACTTGAAAGCCATTGAATGTAACCTTCATAGCCTCGATCCCAAAGTAAAGAAGAAAGTGTTGCCGTGAAAGGCAATCTGCAGGAGGAGCCAACATGGGAGCAATGTGGAGGTAGAAAGAGCCCTTTGAAAAGATGAAAGAGTGGGAACTAATGCTAATCTCGAAAGGCATTGAGGAGAAGATTGCATAAAGAAGATGCATAAAAAGCAGAGGAAAAGAAGTATATTTCATAGAAGCAACAATAGAGGAGCGAAACCAAAAATAAACCTAGTTGTAGTGTAGTGAAATGAGTTAAGAAAAAGTGGATATCATTCCTCATGAGCAAACAAGAGTGCATGAAGTGAAAGGTATAGCATCAGTTGTTGACGCAGTGGATTGCACCCTAGGCAGGAGGCCAAGCTCCTGCCTTCCACACGCAATAATGGAAACTCCCCTCTCGCATGTGGGACCGGCGAAGCTTGAGGGGAGAGTCTCTAGATAAGGGCTAGCTCCCTCTGATGTATCTTTTAGGTCCTGGATTCCTATTGCTAACAAATAAATGAAAAAGGGGGGGTGGATGAAAAGGGAGAAGAAAGCTGAAACAGAACCTAAACCTAAAATAAAAAGGTGATACACCAAAAAAAGATGACCCACTCAGCCTGAACTTACACTTTTCACCAAGAAGAAGCGCCCATACACTTTATCTGATGTGGGAAACTCTTTTGTATCAGTGAGTTAGGGGTCCATAGAGATATAGGGAGCAAGAACTATCAAAGGTGTTCTGAGACACACTTTGGCAGCTTATTCACATGCGCCTATATTTCTGCTATAGACACTTCTGGCAGACCTGTAGAAGAAGAAACTTCACAATGCACTAGACATGCTGGAATTGATCTGTGAAAAGCATAAAAAAATGACTTAACACAAAAAGAAAACATAGACATATGCTTGAGTGCAAGTCCAAATGGAGGTAAAAATGTTAAGTCTTGACGCAAGGTAAAATCCGGTAGAGTTCTGCCTTACAAGCCCGAGAGATTTTTGGGCAGAGCTTTGCCTTACAGGCTCAGAGAATGGATCTTCGCAAAATGAGAAGTTTTACAATATATAGAAAGAGAAGAAAAAGTAAAGGTGCCGCTTTGAAAAGGCTTTGGTGCTCTTTGACAAGTTGGCCCATGTGCATTGAGAGCATCAGGAAGAGGAAGTCATTGTTGCTGATGATGCGGTGTCAGCTCCTACTTTGACTTTGGCATTCAAACATTAATGTGAAAGCATGAGTCGCGCCTCTTTTATGTGAACAAGACTACTCTTTCTAGATATTCACGTGATTTGTCTCCTTATAAATGCAAAATGGAGAAAACAGGCCATGTTGCTTACTGTTTGTGTTGTTTGATGACCACCTGGCAATAACTCACCTTCCCTTTGCCACCTGGGCCGTCTTGTCCATTTTTACACTTTGTCTTCTTCCTGGTTTTGTCTCTTTCTGGCTCCTTCGGCCTTCAGGGCTATCTCCCTGGCGGGTCGCTAAGTTCCTTGGGCTCTTTTCTTGTTGGCGCTCAAGCATTTAAAAAAAATCAAACGGCTACTCCCCTAATGAAAAATTGATGTTCATGGGCCCGTCACTGTTTGAAAACCAACGGCTAGTCCGCTTCTTTGAAATTGACGGCCTCGGGCCTGTCACCCCTTGGACTTTCTTTGGCTTTCCTCTTTGATTCGGCCTTTTCTGTCACTCACTTTCCTTCAAACTTTTGTTTTGATCCTTCCTGAAGGGGACCTGCCCTTCGAGGTCTTAAAAAAGTCCTTTTTCTCAGCCAGGGCCCCCCGCAAGGGCACATACCCTTCGAGCGGTCTTCTTTCTCTTTGGCGGGTTCCTCGCTTTGGGCCTTTCCCGCGGGGTTTTTTCTCGCGGACAAAAAGTCCACAAGAATTGTTTCGGCCGCTTTGCCTTTTGGCCTTCAGAATTTTTTGTCAGCTTTTCCTCTCGTGGCCTTCCTCCGAATTTCTTTGAAATTTTTGTCCGAAGGAATTCCTTCGAACAAAAAGTCTGAAAGAATTTGTTTCCTACCTTAGTATTTTTTGTGGGATATTTGTTTGTGGCCCTTCTGAAATCCTTCAGACTTTTTGTCCGAAGGAATTCCTTCGGACAAAAAGTCTGAAGGATTTCTTCCTTTACTTCTTCGACTGCCCTTAAAAGTGCCCTTCGAGAAAGTTGAAAATGACCCCTTTGAAGGGTACTGTCGCCGACCAAGTGCCCTCCGCAAGGGCACTTGTCCTTTGGGAGGCTCTCTTGAACTTTTGATTGAACCACTCCTTTGAACCAACTGTTAAACCAGGGTTTGAACTAACCGTTGAACCAGGCTTTGAACCAACCGTTGAACCAAGCCGACTGAACCAAGTTGTTGAACCGACTGAGTCAACCAAGTGATTGAACCATCTGATTGAACCAGAGCATTGAACCAAGCCAACGAACCATTTGATTGAACTAAAGCGATGAACTTTTCCGATTGAACTTTGTCGTTGAACCAAAGCGTTGAACCGAAGCGTTGAACCAAGGCATTGAACCGGTTCAATGGTTCAACGGTTCAAAGATGCTAACTCATGGAAAGATCATGTCATTGAACCACTTTCCCAACCTTAAGAAAAAGTGTCTTTGAACCATTTCAGCTCTCTTTCCTTGTGAATTTCTTTAGACAAGAGTCTAAAGAAGCTTTGTAAAACCTTGCACTCTTTGAATTGGTTCTTCATTTGCAGAATGACTCACCTGCAGAGTCCGTAGAAATACCTCCTACAGAGTCTGTAAAAACCTGTAGAGTCCGTAGAAATTTCTCCTGCAAAGTCCATAGAAATACCTCCTACAGAGTCTGTAAAAACCTGTAGAGTTCGTAGAAATTTCTCCTGTAAAGTCCGTAGAAATTTCTCCTACTGAGTCTGTAGAACCCTGCAAAGTTCATAGAAATGGACCTGCAGAGTCTGTAGAAATGGACCTACAGTGTCTGTAGAAAATCCAAGACTTGCAAAATCAAAATGTACTAGCTCAGAACAACAGGGAAAAAAAAGGGGGGGACCACTTTTGGCCTGCAGGACCAAAATGGTCAACACCAGTCTACACAAAGATAGGGGTACATAAGAACCCTAAAGAGAGCACAGGTGTTCTTGTGTTCATAGTGGAGGATGCGCTAAAGGGTTGAGAACCCTATATCCCCATAAAGTAATGGATTGTAGCACAACAATGATAAAGAGGGATGTTAGAACAATTGTGGATATCATTCCATAAGAGCCATCAAGAGAACAAGGTACACAAGGTGTCGGAGCAGCCTACATAGAGATAAGGTCGCACAAGAAGAAACATTAAGAGAGCATAAGTGTTATTGTGCTCGAAATGGAGGATGCACCGAAGGAAGGGTTGAGAACACTAGATCCCCATAAAGCAAAGGATTGGTTCACAACAATAGCATAGAGTAATGTTGGAGTAATTGTCCATATGCAGTGGTGTGTGATGGATAGAAGATAACCTTTAGCATTGGATGTAAAGAAAAATGAGCCTAAGGAACGAGAGGCTCTAAAGGACCTTCAACTAGGAGAAATTTCACTAAAAGAAGCACCCAAAGAAGAAACAACGAGAGATGTTGCAGAAGGAGAAGAGTTGCCTAGAGATCAACTGGTAGTTATTGAGTGAAACATAAATAAGAGTGAGGTGCATGGGTCTAAAAGTGCACCAAAGGAAATAGAGGCATTGGTGCAAGCACCAACTAAAGGGAGATTAAGCATTAATACAAACAGCATTATGTCAGTAGATGAGGAACATGAAAGATAAGTTGCACGGGTGAAATTCAAGCACAACAACCATGCAAAAGAGATGTGTCTTTCAAAAGGAACAAACATAGAGAGGCAAAAGAGCGCAAGTCTATTTGTGGTAGAAATTTTCCTAAAGCATTAGGGGAAGAATAGAAAGGGGTAGCAACTTGTAGTAGAACCTAGGTTGTCATAAAGATAATAGAGCATTTCACCATAGAGAGATACAAAGAAAAGGAAAAGTGGGCATAAATCCATAAAAGGCATCTGAAGATGCATGAGGAGAAGAGAAGAGTCTACATGTAGCTAACAAGAACAAGGCATTATTTGCACACAACATGGATGAGCTACCGAGAGGAATTAGCCAAAATCAGCTCGATGCCAATCAAAGGTGTGCCATTTTCATTGCAAGAAAGGAAAAGGATTCACTACCAATTGGGAGCAAGGTAGGAGGCCATCACCTTAAAACTAACTAGGAACAACATTTTAAGGGGATATCAGTCTAAGCACATAGAGCGAAGTGCGCGATAAAAGAGGAAAAAGAAAAGTAATAAGAGGGTGAAAATTTGGCAACATATAATTTCCAAACTACAGAACCAAGTAGTGCACCCAAAAGGCCATCTCAAATAGAGGAGAAGAATCAAAAGCCATTGAAGGTAATTTTTAAAGCCTCGTTCCCAAAGAGAAGACAAAAGTGTTGCCATGAAAGGCGATGCACAGGAGGAGCCAACATGGGAACAATGTGGAGGTCAAAAAGAGCCCTTTGAGAAGATGAAAGAGTGGGAGCTAATGCTGATATTAGAAGGCATTGAGGAGAAGGCT
This sequence comes from Torreya grandis, assembly GCA_037957365.1. Taxonomy (NCBI): domain Eukaryota; kingdom Viridiplantae; phylum Streptophyta; class Pinopsida; order Cupressales; family Taxaceae; genus Torreya; species Torreya grandis. The sequence continues at coordinate 3,825,573 of JARHVA010000051.1, read as the reverse complement.
ACATAAAGAAGATGCATAACAAGCAGAGGAAAAGGTTATTTCATGGAAACAACAATAGAGGAGCGAAACCAAGAATAAAACTAGTTCTAGTGGAGTGAAAAGAGTGAAGGAAAAGTGGATAACATTCTACATGAGTCATCAAGAGTACATGAAGGTGTCAAAGGTATAGCACATGTCTGCGCAAAGACAAGGTCATATAAGAACCCTAAAGAGAGCACAGGTGTTCTTGTGCTCATAGTGGAAGATGTGGCAAAGGAAGGGTTGAGAACCCTATATCCCCATAAAGTAATGGATTGATGCACAATAACAATGATGGAGAGGGATGTTAGTGTAATTGTGGATTTCATTCCATAAGACCCAACATGAGTACTTGAAGGTGCATAAGGTGTAGGAGTAGTCTGCACAGAGATAAGGGCACACAAGAAGAACTCTTAAGAAAGCACAAGAGTTATTGTGCTCAAAGTGAAGGATGCACCGAACAAAGTGTCGAGAACACAAGATCCCCATAAATTAAAGGATTGGTTCACAACAACAACAACATAGACTAATGTTGGAGCAATTATCCACATGCAACAGTGTGTGATGGATAGAAGATAACCTTTAACCCTAGAAGCAAAAAAAACCAACAAGAGATGTTATAGAAGGAGAAGAATTACCTAGAGATCAACTGGAAGTTGTTGAGTGAAGCATAAATAAGAGTGAGGTACATGCATCCAAAAGTGTGCCAAAATAAAGAGAGGTGTTGGTGCAAGCACCAATTGAAAAGAGATTGAGCGCCAATGCAAAAAACATTGTGTCAATAGATGAGGAAGGTGAAAGAGAACTTGTACAAGTGTAATCCAAGCACAACAACCATGCAAAAGAGATGTGTCCTTTGAAAGGCAAAGACATAGAGAGGCAAAAAAGTACAAGTCTATTTATGGTGAAAATACAGGGGTATATAAGAACCCTAAAGAGAGCACAGGTGTTCTTGTGCTCATAGTGGAGGATACACCAAATTAAGGGCTAAGATCCCTATATCCCCATAAAGTAATGGATTGTAGCATAATAACAATGATAGAGAGGGATGTTAGAGCAATTGTGCATATCATTCCTCAAGAGTTAGTAAGAGAATAAAAAGGTGTACAAGGTGTAGGAGTAACCTCCACAAAGGTAAGGGCACACAAGAAGAACCCTTAAGTGAGCACAAGTGTTATTGTGCTCGAAGTGGAGGATACACTGAATGAAGTGTTGCAAATACTAGATCCCCATAAATCAAAGGATTGGTTCACAATAACAATATAGAGTAATGTTGGAGAAATTATCCATATGCAATGGTGTGTGATGGATAGATGATAACCTTTAGCCTCAGATATAAAGCAAAACAAGCCAGAGGAAGGAGAGGCTCTAAAGGACCTTCGACTATGAGAAACTTCCCTAAAAGAAGCACCTAAAGAAGAAATAGTGAGAGATGTTGCAGAAGGAAAAGAGTTACCTACATATCAACTAGGAGTTATTGAGTGAAGCACAAAAAATAATGAGGTGCATGGGTCCAAAAGTGCACCAAAGGAAATAGAGGCGTTGGTGCAAGCACCAGCTGAAGAGAGATTGAGTGCCAATGCAAACAATATTGTGTCAATAGATGAGGAAGGTGAAAGAGAAGTTGTACAGGTGAAATTCAAGCACAACAACCATGCAAAAGAGATGTTTCTTTATAAAGGCACAGATATTTAGAGGCAAAAGTGCACAAGTCTATTTGTGGCAGAAATTTGCCTAAAGCATTAGGAGAAGAAGAGAAAAAGGTAACAATTTGTAGTGGAACTAAGTTGTGATAAGACAATAGAGCATTATGCCATAGAGAGACACACAAAAGGAAAGAAAAGTGGGCATAACTCCATAAAAGGCATCTGACAATGCATGAGAGGAGAAGAGTTGACATGTAGATAACAAAAACAAGACATTATTTGTACACAACATGGATGAGCTACTGAGAGGAATTAGCCAAAATCAGCCCGATGCCAATAAAAAAGTGCAATTTTCATTGCACAGAAGGAAAAGGAGTCCCTAACAATTCGAAGCAAGGTAGAAGGCCATTGACTTAAAACTAACTAGGAAGAATGCTTGAAGAGGATATCAGTCCAAGCACATAGAGTGAAGTGCAAGACAAAAGAGGAAAAAGAAAATCAATAAGAGTGTGAAAATTTGGCAACAGATAATTTCCAAAGTACAGAACCAAGAGGTACACCGAGAAGCCCAGCTCAAATGGAGGAGAAGACTCGAAAGCCATTGAAGGTAACCTTCAAAGCCTATCTCCCAAAAGAAGAAAGTGTTGCCATGAAAGGCGATGTATAGGAGGAGCTAACATGGGAGCAATACGGAAGTCAAAAAGAGCTCTTTGAGAAGATGAAAGAGTGGGAGCTGATCTTGATCTCAAAAGGCATTGAGGAGAAGGTTGTATAAAGAAGATGCATAAGAAGTAAAGGAAAAGAAGGTTATTTCATGGAAGCAACAATAAAGGAGTGAAACCAAAAATAAACCCAGTTGTAGTGGAGTGAAATGAGTGAAGGAGAAGTGTATATCATTCCATTTGAGCTGGCAAGACTGCATGAAGGTATGGAAGGTATAACACCATTCTACACAAAGATAGGGGCACATAAGAAGAACCCTAAAAAGAGCACAGGTATTCTTGTACTCATAGTGAAGGATGCAACAAAGGGTTGATAACCCTATATCCCCATAAAGTAATGGATTGTAGCACAACAACACCGATAGAGAGGGATGTTATAGCAATTGTGGATATCATCCCACAAGAGCCAATGAGAGTGCAAGAAGGTGCACAAGGTGTAGGAGCAGCCTGCACAAAGATAATGGTGCACAAGAAAAGCAATTAAGAGAGCACAAGTGTTATTATGCTCAAAGTGGAGGATACATCGAAGGAAGGGTTAAGAACACTAGATCCCCATAAAGTAAAGGATAGGTTCACAATAACAACATAGAGTAATTATGGAGCAATTATTCATATGCAATAATGTGTGATGGATAGAAGATAAATTGTAGCCACGGATGCAAAACAAAATGAGCCTGAGGAAGGAGAGGCTCTAAAAGACCTTCAACTAAGAGAAACTTCCTGAAGGAAACACCCAAAGAAGAAACAACGAGAGATGTTGCAAAATGAGAAGAGTTGCCTAGAGATCAACTGGGATTTGTTGAGTGAAATATAAATAAGAGTGAGGTGCATGGGTCCAAAATTGTGTCAAAAGAAATAGAGGTGTTAGTGCAAGCACCAACTGAAGAGAGATTAAGCACCAATGCAAGCAACATTGTGTCAATGGATGAGGAAGGTGAAAAAGAAGTTGCATGGGTGAAATTCAAGCACAACAGCCATGCAAAAGAGATGTGTCCTTCGAAAGGAAAAGACACATAGAGGCAAATGAGTGCAAGTTTATTTATGCAAGAAATTTGCCTAAAGCATCAAGGAAAGAAGATAAATAGGTAGCAACTTGTAGTGGAACCTAAGTAGTCATAGAGATAATAGAGCATTGTACCATGGAGAGACATGCAAAGGGAAGGAAAAGTGGGCATAACTCCATAAAAGGCATCTGAAGATGCATGAGGAGAGAAGTAGAGTCAACATGTACCTAATAAAAATAAGACATTATTTACACACAACATGGATGAGCTACCAAAAGGAATTAGCCAAAATCAGCGCAATGCCAATCAAATGAGTGCAATTTTCATTCTACAGAAAGAAAAGGAGCCATTACCGATTGTGAGCAAGACATGAGGTCACCAACTTAAAACTTACTAGGAACAAAGCTTGAAGGGGATATCAATCCACACATAGAGTGAAGTGCATGGCAAAAAAGGAAGAAAAGAAGCAATAAGAGGGTGAAAATTTGGCAACAGATAATTTCCAAACTACAGAACTAAGTAGTGCACCTAGAAGGCCATCTCAAATGGAGGAGAAGACTCAAAAGCCATTGAAGGTAACCTTCAAAGCCTCACTTCCAAAGTAAAGAAGATGGTGTTACCATGAAATACGATGCACAGGAGGAACCAACATGGGAGCAATGCAGAGGTTAAAAAGAGCCCTTTGAGAATATGAAAGAGTGGGAGCTAATGCTGATCTTGGAAGGCATTGAGGAGAAGGATATATAAAGAAGATGCATAAGAAGCAGAGGAAAAGAAGGTTATTTCATTGAAGCAATAATAGCGAATCCAAACCAAGAATAAACCCAGTTGTAGTGGAGTGAAATGAGTGAAGAAATACTGGATATCATTCCATATGAGTCAGCAAAAGTACATGAAGGTGTGGAAGGTTAGCCCTAGTTTGCACAAAAGACAAGGGAACGTAATAAACATAAAGAGAGCAGAGGTGTTCTTATGGTCACAATGGAGGATATGCCACAGGAAGGGTTGAGAACCCTATATCCCCATAAAGTAATGGATTATCACACAACAACAATGATAGAGAGGGATGATAGTAGAGTTGTGGATATCATTCCACAAGAGCCAACGAGAGCACAAGAAGATGCATAAAGATGTATGAGTAACTTGTCCAGAGATAAGGACACACAAAAAGAACCCTTAAGAGAGCACAAGTGTTATTGTGCTCAAGTGGGGGATGCGCCGAAGGAAAGGTTAAGAACACTATATCCCCATTAATCAAAGGATTGGTTCACAATAACAACAACATAAAATAATGCCAGAATAATTATCCATATGCAACAGTGTGTGAGAGATAGAAGATAACCTTTAGCATCGGGTGCAAAGAAAAATGAGCCCGAGGAAAGAGAGGCTCTAAAGACCTTTGACCAGGAGAAACTTCCCTGAAGGAAGCACCAAAAGAAGAAACAACAAGAGATGTTATAGGAGGAATTACCTAAAGATTAATTGGGAGTTTTTAAGTGAAGCATAAATAAGGGTGAGACACATGGGTCCAAAAGTGCACCAAAGGAAATAGAGGCATTGGTGTAAGCACCAACTGAAGAGAGATTGAGTGTCACTGCAAACAATATTGTTTCAAAGGATGAGGAAGATGAAGGAGAAGTTGTATGAGTGAAATTCAAGTACAACAGCCATGCAAAAGAGATGTTTCCTTCAAAAGGCAAAGACATAGAGAGGAAAAATAGCACAAGTTTATTTGTTGCACAAATTTGCCTAAAGCATTAGGGGAAGAAGAGAAATAGGTAGCAACTTGCAGTGGAACCTAAGTTGTCATAAAGATAATAGAGCATTGCACCATGGAGAGACATGCAAAGGGAACGAAAAGTGGGTATAACTCCATAAAAGACATCTAAAAATGCATGAGAGGAGAAGTGTCGACATGTAGCTAAGAAAAATAAGACATTATTTGCACACAACATGGATGAGCTACCAAAAGGAATCAACGAAAATCAGCCCAATGCCAAAAAAAGGAGTGCAATTTTTATTCTATGAAAGAAAAAAGAGTTAGTACCAATTAGGAAAAGGGCAAGAGGCCATCAGCGTAAAACTAACTACGAACAATGCTTGAAGGAAATATCAATCCAGGCACACAGAGCGAAGTGCCCAACAAAAGAGAAAGAAAAAAAGCAATGAGAGGGTGAAAATTTGGCAACCAATAATTTCTAAACTACATAACCAAGTAGTATACCCAAAAGGCCATCCCAAATAGAGGAAAAGACTCGAAAGTCGTTGAAGATAACCTTCAAAGGCTCATTTCCAAAGTAAAGAAGTATGTGTTACCATAAAAGGCAATGCGTAGAAGATGCCAACATGGGAGTAATGTGGAGGTTAGAACAAGCCCTTTGAGAAGATGAAAGAGTGGAAACTAATGTTGATCTCAAAAGGCATTGAGAAGACTGCATAAAGAAAATGCATAAGCAGAGGAAAAAAAAGTTATTTTTTATTTTAATTAATATTTATCTATGAATATAACTCGGGTATACTTTATCATATCGGATATCCTTTGCCGAACAAGCAAGCATCTAACCATATGGGTTAGGCATTCATTTGCCAAATGGTAAGCATCTAACCATACGGGTTAGGCATTCTTTTACCAAACGGACAAGCATCTAACTATATGAGTTAATCATCTATACATGAGTATGTTATGCTCTGGCCAAAGAATTAACTCATCAAGATCAACTTGATCCTAAGTCGCTCACTATTCACTGCTCATCTCTAATAGATAAGCACCGAAGTCGTCATGACATGAGTATAAAACATATAATAAATAGTCACATTCTACCTCAGAATTTGGCCTAAAACCTTGAGAATGCGATGATCTAACTGATATCCTTCCAAATATATTGTAGAGTTATTATCTTTGCTTTGTTTATCTAAACCAAGGTCTTATTATATTGGTTGTCTTTTCATTTAACTTTAATCTTGTTTAGTGTACAACCCCAACCCCATCCTAATCACCTGCGTATTGGAAGCATCCTTCACTTTCCAAACTACCTATATATCTGCTTCTGAATAGGATCAACGTGTAGTGTGCATGTAGTTCTATTCCCTATTCTATGTTTCATATAAGTTGTAGGTCTAGGTATGCAACTCTTTCTAAAGCCCAATTCCCCAAATAATTCCTCTATGATAGCTACCCAAATGAAAGCATAAAAAATATCAATTTAAGTAATCGAATACTTGTTTAACTAGACTAACCCTAAATCTAAACAAGAAATAGAAATTAACATTTGTAAGCTACATCATTTTTCCACTTTTATTTATATCAACAATGTTTTTGATCCTTGTTTTAGACAACCTAATCCATATAATTGTTGTTGCCAAAGTTTCGTTATTTAAGAGCCATATAGTTGGTGGTTTATTGATAATAATTGGTTTAACATCCTCAATTCGGGTTTTATTTGCTCATTTTCGATGGTATCAAGTTTTGAATAAGAAATGTATTTTCTCTATCTCTATTACATAAGTTCACAAGTCAGAATCGTTTAAGGTAGTTCAAGTTATTTCTTTATCTTAATTAATGTTTTTGACCAAGAGGGATTATCCCACCCCTTGATCTTAATGACATGACATGGTCCTTATTTCTCCCCGACGATTTATAGGGACGATGCCCAGACATCGTTGTTGCAGCTGTGTTAGGCTATAGATGCAGTAGTTCAAGCGCGACGGCATTACCCGTAAACGTGACCCAGAGGCACCGCTTATACCGAACGCTGCGTAGTTTTGTTTAACCTTAAATTCTTGGTCTAAGTTGAAATTTAAAAAGTAAAGAATACTTGAAGTGAATTAATACATTGTATTTCAAAAGTAAATTCTTGAGTAGAAAGGTAGAAATTAATTTTGTAACATAATCTCCTAGTTTAATCATGATGTTGATTTTCAACAATGTTATTTTCCTTTGACAATTATACCTTTAATCTACCTAGGTAAGCTTTTCTAGAAAAATATGCACAAAGAGTTGAAGAATGTGATATTGAACTTGAATTTAATGTTAAATAAATCCCTTTATATGTTTGAAAGGAGGGTTTTGAAATTGAGGGATCAACCCTAGAATGAAGAATAGTTATGCTATTTTCAATGATAATAAATGAGAATTTTAATTCCAATATAGAACGAAACAAAAAAAATAGAATTTTCCAACTGTGCAATTGTAAATATAAAAAATTTGAATAGTTTTCTACGTACACAAATATTAAATTGATTATAATGAATCTCTAAGAAATTTGTTGAAAATTTGAAAAAGAAATAACTTCTATTTACACCTCTATAAAATTGAGAATTGTTTTGCAACATAAGATAGGTTAGAATATCATTTAATTATAAAGATAGAATTGAAATTTATTTGTTTATATAACAAATTGTAAAATTGATTGGAATATTCTTCTAATCATAAATAAGAAATTTAAACTTATGATGATTTAAAAAAAAAAAAAAATAGATTATCATTCTAATTATAAATATGAATTTCGTAATTTTATCATCTAATCATAGATAGCTAAACAAAAACATCAAATATATATTATTAAGATAATTACATCACATATTAATTATTATAGAATATAATAATTATTTTATGAAGACACAAATGTGGTCAAATATTTTATATAGACATCTATGTTTACATCCGTTAATATTATTAATCGAAGGAATGAATTAAGATATTTAAAAGCGACTGATACATTAATAATACTACCATTACACACAGTGATAAGTAACATTACGTGCATCATATATTGTTCATGTTACTTTCATATTTGATCCTTAAACTTTAAGCAATATTACGCTAACGTAATCTGATTTTGCTTTACAATATTAATTACTAAAAAAAAAATTGACTTACAAAACATGAATTTAATAAATAATTCACAAATTCAACACATAATTTGATAACGTAGTTCGGCACAAAGGCCTACATCTCTGGGTCCTATATCAACCGATGTATTAGGAAAAACGTTTGAAAAGTACTTACAAATGTCTCCAAATTGAAAAATGAACAACTGAAAAATTATTCTATGCGTAAAAATAATGCATCTCTTTTTGAACTTTTTACTAATTTTGCCTCTAGCACCCTCTACGAGCCACACACTCCTTTTCTATAGTCTTCTAGCAAACTTACTTGCTTTCGATGTTTTTAAATATAAGTCTTAGCACTTTATATAGTGCTACGTCCCATGGCTATGACGGCGGGAAGATTTATCTTTTACCCAAAATTGCTTGGTTCGAATCCCACTTTCAATGTATTCGGTGGTCAAAGCATATCCTTAGTCCCACATTGGTAAGTGGGGGGCGTTTAGGATGTTAATATACCACGGAGTTCATGGTTTAACATGCCAAGTGTTTGGAATTAACATGCATTTCAAGGGGTTTCGTAAGTATGTGGAAGGAATGTGGTGACATGTTGGCTATTTCATGGGTTTGTGGATGGAATGTGGGTTTGGTGAGGTTTTCACATGGACATGGTAGCATGAACGTGGTATGTACGTGGATGTAACGTGGCATGTATTGTAAGTTATATATTGTTTATTTGGAACATTCAGGAAATAATATGAAATTAGACCATGGTAATTAATTAGTGGCAAGTCACATGGTGGCTTAAAGACCCATCACATGGTCCAATCTCCACTCCTCACTTGACGTCCACTCGTCATTTGTCGACCACTCGCCACTTGTCGACTTCTAACTGAATGTTCCATCTAAAACCAAATTTTTTACCCTGTTACATTACCCCTGTCAAAAATAACTATATTCACCTGTAAAAGACAAATGATTGAAACCCACTATTTCCCACTTGCACTGATTGTCACGTCACATTCTTACTGGTCCTCATTTTGCTATGTCATCTTGTTGACCAAGTTTGACCACAACTTTGACCGGTCATAACTTGCACATACAGACTCTGTTTCACAAATCGTAAATTATGCCGAAAAGCTCGTGATGAGTTCTTCATAGTGAAACTATTTTCAAATTATTCTGTAATGGTCATTTTTTGTAGTTTGACCAAATTTGACATGCTTTGACCAAAACTTTGACTAGCTACACAAGGACCATGTGAGCTATGTTTTCTGCATTCCGCATACCGTTGGAAAGGTCTTAATGGACCCGATGCAATGGTATAGGTTTTGATCTACTTCAAGACCTTTTTAAAATTCACCTCCAGATCAATCCTTCCTACTAAGGTTTTTTATCCTCAAAAAGTTGGTACTAGACTTGGTACTTCATATAAGGATATTTACATGGCTCTGACTACTATGAAAATGTTGCATGTCCCCTGATGTTATAATAATCACCATTTTAAAATTATCCTCTTAGGGTCTTACATAGCAACACAATTTACAAACGTTTCCCTTCTTGGGTCTTTACAAACACTATAACTGTACATAACAATTACAAATATTACCCATACTTGGGTCATACATTTATAAATAATGCCTATATTCAGGTCTTACAAACATGAAGGAAATATGTATGCATGTTTACATAGTCTATACAAATTAAATTATATGACTTATTTACCAAGTTGTTCTTGATGCTTCTCATGATGACATCTTTATGTTATCCTATAGTGTTCCTAACATACATGGGTATAAAAACATTGAAGGCTTCATTTACCTATAACGGTTATTGCCAATATGCTTGCACAAGATATTTTATCCCATCTTTTACAATACTTTATTGATTTTACTTTTTGGACTAAGTTGATTTTCTTAGAGATAATATGATTTACCTATGACAATGCCACTAGACTAAAGTGGAATCACATCTAATTCAACTTTATCTACAAAGTGGAAGGTAATCGCAAACCCTAATTTATAGGTTTTACTTACATGTACACCATTACCATCATTTATTCTCCAGAGAATAGGGTTGGAAATGTGGCTTAGTTTCCAAACCTAGGGTTTCTATAACATCTTCTGAGATCAAATTCTTTTGATAATTCTTATAAAAAATAACATCTATCTTAGAATGCTTGATAATTATTCTTTTAAATAAATGTTGCTTACCTTTCCAGGGTGAATTTTTGAACTGTCAGCTTCTCATTGACTGTCGTCTCCCTTGCGGATGTTACCTCAGGTTCTGACTGACTAGATTCTGTCTTCTACTTGATTGAAGATGCAATTATAACCTCTGCCTTAGGTTTTGGATAACTTTGCTTATCTTTTTTCAACATTTACCCCTTAGCATTGAAGTAAAAACCTAACTTCATATCTTCTTTAGGCAACTTCTTGACATGTCTCTTAAGCATCTTTCTAGGGCTTTCTAAGGCATAATTATATAATACATTTGAGTATTTTTTCTTTTCATACCTCAATTAGTTGTCTAAAGATGCTTCATCAGATTTAACTACTTCATCTTCTGATAATGCTTCTTTCAACTCTTTAGGGTGTTCTGGCTTGTTGCTTGAGTAACTCTCCAGCTCAGCTTCTTGGCATATTTGTCCTTTATCTCAATATCTTAATCCCGCACAAAATGGTCTCTTTACAAGTTGGATATGTTGAATAATTCCTTGACTATTAATGTCAAGGCCTTTTCCTTTGAATCCCATTTTAACGAACAGCGTAGAACCTATTCCCTTTGTGTGCTTTTCAAATGTATCAATACATGAACTTGATGAATGTTTAAGGTTAGTATATTTAGTGTTCCTAACATTGTCAATATAGCTAGAAGAGTTGATTTTATTATTTTCATCTTCAGTATATACATCAGAAGATTCATTAATAATCAAAGCATTATTTATTTTCGAACTTCTAACATCATTCTCATTAATAGGACTAGCAGGCATATATGAATTAGAAGAATCACTGCTATAGCTAGAATGTACCTTTGTAGTCTGGCTTGGAAAAATATTTTGGATGAATCCTTCATCTATTATTTAATACTTAGGAAAACTGGTCTTTGCAACTTTTTTGACAGGTGCCTTCCCTTTTACTTTGCATCTTTGCTGATTCTGCTTCTTGAACCATAATGGACTCTGACTAGGATGTAGTATCCAACATTGCTTGGCAGTATGACCTTGGCAGACACAATGTCCACAAATCTCTACATCTTCACACATCTTTTTATTTTATCGACGTTCTTGTTGCAGTTCTACTCGCAGTACATCAATTCTTTGCTAAAACTTTTTGATTTGTTGCTCCTATCAGTGCTCTACCGCTTGCTGAATTTACTCTTGGGATTGCAAGTATTGCATTATCGCAGTGATAATGTTGTTCAATAACAACTGAATTTGAACTAGCATTGGATCCATTGTTAAAATAACAAAGTCACAAATTCACCTGCAAATTTAGTTTTAATATCAAACTTGACATTTCAGGGCAATGCTTATACATACGTTAACCCAGCACACTAACTGCTTTGATACCAAATTGATCCATAAACTTTAAGTAATATTACGCTAATGTAATTTGATTTTGCTATTCACCTGCAAATTTAGTTTTAATATCAAACTTGACATTTCAGGGCAATGCTTATACATACGTTAACCCAGCACACTAACTGCTTTGATACCAAATTGATCCATAAACTTTAAGCAATATTACGCTAATGTAATTTGATTTTGCTTTACAATATTAAGAGACCTGTCAGAAGATGAAAGATTGGGACCTATTGCTGATCTCAGAAGGCATTGAGGAGAAGGCTGCATAAAGAAGATGCATAAGAAGCAGAGGAAAAGAAGGTTATTTCATGGAAGCAACAATAGAGGAGCGAAACCAAGAATAAACCCAGTTGTAGTGGAGTGAAATGAGTGAAGGAAAAGTAGATATCATTCCACATGAGCTAGCAAGAGTGCATCAATTTGTGGAAGGTATAGCACCAGTTTGCACAAAAATAGGGGCACATAAGAAGAACCCTAAAGAGAGCACAAGGGTTTTTATACTCACAATGGAGGATACACCAAAAGAAGGGTTGAGAACCCTATATTCCCATAAAGTAATGGATTGTAGCACAACAACAATGATAGAGATAAATGTTAGAGTAATTATGGATATAATTCCACAAGATCTAGCGAGAACCAAAGAAGGTGCACAAGATGTAGGAGCAGCTTTCAAAGAGATAAGGATGCACAAGAACCCTTAAGACTGCACAAGTGTTATTATGCTCGAAGTGACGGATGCACCAAAGGATGGGTTGATAACACTAAATCCCCATAAAGCAAAGGATTACTTCATGACAAAACAGAGTAATGTTGGGGCAATTGTCCATATGCAATGGTGTGTGATGGATAGAAGATAACCTTTTGCCCTGGATGCAAAGCAAAATGAGCATGAGGAAGGAGAGGATCTAAAGGACCTTCGCCTAAGAGAAACTTCCATGAAGGAAACACCCAAAGAAGAAACAATAAGAGATGTTACAAAAGGAAAAGAGTTACCTAGAGAATAACTGGGAGTTATTGAGTGAAGCATAAACAAGAGTGAGGCGCATGGGTCCAAAAGTGCGTCAAAGGAAATAGAGGCATTAGGGAAAGCACCAACTGAAGAGAGATTGAGTGCCAATGCAAACAACATTGTGTCAATGGATGAGGAAGGTGAAAGAGAAGTTACACTTGTGAAATTCAAGCACAATAGCCATATAAAAGAGATGTGTCGTTTGAAAGGCAAAGACATAGATAGGCAAAAGAGCGCAAGTCGATTTGTGGCAGAAATTTGCCTAACGCATTAGTGGAAGAAGAGAAATAGGTAGAAACCTGCAGTGGAACCTAAGTTGTCATAAAGACAATAGTGCATTGTATCATGGAGAGACATACAAAGGGAAGGAAAAGTTGGCATAACTCCACAAAAGGCATCTAAAGATGCATGAAGAGGAGAAGAGTAGACATGTAGCTAACAAAATCAAGACATTGTTTGCACCTGACATGGATGAGTTACCAAGAGGAATTAGCCAAAATCAAGCCGATGCCAATCAAAGGTGTGCAATTTTCATTGCATGGAAGGAAAAGGAGTCACTACTGATTGGGAGCAAGGCAAGAGGCCATCAGCTTAAAACTAACTAGGAATAATGCTGGAAGGGGATATTAGTCTAAGCACACAAATAGAACTGTGCAACAAAAGAGGAAGAATAAAGGCAATAAGCAGGTGAAAATTTGGCAACAAATAATTTCAGAATAATAAAACCAAGTAGTGTACCTAAAAGGCCATCTCAAATGGAGGAAAAGACTTGAAAGCCATTAAAGGTAATCTTCAAAGCCTTGCTCCCAAAGTAAAGAAGAAAGTGTTGCCATGAAAGGCGATGTGCAGGAGGAGCCAACATGGGAGCAATGCGGAGTTCAGAAAAAGCACTTTCAGAAAATGAAAGTGTGGGAGCTAATGCTGATCTTGGATGGCATTAAGGAGAAGGCTGCATAAAGAAGATGCATAAAAATCAAAGGAAAGGAAGGTTATTTCATGGAAGCAATAATAGAGGAGCAAAACCAACAATAAACCCAATTGTAGTGGATTGAAAAGAGTGAAGGAAAAGTTGATATCAATCCACATGAGCCAGCAAGAGTATATGAAGGTGTGGAAGGTATAGCACTAGTTTGCACAAAGACAGGGGCTCATAAGAACCCTAAAGAGAGCACAAGTGTTCTTGTGCTCATAGTGGAGGATGTGCCAAAGAAAGGGTTGAGAACACCATATCCCCATAAAATAATGGATTATAACATAATAATAATGATAGAGAGGGATATTAGAATAATTATGGATATCATTCCACAAGAACCAACGAGAATACAAGACAAGGTATAAGAACAGCGTGCAGAGAGATAATGGTGCACAAGAACCCTTAAGAGAACACAAGTGTTACTATGCTTGAAGTGGAGGATGCATCGAAGGAAGGGTTGAGAACACTAGATCCCCAATGTCCATATTCAACATAGAGTAATGTTAGAGAAATTGTCCATATACAACGCGGTGTGATGGATAGAAGATAACCTTCCGCCCCAAATGCAAAGCAAAATGAGCCTGAGGAAGAAGAAGCTCTAAAGGACCTTTGACAAGGAGAAACTTCCCTAAAGGAAGCACCCAATGAAGAAACAACGAGAGATGTTGAAAAAGAGTTGCCTAAAAATCAACTAGGAGTTGTTGAGTGAAGCATAAATAATAGTGAGGCGCATGGGTCCAAAAGTGCACCAAAGGAAATAGAGGCATTGGTGTAGTCACCAAATGAAAAGAGATTGAGCGCCAATGCAAACAACATTGTGCCAATAGATGAGGAAGGCGAAAGAGAAATTGCAAGGGTGAAATTCAAGCACAATAGCCATGCAAAAGATATGTTTCCTTCAAAAGGCACAAACATAGAGAGGCAATAGTGTGCAAGTCTATTTGTGGCAGAAATTTGCATAAAACATTAGGGGAAGAAGAGAAAGAAGTATCAACTTGAGGTGGAACCTAAGTTATCATAAAGACAATAGTGCATTGTGCCATGGAGAGACACACAAAGGGTAGGAAAAATGGGCACAACTCTATAAAAGGCATCTGAAGATGCATGGGGAGAGGAGAAGAGTCAACATGTAACTAATAAAAAAAAGACATTATTTGCACATGACATGGATGAGCTACTGAGAGGAAGTAGCCAAAATCAGCGCGATGCCAATCAAAGGAGTGCAATTTTCATTGCGCAATAGGAAAAAGAATCACTTCCGATTAGGAGCAAGGCAGGAGGCCATCAAATTAAAACTAACTATGAACAACACTTGAAGAGGATATTAGTCGAAACACACAGAGCGAAGTGCACCACAAAAGAGGAAGAAGAAAATCAATAAGAGTGTGAAAATTTGGCAACAGAGAATTTCCAAACTACAGAACCAAGTAGTACACCGAGAAGGCCATCTCAAATGAAGTAGAAGACTCGAAAGTCATTGAAGATAACCTTCAAAGCCTTGCTCCCAAAGTAAAGAAGAAAGTGTTTCCATGAAAGGCAATGCGCAAGTGGTGCCAACATGGGAGCAATGCGGAGGTCAAAAAGAGATCTTTGAGAAGATGAAAGAGTGGGAGCTAATGCTAATCTCAAAAGGCATTGAGGAGAAGGCTGCATAAAGAAGATGCATAAGAAGCAGATGAAAAGAGGGTTATTTCATGGAAGCAATAATAGAGGAGTGAAACCAAGAATAAACCCAATTGTAGTAGAGTGAAATGAGTGAAGAAAAAGTGGATATCATTCCACATGAGCCAACAAATGTGCATGAAGGTGTGTAAGGTATAGCACCAGTCTGCATAAAGTCAAGTGTACCTAAGAAGAATCCTAAAGAGAGCATAGGTGTTCTTGTGCTCATAGTGGAACATACACCAAAGGAAGGGTTGAGAACCCTATATCCCCATAAATTAATGGATTGTAGCACAACAACAACGATAGAGAGGGTTGTTAGAGAAATTATGAATATCATTTCACAAGAGCCAGTGATAGTGCAAGAAAGTGCACAAGGTGTAGGAGCAGCCTGCATAGAGATAAGGGCTCACAAGAAGAACCCTTAAGAGAGCACAAGTGTTATTGTGCTCAAAGTGGAGGATGCATCGAAGGGTTGATAACACTAGATCCCCATAAAGCAAAAGATTGATTCACAATAAAAATAACATAGAGTAATGTTGGAATAATTATCCATATACAACAACGTGTGATGGATAGAAGATAACCTTTATCCCCAGATGCAAAGCAAAATGAGCCTAAGGAAGGAGAGGCTATAAAGGACCTTTGACTAGGGAAAACTTCCCTAAAAAAAACACCCAAAAAAGAAACAACAAGAGATGTTGCAGAAGGATAAAAGTTGCCTAGAGATCAATTGGACTTATTGAGTGAAGCATAAATAAGAGTGAGACGCATGGGTCTAAAAGTGCACCGAAGGAAAGAGTTGCCTAGAGATCAATGTTGAGCGCCAATGTAAACAACATTGTGTCAATAGATGAGGAAGACGAAGAAGTTGTATGGGTGAAATTCAAGCACAAGAGCCATGCAAAAGAAATTCTTCTTTCGAAAGGCATAGACATAGAGAGGCAAAAGAGCGTAAGTCTATTTGCGGTAGAAATTTGCTTAGACCATTAGGGGAAGAAGAGAAAGAGGGAAAAAAATTTAGCGGAACCTAAGTTATCATAAAGATAATAAAGCATTACACCATGGAGAGACACACAAAGGGAAGGAAAAGTGGGCATAACTCCACAAAAGGCATCTGAAGATACATGAGGAGAGGAGAAGAGTTGACATGTAGCTAACAAAAACTAGACATTTTTTTGCACATGACATGGAATAGATACCGAGAGGAATTAGCCCAAATCAGCTTGATGCCAATTAAAAGAGTGCAATTTTCATTGCACAAAAGGAAAAGGAGTCATTACCAATTGGGAGCATGGCAAGAGGTTGCCATCTTAAAACTAACTAGGAACAATGCTTGAAGGGGATATCAATCAAATCACATAGAGCAAAGGGTGCAACAAAAGAGGAATAAGAAAAGTAATAAGAGGGTGAAAATTTGGCAACAGATATTTTCCAAATAACAAAACCAAATAGTGCACCAAGAAGGCCATATCAAATGGAGAAGACTTGAAAGCCGTTGAAGGTAACCTTCAAAGCCTCACTCCCAGAGTAAATAAGTATGTGTTGCCATGAAAGGTGATGTGCAGGACGAGCCAACATGGGAACAATGCAGAGGTCAGAGAGAGACCTGTGAGAAGATGAAAGAGTGGGACCTAATGCTGATCTCGAAAGGCATTGAAGAGAAGACTGCATAAAGAAGATGCATAAGAAGCAGAGGAAAATAAGGTTATTTCATGGAAGCAACAATAGAGGAGCAAAACTAAGAATAAACCCAATTGTAGTGGAGTGAAATAAGTGAAGGAAAAGTGGATATCATTCCACATGAGCCAGCAAGAGTGCATGAAGGTGTGAAAGGTATATCACCAGCCTGCACAAAGATAGGGACACATAAGAACCCTAAGGAGAACATAGGTGTTCTTGTGATCATAGTGGAAAATGTGCCAAAGGAAGGGTTGAGAACCCAATAACCCCACAAAGTAATGGATTATAGCATAACAACAACGATAGAGACAAATGTTAGAGAAATTGTAGATATCATTCTACAAGAGCTAACAAGAGCACAAGAAGGTGCACAAGGTGTAGGGGCAGCCTACACAGAGATAAGGATGCACAAGAAGAACCATTAAGAGATCACAAGTTTTATTATGCTCAAAGTGGAGGATGCACCAAAGGAAGGGTTGAGAACACTAGATCCTTATAAAGCAAAGGATTGGTTCATAATAACAACATAGACTAACACTGGAGTAATTATCCATATACAATGGTGTGTGATGGATAAAAGATAATGTTTAGCCCCAGATCCAAAGTAAAATGAGCCTTAGGAAGGAGAGGCTTAAAAGGACCTTTGACCAGGAGAAACTTCCCTGAAGGAAGCACCCAAAGAAGAAAGAGTGAGATGTTGCAGAAGGAGAAGAGTTGCCTAGAGATCAATTGGGAGTTGTTGAGTGAAGCATAAATATGAGTGAGGTGCATGGGTCCAAAAGTGTACCAAAATAAATAGAGGCGTTGGTGCAAGCACTGGCTAAAGAGAGATTAAGCACCAATGTAAACAACATTATGCCAATGGATGAGAAAGGCGAAGGAGAAGTTACATGGGTGAAATTCAAGCACAATAGCCATGCAAAAGAGATGTGTCCTTTGAAACGCATAGACAAAGCGGTAAAAGAGTACAAGTCTATTTATGGCAGAAATTTGCCTAAAGTATTAGAGGAAGAAGAGAAATAGGAAGCAACTTGCAGTGAAACCTAAGTTGTCATAAAGATAATAAAGAATTACACCATGGAGAGATAAGCAAAGAGAAAGAAATGTGGGCATAAGTCTACAAAAGGCCTCTGAATATGCATGAGGAGAGGAGAAGAGTTGACATGTAGCTAACAAAAATAAGACATTATTTGTGCATGACATGGATGAGATACCAAAAGGAATTACCTAAAATCAGCCCGATACCAATCAAAGGAGTGCAATTTTCATTGCACGGAAGGAAAAGGAGTCACTACCGATTGTGAGCAAGCCAGGAGTCCATCACCTTAAAACTAATTGGGAACAAGGCTTGAGGAGAGGCTCTAAAGGACCTTCGACTAGGAGAAACTTCCCTAAAAGAAGTGTTGATGCAGTGGATTGCACTCGGGGCAAGGAGGCCGAGCTCCTGCCTTCCACACGCAATAATGGAAACTCCCCTCTCACCTGTGGGACTGGCAAAGCTGAAGGGGAGAGTCTCTAGATAAGGGCTAGCTCCCTTTGATGCATCATGTTCATTCCAGTAAGTGTTAATATACATATATATATATATATATATATATATATATATATATATATATATATAATGGGGGGATGAAAAGGGAGAAAGATTACAGGAAAATGAACTACTCTAAAGAGGTGATGCACCAAAATAAATCGACCTTCTCACATTCACACTTAAAATTAGACAAACACATACATACACTTCAGACTTGGCAGAAAGACCAGGGTGCTAGAAACTTGACAGGGAGGCTCTAATGGAAAATACAGAAAACAAAGATTCACCAAAGGTGTTGTGAAATGCACACTGTAAGTAATTTCTTTTGTTTTTGCACTTCCAAGTATAGCTCTCCTTGCCAGCTGCAAAAATGGCACCTTGTAGACGCTAAGTATGTTGGTGTTGGACCTGTGAAAGCATCAAGAAACAATGACTAAACACAAATTAACACTCAAGACATACACAGAGATATCTATCCAAGATAGAGGTAAAAAATGCGTTTATTGATTCAGGTGAAATTTTTCCAAGGCTACGCCTTACAAATGTGGAAGATGATTACAAAAATGACAAGTCTCCAATATATAGAAGAACAAAAGAGGCCTTTTGGCACCCCTTTTACAAGTGACCCATGTGCCTTGCGAGCATTGAGAAGAGCAGGCTGCTTAAACATAAATGCTGTGTCGGCCCTGGCCTTGACTTCAGGGGTTTCTTGACATGGCCGCATTGTTTCCTCATTAACTGAGACTGCTCCTTAAATGCACCTACGCAATTTGTCTGCTCATAAATATGAAATGAAGAAAAAGGATCGCACATTTGGCCATTTGCGCCTTCTAATGGTCAATTTGCAGGCACTATGTCATCTACTGGAGTAATTTTTTGAACCGACGCCTCCTTTCGCCACTTGGACTATCTGCCTGCTCCTACACTTGGCACTTTGTCTTTTCCCTAACTTGTCTCTTTTGGCTCCTTCGGCCCTCGGGGCTATCTCTGGGTGGGTCACTGCATTGCTTGGGCTCCTTTCATGGTTGGCGATTGGGCGTTTAAAAATCAACAACCTTTTTTCTGGCTTAAATTTGACGCCTACGCAGTCATCATTATTTGAAAAACAACAGCTAGTTTGCCTTCTTAAAGTTGACGACATCCGGGACGTCACCGTCCTTGGCAATTTCCTTTGAGCCTTTCTACTTTTGATCTTGCACATTGAACTGGAGGCGTTGAACCAAGTGATTGAACCAGTTCAACGGTTTAATGCTGCACACCGATGAACTCGCCGAAGTGTCAAGGTGTTGAACCAACACGTTGAACTGGACCATTGAACCAGTCTATTGAACTTTGCCGATTGAACCGTTTGAACTTTGTCGAAGCACTGAAACTAGGCCTTTGAACAAAAGCCTTTGAACCAAAATGTTGAACTGGTTCAACGGTTCAACGCTATGCACCAATGAACCTGCCGATTGAATCAGGGCTCGAGAATCGAAGCGATGAACTTGACAATTGAACCAGAGCTTGAAATTGAAGTGATGGTTCAATGGTTCAGTGCCGCCAACCTTCCTTGTGAATCTTCTTCAGACAAATGTCCCAAAAGCCTTGTAAACCCCCAGCACTCTCTGAACTGATTCTTCATCTACCAAGGATTTTACCTGTTGAGTCTGTAGAAACTCTTGGACTTGTACAAAATCAAAAAAAATGAATTGGCCTATTCGCTTGTTTGTTTTGCTCTCTGGGAATGGAGACAATATTGAAAGCGAAGAAATCTTCCATCAAGTCCCAAACCTTATGCTTTTAGGACTTCAGCAAGGATTTTTTGGTCAAATTCTAGCCTTTTCCCTGATTTACAATCAGCTCACTGTCTCCCAAAACTTGCAACTCCTTGATCCCTCTTTTTCTTGCCCATTCCAGACCACGGATAAGGGATTCATATTCTGCAACATTGTTTGTGAAAGAAAATTAGAAACAAAAAGCTGAAAAGTATCTCTCCTTTGAAGGGGAGACTAACATCACTCCACCACCACCTCCCAACCTACTTTTGGAATCGTCAAAATACAGCTGCCATAGACCTAGGTCTTCTTGGCTTGCTTTCATTACATTTGGTATTAAGGCACCCTCCTCGTGCATGTAGTAGACACCAAGGCCTACCTCCTCTATGAACTTGTAAGGGTCATGCTCGAAGTTATCACTTCCCCGCTCATCCAAGAGTAGGTCTGCAACTCCTTCAAGAGTAGAGGATAGAAATTGATTTGTCTGGGACTCTTTTGGGTCAATAATAGTGTAGCTGACGTTCACTGCTTTGAGTGAATATGGTTCTAGATGGTCCTTGTAGAATGGCTCGGATTCGATCTTTACCTTGGTCCCATACTTGGTTCTAAAAACTAGATAGGACCAATTCGCTGCTAAATAGCCACCTATCTTTGATGTGAAGTCCCTAGATAAGCAAATTGCAAAATAAGGAGGAACATCTGCCACTACTATATCATGGGGAGTTGAGAAGGTTGGACAAGCATGTAATGTCAAGCTTAAACCCTTCAATATCCCAACTATTTTTGCAGGTGTCCCATCCAACTGCAGGACTCCCTTATTCATCTCATATTTTAGTCCCATCTTGTCAGCTATGCACTTGGACATCACTGAGGTACTAGCCCCACTGTCAATGATGCAATTGTGCACCAAAAAATCACCTATAATTAAGGACACATAGAAAGGGGGAATTTTCTCTTCTTTCTTGACCTAGCCTGAGGTGGAAGGTTGCCCATTCGACATCAAGACATTATCGGTCCTTGTTGGGAAGCTTGTTGGTCCAACTCATGCAACTCCCTTTGTAGTATGTCTTTTTGTCCTGGTAGAGACAATGAATCCCATAAAGAGATGTTCATATGCAGCTTCTTCATCTAGTCCACTATATTGACTTGAAGACTGCCTCCCTTCAAGCTTTCTTTGGGGCTAATTCCAACTTGAGGTGCAGGCTGAGGCGCTGAAGGTATAAACAGTGGTCTGAAATTTGGGGCTTTTTGATTTGAGTGTGATCAAGAAGGTGCAGTGATTGATTGGGTAGTTGCTTGGGCTTCTCCCATTGCTCTCCTCTTAAATCTTGTGTTGGCTGCAACACAGTCACCTTGATTATCTGCAGTGCCCACATAATTCACTGAGCAAAATTCCCCTTCCAGATGATTCATGAGGGTAGAATCAGGTTGGCCCTAATTGCTACTCATGCTGGGTTGCATTAGAACCTCAAAGACTTGGGGTTGAGCGGCTGCGTGATTGTCTGCATTTTAGTAATAACCCATCATCTCATTTGTATAGACACCCTATTCTTGACCATATCCCATGGTTGAACAACCTGGTTGTCCCTGTACCAGGGTGTTCTGAATGGGCACCATGGCCTTAGATGATGAAGGGGGGCCTGGGTTGTAGCCTTGAAATGGTCTGGTCTGAGTAAGTTGACCATGTCCTTGATTGTAGTTTTGGAAAGGGGGTCTAGGGGCTTGACCATAATGCTAGTATCGATGATTCGGTCTGCTGCTTTGAGCTTGTTGCCTTTTAATAGCTACAAGTTCATTTGACATACTCTGCAACAGACTCTTAACTTCATGAAGCTCATTAGATGGAGCAACAGTAAGTTTCTCTATGCTAGTTAGAGGAGCTAATGTGGGAGTAGTGCCCTGAATTAGAAGTCGCATTTCTGGGAAAAGTCACATGTGAGGTCTAGAGTCTATTTTCCCAACCTGTATTAAGCAATTTTCGACTGCTATGGCTATGTCATAGGTAGCAGGTAGCACATGCCCTCCCATGGTTTATATCATCACTGCAATATCACTGTTCAATGCCTTTAAATAATACAAGAAAGCATAGCTAGCAGTCAGTCTTACCAGAATGGGGATTCTATCCCAAGTCTTCTGAAACTGTGTGTTGAAATCCTGCATATACTCATGTGGGGCTCTTTGATTTAAGTGTGAATGTGATAAGGTCAATTTATTTTGGTGTATCACCTCTTTAGAGTAATTCGTTTTCCTGTAATCTTTCTCCCTTTTCATCCCCCCATTATATATATATATGTTAGCACTTACTGGAACAAATATGATGCATCAAAGAGAGCTAGCCCTTACCTAGAGACTCTCCCCTCCAGCTTCACCTGTCCCACAAGAGAGAAGGGAGTTTCCATTGTTGCGTGTGGAAGGCAGGAGCTCAGCCTCCTTGCCCCAGTTGCAATCCACTGTGTCAATAAGAAGTACCAAAGGAAGAAACAACAAGAGATGTTGTTGAAGGAGAAGAGTTTCCTAGAGATCAAATGGGAGTTGTTGAGGGAAACATAAATAAGAGTGAGGCACATGGGTTCAAAAGTGTACCAAAGGAAATAAAGGCATTGGTGCAAGCACCAACTATAGAGAGATTGAGTGCCAATGCAAATAGCATTATGTCAATGGATGAGGAAGGTGAAAGAGAAGTTTCACGGGTGAAATTCAAGAACAATAGCCATGCAAAAGAGACGTGTCCTTTAAAAGGCATAGACATAGAGAGGCAAAAGAGTGCAAGTCTATTTATGGCAGAAATTTGCCTAAAGCATTAGGGGAGAAGAGAAAGAGGTAGAAATTTGTAGTGGAACCTAAGTTTTCATAAAAATAATAGACCATTGCACCATGGAGAGACACGCAAAGGGTAGGAAAAGTGGGCATAACTCCACAGAAGGCATATGAAGATGCATGAAGAGAGGAGGAGAGTCAACATGTTGCTAAAAAAAATAAGACATTATTTGCACATGACATGGATGAGCTACCGGGAAGAATTAGCTAGAATCAACCCAATGACAATCAAAGGAGTGCAATTTTCATTGCACAGAAGGAAAAGGAGTCACTATCGATTGGGAGTAAGGCAGGAGGCCATCAACTTAATACTAACTAGGAACAATGCTTGAAGGGGATATCAGTTCAAGCACATAGAGCAAAGTGCACAACAAAATAGAAAGAAGAAAAGCAATAAGAGGGTGAAAATTTGGAAACAGATAATTTCTAAACTACAGAACCAAGTAGTGCACCCAAAAGGCCATCTCAAAAGGAGAAGACTCAAAATTCGTTGAAGGTAACCTTCAAAGCCTTACTCCTAAAGTAAAGAATAAAGTGTTGCCATGAAAGATGATGCGTAGGAGGAGAGAACATGGGAGCAATGTGGAGGTCAAAAAGAGCACTTCAAGAAGATGAAAGAATGGGAGCTAATGCTGATCTCGAAAATCATTAAGGAGAATATGCATAAGAAGCATAAGAAAAGAAGGTTATTTCATGGAAACAATAATAGAGGAGCAAAACCAAGAAAAAACCCATTTGTAGTGGTGTGAAATGAGTGAAGGAAAAGTGGATATCATTCCACATGAGCTAGCAAGAGTACATGAAGGTGTGGCAAGTATAGCACCAGTCTGCACAAAGACGGGGGCACATAAGAACCCTAAAGAGAGCACATGCGTTCTTATGATCACAATGGAAGATGCACAAAAGGAAGGGTTGAGAACCCTACATCCCCATGAAGTGATAGATTGTAGCATAACAACGATAGAGAGGGATGTTAGAGCAATTGTGGATATCATTCCACAAGACCCAGAGAGAGTGCAATAAGGTGCATAAGGTGTAGGAGCAGCCTGCATAGAGATAAGGATGCACAAGAAGAAGCCTTAAGAGAGCACAAGTGTTATTGTGCTCGAAGTGGAGGATACACCGAAGGAAGAGTTGAGAACACTAGATCCCCATAAAGCATAAGATTGGTTCATAACAAAAACAACATATAATAATATTGGAGCAATTGTCCAAAAGTAGTGTGTGATGGAGAGAACATAAGCTTTAACCCCTGATGCAAAAGTAAAACAAGCTTGAGGAAGGAGAGGCTCTAAAGGACCTTCGACCAGGAGAAACTTCCCTGAAAGAAGCACCCAAAGAAGAAACAACGAGAGATGTTATAGAAGGATAAGAGATGCCTAGAGATCAATTGGGAATTGTTGAGTGAAGTATAAATAAAAGTGAGGTACATGGGTCCAAAACTACGCCAAAGGAATTAGAGGCATTAGTGCAAGCTTCAGCTCAAGAGAGATTGAGCACCAATGCAAACAACATGATGTCAATGGATGAGGAAGGCAAAAGAGAGGTTTCACGGGTGAAATTCAAGCACAACAGCCATGCATAAGAGATGTATCTTTCGAAAGGCACAAACAGAGGGGAAAAAGAGCACAAGTCTATTTGTGGTAGAAATTTGCCTAAAGCATTAGGGGAAGAAGAGAAAGAGGTAGCAACTTGCAATGAGACCTAAGTTATCCTAAAGATAATAGAGCATTTCACTATGGAGAAACACACAAAGGGAAGGAAAAGTGGGCATAACTCCAAAAAAGGAGTCTGAAGATGCATGGGGAGAGGAGAAGAGTCGACATGTAGCTAACAAAAACAAGACATTGTTTGCACATGGCATGGATGAGCTACCTAGAGGAATTAGCCAAAATCATCCCGATGCCAATCAAAGGAGTGCAAATTTCATTGCATAGAAGGAAAAGGAATCACTATCGATTGGGAGCAAGGAAGGAGGCCATCAACTTAAAACTAACTAGGAACAACAATTGAAGGGGATATCAGTCCAAGCATACAAAGCAAAGTGTGCCACAAAAAAAGAAGAGAAAAAGAAATAAAAGGGTGAAAATTTGGCAACATATAATTTCCAAACTACAGAACCAAGTAATACACCTAGAAGGCCATCTCAAATGGAGGAGAAGACTCGAAAGCCATTGAAGGTAACCTTCAAAGCCTCATTCCCAAAATAAACAAGAAAATGTTTCCATGAAAGGCGATGCACAGGGGGCCAACATGGGAGCAATGCGGAGGTCAAAAAGAGCCATTTGAGAAGATGAAAGAGTAAGAGTTAATGTTGATCTCAGAAGGCATTGAGGAGAAAGTTGCATAAAGGAGATGCATAAGAAGCAAAGGAAAATAAGGTTATTTCAAGGAAGCAACAATAGAGGAGTGAAACCAAGAATAAACCTAGTTGTAGTTGAGTGAAATGAGTGAAGGAAAAGTGGATATCAATCCACATGAGCCAATAAGAGTGCATGAAGGTGTGGAAGGTATAACACCAGTCTGCACAAATACACGGGCACATAAGAAGAACCCTAAAGAGATCACAGGTGTTTTTGTGCTCATAGAGGAGGATGCAACAAAGGAAGGGTTGAGAACCCTATATCCCCATAAAATAATGGACAATGGACAGAAGACAAAATTTAACTTAATACAAAGGAAAAGTAGCCCGAGGAAGGAGAGGCTCTAAAAGACCTTTGCCCAGGAGAAACTTCCTCAAAGAAACACTAAAGGAAGAAGTAACAGGAGATGCTACAAAAGGAAAAGAATTACATAGAGAATAATTGGGAGTTGTCAAGTGCAATTAAAATGAGAGTAAGACATATGGGTTCAAAGGTGTGCCAAAGGAAATAGAGGCATTGGAGCAAGCACTCGCTAAATAGATCATGAGAATTAATGCAAACATCATTGCACCAAAGAAGGAAGACGGCAAAAGAGAAGCTACAAAGGATAACTTCAAGCAGGGCAGCCAAGTAGAAGAGATGTGTCCTTCAAAAGGCATAAAGATGGAGAGATGAAAGAGTACATGTTTATTTGTGGGAGGCATTTACCTTAATCCTAAGGAGATTAAGACAAAAAGGTAATACACAATCGAGCCTAAGTTATCCCAAAGATAACAAAGCATTACACCATGGAGAGACGCAAAAAGGGAAGGACAAGTGGACGTAACTCCACAAATGGCATTCGAATATGGTAAGGAAAGGAGAAGAGTCAGCTTGCATCTAACAAAGATGTAACATTGTTGGCACACAACCAGTAGGAGCTAGTAGGGTAAGTTAACCAAAATCAAAATGAAACAGATCAAGGGAATGCAATTTTCATTATGTGCAAAGAAAAGGAGTTATTATTGATTAGAAGCAAGGCAAGACACCATTAGCCTGAGACTGGCCATGAACAATGACTAAAGGGGATATTAATCCAAGGACGTAAAGGTAAGTGTGTGACAATAAAGGAAGAAGAAAAGGTGGGAGTCAATGGACCACATAGATACTTCCATGCCATTCACAACATCAACCAAAGAGAAATGAAGAATAAGGGTAGTGGAAGAACCATGTAGACATACCCCATGAGAAACACATGGAAGAATGGTACGCAAGTATACCTACTTACCATAAGCCACATAACGAAGAGAGTGAGCATAACAGAGGAGAAGCGAAAGACACAAAAAAAAAGGAAAGGAAAGGTATGTATACCTTTTAGAGGAGATGGATGAACATCATAGGTGAATTTACAATTTTGCATCAGACAAAAATAGAGTCAGTCAAATGAGAAATAAACCAACTGTAGTTATGCATGGTAACACAAACCATGCAAGATTCCACTTGCATGGAAGGAAGGTTATGCACGGTGGGTGAGAGTTACGCAAGGAGTTATAGAATAAAAAGGAGCTACAAGTTTTGGTTAAGCCAAACAACACACTCGCAGAGGTACAAAACACATAAAGATGCACTAGGGACAAGAAGTAAGGTACAATAGTAAAGGCTCGCTCAAAATTATGTGAAGGAAATGAGGCTTAAAAAGTTCCAAGAACCATGGTTGAGGAGTTGTTCAATGAAGGTGTATTTCACAAGAACAAGAAAAGTTGCAACCAAAGCTAAGTTCAAACTTTAGCAATAAATGCACAAAGAGTTGGGTTTATCAAGGGAGAACATTAGAGTAGTGCATAGTCATAGTTGAGGGGTGCTCAAATGCGACTAGAACATAATCAACTAGTGATTGAGCTCTAAGGTACCCATTGTACGATGATGTTGGTGCATGGAAAGGAAGAGATTTTGAGGTATAAGAGCGCACAAAAAGCTAAGCATAGGGTATTTGATGCAAGCCTGAGGAAGCAGAAGACAAATAAGTAATTAGTTGTGAGAACCTATAGTTAGCCTTTCCTTAGGCTAGGTTAGTATTGTAAATGATGTGACAACAAAAGGGACTGACAAGATCTACTTATGCAGCTCGATGTTCGTAAAAGGCCATGCTACTTCTAGAGTAGGTTTGTAGACTTGCATAAAGCCACATTAAATGAAGTTGATCAATTGTGTGGGAATTCAATGAAGCAACTAAAAAAGGGGTCTCGATCTAGAATTTGTAATGCTCAAAATCCAAGGAAAGACTCTATTAGAGTGATCCCATAGGGGACAAAAAAATGTCTGAGGCTAGACAAAGAGAAAAGGAACTTTGTAGACAAGTGAAGGCTCGTAATCATGGATGGATGGTATTGTAAGGACACCATAGCAGATAAAAATAAAGATAATTATATCTATGTCTGAGGACTAGATTAAGTAGATCTGAGAGATTAATATATAGATACTAAGTTTATATTATCTTGGAACACCCAAAGTTAAGGAATAAAATGCTTTATTAGCATGATCCACTATGTGGAATTCTGAAGGCTACGTGGTTAATGTATCCCTTCACTAGGACCCCTGATCTCGGTCAGCACCAATATGATATCAAAGCAAGGTTATGAACCTTTAGAGATGTAAAAAGAAAAGATAAACTTGCAAGCGAGAAACAAGCTAGCAAAAGCAAAGGTAGCAGATTGTTGAACATGAGGAAACTAGTAGAGCATCATTCACCATCATGAGGGAGGTAGGTATATAGCGAGTGGGTGGAACATAAAAAAATAATACACTTAATCAAGACGAGCTACATAGGATCATGGAGGGAGAATTTGTTAGAGTGATTCCATAGTGCAGAGCACCTACACAAGATTACAATAAAAAGTGCAATAATAGGTAGTGTAAGAAGTTACAAGGTTGTACGCAACCTATACGAGTGTTGTGTGAGAACTGACAGATGGTTAACCATGAGGCAATCATTGCACTATAAAGTAGAGGAGAATCATCGATAGATTGCTAGAAGTTAGGTAGCTCATTGGATTGCAAACAGATCACCGAATGTGAGATAGTCCTGATTTGCAGATTAGGAGAAACCACCAATAGATTATCAATCATGAGGCACTTCACATGAGAATAAAAAGTGGGTTGACAATGAATCGTGTGAGAGTAATGAAGATGCCAACAGATCATCAAACATGAGGAAATCAAGGTAAGAGAGCATCTTTCAATCAACGTATTGGTATAAAGTGCCAGAATAGGTTGTTCTCCATCAAATGCAAATGAATAGAGAATGAAGAGCATAGAAGATGGCTCAGCTAGAAGCCAAAACAAGACATGACCCAGAGTTACAAAACTCAAGGAAAATGAAGATAGCCTCCATATTGCAGATACAACAGGAAAGGATGGCGTGGATAGAAATAAAAATGGTTGGGAGGAAACATACCATAGAGAAGCAGGGAGAGAACCATAGGAGGAAAGACGCCATAGAGGTTTTGATGCAAATCAAGAATTACCTTAAAGCTGAAATGTAAAGGTTCTCCAGAAAAGAAAGCCTTGAGGAAATAGAGTGTATTGGATGTCAAGCACTATTTCACATTGAATGGTGTAAAGGACTCAAGGTGCTAGTCAACAGATAGAACACTATGTCCAAGCAAACATAGCAAAGTGCATGATAATAGAGGAAAAAGAAAAGGTGGGAGTCGATAGATCCCATAAAGACTTATATGCCACTAAGGGCATCAAGCAAAGGTAAATGAAGGCAAAGGCAACAACAAAACCACACAAATGTACCCTATGAGAAACATGAAGAAGGATAGAATTTAAGTATACCTACTTGTTGCAGGTGATAAAAGGAAGAAATTACGCATACAAGATTAGAACTGAAAGGTGCAAAAAAAGAAGGAAATGAAAGGTATGAAAACCTTTTGGTGGAGGTGAATGGACAAGAATGGGCATACACCCACAAGAGACAAAATTGAGTGTAGAACCATGAGAGATGAAACTGGGTGTAGACTCAGAGGAGACGAAGGTGGGCATAGGACCATAAAAGCAAATAGAGGTGGGCACAAACCCACAAGAGGAAGAAATGGAAAGAAGAGGAAGAGTATTGGATCTAGGCAGAGGAAGATGGTTTATGTCCCAATGATGTTGTAGAGGCACCAACTGAGCCTACTTAGGTACCACATTCGATGCAGGAGAAAACTATGGTCTAGGCAGCCAACTAAAAAAATGGTTCGACCATTCCAATCCTACTTGTATACAGGAGCTTACATTTTAATTATCACGAGGCTCTGATGTAGGAACATCGTAGGGGAATCGGCAATCTTGCATTAGATAAAAACATAGTCAATCAAGCAAGAAATAAAACAACTCTAATTGTGCATAGTTACACGATGCAACATTTTAGAAGGTTGTTCTAAACTATGCAAGAGGCCACTTGTGCGAAATGAAAGTGATTGAGAGTTGTGCAAAGAGTTAGAGAATTAAAAAGGGGTACAAGTTTTGGCTAAAGTAAGCAACGCATGTATAAAACTATAAAGTACATAAGGACACACTAGGGATAAGAAGCAAGGTGCAAAAGTAAAGGCTTGCACAACAACGCACGAAAGAACAGAGGCCCATAAAGCACCAAAGACACATGGCGTAAAAGGAGTTGTTCATTAAAGGTGTCCTAAAGGAAAATAAGGAAAGTTGCAACCACCCATGAGAGACAAAAGTGGGTGTAGAACCATGAGAGATGAAATGGGGCGTAGACCCAGGGGAGACAAAGGTGGGCATATGACCATAAGAATAAATAGAGGTGGGCATAAACCCACAATAAGAAGAAAGGGAAAGAAGAGGAAGGATATTGGATCTAGGCAGAGGATGGTTTATGTCCCAATGACGGTATAGAGGAGGAAGAGCTGAGTGAGCCTACTTAGGTACCACATCCAATACAAGGGAACACCATAATCGAGGCAGCCGACTAAAAAAATGGTTCTACCAATCCAATCCTACTTATATGCAGGAAATTACATTTTAATTATGAGGGTATGATGCAGGAGCATCACAAGGGAATCGACAATCTTGAATTAGACATCAACAGAGTCAATCAAGCGAGAAATTAAAAAAATCTAGTTTTGCATAGTTGCACAATGCAACATTTTGGAAGGTTATTTTGAACTATGCAAGAGGCCACTTGCGCTAAAAGAAGGTGGTTAAGAGTTTTACAAGGAAGAATAAGAAAGGGGTACAAGTTCTGGATAAAGTAAGTAATACACATGTAAAACTACAAAGTACATAAGGACGCACTAGGGATAATAAACAAGGTGTAAAAGTAAAGGCTCGCACAATAGCACATGAAATAAACAAGGCCCATAGAGCACCAAGAAACATGGCACAAAAGGAGTTGTTTGTTGAAGATGTCCTGAAAGAAAATAAGAAAAGTTACAACCAAAGCTAAGTTCAAACTAGTTTGTCTGCAATGTGATTATGGTTGCATATAAAATATTAAGAGGTGGATATCTTTGAACTCCTAGAGTTGTTTGAAGAGACAATCCAAAATAGTGTCCATCTTCTAATTGGGAGAAAATTTTGGGGAGACTTGAGGACTTTGGACTCGATTATTTTCAATGCTTTGGATGTTGAATTCCACAATTATAGTATTGGGAATCACCTTTGATGAACAACTGTGAAATATGGTGTTTTGATTCCAGATAAGCTCTCTTGGAAAAGGACAAGGTTGGGAGAAATTAGTGATTTACTTGCCCAAATCTCTGCATATTAAAAAAACCAATCTTTCTTCAAGATTCCACACCATTCCACTAGCAGTCCTTAAATTTTGTTTGGTAGATACATCGAAGTTAATCTTGTGAAATCTTAGAGGGGGGCCATCTAGGCATGCTTGGAAATATTGATGAATATTTGGTAATTATAATGGAATGACAAGCCAAATATTTGGAAAGTTTTGAGGTCTTCCATATTGAGTGAGGAGAAGACTACCCTCTTGAACCATTATCGTGCTTCTGACTTGAAGTGAGATTTTTCAAATGTTAATTAAAGCAAATTACTTATTGTTTACAATACTAGCATTTATTCTAGGCCAAATACGCTAGAAGGCCAAAACTGAAGTGAGATTTTGAGTACAATTTGAATTAAGATCCACTTGGAGAATAATTGAAGCATATGTTTGATCTTTAAAACTACTATGCTAAAATCCACGAAATTTGAAGAGCATAGGGGCACTAGAATAATTAGTGCATTGTGTTCTCCCCTTCCCTTTAACAATTTAATCATCTAAATGGTCCCTATCGAACCTCTAAAATGAAATTTTTCTCCATGAGAATCATATATTTTAATGGGAACCACAATGGCATGATATTTGGCCAGCCTACTCAGAAATTACTTTTTTCCAATGTCTGCTTTACATGGACTAACTCAAGGTTGAGATTGACCAAGGCCACTTTGTAGTGTCCCCTAGTTGGGGAAGACTAAATATGTTTAATAAGGATATTTGATATAAATATCAAGTGATTAGAGATCTCATCAATCAATATTTAGACTTGGAGAAGGGATGATCCCCTATGTTTTCAATTGTTTCTTGGTCCCCAATAGGTTCACTGCTTGGGGGGTTTACATAGTAGCTTGTATGATAAAGTTTCCCCAAGATTGTAAAATGTTTTTGATAGAATCAAATACCTATGAAGAGAGAGGTGGGTAGTCATTCCAACTTGATTATCAGTATGTTATTATGTTCCCATTTCCAACTTGCAATGTTATCATTTATGAGATGACCTAGCACCAAATTTAATGTGTTGGGTAGTTTTGGACTATGGAGTCTTGCATTGATTAGGATCTAGATAATCCCCAAATAAAATTTTACTCCACCAGGAGATGTTTGAAACTTTGAGCCTCCAAGTTGATCTCATGGATAGAACATTGTTGAATTACAAATTGTTTTGAGATTTAATCCTCCTGAACATTCCGGCCTAAAAATCTCATCCCAAGAAACCAAGTAATACTTGTGTTGTTAGTTCATGCCTTGTCACAAACATTTACAATGTAGGGTTAGGAATGTTACCCCTATGTACCTAGGGAGTTTAAAAAGAGTGAGAGTGTAAACCAAAACCACCTAAAGTACAACCTTCAATAGTTGAAGTCAATGTGCAAAGGAAAGCCAACTATGGTTTCATGTGAAAAGTCTTTTTTCAATCTATGACTTGAGGATATGCCAAGAGGTCAAATGAGGTTTATCATCCAAAGGGGATCTCAAATAAGTTAAGGGAAGTTATCCTTTAGAGAATCCCTAAGCCTGAACAATATCTCTTTTTTTGGTAATGCAGACATTAACAAATATTGCCTTGGATTTATGCCTATTAATTTGTTGACCAAAGGCTTCTTGAAAGTTATCAAATATAACACAAATGTATCAAGCTTCAATAACAAGGATTTATCAGAAAGGAAGAGTGTCCTATATAACTTTCCCCTTTTTATTTTGGCATGTTGCAATGACCTACATAAAGATTCTCCTCATATAATAAACAAGTATTGGCTTATCAGATCGCTTTATCTAAGGCCTCTAGTGTAAGTGAATGAAAGGTCAATGTCCTCATTAATGTCTGCAAGGGGAAATGTTATGATACAAATGCTAATCGATTTAGTTAGATGCTTTGAGAAAATAAAAGCAGTCATAGTCTAGAAAAGGAGATCTCAGTTTCATCTGTTAAAAGCTTTTGACATGCCATACTGAATGAGGATTCCTTACCTTGTTTGGATCTTTAACGAGTGTAGAATCTCCCGTGTGGATAGGATATTGTCAATGATTTGCCTTTCATGCACAAATGTCAACTAGGTATTAAAAAGTTTATAATAAAGGTTTGAATCATAAAGTAATGAGTTTATATAATTTTATAGATCATATTATGTATAGCTATAAACTTGAATCGGTCCATTTGTACATCTTGAGCTTCTTTCAGGATGAGTTCCAACTTAGTGGTATTCATAGCTTTGAGAATAGATTCATTTTTTAAGAATTACTCAAATGACTACAAAAAGGTATTCCTTTATTACAAGCCAAAAATATTTGGTAGAAAAAAGTCAAGAAAACATCTAGTCCTAAAGCTTTGTCCTTGTGAAAGGAACAAATGAAAAATTTCAATTCTACTTTGAAAATTGGTCTAACAATTTGATCATTATCTTCCTCTCAGATATGAGATGGATGTGCTTCAAATCCTTGTTGTGGTTTATGATTTGTTTCCTTGAAGTGGGGCCTTAACTATAAGGAGGTCTTGAAAATAATGAGAAGCATCTTAAAGTATATTTTTTGACGAAGTGAGTGGTTTTCCATCTCCCATCACAATGGGTTGTTGAGAAATTATAAGTTTTTAACTATGGAACAATTTATGAAAGCATCATGCATTTGTATCTCCCTTCCTAAGCCATTGGTCCCTTAAAACTAAGTATATTTATAATTGCATATATGATGTAACAAAAAAGGTGTGGCCTCTTCATTTTATCATGTGTTTATATAGTGTTCCAGTATACTTTATGATTTAGGTCAAATGATCTATTAGATTTCATAAGGAAACAATGCTTTCAATTTAATTTCTATAAAGTTCATTGATGAGAACTAATAAGCAATAGCAAAATTATTTAGCATTTATCTTTAAAAATTATTGAAATTTGTTTAGCGACATTATATCTACAAGTAAGACCTATCTTTCCCAAGCTAACTAATGCTAGACTTGGTTTTTAAACCTTCTAACACTATGCATGCTCACATGCCACATATTCTAGTTATGCACCTCTATACAAGTGGCATGGCATGTCTTCTCGCATTCTATATTTTTATCATTGTATTATATTTGCTAGTGCTTATGAATAATGTAAAACATATCTAGTTGTAAACAACTATTGTTCTCTTTTACTTTATGATACTATGTTTCACATTAGTTGATATTAGAGCCTAATTATCTAACCTGTTCCCCAATTAATTTTGGTTCAAAGTGTGCTTGTACATATCTAAAATTCTACTAGATATCTCAATAAGATTATATAAAGTTCTCCTTACTAGATCTAATTTGTTAGGAAACACAACTAATTCGACTGCTTCCATTACAAGTTGGGCCTATAGACCAAACATAGCTTACATAAGTAAAAATTAAATGAAATACCATGGGTGATTCCTAGTTAGTTAGATAGAGCTTGAACTCTCGTGTTTATCTTTCTATGCAAATATTATATTAAAATAAATACAACATTTATATATTGAAAAAAAAATTGCCCTCCACTAATCGTATACCTTGAATGTCATATAAGACTAATAGATTGTATAATTGATGCATCAATGGAAACATTGAATGGGTATTTTATTTAGGTTGTAAATCAATACAAATTTTCACAAGTAGCAAAAGATAGGTGATAACATTAATGTAGCAGCTCTTAAAGATGTACATTGTGCGTACTCTTTGCTAACTAGGTTTCGGAAAAGGAAAGAAAGAAATAGATTATATTTTTAATATTGTTAGATTTGTGGCTGTTCGTATTGTTGAATCTATGTCTAAACACTTAGAAGAAGAGTATTTTGAAGTAAAACCTAGCATGTCAAGTTAATTAATACACTTTGAGTATCAAAAACATGTTCACTTGTAATTTGAGATAAGTTTGTCATAAAAGGCAATGTAGAAGGCAGGTTAGCTGAGCTCTATATTCCACCTAAAGTCATGGCGTTGTAGTAATGTTTGTTGTGATTGAGACTATCCAAGTAGTGAAATTTCATTAATATTTAAGGCCAGTGTGATGTATTTCTTAACTGTAGTAGCATCATAAGCCCTATTTAGATGTTGAAAATAATTGAAACCAAAAACAAAACCTACTTCTCAACCAAAAATCTTAATTAACTACTGATATCAAAAAATTAAAGAACTTAATTCAAATAAATATAATAAACTGATTACCACCAATCAAAAAAATTAAAAAATGAGAATAAACTATAACATTAATTTTCCAATTTATAATTATTTAAAAAAATATATTAATTATTTATAAAATTTGTCTAAATATCTAATAATTTAAATAATTATTAAAACAACATACAACATTTTTATAATATCATTGAAAATGTAAATAATAAATAATAGATATATTGATGTGTTCAATAGACTTACCTGGTTGAGTCGAGTTGGTGGAACGGGTTAAATTTTAATCCTTGCAGGCTAGACCACTTTTTTGGTAGGCAATAAGTGTTCGTGGCAGTGGCAGTGGCAGTGGCGTTGGCATGGCAATAAGTGTTTGTGGCAGTGGCAATATTATTATTATTTATTTTTGTAATGGCCACAAAGATGAAGAGGCATTCCAAAGGTGGCACTGCCCCCCATCACATATATTTTCAATTCACGTAATTTATGCTCTATGCCATGCCAACCAGGGACAACCCAATGCAATCGACAAGTTCTGAAGCCAAGTAAACTATTTTCAATTAATAGGATTGATTAAGACATCTGGTCATTGTAGCACTCAGTGTCTGTAATCATGGCCATGGATCAGAAATTCTCTATGGCTGCCTCCATTATGAAATTGTTACTGAATTTCCATTTCCAGGTCTGTTCAAGACACTCCTATAATGCCATTGATAAGTGCTGGAGAAGAGACCAGCATTGGACATAGAACGGAATGAACCTCTGAGACTGTGCCGTAGGCTTTGGAAGCGCAGCTGAGGGAGGTAGAGGAGGAGAAATATACAGAGTCACTAGTGATGATGACTACCCTACAAATCCACTGCCTGGAACTCTAAGATACGGAGTTACTTGTGATGGTCCTCTATGGATAGTTTTTGCCAGGGATATGAAGATAAAGCTTGAGATGCCCCTCTTTTTGTACCAGCCACAAGTCTATCGACGCAAAGGGGGCAAATGTTCACATCAGCAACAGGTCCTGCATCTGCCTAGTAAATGTTTCACAGCTTAAACATACATGGCTGTAAGCCAAGCATAGCTGGCAAGTGGCAACAGTTCTGCTGTCAGAATCCATGAGCCTTCAGTGGATGGAAACACAGGACTGAGACGCTATTTTTGTTATCTCATCACGAGATATTATATGGATTGATCATTGATGATAACGCACTCTCCAGTTGCGTAGATGGCTTGTAGATATCACGCTTTCATCCACTCGTTCATAGCAGCAAGTACTTGCAGTGGCAGCAAGTATAACGGTTGGGTCCTCCTTTGTCTTCTAGATATAATCATGTAAAGGCGAGGTCACATGACAATTAGGGTTCCTCTCTCCCACCGACATCAATGACATGCTCACCCGCTAGATAAATCACAATAATAGTATTTTATTTGCCGACATTAATAATAGTAATGGCACGGGCACCAACCACAATACAGAGGCTGCAAATCGTACGTTCTGAGGATGAGGCACGGTTGTAAATCCGGACCTGCTGCTGGCAAGTGGGCATCCACCATTGATCGTCATACCAAAGAGGACGGACGGGCGGGGCCCGCGAATCTGTATGCCCGCAACTTGTGCGGTGAGGGTTTTTCAGCTGTCGTGGGAGCTGGGGCACATAAAATGGCTGCTACAACAGGCAGAGCCGACGGTGTTTGCCACCACCGGCACTGGAACAATCCCGACAAACTTTCATACTCTGAACGTCTCGATGCACAGCTCTAGTTCAAGCATGTTGGCTCCACTGAAGCCGCCGTATAATTTCCACGGCGAGTTGCTCAACCTCAACGCGAGCATGACGGATCAGATTCGAACCCGAGCTGAGTGGGAAAGATCAGCAGTAGAGGAAATGAGGTCTCAGGGTATGAGTATTTTAGGTTATATCCATCATCCTCATCACACGAGTGGATTTGAGAAGTTTATAAACGACCCTGAACAACAACAACAGTAGCTAATGCACGATTCAGACTGTGGGAACTCGAGATCAAAAAGACAGAGACAGGGGAGCTTGCAACAGTAGACGATGGCTAACGCCATGTGGGCAGTCAACCCTGCAACGGGGTGAGTTATCAAATACCGCACAAAACATGCCAAGCGCGTTCTGGATGCTCCCTCTGCCTTCCCATGCGCTGCGTTGCGCCTTACCCACAAACTGAAACTTTCCTCTCCTCTTCTTTCGCCCTAAGCAGAAAAAAAAACAAGAAAAAAAAGCTCTGTACAAAACACAAGGCCAACTAAAACATTATATAATCCCACATTATGTTATTGTGGTGAAATGACATACCCGTTTGGAACTAGATTTAAAATGCTTTTATTAAGCGTGTGGTTCACGCCATCTATCTGTACACAATATTTATATGCTTTTTAAACTATGCCCCTCCCCCCATGGAATTTAGTTTAAATGTATACAAAAACATTAAAGAAATTACATTTCATTTAATTGGATTTAATTATTTTAGATTTAATAAGTGATAAAAAAAAATTAACAAGATTATTTTGATTTTTAAGATATTTAAAAATAGGTGTTAAAAATTAATGGTAAAAAATTGAGTTTTGTGATAAGGTAATGAGAATTGTAAAAATATATAGTAACATTTTCAAATATATTTACAAATGAATTTAATTTGTTTTAGGATCTAATTAACACTCAAATCGACATCAAATAGTAAAAAATGTGAATAAGACACGAAAATTTTTCTTGCATTCAATGATAATGTGAAGTGAACAACATCATTTCAACCCAATCATGTTGATCCAATATTGGAGACAAATGACACTGTTTATTTCTCAAAATGACAAATATTACATCATATCATGAGCTAACATCATTTTATGATGTTTTCCAAGCAATTAAAATTTGAAAATATGATTCAAATAATGTGAGCTATCCATTTTATTAATTAATATATCATAAATAAGCTTACTAGCATTTTCTGATGCAGTCACAAAGATAGGGTTTACAACAAAGGAAAGCCCTAACCCAATAACAAGTAAACACACACATAGAAAAAGAAACTCAAATGTTTATATACACAACAATTTTGTATCGCATAAGCTACATGTTGTGCTTCATTAAAAACTACCAAATGCAAGCTTATATTAGATATTACAATGAA
The DNA here is from genome assembly GCA_037957365.1 of Torreya grandis. Taxonomy (NCBI): domain Eukaryota; kingdom Viridiplantae; phylum Streptophyta; class Pinopsida; order Cupressales; family Taxaceae; genus Torreya; species Torreya grandis. Next base: position 3,786,941 of record JARHVA010000051.1, on the reverse strand, counting down.
TTCTACTTAGATCTCCTTTTATCACTCTCTTGTTGAACTTTTGAATGAAGAAGACAATCCTCTTGATCTTGATATCTCCTCCCATACCTCTTCCTTGCTCTATATGCATTTATATAGCCTTTCACAAATGATACATGTCAATTCATATCCATGTACACTCATGCAAGTTTCCACACTTCCCAAAGACAATTGTGTCTTTCACTCTAACTCATATATAACAGACACATTCCTTCCTATCTATCTCCAAGAGTCTCATTGTCAACAATCATATTTTGAACCTTTATGCAAATTATTCCATCTATGCATTAGCCTTCCTAAATCCATTTGCATCAATACTTCTACGTAATTATTTGACATCCTTCATCAACCTATGCATCATACACACAAGTTTGGTGTATCCTAGTCCTAAATTGTTTCTTGTATTACTCTTTCCTTTGCACAAATAACATCTACATGCATTGACCAACTTAATTTTTACACAATCAAACCCTTGAGTGCCATAGTAAGTGACTAACTCCTTTGGGCATTCCCATGCAACTTTTGATTTCTTGCTCTAAAATCCATGTGCACTTCTCTTATGAATACTTCCTCTACATTAGACAACCCTCTATACCAACTCTCTCTGTAGACCTTTTCTTAGATTTAAAACTCTTTGAAACCTACCTCAACTAACTCCAACACCTTACACATGCATTCTACTACATTTTTGTGCGTGTACCCATATGCAGTCCTTCAACCCACAGAGTTATACACCTATGCGCAACATAAATCATGTTATAAATTTATTCAAAAAGGAATTTAGATATTTGGTGATGAAAGATTATATTAAGCTAGGGATGTTCCTCCATCAAACACCCTAAATAACTAAAAATATGAGCTCTTACTCATTGCTGGTTAAAATCTTCAAGAGTATGGCCTTAATGACTAGTCTTTGCAAGATCCGACAAAGTAGAGTGTTCTTTCTTTTTGTTCTTTCCATTTCATTATGTATTTCCTATATTATTTTTTGTGTGCCCTCTAAACAATCTTAGAGTCCAAAATGGTCTTTATTTCTTATTTCTCCTTCTTAGGTATTTTCTCTCTCTAATTGAGAACCTAATTATTCTTCCTCATTAATATTATTCCCCTATGGAACATATATAAATATGCAACATTGAATATTAGAGATATACCCATGTTCAATCTCATATGCATTTATCTAACACTTTCTCAATACTATTTGCGCTACTTCTTCCACTTTAACTTGTTATACACTCTGCACAAGAATCTCTCCCTGTGTAAATGCGCAAACACTAACTTGTCAACCTAAAAATACTTATATTTACATCTAATACATGGATGTTGCTTATATTATTAATTTGTCTGCTCCAACTTCTCCTTTATATGTTTATGTATTTCATGCATATGTTATGCACAATATTTTTCTTCGACACTCCTTTCATTCATCCCTTTGATCTTTCTAAACTATGTTAACTCATGTTGGGATACCTCCATACATAATTTGGAAAGGTGATTTTTCCCATGCTTCTATTTACCAATTTTTTATAAGTGAACTCTGCCTATGTAATGTCTGGGTCTAGTCCCCCTAATTATATTTTGAGATTTCAGAATTTTGTTATGTAAAATTATATGAAATTTTAAAGGCAGTGATGAAGGGATCTTTAAATGTCATCCCTCTAAAACTCTCCTTGAACGTGTGGCTTGAACCTCTACCCTCTCTGGCTCCTTTCATTGTCATATTTGACTTTGAGCCTTTAACATTTGTAGCGTAGCTCCTTGTGGACTTCTAATCCAGTAGAGTAGTTATAGTTGTCATGGAGGAGGAATCTACCAGGATGTTTGACAATAGCCATTCAAAGGACTCTAAGGTTATGGTTTCTCGACTCATACACGATAATTTGTAGTAGATGGTGGATGCCATTAGTTTGGGAGGTGTTTTCGATCATGAAAAACACAATAGGGATGATGAAGGTAGTTTGGGACCCATTGACAAGTCCACACATTTTCATTCTCTCTCACCCCTGTAGGTGGTTTTATCAACTCTTTTTGGATAATCTTACTATATTTTTTTTCTCTTTGTTCCCAAGGTTTGCCCCTCGATGGTCTGTATCTCTCCCTTTGGGACTTGCTCTTGGTTGGATGTCTCCACCTCAACCAAAACACCACTTATTTTATGTGTGTTTTCTCTTCTTACTTTGTATGGGTGAGGGCCCTTACCCTCAATATTTATTAAAAGAATCAAATTACATTGCGTTAGCTTATCTCCAACCAAGCATCTCAACAAATTTCTAGTGCTACTATTCATAACTTTTATCTATTTATCTATTTATGGATGTAATACTAACTAAAACTTAAATGTGCCTAACATATTATATAAGGTCCTCAAAAAATAACCTCAAACTTTGTATCTTTGTCCAACACTATGTTGTGCAGTAACCCATACAGCCTTACCACCTATGTGAAGAATTTTTTTTCAATATTTGTGGCATCATTGTCCAACATTATGTTGTACAGTTACTCTCCTTTGCATCCCTTCCCTTCTATTATGCATGTGGTTTATGCCATCTATCTGTACATAATATTTATATGCTTTTTAAACTATGACCTATGATAAGGTTCCCCACATGGAAATTTTATTCTTAGTTGCAACATAAATATCCATTAACATTGAATTAAGTTTAAACGTATACAAAAACATTAAAGAAACTATATTTAATTACATTGGATTTAATTATTTTATATTTAATAACTGACAAAAAAAATTTAACAAGAATAGTTTGATTTTTAAGATATTTAAAAATATATGTTAGTATTTAATGATAAAAAATTGGGTTTTATGGTAAGACAACAAACATTTTCAAATTGTCAAGTTTCATCTCTTGGTACTAGAAGTGTAGTGAGTATGGTTCAAAGAATTGTTAAGTAGGTGCAATTTTTTTTAAAGATTATCAACACCATATTCAAGGCTCCAAAAACCTCATTTGGTTTTATAAAATTATTGGCAAATTACACTTCTTTTCCAAATCCTAACTAGACAACTAAACCTAAAATGATAAAGAAAATAATATATTTTGGATTCTACATTACACCAAAAAGAAGCCAAGCTTCCTTGATATTTTATAAGTCCCTCAACAATGTACAATATTGAAAATAACACAATAATGAATGCAGTGGTTTTTTAGCTAAGTAAATTAGTGTAATGCAATGTGTCATTACTATGAACTTTGGTGTTACAATGATTGTTCTATAAATACTTGTTAAATTTCTCTAGAATGCTTGTAAATTTTCATTAGATCATTGTGATAATAAATGTTAAAATACTCTTTCAAATAATCTCTAGATGTATCTAAATGTACTAAAATCCTTGTGTATTTACAAATGAATTGCATTCATTTTAGGACCCAACTAGCATTCAGATCGACATCAAATGGTAAAAAAAGTGAATAAGACAGGATAAATTTCCTTGCATTCAATGATAGTGTGAAGTGAACAACATCATTTCCCTTGCAACAAGTGAACCAAATTCATCCCAATCATGTTGATCCAATATTGGAGATAAATGAGACTATTTATTTCTCAAAAGGATAAATATTACATCATATCATGAGCTAACATCATTTTATGATGTTCTCCAAGCAATTAAGATTTGAAAATATGATTCAAATAATGTGAGCTATCCATTTTATTAACCAATACATCATAAATACGCTTACTATAATTTTATAATAAAGTCATAAAGACACAATTTACAACAAAAGAAAGCCCTAACCTAACAATAAGTAAACACCCGCATAGAAAAAGAAACTCAAATGTTTTAGATTAAGGTAAAAGCAGGTTTTGAAGGGGCCTCGAAACCCTATACATATCAAGAAAGATAAAGCATTACAAACCGCCAGGAAAGGCAAACCCACTGAAAAATAGTAACTAAACCAGGTTTTACAGGGACCTAAAACCAACAAAATAAACCAGTAAAAGCTCCCCAGGTTTTACAAGGACCTGAAACCTAAACAAAACCAGGCAAAGCAACCTGAAAACCAGGTTTTACAAGGACCTGAAACCTCATAAACGGAGACACCAAAGCCCTACTCCAAAAAGAACAGAGCAGGCTCCCAGGTACAAACCAACAACCCCAAAAACACAATTTCAAGGGAGTTGCTCACAAACGGTATTACTATTTTTCGTGTGCCCTCTAAACAATCTTAGAGTCCAAAATGGTCTTTATTTCTTATTTCTCCATCTTAGGTATTTTCTCTCTGTAATTGAGAACCTAATTATTCTTCCTCATTAATATTATTCCCCTATGGAACATATATAAATATGCAACATTGAATATTAGAGATATACCCATGTTCAATCTCATATGCATTTATCTAACACTTTCTCAATACTATTTGCGCTACTTCTTCCACTTTAACTTGTTGTACACTCTGCACAAGAATCTCTCCCTTGTAAATGTGCAAACACTAACTTGTCAACCTAAAAATACTTATATTTACATCTAATATATGGGTGTTGCTTATATTATTAATTTGTCTACTCCAACTTCTCCTTTATATGTTTATGTATTTCATGCATATGTTATGCATAATATTTTTCTTCGACACTCCTTTCATTCATCCCTTTGATCTTTCTTAACTATGTTAACTCATCTTGGGATACCTCCATACATAATTTGGAAAGGTGATTTTTCCCATGCTTCTATTTACCAATTTTTTATAAGTGAACTCTGCCTATGTAATGTCTAGGTTTAGTCCCCCTAATTATATTTTAAGATTTCAGAATTTTGTTATGTAAAATTATATGAAATTTTAAAGGCACTGATAAAGGGATCTTTAAATGTCATCCCTCTAAAACTCTCCTTTAACATGTGGCTTGAACCTCTACCCTCCCTAGCTCCTTTCATTGTCATATTTGACTTTGAGCCTTTAACATTTGTAGCATAGCTCCTTGTGGACTTCTAATCTAATAGAGTAGTTATAGTTGTCATGGAGGAGGAATCTACCAGGATGTTTGACAATAGCCATTCAAAGGACTCTAGGGTTATGGTTTCTCGACTCATACACGATAATTTGTAGTAGATGGTGGATGCCATTAGTTTGGGAGGTGTTTTCGATCATGAAAAACACAATAGGGATGATGAAGGTAGTTTGGGACCCACTTACAAGTCCACACATTTTCATTCTCTCTCACCCCTATAGGTGGTTTTATCAACTCTGTTTGGATAATCTTACTATAGTTTTTTTCTCTTTGTTCCCAAGGTTTGTCCCTCGATGGTCTGTATCTCTCCCTTTGGGACTTGCTCTTGGTTGGATGTCTCCACCTCAACCAAAACGCCACTTATTTTATGTGTGTTTTCTCTTCTTCCTTTGTATGGGTGAGGGCCCTTACCCTCAATATTTATTAAAAGAATCAAATTACATTGCATTAGCTTATCTCCAACCAAGCATCTCAACAAATTTCTAGTGCTACTATTCATAACTTTTATCTATTTATCTATTTATGGATGTAATTCTAACTAAAACTTAAATGTGCCTAACATCTTATATAAGGTCCTCAAAAAATAACCTCAAACTTTGTATCTTTGTCCAGCACTATGTTGTGCAGTAACCCATACAGCCTTACCACCTATGTGAAGAATTTTTTTTCAATATTTGTGGCATCATTGTCCAACATTATGTTGTATAGTTACTCTCCTTTGCATCCCTTCCCTTCTATTATGCATGTGGTTTATGCCATCTATCTGTACATAATATTTATATGCTTTTTAAACTATGCCCTATGATAAGGTTCCCCACATGGAAATTTTATTCTTAGTTGCAACATAAATATCCATTAACATTGAATTTAGTTTAAATGTATACAAAAACATTAAAGAAACTATATTTAATTACATTGGATTTAATTATTTTATATTTAATAACTGATTAAAAAAATAACAAGAATATTTTGATTTTTAAGATATTTAAAAATTTATGTTAGAATTTAACGATTTAAAAATTGGGTTTTATGGTAAGACAACAAACATTTTCAAATTGTCAAGTTTCATCTCTTGGTACTAGAAGTGTAGTGAGTATGGTTCAAAGAATTGTTAATTAGGTGCAATTTTTTTTAAAGATTATCAACACCATATTCAAGGCTCCAAAAACCTCATTTGGTTTTCTGAAATTATTGGCAAATTACACTTCTTTTCCAAATCCTAACTAGACAACTAAACCTAAAATGATAAAGAAAATAATATATTTTGGATTCTACATTACACCAAAAAGAAGCCAAGCTTCCTTGATATTTTATAAGTCCCTCAACAATGTACAATATTGAAAATAACATGATAATGAATGCAGTGGTTTTTTAGCTAAGTAAATTAGTGTAATGCAATGTGTCATTACTATGAACTTTGGTGTTACAATGATTGTTCTATAAATACTTGTTAAATTTCTCTAGAATGCTTGTAAATTTTCATTAAATCATTGTGATAATAAATGTTAAAATACTCTTTCAGATAATCTCTAGATGTATCTAAATGTACTAAAATCCTTGTGTATTTACAAATGAATTGGATTAATTTTAGGACCCAACTAGCATTCAGATCGACATCAAATGGTAAAAAAAGTGAATAAGACAGGATAAATTTCCTTGCATTCAATGATAGTGTGAAGTGAACAACATCATTATCCTTGCAAAAAGTGAACCAAATTCATCCCAATCATGTTGATCCAATATTGGAGATAAATGAGACTGTTTATTTCTCAAAAGGATAAATATTACATCATATCATGAGATAACATCATTTTATGATGTTCTCCAAGCAATTAAGATTTGAAAATATGATTCAAATAATGTGAGCTATCCATTTTATTAACTAATACATCATAAATAAGCTTACTAGAATTTTATAATAAAGTCATAAAGACAGTTTACAACAAAAGAAAGCCCTAACCTAACAATAAGCAAACACCCGCATAGAAAAAGAAACTCAAATGCTTATATAATAATGTAAATAACATATTATAATAATTTTATATTGCATAATCTACATGTCATGCTTCATTAAAAACTAACAAAAATGAGGTTATACTAGCTATTACAATGAATTCTAATTAGATCTCCTTTTCTCACTCTTTCATTGAACTTTTGAATGAAGAAGACAATCCTCTTGATATTGATATATCCTCCCATACCTCTTCCTTGATCTATATGCATTTATACAACCTTTCCCAAATGATACATATAAATTAATATCCATGCACGTTCATGCAAGTTGCCACACTTCCCAAAGACATTTGTGTCTTTAACTCTAACTCATATATAATGGATGAATTCCTTCCTATCTATCTCTAAGAGTCTCATTGTCAATAGTCATATTTTGAACCTTCATAAAAATTATTCCATCTATGCACTAGCCTTCCTAAATCCATTTGCATCTATACATCTACATTATTACTTGACATCCTTCATCAACATATGCACCATGCACAGAAGTTTGGTGCATCCTGGCCCTAACATGTTTCTTGTATTACCCTTTCATTTGCATGAAATAACATCTACACATATTGACCAACTTAATTTTTACACAATCAATACTTATTTGTAAATCTTGTCAAGTCAAATAAATAAAATATTATTTGTCTGTAAGATCTGGTAAGAGAGTCTGAGAGATTTATGACCTTGTGAGGTGTTAAAAAAAAGAGGGAGGAGCCTGACTACTCCCACACCAGTTTGAAACATCCCATAAATATTAGATTAGTTTAAAGTTATGCATGTTTTCAAAAAAATACAACCTATTCTAGATAACCCATGGTGTTGGATTGTGTTGAAGACGTGTCGTAGGACATTAGAGATTGGAATTGGAAGTTTATTATTAATGTTTCTATACATACCAAAATACTACATCTATGTAGTCCATAAATATGTGCTGATATTTAATATTTTAAGTTGCATTATAAATGGGTGTATTCCAAAATCAAAAGAGAAGTCTATGTTCTAAAGGTAATGTCCCAACCAAGAGCACCATCTCAAACAAAAGAGTACCAAGCTTGGTGGTTTTACTATTGTTTTTAGTTCATGAATTAAAAAAAAATAGTTTATGAACTCTAAAATTGTACAAAATTCAAAACAACCTTTATTTTTCTAAAACCACCATTTCTTATTTCAAAACTACCTATAAAATAAATCCTTTGCTTTAGATTATCTCAAAAACCAATTATTTGCCAAACTTGTGGTATTGGTAGGAAGGTGGTTTTCATTAAAAATCAAGATTTTTAAGACTTTAAATTTACATTTTATCTCTTATAAAATTGATATGATGCATACGCAGGATGGTAGGATTGCGTTTTATCAAAGAAGAGGTGTGAGGTTCAACTCCCCCAAAATAAATTTTAGTAGAATTTTCTTTTCTGCCATCTTTGGCAATTCTTCTAAATTTAGTCGTAATTAGGTAAAGTTAGATAGAAAATCTAAAAAAAACTCAAAAGAATAAAATTTAATTTTTGTTTTATCATATATTTCACTTACATTTTATTTTTATTATTTTATTTCATAAAATCACGTGTTAAACTCAAACATAACATTCGATAAAAGTTATGCCTTTAACTCGCGTTTACAGGTAAAGCCATTGTGTTTGGATTACTACATACAAAGCCTAATATAGCTACAACAATGACATCTGAGCATCAAAATTATATATAATTAGGGAGTAATAAGAGAACATGTACTCATATCCATCCCTCCATTACCTGTTTGTTAATTGAAAGGCGTATATCCTAAAGGTGGAATTTCTAAGTATACAGAGAAGTTACGCTTGCATATGAAGAATTCTATATAATCAAGTGCTAATGATTGGATGAACCCCTTTTATTACTATATAAATACCATGTACTAGATTCTTTCACATATTTTAAAACCTATTTCATGTATCGATGAAAATATATAAAGGGCAAGCTTCTTCCATGTATTGACGAGTATATATGAAGGGAGTGTATATAAAAAGGTCTAGTATATCGATCTGATGGTATTTAGAAAGGGATATCTAAATACTTAGAGTGATAAGGAATCATTCCATCATCCATAGTCTTGATCATGGTTGTACAACTACCAAAGTTATTTTTATCAAATTCTTAGTTATTCAAAGGCAAAAACTACTCTACTTGGAAGACAAAGATCACAACTCAACTAGAATTTGAATAAATTTGGCTTATTTTAGATGGCTCCTACACCCAACATGCATCCAAAATTAACCATCAACATAAATATGACAAAGCCAATCAAAAGGCAAAATTGATCATAATGTGTGGGGTACCAGATGAAGGGCAACCACACATCCGTGAAACCAAAAAAACTAAAGAAGATTGGGAAAAACTACAAATAGTATATGAGGGGAAAAAAGATAGTACTATTTTACATCTATAACTACAACTTCACTCTCTCAAATTGAGATTGGGTGAAAAAGTAGAGGTTTTTCTTAGACATGTTGTAACATTAAGGGCATCACTCCAATCCTTAGGTGAAATAGTCTCATATGAATCTCTTGTACCCATTTTTTTGAGAGCTTTACTACCCTCATACAAAATATTTATGACTAATTTGACGTCATATAAAAAAAACCAAGTTTTGAAAAACTGATAAATATGTTGAAATAAGAAGAGTCTTTCATTACTCAAGAATAAAAAGAACATGTTCTTATTTCTTAAAACGGTAATAAACCCATCAAGTCTTTAAATACATCATCAAAATAGAGTCCTTAGTAGAATCCACAAATAAGTAAATCATAAAAATAATGTCTCATTTGTGGTCATAAGGGATATGAACTCAAATATTGTTGGTATAAAACATTACAAAAGGGTTATTCAAGTGGTAAAAGGCCCACTATCCAGCAGTTATCCCCATTAAATAAAATTAAACCACATGGATAGAAATAGCAAATTTGGTAGAAGAAAACAAAGCACATGCTAATATTTCAAAACATGAAGATCCAAACTTATTGTAATCTATTAATTTCCATAAATAATCCTGATAAATTGATATTTGGTGTGTTGATTTCGATGCAACCTAACACATGATAGGATGAAAAGATTAGTTTTTCACTTTTAAGGACACACCCAACAATAATAATATTTCTTTAGGTAATGATACATCATACATTGTACAAGGAATCAACAACATTGATTTGCCTCTTGGTACATAAACTTGTAGAATCATAAATGCATTACATGTACCTGGGTTAACTAAGAATCTCTTATCAGTCAGTCAACTTACCACAATCTAAAGATTGAATGATCCAAAAATCCAAGTTATAAAAAACCTTTACAGTTTGCTTCGATCAGATTTAAAATAAAATAGAATATTTAATTTCCAATTTTTCCTTTTAATAATTCCAAAAAATTGATTTATAAAACTTCCATAATTTAATAAAGGAAATTGAAAGGATTTCTAATCATGGAGAGGACATTAAAAACAAACTGCAACACAGAGGATTTGTTTACGGGGTTCACTAAATGGCTAAGTCCCTGGGTCCACTCTATGAGTGTTTTGATCTTATTAAAACTCTTTGAGACTGATAACAAAAATCTCTTTGAGTAAATAATTCATTTTGATACTAGATATCTATCTGTGCAACAAAATAAACTTCTCATAGGTTTTGCTACCTCTATATCTAGATATCTCTGTCTACACTTTCTTGTGTAAAAATCCACTACTTCTCTACCAAAATCATTTTACTGCCCCTATAAAATAACCTACAGTTATATATTTCTCAATACTATTTGGCATTGGTGGGGCAATAAAAAATTTCTCCAGGTTACTAATAATTTCCTCGAATCAATATTTTTCCCATTTCGACAACATGGTGTTGGTTCTCTGGGATTTCCTACTACCTATACTTGGTTTTGCTCTACAACCGATTAAAATTAAAATTCCAAAATTGAATTTAACATCGTTGGCATATGGTTGAGGGTGGATAATGGTGTAGAAATAGTGCCAAAGGTGATCCATGCTATCATAAACAATAAATAATTAAACTTCCCCACATATTAATAGGTAATCTATTGAATAATCTTTTCCATCTATAAACCCTTTGCCGTCAATGTTTTCACATACCATATCTATCAAAAAATTTCTAGAACCTTTAAAGAATTAAATTACCACACATGTTCCAATGTAGTAATAATAATAATTATTCCCACCTGAATGTAGAAATAATGTGTTGTATATAATTCTTTAAAAATATTCCACACCAAGTGCATGCCAGGATTCCTTAAGCCAAGAACTATATTAACACCAAGATCAAGAACACTATTTGCATTTCTTGATTAATTCAAGATTACCATGTGATAAAACAAGCATCAAGATTCTAAATCATAAAGACTTGAGTTCCATTAAACATGCTACACTTCTTTCCCATAAAATATTACCATGTTGAAATTGTTTCATGCATAAAGTTTCAATGCCATACTTGCCACATAACTTCTTTAAATAATATTACCCCACATTTAACCTTGGCATTAAAAGTTAGAAGTCCATGCCATTAAAAACATGTGCCCACATAAAATATTTTAAAAAGATTTATATGCATGGAGTTAAAATTAAGAGATGTACGGATTCTTTTTTAAATAAAGATTTAAATATGCACGTTTTAATAAAGACTATCACCTTTCTTTTAGAGATAATCTTTATAAAATGGCATGGATTTTTTTAAATAAAAGATATTTATTAAAATCTTAATAAGATATATATTAGAATATATTTACTAATTCTAAATAAATATATTAAAATATATAAAGATTAATTTAAATATCTTAATAAACATATATTTATTAATAAATAATAAATATATTAAAATATATCTTATTGGTAGCAATTTTTCAAAATTAATTATAAATGTTGTGAGTGGAGGTGTGGCATTATTGCCCAGATAATGCCCCATCTACATTCGCAACAATAATTAAATATTGCCATTATTGATCAAAATCATTGAGTGGAAATCCCCTAGATCATTCCTCCCCACTGAGAGCTTTTGGACCTCTAGAAGTTTAATTTAATTATCAACTAGGTGAGGGTATGTTTCTCACACTTTCTTGATTTCCATCCATTTTGCCTTATTTAGATGCAACCCTTTCAAACCCACATGAAGATATTTTGTATACCCTTTCATGTAGTTCTAGTTTTCCTGTCAATAATAACATCTTCCTTCAACTCATCAAGAGACTCAAGAGGAAAATCATCAACATTAGGAATTTGAATAACTTCATCTTGATCCATGTTCATAGAGGTTCATACAATTTAAAGTTTTCCACATTAACCACTAAATAAATATGCATATAAAAATCTAAATCCAATTGAAAAACATTTATACCAATATTTTCCAAAATCCTAAAAAGACCATCCCTAATTGGTTTTAATTTTTTACCTTCACCTTTCAGTCTTTCTTTGTTGATGTGAAGCCAAACCTGATCATCTACTTTGAATTGATTATCAACTATGTGTTTGTCATGCGTATCCTTATATTTAGTTTGGCTCTTCTCCAACTATTCTTGACCATCTTTCTAAATTTTCTGAATGAATTTTTTAGCCTTCTCAACATCACTATTTCCATTCACCACTGAGTTAGATTCTTTTTCAAAAGAAAAGTCCAAAGGAGAGATAGGAAAATAACCAAAACAAGTCTCAAAAGGAGACTTTAAAGTAGAATAATATAAATCATAGTGCACATAATATAGATGTTCATCCCCTAATTTAAGATATTTACCACAATACCCCTTGAGTAAATGTACCACTATTCGATTGACCACTTCTATTTATCTATCGATTTGTGGATGAAAGGTTATGATTTTTTTAGCTTAGTATCCATCATGTCTCACAAAGCTGACCAAAACACACCAACAAATTGAGCATCATGATCAGATATAATAGAAGTGGGTAACCCAAAATGGATCCAAACATTTTTGAAGAATAAATGTGCAGTATCCTCACATGTAACCTATTTAGTTCAAGGAACCAAAATACACATTTTGCTAAACCTATCCACAACCACATACATATAACATGTTTTATTCATGACATAGGTAAACATCCTACAAAATCCATAGAAATATTTTCTCAATGATGGTTAGGAACAAGAAGAGGTGTATACAATCCTAACTTTTGGTTGCTAGGTTTACTTATGGAATAAAGAATGCAACCTTTAATATATTTAGATACATTTTCTATCATACGGGGCCAATAGCAATATCTTTGTAACTATGCAACTATTTTACCAATGTCAAAATGACCTGAAACAAGAGAAGCATGTGCTTATCTAGTCATGTGAACTCTTTCATCTTGTGGAATACATATTTTTCCAAGATGATATAACATTTTGTTATGCACATGATAGTCAAATACTTCTACTGATTTACCAAAAATAAAATCTTCATAGACATCCTTAAAATCAACATCTCTAGCATATTGTTCCATATAAATTTCATTGACAAAAGGAATATAATGCAAAATAGTAGATACTACAATATGAGGTCTAGAAAGCATATCAACAACCTTATTATGTGTTCTCTTTTTGTACCTTATAACAAGATGGATTTGTTGCAAAAATCCCATCCATCAAAAGTGTCATGATTATTTTAGCTTATATTGTGATTGAAGGTATTGCAAAGGCTGATGATCCATATGGATGATTGTCTCTTTGCCCATCAAATAGTTTTTCCACTTTTTTACACTCTGCACCAAAGCATACAACTCTTTATCATAAGTAGGATACTTCTTAACTGCATAGTGTAAATGAGTAATTTATTATTATTCATTATAGTAGGTCAAATATCTAATTTGTTATTCTAAACATTTATATTGTTAATTTCAAGTATATTTTAATTCCCACATCATATTTGGGAAGATTATTATTTGTAACCCTATTTCATAGGGATCATAAGATAACGCCTTCCCTATTATATATGGAATAGTTTTCGCATATAGTTATGTATAAATACTTTTTTTTATATCTTTTCACGTTGAACAAATAAAATAATTTTTGTCTGTAAGATTTACCACTAAATTTGTAGAGTTAAAAGGTGTAGATCCATCATTGGAAGAGATGCACATTGAACTCAAAGAGTGTTCATGAGCTATCAAGAAACACCCATATAGAATGAATACCAACATGAAGTTAATGGTAAAGGCTAAGCTAGATCACATGCAAGAAGAAAGTATCATTTATCTGGTTAAAAAGGTGTATTGTGTTAGTCCTATGGTTGTACAATCTAAAAATTTAGGTGAGATAAGGGCATGTGAAGATTACCATGCATTGAATAATGCTTGCATCAATGATCCCTTTCTAATACCTTTCACTAATGAGGTTATGGAATCATATGTAGGACATGAAGTATATTCCTTTATGGATGGATTTAATGGCTATCATCAAATTCCCATTGTAGAAAAGGATCAGGTCAAGACAACATTTATAACTAAATGGGGATATTTTGCATATAAAGTAATGTCATTTGGTCTAAAAAATGCTCCAACTATATTTTCTAGGCATATGTTGATTCCTTTCAAGTATTTTATTCATGATTTCCTATAAATTTATTTAGATGAGTGGGTTATATTTTATTTATTCAAATATCACCTATCCAAACTATGACTAATGCTAGAAGGCTACAAATCTCTACAGATTGCATTAAATTTGAAAAAATGCTTGTTTTTCACACCACTCAATGTTTTGTTGGGCCATGTAGTTTGTAGTGAGATAATTTTGGTTGGTCAATCTAAAAGTGTATTCATAGTAAAAAACATTATAAATTGATAATAATGTTCAAAGCATGCACGAGGAGTCTACCAAAAAATATTTGGATGTCATCCAATGAATGATACAAAGAATAAGTAATGACTTCCTTAGTTTTCAAAGACAAATTGATAGCTCTAGTGTAGAGATTTTAAAAATTAACTTTAGTTACCAAATACATAATAGAAACTACAACCATTCCCACAATCAGTCAAAGCCTTCACCCGATACATTGCCTGAGATCAACATCTATAAGATAGCCCTCCCAAACTGGTGTCAAGTGCATAAAATCTACACTAGCAAGAATGTTGAGTTTTTTGAAAAGAAATAAGTATAAACTCCTTATACAAGCTCATATGGATACATATAAAATATAGAAGATGAAAATCACCTAGATGAAGAAACAACATTGAGAGATTTAAAAACAACATAGCCTAGGACAGCTCAATGGTTAAGTATGTTAGTATTAGCCATACTTAACCTATCATACTATAGTGCATCATTAATGATTAAAAGGACATTTTAAAAACCTTAAAACAACATTAAGAGATGTAAAAATAATGGCTCAACCTAAGGATACCAAATTATAAAGAAAACATATTCCCAACTAAATTTATTATAAAACTACATTGACCAATACAAAATATATAAATAATGATAACTAATATTACAAGTATGAGAGTCCATAAGTATTAGAAACCTTGTTTCAAAATAACTAAAAGATAGTAATCCATCATAGTGATTTTTGTACAACATCACAAACATCTGTTACATCAAAAGAATCATGGCTATAAACTATTCCACTTGTTCCACCAAGTATTATCAAAATTATACAGGTAACTTAATTACCCAACTATGAAAATCTTGGTAGCCATATACAACCAATAACTCCTTAATAGATCTTAATTGAATAGGTTACTTAGTTTCCATCTATACCCAATATAAGTCTATAATACTATATAGATGAATACACAAATTCAAACATTCTACATTATAGAAGAAAAGATCCTTTTATAAATATACCAAATAAGTTATTAATAATTCGATCTAATTTATATTGAAGTAAAGTTTATTCATTAAGAGAGTCAATTTCTACCATAGTAAAATGCAATACAAACAAAGATTTTAAATCAACAATGATAACTTAATTAAAACAAACTTTAAACTAAATTCCCAAGAGATTATAAAGAAATTCAAGAGATTCTTAAGCAACCCTTATAGGTTTTTTCCATTTTTTAAATACATACATGTCATATACTCTCAAAATAAACATATTAATTAAACAATCTACTTCTATAAATATTCAAACAAACTAAGAAAGATGATATCCTAGAATTTATAACTATCACACCACTCAAATACAACCATTTCTAACTGAAATATATGCTTTTACATGTTTTAAAATGTATACCCAAATAGATATCATAGAACAACAAAAGGGTTTATTGTGTTGGCCATTTGACTCAAAGTATAGAAAAGAATTGAAGAAGAGAAAGTGAACATGCTTGAATTCAAAATTATATACTACCATGCATACCCCATTTCACATTTTCCTTCCCCATTTCAACTCATGTCAATTAAGCACATGTAGGAAGATGGTTGCATAATATTTTACAAAAGTTATAGGGTGTGCCCTAGTGAAAATGGAAGCTTGGACATAATACCTCTAAAAAAAAAGTATCAAACCCTTCCCATGGATGCACCCATGGTTCCAATATCATCTAATGCAACACATGGCAACTACCAACACAAGCTATCATGCTCTCATACAAACCCTAGTGTGCCACTTAGTAATATCCCAACAATAAATTTATGTTTCCTCCCAATATGCTTTGTGCCAACATAATTATTAAGTTTCTCCCATGTTATAAAACCTTTTGACTAGATTTATTCATAGTGGAAAATTACATAATGGCACTATAATTATTTTACATGATCTCTTTTGACTCAAAATCCTTATTTCATGGTTTAATTATAGCACCAAGGATTATTTTTAATTGTGCCTTTATAACCAATGAGATTCTATATTCAAGCCTTTACACATTAAACAAGAGGGGTATTTTACCATGGTCTACGCCCCCACCATGCAACAATAATCCAAGATAATTTCATATGTCTCTAGTAATGAAAATCATGCAAAGTTTACACTATAATAGATTAAGAGGCACAATTGGTGTAATGTCAATGATGGCCTTCAACTATCTATGAGCAAGAACATCTCGATAGATGTAATATCCCCAATATGAGTAGATGAAGAAATAATATGTTTATCATTTTGTTCTTACCCTATAACAATAACATAATAAAGCTTTCTCTTGAGTTTTATCCACCAACAATGTAAAACATTATTCATAATACCAATAATAACATAAGTATAACCTTCATAATAAGAATATATCCCATAACAAGCTATCATGTGAAATCAACTACAACTAGTGATGGTTGCATAATAAGAGAATGAGGAATCAAAATGAAATATCCCTTGTAAAATCAATTCTTGAAAAATCCTAAATTCTAATTTTTTTATTTTATTTTTTGAATTCTACTTAGTTTAGAAACATCATATAGAATAATTGATAATAAATTCAAATTAATATAGTATTTTAATTTTAGAAAAGAAACCCTTATAAATTCTAGAAAATTTAGATTGCATAATAAAGACAAAATACTAATTTATTTTTTATTTTTCCCACCAAACCCCAACTTGAAATAACCCAGAATAGTACAGCTGGCCTTTTTAAGGTACAACAACCCTTTGAAAGTCAATATAAGACCTTCAAAGTCTTTGTCTAACCTTTAATAACAATGAAATGGATATCAAATGTGATGCTAGTAGTCAGGTATTATTCAACATGCTAGAAATATGACAGCCATCCCTAGAAAGAGTACAAAAATTACTATAATTGATGTTGTGGTTTTTGGGTGGTACAAAGGGTATTCTATCTACTATGTTGCCACAAGGGCTGATGTAATTTATCATAATCCACAAAAGTTTCCCTCAATGTGCTATAATTTCCATTCAAAGGGGATAGTTTAGCTTGGTTGTATGACACCCTAGCCTTAGGACAATGATTTGACCCTTAGATGTGATGCCCAACTATGACAACCCCTAACAATTGTGAAACTGTGTTTTATAGTTCTATTTTGCCTCCCAAAATTGAAAATGAATGGTGTCTTCCATCCAACCCTAATCTAAAAATAATATTGTTGATCTACACACTTATAGCCCCTGTATAAAGCTAACTCAATAGATTGAAGGGGTTTCATCTTCTAATCCATCTGTAATGGAAGGTTTTCATCCTCATGTAAGAATTTAAAAGAATTATAGATTCCATCATGAATGGTAAAAGTGAATAATCAATCATCTTCTATAATGACTGCCCCTTTGTCTTTTTATGAAACTCACTTTTCCAATTTCATCATAACCCTAAAGTAATTAGAATTACTTTTTAATTAATTAAATACTGCCAGATTGATCAAGAAGAAAAAAGAAAGTATAAATTAACCTAAGAAAAACTTGAGGAACACATTTGCACACTTACTACATATATCATCCCAAGTGACATCATGTTACCATCCCTCTCATATTATGTTGAATTGTAGGCATTGATAAGGAAGACATCAATTCTATCAATAACTTCAATAGTTAAAGTAAAACTATGTACACTTGGTTGGAACAACTATGAGTGAATAGGCTAAAATTTATTGACAAGAATGTGAAGGATTGGGTGAAAACTATGATTGAGTGAGTCAAATTTATTGAAGACATCAAAAAGGAATTATGAATATGGAGAGGAGTGCAAAGAAATATAAAGGCTATGGCCTTGGGCTTAGGAGGAAACCCAGTGGACAACCTACTTAAATGGATTTAAGAGGGTTATCAACATAAAAACATTTATGAATGACAAAATATGAAAGTGTAATGTATTCAGATAATAAAGAAAGCAAGAAAGAGATTACCAATGTAGAACTATAATATCAATATTTTATTATGCTAAGTTGTGTACTATATCTAAGAGATAAGATGTCTAGTGTTTATGTAGTTTCTAAATTCATTATTCTATGTCTCTCTATATACAAATAATGGAAGTGTACATTATTATACAATGAAGGAAGATGAAGCATTGTCTAAACTATTATAACAATTGGTTCATAACTGAAGAGTGTAATGATGTCACTAGATATCATTACTGACAAGCTTGGTACTATAGTAGTGACACTACACGAGCTATACATTAATGCAAAATTGGAATTCGATCTAAAAAATTACCACATAGGTGAGGAAACTACTGATAGTGTTTTTAATGTTAACACAAACTTGTGTATGCAATAGTGATAATATTTAGTAAGGTCTAGTGACCCAAATCCTCCTAGATTAGTCACCCCTACTTGAAGAACAATGATCCACTTTACATGAAGCTACAATAATAGATGTGGAAATAAATTGTCATCCTAAACCTCTATAAACCATTTTCCTTGGGAACACATTTAACATGCTTTAATGATTTGGAAGAGAGGGATATTTTGTCGATGTGTCCTTTTAATCAGGCATCAATGAATTGAAATGATTTTTTTGGGATGTTATAATGGGGACTGATTGATGTCTACTAAAGAGTCTATGTAGTATCTAAAATATCAAACAGGGTTGGAATGTAGTGGCACAAGAGTTCTATGTTGAAGACTGGATGCAACCCAAGGTAAGATGGAAAATTAAACTTGAAAGTGTTATCTTGTACTTGCTTAGTGATGGTATAGGGTCTGTATTGAAGTGAAAAAATCCTTGAGGTAAGGTCTTGTCAATCTCTCCTTCTTCAGGTGTATCCAAACTCGATCACAAACCTAAAAGGTGTGTGATGTCTAATGTTTATCATGGAATTATTTGTATTTCACATAAGCCTATTATAAAATGGTTTACACTTGTTAAATGTACTAAATATGATCAATGAATTGAAAAACTTTGTTAACTTCCTTTTGCACTGAAGGAGTTTCTACTACTGATGGTAGAATAAGACATGCTATCTCAATGGGTGACAAAGGTTGGAAACCTAAGTAGGGTCAAAAAGTGTTATATGCAGTAGAGTTATGTAGATATTTATTGTGGTTATGCTAAATTAAAGGCAAAATTTTAGTTTGTCCATCAATTTATGGATGAAAGTAGTGGAATTATTCAATTTTATGTCTAGCATAGACCAAATCACTTTCCAAAAATAGCTCAAAAATAATATATCCCTATTAGACTGGATATTTTATGGGATTCCAAAGTTGATCCAGACATGTTAAAAGTACAATTGATCTATTTCTAGAGATGATATTGCTTTATTACAAGGTATGAGAAATTTGATCTTTAATAATGTATCAACTACAACATAAACACAATCATTACAATGATTAATAGTAGGGTATATTGAGATAAAATATATGGAAATAGATTACCACAATATTTTTATAATTGGCAGAGGTGCATATAAACCTTAATTCTTGTTAACCAAATTAGGTATTGCACATGTGGTACAAGACTTGATGTATTTAAATACATCAACCCCGACATGTGGCTAGAAGAATTTCTTATACAAGATTGAAATAGTCTATTCAAATCTAAAATTTATTACAACCTTGCTAAAATGATCCCCCCATATTAGTTTATGTCTCTCTACCTCATGTAGAATGCACAAGTGCCCAAGGTGATATAAGAGTCCATCATGCAAGTAGAAATCTAAAACTGAATTATCATAAAGCAAATTCTGATAGGTATCTATAACATACATGTCTGGAAAATATATTTATAACCATGTGTTAACTTCATGGCCACATTCATCAAGTATAGAAATGCAAGCTTAAAAAAATGGATAGTTCAGACAATTTATGATAGGGTTGGCCCTTCCTTCTTATGCTTGATGTTTAGGTGGAACTGATGAAGATAAGAAGACCATTTTTGAAGTCATTCTTGCCACAACTTATTTTGAGTCTAAAAAAATGAAGTGGATTGTGATCTGTGTGGATCAAAATCTCCTTTCCCAAGAAATGATTCTTCTCGTGCTTACATGATTGAACAATGGCATAAATCTTATGATCATAAGTTGGGTATTCTATTATTGATGTAGTGAATATTTTGCTATGTTCAGTAATCAGATGACTATATTGACTTGGGACTGCTCCAAGTGTGAATTTAGAAGTATCTATCTCAAGTTTAAGATCTATTAACGCAAGTACTAGTGCAAAAAAAAGTCTATATTTCAATTATTTGAATGCTTTCTATTATGTGTCTTCCTAGATGAACTTTGCTTTAGCACCACCTTTGATAACTTGGTTCAAAGGCCAAGTCACATGAGAAAAACCAAGTACAAATCTCTTGTAAAAATTTGTCATTCCCGAGAAGGTTCGAAGCTCTATGAGATTTTTTGGTTGTGTACATTCAAATATGACTTAATTATTGGTTTGATCCACATACACTCTTTGTGCATCTACTAGGTATCCAAGATACTATATCTCCCACATAGAAAATGAACATGTCTCCATTTTTGCATACAAATTTTGATTTTGTAAAGTGTTAATCACTTTCTCTTTATAGCATAGATGTTCATCCCATATTTTGTTAAAAATTAGGATGTCATCAAGGAAGACTACAACAAACATAGTGAATGGCCTAATAATTTCATTCATTATCTGTATGAATTTAGTTGGTGCATTGGTCAAATCAAAGGGATGACTAACCATTCAAACACACCTTATGTTTCCTTGAAGGTTGTTTCCATGTATCCATAGGTTCAATAGGGACTTGATGATACCTAGACTTAAGATCAATTTTGGTGAATATTTTACATCATTGGACTGGTCCTTCAAATATTCAATCCTTGAAAGAGGATAACATTTCTTCACTGTGATTTTGTTGAGAGCCTTTTAATTGATTCACAACCTCCATGTGTCATATTTATTTGGCATAATCATAATGGGGCTATTATAAAGGTAATTAATTGGGCCTGATATGTCCTTTATCCACAAGTTTGTGGATTTGTCACTTGATTAATTCATTCTTTAGAACTGATCTACAATATAAATAGGAATTAGTTATAAGTAGTGCAGGGATAAAATCAATAGTGTGATTTTACATATAGTGTAAGCACTTCCCTTGGTAGTTAAAAAATATTTTTAAATTCTTCCAATGAGTGGCTCTAATTTGAGGTTTTCTACTGCTATTATTGGAGGGACTGTAGCATGGATAGGTTCCATAAAGAATTTTCTACATTTAGACCTTGCCATCAAAATCACAAACTTCTTATTAGATTTGACTAGCATCTTACATTTCTTTGTGATGATGAGTGATAACTTAAGGACTACTTTTGGTATGCGATATCTCTTATTACCAACATCTATGATAACACATTTGGTATTTTACCTATAGATTACATGTCAATTATAAATATATGGTTGAATAAATAAAACATCACATACCTATGAGACATCATAAAGGACTATATCTTAAAAAGGCTTGATGGTTTACACCAATTGACATTGCTAAGTAACACATTTCTCAAATCTCGCACTAAACCATTTGATAGTGTATGGTTGTGGGTGAGGCATTAGTTGTAATTTCAATATGAGAACTAATTTAGGGGAAATCAAGTTATTCTAACATCCATTATCAATAACAAAGTGTATTGGTTGAGTATTGATCCATATTTGAGAATAGAACAATCTTTTTACTTCTTTTATTTCTGCAAGGGTAGTAGATGTGTTTATGATACCCACTATGGTGATAGGTTCAGAATCCTTGATCTGCTTACCTTTCTCTAATGATGTTGTATCTACACATATTACTTCAAGTTGTGTAAATAGAGTCTCCTTATGAACAAAACACCACTTGCCAGCCTTAGACTACTTATTCTGATCATTTGATGATTGTTGCTTCCTATGTGGAGGGTGTTTGGTCTTGTTTATTAGTTTAGAATTTGGCTTAGAATATTTAAACTATTACTTGGTTTGAGATTTATAATATTTTTTCTTAGTCTTAACCTTGGCCTTCGATTCAAACTTAAAATTAAAGTTGTAGGATTCTCCAATTAAATATATTTGTAAGAAATCTATATTTGATTGGATATGTGGTCTCAAGCTCGACCTATACTTTAAAACAAGGTTTTAGTTTTAATCTTGAATCCTAAGTTTGGACACTAAAGTTTGAAAGGTATATATGTATTGTTTCACATGTTGCTCCTTGCCTTGGGTGCAGCTATGAGAACTTGATGTATTGTCATCATAGTTTTTGATAGGATAATAGGTTTCTTTGAGTGTTTCTACGAAACCATTTTATATGTCTACAGATGTGTCTAAGTTAACTTCATATTCATGATTCTTATGTGAAGTGTAGTATTTTTCCCATAATTTCTTACTGATAATGATTTTTTTAGAAGAGTGAATGTAATCTTTCTTTTATTAGAGAATTGATAGAGTACTTAATATGAACAAATAAGTTTAAGTCAGTTATCTCATGTATCTGAATCTATTTTGACTTCAAAATAAGGATGTCTAGATTTAATTCTAGCTTGTATGGAGTTTGACCACCAAATGACTAGAAAAGTAATGAAAAGTGATCAATGATACTTGCTTAGTCATGTACATGACATTCTTCTAAATATTTTATTATCTTTGTAATATATCCCCTATCATCTTATAGAATAATTATGAAGTTGGCATCAAATATTTATCTCCCATTTGAGGACATGAATAAAGGCTTAATTAAGGGTCTTAAATATCAAGTCCTAACCTCATGTAATTAGACATCATATGAGTCGGCATACAAACAGATACAAATTCATAAACAATAAATACCATTCAAAAATGATATGGTGTGTATGCTTTGATATCACATATCTGAGGCCCAAAAGGATATCCATTGGATAACCTACATAAATGGATTTAAGATGGTTGTGAACAAAATAAAATTTATGAATGATAGAAAATATGAAAGTGTAATGCATTCAAAGAATAAAGAACACAATAAATAAATGACAACCAATGTAGAACTGTAATAATAACATTTTATTATCTGAGAGATTACGTGTTTGGTGTATATTTACTTCACAATTTCATTCTTTTTGTTCTCTCTATATAAAAATAATGCAAGTGTACACTATTATACAATGAAGGAAGATGAAGCATCAATTAAACCATTACAATAGTTGGTAACAATCACTTCATAACTAAAGAGTGTGGTTAAATCACTGGATATCATTACTAATGAGTTAGATGCTACAATACTAACACTATAAGAGATATGTGATAATGTAGAAGTGCAAATGGATCTAATAAATTAGCATGTAGGTGTATAACCTATTGCCACTACTATTGATGTTATCATAATCTTATATGTGCAATAGTGTTAATCTTCAGTAATATCCAGTCATCCATATCCTTTTGGATCAAGCTATCTCTTATTGATGAGAAATTAATTCTCTCAAAAGGCATTTCAAGAGAGCTAAACACAATGGACATGCTAAGCGATATACATAATGATTTTTATGAACTCAAAAAAAATTCCTA
Source organism: Torreya grandis (assembly GCA_037957365.1). Classification (NCBI taxonomy): domain Eukaryota; kingdom Viridiplantae; phylum Streptophyta; class Pinopsida; order Cupressales; family Taxaceae; genus Torreya; species Torreya grandis. The sequence goes on along the minus strand of JARHVA010000051.1, from coordinate 3,762,646 downwards.
TCTTTTGTGATATTGTTGATGAAATGACAAAGGTTATGAACACATGGTTAACCCATATTTCAAATATAGTGATCTATAAATATGATAACATATTTGATACTTGGTGCTATGTTATGAATTTTAAAATTAAATAAACCACATGAGGAATAAAGTATTGTTGTGTATACTAAGAGTGAATGAACCCTGGAAGTGGGCATATTTTTTTAAGGAAAGTCTTCATAATTAAAACATAATATATTTTCACATTGTAATTTTATAATATTCTATGCTTATTATTATGAAATAATCACATGTCCTAAATATAAAATATTGGAAATTCCAAATTCACATTTAGACTCTTATACAAAGAATGTTTGCTGCCCCAAAATTCCCAACACTATGTCTCAACACTATGTCCAAGTGTTGAAGATGTTCCTCCCATGTTTTATTATACACTAGGATGTCATAAAATAAGACCAACACAAAATTACTTAAGTGTTGCCTAAATACATTATTCACACAATATTGGAAAGTTATTGGAACATTATTTTAAAGAATTGAAAAGTTTAGAGGAATGCTAGGTCTGATAAAGGGGGATGTAACAATATTATATGTATTCGTTTTCATCTTAGGTGTCTTTTGCCTCATTTAGTAATTTATTTTCCATTCCTATTGGAATATGAAGAGTTTCTTTGGGAATGTGAAGACAAAAACCATTTTAGATTATATATTTCTAAGGTTTTTCTTCCAAATTTAATGTGAACACAATTTTGGCTTGCACCAATAATTATTAAATCATGTACTTGATCTTAGTATTTTTTCTTTTCTCATATCCTTGCTAGCTGTGGGGGATTGAGTTGTTGGTAGAGTTACATACATCCTAAAAAGTGATAAAGAGGTTAGGTATTATGAAAGATAAAATAAAAAGGGTCAAAAATAATAAATATAAGGGTTTGATTAACTAGGTCACAAAGATATGGATGATCAAGATCTTGTTTGGTTTGAGAAATTTGCTCAAAACCAAGAGGGTATGACTGATACAATCACTAAGTTTAATCACACCATATAGGTCATAAGTTTAAATCATCCTCCCAATGGTGAGGGGAGTGCTCCAAGAACCAACAATAACCCTCCTCCTACATAAAAGGCAATCATTAGAGTTTTAGCTAGGCCTTTATAGCCTAACTTCATATGTAGATAAGAAGCCATTCTTGAGGTGGAGTTTCAGCCTCCAACGATGGATGATATCATTGTCAGTTATCAATAATACATGACTTTTTCTACTTGATATCAAGGGGGAAATATCCCTCACTAAATTCATGTGACTAAGGAGAAATAAAGATGGACCTAGGACTGATCATATCCCTTAGTATAATTAGAAGGATCTTCAACACATAGTGGGAAAGGTCACTCTATCTACATTTGATATGTCTACCAAGAGTATCATTTGAGCTTAGATCTAAAAGTTGGATACATATCTTTCCCTCCAACCTATTATGGAAGATGAAACCATAAAATTTACTAATTTACATCTTGATGGCACAACACATTAGTGGTGGTACTTTAGTCACATAAGGGCACAACCTAATCCACCCTTATGATGTGTTCAATAGGAGGTTAATAGAGAGGTTTGATATGGATAATCTAGAAGTCTATTCCTTATAGGCATGAAAATAAAATATTCCATCAAGGAGGTTTTTAACAAAAGGAGATGCCAAAACTGAGTAAAGAGATGGAAATGGGGAAAGAGATTAGAAGTAAAAGACTATGCTTCACTTGCAAGGATCCATGGGAGCCTTGACACAAATGTCTTAAGAATGGTCAGGTTATATTGCGGTGATATCGGATGTTGAATCAAAATTAAAAGAGTTTGAATATGAAATTGAAGAAAATGAACCAGAACCAAAAAGAAAAGAGGAATAAAATACTTTAGGAGGCATACTTGCCACACTATTTGGTGCTCTCTTTTAGAGTTCAATGAGTTTTTGAAGGGAAAAAGGTCACAGTGTTGATTGATAGTGGGGAAACCCATAATTTTATTGATGAAGGATTGGTAACCAAGATGGGTTTAAAAGCAAAAGATTTTAAGGGCTTCAATATGATTGTAGCTGATGGATACAACCTTCCATATACCAAGATAATTAAACAACTTAATCTACTTTGGGGAGACATAAAGTAAGTGATGACTTCTATGTTGTATCCATAGGAGAAAAATATGTGGTACTTGGGGTAAAATGGTTAAATTATTTGGAAGAATTCACCCTAAATTATCAAACTATGGAGCTAAAGTTTAAAATAGATGGGAAAGAGGTTGTGCTTGAAGGCATGACCAATGGTCCTCGTAGAGTGGTCATGACTAAGAGGATGGAGAGAGATTTTTATAGAGGACTTGTTGCTTGAGTATCCCATTGTTGGGTTAACATTACAAATTCATACATAGATAATAAATCCTACCATGTTGTTATTCAGTCTATTTTAGACAAGCATGACACATTATTCAGTGTATACCTCCAGGATTGCCACTAGATAGAGGATTTCAACACATAAATGGAATCAGGTTCTAAACGTATATTGATTATTCCTTATATCCATCTAAGAGAATTCAAATAATAAATTGATAAGGAAATCAAGGAATTATTTGAGATGTGACATATCCAATCTAGTTCTAGTTCCTTTGCTTCTTTTATTGTTTTGGTGTAGATAATGATCAACAACTACATTATCCTTCCCTTTGACATTATCAATATAAAAGTCATAGGATTTAAGTTTGATTATCCACTTATATTGCCTATCACTCAAATTATTATGACTTAGAAAATATTTCATACTATTATGATCCGTTTTGACTAAAAACCTACCACAAATAAGATATTGTCTAAATTTGGACAAAGCATACATGATGGCCAACATTTATTTATTATAAATGAATCACGTACGCTCCACCTATTTGATTTTATAGATTTCAAAGGCTATAGGGTTCCCCTTTTTCACTAAAATAGCCCCTATACCTTCCCTTGAAGTGTCACATTCTAGAATAAAAGGAAAGTAGAAATTTGGAATAATAAGTACCAAGCACAAACTCATACCTCCTTGAATTTATCAACTTGGGATATTTTAGGCTTGGGAATTTATTCAACAAAACAACAAGCTGAAAAAATTCCTTGACAAACTTTTTATTGTAGCTGCAAAAACCCAAAAACCCTCTCAAATGTATCATGGTAGTAGGTGGAGGCCAATCCATGATTGCTTAGATTTTTTGTTGATACAGATGGACCCCTTGGGAAATAATTACATGTATTAAATATAAATTTTTTTAAATTCCAAATTCACATTTAGACTCTTATACAAAGAGTGTTTGCTGACCCAAAATTCCCAACACTATGTCCAAGTGTTGAAGACGTTCCTCCTATGTTTTAGTATACACTAGGTTGTCATCAAAGAAGATCAACACAAACTTCCTTAAGTGTTTCATAAATACATTATTCATACAAGAATGGAAAGTTATTGGAATACTATTTAATCTAAATGGAATAACCAAAAATTCATGGTGCACATAATGACATCTAAAAGCAGACTTTTGAACATCCTCTTCTCTTATCCAAATTTGGTGATATTTGGTTTTCAAGCCAATCTTGGAAAAGTAGATGACCTCATGCAGCTCATAAATTAATTCATAAATCCTTAGTATTATATACCTATTTTTTATGATAATTTTTCTTAAAAGGTAGTAGTTTATGCACATCCTCATAGTTCTATCTTTCTTTTTCACTAGGATAAATAAAGAAGCAAAAGGACTAGAACTAGGCCATATAGGACCCATATCTAAGTGTTATTTGATGTATTTATCAATATATTCCTTATATAATCTAGGATGTTGGAATCATATTGATTGAGATGGGGGGGGGATCAGTCTTCAAAACTATTACAACTTTAATTTATCATTTATAAACTATCAAAACAATACAGTGAACTAACAACACATTATGAACCATGAGCATGAGATAAGAGCATAACACATAGAACACTTATTTGAGTGAGAAATATTTAAGGGGAATAAAACCAACTGATTATGCAAATTTACTACAATCCTATAAGACAAACATAAATATTTAGTGAAGTTACAACTTCACTTGGAACACCAATCCCAATTAACCAAACACCAACTTGACTAGGCTTTAGTAAGCACCCACTTACAAGGAAGCACCAACCCCCTAGATGAATTAGTACCAAATAATCAAACTCAAAACCTTGATCACATTTTTAAAAAAAATTCTCATACAACAGATGATTATCTCCTTCTTTATCTCTTCACACACTCCTATCTTTCTTAAACTCATCTTTAGCCTTCTTCACTCAATTAGCCCTCTTATTGACTCGATTAGGCCATATGACCCTGATAATCATATATAATACCCATATAAGATATTAATTATGGGTTTTATTCACCCTCATAATGGTATAAAATACCTCTTTTATCTCTTCAAATTTTTATCTCATTCGCTTCAACTCTTTCAAAATCTAACTAGACAATTAGGCCTTATTTTATACTAGGCTCTTGATCATACACTCTTGGTTGGCCATACACACTTGAAAATTTATATTTACAATAAAATGGTACTTAGGTCATGTAAAAAACATTACAATAGTTTGGTCATAGCATATAGGACCAAAAACCTCTTTTAGGCCTTAAGGATACCTAATTCAATTAGGCCTTCATTAGCACATGTTACCCTTTGAAGTCCTTAAAAATTTTTAAAACTCCTCAAATATAAATAAAATATCATACATCACTCAAATATATCCATACCAATATCATCTTATGTCCATGACACCTTTTAGCTGTAAGCACCACTTGAAGCATGCCATTATCAATGTTCACAATTAGGCCTGTGCATACCCATAAAGTCTATCTTGAACAACTGAAGTAACAACACAATTTTGTCAAAAAAACATGAAAAAAATATATAAATATAACCTTAAATAATTAAACAACTTCAACAAGTTTATTATACTTCATTACACAGGGCAAAAGGACTCAAACCCTTCTCTGTAAGTAGCCCACTCATAACTACCAACTAGCCTCAAAACACAGTCATGGAAATAATGACCTAAAACACCTATTTAACCACTTTAGAGACTTAAAATTCATGTATATGATTATATTATTTCATTATATTATTACCATATAGATAGATAATATGGTCAAATGGTAATATTGGTCTTACAAACCAATCTCCATAGTCTTGTATCTTCATGTCTCATCTAAACTAGACAAGTCAACTTATGAGCAACATTTTCATCTTATTAAATAATATACAAAACATATATCAAAAATTAACATGTATTATAGTTCATTAATAATATCTCTATATACTTGGATTCATCCCTAATCCATGATAACACATCCATAATCACCTTCTCACTTCTGCCTGGGTTTCTCAGTATTTACGTCATTAGGCCTGTTAGCGACTGGTCAACTTGTAGGACCAGTTTATAACCCTTTAAGGATAGAATATGATAAAAAACCACCATGGGAATCAAATAAAAGTCTCAATATTCAACCTTCATCCATTTGTTAACTTTGACTTGGTCAACTCTAACTGTTACATTAAATCTTTGAGAAATAAGGCCTTTCCTATAGGGTTCACTCACTCACCTAAAAAATAAATCAAAATTAAAGGTGAATAAAAGAGTTTAATACATGATAAAATAACTTAAATATCCATAACAAACCATTATGAACATTTTATAATAATATCTTTCACATCGAGTCATTGTTAGGGTTTTAGAGAGGGTTAACATTATTTTTTGTGTTAATGATTATTGATAAATGATTATCCCTCATTTATAAAAACAATTCTTAGAGATCTTTTATATGAACCTTATGAATCTCTCCTTAATATTTAAAGTTCCCATTCAGAGTTTACACATGCCGAAAAACACTTGTAAGTCCTTTTCAGGCTGAGAACCTTTCATTTTGTGCACTCATGAAACCTCAAAACTACTTTTCATGCCTCTTCTTGAAAAATTTGACCTCAGACTTAATAAACACACCTTGGATAACCTATCACACCAATAAAAATTCTCACATGCTCATTCTTTCCTTGGAAACTGATCCTGATACCCCTTTTGGTCACCATCTCTCTCTTTACTCTCTAGGCCTTGACTTACAAGTCATATTAAGCCTTGAAAATTACCTTTTATCCATTGTCCAAGATGTCAACACCTCATATACATGTCATAAAATATCTTACCATGATTAAACACTACCATAAAATATTCATATACTTTGACAATACCTTATAACACCTCATTAGGTCAAGCAAAGTCAAAAACTAGTCTAGTTTCATGATAGGTCTGTAGGTCCTACCGCTATAGGCTCACCTTGAGACTCAATTGAGTGATCCAATGCCTCATATTCATGCTCAAAAAACCTCATACAAATTCTTATGACTCTATTCATCCATCTCACCAGGACACCAAACTCATACCTTCTCATAAGGTCTCTTCATGTAATGACCAATGTCATGACTAGGCTTCTTGAAACATGACAACTAAACTTGAAACACTTCTTGGTTCTCTTATACCTTGATAATTTGTCTTACATGATCCTCAAACAATTTAATACCTCTTAATAATTCTATAAAATAATAAAATTATTCAATGACCTCATGAATGCCTATCTTAAGAATCTTTGACATCAATGACAACATCAATGCCAAAATTCAACAACAAAAATAATGCTAAATAATCTCCCCCTTTGTCATTGATGGAAAAACATACTATATGTTAATTATTATTGTATCTTTATTCTTGTGTTTGTCCCCTTTTGACATAACAACAAAGTGATGTTTGTAACTCCTGAGATCACACTCCTTGCAATCAAAATAATCAGCATATAGTACTTATGAGTTTATGAGACATAACACAAACATACCCCCCATCTCCATACATACTTTATTGGAACAAATAAATTTTTCTTAGAACTAATGAGCATGATTATCTCTCCCTAAGTACTTGACATTTTCAATGATTGCTAGAGGTGGGAACTACACCCAATTCCTGTCTTAGGTGTTTAAAAGCTACCTTTGGAAGTGGTTTGGTCAAGATGTCTATAATCTGATCCCGTGTAGAAACATATTCAAGTTTTACACTTTTTTTACTTACCTAATCTCTTAGAAAATGATACCTAATGGGAATGTGTTTGGTCCTTGAGTGCATAAAGGTTTCTTTGATATGCTTATAACACTTGTATTAGCACAATAAATAGGGTTAGGACCATCATACTTCACCTTGTAGTATTTTAGGGTCTATCTCATCCATAGGACCTAAGTGAAACATTAATCTAATTTAATGTAATCATCCTTACAAGTGGAAAAATATACCGATGGTTACTTTTTTCTTATCCATGAAACTAGGCACCCACCTAAGAAGAAGGTTCCTCCACTAGTACTTTTCCTATCATCTATACTTCCTACCCATTCTGCATATGTGTAGGTTGTCAAATTGAACTCCTTAATTATTAAATACCATAGTCCATACTCAATAGTCCCATTTAGATACCTGAGTATCCTTTTGACTTATTACATATGATTCTCCTTTGGATCTTCTTGAAACCTTCCCACAAGACCTATTACTTGCATGATATCAGGGCTAGAGGTAGTGTGTATAATAAACTTCCAATCATTAACCTATATTATGTCTGATTGACCTTTGAAGACTCATCTTCCTTGATCAACTTACATCATTTTGTCATGGGTGTACTAACTATCTTACAATCCTCCATCTCAAACTTATTCAACATCTCTCTTATGTACTTGGATTATGAGATGAATATATATTTTTTAGATTGAGTGATTTTTAACCCAATAAATAATGATAGTTATTTTAGCATGGACATCTCAAACTCTTTCTCCATAACCTCTGTAAAGGCCTCTATCATGTTCTCATTGTTTCCACCAAATATGATGTCATACATATAGATAAATACTATCAGTTGATGGTCATCTTTATCTTGATGTATAGATTATTATCTGTAACTCCTTTTTTGAATCCTTGATCCAACATATACTTGTCCAACCCAGCATACCAAGATCTAGGAACTTGATTTAGACCATAAAGAGCCTTTTTGAATTTTCAAAAATAGTCTTTATCATCTTATAGTGAGAAACCTTTAGGTTGCTTAATGTAAAATTCTTCTTCTAAATATCCATTCAAAAAGGCAAATTTGACATCCATCTAATATACCTTGATTCCTTATGAATCCTACATAATATAGAAATAATTTTATTGCCTCCAATATTTCTATTAGTGTAAAGGTCTTCTCAAAGTCTACCCCTTCAACTTGTGCATATCCCTTACATACTAATCTAGCCTTGCTCCTTGTGACTTCTCCATCTTCCTTCAACTTGTTTATAAACACCTATTTTGTGCCAATGACATTCTTGTCTTTAGGCCTAGGAACTTGTTCTCAAGTCTCATTATTATCTATTTGGTATAACTCCTCATTCATAACATCTATCTAAAATTTGTCATTTCTTGATTTTATAAGACTCTTAGGTTTAATATTTGATAATAGAGCAACATTATCTTGATTTATATTACTTTCAAGTCTTCTCCTTATTTGCATACATGCATTCTTGTTGCCAATGATTTGATATTCAGGATGATCTCTTTGAATATGCCTTGAGGATCCTTTTTAATCCTATCTCTCTTTAACTTCTTCTTCCCCGTCAACCTCTATAGTCTCCTCTTCATTCTTGAAGTCTAGATTCTCTAAAATGTTCTTTATCTATAAGTGAAATTTCCTTGTCTCTCAAACTTCACATTTGTGTTTTCTACTATCTTTTGTAGTCTCTTGTTATAAAATCTATAATTTGATATCATTGATGAGTATCCTAAGAATATGCCTTTATCAGATATGGAATCAAAATTTCCCAAGTTTTCATCATCTTTTTTGATGAAACATTTGCTCCCAAACACACTAAAGTGTTCGACATTGGTAGGTCTACCCTTCCATAAACCATAAGAAGTCTTGTTGCCATTAGTCCTTATCTATCCTCTATTAAAAATGTATATAGCAGTGCTTACTACCTCCTTCCAATAACCATTAGATAATATAAATTCATTTAGTATAGTTCTATCCATCTCTTGAATTATCCTATTCTTCCTTTCCACTACCCCATTCTACTGAGGTGTCATAGATGCTAAGATTTTTCTCTTTATTCTATGAACCTTGAAAAAGTTGTTAAAATCATTGGACTAAAACTCTCATCTACTATCATATCTTAGGCACTTGATCTTCCTATTCTTCTCATTTTAAAAAAGATCCTTGAATGCCTTCAACTTATCAAGAGATTATGATTTCTCTTTCATGAATGCAATACAAGTCATTCTTGTGTAATCATTAATGAGTAACATGAAGTATCTATCTCCTTGAATGTTATGAATTATTATAGGCCGATAGAGATCAGTGTGTATTAAATCCAAGGGTCTTGTAGTAGAGTACTCCTTATACTTGAACCTTTTTCCAGTCTGCTTACCATGTTGATATGCCTTACAAAGTATGTGTGCAGGTTTAATGATCTTAAACATGTTCTTTAAAGACTTTTTAGTGATAATATTGACTATGTTGTCAAAGTTCAAGTGACCTAAACTTCTATGCCATAACCAAATTTCATCTATATTTCTCATGAAACATATCTCCTTCTTGATCTCATTCAATACATATAGGTTATTCTCAGTCCTCTTAGCACTGGTAATTAGCCTTCCTAATTTGGATCTCCTTATCCCACACCCTATATTATGAAAGGTTAGTGTGTGTACTTGATTGCACATTTGACTTACACTAAGCAGGTTATGTTTCAAACCTTCCGCATACAACACATTTTGTGTTTTGGTCTTTCCATCATCAAAACTCAAAACACCCTTGACAACTATATTGGTAGTTGTGTTGTCTCAAAATCTCACTATTCGTATATCATTATTATTTAATGAGATGAACTTATTTATGTATCCTATCATGTGGCTTGAGAAACCACTATTCATATACCATTTCATGCCTTCATATTGAATATGAAAGGCAGTCTGAGCTACTATAAAGTCCTCTTTGGTCTTGTGTTCCTCTTTTGAAAATAGTCCATCTTGCTTCTTGAGCTCAATCTGATCTGTCCTAGCTTGATTTGGATTATATACCAATGTTTGATCCTTATTATGCATTATAGGATCTTCATATGTCTTGTTGAATTTTATGGACCTTTTAACTCTATTAGAGTAGAAGCTTGTAATGTGTCCTATATTATGACAGATGTAGGAAATAATATTTTTGTACTTACCATAGTTATATGATAACTTATACTTTATATCTTTGGGTTACCTGATTGGTCTTTTCATGTTAGTAATCTTGACTTGTTCTGACTTCTCATTCTCTCTCTCAAACTTAATTTATTTGAGTTGTTCATGCTCAACCTTCAACTTATGTTGACCTCTTCTAACTAACTCCTATGATCTTTGATAGTCTTATTTTGATGTTTTAAATCATCAAGGGTACTAATGATCTTAACTTAACGGTATAATTTATCTTCTCATTCTTCACTATCATATCATACTTCATCATACATGATATCTTATTCCTGTTGATCATAAGACATTTGTGTACTTCTTGGGATCACCTTCAAGATATTAGACTTACCTCAAAGGAATAGGTTCTAATATAAATTTTTAGAAGCATAATGAATGAGAGGGGGATGTATTAGTCCTCAAAACTCTTACAACTTTAATTTATCATTCATGAACTATCAAAATAATATAGTGAACTAGCAACACATTAAGAGCTATGAACAAGAGATAAGAGCATAACACATAAAACACTTATTTGAGTGGAAAATAATAAAGGGGAAGAAAAAACATTGATGATGAAAATGGAATATAGTCTTATAAGACAAATATAAATATTTAGTGAAGTACCAACTTCACTTGGAGCACCAACCCCAACTAGCCACACACCAACTTGACTAGAGTTTAGCAAGCACCCAATTGCAAGAAGACACCAACCCTCTAGATAACTCAGAACCAACACAACCACCTCAAATCCTTGATCACATTCAAAAAACTATGTTTATCATAAAAAATATGATGATCTCCATCTTCATCTCTTTACACACTCCTATCTTTCTCAAATTGGTCTCTATCATTCTTCGCTCAATTAACCCTCTTCTTGACTTGATTAGGCCATATGACCTTGATAATAATCTATAATACCCATATAAAATATTCATGATGGTTTATTTTTACCCTCATAATGGCATACATGACCTCCTTCATCTCTCCTATGTTCTATCTCATTCCCTTCAACTCTCTCAAATTCTAACTGGATAATTAGGCTTATTAGGCCTTGTTCTTATACTAGGTTCTTGCTCATACACTCCTTGGTCAGCCATACACACTTTAAAATTTATATTTACCATTAAATGGGACTTATTGAATGTAAAAAACATGAATCAAACATTAAAATAGGTTGGTCATATCATATAGGATGAAAAACCTCTTTTAGGCCTTAAGGAGACCTAATTCAATTAGGCATTCATTAGCACATGTTACCTTTTTGACTCCATATAAAAATTTAAAACTACTCAAACTATAATAAAAAATAATATTTAACTAAAATATATCCATACCAATCTCATATTATTTCCATGACACCTTTTAGCTCCAACCATAACTAGAAACATGCCATTAACACTGTTCACAATTAGGCTTATGCAAACTCAGAAAGTTTATCTTGAACAACTAAAGCAAAAACACAATTTTGTCAAAATTCCATGGAAATAAATAATATAAATATGAAATCACATAATTTTAAAAATTCACCAAGTTTATTATACTTAATTAAACATGGCAAAAGGACTCAAACCCTTCTCTGCAAGTAGCCCACTTAGAACTGCCAACTAGCCTTAATATAAAGTAATGGAAACAATGACCTAAAATACCTATAAAACCAATTTTAGAGACTTAAAATGCATGTATATGATACTATGAGGTCATTATGACATTATAATATAGATATATGATATGGTCAAATGGCAATATTGGTCTTGCAGACCAATCTCATAGTCTTGTATCTTCTTGTCTCATCTGAACTAAATAGGTCAATTATGAGCAACATTTTCATCTTATTCACTGATATAAAAAATATATATCCAACATAAACATGTATTATAGTTCATTAATAATTTCTCCATTCACTTGGATTCATCCTTAATCCATGATAACACATCCCTAATCACCTTCTCACTGATGCTTAGGTTTTTGACTATTTGCATCATTACCCCTATTAGCAACTGGTCAAATTATAAGACCAATTTAGCACCCTTAAGGGAGATAATATGATCATAAACCAACATGTAAATCAAATACAAGTATCAAGCTTAAAAATTCATCCATTTTATAACTTTTACTTGGTCAACTCTGACTGCTACATCAAATTTCTAAAAAATAAGGCCTTTCTTGTAGGGTCCACTCACTCACCTAAAAAAAAAATCATACCTATAAATGAATAATAGAGTTGGATACATTATAAAATCAATTAAATATCCATTCCAAACAATTTTTATCACTTTAGAACAAGATATTTCACATCGGGTCATTGCTAGGGTTTTAGAAAGGGTTAACACTATTTTTGGTGTTAATGATTTTTCATAAATGATTACCCCTCATTTACAAAAATAATACCTAGAGATATTATATAGGACCCTTATGCATTTATAATCAATAGCTCAGGTTACCATATAGAGGTTACACATTCTAATGAAATCTTGAAAGTTCTCGAGTTGAGAACCCTTCATTCTATGTACTCGAGAAACCTCAAAACCACTTTTCATGCCTTTTATTACAAAATTTGACCTCAAACTTGGTCAACACACCTAGGAAAACCTATCACATAATTAATAATGCTCACATGATCATTATTTCCTTGGAAAATGATCTTGATACCCCATTTGTTCACCATCTCTCTCTTTACTCTCTAGGCCTTGATTTGCAAGTCATATTAGGCCTTAAAACTTACCTTTTAACCACTATCCAAGATGTCAACACCTCATGTACATGTCATAAAACATATTACCATGATAAAAAACTATCATAAAATCTTCATATGCCTTGGTAATACCTCATGACACCTCAATAGGCTAGGTAGAGTCTAGAACTAATTTAGTTGCATGTTAGGTCTGTAGGTCCTAACATTATAGGCTCACCCTTAGAATCTCATGATTAATATAATGCCTCATATTCATGATATAAAAAATTCATACAAATTATTATGCCTTTGTTCATTCATCTCACTATGCCACCATACTCATACCTTCTCACAAGGCCTCTTCATGTAATGACCAGTGTCATGACTAGGCTTCTTGAAGCATGACAACTAACCTTGAAACACTTCTTAATGCTCTTATACCTTGATCATATGTCTTACATGATCCTCAAATAATTTGATACATCTCAATGATGCTATCAAACAAGAACATTCTTCAATGACCTCATGAACACCTTTCTTAAGAATATTTGACATCAATGTCAACATCAATGCCAAAATTCAACAACAAGAATAATGCTCAACATAGGATGATAGTATGGAGTGGTTATTACCACTTTAGTTTTAGGTTCCAAATTACTGATATGCTAAAAACCCATTTTTGGTGGTAATCCAAGTGGAATGATAATGAAAAATTTGACATGCTTATCAAGGATGGGTTGGATATCCTTATGATGTTTTATATTATCTAAAATTTTAATTTGGAGAACTCACAAAACACTCAATTATCCAAGTAATATACCCTCTATGAAAATCCATTTCCATCCTTTTTGCTATCACTACCATAGGGGCTCTATTAGCCATATCACACAACACTCTTTCCTAAACCTATTGATTTGAACTTGAGATCCATAGTTTGGTAGTTTTGAGTGATTTATCCTAGTGAATGTAGCCATTGAAACCCAAGGACTAGGCCAATTTCACCAATACTAACCACATAGAAATCATCCTCAATCTTATTCCTTCCAACAATAATATTCAGATTTTGAATTTTCTTTGTGCATGGAATTGTATAGCCATCTATGATAGTTACATCGAATCCTTTGAAATATACAACTTGTATCCCAAATTTAGATGCTAAGCCTTCATCAATGAAGTTATGGGTTATCCCACTATCAATTAACATTAATAATTTCTTGCCTTACAACACTCTTCAGTCTAAACGGGTGATATCTAGGAGTTGTAAACAATGTGGAAAGGGTTCCATCCATGTGGTCACCTTCTTTTTTCCTTTATTACTTATGTTCATTAGGGTCTTCCCATTCTTCTTCTTCTTATTATCCATCCATTACTACTGTTGATGGTTAAAATTGTGCTTGTTTCTAACACCAATAATGGGAAGTTTCAAGATGTGGGACTTGCGACTTGAAACAACCTCCAAATTTTTAAGAAGCTGGTCTTTTATTTATATCAAGTGTATACTAGGAAAAGGGATAGGAATTTTAATAGAAACACAAATGCAAGAAAGAAAATCTAACTATGGTAATGTGCCTGAATGTAATTCGACCTTAATCCTGAACACAGTGAGATTATATGTAAGATTCAAATACATTTAAGAGAAAACAAGTGCATGATCAATGTAAAAGATGGAAACAATAGAAATAGAGGATCATAACATAGACTGCTTTTGCAGTGATATAGAAAATATCAACAAAGGCACAAGGTTCAATCTTCTTATTTGAATTCTCTGGTCACATAAGAGTCACACAAACATGCATAGTTACATAAACCTTCCAACTCAAGGAAATAGAACAAAGGCAAATGATATTACTAATCACAGCTCTAGAAAGTCTAAAACTCTTGACAACATAGCCTAAACTAATTTTGCAATGACATAGAAGTATCAACAAAGGCACAGGATTCAATCTTCTTATTAATCCTCCAGTCACATAAGAGGCACAGAAACATGCACAGTTACATAAATTTTCCAACTTAAGAAAATAGAACAAAGGCAAATGATATTCCTAGTCATAGCTCTAAAAAGTCTAAACTCTTGACAATAATTCTCTCAAACAACTCTCTTTGGTATCTAATCATTATCTTTCTGGTGATCTCTGCACCCTTATTTATAGCCTTGGATTCACGTTGGATTGTTTGCTTGTTCCCAATCTAACGACCCAACTAAAATCTTATCAAACTGGAAGTGTCTAATAGAAGATATTTCTTAGATTCTAAAATGCTTTGTCTTCCAGTAGTTCATTGGCTGAAATAGATCACAAGACGCTCCCTTCTCTTAAACGAAAGAGGACACTTAGTCAATTCCTTGAAAACCTTCTTATTACTTTAGGAGACACCAGAAGATGACACTTGCATGTTTCGCAACACCTACTAAAGACACGTGGAAGTTTTCATGTAATTTATACTCCTTTTGTGTCTTTGCTTGAGTGTTTCACCTTTGACACCTGTCGCAATCCACTTCCTTGAAACTTTAATAGCTTAAAAGAAAATAAGACCCATAGGCTTTTTTGCCTGAGCAACTTGAAAAGGAGCATAGGGATAGGTGGCAATTTCTGCTTCCCTCAACAAAAGACAAGTGGCAATCTTCACTTTACTTAACCTGGGGTTATTTGGTGGTCTTCACTTCTTTTATCTACCTTTTTAGAAACCTATGGAAGGTGACACGTGATGGTCTTCACTTTACTCTATTTATATCATAAAAACAATCGGGTCTCATTTCATATTTACACAGACAGCAACACCTGGCGGCTTTTGCTTGCTTCAAAAACAAAACTTGAGACCCACCACAGTCTTTGCTATATCGGTGAATAAAAATGAAGATAATTCAGATCTCGACACATGGTGGCTTCTGCTCTCTTTAGCTGGGATACGTGGCATCTTTCGTCACTTTTAGAAAAGTAAATTGAAACCTTCCATGATTGCCACTTGGCACTTTCTGCCTGATCCTGATACTTAGCTTATTAAAACCTTTCACTAAAAAGAAATGAAATGTGGGTGCCGATATTAAATGTGGATGTCAACACTTGTCGTGTTCCACTAAGTTACTATGGGACACGTGGCATGTTCCACAACCTTATTAAAATTATGAAAAGTGCCTCGATCGATGACACTTGGCAGCTTCTGCTTGACTTCGACACCTAGACAAAAATGAATCAAAAGGAAAATTAGAACCTGTGCTTTATTTCAAAACTTTGCCTTCTCAAACCAAAGTATGAGGGAAAAACATTTTGCAGTGTGCAACTAAAAATTAGAAAGAAATGTAGAGTAATTTTTTACTCTACATTTATTGGTGACCCCAAGGACTTTTGAGCCTATTCATAAAGAAACCACAACTCCTGCTAGATCAAAATTTCAAAATTACAGCTTTAGTAATGATGTTTGGTAAGTAAACCACTCGTCGTCAGATAACCCTTGCTTATTCTATAATTCATTGAAAGCTAAATCAAGGTTAATAATATCCTTGTGTGAAAAATTCTACAAAATCTGAATTGTAGCCTTCAATTTGAATTCAAGCTGGGAAACAAGAACCAAGACAGCTTCTACTTCAGGGACTGATGAATCATCCCTTAGATCTTAGAAAAGTGTCTGATCATTCTGCATGGCCAATAACAAAGTTTCAATTTCATCAACCATTAGCATCGTGTTGTCATCAAAAAATAGAGAAGGAAGACCTAATTGCGATCGATCTTCAATATGCTGTTTCATTTCATTGATTCCTTCTTTCATGACATCTAGAAGCTCTCTGCAATTGATGGCTGTGGAATTGCAACTAAGATCTTCATTTACTCGCTTAGCAACGATCATTCTATTCTTAATTCTTACTGATAACAATGTTGCATCCATTTCTTCATAAAGCTTTTGTAGCAACATTTTTGAGTCCATTACTCTCCCAAAAACTATAGCCAAATTATTTGTAACTAAATTCTCCACCTTTTCACATAATTTTTGTGCATTTAGTAGAAAGGTGAGAGAAGGCCTGAGCTGAATAATCTCTAAGGAGATTCTTTTCCACATGGATTCATAGAACTCCTTCACCATACTTAACACTCTAACATTCCTTGACCTATTGGCCAGCTCCAGTGTCAATTGTGCTGCTCTCTGTTGCTCTACTTGAAATTGGGCTTGTATAGCAGTAGTATTATTCTATTCACTTAGTAGCTTTTATTGCAATTGGGTAACCTATAGTAGATGTTCCTCACATTTTTCTTGCAATGCTACTTTTTCTTGCCTTAGGATCATGACCGCATCCTTTAGCTGCATTAGCCCCACCTTTAAGGAATCATTTTGGGCCTGGACTACCCGATTAGTCTAAAGAGAAACAATATCTTGCAACTGTTTATTCAGATTCTATCTCATTGTCTTTTCTATTGATTTCTATGGTCAAACTGTTATAGTTTGCCTTTTCCTTGGCTAAATCAGCGTCCATCTTTTGTAGCTTCCTTGATGTCTTCAAGTAGTCTTCAACAATTATAGAAGTGGATTTAGTTAGTAGCTCAATTTTGTCTTGTGGCCTGAAGAGGGACATGTCGATGGCCACTACATTCATCGTGTAGTCCTTTGGCCGCATCTGCTTAGTTGGCTTTTTTACATTTGGTGACAAATGAGTCACCATCAATTGCTACTGAATGGGGTCAAATTGTGACCACAGATGGGGAGTATCCAAGGCTTTATTTTCCTTGATCTTATTTTTCTCTCTTCGGGCTTCCCTTGAATTCCAAGCAGTATTCGCTTGGGTATGGAAGGTAGAAGGAGAGGCAATGTGCCCACCTATAAAAGGATGTCCCTATGGTAAACCATATTGAATAGCCAATTGTTGGCTATGGGAAATCTGAGGGGGTAGTTTCTTGGGAATAGAGGGGGAGAAATGAGGTAATGTTAAAGCCTGAGGTGGCATAGATGGGGCAAAGTGAGAAATGGGAATGACAGAAGTGGCAGGGGATGTCATCTGGATAGATGAAATCATCATGTCAATAAGAGAAGAAATAAATTGAGGAGGAGGAATAATACTTACCTAAGGAGCAATTATAGTACTCTATACTTGGGGCTGTGGGGTGTCTGTCTCCTCTTCTGAATAAAACTGATACTTCACCTTCTTTCACTTCTTGGGTGTCTCTTCTTCTAGTTGCATTTTTTTTACTTTTAATGATGCTTGTGGAGAACTGGGAATATCTATAATCGATGATGATGGGGAAGCTTGTGGTGGTGAAGGCACCACACTCTTTTGATTTTCCATAATGCTGAGAGATTGGGGCCAAATTGATACAGTTATTGCAGCTACAGTTTGCCCTGAGGCCTATGGTTCTTGGCTTGGTCCCGCTCTAGCTTCTAGATCTACACCTGGTGTCAGCAAATTACTTATCTCTGGGATAGATACAAGGGAGAGATGGCACTCATCCCATAGTTCTTCGCATCTCTCATCTGTGTCTACGTTCCTGAAAGAATGGGTTGTTTGACAAATTTCTTACCTATATTTCCAATAGGCTTCTATTTTCTCAGCATCCCAATCTTTATTTTTTAGTGTCCTTAAGCTAGAAGTCATTTTAACTATAGGATCATAATCCCTCTATTTAACATAAAATGTTTCCTAGGGTCTGTTTTGTGGAAGGGGCAAGTCTGTTAACTCAACATAAAATTCAGGAGCATCTTTTCTTGGATTTTTCCTGGTTTCCCAAAAAGGGTGGCCTTCATGTGCAATTCTTGTACAACCCTATTAGTCCTTATCCAAGAAGCTATGAAACCATTTGGGTCATAAACCCATTTGTCTTCTACTAGAAGGAAACCTAGAAAGGCTAGCTTTCTAAGCAACACAACTTCAACATCTCTAGTTTTTAAAACCATGCTAGTTATCATCCATGGGAGGTCATACATTTTTCTTTTCCTCTTCCTAGAGCCATATTCATTGTTGACTATGGATACTTGCTTGGTGACCTCTAAGAATGATAACCTAAGAGTCAAAATCTTAAGTAGCAACATTGGTTCCCCACAAAAACCATGGACTCTTATAATTATATGGTGAGCCCCAAAATAGAAATCACAAGGAATTTGGCAACTTGCCAGAAGGTTTGAAACAATTGGAAACAATCTATTCATGACTGGTTCAGGGTTGAGGTGACAAAAAGTAGGGGTAACAAATAATTCCCAAAATTCATATGGGTCACTAGTCTTTGACAAAATATGTGTCCATGCAGACACAGGAATGGTCCTTTGAAGATCAAAACTTAGGTCATACATATCAAGATACATATGTTGGGCAAAGAGGTCAGAGTTATGATACAGCATGAGGTGAAACAAATAAGAAGAATACCTGAACACTCCTTTTGATTTGAAATGGGCCAGTTGTTCCACCATTGAGAAAGCAATTTGTTCAAAAAAGTTAAGCCGATACTCTGGAGTTTTGTCAACAGTCTTTAGCCTGAAGAGGATAGCCATTTGTTCTACCTAAACTACCATATCATCTTTCATGCGAAAGATGAAATCCATCATAGACAATGCATCTTGGCTAGCTTGTGTGAATTGGGCTCTTGCTGCAGGGAGTATAGGAACCATAATGTCATCATCGCCCATTTGTAATTTGGATCTCAAGAACCTCGATTGAGTATTGATGTTTGCCCACATTATTTGCATTTTAGAAATAGTGGGAAATGTAGCTATACTATCGTGATACAAGGCTAACATATCCCTGATATCCTACAGTGTGATTTTCACTGTGAATGGACCCTGTTAAATGGTGCATGAGGGTGCATGGAAAAAATATGTGCATAATTTGATCAAGTCAAGACATAGATGTACAGTTGGGATGCTACGCCCCTAACCTTTCACATGATGAGGATAGTATTAGTAGACTTATGGCTTACTTATCCCTCTTTGACATTATATTACATTTATCTATGCTTTTTTTAGATTAGTAAGTCGGCCTATGGAGTAACCATGGCCTAGTTAGACTATATATAGGAGGTAGTGGGTAATCATTTATCATCATATTGTGAATTCTGCTCTTATTGAAGCTTGTGGAGGTTGACCCCTCGAAGTGGCTTATCTATTATCATATATTTGGATATATTTCAGTCATACTTGGATATAATTCTGCTATTATACTTAATTCTTGAATTAATTTCATTACAAGTGGTATTAGAGCTGCGATTTGGGCAATCTTGTGGGCGAAACACTAAATTTTTAATTTTTGTGATATATAAAAAATGGTTGAAAATTTCTCTAAAAAGTTTTTATTGGAGGTGTGAAATAATAAAGTTAAGCTTCCATTTAAATTTCAGCTCATTTGGATTGTTTTTCAAAAGTTATCACTATTTTATGGTTTTTCATAAAATTGCTCTATAGTGCGCAATTCAAAGAATTTTTCTGAGTTGTTTATATTTTTGGAAAGCTTAGAAAAATTTGGCTACAGTTTGTTCTTTGTATATTTTGATTTGAGGCTGAAATAATTCCAAATTTGATTGGTCAATGTTGGGTCAAAAGTGTCAATAAGGGTCAACATCGTAAAACCCTTTGATGGCAGGTCCACAAACTCGAGGCCGAGGAAAGGGTGATAAAACTCCAGGAAAAACTCCTAACAAGGATGAGATGGAGTTAGAAGGGGGGTGTAATAGACCCTTTGTACCAGGGTTTTCTAACATAGATCACAAAGTGAGCCAGCTTGACTATAGTGTGCAAGGCATTCAGAGTGAGGTGCAAGACATACAATCTAATATGCAATCCATACAAGATAGTTTGGGATATATCATGATGGCTTTGAACATTAATCAATCAAATCATTAAGCTAACTCTATTTCAAAAACCCACCAGGGTGGTGCTCCTAACCAGTCTACTTCAAATCCAACTCTATGGCCACAAAGGAACCTATTACCAAAAGTGGATATGCGCAAATTCAATGGAAAAGATCCACTCAATTGGCTCAACCAAATGGAGAGTTTTTTTGACCTACATCAGATTCTAAGTGGATAGAAGGTTACCATGGCATCCTTGTATCTTGAACCTGATCAGTTCATTTGGTATCGATGGTTGTGTGCTCAAAAGAAAAAGATGAGTCTCAATGTCACTTGGTCAATTTTTACAGAGCAGCTACAATTACACTATGGCAATAGTGTGACAGATAATTACTTCAGCCAACTGGCAAAATTGTGACAAACTAGCTCCGTCAAAGATTATATTCATCATTTTCAGAACATATCCTTACGTGTGGAGACAATTTCTAATGCAAACTTGAATGACCTATTTTTGTGTGGACTCAAGGACCACATTCAACATGAGGTACGCATGTTTAATCCACTTAATATTTTTGAATCTATTGTCCTAACACATAGAGTTGAGGAAAAATTCATAGCCAATAAGAAGCAGCCATTCACTCACTTCAAAGATCGTAGCATATCATCATCAACATTTCCTCCACCTACTAGATTGACCCCTTAGCAAATTGAAGAAAAGCGTGCAAAAGGAATACGTTTTGGTTGTGATAGCAAGTGGAGTAAAGGACATAGATGTGCTGAGAAGAATTTATTCTACATTGAGAGACCAAATGAAGATGAAGAAGCAGATGATGCCTCCAATGATGATGAGGAAGATATAGAGGAGGTCCCTGAAGATTCCCAACTTACAATCTCGTGTCATGCACTTGCAGGTATTAGCACTCCACAAACTCCTAAGGTGGTGGGTTTCCTCAAGAAACAGAAGGTGACAGTGTTGATTGATTCAGGGAGCACACATAACTTTATAAACCATAAGTTGGCCACTCGATTGAACTGTTTCATCTACCCAGCACCAAAATTTTAGGTCATGATTGTAGATGGTGGCACAATTAATTGTTCAGGCAAATGCCATAGTATTAAGCTTACTATGGGTGGGTACATTCTCGACTCTCCTATGTTTGCTATTCCCATGGGTAACATAGACATTGTTTTGGGAGTCCAATGGCTCACGACCTTAGGTACCATTGAGATGAACTTCCAAGAACTATTCATGCACTTTCATTTTGAAGGTAATAAAATTGAACTACATGGATTACATGTAAAATCTCCACAATTGGTTAGTTCACATCAGATGACGAAGATGCTAAAAAAGGGGGTAGAGG
Source organism: Torreya grandis (assembly GCA_037957365.1). Classification (NCBI taxonomy): domain Eukaryota; kingdom Viridiplantae; phylum Streptophyta; class Pinopsida; order Cupressales; family Taxaceae; genus Torreya; species Torreya grandis. The sequence goes on along the minus strand of JARHVA010000051.1, from coordinate 3,740,537 downwards.
GAATTATTACATGATTATGCTCCATAGAAGTTCAACCCATAAAGGTATCTACACATCCTGATCTATAAATAATTATTGAAGACCACTCATCTATTTTTGGGGCCATGCCAAAAGGACTACCACCAAAAAGAGAACATGATCACGCCATTCAACTAATTCTAGGTAGTCAACCACCAAATATCAGACCATATAGATATCCATATGCACAAAAGAGTGAAATTGAAAAGATGGTCCATGAGATGCTGGAGGCAGGGATCATCAAGCATAGCTAAAGTGCATATTCATCACCAGTGGTCATGGTGCGGAAGAAGGATGACACATGGAGGATGTGCCCAGATTATAGGGGACTCAACAAGTACACCATCAAAGATAAGTTTCCTATTCCAGTAATTGGTGATTTACTTGATGAGTTGCATGGTGCTAATTATTTCACAAAATTGGATCTTCGCTTGGGGTACCATCAAATTAGAATCAAGGATGAAGATGTTCATAAAACTAATTTTAGAACACATGAGGGTCATTATGAGTCTTTGGTAATGCCCTTTGGTCTTACAAATGCACCATCTACTTTTCAGAGCTTGATGAACACTATTTTTAGGCCTTTTTAAAGGAAGTTTGTGCTAGTTTTCTTTGATGACATATTGATTTATATTCAGACATGGGAAGCACATCTACAACATGTGAAATAGGTGTTGATATTTTTGGAGAAGGACCAACTTTATGTGAAGCCATCTAAATGTGCTTTTGGAGTACAGGAGGTAGAGTACCTTGGTCACATTGTTTCCCATGAAGGGGTCAAAGTTGATCCTCATAAGATCAAAGTGATAATGGAATGGCTCATGCCAAAAACTCTCAAAAAACTTTGAGGTTTTCTTGGACTAATAGGTTACTATAGAAGATTTGTGAAAGGTTATGGCAGCATAGCAACTCCGCTCACTGCATTGCTAAAGAAGGATGCTTTCCATTGGAATGATGATGCCACCAAAGCTATTTTCACTAGTAATTTCTGGACTAAACTATTTTCTTGTTTGGGTACTCAGCTAGCTCATAGCTCATCTTACCACCACCAATCTGATGGACAAACTGAAGTGGTTAACAAATGTTTAGAGGGGTATCTCTGTTATTTTGTATCAGATAAACAAGAACATTGGGTTAAATGGCTACCACTTGCAGAATGGTGGTATAGCACATCTTTCCATACCTCTTCTAAAATGTCTCCATTTCTAGCACTATATGGTTACAATCCACCTTCCATCACTTCTTCATTAAAGGTGCACACCAAGGTTCAAGATGTGGAAGAGCACATTCAACATCAACAAGAGGTTTTGGCTAGTTTAAGAGAGAATTTGGCCTTGGCATAAAATAGGATGAAGCAACAAGCAGATCAACACCGAAGTGAGCAAAATTTTGAGATGGGTGACTGGGTATTTGTTCGTTTGCAACCTTACAAGCAGATGTCCTTGAAGCAACAGAAAAAGGACAACAAACTTGCTCCAAAGTATTATGGCCCTTATCAGGTTCTACAAAAAATTGAAAGTGTGGCTTACAAGCTCGAGTTACCTCATTCATCTCACATACACCCAATATTTCATGTTTCTTGTTTGAAGAAGGTCTTTGGATAGAAAGTTTCCACCCAGATAGAGCTCCCAGAACTAGATGAAGAAGGATGAGTCATTTTGGAACTAGAGAAGATCCTCCAAACACGTACTAAGAGGTTGAGAACTAGAGAGATTAAGGAATATTTGATCAAGTGGAAAAACCAAAGCAGTGAAGATGCAACTTGGGAAGGTGAAGAATTTCTGCAACAACATCCACAGTTGTTCAACATTAAGGACAACATTGGTTTGAAGAGGAAGGGCATGCTATGCCCCTAACCTATCACATGTATGAGGATAGTATTAGCCGACTTGTGGCTTACTGATCCCTCTTTGACATTATATTACATTTATCTATGCTTTCTTTAGATTAGTAGGTCGGCCTATGGAGTAACCATGGCCTAGTTAGACTATATATAAGAGGTAGTGGGTAATCATTTATCATCATATTGTGAATTTTGCTCTTATTGAAGCTTGTGGAGGTTGCCCCCTCAAAGTGGCTTATCTATTATCATATATTTGGATATATTTCAGTCATACTTGGATATAATTCTACTGTTATACTTAATTCTTGAAGTAATTTCATTACATGGGACAATGAATTGTGTCAGTTGTGAAGTCCATATCCTCATGGAAAATGTTTCATATTGCCCTACTCTGGCCCTCTGTAGACACCTTTGATGTGCCCCTTCTCTAAGAGTTTTGCTACTATCTCTCTAAAAAATTGGGTCCATGACTCCATTTACATAATCTTTTATTTTTACTAGGTCACTTGCTTGACCAACCTTAGGGATTCTGGTCCTTGGATAGGTCTTCATTGGTTGTGTGGGAGTTGAAGCATATGACTTGCTTGCAAGAAACTTGTCAAGGGATTCATACATCCCAGCTCCTTGTTGTGAAGTCTGTGCTCCCTCCATCTTTTATATCTTTTCTGTGATAACTGGTATGAACTTTTGTAAAACAGAAACACTTTCACTGAAGTAAGTTTACTAAGCACTAAAAATTCAAGTAGAAGGATATTTTTCATAGATGTAGGAATGTTTGAGAGTTTTTAAGCTTTAACTCTTGCTAAGAGGTATTTATTGACCTATCAAGTCTCAAAATGGCATTAAACTTGGATAACTATTAGCAAATCTTATTCAATCTTTATGGGACAGCGAGGCAAACATGTTATGCAAGTGGTAGCGCAAGGGACCTTGGGGATTTCTAAATATTTGGGAGACATTCAATGTATTGAGAAAATTTTAAAATTTTGAAAAAAAATCTCTGAGCTATCGACTACGTGTTCAAAGAACACTTATTTAAAAGAAAAGTGGGAAAACAAAAAACCAGGAAAATAAAACAATGGAAAGGGGAAACTACCTAACTATAATACATTAACCAAGTATCTTTATCTCCCTCCTAGACCAAAAGAATAATTTCTAAAGTCTCTTTCATGACAAGCCAACTTATATTGCCAGACAAGTGGTTGAATTGGATATAGCTCTGGTGACTTGCTTTCTTTGTATGCCATATTGATTGGCCTACATTTGAGTGAGTCTGAGTCAAACCTACTTCCAACATATATAGACTCTTATTTTTCTTGGAAGCTTGTTGAATGTTGGCTCTTGATATTGGTATGTCTTATCAAGAGATTAATGACTATTTGCTCATCAACAGAAGCCTTTTCACATATATCATTTATTGGCTTATCTCCTTCAGCCTCAAAATCAGGTTCTATTGCATGATCATCCTCTTTAATGACTTCAAAATTACCAACTTATTGAAAGGATAATTCTGAAAGTTTGCAATAATTTTGCATATGTAATTGAGTCTCAATGCTGTTTTGTTCGTCTGCAACAGGCTCACAGCTTCCCTGAGAAATAGTATAACCTGACCCAATGATTTCAAACAAATCATTCAAATCATGATCAAGGAAATGTCCATGCTCCTCTACATCATCTTGCAAATTAAGAAGAAAATTAGAAAATATTTCTTCTTCATCAGAGATTAAGGCATACGCTTGTGACTTCTCACTCGAAATATGGAATTCATGTTGAGAGACCCAAGGATTAATAGAAAAGGTATTTTTTGACTTTTCTTCCTCTATAAAATTTGGGATTTTATGATCTTCATCAAGTATAATGTAAGTTCCCAGACCAATGGAGTCGTAATTTCCATATGGGTCACTTTGCATCATAGCTAATAAATGATCATTTTCCTCTTCTTGATCATGTCAAGTCCATTCACCTACCTCCTTAACAAAAACCCTTTCTTTTTTATTCATCATAGCATAAGCTACCTCTAACTTTGCAGTTGGTTCATTGGTGATGTGATCCTTATATAATGGCTCAGATAATATCTTCATCTTTGAACCATACTTGGTTCTTAAAATGAGGTGAGACCAATCAAGGGACATATATCCTCCTATCTTGGCTGTAAAGTCTCTGGATAAGCATATGCCAAATACAGGAGGTATGTCTATGACCACTACATATTGATTTACAATTATATTGGGACAAGCATATAATTTTAATTGGAGTCATTTAATTCTCCCTATTGTTTGCACTACTTTTCCATCTAGCTGCATGACTTCTTTAGTGAGTGATTCATACTTAATTCCTAAAGCATCAGCTATCTGCTTGGGCATTACTATAGTACTAGCCCTAGAATCAATCATTGCATTATGTAGCAGTTTCTTACCCACTATTAAAGTTAAATAGAAGGGATCTAATTTGGATTTGCTTACCTCTGTTGCATTATTCACTAGCGCTATTGTCTGCAGATGAACTGTATCTTTGGGCTTTTCTTTTTTAGCAGGTCCTTCTTTGATAACAGTACTTTTTGGCACTGCTTGGCCTTATATATCTTCTTGTAGTAGTGTTTTTTGTTCAGGAATAGCCAATATATCCCATATTAATACTTGTGCTAGAGTCTTCTTTAATTGATCTACCACATTTATTGGTCACAGAGTCTGAGTTATTTGAAAATACAGATATCTTGTTTTTTCTTGAATTTGTGCAGGAATCCCTTGATTCTACACCAACTGAGGCACTTCTTGTCTGACAGCTATGTTTCTTTGTCCTTGAAATGGAGGATTCTCCATGACTTGACTATTTATAACCTCAGGCTATTCCACCATCCTTCTCTTTGATCTAGTATAATAATCAGATTGCACCACTAGTTTTTTGGAGGTACATGCTTCATTCAAGAAAACTAATTCTTCATCTTCAACCCATGAGAACAAAGCATGTTCTAGGGCTATTTCTTCCTCTTGTTACAAAGACATTCCTTGCATCTGAGCCATTAAGACTGAATTATGCATACCAAAAGACTGGTAGGCTTGATTGTCACTGGAACTTGCAAACTGACCATCCATTCTTTTTTGCTCTGCCACCTTTTATTGTAGATTACCCATAAGACAATCTCTACGCATATGAGCATTGTTGCAAGAAAAACACCAGGCATTAGTGTTATCTACATAGTTATTTTTCCCTGGAACAATCTTCCTATTTGATTTGGGAGGAATAATCTGTGAGGGTGTAGGGACTGCAACTAATTGGTTTGTTGGCTGATGGTTATTTTGCCTTGGAGGACCATGGTATTGGTTTGGCTGAGATGAAAATATATTTCCTTGATATCCCTAGTATTGGAGTTTAGTATAAGTATTTTTTTGTCTTTTTATATTAATTAGCTCATTAGAAAATGTCAAAATATTCTTAATATCATCCAGCTTAGATGACTGAGTGGGGACAATTTCTTTAGTAGGTGGTTGAGGATATGTGTACATAGACATATGTGGGGCTATAGATTTAGGGACTTCTTGAGGTAATGGCAAGGAAATCTCTGGGAACATGGGCATGGGAGGCCTTGGAGACAACTTTCCAGCATCTATCAAATTATTTTCATCTCTGACTGCATAGTCATAAGCCTCTGGCAGAGTCTGACCTCCAAGTGACTGAATCATAATAGATATGTCTGAATTTAAAGCTTTAAGATAGAAAACTATAGCCATACCTGGTAATGGTCTAGCTGTAGTAGGGATTCTTTCCCAAGTTTTTTGAAATCTAAAATTGAAGTCAGTCATGGCTTCTTGTGGTGCCCTTTGGATGGTAATCAATTGCTGTAATAAAGAAGACTTATCACCCTTCTCTTCAAATCTTTCAAAGAAAAGATCTCCGAGATGATCCCATGTAGATATGGTATTTGGAGTCAAAGACCGATACCATTCTAGAGCCTTCCCTTTAAAAAAAGTTGCTAATAATCTTATGGCCACATTTCGCTGTGTGACAACATGTATAGCACAGACATCTGATACATCCTGCAGATGTTCTTCAGGGATTTTAAATTCTTACCCACTGAATTTGGGCAGAGCTTTCGAGGCATTCACTGGGATAGGGTCCCAAGTGGCTGGTGGTATTGGGAGAATCAATGGACTACCAGTGTTCCAACTTGCATAGTTTCTTGGGGGTATAAGGGCTCCCATATTTGCTCTTGGTATTGGTATAAACTAGTTGACTCTTCTTCTTGGACTAGTTACCAAAGGTGGCAAAAGAATACCTGGATTTATAGCAGATTGTTTCATGGGGGTTTCATGGGGGTTTCATGGGTGGTGTGTTGTAGCCCCTTACTACAACCAAAGGTTATTTTCGGTGAGACCGTTAGGTTTAGCCAATCAATTTTGGCATAGAGGCTACATATGTTGGTATTTTTGACTAGTCAATAATGAGATTAGTCTCAATAGGTGAAAATGTTATTATCATGATCCATCTAGAAGAAATGAAAAACTAGGGTCAAACACACATAACCAACTGAGGCTAAACACAAGTCAATACCTAATAAAAGAGACCAGACTCAAAGCTGTATGGAGGCACATAAATTTTTTGTAGAAAAAATACACCATGATAATGAACATGTAGTAAAAAATAAACCACAAAAAATGTGGTAATGGTTACCAATGAACTATTTTTGAAAAAAAGATGACTCCATCAAAGTCAAAAAACTCCCACAAATTGATTTTGAAAACTAACTTTTGTTTGTAAATAACAAATATGAATATTTGAAATAAAGATAACAATAATAAAAAACTAGACAATCAATTACCAGAGTGGATCTGATACCATATCAGAGTGAATGCCAAGATCTTTGGATCAAATAAATGCACATGTTTATGATAAGGATAATTTAAGCATGTACACAACACAATAGATGCAAGAAAATGAAATCATAAATATGAGAATATTGCATAAACAAAATAAGAGAAAAATAAATCTTCCATAAAATAATAGCTTACCAAGAGAGATGTACATATAGGATTGCATGAGTAACTCTTTTGAAGATAGGTGGTAAGAGAGCCAATAATATAAGAGTAACTCCCACATCTGAAATAACTAGTTAAGGGAGTTCCTTCCTATTCATCCGGCCAAAATGTAACTCCCAATAAACCTAGTCAAGCTTATCCACGAAAGTAGGAAAAATTCAAATAAGGGGGAAAATGCCATAATAAATAAATATGGGGAAAAAAATCCCTACTCTAACATTATTAATTAAAAGATGGCAAATAATCTAAAAGGTGTGAGATTATTATAAAAAATATACCTATTTTTAAATTTTTGGTCAAATTTAGGGAGAAAATTATTTATAAGTATGCAAGGCACACACATAGGGCTAGATGGTTGAATTGAAAATTTCAAGATAAACAAGGATACATTCTAACTTGGCTCTTTTATTTCAGTAGTTGACTTTGCTAAAAATTACACATTCAAACCCCAAATAGAAATTCAATCATAGTATTACAAATCATCATAAGTTGTCATATTTATGCATATAACATTTATGCATGTACCTAATAGTATAGAGTAACAATGGGAAATATTAAGGGAGTACTATTTCTATATCAGTGATTACTGATCACATTGTTCAGAGTATGTCCAAAGTTATTTTTATAAGTTTTATTAACAATTGAGTTAGAGGAACATTAATTTAAATTAAAATTACATTTGGTCAGACAATTACACATAATAATTCAAAAATGCATAGATTTTTTATTGGTTGAATATGATGCACATTAACACTAGTATAGAACACATTTAGAGTTTCATCGAGGTTGGCCATGGAAAAGGGGAGCATGATAGTGCTAGAGCATGTGTAAAAAGAGCTATTAAAAAGGAGGAGTTGAAATTTGAAGAGGGTGTTGATTTGATAGATGAAAAAACCATGGTTGAATGGTGTAATGTGAACATGTGTCATGATGCTCAACCAAATTATATTATTCTTAGACATTTATGATTAATTTAAGAAGAACACTTGGCAAATTATGAGTATTGTATGACTCTAATGTTAGATGGTGGAGCTTGATCTTCTTATAATGCCCAGTTCTCAATTGGGGGGTATGGGGAGGAAAATCTCTCCTACTAGGGTTGCCATGGGGTATAGTAAAGGTGATGCAAGAGAATAAAAAATACATGTAGAATCTATGTTAACAATATTCTTAGGTAATTATTAAGACCTATAAACTAGGTTAGTTTAGAAGGTTTAATTTGAATGAGTAAGAGAGAATCTGAGCAAGTTTAGTAAATACCAATCTTGGTTTAGAATCTAACAAAGTGATAATCCTCAATCCTTATGAGGAGGAACCATACAAGACCAACCAAAAATCTTAAAAAGATAAAACATATTTTTTGAAGAGGCTAGAGAATATGTTGTAGGTCTGTCTTAATGGAGGAGGATTGTGTAAATATTTTCTTATTGAACATAATTAATATTTTTGAGTCTTATTGCATTTTTTCCATTGTATTATCCTTTTATAAAATTATTATAATCCGTTCATATTTATTTTAAGCTTAAATCTTAGTTATATTTATGAAACACTTAGGAATTATATATTTTTATTATTAAAGTCATTTTTAGAGTCTTATTTACACATGGAAACTTTTATATAGACTCAATTTGAGTATTGTAATAGTTGAATAGGTTTTTTAAGACCTATATACATGTGTTAGATCATATAAAATCCCAATGATCTCTATGAAATATCAATAATTAGCTCTCGACCTATATAAATTTTGAGTAAATCCGAAGTAAGGGTTTCATGAGTAAAACACCTCTAAAACTCAAATGATTGAATAATAAATACTAAGAATTTTTAATATTTTGGGGAATGGATATTATAACTTAGTTAAAGTATCATTATGTTTAAAAGAGATTTTAAATTGTAGGTACACAGGACTATTTTTTTGTACAATAATAGAAGACCATTTTTGAGAAAGTTGTGCATAAGATAAGATGCATTTTTGGTTGATTTGAGTTATATAAAATTGGGTAAGGGTTAGAACATGTTATGATTTCTAAAATAATACTAAAAATATAATTTTAAGAGTTACAAACTCTATCTTGAGAAATTTACCTATTGGAACAACTTCTAGGTCTAGAGACCTATAAACTTGAAAAGATAAAATTTGAGAATGAAAGCTCAATCTCTTAGAGACATATAGTTGGTTGATTTATTATAAGGTTTAAAACCTACATAAATCCTTATTTTTCATAATACGTATCCAAAGTGTCTTAAATAATAATTATTCAAAGGATGGAGAGTAAATCAGAGAGATTGGTGACTAGTTAAGAGCAAACCTAATGAGTTATTGACTAGTTTAAAAAAAGATTATTTGAGAGTGGATTTTGAATAGAGTTGAGAAGAAGAGTACATAAGTGATGTAATTCTTCATGATATTAGGGTATATGAATATAAATTTCATAGCTTTATTAAACATAGAAGAGTAAACATTTCATTAGGTGGTATTAGGGATGATAAAGGGTTTTGGCCAAAGATATTGTCTCATGAGTGAATATTTTGTTTCAAGTCAATAAGGTTTGATTTTATAAAAAATAAATAGATTATAGTCAAGGTCAAGAAGAAGTTAATATCTTAATTATACAAGTATGAACATGATTAGGTATTGGCCTTAAATGAAATCAAATTACATGCTAATGATCAATTGAAAAGTTGTAAATGGGTGATGACAAATCCAAAATAGATAAGAGTGTCATTATTTATTTCCACTACACAATAAAATAAAAACTTTAATTTAAAAAATGTGGAAGATCATAGATTTATAGAATTAAAAAAAACAATTTTTTAATCCTTATTTATGTACAACATTAAATAAGAGATCCAATAGATAAAAGTTTAGAAGATCAAAACAACATTATACGAAAATATTTTAAATTAAAACTAAATATATATTAGATAAATTAACATAATTTAAATGAAACCTTTCAAAAAATCATATAGGCACATGTACAATGTCAATAGTATGTAAAATATATATATATATATATATATATATATATATATATATATATATATATATATATATACACACACACATAGATTTCCATGATAGGCATACAAAAAATTACAACATCTACCAACATAGTATGTAATGTCATATACACATATACATTGCCAACCATGTGTATCTTGTTATATAGGAATACAAACAATCACTTCTCATGTAGGACATTCTAATCATAAAACAACCTCCCTCTCTTTACCTTCCTCAAAGAATACTCTCCCTAAGATGCCCTCTTTGTAGATGGAGATCTCTATAAATCCTTGGATAGCTCTAAGGTCTGACTATGGGTCCAACGCTCATATCTCACTTGTAATTGAACCTATTCAAATACAAGTATTATTTCAAAATTAACATAAAAAAAATTAAACCACTTGTAAATAAATTAATTTTAAACTAGAATAAAAAATCATTTAAACATGCAATTACTGCAAGATTGTGGTTAGGATCAATCTTTTTTTGACGCTCCAACAAGTAAATGGCACACTCAACTATTTGAATATGTGTCTAAAATAGGGAATAAACATGAGAAGTTTCCCTAATAATTATCTAAATAGGAATATAAAATGTCATGGGATAACCCTACATAAACAATACATTCACATAATTTATATTTGCCCTAGGTATATAGTAAAATTATTAAAACAAGTCTACTTTTACTTTAAAATTGCAAGTTAAGATATACCTTTGTCAGTGCCTATGTAGATGACATTATATTGGTAATGCCTATGTTTGTCTTGGCTCAAAATTATGGAGAAGTGTCTACTTGAGTCATCAATTGAATGTAAACAAGGTCTCACTTAATTTTCTATAAAGTATCAAAGATATATATGGCAAATTTTTCTCCTTTATTAAACCAAGAGTGTATTTAATAGCAGTGTATTTGAATTTTGAGATAATTGATAGATACATTTAACTCAAACTTAGAAGGTAAATATACATAGATTAAATGTACATAGATCATAATATTAACTCAAAATTTTACTTTTGTAGAAGTAAAAGGTGTCATCCTAATAGAGATAAATGTAGTAGTGGATGGGTTAGCAGCTGGATCTAAAAATGTAAACAATGGCTTCTTCAAATCAAATATTATAAATGTCGACTATGATGATGAAGGCATCATCACCTCCCGAGAAATAAAAAATGACTTATATTTTATTAAATTTATATGTAAATTAATTGTTGGCTAAATTAAATTTATAATTAAAACTTAAATTTAACATGACATTTATATAAAATATACCTGCATCTGTGTAGTGGTTGATATCTCCACACCAAATATATGTGCCAAAAACCCATCACTCATAAGTATATTATACAAGCCCTCTAAACCACCAACATCATCATCATCATAAGGTTCAATACATATAGCTCCATAAGATCTACAAAGGTACGGTCGAGTATGCACTAGGTGGTGTATCTCTAACATAAGTATGTGAGAGCCTACTCGTATGTTGAATGAATATATCAATGAATGAATTAAGTGCATTTAGAGTGTTAATCTCCATGACCTATTAAAATTTAGAGGAGATTTTAGGATTAAGTGGATTTTGAATATGAATTTTTGTAGGCTAATTAGGCATATGACGTGCACTTGGTAGATCCTATGTAGAGCCTTTCCTTCGATCCTAAAACTCACTAAAATTAAAGTAGTTCAAAATTTTATAGAGGACAAAGTCATGGCAGATTTTAATCAGAAAATACAATGGTACCTCTTTGTTGTTACATGATGGATAATCAAACACCATTAATCATCACTCCTAGAAATTGGTTGTGATTAAATTATGTTGGCAATGACGAATTGGAAAATGTTTAACAGTTACTAGAAATGGTGCATTAGTGTTTGGGTCAATGAATAAGGCACAAATAGAGGATTTTTATATGTCTTTGTTCTTTACCACACATGTTGATAATTTTTTAGCATAATAAGCCCTATAACTACCCTGATATGAATCCCATCTATCAATTTGACTTGTTATAGAGTCAATTTGACCCAATAATATCTCTAGGAAATTGGCTAGATAGGTACAGTGGGTGTTGGTGGAAGTGTGATCCCTTATTCTCCTAATTAATTCTTCAATTTAAAATTTATTCTCCACAATGTGGTCAAATGGACTCTCTTGAATACTTGGGGAATTTTGTGGAACTATAGGAGGGTTAGGAGGGTGGTTAGGTGATGGATTAGGAGGAGGCTTAGGTGGAGGGTTAAGAGGAGGGTTAGGTGGAGAGTTAGGAGGAGGGATAGGTAGAGGAATAAGACAATTAAATGGAGGGTTAGGCTGAGGAGCAAGAGGGTTAGGCTGAGGAATAAGAGGCTTAGGTAGAGGAATAAGAGGCATAGGTAGAGTAACATGAGGATTAGTAGGATGGGATGTTAATAATAAATAAATTACCAATTAAACAATGAATATATTTTTAGCACTTATCTCTTCTACATGGTGACATCATCAATTATTAGCTTCTTGGGATGAATTGTAGCATGGTTTGACCTCACTAGGTTAAAATATGATCGAAAAGTGGAGGAGAGTGAGGGAAAAGATAGAATGTGAAGGAAAAATCAAGAATTTTTACATTCGATTTGATTTTTATTTTTGGGTGACATAGGGAATACAATCGCATTATTAATGCAATAACATTTTTTATTTTAAATAATGGGATCATGTTATTTAATAACATAATTAATTTATGTCTAGGTAATTATCGATCCATAATTTAAATAATGTGATCATGTTATTTAAATAACATGCTCGTATTATTAAGTAATGTGATCACATTATAGAAAGTGTCCATGCAATTGTCCACCAATAATATACACATACCCCAAAGAGTGTGGTGACATCAATAGATATAATAACTAATGAGTTGGGTAATACAATACTAAAACTGTAGGAGTGATGTGTTAATGCATAAGTGGAATTGGATATAACAAATTTACATGTAGCTATGGAACCTACTCCTAACATTATTGATGTTAGCATAAGCTTGGATGTGAAATAATGGTAATCTTTAGTAAGATATAATGGACCAAATCCTCTTGAATCAATATATGTCTCATTTTTATGATAAATTACTTCTCTCAAAATGCATTTCAAGAGAGCTAAAGACAATGAACAAGCTAAGCAACATATAGAGTGCTCTTTATGAACTCAATAGAAAAATTATCAACTTGTGCAAAATTGTTGATGAAATGACAAAGGTCATGAACTTGCATTTCAAATACAATGATTTTGAAATATTATAGTATATTTGGTGTTATAACTAAGTTCAAAATTTTTAAACAAAATAAATCAAAGAGGAATAATAAAGTATTGTTGTATAGACTACAGAAGGAAAGAACCTTGCAAGTGGACATCTTTTTCAAGGAATTTATTCACAATTAAAATATAATATATTTTCCCATTATAATTTTTTAATATTCTATGGTTAAGAATGTATTACATTTTTTTAAATATTCAAGTCAATTAAATGAGTAAAAATTGAAGAAACAAAGAGCACATATAATAATAGAAGAAATTTTTTGTTGGGAAGGAATCCCAAGGGTGACATTCAAAGAATGACCACCAGGTTTGGAAAATTTTAAACCTTGTATTTTATAATCTTCTTTGATTATTGGGGTTTTAAAATTTTGCACATGTGAAGAGAAATTTGATACATTACACTAAATTTAAGAAACCAATAGCTTGGAAAATCCCACTATCATATATGTGTTGACCAATTACCGAATATTTATATTTGTTTATTTTATTCCTAAACTCTTCCAAATCTATATGACCACTCCTTGAATTACCAAATTCTAGGATTCTTGTCTCCAAAGTAGATATGGGTTCAAATCTCATGTATTTGTGTTTCATTTTTGGAAGCTTAATTATATAAAAGGTAACTTCCTTAAGCTTATGAGATTTTGATAGGCATAGTTAAGATGAAGATTTTTTTTAGATGAATGCAAATAAGAGGCTATGGTGGTCATAAAGGTATTATATTCATCCCTTGAAACTAACCCAAGTGGATACATAGTCTAACCTAATATTTTAAGTGCTTGAGACACACCAAAAACTTGAAATGCACTAAAATACTTGAAACTAGATTACATTTTTAGATAATAACAATAAAATGCTATATGCATTGAGGGGATTTTAATAGTAGTGTTTTGGGTGATCAATAAGATTAAAATCAAGTGAAAATAAGGGAATATTTCTAATGGGAATGATAATTTTCTAGACTAGTGCTCTCAAGGAAAAGCCTTAATTAGAATTGACATATGTCGGACTCTAGAATCACATAGTTCTAAATCGATGCCTTATCCATTGGAACATAGAGTAATAAGTAATTGTACGAGGCATTTAACATAATGAAATGAGGAAGGAAAGATAAAAAAATGGAAACACACCAAAATCATAACTCACTTATATACATGTGGGGAAAAACTTGATGTATGAGCATCTAAGGTGTACGAGCAATCTTGCATCGCCAAAAAAAGGTAGGAGTTGGCATAGTTTCAATTAAAATTCTTAGGGTAGATTTATTAGTTAAAAATGGTTTTTGGTTCATAAGAGATCTAATTTTGGTTCATTTGGAGTTACAATTGTTTTCTAAAATCATAGGGATCACATTGCTCGTATTGGGGGTCATGTGGTCACATTCCCATATCACAACTCCAAGTGGGTTTGTATTGGTGGTCACATGTATATTCTCTCATAACTCGAAGTTGTAATTTTTGTATCCATGTGCACATAATTTCATAAGTCTTTTAGTTCATAGGGACTATATAATCTCTTTGTTAATGGCCACATTATTTCCCTAAGTTTCTAAGTCCATGTGAGACTTTATATTTTCTACATTCTTGTTCACAACTACGCATTCTTTCTAAACCTGAGAAGATATGAATTAGTCTATAAAGTCTAATGGTTATATAATACAAGTGTCATAATCATAATTATTCACATAGGCCTTATCTTATTTACAAGTCTAAGTCATGTAAGGGTCATAGGTGCATGACCAATTTCAAATTAGAGTTCATAACTCAAACAGGTCTATGAAAATCCATATATAAATTTCATGAGTCTGGGAAGCTGAGATTTTAACATGTGTCACAATCATAAGGGTCACAAGATATAGTACTAAACACAATGCAACATGAATGCATTGCAATATTTCAATGGATTTAAATGATTCATAGGTTAACATAAATAAAAAGAGGCCAAAATGAAAAGGAGTAGAGCATGAGGGACCACAAGGTGAATTTAATAAATCCATAAGTATAAAGAGGTTGAAGACCCTGAGAAAGACTTGGAAACTAGTTATATAGGGACCCATGATCTTGCCACATGGTACTTATCATGTGCATCCTATGATCACAATTTTAGATTTGGTCACAACAATGAAAGAATAACATATAGATCTTTGGATGGTCACAAATTTCACATTAAAACACCAATTTAGGCATGTAAGGTCTCATTGGAAAGCTATGGAAGAAAAAATTTAGTTAGTGGTCAAATAAAAGTTAACTTGACCATATAGTAAATATTATAAAAATATATTCTAGGAATCACCAACAATTATAAGGAAAGTTCAATAATGTAAAAAGTGGGAAAAAGCAGTGAAAGTATCTCATACAATCATTAAATGGGTTTTTTTAGGTAGTATATATGGGACATAAATAAATCAACTGACGGTCATATTGGAAAGGTTAACATCAAAAGATCAGGAGGTCAATATTGAAAGGGTTGAGGAAGGAAGGGAGATCTTAGAAAAAAGTAGAGCTTTAAGCTTGCAAGTAGAGAACAAAGATTAAAATAGAGAGGCCATAGATCATAAAAGGGATATAATAGAAATTAAAAAGAGAGGAGTTGTAGAGTCTGTAATAGAGATTGAATGTAATTCCCATAGAGGCTCCGAGTTAGAGATAGATGGGGATAGAGTAGGTGTAAAGAGTCATTATGAATGAAGATGTTATCAAGGATTTATTTCATTAAATAAATAGAGAATACATATTATTTTATGTTGTGTGACTTTGACTACATGGATAAGGTCACCCCTTCACTAGGAATCCTTATCATGAATTTCACCAAGTTGTCTCAGACTAGTCACATGGATTTTTTGTAGATGTGATAAAGTCTTGTAAGTGAAGAAGATCCATGTGATAAAATTGTGAGACTCTTTTCTTTTAGTTAACTTCAAGTTGTGAAAAATAATCTCATATTTGTTGTAGTTAAGATAAAGTCTTATAAGAGGAGAGAGTTGTGTGAAAGAGATAGAGACTCTTGATTGAGACTATTATAGGTTTACAAAAAATAAGCTTGCTTATATCGGTGACAAGTTATGAAACATAAGATTACATATGATAGGGGGTAAGATTGTCACAAGTGTGTGAGTAGTCATGGAAGTGTTAATAAATAAGTGGAAGAGAGGCTTTTATTTGAGTCCAATATAGGTTGTGTAAGAGAAGATTGATTGAATTAATTACAAGTTCTGAAAGATAACCTTGTTTATGGAGATGAAATGGCATACAAAAAAGGAAGTACACAGGAGTAGAAGACCTAGTAGAAATGTTAAATGAATTTCATGAAAGATTGGGATGGAACAAGTTGAGAAGATGTTACAACTATGAGTAAAGAAGATGAATAAGAAATTATGATGGTGGTTGTACCTATAAGAAAGGTTGGATGATTTGGAAAGATATGAAAGTGAAGTAGGAGATCCCAACAAAGAAAAAAGACCAACAAAGGTGATGGTGAAAGAAAGAGTTAAGTCCACTTGAAATATTGTTTTATTTTGTGCTACAGAGAGCTAGAGAAGCTCATGAAATGGATTGTTGAATTATATTTTTTTTTGAAGAGGAAAACATCAGAGATCTGGTGAGGGTAAAAATTGCATGAAATAAGTTATGTGGACAAGCAATTATGTATTAGATATACCTCCAAAATAAGAGGAAAGAGAAAGGAAAGAAAAAGTTGAGTAGTTGAAAACATACAGTTTCCAATTTTATGGATCATTTTGTGCATCCAAAATTATAGAGAGAATGATGGAAGAATATCCAAGCATTGATACTTGAGAGAGAGGTGAAGAAGATTGCCTTTAGGCAATAAAAAAAAGATGTTTCTAAATAACCAGGTCAAAGATGTGAGTGAGCATAAAAAGGTTGCTCTAAAAATTAATAAAAAAATAAGATCTACAAGTGAGAAGCCCAAGTATGATTTCAAAAGCATCAGAGAGAAATTTGTGACTAGCCCTTAATGGAAGAAATATTCATGGAAGAGGATGTGGAAGTAATAAATTATTCACAAAAATAAGGAAACCCATTATTTGATGATGGGAAAGAAATTATATAATCCTTTTATTGGGAAGAGGCTATCATCATTAAAGGATAAAGGTAATAAAATTGATATGTATCTTTTGCAAAGAAGAAGCTCAGGTTTTTGATGAAGAAAATAATTAAGGTAAAGGAAGTGAAAGTGAATGCACATAGGGAGTGTGTAGTTGAATACCACTACAGAGGAGTAAAATAGTTTGAAGAATGATGTAAAAATAGTAATGGAGATTTTTGATAATGGACCTTTGGAATTCCATCATGTGAATGAAATCCAAGATGAAAATGTGAGCAATAAAGAAGAGTTGGACAATGTGTCCTCCAGGCATGAATAAACACTAGAAAAACTATTTGTGGGATCTATTTATTCCATTAATATGGGTGATTTAAGTGTAGGTCCAACAATGATGAATATATCAAAGAAGAGGATAAATTATGGTTTGATACAGTGTGCTCATATGCATAATAGACAACATGAAGAAGTGGAAAAAGAGATATTTCACTTAAAGTAGTTTGATGTGAGAGAGAAAACTCACAAAGGAGATTGGATAAGTGAAAAATCTCTTTCTTATGACATAGAAGCAAAAGAAGAGAAAGAGGGAGAATGCAATCAACATTGTGATTATGAAAATGGGATAAGAAACAAAGAAAAATATAAAGAGGTGTTGTCACTAGAAAAACTAAGAATTATTTTGAGAATTAAGCAAAATGATGAAGACTTGGATAAGCTTGAGCTTGAGGGAAATCAAGATTATAATATTTATATGGATGGAACACCTATGGGGGATATAAATTCTCATGTTTTTAAGATAATTTATGGCTATATTCTATGTCGATGTGTAGAAATGAAGAGAAAGGAATAATTTAAAGAAGCTTTTTAAGGTGAAGAGGTGAAGCCAAAAGTGCAAAATTATGTACTTAAGAAAGTGAAGAGGAGAAAATGATTTATTCTTTAGCTAGAGCATGTGAATAAATAGAGAAATAAGAAATCTATTTGAGGACTCTAACGAATGAAAGATCTACAAGAAGAATGGTGATGTCACAAAGGAAATCAAAGGAAGAGATGGCATCTATTACAAAAGGGTAGCTAAAAATAGAGGCGAGTGACCTAAGGAATAGTCCAATAGTAGTTTGGATAGTGAATAGACAAAGATATGAAGTCTTTAGGATTAGGTGGTCAAAAGATAGTCATGGGTTCAAGACCACTAGATAAAGTATGATGCAAGAAAGAACATCTTGGTGGACATGGTTTGACAAAGATGATATCAATCCCACATGAAGATGGGGAAAAAATCATTTGGTGGAAGTGGATAGACTGTGCCCAAATAGTGGGTAAGAAGAAAGAAATAATTTTTTGGTGTGGTAGAACTATGGTCGATCCATTTACACATAAGGGAAGAAAGTGAAAATTAGTAAAAGATGATGGATTCAAAGCTAACAAGTTGGAAGTGGAAGAGAGATAAAATTAGATGAAATATTTGTTGTGTTGAAAGGGAATACCATAGTCATCAATCTAAGTGACCAAAAGAGTAATTTTTCCATTTATTCCATCTATGTGAGAAAAAATCAAATTTTTAATTACCTTAAGTGTTTTATGCAAGACCATCCAAGGTGTATGGGTAATCCCACATCACCAAAAATAGGTATGAGTTGGTGTAGTTTCAAAAAATACTTTCAAGGCAAATTTATCAAATCAATAGGGTTCTCAGGTCACATTTTGAGATCCAATTTTGGTTCATGAATTTGTAGTAATTTTTGAGGTCCTAAGGATCACATGGATCACACTCAAGGTAACATGGTCATATTTAAATCTCACAACTCTAAGTTTCTTTGTATTGGTGGTCTCAGATATTTTCCCTTACAAATTTAAGTTGTAATGTTGGAAGCCAAGTGTACATTATTTCTTGCGTCTCCAAGTCCATAGGGACTACATAATATATATGTATCAGGGTCTACATTATTTACATAATTTTGAAAGTCCATAAATATTATTTTTTGTAATGAAGGCTTCTTTCTAGACCCAACAAATTATACATTGGTTTATAAATTCTAACAGGTCCAGGAGACTCTTAGCATTCATGCACATGACCACAAAAGTTCACAAAGACCATGGAGGTCAGGTGCTACAGTCATAATTAATCACAAGGACTTAGTGTGTTCATAATTCTAATTCATGATAGGGATGATGGGAAGATGTGTGACCAATTTCAAATTTTATTTTAGAACTCCAATGGGTCCATAACAATCCATAAAGCAATCACATGACTCTGAGAAATCAAATTACAACATGTGTCATAATCATTGAGGGTTACAATATATAGTAACAACCATTATGTAATGCAAATGTATTATAATCCTTAAATGGATTTAATTAAGTAATGGGTCCAAAAACATAAAGAGAGGTGCCCCTAGGGTTATACCTCAATGGTAAGCCATTGCAACGGTGACCACTAGGTCACAAGTTTGAGCCCTAATTAAACCATAAGCATTAAATTGGGCATTGACATAATATTAAGGGATTAGTATATTATACTTTCCCTTTGATAGCATGGATAAGTGTGTTATAGGTCATTGGGTCCAACATGGTGATAATGCAATGCCATAAAAGTTGTGGGACACCCTCAGTCACTAAAAAAGACATAAAGAGAGGAAACGATGAAAAGGGGTGAATACATGAGGGACCATAAAATGGATTTAATAAATCCATGGGTCCACAAAGTCTTTGAAGACCATGATAAAGGCTTTAGGTCCTGTTATCTAGGAGCCAAGTGATCTTGGCACTTGGCATGATCACATGCAACTTATGATCACAATTTCAAATTTGGTCACAATAATGGAATAACATGAAGATCTTATAATGGTCACAAAATTCATGTTAAATAACCAATTTATAAATTTAATTTCTCATTGGAAAAATCTAGAATAAAATATTTACCTAGTGGTCACTTTGAAATAGTTAACCCAACTATGCATCCACTATTACAAAAATATCTTTCAAGAATCATAAGCAATTACAAGAAAAGTTTCAGAAAGGAAAAAGTAGGAAAGTGATCTCATGCTACTGTTAAAGGAATTTTTTCAAGAAGGATATATAAGATATCAATAAATAAAATAAGAGTCACATTGGAAAAGTCAATATTGAATGATCAAGAGGTTGGCGTTAGAAGGATTGAAGAAAGACTCAGAGATTTAAACTTACAAATCAAGAGTTGAGAGGATACAGACCAGAGAAGGGCCAAAATAGAGATTAGAGAGAGAGAGAGGTATCAGAGAGAAGTTGAAAATTTTGCATGATATATGAGCATCTAAGGGTTTTATTAATCTTACATCAACCCAAAAAAAAGAAAAAATGAACAATTGAGAACAACAATTCGATATCGAATTGAAAATAATAGAATAACACAAAATAGAAAGTGAAAATTAATAGTTTTTCAAGAAAAATGCATGGGTTTAGAGAGTTTTATGGATTTAAATGAATGTGAATAGACATGGTTCATGTTAAAAAAGGTAATGGAAATAATCTCATGAACTGGGTAAAAGATAGGAGGATAAAAACATGCTGCAAAAGGGGGAACAGAGGAGCTACAAGAAAAGAAATAGAAAAACAATAAATAGAATTATAATTTCTTTTAAAAGATAGGAGGATAAAAACATGCTGCAAAAGGGGGAACAGAGGGGCTACAAGAAAAGAAATAGAAAAACAATAAATAGAATTATAATGTAAAGTGTTTATTATTTTAAAAATTGTAATTTCTTCAACTCAATGAATATAGTTTGTTTCTTGTGGTAAATGTCTACAAATAGAATTTTAAGTTGCTCTTTATGTATGTGTGTGTGCATTAAAACTAAGAATAAAATAATTAAAGGTTGTCCTTAAGTGTATAATCTCTTTATAATTTCACTATTTAGTACCAAATCAATATCTTTCCTTGTTGATCTGGGTGTGTGAGGTGCTAGTATGAGTCAATTGTAGTCTATGAAAAGTAAGTTGTGAAAAAGGAGCTTGCATTGGAGATAGGATAAGTTTGTTTCAGGTATGAAAGAGATCATGCAAGTGTTGAGGAAGTGAAATAGACCCTTTTCTGAGACTATTTGTGAAAGAGAATCCTGTTTATTGAGGAGGATATGACACATAAAGGAAGAAGGGCACCAGAGGTAGAAGACTTGGTTGATATGTTGAAGGGAGTCTAATAAATATTGGACATGATGGAAGATGCAAAAAGTGAATATGTTTAAATTATGAGTATGAAGGATGAAGAAGAAATGATGATATGGTTATTTTCCCTATGAGAAAGGTTAGATGCTTTGGAGAGAGACCAATCAGGTGGAGGAAAATATCCCAATAGAAGAAAGAGATCGATAAATGTCAAGGTGAAGAAAAGAGGTTAGACCACTATTAATATTGTTTTTTTTGTGGTAAAGAGAGCCCAAATGTGCTCGTGAATTTGATAGTGGATATATAAATTTATTTTGAAGAGAAGTGTATTGAAAACCCTGTGAGGGTATAAATTGCAAGTAAGAGATTATGTGGATTTGTAGTTGTGTATTGTAGAAATATCCCATAGAGGAGACAAGGGAAATGAAAGAATAAGGTAGGGATTTGGGAACATATAGTTTCTAACTTTATGGGTCATGTTATGCCCTCAATAATGAGATTAGAATGTTTATATAAGATTAATGTCTTGAATCTTGAGAAAAAATAGAATAAGAATAAGATTTCCATAAAATTCAATATGAGAGGGAAGTTTTCATGTGAGCAGTTCAAGTATAATTTGAGAATTATCAAGGATATGGATAAAATTGAGGAGAATAAGGCTATCTTGAAAGACAACAAAAGAGTGAGGTTTCCATGCAATAAACTCAAATCTTATTTTCAAAACAACAAATAGAAAGAGGTTTTTGAGTCATACATAAAGGAAGGAATCATCATGAAAAAGGATATGGATGTGATAGTTGTTGAAGTGGAAGAAGGAGACCCATTTTTTGATGATGGGATTGAGTTTATGATATCCCATAAGTGTGAAAATTCTAAATTTTTCTTGGTAGGCAATGCATTTTTCTTTTCTATTTTGGAGGGAAGAAGGATTGAGAATAACCAAGGAATGCTACATGTTTCCTTGAAGGAAACAATAGATATGAATGAATAAGTCAACCATAAAGAGTTATAGATTTCAATGAAGAAAACAATATAGATTATTTATATGCAAATTAACGCACATATGGAGAGTATGGTTGAAGAGCAACCATGTGAAGAATAATGAAATATAAATAAGAATGAGGAGAGGACAACCACGGAGGTTTTTGAGGATGGGCCTTTGGGAGACCATCATGAGAGAAAAAGTTGTGAGGAGAATGTGAGAATTAGATAAGCATTGGGCAACATGTCCTTGAGGCATGATGAAGAGTTGAAAAAAGTATTTGTGGGAACTATTAATTCCATTAATGTGTTTATTTAATGTGCAGTTCTAAAAAATATGGAGATAGATATGGTGGGCTTGTTTCTACAAAGTAGAATGAAGAATAAAAGTGATTTTGCATATGTGGTAGCATCCCACATAGGTATTGGAGAAGAAACTATTATGGGTGAAGGTATGAATTGTCCTTATATAGACAAAGAGAGTACAAAGTTATTTGTACATGGCATGGAAGAGGAGAAACAAGGAGAAAGCAATCAACCTAGAGTTCATATAAAGAAGATGAGAAATAAAGAAGAGTAATTGGTTTCTAAATCAACTAATAAAAATCAAGAAGATTAAAAGAAGCAAGATATAATTATTATATCATCCAATGAAATTGTGAAGATCGATGAAGCACCTATGGGGACTATTTAGTCATATGTTTTAAAACTAATTTATGACTATAGTTTATGTGCAAGTGCAAAAATAGAGATAAATGAGGAATTCATAGAGGCCTTCCAAGGAAAAGAGGTGGAATAAGACACGAAAATTTATGCACTCAAGAAAGAGAGGAGGAACAACTAATTTATATATCAGTTGGAGCATGTGAATGATACATGAAGGAAAAATTAGACTCTTATAAATAAATAATCCATAAGAAATATGGTGGCAAGAGAGGAGATGGTAGCCATGAGAGAAGATGAGATATAAATGACAAAGAGTGAAGAATGAAGGATCTAAAAATAGGTTGGATAGTGAGTAAATAAACCTAAGAAGGCTTTAGGAGGAGGTGGTCATTCAGTGGTGTGTTTCATCCCACAAGAAAAATAAAAATGTTATAAGGGGCATCTAGGTGTAGGTGGTCGGATGAGGGTGGGTTTTAGCCAACATGAAGACTAAGATAAAAGAGGATAATCCTTTAGTAGAGGAGGATAGAATATCATGGGTCTAAACCCATGAAAAGAGGATTAAGGAGAGATAAGAAGAAGAGGATATAATTAAGACCAACAAGGAGGAGATAGAAATGGAAGAGAAATATTAACAAAAAAATGTAAGTACTTATTGTGTTGGAAGAAATTTCCATGGCCATTATGCTTCATAGTCAAAAGAGTGGTTTTACCACTTATTCAATCCCTATGATTAGGATTCCACATTTTAAAAACATTGAGTATCTGAAGTAGGAACATCCAAGGGTTTGAGCAATCTTTCATAAAATAAAAAATAAATAAATAAAAATAAAAAATAAACAATTGGGAATAACATTTCAACAATGAATCAAACACATAAAACAACATAGAACAAGTAACAGAATGTAATGGTTTTTGGAAAAACCCATGGGATTAGAGTATTTTATGGACTTAAATGAATGTGAAGAGACATGGTACATATCATAGGGGTTTGGGGAAATAATATCATGAAGTGGGGAGAACAGACGAGGATAAAAATGTGATGCAAAAGGGGAAAATAGATAATTACAAGAAAAAATAGAAAAGCAAGCAACTATAAATGAACTAGTTGGATGTTTGACTGCATTGGTGATCATTTTATCCATGTTTACACTATAAGACTTTTAAGGCATATATTTGATAGATTTTATATTATTTTAAACATTATAATGTCTTTAAATCAACAAATATAGTGTGGTATTTGTGGTGAATGTCTACAAATAGAATTTTGAGTTGGTATTTTTTATGTGTGCAACTAAACTTAGCATCAAATAACTAGAGGTTATCATTAATTGGATACCTTTTTTGTTCTTGCATCACTGTAATAGAGATTTAAAGACTTAGAGTTAGAGACAAAGATGGATAGAGTAGTTTTAGAGAGTCCCTATGAACGTAGATGTTTCTAAGGCATTATTTCATTGAATAAACATAGATTGTATGCTATTTAAAGCTATGTGAATTTGGTTGCATGGAAAAATGCATCCCTTCATTAGGAACCCCTATAATGAACTATACCAAAACCTACTCTCATTTCTTGAACTATTTGAGATATTTGTCAGTATAGGGAAATGGGAGATGAGTTCTATATCCATAATCCAAATAATATGTATCATCTCTATAGAAAGGATAGACTTTTGAAAATCCCATCCATAGGAAATAAAAATTTCCATCTCTCATCCTAGAGGATAGCTAATTCACCAATTTGAAAGTCTCTTTCTTTGGAATTCTTGTCAAATATCTTCTTCACTTTGCTTTGGGGTTCTGGGATCCTGTCTACAACCATGATTCTCTCTTCCTCCAACTTGCTTAAGTAAAAGATTATTTTATCTAGAGTATTTCTTAAATTCTTATCTTCTATCACTCTCACCAATTGAAAAATAAGTAACTCCAAATAAATGGGAACTACAACACCTATAGCATTAATAACTTAAATGGGGAAATGCCAATGACACTTTTCGAAGTGGTTTAGTTTTCTCACAATGCATCATCTAACCTTTTATTCCAACTCCTTTAATTTTCATCCATTAATTTGTGGATGATGGTAACAACATTGTTATTAGTTCATTTTAATTTATCATTTCCTTAGGGGTAGTAATTTGAAGAGTGAGATAAGGATATCTCATAAGTGTATCAAGAAACTATAATTTTGAAAGAAGATAAATTGGAAGCATTGTTTATAAAAAAAATTATACTTAAAATCTAAAGAGAATGTTCTCTTTAATGAAATTGCATCTCTTTATATGTATTTTTATTTATAGGAATAACCTCAACACACTTTGTGAAATAGTCTATTTTTTAAGGACATGAGTGTGAATTGCACTGGAATGTATATTCAATGTATCGATGAAATTCAAACCCCATTATTAGAAGGGATATTATATTACTATAGGTTTGAAGGGAAGTGGGTTTCATTCTTACAACAAAATTCTATCATGCTTTAACCATTGAGTCCTATTCTTGAGAGTTTTTGAATTATAGGATAGTATTGGTGAGCTCTTAGATTCTTAAATGTCATGACAAGCAAAAAAAAAGTGACCAACACATCCCTGATTATGGAAAGCTTCTAGTAATCTCTTATGTTGTTCCTTATCAACAAATCTCAAAAAGAAAACATATAAACCTTTCTTAAAAATAATATTATCTTAGATTACATACCTATCATCTCTCAATTTAATCATTCTTTTCTCTTTAGCATTTATATGCCTTGGGCACTAGCCTTTATTTTTGTTTACAAAGGTTAACACTAGGTCTCAATGATCTATTACACCTCATCTCTTTAGGTCTAAGAAACTTCAAGTCAACATATCACCAAATAAAAATATTTGAGTACAAGTTGAAAAGACTCAAAAATCCCTATCTTTCTTCTTTATAACAACATTTGCCAACATTGATAGATCTATACCCTTCTTTGCTATTGATGTTTACTTTTTCATATTTGAGATATCCATTTTGTTCCTCTTGAATTTTCTTCTTGATGTATATGTCATGCCCATAGATCAATTTTTCAAGTCAGACTAAACCTTCAAGAATATTATTTCCGTTGAGTTTGATAGCCCCATCATCCTCTTTTTCATCTGTGATTTCATCTTTGGTTATAATTTTGACCTCAAATTTAGCATTAATTTAAAATTTTTATTTATTGGCATAAGAATGATATTCTCTATATGCTATATATCTCCATTAGAAGTGTATATTTTTGAAGTTACTAGTGTTTTCAAGGAAAATTATGATCTATACATCATTATTGAACACATGCCAATATTCCAATTTATTGGGTACATTTTGTCCATAGTCAAGTTCTATGGTGTAATTTTCCTCATCAAAGCTTAAGTGAGGAATTAGCAAAGAGTCAAATACATCTAAGGCATTAGACTTGGAATTATTTTCTCTAGTTACCACGATTGCATAAAAGGCTTTCAAAACTTCAATGCAATCCCACAATTTATTCCAATAGTTTCTAAGATGGTCATTTTTCACTTAATATTGATTTCATATTTATTTGATAATTAGTTCAACATCACCTTGAGCCCTTATATTCCTTATAACCATATCCTTTACAACTTTAAAAACTTCATGTTTTACTATGTTGTTTGTGTATTAGAACAATAACTTGTAGGAAAAAGGAAATAACTCATTAGTATGGGAAATAAAAATAAATCTAAAACCTACACCAATAAAGAAATTTCTACCAACAAACTCTAGCATCCATGTATCATTGATATTAACTTTAATGAGTTTGGGAATATTCAAGTCTCCTCTAACATTATAATATATTTATCGTGTCATGTCTCCTCATATAAAATATCATCAAGAAGATCGCCTAATTTTTATACTATGTATGTGCTTTGAGATCAAGTTCTAGTATTTTTTTAATACTTTTCATCAAAATCATATCTTGAAACCAATCCATTTGTATTTTTCCTCCTACATCTCTACAAAAGCTTTTTCTCAATAACATTCCATCGGTTACAGGAATGCCTACCATTAGGAGTTAGTCATTTTGACTCTCTCTTTAAGATAAGTAGCCAAAAGTACTTGGGCATTTTTAATCTTCCCAATAAAAGGTAATATCTTAGTCTCCATTAAAAACATAAACTATAATTCTTTATACATGTAAGCCCAAGTACGTGAACAACTTTAGTGGACATTAAATTATCAAAGTCTCCAGAGTCTATGATATAATTATTAAGCACAAAACCTCCAATATAAAGTGAAACATGGAAGGGTTCTAAATTTTCAATATTAGGGTAGAGGAAACCATTATATTTTGATAAATTGAGATATATTGGACTATGGGGATACCCTTAGAGTCATGTCCAAGGATACTAGGATTATCTCCTCTAATGAATTTGACTAATCTATCAAGCTGATCTGGAATAGACTTTACATATTCATTTTGAGACATCTAAAGCTTAGATTTATTCACATGATCAATTATGTGAAATGTATGAAAACTAGAAAAGGTTAAAACTTAATAAATTGTATTAGTTTGAAACATATTTTGATCATGATTTGGTGAGGAACTGGGCTTTTAAAGATTTACAATATGAGATGAAGATTTGGTGATTTACCCTTCAAGGTAAAGACTTCCATTATGCTTGTGGGATTCATTTCAGTGTACATGGTAATGGCTTAAGAAAATCATAAAAAAATACATGCTTTGTAAGGGAGTGCTTTTGAGTCCTACATCAATAAGCTCAATGTGGAGTGGTTAGATACAAGTAGTTTATAATTACACTATAAATTCAGCAAAGTGTGCATTGTTTAAAAAAAAAAATTCATGGTATGATTAATGGAAATAACATAGGTTGTTGATTGACAATAATGTATATGATGGATATTTCATGGGAGCATAAAATAGTCTGAATTACACAAAGAGTGCATAATTCAACTAAGATTTCTCTTGCCATTTTCCACATTAATCTAAAGTTTAAAAATTTCACTTCCTGATGATAATTACACCACCAAGGTGAAAAACATTTGGTCTTCAAAAGTTATATGCTAATTCAAATTTCATTATCATGTCTAAAAATGGAAATTATCCTCAACCAACTCATTAAAAATAATATTTGTCCAAGTTTTGGAACGTTGTCATGGAGATTATTGGTAGTTGAAGTGATGCTCCTTGTGACTTACATAAGGATGTTATTTAGTGGGATAGAAGTAAATCTGTATTAGCCCTAAATATCATAAACTATAAAATTATGCCATTGTTTGGCTACAGAAAAGGAGCCACCCTACTCATTTTGAAGAGACATTTCTATTCTATATGTCCTCTATCCTCATAATATATATAAAATCAAAATATTTAAGTATAAGGAGGATTATTTTAATAATGATTTGTTTATTGTTTCAATTGCAAATAATGATAAACATGTAACATGTTTTTTTAATTAAAAAATTTATAATCTTGATAAAATGACCAATCAACCAATTTTAGTAGACTCATTTATTATCTTCATCTACCTTTTAATCATTGTTGGGCTTCCCTAAGTATATGTAGACATTTTATGGATGTAGGCTCAGGTAATCTTGGGGTATTAGTAGGACAAGAAAAGAAAAATGCTTTTGAGGAACTCTTGTCGTATTGTCCTATTGAGGAATACAAGATTTGACTAGGATATTTGGGTAGAAACTGGATCCTTCAATTTCCAAGGGCATTATTAACCACAAGGTAAAATTTGTAATCAACCAAATCAGTGTGAGGTTTGGGTAATATTAGTTTCTATTAACACCACTCAATTTTAGAGGAATTCATAACTAACATAAATATATTCATGATCAATAGTTTTTTAGTGGGATGATAAGCCAATGTAAAGTAGAAAATGAGGCCACATGAAACTAGGATTTCTCTTGCCATAGCATATCCACATCCTAAACACTATGAATACACCTGTAATGGTATTTAAAAATGTCCTTGATAATAAGGTCATTACTAAACTAACAAACTTTGATCTTGAGAAGTTAAAGATTACTTTAAATCCCCACGGCACATCTAAGTAGTGCAATTTGATATAGAAAATAACTCCTTGAGAATAGGATGTTTCCATTTTGTTGTGGATGCAATAGAGATTTATAATGCTTTCAAGTGGTTGAATATTACATCACTAAGGGATATGGACATTGTATGTAAGCACATAAAAAAATATGTGAGGGATATCTATAAATCATTGTTGATACAAAAATGAAAGGAATTTTTTTGTTGAAACAAGGTAGATATGGCTATTATAATTAAAATTTGGTGCCTATACTAGAAAACATACTTCAAACCTCCTATAAATATGTTAATTTAGGTCACTTATGGAATTATACAAGTTGGACCTCCTCCCATGACATTCCATCTTGGTGAATGCATAATGATGTGCTATATGCCAACATGGAAAGGGTTTGAGAAAATTAAATAAACTGGTGATCATTTCTTATGTTATTACTAACCCTTTAGAATATTTTGTTGAACATATGGTATAAGAACATTATCTTCCTGGCTCCAAATTTTGCATTATTTTTCTCCTCAACTTAGTCACACCAATTTTTTCTAATTAATAACAACCAATATAATTCTTTAGATAAAAACATAAATGCTCCAACACTTTGGAAATATTTTATAAGTTCATACTTTTTTGCGATTGTAACAAGTTGTCATACTCAATGATGTACAAAACATGCCTAGATCTAGATGTATTGATCCATTTAGATTGTGAGCCACCCCTATATATAAGTGTTTTAATTCAAAAAAATTCACAAACTAAAATGCTTCTCAACATGGTCTCATCCATTATTTATTAATTATATTTTCTAGTGACTAAGCATTAGAACCAATTCCTCAACATACCCACTAAAGATAAAAATAAGATAGTTTGTAATTGAAGGGTAGTAAACTTTGAATGGTTTTAGATAAATTTCAAAACAAATATTGTGAAGGAGCGTAAATATTGAAGGGATATGAAAATATGTTTCAAATTCACTCATGTTAATTATTCTATTGGTTATATGACATGAAAACTACGACTCAAACCATTTACTACACTAAAATTCAATTGTAGAAATAGAGTTTATTTTACTTACAAAAATTCCTTAGTCTTCTGTTGAAGATAGCAAGTTTATATTTGTTTGTGAGCAAGATAATGGGATCTAAGATTTTTTGGGAATATTAATTGTTAGGTGGGCAATGTACACTCTAGTGTATAAGGGTTATACATTAATAACTAGTTTGATCATGACAAAACATTTTGTGTTGAAGTGATAATCATGGGTTATTTTTAATTTAATTATTTGTAAATGCAACCACTAGGTAGTTATGGTAAAGAAGGTATAACCCACATACATGTTAATGTTAATCACTAGATAATTGATAGGTCAATTTTGGTCCTAAGTTAACCCTGAGTCTAACGGTAAAGCCTTTAACTTGGCCCATATGACATGTAGGTCTTGGAGGTATGAATGGAAGTTAGAGCTCAAGAAGTTGCCTATTCAATGTTAAAAAGTTGCATTTTTGGACCCATCACTAAAATTTTTCCAACGAATTATTTTTGAAGGTTCTACATGAGTGATTCAAGGTGCGATTAGAGGGATTAAAGAGGCAAGGGAATGATATGACAATTAACATAAATGAATTACAAGTTTTATTTTATGCATGTTTGGGCTTAGGCTATAAACTTCATTTTTATTAGATTGGGAATGGAATTCTTGAGGTCAGAATGGGTGGTTAGCTTATCGATCGAGCCAATGAGAGGCTAATAACATGGTCCTAGATGTTATCTACACCATAGAACATGTTGGCCATACCAATTTTTGTTTTATATGAGGCATTTACATACTAGAACTTTATTTGGAACTAATATTTTCTATAATATTTTTATGGTTAAATGAAAATTAATTATTTTTTCACCTCTTGTAACATTCTCTCTCCCCCTTTTATCACCTAGTTTTGCATGAAATTATATTTTAAGTGGTCAAGGTGATTTAGAGAAGAGAATAGGTTCATGCTATTATCAAATATCATTTATTAAAGATCAGTTGTAAGAGGCCTAACACCCTTAAGGGATAGGCCTAGAAATAAATAGAACTATTAATGGGCATTGACTTGGGTCTAGAGACCTCAATAGGGAGTTAAAGTACATCAAGAGTTAGGTGTTGAAGGTTATGAAGGAGTGAGGTGTTGAAGGGTCAGAAACTAGACTCAAAAATGTGTATTAGGCCATTAGGCCAAATATATCTTGAGGGTCAAAAGTGAAATAAAGTGTAAATTAGTGTGGAGGCCTTTGAAATTAGATTGAGTGGATTGAATGAATGTTAGATAGGTGGATGTAAGATCTAGAGGAAGTGTTATTGAAATTATTAAAGAAGAGGAATGCATATAGGCATATCCAAGCTTAAGGAATGTATAGTGAGAGAGGTGAAGAGTGAATGAAAAAAGGGGTAGGTTGGGGGATAGTAAAGGTGATGCATGAGCATCACCAAGTACATGTAGAATTTATGCTGACAATATTCTTAAGTAATTATTAAGACCTATAAACTAGGTTAGTTTAGTAAGTTTAATTTCAATAACTAAGAGAGAATCTGAGCAAGTTTAGTAAATTACCATTCTTGGTTTAGAATCTATAAAATTGATAATCCTCACTCCTAATGAGGAGGAACTATACAAGACCAACCAAAGAGCTTAAAAGGACAAAAAATATCTTTTTTGAAGAGGTTAAAGCATATGTTATAGGTTTATGTTCATGGAGGAGGACTGTGTAAATGTTTTATTATTATACATAATAGATATTTTTGAGTATTATTTCATGTTTTACATTGTATTATCCTTTTATAATATGATTATAATCCTTTCATATTGACTGCAAGCTTAAATCTTAGTTATATTCATGAAACCCTCAAGAATTCTATATTTTTATTGTTACAATTAGTTTTAGAGGCTCATTTACATGTGGAAACTATTATATGAATTCAATTGGAGAATTTGAATAATTTAATAGGTTTTTTAAGACCAATATACATGAGCTAGATCATATAAAATGCCAATGATCTCTATGAACTATCAATAATTAGCTCTCGGCTTGCAAATTTTTTGAGTAAATCTAAAGTAAGGGTTTCATGAGTAAAACACCTCTAAAACTCAAATGATTAAATAATAAGGTCTAAAAATTTGTAATAAAATGTGGAATGGATCTTATAAATTATTAAAAATATCATTAGGTTGATAAGAGGTTTTGAATTGCAGGTACATAGGACTATTTTTTTGTACAACAATAAAAGACCTTTTTTGAGAAAGTTGTGCATAAGATAAGACAAGTTTTTGGTTGATTTGAGTTATATAAAATTGGGTAAGGTTTGGAACATGTTATAATTTATAAAATACTACTATAAATATAATTTTTAAGATCTAAAAACTCTATTTTGATAAATTGACCTATTGGAGCAACATCTAGGTTTAGAGACCTAGAAACTTAAAAAGATGGAATTTGAGAATGAAAGCTCAATCTCTTAAAGACCTATAGTTGGTTGATTTATTTTAAATTTTTAAACATAAATAAATCCTTAATTTTTACTAATACCTATCCAAAGTGTCTAAAGAATAATTATTCAAAGGAAGGAGAGTAGATCCGAGAGATTTGTGATTAGTTAAGAGCAAACCTAATGAGAAATAAACTAGTTTAAAAGAAGATTATTTGAGAGTTTATTTTGAATTGATTTTAGATTAAGAGTAGATAAGAGAGGTTTTAATTCTTCATGATATTAGAGCATATGAATAAATATTTCATAGAATTATTAAACATAGAAGAGTAAACTGTGCATTAGGAGGTATTAGGGATTATAAAGGGTTTTAGCCAAAGATATTATCTCATAAGTGAATATTTTGTTTCAAGTCAGTAAGGTTGCCTTTTATAAAACTAAAGAGATTATAGTCAAGGTTAGGTATAATTTAATCTTTGCATTATACAAGTATGAACATGATTGGGTATGGGCCTTAAGTGAAATCAAATTGCATGTTAATGATCAATTGAAAAGTTGTAAATGGGTGATGATAAATGCAAAATAGATAAGAGTGTCATCAGTTATTTTCACTACACACAATCAAATAAAAGAATTAATTTAAAAAATATAGAATATCATATATTTATAGCATTGAAAAGAACAATTTTTTAATCTTCATTTGTGTACAACATTAAATGTGAGATTTCATAGATAATAATTTAGAAGATCAAAAAAACACTATACGATATTATTTTAAATTAAAATTAAATATAAATTAGATATATTAATATAATTTAGATGAAAAACCTAAAAAAATCATATAAGCACATGTACAATGTCAATGATATACATAGATTGCCATGATAGGCATACATAGAATTACAACATATACCAACATAGTATATAATGTTCGGTGAATGCCATATACACATATATAATGCCAAAAATGTGTATGTTGACATATAGGCATACAAAAAATCACTTCTCATGTAGGATATCCTAATCATAAAATAACCTCCCTCTCTTTGCCTTCCTTGAAGAAGACTCTCCATGGGATGCCTTGTTGGTAGATGGAGATCTCTCTAATGCCTTGGATTGTTCCAAGGTCTGAATATGGGTCCTAAAATCGTAGCTCACTTGGAGCTGAACCTATTGAAATACAAGTATTATTACAAAATTAACATAAAATACATTAAACCACTTGTTAGGAAATTAATTTTAAACTAGAATAAAAAAGCATTTAAACATGCACTTACTGCAAGGTCATGGTTATGATCAATCTTTTTATGACACTCCAATAAGTCAGTGTTAGGTTCAACTATTTGAATAGGTGTCTACAATAGGGAATAAACATGAGAAGTTTCCCTACTAATAATCTGAATAAGACTATTAGATGTCATGGGACAACCTTGCATACACAAAATATTCAAATAATTTATATTTGCCCCAAGTATGTAGTAAAATTATTAAAACAAGTCTATTTTCACAATTTAAAATTTCAAGTTAAGATATACCTCTGTCAATTCTTGTGTAGATGACATTGTAGTAGTAATGCCTATGTTTGTCTTGGCTCACAATTATGGAGAAGTGTCTAATTGATTCATCAACTAAATGTAAATAAGTTCTCACTTACTTTTTTATAAAGTATCAAAGATATATATGGTAAATTTTTCTCCTTTATTAAACCAAGAGTGTATTTAATAGCACTCTACTTGAATTTTGAGATCATTGATAGATAAATTTAACTTAAACTTAGAAGGTACATATACAAAGACTAAATTTACATAGATCATAATATTAACTCAAAATTTTACCTCTGTATAAGTAAAAGGTGTTATATTAACAGAGATAAATGTAATAGTGGATGGGCTAGTAGCTGGATCTAAAAATGTAAACAATGGTTTCTTCAAATTAAATGTTACAAATGTCGACTATGATGATGAAGGCACCTTCACATCCTAGGACATAAAAATGACATATGTATTATTAAATTTCTATGTAGATTAATTGTTAGCTAAATCAAATTTATAATTATAACATAAATTTAACATGACATTTATATAAAATATACCTACATTTGTGTAGTGGATGATATATACACACCAAATATATGTGCCAAAAAATCATCACTCATAAGTATATTATCTAAGACATATAAACCATTAACATCATCATCATCATAAGGTCCAATGCATATAACTCCATAAGATATGTAAGGGTAGGGTCGAGTATGCACACTAGGTGGTGTATCTATAGCATCAATCTCTGAGAGCCTACTTGTATGTTGAATAAGTGTATCAATGAATGAAATAAGTATATGGAGAGTGTTAATCTCCATGAACTACTAAACTAAAAAGGATATTTTGGGTTCAAGTAGCTTTTGGATATGAATCTTTGTAGGCTGATTAGGTGCATGACATGTACTTGGTAGATATTATGTAGAGCCTTTCCCTTGGCCTTGAAACTAAATAAAATTAAAATAATTAAAAATGTCATAGAGGATAAAGTCATAAAATAGTTAGTAGGATGGGCCATTAAAAATAAATAAATTACCAATTAACTAATGAAAAAAAAAAGTTAATAAAATTAATAAACAATGAATAAAGTTTTAGCACTTACCTCCTCTGCATGGCAACATCATTAATTATCAGCTTCTTGGGAAGAATTAGGGAAAGGTTTGGACTCACTAGGGAAAAACATGATCTTAAAGTGGATGAAAGTGAGAGAAAAGATAGACCGTGAATATAAAATGAGAAATTTTTGTGTTTGGTTTGATTTTTTTAGGTGACACAGGGAACACAATCACGTTATTTACACAATCACACTATTTATTTTAAATAATGTGATTATATTATTTAATATCATGATCACATTATTTCTAGGTAATTATCAAGACATAATTTAAATAACATGATCGTGTTATTTAAATAACACACTGGCATTATTAAATGATGTAATCACATTATGAGAAGTGTTCACAAAATTATCCACCAACTCTATACACATACCCCAAATAGTGTGATGACATCACTATATATAATTATATATGAGTTTGGTGATACAATATTAAAACTATAGGATCTATGTGTTAATCCATAAGTGGAATTGATATAACAAATTTACATGTAGCTATGGAACCTACTCCCAACATTATTGATGTTAACACAAGCTTGGATGTGAAATAATGATAATCTTTAGTAAGATATAATGAACCAAATCCTCTTGAATAAAAATACACCTCATTTTTATGATAAATTACCTCTCTTAGAAGGCATTTCAAGAGAGATAAAGACAATGAACAAGATAAGAAACATATAGAGTGCTCTTTGTGAACTTGACAAAAAAATTCTCAACTTGTGCAAAACTATTGATGAAATGACAAATGTCATGAACTTGTATTTGAAATAATATGATTTTTAAAGATGATAGTTTATTTGGTTCTATAACTAAGTTCAAAATTTTTAAATTAAATAAATCAAGGACGAAGAACAAAGTATTGTTGTGTAGACTATAGAGGTAGTGAACCCTGAAAGTGGGCATCTTTCTCAAGGAAAGTATTCACAATTAAAACATAATCTATTTTCCCATTGTAATTTTGTAATATATTATGGTTATAAATATATTACCTTTTTTTATATGCAAGTTAATTAAATGAGTAAAAAGTGAAGAAGTGAAGAGCGAATGTAAGAATACAATAAATGTTTGTTGGGAAGGAACCCCAAGGGTGACATTGAAAGAATGACCACCGAGTTTAGAAATTTGTAAATATTGTGTTTTATAGTCTTATCTAATGATTGGGGTTTTATAAATTTTCATATGTGAAGACCAAGTTTATACACTACACTGAAGTTAAGAAACCAATAGCTTGCAAAATCCCACTATCATATATGTGTTGACCAATGACTGAACATTTATATTTGTTCATTTTTTTCTAATACTCTTCTAAATATATATGACCACTTCTTGAATCATAAAATTATATGATTCTTATCTCTAAAGTGGATATGTGTTTAAATCTCATGTATTTATGTTTCATTTTTTGGAGGCTTAATTATGTGGAAGGCAACTTCCTTAAGCTTATGAGGTTTTGATAGGCATAGTTAGAATGAAGAATTTTTTTAGGTGAATGTAAATAAGAGGCTATAATGGTTATAAATATACTATATTCACCCCTTGAAACTATCCAAAAAGGCTACTTAGTCTAACTTAAGCTTTAAAGTGCTTGAAACACACCAAAACCTGAAATACACTAAAATGCTTGAAACTAGATTAAACTTTTAGATAATAGCAATAAAATGCTCTAGGTATTAAGGGGATTTGAATATTAGTATTTTGGGTGATTAATAATATTTGAATAAGGTGAAAATAATGGAAAATATCTAATGGTAATGATATTGTTCTAGATTAGTTCCTTTAAGGAAAAGTCTTAATTAGAAAGGACACAGGTCAGACTCTAGAATCACATAGTTCTAAACTGGTGCCTTATCCATTGGAATATAGATTAATAAGTAATTACACAGGAAATTTAACATAATTCAATGAAGAAGGAATGATAACATAGAAATAAAAAAAGGGAAACAAACCAAAATCCTAACTCACTTATATACATGTGGGGAAAAACTTGATGTAGGAACATCCTAGGTGTACGAGCAATCTTGAATTGACAAAAAAGGTAGGAGTTAGAATAATTTCAATTAAAATTATTAGGGAAGATTTATTAGTTCAAAAGGTTTTTTTGGTTCATAAAATATCTAATTTTGGTTTAGTTGGAGTTACAATAGTTTTCTAAAATCACAGGGATCACATCGATCGCATCAACTCCAAGTTGGTTTGTATTGGTGGTCACATGTATATTCCCTCATAACTCTAAGTTGTACTATTGGGATCCATGCACACATAATTTTATAAGTCATTTAGTTCATAAGGACTATATAATATCTATGTTAGTGGCCACATTATATCACTAAATTTCTAAGTCTATGGGGGAATTTATATTTTCTACATTCTTGTTCACAACTAAACACTCTTTTTGAACCTGATAAGATATGCATAGTTTACAAAGTCTAATGGGTATATATGCAAGTGTCATAGTCATAATTATTCATAGAGGCCTTATCTTGTTTATAAGTCTAAGTCATGGTAGGGTCATGGGTACATGACTAATTTCAAATTGGAGTTCATAACTCAAATGGGTCTATGACAATCCATATAGAAATTACATGAATCTAGGACACTGATATTTCAACATGTGTCCTAATCATGAGGCTCATAAGATATATTACTATCTAAAGTATAACACTAATTTATTTCAATATTTTAATGGATTTAAATGATTCATAGGTTAATAAAAACAAAGAGAGGCCAGAATGAAAAGGAATAGAGCGTGAGGGACCATAAGGTGAATCTAATAAATCCATGAATTCCTAGATACTTTGAAGACCATGAGAAAGGATTAGGAACTAGTTATGCAAGGACCTATGATCTTGACACATGGGACTTATCATGTGTAGCCTACAATCATAATTTTATATTCCATCACAGTAATGAAAAAACAACATATAGATCTTTGGATGGTCACAACTTTCACATAAAAACACCAATTTAGGCATTTAAGGTCTCATTAAGAAGATATAGAAGAGAAATTTTAGTTAGTGGTCACACAAAAGTTAACATGACCATGTAGTAAATATTACAAAAAGATATTATAAGAATCATTGATAATTATAAGTAAATTTCAAGAAAGTAAAAAGTGGGGAAAACAGTGAAAAGATATCACGTAATCATTAAAAGGGATTTTCTAGGTAGTATATATGGGACATAAAGAAATTAACTGAGGGTCACATTATAAAGGTTAAAATCAAAATATTAGGAGGTAAATATTGAAAGGGTTGAGGAAGGAAGGGAGATCTTAGCAAAAAGTAGAGCTTTAATCCTGCAAGTAGAGAACAAAGATTAAAATAGAAGGGCCAGATATCATAAAAGGGATATAATAGAGATAAAAAAGAGAAGAATTATAGAGTCTATAATAGATAGTGAATATAAATCCCACAGAGGCTCAAATTTAGAGATAGATTGGGATATAGTAGGTGAAAAGAGTCACTATGAATAAAGATGTTATTAAGGCTTTATTTCATTGAATAAATAGATATTACATATTATTTTACATTGTGTGACTTTGACTGCATGGCTAAGGGCACCCCATCACTAGGAATCCCTACCATGAATTACACCAAGTTGTTTTAGACTAGTCATATGAGTTTGTTGTAGATGTGATAAAGTATTGTAAGTGAAGAAGATCCATGTGATAAAATTATGAGACTCTTTTCTTTTAGTTAACTACAAGTTGCGAAAAAGAATCTCGTATTTGTTGTAGGTAAGAGAAATTATTTTAAGAGGAGAGAGTTATGGGAAAGGGATAGAGACTCTTGATTGAGTCTATTGTAGGTTTAAAAAAATAATCATTGCTTATATTGGTGCCAAGTTGTGAAAAATAATCTTGCATTTGACAGAGGGTAAGATTGTCACAAGTGTGTGAGAAGTCATGCAAGTATGATTCAAGTAGTGGAAAAGAGGCTCTTATTTGAGTCCAATGTAGGTTGTGAAAGATAAGATTGCGTAAATCAATTACAAGTTCTGAAATATAATCTTGTTTGTGGAGATGAAATGTCATACAAAAGAGGAAGTTCACAAGAGTAGAAGACCTAGTAGAGATTTTGAAGCAATTCCATTTAAGATTGGGATGGAACAAGTGGAGAAGATGTTGAAACTATGAGTAAAAAAGATGAAGACTAAATTATGATGGGGTGGTTGTACCTATAATAAAGGTTGGATGCTTTGGAGAGAGATGTAATTGAATTAGAAGATCTGAATAAAGAAAATAGACCAACAAAGTTGAAGGTGAAAGAAAGAGTTAAGTCCACTTGAAATATTGTTTTGTTTTGTGGTAAAGAGAGCTAGTGAAGCTCATGAAATAGATTGTTGAGTTAGAAATTTTGTTTGAAGATGAAAACATTGTAGATCATGTGAGGTTAAAAATTACATGAAGGAAGTTATGTGGACATGCAATTGTGTATTGGAGAGACCTCCAAAATAAGAGACAAGAGAAAGGAAAGAAGTTGAGTAGTTTAAAACATATGGGTTCTAATTTTATCAATCATGTTGTGCATACAAAATTGTAGAGATAATGGTGGAAGAAGCTCCAAATATTGATAATTGAGAGAGAAGGGAAGATGATTGCCTTTAGGTAATCAAAAAATGATGTTTCCAAATGAGCAGCTCAAAGATTTGAGTGAATAGAATAAGGTTGATTTGAAAATAATTCAAAAAATGAGATCTACAAGTGAGAATCTCAAGTATGTTTTTAAGAGCATCAGAGAGAGATATTTTTGAGTAGTCCTTAAAGGAGGAAATATTCATGGAAGAAGATGTGGAAGTAATAAATTATTCACCAAAATAAGGAAACCCATTATTTGATAAGGGGAAAGAAATTACAGAATCCTTTAAGTGGGAAGAGGTTGTCATCATTAAAGGATAAATGTAATAAAATTGATATTTCTCTTTTGCAAAGAAGAAGCTTAGGTTTTTTATGAAGAAAAAAATTAAGGTAAAGGAAGTGCAAGTGAATGCACATAAGGAGTGTGTAGTTGAAGACCACTATAGAGGAAGAAAATAGTTTGAAGAATGATGTAAAAATAGTATTGAATATTTTTGATAATGGACCTTTATAAGTATATAATGTGAATAAAATCCAAGAGGAAAATTTGATAAATAGAGAAGATTTGGATAATGTATCCTCGAGGCATGAATAAGCACTACAAAAATATTTGTGGGATCTATTGATTTCCTTAATGTGGGTGATTTAAGTGCAAGTCCAACAATGATGAAGCTATCAAAGAAGAGGATAAATTATGGTTTGATCTAGTGTGCTCATATGCATAAGAGACAACATGAATAAGTGGACAAAGAGATATTTCAATTAAATCAATTTGATGTGGGAGAGAAGACTCACAAAGGAGATTGGGTAAGTGAAAAATGTCATTCTCGTGACATAGAAACAAAAGAAGAGAATGAGGAAAAATGAAATCAACATTGTGATAATGAAAATGGGATAAGAAACAAAGAAAAATAGAAAGAGGTGTTGTCACCAGAAAAGCTAAGCATTGTTTTGATAAATAGGAAAAATGATGAAGGCTTTAATAAGCCTAAGCTTGGGGGAAATCAAGCTTATAATATGAATATGGATGGAACACCTATGTGGGCTATAAATTCTCATATTTTAAAGCTAATTTATGGCTATGGCCTGTGTTGATGTGTAGAAATGAATATAAAGGAAACATTCAAAGAGGCCTTTCAAGGTGAAGAGGTGATGCTAGAAGTGTAAAATTATGCACTTAAGAATGTGAAGAGGAACAACTGATTTTTACTTCAAGTAGAGCATGTGAAAAAATAGAGAAATAAGTAGTTTATTTGAGGACTCTAATGAATAGAAGAGATACAAGTAGAATGGTGATGTCACAAAGGAAATCAAAGGAAGAGATGACATCTATTAGAAAAGGAAAGCTGAAAATAGAGATGAGTGATAGAAGGAAAAATCCAATAGTAGGTTGGATAGTGAATGGATAAAGATAAGAAGTCTTTAGGTCTAGGTGGTCAAAAAATAGCCATGGTTTCAAGCTGAATAGAGAAAATATTATGCAAGAAAGAAAATCTTGGTGGACATGGTTGGACAAAGATGAGATCAATCCCACATGAAGATGGGGAGCAAATCATTTGATGTAAGTAGACAAACTATGCCCAAATAGTGGGTAAGAAGAAATAAATAATTTATGGATGTGGTGGAACTATGGTTGATCCATTTCCACATAATGGAAGAAAGTGAATATTATTAAAAGAGGATGGATTCTAAGTCAACAAGTTGGAAGTGGAAGAGAGAGAAAAATAGATGAAATATTTGGTGTGCTTGAATGGAATACCATAATCATCAATCTTAGTTGCCAAAAGAGAATTTTTTCCATTTATTCCATCTATGTGAGCAATAATCAAATTTTAAACTACCTCAAGTGTTTTATTCAAGAGCATCCAAGGCATAAGGGCAATCCTACATCACCAAAAATAGTTACAAGTTGGTGTAGTTTCAAAAAATATTCTCAATGCAAAGTTATCAAATCAATAGGGATTTTAGGTCACATCTTGAGATCTAATTTTGGTTTATGGATTTGTAGTAGTTTTTGAGGTCCCAAGGATCACATGGATCACACTCAAGGTCACATGGTCATATTCCAATGTCTCAAATCTTATATTCTTTATATTGGTGGTCTCATATATTTTCCCTCACAACTTTAAGTTTCAATGTTGGAGGCCAAGTGTACATTATTTCTTAAGTCTCTAAGTCCATAGGGAATACATAATATATATGTATCAGGGTCCACATTATTTCCCTATGTTTATAAGTCTACATATATTAATTTGTGTAATTAAGGCTTCTTTCTAGACCCGAAAAAATATACAATGGTTTATAAAGTCTAATAGGTCCACAAGACCCTTGGGATTCATACACAAGACCATGAAAGTTCACAAAGACCATGGAAGTGAGGTGTCATATTCACAATTACTCATGAGGTCTTGGTGTGTTCATAAGTCTAGGTCATGATAGGGACCATGGGTAGACGTGTGACCAATTTAAAATTTGAGTTTATAACTTCAATGGGTTTGTAACAATCCACAAAACAATCACATGACTCTAAGAACCTAGAGTACAATACATGTCATAATCATTGAGGGTCACAAAATGTAGTAATAATCATAGTGTATTACAAATGTATTACAATACTTAAATGGATTTAATTGATTAATGGGTCCACAAACATAAAGAGAGGCAATGATGAAAAGGGGAAGATGCATGAGGGACCATAAAATGGATTTAATAAATCCATGGGTCCATAAAGTCTTTGAAGACCATGATAAAGGCTTTGGAGCCTGTTATCTAGGAGTTACAGGATCTTGGCACTAGGCACGATCACATGCAACCTATGATCACAATTTCAAACTTGGTCACAATAATGGAATAACATGAAGATCTTCGAATGGTCATAAATTTCATGTTAAAGCACCAATTTAGGCATTTAAGGTCTCATTGGAAAATTCTATAAGAGAACATTTACCTAGTGGTCACCATGAAATAGTTAACCCAGGTGTGCAACCATTTTTATACAAATATCTTTTGAGAATCATAAGTAATTACAAGAAAAGTTTCAGAAAGGGAAAAGTGATAAAAAGTAAGAAAGTGATCTCATGATACTGCTAAAAGAATTTTTTTAGGTGGGATGTATGAGAGTTCAAGATATAAAACAAGAGTCACATTAGAAAGGTCAACATTTAATGATCAATAGGTCGACATTGTAAGGATTGAGGAAAGACCCAAATATTTAAACTTACAAATCAAGATTTGATATCAAAGTAGAGAAGCTATAGACCAGACAAGGGCCAAAATAGAGATAAAAAAGAGATGTATCAGAGAGAAGTTAATTTTTTTTCATGATATAAGAGCATTCAAGGGTTTGAGTAATCTTTCATCAACCAAAAAAAAAAACAACTGGGAATAAAAATTCAACAACAAATTGATAGTAATAGAAACAACACAACAACACATGAAAATTAATATTTTTTGAAGAAAAATGAATGGGTTCGGAGAGCTTTGTGGATTTCAATGAATGTGAAGAGACATGGTATGTGTTAGAAAGGGCAATGGAAATAATCTCCTTAAGTGGGGAGAAGAGAGGAGGATAAAAAAAGGATGCAAAAGGGGTAAAAGAGGAGGTGCAAGAAAATAAATAGAAAAATAACAAGCTATAGAGGAACTAGCCAGATGTTGGACTATGTTGGTGATGTTTTCCTCAATTTTTACACTCCAAAACATTTAAGGCACATATTTGATAATGTGTTTATTGTTTTAAACATTGTAATGTCTCCAAATCAATGAATACAATGTGTTCTTTGTGGTAAATGTCTATAAATAGCATTTTGAGTTGTTCTTTATGTGTGTGTGTGTGTGCTAAAACTAGGCATCACAAAATTAAAGTTTATCCTTAGGTGTATACTCTCTCTATGATTTCACCATTTGGTATCAAATCAAAAACTTTCCTTGTTGAGTTGGGTGTGTGAGGCTCTTGTATGAGTCAATTGCAGGCTATGAAAAGTAAGTTGTGAAAAAGGAGCTTCTATTGGAAAGAGGAGAAGTTTGTTGCAAGTGTGAAATAAGTCATTCAAGTGTTAAAGGAAGTGAGATATACTATTTATTGAGTCTATTTGTGAAAGATGATCCTACTTGTTGAGGAAGATATGGAACATAAAGGAAGGGTACCAGAGGTAGAAGACTTGGCTAATATATTGAAGGGAGTCCAAGAAATATTGGACATGATGGAAGGTGCAAAAAGTAAAGATGTTTCAGCTATGAGTATAGAGGATGAAGAATAAATGATGATATGGTTATTTTCCCTACAAGAAAGGTTATATTATTTTGAGAGAGACCAACTGGTCAGAGGAAAATATCCCAACAGAAAAAAGAGATTGATAAATGTCAAGGTGAAGAAAAGAGGTAAGCCCACTATTAATATTTTTATTTGGTAAAGAGAGCTCAAATGTGCTCATCAATTGGATATTAGAGTTATAAATGTATATTTAAGATAAGTGTATTAAATACCCCATTAGGTTATAAATTACAAATAAGAGATTATGTGGAGTTGTAGTTGTGTATTGGAGAGATCTCTTAGAGAGGAGATAAGTGAGAATAAAGAATAAGGTAAGGAGTTGGGAACATATAGTTTATAACTTTATGGGTCATGTTGTGCACTCAAGAATGAAATTAGAATGAGTTTATAGGATTCATGTCTTGAAGTTTGAAACAAAAGAGAATAAGAATAATTTCTACATAAATTTCAATATGAAAGGAAAGTTTTCATGTGAGCAGTTCAAGTCTACTTTGAGAAGTAGCAAGGAGATGGATAAAAGTGAGGAGAATAAGTCTTTATTGAAAGGAAACAAGAGAGTGAGTTTTCTATGTGATAAACTCAAATATTATTTTCAAAACAAAAAATAGAAAGAGGTTTTTGAGTACCACATAAAGGATGGAATCATCATGTAAGAGGATATAGATGTGATTGTTTTTGAATTGGAAGAAGGAGACCCATTGTTTGATGATAGGATTGAGTTTATGAT
Source organism: Torreya grandis (assembly GCA_037957365.1). Taxonomy (NCBI): domain Eukaryota; kingdom Viridiplantae; phylum Streptophyta; class Pinopsida; order Cupressales; family Taxaceae; genus Torreya; species Torreya grandis. The sequence goes on along the minus strand of JARHVA010000051.1, from coordinate 3,695,777 downwards.
ATCCCATAAGTGGGAAAATTCAAAATTTTCCTTGGTAGGCAATGCATTTATATTTTATATTTTGGATGGAAGAAGGGTTGATAACCATCAATGAATGATACATGTTTCCTTGAAGGAAATAATAAATGTGAATGAATAAGGCAACCATGAGGAGTTGCAGATTTCCACAAAGAAAACAATAGATATTGTTGATATGCAAGTTAATGAACATAAGGAGAGTATGGTTGAAGACCAACCATTAAAGAAGAAGGAAATAGAAAGAAGAATGAGGAGAGGAAAACCATAGAGGTTTTTGAGAATGGGCCTTTGGGAGTCCATCATGAGAGAGAAAGTTTTGAGGAAAATGTGAGCATCAGAGAAACATTGGGCGATATGTGCTTGAGGCATGATGAAGAGTTTAAAAAAGTATTTGTGGGAACTATTGATTCCATTAATTTATTTATTAAATGTGAATTTATAAGAAATATGGAGATAGAGATGGTGGAATTATTTCTACCAAGAAGAATGAATAATAAAAGTGATGTTGCATATGTGGTAGCATCCCACATAAGTATTAGGGAAGAAACTATAATGAGTGAAGGAATGCATTGTCCCTATATAGACATAGAGATTGCAAAGTTATTTCGATATGGAATGAAAGAGGATAAATAAGGAGAAATCAATCATCCTAGTGTTGATATAAAGAGGATGAGAAATGAAGAAGAGTAATTGGTTTCTGAATCAACTAATAAAAATGAAGAAGATGAAAAGAATCCAGAGCTAATTATTATATCAGCCAATGAAATTGTGAATATCAATGAAGCACCTATGGGGACTATATTTTATGTACAAGTGTAGAGATAGAGAGAAAGGAGACATTCATAGAGGTCTTCTAGGGACAACAGGTGAAACAAGATGTGAAAATTTATGCACTCAAGAAAGAAAGGAGGAACAATTGATTTGTATATCAGTTAGAGTATATGAGTAATATGTGAAGGAAGAATAAGACTCTTATAAATGATTAATACATAATAAATATGGTGGAAAGAGAGGAGATGACAACCATGAGAGAAAAAGAGCTACAAATAGCTAAGAGTGAAGAATGAAGGATCAAATAATCGGTTGGATAGTGAGTAAATAAAGCTAATAAAGCTTTAGGAGGAGGTGGTCATTCAATAGTGTGTTTCATCCCCAAAGAGAAAGTAAGATGATAGAAGGATAATTTGGGTGGAGGTGGTCAAACGAGGGTGGGTTTTAGCCCACATGAAGATTGAGAGAAAAGAGGATAAACCTTTAGCAGAGGAGGATAGACTATGGTGGGTCTAAATCCATACAAAGAGGAGTAAAGAGAGATAAGAAGAAGAGGATATAATTAAAACCAAAAAGGAGGAGCTATAAATGGAATAGAAATATTGACAAAAAACTATAAGTACTTAGTGTGTTGGAAGAAAATGCATTGGCCATTATGTTTCATGGTTAAAAGAGTGGTTTTACCACTTATTTCATCTGTGTGATTAGTCTTTCACATTTTAACAACTTTGAGTGTCTAACGTAGGAGCATCTAAGGGTTAGAACAATCTTGCATCAACCAAAAAAAAAAAAAAATAGTTGGGAACAACATTTCAATAACGAATCAACAACAACAAAACAACACAGAATAGGTAACAAAATGTAATGGTTTTTGGAAAAAAATGCATGGGATTAGAGTGTTTTATGGAATTAAATGAATGTGAAGACATGGTATGTATCATAAGGGGTCAAGGAAAGAAGGGGAGAAGAGAGGAGTATAAAAATGTGATATAAAAGGGGAAAAAAGATAATTACAGGAAAAAATAGAAAAGAAAGCAATTATAAATGAACCAGTCAAATGTTAGACTACATTGGTGATCATTTTCTCCATGTTTTCACTCTAGAACTTTTGAGGCATATAGTTGATAGTGTGTCTATTGGTTTAAACATTATAATGTCTTTAAATCAACAAATGTAGTGTGTTATTTGTGCTAAATGTTTGTAAATAGAATTTTGAGTTAATATTTTGTATGTTCACCCTAATTAGGCATCACATAATTAGAGGTTATCATTAATTGGATACCCTCTTTGTTATCAAACCACTACAATAGAGAATTAAAGGCTTAGAGTTAGAGACAAATAGGTATAGAGTAGTTGTAGAGAGTCCATGTGAATATAGATATCGTAAAGGAATTATTTCATTGAATAAACATAGATTGTATGTTGTTTTAACCTATATGACTTTGGTTGCATGGCCAAAGGCATCCCTTCACTAGGAACCCTACTATGAACTGCACCACAACCTACTCTCATTTCTTGAACTGTTTAAGATATTTCCCACTACAAGGAAATGGGAGATGAGTTTAATTTCCATAAGATAAATAATATGCATTGTCTCTACAGAAAGGATAAACTTTGGAAAAACCCATCCATAGAAAGTAAATTTTTCCACCTCTTATCCTAGAGGATAACCAGTTCACCAATCTAAAAGTCTCTTTCTCTAGCCTTCTTATCAAAGAGCTTCTTCACTTTGCTTTGGGATTCTGGGATCCAATATACAACCATGATTCTCTCTTCATCCTATTATTTTATCTAAAGTATTTATTAATTTTTTTGTCTTTTATTTCTCTCACCAATTTAAAAATAAGGAACTCCAAAGAAATGGGAACCACAACATCTATACCATAAAAAACTTAAATGAGGAAATTCCAATGATTCTTTTCAAAGTGGTGTAGTTTCTCACAATGCAACATCTAACCTTTTATTCCAATTATTTTAATTTTCATCCATTAGTTTGTAGATGATGGTAACAACATTGTTGTTTCTTCATTTTACTTTATCATTTCCTTGGGGGTAGTAATCTGAAGAGGGAAATAAGGATATCACATAACCATAGTAGGAAACCATAAGTTTTAAAGAAGATAAATTGGAAGAATTATTTACCAAATTATTTTGTACTCAAAATCTAAATAGAATTTTCTCTTTAATGAAATTGCATCTCTTCAGATGTAGTCTTCTTTATAGGAATAGGCTCAACACAATTATTTTAATTTTCATCCATTAGTTTGTGGATGATGGTAACAACATTTTTGTTACTTAATTTTAATTTATCATTTATTTGGGAGTAATATTATGAAGAGTGAAATAAGGATATCACATAATCATAGTAGGAAACCATAAGTTTGAAAGAATATAACTTAGAAGCATTGTTTATCAATTTTTTTGGTACTCAAAATCTAAATAGAATGTTCTCTTTAATGAAATTACATCTCTTTAGATGTAGTCTTCTTTATAAGAATAACATCAACACACTTTGTGGAATAGTACATTGTGTTGAGAACATGAGTGTGATGTGAATTGGAATGCATATTTGATGTATTGACGAAATTTAAACCCCATTGTTAAAATGGATATGATATTACTATAGGTCTGAAGGGAAGTGGGGTAAGTTTCATTCTTCCAACAAAATTCTAGCATGCTTTACACATTGAGTCCTATTCTTGAGAATTTTTGAATTATAGGCTAGTATTCGTGAGCTCTTAGATTCTTAAATGTCATGACAAGCAAAGAAAAGTGACCATCACATCCTTGATTATGGAAAGCTTCTAGTAATCTCTTATGTTGTTCCTTATCAACACATCTCAAAAAGAAAACATATAAACCTTTCTTAAAAAAAGTATTATCATAGATTACATACCTATCGGCTCTCAATTTAACTGCTCTTTTCTCTTTAGGATTTAGATTCCTTGGGCACTCTCCATGGAACAAGAAGAAGGTAATATTTTAGTACCATTCATCAATAGAGACAATGAATACTACCAATGAAATTTATTTAAAATATTCTTTGGTAAGGATTTTTGTGTAGCTTTATTCTAATCGTCGACTCCCTTTACAATTAATTGACACAAACCTCTCCCTTATGATAATTAGTTCAACATCACCTTGAGCACTTATATTGCTTATAACCATCTCCTCTATGACTTTAAAAACTTCATATTTTACTATGTTTTTTGTGCACTGAAAGAGTAACTTGTAAGAAAAAGGAAATAACTCATTGTAGGGGAAATAAAAACAACTCTAGCACCAACACCAATAAGGAAATGGATACCAATAAACTGTAGCATCCATGTATCATTGATATTGACTTAAATGAGTTTGGAAATATTCAGGTCTTCTTTAACATCATCATATATTTATCATGTCATGTCTCTTCATATAAAATATCATCAAGAGGATCATCTAATTTATATACTGTGTATGTGCTTTGAGCTCAGGTTCTAGTATTTTTTATCCCTTTCATTAGAATCATATCTTGAAACCAATCCATTTGTATTTTGCATCCTACATCTCTACAAAATATTTTACTCAATAAGATTCCATAGGTTACGGGAATGTTTGCCATTAGGAGCTCGTCATTTTGATTCTCTTTTGAAGATAAGCAGTCGAAGGCACCTGGGCATTTTAATCTTCCTAATAAAAGGTATTATCTTGGTCCCCATAAAAAAACATCAACCAAAATTCTTTGTACATGTAAGCCTAAGTACGTGAACAAATTTAGCAGACATTAAATATCAAACTATCTAAAGTCTATGATATAGTTATTAAGCTTTTGAATTTCAATATAAAGGGAGACATGGAAGGGTTCTAAATTTTCAATATTAAGGTAGATGCATCCATTATATTTTGAGAAATTGAGATATATTGGACTATGGGGATACCCTTGGATGCATGTCTAAGGTTACTAGGATTATTTCCTCTAATGAATTTGAGTAATCTATCAAGCTGATATGGAATATACTTTAGGTATTCATTTTGAGACATCTAAATTTTAGATTTATTCACATGATCAATTATGTGAAATGCGAGAAAACTAAAAAAGGTTAAATCTTAAGAATTTGTATTAGTTTGAAACATATTTTAATCATGTTTTGGTGAGGAATTGTGCTTTTAAAGATTTACAACATGAGATAAATATTTGGTGATTTTCCCTTCAAGGCGAAGACTTCTATTATGCTTGTGGGCTTCATTTAAATGTACATGGTAATGCATTACGAAAATCATAAAAAAATACATGCTTTAAAAGGTAGTGCTTTTGAGTACTACATCAATACACTCAATGTGGAGGGGTGAGATACAAGTAGTTTATAATTACACTATCAATTAAATAAAGTATACATTATTTAAAAATAATAATTTTCATGGTATGATGTACTGCAACAACATAAGTTATTGATTAACAATAATGTATATGATGGATATTTCATGGGAGCATGAAATAGTCTAAACTACCAAAAGAGGGTGCATAATGCAACTAGGATTTCTCTTACCATTTTCCATATTAATCTAAAGGTTTAAAATTTCACTTCCTGATGATATGTACACCACTAAGGTGAGAAAAATTTGGTCTTTAAAATTTAGAGGCTAGCTCAAATTCCATTATCATGTCCAAGAATGGAAATTATCCTCAACCAACTCCTTAAAAATAATATATTTTCAAGTTTTGGAACTTTATTATGGAGATTATTGGTAGTTGAAGTGATTCTCCTTGTGACTTCCATAAGGATGTTATCTAGTGGGATATAAGGAAATTTGCATTAGCCATGATTATCATAGACTATAAAATTGTGCAATTATTTGGTTATAGAAAATGAGCCACCCTGTTGGTTTTGAAGAGACATTTCTATTCTATATGTCCTCTATCCTAATAATATATATAAAATCAATATATTTGAGAAATATAACGAGGATTATTTAAATATTATTTTGTTTATTATTTCAACTTCAAAGAATGACAAACATACAACATGTTTTGTTAATTAGAAAATTCATAATCTGGATAAAATGATCAATCAACCAATTTCAGTAGACTCATTTATTATCTTCATCTACCTTTTAATCATCATTGGGCTTCCCTAAGGATATGTATACATTTTATTATGGATGTAGGCTAAGGTAATCTTGGGGCATTAGTAAGACAAGACAATAATTTTTTTTCTACATGAGCTCATATGGTATTGTCCTTTGAGGAATACAAGATTTGACTAGGATATTTGGGTAGAAATTGGGTCCTTCAACTTCCAATGGAATTATTTCCCACAAGGTAAACCTGGTAATCAAACAAATCAATGTGAGGTTTGGGTAAAATTAGTTTTTATTTCCACCACTCAAATTGAGAGGAATTCGTAACCAACATAAATATACTCATGACCAATAGTTTTTTGCTAGGATGGTAAGGAGGCCTCATATTGCAACTAGGATTGCTCTTGATATATCATATCCACATCCTAAATACTAGGAATACACCTATAATGGTATTTGAAAATGTCATTGACAATAAGTTCATTACTAAGCTGACAAACTTTGATCTTGAAAAGTTAAAGATTAGTTCAATTCCCCATGACACGTCTAAGTAATGTAATTTGTTATAAAAAATAAATCCTTTAGAATAAGATGTTTCAATTTTATTGTGGATGTAATGGAGATTTACAATGTTTTCAAGTAGTTGAATATTATGTCACTAAAGGAAATAGACATTGTATGTAGGCATATCAAAAAATATGATAGGGTTCATGTATAGAACATTGTTGATACAAAAATGAAAACAAAAATTTATTGAAACAAGGAAGATATGGCTATTATAATTACAATTTGGTGCATGTACTAGAAATCATACTTCAAACCTCCTATAAATAAGTTAATTAAGGTTATTGATGAAATTATACAAGTGATCCCTCCTCCCATGATATCCCATCTTGGTGCACGCATAATGAGGTATAATATGTCAACATGGAAAGGGTTTGAAAAAAGTACATATATTGGTGATCATTTCTTATTTTTTTACTACCCTTTTAAAATATGTTGTAGAACATATGGCACAAGAACATTATCTTCCTGGCCCCAAGTTCCCCATTATTTTTCTCCTCAACTTGGTCAAAATGATATTTTTTCATTAAGAGCAATAAATATAATTATTTATATTAAAAACTTAAATGTTCCAACACTTCAGAAATATTTTAGAAGTTCATGCTTTCTTGAGATTGTAACAAGTTATACTTAATAATGTATGAAACGTGCCTAACTCTAGATGTATTGATCCATTTAAATTGTGAGCCACCCCTATATATAGATGTTTTAATTCAGACAAAATTCAAAAACTAAAATGCTTATCAACATGGTCTCACCCATAATTTATTAAGTATATTTTATAGTGATGAAACATTGGAACTAATTCCTCAACATAACCACTAGAGACAAAAATAAGATAGGTTGTAATTGAAGGACAATAAACTTTGAATGGTTTTAGACAAATCTCAACATAAATCCTATGAAGGGGCTTAAATAATCAAGGGAGATCAACAAATGTCTCAAATTCACTCATGTTAATTATTCTATTGTTTATATGCCATGACAACTATGACTGAACTATTTACTCCATTGTAATTCAATTGTAGAAAGAAAGTTCATCTTACATATAGAAATTCCTTAGTCTTTTATTGAAGATAGTAACTTTATCTTTGTTTATGATAAATATTATGGGATCTAAGATTTTTTTGGGAATGTTACTTGTAAGGTGGGAAATGTACACTCTAGTGTATAAGGTTTGTACAATAATATCTAGTTTGACCATGACAAAATAATTTGTGTTGAAGTTATAATCATGGGGTTATTTTTAATCTGATGTATTTGTAAATGCAACCATGAGGTAGTTATGGCAAAGAAGGTATAACTAGCATAAATGTTGATGTTGATCATTAGACAATTGCAAGGTCAATTTTGGTCCTAAGTCAACCTTGAGTCTAAGGGGAAAGCCTTTGACTTGGAGTATATGACATGGAGGTCTCAGAGGAAAAAATGGCAGTTGGAGCTCAAGAAGTTTCCTATTCAATGTCAAAAAGTTTCATTTTTGGACCCATCACTCTAAATTATCTAATGAATCATTCTTGAAGGTTACCCCTGAGTGCTTCAGGTTGTGATTAGAGGGCTTAAAGAGGTAGGGAAAGGATCTTACAATTTTCTTTAATGACTTACAAGTTTTTCTTATGCATGTTTGAACTTAGACTAAATATTACATTTTTCTTATTTTGGGAAGGACGTTCTTGAGGCCAAAATAGGTGGTTAGATTGTAGATCAAGCCTAATTAGAGGCCAATAAAATGGTCCTATATGTTATTTTATCTCCCTAAACATGTTGGTAGTGCCAATTTTTGATCAAGAGGAGGTATTTACATATTGGCACTTTACTTGGAACTAATATTTTCTAATTGAACTTATTATTAATCTTTGTATGGTTGAATAGAAATTAATTGGGTTTTTTACCTCTTACAACACTCTCTCTCCCTTTTTTCACCAAATTTGTATGAAATTATATTTTAAGTGTTCAATGTGATTTAGAGGCTAGAATAGGCTTGTGATACTATCAAAGATCAGTTGTCAAGATAAATTTTAGGTTGCCTAACACCCTTAAGGGATAGGCCTATAAAGCAATATAACTATTAATAAGAGTTGAATTGGGTCTAGATACCTCAATGGGGAGTTTAATTATGTTAGGAGTGAGGTGTTGAAGGTGCTAAAGGAGTGAAGTGTTGAAGGGTCAGAAACCAGTCTCAAGAACATGTATTAGGCCAAATAGTTGTTGAAGGGCAAAAGTGTAAATGAGTGTGGATGCCTTTGAAAGTATATTGAGTGGGTTTAATGAAGGTCATATAGGTGGATATAAGAGCTAGAGGAAGTGTTATTTAAATCATTAAATCAGAGGAAGTCATCTAGGCATAGCCAAGACTAGGGAATGTATAGTGAGAGAGTGTGAAGAGTGAATGATAAAATGGGTATGTCTAAGAAAATAGTAGACTCATGATGCATTAGTTAATGGATATTCCTAATAATAAAATCTTTAAGTAGAAGTCATCTCATTTTTATGTTCTATAAATAAGATTTAGATTGACTTTGATTTTATCCTTTTTGTGTTTGATGCTTATAAACACATGTTTTGGCCTTTATGCATCTTTTGATTATACGTTGAAAATTTGATTAAATAAATGAGAAATAAGAATGCATTATAATATTATGAATAATTAAATATGTAAAAATTTATCAATTGACTTGTTTAAATGTGGTTCAAGTGCAAAGAACTAGCAAACTAGTTATTTTATTTTTCTAGCATTATTGGTTGAGTCTGACACAGATTGTGTTAATAATTATTTTGTTTTAAGTTGTTTTTGCATCTATGTCATGGTATCTACACATTACATAAATAAAATCTTGGTGGACATGGTTGGACAAAGATAAGATTTATCCCACATGAAGATGGGGAAAAAATCATTTGGTGAAAGTGGACAAACTATGCCCCAATAGTGGGTAAGAAGAAATAAATAATTTATGGATGTGGTGGAACTATGGTCGATCCATTTACACATAAGGGAAGACAGTGAATATCAATAGAAGAGGATGGAATAAAAGCCAACAATTTGGAAGTAGAAGAGAGAGAAAAGTAGATGAAATATTTGGTATACTAGAAGGGAATACCATAATCATCAATCTCAGTGGCCAAAAGAGTAATTTTTCCATTTATTACATCTATATGAGCAATAATAAATTTTTTAATTACCTTGAGTGTTTTATGAAGGATCATCCAAGGTGTATGGGTAATGATACATCAATAAAAATAGGTAGGAGTTGGTGTAGTTTAAATAAACACTTTCAAAGCAAATTTATCAAATCAACAGGGTTATCAGGTCACATTTTGAGATCTAGTTTTGGTTCATGGATTTGTAGTAGTTTTTGAGGTCCTAGGGATCACAGGAATCACACTCAAGGTCACATGGTCATATTCCAATGTTTTAAATCTAAGTTTATTTGTATTGGTGGTATCAAATATTTTATCTCATAACTTTAAGTTACAATGTCAGAGGCCAAGTGTACATTATTTCTTAAGTCTCTATGTCCATAGGGACTACATAATATATTTGTATTAGGCTCCACATTATTTCCATAAGTTTACAAGTCCATAAATATTCTTTTTTTTAATTACGGCTTCTTCTGGACCTAACAAAATATACATTGGTTTATAAAGTCTAATAGGTCCACAAGACTCTTGGGATTCATACACATGACCACAAAAGTTCACAAAGACCATGGAGGTTAGGTGTCACAGTCACAATTAATCATGGGGCCTTGGTTTGTTCATAAGTCTAAGCCATGACAGGGACTATAGGTAGATGTGTGACCAATTTCAAATTTGAGTTTATAACTCCAATGGATCCACAACAATCCACAAAGCAATCACATGACTCTGAGAACCTAGATTACAACACATGTCATAATCACTAAGGGTCACAAGATATAGTAATAGCCATAGTGTAATGCAAATGTATTAAAATCTTTAAATTGATTTAATTGATTAATGGGACCAAAAGCATAAAGAGAGGAAATGATGAAAAGAGGTGAATTCATAAGAGACCATAAAATGGATTTTATAAATCCATGGGTCCATGAAGTATTTGAAGACCATGAGAAAGGCTTTGGATCCTATTATCTAGGGGCCATGGGATCTTGGCACTTGGCACAATCTCATGCAATTTATGATCACAATTTCAAATTTGGTCACAACAATAGAATAACACGAAGATCTTCAAATGGTCACAAATTTCATGTTAAATCACCAATTTAGGCATTTAAGGTCTCTTTAGAAAAATATGGAAGAGAACATTGTAGACACCTAAATATGGCCACTAATGACCATCAATTAGGATTTTTACTAATTTCCACCAAAATGCACAATTTGGCTTAAAAACACTAAAATACATTAAAAGAGTTGAAATTTTTATATTCATGTACCAATTTTTTCCAAGGTCTCATTAAATGGGGCAATGTAATTTATGAAGCAACAAACTTTGATCATATCATTTCAAGTCAAAATGACTTTTTTGCAACTAGGTGCTCTGGATTGCTCTTTTTTATCAAATTTATTATACAAGACATATGCTTTTGTTATTTTGAATTAGCAACATCCTAAATGGGATAACGGTTATAACACATCTAACATTGACTTCTAATTCTAATCTAGTAAAATTTTGAGCCAATAATATAACATTTTGACCAATTTGATTAATTTGTGCACAAATTGTCAAGGTTGTGCATCAAAGTTAACTATTCATATTTAAGTCTAATTAAACCAAATCAAGAGCTTAAGTTATTTTTCCATGGAACTTTTTGAATATTTTTTTATAAATTGATATTGAATATCTGTATCATTAAATGACATCATTTATTGGAAAGACATCGCTAGGCCATAAATGCATAAAATATCTCATCAAGCCACCCCATGCCTCATCAAGACCCTCCCATGCCTCATCAATGCCTCTCATGCCTCTTAAATACCCCTTCTTCCAAAATATTTATTGGGGGTATTTATAAATTTAATTACATAATTTGGATTAATTCATGGCCACACATCTTAATATTGAGAAGGACAATCATTGTTGATCCTAAACCATTTCAAAAATATGTAAATAGGAGACCTTGCCTTTTTATTTTTAAGATTTTTAATGCCAAACTTCTAATTCCCAAATGCATTCAAAAATACATTAAAATTACTATTATATTGTAAAATTATTATCCAATCCAAGCCAAACCAAAGCCATCACAAAGGTGACAAGGAAAAGAGGAGATATCCAAGCCTCATTTGATGAAGACTCATTGAACACAAGACGAGCAAGCCAAATTGAAGAATACTCTTGAAGCATCAAAGAAGGTAAGGAATGTTTATTTTCTTACATTTTTATTGAGCTTTGTCATATATTTTATTCACTAAGCTCCCCCATTGAGATAGGCTTAAGGTGTTAGATATTATTGTGTTATTTTAAATTTGATTTCATATACTAACACTATACTAATCTCCCCTTATTACAATCTTATGTTCACAAATGGTACATTTGGTAGGACCTAACCTCACAAATTTGGTCAAATTGCATCTACAAGAAACCTACTAACCATTTTCATGTAGGATCTTGGAGTGTGGAATCAAATAAGGCAAAAAATTGAGCAAAAATCCATTTTTTTGTAAGTCATGGTTTTGTTCTCGAGACTGTGTAGCCCAACTCACCTGCCAACCCAACTCAACTGCCAACCCAAGTCGGTTGCTAGCCCAACTCAGCTACCAACCCAACTCATCTGCTAACCTAATTCCCCTGTGCAACCCAACTCACCTACCAAACCAACTTGCCTGTCAGCTTAACTTACATGTCTACCCAACTAGCTTGTGCAACCCAACTCACCTATCAACCCAACTCAACTGTCAACCCAACTTGACTGTCAACATGAGAGATCATTTTTCAAAAGTCCTTGTCTCATCCTCTAAAGTGATTTAAAGTAGGTAGCCCTAATCTTGTTTTTTTAGGTTGAAATGATGGTTTGAAGTTAATTTGGGTGTTTTAACTAATAATACACTTTAATTTGGAGTTTTAAAAAGAACTTGGTATAAATCATGCACACTTCAAATTTGGTGCCTAAAATGAATCTTTAGCATGCTAAGTATTGAACACTTCAAACTTTGAGTTTAAAACTAATGTAGGTGCTTATTATTTCATTTAGTATTTTTTGTTGTAATCTTTACATGTTTTTACAACTTAAGACTAAGGGGTCAAAATAACATCACCAAACTTTTGTTTTATTGCTTAAAATTGGACTCATTTGTCAAGTTTGTATTCAATAAATTATTAATTAATTGATTGGCAAAAATAAATTTTGTTTGTATGCCCTTTCATCCGTCCATTTTAGGGAACTTTTGGAATCAAAAGCACTGTCCTTATTGAAAACATGCCTATTCCAAGGCATAGAAAGAATATTGTCTAAAGTACTCCCTAAAAATTCACAATAGTTTGGGTAATCTTGAAATGACCCTAAAGTCTTTCTATTAGTCATTTATTTTATTGTATCTTGGCTTATGAGGGGGATATCATTACCTACTACAAGTTCTATAGGGAAGCTTTGACCTGGGGTTTCATCTCCCAACACTAACATCAACCACTCCCACTAAGATCAGAGGTTTGAGCAGTTAAACCACCTTCTAGTATTGTAGTTGGACATGGGATGTATCTGCACTTTGGACATCACACTACACTGAATAAATAATGGATGTAATGGTTGAAAAAGGACAAGACATTTTTAAAATAATCCAAGTGCCATGGACACCCAATTACATGCTTTTATTTTGCATCATGACATGAAAGTCATTGTGTAATTGATTCCTCTAGAAATGTTCTAAAACTTGTAGATCTTAGACAAATTCCCACTTGCCATGGAAGTGTTATTGGTGCAAGGTGTGCCTCAAGGTCCATGTCATAGTACTATCATTTGAGAGAATGGGGGTATAAAAACCCTACTATATAATGTGTATTTTTCTTTTTGGATGAATACTAAAAGCCTCTCAAATGATGTATATTGATGGATTCCAACAATACCAAGCAACCTTGCCAGTTTAGGACCTAATAGCGATTAATTAGTTGGTTTTATCCTAGATTAAAGTTTTGTTTAGAGTAAATAACTTGGTGTAAACAAATTATACAAACCAAACTCATAGTCCCCATTTTTATTTAAATAAAGAGGCTTTATGCTGCCTACGTGAATCATCAATTTGCCTTGTTCAAATTTTGTCAAAACTTGGAGTCATATCATGTACTTTGGCATAGTTATGCTACCCAATTGAGTCTAGAATTCTACCAAACATTATTTAAGTCCTTCATTTATAACTTAAATTTGAAATTTCACCTTCATAAGCTTATAAGGTTAATGTGTTAAGTGGGTTTGCCATTTGTAGTAAACTTGAGGGAACTTAGGTCTAATTTTTTATTTGGGTTGAAGGTCATTTAAGACTAATAATCATTATCACCACTTGATAGACTTAAGTCATTTAGTGCTCAACACATGCACTTTGAGTCTATGTACCAAACCTTTTTGTGCTACTATCTTATTTCCATTGAGATCATTTAAAAACATACATTTTTTCCTTAGAGATATTCTCAAAACTTTGAAGGTATGTATGTCATTTGAGTTAAGAAAGGTAGTGTTATGCTATCAAATTTGGAAGAAACAATATTTTCCTTAGAGAGTTTTTGAAACAAATATTTTTTTTCACATCTTTTGAGTAGTCTAGCATTGTTACACTTCTCAAAACATTTCAAACATTGTTTCATAGACCTGTTTTCATAGAGTCTAATTTTTCTAATTTTTTTCAAGCCAATCCAATTAAACCTTTGTGAATCTTTGTTTAACATAGTCATGTTGTTCACATTTGTCTATACTATTTTTCAAAAGAACTAACCTTTATACCATTATTAGCAAGAAAATAAACTATCTTTAAAGTGCCTTTTGTTTCATACCTTATACCTATTTGATCAAGTTCATGTCCAAGAGTCCAATGCCTAGTTTTTGTTTTCAAATCTGTTAGATTAAAATCTCATCTATTTCAAAGTCTATATTTTGACACCATTTGACCAAGAGTTCTAGCACATGCCTTGTTTGAGTCTAGATTTTGATGCTATATTTAGCCAAAAGACCTAGCAACTATTTATTTCTTATAATAGATTGATTTGAAACACTTCAACCTTAGAGTTTGGCATTTTGATTTTTGGTCCATTAATTAATAATTTTTTATATAAGATGTGTAATGTTAGATACTTAACGTTAGTTTTCTTATCATAAATCATTTCATAAACCTTTTCATTGTTTTGATAAATCTAGATCAAGTTTGAACATCATCTTTTAAACATTATATTTTTCAAATTTGTATAAATCTCTTCCCTTTTTATTATAAAACATTCACTATGGATCCCAATATGTATTCTTACACTTATAATGGATTCATATACAATCCATGGATTAGTAATGTGGTTGTGCAAGAAGAAATGGTTCAAGACCCCTATGCAGATAATATTGCTTATGAGATGGGTCGTTATCCCTCTTATAATATTCAAATAGGAGAAAAAAACCAATATCCATTGGATAAATATTTCGTTAATACACCACCATATTCAAAAAAGGACCAAGAACAAATTGTACAATACCTAGCTACGATACCCACATCTGAAGAACTAGTTCCTCAACAATCATACTCTATCAATATGCCTTCCACATATGATCCATTTTTATTTGAGCATCATTTGTTAGAGAACAAAGATGAGATTTTGGTTAGAGCCATATAATTAGGGGCTAAGTTTCCAATGGACTTCCCTCATGAAAGTTTACCAAGCTTAGTAAGAGTTCCTCACAACATATTGTATAGTCAACAGGCTTATTCTAACAATCCTTTAACTCTACTCCAAATGATGAATCAGGACCCTAATATGCCTAACAAAGGAAAAAACCTCATGGAAGACCACTTTAATCAAATAAAAGAAGCATATCAAACCTACCTGAATCTAGCACACAATTTTAATCAGATGACCATGGTGAGTAAACCTTTTATTGACTTAGTTCCTTTAATAGAGTTTTGATAGAGTTAACTGGTCAAGACAACTAGAGTTTAAACCCATTCAAACAACAAAAATTTGTAGATAAATTATTTCATACACCAATTATTGAAGCAGTGTCTTCTTCTTCTATGTAAAATAATGAGCAAAACATAATAGATAATGCACAAGTAATGTTCAATCCAAATCAAAGTTATACTAATACATAAACAACTAGTTAACACCATGTGACTTTAGTTAATACCATGAATGGATCTAAAAATCTAGGAATGGGAGATTCTATACTCTAACCTCAACCAGCTACTTCTAATCCTCAATCAACTATTTCATCAAGCGCACAAACAACAATATTAGGTAGTCAACCAATAACCAATGTCATGCCTTAACAATAAAATATGATGAATCCTATTCCTCCTCAAAAAGTGATGAGTACCATTCCAAAATAATAGGCATAAATGAGTATACCAATGTAGTAGAGGTTGAACATATTACCACCTCAACTAGGGGTAGTGAATGTTCCACCTCATTAGGTAGTAGCAAACATACCTTCTTCTTTGCATACTAACATGCTAATTCAAAACCAAAAAATGTTTAATCAATAACATATTCATGCTGGTCAACGACAAGTGCTAATTCTTTAACATGCATCCACTTCCCAACTGGGATTCACATAAAAAGGGGTTTCAATATCTCTCAAATACCTACTAGGCAATAATTGTCTTTTCTATAAAACATACCACAAGTTTAGAGAAAGTGTCTTGGTTCACAAGTTCCCACTCAACAGTAAGGTTTGAGTAGTCAACAATAAATCCCTATTCAACCACAATAATCACATTATAGTTACATCCCTCCATCCCAACCTCAAAATCCTTCAACTCAAACCTTCATTGCCAACCCAAACCAGAATACCACACACCCAAACATGCAATTTCAACAAGCACATCATAATTTGCATATGCATATTACTGGATCATTTTATAACCAGTCCAAGATATACCAAAAAATACCTCCATCATACCCTGGTCAAAGTGATCCACTTGTGACCGCTCAACCATATACCCAGGATAATGTTCCCCCTCAAACCAATGTTCCCTCTAGTTTTTTATCCCAAGAATTACATCAAATAAAAGATGCAATCACCACCATCTAAGCGTGGAAATAAGTTAAAAAGTTTAAGTTGGATGATGTGTGTTCTTATCCTTTCAATATGGAGTACTTACAGATTCCATTTCCTCCAAGATATGAGCCACTAAAATTTGATAAATATAAAGGGAAAAGTGATCCCAAATCACATTAAATTGAGCTCTTTATTGTATGCCAGCTAGTGGCATATAGTGATATATACCTTTTGTTATTGTTTTTAAATAAATATATTGTAAAAGCCTTGAAGTTGTTCTTGAAGTCACCTAAGAATTTAATAACTAATTTTGATGATCTTTTAGATAAGTTTGTGCAATACTTTTCCTATAATCTTGAGAATGAGATTTCATTAATTGATTTGATGCAAGATAAACAAAAAGTCAGTGAGCATTTTACAAGATGTCTATAATGATGTAGAGCACTTGCAAGCTAATTCACTCATAGTTTACCAGATAAAAAATTAGCCATTATATTCACTAAAAACTTACATAATGAGATAGCCTATCATCTAAAACTAAAATGTGCACATATCTTTAAAGAAATCATTGCCAAAGGTTTGTTGATTGAGCTAGCAATAATTAATAAAGGAGTCATCAAGCTTAATTAAATTAATAAAAATTTAGGGTACCAGTTAGGGAAGTGGCCAAAACCAACAACAAAATTACAAAAAAGTTATAGTTAGAAGTAAATTGGTCATATATCAGTTACACTAAGCTTAGTTTAAGGAAGTCCACCTTCTTTTGAGATTCACCTCAATTAGCCAAGGTCTCACAACTTGGAGGTGATCCCACTATGTGATTAGATTCCTATGTGCTACAACTCCTACAAAACATAATAGGTGAAAAATCTAATTGATAACACTAAATCTACATAGTTGTCCTAAATAAGTGTAACAACTAACTATGGTGGTGGTGGGGTAGGAGGAGGTACCACTGGATTAATAGGGTACTCATATAAAATTCCCCAAATTATAAATATATTTTTGTAATGTATATATTTTATACATAGATGAACTGTAGCTGGTATTGCATAAATCTTTTGTATACAAAGGTGTTCTAATAACTTGTCAAAGACCTCTACGCTTGGTAAGACTAGAAATAGTGTAGCAGTTGTAGTAGATCAATCTTGAAGAGGTAGCACAATGGGCTGAAGATTGTTTTATGTGTGCTAATAATCCCATCTATAAGGTGATCTTATTTCACATGTGGAGAATGTGCATTATATACATTACTTAATTTAAAATTATCCTTGGTATTTGTTGTCTCATGTTTAGGAAATTGATCATTGAATATTTTCAATTTTTAGTTACAATTATGTTGGAGTGTAGACTCCATAGGTTTTCTTAACTCAATAGTGTTATCATCAATAAGATCTTGTATCTTATGTCTTAACTTGAAACATTTATTTGTAGAATGTCCAGGTGATCTATGGTAATCAAAATATGCATTACTATCAAAATTATTAGGTGTAGGTCTTATTGCATTAAACTCTTATGGTGGAGGAAGAGAGTCCAATTTACACTCAAATAACTTATGTAGTAGAACATGAGGAGGTGATAGTAATCATGAAAATTACCCTTTTTGTGGAATATATAATTGAAGTCAACTTAAGGATGTGATATTGCATTTATTGTTGTCTTTGCCTCACTCTTGTTATAATTTTATTTAACATTGTAACTTGGTTTAATTTTAAATTTAGTTGTTGAAGTACTTGAAGTATTAGGTACATACTTGACTTTGTTTAAAGATATATATTCAACTTCTTTCTCTCTCACTAAATGACATAACTCATTGAAAGACTTGAATTTATTGAATATTATTGACTAATGTAATGGTGAAAGAAATTTTTTCTTGAAGATGCCTTGTAGTTAATTATCTACCATAACATTCTTCATATCATCTATTATGATCTTATACCATAGTACATAATCAATGATTAGATCATTAGACCCTTGAGTTTGATAATTCACACATAAAATAATTTCTCATCAATGTTTATGAAAAGGTATGTGATTGAATGATCTAACTAAGTGGAGGGGGAGGTCATGAAACCATCACAAAGCATAGTATTTGAGACTTATTTGGAATAAATTGGTTAATAATATATCATTACATATATAATCTATGTATGTTTTGTGGAAGGATCAAAAGTGTTGTTTAGGATCACCTTTACCATCATAAATTGGAATCTTAGGAGACACAAATCCTATAGGTAATGGATAATATATTATCTCAAGGGATAAAAGGTTATGAATCAAGGCATATGAATTCTTTGAATGCCTAGATCTAGATGTATGTTTCTCTAATTGTAACACCTCAGCCTGTAGAGCTAAAATAATTTATTTGAGGGAACATGCAATATGTGAGGTTGGTGATGTAATATTCATAACCATAATAAGAAGGGAATAAGTCATATGTGTCTAAATAGATATGTAAACTTTTGGGAAGCCTTGTGTTGCTCCCACACCATGGGTGGACATCCCAAATATGACTAGAGGTTTAGACGTAGGAATGATACCAATGTTAGAAGTTTGAACACCTATAGTTGGGTTAGTAACTTGAAAATATTGGTTGATATCATAGATTGAGTTATATTATTCCCCATATGTAATATCTTGAGCCAAAAAAATTATTCATCTCTCACTACATATAACATTACATCAAGCATTTGTGAGATTTTGCCCATATACTTAGTTAATTCTCTTTCATCAACCTCATAAAATCTATTCACTGGAGTTGTTTCTTGTTCACAAGTATATTTAGATTCAATATTCATGATAAATCCATCAAGGCTAAATATTATATGTCCCAAAAATGTAGATTAAGGCTAAATAGTTCATTATTAAATTTAACCTTATTAGTTTATAAAGATTTGATCCATTTGCTTACATGATCCAAATTTCACATATCAAAGTAGAATAATATGAAATGATAAGAATCATGGATTGAGTTAAAAAATATATGATATGTTCATTCATTATGTCCATGTATATTTTGTATTATTAGGGAAAATTAGATATCAGGTCCAAAAATGAATCCCTAATACAACAATATGAAATTACTAGGAGGATGAAACCTTAAAGGATACCTAAGATTCAACACGATCTGATGAATATTCAAAATCACCAATATGTTTTACCCTAATTTGGATTGTGTAACTCTAATTAAAATATAAATTTGACTCTAATTAAAAATGTAAAATATGATAATTAAACATGATTTTGAATGTACACTACTAGAATAGATTTGATAAATGTCATGTACCAAATATGGAGATTACAAATGAGATCAAGATACTTTGATTTTATTATCTATTGATTGACTTATGATAGTATTAAAGGGATGGAAGCATGCTTTTGATTCACTCAGATATAGAATTGGTTGTTTGTGCATACAAAGTCACAAATGTTTATTTGGGATAGAAACATTGATGGTAGTGACTAAGGTTGATGTTACTATCCTAGGCTAATTTGGCTTTCTAAGACTATACAATTAACTTTGATTACTTGAAATACCTTTTTATGTGTGATCTTGATGACAGACTATCTGCTCAACTACATAGATTAATTTTCTTCTCCTTAAAACCCTAAATCTATATATGAGGGGTAAAAAATGAATAAAATTGGGAAGTATAATGGGTTAAGCTGACCCCAATCACCCCCATTGATGGGTGGCCATTGCATACATATACAATAATTCTAAGAGGGAAGTTAAGCCACATGTAATTATTCCCCTCAATATGAATGTGTAACAATGATCATTTGTTATATGAATGCAAATATAGTCTAGCTTTCAATAATTGACAATATTCACTCTCGACTTGGCTTGGTGTGTTTTAGACCTAGATGATGATTGCTTGTAATGATTAATTTGAAATTTGGAAAGAATTAATTAGATTTAATTAAATTACAATAGTGAATATATGTTTGATAGATAAGTTTCAAGTGTGTTTTAAGTGTGGATTTTTTTTTTGTATTTATATGAGTCTATTTAGATAATTTATCACACCACTAACACACTAGGAAAATGGGTCAATCCATAGGAATAATTTAATTTTAAAAAGCAATCATTGATGGGAAAGGGTCACTAATGTCAGCCTCAAGTTAATTCCATTGATTATATTATTTGAGCTAAATGTTAGTGTCTAGGATATATGAATATGGATCTAATGATTTAGAGATGTTTGAGTAAGATATTTAACTAGTCTATCAAAAATTATGATGTTTCATGTGGGGGATTGAGAATGAAATGAGAGGGTTAGTCTCATTGAAATCATGTGGATGTTAGAAAAAGGTGAATAAGAGGCATATATGTGCAAACAAGTCATGTATGGCAAAGATAGGTCAAAAATGACATTGTCAAGTACATAATACTAGATTTTAATATCTATAATTTGTAATACATAAATAAGTGAGTTTGGGAAAGATATTAAGAAGTTATTAGTCTTGAATTTTAGATTATAGGATCAAACATGTGTATAAACACCTCAAATTTATCTTAATAAAATGATTCATTAAAATGTTCTTATAATAGGAAAAAATATAACTTACATAATTAGATTTATGTTAACATTTTTGTGTGCAAATTAATCCTAATAGTCCTTACACTTTTGTCAAACATAGTGCACATTGCCATGAAGAATCATCACTCATTCTATGCATGTCAGTTTGTGCATTTTGAATGTGTGGCATGTAGTGTCATGTATTCAGTATCATAGTTTCATCACCCATGTATCATACCAGATGACTCTATCAATACCTTCTACATCATTTATCATTTACTAATGCCATAGTCTTATGTGTTTTGCATATGATTTTATCTGACAAAGATCTAACACACTACCTTCATGTGTATGCTTTGAGAAAGTCATGTGTGATTACATCATTATCCATTCACATACACTTGATTAGGCATGTCTGCCACCTACTCTGATTTATTTGTACACCAAAGAATTGTGCAATTTTGCCATAAAATAACTGATAGTGACATATGCCTATAATAGCTAAAGCTATTAGGCATTATCAATTAATTTCATATAGTTTATTTATTTAGTATGTTATTTGAGTATATTTGTTTTTTTGTTTAGTTTCACATATATTTTTTATTTTTTTGTTATTTAGGTGGGTAGGTGGAGAAAGTTGGGAGGCAAAAAAAGTGGTCTTAGGTGGACATTTTTTTTTTCTAAAAAATGATAAATTTCAACTTCTATATATTATTTGAGACGTCTGCACTCAAAATTTGAAGATCATACAAGACCATGAACTGTAGATTATTATTTGAGATAGCTACACTCTAAACTACTAATATTTATAAAAAATGGTCAAGTATAAATTAGTCAAACATCTAACATTCAAAGAGGAGCTCCTATTTTTAAAAAAAATAAAGAAGATAGTCGATCGTATGGTTCCTTATTTTTTAGTGTCATTTAGTATTTTTTTGAAACCATTTGATGGAAATTTAAATAAGATCATCTAGTTAGTGACCTATATTTTTTTTTACCTTTTTAATGAATATTTATTTTTTAATTAATTTTACAAGTAAATAGATATTAAAAATTGAAAAGATGGATAGCTAGCTGTGTGGCCCCCTTAACTACCTAAAAAATTGAAAATTTAGTAATTTTTTTAATGTGTATAAAATTAGGCTTATTTTTTTACCATATAATATTTTTTGATTTAAATGAACGAAAAAATAAAAATAAAAAATAGACATGCATAGTTGAGACATATAGTGGCCTAAGAGACATACTTAGAAATCAACATAAATGAAGACCTTAAAATAGTCAAAAAATTTAAAAAACCATATATTTGGAAAGAATAGAGTGTGATCAACTTTATATTAATAGTTTTAGGAAATGTCTCAATGAAATTCATATTGTTTATGATGGTAGAAGTCGTATTTTTTTCTAGTCAAAAACACAAGATCGGTTGTGTGTTTGCAAGTTTAGGCCTTAGGCTCAAGAATCCAAGATTTTTCTGAGCCTCAAGACATGTTTTTAAAATTATATAAATAAAAATATCATATGCATTAGAAACATGTACATGATATAATGCATAGGTATTCTTAACAATATTCAAGTATGAAGCCTTAAAAAGTAAAAAGGTGAGCAATTAAAAGGTAGAACGAGGGGTTTACTAAAATAAATGTTAAGTTATACATTAAATTTATTTTAGTAAATATAATAAATTGGGGTTAATCTGCATCTTTTATAATTGGTCTCATAGCTACATGACTTATAATTTAGAAGATAGTTTTTCAAAATCCAATCTGGTCAGTACTCAGTCATTTTTTAGGATTTTAGTATTTAACCTAGGGATTTCAAGATGTATTATTTAAAATTGATGTCTATTTTGGGTAGACATATAATATATTTTTAGGTTTTGGGCCCTTAAAGATTACTTGTTGGCATTTCTAAGAGGTCTCAATTTGAAAAAATTAAAGTTTACAAACCAACACACACCCAACCTCTCCTTTGTGATAATTTTAATTATGATTAAGTCCCTCATAGGCCAAAAGGAACATAACAACACAATAATCATTTAAAACTAGGGTAAATAGGGATAATTTGAGACATATTTATGTGTGGTCACACCAATTAAATTTGAATTCATGCCAAAGTGGTGTGCATAGGGAAACATGGGTTGCATTGGTGACCCATGCACATCTAACCACCATTCATGTTGATTTTAATTATGATTAGGTCCCTTATAAGCCAAAAGTGATACAAAAATACCATATCCACTTATGACCAAGGTAAATGAAAGGCACATTTGTACATGACCATCTCATTTATCTTCGAATTCAATCAAAAAATGTGTGATTATGGAAAAGTAAGTCGTATTGTGACCCTTACACATCTAACCACCAATTTATATTGTTTTTACTTGAGATTAGCTCCATTATTACCTAAATTTCCACAACCAAACCATATCCTCTTGTGACCATGGAAATGTGAACAATTTTTGGCACATTTATATGTGATCACCCTAATTCACTTTGAATTCAATCCAAAATGTGTGATTAAGGCAACATACGTCACATTAATGACCCACACACACCAAAAAATTACTTTATGTCTTTTTACTTGAAATTTGAGGGTTTATAGGCCAAAATAAACACAACAACACCATATCCACTTGAGACAAGGGGAAATACATTCATTTGGGACACATTCATGTATGATCAACTCAATTCACTTTGAATTGAGGACAAACTAGTGTGAATGGGATAATGTAGGTCCCATTGGTAATCAACATGCACCCAACCACTTCTTTATGATTATTTTATGCTACACACTTAACCTATAATGTGTCTAGTGATATGTGTGGTCAACTTGTGGCTTACATACCTTTCATATTATGTTATTGCATTTATTTATGCTCTTAGTATGGTTGGCCTATGGAGTAATCATGAAAAAGTAGAGTATATATAGGAGGTAGTGGTTAGTATTTTATCATCATATTGTGAATTATTCTCTTATTGCATTATTTTGGAGGTTTCCTCTTTGAAGTGACTCAATCATAACTATCAAGTATCTTTATTTGTTGTCAATTATTGTTTTAGATATAATTATTATTCTCTTAATTATGCAATATATTATTTCATTTTTGGGAAACATCTAAGTAATTTCATTTTTTTAAGTCCTAAAAAAATCCAATGACTGTTAATTTCATTTTTATGATAATCGACATAACAATTGAGCTATTATCTAAAGGGGTTATTACTCAAGGCATAAAGAATATAGAAATGGGTTAGGTGTAGGGGACATACAATATACTAGTATCTATAGGATCAATGATTTATCCTCTAAACTTGAACAAGAACCCAACTAGGTATCTTTGTAACATATCGATTATAGGATCCTTCATTTAATTATCAACCTCAAAACGTAGAACTTTGTAAGGGGTTTGTATTGTATATGCAAAACTAAGCCATTTTGAAGAGTTAATTTAACTAACTACTATGTATTACATATAGGGAATTGAAACTGGACAAATGCACACTTGCATTGAAAAGAAAACACACTCAAAAATGAAATGACAAAAAAGTAAACTTTTTTTACCATCATGTGTTGCATGACTCCATTATGTAATATTCATTATTCCACCCAACTATTTGTTAAATTTTGACATGTATTATTTAAACACTGCATGTGTATTTTTACATCACCATGTATAGTGCTTGACCTTAACATATATGTGCATATTTTTATGAGTGTGCCATGCACCCTCCCCACCAAAAAAAATGTGCATTGTTTAACCACTATTCATCAACCTCAACTTGGATTTTTAGGACCATCAAACAATGTGTAACTTGGGAAAGTTTTTTAAACCACCCAATAACATTTGATCCTAACGCTTACTTTGATCATTGTGCACAATGTTCTACATATAACCCTAGTGTGCCTTGTCTAACCTCTGTGAATTATGAAACCTTGAATAGTCATGTTCAACAACCATGCACCTCATGACACTGACATTCATTATTGAGCCATTAAATTACACATGGACCCTCATGCACATTGATAAAAAAACACACAACTTCTAACCCATAAATACATTTTTTAATTACTATGTGACTCATGACATCATAACACATCATTTGATAACACACACATTGTGACATCACACCACACATGAATTTTGTAAACCAATGCATGCCTTGAGTCTTTGTCCCTATTGTGCATATTTCAATAATCATGTATTATGAGACCCACATCCAAACATTGTGTAACCCCATCATACATTATCTAGCCACATGGCATCGCATGACTCTGATGTTCATTATTTAATCATCACAAATGTTTAACCAATATACATCATGTAATCCCAAAAACCACATATTTTGTGACCCCATCATACATTTTGAAGCCAATAAAAATCATGTGACCCATTTTTGCATTATTCAACCATCATATAAGATAATTATTCCACCCCTACAAAGTACACAACCTTGTTAATTTTTTCCAATTGTGGTTGTTCAACCATTACACATCATGCAATCCAAACAATCACACATTGTGTAACCCAAACATACATTACTAAACCATTAAAAACCATATAACCTCATAATGAAATGATAAACCCTTTTATTTCATGAAACACCATTTTTTAATATTCAAACACCACACTTGTGCATCATTTAATCCTTACAATATTTGTGACATTAACATGCATTTTTCAACCACCACAAGTGTTTAACCATAATGCCTTGAGTTATTCTAATGTTTGTACATCATGGGACCCTAACACGAATTTCTCAACCACATCGCATCATGCAACTCTATCATACATTATTTGACCACTAGACATTGCGTAACCCTATTATATGTTATTCAACCAACATGTGTCATTAGATTTTGTTATGCATCGGTCCAACTTGCATGTTGTACAACATGACAAAAAGTTTTAGTCATCAAGAGAATATTTATCCACCACTAAATCAAATTTTTATGACATCTATTTTTATATGTTGACCAAACAAAACATGCATCCCAATTGTGCATTGTTCAACTGTACTACTCATCTTATAACCTCAACCTAGATTTTTTGAACCATTGTACAACATATGAACCATGGGTATTATTTAAACATGACATATGATGTAACCTTAATATGTAATATTTAACCATTATGAGCCATGCAATCCAACTAGAAAATGTGAGTTGACATGCATTTTTCAAGCATTACATGTCACGTAATCTCAAGATCCATTTTTTAGCACCATACTCCATTCAATATCTTCATGTTTTTATCACTACACAACAAGAAATGTTAACATGGATATTTAAACATGACATGTATTATTTCTCCATTAATGTAATGTGGCCTAAACATGCATTTATCAACTCAATTGCATTATATGAAAAATGTAAATTGTGTGCCTTTGCATTCATTATTTGACAAGTGCACATTATGCATCTTTGCATACTTATTAGATATATGTATAATATATGATCGAACATGCATTGATTAACCTATGCATGTCACCTAATCCCTAAATTTGCTAATCACCCATTATGTGCTATGAAACCATGAAGTGCATTGGTCACATAACCTGTAAATGCATTCATCACCCATTATGCACATGCAACCATGAAGTCCATTGGTCACTATTGAGTATCATAACACCCCAAAGTGCATTATAATGTTGTAGTGTGTGATATAACATTAAATTCATGGATAATCACTACACACCATGTTACTCCAAAGTAATTTATCACATTTTACATGACACATGACATTGAAGTATATCGATTGATCATTGCACACCATGTGCCCCCGAAGTATATTGATTAGACATTGTGTGCCATGCGGCATCAAATTACATCATTCATATGTTGTATGCCATGCAACCTCAAATTACATTGATGCAATTATGTTGGGCATTTTAAAAACATTGTGTGCCATGTAACTCACTCAAATAAGATATGCAACCTTGTGAATTTTCTAACTATATTAATAAGAAAAAAATGTATTTTAACCCATATCAAAATATTATATAAGGTTTCTATAGAATTTATATATAGATAGTAAATATAACTTATAATTATTTTTAGAAGACCTTACATTTCATACAGAGTCTTGAATTTTTTGAAGGATCTATGGAATTTTTGTTTAGACTCGCCTAATAAGATTTATTATAAAAGGTGTATTGCATACCTAAAATACATTAAAAGTATGGAATAAGAAAAAATATAATTATAATTTATAATATATACCAAAATTTCATTTCACATCTAAAAAAATATTATATAATATAGGATGGGACATTTATTATTTGCATTTTTTTTCTTTTGTGTGTGTGTATGTGCCAAATTTTAATTTTTTTAAAAACTAAATTATATATTAAATAAATACTTTGTAGAAAATATTTTATTTTTCATAGATTTCACTAAATATTTAGATTTATAAAAAATTTAACATCTAAAAAAATTTATAACCTGAATCATTCAAGAGAAATTTGATCCGACTTAGGTGAGTAACAATTTATCCAAATTGGAAAATAACCAATAAAAGAGGGAAAGTTAGGAATGTTTTTTCAACAACCCAATAACATTTGATACTAACACTTAATTTGATAATTGTGTACAATGCAACCTTGGTGTGCACATTATTCTACATGCAACCCTATTATGCCTTGTCTAACCATAATGCACTATGTGACCTTGACTAATAATGTTCAAAAACTATGCACCACATGACATTGACATGAGTAATTGAGGTATTAAATTACATGACCCTCATGTTCATCTCTCAAAAAATACACACCTTACAACCCATACATACATTTTTCAACTATTGCATGCCTCATGACATCATAACACATTGTTTGACCACATACACATTGTTACATCATACCGCACATGTACATTTTATAGACCAATGCAAGCCTCGAGTCTTATGTATTTGTTGTGCATTGTTCAACAATAATGTGTCATAAAACCAACATCCACACATTGTGATAACATATGGTATTTTATCTAACAACATAGCATCATGCAACCTTGTTGTGCATTGTTTATTTATCACAAATGTTTAACCAATCTACATCATGCAATCCCAATAATCACATATTTTATGACCCCATTGTGTATTGTGAAACCATTTAAAATAATGTGACCTCATCTTGCATTACTCAACTACCAAATAAGTGAATTATTCCATTCCTACAAAGTATGTAACCTCATCATACATTTTTTTACCACTATAGGTCTTCAACCACTAAACATTATGCGATCTAAACAATCACACATTGTAAAACCCTGGCATGCATGGTTCCATTCAGAATCATTTGAAATCATAATGTATTGTTAAACCCTTTACATCATGCAATCCCATTTTTCATTATTTAAATATCACATGTGTGCATCATTTTATCCTTACAAATTTTGTGACTTTTTACATGCAATTTCTTACCATAACAAGTATTTAAGCACACTACATCATTTAATTCTAATGTTTATACATTTCAAGACCCCATCATCATTACTCAACCACTAGGCATTGTGCAACTTTATAATGTGTTATTAAACCAATAGACATCATGCAACCTTATTTTATGTTGTTTAACTAATGCGTGGCATGGGATTTTGTTATGCATTGGTCCACCGTACAAGTTGTGCAAACTTTACATGTATTTTTAGTCATCAAGAATGCATGGAACCACTACTAAATATAATGTTTGATGATGCCATATATTATATATTTTTACCAACATAACATGTAACCCTAATGTGTATTGTTCAAATAATATTCATCTTGTAACTTGAACCTATATTTTTTAGACCATTGTGCCACATACAAAACATGTGTATTATTTGAACATGAAATATGATGCAACCTAGATATGTATTATTCATCCATTATGATCCATGCAATCCAATAAGATGATGTCAGTCAACACAAATTTTTTAAGCATTATGATTTTATAGCACCACAATCCATTGGTCACCTAACCCATAAATGCATTAATCACTCATTATGTGCCATGAAACCATAAAGTGCATTGTTCATTATTAAGAGTCATGCCACCCCAAAGTAAATTGACATGTCATAGTGTATGATGCAACCTTGAATTCATGGTTGATCATGACACACCACATTATCATTGATGATATTTTGCACACCATATGACACTGAAGTACATCAATTGATCATTGCATACCATGTGACCTTGATGTGCTTCGATTAGGTATTGTGTGCTATGTGACCTCAAAGTAAATCAATCATATGTTGTACATTATGTAACCTCAAAGTACATCAATGAAATTTTACATGCCATGAAATCTCAAAGTCCATAGTTCAACTAATCTACAAAACCAATACACATTTTTTCACCACTAGAAGACATGTGAACCCAACAAGCACTGACATGATTCTAAGTACCATGTTACCATATTGTGCATTGATCACTAATATGAATTGATTGATAATTATGCATTATGAAAATATAATATGCATTAGTTGACCAATAAGTATGATATGACACCAATATGTATCGATCTATTATTATACACAACATTGACTATGTAAGAAAAACATTGATTAGTCAACCAATGTGCACAATACAATGTTGGAAATATTGTCATTGATGTCAAAGGTTTAAGTATTATTGGTGATAAAGGCCCCATTGCATTTAATATTGTTTATCTTGGCCAATGTGAGTTAATATTCATTTAATATTAACAAATATATTTTTGGTTGCATATGAGACAAAAGAAGGGCCCATGGAGAAGTTGAAGAGCCACGGGGTAAAGACAAAAGAAGGATGGGATGCATTTTACCATGAAGAGTCATCTTGGGGAATTCCAAGTGTCACCAATTGAAGACAAAAGAGTAAGGGTGCAATTTCTCATGAAGGGACACTTTAAGGAATACGAAAAGTCACCAAGATGAGGACAAAAGATGGAAGGACATTTTTGGTCATGAAGGGCCACCGCATGACTTTTCAAATGCTTGAATATGAAGGGTCATACAATTTTGGCACCATTTTCCATGAGGATTGAAGGGTCACAAAGGGGGAAGGCCAAAGGTCATTCGAAAAGCTATAAATAAAGGCTTGAGAAGCCATTTGTAAATATGGAAGATAGAGACTGATTTGATATTGTATTATCTAGCTTAAAAGAGCAATTGTGAGAGATGAATATGATTTGTATTTGTTATATCTAGCTTATAAGAGCACATGTGAGAGAGAGGAAAGAGATGTTGTATTGATCTATCATTTGTTGAGATAGCAACATTGAGAGATAGGTGTGTGGTATACACAAAGGGGTTGGTGCTCCTATGGGTTGGTGCTCACGAATAGTAGCTGGGTTGGCTCGACAAAGGGGTATGGTGCTCCTATGGGTTGGTGCTCATGAATAGTAGCTGGGTTGGTGCTCGATAAATGGGTATGGTGCTCCTGCAAGTTTGGCTTGCGAATATTGTTTGGGTTGGTTCTCATTCATATACTTGAGATTGTTCTCCATGGTTTTTCCCACATTGGGTTTCCACATTATATCTGGTGTCCCTCTTTATCTTGTGTGATGTTTATTATTTGAGTTTTATTACATATCTTGAATGTTTGATTAAGTGAATTTGATTAAGGTAAAGTTTTTATAAGATATATGATATACTGATTCACCCCCCCTCTCATTATATTCCATGATTAACAATTGGTATCAGAGCAGGTTCCTTTTTGAAGAAGTTTTACAGCTTGAAGGTAGATCAGGAAAGCACAAGATGGCCATACATAAAGGTGCCTCTAAAATCAAAGGAATAGTTTATCAAGAAGAAGAAGAGGATGAAGCCGGAGTGAATATGGAAGGAGAACTCATGTGTGCCTTACAAGAGTTGAAAATTGTTGAAAAGAAAAATTGAAGATTGAAGCATCAAATCGAGAAAAATGAAAAAGAGTCAAAGGAGATAATTAAAGATCGACAAGCACACTTTGAAGAAGCCAAGAAAAATGAAGAAGATTTGATGGCATAGTTGGAAATATCAAGAAAAGAATGTGAAAAGTATGTTACTAAAATTTCCTCTTTAAAAGAAGAGATTGAGAAAGCAGTCAATAATAAAATAGTCAATGATTCAAAATTTGAGAATAGCACTAATATGTTGAATAAGATATTAGAAATCCAAAAGGCAATATCAGATAAGACAAGTATCAGTTTTGAAAAGAAGAAGAGCTATGTTGAAGCTCTTACAAATAAAGAAACAAGAAGGGAAGGAGTGAATGATACAGAGGATAAAGAAGGTTGGAAGGAACAAAGTTATAAAAGACAATTAGGTCAGAGATTCACAAATAGGTCCTATTTTTATGGTTACTATTTTTTTTATAATGGATATGGTCATAAGAAATTAGAATGTAGAAAAAGAGCTAACAATCTCAAAAACAAAGAAAAGGAAGGTCATGTAGAGTCAAGCAAAAGCTATAACTCTTTTGCTCCTCTATCAAGCTTTGATGAAGAGACCATAATTTTTTACAAGTGTAAAATTTTTGGACACATAGCTTAGTATTGTATAAGTGTGTTTGAGTCAGTCAAGAAGGACCAGAGTTTTAGGGCTCCATTCATCAAGAAAAAGGTTTAGACATGGCAGAAGAAATAATCTGAAGGTTCTATGTTGGTCTAGACAGCTTTGCATGCAAGAAATGAAGAAAAGCAATGGTTTATTGATAGCGGATGTTCAAGGCACATGATAAGAGACAACAACAAGTTTATAACCTTGAAGAAGATCAATGGTGGCACAGTGAAATTTGGGGACAATACTACTGCCAAAATTGCCAGAAAAGGTACACTAAGTTTAGATAATGGTAGAACTAAAATTGAAAATGTTTTTTATGTAGAAGGTCTTAAGCATAATCTTTTGAGTGTAAGTCAAATGTGTGATCAGGGGCATGCACTAAATTTTTATGCAAAAGGTTGTGAAATTAGAAGAAAAGATTTAGATGTATTGATTACAGATGCTCAGAGAACAGGTAATAACTTATATATGTTATCAAACATCAAAGGTCAAAATGTTGTTTGAGTCAGATTGAAGAAATTTGGCTATGGCACAGGAGAATGGGGCACATAAATTTTGAAAATATTGTCAAATTTTGTAATAAGTAAGTAGTCAGGAATCTTCCAAAGATCACAAAGCCATCTAACACGCTTTATGGACCTTGTCAGCATGGGAAGCAGGCTAGAAGGTGGTTCAAAAAAAAAGAGTAATTGACCACTTAGATGCTAGAGCTTGTTCACACTGATCTATGTGGACCTATGAGGACTCAAAGTACTCAAGGTGATAAATATTTCATGTTGCTTATTGATGATTTTTCATGTATGACTTGGATAATGTTTTTAAAGAAAAAATTAGAAGCTTTTAGATAGTTCAAAGCATTCAAAGCATTAGTTGAGAATGAAACTAATCTAAAGATTAAGTGTCTAAGATTAGATCAAGGAGGAGAATTCATGTTAGATCAATTTATTGAGTTTTGTGAAGATCATGGAACAAAGAGACAGTATTCAACAGCCAAAAATCCACAACAAAATGGACAAGGACAATGCTAAATGAATCCAAGATAGTAAATAAATATTAGAGAGAGGTGGTTGGTATAGTAGTGCATATTCAAAATAGATCTTTATTAAAAGTAAATAGTGACAAGACTCCTTATGAACTATGGAAAGACAAACCAACAACAGTTGATTATTTCAGAGTCTTCGGTAGCAAATGCTTCATAAAGAAAACTGATGAAAAACTTGGTAAGTTTGAATCCAGAGCAGATGAAGGTATATTTCTTGGTTATTTTTACAAAAGTAAAGCTTATAAATGTTATAACAAAAGAACCAAGAAAATTGTTTAGAGTGCAAGTGTCATGATAGAAGAAGATGGAACACAAAAGATTAGTGATCTAGTAGACATTCCTAAAATAATTGAAGAGGAAGGCTTTGAAGAATCTGATGAAGACGAGGAAAAGGAGAAGGAGAAAAAGGGAACCAAGACTCCATCCAAATATGTTCAAAACAATTATAATGAAAGTGACATCATCAAGGATATAAAATAAGGAATTCGCACTAGAAGAATGATGGTAAGTGAATCTGAACAAGTTAATTTCTCTTTGTTATAAAAAATTCAGCCTAGAATTTTTTTAGAAGCTAGACATGATGAGCATTGGGTTAAGGCTATGGATGAAGAATTAAATCAAATAGAAAATAATGATACTTGGGAATTAGTGCCTAGACCAAAATATCCCAATGTGATAAGAAAAAAATGGGTTTATAGAAATAAGTTGAATGAAAATGGAGAAGTAACCAAAAATAAAGCAAGATTGCTATGTAAAGGATATGATCAGATTGAGGGAATAGATTTTGAAGAAACTCTTGCACCAGTAGCAAGGCTAGAGGCTATTAGAATGTTTCTTGCATATGCAGTATTTAAAAATTTCAAAGTATTTTAGATGGATGTCAAATCTACCTTCCTAAATGGGAATCTTGAAGAAGAGGTCTACATTGAGCATCCTGAGGGGTTTATTCTCTCGAATATTAGTAATCATGTATGCAGATTGAAGAAAGCATTGTATGGATTAAAACAAGCTCCTAGAGCTTGGTATGCAAGACTTGATAAGTACCTGCAAGATCAAGGATTCAAGATAGGATTTGCTGATAGTAATATTTACATCAAAATAGAAGGTGAACATCAATTGATTGTTGTGGTATATGTTGATGATATCATTTTTGGAGGAAATATTGAAAAGATGATTTTTTTTTTGATAGAATGCAAAAAGAATTTGAGATGTCTATGTTTGGAGAATTATCATTTCTCTTAGGATTACAAATATTTCAATCAAATAAAGGAATTTTTATATCTCAAAGTAAATATGCCAAGGAAATGTTAAAGAAATTTGGTTTTGAGGATTGTGTACTAGTTGGCACACCTATGTGTATAGGAAATAAGGTAAGCAATGATAAAGATTCACTTGTTACAGATTAATCTTTGTATAGATCTATGATTGGTAGTCTTTTATATTTGACAGCATCGAGACCAAACATCATGCATGCAGTAGGTATGGTTACAAGATATTAGTCATCTCCAAGAAATAGTCATGTTCAGTTGGTGAAAAGAATATTCAGATATATCAAAGGGACATTATATTATGGATTATGGTATTCCATAGGTAAATATTTCACTTTAGTTGCTTATACAGATTCAGATTGGGTAGGGGTCTTAGATGACAGAAAGAGTACAAGTGGAGGAGCTTTCTTCCTTGGTGATAGCTTAGTATCATGGCTAAGCAAGAAGCAGAACTCAGTATCACTTTCTATAGCTAAAGCATAATATATTGCAGCAGTATTGTGTTGTAATCAAGTGCTTTAGATGAAGCAAAATTTGGAAGATATCAAGGTAAATTATGATGAACCTATTTCCATTTTTTGTGATAACACAAGTGCTATAAATATTTTGAAAAATCTAGTAATGCAATCAAGAACAAAACATATTCCCATTAGATATCACTTCTTGAGAGAGCAAGTTGCAGATCAATAGGTTAAGATGGAATATATTAGTACTACAAATCAGATTGTAGATATTTTCACAAAGGCACTACCAAAAGACACATTTGAGTATCTGCGAGAGAAGTTGGGAATAATTTCCTTTACTTCCTGCCATTGATGTTCAGCATCAAGTGAGGGGGAGCTAAGTGTTAGCTCCAGGTAGGCCCTTTGCCATTGATGTCAAAGGGGGAGAATAATAGGTATAGGTACAAGTGTAGAAAATAGGTATAGGGAATTGGTACATGTTGCTACAGTAAGGGGGAGTTACTGTATGTTTTTAGATGACAGTATGTGCAAGTGACAAGATGTGGCAATTTCAAGATTGAGGTTGCCATCAATGACAAAGGGAGAGATTATTGGAAATATTGTCATTAATGTTAAAGGTTTAAGTATTATTGGTGATAAAGGCCCCATTGCATTTAATATTGTTTATCTTGGCTAATGTGAGTTAATATTTATCTAATATTAATGAATATATTTTTGGCTACATATGAGACAAAAGAAGGGCCCATGGAGAAGTCAAAGAGCCACAGGGTAAAGATAAAAGAAGGATGGGATGCATTTTCCCATAAAGAGTCATCTTGGGGAATTCCAAGAGTCACCAAGTGAAGACAAAAGAGTAAGGGGGAAATTTCTCATGAAGGGACACTTTAAGGAATACGAAAAGTCACCAAGATGAGGACAAAAGATGGAAGGACATTTTTGGTCATGAAGGGCCACCACATGACTTTTCAAATGCTTGAATATGAAGGGTCATATAAGTTTGGTGCCATTTTCCATGAGGATTGAAGGGTCACAAAGGGGGAAGGCCAAAGGTCATTAGAAAAGCTATAAATAAAGGCTTGAGAAGCCATTTGTAAATATGGAAGATAGAGGCTGATTTGATATTGTATTATCTAGCTGAGCAATTTTGAGAGATGAATATGATTTGTATTTGTTATATCTAGCTTAGAAGAGCAAAGGTGAGAGAGAGGAAAGATATGTATTGATCTATCATTTGTTGAGATAGTAACATTGAGAGATAGGTGTGTGGTATACACAAAGGGGTTGGTGCTCCTGTGGGTTGGTGCTCACGAATAATAGCTGGGTTGGTGCTCAACAAAGGGGTATGGTGCTCTTGTGGGTTGGTGCTCATGAATAGTAGGTGGGTTGGTGCTTGGCAAGGTGCTATGGTGCTCCTGCAAGTTTGGCTTGTGAATATTGTTTGGGTTGGTTCTCATTCATATACTTGAGATTGTTCTCCATGGTTTTTCCCATATTAGGTTTCCACGTTATATCTGGTGTCTCTCTCTATCTTCTGTGATGTTTATTATCTGAGTTTTACTGCATATATTGAATGTTTGATTAAGTGAATTTGATTAAGGGAAAGTTTTTATAAGATATATGATATACTGATTCACCCCCCCTCTCAGTATATTTCATGCTTAACATATAAACCAAGTGTACATTAGTGGAGTTTCATACAATATTTAAACCAAATCTTAATTGGTCAATCATTCAATAATATGAAAAATTATCTCACACACATCTATATAGTGCATCAATCAACCTCTACATTTCATTTGACCCCTAAATGCATTAGTTGATCATTATGCACCACACAACCTTTAAGTGCATTAATCTCTTGTAGTGAACCATGTAACCTAAAACACATCACTATTCATTGCATACCATGTGAACATAAATTACATCTTATTATTTTTTCATACCATGTCATTTTGAGGAACATCAATCATTTTGTAAACTCCTCATGACTACTAAACAATTATGTTAGTGGTATCACTCCACATATAGCTTAAGTACATCAATCATAAATTTCACACCATGCTTTCCCAAATTATAATGGTATATAACTAAGTACCATACAAATCAATCATGCATCGATTTATTATTGTATACCATTGGACCATATAAACTTAACACGCATTAGTCACAAACCCAACATACATTTATAGAGGGTCAGTAGGTAATTAATGTTCATAACTCATGTGATCACAAAATTCCAAATATTACCCTATTTTTGGAATTTATCACTACATGTTATCATTATTAGGACCCCCTTTTATACTATCACTGATATTTTTATTGATATACTAATTCAAAGTTTGCAAATAAAAATCACTCCTTGTATTATTGTACATGTTATGTGCCACCTTACTAAGGTGACACCCCCATGCATACATCAATCTACTAAATTACACCATGTAAACCCAACTTGGATTGGTGAATCATCACACACTATGTAAAACCAAACATGCATTGATCTCACACCTGAAAAACTCAATATTCATTATTTTTTAATCTCACAGCATGCAAATGTGGTGGGCATTTTAAAAATATTTTGTGTCATGTACCACACTCACAATAAGACATGTAACCTTGTTATGAATTTCAAAAATAGATTTATATGAAAAAAGGTATTTTAATGCATATCATAATATTATATAAGGATAATATATAATTTATATATAGAGCTAGTAAATTTAGCCTATTAAAAGGTTTATAAGGCCTTTACATTTCATACCAAGTTTTGCATTTTTAGAAGGATCTATGGAATATTTGTTTGACTTGCCTAATAATATTTATAATAAAAGGTGTATTGCATACTTAAAAGACATTAAAAATATGGCATAAGACAAAATACACTTAATCTTTATAAGATATACCAAAAGTTCATTTCACATCTAAAAAAATGTTATATAATATAGGAGGGCACATCTAATTGTTTGTGATTACTCATATATATATATATATATATATATATATATATATATATATATATATATATGAGTAATATCTATAATATTATAGGAATATCCTTATCCCCTCCATAGCATGAATGGGGAATTATTGTTAAATCTTAACCCCCTCATTGATTTTCATGATTGTTTTGCCTTGATCCAGTATTGCCTCTCTGAGTTTTGACAAAGATGGACTTTGACAAGGTTGACTAGGGGGTTGATCAAGTACTCTTGAATATTGATCTTGAGGATCTTGGAGGGGAGAGGACACATAAGACTAATCCAAATGAGCCTACTTCTCTTCATAAGATATCAACACACTATCTAAATTCTAGATCATGCTTCTCATCATTACCATTTCCTCATTCTTACAAGATGACCATTGTTCACCCTCACAAACTGACAATCTATTCTTTACCAATGGAATATCAGTCCTTACCTCTTATATAACATGGATAGGGATGACTGGAGAAAAGTCTAAACCCTTACCAATCTCCCTTATCAACTCAATATAAACTAAGAGGGTGATTCTCTTCCTTCTAAGACCAGGGTGATTTAGGCTAAGAATGTTTACCCTCTGAAGATGCTAAAAGAAAAAAAGACCATTACAAAGGGGGTTGAAACAATAAGTAGCAAAAAAGACCAGAAAATGAAGGCAAAACACCTGGTTTCTACTAGGGATAAATCTAGAAAAGGAGATGTACAGATCTTAAAAATGAAACCGGATGTTGGCTCTCCAGACCGACCAGGAAGAAGATCCACAAAGAAAAATAGAGAATTAGAAAGTAAGCAGAATATTGCCGATGGCAGGCAGGCAACTATTCTGGATTTTAGCCCTCAAAAATAGATAGAAAATCTTTAGTTAGAATTTTAGGGGGCGGAATACTAAATGGTTAATGATGATGCCCTATTTCTCCTGATTTTGCTGCTAGTTCCTAGTAGGCCTAAGGATTGTTTATCTTGGTGCTTTTAATTGATCTATCCTTTTATTTCTGTCAAAGGGTTTCGGGTCCCTTCAAAACCTATTTTTACCTCAATCTAAAACTAATAATGCTTGTTTGAATCTTGACAAGGATATAATAGGATAACCCTGGTCTTGACAAGGGGAATTAGAAGACTGATTTAAATGAAAATAAGGTTGACCTTGGTCATATACAAGGGTGGGAGGAGGGAAAATGTCATGATAGGGTTGATAGGCTATTTGATGTCCACTTAGGAGGAATACATAAACATTATTTGCTTGATAAGTGTGATGCAAAGGTAGAGAATAAACATATTGATCAAAAGATGATTGTTGTATGTGTGTGTGTGTGTGTGTGTGTATCAAATTTTATTTTTTTATTAAAACTAAATTATATAATAAAAATATTTAACATGAAATATTTTTTTATAAATAATATTTTATTTTTACACAATATTCAAGGTTAGAGAAAATTTAACGTTAAAAAAAAAATTACTAATACAAATCATTCAAAAGAAACTTTCTTGGGTTAGAGTTTTATAGTGTTAACATTATTAATTGTGTTTTTGTAATAACATGAAAATTACTCATCTAAATAGTAAATGTAAATATTGTTAGAGTTATTGAATAAACAACTCATATAACAATAATAGTTTTGTGAATTACACTAACTCATGTAAAATAGTGTAGAGTTATTGTAGGAGTTATTTATGAAGATTCATTCTCCTTGGATATAGGAGTAGGTTCTCCTATGTGTGTGTGTGTGCGTGAGCTCTTATCTATTGAATGTATGAACAAATTATTATTATAGAAAACTCTCTGTGTTCAGATTTTTAATTGTTTATCAGTGATATCAGAGTAAGGAAAATCTTGTGAGAACATGGGAGTCAATTTGAGGTTGTTTGCATTGTCGTTAATGGCAAAGCAAGATATTTTTTGAGAATTATAGAAACACATGGAATGATTTAGGATTAAACGGTGCAATGTTTATTGTCAATCTGAGAGGACCGCTTTGAATGAAGTAATAACTATTCAACTAGCTAGGCACATAAGGTATTCAGCTTTGAAATATGTCTTATGCCTGAGACATTTCCACAAAGTTTGGAAATCTATGATATATGCCTACCTATAAGTCTGAGACATGTTTATATGATCACTATTTAATTAGGTAGTGAAGATATACCAAGTAATAACACAAAGGGTGGGAGTAGTAGCACATATTTATCTTTTTCATCCTTAATAACCAACACTAAAAGTTCTAAGCCTTCTCAAATCTACATTCATTCTTTATATTTTTGTCATCACTATAAAATTTATTCCTAACAATATCTATAGTTCTATTCATCAAATCTGCCACCATGTGAAGCTAGTTTGACTCATCATCATTCCACACTTGCAAGTCTACAAATCTATTCATTTTGATTGTCAGTTTTTGACAAGGAGATTAGTCATTTGTATACATGTATGTGTCATTTATACCTCAGTTATTAGTTGTATAATAGTTTGATTAGTAGTGTGTATTCAATAATAGATAGAGTCTATTTCTTCGGTATTAGATAAGTTTATACATTAAAATAGTCTTTAATTTAGAGTTGAATTTTTGAATTTAGGTTCATAATTCATAGTTTAGGATTGGAGATATATAGTTGTAGTTAATGCCTATTATAATTGAAAGTTACATGTCAATCATAAAAAATTTAAGTCAAAATTGTCAAAATAAAGTGAGTTGAGTATTAAAATTAAGAGTCATTTTGATGTCAATAAAATATGTTAAATTTGTTAAAATCAAAAATATATTTTATACGGATACATTATTGGGTGAATAAGACATCTTGAATCAAAAGTGTTAGTTATGTATGTGGGGGAGTCTTGTCATAAAAAATGGAATGTAAAGGTTGATCTTCATCGACACA
This sequence comes from Torreya grandis, assembly GCA_037957365.1. Lineage (NCBI taxonomy): Eukaryota > Viridiplantae > Streptophyta > Pinopsida > Cupressales > Taxaceae > Torreya > Torreya grandis. The sequence continues at coordinate 3,655,559 of JARHVA010000051.1, read as the reverse complement.
TTCACTGAGTAAACAATTCCACTTGTTGGAGGTCAGAAGAAATGAAGGAAGGAGGTTTCTAGAGCCCTTCCTCAGTCACCAATGATGAGGTCCATATGTTTTGGTGGGGCATTTTATTTCAGTTATGTGTTTGACTTGAGTTGTGTAAGAATATGAACAAATGTTATATTTTTGTTCATATTTGTAACAAGTGAGTTGAACATTCCTTTGTATTTTCTCTGAATGTAGTATAGTGAAGAGAGTTAATAAAAATATTTCACATCATGATGTGGTTGGTGGTAAGCCACTTATAAAACCATATTTTTGTGGTTATTGGTAAATGACTTGGTAAATATAAAAGACAGACTAAAATGTGGATTTTTAAATAAACTAGTTTTGACAATATCTTAATGCCACTCAAATTATCAACGACTTGGAAATGATAAGATATTAAACAATAAATATTTGACCAATTTAATACACTAACCTAAATAGAGATATCAACTTAAAAAACACTTAATAAACATCTTAACTTGACTTTAAGACCTAAATCTTAGAAAATTATTAATCACCAAAAACTAAATATGACCCAATAACTTCTACCAATCGAGCATGCACGAAAGATTTAAAGGAAAAAATATTGAACAAAATGTATGTTTGGGACTTAAAAATGGTGACATAAATAAACATAAAACATGTGGTAGAGTTATCTTTGGGAGTCTGCCAAGTGTCAACTTTTGAGTTGGGGTGAGTCATCATGCAAGGATCCATGATTTCCATGTGGCAAGGGCCATATGGATTATACAGTCAATGTTAGAGTATATGCTACATGAAAATTATATAAAGGTGTATATCACAATGAAGGACAAAGTTAGGCTACACCAATGTAATTGATGCAGTTTTGCAATGCAGGCCAAGTCTTAAATATTACAAAAATCTTCAAAGTAATGCAATATAGATAGGATGAGTAACATGTAAAATCCAAAATAAGCTTGCTTAGTGGACATGTATATATGCCTCAATTTTCACACAAATACCATATGACATGCAACACACAATAGGGTGATAGAAGCATGAATTCAAATAATAGATTAGCTTCTTTCTCAACATAGAAACTTTAATTAAAGCTTCACCTTAATCCTGCTCCATGTGTGTTTCTCATTTTATAGATCAAATTTAGGGATGTGTTTAAGCCATATAGGTAGATATCCATGATCCTTGTTGAGGATAAATATCTAAATGATCACAAAGAAATTAGACTAAGCATAAATTCTCAGTAGGCTTTGATTCCTTTACCAAATACACTACACAATTTGATGAAGTCTCCACGCATTTAACTTTGTAATCGGCATTCACTGGCATTCTAAATATTGATTAAATAACGAATGTCAAACAAATAAATGCAGGTCTATGCACACATTGTGGGTTGGGCATTACAACTATAAAAACTAGTTTTATGTAGAACTTCTCAAGTTTTTGGTGAGTTGTAACAACTTTTCATTCATGACCTATATCTAATGACACTAAAAACTTAGATTCTACTAAATTTATTTCATAAGAGCACAAGGATTCCTTTATTGACTTTTAAAACTAGATCCCTTTACTCTGATACCAGATTATGGGGTTTATAAGAGTCTATGCAAAATTAAGAAAATAACATATTAGAATAATAGAGCTAAAACATAGACAATATAAATAATATTTCAACACACTAAAAATATATTATTCACATTTTGATTATTTCAAATAATACATGGGCTATTAAATATCCAAGACTGACTAACCATTTCCTATAGAATAGGAAGTCAAGCTAACAACAAACCCATTAATAGAGATATGGGTATAAGTAAAATATATTATTTCTATAAATAATATATTTTACTAACCGATTAACTATACATGATATATTGTTAATATATCAACGTAACTAACTACTGATTTACTATATGATAATTATTATTCAATAAATAGTAATTTACCTAACAGTAAAAACACAAATGTGAGCTCTAAAGATAGGCTATCCCTAACAAACTCATAATCTTTGGCAAACTATTATCTTCTAGTGCATTTTTATCAGCCAATGAAAAGATTGGGGGGCTATTGGGATAAAGGAAAGATAGTTTGTTAATAGAGAACTAGTGTTGATTTGATCAAAAGATGGTAGAGCATTGATTGAAAGGTGGTAATTCATTGATTATTCTCGGTTAATGTGCTCCCTCTTCTCTCTTCTCCCTTTCTCTATATCACCCATTATTACCATTTGTAGCTTTTGCTCTCTCTCAAATTCTAGACTCTCACAAGGACTCTTTGATCTTGAAAAGTAGGGGAGTCTCTAAGATATTATAAAATATGCTCATCTTGATTAGGCTAAACCCTACCAAGCATTTGTAAGAACTACCTATTGATGCAATAAAAGACTTTCTTTACCTATATCTTACCTTGGATCTGTTTTGAGTAATTGTGTATGATGGCATTGTGAAGGAGAATCATCTTCATCCATTGTCCTCCTTTTTGACCTCTTTTAGGGTGTTTTCAAATTGTCTATAGGTTTGGGTTAGTGTTCTTTGTGCCATTAATCTAAGCTCTTAGTGAGTCTTAGAACTACTCTTTGTTTGCATTCATTACTTCTTGAACCTAGTCTATGAAATACTTATGCAATTATTTTGATTTTGAGGTTGTGTGAACTAGTATTATCTTCTATAGATCTAGTGTGAGTTCAATCTTATGGGAGTCTCCAATTTCATTTGGTGCATCACCTTTTTCCCTCTTAGGATTCCTTTCCCTTTTCTAACCATTTTCCCTGTGACAACATTAGTTTAGGTGATTCATTAGAAGGAAGTTGACCTTCTCCAAAGATTCAACCCTATTATAGGATACACATAGTGTAGGGTTATTCTCATAGTGTATCTCAATTAGAGAGAGCTTAAATAACCCTCTCCAAGGGTGAAAATTGATGTTACAATAGTTTTTGGCATGCCTGGTAGGAATTCTATGTTATTTAATGGTGAAGAATTTCGGTGTTCTATTCATCAATAAGCCTTTGGAGGCAAGTGTTCAACCATCAATGGTGACTCTAATCATCTATTATCTGGTCTAATAAGCCTAACTAAGTTGCTAATCATCATAATCTGGTATGTACAATCAACCATATTTTAATCAATATGCTTATTCTCTACCTAAGAATGACACTTATTAGGCAAATAATGTTTATGTATTCCCTCTAAGTGGCCCTCAAACAACCTGTCAACCCTATCATGGCCTTTGTCCTCCTCCCACCCCTGCATATGACTAAGGTCAACCTCTTTTTCATTTTTATTAGTGATCTATTTCCCCTTGTCAAGACCAAGCTTATCCTACTAAATCCTTGTCAGGAGTCAAGCAAACATTATCAGTTTATATTGATTTGATAAGGGAGATGGGTAGGGGTTTGTAGTTTTCTCTAATCATCCCTACCCATGTTCTATAAGAGGCAATGAGTGATATTTAGTTGTTCAAGAGTATATGGTCAATTTTTGAGGGTAAACAATGGTCATCTTTTAAGAATGAGGACATAGTAATGATGAGAACCATAATCCAAAATGTAGACATTATGTTGATATCTTATGAAGAGTAGTAGGCTCATTTAGATCAATCTTATGTGATGTCTCCCCTCCAAGAGCCTCAAGCTCAACCTTCAAGAGTTCTTGGTCATCCCCGTAGTCAACCTTGTCAATGTCCATCCTTGTCAAAACTCAGAGAAGTAATACTAAACCAAGGTAGAATAATCATGAAAATCCATGAGGGGGTTAAGGTTGAACAAGAATTCCCCATTCATGTTATGGATGGGATAAGGATATTCTTGCAAGATTTTTGGAATGTGTGGGCATCCACTGAAGAAGATGATTATCCACAGGTTGAGAAGAAAGAATTGAAAAGGTGGGTATTATACATTGAAAAGGTTTTTGAGAAGTGGGAAAAAGACTATGTCAAACCTGAATCAATCAGTTTGCCCTCATATCCCTATGCCCATTCCCATTCAAGAACATGAAGCCATCCCATCATGGATCTTCTCTAAAACATTTGACCCTAGATATGTCGTGCCCTCACTTGTAAGACCACCCTCTCTTATAACTATTTAAAATGAAGAAAAGGTGTCTGTTCCATAATCATTTCCATCATGAAAATTAGTTCAAAAAGGCATAAAGAAGAAGGAAGAAGTGTTAGTTGAGGTAGTCTAAGAACCAGTTTTGGTGGAAAAGGAGTTAGTTGTGTTATAAATTAATAAAAAAACCTCAATCTTAGCTTAGTGAACTTGGTGTACAAGAGTTTAAAAACTCTCTCTCCTTTCTTCAAGAGCCACCAAAGAGACCCTTTAAGGCACCTAGCTATAAAAACACTCTCTTAAGCTACAAGTGGAGTGAACTTCTTCACCCTCTCACCATCTCCCTCTTGGAGAAAAAATATAGTTTATAAAGGATAAAAGAGAAGCTTGTAGTCATAGGTGAGCCATAGGATGACAATACAAGTGTCTATGAGGAAAAAATCATGATAGGCACCCCACTTCATAGGGAGGAACATGTTTCAACTTTCAAGTTGTAAGAGCTTGATGATAAGCAATAGGATAGACTTCATGAACTTATTATATAGGTCAAGGGAAGCTCAAGTGACTTAGAATATCAATGGAAACATTTATGCTTGGATTTATTGAGTGAAATGGAACAACTTAGTGTTGCAAACTTTCCTAAAGAAGACAATTGTCAAGCCGAACATGAAATCTTGGAGCAAGAGGAAAACAAATTAGAGCTTGAGTAAGATAGGTGTCTTATTTAAGACCTTAGATGGTTAAGTCAAACCTCATTTATAGTTGAAGATCAAGATGAAATATTATGTGAGATTGATGAAAGAGACATTTAAAATGATCAAGAGATGCAGTTTGATGAACATACCAATGAAAATTTTGAAGGGTTGTGGCAACGGTTCAATGCCATAACTAATGATTTAGAAGAGATTAAGGGACATGTCCTTATTCTAGGAACCTATGAGCATGCTGATCTAAGAATGATCATTCCTAATTTGCATAAGGAAAAGGGGGAAGGATATGGTATTTTTGAACCATCCAGTGAACCAAGTGCAATTACTCCTAAGAGCCTAAATGAAGTTAGTGGGCCCAAAAAAATATATGGTGCACATTTAATCATGTGATCAAAGATCAAAAGTAAGTGGTGGTTCAAAAGGCCAGTGAATCCTAAAAGCAAATGTGTGGGTGATAAGTGTCTTAAGCATGTTAAACTAATAGAAGATTTATGGCTCACATTTATTCATATAGATAAATATCAATGATATGAGCAAGGTCAAGAAGTAAATAGAGCTTAGACAAAGTGTGAGGCTACAAAGTGTCTAAATTTGATTGTCTCAAATCAATAATTTGATAGCCAATGAATAAAGGTGAGCCTAGGAAACTTTTGATGGAGGTCGACGAAGCTATTTTTGACCTAGGAAAGAAAATTCATAGGAGTCAAGTTCAAAGATGATTCAGATTGAACCAGAATGGATATTTCAAGGATTGAACATCACCATTAGAGCTCCATGGAGGTAGAATAGGTATTTTACACCTAATATAGACAAAAGGGTGGCAACTTGTTGTTGAAGTGAGGTCAAACACATGGTAAGCTTCATTTCATTAATATTATAGCTATATAAAAACCAATAAATGGATTGGTTTTCATCTATAGTAGACTTATGCTCAGATATTGAAATAGGGGAAAATATGAATGGTTATGAAGGAGTGTCTCATCTTTCAAATATTCATCTTCCTAATAAAGTAGGTACTTACCATCACTAAAATCAAACATGATCATGGCTCTGTCAAGTCCATAGGTATGAAGAGTTTATCTTCATAGTAAATCCAAGTGGAGGGTGGCATAAAATTTCAAAGCAAAAGGATTTAGGGATTAGAGAAATAAGTTGGAGCATTTAATAAATTTTTAGGGTACCTAAGGTTTTTTATTCATAACAAGATCATGACTTATCATCTTTGGCAAATTATTGTCTTTTAGTGCTTTTTTCTCAGCTAATGAGAAGAGTAGGAGGCTATTAGGACAAAGGAAAGATAGATTGTCAATACAAAACTGGAGCATTCATTAAAATGTGGCATTTCATTGATTTTTCTTGGTTAACATGCTCCCTCTTCTCTCTTCTCCCTTTCTCTATATCACCCATTATTTCCATTTGTAATTCTCACTCTCTCTCAAATTCTAGACTCTTACAAGGACTCTTTGATCTTGAAGAGTAGGGGACTCTTTGAGATATTACAAAATATGCTCATCTTGATTAGGCTAAACCATGCCAAGTATTTTTAATAACTACCTCTTGATGCAATAAAATACTTTCTTTACCTATCTCTTGCCTTGGATCTGTGTTGAGTGAGTTGTGCATGATGGCATAGTGAAGAAGAATCTTCCTTGTCCATTTTCCTCCTTTCTAACCTCTTTTAAGGTGTTTTCAATTTGTATGCAAGTCAGGGTGAGTGTTATTTCTACCATTAATTTAATCTCTTATTGAGTTTTAGAAATCCTCTTTATTTGCATTCATTGCTTCTTGAACCTAGTCTATGAAATACTTATGCAATTAGCTTGATTTTGAGGTTGTGTGAGCTAGTATTGTCTTTTTCACATATAGTATGGCTTCAAGTTAATGTGAGTCTCCCATTTTATTTGATGCATCAATTTTTAACCTTCTTAGGAGACCTTTTCCCCTTTCTAACCCTTTTCTGTATGACAACATTAGTTTAGGTGATTCATCAAAAGAAACTCAACCTTCTCTAGAGGTTCAACCCTATTATAATATACCCACAGCCTGGGGTTGTTCCCATAGTGTAGCTTAATTGGAGAGAGCTTGAAGAACCTTCTTCAAGGCTGAAAATTGATGCTACAAAAATGATGTTTTCATTATAGATTTTATATTTTTGTCATTATCTCAAGTATGTTCATTTATATATTTTAAGTGATTTGTTGGTAAGTTTAGACATTATAGTTTATATAGTTTGTCATAGTTTAAAAGTTAAAATATTAAAAACCTAAATTATGGCTAAGTTTGAAATTCTAAAACATTGAAATCTAAGTCTTAAATATGATAAAATTCTCCAAAATCAAGAATTTGCATCATAGCTCCTAGAGTTCAAAAACTACTCTTAAACATCTTGAAACTATATATATTAAATATAACTTAAGTATAATAAACTAGATATACTCAGACATATATATATATATATATATATATATATGTATATAGTTTATTTCTAGATCCTTTGGTCCTCGATGAGTATGTATACTATGGTTTCACCTTCATTTTACCTTCCAATATCTTTCGATCCATATCCATAATCTAGTTTCATTAGGCCAAAGGCCCATGAATTTGAAAATGATAATTTATCAATAAAGGGAGGATGCATTAGCATCCAAAATTCCTTTAGGTAATTATGTTGCATACCTTATTGCATACATCTATTACACACCATCCCTACTTTGATATAACATTAACTAAACTTTGTTGATTAAATGAAGGGATTGAAAACACCCATCACTTATGAGACAAAGGCATGTTTAGGCTCAAAATAATGATTGAATGCATACATATGGCTAAATTTATTGTGAGGTTTCTAACCACATCATCAAAGCAAATAACCTCACTCAATCAACATCTTTTTATGGATGAAAAATTAAAACTAAAAATGAGGGGACCTTCCCATAATAACACTATGGGACTTAACTGTTATGATCATAAGGGTGTGACGACTGGGGTGCATTTAAGCAGGTATGATGCTCTTGAATAAAAAAATCACAATGACAAATCTTGAAATAGTAATAAGCTCACCCCTGCATGGTTAGGGGAATATGTTTGGTGAAATAAATTGGCAAGCACACCAAATTCATGAGTGTTGTATTACAATTTAGCTTCAGATTCTCTAAGAAAATAATAAGGAATAAATTTTTTAGATCAAGCAATCACAATTCTCAAAGATGGATTTGGGATCCAGGGATTCACATGGGGTTCGATATGGAGTGACTGGAGTTAAAGCAATATTGCTTGAGGATAAATTTTTTTGAGAGGGGAGGATTTTAATGCCCCCTTTTTGAGTTTAGAGTCGTTAATAACCCATTTCTAATCTTGAACTAAGAAGGGGAATTTATGGGTCATGGGATAGTTATCCCTTAAGTGATCTTATAAGGAAGTTGCTTTTTGGCATATTTGAATTCCCCCTTAAGTGGTGCACTCCCTTTTGGGAAGGCCTTTTAGGAGTAGATGTTATAAAAAGGAAAGAGGAGGTTCATTTGAAGGAGCATGTTATTTTTATCACTAAATTCAAAAATTTAAGCACAATTATTTGGATTGGTAGCCATTGAGGACTTAAACCCTCATTACATAACTGTTAGGGATGAAAACCTCCTACCGATCCTTGGGTGACTTCATTCAAAGGTCATATTTGAGTAGAAATTGGTAGTTTCAAGATTTTAGGGCATCATTTCAATAAATCACAACTAGGAGGATTATTGAAGTGTGACAAGTTTGTTATCCACCCTATCTAGGGTAACAATCCACATTTAAGGCCCTCTTTGATCAATAAATTGCCTGGGAATGCCCTCCTAGGGTAACGACCCACTTAGGAAGATAAAATTATAGCTTTAAGGCAGCTTTGTATGTTTTCATGGTGTTTCAACATTCATTCTATCAGTTGGTATTTTTTATTGTAATTTCTGGACCTTGAAATAATTCAAAAAAATTAGATTTGAGATATTTTTGCATGGGTGTATTTATATAATTTTTGGAAAGTGTTTTGGTGAATGAAACATTGTATCTGTGGCCTAAAATTGGCATATATAGAATTATAATTTTTATTTGCTTAGGGTTTGAATAATCAAATGAAAAATTTCATGTGTTTATGTTAGGGTTTGTTGGAAAACTCAAATTATTCTGATTATGTCCTAACAAGGACATTACAACACTTCAAGACATATGGTGAGATCCACCCCTTAGGGAATGAAGGAAACAAATCTCTCATCACTTAGGGGTATTGAAAAATATGAGTAAACCTTATTATTTTATTTTATTGGTGTATGATACCATGAAAAATCCATTAATGAAGACCATTAAAGGTCTCATACACACATGCATTGCATCACATGTGATTCTTGTAGACTACATTGTGCCACCATAAGAAGTATATGTGATATTTGGTGGAGATAGATTGATGATATTTAAGATATCACAAACCTCTAGAGGTGGTTAAAAAGTATTAGGTAGACATAGAGCATGAACCATAAGCCATAAAAATGGGCTTGACAGTATCACTAGAAATGTTTTATGATAATCTACGTGGATTAGATCTCATCAGTTGACTGAAGAGTTTCCAAAGATTAAACCATGTTGATAATGCAAAATTGGTATGCTGAAATAAGTATTAGCTCTTTTTAAATGTGTGAATTAATCAACCCATAGGTTTTATCCATCCTATTCTTTAACTTAATCATTTTATCCTCATATTTTGGTTTAGGTTCTTTCTCTTGAGATATACACTAAAATCATCTAGATCTCAATAATCCTAACAATACATGTATTGTTCCCTTACTGCTATAGACACTATTTATAAATTATATAACATCTTAGACTTGTATACTTGGTAAATACATATAATGGATGCACCTTCAACTTCTAGACCTTTTCGACTGCTAAAAGGCTTGCATACGCTATCTCTCTATGCCTAATTACTTCTCTTAGTTATACCAATGTTATTAAGATGAATCATACCTTCTATCTCACCTACAATGTTATAAACTTGTTTATCTTCCATTTTAACATGTTCTAGACCTAGACCTATTTTCCAATTTCTAGGATACTTGTGTTCCAATCAGAAACCTATGCTGATGTAAGTTTCTAGTGCCATAAATCCATACAATTTACCAATGAAACATATTACTATGGTTGAATTAAGTGCTTTAATGTGGGATATTTTCTAAAGGGATTGATATAAATTCAATATCAATGTTATTTATTCTTCACTAGGAAACACCTATAAAATCACAAGGTAACTTACCAAAGGCATTAAATCAAGCACTCACATGAGCAAAACCTCCCTATTTTCTCCTATTTCCATATCAATCATACGGATAACTTATTTACAGGTCAAAAATATTGAAGGAGCACTCCATGAACCACATTTTCCAAGTTAAAAGCTAGGTCATTTTTGTACTTAATTATCACACATTACATGATTCACCACATAAGCTAGGTCATAAGAGAAATTTATATCCAGATAGTTAATTATCAAACCTCCTATGGTTAGTCCTCTAAAAAAGGGTAAGCAATAAGTAATTCCCTTTACTAGGTAGCCAATACTTGAGATACCTTTGCATTAGAGATCCACAGTGGGACTCAAAAAATCCTTACATATTTTGCACCATATTTAGATATCTATATCACCTACACATGTTCTTATTACTATTATTTTAAGTAAAATGTAGACCATTCAATGATGGGTTCCATGAATCCCTACTACTATTTATATTTAATGACTACAATCATATTTTACATACACATATCATCACAAATACCATAGTGATAGATATTTCACCTATACATGCTCCTTATGAGCACTTTGAATGAAGTAATAACTATTCAACTAGCTAGGCACATAAAGTATTCAATTTTGAAATGTGTCTTATGCCTGAGACATTTCCACAAAGTTTGGAAATCTATGATCTATGCCTACTAAAAAGTCTGAGACATGCTTATATGATCACTATTTAATTAGGTAGTGAAGATATACCAAGTAATATCCCATACAGTGGGAGTAGTAGCACACATTTATCATTGTCATCCTTAATAACCAACACCAATAATTTTGAGCCTTCTCAAATATGCATTACTGCTTTATGTGACTGTCATCATTATTAAATTTATTATTGACAAAACCTATAGTTCTATTCATCAAATTTGCCACCGTGTGAGGCTAGTCGGACTCATCATCATTCCACACTTGCAAGTATACATATCTATGCATCCTGATTGCCATTTTTTGAGGAGATTAGTCTTTTGTATTTATGTACATGTCATCTATACCTTGATTGTCAGTTTTCTAATATTTTGATTAGTATTGTGTAGTCAATAATAGATAGATTTTATTTCTTAGATATTAAATAAGTCTATACATTAAAATAGTCTTTAATTTAGAATTGAGTTTCTGAATTTAGGTTCATAATTCATAGTTTATGATTAGAGATATATAGTTGTAGTTAATGTCTATTATAACTTAAATTTATATGTCAATCATAAAAAAATTAAGTCAAAAATGTCAAAATAAAGTGAGTTGAGTATTAAAATTAAGAGTCATTTTGATGTCAATAAAATGTGTTAAATTTGTCAAAATCAAAAATCTCTTTTATACGGATACATTATTGGGTGAATATGACATCTTGAATCAAAAGTGTCAATTATGTATGTGGGGGAGTCTTGTCATAAAAAATGAATAATCATATATTTTGTGACCCCATCATGTATTGTGAAACCATTAAAAATCATGTGACCTCATCTTACATTACTCAACCACCACATAAGTGCATTCTTCCATTCTTATAAAGTATGTAACCCCGTCATACATTTTTTTACCACAATTAGAGAAAATTTAACATTTAAAAAATTGATAATACAAATCATTCGAAAGAAACTTGCTTGGGTTAGAGTTTTATAGTGTTAAAATTAGTAATTGGGTGTTTGTAATAACATGAAAAATACTCATCTAAATAGTAAATGTAAATATTGTTAAAGTTAGTGAATAAACAACTCATATAACAATATTAGTTTTGTGAATTATACCAACTCACGTAAAATAGTGTAGAGTTATTGTAGGAGTTATTTATGAAGATACACTCTCCTTTGATATAGTAGTAGGGTTTCCTGTCTCTGTGTGTGTGTGTGTGAGAGCTCTTATCTATTGAATATATGAGTAAAGAATTATTATATAAAACTCTCTGTGTTTGGATTTTTAATTATTTATCAGTGATATTAGAGTAAGGAAAATCTTGTGAGAACATGGGAGTTAATTTAAGGTTGTTTACATTGTCACTAATGCCAAAGTGAGATATTTTGTGAGAATTACAACAATGTGTGGAAATCTTCAGGATTAAAGGGTGTAAGGTTGCTTCACAATCTAAGAGAAGCACTTTGAATGAAGTAATATCTATTAAAATAGCTAGGCACATAAATTATTCAACTTTAAAATGTGTCTTATGCTTGAGACATTTCCACAAAGTTTGGAAATCTTTGATCTATGCCTACCCATAAGTCTGAGATGTGTTTAGATGATCATTATTTAATTAGGTAGTGAAGATATACTAAGTAATATCATAAATTATGGGAGTAGTAACACACATTTATCATTGTCATCCTTAATAACCAACAAAAACAATTCTGAGCCTTCTAGAATCTACATTCATTCTTTGTATGCTTGTCATTGCTATCAAATTTATTCTAACAAAATCTATAGTTATATTCATCAAATATACCACCATGTGAGGCTAGTCTAAATCATCATCACACACTTATAAGCCTACAAATCTATGCATTCTGATTATCAGGTTTTGATAGGGAGATTAGTGTTTTATATACATCTACGTGTCATTTATACCTTGATTTCCAGTTGTCTAATAGTTTGATTAGTAGTGTGTAGTCAATAATAGATAGAGTCTATTCTTCGATATCAGATAAGTCTATACATTAAAATAGTATTTAATTTAGAGTTAAGTTTTTGAATTTAGGTTCATAATTCATAGTTTATGATTAGACATATATAGTTGTAGTTAATGCCTATTATAACTGAGAGTTACATGTCAATCATAAAAAAATTAAGTTAAAATTATCAAGACAAAGGGACTTGACTATTAAAATTAAGAATCATTTTGATGTCAATAAAATATGTTAAATTTTTAAAAATCAAAAATCTCTTTTATATGGATACATTATTGGGTGAATATGACATCTTGAATCAAAAGTGTTAGTTATGTATGTGGGGGAGTCTTGTCATAAAAAATGGCATGCAAAGGTTGAGATTCATCGACACATTCACTGAGTAAACAATTTTACCTGTTGGAGGTCAGAGGCAATAGAGGAAGGAGGTTTCCAGAGCCTTTTATTAGTCATCAATGACAAAGTCCATATGCTTTGGTGGGGCATTTTATTTTAGTTGTGTGTTTAATTTGAGTTGTGTATGAATATGAAAAAATGCTATATTTTTGTTCATATTTGTAACAAGTGAGATGAACATTCATTTGTGTTTTCTATGGATGTAGGATAATTTAGAGAGTTCATGAAAGTAATACACCTCATGATGTGGTTGGTGGTAAACCAATTACAAAACCATCTTTTTGTGGTTGTTGGTAAATCACTTGAAAACCATCCTTTTTTGGTTGTTGATAAGCCATATGAAAAACCATCATTAACATTTATGTTTGTCCTAAGAAAATCACCAAATCATGAGCATAATTTCAAATACATAATTGATGTTTTCCCCATGTTCACATTAAGGGGGCGTATGCTAGGAATTAATAATGTTCACAAAGAGTGAATGTTAGAGCTTTATAGTGTTAATATTATTGATTATGTGTTTATAATAACGTGAGAATTACTCACATAAATAGTAAATGTAAATATTTTTAGAGTTGTTGAATAAATAACTCATGTAATAATATTAGTTGTGTGAGTTACAACAACTCATGTAGAATAGTGTAGAGTTGTTAGAGTTATTTATTTATAGAGATTCACTGTCCTTGGATATAGGAGCATGCTCTCCTATCTATATGTATGTATGTATGCTTTTCTATTGAATATATGAATAGAGGATTATTATTGAGAACTCTCTATATTTGGCTTCTCAATTGTTTATCACCGTGCACTTAGGTGGGTAGCAAGTATTTTATTTATATTGAAAAATAAATAATAAAAGAGGGTTCTTACGAATCATTAGTCCTTGACAAATATTTTAATATATGTATATAAATACACATACCAACATCGATAACTTATCATAAAATTTTAATCACTAATTTGACAACCTACCTATAGGGAAACATATGTATAAAATTGTTAATTTTATTTATTAAGTGAATGTCTTATTAAAATAATCATGCCCCTTTTACATTATCAATTATAGTTATACTACGAACTATAAAACCTATAAATTTTAGAGAAAATCATAACAATTATATTTAATATTAAAAAATTAATCAAATATATAATCTGAACACAAATTCTATAATCAAATTATTTACATTAAATATTAACTTCAAATATGAATCTTATAATAAACCTGTCAATATCTAACAATAAAAATAATAAAATAATGTCTTTATAAATTAACCAAGTACCATTCACCTATCAACCACATAAAACAATAAGTGAAGACATTGGAAACTTACAATTAATTCACCATCTATTGGAAAAATACTTGAAACAACTTAAAAATTTATTTTAAAACCCTATGATATAGAGAGGTGTTTGATGTGGCCATTTGTTATTATTATTTATGATCTTGTTGATCTCATTTCGGCTCATGTCCAATTAGTAGAGTGTAGTTACAAACCATATTATTTTATTCCTACAAAAGGGAAGTTATAGATACACGACATCTCTATTATACTTAATGGCCAATACCATTTCAAAACTATCATAACCCATTAAAGTTTGAGAGCCAAGTAAACTACGCCAAAATATTTATGAATATTTTTAATCTAAAAGAAAGAAATGTTTTAAAATGGATGACTATTCATGTTTAGTCATGTTATTTTCAAAGTCATTATAAACTAATCACTTGATTGTTGATTCTTTTCATTTAGATTTAGGTGTATTTTCCTCCACTACCAATGTTGTTAGACCAGATTTAGTTCATTGAACTAAGGTAAAATTTTTGATCACTATTATAGAATAATCTTCCATACAAAAATTTCCAAGTTATTATAGGGATCTTTTTCATGTTTGGATTCACATAGAAATATCAAAATCATTCAACAAACTGATATTTTTATTCAAATATAACATACTAGATACGTTTTGTCATGTTTTTTCCTTGCCTTTGCCATTAACTTATATATGCTCTTATATAAGAAGTACTATCTTTAATTACTTTTATTAAAGTAAATGTATCATAAATTCAAAGAAGAGGACTTTAAAATAAATTCACGATTCATCATTATTTTATTTTGGATGCATTCTAAACTTTCTATCCATTTTAACAACTATCATAATATCATTTGTTTACTTATATCACAAAAATATGAAACCTCTATGAATTAAATATCCTATGATACTTAGGAAGTGTTCAATTATAGAGGGTGATAAAAATAAATTATTATTATTCGTGAACATCAATATACAAATAAACATCTAATAAACTAACAAATCAGGTAAAGATGACTCAAATATTAAATTAGATAATTATAGCAATCTCAGTAAACAAATTTGAACATTGCTAATTGAACCCAATGAAGGAGAATAGACAAATTTTACTGTGTTCTTTGCCATTGATGTCCAATGCCATTAAAAATGGCCTTCGTAGTCCTTCCATTAAAAAATAATTGATATTTAGAAGCATGAATAATGATTGAAGGAAATCAATTAACTTCTACAATGGACATTTGTTATATAAGATTGCAACTTGTAACTAATATCTTTTTGTTATTCATTGAGGCTTATAGTTTCTCGTTTCCACTTTTAAGCTTTGAATTTTATTCAATAATCACACATCCAATCCATTATATAATCAATATTTTTTTCAACATCTTCATAACTCTCTTGAAAAATTATATGTAGGTATATAATTTTCCCTTTTGATCCATATCCTTTTCCTAACTTGCATTTTTTAAACACCCTATTTATCTCCCAAATAACTCTTATACTTTTCTTCACCTGAAGATTTCTAGCATCTTTTCCTCCAAAACTTATTTTTTCTTATTCATCATACTCAAATTCCTCAACTATGATTTTATAACCCAAATGATTATCATTTGCATATAGAATTTGCATGAAGGAATATGGAATATGCTTCATTTAGTCTCCAATGAAGCTGACAAACAATTGAAATGAGTTTCACTATTAAAAAACATTTTACACATGATAAAAAATCTAAATTAGGCATACCAATTATACCACCAACTACTTTAATAGTATTCATCAACTATTTTAGTGGGCCAACAAATCACGAGAAACTTTGCTTTGAGCATAAATTCTTGAAGCTTTTAATGAATTGTGATAAGATGTATACAAAATGGGGACCAATTTTGATGTCATAATAAAATTTCCTTAAAATTAAGTTTAAAAAACCAATTATTAACCTGTAATAATTTTTTTAAAACCTACATCATAAAGTAAAACAATATAATTAAAAACATTATATTGTTAATCTGGAGTTACATGCCAATAAATTATTTTTTCAGCAATGGTCTATACTAAGTTAGAACCTTATTAACAAGAAACCAAACTAGTCTACGCATAGTTTTCCAACCACATTCTTTCTTAACTTATAAGGTTTAGGCCCCTTTCAAATTAAATTATAAAAATCCATACCCATAGTTCATTTATAACATATGAAATAATTACTATTGCTTACAACTAAACTTTCTCCTCTTTGAATAAATCTTTATTAACAAAAAATTAATCATAATAAAAATATTAGAATTCTCTAAAAACCATGCATCATTTTATTTTAAAAAGTAAGTGATAATAAATATTAATTAAATTATATTGTTACTCTGAAGTTATATGTCAATAAATATTATTTCCAACAATGGTCCACCCTAAACTTTAGATTTTTTACCAAGAAACCAAATAACTTCATCAAATGTGCTCCAACCACAACTTACATGCCAAAAACATCCTAATTTATAGTTATAAATTTACTTAGTTTATTTGGGAAAATATGCGTTGGGTAGACCAATATTGCTTATTTTAGGTCTTCTTCAAAGGCATTTAAAACAGTGAGACATTTGAAATTATCACCACATCACATCATGTGCTACAAATATTAATAGATCATGGAAATTATTGATACAAATTTTGAGGATGCAGAGAATATATGTGGCCAATTAAAAATTGAAAGGATATGATATGTACTTACCCAAGATGAAATGGCCTTCTTAGAACTAAAAGAGTCGAAGTCTTTCAACAAGAGTTTTCCTAGACTTCAAAAACAAGAGAAGTTCGTAGGGTAAAGTGACTCAGATAATATATGATTTTAAACTACTATAAAGATAATTTAATTATCATAGAGGATGTAAATTAGTTTTATGAACTAGGTGAGTGAATAAGTAAATATCCATAATAATTCCAACTATTAGATATTCATGGTCACTCAATGCACAATAATGAGTAGCAATGGTGTTGCACATTGTATTGAATTAACATCTAAGTTAGATTAATATACCATGTTTCATCAATCTTGATCTCCTTTATAGGCTTAATGAACTAGAGTTTATGTAATGTATGTGATTTGAAAGTGCATGATTTATTTTAAAATAATATATTAATATGGTTATATGAAAATGTGGCACAAGATAAAATGCCTTCTCTCAACAAAATAGGGTGTTTATGCTAATAAACAATATTCTAATGATTTAAGACAATAAAATTGGAAAAAAACCAATTAAAATACAATAATAAAAGGGGGGAATGTCAAAGGGCTTGTGAGCCACTTTCAGAAGTATATAAAATGAACATGCTTTCATATTTTCATAGTTAGGGCCATAATAAAAGGCTTATTTACTAAAAATTAGTTAATGGGGACTAGTGGAACTAGTAATAGATTATCAAGAGCCAATCCATTATGTTGGTGAGGAAGTTGGGGGTGTGGTGGAAGAGAGGGAATATACATTGCTAAATTCCACCCAACACAACTAACAGTGTGTGTCATAGAGGCAATGGGGGAAATGGGGAAGGATTTGCAGTTTTGTATTCCATGATTAAAAAATGGAATAAAGTGCTATCTAGACTCATGATCTAATAAAAGAAGACCTTTATATCTTGAGTAGATTGGTTCCAAGGATGATATACAATAATTATGGGATTCCATGGATGGTTTTCATTAAGATGTTATATTTTTGAAATTTTTTTGACTATTGTTACTCTTGTGATTACCTCAATGGTGAAGATATTAACACTGTAAAATAAAAGTAATACCACTATAACCATGACCATTACATTATTGTTTCCTTCCAAATATAACTATAATCTAATCAACCTTCCTTATTACTATCTTATAAGTCACTTGTAAGACACAAAGCAATAAAGGTTATTTCTAACCTCTTCAAACATCACTATACAAAAGGATAATTGATTTATCCATTAAAGGAGGTTTGAATCAATTATTATTTTACCTTAATTTAGATTAATGGGTTAAAAACTTTGAAATAGAATTTAGATTATAAGATATGGCATTCAAACATATATTTTAATTTAAGATAACGATAATTGATTCTTCTAATTTCGTAAGTGTTCCTTCTAAATATGGAAAGTATTAAAGAGATCATGATACTTTAGATTTTATGGTTGATTGTCTAACTATAATTGTATTTTGGAAGTGAAAATCAAGGATAAACATGCTTATGGTTCACTTTGTTTAGGAACTTATCTACTGCCTATATTGGGTTAGTTACATAGGATTGGGTCAATATCATGGGTAGATACTTCTTGCTCTATGGTTTCAATCCCAAAACCTGATGATTTATGTAGATCCAAAAATCAACTTCCTTTGCCTTTAAAACCTAAATATGTTTATGATGACTAAAAACCTATAAAAATGGAGGAAGTGTAATGGGTTGAGATGACCTTAATCAATCACATCTGATGATTAGTCACTCCCTACGTATCTAATACTCTAAGGATGGAAAGTAAGCCATATGTAGTTCTTCCACTCACTGTGATCATTCAATTGTGCTCCTTTGCTATGTGAATGTAACTAATTATCAGATTGGTACTTGTCAATCCTTTATTTGACCCAATTTTTAATTGTTTTAAACTTGGCTTGTGATTACTCGTAGTGAATAATATGCAAATTGTGAATAATATGATAGACTTGCTAAATGTGTGATAGTGTATGGATGTGTAATAGATAAATGCAAAATAGATATTAAATGGATTTGAAATGAGGCCTTGATTTGTTTATATATCGATCCTTTTGAATAATTCATCATGCCATTGACAAATAATGCTTATAGGAAAACCCTAAGGATGGGTTTGATTTTATAAAATAGTCAATATTGGGATGGGAACAATTCCAATTAGCATGGGCCATTATCAACTAGCCATAATGATTGTACCATCAAAATTTACCCATGTATAGGTAGAATACTATGAGAATCTAAGGATGTGTGTATAATATATTTAATAGGTTGGAAATAGATAATGATGTTCCTGTAGGTGTATGAAAATATAATGTAGGGGTTGACTCATAAGATAACATACAAGTGTGAGATGATGGAAAATTAGGATATTATTTGGGTACTCAAATCATGCCTAGTAATTTTAGTATATTTATATTTGAAAGGCAAAAATAGGGTAATTGGAATATAAGAATGTTCCTAACAAGACCCTATTTGCTAAAAACTCACCAAAGATAGATGTCATGGCTGTTAAATAAGTGATGACCATAGAAAATTCAAAGCCAAAGAGGAACAAGTTTGTCATAAATTTTGTAATATTGGCTTCCACCAACTCAATTTTGTTGGGTTATGATATTGGAGTGATGAGTGGGGTCATTTTGTTCATCCATAAAGACCTACACACAAATGATATGCAGGTAAATACCTTAATCAACTCACATATTTAATTTTCCTGATTGGGTACACCTTGGTCATTGTTTCCATCTACACCACTGAGGTCACCCTTACTTATTTTCTCAAGATATTTCTCAACTCAAGAATATTGTTTGACTACATTAAAATATATGCCTTTCAAGTTTTGTCAATTTAGTACAATTGGTGGGTAATGCTAAAATGTCTTCATGCTCTTCATGTCATATAGTCCACACTAGCTAGCATTCAAGTAGTTTGTTTAATACATTTTGTCTTAGCAAGCTATATTGGATATGTTTAATAGGATTTTTAATAGTGTTAGTGTTAGCCAAATTTGGCCCACATACAAAGATTCTATATGGATATATCAATTGAGTAGATTTACTGATTGACCAAATGATCAAATGACTTGAGCAAGTGAATAAGATGGACTAGACCATCATCAAACATCATGCAGAAATTGATAGGTTAGTCTAGTTTCACATTTGATATATGTTCTTAGGAGGTCAACCAAAGCCAAAGGAATGCATGGACATGATGCATTTCATTTCTATATTATTATATTATCCTCTACAAATTTCATATCTTGTTAAGTTGTCTATCTCAATATCTAAGTCCTCAAAGTGAACAAGCAAAATGAAATGTGTACAGTAACATCAAGTTAAAGCTGCAGTAATTAACTATTTAGATATAAAAATCCTTAATAAGTAAGATGTGTATACAGACATCAAGTTCAAGCCTCATGATATATCCATTTGGATTCAAAAGGATGAACTTGTGGCTAACCTGTGTTAAAATCTCAAGTGACTAAATCAAATATCCAATAATGAGTAGGTGAAGATGATGTCAGTGGGCCCAAATAGATCTATGGTGCATGTATAATTGTGTGATAAAAAGTCAATGATGAATAGTGGGTTAAAAGGTTAATAGATATTAAAAATAGATACATGGGTGACAAGTGCCTTAAGCATGTTAAACTAACAAAACATCTATGGCTCACATTCATTCATATAGAGAAAAATAAACAGTGCAAGTAAGGTCAAAAAGTCAATGAAGCTCAGGTCAAGTACGAGGGTGTCAAGTGTCTAAGTTTTATAATCCTAAATCAATAAGTTGATAGATAATGAACAAAGGTAAGCTCAACAAACTTTTGATGGGGGTTGATGAATTTGTTTTCAAACCAGGCAAGCAAATTCATAAGATCCAAGTTTAAAGATGATCTAGGTTGAACTATGATGGATATTTCAGGGATTGAGCATTACTATTAGAGCTCCATGGAGGTAGATGTTGACAATTTTGACCCTACAATTCAAAATTACAACCTCTACTATTCAAAATTTTGTATAACCATGATTTTTGTTTAAGTGTCAGAGGCTACCATTTGTGATTTTTATGAAGAGCTTGCCAATTTCTCTAAAGAAATTCCAAGTGGTTTTTTCCAAAAGTTCTAAGGTTCATGACAAAAATCTGAAGGGATTTTCAAATTTTATGGGAAAGGACATTTTCAATAATTGTGAAAGATAGTTTCAAAAAATTTGAAGGTCTATTTTGCTCTTCCAAAGGGTCACTTGGGAAGCCCGAAGGGTTTTTTAGGATGAAAGGTCCATTTTGTAGTGTTCTGGAGGGCAATTTTCTTCAAACAATCATAAAGTAATTATCCACTACAAGAAAGTTGAAAGACCTTTTAAAAGGGGAAAAAGACCATTCACAAGAGCCCAAAAGGCAACATGAAAAACTTCAAAAGGTTTAATTCCTTCAAACTTTCTAATTGAAGGAAAGGAAAGGGTTCATTTACAAAAAAATCAAAGGTTACCAACCCTTTGGGAAGGTTTAAAATAAAAACCTAAAGGGTATGTTCCCTTTAGGGAAAAAAATTCACCCTTCAAAAAGTGACATTTCAAAATGGCTGAGGGACATTACAAAAATATTGAAGGATACCAACCTTCAAGAAAATTCATCACAAATATGTTGAAGGGTTGTCTTTGGGGAGGGCGCATAAATAAAAGTCTGAAGGGTAGGTCACCAAATACATTTTGTTGAAGGGTCAGTTTCAAAGAGTCGAAGGGCACTTTCCCTTCAAGAAAGTCACTACCAATAATGCTGAAGGGTATCCACCCTTTAGAAAAGGACACTGGCAAGAATCTTGAAGGGTATGTGCCCTTCGAGAAGGTTCACTTCACAAATTTGCCATAAAGAAAGATAAGGCCTGTGGGATAAAGAGACTGAGGAAGTAATTCCATTAGAATTTTTATCTAAAGGAAATAAAGTAAAGACATAATTTGAATGAACTCCTTCAGACAAATTTTTTGAAGGAATTCCTTTAGAATATTTACCTAAAAAAATGTACAGAAAGAAAGGCTTGAAAGGATAAGCCAGAGGTAATTCCCACAGATAATTTATCTATGGGAAAAAGACAAAATAGAAACCTGAAATAATTCTTTCAAAATTTTTATCAAAAGGAAAAGAGAGACCCAAGGAGAAAAGTCTTAGAATTTTTGTCTGAAGAGGAACACAAGAGAATGAAAAATAAAGGTCCATGGAAATAAATAAAGAAAATAAGCAGGGAATAAAGTTTGGGAAAATGAAAAGAACAAGCCTGCAAGGAAAAGTCTGAAAGAATACACCTGAGACAAATACATGCAAGGGAAAGTCAAGGGAAAAGATATAGATAAATAACTAAAGAACATGCATAGAAATAAAGATCTAGATAAAGTGAGGGATTTAATAAATAGGTTAATAAGCATGCAAGTAGTCGTAAATAAGATAAGACATGTCCAAGATGTGTAACCATTTTAAACATGATACCTTCAATTCTAAGACAAATGCTTGCTTTGCATGAAGAACTCAAGGAGTTTAACATTAGAAATCTCAACAAGAAATTCCATGCATGCACTCTCATTTGTCTCAATCTTGCAACGTTCCAATAGTTCAAGTGTAGACCATTAGAGGTTGACTAGTCTTGAGCTCTAGTTGACTAAGTGTCAAGTGCCACATCTATTCATTATTTCCATGTAAAGGGAAGCCTTTCAAATGTTCTAATATCTCAAGAAGATTTCTAGTTTTGAAGATTGGCATAACATTATGTATGTTGGAATATTAGTCCAAACTTGAGCCCACAATCTATTTTCAACACCAAGATCTTTTCCATACAAGACAAAAGACAAGAAAAGATAAATTTAGAAGTCTATGATAACATAAATTAGATTTGGGTTGAATTGAGAGTTTTCCTCTTCTTCTATTTTTCAACACCAACCTCTTGGTTATTGTATATTTTTCTATATAAGTGGGCTTTTCCAGCCATTGTAATATCCATCCCTCTTTTGGTAAGACAAAATTCTACCAAAGATTGAGTTGAAATCTTTTTTCAAATTAATAGGACTATTGTTTTCATATTCCAACTGCTGGTATAGTGTATTTATGTCATCGATTTATATAAGTGATGGATTTTTTCTTCCTTGTTGAGTCTTGATTCTTATCTAGTTATTAGCTAGTCAAATTATACAGGTCATGCTTTATGTTTAAGTGTCTTTTGGCTAGAGTATTAGTGGATGCAAGTGGATAATTAGTGCCTTCAATCATGGATATTATTTCATTTCCATTAAGTTTTAATTACTATATCAAACCTTTTCATGAAATACTTATGCATATTGGTCAATTGGAGTTGAAAGTTCCACCTTCTTCTTATCTAAATCATTATTTTAGGTGCTCTAATTGAGTGGATCAAAAATAAAACATAGGTGTATCACCATCATTATATAGGATTTTCATTCAAGTTTATCTCTCTTTTTTTGGCAGTTTGTAGTGTAGAGCAAAGGTATTAATTGATACACTAAAGGGAGGTAGCCCTTATATTCTAGAGATTCAATCCATTGATTAGGTCACCCATAGCCTAGGATTGTTTTCATGTTTTATTAGACTATGAAGGCTTGAAACTACCTTCACAGGGGTACAATTCTAATTGATAATAGTTTTTGGCATGCCTGGTGGGACCATGAAGAATTTTTTTACATATCTGAAGAAGTTTTGTAGAAAAAGAAGATAACAACTAATTGTAGAGCCTATAACATCATTTAGGCAACTATTTCATGTCAAAAGTCACCATAAGGTCAGCAAGTAAAGGTACTTTTAAATTTTTATCATATAAGAGACAAAGGTTTAAGAGGGAGAAACCGTATCCTCAAAATCAATATTTGCCTTTTGGTCAACCTATTTTTTAAGCACTACAATCCCCACTATCTAAATGGCCATTAGAAATCAAGTGTTTGTTCTATTCAATAGAGGCATCCCACTAAATTTGGCCTAGTTTGATGACATTCTAGTGTCTTCCCTCAAGAGCATCCCATTCTTCTCAGGAGAAAATAAAAAAACCCCTATTGAGCATATCTAAGATGTTGTTAATCTTTGTTCAATCCATAATATGGTTGAGGATAATGTTTCTCTTAGATTGTTGGTTACCTCCTTCAAAGGAAAAGCATTGAAGTGGTATATATATTTTCCACTTAATTCCATCTCTAATTGGGATGAATTAAGTGTAGCCTTGGTCAAGCAATTTGAAGACAAATCTGATCACTTATCTTTAGTTGAGTAATTAACTACCATAACAAGGGCTCCTCATGAGGTCATGTCTAATTTTAACCTGAGATTCCAAAAGACATGGACCAAAATACCTATGTAGATAAGGCCATCCTCTAAATATGCATTTTTGTATTATTTGAAAGCTCTTAACTCTGACATTAGTGTGATGATACAGGGAATGGGTAGTACTACCTTGCCAAATGCTTATGAGGTTACAATAAGGGCAAAAAATAGTTTGATACAAGTTGGTAAGATTTATCCAAGAGCTCTAATGCATATATTTTTATAAATAAGTTCTATACCAGCCCCTCAAGTTCCTCAAATTCCATCCTTAGCTCCTATTCCAACACCTCAAGCTCAAAGTACAGCCCCTACTACCCAATCTAGTAAGATAGGTGAGTTGAAAATCTTGTTATAGTCTTTTGGGAATGAAATAATGTATCTCAAAAGGAATTTTTTTTAGTCAAATAGGTTCTATCAACAACAAAATTAGAACACCTATCAGCCCTTCAAAAATCAAAGGTCTCCTTAACAAGGTTTTAGAGAAAATAAACTACCTTATCAAGCACAAGGAGTCATAACTCCATCTAATCCATATGTTTCCCTTGATCTTAATGTTCCTTCCACTTCAAAGGTTATTTTTCCCACCCCACCTCAAAACAACATAATGTAGGATTCAGGTTGGCAACCCTCAAATCTCAGTGATGCTCAAAACCAAGCCTTGATATCATAGAACATCACTATGCCACAAATGACACAAGAAGAGTTTTCTTTTCAAGGAGGTCAGTATCAAGATACAGGTTTGGCATCACAAGGAGAGACTCCACAAGCTCAAGAATAGCCTAATGTCATTAATGTAAATTGGCAAGTGGATGATCATGTTGCTTTTACTCAAGGTGTTGAAACTAATAATTCAAGTGGTCAAGTTGTAGCTGTAACTAGAGCTAAAAGAAGAGCCATTGAAGTGTCTCAAGAGATGAAAAATACTTCAAGTACTCATAGGGTTGTTTTTAATAGTAAAAAATAATAGATTTCTACCCCTACAACTCAGAAAAATTAGAATACAGAGGTTAGTAAAGTTCATCAACTACTTCTAGTTTGTGATCAACCAATGCTTTAGAAAGTACAACCAAAGGTTAGTGGGTATCATTTCAGTATATTGGATCAAATAAATAAATATAATATCATAATTATCATGTAGATTTCTATTTTAATTCTAGGACAAAAGGATAAG
The DNA here is from genome assembly GCA_037957365.1 of Torreya grandis. Lineage (NCBI taxonomy): Eukaryota > Viridiplantae > Streptophyta > Pinopsida > Cupressales > Taxaceae > Torreya > Torreya grandis. The sequence continues at coordinate 3,629,963 of JARHVA010000051.1, read as the reverse complement.
CTCATCCAAGAGCTTTCAGCTCTTAAATTGTCTCCAAAATTGGTTAAGAAAGAACGTGTTGTCTTGACTAATTTAGATCAATCAACAAAGCAATAGTTACAATAGGAAAATAAGATGGAAAAAGTGGAAAATAATAAGGTAAAATCAAAGAAAAATCCTCCTTTTTACCTTTCTTTTATAGTAGGTGATACTTTGGTTCATAATAATATGGTGGATAGTGGAGCTAGTAGTACAGTCATGCCTAAACAGATTATAGACAAGCTTGGACTTATTTATGAGCCAAACACTAAAGGAATATTGAAATTGGATGGGTTCCCCAAAAAAATTGTAGGCATCATCAAGGATATCATATTTACATTATATGTATGTCCTAATGTTACTATTCAGTAGGATGTTGTTGTGGTGGACTTGCCTCTTTACTTTGATATGTGCCTTTGAAGAGACTTCACCTCAAATATTGAGGGATATCTATCAACTGATTAGACTTATTTGCTGTTCAAAATTAGGTATGGTACCAAATCAATAATTCATTCTAATCCTATTTCACATTTTCATATGGAGCTATATATGCCAAGTGTTGTGAATACTAACTATATCATCTCAAATGAAGTACTAGAAGCTAGTGAAGTAGAAAAGGAATTACCTTTGGATGAAGTTCCATATTTGTTTCTTAATGAGTGGGATTCTACATTTCATGAGCATGATACTTATAATTTTATTGAAGAAGAGGGTCTTTGTGTGTATTACCTTCATGAGAATGATGCATCAATTCCAGCCATGGTCAAAGAAGATGAGTCTAATGGGTTTGTGGCAATTGTACTTTGATGGATAAAAAAATAAACATGGAATCAGATCAGGAATGATGTTTGTTTCTCCAAAAAATCAAAGGAATTTATCTTCTATTAAATTTTATTTTGGATATTCAAATAATGTTGCTAAGTATGAAGTACTAGTTCATGGTTTGCGATGAGTTAGGAAGATGAAATTCAATTCTTTGCTAGTGTTTGGAGATAGTGAGCTTGTAATCCACCAAGTAAGAGGTTTGAATGTATGAAAAAAATTGTTGTTTAAATCTTATAAGCATATAATTTGGGATTTAATTAAAGTTTTTCAAGGTTTTAACATTCAGGCAATACCAAGAGATAAGAATAAACATGCTGATAGGCTGGCTGTTGTTGGGTCACAATTCAGTATCCCAACTAGTATAAAAAGTGAGAAAATTTAGTCACATATAAAGGTGGTTGTAAGGACTTTTGTTCCAGATAATTAGGAGAATTGGCAGGTGTTTAAAGATGACAATCAAATTGTGAGTTTCTTGCAAGAAGAGCCTAAGTTTTCTTCAAAAAACCAATCAAAGCACTTGCAATAGTATGGTGATCAGATTGTGTAACTAAAAATGAATACGCTACCTTAAGGATTGGTCACACTTGAGAACATTTTTAGTTGTGATGATGAGCTAAGGAAAGAGAAGTCATCCTTGTCAGCAAAGAAGAGCACTATGCCAATGTAGAGATTATAGCTGGTAAAATTTTGAAGTTGGGTAAAGTATGCACTTTTTCATAAAAGAAAGATTTTATTGAGTTATGCACAAGTTTTACTGATATATTTTCATGGTAGTATAGTGATCTCAAAGGTTTTGATCTAAGTTTGGCTCAACACACCATTGAGTTAGAGGAGGAAACTAAACTAGTGAGATAAAGAGAAAGGCCCATCAATCCTAAACTTGAACCTTTGATAAGAGCTAAGATTCACAAGCTCATAGAATCAACTATTATATTTCTAATCAAGCACTCAACTTGGATGGAAAATATTATTCTAGTATGAAATAATAATGGTGAGATTCATTTGTGTTTTGACTTTCATGATTTAAATAGGTCTTCACTTACAGATCACTACCCATTATCATCAATCGAATAAATTTTATAGCTTGTTACAGGTTCAGAGAGATTTTCTATGTTGGATGTATATAGTGGCTATAATAAAATTTTGGTCAAGGAAGAAGACAAATTTAATATATCTTTCACAACTAAGTGGGGGACATTTGCATACAGAAAGATGCCATTCAGTTTGTCTAATGCTAGAGCAACCTTTTAGAGAGCCATGGATATGGCATTCCAAGGTCTTCTTAATAGGTTTATACTTATTTATTTGGATGATATAATAGTGTTTTTAAAGAATGCAAAAGATCACATGGTTCATCTCAAGCAAGTGTTCGAAAGGTGTAGGCAATTTGGGGTATCTCTAAATCCCAAAAAGTGTGTCTTCTCAGTTCATGAAGGTAAGCTTCTTGGACATGTTTCAAAGCATGTTTTAAGCATAGATTCTAAAAATATTCAATACATTATTGCACTCTCCTTATCTAAGCACAAAAATTCTTTGCAAAGTTTTTTTGGGAAAATAAATTTCATAAGAAGTATATTTCAGATTATTTTATTTTAGCTAAGCCACTTATAGCCATGCTAAAGGAAAATCTAAACTTTGGCTAGTCCAAAGAAGGAATAAAAGGGTTTGATGATATTAAGAAGGCCATATCTAATGGTCCTACACTTATAAATCTCGATTTCATAAAAGATTTCAGTTTGTACACTTACGCTAACATGGACACCATTTCAAGCATTCTTATACAGTAGAATCATGAGGCTTCGAAGCACCTAATAGCCTTCTTTAGTCAAGATTTGGAAGAGTATGAAATGATGTATTCTTATTTTAAAAATCATGTAATTTCATTCATAAGGTCTCTTACAAAGTTTATATACTTGTTGTCTAACAATAAGATACACCTAATGGTTGCCCATCCGAGCATCAAGAAGCTCCTTTTGAACAAAGATATAAATGAGAAAAGAACTAGTTAGATTACTAAGGTAATAAAGTATGTGGAAATTAAGGTCACAAAGCTGATTAGAAGCAAAAGACTATGTGAGCATCTAGCACAAGACTTGCAAGAGGCTAATGAGCTTGTTTGGGTGTCAAATGATGAAGAGGTTGTAGCTGGTCATACCTCACCTACCATTTGGTTTCATGATTTAGTAAGCTATCTCAAAGATGGTATTTATCCCTCTCATCTCAGTGCTTCAAAAATAATATATTTTAGATTGTAATAAATTCCATTTTTGCTTATTGATGGTGTTTTGTTCAAGAAAGATATCAATGGCATGTTGCTAAGATGCATACAACCAAGTCAAACTCAGATATTGCTTGAATAATTCTATGATGTACATGGTGGAGGACTTTTTTTTGCAATAAATACATCTCTTAATATCATGAGAGGTAGGTACTATTGGCCTAATATATTTGGTGATTACCATGCATGGATTAGAAAGTGAAAACAATGTGCTATGTTTGTAGGAAAAGTGAAGCTTGAAACCTTACCTCTTCAGCCAATAGCAGTGGATCAACCTTTTCTCCAATGGGGATTATAATTTATTGGCCTCATTAATCCTCCTTCAAGTTTAGGACATAAATGGATTCTCATTGCTACAGATTACTTCACATGTTAGACAAAAGCAATAGCATTGAAAGAAACAAATGAAACTAATGTTCTTGATTTCTATGAATGTTTGCTTACTAGGTTTGGAGTTCCTTCAATTATTGTTTCTGATAATACAATAGCTTTTTTAGGATCTAATATTAATCAATGGGATGTCCAACATGGAATTTACCTCAGCACTTCATCAAACTATTATCCACAAGGCAATGGCCTTACTGAATCTATGAATAAGAACCTATTGAGGATCATAAAGACTATTGAAGACAATAAGATATCATGACATCTCAAGTTGAAGTCATCTCTATCATATGATAGGATCACCTACAAAAGATCAATAGTCAACTCTCCATACAGGTTGGTATATGGTCAGGAAGTAAGGTTACCTATTTTTCTTGAATTTCCCACTTTGGAACTAATGCATCAGCTTGTGTTGTTGGAGAATGAGCCTATATAAATTAGGTATGTCAAGCTTATGGAGTTGGAAGAGACAAGAAATCAGTCCATGCTTGCCATGGAAATTCATCAAGCATAGTGAAGAGAACTTTTGACAAAAGATCTTCTTCATGAAGTTTTAAAGAAGGAGATTTGGTCCTCAAGTGGGATGAGGATAGAGCTCAACTAGGAAGGCACACCAATTTTGATTCTCTTTGGAGTGGTCCATACACAATTTCTAGATGCAAATCCCACAATGCCTTCCAACTTGTAAAGTTGGATGGTCAGGGGCTTCCAATCCCAATTTATGGGATAGATCTGAAACATTTCTATTGAAGAACAAAGCTCCTTGTACATAGTTTGTTTTGCTTTCCTCCAAGAGTTGTTCAAGCACAATAGTTTCATTTTGTTTTGTTTGAATAAGTGCCTGTGTGCACATTTGCTTCTTAGTTAGTTTTCTTGTTTTCATGTGTTTCCCTTCTTATTTTGAAGGATGAAGGTTATTTCATGTTTGGTCAAAAGAGATTTGCAATCATGGACCAGGTTTACCATTATTTTATTGAGTTTAATACCATGTATATGGTCAGTTTCTTAGGTATAGAAGGTATGCTTCACAACAGAGTCACCAAAAATGTTGACAATTTTGACCCTATAAGTCAAAATTATAACCTCTACTATTTGAAATTTTGCATAATCATGATTTTTGTTTAAGTGTCAGAGGTTACCATTTGTAGTTTTTTTGAAGAGCTTGCCACTTTATTTGAATAAATTCTTAGGGGTATTTTCTTAATGTTCCAAGGTCCATGACAAAAATCTGAAGGGATTTAAAATTTTGTAGGAAAGGATATTTTTAATAATTTTTAAAGGTAATGGGATAAATTCAAAAATTTGAAGGTCTATTTTGCTCTTCTAAAGGGTCACTTGGCAAACTCGAAGGGTTATATTCAGACAAAAGGTCCATTTTGCAGTGTTTCAAAGGGCAATTTCCTTTAGATAATTCTAAAGGAATTGTCCATTATAGGAAAGCTAAAAGACTTTTTAAAAGAGAAAAAATACCATTCATAGGAGTCCAAAAGGTAACTTGGAAAGCTCCAGAAGGTTTAATTCCTTCAAAATTTTTGTCTGAAGGAAAGGTAATGGTTCATTTAAAAAAATCTTGAAGGGTACTAACCCTTTAAGAAGGTTAACAAAAACCTGAAGGGTATGTACCCTTCAAGAAAGTGACATTTTAAAATGACCGAGGGACATTACAAAAATCCTTGAAGGGTACCAACCCTTCAGGAAAGTTCATCACAAATATGATGAAGGGTTGTCTTTCAGGAGGGTGCATAAATAAAAGTTTAAACGGTAGGTTGCCAAATACATTTTGCCAAAGGGTCAGTTTCAAAGAGCCAAAGGGTACTTTCCCTTCGAGAAAGTCACTTCCAACAATACTGAAGAGTATGTGCCCTTCAAAAAAGGACATTGGCAAGAATCCCAAAGGGTATGTGCCCTTCAAAAAGGTTCACTTCACAACTTTACCAAAAAGAAAGACAAGATCGTGGGATAAAGAGACCAAGGAAGTAATTCCTTTGGACTTTTTTAGAAGTGATAAAGCAAAGACATAATCTGAAGGAATTCCTTCATAATATTTACCTGAGGAAATTTACAAAAAGAAAGGCTTGAAAGGATAAGCCAGAGGTAATTCCTACAGATAATTTTTCTGTGGGAAAAAGACAAAATAGAAACTTGAAATAATTTATTTGGACTTTTTGTTCGAAGGCAAAAAGAGACCCAAGGAGAAAAGTCTAAGACTTTTTGTCTGAAGAGGAGAACAAGAGAATGAAAAATAAAGTTCCATGGAAATAAATGAAGGAAATAAGTAGGAAATAAAGCCACAAGAAAATGAAAAGAACAAGCCTATAAGGAAAAGTCTGAAAGAATAAACTCGAGACAAATACATGTAAGGGAAAGTCAAGAAAAAAGATATAGATAAAAAGATAAATAACATACACAAAAATAAAGAGCTAGATAAAGAGAGGTATTTCAACAATCAATAAATAGGTTAATAAACATACAAGAAATGATAAACAAGATTAGACATGTCCAAGATGTGTAACCATTTTAAACATGACACCTTTAGTTCTAAAATGCAGGCTCACTTTACATGAAGAAATATAAGAGTTTATCATTATATATCTCAACAATAAATTCCATGCATGCACTCTCATTTATCTCAATCTTGCAGCATTCCATCAGTTCAAGTATAGACCATTAGAGGTTGACTAGTCTTGAGATATAGTTGACTAATTGTCAAGTGCCATATCTACTTGTTATTTTCATGCAAAGGAAAGCCTTTCAAACATTATAGTAGCTCAAAAAGAGTTCCATTTTTAGAGATTAGTGTAGCATTATGCATGTTTAAATATTATTCCAAGCTTGAGCCCACCGTCTATTTTCAATGCCAAGGGGTTTTATATGCAAGACAAAAGACAAGAAAAGACAAATTTAAAAGGTTGTGATAACATAAATTGGACTTGTACTAAAGTGGGAGTTATCCTCTTCTTCTATTTTTCAATGCTAACCTCTTAGATATTGTACATTTTTTTATATAAGTGGGATTTTCCAACCATTATAATATCCATCCCACATTTGGAAAGACAAAATTTTGCCAAAGATAGAGTTGTAACCTTTTTTCATATTAATAGGACTATTATTTTAATATTCCAGATATTAGTATAGTGTATTTATGTCATTTATTTGCTTAAGTGATAGAGTTCTTCCTTTCCAAGTCTTTATTCTTACCTAGTTACTAGTTGGTCAAATTATGCAGGTCATGCTCTGTGTTTAAGTGTCCTTTAGCTAGAGTTTTAGTGGATGCAAGTGGCTAATTAGTGCCTTCCATCAAGCTTATTATTTTATTTCCCTCATGTTTTAGTTACTATATCAAACCTTTTCATGAAATACTTATGCATACTGGTCAATTAAAGTTGAAAGTTCGGCCTTCTTCTTGTTTAAATCAATGTTTTAGGAGCTCCAATTGAGCGGATCAATAAAAAATATAGGTGTATCACCATCATTAGATAGGATTTTCATTTTGGTTTCTCTCTCTTTTCTCAATAGTTTGTATCATAGAGAAAAGGTCCTAATTGATACACCAAAGGGAGCTAGCCCTTATAATCTAGAGATTCAATCAACTGATTAGGTCACCCATAGCCTAGGATTATTTTTATGTTTTAATAGACTGTGAAACCCTGAAACTACCTTCATAAGAGTGAAAGTATGACTTGCAATAGTACGATAGGTCTTTTAGACCTAATATAGACAAAAGGGTGGTAACTTGTTGTCAAAATGAGGTTAAACACCTAGGAATCTTCATTTCATCGATATTATAGCTATATGGAAAGCAATAAATAGACTGGTTTTCATCTATAATAGACCTATGTTTAGATATTTAAGTAAGGTTAGATATGAATTGTTATGGAGTGTTCCATCTTTTAAACAATCATCTTATTGACAAAGTAGGTACATATCATCGGTAAAAGTAGACATGATCATGGCTCTGTCAGGTCCATGGGTATGAGGACTTTATCCTCACAGGAAAGCCAAGTGGAGGGTGGCGTAAAAGTTCAAAATAAAAGGATTTAGGGATTAAATAAAGTAGTTAGAGCATTTAATAAATTTATAGGGTGCCTAAGGTTTTTTTCTTCATAACAAGATCATGACTCTGATGGGGTTTATCAGAGTTTGTACAAGATTAAATAAATAACATATTAGAATAATAGATTTAAAAGATAGACAACATAAATAATATTTCAAGACACTAAAAATATATTATTCACACTTTGATTATTTTGAATAATACATGGGCTATTAAGTAGCCAAGACTGACTAACCACTTCTTATAGAATAGGAAGTCAAGATGACAACAAACCCATTAATATAAATGTGGGTATAAGTAAAATATATTGTTTTTATAAACAATATATTTTATGGAAGAACTAACTATACATGATATATTGTTAATATATCAACATAACTAACTACTGACTTACTATTCAATACTTACTATTTAGTAAATAGTAATTTACCTAATAGTAAAAACATAAATGTGAGTACTAATGTTAGGCTATCCCTAACATTCCCCCCTTAGTGATAACATGGGGAAGACATCAACCTATATTATAACTTTCACAAAAACTCACATGATGGTTTTTCACTTGGATAACCACCAACTTACAAACATCAGATGGTTTTACACTTGATTTACCAATAACCTATAAACAGATAGTTTTACACTCGATTTACCACCAACCTCCATATAAAGGATGGATTTACATGTTGTTAACCAATAAAAAACATCTTGAAGGTTTTACAAGTTAACCCACAACCTACATCATGCTACAACATTCTATTAGTCCTCATCACAATTTTTACTTCAAGGGGAAATATAGAAATAGATGATCACTTATTTCAATAATTGAATAGGTATGTAATTCTATTCTTATTTACACACACATGGCATAAAAATATGATAAGGCACACCATACTATATATGTCATCAAATCATTTTGGGCCCCATTATTGATGACTAAAAAGAGGCTATGAAACCTTTAGACTCCATTTTCTCCTTCCTCTAGTATCTATAACTTAGCCAATGTGTAGGCGAAGCTCAATATTTTCATGATTTCATTGAGGAGAAATCCCTCCCCATAGTTTGGATGTATGACTCAATATGTCATGTACAAGAGATAATGCATCCTTTTCAAACATTTTTTTATTTTTGACACTTTGACTTTTGATAATAGATGACTTTTTTATTTTGACTAATGACTCAAAAAATACTTTATATGATGTAGACTTTTGATAAATAAGATAAAATTTATCTGTGATCTAGGAATTTGACTCAAGAGAGTATGGTTAGTATGGTGTTAGTTTTAAAATGAAAACAAAATGAAATAAACACACTATATACAAAATATTAGATTTTACTTATCATGAGGGTCTAATATAGGAGCATCACAAGGGAAATGACAATCTTTCATCAAACATAAACATAGTCAGTCAGGTGAGAAATAAAATAACTCTAGTTGTGCATAGTTAAATGACATAACATTTTGGAAGGTTATTATGGACTATGAAAGAGGCCACTTGCATGGAAGGAAGGTGGTTGACAGTTGTGCAAGGAGTTGGACAATAAGAAGGGGGTACAAGTTTTGGCTAAAGTAAGTAATGTATATGTAAAACTACAAAGTACATAAGGACACACTAGGGATAAGAAGAAAGGTGCAAAAGTAAAGGCTCGCATGATAGCACACATAATAATCAAGGTCAATAGAGCACCAAGGAACATATCACAAAAGGAGTTGTTCATTGAAGATGTCCTGAAGGAAAACAAAGAAAGTTGTAACCAAAGCTAAGTTTAAACTAGTTTGTTTGTAATGTGATTATGGTTGCATGTAGAATGTTAATAAGTGGATATATTTGAACTTCTAGAGTTGTTTTAAGAGACAATCCAAAATGGTGTCTAACTTATAATTGGGAGTAAATTCTATTGAGACTTAAAGACTTTGAACTTAACTATTTTCAATGCTTTGGATGTTGAATTCCACAATTGTAGTATTGGGAGTCACCTTTGATGAAAAACTATGAAAGATGATGTTTTGTTTCTAGATAAGATCTCTTGTACAAGGAAAAGTGTTGGGAGAAATTGGTATTTTAATTTACAAAATTTTTGCATATTGGGAAAAACCAATGATTCTTCAAAATTCCACACTATTCCACTAGAAGTGACCAAATTTTGTCTAGTAGATCCATCAAAGTTGATTTTGTGAAATCTTAGAGGGGGCCCGTCTAGGCATGTTTATAAATATTGATGAACCTTTGGTATTTGTAATGGAATGGCAAGCCAAAGATTTGGAAAGTTTTGAGATCCTCCATTTTGAGTGAGGAGAAGGCTACAAAGCTATTGCCCTCTCCAATCATTGTTGTGCTTCTAACTTGAAGTGAGACTTTTCAAAACTTAATTAAAATAGATTGCTTATAGTTTAAAATACTATCACATTTATTCTAGAACAAATTTGCTAGAGGGCCAAAATTGAAGTGAGATTTTGAGCACATCTTGAATTAAGATCCACTTAGGGAGTAATTGATGCATATGTTTGATCTCTAAAACTACCATGCTAAAATCTACCAAATTTAACAAGCATAAATAGTCCCAATTTAGAAGAATAAGTGTAATATGTTCTCCCCTTCCCTTTAATAATGTGATAAGCTAAATGGTCCCAATCTAACCTCTATGCTATAAATTTTATTTGTGATAATCATATTTTTCAATGGGAACCACGATGGCATGATATTTGTCCAGCCTACTCAAAAATTAATTTTTTCCAATATCTTCTTTACATTGACTAAGTTAAGGTTGAGATACACCAAGGCCCCTTTGCATTGTCCCCTAGTTGGGGATGACTAAATATGTTTAATAAGGATATCTGATATCAATATGGAGATATTAGTGATCTCATCAATCAATATTTAGACTTAGATAAGGGATGCTCCCCTATGTTTTTCAATTATTACTTGCTTTATTGCTTGGTGGTTTTACATAGTAGATTATAAGATGAAGTTTCCCCAAGATTGAAAAATGTTTTTTGATAGAATCAAATATATATGAAGAGAGAGGTGGGTAGCCATTCCAACTTGATTCTTAGTAGGGTATTATGTGCCCATTTCCAACCTGTAATGTTATGATCTATGAGAGGACCTAGCACAAATTTAATGTGTTGGGTAGTTTTGGACTATGGAGTCTTCCATTGGTTAGGATCTAGATAATTCCCAAATAAAATTTTACTCCACTAAGAGATGTTTAAAACTTTGAGCCTCCAAGATGATCACATGGATACAATGTTGTTGAATTACAAATTATTTTTGACATTTAATCCCCCTAAACATTTGGCCCTACAAATCTCATCCCAAGAAACCAAGTAATACTTATGTTTTTAGTTCATACCTTATCACAAAATTTTACATTGTAAGGCTGTGAATGTTTCCCCTATGTACCTAGGGAGTTTAAGAAGAGTGAGAGTGTAAACTAAAATACCTAGAGTATAACCTTTAATAGTTGAATTCAATGTGTAAAGGAAATCCAACTATGGTTTCATTTGAATTTTTTTAATTTTCAAACTATGACTTGAGAGTACACCAAGAGGGTTAAGTGAGGTTTATCATCCAAAGGGGATCTCAAATAAGTTAAGGGAATGTATCCTTTAGAGAATCCATAATCTTGAAAAATATTTCTTTTTTTGTCAATACAGACATTAACAAATATTTCCTTAGAATTGTGCCTATTAATTTATTGACCAAGTCTTCTTGAAAGTTGTCAAATATAACACAAATGTGTCAAGCTTCAATAACAAGGATTTATCAGAGAGGAAGAGTATTGTATGCAAATTTTACCTTTTTATTTTGGCATGTTTCAATGACCTACATAAACATTATCCCAATATAATAAAAAGTATGGGCTTATCATATCACTTTATCTAAGGCCTCTTGTGTAAGTGAATGAGAGGTCAATATCCCCATTAATGTTCACAAGCGGTAGTGTTATGATACAAATCTTAATCAATTTAGTTAGATGCTTGAGAAACCAAAAGCAATCATATTATAGAAAAGGAGATCTAAGTTTCATTTATTAAAGGCTTTTAAGATGCCAAATTAGTGAGGATTCCTTACCTCTTTTAGATATTCAATGAGTGTAGAATCTCCTGTGTGGATAGGATATTGTTAATGATTTACCTTTCATGCATAAATGTCAATTGGGTATTAAAAAAAAATTATAACAAAGGTTTGAATCATAAAGAAATTAGTTTGTATAATTTTTTAGATCATATTAAATAGAGATATAAAATTGAATTGGTCAATTTGTACATCTTGAGATTCCTTTGGGATGAGGTCCAACTTAGTGGCATTCATATATTTGAGAATATATTTATTTATTAAGAATTCTTAAAATGACTACAAAAAGGTATTCCTTTATCACAAGACAATAATATTTGGTAGCAAAAGATCAAGAAAACATTTGTTGCTGAAGCTTTATCCTTGTGAAAGGAACAAATGAAATGTTTCAATTTTACTTTCAAAATTGATCTAAAAATTTGATCATTGTCTTCCTATGTGATATGAGATAAATGTGCTTAAAATCCTTGTTTTGGTTTATGATTTGTTTCCTTGCAGTGGGGACTTAACTATAAGGAGGTCTTGAAAATACAGAGAAATATCTTAGATTATATTTTTTGAGGAAGTGAGTGGTTTTCCATCTCCCATCACAATGGGTTGTTGATAAACTATAGTTCATTAACTATGGACCAATTAATGAAAGCATGAACCATTCGTGTTTCCCTTCCTAAGCCATTGGTCCCTTAAACTAATTATATTTATAATTAAATATATAATCTAATAAGAATGGAGTGGCCTCTTCATTTTAGTATGTGTTGATATAGTGTTCCAGTATAATTTATGATTTAGGTCAAATAATCTATTAGATTTCATAAGGAAACAATGTAAAAATGCTTTCAATTTAATTTTTATAAAGTTCACTGATGAAAAATATAGTCAATAACAAAATGATTTAGCATTTATATTTAAAAATAATTAAAATTTGTTTAGCGACATTCTAACTACATTTAAGTCCTAACTTTATGAAGCTAACTAATGTTGGACTTAGTTTTTAAACCTTCTAACACCATGCATGCACACATGCCACATATTATAGTTATGCACCTATATACAAGTGGCATGGCATGTCCTCTCACATTATATATTTTTATCATTGTATTATATTTATAAGTGCTTATGAATAATTTAAAACTATTTACTAGTGTAATAAAAAGAGTTATTACTGAATGATAACAAGGTAGGAGACTGTCAACCTGAAACTGACTAAGAATAAGGATTGAAGGGGATATATATCCAAGTACATATAAGTGTGAGATAATAAAGGAAGAATAAAAGGTGGGAGTCAATAGACCCCATAGAGACTTCCATGCCATTGATGTCATCAAGTAAAGAGAATTGAATGATAAGGGCAATGGAAGATCCATGTAGAAATACCACATGAGAAACACATGGAAGAATAGCATGCAAGTATACCTTCTTTCCAAAGGTGACATAAGGAAGAGAGTGTGAATAATAGAGAAGTGAAAGGCACATAAGAGGAAGGAAAGGAAAGGAAAATTATAAATACTTTTTGGAGAATATGGATGAATAAGAATGGGTGCAAACCCATGGGAGATGGAGGTGGGCATAGGCCCACAAAAGATGAAGGTTGATTATACATAGAAATTATTATGTGATAACACAATAGAAGGATAGAGAGATTTTAAATAGAGAAACATATGGAAACACAAGAAGAGGGTACAGAGTTACAAAGCCATGAATATATTTTTTCCAAACTACTTAACCAAGTAGTGCATCAAAAAGGCTAGCTCAAATGGGGGAAAAGACTTGAAAGATGTAAAAGAGAACCTAAAATACCTCACTTCAAAATTAAATAAGGTAGGGTTATGAATAATGGTGACATAGAGGAAGAATCAACATGGGAGAACACAGAGGTTAAAAGGTGTCCTATTAAAAAATGGATGAGTGAGAGTGAATACCAATCTTAAAAGTTGTTGATGAAAATGTTACACAAAGAATATGCATACACAGCAAAGGAAAATAAGGCTATTGTAATAAATAAATAATAGAGAAGTAAAGCCAAAAAGAAACCCAATTGTAGGGGAGTGCAATAGGTGAAGGTAAGGTAACTATCATTCCACAAGAGCCAACAAGAGCACAAGAAGGAACATAAGATACAATAGTAGGATACACATATCCTAGAGCACAAAATAACTCTAAGGAGATAATGTGTTCTTATGATCAACATGGAGGATGTGCTAAAATAAGGGTTGAGAACCTTCTATGCCCACAAAGCAAAGGATTCTGGCACAGTAGAAACAATAAAGAGGGATGTTGAAGCAAATATATATATACAATTATGTGCGATAGTCATAAAACAATGTTTATCCCTAGAGGAAAAGGAAAAGGAGCTTGAATAAGGAGACACTTTAGAAGACCTTTGACTAAGAAAAAATTCCCTAAAGAAAGCACCAAAGGAAGTAAAAGTAAGAGATGTTTTTAAAGAATGAGAATCAGAGTTGCCTAGAGCGGAATTGGGAGATGCCGAGTGAAACATAAATAAGAGTGAGGAACTTGGGTCCAAAGGTGTGATAGAGAAAACAAAGGAACTAGAGAGAGTACTAGGTAAAGAGAGATTGATCACCAATGCAAACAACCTTACACAAAGGGAGGAGGAAGGTGAAAGAGAAGTTACGTAGGGTAAATTTGAGCACAACAACCAAGTAAAAGAGATGTGTTTCATAAGGCACAGAGATGGATAGGTGGAAGAGTGAAATTTTATTTTTGTGAAGCATTTTACTAAATATTAAAGTGAATAATATGGAGAGTTATCCACCTACAATTGAAATTAAGTTATCTAGAAGACAACTTGGTATTGCACCATGAAGAGACAAATAAAAAGAACAAAGTGGGCATAACTCCAAATAAGGCATCTAAAGATACATGAGGATAGGAGAATAATCATATTGAATATAATAAAAATACAACATTGTTTTTCTCATAAACTAGAGGAGCTACTAGGAGGGTTGACACAAAATCAACCCAAAGCCAATTAGGGAAGTACAATTTTCATATTTCACAAGGAAAAAGAGTCACTATCGATTGGGAACAAGGTAGTAGACTATCAGAATGAATCCAAGTAATAAAAAATATTTAAGGGGACTTTGTTGTATCCAACATGCCCCATTCTCTTTTTTTCAAATAGGGACCCTCTTTTGGCCTTAAGTTGATTATTGGTTTATTGCTCATCCTATGAAGGTATTAACTTGCTTTTGTACCTCAAATTATTGTTTTGGTTTTGGAAATCTAAAATTAAGCTAAGACTAACAAGTGAAATTTGATATTAGTTTTGTCACTCAAATTATTTTTGTGGTTTTTCAAATATAAATTTATGTTAACCACTCACAAGTGAAATTTGAGCTAAGTGTTTAAAGGAAATCCACAGCCGTTTATGGCCACATCACTACATTAAGGCATATTTGCATCACTTTGTGGTTCCTTTAAGTTCCTTATGGTGTTTTTCACCTTCATAGCTTCAATCCCCTAGTGAATTCCTCTAAAAAAATAATCACTTAGGCATCATGTGTAGTTCTATGACATCTTTAGCTCTTAATGACATCCAAACTTAGTTGTGGCATTAATACACCTCAAAATATAAATCAACAAGTATAGACATTTCCCACAAATAATTAATTCCCAAGAGCATAAAGGTCACAAAATAATAATAAAACTATTTGGTTTATGAAAAACCTCACGACAAATCTTAAGTAAATCATCATCCTCCCGCATGTCTTTGACACATGGGTCCAAAGGTGACCTAAAGGAAATAGAGGAGCTAGACTGAGTACTAGTTAAAAAGAGCTTTGGTGCCAATGAAAACAATATTCACCATGGGAAACTCACACACAAAAATAAAGAAAAAGATATTTGTCATTCAAAAGGAATAGAGATGGAGACATACAAAAGCTCAAGCCTATTTGCACAAGGCATTTGCCTAAACCCTAAGAATAAAATGATAAAGAGGTATTGGATTATAGCTAAACCTAATTTTCCCCAAAGACAACACAAAATTTCACCAAGGAGAAATGTGATAAGAGAGGTAGAAGTGTTCATAACTCCAAAAAAGGCATCTAAATTTGTGCAAGTAGAGTAGAAGATTTGGCCTGAAACTAACAAAAATGCAACATTGTATATGCACATCCTATAGGAGCTATTAAAATGTGTTATTCAAAATAAACCCAAATATGATTATGGGGTGTAATTTTCATTACACAAGGAAAAGGAGTCAATGCAAATTGGGAATAAGGTAGGAAACCATTAGTATAATATTGACTAGGAGGAGCAACTGATTAGGATATCAATCCAAGCAAGAAAAACATACTGCATGGAAAATAGAGGAAGAATAAAAGTTGGGAGTAAATGGAATCATATAAACTTGTATGCCACTCAAGGCAAAAATCAAAGTGAAATAAAAAAGGACAATGGTAGTGGAAGATTAATGTAGACATACCCCATGATAAATAAATGAAAGAATAGTGAGCAAGTATGTCTACTTGTATGAGAAGCATAAGGAAGAAAGTACAGATAAAAAAGAAGCAAAAGGCACAAAAAATAAATGAAATGAAAGGTATGAAGACATTTTCATCGAGATGGATGGACAAGAGTGGGAACAAATCCATAAGGGACAAAATTTATCACAAACCCATGAGGAATGAAAGTGGACACAAAACCATGAAGGATGAATGTTATCACAAACCCACGAGAGATGAAGGTGTGCATAATCCCATAAAAGTAAATAGAGGTGGGTGAAAATATACAAGTAGAAGAAAATAAATAAAAAGGAAGGGTATCAGAGCTAGGCACAAGAGGATGAGGGCCATGAGAAGGAGGAAACATTGAGTGAGATTGCTTAAGTGCTACATCAGGTGGAGGGCATTGCCATGGTCTAGGAAACCAACTAGAAGGGTGGTTATACCATTCTATCCCTTATTATAAGGATATTTAAAGGGAAAGCTGACAAGATCTACTTTGTGAGGATATCTTCTAACAAGACTCATACTTTCACAACTCAAGATCTATCAAAAGGTTAGGTTAATTCTAGGGTAGGTTTACAAACTTGAAAAGATTCCCATCAAATGAAGTTGTATGATAATTACATGGGAAATAGGCAAATCAACCAAAGCTCAAGAAATTATAAAAATTTGTCTTGGTCTAGCATTTTTAACACTCTAAATCCAAGGAGGTTACTTTTTTAGGGTGATCCAGTAAATAGACAAAGAAAATTTGTCTAAGGCTAGACAAATAGAAAGGGAGCCTCACATCATCGGTGAAGGACTATAGTCATGAACGAATGGTTGTCTATGGACACCATAGTAGAGAGAGACACTTGGATCTATATTTAAGGATTGGACTAAGTATATTCAAGATCTTAGTGTACATTTGTGAAGCTTATATTATCTTGTAACACTCAAAGTTTAAGAATAAAATCCTTTATTAACATGATCCATTGAGTGGAACTATGAAGGCTGCATGGTTAATGTATCACTTCACTAGGACTCCTAATATTGACTAATACTAGTTTGATATCAAATCAAGGTCATGAACCTTTATGGATACAAGAAGAAAGGATAAACCTACAAGAGATATGAACTAGTAGAGAAAAAGCTAACAAATGGTTGAACATGAGGCAACTAGCATAGCATCACTCACTAACATGAAGAAGGTAAGTAGATAGCAAGTAGGTGGAAGATAAAAAAAGAGAAACATTAAAAGGAACAAGTACATAGGATCATGAAGTGAGACTTTAAAATAATAGTTCTTAAGTTCAAGCACCTACGTAGGATTACAATGGCAAGCATAACAACATGTAGTGTAAGAAGTTGTGAGGTTGTAAGAAACACATAATAGTGTTGTGAGAGGACTGAGAGATCACCCACATTAAGGTAGTCATTGATAAAAGGGAGAGGTGAAGCATCATCAAATTGATATAAATAAATTGGTCAAGGATAGATCACTAAGTTTAAGGTAGTTTAGAGATATATATGAGGAGAAAACACTTACAAATTATCAATCATAAGGTAGTTCATAAGTAAAAATCAAATGGGTTGACAATGAATGAAGTGAAAATAGATCATTAATCATGAGTTAGTTAGGGTGCATGAGCATATTCCATTCAATGTATTGGGTAGAACATACCAAATAAAGTATAGATGGATAGAGAATGAGGAACAAAGAAGATGGTTCAGTGAAAATCAAAAATGATAATTGACCTAGAGTCATAGATCTCAAGGAAAATGGAGGAGATAGCCTCTACATTAAAAGCACTATAGGAAAATAGGGTGCAGGGGAAAATAAAAACTAGTAGGAGGGAGGATGAAAAAGATAAGCAAGGAGAGACCTATGGGAGGAAAGAGCCTACAGATGTTTTGAAGCATGCCAAGAATAACCCTGAATTTGAAATGCAAAGGTTCTCCAGAAAAAAGGCCTAGACCAAATAATGGAGTTGGTCTTAGATGTTGAAAGTTATTTTGTGTTGAAGGATGTAAATGAATCCATCAAGGTGGAGTATGCACAAAAAATTCTCTGCTATAATGCAGTAAATGGTTGTAGAGATCTCCAAAAGAGAATGAGATAGAAAGGCAATAAGAGGGTGAAAAGTTGGAAACAAAGAGTTTACAAACTACATAACCAAGTAGTGAATATAGAAGGCCATCTTAAATGGAGGAGAATACTTGAAATACATATAAGGTAACCTTCAAATCCTCACCCCCAAAGTATTGAAGAGAGTGTTTCCATGAAAGGTAATGTGTAGAAAGAGCTAGCATGGGAGCAACATAGAGGTCAGAAAAATCTCTATAAGAAGATGAAAGAATGAGAGCTAATACTAATCTTGGAAGGCATTGAGAAGGATACACAAATAATATTCATAAGACGTAGAGGTAAATAAGTTTATTTCACATAAGCAATAATAAAGGAGCAAATCCAAGAAGAAAACTAGTTAAAATAAAGTGAAATTAGTGAAATCAAGGTGTATATCATTCCACATGAGCCAATGAGAGTGCATAAAGGTGTACAAGGTATAGGACAAATTTACACAAAGATAGGGGAAAATAAGAAGAAGCCTAAAGAGAGCATAGGTTTTCTTGTGCTCATAGTGGAAGATGCACCAAAGGAAGGGTTGAGAACCCTAGAACTCCATAAAGTAATGAATTATAGCACAACAATGGCGATAAAGAGGGATGTTTGAGAAATTATCAATATGTAGTAGTGAAAGATGGAAATAAGACAACATGTATCCCTAGAGACAAAGTAAAATGAGCTTGAGGAATGAGAGTCTCTATGGATCTTTTACCAGAAAAAACTTCCCTTAAGGAAGCACTAAAAGAAGAAGCAATGGGATATGTAACAAAAAGACATTTGTTACATAGAAAACAATTAGGAGTTATTGAGTGTAGTTGAAATGATAGTGAGGAACAAGGGTATAAAGATGTACCAAAGTAAATAGAGGCACTAGAGTGAGTACCAGCTAGATAGATTATGAGCATTAATGAAAATAACATTTCACCAATGAAGGAAGAGGGAAAAAGAGAAGATACATAGGAGAAATTTTAACATAGTAGCCAAGAAAAATAGATGAATAAGAATGGGAGAAAACCCATGAGAGAGTAAAGTGGGTGAAAACCCACAAGAAAAAGATGTGGGAGTGGGCTCACTAAGAGACAAAGGTGGGCATAGGCCTACACGAGTAAACAAAGGTGGGTGCAAAACCACAAGAGGAAGAAAGGGAAAGAAGATGAAGCATATAAGAGCTAGGTAGATGAGGAAAGTTTAAGGCCCAAAGAGGGTCTAGAAAAGAAGGAAGTACTGAGTGAACCTACTTAGGTGCCACATTGAGTAGATGAGAACACCATGTTCAAGATAACAAACTAGAAAGATAGTTATACCACTCCAACACTATTTATAAGCATGAGATAACATTTTAATTACCTAGGGAGTTTGATAGAGGAACATCACATGCAAATTTTTAATCTTACATCAGATAAAAATAGAGTCAGTCAAGTGATAAATAAACAACTATAGTTGTGCATGGTTACATGGAACATGCAACAATCCACATGCATGGAAGGAAGGTGGTTGAGTGTTGTACAGGGAGTTAGAGAATAAAAATCGGTGCAAATTTTTGCTAAGTCAAGAAGAACACTCACAAGGTTAAAAATAACACAAAGTTTCACTAGGGATAGGAATAAAGGTGCATAAATAAAGGCTCATTCAATAACACATGAAAGATAGAGCCTTACAGTGTTCCAAGAACTATGGCATGAATGGATTTATTCACTCAAGGTGTGCTTCATATGAATAAGGAAAGTTACAACTATATCAAAGTTTGAACTTGAGAAATAGATACACAAAGAGTTGAGCTTATCAAGAAAGCATATTAGAGTAGTGCAGTGTCATAGTAGAGGGGTGCTCAAATGTGCCTAGAACATAATCAGATAGCGAAGGATCTCTAAGGTACCTAGTGTGAAATGATGATGGCATGTTGAAAGAAAGATATTTTTAGGTACAAATCATGTAAAAATTTTGGTACAGGGAATTTGATGAAAGCCTACATAAGTGGAAGAGAGTTGGATAAAAAATTAGTTCGGGGGACATAAAAATAGCCTATCCTTTGGCTAGGTTAGTACTACAAATGAAATAACACCAAAAGGGACTAATAAGATCTACTTGTGTAGCTCAAGGTCCATAAAAGGCTATGTTACTTCTAGGGTAGGTTTTTAGACTTGCATAAAGCCAAATTAAGTGAAGTTGGCCAATTGCATTTCAATTCAGTGATGCAACCAAAGCTTAGGTAGCTATAAAAAAGGGTCTTGGTCTAGAATTTGTTTTGCTCAGAAGCCAAGGAGGAACTTTGTAAGAGTGATCCCATAAAGGGAAAAAAAATTGTCTGAGGCTAGACAAAGAGAAACAAAACTTTGTAGATAGGTGAAGGCCCATATTCATGAGATAATGGTAGTCTAAGGACACCATAGTCCAAAGAAATAGAGATACTAATATCTATGTCTGAGGACTAGACTAAGTAGAGCTAAGAGCTCAATACACAACTACGAATCTTATATTATCTTGTAACACCCAAAGTTAAGGAATAAAATAATTTATTATCATGATCCATTATGTGGAATACTAAAGGCTATGTGGTTAATGTATCCCATCACTGGGACCCCTAATGCAAAGGAAAATGAGCCTAAGGAAGGAGAGGTTATAGAGGACCTTGGACTAGGAGAAACTTCCATGAAAGAAGTACTAAAAGAAGAAGAAAGAGATATTGTAGGAGAAGTAGAGTTACCTAGAGAGTAACTGAGAGTTGTTTAGAGAATAAAAAATGAGAGTGGGATGAATAGGTCCAACAGTGTGCCAAAGGAAATAAAGGCATTGGTGCAAGCACCAACTAAATTGAGCTTGAGTGCCAATGTAAATAACATTGTGCCAAGGGATGAGGAAGGTGAAAGAGAAGCTACACCAGTGAAATTCAAACATAAAAACAATGTAAAAGAAATGTTTTTTTATGTAAGGAAAAAACATAGAGAGGCAAAAGAGAAAAAGTATTAGGTACATGTCTAAAACATTAGGGGAAGAAGAAAAAGAGGCAGCAGCTTGCAGTGGATCCTAAGTTATCCCAAAGACAACAGAGCATTGCACCATGGAGAGAAATGAAAAGGCAAGGATAATTGGGCATAACTACACAAAATTAATCTAAATATACATGAAGAGAGGAGAAGAGTTGACCTATACCTAAAAAAAATACATTATTTACACACAACATGGATGAGCTATCAGGAGGTGTTAGCCAAAATCAGCCTGAAGCTGATCAAGGGAGTGAAATTTTCATTATGAGAAAGGAAAAGGAGTCACTGTAAATTGAGAGCAAGGAAAGAGGCCATCATATTGAAACTAACTAGGAAAAATGATTGAAAGACATATCAGTCCAAGCACATAGAGTGAAGTAAATCATAAGAGAGGAAGAAAGGGAAAGAAGGAGCTTACATTATAATTACATTGAGGCAACTGACTAGATGGGTGGTTATACCACTCTAGTCCTTCTTGTAAGAAGGAGATTACATTTTAATTACCTTGTGAGTCTAATACAGGAGCATCCCAAGTGAATTGGCTATGTTGCATTAGACAAAAACCTAGCTCAACACCTAGAAATAAACCAACTCTAGCTATGTAAGTTAAATGGTAAAACATTTTTAAACGTTGTTATAGATTGAATGGAATAAATATGATTGATAATTTCACAAGGAGTTAGAGAATAAGAAGGGGGTACATATTTTATATTAAGTCAATCAATGTGCACATAAAGTTTCAAAGTACAAAAATATCCACTAGGGATAGGAATCAATGTGGAAAAGTAAAGGCTCGTGCAACAACACATGAAGGAGACAATGCCTATAGAGCATAAGGGAACATGAAATAAAAGAAGTTATTTATTAAAGGTGTGCTACACAAGAACAAGTAAATTTGAACCCAAAGTAAGGTTTAAACTTATATGAATGAGGTGCAAAGAGTTGAGATTTAAAAGGGAGCACATTAGAATAATACACAGTCATAGTTGAGGGGCACATAAATGCCCCTACAACATACATAATTAGTGAATGAGATTTAAGGTACATAATGTGTGATGATAATGGTGTGTGAAAAGAGAGTCTAAAACATAAGGTGAAGAAAAAATATAGGCATAGGGCATTCAACTGATAAGATTTACTCCCATTAAATGAAGTTGTAGACCAATTTCATGGGAAATAGGTAAAGCAACGAGAGCTTAGGCAACTATAAAAAAGAGTCTTGGTTCAAAATTTTTAACAATCTGAATCAAAGAAGATACTTTTTTAGGTTGATCCCATAAAAAGATAGGGAAAATTTGTGTAAGGCTAGACATATAGAGAGGGATCTTCACATGACAAGTGAAGGCTTATGGTCATGAGCAAATGGTAGTCTATGAAAACCATAGTAGAGAGAGACACTTAAAAAACTTGACTAAGAAGAGATAAGATATCAATGCATACTTGCAAAGCTTATATAATCTTGTAACACCTAAAGTTAAAGAATAAAAGCCTTTATTAGCATGATCCATAGTATGGAACTCTAAATGTTGCAATGTTAATGCATCCATTTACCAAGACAATTAATCTCAAATGGTACTAGTTTGATATCAAAGAAAGGTGATGAACCTTCAGGGATGCAAGAATAAAGGATAAACCTGTAAGTGAGATATGAAATAGCAAAGAAAAAACTAGTAGATGGTTAAATGTGAGGGAACTAGCATAACATCACTTTCCAATGTGAGGGAGGTAGGTAGATAATAAGTAGGTGGAAGATAAGAAAAGAGAAACCTTAGAAGGGATGAGTACATAGGATCACAAAGTGAGACTTTTCAATAACAGATCTTAAGTTCATGAAATTACATATGATTGTGATGGAGAACATAGAAATAGGTAGTGTAAGTTATGAGGTTATAAGCAACATGCATGAGTGATGTGTGAGAACTGATAGATTGCCAACCTTGACATAGTAAATGATAGAAAGGAGATGTGAAGCTTTGACAAATTATTATGAAATAATAAATCATAATGAGGATATATCATATAATGTGAGGTGGTCTAAAGGTATGAATGATGAGAAAACACTGATAAATTACGGATCATGAGGTAGTTTACAGGTAAAGATCAAATGCATTGATAATAAATCAAGTGAAATGGATGATGATGCTAACAAATCATCAATTGTGAGGTAGTCAGGGTACATAATCATCTTCTAATTAGTGTATTGAGTAGAAGGTACCAAATAAAGTTATTATCTATCAAGTGCAAATGGATAGAGAATGAGGAGCATAAAAGATGGCTCAATGAAAAGGAAAAATGAAACATGACCTAGAGTCACAAGTCTTGAGGAAAATGAAGATAGCCTCCATGTTGCAAGCACTATAGAAAAGGATGGTGCATGCTGAAAGAAAATCCATTGGGAGGGAGGATTCCAAAGATAATCAGGGAGAGACCTATGGGAGGAAAGAGCCCATAGAGGTTGTGAGTGATGCCAAGAATTACCTTGAAACCAAAATGCAAAGGTTATCTATAAAAAAGGCCCCAAATAGATGGAGTGGGTCTTAGATGTTGAATATTATTTTACATTGAAAGATGTAAAATAATCCATAAAGGTGGTGTATGTACAAAAAATTCTTAGTGATAACATAGTAAATGGTTTTAGAGACCTCCAAGATAGGAGATAGAAAGGCAATAAAAGGGTGAAATGTTGGCAACATATAGTTTTCAAACTATAAAAGCAATTATTACATCCAAAAGGCCATTTCAAATCAAGGAGAGAATTCAAAATCCATAGAAAGTAACCTTCAAAGCCTCAGCCCCAAAGTGAAGAATAGAGCGTTTCCATGAAAGGTGATATACAAGAAGAGCCAATATGGTTGTAGTGTAAAGGTCACAAAGAGCCCTTTGAGAACATGAAAGAGTAGGAGATAATGTTGATCATATAAGGTATTGCGGAGAAGGCTACAAAATAAAGATGCATAAAGAAGATTATTTAATGGAAGTAACAGTAAAAGAGTGAAGTCGAGAAGAAACCTAATTATAATAGAGTAAAATGAATGAAGGCAAGGTGGATATCATTCCATGAGCCAATGAGATGTATGAATGTGTGCAAGGTGTGAGAGTAGTATGCATAGATAAAGGGGAATTTAAGAACCCTAGAGAGAACATAGGTATTATTTTGTTCATAATGGAAGATGTCCCAAAGGAAGGGGTGATAACCTTAGATCCCCCTAAATTAGTGGATTGTAACACAACAATGATGATAGAGAGGGATGTTGGAGTAACTATCAATTTAAATTAGTGCATGATGGATATAAGGCAACATTTATCCCTAGAGACAAAGTAAAAGGAGCCTGAGGAAGGAGAGGATCTAGAGGAATTTTTATTAGGAGAAGCATCCCTGAAATAACTTTAAAAAGTAGAAGCCAACATTAAAATGATTTAAAGTGGAACCAACCACCGATATATAAAGGTGATGATGAGAAGGATTGGTAATGAAGTTCCATAAGAAGCAAAGGCAAAGAATTTGGTTTTGCCAAAGTAAAAAAAAAAGAGCAAAGCCAAGAGGAAACTAGGTTGAAATGAAGGAAATGGGTGAAGGAAGGGTGGATATCATTCTAAAGATGGATAGAGAGATCTCTATTAGAGAAGGAGATGGAAAGATAAGAATAGGGTGCATAATTGGGAATAAATGGATTCTAAACTACTAAACCAAGTAGCACATTTAAAATTCCATCTTAAATGAATAAGATTTG
The DNA here is from genome assembly GCA_037957365.1 of Torreya grandis. Classification (NCBI taxonomy): domain Eukaryota; kingdom Viridiplantae; phylum Streptophyta; class Pinopsida; order Cupressales; family Taxaceae; genus Torreya; species Torreya grandis. Next base: position 3,605,037 of record JARHVA010000051.1, on the reverse strand, counting down.
AAAGCCATAAAAATTAATGTGCAAAGCCTCATCGCCAAAGTAAAGAACACAATGTTTCTATGAAGAGTGAAGCACAATAGGAGCCAACAAGGGAGCAACATAGAGGTCAAAAGGATCCCTTCATGATAGCATTAAAAATAATAAAAAGGGGGACCCAATACCAATCTCAAAATGCATTGAGGAGAACATTGGGTAAAGAAGTTGCATAAAAAGAAAAGGCAAAAAAGGTGGTACCAGAGAAACAATATAAGAGTGAAGCTGAGAAGAAACTCATTTGTAGAAAAATGCAATAGGTAAAGTCAAAGTAGATATCATTCCACAAGAGCCAGCGAGAGCATAAAAAGGTGCATAATGTGTAGGATCAACCTACATAGACACAAGGGTGCATAACAAGAACCCTTAAGAAAACACAAGTGTTATTATGCTTGGAGTGGAGGATGCACTCAAGAAAAGGCTAAGAACCCTAGATCCCCATAAAGCAAAAGATTATTTCAAAACAACAACATAAAGGGATGATGGAGCAATTATCTATATGTAGTATCATGTGATGGATAGAAGATAAATTTTAGCCCTATATGTAAAGGAAAATGAGAATGAGGAAGGAGAGGCTCTAGAGGACCTTCAACCAAGATAAACTTAAAGAAAGAAGTAGTAGGAAATATTTCAGAAGGAGAAGAAGAGTTGACTAGAGATCAATTGGGACATTTGAGTGAAGCAAAAGTGTGAGTGATGTGCATGGGTTCAAAAGGTGTGCCAAAGGAAATAGAGGTGTTGGTGCATGCACCAACTAAAGAGAGCTTGAATACCAATGCTAACAACATTGTGATAAAATATGAGGAAGGTGAAAGAGAAGTTGCATGGGTGAAATTCAAGCACCAAAACATTGTACAAGAGATATGTCCTTCATAAGGCACAAACATAGAGAGGAAAAAGAGAGCAAGTCTATTTATGGTAGGCATTGGCCTAGACCATTAGAGGAAGAAGAGAAAGAGGTAGTAGCTTGTAGTAGAACCTAAGTTATCCCAAAAATAATAGAGCATTATGCCATGGAGAGACATGAAAAATTAAGGAGAAGTGGGCATAACTCCATAAAAGGCATCCAAATATATATGAAGAGCAGAGAAGAATTGACCTGTAGCTAACAAAAATACAACATTATTTGCACATGACTTAGATAAGATACTAAGAGGTGTTAGCCAAAATCATCCCAAAGCTAATCAAGGGAGAAGAAGAGTTTACTAGAGAGCAACTGGGACTTATTGAGTGAAGAAAAAATGTGAGTTATGTCCATGGATCCAAACGTGTACCAAAAGAAATAGAGGTGTTTGTGCAAGCACTAACTAAATAAAGCTTGAGTGTCAATGCAAAAAACATTGTGCCAAGGGATGAGGAAGGTGAAAGAGAAGTTACATTAGTGAAATTCAAACACAATAACCTTGCAAAAGATATATGTCCTTCATAAGGCATAGACATATAGAGGCAAAAGAGTGCAAGTCTATTTGTGGTAGGCATTAGCCTAAAGCATTAGAAGAAGAAGAGAAAGAGGAAGCAACATGTAGTATAACCTAAGTTATCCCAAAGACAGAAAAACATTGCACCATGAAGAGACACACAAAGGAAAGGCCATAAAATTCATATGAAGATGCATGAGGAGAGGAGAAGAGTTTACTTGTAAATAACAAAAATGCAACATTGTTTGCATATGACATAGATGAGCTACTAGGAGGGGTTATCCAAAATCAGGCCAAAGTCGATCAATGGTGTGAAATTTTCATTATGCATAAGGAAAAGGAGTCACTATCAATTCAAATAAGGTAGGAGGCCATTAGCTTAAAACTAACTAGGAATAAGGCTTGAAGGGGATATTAGTCCAACCTCAAATAGTGAAGTATGTGACAATAGAGAAAGAAAAGTTGGGAGCTGGCAGACCACATAAATACTTGCATACCACTAAGGGAATCAAGCAAAGGTAAATGAAGGACAAGGACATATCAAAAAATGTGATGTAGTTGAGAACAACTAAGATAGATCACTAAATGTGAGGTGCTATAGAGGCACAGATGAGATGAAAGCACTGATAAATTATTGACTATGAGGAAATTCACAGGTAAAGATCAAATTGGTTGATAATGAGTCAATTGAAATGGATGATAGTGGCAAAAAATCATCAACTATGAGGTAGTCAAGGTGCACGAGAATTTTCCAATTAGTGTATAGGGTAGAAGGTACCAAATAAAGTATTTCTTCATCAAGTGTATATGAATGGAAAAAGAAGAGCATGAAATATGGCTAAATAAAAAGTGAAAACAAGAAATGACCTAGAGTTGTAGATGTCAAAGAAAATGGAGAAGAAATACTCCACATTGTAAGCACTATAGGAAAGGATGGTGCAGGTGAAAATAAAAACTATTGGGAGGGATGATCCCAAAGATAAGAAATAAGAAACCAATGAGAGGAAAGAGCACACAGAGGTTTTGTGGCATGTAAAGAATAAACCTAAAATTGAAACACAAAGTTTCTCTATAAAAAAGGCCCTCAGTAAGTAGAGTGTCTTAGATGTTGAATGTTATTTCATGTTGAAGGATGTAAAGGAACCTATAAAGATAGATATGATAACACTGATAAATGGTTGTAGAGATCTCTAAGAGAAGAGATAGAGGAGAAGACTCAAAAAAATTAGAAGGTAACATTCAAAGCCTCACCCCAAAAGTAAAGAAGAGAGTATTTCCATGAAAGGTGATGTAATGGAAGAGCCAATGTGGGAGAAATGTGAAGGTCAAAAAGAGCCTTTTGAAAGGATGAAAGAGAAAGTGTTAATTCTGATCTCAAAAGGTGTTGAGGAAAAAGATGCACAAAGAAGATACACAAGACATAGAGGTAAAGAAGGTCTTTCCATGAAAGCAATAATAGAGCAGTGAATCCAAGAAAAAAACCAATTACAATGGAGTTAAATGAGTGAAGCCAAGGTGGATATCATTCTACATGAGCCAACAATGTTGTATGAAGGTGTTCAAGGTATATGAGAAGTTTACATAGAGACAGAGGCACATAAGAAGAACCCTTAAGAGAGCATAGGTCTTCTTTTTCTCATAGTGGAAGATGCGCTAAAAGAAGGGTTGAGAACCTTAGATCCCCATAAAGTAATGGATTGTACCAAAATAGTGACTAAAGGAAGAAGTTGTGGGAGATGGTACAAAAGGAGAAGAAGATTTACATAGAGAATAATTGAGATTTGTTGAGTGCAGCTAAAATGAGAGTGAGGCACATGGGTCTAGAGGCATGCTTGTGGAAATAAAAGCACTAGAGTGAGCACCAGCTAAAGACATCATGATTGCTAATGCAAACTACATTTCACCAAGGAAGGAGGAAGGCAATGAAGAAGAAGTATAGGAGATATTCAAGCATAGCAGTGAATAAGTGATGTTTCCTTTGAAAGGCATAGATATGGAGAGATAAAAGAGTGCAAGTTTATTTATGGGAGGCATTTACCTATATCTTGAGGGGATCAAGATGAAAAGGTAGTGTGTAATTGAAACTAAGTTGTCCCAAAAACAACATAGCAATATGCTATGGAGAGATGTGAGAAGGGAAGGAAAAGTGGGCATAACTCCATAAAAGGCATCGAAAGATGCACGAGGAGAGAAAAAGAATTGACCAACAGCTAAAAAAATGCAACATTATTTACACACAACCTGAAGGAGCTACCATGATGGGTTAGTTAAAATCACTACAAAGTTGATAAGGGCAATACAATTTTCATTATGCATAAGGAAAAAGAGTTATTACTGATTAAGAGTAGGGTAAGAGATCGAAAACCTAAAACTAACTAGGAACAACAATTGAAGGGGATAAATGAAGGATAAGGGTAATGTAAGAACCAGACATACATACATTTTAAAAACCACATGGAAGAATAACATGTAAGTATACCTACAAGCCACAAGTGACATAAGAGAGTGCACATAACAGAGGAGAAGTAAAAGGCTCATAAAAGGAAGGAAAAGAAAGCTATGAAGATGTTTTGGAGGAGATGGATGAACAAGAATGGGTGAAAAACCATGAGAGACAAAAATGTGTGAAAACTGATAGGGGATGAAGGTGGGCATAGGCCCACAAGAGTAAACAAAGGTGTGTGCAAAACCACAAGAAGAAGAAAGGTAAGGAAGATGAAGTGTATCCGAGCTAGGAAAAGAAGGATAATTCATGGCCCAAAGAGATTCTCAAAAGAAAGAAGCATTGAGTGAGCCTACTCAGGGGCCACATCAGGTGGATGGGAACATTCCCTTCAAGGAAGCTGACCAAAAATATAGTTCTACCACTGCAACACTATTTTTAAGTAGGAGCTCATTTTTTAATTACCTAGGGAGTTTGATGGAGGAACATCATTGGTGAATTTACAATCTTGCATTAGAAAAAAATATAGCCAGTCAAGTGAGAAACAAACCAAATCTAATTTTTCATAGTTACATGGACCATGCAAGAATCCACTTGCATGGAAGGAAAGTGGTTGAAAGTTATGCAAGGAGTTATAGAATAAAAATGGGGTACAAGTTTTGGTTAAGCCAAGAAACACACTCATAAAGATATAAAGTGCATAAAGATGTATTAGGGATAAGAAGAAAGGTTTAGAAGTAAAGGGTCAGTCAACAATGCATGAAGGAACTATGGCCTACAAAGTTACAAGAACTATGTCATGGAAAGAGTTATTCATTGAAGGTGTGCTTGATAACAACAAAGAAAGTTGCAACCAAAGCTATGTTCAAACTTGAGGATAGTCGCATTTGTTTGAGGGAGAGCAAATTTGGAAGGGTGAACTATAGTGTCCCCTTCTCTAAAAATAAATTAATATTATTGCTAAAATAAAAAATGTTTTTTAATACTTTAAATAAAAGTAGTAGTATGCTTTAGTTGCCAAAAATGAGTATTTTGGCTACTCCTTTTCTAATTTAATATTTCATAAAAAAGGGGTCTTTCTATTTTGATGGAGGTCAGCCCTTAGTTAGGAGCTATTTTGTGTTTTGAGTGGGAAAGGATATAAAAATAAAGAGGAGGTTCATTTGAAGAGGGTTATGTTATTTTTTGTAATGGAAATTCTAGAGTTTTGGCATGATTTATTAAACCTCATGCAATTGAGGAAAAAAATATTCATTGGTTTGGTCGTAGTAAGGATGAAAACCCTTATCTAATAGTTGAGAAAAGTTGCATTTGCTTGAGGGAAAACAAATTTGGGATGGGCAAACTGTAGCGTCCCCTTTTTTTAAAAATAATGTATTATTATTATTATTAAAATAGCAAGTATTTTTAAATACTTTAAATAAAATTAATAGTATCCTTTAGTCTCCAAATGTGAATATGTCGGTAACTCCTTTTCTAATTTGATATTTCATAAAGAAGGGGGATTTCTATTGTGATGTAGGTCAATGCTTAGTTAGGAGCTATTTTGGGGCTTGAGTGGGAAAGGATACAAAAATGAAGATAAGGTTCATTTGAAGAGGGTTATGTTATTTTTTATAATTGAAATTCTAGAGTTTTGGAATCATTTATTGAGCCTCATGCAATTGAGGACAAAAAATTTCATTGGTTTGGTTGTAGTAAGGATGAAAACCCTTATCTAATAGCTAGCAACCTTATTTCAAAGGTTGTATTGAGCACCATTTGATAGTGTGACATGTTTTAAACACCATTACAAATTTGATATGGAAAATAAAGATATTTTGAAGGACACAATTGATCTGAAGGGCAATACACTAGTTTGAAACCCTAAAAGGGAAAATAAGTGGTTGAATAAGGTAAAAGACTCATTGTTAGGGCAACAACCCCTCATTGGGGTTTGGGACTGCAATTTATAAGGCTAAACAAAGCCTAATTTATAGGGCATGCATATTTATATTGTATTTTTAATATATTATCTTGTTATTAAATTGATAATAAAAATTAGATTTGAAGGTATTTTAGTAGGCTATATTATTTATGAATTATTTGGTGAATATTTGAGTGGAAAATCTTACAAATTGTGCCATAAATGTGTATTTCCAAAATTCTAATTTTTTTAATGGTTAGGGCTTGAAATAAAGAAATTAAAAAATTTGCATTTATTTTAGGGATTTTTAGGAAACCTAAATCTTTCTAATTCTATGCTAAATGGGGCATTACCGGGTCTGAGGCATGAGAATAACCCTGAAGCTACAATACAAAGATTTTCCATAAACAAGGCTCTGAGTAAATAATGGAGTGGGTCTTAGATGTCAAATGTTATTTCACATTGAAGGAGGTATAACAATCCATAAAGGTGGAGTATGCACAAAAATGATTTATGATAAAGCAATAAATGGTTGCATAGATCTCCAAGAGAGGAGGAGATAGAAATGCAATAAGAGAATGAAAATTTGGCAACAAATAGATACAAAGAATAAAACCATGTAGAGCATCCATAAATCCATCTCAAATGGAGGAGAAAACTCGAAAGCCACAAAAGGTGACCTTCAAATCCTCACCCTCAAGGTAAAGAAAAGAGTGTTGCCATGAAAGGTGATGTGTAAGAGAAACCAACATGGGCATAGTGTGGAGGTCAAAAAGAGACATTTGAGAAGATTATAGAGTAGGAGGATGGGCCAAATTAAGGTTTGAGAACCCTAGGTCACCATAAAGTAATGGATTGTAGCACAACAATGATGATAGAGAGGGATGTTTGATCAATTTTTGATAAATAGTAGTGCACGATCCATAAAAGATAGCCTTTAGCCCTAGAGATAAAGAAAAAGGAGCCTGAGGAAGGAAAGGATCTAGGGGACCTTTGACCAGGAAACATTTTTGTAAAGGAAAAACTAAAGGAATAAGCAATGAGAGATTCTAGAAAAGGAGAATAAGAATTGCATAGAAAATAAATGGGAGTTTTTGAGTGTAGTTGAAATGAAAGTGAAACACGTGGGTCCAAATTTGCACCAACAAAAATAGAGGCACTAGAGAAAGCAAGAGAGCATGAGTGATAATGCAAATAACATTGTGCCAAGGTAGGAGGAAGGCAAAAGAGAAGTTGCACAAGATAAATTTAAGCATAGCAGTCAAGAAGAAGAGATGTGTCCTCTGAAAGCCACAGAGATGGAGAGATGAAAGAGTGTAAGTTTATTTGTGGGGGAAATTTACCTATAAACTAAGGGGATCAACATAAAAATGTAGTGTTAAACTAAACCTAAGTTATCACAAAGACAATGGAGTATTATTTCATAAAGAGATGCGAGAAAGGAAGCAAAAGTGGACATAACTCCATAGAAGGCATCTGAAAATGCATGAGGAGAGGAGAGGAGGAAATAATTATTTATTAGTAAAATCTCATATTTTAATTACCTATGGCGTTTGATACAAGAACATCATGGGTGAAATTTTGATTTTGCATTAAAAAAACTAGACTTAGTCAAGTGAGAAATAAAATAACTCTAGTTGTGCATGGTTACACAGACTATGCAAGATTCCATTTGCTTAGAATCAAGGTGGTTGAGAGTTGCATATGGAGATAGAGAATAAAAATGAGGTACGAATTTTTAATAAGACAAATAACACACTCATAATGTTACAAATTGCATAAAGATGCACTAGGGATAGGAAATAAGGTACAAAAGTAAAGGGCCACTCAACAGTGCATGAAGGAACTAAAACCTACAAAGTTCCAAGAACCTCTATGTGGAAGGAGTTGTTCACTGAAGGTGTGCTTCACAAGAGCAGGGAAAGTTACAACCCAAACTAAGTTTGAACTTGAGTAAAAGATGCACAAAGAGCTGAGCTTATCAAGGGAGCACATTAGAGTAGTGCATATTCATAGTCAAGGGGTGCTTAAATACACCTACAACATAATAAACCAATGAAAGAGATTTAAGGTACCCGGTGTGTGATGATGATGGCATGTGGAAAAGATGAGATTTTTAGGTACAAGGGTGCAAAAAAATCCAAGCATAGGGAATTTGACTCAAGCCCAAGGAAGTAAAAGTCAATTAGATAAGCAATTAATAATGAGGACCTATAATTAGCCTTTCCCTAGTTTAGTACTACAAATGATGTGACAACAAAAAGGACTAAGAATATCTACTTATGTAGCTCGAGGTGTGTAAAATGCTATGCTACTTCTAGGGTAAGATTGTAGACTTGCATAAAGCCATATTAAGTGATGTTGACCAATTACATTGGAATTTAGTTAAGCAACCAAATCTTAGGAAAATATAAAAAGGTGTCTTGGTCCAGAAGGTCTAATACTCACAAGCCAAGGAAGAGACTTTTTTAGAGTGATCCCATGAAGGGAAAAAATAAATTATCTAAGGCTAGACAAAGAGAAAAGAATCTTCATAGACAGTTGAAGGATTGTAGTCATGAGTGAATGGTAGTCTAAGGACACCATAGTAGAGATAAAAAGATATACTTATATCTATGTCAGAGGACTAGACTAAGCAGAGCTGAGATGTCATTATACAACTATAAATCTTATATTATCTTGTAACACCTAAATTTAAGGAATAAAATGCTTTATTAGCATGATCCACTACATGGAATTTTGAAGGTTGCATGGTTAATATATCCCTTCACTGAGACCCCTAATCTTAGTTAGCACTAGTATGATATCAAATCAAGGGTGTGATCCTTGAGAGATGCAAGAAGAAAGATAAACTTGTTAGTGAGATACAAACTAGCAGAAGGAAAGCTAGCATATCATTAAACATGAGGCACCTAATAGAGCATTGTTAAACATTATGTGAGAGGTATGTAGATAGTGAATGAGTGAAATATAAGGAAAGAGAACACTCAGTAGGGATAATATACATAGTATCATAGAGGGGGAGTTTTCTAGAGTGATTCCATAGTGCAAAGTGCCTATGAAGTATTTCAATGGAGAGCATAATAGTAGGTAGTGTAAGAAGTTACGAGTATATAACCTAAAGGATTTTTGTGTGAGTACTAACATATGGTTGACCATGAGGTATTTATTTCACTAGAATAGATAGGTGAAGTGTTGATAAATTATTAAAAATGAGGTATTTGATTGGAACATAGATAGATCACTAAATATGGGGTAGTCCAGATGCATGGATTAGGAGAAACCACATATATATTATTGACCATGAGGCAGCTCACATGCTAAGAAAAAGTAGGTTGATAATAAATCACATGAAATTAATGAAGATACCGATAAATCACCAAACATGAGGTATTTAAAGTATGGGATCACCCTCTAAGTAATGTATTGGTAGAAGATTTCATAAAAGGTTATTATCCATCAAGTACAGATGGGTAGAGAATGAAGACCAAGGCCACTTTTCATTGACTAACTCAAGGTTAAGATAGACCAATGCCACTTTTTAGTGTCCCCTAGTTGGGGAGGACTAAATATGTTTAATAAGGATATCTAATATAAATATGGAGTGATTAGAGATCTCATCAATCAATATTTGGATATGAACAAGGGATGGTCCCATATGTTTTCAAATTGTTGCTTGTTTTACTACTTGGGGGTTTTACATAGTATCTTGCATGATAAAGTTTCCCTAAGATTGAAAAATGTTTTTGATAGAATCACATACTTATGAAGAGAGAGGTGGGTAGCCATTATAACTTGATTCTTAGTAGGGTATTGTGTGCCCATTTCCAACTTGAAATGTTATCCTCTATGAGAGGACCTATGACAAAATTTAATGTGTTGGGTAGTTTTGGACTATGGAGTCTTCCATTTTTTAGGATCTAGATAATTCTTGGATAAAATTTTACTCCATCAGGAAATGTTTGAAACTTTAAGCTTCCAAGATGATCTCATAGATAGAACATTGTTGAATTACAAATTATATTTGACATTTAATCCTCCTAAACATTTGGGCCTATAAATCTCATCCCAAGACACCAAGTAATACTTGTGTTGTTAGTTCATGCCTTGTCATAAAAATTTACATTTTAGGATTATGAATGTTTCCCCTATGTACCTAGGGAGTTTAATAAGGGTGAGAGTGTAAACCAAAACAACCTAGAGTACAACCTTAAATATTTGAAGTCAATATACAAAGGAAATCCAGATATGGTTTCATTTAAAAAGTTTTTTTTAAAAAAACTATGAATTGAGAGTATGCCAAGATTTCAAGTGAAATTTATCATCTAAATAAGATCTCAAATATGTTAAGGGAATATATCCTTTAGATAATTCCTAAGCCTAAACAATATTTCTTTTTTTGGAAATGTAGACATTAATAAATATTGAATTGGATTTGTGAATATTAATTTTTTGACCAAAGGCTTCTTGAAAGTTATCAAATATAACACAAATGTGTCAAGCTTAAATTACAAGGATTTATCGGAGAGGAAGAGTGTCATTTTCATATCTTCCTTTTTATTTTTGCATGTTACAATGACCTACATAAAGTTTGCATCTTTTCCCTTTTTATTTTGGTATGTTAATATGACCTACATAGATATTATTCCAATATAATAAAAAGTATGGGCTTATTAGATTACTTTGTCTAAGGACTCTAGTGTAAGTGAATGAGAGGTCAATGTCCCCATTAATGTCCACAAGGGGAAATGTTGTGATACAAATGTTAATCAATTTAGTTATATGCTTTGAGAAACCAAAAGTAGTCATAGTCTATAAAAGAAGATCTCAGTTTCATCTATTAAAGGCTTTTGACATGCCAAACTTAATGAGGATTCCTTACCTTTTTAGTAACTTCAATAAGTGTATAATATCCTATGTGGATAGGATATTTTTAATGATTTGCTTTTCATGCATAAATGTCAACTAGATATTAAAAAAAAATTATATCAAAGGTTTGAATCATAAAGTAATGGGTTTAAATAATTTTGTAGATCATATTGCATAGAGCTATAAGCTTGAATTGGTCTATTTTTACATCTTGAGCTTCTTTTGGGATGATATCCAACTTAGTGGCATTCATAGCTTTGAGAATAGATTCATTTCTTAAGAATTACTCAAATGACTACAAAAAGGAATTCATTTATAACAAGCCAAAAATATTTGGTAGAAAAAGATCAAGAAAACATCCAGTCCTAAAAATTTATCCTTGTTGAAGGAATAAATGAAATGTTTTAATTCTACTTTCAAAATTGGTCTAATAATTTGATCATTGTCTTCCTCTGGGATATGAGATGGATGTGATTCAAATACTTATTTTGGTTTATGATTTGTTTCCTTGTAGTGGGGCCTTAAATATAAGGAGCTCTTGAAAATATTGAGAAAGATCGTGGAGTATATTTGTTGAGGAAGTGAGTGGTTTTCCATCTCCCATCAAAATAGGTTTTTGAAAAACTATAGTTTTTAAACTCTGGACCAATTTATGAAAGCATCAAGCATTTGTATCTCCCTTGCTAAGCCATTAGTCCTTTAAAGCATAGTAGATTTATAACTGCATATATAATCTAAAAATATATATTTGGCCTCTTCATTTTAGCATGTGTTTATATAGTGTTCTAGTATAGTTTATGATTTAGGTCAAATGATCTATTAGATTTCATAAGGAAATAATGTAAAAATGCTTTCGATTTAATTTATATAAAATTCACTAATGAAAACTAATAGTCAATAGCAAAATAATTTAGCATTTATGTTTGAAAATTATTAAAAAAAATTTAGAGAGATTATAACTACTTGTAAGACCTAAATTTTCTAAGCTAACTAATGTTAGACTTCATTTTTAAACCTTCTAACACCATGCATGCTCACATGCCACATATTCTAGTTATGCACCTCTATACAAGTGGCATGGCATGTCTTCTCACATTATATATTTTTATCATTGTATTCTATTTACTAGTGGTTATGAATAATGTAAAACTATTTACTAACATGCAAGGAAAAATATTTATTACTAATTGGGAGCAAGGTGGGAGACCATCAACCTAAAAATGACCAAGAAAAAGCACTGAAGGGGATATCAATCTAGGCACATAGAGGTAACTGTGGAATAATAAAGGAAGGAGAAAAGGTGGGAGTCAATGGATCTCATAAAACTCTCATGCCATTGAGGGCATCAAGAAAAGAGAAATAAAGGACATGGGAAATAGAAGGTCCACATGAGAAACACGTGGAATAATAACACATAAATATACATACTTGCCAAAGGTGACATAAGGAAGAGAGTGCGCATAGTAGAGCAAAAGTGAAAGGTGCATAGAAGGAAAGAAAGGAAAGGAAAGGCATAAAGACCTTTTGGAGTAGATGGATGAACAAGAATGGGTGCAAACCCATGAGAAATGAAAGTGTGTGCAAACCCATAAGATATGGAGGTGGGCATAGGCCCACAAAATACAAAGGTGGGCATAGGCCCATAAGATTAAATATAGGTGGGCATAGAACCACAAGAGGAAGAAAGGGAAGGAAGATGAAACATATCAAATCTAGGCAAAGAAGGACAGTTATGGCCCAAGAAGGGTCTATAAAATAAGGAAGTATTGAGTAAGCTTGTTTAGGTGCCACATTAGGGGGATGAGAATATTGATGTCAAAACACCCAACCAAAAAGATAGTTTTACCACTCCAACACTCTTTGTAAGTTGGAGCATAAGAAAATAATAGAGTCAGTCAAGTGAGAAATAAACCAACTCTACTTGTGCATGATTACATGCACCACACAATATTCCACATGTGTGGAAGGAATGTGGCTAAGAGTTGTGTAGGGAGTTAGAGAATAAAAGGGGGTACAAGTTTTTCCTAAGCTAAAAAACAAAATCACAAATCTACAAAGTGCATAAAGATTCACAAGAAACAAAAAATAAGGTGTATAAGTAAAGACTCACTCAATAGTGCATGAAAAAATTGAGGCCTACAAAGTTCTAAGAATCATAGTATGGAAGGATTTATTCACTGAAGGTGTGCTTCATAAGAACTAGGAAATTTACAACCAAAAGTAGGTTTGAACTTGAGCAACTAATGCATAAAGAGTTGAGCTTACCAAGGAAGCAAAATAGAGTAGTGCACAATCATATTTGAGGGGTGCTCAAATCTACCTAGAACTTAATCACCCAATGAAGGACCTCTTAGGTACCTAGTTTGTGATGATGGCACGTGAAAAGGAGAAGATTTTAAGGTATAAGTTTATGAAAAAGGCCAATCATAGGGAATTTGATGTAAGCCTAAGGAAGTAGAAGATAGTTGGATAAGTAATTAGTTATGAGGATGTTAAGTTAGCCTTTCCTTAGGATATGTTAGTACTACATATGATGTGACAACAAAAGGGACTGAAAAGATCTACTTATGAAGATTGAGGTTCATAAAAGGTTGTGCTAATTATAGGGTAGGTTTTTAGATTTGTGTAAAGCCACATTAAATGAATTTGGCCAATTGTGTGGGAATTCAACAAAGAACCCAAAACTCATGCAACTTTAAAAAGGGGTCTTGGTCAAAAATTTATAATGCTTAGAACCCAAGGTGGAGACTTTGTTAGTGTGATCCCATAAAGGGACAAAAAAATTATTTGAGGCTAGATAAAGAGAAAAGGATCTTCATAAATAGGTCAAGGTTCATATTCATGAGTAAATGGTGGACTAATCACACCACATTAGAGAGAAAGAAAGATATTTATATCTATGTCTGAGGACTTGACTAAGTAGAGTGGATATCTCAATATATAGTTGCAAAGCTTATATTATCTTATAACACCTAAAGTTAGGGAATACAAGGCTTTATTAACATGATCTGCTATGTGGAATTTTGAAGGATGTATGGTTAATGTATCCCTTCACTATAACCCCTGATCTCAACCAACACTAGTATATATTTAAATCAAGGTTGTGAACCTTGATAGATTCAGAAGAGAATATAAATTTAAAAGTGAGATACAAACTAGCAGTTGGAAAGGTAACTAATCATGGAATATGAGGCAACTAGCTAAGCATCATTTACCACCATGAAAGAGGTAGGTAGATAGTGAATGAGTGAAACATAAGCAAATAAAATGAGTTTAAAAAGTTATGAGATTTTAAGCAACCCTTAGGGGTTTATGTGAGCACTGATATATGATTATCTATGAAGTAGTCATTACACTAGAAATGATAGGTGAAGCATTAATAGATTGCTAGAAGCGAGGTAGCCAAGTAAAAAATAGATAAATCATTGAATTTAAGGTAGTCTAGATGCATGGATTAGGAGAAAACATCGATATATTATTGACCATGAGGTAGTTCACATGAAAATAAAAAGTGGGTTGACAATGAATCACATGAAAGCAATGAAGATGTTGATAGATCATCGAACATGAGGTAATCAGGCTATGGGAGAATATTCTAATAAACATATTGGGTAGAAGGTACCAAAAATGTTTTTCTCCATAAAGCATATATAGATGGAGAATGAAGAGAACAAAAAATAGCTTAACTAGAAGCCAAAATGATACATGACCTAGCTTAAGTAAAATGGAGATACTTTTCATGTTGTAGATGTTGTAGGAAAGGATGGCACAGATAGAAAGAAAAATGGTTGGGAGGAAGCACACCATAGAGAAGCAAGGAGAGACCCATGAGAGGAAAGAGTGCACAAAAATCCTAATGTGAATCAAGAATTAGCTTGAAGCTTAAGCCCAAAGGTTCTATAGAAAATAGGGCCCTAAGGAAATGGTGAAGTGGATTGGTTGTCGAGCACTACTTCACATTGAAGGGTGTAAAGGACATGATAAAGGTGGAGTATAAAGTGAAAAGGCTCTATGATAACATAGTATAGGGCTAGAGATATCTTAATTATAGAAGGAGATGGAAAGGCAAGAAGAGGCTTCAAAGTTTGGAACATATGAATTTCAAACTACTGAACCAAGTAATGAATTTAGAAGGCCATCTCAAATGGAGAAGACTTGAAATCTATAAAAAGTAACTTGTAAAGGCTCACCACCAAATTAAAGAAGAGAATGTTGCCATGAAGGGTGACACACAAGAGGATCCCTTATAAGAGTAATTCAGAGGTTAGAAAGAGCCCTTCCCAGCCACATTAAAAAGATTAAAAGTGAGATCCAACACTGATCTCAAAAGGCATAGAGGAGAATGTTGGGTAAATAAGTTTTATAAAAAGAAATGATATATAAGGTTGTTGTGCCAAAGCAAGAGGAGCAAAGATAAGAAGAAAATAGGTTTCAATAAGGTGGATATCATTCCAAAAGAGCCAATGAGAGTAAAATAAGGTACACAAGGTGGAGGAGCAACATGCACAAAGACAAGGGTGCATAAGAACCCTTAAAAGAGCACAAGTGCTATTGTGTTAAGAACAACCTGAACAAAGACATGGTTACATAAGAACCCTTAAGAGAGAATAAGGTTGTTGTGCTAAAGCAATAATAGAGGAGTGAAGCTAAGAAGAAAATTGGTTATAATAAGGTGGATATCATTCCACAAGAGCCAACAAGAGTGCAAGAAGGTGCTCAAGGTGTAAGAAAAACCTACATAAAGACAAGGTGTATAAGAACCATTGAGAGAGCATAAGTGATATTGTGTTTAGAGTGGAGGATACACTAAAGTAAGGGTTGATAACCCTAGATCCACATAAAGCAAAGGATTTTTGCACAACAATAGCAGCATAGAGTGATGCTAGAGCAATTATCCATATGTAGTGGTGTGTGATGGATATAAGAAAACCTTTAACCCTAGATGCAAAGGAAAATGAGCTTAAGGAAGGAGAGGATATATAAGACCTTTGACCAGGAGAAACTTCCCTAAAAGAAGCACCAAAAGAAGTAATGGGAGATATTGTAGAAGGAGAGGAAGAGTTTCCTAGAGAGCAATTGGGAGTTGTTGAGTGAAGTAAAAATGAGAGTGAGGTGTATGGGTCAAAAGGTGCACCAAAGTAAAAAGAGGCATTGGTATAAGCACTAACTAAATACACCTTGAGATAAAATTCAAACAAAATTATGCTAAGGGATGATGAAGGTGAAAGAGAAGCTGCATAGTTAAAATTCAAGCACAACAACTATGCAAAAGATATGTGTCCTTCATAAGGCATAGACATAAAGAACACATGAGGTGTAAAGAGTTGAGCTTATCAAGGAAGCACATTAGACCAATGCTTAGTCATAGTTGAGTGGCATCAAATGCACCTACAACATAATGAACTAGCGGTGGAGCTATAAGGTGCTGAGTGTGTGATGATGATGTCTTGTGAAAGGAGAGTCTAAAGCACAAATGCACATAAAAGTCTAGGGGTAAGGCATTCAATTCAAAACCCAAGGAAGTAAAATAAATTTGGATGAGTAGTTAGTTACAAGGACCTACACTTAAGCTTTCCTTAGGCTAGGTCATTACTGCAACTAACATGGCAACTTAAGGGATAACCAACAAGATCTACACTATGAAAATATATTCTCATAACATTTAGACTTATATGGCTCAGGGTCCATAAAAGGCTATGATAATTATAGTGTAAGCCTGTAGAATCACATAGACTCCCATAAAATGAAAATTTAGGCCAATTTCATGGAAAATAGGCGAAGAAACCAGATCTTAGGCACATATAAATAGGGGTTTTTGTCTAGCAATTTTAACACTCTAAAGCCAAGGAGGTTATAGTATTAGGGTGATCGCACAAAGGTATAAGGAAAATTTGTCTAAGGCTAGAGAAATAGAAAGGGAACTTCACATCATAGGTGAAGGATCATATTCATGAGTGAGTGATAGTCTATGGACACCATGGTAGAGAGAGTAACATAGATCTATATCTAAGGATTGGACTAAGTAGAGTCAAATGCTCAATGGATAATTGTGAAACTAATATTATCTTGTAACACCTGAAGTTAAGGAATAAAATCTTTTGCTAGCATGATCCATTATGTGGAAATATAAAGGTTACATGGTTAATGCATCCTTCCTGATGCATCCCTTTAATAGGAATCCTGATCTTGACCAACACTAGTTTTATATCAAACCAAGATCATTAACCTTGAAGGATGCAAGAAGAAAGGATAAACCTACAAGTGAGATATGAACTAGTAGAGATAAAAATAATAGATAGTTGAATGTGAGGTAATTAGAATAGCATGGATCACCAAAATGAGGGAGGTGGGTACATAAAAAGCAGGTGGAAGATAAGAAAAGAGAACCCTTAAAAGGGACAAGTATATAGGATCATGAAGGGATAATTTGAAATTATAGTTATTAAGTTCAACCACCTATGTAGGATTGCAATGGAAAGTGAAACAATATATAGTCTAAGAAGTTGTGAGGTTGTAAGAAACATGTAGGAGTGTTACGTGAGAATTGAGAGATAGATAAAATTGGCGTAGTCATTGCTGGAAATGAGAAGTGAAGCATTGACAAATAAGTGATGTACTTGAGCATAAAAAGGATAGATCACCTTATGTGAGGTGGTTCAAAGGTGTGGTTGAGGAGATAGTACTGATAAATTATTGATTATGAGGTAGTTCACAAATAAAGATTAAATGGGTTGATAATGAATCAAATGAAATGGATAACAGAGATGATAAATCATTAACCATGAGGCAGTCAATGTGCATAAGCATATTCTAATTAGTTTATTAAGTATAAATTACCAAATAAAGATGTTCTCCATCAAGTGCAGATGGATAGAGAACAAGGATTAAAGAAGTTGGTTCAATGAAAATAAAAAATGAGACATGACTTAGAATCACATATCTAAAGTAAAATTGAAGAGATAGCCTTCACATTACAATCATTATGGGAGGATATCAAAGATAAATATGGAGAGACCTATGGGAGGAAGGAACCTGTAGAGGTTCTAAGGCATGCTGAGAATAACCCTAAATCTAAAATGTAAAGGTTCTTAAAAAAAAGGCCTTGAGAAAATTATGGAGTGGGTATTAGATTTTGAATGTTATTTCATGTTGAAGGATGCAAAGGAATCCATAAAGATGGAGCATGCACAAAAAAATATCTATGATAACGTATTAAATAGCTATAGAGAAATCCAAGAGAGGAGGAGATAGAAAGGAAACAAGAGGGTGAAAAGTTGGCAACAAATTGTTTCCAAACTACAAAACTAAGTATTGCATCTAGTATGCCATCTCAAATGGAGGAGAAAACCTGAAAACTATATAAATTAACCTTCAAAACCTTGTGGCCCCAAAGTAAAAAGTGAGTGTGAAATGAAAGGCAATGTGTAAGAGTGAATTGAGTGAAGGAAAGGTGGATATCATTCAATGTGAGCCAGTGAGAGTGCATGAATGTGTGCAAGGTGCCAAGAGTAAATCTAGTTGTAGTGGAGTGAAATGAGTGAAGGAAAAGTAAATATCATTCCACATGACCCAACAAGAGTGCATGAAGGTATGGAAGATGTAACACTTATCTGCATAAAGATAAGGGCACATAAGAAGAACCCTAAAGAGATCATAGTTGTTCTTGTGCTCATAGTAGAGCATGCATGAAAGGAAAGGTTCAGAACCCTAAACCCCCACCAAGTAATGGATTGTAGCATAATAATGACTATAAATATGGATTTGGCAAAATTATAGATATGTAGTTGTGCATATTGGATAGAAGATAACCTTTATCCCTAGAGACAAGGAAAAGGAACCTGAGGAAGCAAAGGATCTAGGGGACCTTTGACCAAGAGGAACTTCTTTGAAGGAAGAAGTAATGGGAGATGTTACAAAAGGATAAAGTTTCATAGAGAATAATTGGGAGTTATTGAGTGTGGTTGAAATGAGAATGACATAAATGGGTCAAATGATGCACCAAAGGAAATAGAGGCATTAGGGCCAACACTAGCCGAAGAAAGAATGAGTGCTAATGCAAATAACATTGCCGAAAGGAAGGAGGAAGGCAAAAGAGAAGTTGTACAAGAGAATTTGAGCATAGAAACCAAATGTAAGATACATGTCATTTGAAAGGCACAAATATGGAGAGATGAAAGAGTGTAAATTTATTTGTTAGAGGTATTTAGCTAAAACCTAAGGGGATCAACATAGAAAGGTAGTGTGAAATTGATCCAAAGTTATCACAAATGTAATAGAGCATTACACTATGGAGAGAAATGAGAAGGGAAGGGAAGTAGAGATAACTCCACATAAGGAATCTAAAGATACATGAGAGGAGAAGAGTCAACATGTAGCTAATGAAAATAAAACATAGTTTGTGCATGGCCAATAGGATCTACCATGATGGGTTAGCTAAAATTCAAGGTGAAGTAAATCAAGGAAGTGAAATTTTCATTGCACGTCAAGAAAAGGAGTTATTGTTGATTGGGAGTATGGTGAGAAGCCATCAACTAGAAATTGAATAGCAATAGTGATTGAATGGGATATCAATCCAAGAATGTAGAGGGAATTGTATGACATTAAAGGAAGAATAAAATGTGGGAGTTAATGGAACCTATAGATACTTCCATGAAATTGAGGGCATCAAGAAAAGAGAAATGAAGGACAAGGGTAGCCTAAAAACCATGTAGACACCCTTGAGAAACATGTGGAAGAATAACACACAAGTATACCTTCTTGCCACAAATGATATAAGGAAGAGAGTGTGCATAATAGAGGAAAAATGAAAGGTGCACAAAAGGAAGGAAAGGAAATTTATGAGTACCTTTTGGAGGAGATGGATTAAAAAGAATGGGCACAAACCCATGACAAATGAAAGTGGGGGAAAACCCATAGCAGATATAGGTGGGCATCACCCCATAAGAGTAAACAAAATTGGGCACAAAACCATGAGAGGAAGAAAGGGAAGGAAGATGAAGTGTATCAAAGCTATGCAGAGGAAGATATTTTATGGCTCAAGGAGGGTTTAGAAAATAAGGAAGCACCAAGTGAGCCTACACAAGTGCCACATCATATGGATAGTATCACTGTGGTTAAGGAAGCTAAATAGAAAGACATATTTACCAATCTAACACTATTTATAAGTAGGAGCTCATATTTTAATTAACTAGGGAGTTTGATGTAGGAGCATCACAAACAAATTTACAATCTTGCATCAAACAACTAGTTAGAAAGTAAAAGGGGGTACAAGTTTTGGCTAAGCCAAGTAGTACACTTAAAAATTTATAAAGTGTATAAATATACATAAGGGATAGGAAGAAAGGTGCAAAAGTAAAGGGTCACTCAACAATGCATTAAAGAACTGAGGTGTACAAATTTCCAAGAACCATGGTGCAGAAGGAGTTGTTCACTGAAGGTGTGCTTCACAAAAACAAAGAAAGTTGAAACCAAAGCTAAGTAAAACTTGAGAAATAGATGCAAAAAGAGTTGAGAATATCAATGGATCACATTAGAGCAATGCACAATCATAATTGAGGGGTGCATAAATGGGCCTAGAATATAATTAGCCAGTGAAGGAGATCCAAGGTTCCTAGTATGTGATGATAATGACACATGAAAAGGAGGAGATTTTGATGTACAAGGGTGCACAAAAATCTAGGTTCAGGGCATTCAACATAATCTCAAAGAAGTAGAAGATATATGGATAGGAAATAGTGAGCCTTTCCTTAGGCTAGGTTAGTACTACAAATGACATAACAATAAAAGTGACTGAAAATATCTACTTGTGTAGCTCAAGGTCCATAAAAGGCTATGTTAATTCTATGGTAGGTTAGTAGAATTGCGTAAAGCCACATTAAATGAATTTGGACAATTGTATGGGAATTCAGTGAAGCAAGCAAAGATTAGGCAACTACAAAAAAGGGGTCCTTGTCTATAATTTTTAACTCTCAAAAGCCAAGAAGACATTGTTAGAGTGATCCCATAAAGGGACAATTTTTTTTATTTGAAGGTAAACAAATAAAATAGAAATTTGTAGATAGGTGAGGGTTGGCATAGGACCATAAGAGCAAATAGAGGTGGGTGTAGATGCACAAGAGGAAGAAAGGGAAAGAAAGAGATTACATTTTAATTACCTTGATAAACCAACTAAAAGGGTGGTCCTACCATACCATCCATTCTTGTAAGAAGTATCTTATATTTTAATTACCTTATGAGTCTAATGTAGGAGCATCATAGGTGAATTGGCTTTGTTTCATTAGATAAAAATATAGTCAAACAAGGGAGAAATAAAACAACTTTAGCTATGCAGCTTAAATGGTAAAACATTTTTGAAGGTTGTTATAGATATAAAGAATGAAAATGATTGAGATTTGTACAAAAGCTAGAGAATTAAAAAGGGGATACAAGTTTTGATTAAGGCATGCAATGTGCATTTAAATATGTAAAGTGTATAAAAATGCACTAGGGATAGGAAGTAAGGTGTAGAAGTAAAGACTCATGTAACAACACATGCAAGAACCGATGCCTATATAGTACAAAGCAACATAGAACAAAATAAGTTATTAATTGAAGGTGTGTTACATGAGAAAAAGGAAAGTTGTAACCAAATTTAAGTTTGCACTTGTGTGAATGAGGTACAAATATTTGAGCTTATCAACAGAGCACATTAGACCAGTGCATAGCCACAATTAAGGGGTAAAAAAATATGCCTAAAAGATTATAAACTAGTGAAATGTCTCAAAGGTACATAGTGTGAGAGGATGATGGTGTGTAGAAGAAGAGTTTGAAGTGCAAAAACACACAAAAATCCAAGTGCATGGCATTCAATGCAAAACCCAAGGAAGCAAAAGAAAGCTGGATGCGTAGTCAATTATGAGGACCTATACTTAGAATATCCTTAGGCAAGGTCATTACTGTAAGTGAAGTGATAAATTAAGGGAAAACTAAAAAAATCTACATTATAAGGACATTTTCTCACAACACTTAGACTTGGGTGGCTTGGGGTCTGTAATATTCTATGCTAATTCTAGGGTAAGTCTACAGACTCATGCAAACTAACATAAAATGAAGTTATAGGCCACTTGTAGGGAAATAGGAACAAAAACTAGGTATAAACACCTATAAATAGGGGTCTTGGTCTAGTATTTTTAACAATCTGAAGCCAAGGAGGGTACTTTGTTAGGGTGATCCTTTAAAGGTATAAGGAAAATATGTCTAAGGGTAGAGAGATATAAAAGGAGCTGCATATGATAAGTGAAGGCTTGTATCCATGAGAGAATGGTAGTCTATGGAAACCATATTAGAGAGAAAAACATAGATCTATATCCAAGGATTGGACTAAGTAGAGTCAAAATCTCAATGTACAATTGTGAAGCTTATATTACCTTGCAACACCCAAAGATAAAGAACAAAATCCTTTATTAGCATGATCCACTATGTGGAAGTCTAAAGGTTGCATGGTTAATGAATCCCTTCACCAAGACTCCTAATCTCGATGGGCACTAGTTTCATATCAAACCAAGGTTATGAACCTTGAGGGATGAAAAAAAAAGGATAAACTTGCTAGCGTGATATGAACTAGCAGAGAAAAAGCTAGCAAATGGTTTAACTTGAGGCAAATAATATAGCATGGCTCATCAATGCAAGGGAGGTAGGCACATAGATATCAAGTGAAAGATAAGCAAAGAGAACCCTTAGAAGGGATGGGTACATAGGATCATGAAGGGAGACTTTATGATAATAGTTCTTAAGTTTAAACACCTACGTACAATTATGATAGAGAGTGAAACAACATATAGTGTAAGAAGTTGTGAGGTTGTAACTCATCAGAGTGCTACATGAAAATTGAGAGATCACCTACTTGACATAGTTATTATTGGAAAGGAGAGGTGAAACATTGACAAATTACTATAAGTGATGTAGTTGAGCACAAAAAGGATAGATCACCGAATGTGAAGTGGTCTAGAGGCATAGATGAGGAGAAATCACTGATAAATTATTGATTGTGAGGTAGTTTGCAAGTAAATATTAAATGGGTTAACAATAAATCAAGTGAAATGGATGACAATGCCAATAGATCATCAACCATGAGGCAGTCAAGGTGTGCAATTATCTTCCAATTAGTATATTGGTTAGAAGGTAATAAATAAATGTGTTCTCTATAAAGTGAAAATAGATAGACAATAAAAAGCATAGAACATGGCTTAGAAAAAATGAGACGTGATCTAGAGTTTTAGATTTTGAGGAAAATAAAGAAGATAGCCTTCACATTAAAAACACTATAGGAAAGGATAGTGCAGGCAAAAAGAAAAACCATTGGCAAGGAGGATCCCAAAGAGAACCAGGGAGAGACCTATGGGAGGAAAGAGGTTGAAAAGGTTCTGAGGCACATCAATAATAAGCATGTAGTTGAAATGCAAAGGTTCTCCAAAAAAAATGCTAGTTGAAATGCAAAGGTTCTCCAAAAAAAAAGGCCTTAAGTAAATAATGGAGTGTATCTTAGATGTTGAATGTTATTTCAATTTAAAGGATGTAAAGGAATATATAAGGGTGCATTATGCACATAAAATGCTTTGTGATAACACAAGTAAATGGCTACAAAGATCTACATAAGAGAAGTAGATAAAAAGGCAATAAGAGGGTGAAAAGTTGGCAACAGATTATTTCCAAACTATAAAACCAAGTAATGCATCCAGAAAGCCATCTCAATTGGAGAAGACTCAAAATTCATAGAAGGTAAATTTCAAAGCCTCACCCCCAAATTAAAGAAGAGAGTGTTGCCATGAAGGTAATACATACGAGGAGCCAATGTAGGAGTAGCATGGAGGTCAGAGAGAACCCTTTAGGAAGATGAAAGAGTGGGAGATAATGCTCTTCTCAAAAGGCATTTAGGAGAAGACTACATAAATAAGATTCATAAGACATAGATGCAAAGAAGGTTATTTCATGAAAGAAACAATAGAGGAGTGACGCCGAGAAGAAACATGGTTATAGTAGTGTCAAATGGGTGAAGGAAAGATACCCATCTTGTGCTCACAGTGGATGATCTGCTAAAGGAAGGGTTGAGAACATTAGATACCCATCATGTAATGGATTATATCACAACAACAATGACAGAGAGGGATGTTAGAGTAGTGCATCATAGATAGAAGATAACCTTTGGTCTCAAAGGAAAGTGAAAAGGAACCAAAGGAAGGGGAGGCTCTATAAGACATTTGACTAGAGGAAACTTCCTTGAAGGAAAAACTAAAGGAAGTAGTAGGATATGCTACAAAAGGAGAAGAATAGTTACATAAATAATGATTGAATTTTTTTGAGTGTAGTTAAAATGAGAGTGAGGCACATGGGTCCAAAGGTGGGCTAGAGGAAATAGAGGAACTGAAGTGAGCACCACTTGAAGAGAGCATGAACACTAATGCAAACAACATTGCACCAAAGAAAGAGGAAGGCAAAAGAGAAGGTATACAAGATAAATTTGAGCATAGCCGTCAATAAAAAGAGATGTGTCCTTTGAAATGCACAGAGATGGAGAGATGAAAGAGTGTAAGTTTATTTATGGGAGGCATTTCCCTAATCTTGAGGGGATCAACATAAAAAGGTTGTACTTAACTGAACATTTATTATCCCAAAGACATCAGTGCATTACACCATGGAGAGACATGAGAGGGTAAGGATAAGTGCACATAACTCCATAGAAGGCATTTGAAGATGCATGAGGAGAGGCGAAGAATCGGCCTGTAGCTAAAAAAAATGAAACATTATTTGTACATGGCTTATAGGAGTTACCATGATGGGTTAGTAAAAAATAACGTGAAGCAAATCAGGTGAGTACAATTTTCATTACACATAAGGAAAAGGAGTTATTATTGATTGGGAGCAACGTAGGAGATCGTCAACTTAAAGCTGACTAGAAATAACAACTAAAGGGAATATCAATCCATGTACATAAAAATAATTGTGCGACAATAAATGAAGAAGAAAAGGTGGTGGTCAATATACCCCATAGAGATTTATATACCATTGAAGGCATCAAGCAAAGAGAAATTAAGGACAAGGGTAGTGGAAGAACCATGCAGGCATACCTTGTGAGAAAGACATGGAAGAATAACACACAAATATACCTACTTACTATAGGTGACATAAGGAAGAGAGTGTGCATAATGGAGAAACAAAAGGCACACAAAATCATGGAAAGGAAAGGTATGGAAATCTTTTGGAGGAGATGGATGAACAAGAATTGGTGTAAACCCATAAGAGATTAAATTGGGTACAAATACAAGAGAGAAAGAGGTGGCCATAGGCCCACAAGAGACAAAGATGGGCATAGGCCCACAAGAATAAGCAAAGGAGGGTGCAAAACCATAAGAAGAAAAAAATGAAGGAAGATAAGTGTATCAAAGCTAGGTAGAGGAGTGCAGTTTATGGCCCAAGGAGGGTCTAAAAAGAAAGGAAGCACCAAGTGAGCCTACTCAAGGGCCACATCAGGTGGATAGGAACACCGTGATCAAGGTAGAGAACTAGAAAGATAGATATGCCAATCCAACACTATAAGTAGGAGCTCATAATTTAATTACCTATGGAGTTTGATGCAAGATCATCATAAGTAGATTTTTAATCTTGCATCAAACCAAAATAGATTTAATCAAGTGAGAAATAAACCAAACCTAGTTGTCCATGGTTATAGGAACCATACAAGATTCTAATTTCATAGAAGGAAGGTGGATAAGAGTTAAGCAAGGATTTAGAGAATAAAAAGGGGGTAAAAATTTTGGCTAAGCCAAGAAGCACACTCAAAATGCTATAGAGTGCATAAAGATGCACTAGGGACAAGAAGAAAGGTGCAAAAGTAAAGGGTTGCTCAATAGTGTATGAAGGAACCGAGGCCTGTAAAGTTCCAAAAAGAATTACATGGAAGTAGTTATTCCATAAAGGTGTGATTCATAAGAAGTAAAGTTGAAACCTTATCTAAGATCAAACTTGAGCAATAGATGCACAAATAGTTAAGCTTATCAAGGGAACACATTAGAGTAATACATAGTCACAATTGAGGGGTGCTCAAATGTGCCTAGAACATAATAAGTAAGAAAAGGAGCTATAAGGTATTGACTATGAAATGATGGCATGTGTAAATGAGGAGATTTTGAGGTATATAGACGCACAAAAAATTAAGTGCAACATCTTTGACCTAAGCTCGAGGAAGTAGAAGATAATTGGATAAACAATTATTTATGAGGACCTATAGTTAGTCTTTCCTTATGCTAGGTTGGTACTGCAAATGACATGACAATAAAATGGATTGAAAAGATCTACTTATGCATCTTGATGTAATTAAAAGGCTATGATACTTCTAGGGTAGGTTTGTAGACTTGCATAAAGCCAAATTAATTGAAGTTGGCCAATTACATGGGAATTCAATGAAGCAACCAA
This sequence comes from Torreya grandis, assembly GCA_037957365.1. Taxonomy (NCBI): domain Eukaryota; kingdom Viridiplantae; phylum Streptophyta; class Pinopsida; order Cupressales; family Taxaceae; genus Torreya; species Torreya grandis. Next base: position 3,578,921 of record JARHVA010000051.1, on the reverse strand, counting down.
AGCTTAGGAAACTATAAAAAGGGGTATTGGTCCAAAATTTATAATGCTCAAAATATAAGGAGTTGACATTGTTAGAGTAATCCCATAAAGGAATAAAAAAAAATGTCTAAGGCTGGATAAATAGAAAAGGAACTTCATAGATAGTTGAAGGTTCATAGTCATGAGTGAATGATAGTGTAAGGAGAGCATAGTAGAGAGACATGACTAAGTTGAGATGAGAGCTCTATATACAAATGTGAAGCTTATATTTTCTTATAAAACCTAAAGTTAAGGAATAAAATGATTTATTGATATGATCCACTACATTAAATTATAAAGGCAATGTGGTTAATATATCCCTTCACTATGACACTTGATCTCGATCAACACTAGTATGATATTAAAGCAAGGTTGTGAACCTTGAGATATGTAAAAAAAAAAGATAAATTTATAATCTAGATATAAACTCGTATAATCAAAGCTATTAGATCATTGAATGAGAGACAACTAGTAGAGCATCATTCACCACCATGAGGGAAGTAGGTAGATATCAAGCGGGTGGACTATAAGTAAAGAAAACACTGGGTAGGGATAAGCTACATAGTATCATAGAGGGAAAATTTGCTAGAATGGTTCCTTAGTGCAAAGAACCTATGTAGGATTGCAATAGAGAGAAAAATAGTAGGTAGTGTAAGAAGTTATGAGGTTGTAATTAACTTGCATGAGTGTTATGTGAGCAATGACCATGAGGCATTCATTATGATATAAAGGAGAGGTGAAGCATCAAAAAATTCCTATAAGTGAGGTAGCTAAGTGGAATGCAGATAGATCACCAAATGTGAGGTAGTCCATATGTGTATATTAGGATAAACAATTGATAGATTGCCGACCATGAATGCCTAGAAACTCAAAAAAAAGTGGGTTGGTAATGAATAGCATGAAGTAAATGAAGATGTTGATAGATCATTGAACATGAGGCAATTAGGGTGTAGGAGCATATTCCAATCAACATATTAGGTATAACATGCTAGAAAAGGTTGTTCTCCATCAATCACAAATGGATAGAGAAGGAAGAGCACATAAGATGGCTTAGGTAGAAGACAAAATGAAAAATGACCTAGAGTTACAAAAATCGAGAAGAATGGAGATAGCCTCCATGTTATAGATGCTATAAGAAAGATGGCACAAACAAAAATAAAAATGGTTGGGAGGAAGCATACCATGTAGAAGCAAGGAGAAATGCATGGGAGGAAAGAGCCCATAGATGTTCTGATGTGAATAAAAAATTAGCCTAAAGCTAAAGTATAAAGTTTCATTATAAAAGTATGCCTTGAGGAAATGATGAGTGGATTGTATGAGCACTATTTCATGTTGAAGGTTGTAAAGGAATCCATAAAGGTGGAGTATGCATAGAAAAGGCTCAGTGATAGCCTAGAAGATGGCTAGAGAGATTCCCATTAGGGGAGATGGAAAGAAAATAAAGGGGTTCACAAGAGAGAACAAATGGCTTCCAAACTACTAAACCAATTAGTGCATATTAGTGTAGGTTTTTATTTTTCCCTATTTTTCAATTAGGGAAATTGTATTTCTTGTGCTTACATGGAGTTTTCCTACATTTGTGGGATAGGCTAGCTTATGTGGAGATGTGTGTCATAGATGTGTCATAGGTGTCATAAGTAACTCCCTTAATGGGAGTTACTTCTCTATTCTTATCACCTTGTCACCACCTTTCATGGAGGAGTTACAGTCTATTCTTGGGGTTCCTTGGCCACCTTTTGTGGAGGAGTTACTTATGTGCTCTCCTATATGTATTCTTCACTTTGGCCATCTCATGTTAATCAAATTTTGGTTTTCTCCTTTTTGTCTTGTGCAATTTAGCTTCTTGTATAATTTCAAATTGCTTTAGCATCTATGTGGTGTGCACTTGCTTCATCTTGTGTGATCATGTCTCCATTGCATTCACGTTATCTAAATTCTGGCAACAACTCTAATATGGTATCAGAGCCACTTCAGTAATCGTGTGTCTGGTTATGCTATTCTAAAATTCTTACTTTACTTTCTTAGTAGTTTTTTTTAACTTCGTTGTTTTGGTAGAGTTCTTTGAAAACTCATGCAAATCCATATGGAAACTTATTCAAAAAATTACTTATGAGTTAGAATTCACCAAGACATCTTGTCTAGATTTGTTCTAGCTTTAGCAAAGGCAGAAGAATTTCTTTTCTTTTGGTCATTCTATAGGAAAAAGATAAGATCTCTATAATCTAGTTTGCTTCTTGGATGTTGGAGGGGCTGACTTTGTTGTAAGCTGCTGGGTGCCATTGTTGTGTGTAGGGAGGATCAACACTCCATGCAATTAGTCTAGGTCCAACACTTAGCAACAGTGATGCCAAGCTTCTAGAACTCCATGCCAAGCAGTAGCAACATCCTTTCTACAGTAGCAACAACGTCCTTCCAGCAGTCCTTCTAGCCACGCCATCAGGCCGTACGACATCCAGCGTGCAGGTCTACAAGTTTTTTTTTAAGCAAATTCTGAACTGCACCTTTTTTTTGGGGTGCCACTGCCTGCATTTGTTCTATTGTCTAGTAACTAGAAGTGTGATCTTGTTTTTGGTGAGAACATTCTGCCACATCTGCTGCTCATTTGTTTTTTCTGCCAACACTTTTTTTTAAAAAAATGGTGCCCCTTCCTTGCTTGGCGTCCCATGTGGAAACTTGAACTGGGCATTAATAATTGCTTTTTCACATGTTTTATGACTTTAATCACTTCACAGTTTCATTTAGTATGCTGGAAAACAAGTTGAAAACATTTTTAAAAAAGAGCAATTTAGAGGTTTTTAAAAAAACTTGTATCTTCAACCTACGAAGATGAAGGGTGAGGCCTGGGATGGCAGGAAGCCAATTCCCCCTCAAAAAGACCTCCTTTGGATTCTTCATTCTATACTAAATCCAATGAGTGGTTGGAAGACCATTTTCTCTCTCAAAACAAGCATTTTTTAATGTTTTAGTGCTTTTTTTGCAAAAACACTAGTTTACGAGAAAATTGAACCTTTAATATCTTGCAAACAGTAGTTCAGATTTGGGTGCCATTTTTTAAAAAAGTGTTTGTAATTCAATTCTCCATAGTGTAGGCTTGTTATTTTTCAAAAAAACACTAGTTTATAGAGTGCCTAAAATTTGGGTCTCCTGGGATGCATTTTTGGCTGAGTCTGACATCTTGTTTGCTTAAGTCTTGCACTGTTTGCTCTAAGACGCATTCTCAGCTGAGCCCAACATATTTTGATCATGCACTTACATATTTGGTGGGGGCTCAATATTTTGGGGGGGTGTGATTGCTTTTCACAACTTGTAAATCTTTGCTTTCATTGTCCTTTCTACATAATTTCACAACTTGCAATCAACACAATTTCACCTAAATTCAGCTTAAAATGGATTTTTTTCAACTTAAATCCCTAAAACCCTTTAACTATCATGAATGAAAGCTTAAAATGTCAATCATTCTTAGAATCAAAGGGTTGTGTAGGATCACTATGGGTACTGAAGTAAAACCCAACACTGATGTTGAAAAGGTCAAGTGGTACAACCATAGTGATGAAGCCTATGGATTACTAAGCTTGTTTGTGTCTTCAAAACTTCTCTTCCATTTAGAAACATCCAAGACTCCCAAAGACATATGGGACACCTTATAACTCTTATTTGGGAAGCTTGATGAGATGAGAGGACATGAGCTTGAAAACAAACTCATAAGTCTAAGTCCTAGAAACTTTGACACCCTACAGGACTTCTTCACTAAGTTTAAGACGCTTATATTGCAATTGAAATAATGTGGGATAGAGAAGAAATATGATCAACTCATTTTTTCTATTCTTGCAAAGTTAGGTCCAAGCTATTCAGTCTTTGTCTCCACTTTCCATGCCACAAAAAGTGCCCTTGGCACTACATGGAAAATGCCTTCTTTGGATTCATTCATTGCTGACTTGACTAGGGAGCAAGATAAGCTAATTCAAATGGGCACAATGAAGTCTACTCAACCCCAAGATTTGATAGCTAGAAATGGTAAGGATAAGACTTCAACAAAGGAGAAGAAAAAAAGAACAAGGACGAGGAGAAGAAGAAAGAAAACAATAATCCTACCAAAAACAACACTGAGTCTTCATCCTCCAATGCTAAACCTAAAAAGGAGAAGGTTAAGTGTGCCTAATGTAAAAAGACAGGGCATGATGAACACAAATGTATGAAGAAACAAATATATCACCTAACTCATCTTCTAGAGAAGCACAACATAGGTGTTCTTGAGTCCATCAAGCAGAATTCATCTACCCAAGATTCTACCAAGGCAAAAGGCAAGGGTAAAGAGAAAGAAAAGGGCAAGGCCCTTGTAGCTACAATAGCTTCTACATCTTCATGGGTCATTGACTCGGGTGCTTCTCACCACATGGGCTCTTCCCTAGTTGAGTTTTCATCTTTAGAGCCCTGTAGCATGACTTCAATTAGTTTGGGTGATGACACATCAGTTTTCATTGTAGGGAGAGGGTCAGTTGAAATGGAAGGAGGAACATTCAATAATTTTCTAAGTGTTCCTTCTCTTTCAACCAATCTCCTATCAGTGTACCAAATCAGTCACATTGGTCAAGGCATGAGAGTTGAGTTTTTACCAGATTCAGTGGCTATCAGGTAGTTGCATAGTGATACTACAATGGCAGTGGGTAGGGCAGATCACCAAGCAAGGTTATACACCTTCTCACATTTTGCATCATATTCTTCTCCAACAACATTGTTGACTCATTCAGATGGAGTTATCAAATTGTGGCATGAGTGGTTTGGCCACCTTAACTACCGCTACCTTGAAAAACTTTGCAAAAATGACATGGTCATTGGCTTGCCTCGTGTCTAATTCTCAAAAGGACTTTGCGAGGGGTGCTCCCTTGGGAAGCATCCTGAAGTAAAATTTGACAAAGGCAAAGCTTGGAGGGCTTCAAAACCTTTATAGTTAGTCCATAGTGATGTATCAGGACCCTTTCCCAAACCATCTTTCAAAAGGGCCAAGTACATCCTCACTTTCATTGATGATTTCTCTAGGTACACTTGGATATATTTTCTCATACAAAAGTCTGAAGTGTTTGAAAATTTTCTAGACTTCAAGGCTCTTGTTGAGAAACAGAGTGAGAAATTCATCAAGGTTCTTCAAACTGATAATGGAGGGGAGTATGTCAGCAATAGGTTTGAGCAATTTTGCACCACAGAGGGGATTGATTTGCAATGCACAGTCACTTACAGTCCTTCACAGAATGGGGTTGCAAAATGAAAAAATAGGTTCTTGAAAGAGATGGGTAGATGTATGATTCACTCCAAATCCTTAGCACCATAGTACTGGGCCGAAGCCATCAATTGTGTTTGTTACATTCAAAATAGGGTTTCTCATAAAGCTTTGAAAGGGATAACACCCTTTAAAGCTTAGCATAAAAGGAAACCTGATGTTAAACACCTCAAGGTTTTTAGATCCCCAGCCATGGCCCACATATCAAAGAAGAAATGCAAAGCTATGGAATGTCAGTCCAAGCCTTGCATCTTTGTAGGATATCCAGATGGTATTAAGGGGTATTGCCTTCTAGATCTAGTCACTCATGAGTTGTTCATCGAGAGAAGTGTCCATTTTTAGGAGAGTCTTAGAGACTCAACACTTGACACTTCTTCTCCCTCATTGGATCTACTTCTTCATGATGATTCCTTATCAGATTTAGATCAACCACAATAGGTTCTTGAGCTAGAGACATCTTCTTCTTCAAGTTTAGACAACAAGGATAGTGATGTAGAGGCATCCACCTCTAGTCAGTCAGAGGATGAGGAGTTAGCACCTGACTCACCCACTTCTGGGCCACTTTGGACTAGATAGACACTTGGGCAGGAGATCTTGCAAATGACAAACGTACTAGGGGGATTTTTAGAGAGATCTACATGCCTTCTTTGCTTCAATTTTAGATCCATAGACTTTTTGAGAGGCATCAGAGGTACCTGAGTGGGTAGTGCTATGGAGGAAGAATATTCTTCCTTAATCAAAAATCACACTTGGGATTTGACTTCACTTCTTAAGGGAAGAAAGATGGTTTGATGTAGGTGGATATATCAGACCAAGTTTGTAGCAGATGGGTCGATTGATAAGTACAAGGCATGATTGGTTGCCAAGAGTTTCTCATAGATGGTAAGCATTGACTACTCAGAGACCTTTGCACTCATTTCAAAGATGACTTCTATCTGACTCACCTTGGCTATTACTGCAACACATGGTTGGGATGTGCACTAGATGGATGTGAAGAGTGCCTTTCTTCATGGAGACCTAGAGGAGGAGATCTACATGGAGTAGCCGCCAGGATTTGTTTAGGATTCTTCCTTAGTATGCAAACTTAGGAAATCTATCTATGGCCTTAAATAGGCCCCTCAAGCTTGGTATGCCAAGATGGATTCCTTCCTTCTAATAGTGGGTTTCACTAGGTGTCATTTTGACCCCAATGTCTACTTCTTATGGCAGGATGATTGGCTCTTGATTTTGGTTCTATATGTTGATGACCTTTTGATCACTGGGAGTTCTTTATAGGCTATTCCAGTGGTAAAGGCATCTCTCTAGGATATATTTGACATGATAGACATAGGTTTGTTGCACTACTTCTTTGGCATCGAGATCTCACAGTCAGATTCAAAGATTTCTCTTGCACAACCGAAGTATGCTGTTGACTTATTGGCTCAGTTTCACATGGCTAATTGCAAGCCATCTCTAACTCCCTTTCTATTAGGAGTCAAGCTTGAGGATAATTGTTCTTCACCATTGGTTGATGCCACTCGGTATCGACAACTTGTTGGTAGTCTCATCTACTTGACTCACACCAAGCCTGACATATCATATATAGTGGGACTTGTCTCTAGATTCATGTAGGAACCTCATGAGCTACATTAGAAAGTAGCTAAGAGGATCTTGCATTACATACAAGGTTCACATAGATATGGGATTCATTACATATTTGGCATAGAGGTTGACTTGGTTGGATATATAGATTTAGAGTAGGCTGGTGATTCATAGACTCACAAGTCCACTTCTAGTTATAGTTTCTCTCTAGGTTTTGGTCTTATTAGTTGGTCTAGCAAGAAGCAAAATGCTATTGATATATCATCCACAAAGGCAAAGTATAAGGGAGCTATTAATGTAGCTACTGAGGCTATTTAGCTTCAGGGGATTCTTTCTAAGTTTGGCATTCCTATCAGGCAACCCACCATCATTTATTGTGACAACCAGAGTACCATGTAGATTTGTAGGAATCGATTTCAGCACCAATAGACCATGCATATAGAGATTCACATGCATTTCATTTGGGAGCTTATTCATAGTTAGGTCATTGACTTGATATTTTTCTAGTCTTTGGAGTAGGTTGTAGACATCTTCACCAAACCTTTCACTGAGAGCAAGTTCATTCATTTATGAGCTCTTCTTGGGGTGCGGTACACATTTGCAGTAGCATCATCTTCAGGGGGGCCCACTAGCCTCTTCTTTATTTTATGTCTCTCTTTTGGGGGAGGGGAGTTTTTTCCTATGGGTTTTCTCCTTTTCTCTATCTTATGAGAGATTGCATTTGTACATGGGTGCCTCATTAGGCCTAGTTGCTGGGACCCATTTTATATTTCCACACTACCCATCTAAGTTGCACTTATGGGGGGGTATTAGTGTAGGTTTTTATTTTTCCCTATTTTTTTATTAGGGAAATTGTATTTCTTGTGATTACATGGAGTTTTCCTACATTTGTAGGATAGGATAGCTTATGTGGAGATGTGTGTCATAGATGTGTCATAGGTGTCATAAGAATGTCATAAGTAACTCCCTTGATGGGAGTTACTTCTCTATTCTTAGCACCTTGTCACCACCTTTCATGGAGGAGTTATAGTCTATTCTTGGGGTGCCTTGGCCACCTTTTGTGGAGGAGTTACTTACGTGCTCTCCTATATGTATTCTTCACTTTGGCCATCTCATGTTAATCAAATTTTGGTTTTCTCCATTTTGTTTTGTGTAATTTAGCTTCTTGTATAATTTCAAATTGCTTTAGCATCTATGTGGTGTGCACTTGCTTCATCTCATGTGATCATGTCTCCATTGCATTCGCATTATCTGGATTCTAGTAACAACTCCAATAGTGCATTCAAAAGACCATCTCAAATGGAGGACTCAAAAGAAATAAAAAGCAACCTACAAAGCCTTGCTAACAAAGTGAAGAAGAGAATGTTTCCATGAAGAGAAATGCATAGGAGGAGCATGTATGGGAGCAATACGAAGGTTAGAAAGAGATCTTCATGTAAAAATTAAAAAGATTAAAAAGTGGGAGCCAACACTAATCTCGAAAGGTATTGAGGTAAACACTGGATAAAAAATTTGCATAAGAAACAATGGTGAAGAAGGTGGTTGTGCCAAAGAACTAATATAAGAGTGAAGAGAAGAAGAAACTCAATTGCAGTAGAGTGCAACAAGTGAAGGAAAGGTGGATATCATTCCACAAGAGCCAGCAAGAGTGAAAGAAGGTGCATAAAGTGCAGGAGTAGCCTGCACAAGGATAAGAGTGCACAAGTGTTATTATCCTCAAAGTGGAGGATGCACTAAAGGAAGGGTTGAGAACACTAGATCCCCATAAAGCAAAGGATTGGTTCACAAAAACAACAACATATATTAATGTTGGAGTAATTGTCTAGATGTAGAGGTGTGTGATGGATAGAAGATAAACTTTAACCTTGGATGTAAATAAAAATGACCCTGAGGAAGGAGAGGCTCTAAAGGACCTTTGACCAAGAGAAACTTCCTTGAAAAAATCACCCAAAGAAGAAATAATGAGAGATTTTTTAGAAGAAGAGTTACCTAGAGATCATCTAGGATTTATTGAGTGAAGCATAAATAAGAGTGAGGTGAATGGGTCCAAAAGTGCACCAAAGGAAATACTAGGGTTGGTGAAAGCTCTAGCTAAAGAGAGATTATGTGCCAATGCAAATATCATTGTGTGAATGGATGAGGAAGGCAAAAGAGAAGTTGTACAGGTGAAATTCAAGCACAAAATCAATACTAAAAAGATGTGTCCTTAGAAATCCATAGACATAGAAAGGTAAAAGAGCACAAGTCTATTTGTGGAAATTTTTTTCCTAAAACATTAGGGGAAGAAGATAAAGAGGTAGCAAATTATAATGAAACCTAAGTTGTCATAAAGATAATAGAGTATTGTGCTAAGGAGATAGATGAAAGGGAAGGAAAAGTGGTCATAAATCCACAAAAGGCATCTAAATATGCATGAGGAGAGGATAAGAGTCTACATGTAGCTAACAAAAATAAGACATTTTTTGCACACAACATGAATGAACTACTGAGAGGAATTAGAAAAAATCAACCTAATGCCAATCAAAGGAGTGAAATTTTCATTACATAGAAGGAAAAGGAGTCACTATTGATTAGGAGCAAGCTAGGAGGCCATCATCTTAAAACTAACTAGGAATAATGCTTGAAGGGGATATCAGTCCAAGCACACAAAGTGAAGTGCATGAAAAAAAAGAAGAAGAAAAGCAATAAGAGGGTGAAAATTTGGTAATAGATAATTTCTAAACTACAAAATTCAAGTAGAGCACCTAGAAGGCCATCTCCAATGGAAGATAATACTCAAAAGCCATTAAAGTTAAACTTCAAAACCTCACTCCCAAAGTAAAGCAGAAAGTGTTGCTATGAAATGTGATGTGTAGGAGGAGCTAATATGGGAGCAATGTGAGGTTAGAAAAGCCCTTTGAGAAGATGAAAGAGTGGGAGATAATGTTAATCTTAGAAGGCATTGAGGAGAAGGCTGCATAAACAAGATGCATAAGAAGCAAAAGAAAAGAAGGTTATTTCATTAAATCAACAATAAAGGAGCAATACCAAGAATAAACCTAGTTGTAGTGTAGTGAAATGAGTTAAGGGAAAATGGATATCATTCTACATGGTCCAACAAGAGTGCATGAAGGATTGAAATGTATATCACTTATCTACATAAAGATAAGAGCACATAAGAAGATCCCTAATGAGAGCGAAGTGTTCTTGTGTTCATAGTGGAGGATTCACCAAAGATGATCATATATCCCCATAAAGTATTGGATTGTAACATAATAATAATGATAGAGAGGGATGTTATAACTATTTTGGATATCAATTCACAAGAGCCAATGAGAGTGAAAGAAGGTGCATAAGGTGTAGGAGCAACCTGCATAGAAATAAGGGTGCACAAGAAGAACCCTTAAGAGAGCACAAGTGTCATTATGCTCAAAGTAAAGAATGTATCAAATGAAGGGTTGAGAACACTAGATCCCCATAAAGTGAAGGATTGGATAATAACAACAATAAAAACATAGAGTAATCTTTGAGTAATTATCCATATGTAGAGGTGTGTGATGGAGAGAAGATAACCTTAAGCCACAGATCTAAAGCAAAATGAGCCTGAAGAAGGAGAGGCTATACAGGACCTTTGGCCAGGAGAAAATTCCCTAAAGGAAGCACCCAAAGAAGAAATAATATGAGATGTTGTATAAGGATAAGAGTTGCCTAGAGATCAACTGTGAGTTGTTGAGAGAAACATAAATAAGAGTGAGGTGCATGAGTCCAAAAGTCCACCAAAGGAAATAGAGGCAATGGTGTAAGCACCAGTTGAAGAGAGATTGAGTGCCAATGAAAAAAACATTGTATCAATAGATGAGGGAGGAAAAAGAGAAGTTATACGGGTGAAATTCAAGCACAAGAGCCATGCAAAAGAGATGTGTCCTTTAAAAGGCATAGAAATAAAGAGGCAAAAGAGTGTAAGTCTATTTGTGGCATAAATTTTCCTAAAACATTAGGGGAAGAAGAGAAATATGTAGTAACTTGTAGTGGAACCTAAGTTGTTATAAATATAATATAGAATTACACCATGGATAGATGCACAAAGGGAAGGAAAAGTGGGCATAACTCCATAAAAGGCATCTGAAGATGCATGAGGAGAAGACAAGAGTCTACATGTAGCTTACAAAAATAGGCCATTATTTTTAGATGACATGGATGAGATACCAAGAGAAATTAGCCAAAATCAACCTGATGCAAATCAAAGGATTGCAATTTTCATTACACAAAAGGAAAAGGACTCACTACTGATTGGGAGCAAGGCAGGAGGGCTTCAATTTCAAACTAACTTAGAACAATGCTTGAAGGGGATATTAGTCCAAGCACACATAGTGAAGTACATGACAAAATAGGAAGAATAAAAGCAATAAGAGGGTGAAAATTTGGCAATAGATAATTTTTAAACTATAGACCCAAGTATTACACCCATAAGGCCATCTCAACTAGAAGGTAAAACTTGAAATCCATTGAAGGTAACCTTTAAAACCTCTCTCCCAAATTAAAGAAGAAAGTTTTGCCATGAAAGGTGATACACTGGAGGAGCCAACATGAGAGTAATATGGAAGTCAAAAAGAGCCCATTTAGAAGATGAAAGAGTGGGAGCAAATGTTGATCTTGAAAGGCATTGAGGAGAAGGATGAATAAGAAGTAGAAAAAATAAGGATATTTCATGGAAGCAACAATAGAGGAAAAATACAAAGAATAAACCCAGTTTTACTAGAGGGAAATGAGTGAAGGAAAAGTGGATATAATTTCACATGAGATAACAAGAATGCATGAAGGTGTGGAAGGTATAACACCAGTCTACAAAAAGATAGGGGAACATAAGTAGAACCCTAAGGAGAGCATAGGTGTTCTTATGCTCACAGTGGAGGATGCGCCAAAATGAGGGTTGAGAAACCTATATCCCCATAAAGTAATGGATTGTTTCACAATGATAATGAGAGAGAGGGATGTTAGAGCAATTGTGGATATCATTTCATAAGAACCAATGAAAGCACAAGAAGGTTCATAAGGTGTAGGAATATCCTCCATAAAGATAAGGACACAAAAGAATAACCCTTAAGAGAGCACAAATGTTACTATGCTCAAAGTGGAGGATACACTGAAGGGTTGAGAACACTATATCCCCATAAAGTAAAGGATTGGTTCATAACAACAACATAGAGAAATGTTAGAGAAATTATCCATATGTAGTGGTGTGTGATGGATAGAAGATAACCTATATCCTCAGATCTAAATAAAAATGATCCTGAGGAAGAAAAGGCTCTAAAATACCTTTGACTAGAAGAAACATCATAGAAAGAAGCACCCAAATAAGAAATAACAAGAGATGTTATAGAAGGAGAAGAGTTGACTAGAGATCAATAGGGAGTTGTTGAGTGAATCATAAATAAGAGTGAGGTGCATGGGTAAAAAAGTGTGCCAAAAAAAATAGAGGCATTAGTACAAGCACTAACTAAAGAGAGATTTTGTGACAATGCAAACAACATTGTGTTAATGGATGAGTAAGTTGAAAGAGAAATTACACGATTGAAATTCAAGCACAAAATCTATACAAAAGAGATGTGTTCTTCAAAAGGCCTATACATAGAGAGACAAAAGAGTACAAGTCTATTTGTGGCATAGATTTTCCTAAAGCATTAGGGGAAGAAGAGAGAGAAGGCTACATAAAGAAGATGCATAAAAAGCAAAGGAAAAGAAGGTTATTTCATGGAAGCAACAATAGAGGAGTGAAACTAAGAATAAAACTAGTTGTAGTGGAGGGAAATGAGGGAAGGAAAATTAGATATCATTCCACATGAGCCAACAAGAGTGAATGAAGGTGTGGAAGGTATAGTACCAGTCTATACAAAGACAAGGGCACATAAGAAGAAACCTAAATAGAACATACATGTTCTTGTGCTCATAGTGGAGGACGCACTAAATGGTTGAGAACCCTATATCCCCATAAAGTAATGGATTTTAGCATAACAACAATGATAGAGAGGGATGTTATAGTAATTATGGATATCATTCCACAAGAGCCAGTGAGAGCACAAGAAGGTGCATAAGGTGTAGGAGCAACCTATATAGAGATAAGGATGCACAAGAAGAATCTTTAAAAGAGCACAAGTCTTATTGTGTTCAAAGTGGAGGATACACTAAAGGAAGGGTTGGGAATACTATATACCCTTAAAACAAAGGATTGGTTCATAACAAAAACAATATAGAGTGATGTTGGAGTAATTATCTATATGCAGTAGTGTGTGATGGATAGAAGATAACCTTTAGACATGAATGCAAAGGAAATGAGCCTAAAGAAGTAAAGGCTCTAAAGGAAATTTGATCAGGAAAAAATTCTCTGAAGGAAGCAACCAAAGAAGAAATAATGAGAGATGTTGTAGAAGAAGAAGGGTTGCCTACAGATCAACTTGGAGTTGTTGAGTGAAGCATAAATAAGAGTGAGGTGCATGGGTCCAAAAGTGCACCAAATGAAAAAGAGGTGTTGGTTCAAGCACTAGCTAAAGAGAGATTGAGTGCCAATGCAAATAACATTATGTCAATAGATGAGGAAGGAAAAATAAAAGTTTCACAGGTTAAATTAAAGCACAATAGCCATGCAAAAGAGATGTGTCCTTCAAAAGGCACAAACATAGAGAGTCAAAAGAGGGCAAGTCTATTAGTGTCATATATTTTCATAAAGCATTAGGGGAAGAAGAGGAAAGAGGTAGCAACTTGCAATGAAAACTAAGTTTTCATAAAGACAATAGAGCATTGTTCCATGAAGAGACATGCAAAGGGAAGGAAAAGTGGGAATAACTCCATTAAAGGCATTTGAAGATGCATGAGGAGAGGATAAGAGTCGACATGTGGCTAAAAGAAAAAGACATTATTTTCACATGACATGGATGAGATATCAAGAGGAATTATCTAAATTCAACCTAATGCCGATCAAAGCAGTACAATTTTCACTACACAAAAGGAAAAGGAGATACTACTAATTAAGAGCAAGGTAGGAGGCCATCAGATTAAAAAATATCTAGGAATAATTCTTGAAGGGGATATCAATATAAGCAAATAAAATGAAGTGCATGATAAAAGAGGAAGAAGAAAAGTGATAAGAGGGTGAAAATTTGGTAACATATAATTGCCAAATTATAGAGCTAAGTGGTGCACCCAGAAGACCATGTCAAATGGAGGAGAAGACTTGAAAACCATAGAAGGTAACCTTTAAAGCCTCACTCCCAAAGTAAATAAAAAAGTTTTGCCATGAAAGGTGATGCACAAGAGGAGCCAACATGGGAAGAATGTAGAGGTCAGAAAGAGCCCTTTGAGAAGATGAAAGAGTGGGAGCTAATACTGATCTCAGAAGGAATTGAGGAGAAGGTTTCATAAAGATGCATAATAAGCAGAGGAAAAGAAGGTTATTTCATGGAAGTGACAATAGAGGAGTGAAACCAAGAATAAATGAGTTGTAGTGGAGTGAATTGAGTTAAGGAAAAGTGAATATCATTCCACATGAGCCAATAAAAGTGCATGAAGGTGTGGAAGGTATAACACCTATCTACACAAAGATAGGGGCACATAAGAACCCTAAAGAGAGCATATGTTTTCTTTTCCTCACAATGGAGGATGTGTCAGAGAAAGTTTGGGAACCCTATATCCCCATATAATAATGGATTATAGTAAAAAAACAATGATAGAGAGGGATGTTAGAGCAATTATGGATATCATTCTACAAGAGCCAACAAGAGTATAATAAGGTGAAAAAGGTGTAGGAGTAGCCTACACAAAGATAAGGGTACATAAGAAGAAACCTTAAGAGATCACAAGTTGTATTATGCTCGAAGTGGAGGATGCACCGAAAGAAGGGTTGAGAACACTATATCCCCATAAAGCAAAGGATTGGTTTAAAACAATAACATAGAGTAATGTTGGATAGAAGATAACCTTTATCCCTAGATGTAAAGAAAAATGATCCTGAGGAAGGAGAGGCTCTAAATGACATTCGACCAGGATTAACTTCTCAGAAAGAAGCACCTAAATAAGAAATGATGAGAGATGTTATAGAAGAAGAAGACTTGCGTAGAGTTCAACTAGGATTTTTTTAGTGAAGCATAAATAAAGTGAAGAATATGGGTCCAAAAGTGCACCAAAGTAAATATAGGCAATGGTGCAATCACTAGCTAAAGAGAGATTGAGTGCCATTGCAAACAACATCATGTCAATATATGAGGATGGCAAAAGAGAAGTTACAAGGATAAAATTCAAGCACAATATCCATGCAAAAGAGATGTTTCCTTCGAAAGGCACATACATAAAGAGGCAAAAGAGTGCAAGTCTATTTGTGGCAAAAATTTATCTAAAACATTAGGGGAAGAAGAGAAAGAGGTAGCAACTTACTGTGGAACCTAAGTTGTTATAAAGACTATAGAGCATTGTTTGATGCAAATACACATAAAGGGAAGGAAAAGTGGGCACAAATCCACAAAAGGCATCTGAAGATGTGTGAGTTGAGGAAAAGAGTTGACTTGTAGCTAACAAAAACATGATATTATTTGCACATGACATGGATGAACTACACTAAAGAATTAGCCAAAATAATTCTGATGCCAATAAAAGGAGTGAAATTTTCATTGCACAAAATTAAAAATATTCCTTATCGAATATGAGTAAGGTAGGAGGATATAAGATTAAAAATAACTAGGAATCAAGATTGAAGGTGATATCATTCCAAGTACATAGAGCGAAGTGTGAAAAAAAAGAGGAAGAAGAAAAGCAATAAGAGGGTGAAAATTTGGAAATAGATAATTTCCAAACTACAAAACCAAGTAGTACACCCAGAAGGGCATCTGAAATGGAGGAGAATACTTGAAATCAATTAAATTTAACCTTGAAAGCCTCGTTACCAAAGTAAATAAGAAAGTGTTTCCATGAAAGGAGATGTACAAGAGCAACCAATATGGGAGCAATGTAGAGGCCAGAAAGAGCCCTTTGATATGATAAAGAGTGGGAGATAATGCTAATCTTGGAAGGAATTGACGAGAAGGATACATAAAGAAGATGCATAAAAAGTAGAGGAAAAAAGGTTATTTCATGGAAGCAACGATATAGGAGCAAAACCAAGAATAAACCCAATTGTAGTGGAGTGAAATGGGTGAAGGAAAAGTGGAAATAATTCTACATGATCTAACAAATGTGCATGAAGGTATAACACCAATCTACATAAAGACAGGGGCACATACGGAGAACCTTAGAGAGAGAACATGTTTTTTTATGCTCATAGTGGAGGATGCACCAAAATAAAGGTTGAGAACCCTATATCCTCATAAATTAATGGATTGTATCACAACAAAAATGATAGAGAGGGATGTTAGAGAAATTATGGATATCATTCCACAAGATCCAATGAGAGCACAAGAAGGTGCACAAGGTGTAGGAAAAACCTGCATAGAGATAAGGGTACACAAAAAAACTTAAGAGAGCATAATTTTTATTATAGTCAAAGTGGAGGATACACCAAAGGAAGTGTTGAGAACACTAATTCTCTATAAAGCAAAGGATTGGTTCACAACAACAACATAGAGTAATGTTGGAGTAATTTTACATATGCAGTGGTGTGTGATGGATAGAAGATAACCTTTAGCCTGAGGAAGGACAGGCTCTAAAGGACCTGTAACCAAGTGTAAATTCCCTAAAGGAAGCATCCAAAGAAGAAACAATGAGAGATGTTACAAAAAGAAAGGAGTTTCCTAGAGATCAACTAAGAGTTGTTGAATGCAACATAAATAATAGTGAGATACATGGGTCTAAAAGTGTGCCAAAAGAAATAAAGGCCTTGGTGCAAGCACAAACTAAATAGAGATTGAGTACCAATGCAAACAACATTGTGTCTATGGATGAGGAAGGCAAAAGAGAAGTTGTACAGGTGTAATTCAAGCATTATGGTAGAAATTTGCCTAAAGCATTAGGGGAAGAAGAGAAAGAGGTAGCAACTTACAGTGGAACCTAATTTTTCCTAAATACAATAGAGCATTTAACCATGCAGATACACACAAAGGGATGGAAAAGTGGGCATAAATCCATAAAAGGCATATGAAGATGCATGACGAAATGAAAAAAATTGACATATAGCTAAAAAAATAAGACATTATTTGCACGCAACATGGATGAGATTCCATAAGGAATTAGCCAAAATCAACTTGATACCAATCAAAGGAGTGCAATTTTAATTACAGGGAAGGAAAAGGAGTCAGTACTAATTGGAATCAAGGTAGAAAGAAATCATTTTAAAACTAATTAGGAACAACACATGAAGCTGATATTAGTCCAAGCACACAGAGTAAAGTATGTGATAAAAGAGGAAGAATAAAATTAATAAGATGATGAAAATTTGGTAATGGATAATTTCCAAACTACACAACCAAGTATTACACCTAGATGGCCATCTCAAATAGAGGAGAATAATCAAAATCTATTGAAGGTAACCTTCAAAGCCTCACTACCAAAATAAAGAAGAAAGTGATAGAAGATATCCTTTAACACTAGATGTAAAGAAAAATTACCCTGAGGAAGGAGAGGCTCTAAAGGACCTTTGACCAGGACAAAATTCACTAAAGGAAGCACCCCAAGAATAAATAGTAAGAGATGTTGCAAAATGAGAAGAGTTGCCTAGAGATCAACTAGGAGTTGTTGAGTGAAGCATAAATAAGAGTGAGGCGTATGGGTCCAAAAGTGTGTTGAAAGAAATAGAGGCATTGGTGCAAGCATCAACTGAAGAGAGTTTGAGTGTCATTGCAAACAACATTATGTCAATTGATGAGGAAGATGAAAGAGAAGTTACATGGGTGAAATTAAAGCATAAAAACCATGCAAAAGAGATGTTTCCTTCCAAAGGTATAAATATAGAGAGGCAAAAGATTGCAAGTCTATTTGTGACATAAATTTTCCCAAAGCATTAGGGGAGGAAGATAAATAGGTAACAACTTGTAGTGGAACCTAAGTTGTTATAAAGACAATCAAGCATTGCACCATGGAGAGACACACAAAGGGAAGAAAAAGTGGGCATAACTCCACAAAAGGCATCTAAAGATGCATGAAGAGAAGATAAGATTCGACATGTAGCTAACAAAAATAAGACATTGTTTGCACATGACAAAGAGCTATCGAGAGGAATTAGCCAAAATCAACTTGATGCTAATCAAAGGAGTGGAATTATCATTCCATATAAGGAAAAGGAGTCACTACCGATGGGGAGTAAGGTAGGAGGTCATCATCTTAAAACTAACTAGGAACAATGCTTGAAGGGAATATAATTCCAAGCATATAGAGTGAATTACATGACAAAATAAGAAGAATAAAAGTAATAAAAGGGTGAAAATTTGATAACAGATAATTTCCAACCTACAGAACTAAGTAGTGCACCGAAAAATCCATCTCAAATAGAGGAGAAGACTCGAAAGCCATTGAAGGTAACCTTCAAAGATTCACTCCCAAAGTAAAGAAGAAAGTGTTTCCATGAAAGGTGATGTGAAGGAGGAGACAACATGGGAGAAATGTGAAGGTCAAAAACATCCCTTTGAGAAGATGAAAGATTGGGAGTTACTACTGAAATAAAAAGGCATTAAGGAGAAGGATGCATAAGAAGCAGAGGAAAATAATGTTATTTCTTGGAAGAAATAATAAAGGAGTTAAACCAAGAATAAATATAGTTTTAGTGGAGTGAAATGAGTTAAGGAAAAGTGGATATCATTCCAAATGAGCCAACAAGATTACATGAAGGTGTGGAAGGTATAAAGCCAACCTGCACAAAGATAGGGGCACATAAAAACCCTAAGGAGAGTACATGTGTTCTTGTGATCACAGTGGAGGTTGTGCCAAAGGAAGGGTTGAGAACCCTATAACCCCCTAAAGTAATGGATTGTAGCACACCAACAAGGATAAAGAAGGATGTTAGATCAATTATGGATATTATTCCATAAGAGCTAGTGAAAGTGCAAGAAGGTGAATAAGGTGTAGGGGCAGCCTACATAGAGATAAGAATGCTCAAGAAGAACCCTTAAGAGAGTACATGTTTTATTTTTCTTGAAATGGAGGATGCACCAAAGGAAGGGTTGAGAACACTAGATCCCCATAAATCAAAGGATTGGTTCAAAATAACAACATAGAGTAATGTTGAATTGTCTATATCCAGTGGTATGTGATAGAGATAACATAAGATTTAGCCCCAGATGCAAAAAAAAATGAGCTTGAGGAATGAGAGGCTCTAAAGGACATTTGACCAGGAGAAACTTCCCTGAAGGAAGTACCCAAAGAAGAAAAAGTGAGAGATGTTGTAGAAGGAAAATAGTTTCCTAGAGATCAATATGGAGTTGTTGAGTGAAGCATAATAAGAGTGACACACATGGATGTAAAAGTGTGCCAAAGGAGTTAGAGGTGTTGATGCAAGCTCCAACTCAAGATATATTGACAACCAATGCAAACACCATTGTGTCAATAGATAAGGAAGGAAAAAGAGGAGTTACATGAGTGAAAATCAAGCATGCAAAAGAGATGTGTCCTTCGAAATACATAGACATAGAGGGGTAAAAGAGCACAAGTCTATTTGTGGTATAAATTTGCCTAAAGCATTAGGGGAAGAAGAGAAAGAGGTAGAAACTTGTAGTGAAACCAAAGTTATTATAAGACAATAGAGTAATTATCCATATGTAGCAATGTGTGATGGATAGAAGATAACCTTTAGCCTCAGATGTAAAGAAAAATGAGCCTAAGGAAGGAGAGACCACAAGTGTTATTGTGCTTGAATTGAAGGATGCACCAAAGGAAGGGTTGAGAACACTAGATCCCCATAAAGCAAAGGAATGGTTCACAATAATAACATAGAGTAATTTTGGAGAAATAATCCATATGCAGTGGTGTGTGATGGATAAAATATAACCTTTATTCCTTTATGTAAATAAAAAAAAGCCTAAAGAAGGAGAGGCTCTAAAGGACCTTCGACCAGGAGAAACTTCCTTAAAGGAATAACTGAAAAAAGAAACAACTAGATATGTTGCAGATGGAGAAGAGTTGCCTAGAGATCAACTGGGAGGTGTTGAGTGAAACATAAATAAGAGTGAGGTGCGAGGGTCTAAAAGTGAACCAAAGGAAATAGAGGCATTGATGCAAACACCAACTGAAGAGAGATTTAGTACCAATGCAAATAACATTATGTCAATATATGAGGAAGGTGAAAGATGAGTTTCACAATTGAAATTCAAGCACAATATTCATGAAAAAGAGATGTTTCCTTCAAAAGGCATAGACATAGAGAGGAAAAAGAGTGCAAGTATATTTGTGGTAAAAATTTGCCTAAAGCATTAGGGGAAGAATAGAAAGAGGTAGCAACTTGCAGTGGAACCTAAGTTATCATAAATATAATATAGCATTTCACCATGGAGAGATAGGCAAAGGAAAGGAAAAGTGGGCATAACTCCAAAAAAGGCATTTGAAGATGCATGAGGAGAGGAGAAGAGTCTACATGTAGTTAATAAAAATAGGACATTATTTGCACACAACATGCATGAGCTATTGAGAGGAATTAGCCAAAATCAACTTGATGCCAATCAAAGGTATGCCATTTTCATTACAAGGAAGGAAAAGGATTCACTACCAATTGGGAGAAAGGAAATAGGCCATCACCTTAAAACTAATTAGGAACAATGCTTGAAGGGGATATCAGTCCAAGCACACAAAGTAAAGTAGATGACAAAAGAGGAAGAAGAAAAGTAATAATAGGGTAAAAATTTGGCAACATATAATTTCCAAACTACAGAACCAAGTAATGCACCTAAAAGGCCATCTCAAAGGGATGAGAAGACTAAAAATCCATTGAATGTAACCTTAAAATCCTCATTCCCAAAGAGAAGATGAAAGTGTTACCATGAAAGGTGATGCACAGGAGGAGCCAACATGGGAATAATGTGGAGGTCAAAAAGAGCCCTTTGAGAAGATGAAAGAGTGGGAGATAATGTTGATCTCAGAAGGCATTGAGGAGAAGGATACATAAAGAAGATGCATAAGAAGTAGAGAAAAATAAGGTTATTTCATGGAAAAAATAATAGAGGAGTGAAATCAAGAATAAAATTAGTTCTAGTGGAGTGAAAAGAGTGAAGGAAAAGTGGATAACATTCCATATGAGTCATCAAGAGTACATGAAGGTGTCAAAGGTATATCACCAGTATACATAAAGACATTATCATATCAAAAGAACCCTAAAGAGAGCACATGTGTTCTTGTGCTCACAGTGGAGGATGTGCCAAAGGAAGGGTTGAGAACCCTATATCCCTATAAAGTAATAGATTGATGCAAAATAACAATGATAGAGAGGGATGTTATAGAAATTATGTATATCATTCCATAAGAGCTAGTAAGAGTGCATGAAGGTGCATAAGGTGTAGGAACAACATGCATAGAGATAAGGGCACAAAAGAAGAACCCTTAAAAGAGCAAAAGTGCTATTATGCTCAAAGTGGAGGATGCACCAAACAAATTATCGAGAACACAAGATCCCCATAAAGCAAAAGATTAGTTCACAACAAAAACAACATAGACTAATGTTGGAACAATTATCCATATGCCATGGTATGTGAAGGATAGAAGATATTTAGCCCTAGATACAAATAAAAATGAGCCTGAAGGAGGAGAGGCTCTAAAGGACCTTCAACCAGGAGATAATTCCTTGTAAGGAAGCCCCCAAAGAATAAATAATGAGAGATTTTGTAAAAGGAGAAGAGTTACCTAGAGATCAAATGGGAGTTGTTGAGTGAAGCATAAATAAGAGTGAGGCACATGCGTTTAAAAGTGCACCAAAGGAAATAAAGGCATTGGTGCAAGCACAAAGTGAAAAGAGATTGAGTGTCAAAAACAACATTATGTCAATGGATGAGGAAGGTGAAAGAGAAGTTGCATGAGTGAAATCCAAACACAAAAACCATGTAAAAGAGATGTGTCCTTCGAAAGGTAAAGATAAAGAGAGGAAAAAAAGAGAAAGTCTTTTTTTGGTGCAAAGATAGGGGCATAAAAGAAAAACCTTGAAGAGAGCACAGGTGTTCTTATGCTCACAGTGGAGGATGCACCAAATTAAGGGTTGAGAACCCTATATCCCTATAAAGTAATGGATTTTAGAATAAGAATAATGATAGAGAGGGATGTTAGAGTAATTATGGATATCATTCCTCAAGATATATCAAGAGCACAAAAAGGTGCATAAGGTGTAGGAGCAACCTCCACAAAGATAATGGCACACAAGAATAACCCTTAAGTAAGCATAAGTGTTATTGTGATTGAAGTAGAGGATGCACTGAAGGAAATGTTGTGAATACTAGATCCCCATAAAGCAAAGGATTATTTCACAATAATAACATAGAGTAATGCTAGATTAATTATCCATATACAATGGTGTGTGATGGATAGATATAACCTTCAACTCTGTATATAAATAAAATTAAGCTAGAGGAAGGAGAGGCTCTAAAGGAATTTTGACTAGGAAAAACTTCCCTAAAATAAGCACCCAAAGAATAAATAGTGAGAGATGTTGCAAAAGGAAAAGATTTGCCTAGAGATCAACTGGGAGTTGTTGAGTGAAGCAAAAACAAGAGTGAGGTGCATGGGTCTAAAAGTGTGCCAAAGGAAATAGAGGCATTGGTGCAAGCACCAGCTGAAGAGAGATTGAGCACCAATGTAAACAACATTGTGTTAATGAATGAGGAAGGTGAAAGAGAAGTTGCACAAGTGAAATTCAAGCACAACAGCCAAGAAAAAGAGATGTTTACTTCTAAAGGCACATATATTAAGAAGAAAAAGTAAGAGTCTATTTGTGGCAAAAATTTACCTAAAGCATTAGGAGAAGAAGAGAAAAAGGTAGCAACTTGTAGTGGAACCTAAGTTGTTATAAAGACAATAGAGCATTATGCCATGGAGAGACACACAAAGGGAAGGAAAAGTGGGAATAACTCCATAAAAGACATCTGAAGGTGAATGAGAGGAGAAGAGTCAACATTTAGCTAACAAAAACAAGATGTTGTTTGTACATGACATAGATGATCTACTGAGAGGAATTAGCCAAAATCAACTCGACGTCAATAAAAAAAGTGGAATTTTCATTACACAAAAGGAAAAGGAGTCACTAATGATTTAAAGCAAGGAAAAAATCCATCAACTTAAAACTAAGAAGAACACTTGAAGAGGATATCATTCCAAGCACATAGAGCAAAGTGCATGACAAAAGAGGAAGAATAAAATCAATAAGAGGGTAAAAATTTGGCAACAGATAATTTATAAAGCATAGAACCAAGAGGTACATCGAGAAGGCCAGCTCAAATAGAAGAGAAGACTTGAAATCCATTGAATGCAACCTTTAAAGCCTAGCTCCCAAAAGAAGAAAGTGTTTCCATGAAAGGCAATGCACAAGAGGAGCTAACATAGGAGAAATGTAGAGGTAAAAAAGAGATATTTAAGAAGATGAAAGAGTGGGAGCTAATGCTGATCTCAAAAGGCATTGAGGTGAAGGCTGCATAAAGAAGATGCACAAGAAGTAAAGGAAAAAAAGGTTATTTCATGGAAGTAACAATAAAAGAGCAAAACCAAGAATAAACCTTGTTTTAGTAGAGTAAAATGAGTGAAGGAAAAGAGGATATCATTTAACATAAGTTAGCAAAAATACATGAAGGTGTGGAAGGTATAACACCAGTCTAAAAAATGATAAGCGCACATAAGAACCCTAAAGAGAGCACAAGTGTTCTTGTACTCATAGTGAAGGATGCACCAAAGCAAGGGTTGATAACCCTATATCCCCATAAATTAATATATTTTAGCACAACAACAATGATAGAGAGGGATGTTAGAGAAATTATGGATATCATCCCACAAGAGCCAATGAGAGTAAAATAAGGTGCACAAGGTGTAGGAGTAGCCTGCACAAAGATAAGGGTGCACAAGAAGAGAAGTTAAGAGATCACAAGTGTTATTATGCTCAAAGTGGATGATGTATTGAAGGAAGGGTTAAGAACACTAGATCCCCATTAAGAAAAGGATTGGTTCACAATAACAACATAGAGTAATTCTAGAGAAATTGTCCATATGTAGTTATGTGTGATGGATAGAAGATAAGTTTTATCCATGGATGCAAAAAAAATGAGCCTAAGGAAGGAGAGGCTCTAAAGGACCTTCAAATAGGAGAAAATTCCCTAAAGGAAGCACCCAAAGAAGAAATAATGAGAGATGTTATAGAAGGAGAGGATTTGCCTAGAGATCAACTAGGAGTTTTTGAGTGAAGTATAAATAAGAGTGAGGTGCATGGGTCTAAATTTTTTCCAAAGGAAATAGAGGTGTTGTTGTAAACACCAGCTGAAGAGAGATTGAGCACCAATGAAAACAACATTGTGTCAATGGATGAGGATGGTGAAAGAGAAGTTACACAGGTGAAATTCAAGCACAACCATGCAAAAGAGATGTGTCATTCAAAAGGAAAAGACATAGAGAGGAAAAAGAGAAAATTTTTATTTATGGTATAAATTTTCATAAAACATCAAGGGAAGAAGAGAAATAGGTAGTAACTTGAAGTGGAACCTAAGTAGTCATAGAGATAATAGAGCATTGCACCATGGAGAGACACACAAATGGAAGGAAAAGTGGGTATAACTCCATAAAAGGCATCTAAATATGCATGAGGAGAGGAGAAGAGTCAACATGTAGTTAAAAAAACAAGACATTATTTTCACACAACATGGATGAGCTACCAAAATAAATTAGCCAAAATCAACCCAATGCCAGTCAAAGGACTGCAATTTTCATTCCATGGAAAGAAAATGAGTCACTACTAATTTGAAGCAAGGAAGGAGTCCATCAACTAAAAACTAACTATGAATAATGCTTAAAGCAGATATCAGTCCAAGCACAAAGAGTGAAGTACATGACAAAAGAGGAAAAAGAAGAGTAATAAGATGACAAAAATTTGGCAACAGATAATTTACAAACTACAAAACCAAGTAGTGCACCTAGAAGGCCATCTCAAATGGAGGAGAAGACTCAAAAGTCATTAAAGGTAACCTTTAAAGCCTTACTCCCAAATTAAATAAGAACGTGTTACCATGGAATGTAATGTATAAGAGGATCTAACATGGGAGCAATACAGAGGTTAGAAAGAGACCTTTGAGAAGATTAAAGAGTGGGAGATAATGTTGAACTTGGAAGGCATTGAGGAGAAAGTTTATAAAGAATATGCATAAGAATCAGAGGAAAAGAAGGTTATTTCATAGAAGTAAAAATAGAGGAGCAAAACTAGGAATAAACCTAGTTGTAGTGGAGTGAAATGAGCAAAGGAAAACTAGATATCATTCCACATGAGTTAGCAAGAGTGCATGAAAGTGTGGAAGGTATATCCTCAGTCTACACAAAGATAGGGTCACATAAGAAGAACCCTAAAGAGAGAATAGGTTTTCTTATGCTCATAGTGGAAGATGTGCCAAAGGAAAGGTTGAGAACCCTATATCCCCATAACATAATGGATTGTCACGCAACAACAATGATAGAGAGGGATGTTAGAGCAGTTGTGGATATTATTCCACAAGAGCTAAAAAGAGCACAAGAAGATTCATAAAGATGTAGGAGAAAATTTCCCAAAGATAAGGACACATAAAAAGAACCCTTAAAAAATCACAAGTGTTAAATATGCTCAAGTGGGGTATGCACCAAAGGATGGGTTGAGAACACTAGATCCCCATCAAGTAAAGGATTGATTCACAATAATAAAAACATAGAGTAATGTTTGGGTAATTATCCATATGCAACTATGTGTGAGAGATAGAAGATAACCTTTAGTATTGGATGCAAAGCAAAATGACACTGAGGAAGGAGAGGCTCTAAAGGACCTTTGACTAGGATAAACTTCCTTGAAGGAAGCACCCAAAGAATAAATATCAAGAGATGTTGTAGAAGGAGAAGAGTTACCTAAAGATAAATTGGGAGTTGTTAAGTGAAGCATAACTAAAAGTGAGGCACATGGTTCCAAATGTGAGATAAAGTAAATAGAAGCATCAGTGCAAGCACCAACTAAAGAGAGATTGAGCACCACTACAAACAACATTGTGTCAATGGATGAGGAAGGTGAAGGAGAAATTACATGGGTGAAATTCAATCACAATATCCATGCAAAAGAGATGTGTCCTTCGAAAGGCAAAGACATAGAGAGGCAAAAGAGTTCAAGTTTATTTGTTGTAAAAATTTTCCTAAAGAATTAGGGGAAGAAGAAAAATAGGTAGCAATTTATAGTGGAACCTAAGTTGTCATAAAGATAATAGAGTATTGCACCATGGATCGACACACAAAGGGAATGAAAAGTGGGCATAAATACATAAAAGACATGAAAATGCATGAAGAGAGGAGAATAATTGACATGTAGCTAACAAAAATAAGACATTGTTTTCACACAACATGGATGAGCTACCGAAAAAAATTAGCCAAAATCAACCTAATGCCAATCAAAGGAGTGCAATTTTAATTCCACAAAAGGAAAAAGAGTCACTACCATTTGGGAGAAAGGAAAGAGGCCATCAATTTAAAACTAACTAGGAACAATGCTTGAAGGGGATATCAGTCCAAGCACATACAAAAACGATCCTAATGAAAGAGGAAGAAGAAAAGAAATGAGAGGGTGAAAATTTGGTAGATAATAATTTCCAAACTATAGAACCAATTATTTCACCTAGAATGCCATCCCAAATGCAGGAGAAGACTCAAAAGGCATTGAAGGTAACCTTTAAATCCTAGTTCCCAAAGTAAAGAAGTATGTGTTTTCATGAAAGGAAATGGGTATGAGATGCCAACATGGGAGTAATGCAGAGGCCAGAAAGATCCCTTTGAGAAGATGAAAGAGTGGGAGCTAATGCTAATCTCAGAAGGCATTTAGGATAACACTACATAAAGAAGATGCATAAGAAGTAGAGGAAAATAAGGTTATTTCATGGAAGCAACAATAGAGGAGCAAAACCAAGAATAAACCTAGTTGTAGTGGAGTGAAATGAGTGAAGGAAAAGTGGATATAATTTCACATGAGCAAGCAAGATTTCATAAAGGTGTGGAAGGTATAACACCATTTTACATAAAGATAAGGGCACATAAGAATAACCTTAAAGAGAGCACATGTGTTTTTGTGATCATAGTGGAGGTTATGTCAAAGGAAGGGTTTAGAAACCTATATCCCCATAAAGTAATGGATTTTAGCACAAAAATAATGATAGATAGGGATGTTAGAGAAATTGTGGATATCATCCCATAGGAGATAGTGTGAGTGCAAGAAGGTGCAAAAGGTGTATGGGTAGACTGCATAAAGATAAGGATGCACCAAAGGAAGGGATGAAAACACTAGATCCTCATAAAGTAAAGGACTAGTTCAGAATAACAACATAGAGTATTGCTAGAGTAATTGTACATATCTAGTAGTGTGTGATGGAGAGAACATAATATTTAGTCCCAGATGCAAAGAAAAATGAGCTTGAGGAAGGAGAGGCTCTAAAGGACCTTGGACTAGGAGAAACTTCCCTAAAGGAAGCACCCAAAGAAGAAAAAATGAGAGATGTTGTAGAAGGAGAAGATTTGCCAGGAAATCAACTGGGAGTTGTTGAGTGAACCATAAATATGATTAAGGTACATGGTTCTAAAAGTGTGCCAAATTAATTAGAGGCACTGGTGCAAGCTCCAACTCAAGAGATATTAAGCAAAAATGCAAAAAACATAGTGTCAATGGATGAGGAAGGCAAAAGAGAAGTTGCACAGGTGAAATTCAAGCATAAAAACCATGCAAAAGAGAGGTGTCCTTTGAAAGTCACAAACATAGAGGGGAAAAAGAGTAAAAGTATATTTTTTGTATACATTTTCCTAAATCATTAGAGAAAAAAGAGAAAGAGGTAGCAACTTGTTGTGGAACCTAAGTTGTCATAAAAACAATAGAGTATTGTGGCATGGAGAGACACACAAATGGAAGGAAAAGTGGGAATAACTCTACAAAGGGAATCTAAAGATGCATGAGGAGAGGAGAAGAGTTGACATGTAGCTAAAAAACACAAGACTTTATTTTCACATGACATGTATGAGCTACCGAGAGGAATTAGCCAAAATCATCTTGATGTCAATCAAATGAGTACAATTTTCATTGCACTGAAGGAAAAGGATTCACTATCAATTGGTATTAAGCTAGGAGGATATCAAGGAAGGAAAAATGCTTGAAGTGGATATATGTCCAAGCATATAGAGTGAAGTGCATGACAAAAGAGGAAGAATAAAAGTAATAAGAGGGTGAAATTTTGGCAGTAGATAGTTTCCAAACTATAGAACCAAGTAGTGCACTTAAAAGGCCATTTCAAATGTAAAAGACTCAAAATTTGTTGAAGGTAACCTTCAAAGCCTCACTACCAAAGTAAAGAATGTGTTTCCATGAAAGGTGATGCATAGGAGGAGCCAACATGGGAGCAATGTGGAGGTCAGAAAGAGCCCTATGAGAAAATGAAAGAGTGGGAGCTAATGTTGATCTCATAAGGCATTAAGGAGAAGGTTTCATAAAGAAGATGCATAAGAAGCAGAGGAAAAGAAGGTTATTTCATGGAAGCAATAATGGAGGAGTAAAACTAAGAATAAACCCAGATATAGTGTATTGAAATGAGTTAAGGAAAAGTGGATATCATTCCACATAAACTAGTAAGAGTGAATGAAGGAGTGAAAGGTATTGCACTAGTCTGTACAAAGATAGGGACACATAAGAACCCTAAATAGAGCATAGGTGTTCTTATGCTCACAGTGTAGGATGCACCAAAGGAAGGGTTGAGAACCCTATATGCCCATGAAAAAATGGATTGTAGTACAATGAAAATGATAAAGAGGGATGTTAGAATAATGGATATCATTCCACAAGAGCTAGTAAGAGCACAAGAAGGGGCATAAGGTGTAGGAGTAGTATACATAGAGATAAAGGATCAAAAGAAGAAACCTTAATAATAGAGCACAAGTGTTATTATTCTTGAAGTGGAGGATGCATTGAAAGAAGGGTTGAGAACACTAGATCCCCATAAAGCAAAGGATTAGTTCACAAAAACAATAATAACATAGATTAATGTTGGAGAAATTGTCAATATATAGGGGTGTGTGATGGATAGAAGATAACCTTTAGCCCCAGATGTAAAGAAAAACATTCCTAAGGAAGGAGAGGCTCTAAAGGACCTTTATCCAGGAGAAACTTCCTTGAAGGAAGCACACAAAGAAGAAATAATGAGAGATGTTATAGAAAGAGAAGACTTGCCATGAGATCAATTGGAAGTTTTTGAGTGAAATATAAATAAGAATGAGGCATATGGGTCTAAAAGTGTGACAAAAGAAATATAGAGATTAAGTGCCAATGTAAACAACATTGTGTCAATAGATGAAGAAGGTGAAAGATAAATTACATGGGTGAAACTCAAGCACAACAGCCATGCAAAAGAGAAGTTTCCTTCAAAAAGCGCAGATATAGAGAGGTAAAAGAGCATAAGTCTATTTGTGATAAAAATTTTCCTAAATCATTAGGGGAAGAAGAGAAAGACAACTTGTAGTGGAACCTAAGTTGTCATAAAGATAAAATAGCATTGAGCCATGGAGATACATGCAAAGGGAAGGAAAAGAGGGCATAAATCCAAAAAAAGCATCTACAGATACATGAGGAGAGGAGTGTACATGTAGTTAATAAAAATAGGACATTATTTTCACATGACATGGATGAGCTACTGATAGGAATTAGCCAAAATCAACTTGATGCTAATTAAAGGTGTGCCATTTTCATTGCACAAAAGTAAAATGAGTCAGTACTGATTGTGAGCAAGGTAGGAGGCCATCACCTTAAAACTAACTAGGAATAATTATTGAAGGTGATATCAGTCCAAGCACATAAAGTGAAGTGCATGAAAAAAGAGGAAGAAGAAAATCAATAAAAGGGTGAAAATTGAACCATGTAGTTCACCCAAAAGGCCATCTCAAATAGAGGATAAGACTTGAAATCCATTGAAGGTAACCTTCAAATCCTCACTCTCAAATAAAATAAGAAAGTGTTGCCATGAAAGGTGATGCACGGGAGGAGCCAACATGGGAACAATGTGGAGGTTAGAAAGATCCCTTTAAGAAGATGAAAGAGTGGGAGCTAATGCTGATCTTGGAAGGAATTGAGGAGAAGGATACATAAACAACATGCATAAGAAGTAGAGGAAAAGAAGGCTATTTCATGGAAATAAAAATAGAGGAGCGAAACTAGAATAAAACTAGTTCTATTGGAGTGAAAAGAGTGAAGGAAAACTAGGTATCATTCTACATGAGCCATCATTAGTACATGAAGGTGTGGAAGGTATAGCACCAATCTACACAAAGACAAGGTCATATAAGAAGAACCCTAAAGAGAGCACAAGTGTTTTTGTGCTCATAGTGGAAGATATGCCAAAGGAAGGGTTGGGAACCCTATATCCCCATAAAGTAATGGATTGTAGCACAATAACAATGATAGAGAGGGATATTAGAGTAATTTATGTATATCATTCCACAAGACCAAAGGAGATCACAAGAAGGTGCACAAGGTATAGGAGCAGCCTCCACAGAGATAAGGGTGAAAAATAAGAACTCTTAAGTGAGAACAAGTGTTATTGTTCTTGAAGTGGAGGATGCATTGAAGGAAGTATTGCAAACACTAGATCCCTATAAAGAAAAGGATTGGTTCAAAACAACTAGAGTAATGCTAGAGTAATTATCCATATGCAATGGTGTGTGATGGTTATAAGATAACCTTTAACCCTAGATAGAAACAAAAATGATCCTAAGGAAGGAGAGGCTCTAAAGGACCTTTAACTAGGAGAAATTTCCCAAAGGAAGTGCCCAAATAAGAAATAGTGAGAAATGTTATAGAGGGAAACAATTTTCCTAGATATCAACTAGGATTTATTGAGTGAAGGACAAATAAGAGTGAGGTGCATGCATATAAAAGTGCACCAAAGGAAATAGAGGTATTGGTGTAAGCACCAACTGAAGAGAGATTGAGTGCCAATGCACACAACATTGTGTCAATGGATGAGGAAAGTGAAAGAGAAGTTGCAAAGGTGAAATTCAAGCACAATAACAATGCAAAAGAGATGTTTCCTTCCAAAGGCATAGATATTGAGAGCCAAAAGTGCACAAGTCTATTTGTGGAAACAAATTGCCTAAATAATTAGGGGAAGA
Source organism: Torreya grandis (assembly GCA_037957365.1). NCBI lineage: Eukaryota > Viridiplantae > Streptophyta > Pinopsida > Cupressales > Taxaceae > Torreya > Torreya grandis. The sequence goes on along the minus strand of JARHVA010000051.1, from coordinate 3,547,786 downwards.
AGAGAAAAAGGTAGCAACTTGTAGTGGAACCTAAGTTGTCATAAAGATAATAGATCATTATGTCATGGAGACACATGCAAAGGGAAGGGAAAGAGGGAATAACTCCACAAAAGGCATCTAAAGATGCATGAGGAGAGGAGAAGAATTGACATGTAGTTAAAAAAATAAGACATTGTTTGTACATGACATGGATGAGCTACCAAGAGGAATTAGCCAAAATCAACCTGATTCCACACAAAAGAGTGCAATTTTCATTACATAGAAGGAAAAGGATGTTATCAGTCTAAGCACATAGAGAAATGTGAGTGACAAAAGAGGAAGAAAGAAATCAATAAGAGGGTAAAAATTTGGCAATAGATAATTTCCAAACTATAGAACCAAGAGGTGCACTGAGAAGGCCATCTCAAATAAAAGAGAAGACTGAAAAGCCATTGAAGATACCTTCAAATCTTAGATCCAAAAAGAAGAAAGTGTTGCCATGATGCATAGAAGGAACTAACATGGGAGCAATGTGAAGATCAGAATGAAAGTGTGAGAGCTAATGTTGATCTTAGAAGTCATTGAGGAAAAGGTTGCATAAAGAAGATGCATGAGAAGTAAAGGAAAAGAAGGTTATTTCATTAAAGCAACAATAAAGGATAAAAACCAAGAATAAATTTAGTTTTAGTGGAGTGAAATGAGTGAAGAAAAAGTGGATACCATTCTACATGAGCTAGAAAAAATGCATGAAGCCGTGGAAAGTTTAGCACTAGTTTGAACAAAGACAAGGGAGCATAAGAAGAACCCTAAAGAGAGAACATGTGTTCTTGTGCTCATAGTGAAGGATGCACCAAAGGAAGGGTTGATAATTGTAGAAAATATCCTATCCTAAAACATATTTTTTTTTAAATTTAATTAATGTTAGTTTATGAATATAACTTAAGTATACTTTATCTTATCGAATATCCTTTGCCAAATGGGCAAGCATCTAACCTTACAGGTTAGGCATTCCTTTGTTAAATGGAAAACATCTAACCATATAGGTTAGGCATTATTTTGCTAAATAGGGAAGAATATAACCATACAGGTTAGGCATCTACACATGAGTAGGCTATGCTCTAGCCAAAGACCTGACTCATCAAGATCAGCCAGATCCTAAGTCACTCATTATTCACTGCTCATCTCTACTAGATAAACATCATGGTCACCACGATAGGAGTATAAACCATATAACAAATAATCTCATACCACCTAAAAATTTGGCCTAAATCCTTGAGAGCTATGATGATCCAATCAAGATCCTTCTGAGTATATCAAAGAGTTATAATCATTTATTTTTTAATCTAAACTAGGGTCTCATTATAATGGTCTTGCCTTTTCACTAAATTTAATATTGTTTAGTGCAAAACCCCAACCCCATCCTATTCACCTATGTACTAGAAGAATCATTCACTTCCCAGACTACCTACATACCTGATTCAGAACAAGATCAACTTGTAGTGGGCATGTAGTTCTATTCCCTATTCTATGTTTCATGTGAACTATAGGTCTGGGTATACAACCCTTTCTAGGCCCTAGTTCTTTAGACAGTTCCTCTATGATAGCTACCCAAATGGGAGCGTAAAAAGTATCAATTTAATTAATCAGATACTTATTTAGCTAAACTAACCCTAAATCTTAAAAATAAATAGAAATTAGCATTTTTAAGCTACATCCCCTCTCCACTTTTATTTACATCAACAATGTTTTTAATCCTTTATTTAGACAACCTAATTCATATAATTGTTGTTGCCAAGGTTTTGTTATCTGATAATAATTGGTTTAACATTCTTAATTTGGGTTTTATTTTTTCTTTTTTGATGGTACTAAGTTTTGAGTAAGAAATGTACTTTCTCCATCTTTGTTTCATAAGTTCATCAGTTAGAATCGTGTTTAAGTTATTTCCTTCTATTCTTTAGTGTTTTTGACTAAGAGAGATTATCCCACCCCTTGGTCTTAATGACACAACATGGTCCTTATTTCTCCTCGATGATTTATAGGGATGATGCCTAGACATCATTTTTGTAGTTGTGTTAGGCTATGGATGCAATAGCTCAATTATGATGGCATTACCTGCAAATATGAGTTAGAAGCACCACTTATACTGAATGATGTGTAGTTTTGTTTAACCTTAAATTTTTTATCTAAGTTGAGATTTAAAAATTAAAGAATGCTTGAAGTGAATTAATGTATTTTATTTCAAAAGCAAATTCTTGAGTATAAAGGTTAAAAGTAATTCTATAACATAATCTCCTAGTTTAGTCATCATGTCAATTTTTAACAACCTTATTTTACTTTGACAATTATACCTTTAGTCTACTTAGGTAAAATTTTATAGAAAATGACTAATACACAAAGAGTTTAAGAATGTGATATTGAACTTGAATTAAATGTTAAATAAATCCCTTTATACGTTTGAAAGGAGAGTTTTGAAATTGAGGGATCAACCCTAGAATGAAGAATAGTTATTATGCTATTTTCAATGATAATAAACAAAAATTTCATTCCAATATAGAATGAAACAAAAAAATAGATTTTTCCAGCTGTGTAATTATAAATATAAAAAATTTCAATAGTTTTCTACGTACACAAGTATAAAATCAATTATAATGAATCTCTAAGGAATTCATTGAAAATTTGAAAAAGAAATAACTTCTATTTACACCTATATGAAATTGAAAATTATTTCGCAATGTAAGATAGGTTAGAATATCTTTTAATTATAAAGATGGAATTGAAATTTATTTCTTTATGTAACATACCATAAAACTGATTGGAATATTTTTCTCATCATAAATAAGAAATTTAAACTTATTCTAAGTAACATGATGAAAGTTTTTTTTAAATAGATTACCATTCTAATTATAGATATGAATTTCATAATTTTATCATCTAATCATAGATAGCTAAAAAAATCATCAAATATATATTATTAAGATAATTACATCAAATATTAATTATTATAAAACATAATAATTAAGTTATGAAGAGACAAATGTGGTCAAATATTTTATATGGACATCTATGTTTATATCTATTAATATTATTAATCAAAGGAATGAATTAAGATATTTAAAAGTGACTGATATGTTAATAATACTACCATTACACATTGTGATAAGTAACATTATGTGCATCATATATTGTTCATGTCACTTTGATATTCATTTAATATAATATATTGTTAGTTAGCACTTAAAAATATGATGCAACATTTATAATGACTAATATTTTTTTTAATGAACTAGTTTAAGATAATAGTCATAATTTAATGATATTGCATAAAATTATATGAGTTATGGAAATTCGGTTAAAATTAATTCCACATATATGGCAAAAAATCTGAGAAACATTCCAATAGAAGATTTATTGAGTAAAATGTCATCTCAAGGCAGAGCTTAGGGTTATAGATAAAACATGAAAATATTAGAGGCAGATCTTGAAATGCTTAAATGGATGGAAGTTACTCACTTGGTTCTTGATGCCTCCCCTTGGCTCACTAAAGCTTCTGCTCAAACATCACTGATTTCTTGCTTTCCTCCTTTTTTCCTTAAGCATCAATCTATTACTATCTTTAAGCATTGATATACTCTAGGCATCGATCCCACTCCATTCTTCCTTGCAGGTGTTGATCCCACTCCCTTCTTCCTTCCAGGCATTAATTCCTCCTCTCCCTTATAGGCATCATTCCACTCATTCAAAGCATTAATACTTTTCCTCTAACTTCAGTGTCAATCTCTTCTCTTCTACTCCACTGATCCACTACCCCCTTCCATTAAGCATCGATCTTCACACATTTATAATTTCCTTCATGCAAATTTTGTTTCATTAATGGTTTATTAACTATTACTTATGTGGTGGTGATGTGGCAATGATCCCTTTCTTTGCATGATTGAAGCATGAGTTAAGGTGGGCATAGAACTTAGGGAGGCGGAGTTGGTAGATTTAAATGGAAAGAAGATATTTTAGAATATAATGTTATGATTAAAATTTAGTTTTAATTGATTTCCACAATTTTGGTAGAAGCTTCATCCACAAGACTCACCTTTGCTAAGAGATTTGCATGATAATAATATAAGATTTTATTTATATATTTTTTTGAATAGTGGTTTATTAAAAATAATTAATAATCTAAAATTATATATGATAATATAATTTATTGAAAAATTTAAAATCAACAATAAAATAATTCAAACAATCTTTGGTGATTTCTAAATATTAATATGTAAATATTAAATTCATTCATTATAAATGTGAGTATTAAGATAAGAATAACTATCATCCCATTAAAGTTTCCCTCATTTAGAATTGTAAATTATGAAAACATTGCATATATCTCTATGTAAAGAAATAACTTTTATATTTTAATGATTTGATTTTCTACTCTTTTGAAATTTGAAAATGAAATTAAATTATACCTTGTTTTTTCATGAAATCTTGTTGATGACCTGATAGACTTTTAAAATCACCACAAGAGTTAAGTAATCTCGAAAATCAACTTATTCTAACACACAATACTAAATGAGGTTTAAATCAACTTAAAGTATAAGCACTAGTCCATAGTGAGGGAAGAGAGGTCGTGACAATAACCCTATATCCACATAAAGTAAATATTATAGCATAATAACAATGATAAATATGGATGTTAGTGCAATTGTGGATATCATCCCATAAGAGCCAATGAGAGTGCAAGAAGAAACACAAGGTGTAGTAACAGAGCACAAAGATAAGGGTGAATAAGAAGAATAATTAAAGCAAAGGATTGGTTCACAATAACAACATAGATTAATTCTAGAGAAATTGTCCATATGCAGTAGTGTATGATGGATAGAAGATAACCTTTATCCCTAGATACAAATCAAAGTGAGGCTGTGGAAGGAGAGGCTCTAAAGGACCTTCGACCAGGAGAAACTTACCTAAAGGAAGCACCCAAAGAAGAAACAATGAGATATGTTGTAAAAGGAGAAGAGTTTCCTAGATATCAACTATGAGTTATTGAGTGAAGCATAAATAAGAGTGAAATGCATGGGTTCAAAAGTGTGCCAAAGGAAATAGAGGCATTGGTACAAGCACCAGCTGAAGAGAGATTGAGTGCCAATGTAAATAGTGTTGTGTCAATGGATTTAGAAAATGAAAGAAAAGTTTCATGGGTGAAATTCAAGCACAAAATCCATGCGAAAGAGATGTGCCCTTCATAATGCATAGACATGGAAAGACAAAAGAGTGTAAGCCTATTTGTGGTAGAAATCTACCTAAAGCATTAGGGGAAGAAGAAAAAGAGGTAGAAACTTATAGTGGAACCTAATTTGTCATAATGACAATAGATAATTGTACCATGGAGAGACACCCAAAGGAAATAAAAGAGGACATATCTCCCCAAAAGGCATATAAAGATGCAAGAGGAGAGGAGAAGAGTCAACATGTAGCTAAAAAAAATAAGACATTATTTTCACATGACATGGATTAACTATCGAGAGGAATGAGAAAAAATCAGCATGATGCCAATCAAAGGAGTGCATTTTTCATTGCATTAAAATAAAAGGAGTCACTACCAATTGTGATCAAGATAGGAGGTCATCAACTTAAAACTTACTAGGAACAACACTTGAAGGGGATATCAATCCATGCACATAGAGAAAAGTGAATGACATAAGAGGAAGAAGAGAAGAAATAAGAGGGTGAAAATTTGGCAATAGATAATTTCCAAACTATAAAACCTGTTAGGTTGTGGAGCTAAAAGCTTCACTGATGTAAATAGGGGAGGAGGTTGCTGAGAGGTTGCTGAGTTGCAGAGCAACCAACATCTATTTGATCAGTCGATGTCGGTTAGATAGAGTGAGAAGAGCAATCGATGTCAGTCAGAGATCAGCTAGTGTTGGTCACCTCCAGGCAAACAGGGACCGACGTCGGTCACCTGTGTGGTTCAAAACTGCCAGTTCACGAATAGTTTGTTAATGAACTGAGTGTTTGCATGTTAAGAGCCAATTTTAGACTTGAAGCTATGGATATAATTATTGTAATTGGATGTCTAATTATTGTTTGCATGAGATCTATTTAAGAGACTCATAGGCTGTATTGTAAAGTGTTCTAGTTTGAGTTGAGCAAAGTTAGATCCTTTTGTGTGTGAAGTGAGCAAGGGTGTTCCTCCTAGTTTCACAGTAGTGCCAAGTGTGGGTGCTAGTTTTGGAAAATCAGAAGGGTTCTTCAGGTGTGTAGGATCTCGGTCAGCAGGTGTTGCAAGGCCAAGTTTGGAGATCTGCATGGGTAAGTAAGATCATTGATTTTTAGGTGTATGTGTGTGCATGATCTAGGTTTACAGGTGTGCAGAACCAAATTGATTTGCAGGTGTGCAAGATCAGGGAGGACAGCAACACAACAAGGAGCAAGATCAGGAGAGATCTACTTGGAGTACGGTGTGTACTCGTTAGAGAGAAAGAGAGGAAGGCAAGGCAGTTCCTTCCATAAGTAAGATCATTTGGGTTACAGATTGTTGCAGTTCTTGGGAGATCTACTTGAAGTACATTGAGTACTTGGAGTGCATGGAGCACTGGTGTACTGGCAGTAGTGGATACTAACTAGTTGGAGGTGAACACCAACTCTGTGTTTGAGTTGTGTGTTGGGACCGTAAGAGAGAGAGCTTTGAGGAAAGAATTATTGTACACTTGAGGTGTGGGAAGCCTCTGAGAGGTGTGAAGAAGAAGTGGCATCTTCTTTATTGTATTCTTTTCTGGATGAGTATTAATACATGTTGTGTATTGTCTCTCATATTCTGTGTTATTTTTGGTTTCTAGTTACTTGTTACTTCTGGTTAATTCCGCATCTTAAGTTGCTTGTATATGGTAATCAATTATGCTTCCATGGGTTCCTAACAAAACCAAGTAGTACACCTAGAAGGCCATCTCAAATAAAGGAGAAGACTCAAAATCCATTAAAGATAACCTTCAAAGCCTCACTCTTAAATAAAATAAGAAAGTGTTGTCATGAAAGGCAATGTACAAGATGAGCCAACATGGGAGCAATACATAGGTTAGAAAGAGCCATTTGAGAAGATGAAAGAGTGGGAGCTAATGCTAATCTCAGAAGGCATTTATGATAAGGATACATAAATAATATGCATAAGAAGCAAAGGAAAATAAGGTTATTTCATGAAAAAAAAAGAATAGAGGAGCAAAACCAAAAATAAACCTAATTGTAGCAGAGTGAAATGAGTGAAGGAAAATTAGATATCATTCCACATGAGCCAGCAAGAGTGTATGAAGGTGTAGAATGTATAGCACCAGTCTGCATAAAGATAAGGGCACATGAGAAGAACCCTAAAGAGAGCACAAGTGTTTTTGTGCTCATAATGGAGGATGTACCAAAGTAATGGTTGAGAACCCTATATCCCCATAAAGTAATGGACTGTAGCATAAAAATAATGATAGAGATAGATGTTAGAGAAATTGTGGATATAATTCCATAAGATCTAGTGAGAGTCAAAGAAGGTGCACAAGTTGTATGAATAGCTTGCATAGAGATAAGGACACACAAGAAAAACCATTAAGATAGCATAAGTGTTATTGTTCTCTAAGTGGAGGATGCACCAAAGGATGGGTTGATAACACTAGATCCCCACAAAGCAAATGAATGTTTCAAGACAACAACATAGAGTAATGTTGGAGAAATTATCCATATGTAGTGATGTGTGATGGATAGAAGATAACCTTTTTCCCTATATGCAAAGCAAAATGAGCATGAGGAAGGAGAGGCTCTAAAGGACCTTTGACCAAGAGAAATTTCCCTGAAGGAAGCACCGAAAGAAGAAACAACGAGAGATGTTGCAAAAGGAAAAGAGTTTCCTAAAGAATAATTAGGAGTTGTTGAGTGAATCATAATAAAGAGTGAGGCACATAGGTCCAAAAGTGTGCCAAAGGAAATAGAGACATTGGTGTAACCACAAGCTGAAGAGAGATTGAGCATCGATGCAAACAACATTGTGTCGATGGATAAAGAAGGCAAAAGAGAAGTTACACATGTGAAATTCAAGCATAATAGCCATACAAAGGATATGTTTCCTTTGAAAGACAAAGACATAAATAGGAAAAATAGTGCAAGTCTATTTGTGGAAAATTTTTGCCTAAAGCATTAATGGAAGAAGAGAAATAGGTAGAAACCTACAGTGGAACATAAGTCATCATAAAGACAATAGTGTATTGTGCCATGGAGAGACATACAAAGGGAAGGAAAAGTTGGCATAAATCCATAAAAGGAATCTAAAGATGCATGAAGAGGAGAAGAGTAGATATGTAGCCAATAAAATCAATACATTGTTTGCACCCAACATGGATGAGCTACCAATAGGAATTAGCCAAAATCAGCCTGATGCCAATCAAAGGTGTGAGATTTATATTACACATAAGGAAAAGGAGTCACTACTGACTGGAAACAAGGTAGGAGGCCATCAACTTAAAAATAGCTAGGAATAATTCTTGAAAATGATATCAATTCAAGCACACAAATCAAAGTGTATGACAAAAGAGGAAGAATAAAAGCAATAAAAGGGTGAAAATTTGGCAATAGATAATTTTAGAACATTAAAACCAAGTAGCACACCCAAAAGGCCATCTCAAATTGAGGAAAAGAATCCAAAGCCATTGAAGGTAACCTTCAAATCCTCACTCCCAAATTAAATAAGAAAGTGTTACCATGAAAGATGATGCATAGGAGGAGCCAACATGGGAGCAATGTAAAGGTTAGAAAAAGCCCTTTGAGAAAATGAAAGAGTGGGAGCTAATGTTGATCTTAGATGGTATTAAGGAGAAGTTTGCATAAAAAGTAGAAGAAAAGAAGGTTATTTCATGGAAGTAATATAAAGGAGAAAAACCAATAATAAACCCAGTTGTAGTGGATTGAAAGAGTGAAGGAAAAGTTGATTTCAATCCACATGGGCCAACAAGAGTGCATGAAGGTGTGGAAGGTATAACACTAGTTTGTATAAAGATAGGGGCACATAAGAAGAACCCTAAATAGAGCACAGGTGTTCTTATGCTCACAGTGGAGGATGCACCAAAGAAAGGGTTGAGAACACTATATCTCCATAAAGTAATGGATTATATCACAATAACAATGATAGAGAGGGATGTTATAATAATTGTAGATATCATTCTACAAGAGCCAACAAGAGCACAAGATAAGGTATAGGAGAAGCCTATACAAAGATAAGGGTGCATAAGAAGAACCCTTAAGAGAGCACACGTTTTATTGTGCTCAAAGTGGAGGATGTATCAAAATAAGGGTTGATAACACTAGATCCCCATTTTCCATATACAACATAGAGCAATGCTAGAGCAATTTTCCATATGTAGCACTATGTAATGGATTTAAGAGAACCTTTATCCCCAAATGCAAAGCAAAATGAGCTTGAGGAAGAAGAGGCTCTAAAGGACATTTGACCAGGAGAAACTTTCTTGAAGGAAGCACCCAATGAAGAAACAACAAGAGATGTTGTAGAAGGAGAAGAGTTACCTAGAGTTCAACTGAGAGTTATTGAGTGAATAATAAATAATAGAGAGGTGCATGGGTACAAAAGTTTTCCAAAGGAAATATAGGTGTTAGTGCAATCACCAAATGAAAAGATATTGAGCACTAATGCAAACAACATTATTCCAATAGATGAGGAAGGTGAAAGAGAAGTTACAAGGGTGAAATTCAAGCATAATAGCCATGCAAAAGATATGTTTCCTTAAAAAGTCACAAACATAGAGAGGCAATAGAGTGATAGTATATTTGTGGTATAAATTTTCATAAAGCATTAGGGGATGAAGAGAAAGATGTATCAACTTAAAGTGTAACTTAAGTTATCATAAAGACAATAGAGCATTATGCCATGGAGAGACATGCAAAGGGTAGGAAAAGTGGGAAAAACTCCATAAAAGGCATATAAAGATGCATGGAGATAGGAAAAGAGTCAAAAAGTAGCTAACAAAAATAAGACATTCTTTACACATGACATGGATGAGAAATTGAGAAGAAGTAGCCAAAATCAAGCCGATGCCAATCAAAGGAGTGCAATTTTCATTTCACAGAAGGAAAAGAAGTCACTACCAATTGGGAGCAAGGTAAGAGGCCATCAAATTAAAACTAAGAATAATTTTTAAAGAGGATGTTAGTCCAAACACATAGATCAAAGTACACCACAAAAGAGGAATAAGAAAATCAATAAGAGTGAAAATTTGGCAACAAATAATTTCCAAACTAAAGAACCAGCTAGTGCATCAAAAAGGCCATCTCAAATGGAGGAGAAGAATTGAAATTCATTGAAGGTAACCCTCAAATCCTTGCTCCCAAATTAAATAATAAAGTGTTTCCATGAAAGGTGATGCACAGGTGGTACCAACATGGGAGCAATGTAGAGGTCAAAAAGAGCTCTTTGAGAAGATGAAAGAGTGGGAGCTAATGCTAATCTCAAAAGGCACTGAGGAGAAGGATGCATAAATAAGATGCATAATAAGTAGGAAAAAATAAGGTTATTTCATGGACTAAATAATAAAGGAAAAAAACCAAGAATAAACCCAATTATACTAGAGAGAAATGAGTGAAGGAAAAGTGGATATCATTCCACATGAGCCAACAAATGTGCATGAAAGTGTGGAACATATAACACCAATCTACACAAAGATAAGGACACATAAGAAGAATCCTAAAGAGAGCATAGGTATTCTTGTACTTACAGTGGAGCATACACTAAAGGAATGGTTGAGAACCCTATATCCCCATAAATTAATGGATTGTAGCACAAAAAAAATGATAGAGAGGATTGTTAGAGCAATTGTGAATGTCATTCCACAAGAGCCAACGATAGTTTAAGAAAGTGCATAAGGTATAGGAGCAACCTGCATAGAGATAAGGGATCATAAGAAGAACCCTTAAGAGAGCACAATTTTTATTGTCCTTGAAGTGGAGGATGCATCTAAGGGTTGATAACACTAGATCCCCACAAAGCAAAGGATTGGTTCACAACAAAAATAACATAGAGTAATGTTAGAATAACTATCTATATGTAGCAACACATGATGGATAAAATATAACCATTATCCTTAGATGAAAATAAAAATGAGCCTAAGGAAGGAGAGGCTCTAAAGGACCTTTGACTAGGGGAAACTTCCTTAAAAAAATTACCTAAAGAAGAAACAACATGAGATATTATAGAAGGAGAAGAGTTGCCTAGAGATCAACTAAACTTATTGATTGAAACATAAATAAGAGTGAGATGCATGGGTTCAAAAGTGCACCAAAGGAAATAGTGGTGTTGGTGTAAGCACCAACTGAAGAGATATTGAGTGCCAATGCAAACAACATTGTGTCAATAAATGAGTAAGATGAAAGAGAAGTTACACAGGTGAAATTAAAGCACAAGAGTCATGCAAAATAAATGTTTCCTTTGAAAGACATATACATAGAGAGGCAAAAGAGCAAAAGTCTATCTATGCTAGAAATTTTCCTAGAGCATTAGGGGAAAAATTGACATGTAGCTAAAAAAACTAGACATTTTTTACACAGGACATAGATGAGATACCAAGAGGAATTATCCCAAATCAACTTGATGCCAATTAAAGGAGTGAAATTTTAATTTCACAAAAGGAAAAGGAGTCACTACCAATTGGGAGCATGGCAAGAGGTTTTCATCTTAAAACTAACTAGGAATAATGCTTGAAGGGGATATCAATCAAAGTACATAGAGCAAAGGGCACAACAAAAGAGGAAGAATAAAAGTAATAAGAGGGTGAAAATTTGGCAAAAGATATTTTCCAAACAATAGAACCAAATAGTGCACCAAGAAGGCCATATAAAATGGAGGAGAAGACTTGAAATTTGTTGAAGGTAACCTTCAAAGCCTCACCCCCAAAGTAAAGAAGTATGTGTTGTCATGAAAGGTGGTACGTAGGACGAGCCAACATGAGAGAAATGTATAGGTTAGAAAGAGCCCTATGAGAAGATGAAAGAGTGGGACTTAATGTTGATCTCAAATGGCATTGAGAAGAAGGATACATAAAGAAGATGCAAAAAAAGTAGAGGAAAAGAAGGTTATTTCATAGAATCAACAATAAAGGAGTGAGACCAATAATAAATTCGATTGTAGTGGAGTGAAATGAGTGAAGGAAAAGTGGATATCATTCCACATAAGCCAAAAAGAGTGCTTGAAGGTGTGGAAGGTATGTCATTAGCCTGCACAAAGATAGGGGGCATAAGAAGGACCCTAAGGAGAGCATAGGTTTTCTTGTGATCATAGTAGAGGATGTGCCAAAGGAAGGGTTGAGAACCCTATATCCCCATAAAGTAATGGATTGTATCATAACAACAATGATAGAGATAGATGTTAGAGTAATTTTAGATATCATTCCACAGGAGCTACTGAGGGTACAAGAAGGTGCACAAGGTGTAGGGGCAGCCTTCACAAATGTAAGGATGCACAAGAATAACCCTTAAGAGAGCACAAGTATTATTATGCTCAAAGTGGAGGATGCACCAAAGGAATGGTTGAGAACACTAGAGTAATGCAGGAGAAATTATCCATATGCAGTGGTGTGTGATGGATAAAAGATAACCTTTAGCCCTGGATCCAAAGAAAAATGAGCCTTAGGAAGGAGAGGCTTGAAAGGACCTTCAACTAGGAGGAACTTCCTTAAAGGAAACACCCAAAGAAGAAAGAGTGAGAGATGTTGCAGAAGGAGAAGAGTTGCCTAGAGATCAAATAAGAGTTGTTGAGTGAAGCATAAAGAAGAGTGAGTTGAAAGGGTCTAAAAGTACACTAAAATAAATATAGGTGTTGGTGAAAGCATCGGTTGAAGAGAGATTGAGCACCAATAAAAATAACATTGTGTCAATGGATGAAGAAGGCAAAGGTAAAGTTACACGGGTGAAATTCAATCAAAAAAGCCAAGCAAAAGAGATGTGTCCTTCAAAATGCATAGATATAGATAGGAAAAAGAGTGCAAGTCTATTTGTGGTATAAATTTGCTTAAAACATTAGAGGAAGAATATAAATAGGAAGTAACTTACAATAGAACCTAAGTTGTCATAAAGAAAATAAAAAATTACACCATGGAGAGATAAGTAAAGAGAAGGAAAAGTGGGTATAACTCCATAAAAGGCATTTAAATATACATGCGGAGCTAAAAAAACAATACATTATTTGCACATGACATGGATGAGATATCAAGAGGAACTACCCAAAATCAACATGATACCAATCAAAGGAGTGAAATTTTCATTGCATGAAAGGAAAAGGAGTCACTATTGATTGTGAGAAAGGCAAGAGGCCATCAAAATAAAAATAACTAGGAATAACTCTTGAAATAGATATCGGTCTAAGCACATAGAGAAAAGTGCACGACAAAATAGGTAGAAGAAAAGCAATAAAAAGGTCAAAATTTGGCAAACAAAAAATTTCCAAACTATAGAACCAAGTAGTGCATCGAGAAGGCCATATCAAGTGGAGAAGACTCAAAAGACATTAAAGGTAACCTTCAAATCCTCACTCCAAAGTAAAGAAGAAAGTGTTATCATGAAAGGCAATGCATAAGAGGAGTGAATATGGGAGCAATGTGGAGGTCAAAAAGAGCCCTTTAAGAAGATGAAAAGTGGGAGATAATGTTGATCTTAGAAGGCATTGAGGAGAAGGTTGCATAAAAAAGATTCATAACAAGCAAAGTAAAGAAGGTATCTCATGGAAGCAATAATAAAGGAGTAAAACCAAGAATAAACCTAGTTGTAGTGGAGTGAAATGAGTGAAAGAAAAGTGGATATCATTCCACATGAGCTAGTAAGAGTGGACAAAGTTTTAGAAGGTATATCACCATTCTACACAAATAATGGGGCACATAAGCAGAACCCTAAAGAGATCATAGGTGTTCTTGTGCTCATAGTGGACAATGCACCAAAGGAAGGGTTGAGAACCCTATATCCCCATAAAAAATTAGATTGTAACATAAAAACAATGATAGAGAGGGAACTTATATAAATTATGGATATCATACCATAAGAGCCAATGAGAGTGCAAGAAGGTGCAAAAGGTGTAGGAATTGCCTACATAGAGATAAGGGCCCACAGGAGTAACCCTTAAAAGAGCATAATTTTTATTGTTCTCGAAGTGGAGGATACACCAAAGGAAGGGTTGAGAATATTAGATCCCCATAAATTAAAGGATTAATTCACAACAAAAACATAGAGTAATATTGGAGAAATTATCCATATGTAGTGATGTGTGATGGATAGAAGATAACCTTTATATTTGGATGTAGAGCAAAATGATCTTGAGGGAAGAGAGGCTCTAAAAGACCTTCGACCAGGAGAAACTTCCTTGAAAGAAGTACCAAAAGAAGAAATAAAAAGATATGTTATTGAAGGATAAGAGTTTCCTAGAGATCAAATGGGAATTGTTGAGGGAAGCATAAATAAGAGTGACGCACATGGTCCAAAAGTGCACCAAAGGAAATAGAGGCATTGGTGAAAGAACCAACTAAAAAGAGATTGAGTGCCAATGAAAATAGCATTATGTCAATGGATGAGGAAGGTGAAAGATAAGTTACACGAGTGAAATTAAAGTATAATATCCATGCAAAATATATGTGTCCATCAAAAGGCATAGATATAGAGAGGCAAAAGAGTGCAAGTATATTTATGGTAGAATTTTTCCTAAAGCATTAGGGGAATAAGAGAAAGAGGTAGCAACTTGTAGTGGAATCTAAGTTGTCATAAAGACAATCAACCATTTCACCATGGAGAGACACGCAAAGGGAAGGAAAAGTGGGCATAACTCAATAAAAGGCATATGAAGATACATGAGGAGAGAAAGAGAGTCAACATGTAGCTAACAAAAACAAGACATTATTTGCACATGACATGGATTAGCTACCGAGAGGAATTAGCCAAAATCAGCCCAATGCCAATCAAAAGAGTGCAATTTTCATTACACAGAAGGAAAAGGAGTCACTATAGATTGGGTGAAAGGTAGGAATCCATCAGTTTAATACTAACTAGGAACAATGCTTGAAGGGGATATTAGTCCAAGTATACAGAGCAAAGTGCACAACAAAATAGAAAGAAGAAAAGCAATAAGAGGGTAAAAATTTGGCAATAGATAATTTCTAAACTACAAAACTAAGTAGTGCACCTAGAAGGCCATCTCAAAAGGAAGAGAAGACTCAAAAGTCATTGAATTTAACCTTCAAAGCCTTGCTCCTAAAGTAAAGAAGAAAGTTTTGTCATGAAAGGTGATGCATAGGAGGAGAGAACATGGGAGCAATATGGAGGTTAGAAAGAGCACTTTGAGAAGATGAAAGAATGGGAGGTAATGCTTATCTCGAAAGGCATTGAGGAGAATATGCATACAAATCATAAAAAAAGAAGGTTATTTCATGGAAACAAAAATATAGGAGTAAAACGAAGAAAAAACCTAGTTATAGTGGTGTGAAATGAGGGAAGCAAAAGTGGATATCATTCTACATGAGCCATTAAGAGTGCATGAAGGTGTGGAAGGTATATCACTAGTCTACACAAAGACAAGGGCACATAATAAGAACCCTAAAGAGAGCATAGGTGTTCTTGTGTTCATAGTGGAGGATGCACCAAAGGGAGGGTTGAGAACCCTAAATCCTCATAAAGTAATGGATTGTAGCACAAATTAATGATAGAGAAGGATGTTAGAGAAATGTGGATATCATTCCACAAGAGCCAAAGAGAGTGTAATAAGGTGCACAAGGTTTAGGAGCAATCTTCATAGAGATAAGGGTGTGCAAGAAAAACCCTTAAGAGAGCACAAGTGTTACTGTGCTCAAAGTGGAGGATGCACTGAAGGAAGAGTCAAGAATAATAGATCCCCAAAAAGCATAATATTAGTTCACAATAAAAACATATAATAATAATGGATAAATTGTCCAAAATTAGTGGTGTATGATGGAGAGAACATAAGCTTTAGCCCCTGATGCAAAATCAAAATGAGCTTGAGGAATGAGAGGCTCTAAATGACCTTCAATCGGGAAAAACTTCCTTGAATGAAACACCCAAAGAAGAAACAATGAGAGATGTTTTAGAAGGACAAAATTTGCCTAGAGATCATCTATGAATTGTTGAGTGAAGCATAAATAAGAGTGAGGTGCATGGTTCTAAAACTGTGCCAAATGAATTAGAGGCATTGGTACAAGATCTAGCTCAAGAGAGATGGAGCACCAATGCAAACAACATTATGTCAATGGATGAGGAAGGAAAAATAGAAGTTTCATAGGTGAAATTAAAGCACAATAACCATGCATAAGATATGTATCTTTTGAAATGCATAGACATAAAGGGGGAAAAGAGTGCAAGTCTATTTGTGGAAAAATTTAACCTAAAGCATTAGGGGAAGTAGAGAAAGAGGTAATAATTTGCAATGAGACCTAAGTTGTCATGAATAAAATAGAGCATTTCACTATGGGGAAACATGCAAAGGGAAGGAAAATTAGACATAAATCCACAAAAGGAGTCTAAAAAAGCATAGGGAGAGGATAAGAGTCAATATATAGCTAAAAAATAAGACATTGTTTGCATACAACATGGATGAGCTACCAAGAGGAATTAGCCAAAATCATCCTAGTACCAATCAAAGGAGTGAAAATTTCACTACATTGAAGTAAAATGAGTCACTATTGATTGGGAGAAACGAAGGAGGCCATCAACTTAAAACTAACTACGAACAACACTTCTAGGGGATATTAGTCCAAGCATACAAAATGAAGTCCATGACAAAAAAGGAAGAACAAATGAAATAAGAGGGTGAAAATTTGGTAACAGATAATTTCAAAACTATAGAACCAATTAATACACCCTGAAGGTCATCTAAAATGGAAGAGAAGACTTGAAAGCTACTAAAGGTAACCTTAAAAGCCTCATTCCCAAAGTAAAGAAGAAAATGTTGCCATGAAAGGTAATACACAAAAGGATCCAACATGGGAGCAATGTGGAGGTCAAAAGAGCCCTTTGAGAGGATGAAAGAGTAAGAGTTAATATTGATCTCAAAAAGCTTTGAGGAGAGGGTTGAACAAATGAGATACATAAGAAGCAGAGGAAAACAAGGTTATTTCATGGAAGCAACAATAAAGGAGTGAAACCAAGAATAAACCCAATTGTAGTGGAGTAAAATGAGTGAATGAAAAGTGGATATCATTCCACATGAACCAATAAGAGTGCATGAAGGTGTGGAAGGTATTGCACCAATTCGCACAAATATATGAGCACATAAGAATAACCCTAAAGAGATCACATGTGTTTTTGTGCTCATAGTGGAGGATGTACCAAAGGAAGGGCTGAGAACCCTATATCCCAAAAAAGTAATGGATGATAGATAGAAGACAAACTTTAGCCTAAGACAAAGGAAAAGAAGCCTAAGGAAGGAGAGTCTCTAAAGGACCTTTAACTAGGAGAAACTTCACTCAAGGAAAAACTAAAGGAATGAGTAATAAGAGATGCTACAAAAGGAGAAGAATGACATAGAGAATAATTGGGAGTTGTTGAGTGCAATTAAAATGAGAGTAAGGAACATGGGTTCAAAGGTGTGTTAGAGGAAATAGAGGCACTAGAGTGAGCACTTACTAAATAGAGCATGAAAGCTAATGAAAACATCATTGAACCAAGGAAGGAAGAAGGCAAAAGAGAAGCTACACAGGATAAATTTGAGTAGGGTAACCAATTAAAAGAGATGTGTCCTTCGAAAGACATAAAGATGGAGTGATGAAAGAGTGCATGTTTATCTATGGGAGGCATTTACCTTAATATTGAGGAGATTAAGACAAAAAGGTAATGCACAATCGAACCTAAATTATCCCAAAGATAAAAAAGCATCACACCATGGAGAGATGCGAGAAGGGAAGGATAAGTGGATGTAACTCCACAAATGGGATTCAAATATGGTAAGGAGAGGAGAAGAGTAAGCTTGTAGCTAACAAAGATGTAACATTGTTTGCACATGACCAGTAAGAGCTAGTAGGATAAGTTAACCAAAATCACCATGAAGCAAATCAAGGGAATGTAATTTTCATTATGTGCAAGGAAAAGGAGTTATTGCTGATTAAGAGTAAGGCAGGACACCATCATCCTAAGATTGACCATGAACAATGATTGAAGGGGATATTAATCCAAGTACGTAAAGGTAAGTGTGTGACAAGAAAGGAAGAATAAAAGGTGGGAGTCAATGGACCCCATAGGAACTTCCATGCCATTGATATCATCAACCAAAGATAAATGAAGAACAAGGATAGTAGAAGAACCATGTAGACATACCTCAAGAGAAAACACATGAAATAATGGTATGCAATTATACCTAATTACCATAGGCCACATAATGAAGAGAGTGTGCATAACACAGGAGTAGCGAAAAACACACAAAAATAAGGAAAGGAAAGGTATGAAGACCTTTTAGAGGAGATGGATGAACGAGAATTGACATAAACCCATGAGAAAAAAAAGTGGGTACAAACCCACAAGAACAAAGGTGGGCATAGGCCCACAATATATGAAGGTGGGCATAGGGCCACAAGAATAAATAGAGGTGGGTATAAAACCACAAGAACAAGGGAAGGAAGATGAATCCTATTAGAGCTAGGCAAAGGAGAATAATTTATGACCCAAGGAGTATTTAAAAAAGGAGACACTAAGTGAGCCTACTCAAGTGCCACACCAGGGGGATAGGAACACCGTAGTCAATGCAACCAACTAGAAATATAGTTATACCAATAAAACACTAGTGATAAACAATATTTAATTATTTAATTATCTAGGGATTTTGATATAGGAGCATCATAGGTGAATTTATAATCTTGCATTAGACAAAAATAGAGTCAATCAAATGAGAAATAAACCAGCTATAGTTGTGCATGATAACAGAGACCACACAAGAGTCCACTTGTATGGAAGGAAGGTTGTGCATAGTGGTTGAGATTTACACAAGGAGTTGGAAAAAAAAATGAGTTACAAGTTTTGGCTAAGCCAAACAACACACTCACAAAGCTACAAAGCACATAAAGATGCACTAGGGATAGGAAATAAGGTGTAGAAGTAAAGGCTTACTCAAAAGTGCATGAAGGAACCAAGTCCTACAAAGTTCCAAGAACCATGGTGTAGAAGGTGTTGTTCATTAAATGTGTATTTTACAAGAACAAGAAAATTTTCAACCAATGCTAAGTTTAAACTTGAGCAATAAATGCACAAAGAGTTGAGCTTATTCAGGGAGAACATTAGAGTAGTGCATACTCATACTCAAGGGGTGATCAAATATGACTAGAACGTAATCAACCAGTGATTGAACTCTAAGGTACCCATTGCATGATGATGTTAGTGTATGGAAAGGAAGAGATTTTGAGGTAAAAATGTGCACAAAAAGCCAAGTACAGGGTATTTGATGCAAGCCTGAGGAAGTAAAAGATAGATAAGTAATTAGTTGTGAAAACCTATAGTTAGCCTTTCCTTAGGCTAGGTTAGTACTAAAAATGACATGACAACATAAGTGACTGGTAGGATCTATTAAAGCTCAGTGAAGCAACTAAAGATCCACATTAAATGAAGTTGACCAATTATGTGGGAATTTAGTGAAGCAAATAAAAAAAGGGTCTCAGTCTAGAATTTGTAATGCTTAAAATCCAAGGAAATACTTTGTTAGAGTGATCCCATAAGGGACAAAAAAATTGTCTGAGGCTAGACAAAGAGAAAATGAACTTTGTAGATAAGTGAAGGCTCATAGTCATGGATGGATGTTATTTTAAGGACACCATAGTAGATAAAAATAAAGATACTTATATCTATTTCTAAGGACTAGACTAAGTAGATCCGAGAGCTCAATATATAGCTACTAATTTTATATTATCTTGGAACACCTGAAGTTAAAGAACAAAATGATTTACTAGTATGATCCACTATGTGGAATTCTAAAGGCTACGTGGTTAATGTATCTCTTCACTAGGACCCTTGATCTTAGCCAACACCAATATGATATCAAAGCAAGGTTGTGAACCTTGAGAGATGTAAGAAGAAAAGATAAACTTGAAAGTGAGATACAAGCTAGCAGAAGCAAATGTAGTAGATTGTTGAACATGAGGTAAATAGTAGAACATCATTCACCATCGTGAGGGAGGTAGGCATATAGAAAATTGGTGGAGCATAAATAAAGAATACACTTGGTCAGGATGAGATACATAAGATCACAGAGGGAGAATTTGTTAGAGTGATTCCATAGTGCAAAGCACTTACATAGGATTTCAATGGAGAGTGTAACAACAGGTAGTGTAAGTAGTTATGAGGTTGTAAGCAACCTATAGGGGTGTTGTGTGAGAACTGACAGATGGTTAACCATGAGGCAATCATTACACTAGAAATTAGAGTGGAATCATCAATAGATTTATATAATTTATGTATCTAAGTGGATTGAAAACAAATCATTGAATGTGAGATAGTCCAAATTTACAGGTTAGGAGAAATCATCGATAAATTATTGACCATGAGGCACTTCATATGAAAATAAAAATTGGGTTGATAATGAATCATTTGAGAGTAATGAAGATGCAAATAGGTCATCAAATGTGAGTCAATCAGGGTATGAGAGCATCTTCTAATCAACGTATTGGTCTAAGGTGCCAAAAAAGGTTGTTCTCCATAAAATGCAAATGAATAGAGAATGAAGAGCATAGAAGATCACTTAGCTAAAAGATAAAATAAGACATGACCCAAAGTTACAAAACTCAAGGAAAATGAAGATAGCCTCCATATTATAAATGTCGCAGGAATGGATGGCATGGATAGAAAGAAAAATGGTTGGGAGGAAGCATACCATAAAGAAGTAGGGAGAGAACCATGGGAGGAAAGAAGCCACAAAAGGTTTTAATGTGAATAAATAACTAGCTTAAAGGTGAAATTCAAAGGTTCCATAAAAAACAAATCCCTTAGGAAATAGAGTGCATTATATGTCAAACACTATTTCACATTAAAGGGTGTAAAGGACTCAAGGTGCTAGTCGACAGATAGAGCACTATATCAAGCAATATGGCTAAGCAAACATAGAAAAGTGCATGATAATAGAGGAAAAAGAAAAGGTGGAAGTTGACAGACCCCATAAAGACTTGTATGCCACTAATGGCATCAAGCAAAGGTAAATGAAGGATAAATGTAGTAGCAAAACTATGTAGATGTACCTTGTGAGAAATATGAGGAAGGATAACATGTAATTATACCTACTTGTTTCAAGTGATAAAAGGAAGAAAGTGCATGTAATATATGAGAAGTAAAAGGTACACAAAAGGAAGGAAATGAAATGTATGGAAACCTTTTGGTGGAGGTGAATGGACAAGAATGGGCATACACCCACAAGAGACAAAAGTGGGTGCAACACCATGAGAGATGAAATTGGGTGTAGACCCAGAGGAGATTAAGGTGGGCATAGGACCATAAGAGTAAATAGAGGTTGGTAAAAATCCACAAGAGGAATAAAAGGAAAGAAGAGGAAGGGTATTAGATCTAGGCAGAGGAGAATGGTTTATGTCCTAATGATGGTGTAGAGGCACCAAGTGAGCCTACTTAGGTGCCACATTCGATGCAAGAGAGCACTGTGGTTAAATAAGATAACTAAAAAAATGGTTCTACCATTTCAATCCTACTTGTATACATGAGCTTACATTTTAATTCTGATGAGGGTCTGATGTAGGAGCATCATAAGGGAATAAAAAATCTTGCATTAGATAAAAATAGAGTTAATCAGGAAAGAAATAAAATAACTCTAGTTATGCATACTTACACGATGAAACATTTTATAAGGTTTTCATAAACTATGCAATAGGTCACTTGTGCAAAAGGAAAGTGATTGAGAGTTGTGCAAGGTGTTAGAAAATAAGAAAGGGGTACAAGTTTTGGCTAAAGTAAGCAATGCATGTATAAAATTTCAAAGTACATAAGGACACACTAGGGATAAGAACCAAAGTGTAAAATTAAAGGCTTGCACAACAACACACAAAAGAATAGAAGTCCATGAGAGACAAAAGTGGGTGTAGAACCATGAGAGATGAAACTAGGTGTAGACCCAAAGGAGACAAAGGTGGGAATATGACCATAATAACAAATAGAGGTGGGCACAAACCCATAATAAGTAGAAAAGGAAAGAAGAGGAAGGATATTAGATCTAGGTATAGGATGATGGTTTATGTCATAATGACAGTATAGAGGAAGAAGCACCGAGTGAGCCTACTTAGGTGCCACATCCAATGCACAAGAATACCATAGTCGAGGCAGTCGATTAAGAATTTTTTTCTAACAATCCAATCCTACTTATATGTAAGATATTACATTTTAATTATCATGAGGGTATGATGCAATATCATCACAAGGGAATCGGTAATCTTGCATTAGACATAAATAGAGTCAATCAGGAGAGAAATAAAATAACTCTAATTTTGCATAGTTGCATAATGAAACATTTTGGAAGGTTGTTTTGAACTATGCAAGAGGCCACTTGCACTAAAAGAAGGTGGTTGAGATTTGTGCAAGGAAGAATAAGTAAGGGGTACAAGTTTTGGCTAAAGTAAGCAATGCACATGTAAAACTACAAAGTACATAAGGATACACTAGGGATAACAAGCAAGGTGCAAAAATAAAGGCCCACACAATAACACATGAAATAATGAAGGCCCATAGAGTACCAAGGAACATGGAACAAAAGGAGTTGTTTTTTGAAGATGTCCTAAAGGAAAAAGAAGGAAAGTTTCAACCAAAGATAAGTTAAAACTTGTTTGTCTACAATGTAATTATAGTTACATGTATAATATTAAGAAGTGGATATATTTTAACTCTTAGATTTGTTTAAAGAGATGATCCAAAATAGTGTCCATCTTCTAATTTAGAGTAACTTTTGGGGGGACTTGAGGAATTTGGACTTGACTATTTTTAATGATCTGGATGTTGAGTTCCATAATTATAGTATTGGGAGTCACCTTTGATGAACAACTGTGAAATATGGTGTTTTGTTTTTAGATAAGCTCTCTTGTACAAGGAAAATGGTTGGGAGAAATTAGTAATTTGCTTGCCCAAATCTCTACATATTATAAAAATCAAATGTTTTTTCAAGATTCCACACTATTCCACTAACAGTGCCCAAATTTTTTCTAGTAGATCTATCAAAGTTGATCTTGTGAAATATTAGAGGGGGGCCATCTAGGTATGCTTGGAAATATTGATGAATCTTTGGTATTTATAATGAAATGGCAAGCCAAATATTTGGAAAGGTTTGAGGTCCTCCATATTGAGTGAGGAGAAGGATATAAAGTTATTCCCCTCTCAAACCATTATTGTGCTTCTAACTTTAAGTGAGTTTTTTTCAAAATTAAATTAAAGCAAATTACTTATTATTTAAAATACTAGAATTTATTCTAGGCTAAATACGTTAGAAGGCCAAAAATGAAGTGAGATTCTGAGCACAATTTGAATTAAGATCCACTTGGAGAATAATTTAAGTATATGTTTGATCTTTAAAACTACTATTCTAAAATCCACCAAATTTGATGAGCATAGGGGCACTATAATAATTAGTGCATGGTGTTCTCCCTTCCCTTTAACAATTTAATCAACGAAATGGTTTGTATCGAACCTATACATTGAAATGTTTCTCCATGAGAATCATATTTTTTAATGGGAACTACAATGGCATGATATTTGGCTAGCCTACTCAAAAATTAATTTTTTTCTAATGTCCACTTTACATTGACTAACTCAAGGTTGAGATAGACCAAGGCCACTTTACAGTGTCCCCTAGATGGGGGGGGAATAAATATGTTTAATAAGGATATCTGATATATATATCAAGTGATTAGAGATCTCATCAATCAATATTTAGACTTGGACAAGGGATAATCCCCTATGTTTTTCAATTGTTTCTTGGTCCCTCATGGGTTCACTGCTTGGGGGATTTACATAGTAGCTTACATGATAAAGTTTCTCTAAGATTGTAAAATGTTTTTGATAGAATCAAATACCTATGAAGAGAGAGGTGGGTAGTCATTCCAACTTGATTCTCAGTAGGGTATTATGTGCCCATTTCCAACTTGTAATTTTATCATTTATGAGAGGACCTAGCACCAAATTTAATGTGTTGGGTATTTTTGGACTATGAAATCTTGCATTGGTTAGGATCTAAATAATCCCTAAATAAAATTTTACTCCACTGGGAGATGTTTGAAACTTTGAGCCTCTAAGAAGATCTCATGGATAGAAAATTGTTGAGTTACAAATTGTTTTTGACATTTAATCCTCCTGAACATTTGGGCCTACAAATCTCATCCCAAGAAACCAAGTAATACTTGTATTGTTAGTTCATGCCTTGTTACAAACATTTACATTATAGGGTTGTTAATGTTTCCCCTATGTACCTATGGAGTTTAAGGAGAATGAGAGTTTAAACCAAAACCACCTAGAGTACAACCTTCAATAGTTGAAGTCAATGTTCAAAGGAAAGCCAACTATGGTTTCATTTAATTTTTTTTTTCAAACTATGACTTGAGAGTGTGCCAAGAGGTCAAATGAGGTTTATCATCCAAAGGGGATCTCAAATAAGTTAAGGGAAGGTATCCTTTAGAGAATCCTTAAGCTTGAACAATATTTCTTTTTTTGGCAATGTAGACATTAACAAATATTACCTTGGATTTGTGCCTATTAATTTGTTGACCAAAGGCTTCTTGAAAGTTGCCAAATATAACACAAATGTGTCAAATTTCAATAACAAGGATTTATCATAAGGGAAGAGTGTCCTACGAAAATTTTCCCTTTTTATTTTGGCATGTTACAATGGCCTACATAAACATTCACCTAATATAATAAATAAGTATGGGCTTATTGGATCACTTTGTCTAAGGCCTCTAGTGTAAGTGAATGAAAGGTCAATGTCCCCATTAATGTCCATAAGGGGAAATGTTTTGATACAGATGTTAATTGATATAGTTAGATAATTTGAGAAACCAAAAGTAGTCATAGTCTAAAAAAGGAGATCTCAGTTTCATCTGTTAAAGGATTTTGACATGCCAAACTTAATGAGGATTCCTTACCTTTTTTGGATCTTCAACGAGTGTCAAATCTCCTGTATGGATAGGATATTGCGATGATTTTCCTTTCATGCACAAATGTCAACTAGGTATTAAAAAAATTATAATAAAGGTTTGAATCATAAAATAATGAGTTTATATAATTTTATAGATCATATTACATATAGCTATAAGCTTGAATTGGTCCATTTGTATATCTTGAGCTTCCTTCAAGATGAGGTCCAATTTAGTGGCATTCATATCTTTGAGAATAGATTCATTTTTTAAGAATTAATCAAATAAATGTAAAAAGGTATTCCTTTATCACAAGCCAAAAATATTTGGTAGAAAAAGGTCAAGAAAACATCCAGTCCCAAAGCTTTATCCTTTTGAAAGGAACAAATGAATTTTTTCAATTCTACTTTGAAAATTGGTCTAACAATTTGATCATTATCTTCCTCTTTGATATGAGATGGATGTACTTCAAATCCTTGTTGTGGTTTATTATTTGTTTCCTTTAAGTGGGGCCTTAGCTATAATGAGGTCTTGAAAATACTGAGAATCATCTTGGAGTATATTTTTTGAGCAAGTGAGTGGTTTTCCATCTCCCATCACAATGTGTTGTTGAGAAACTATAGGTTTTTAACTATGGACCAATTTATGAAAGCATCAGGGATTTGTATTTCCCTTCCTAAGCCATTAGTCCCCTAAAACTAAATATATTTATAATTGCATATATGATGTAACAAAAAAGGTGTGTCCTCTTTATCTTATCATGTTTTTATATAGTTTTCTAGTATAATTTATGATTTAGGTCAAACGATCTATTAGATTTCATAAGAAAACAATGTAAAAATTCTTTCAATTTAATTTCTCTAAAGTTCATTGATGAGAAATAATAGTCAATAGCAAAACTATTTAACATTTATTTTGAAAAATTATTAAAGTTTCTTTAGTGACATTATAACTACAAGTAAGACCTATCTTTCCCAAGCTAACTAATGATAGACTTGGTTTTTAAACCTTCTAACACCATGCATGCTCATATGCCACATATTCTAGTTATGCACCTATATACAAGTGGCATGGCATGTCTTCTCACATTCTATATTTTTATCATTGTATTCTATTTTCTAGTGTTTATGAATAATTTAAAACATATATAATTCTAAACAACTCTATTTTTCTCTCTTACTTCATGATACTATGTTTCACATCAGTTGATATTAGAGCCTAATTATCTACCCTGTTCCCCAGTTAATTTTGGTCAAAGTCTAGTTGTACATATCTAAAATTCTACTAGATATCTGAATAAGATTATATAAAGTTCTCCTTGCTAGATCTAATTTGTTAGGAAACATAACTAATTTGACTACTATTATGAGTTGAGCCTACAAACCAAACATAGCTTACACAAGTAAAAATTAAATGACATACCATGGGTGATTCCTAGTTAGTTAGGTAGAGCTCGAACTCTCTTGTTTATCTTTCTATGCAAATCTTATATTAAAATAAATACAACATTTATATATTGAAAAAAAAATTGCCCTCCACTAACCATATAACCTGAATGTCATATATGACTAATAGATTGTATAATTTATGCATCAATAGAAACATTGAATGGGAATTTTATTCAAGTTGTAAATAAATAAAAAAATTCACAAGTAGAAAAAGATAGGTGGTAACATTAATGTAGTATCTCTTAAATATGTACATTGTGCCTACTCTCTGCTAACTAGGTTTTGGAAAAAGAAAGAAAGAAATAGATTATATTTTTAATATTATTAGGTTTGTGGCTATTCATATTGTTGAATATATGTATAAACACTTATAAGAGGAGAATTTTGAAGTAAAACCTACCATGTCGAGTTATTTAATACACTTTGAGTGAAAAAAACATGTTTACTTGTAATTTGAGATAAGTCTACCATAAAAGGCAATGTAGAGGGCAGGTTAGTTGAGCTCTATAATCCACCTAAAATCATGGCATTGTAGTAATGTTTGTTGTGATTGAGACTATCCAAGTAGTGAAATGTCATTACTATTTAAGGTGAGTGTGATTTATTTATTAATTTTAGTGGCATCATAAGCCCTATTTAAATATTGAAAATAATTGAAACCAAAAACAAAACCTACTTCTCAACCAAAAATTTTAATTAAATATTGACATCAAAAAATTAAAGAACTTAATTCAAATAAATATAATAAACTGATTACTACCAATCAAAAAAATTAAAAAATGAGAATAAACTATAACGTTAGTTTTCCAATTTATAATTATTTTTAAAAAATTACTAAAAAAATTATTATTTATAAAATTCGTCTAAATACCTAATAATTTAAATAATTATTAAAACAACATACAAAAATTTTATAGTATCATTCAAAATGTAAATAATAAATAATAGATATATCGATGTGTTTAGTAGACTTACTTGGTTGAGTCGCGTTAGTGAAATGGGTTAAATTTTAATAATATTATTAAGTTACAATACACCACTTTTTTGGTAGGCAATAAGTGTTCATGGTAGTGGTGTGGCAATAAGTGTTTGTGGAAGTGGAAATATTATATATTTTTGTAATGGCCACAAAGATGAAGAGACATTCCAAAGGTGGCACTTCCCCCTAGCACATATATTTCCAATTCATGTAATTTATGCTCTACATCATGCCAACCAAGGACAACCCAATGCAATCGATAAGTTCTGAAGCCAAGTAAACTATTATTGGTTAAAATCTTCAATATTATAGCCTTAATGACCAATATTTGGAAGATCCGACTAAGTAGAGTGTTCTTTATTTTTCTTTTTCCATTTCATTATCTATTTCTTATACTATTTTTCATGTGCCCTCTGAATAATCTTAGAGTCCAAAATGGTCTTTATTTCTTATTTATCTATCTTAGGTATTTTCTCTCTCTAATTGAGAACCTAATCATTCTTCCTCATCAATATTTTTCCCCCATGGAACATATACAAATATGCAACATTGAATATTAGATATATACCCATGTTCAATCTCATATGCATTTGTCTAACACTTCCTCAATACTATTTACGCTAGTTCTTCCACTTTAACTTATTATACACTTTGCACAAGAATCTCTCCCTGCCTAAATGTGCAAACACTAACTTGTCAACCTAGAAATAATTATATTTACATCTAATATATTGGTGTTGTTTATACTATTAATTTCTCTTCTCTAACTTCTCCTTTATATGTTTATGTTTCTCATGCATATGTTATGCATAATATTTTTCTTCAACACTCCTTTCATTCATCTATTTGATCCTTCTTAACTATGTTAACTCATCTTGGGCTACTTACATACATAATTTGGAAAGGTGATTTTTCCCATGCTTCTATTTACCATTTTTTTATAAGTGAACTCTGCCTATTTAATGTCTGGGTCTAGTCCCCTTAACTATATTTTGATATTTAAAAAAAAATTAATGTAAAATTATATGAAATTTTAAAGTCACTAGTGAAGGGCTCTTCAAATGTCATCCCTCCAAAACTCTCCTTGAACATGTGGCTTGAACATCTACCCTCCCTGTGGTAGATTTGAATTTGAGCCTTTAACATTTGTAGTGCATCTCCTTGTGTACTTCTAATCCAGTAGAGAAGTTGTGGTTGCCATGGAGGATGAATATACCAGGATGTCTAAAAATAACCATTCAAAAGACTCTAGGGTTATGGTTTCTCTACTCATACACAATAATTTGTAGTAGATGGTGGATTCCATTGGTTTGAGATGTGTTTTTGATCCTGGAAAACATAATAGGGATGATGAGGGTAGTTTTGGACCTACTCACAAGCCCACATATTTGAATTCTCTCTCACCCTTGTAGGTGGTTTTATCAGCTCTTTTTGGATAATATTACTATAGTTTTTTTCTCTTTATTCCCAAGGTTTGTTCATCGATGGCTTGTATCTCTCCCTTTGGGACTTGCTCTTGGTTGGATGTCTCCACCTTAACCAAAACACCACTTATTTTGTGTGTGTTTTTCTTCCTCCTTTATATGGGTGAGGGCCCTTACCCTCAATATTTATTAAAAAAATCAAATTTCATTGCGTTAGTTATATCCAACTAAGCATCTCTACAGATTTCTAATGTTACTATTCATAACTTTTGTCTGTCCATCTATTTATGGATGCAATTCTAAATTAAAACTCAAATGTGCCTAACATATTCTATAAGGTCCTTAAAAAATAACCTCAAACTTTGTATTTTTGTCCAACACTATGTTTTTTAGTAACCCATACAACCTTAGCACCTATGTGAAGAATTGTTTTTCAATATTTGTGGCATCACTGCCCAACGTTATGTTGTGTATTTACTCTCCTCCACATCCCTTCCATTCTATTAAGCATGTGGTTTATGCCATTTATCCATACACAACATTTATATGCTTTTTAAACTATGCCCTATGATAAGGTTCCCCCCATATAACTATTATTCTTAGTTGCAACAGAACTATCCATTAACATTGAATTTGGTTTAAATGTATACTAACCATTAAATAAACTAGATTTGATTACATTGGATTTAATTATTTTAGATTTAATAAGTGATAAAAAATTAACAAGAATATTTTAATTTTTAAGATATTAAAAATATATGTTAAAATTTAACTATAAAAAATTGGGTTTTCTGGTAACACAACAAACATTTTCAAGTTTTCAAGTTTCATCTCTTGGTACTAGAAGTGTAGTGAGTATGGTTCAAATAACTGTTAAGGAGGTTCAATTTTTTTAAAATATTATCAACGCCATATTCAAGGCTCCAAAAACCTTGTTCAGTTTTCTAAAATTATTGACAAATTACACTTCTTTTCCAAATCCTAACTAGACAACTAAACCTAAAATGATAAAGAAAACAATATATTTTAGAGTCTACATTACACTAAAAAGAATCCAAGCTTCCTTGATATTTTATAATCCCCTCAACAATGTACAATATTGAAAATAACACGACAATAAATGCAATGGTTCTTTAGCCAGGTAAATTAGTGTAATGTAATGTGTCATTACTATGAACTTAGGTGTTACAATGAATGTTCCATAAATACTTGTTAAATTTCTCTAGAATGCTTGCAAATTTTCATTAGATCATTGTGATAATAAACATTAAAATACTCTTTCAGATAATCTCTAGATGTATCTAAATGTACTAAAATCCTTGTGTGTTTACAAATGAAATTAATTTATTTTAGGACCCAACTAGCACTGAAATCAACATCAAATGGTAAAAAAAGTGAATAAAACATGACAAATTTCCTTTCATTCAATGATATTGTGAAGTGAACATCATCTTTTCCCTTACAACAAGTGAACCAAATTCATCCCAATCATGTTGATCTAATATTGGAGATGAGTGAGACTATTTATTTCTCAAAAGGATAAATATTACATCATATCATGAGCTAACATAATTTTATGATTTTCTCCAAGCAATTAAGATTTGAAAATATGATTCAAATAATGTGATCTATCCATTTTATTAATGAATACATCATAAAATATTCTTACTAACATTTTCTAATATAGTCATAAAGATAGGGTTTACAACAAAAGAAAGCCCTAACCTAATAA
Source organism: Torreya grandis (assembly GCA_037957365.1). NCBI lineage: Eukaryota > Viridiplantae > Streptophyta > Pinopsida > Cupressales > Taxaceae > Torreya > Torreya grandis. The sequence goes on along the minus strand of JARHVA010000051.1, from coordinate 3,517,112 downwards.
CAAGTAAACACATGCATAGAAAAAAAACTCAAACCTTTATATATTAACGTAAATAACATATTACAAAAAAATTGTATTGTACAAGCTACATGTCGTGCTTCATTAAAAACTACCAAATGCAAGATTATACTAGCTTTTACAATTAATTCTACGTAGATCTCCTTTTCTCACTCTCTCATTGAACTTTTGCATGAAGAAGATACTCCTCTTGATATTGATATCTCCTCCCATACCTCTTCCTTTCTCTATATGAATTTATATAACCTTTCCCAAATGATACATATAAATTCATATCCATGCATGTTCATGCAAGTTTCCACACTTCCCAAAGACATTTGTGTCTTTAACTCTAACTCATATATAACAAATGCATTCCTCCCTATCTATCTCCAAGAGTCTTGTTGTCTATAGTCATATTTTTAACCTTCATAAAAAAATTTCCATCTACGTACTATCCTTCCTAAATCCATTTGCATTAATACTTCTACGTAATTATTTGACATCCTTCATCAGCATATGCATCATACACACAAGTTTGGTGTATCCTAGTCCTAACTTGTTTCTTGTATTACCCTTTCATTTGCATGCAATAACATCTACACACATTGACCAGCTTAATTTTTACACAATCAATACCTATTTTTAAATCTTTTCAATTCAAACAAATAAAATATTATTTGTCTATAAGATCTGGTATGAGAGCCTGAGAGGTTTGTGACCTTGTGAGGTGTTAAAAAAAAGAGGTATTATCCTGAGTACTCCCACACCAATTTGAAACATCCCGTAAATCTTAGACTAGTTTAAAGCTATGCATGTTTTCCAAAAAATACAACCTATTCTAGATAACCCATGGTGTTGGTTTGTGTTGAAGACATGTCGTAGGACATTAGAGATTGACATTGGAAGGTTATTATTAGTGTTTCTATACATACCATAATACTACAATGATGTAGTCCATAAAAATGTGCATATATTTAATATTTTAAGTTGTATTATAAAGGGGTGTATTCCAAAATCAAAGTACAAGTCTATGTTCTAAAGCTAATGTCTCAACCAAGAGCACCACCTCAAACAAAAGAGTACCAAGGTTGGTGGTTTTACTATTATTTTTAGTTCATGAATTAAAAAAATATATATAGTTTATGAACTTTAAAATTGTAAAAAAATCAAAACAACCTTTTTTTTTTCTAAAACCACCATTTCTTATCTCAAAACTACCTATAAAATAAATCATTTGCTTTAGATTATCTCAAAAACCCCTTATTTACCAAACTCATGGTGTTCGGTAGGAAGGTGGTTTTCATTAAAAATCAAGATTTTTATGCCTTTAAATTTACATTTTATCTCTTATAAACTTGATATGATGCATACACTAGATGGTATGATTATGTTTTATCAAATAAGAGGTGTGAGGTTCAATTACCCTAAAATAACTTTTAGTAAAATTTTCTTTTCTACTATCTTTGGAAATTCTGCTAAATTTAGTCGTAACTAGGTAAAGTTAGATAGAAAAGTCTTTAAAAAAACTCAAAAGACTAAAATTTAATTTTTAATGTATCGTACATTTCAATTTAATTTTATTTTTTTCATTGTATTTCATAAAATCATGTATTAAACTCAAACATAACATTCGATAAAAGTTATGCCTCCAACTCAGATTTACAGTTAAAGCCATTGTGTTTAGGTTACTACATACATAGCCTAATATAGCTACAAAAATGAAATCTTAGAATTGAACCTATAAATAATTAGGTAGTAATAAGGGAACATGTACTCATATCCATCCCTCCATTACTTGTTTTTTTATAATCGAAAGGCATAAATCTTAAAGGTGGAATTTCCCAGTATATAGAGAAGTTACACTTGCATATGAAGAATTATATATAATCAAGTGTTAATGATTGGATGAAATCATTTTATTACTATATAGATACAATGTACTATATTCTTTCACATATTTTAAAACCTATTTCATGTACCGATGAAAATATAGAAAGGGCGAGCTTCTTTCATGTACTGATGAGTATATAAGAAGGGTGTGTGTAGAAAGGTCTAGTATATCGGTTTGATGGTATATATAAAGGGATATCTAAATACTTAGAGTGATAAGGAACTATTCTATTATCCATATTCTTAATCATGGTTGTATAAGCACTAAATTTATTTCTATCAAATTCTTAGTTACTCAAAGGCAAAAACTACTCTACTTGGAAGACAAGGATCACAACTCAACTAGAATATTAAAAAAATTAGCTTATTGTAGATGGCTCCTATACCCATCATGCATCCAACATTGACCATCAACATATATATGACAAAGCCAATCAAAATAAAAAATTGATCATAATGTGTGGGGTGTCAGATAAAGGGCAACCACACATCCGTGAAACCAAAAAAATAAAAGAAGATTGGGACAAACAACATATGAGGCCAAAAAATATAGTATTATTTTACATCTATAGATACAACTTCAATCTCTCAAATTGAGATTGGGTGAAAAAGTAGAGGTTTTTCTTAGACATCTTATAACAGTAAGGGCATCACTCCAATCCTTAGGTGAAACAGTCTCGTATGACTCTCTTATACCCATTATTTTGAGAGCTTTACCACCCTCATACAAAATATAACAAAAACCAAGTTTTGAAAAACTAGTAAATATGTTGAAATAAGAAGATTCTTTCAGTACTCAAGAATAAGAAGAACATGTTCCCGCTTCTTAGAAAGACAATAAACCCATCAAGTCTTCAAATCCATCGTCAAAATAGAGTCCTTAGCAAAATCTATAAAGAAGTAAATCACAAAAATAATGTCTCATTTATGGTCATAAGGGATATGAACTCAAATATTTTTTCTATAATACATTACAAAAGGGTTATTCAAGTTGTCAAAGGCCCACTATCTAGTAGTTATCCCTAGTAAGCAAAATTAAATCACATGGATAGAAATAACAAATTTGGTAGAGAAAACAAAGCACATGGTAATATTGCTAAACATGAAGACAATGATGAAGATGTAAACTTCTTGTACTATGTTAATTTCCATAAATAATCTTGATAAATTGATATTTGGTGTGTTGATTCAGGTCCAACCTAACACATGATAGGATGAAAAGACTAGTTTTTCACTTTTAAGGACACACCCAATAATAATAATAATAATAATAATAATAATAATAATAATAATAATAATAATAATAATAATGTTTCTTTGGGTAATGATACATCATCCAGTGTACAAGGAATCAACAACATTACTTTGCCTCTTGGTATATAAACATGTAGAATCACAAATGTATTATATGGAATTGGGTTAACTAAGAATCTCTTATCAGTTAGTCAACTCTTAGACCACAATCTAAAGATTGAATGATCTAGAAATCCTAGTTATAAAAAAACTTTATAGTCTGCTTCGATTGGATTTAAAATTAAATAAAATATTTCAATTTCCAATTTTCCCTTTAAATAATTCTAAAAAATTAATTTATAAAACTTCCATAATTTAATAAAGGAAATTGAAAGGATTTCTGATCATAGAGAGGAAATTAAAAATAAAATATAACACATAAGATTTGTTTATGGGGTTCACCAAATGGCTAAGTCCTCAGGTCCACTATATGAGTGTTTTAATCTTATTAAAACTCTTTGAGACTGATTACAATAATATCACTAAGTAAATAATTTATTTCTATACCAAATATCTATCTGTGAAACAAAATAAACCTCTCAAAGGTTTTGATACCTCTATATCTAAATATCTTTGTTTGCACTTTCCTCTGTACAAATCCACTTCTTCTCTACCAAAATCCCCTTACTATCCCTATAAAATAACTTGAAGTTATATATTTATCAATACTATTTGGTGTTGTCTAGGCAATAACAAATTTCCCTAGGGTACTAATAATTTCCTCAAATTTTTGATTTTTCCCATTTCGACAACATGGCGTTGGCTCTATGGGATTTCTTGCTACCTATATTCAATTTTTCTCTACAACTGATCAAAAATAAATTCCCAAAATTAAATAAAACATCATTCACGTATAGCTGAGGGTGGATAATGGTGTATAAATAATGCCAAAGGTGATCCATGCTATCATAAATAACAAATAATTAAACTCCCCCACATATTAATAGGCAATTTTTTGAATAGTCTTTGCTAGCTATAAGCCCTTTGTCATCAATGTTTTTGCATACCATATCTACCAAAAATCTCCTAGAACCTTTAAAGAATTACATTACCACATATTTTCCAATGTAGTAATGATAATAATTATTCCCACTTGAATGTAGAAATAATGTGTTGCATATAATTCTTTAAAAAGATTCCATGCCAAGTGTATGCCAAGATTCCTTAAGCCAAGAACTATATTGGCACCAAGATTTACATTTCTTGATTAATTCAACATTACCACATGATAAAACAAGAATCAAGATGCCAATGCATAAAGACTTGAGTTCCATTAAACATGCAATGCTTCTTTCCAAGAAAATATTACCACATTGAAATTGTTTCATGCATAAAGTTTCAATGCCATACTTGCCATGTAACTTATTTAAAGAATATTACCCCACATTTAACTTTGGCATTAAAAATTAGAAGTCCATGCCATTAAAAACATGTGCGCACATAAAATATTTTAAAAATATTTATATGCATGGAGTTAAAATTAAGAGATGTACAGATTATTTTTTAAATAAAGATTTAAATATGCATGTTTTAATAAAGACTATCACCTTTCTTTAAAATATAATCTTTATAAAATGGCATTGATTTATTTAAAATAAAAGATATTTATTAAAATCTTAATAAATATATTAAAATATATAAAAATTAATTTAAATATATTAATAAAATATATTTATTAATAAATAATAAATATATTAAAATATATCTTATTGGTAGCAATTTTTCAAAATTAATTATAAACATTGTGGGTAAAGGTGTGGCATTATTGGCTAGATAATGCCCCACCTACATTTGCAACAATAATTAAATATTGCCATTATTGATCAGAATCATTGGGTAAAAATCCCTAGATCATTCCTCCCCACTGAGAGCTTTTGGACCTCTAAAATTTGAATTTAATTATCAACTAGATGAGGGTATGTTTCCTGCACTTTATTGACTTCTATCCATTCTGCCTTATTGGGATGCAACCCTTTCAAACCCACATGAAGATATTTTGTATCACCCCTTCGTGTAGTTCTAGTTTTCTTGTCAATAATAACATCTTCCTGCAACTCATGAAGAGACTCAGGTGGAAAATCATCAACATTAGGAATTTTAATACCCTCATATTGATCTATGATCATAAGAGGTTCATACAATTTAAAATTTTCCATATTAACTACTAAATAAATATGTATATAAGAAGGTAAATCCAATCAAAAAACATTTATACCAATCTATTTCAAAATCCTAAAAAGACCATACCTTATTGGTTTTAATTTTTTGCCTTCACCTTTCAATCTTTCTCTGTTGATGTGAAGCCAAACCTGATCATCCACTTTGAATTGATGATCAACTTTTTGTTTATCATGCCTATCCTTATATTTAGTTTGGCTCTTCTCCAACTATTCTTGAACAACTTTTTGAATCATTTGAATCCTCTAAATGAACTTTTTAGCCTTCTCGAGATCACTATTTCCATTCACCACTAAGTTAGATTCTTTTTCAAAAGAAAAGTCCAAAAGAGAGATAGGAAAATAACCAAAACAAGTCTCAAAAGGAGACTATAAAGTAGAATAATATAAAGCATGGTTATAAGAATGGTGCACATAATATAAATTTTCATCCCCTAGTTTAGGATGTTTACCACAATACCCCTTGAGTAAATGTACCACTGTTTGGTTGACCACTTCTATTTATCCATCCGTTTGTGGATGAAAGGTTGTGATTTTTTTTTAGCTTAGTTTCCATTAAGTCCCACAAAGTTGACTAAAACTCACCAATAAATTGAGCATCATGATTAGATATAATAGAAGTGGGTAACCCAAAATAGATCCAAACATTCTTGAAGAATAAATGTGTAGTATCCTTGCATGTAACCTATTTAGTACAAGGAACCAAAATACACATGTTTCTGAACCTATCCATAACCACATACAAATAATCATGTTTTCTTTGTGACATAGATAAACCTCCTAAAAAATCCATATAAATAATTCACCAAGGATGGTTAGGAATAGGAAGAGGTGTATACAATCCTAACTTCTAGTTGCTAAGTTTACTTATGGAAAAAATAATGTGACCTTTAATATATTTAAATATATTTTCTATCATACGGGGCCAATAGAAATATCTTTGTAGCTATGAAACTATTTTATCAATGCCAAAATAACCTAAATCAAGAGAAGTGTGTGCTTCTCTAATCATGTGAACTCTTTCATCCTGTGGAGTACATATTTTTTCAAGATGATATAACATTTTTTTATGCACATGATAGTCAAATGCTTCTACTGATTTACCATTTATCAAATCTTCATAAACATCCTTAAAATCAACATCTCTAGCATATTTTTCCTTATAAATTTCATTAACCTTATTATATGTTCCCTTTTTGTACCTTATAACAAGATGGAACTGTTGCAAAAATCCCATCCATTGGAAGTGTCGTGATTGTTGTATCTTGGATTATGATTGAAGGTATTGCAAAGGCTGATGATCCATATGGATGATTGTATCTTTACCCATCAAATAGTGTTTCCACTTTTTCATACTTTGGACCAAAGCATACAAGTCTTTATCATAAGTAGGATAATTTTTAACTGCACTTATAAAGATTTCCGAATGAAAACACATCAATTTTTAGTTTTGAATTAATATTACCCACATTGCATACCCACTAGCATTAGTTTCTATTTCAAAATATTATTGTAAATCCATAAATTCAATAATAAGGTTTGTACTTGTCTTTTCTTTCAAGGTATTGAAATTTTTTTGCATTCTTTCCTCCCCATTGAAAAACCTACTTAACACTTATTAAAGCATGTAAATGAGATGCAATATAAGAGAAGTTGGCAATAAATTTTCTCCAAAATTTAACTGCTCTAAGAGAAATTCTACCTTTTGTTGCATTATTAGGCTTTGGCCAATATACTATGGCTAAAATTTTCGCAAGGTCTATTTCTAATGAGCCATTCCCTACAACATAGCTTAAGTAAACCAAAGATGTATTTGCAAATTCACATTTTGACATCTTAAGGAAAAGTTTCTCCTTTTGCAAAGTATCTAAGACTTTCTTGATGTGTTTAAGATGATCTTCCCATGTGTTACTAAAGAATAAAATGTCATCTAAGTACACAATTATAAAATCATCAAGAAATGGTCTTAACACATCATTCATAACCCACATAAATGTAGCATGTGCATTACAAAGCCCAAAAGGCATAACAAGAAATTCAAAAAGACTTTGCTTAGCTTTGAAAGCATTTTTCCAACTATCACCATCACTTATTCTTATTTGGTGATAACCACTTCTCAAATCTAACTTGGTAAAATAATTTTCATGTTTTAACTGATCTAACAAATCATCAATATGAGGAAGAGGGTAGTAATTTTTTACCATGATTTTATTCAAAGCTCAAAAATCCATGCACATCTACCATGTACCATTTTTATTTGGTACCAATACAATAGGTGAACCACATGGAGAGGCACTTGGCTAAATGAGTCCTTTCTCAAGTAACTCCATCACTTGCTTCTTTATTTATTCATTCTCTACTACTGACAAACTATACATGCCAATATTAGGGAGAGAGGCATCCTGTTGTAATTGAATCTCATGTTGTATTTCCCTCTTAAGGGGTAAACATTGTGGTTCCTGAAAACCAACATTTATTTAGAAATAATCTTTTCTATTTCAAATTGATGTTTAGGATCACAACCCTCTAAGGCCTTGGATTTTTCACTATCCTTGGTTTTCACAATCATGAGAACAAAACTTTTACTTGAGTTTACAAGTCTTTTCATTTGTCCTACAGAGACAAGTGTCAAATTGGTTTTGACATGATGGGATCTTACTATATAATCAATCCCATATTTTACAAGCAAATATTTATTCTCTTCTCTATAAAATATTTCATTTCTATCATATAAGTAAGGACTTACCAAAATAATTGTATAGATATCCAAAGGAGCTACATCTAGCTCTACTTCATCAATGAATTTAGAAGTAATAGCAAACTTCAAGATGCATGTTTTTTTGACCTATAATTTTGCATCATCACTTACCCATCCTAAAGGATATGGTCTTGGATGTGTTTTAGTTTTAATTCCTAACTTTTTAACAACTTCTTTGGAAATAATATTAGCTTGTGATCCACTATAAAAAAGAGTAGGTAATTTAGTATGCTTAGATATGACTCTTATGTGGAAGATCTCATTTATTTTTCTTTGAACATGTTAAAATTTAGTTTTAGAAGATGAATCAATAATAGAAGGTTTAGGATTAGAAGAGGAAGAAGTTGAATCTTGTAGACCCATAGTAGTCACTTTTATTTCATCACCAGAATCTGATCCAAAGTCCTCTTAGATTATAACAATAGTCTTCTTTTCCTTTTTATTCCAGAACCTCTTTGGCTTGAGTTCTGTATGGAGTTTCCGATAGTTAGACTCATCATTATTCTTCTTATAGTGATTACAAAAAGGTTTTCCTTCCTATTTCTTAACAATATAAGTAGACTTACCCTTATCCTTTCCCTTACCTTTTCCTTTGTTTTCAACTAGATTGTGAGATTTCTTTCCATAGCCTTCGTTGGTCATCTTACCCCTAGATTCTATATGGGTAGCTTGCACATAGACTTCATCAAGGTTAGAAGGATTAAACATGAGAATAGTATGTGTTAAATAACTATTCAAACCTCAAATATACTTCAACAATGTTTCTAAACTATACAAACGAATGCCCGACATTAATGCCTTCTTTGTAAACTCTTGAGTATAATCCTACACACTCTGATCTTTATTCTATTTTAAATTTTTCTAATCCATAATATATTGTTGCATATAACCCAAAGGATAAAGTTACTTTCTCAACTCAAAAACAAAATCATTCCAAGAAGAGATTAACTTACCATGTTGCTTGAGATTTTCTTAAATCTTACTCTCCCACTAGATGAGTGTTGTGCCACTCATAGAAAGAGTATCCAACTAAATCTTGGCTTTCTCACTAAGAATGTTCTGAATCTTAAAATATATCTCAATTTTCTTGACCCTGTTATCTAATTTTTCTACACTAAGCTGACCATTATAAATTACCAAATCAAATTTAACATCTAATTTCAAATGTGGGATAGTTTTACTGTCTACAAAAGAGGATGCCTTCTTAGAAGATAAAGGTGAAAGAAGATTTTATTCTCTTTCATATTTAGCTTCCTTTGATTCTTTCCCCTTTTTATGTTCCTCATAATTTCTTGAACCATATTTTTTATGTTGAGGAAGGCACGCTAAAATTCTACCTTAGACATATCTACTCCCATCCTTGATTGTTGGCTTGCATGTCTTGTACCAATTTCAGGACCAAACTCTACAAGTTACCCTTCACCACATCTTAATCAATACCTAGTTAACATACAAGACTATTGCAATTTCCAAACAATGTGTTAAATGGCCTTGATCATAGGCTCTAATACCAAACTGATATGAAAATCCAAGTTATAAAAAAATTTTAAAATCTACTTGGATCAGATTTTAAATAAATCAAAATATTTAAATTTCTAATTTCCCCTTTTAATAAATCCAAAAAACTAATTTATGAAACTTCCCTAATTTAATATAGGAAACTGAAAGGATTTTTTAATCATAAAGAGGAAATTAAAAACAAAATATAACACAAAAGATTTATTTACAGGGTTCACCAAATAGTTACATCTTGGGTTCCACTCTATGAGTGTTTCAATCATATTAAAAATATTTAAGACTGATTAAAAAATCTCTCTAAGTAAATAATTTATTTCTATAGCAGATATCTATTTTTCCAACAAAATAAACCTCATAGAGGTTTTGCTACCTATGTATTCAGATATCTCTATTTGTAATTTCCTTTATGCAAATATACTACTTCTCTACCAAAATCCTCTTATTTTCCCTGTAAAATAACCTATAGTTATATATTTCTCAATGTTATTTGGCATTGTCCAGGCAATAAAAAATTTCCTCAGGTACTAATAATTTCCCTGAATTGGGTTTTTTCTCATTTCGATAGCATGGTGTTGGCTCTCTGGGACTTTTTACTACCTATATTTGGTTTTTCTCTACAATTGATCAAAACCAAAAGCCCAAAATGGAATTCAAAATCATTTGCATATAGTTGAGCATGGATAATGGCATAGAATTAGCACCAAAGCTATTCCATGCTATCATAAGTAACAAATAATTAAATTTCCCACATATTAATAGGTAATATATTGAATAATCTTTGCTAGCTATAAAGCCTTTTCTATCAATACTTATGTATACCATATCTATCAAAAATCATCCAAAACCTTTAAAGAATTAAATTATCTCATATTTTCCAATGTAGTAATTATTATTATTATTCCCACTTGAATGTAGAAATAATGCATTGCATATAATTCTTTAAAAAGATTCCATGCTAAGTGCATGCCAAGATTCCTTAATCCAAGAATTGTATTGGCACCAAGATCAAGAACAAGATTTGCATTTCTTGATTAATTCAAGATTACCACATGATAAAACAAGAATCAATATTCCAACACATAAATACTTGAGTTCCATTAAACATGCAATGTTTCTTTCCAAGAAAATATTACCATGTCAAAAATGTTTCATGCATAGATTTTCAACGCCATACTTGCTACATAACTTATTTAAATAATATTACCCCACATTTAACTTTGATGTTTTTGATTAATTAAGGCAGCAAATCAGGGGCCGAACCCTATACAGTCAAAAAAGATAGGAAGGATGGTAAACAAAAGATGTCAGCATCGAACCAATGGCACAGCTGAGAAACAGAGTCAGAAGAAACAAAACACTAGAAAGACCAGAGCCAAAAAGGATGAAGCTACATAACTATATAATTAACAAGATCCTTAAGATTCTCATTGTTTGCATTATCAGCATTCCCTGGATTACCCATTGCTTCCAACATAGTCATATTCAGTAGTATGTTATTTTGAAGGCCTTTGGCGAAGACCTTTTCCAGCTTTTGAACACAATCCTTCAAGGCCCCAATTTCTATTTTCCAATCATTCTCATTCCCTGAACCCTCACCAGCTTCTTCAACATGCATCTTCTCCTTATTATTAGTAGTTCCCCTAGAATCAGCAACCTACTCTTTAATGACCTCAATAACTCGAGAAGCCTGTTTCCCATCAGTGTCCTCCAAAATTTATTGAATTTTTGGCTCTTCATACTCTTCATCTTGGGTTTCATCCTCAAAAGCACTTTCAGAATACTCAATCAACCTTATCTTTGGGGCTAGTTTTCCAGTGATTCATCTTGACATGTGCACTCCTAAAGGGAAACCATCCTTACTGATTTTGGAAGGCTTGTGGGGTTTGCCACGTTGGCCCCCCATGGCCCCATTTGGATTTTTATGGGTCCCTTCCTTAGTCTCTTCAAAATTTCCTTTTTCCCCATCAACCTTCCTCTTCCTTCCCTTTTTGCTCGCAAGGGAGCTTGGAGTATTAGCAGGGGTCATAACAAGGGTGGAGAGAGGGGTGTCATTGGTCTTGGTAGGAGCAGGGGAAACCCAAGATTCATCAATTACATCACTAGAAACTGGGCTTGAGGGAATGTCTTCATTGACACCTCTGATATTCATGTTTGCCTCAAGGGAATGGTGGAAATTATAGAGACAAAAAATAAGCCCCTAGTGTAAGGGAATAGGTTTTAAATCCAGCTTCTTGGCCATTTTGGCTCTCACCCTCATGATAGAGTGTTCTAATGAGGATAGTAGGTAAAAAGGAAAGCTGATAATAACATTATGTCTAAAATGATTTAACAAAGGAAGGTGATAGTTATAAAACCTGGTATATCACCCCTCAAGAGTGAAGTATTTCATAAGAATGAAATAGATACCATCCCATGGCTCTGGCAGTTTGGCACGCTCAAACCCTCCTTGATATGGGACAAGTTCTTCTCTTTCACCCAGAAATAGTTTGTGACTAGCCAAATCCATGATTTTGGTTTTCCTTTGGAGCTTTAAACCCTACATGGTCATTCTCATGGCCATTAAAATCACCTTTTTAGAGATTTCAAAGCTAATACCCCCCACAGTGACCTGCCTATTCAACCAAGATCTTGTGAACTACTCAGACAAATTTTTGTCATAACCATTCAACCTTTCCAAGTACGGGCTGATACCTCCTTCTTTGCAGTAATGCCAGACTAATGGGTTGTCCTTAAATTTGTAGTAGGAGACTAATTCAATATGAATACAATCTCCCCCCATTTTGTAATTGTAGACCCAGTCGATGAAATTCCCAATTACCACCTTGAGCTTCGAACAAGAAACAAGCCCTCGATTTTGTTTACATTGAATGCAGATGTGAAGGCACATTTTACAAAATGGCCTGCCATGGTGATGTCTACTCTCATGCTTTAAAATAATTCCCCCTTGGTTTTCATGATGTGAATCTCATACCTCAACCTCATGATACAAGGAATTAATCATAACAATCAAGGAAGTACTAAGGTTATCATTTTCCATGATTCGTAATGGCCTTTTCCATGTGGACCGCCTTCGAAAGCTATCTTCATCATGAATGTGTATCATTTGTGCTCTATCATCTCCTTTTGAATGATTTCTCTAATGTTTAGGGGTATATGAGCCCCTTGTTGCCATACCCTCCATCTTGAGAATTGCTGACCAAGGTCGGCACAAGCATCAACGACCCTGTTACCTTCTCTGTAGGTGTGGGTAATCTCAACTTTGAAAAACTTATGTAAAAGAAACTGGATGTCTATAATGATGTCTTTTAGATGGATACCAGTGTTAGATGCTTTATTAACGACATCTATGATCAACTTAGAATCTCCTTGAATATTCAAATTTCTAATTCCTAGGGATATAGCTAACTTTAATCCCCAAATTAAAGCCATAGCTTCAGCATAGTTATTACTCTGACAACCAATGCCACCAACATAGACAGCAGACATCCCTCCTTTTTCATTCCTTATTATTCCTCCTCCACTTGCTTTACCACTCAACTTGGATGCCCCATCAAGATTGAGTTTCATCCAATTGGGTTTAGGTGGTATCCATTTAATATGAAGTCTCTAAAGAATTTTGGAATTATCATACCCAGGGATAAGGTTTAAAACCTTCCATTTAGCAACAATTTGAATTTCAAATTGAGAAAGGGGTTTCTCTACAACACTAATATGAGCTGTAGTAACACTTTCCAAGATGGTCCTAGCAAAGGAGTTAAACACCTGAGCAACATTCCTAGCAGTGTCCCTACATTTTTTGTGATTTCACTCTTTCCATAAAGTCCAGTTCAAGCATGGCAGAGCTTGCTTCCAATACTCCTTAATCTAGGGATGTGTGAAGGTTGAGTTCCAGGTGAGAATTACTTCTTTAAGGTCAAAATTGCAAACCCATTCAATGCCCAAGTTTTTAAGTATTGTGCCCCATAAATCCTGGGTAAACTCACAGTGTATGAATAGGTGTGAAACTGATTCCTCTTTAGAACCACACAGAAAACATCCATTGACCAAAGTAAACCCCCTCTTTTGAAGGTTGTCCTGAGTAAGGATTTTTTTATGGGCAGTAGCCCACCGAAACAAGTTAATCTTTGGAATGAGTTTATGATTCCAAACCTTTTTCCATACCTCCTTATTATGAGCTTTAGGTGTAAGCAGATGATAGGCAAATTTGATAGAGAATGATCCATTCTTATCCGACCACCAGTATTGTTCATCTTTCCAAGGGAAGAGTGGGATTCTAATCACCAGAACACATTGTTGGATCTCCTAAATTCTTGGGATAAGCTCAGGCCTGTGCACACAACAATCCAAAAGGTTTTTCTAGCTCCTTATCCCATTGTTATTTTCCATATAATCACTAACCCTATCACCAAAGAACTAAGTAGTCAGGTCTATAATTTCTCCATAGTTTCCTTGGGAGATGAGAGGCTTTTCCCTTAACCAATTATCCTCCCATAATTTAATCTGTCGACCATTTCCAAGCTTCCACCTAATTCCCTGTTTGAGAAGACTTCTACTTTTTAGCATTTTATTCCATATCACAGACCCTTGGGGTAATCCCGCCTATTGAAGAAAGTTGGAATAATCAATGTTATGCATGTATATGGCATACATTATTTCCCCCCACTCACTGTTGTTGTAAATTAGATTCCAACTAACTTTTGAGAAGAGGGCTTTATTCATATTCCTGATGGATCTTATATTAAGTCCACCATGAGATTTTGGGAGACACACTTTTTCCCATCTGACTAAAGACATTCTCTATTTGTCTTCCACTCCCATCCATAAAAATTTCCTTTAGATCTGTTTCAGCTTTTTAGAAAAATATGTAAGAATTTTAAAAAGAGACATGAAGTAAGTAGGAATACCTTGCAAGGATGCCCGAAGAAGTTGCAGCTTACCAGCACTGTTGAGTAGTTTCCCTTTCCACCCAAGAAGTTTCCTCTATGTACGTTCCATAATACCATTCCAAAAACCTGAAGACACCTCTTTGACTGAGAGTGGGAGACCTAGGTAGGTAGCTGGTAGGCCAGCCTCAGCACAATCTAAGATATCAATGATTATATGTCTAAGTTCATTGGGAGTGTTGAAGAAGTACACATTGCTTTTCTGGAAATTTATTCTTTGTCTTGAGTCTCTAGCATAATCATTAAGTATATTCTTCCATCTTCTAGCTTCAATCACTGATGAGATGCCAAATAAGATGGTATCATCCACAAACTACTGTATAACCATAGGTTGAAGGGAAGAGGCAGGTTTGATGCCTACTAGCTTTTTTGAAACTATATCAACTTGTATGTATCTTCCCAGTGCCTCAGCCATAATGATGAATAGGTATGGGGAGAGAGGGTCTCCTTGATGAATTCCTCTTGAGGAGGATAAAAAACCTCTAGGAACACCATTAACCAACACTGAGAATTTAGCACAAGAGACCGCATTCCATAATAAGCAGGACAATTTATCATTAAACCCAAATTTTCTAATCACTTGGAATAGAAAAGTCCATGAGACTCTATCATAAGCTTTGGATATATCAAGCTTGAGGGCCATTTTAGGGATTCTTCTCTTATCCATGGAGTGGATAGTCTCATGTGTGGAGATCACAACATCAAGAATCTGTCTGCCCAGGATGAAACCTTTTTGAGCAGGAGAAATAATTATATCAAGCAAGGGTTGAATTCTCATAACCAGCAGTTTAGTACATATCTTATACATAGTGTTGCATAAGCTAATGGGCCTGAAATTAGAAAGGTGTAAAGGTTGAGATTTTTTAGGAACAAGTATAATGAAAGTATTATTAACTTGTTTCAAAAGTTTTCTAGATCTAAAAAAATCACGAACTGCAGCTGTGAGGTCTGCTCCAACAATCTCCAAATATTCCTGAAAGAATATAGGAGGAAATCCATCAGGACCCGGGGCTTTAAAAGTGCCCATGGAGCATAAAACAACATGTACTTCTTCATCGGATACTGGCTTTAACATTTCCAAATGGTCTTCTTCTATTATCAAACAGGGGATTTTATCAATGAATTGACTCATAGATCTATCAATTCTATCATTATTTAACTTTGGTGTTAAAACTTAGAAGTCCATGCCATTAAAAACATGTGCCCACATAAAATATTTTAAAAATATTTATATGCATGGAATTAAAAGTAAGAGATGCATGGATTCTTTTTGAAATAAATATTTAAATATGCATGTTTTAATAAAGACTCACCTTTATTTTAAAGATAATATTTATAAAATAGCATGGATTTTTTTAAAATAAAAGATATTTATTAAAATCTTAATAAAAATATATTAAATTATATTTATTAATTATTAATAAATATATTAAAATATATAGATATTAATTTAAATATCTTAATTAAAATATATAAAAATATATTTATTACTACATAATAAATATATTAAAATATATCTTATTGGTAGAAAATTTTCAAAACTAATTATAAACTTTGTGGTTGGAGGTGTGGCATTATTGGCTAGATAATGCTCCACGTACATTCACAACAATAATTAAATATTGCCATTAGTGATCGAAATCATGGGGTGGAAATCCCCTGGATCATTAATTTGACTGTAAAGGTGGAAATAAAACATGTTTGATTAGAGATAAATCCAAAAACTCAAATTTTTTTGCATGAGCATCCAATGTGATTCGAATCTTCCATTTAGATTTCATTTAAAAAAATAATCAAGCACTTGTTGCAAAGGACACAAACTCAACACAATTATGGCATAAAATATTTGGTCACATTAGTTTTGGATATCTCGATACACTATGTTATTTTGACATGGTAAGAGGGTTAAAACCTCTTAAAAAAGGTCCAAGAAAATTTCAAAATTACTTAGCATGTAAATAACATAGAGATCCTATTTAAAAAACTACATATCAATCCCATGGAAAACTTGATATGGTACAACTGATCTATGCAAACTGATGACACTTAGTCATGTTGGGTTTAAGTATGTCATGATTTTATTGATGATTTCTCCATTAAAATGTGGGTTTACTATCCAAAAATAAAAATTCAAGTCTTTCAAACTTTCAAGAAAATTAAAGTTATTGTTAAAACAAAGACTGGTTAGAAAATTAAAACCCTCGACTTAGATCTTGGGGGTAATTCACCAATAATGAATTCAAAGTTTTTTTAACAATAAAATGGCATTTATCATCAAATGTAACCTCTACATACACCACAAAAAAATGATGTTTCTCAACAAATAAATTGTATTATCATGAAAATGGCATGATATATGCTACGTGATTTAAGCTTGATAAAGGCATTTTGGGTAAAAGTAGTCAAACCATAACATATCTTCTTAATAGAGTTTTCACTATAGCTCTTGATGGGGTAACACCATAGAAATCATGGTTAGAGTGAAATACATATATAACACATCTTTTCATTTTTGGATGTCAATCAAGTATGCACATTCCAAAAAAGGAGAGGACTAAACTTCACATGAAAATAGAAAACTATATTTTATTATGGTATAATGAATAAACACTTACCTATAAAATAATGTATCCAATAGTAGGGATGTTGAGTTTTTTGAAAATAAAGAAGCATAAATTACTTCTACAAACTCATCTAACTCCATATAAAATGTAGAATATGGGAATCCCCTAGATGAAGATAATAATGGGATCAATGGTTCATCTACACCACCCATAGGTGCCACTCAATATATTCTTAAATAGTATATAATTACATTAAAAGATCATAAATTGAATGGTGTTATAAATACTTATACTATTGGAATAATGACTCATTGTATGTCTTGAGGAGAGATCAATTTGGCCTTAATGAGTATAATTGTTGAATCTGTTAAGCCCTCTATAGTCCAGGAAGCCCTATAGTCAAAACCTTGGAAAGATGTCATGGATACATAATATAACTCACTACTAAAGAATAAATCATGGCATCTTGTAGACCTTACACTAGGAAAGAATCCAATCATATGTAAATGGATCTTCAAAATAAAGTACAAAGTAGATGGTAGTCTCAACAAGCACAAGGCAAGGTTGGTTATAAATGGGTATACTCCAAAAGAAGGCATTGATTATGAGGTGACATTTGATCCCACAATTAAGATCAAAATTATCAGGATGATTTTTTATCTAGCTAAATAGTTTAGTTGGAAATTCCATCAAATAGACATAAAAAGTGTCTTTCTTAATGAATACTTACAAGAAGAAGTATGCATGACTCAGCCATAAGGTTTTATCATACTTAGAAAACAAGATAAAGTTTGTAGACTTGTTAAATTAGAAAATGGAGACTTACAGGAAGAATTCTACATGACTTAACCAAAAGGTTTTTCTATACTTTAAAAATAAGATAAAGTTTGTAGACTTGTAAAATCATTATATGGTCTTAAGTAGGCTCCCTAAGCATGGTATATCACAATTGATGAGCATATCTTAAAATATAGATTAAAAGGAGTCTATGTGATCCCAATCTCTAACTCAAACAATAAGGTGGGAGATAATCATCATTTTATATATGTTGATGATCTAGTCATCACTAGTAGTTCAATAAGATGATTGAGTCAACAAATAAAGAGAAAAACTAATCATTTGACATGGCATATCTTGAACTTCTACATTATTGTCTTGGTTTAGAAGTTTGGCAAAGAGAAAACAACATATTTGTATATTAGCTCAAATATGCAAGGACAAAGCTTGATAAGTTTTGCATGATAGATTTCAAACCAATTACAAGACTTTAGTTGTCTTGAGTATATCCATCACCATAGGTAAATGTAACTCTATATTGGTAGTTTATAGGGAGTCTCATTAACCTAGGGGTGATTAATTCACTATTATTAAATAAATGTTAATGAGTAATTTATTATTATTCATTATAGTAAATCAAATATCTAATTTATTATTCTAACTATTTATATTGTTCATTTTAATTATATTTTAATTCCCACATCATATTTGGGAAGATTATTATTTGTAACCTATTTCATAGGGATCATAGGATAATGCCTTCCCTATTATATATGGAATATTTTTAGCATGTAGTTATATATAAATACTTTTTTAATATATTTTCAAGTTGAACAAATAAAATATTTTTTGTCTGTAAGATTTATCACTAAATTTGTAGAGTTGAAAAGTGTAGATCCATCATTGGAGGAGATGCAAATTAAACTCAAAGAGTGTGCATGAACTATCAAGAGGTGCCCATATAGAATAAATACTATCATGAAGTTAATGGTGAAGGCTAATCTAGATCACATGTAATAATAAAGTATCATTTATCTGGTTAAAAAGGTGTATTGCGTTAGTCTTATGGTTGTATAATCTAAAAAGCTGGGTGAGATTAGGACATGTGAAGATTATCATGCGTTGAATGATGCTTGCATCAATATCCCTTTATAATATATTTCACTAATTAGGTTTTGGAATAATATGTAGGACATGAAGTATATTCCTTTATGGATGGATTTAATGGCTATGATCAAATTCCCATCATAGAAAAGGATCAGGTCAAGACAACATTTACAACTAAATGGGGATATTTTGCATATAAAGTAATGCCATTTGGTCTAATGATATTTTGCATATAAAGGATTAGGTATTGCACATGTGTTAAAGGTCTTGATGTATTTAAATACATCATCCCTAACACATGGCTAGAAGAATTACTTATACAACACTGAATGAGTCTATTCAAATCTAAAATGTCTTACAACCTTTCTAAAATGATCCCCCATATTAGTTTATGTCTCTCTACCTCATGTATAATGCACAAGTTCCCAAGGTGATATAAGAGTCCATCATGCAAGTATACATACAAATTGAATTACCATAGAGAAAATTCTAATAGGTATCTATAAAATCCAAGTCTAACAGTTATAAATATGACCATGTAATAACTTTATGGCGATATTCATCAAGTATAGAAAGGTGAGATTAAAAAATTGGATGGTTCAAACAATGTATGATAGGGTTGGCCCTTCCTTCTTATGCTTGATGTTTAGGTGGAATTGCTAAAGATAAGAATACCATTTTTGAAGTCATTCTTGCCATAACTTATTTTGAGTCTACAAAAATTGAAGTAGATTGTGATCTATGTGGATCAAAATCTCCTTTTCTAAGATATGATTCTTATAATTCTTACATGATTGAACAAGGAATAAATTTCATGATCATAAGCTAGGTACTCTATTACTGATGTGGTGAATACTTTACTATGGTAAGCAAACACATGAGTATATTGAGTTGGGACTACTCCAAGTGTGAATTTAGAGGTATTTATATCAAGTTTAATTGGTAGTTTAAGATCTATTAACATAAGTACTGGTGCAGAACAAAGTCTATATTTCAATTATTTTAATGCTTTCTATTATGTGGCTTCCTAGATGAACTTTGCTTTAGCACTACCTTTGATAACTTGGTTCAAAGGCCAAGTCACATGAGAAAAACCAAGTATAAATCTCTTATACAAATTTGTCATTCCCAAGAAGGTTCAAAGCTCTATGAGATTTTTTGGTTGTATACATTCAAAAAATGACTCAAATATTGGTTTGATCCATATGCACTCCTTGTGCATCTACTATGTATCCCAAATACTATGTCTCCCATATAGGAAATGAACATGTCTCCATTTTTGCATACAAATTTTATTTTGGTAAAGTGTGAATCACTTACTCTTTATAGCACAGATTTTCATCCCATATTTTTTACAAATTAGGATGTCATCAAGGAAGACTACAACAAACATAGTAAATGGCTTAAGAATTTCATTCATTATCTGTATAAATGTAGTTGGTGCATTAGTCAAATCAAAGGGATGACTAACCATTCAAACACACCTTATTTTTCCTTAAAGGTTGTTTCTATGTATCCATAAGTTCAATAGGGAATTGATGATACCTAGACTTAAGATTGATTTTGGTGAATATTTACATTTTTGGACTAATCCCTCAAATATTCAATCCTTAAAAGAGGATCATATTTCTTCACTGTGATTTTGTTGAGAGCCTTTTAATCAATTCAAAACCTCCATGTGTCATATTTCTTTGGAATAATCATAACGGGGCTATCAAAAATGTAATGAATTGGGCATGATATGTTCTTTATCCACAAGTTCATGGATTTGTTACTTGATTGATTCATTCTTTAGAACTGATCTATGATATAAAGAGGAATTAGTTATAAGTAGTGTAGGATAAAATCAATAGTTTGATTTTCCACATAGTGTAAGCACTTCCCTTGGTATCTAAAAAATATCCTTGAATTCTTCTAATGAGTGGCTCAACTTTGAGGTTTTATACTACTATTATTGGAGGGATTTAGTATGGATTGGTGTCATAAAGACTTTTTTACATCTGGACCTTACCATCAAAAGCAAAAACTTCTTACTATATGTGACTAGCATCCTACATTTCTTGGTGATGATGAGTGATAACTTAGGGACTAATTTTGGTATGTGATATCTCTTATACCAACATCTATGACAACACTTTTGGTATTTCACCCATAGATTGCATGTCAATTATAAATAAATGGTTGACTAATTAAAACATCACATACCTATGAGACATCATGCAAGATTATATCATAAAAAGGCTTGATGGTTTACACCAATTGACATTGCTAAGTAACACATTTCTCAAATCTCACACTAAACCATTTGATAGTGTATGGTTGTGGGTGAAGCATCAGTTTTAATTTAAATATGAGAACCAATTTAGGGGAAATCAAGTTATTCTAACATCGATTGTTAATAATGAAGTGTATTGGTTGAGTATTGATCCATATTTGAGAATGGAACAATCTTTTTACTTCTTTTAATTCTATAGGGGTAGTAGATGTGTTTATGATACCCACTATGTTGATAGGTTTAGAATACCTGATCTAATCACCTTTCTCCAATGATGTTTTATCTACACATATTACTTCAAGTTGTGTAAATAGAATCTCCTTGGGAACAAAACACCACTTACTAGCCTTAGACTACTTATTCTGATCATTTGATTATTATTTCTTCCTCTATGGAGGTTGTCTGGTCTTGTTTATTTATTTGGAATTTGGCTTAGAAGATTTAAACTATTACTTGGTTTAAGATTTAGAATATTTTTTCTTAGTCTTAACCTTGGCCTTTGCTTCAAACTTGCAAGCAAAGCTATAGGATTCTCGAGGATTCTTGAATTAAATATATTTTTAAGAAATTTATATTTGATTGGATGTGTTGTCTCGAGCCTGACCTATACTTTAAAACAAGGTTTTATTTTTAATCTTGAATCCTGAGTTTAGACACCAAGGTTTGAAATATATCTATGCATTTTTTCACATGTTATTCCTTGTCTTGGGCACAACTAGGAGAACTTGATGTATTATCATCATAGTTTTTTTAATAGGATAATAGGTTTCTTTGAGTGTTTCTATGAAACCATTTTATGTGTCTACAAATGTGTCTAAATTAACTTCATATTCATGATTATTATTTGAAGTGTAGTATTTTTCCCATAATTTCTTTACTGATAATGATTTTTGTAGAAGAGCAAATGTAATCTTTATTTTATTAGAAAATTGACTGACTACTTAATATTAAAAGATAAGTTTAAGTCAATTATCTCATTTATCTGCATCTATTTTAACTTAAAAATAAGTATGTCTAGATTTAATTTTAAGTTGTATGGAGTTTGACCAAAAAATGGCTGGAGAAGTAATGAGAAGTGATCAATGATACTTGCTCAGTCACATATATGACATTCTTCTAAATATTGTGTTGTCTTTGTAATGTATCCCCTATTATCTTATAGAACATTTATGAAGTTATAATCAAATATTTATCTCCCATTTGAGGACATAAATGAAGGTTCAATTAAGGGTCTTAAATATCGATTCCTAACCTCATGTAACTAGACCTCGTATGAGTCAGCATACAAACAGAGACAAAGTTAGATATAATAAATACCACTCAAAAATGATTGATGTGTATGCTTTAATACCACATATCTAAGGCCCAAAATTAAATCCATTGGATAACCTACATAAATGGATTTAAGATGGTTATAAAAAAAAAATTATGAATGAAAGAGAATATAAAAGTGCAATACATTCAAAGAACAAAGAACACAATTAATAAATGACAACTACTGTAGAAATATAATAATAACATTTTATTATCTGAGAGATTAGATGTTTGGTGTGTATTTACTTTGAAAATTCATTCTTTTTCATCTCTCTATATAAAAATAATGGAAGTAAACAATATTATACAAAGAAGGAAGATGAAGCATCAATTGAACCATTACAACAATTGGTAACAATCACTTCATAACTAAAGAGTGTGGTGACATCACTTGATATCATTACTAATGAGTTAGGTGCTACAATACTGACACTATAAGATCTATGTGATAATGTAGAAGTGTAAATAGATCTAACAAATTAGCATGTAGGTGTATAACCTATTGCCACTGCTACTGATGTTATCATAATCTTATATGTGAAATAGTGTTAATCTTCAGCAATACCTAGTCATCCATATCCTTTTGGATCAGGGTATCTCTTATTGATGAGAAATTGATTCTCTAAAAAGGCATTTCAAGAGGTATAAATACAATGGACATGATAAGAAATATACATAATTATTTTTATGAACTCGAAAAAAAAATTCTCAGCTTCTACGATATTGTTGATGAAATGACAAAGGTCATAAACACATGGCTAACCCGCATTTCAAATCAAGTGATTTAGAAAGATGATAACATAGTTGGTACTTGGTGTTATAACTATGTTATGAATTTTCAAATTGTAAAAATCACATGAGGAATGAAGTACTGTTGTGTAGACTAAGAGGGAATGAACCCTGGAAGTGGGCAGATTTTTTAAGGAAAGTCTTCATAATTAAAACATAATATATTTTCACATTGTAATTTTGCAATATTCTATGCTTCTTATTGGGAAATAATCACATTTACTAAATATAAAATATTATAAATTCCAAATTCACATTTATAATCTTATACAAAGAGTGTTTGCTGGCTCAAAATTCTTAACACTACATCCAAGTGTTGAAGATGTTCCTCCCGTGTTTTATTATACACTAGGATGTCATCAAAGAAGACCAACGTAAACTTACTTAAGTGTTTCCTAAAGAAATTATTCATATAATATTTGAAATTTATTGGAATATTATTTAAAAAAATTGAAAATTTCAAAGGAATGCTTGGTCTGAGAAAGTTTGATATAACAATATGGTATATATTCATTATTATCTTAGGTGTCTTTTGCCTCATTTAGTAATTTATTTTTCATTCCCATAAGAATATGAAGAGTCTCTTTGGGAATGTGAAGTGAAAAACCATTTTAGCCTATATATTTATAAGTTTTCTTCCAAATTTAAATATGAACACAATTTTGGCTTGCACCAATAATTATTAAATCATGGACTTGATCCTAGTATTTTGCTTTTGTCATATCCTTACTAGCTGTGTGGGTTTGAGTAATTGGTAGAGTTACCTACATCCTAAAAAGTGATAGAGAGGTTAGGTATTATGAAAGAGAAAATAAAAAGGATCAAGAACAATAAATATAAGGGTTTGATTAGCCAGGTCACAAAGATATGGATGATCAAGATCATGTTTGGCTTAAAAAATTTGCTCAAAACCAAGAGGATATGACTGATATGATCACTAAGTTTAATCAACCATACAGGGCATAAGTGTAAATCATCCTCCCAATGGTGAGGGGAGTGCTCCAGGAACCAACAATAACCCTCCTCTTACATAAAAGGTAATCATTGGAGTTTTAGCTAGGCCTTTCTAGCCTAACTTCATATGTAGATAAGAAGTCATTCTTGAGGTGGAGTTTCAGCATCCAATGATGGATGATATCATTGTCAGTTATGAATACATGAATTTGTTTATTGAAATCAAGGGGGAAATGTCCCTCACTAAATTTATGCAACTAAAGAGAAATAAAGAGGGTCCTAAGACTGATCCTATCCCTTAGTATAATTATAAGGATCTTCAACACATAGTGGGAAAGGTTACTCTATCTACATTTGATGGATCTACCAAGAGTACCATTCAAGCTTGGATATAAAATGTGAATACATACCTTTCCCTCTGACCTATGATGGAAGATGAAGCTATCAAATTTACTAATTTACATCTTGAGGGAATAACATATGAGTGGTGGTACTTTAGTCACATAAGGGAAAAACCTAATCCACTCTTATGATGAGTTTAATAGGAGGTTGATAGAGAGGTTTGATATGGCTAATCTATAATTCTATTCCTTATCAACATCAAAAGAAACTACTCTATCAAGGAGGGTTTTAACAAAGGAGATGTTAAAAGAAATAGGGAATGAGATTAGAAGTAAAAAATAATGCTTCACTTGCAAGGAACCATGGGAGCCTTGACACAGATGTCTTGGACATGGTCAAGTTATATTGAGGTGATATCATATGTTGAACCAAAAGTAGAAGAGTTTGAATATGAAATTGAAGAAAATGAACCAGAACCAAAAGGAAAAGAGGAATAAAATACTTCAGGAGGCACATTTGCCACACTATTTGGTGCTCTTATTTATACTCATTTTAGAGTTTAGGGAGTTTTGGAAGGGAAAAAGGTCATAGAGTTGATTGATAGTGGGGAAACCCATAATTTTATTGATGAAGGATTGGTAACTGTTGATGATTTAAAATTGTGCTTGTTATAACACCAACAATGGGAAGTTTCAAGATGTGGGACTTGTGACTTGAAACAACCTCCATATTTTTGAGAATCTGGTTCTTCTGTATATTAAGTGTATATTGGGAAAAGGGATAGGAATTTTAATAAAAACACAAATGCAAGAAAGAAAATCTAGCTATGGCGATGCGCCTGAATGTAATTTAACCTTAATCCTGAGCATAGTGAGACTATATGTAGGATTCATTTACATTTAAGAGCAAACAAGTGCATGATCAATGTAAAAGATGGAAACAATAGAAACAGAGGTTCACAACATAGACTAATTTTGTAGTGATTAAGAAAATGTCAACAAAAGCATAGGGTTCAATCTTCTTATTTGAATTTTCCAGTCACATAAGAGGCATAGAAACACACACAGTTATATAAACTTTTCAATTCAAGAAAATGAGACAAAAGCAAATGACATTCCTAATCACAGCTCTAGAAAGTATAGACTCTTGACAACATAGCCTAGACTACTTTTGCAACAACACAACAAATATCAACAAAGGCATAGGATTCAATCTTCTCATTAATTTTCTAGTCACATAAGAGGCACAAAAACACACATAGTTACATAAACCTTCTAACCTTAAGAAGATAAAACAAAAGCAAATGATATTCCTAGTCACAGCTCTAGAAAGTCTAAACTCTTGACAATAATTCTCTTAGAAAATTCTCTCTGGTCTCTGATCCTCTTTTGGTCATCTCTGCACCCTTATTTATAGCCTTGGATTCACTCCAGATTGTCTACTTGTTCCCAATCTAACAGCCCAACTGAAATCTAACTAAACTAGAAGTGTCTAATAGAAGATATTTTATAGATTCTGAAATGCTTTGTCTTTTGGCAGTTCATTGGTGGAAACAGATTGCAGGATGCTCCCTTCTCTTAAATGCTAGGTAACACTTAGCCAATTTCTTGAAAACCTTCTTATTAATTTAGGAGACATTGGAGGAAGACACTTGGCGGCTTCTGCAGCATCTATCAAAGACACACAACACTTTTCACATAACTTACTCTTTTTGTATCTTTGCTTATGAGTGTTCTACCTTTGAAACCTTTCATAATCCACTTCCTTGAAACTTCAACAGTTTAAAAGAAAATAAGACTCACAGCATTTCTTACCTGAGTAACTTTTAAAAGGAGCATAGGGATAGGTGGCAAACTCTACTACTTCATCAAAAGACACATGGTAATCTTCGCTTTACTCATCTAAGGTTACGTGGTGATCTCTGCTTCTTTTAGCTACCTTTTAGAAACCTATGGAAGATGACACGTGATAGTCTTTACTTTAATTTGTTTATATCATAGAAACAAATGGGTCTCATTTCATATTTACATAGACAGCGACACTTGACGACTTTTGCTTGCTTTAAAAACAACACTTAAGACCCACCACAATCTTTGCTATATCAGTGAAGCAAAAATGAAGATAATTTGAATCGTGACATGTGGTGGCTTCTACTTTCTTCTACTGGGGTACGTGGTGTCTTCCATCACTTTTAGAAAAGCAAAATTGAGACCTTTCATGATTACCACTTGGCGCTTTCCACCTGATCCTAATACTTAACTTGTTAAAACCTTTTGCTGAAAAGAGATGAAACACAGGTGCCAATATGAAAATGTGGATGCTGACACTTGGCATGTTCCACTAAGTCATTATGAGATACATGGCACATTCTAACCAACTCATAGAAAATTTGAAAGGTGCCTCAAATGACAACACTTGTTAGTTTCCACTTGAGAAAGGATGCCTCAGACGATGACACTTGGTAGTTTCCACTTGATTTTGACACTTAGACAAAATGAAACAAAAGGAAAATAGAGCCCATGCTCTATTTCAAAACTTCACCATCTCAGACCAAAGTATGTGGGAAAAAAAATTTGTGGTGCATGACTAAAAAATAGAATGAAACATAGAGTAAATCTTTACTCTACAGTTATTGGCAACCCCAAGGACTTTTTGAGCCTACTCAAAAAGAAACCACAACTCCCATGAGATCAAAATTTCAAAATCACAGCTTCAACAATGTTGTCTGGTAGGCAGTCCATTCATCATCAGATAACCCTTGCTTATTTTGGAATTCATTGAAGGCTAAATCAAGGTTAATAATATCCTTGTGTGAATTTTTTTTCAAAAGTTGAACCGTACATACATTTATTTTAGACGACATTCTAAAATTTAGTCAATAAATATGTTAGAGCACATGTTCATAAATACATATAACATACTATAAAAGCCTTTGGTTTAACTAGACTCAGCTAATAATTTCACAATGTATGCAAAACAGAGTATATAAGATCAAAATACTATACCTTGGCATTTTCCTTTAACCAAAATTTGAAGCCTTAATGACGTTTGTCATTACGCTTTGACTTAAACTATTTACATATATACACTAAATTTTGTATGTATATATACTTTGGTATGCCTACATATATTCTATGTCAATAAAGACCTGTAGGGCATATATATACCTACTTTTTTATATACCGTCATACATTTATTTTAGACAACATTCTAAAATTTTAAACAACCCAGTTTCATTCCACTTTGCCATACATTTTTCCTACACGAAATTCAATTCGCTTTAAAAAAATTGAATATAGACCTAGGATTTAGGTTTCAAGATTTTCCTAGTATATATATTGGGTTATGTGGATGGATGAGCCATCCATAGGGCTCAATATTTCTACATTTAAATTTTTAGTAAGTGTAACTACTTGAAACCCTTTTATGCAATTACACACACATAAGAATTCAAATGCATTACCAACCTTGTAGAACTTCCACCAATTCTTTCTTTCCAACTGTATTGATCTGAGATACTTCCTATTATTTTTGATATCCACTATTCTCCAAAATTTCATCCTGAATCTTGCCCGTCTTTTTCCTTTTTTATTTCTTTTCTTCTCAACCCGATTGCCACTTTCTTCTCCATGCATTTCTTCTCCACCTATCTCTCCCAAATCCATGATGGAATGATAAGTGGATAGAGCAATGCATGGTGAGTTCAATGCAACTATACCCACAAAAAGCTATAGTACGTCACCATTCTTCATGTAGTCTACTCAAATTCAACAATAGTTTAAGATTGAAATGATGATTAACTCAAGATAATTCATTTTAGAAACACTAAACATTCCTGAAAGTTCCTAATGATTTTAATAGCCAAACAAAATATGCATGTTTGTTAACTTCCCCCCATTTGCCAACTTATCATTAACTAAGTTTTATTTTCATAGTACTAATGTCTATACATTTGAACATTAGCTAGGTTTAGTTTATAGAATAATTTAGGTAGTCATCTAATCATCTTAACATGGATTAACATCAACATGGCTCCTAATATAAAAGTGACCAATGTAAATTCATAATAAGCTTTGACTATAATAACAAATCAAACAACCATTATAATAATATCAAGCATAATGATATTATAACTATTTAGTTTTTTTTCAATACTACTATATAAATTATCCATATGTCTTCTACTATCTTTTTATACACAAAGGCATTAAGATGAAATAATAATATTTCATGAATATCATAGTATAACTAGCTAATGTATTAAGACATTATAAAGACATTTCAGTTAGTCCATAACCAACAATAAGTAAATACTAAACATGCATATTTACTTACTCATTAAACATTAGCATTAATAATCATGAATATAATAACATGACATGATCAAAAGTAGCATTATGCACTTAGTCAATGAACTACAACCATAATGCAATCACACAAAATTAGATACTCATATTAAATGAAAACTAACTTATAACTAAAGTATATAATTAATCAACCAAATATAGCTAGCACAATATGACATACTATAGCTAACAATTCAAACAATGCATATAAAGAAAGCTAACTACTGTGATGTGTGTGTGGGTTCTAGTTGTTCCTCTATCATCCCCAAACACCTCCATCTATGTCATCCTCTATGATGATTCTCTCCCTCCATCATACTCTGAGAGATGGATCTATCTTGCATCTAACTCATGATAAGAAAGTAGTTAACCCATAACATCATGATATATATCCATAAAATACTACTGTAAAAACTAACAATATGATCATATTGTAAAGTATATAGAAATACAATGAACTCATAGCAATATAATCATGTAATCAAATCAACATAAAACTATCCCATAACAATATTTGACTTATAGCTTAATTAAATAGTAATTAGTCAATTTAATAACCATAATAATCTATAGATAATCAAGTAAATTAGCTTATTGAAAAATTAGTATGTGACACCATTATATGAAAGCCCACCACCATCTCTAGTGTGTAGGCAAAGGACCCATTCTATGTCTAGAGTATCCCAAACAATCAAGGAACATATGGTTTCTTTTGTAGATCTATTAATGGAGGTTGAAATATAATAGGCCCAAAAACCTAAACAATAGTTTTAAAAGATAGTTTTGGCTTACAAGAGAGTGAAGAATAATCTCACTTCTCCACCCTCTTCTAGACATAAGGCATCAACATGATGTGATTAAATTGACATCATCATCTTATTCACAATCATCACTTGATTTGCTAACTCCTATACTAGAACTATAAGAGATAACTCCATTTTAGCCAGAGCAGATCACTAAAAAAATGGATATCATAAGACAAAAATAAATTGACATGATGTAATAAGTAGAATAAAAGGCAAAACTTGTGGTTGAAAAAAATACTCAAAAGGTAGAAAGAAATAATAAGGAAGAGGCCAAACTCAAGACTACCGAGAATGAGCAACAAAAAAAGAAACAAGTAAAAGAGGAGGAACATAGGAAGAAAGTTGGGGAAGAAAAGAAAAGAGATGAAGAAATAGAGGTGAAGAAGAAAGAAAGAAGAAACTAGAATAAAACAACATGAGAAAGAAAATTAAGAAGTGTAGGCAATGTAGAAGAAGAAAGATGAGGCTGAGGCTATAGAAAATGTTTAAGATGAATACAAAACAAAAAAAGCATAATGCACTCATATGGAATAAATGAAGAAGTAGGTCCAAGAATAAAAGGTCAAGAGTAAGGCTAAAGTAGATGAAAAATACAAGGTGAGGAAGATTCTAAATCCAAAACAGATGTAGATGCTAGAGTTAAGGCACAAGTAGATTCCAAAGCTAACACAAAGGTTAAATCCAAATCCAAGGAAATAATTAAGCATAAGTCTAAACAAGAAAGTGTAGCCAAAAAGGTTATTGAGGCTACCAAGATGGTGGAGATTCTCAAGATCCAAATGTCAAAATCACAACCACTGAGAAGGGGGGTGAATTAGTGAACTCTTAAAACTTTATCCTAATCCTTTAGTTTGTTAGTCAAGCATCAATATAGAATCCATAGATCAATCAAACCACAACAAAGAACATAAAGACACAACACATGATATAGGTGAGAAACCCTTAAAGGGAAGAAAACCCACATTGATCACTACATGGAATACTTGTCCCAAATCATATATGCAATGACTCAACAATATTATTGAGCACCCACTCAGCTTGAGGCACCAACCCAAAATAGTCAAGCGCCAACTTGATAAAAATATTCAATAAGCACCCACTTGCTAGAAAGCACAACCTACCTAATTTGTATATACCAATCCACATGAGGCTTCAACCTCCTTTTCCAAGAACCAACTCAACTACTTCAAATCATCCACCTTTCTCAGTTGTTTTTATCAACAAATGATGGTACAATTTTGCTCTCTTTGCTTATCAACCTCACATTTACTCTGTTGTTTTTCTGCTTATCAATCAAATAGACATATTAGGCTCTCTTTCTCTCTACTCTTTATTTTCAAAGACTATGTCTTATCTAACTTCTCCACTCATCTATTTTAAATGATTCTATATGAATCAATTAATGATTTCATACTCAAACCTCTCTGGCAATCTGTTCCTCAATAGACCTCTACTCCGCTTCTTAGAGAATTTATCTAATCATCCTCTATGGCCATCTATTCCTTAATAGAACTCTAATATTATCCTTAGCAAATTTATATATTTATCCTTATACACTTACTACCAAAAGGACAATTTGATCTTGATAATATACAAGACGTTCATCAATAACCTTTTAAAATTCGGCCAAAAAAAACTCTATAGTCGACTATCTAATGATTTATTCTCTTATGAAAACATAATTCACATTAGCTTATAAAAAATCTCACTCACATAGGTCACTCTGATTAAAACAAAGCTAGGATAGACCAAACAATCATTAGAATACATTTAGTATTAACCTAATGAAGTCTGTAGTAGTGTTGATGGATTCCATAACAGCTATGATGTAGTCTATAGCATGCTTGATGTAGTCTGTAACATGCCTAATGTAATTCAT
Source organism: Torreya grandis (assembly GCA_037957365.1). Taxonomy (NCBI): domain Eukaryota; kingdom Viridiplantae; phylum Streptophyta; class Pinopsida; order Cupressales; family Taxaceae; genus Torreya; species Torreya grandis. Next base: position 3,485,380 of record JARHVA010000051.1, on the reverse strand, counting down.
GGCCAACCTGATGTAATCTATATCAAACCTGATGTAGTCCATAACAAACTTGTTGTAGTCCATAGCATGCCTAATGCAATCCATAAAAAACCTAATGTACTCCATAACAACTTGATGCAATCCATAACATGCCTAATGTAGTCTACAAAAAATTTGATGCAGTCCATAGTAAACTTAATTTATTCTATAATTGCTCCTAGAATTTTTTTGACATCAATGAATATATTCTTTACTAAATAGAAAACCCTTTGACATCAATGAAAATATATCAACAAACTCCCCTTTTGTCATTAATGGAAAATCTTTACAAGCTGATGACTTGAGCAAATTTTATCATTCAATGAACATACCTTTACACAATAACTTGACCTTGGTTTACTCTTTTAGCTATCTCTACTATTTTATTATTTCTCCCTAAAAATAGCTAGCTTGCTAATTCTCTCCCTAGCTTGTCAATTCTTCCCCTTTGACATAATGGAAAAGGTTTTCACAACTTGAAGTCTATTTGATCCCAAACAAAGTGATGCTTCTTCAGAACTTATAATATCCATCTTCATTTTCCTAATGAGAATTCCATAAACTTCTCCTTAAAAAACTGAAATATACTACTCACTACCACTTAAAAATCTTTTGACTATCATAGAATCTTGACTCTTGATCACTGGAGCTAAAAGATATATAAAGATTATCTCCCTCTTAGTACATGAATTTATTAGTGACTGATAGAAGAAGAAATTACTCCTGATTCCTTCCTCAAGAACTCAAATGTTGCCTTTGGAAGAGGTTTTGTAAAAATGTCTGTAACTTTATCTTTTGTGGTTATATACTCTAGTTTGATAATCTAATCAGCTACTTGCTCCCTTAGAAAATGATTCTTGATTGGAATATGCTTAGTCTTGAAATGCATGACTAGATTCTTAGAGATGTTAATGGCATTGGTATTGTCACATGATATAGAATTAGGCTATCATTCTTAACCTTAAAGTCACTCAAGGTCTATTTCATCCATAAAACTTGTGTGAAACATGATGTTGCTACTATTACTTAGCTTCAACTATGGACAAGGAAACTTATGGTTATTTTTTACTCAACCATGACACAAGACTTTTTCCAAGAAATAATGCATCACCACTTATGCTCTTTCTATCATCAATGCTACCTACCAAATCTATATCAATATATGTTGTTAAAGTGAAATAATTACCTTTTGAGTACCACAAACCAAAGTTCATAATACCTTTGAGATATTTAAATATCCTCTTTACTGCTTGTAAGTGTGTCTCTTTGGGTTTTACCTAAAACCTAGCCATTAGAACTACTACTTGCATGATATTAGGTCTTGATGTAGTAGCATACAATAGACTTCTAATCATATATCTATATAAGGTCTGATTGACTTATGATGACTTATCCTCTTAACTCAACATGCAACCTGTTGTCATTGGAGCACTTTCTAATTTATACTCATACATATCAAGCTTATTCAACATTTCCTTAATGTACTTAGCTTGAGACATGAATATTCCCTTATCTGATTGAATTACTTATAATCCAACAAAAAATGATAGTTCCCATAACATAGACATCTCAAATTCTTACTACATTACTTCTAAGAATTCCTTAGACATATTGTCATAGTCACTACCAAAGATAATATCATCAACATAAAAAACTATGATTAAGTGATGCTCACCTTCTATTTTGATGTAAAGGTTGAGCATGCAACACCTCTTTTGAAATCTTGATCAAGCAAGTATCTATCAAGTCTTGCATACCTCATTCTAGGGGCTTAATTTAGCCCATATAATGATTTATTAGTCTAAAAACATATTATTTATTTCCTCATAGAGAGAAACCTTCAGGTTTCTATATATACACTTCTAAATTTCCATTAATAAATGCAAATATTATATCCATCTAATATATCTTAAAATTCTTGACACTAGCATATGCCAAAAGTAGTCTTATGGCTTCTAGTCTTGCCATAGGTGCAAAAGTTTCTTCAAATTCAACACCTTATACTTAAGCATAGCCTTTACATTCTAACCTTGCTTTATTTCTCATGACCTGAATATCTTTATTCAATTTGTTCCCAAAAACCCATTTGGTTCTAATGACATTCTTGTCCTTAGGTCTAGGAATAAGTTCCCAAGTCTCATTTTTCTCAATCTGATTGAGCTCTTCCTCCATAACATTCACCCAATGCTTATCACTTATGTTTTCTAAATTTTTTTTTAGTTCTATGTTTGAAAATAGAGATAAGTTTACATTATCTAATGTATTCATAAACCTTCTCCTAGTTTACACTCCAACATTAATATCACTGATGATTTGACTTTTTTCATGATTTTTTTGAACGAATATGGAAGGTGCCCTTGTATCTTCCCATTATTATTCTTCTTAAATTTCTTATGCTACTTCTTCTTCTTTTTTTGATGTTATTTATTATTCCTTGAGGTCAAGCTCCTTTATATGAACTCTTGGTTGTGTACTAACCTTCTTAGATTTGGTTTCATCCACTCTCACATGTGTACTCTCTATAATATTTTATAGTCTCTTGTTGTAGCATCTATATGTAGAATTAACTAAAAAATATCTAAGGAAGATGGCTTCATCAACCCTTGAATCAAATTTTCCTAGATCCTCGTCATCTCTATTGATGAAACACATGATTATAAACAATCTAAATTATTATACTAAAGCTAGTTTGCCTTTCCATAATTCATAGGGGATCTTATTCCTATTTATTCTAATTTGACCTTTATTCAGAATGTGTACTACTATGTTTAAATCCTCTCTCTATAATATATCAAAAACTTTTGATTCATTTAACATTATCTTGACCATTTCTTGAATAGTCCTATTCTTCCTTTTTACCACATCATTCTACTATGGTGTCCTTGCAGCTAAAAACTATCTCTTGGTTGTATGTTCCATACAAAATTCATCAAACTCATTTGACCAAAATTATCCTCCTCTATTAGAGCTTAGACACTTGATTTTTAAGTCCATCTCATTCTCAAATATAACTTTGAATGCCTTGAACTTATCTAGAGCCTTAGATTTCTCCTTCAAAAATGCAACCCAAACCATTCTAGTGTAATCATTAATAAGAAGCATGAAGTAACTTTCACCATGAATACTTTTAGTTGTGGTTGGACCACATAGATATGTATGAATAAATTCTAAAGGTTTTGTAGCTGAATATTCTTTTATCTTGAAACTTCTTGTTTGTTTCCCATGTTGGCATGCCTTACATAAGGTGTTTACAGGCTTAGTGATCTCATTCAAAACATATAAATTATTTTCAATCCTATTAGGATCTACTACCAATGTTCCTGAACTTGCCTTTCTTATTTCACATCCTTTAGTATGAAAATTCAAAGTATATCCTTGATTGCACATTTCATTAACACTCAAAAAGTTATGCTTTAGTCCTTTTACATATAACACATTCTTAATTTAGTTTTCCCATTATCAAGACTTAGTATTCCCTTCCCAATAATAGTAATTGTTGTAGTCTCTAAAATTGATTGTACCTTTAGTAGTCTTCTTCAAAGATATGAATTTATTCTTGTCACTTGTCATATGGATTGAACAACCACTATATATTTACCATTTTAAACTCTCATCTTGAATGTGAAAAGTAGGTTGTGCTAACATGGATTCTTCTTCCTTTGGACCATCATTTTCATGCTACTTTTTTAGTATTTTCAAAGGTTCTAATCCCTCAATTTAAACATACACCTTCTTGTTTTTACTAGGGGGTTTTTCATAACCTAATCTACAAAATCTTGTAATATGTCAAATTCTATTATAATTGTAACAAATCACACTAGGTTTATTGATATTTGACCCTTAGACAAATGAATTTGATAATATTTTTGGAAATCCATGACTATTCATATCACTTCTCCATGCTTGATTATTTCTAGCATTTGATCTACAATATATAACTTTATGTCCAAATTAATCACAATAAAAATAGTAGCTATAGAAAGAATTCATGTACCTTATTGAATTTGGTTACTTGATAGGAAATTATCTCTGAAGATTTTTGAAAGGCATATTGATACTTTATTATTTCTGAGAGGAGCAATAATCTTCTTAACCTATCCTAACCTCTGACTGTCATTCACAATCTTAGATTTTTTGAGAGCATCAACATATGTCTTTGGCTTACTGATATTCTTCTATTTATATCTACTCTTTTGGTCATCCATGTATTTAAGACCTATTTTGATGAGATGTGACCTTTGACTGCTCAATATGTCATCAAGAATTCCATTGTTATTTTGAAACTTTTGTGACAATTTTTTATTTGACTGTGAACTATTCCAAATTTGACTTCAATGAACCTATCTCTAATTTGTATTCATTTCACTTTACTTCCTTAGAGTTTAGACTTGCATTTGATTTTTATAATTGAGTCTTGAGATTTTTGATGACCTCCTCAAATTCTTTGTAATTCTTAGTTATCTTGGTTTCTAATATACATATTTGTTCTTCATGACTTTTGACTAGATACTTCAACTTTTGGTTTTTCTTTCTTTGAATATTTAATTCATTCAAATCACTAATAAGTTTTGCCTCAAGATCAACATCATATTCTTCTTCATCCATTCATCATTCATGAAGATGTGTTCTTTTGAACTATTCCCATATTTAACTTCAGGCCATGAATAAATCTTCATCACTTCTATGGTCTAAACTGTAGTCATCACTATCAGAGATATCTTTATCACCGACTTCAGAAGAGTTGTTGTCTTCTTTAGAATATATAATCTTTTTTTATTGAAGAACTTTTTCTTCTAGTCACCTTGCTTGAAATTTTTCTTGTTCTTGTCATACTTGTTAGGATTCTTATTCTCTTCATTATGATCATGTTTTTACTTTTGAGGACACTTAGCAACAAAATGAACAATCCTGCCACAATTGAAACATTTGAATAGTAGCTTGATTTTGTACCTACCTAAACCTTTTCTCAATTTCCACAAAAATAAGGCTTTGATTTTGTCTTCATTAATATCAGTTTCACAATCAATTTTAACCTTTTTGAAATGAGTTTTCTTTAGAACCTTAAAGGCTACTATTCTTTTGAAAGATTTTCCATCATCAGTCCTCATCTCATAGGCAGTAAGTATTCCATGAAGCTCATCCATTTGTAACCTGTCTAAGTCTTTTACTTCTTCAACTATTGACACCTTTGTGTCAAATCTTAGGGTCAAGGATCTTAGAACCTTTTGAATAATAATTGACTCACTAAAATTTTCTCCAAGACCTCTGATTATGTTGACTAAATAATCAACTCTAAGAATGTATGCTACATTATTCTCTTCTTACTTCATCTTTTGACCTTAAAACTATCTTCTATAGGTCTGAAGCTTTGCCAATTTTACCTTGGTGTCACCTTCATATATGAGTTGTAAATTTTCCCAAATTACCTTGGTTGATTCACATTGCATCACCTTGACAAACTCAAATTTTGCCAATCTACACAATATAGCATTCATAGCCTTTGAATTGTTCTCATTTGATTTATTTCCTGCAATGTCAGTTGGAGGAGTTTAAGGGATAATATACACATTAATAAATGACTAAAAAATGTCAAAACTAAGAGCCATCAATAGGTTTTCATCCTAATGTTCTAAAAGGCATATTTAGTTCCAGTGAACAAACGGGCCTTGTTTGTTGAAAACCCTTCTTATACTTGGTGACTAGATATTGTGTTTCTTAGGACCTTAAAATACCTAGTCTAATACCAATTTTTGGAAGTAAAACCACTAAGAGGGGGGGTGAATCATTTATCTCTTAAAACTTTCTCCTAATCCTTTAGTTTGTTTGTCAAGAATCAATAGAGATTCTAGAGAGCAATCAAACCATAACAAAAAACATAGACATAACACATGATATAGGTGGGAAACCCTTAAAGGGAATAAAACCCATAGTGATCACTACATGGACTACTTGTCCTAAATTATATATTCAATGAGTGAATAATATTTTTGAGCATCCACTCAGCTTGAGGCACCAACCCCAAAAATTTAATCGCTAACTTGACAAAAAGATTCAACAAGCACCCACTTGCTAGGAAGCACCAACTCATTGATTTGTAGATATCAATCTATATGAGTCTTCAACCCTATTTTCTAAGAACCAACTCAGATGATTAAAATCATCCACCTTTCTCAATTTATTTTGTCAACAAATGATGGTACAATTTTTCTCTCTCTGCTTATCAACCTCACATTTACTCTATTACTTTTCTACTTATCAACCAAATAGACATATTAGGCTCTCTTTCTCTCTGTTATTTATTTTCAAAGACTTTATCCTCTCTATATTCTATGCTCATCTATTTTAGTTGATTCTATATGAATCATTTGATGATTTCATACTCGCACCTCTCTGGCCCTCTGTTTCTCAATAGACATATGCTCTACTTCTTAATGAATTTATCTAATCATCCTCTTTGGCCATTCATTCCTCAACACACCTTTGCTCTACTCCTTAGTGAATTTATATATCCATCCTTATACACTTACTACTAGAAGGATAATTTGATCTTACTTATATATAAGACATTCATCAACAACCTATTGAAATTTGACCAAACAAAACTCTATAGTTAGCTATCTAATGATTTATTCTCTTATATAAAAGCTCACTCACATAGGTTTAACATGATTAAAACAAAGTTGGGATAGACCAAATAATCATTAGAATACATTAAGTAACATCCTAATGAAGTCTATAGTAGTCTTGATGCAATCCATAGCAACTCTGATGCAGTTTGTATCATGCCTGATGCAGTCTATAGCATTCCTAATGCAATCTATAGCAAACCTAATGTAATCCATAGAAAACCTACTATAGTCTATAACAAGCTTGATGCAGTCTATAACATACTTGATGTAGTTCTTATAAAACCTAATGTAATCCATAGTAATCCTAATATAGTCTGTAGTATGCCTGATGCAGTCTATAGAAAACTTGATGTAGTCCGTAGCAAACCTGATGCAGTTTGTAGCTACTCATAAAAAATTATTGACATCAATGACCATATTATTTACTGAATAGCAAACCCTTTGACATCAATGATAATATCTCAACACCAAAAACCATTGTCTAAAGTATGAGGCTCATATTTTACCCAAGGGGGTGTACAGGAGGAGGCATCACAACACAGACCCTAAATCTCCATCCAATGGTTATGGGATATCCATACATACTCCTCACATTGCATAACATTTTATCTACCCATGACACATATTAATAAAGCATATGTGGTGAATTTAACTTCAAATTTACCCTTGGACACAATAGTGAAAGAGGCATCACTTGATGTGTTGCAATGACCTATGTTTCAAATGCCTTTTAACAATCAATCATGTAAAAAGAATCATCCTTAGAGAAAGAGGTGCTAAAGCTCAAGGATGAGAATTCAGATCTCAACCTTCACCTCATCAAAGCTCATGAACTAACTTTTATTACATGTCTTGCCTTAGCCACTCAATTTTTGGGTGACCAAGTCATGTCAAAGGAAAAATAGCTAACAACCCTTCTCTCTTTACTCAAAAAATATTGGAAGAAGCTTTAAACACCTTACATGCAAGGACAAAAACTCAATGTTGAGATATAGGCCATTTTCTATCTCCTTGAGTAATATGAATAAGTCTTCGATATCGATATGCACCAAGCTCACAACATAACTTGGAATATTCTTGATTGGAAGCAACATTTGTATAAGACATGAAAGGAGGCTACACTAGATTTCACAAAAGTGGATAAAGCCAAAGCTACCATGGATGACCATTCTACTACCTTAGATGCACTGGACATTGTACTCAAGAAATCACTTGAATATAATGATAGTGTTATGTTAAAGATGAAAACTTGACAAAATGATATGTTGCACAATAAATTTATTGGTATTCAAACAAGGAGACATGCAGATAATATGAAAGAGTTAGTTTAATATATTCAAGTTAAAGTATCTAATTCATAGACTATGATATTAGTAATAGAGGATGATGATGTTCAAAGTTTGGTTGAGTGCCAAGTGTTGTTGTGCACTAAAATAAACATGGTTAGAGAATCTATCATGGATTGGACATTATTAAAAAAGGACATGTCTCATTTGGATAAATCTATAATAGACATCATCTAGGAGCCCTAATTTTTTTCTTCTAAATTAGTTACAACAGGAACTCCATTAGAGAAAGGTTGTTACAGTTTCCTATCCTACACTTTAGCTGAAACTATGACCTCCACCAACATATTCTATAACAACATATTATTTAGAGCAACAAATGAAACCATCTATGCAACCTCCTCTAGTTTAGCCAACATATTACATGCCAACACCTTCATTATAGGTACTTCATACACTCTAATTTTAAAATTTTGAAACATTTTATAGTAGGAAGGCCTTGAACATTAGGTGTGGGGCTAGGTTGGTTGAAAACCTATAAAGGGTGGCCACCTAGTTATGATAATCTATTGAAATCCCATGAAGGTGGTAGATTAGTATGCTACCTATTTGAAAACCTAAAAACATAACTAAGTAGTGTGCAAGGGATGAAAACCTATAAATGATACCTTGAGTGATTATTGCAACTTATGTTTCTAGTATAGTTCTTCATAATAGGCACAATTCTTAGTTTCCACATAAGGTACACTGCTTGTAACTTTATCTCAATATGAGACAAGTATTTAAATCTAGGAAAGTGTTGGTAGTAAATAAATATACAAAATCACAAATTATAATTATTAGACACTTGGGTAAATTACTCTATTTTTTCTTTTGTATCTATTTTTGTATGTATTTGGCACTTGAAAGCATGTCAAGAATCTTCAGAATGTGAAGTATTTATTTTGTTTGTAGCAGAAGGATGGAATATGAAGTGGAAATGTCTTGAAAATTTTATATATATAACACTCATTTATATTGTAAAATAGTTCCAATGTGATGGAGATCAATATTAAGTTATAAAATGGTTTCTATTGAATGCCTTTTATCATTATTCTATACGCAGTCTTTTCTCTATTTGTCTAAATTTGTTTAAATCATGTATAGTATTTTTGTAGGTTATAGAAATACTAAGACTACATTATTCCATAATTAATTTTCTTGATTTTGATACCTAAGGAAATATAAATGCTCTCCAAAGTAGGCAATAAAATCCAAGCTAATTTTAAATCCATTCTTATGGACCCCTAACAAAAAACTGACTCAAAGTCCTAGAATTTTTTTGATAGCCTCCTCATTTTATAATATGTCTAAGGGTATGTGACCTTGTTGGTCTTAGTATAATTATCTATAATATCTTGGTTCAGTCTATGTTCATTTATCTATGTTATAGTTCTATTCACACTTCGCACAATTATCCCTATATTTGCATGTTATGATGGGTTTTCCAAGAACCTCTACTAATTTGGATGAACACTGCCTACATTTCAATACTCTGAGGAGGGATAAAACCACATGAATTTCTCCCACTTATATGAGTGTCTGTAATTAGTGTAATATTAGAATGTTTTTCAATCCTATGTATGGATTTAAAGACTTGAAAACCTATGATTTTAACCTTACAATGGTATTCAAACTTGTCTCAAGGTTTGATCCTTAGAGGTATTTTAGTTTTTGAATATTTATGGGAGTTCCTCTCTATGTATAAATGTTTTCCAATGGTAGATATGTGATTGATAGATAGGAAAAGGCTTAGAATATATTTTTATAAATACTTAACTCTTTGGGTAATTTTACTTTGAACCAACATATGGGCCAATGCATATGAAGAATTTTAATCTTGGAAAATAGCCATTAAAGGTTGTGTGGATGAGTCCAACCAAAGCAATGGATCTAAAAATTGGATCCCTTTGACTATGGCCAAAACCATCTAGAAAGTAGGAAACAATGATCTAAGATCAATAGATAGTATAATTATGATAATAATCTATTCAATCAGATACTAGGGAAATCCTATGTATTAGTAACAAGAATTTAAGAAGACCAAGTTAATTAATAAGATAGTGGTTAAGAGAGTATGAATATGATTAAGTTATGTGTGCACGAGTCATGTCTACCAATTATTGGTAAAAATGACATTTTCAAGTGCCTAATACCAATTAAGAGTGTCTACACCTATTGTAGATACTAAAATTTGGTGTTAGACTCTTTAAAATGTTAGTTTTGACCTAAATTCACTCTATATGACTTGTAAATACATGAATCTAATTCACCATTGTCTCACATCCACATTCTATTTATGGGTCCAATCCTTCTAAGTTAATATCAATCACCTACAAGAATTCCCCTTGCTTGTGCCAAAATAGTAAAGTAACATACTCAAACATCTTAAGATCATCAAAATAGTATTCCTATCTCCTGAAAAATAATTTCAGACTTAGAAAATACTATCTAATGATACTTATTGATTATGATGGTTTCATTCTTTTCCCAACAACTACCTATTTCAAAATCAAATCAATTCCTATGGGTTGACCCATCCACCTAGTGTGTCGATAGTATGATAAATTACCCAAAGTGATTCATATATATACAAAAAAATTATAGGTTTACTATATATCTGGGAATTATCTAGAAATAATCTATTAAGCATTCTCAAACACTTAAAAACTCTAAGGAATTACCATATTTTTATCAATTAAAAAAATAGTCATAAGGATAAGGGCTTGGCCAAGTCTAAAGCACCTCAAAACCAATCCAACCTTACCATTTTCTAAGTGTTTAAAGGTAGATAATAGGCTGCATACATTCAAGGAGAACTAATTGCACACATACACCTTATAGGGAGAATTATATGTGGGTTGAATTCCCACTTTAGAATATAAAATATGTAGGCATCATTAAATCATTAAATGAGTGGTTGGGGTCTGCTCAGCTCATATTTCCTCTCTTTTGTGGGCCTAATACTATCATTTCAAGTGGAATTAGGGTTTTAAGTGAATGAAACAATTTTTAAGGTATTATGTGTATAGTCAAAATTCAATATCACACACAATCATAACATAAGTAATTGCACTAGCTTGTACCTAAATAGAAATATGAGATTCAAAAAAATATAGCTGTTAGACTCACAACATAGTGATTAATGATAGTGACTTGTGTATACACATAACATTTTCAAACTTTATCAATTAATGATGCTTTCTCTCTTGAAAGAAGCCATCAAGTCATAATCTCTCTGAGTGCATGCCTTAAAGGGTGCATCTGGAAAGGGGTGGGCAGGCTATTGGTGCTTTGCAAGATTGTTATTTCATATACTACCACTTGCTATCTACACAACCTTCTCCCATATAGTTCCCTAAGCTTTGCCTCCTCTATTTCACAATCCTCCAAGAATTTCACCACCTTTATTAGAAACTAACTAAGCCTAAAACCCTTTTTGATAGTTTACATTGCATTGTCAGCCTAGGCTAACCTTGTACTCAAATTTTTAAAATCACGTTATGGGTCTAGGTTGGTTCTGGATGACCTAGACTAGGATCTAACTTATTTTTATCAAATAACATTAAAAATTTGATTGGACTGATCTTGTCAACTAAACTTTTAGAAATGTTTAGGGTTAGATTCAACTATATATACACATTCAATTTACCATTTCTTAGAGATAAAAAAATTAATTATTTATCTATGCTTATTTACAATTTGTTCTTCCACCATTATAGTTGAGGAATTATTGCTTAGGGTTTATACTTGGAGAAGAATATTTTCTTGTGGAAAAGTCTTGGATGATTAAGCATTTATTAGTGATCCTTACAAACCCAAATAACCTCTTACAAAGCAACTTTGGCCAAGGGAGAGTCTGAGTCTCTATGGGTTTATCTTCAAGGTAAGTATCTCTAACTTTACTCATTTATTGTAATAGATATAAGCAACAAAAGTAATGGCTTTTGAATATATTGCTCTCTCCATGCATTAGGGTTTTACATATACATAGCTTAATTATTATTCTCCAATGCATGATTACTTTTTATGTTTATTACCCCCACTTTGTGCCTCAAACTTTGGTGAGCACTAGATTATAATTTATTTTCCTTTCCATATACTTTATGAATATGAAAACATAGGACCTAGCTAGGGTTTTTGCATAGTGTTACTTGATTAGAGGCTTTGGAACCCTCTCTAATAATGTTATTATGGTAAGATATCCCTTGGTTAGGTCTAACAAATCCATCTTGGTCATGACCCTAAATATCTAATGTATCAAAAATTGGAAGTGTAAGTAGGATTTATCTTAATCGATCTAGGATTGATTAATAGATGAGTTGCATTTCCATTTGTATACATTTTGGTAAAATTGATGTGAATCAAACTCTTGAGGTTTTCTTTCATGCCTTCATTTTATCATTATATTGTATATTTTTATTTTTGTATACTATATACAACCTGTCAGTATAGTTCAAACAATCTGTGCATAGGTTTAACATAGTCATTCTAAAATGACTCTATTCTATCTATGTAGGTCTTCTCCAAATACAAATGACTAGATTGATCAACTCAACACAATATTATTGTTCAGTTACAAGTTTGCATACATAGTTGAACTAGTCATCTCTATTTGAAATTCTCCTCTTAGCATACAGGTCTGCAAATATAGTTGATCTAGTTGACTCTATTTGTAACTTCCTCTTTTTTTAGCACCTAAGTTTTAAAAACTCTATTGAGCCAGTCAACTTTGTTGGCATAATTTTTGAATCAACACTTGAGCATCATAGCATAGATTTTTTTAGTTTAAAACATCTTTAAACCCACCAAGGTTCATTCTTACCTTTTTTTTCATTTCAACTTTCCTTTTTCATTACTATTTTTCCCAAGTTTACAGTTTGTAAAACTAAAGCTCTACAACTAACTAGGTTAACTAGTTTGACATAGTTTTGTAGCCTATTTTCTATCTCAAAGACATAGTCAACATGTTTGACTGTGTTCTTCAAGATCTTGTTTCTATAAAACATTAATGACCTAGTTGAATCTATTCTACAATGTTTATATATAGTATTGTTTGAACTAATTTTTTACTTTTCACAATCAAGGAATTAACTTCTTTTTTACAGTAATTAATTCACCTTTCCTTTTTTGTTGCTTGTATGCTTAGAGTAACAGACATAGATTAATTAGGTGGTTTTTCAAATTATCAATTTAGTCACATTAGTATTCTCTTTTCCACACACTTTCAAATCAATTTATACACAAAAAACATTAAACATTTGTCTTCCCAAGGTCTACCTACTTGGATTTCATCACCAAGGGGGATGCTGACTTGGTTTTTTGGCCAAGTATAAACACAAGGCTGATGGTATACATTGGAAAATCACCTGACACCCTTATCATTGTGGGATTGTAAAGTGAGGTAGGCCCCAATAGCAAGCTAGTACCATCACCAAATATATTTCCCTTTCAACCTAAACTTCTTGAAAGCATCCTTAGATTGATTTCTAGCTCCTTATTACAACCAACTTCCCATCACATATATGAAAACTTCATTTTAACCTAATAACACTTAGGAATGACTAGTTAGTTATCATTTACTTTCAAATTTATACTTGTTATTTGATCATTATATTTCCAATTAGATCCATCACATTGACCTAATTAATTGTGTGCTTAATTTTATTTGCCTAGATATTAATTTTCATAATCCTTTTCAATTTATAGAACACTATCATTCCTGTCGATATAGTCTCTTCTAGACTGTCAATCTTGTTTACCTTCAATACATAGTCACTCCCCACAACTATGTATTTTATTAGCTTGATCAATTTCCCTTTTTCAAGTACATAATTGACCCATATGAATGTGTATCTTTATCATCTATTTATTTTCCTCATCTGTAGTACAATGTCAACCCATATAACTATGTATATCTCTAGCCTATTTCAATTTTATCCTTTGTAGCACACAGTCAACCAAATCAATTATGTCCTTTTGTCTTCTTATTCTGTGAATTTTCTTCACATATTCTATCAACCCAATTGACTCTGTACCTATTGGCCAACACTATTCTCTATCTATTCAACTTTGTCTCTATTTTTCATTCTTACATCTTGACCTCATATTCTTTCTTCAATCATAATGAAATCCCTTATCAAAATATTTTTAGACAACTTGAATCCATTTAAATGCTATATGGGATGATCTTTTCTTCTCACCTTTACTTCTTAAAAGTATCCTTACTCTTGGAGCACCTCTTCTCCTCCCTCATCTTTCAATTGTAACATGGTTCAAGTCACTCCAACATATGAGATTGGTAGTTCATATCCTTTTCATACTTATCAAGACAATTCCCATCTTCAAAGATCTCACCATAATGTGGGGGAAATTGATAAAATCCTATCCAATCACCCCACATGGAATCTAACACCTAAAAACCCTCACCCTATTACTAATTTTATGAATCATCCTACAAACACTAACCCACAAATTGATACAATGTAGATTCTTGCATAGATAGTGTAACAAATGAACATAATGTAAAAATATAACACCTCCCAAACAATGCAACTACAAAATCATTTGATCAACATGGTTAATCAACCTCATGATCTTCTCTTTTAAAATAATCAAAATTTTATTACTCCACCTCTTAGAGATGTCATGGGTAATGTCATCCTCATGATAATTATTTTTCTTCCAAAACTCATTGAAACTTCTTAGACAAACTCAAATCTATGTCATTCAAAATTCCTCTCGTGGAGTTAGTTCATACCTCTCCTTATCATCGTAAGTTATTAATGCAACAAATATAAGAAGTTAAAGAACTATCTCCCTTATAAGAGGAACCATCTTCTCAAGAGCCTCAACCAACATAAATTCATACCATTTAATCCATTTGTACTTGTTCAAAACCCTCCATAGAGTTCCTCAAGGAAGACATGATCAATGATGAAATCCTCTTTCAAGCCGATGATCCACCCCTCTTTATTAAAATAATCATTAATTCCACCCTCATTTGTAAAGTATTAGTAAATGAGGGGTCATGCATTAATATGACATCTCTTTGGCTCTTTCAAAAAATCAAATATATCACAAATAATCACAATCAAACTCACTTAACATGTTATGTATTTTATAAGACCAGTCAAAATCCACTTTGTTGTATTTGGCTCCCTCTTACTATTAGAACCAAAACTATACATACTAAGCTTATGGTCCTCGATTTACTATTATCTTACAATATACTCCTAGGAAGCCCATGAACTCTTCACACGAGGGATATCACCTCTTTTTAAATCCAATGTATCAAGTTCATTCATAATTTTAAATGGTATAAACATGAGGTTGATCCTAATCCATAGGTTATTTAACATCTTAATCCTAAATCTCAATATCAGATTCCCACTTTCCAAAGACTAATATTGCCTCTTTACCTAAATTCATCAATATGATTTTTGATTTACATTTCACTCTTGCTAATTCTAATGATATTGGGCCCAATAATTTGTAAAATACATGTAATACTACCAAGCTACCTCCTTACATCTCAGAGTAGTTACCTACATCTTTGTTACCTCATGATTATACTATCCTTCTTTTCAATGAGAACATAGATTTCCCTCCTCCATGTAATGCCCATGAAACATATTATATAGAAGATGATTTTGCATATAATGATTATGGTATGGATAAATTATTTCAATATCATTTAATTATGTCACTACACAAATTTAGTGATTTAGGCATCTCACCTTCTAAAGTTCATTTTAAGTCACAAGCATGTACTATTTATCCAACTTATGATGATAATTATATTATGTCCCAAGCTCAATCACAGGACTTGGATGTTCAACATTATCAAAAAACTTTAGCCCAAATACATGCTTTTAACCATGATTTGCATACCATTTCTACCGATTTTGAGTTAGAACATGAAGGTCATGTACCTCCAGTTAATTATCTACTTCTTGATACTCCTTAGGTGGTTAAAAAAATCTTGCCCCTCACATCTTCAAAACTTAAATAACCTCCTATCATACCAATTATTCTACCTTATCCTCTTCCTATCAATAATGCTAAAGATACACCAATTAAATTCAATCAACCTTCCTCTATAATTCCACCTACTCCTAAGATCACCTTTGATGCCAAGGCCACAAATATATGCCAAAAACATTATAAATATGACTACCATGAGAACATAATTATTTATATTTAAGTATATGTGCAATATTATATACTTCTACCTATGTTACCTAGCAATGAAGCCATCCTTGAGTTGATTCATGTGCGAGAACCTCAACTTTCTCGATAACATCATGAATCGGAGGATTTCAAGTGAAAGGCCCCTCATTTTAATAACTTAATTACTAGTATTAATCCTAAAATGATTCCCATTTCCTCTCTTCCTAATGCACCATATCATTTTCAAGATGGAAATGCTATGCTTATCAAGGAAACTACAAGAATTGATTATGGCACCCCCTCATGCCCTTGACCTATAGTAGTTCTTAAAGAACTCACACCAACTAAACATGATAACTTTAGCTTATTTTTTGAAAAATATCATTAGACTTTCACTTAGTAATATGAGGACATGCTTAAAATTGATCTTAGTATTAGGGTGCACAAAATCATCACATATCCTGACACCAAACCCGTTTGGCAAAAATAATGAAAATTTACCTCCAAACCTTCTAACTTATGCCATAAAAAAATATTAAAATTTTATATCAAAGTTTATAAATCCCTTGGATTATTCTAAAGGAGTATTTAACATTGTCCCCATTTGTAAAAAAGTCACCATGGTCATTCACATTTACATTGATTTTTGTAATCTTAGTCTCGCTTGTCCTAATGACAACTTTATATTACCTTTGATAGATACCATCATTGATTTAATTGCTAGCTATGAAATGTTATCCCTTATAGATGGTTTTTTGGGATAAAATCAAATTCATATCACCCCTAAACACCAACACAAGAAAAATTTCACCACAGAATGGGGCACCTATTATTATGTTAAAATTCACTTCAGTCCTAAAATTACTAGAACTACCTATCAATGGGCTATGATGCACATTTTTCATGACCTTATCCACAAGATTTTGGAAACCTACGTGGATGATCTCAATGCCAAATTTAAAATACAAAAAACTCATATTTTTGATCTCACCATCATCTTTGATCGATTCATCAAATATAAAGTTAGACTAAAGCCATACAAATGTGTTTTTGGCATCACATCTGGTAAATTACTAGGTTCTTAGTCTCTCTTTGTGGTACTGATGTCAATATCATTAAGACAAATGCTATTTTCAACATGCCTATTTCTTGTTATATTACAAACATTCATACTTACCTTGGTAAGCTTTGGGCAATATGACAATTTATTTTTGAAATGGATTATTGCATTTATTCTATTAATTCCCTTCTTAAGAAAGGTAATGCTCTCAAATGGACTGATCCTTGTTATAGAGCATTTGAGAAAATGAAATAATCATTGCTCCATCTGCCCACCCGTCATCCACCTTCCAATAACTATCCTTTAATTTTTTTTACCTTTTTTCATCCCTGTATCAGCAGGGGCAATGCTTTCCCAACAAGATGATAGTGGAAGAGAGTATGTTATCAACTATATTAGTCAAGGTCTCATCAATTACAAAAATGTTATAACAAAGTAGAAAATGATTTCCTATCTATCTATTTAGCAGTTGAAAAGCTCTATCATTACATGCTTTATAAAATAACTTATGTCATAGTTCATTTTGACCCACTTCCTCACTTTTTCTCTAAAGCCTTTCTCCTTGGAGATAGAATTAGCAAGTGGATGGTTATTTTAATGGAATTTTATCTCCGATCATCATGTAAAAATCTATCAAAGGACAAGTCATTGCTAACCAGCTCGTAACATCACCCATACCCATTACCAACCATCTTCAAGATAGTCTCTTCGATAATAACATCATCTCTATTGAAGGTCTTAATCAGTCTATCTCTCTTAAAGATTACTTTCATAACTTCACTGCTGATTTAGAAGCAAGTAATCAAGAAGATTCCTACAACATTCTTGATACTACTAAATCTAAATTAGTCAACCAATAACTTCCTAAAATCAATGTTAATTTACACAAAGACACTTGGACCCTTCATTTTGATGGCACCAAATGTCTCCAAGGAGATGGGGTAGGTTGTATACTCATTAGTCCTCATGCTAAAATTATCCCTCTAGAATTTCAACTTACTTTTGATTTCACTAATAACATGGAGGAATATGAATCATTAATCCTATGCATGAGAGTAGCACTTGACTTAGATATTACATATCTATATGATTTACGTCACTCTTAACTCATCTGATGATAGGTTAATGGTGATTATCAATGTAAAAGTGAAAATCTTATTGCTTATCATCAAATGGATACTATCCTTGCCAAAGAGTTTTATTCTTTTACCATCAATCCCATCCCTAGAGATAAAAACTCTATCACTAATTCACTTTCTTCTTTAACATCCTTATTTCATCTACACTAAGTTCTCACTGATTCCAACTTTATTATTCAAATAATAAAGTCCCCATCTTTCATCTAATCACAAGATTCACTTATCTATCATATTGAGGCTATCATCACTCAATAGAGCCCATGGTAATCCAGTTCCTTGAGCATCAAACTTATCCTTTGGAAATAGATTCTCATGAAAAGACTCAAATTTGTAAATAAAATTTTGAATATGTCTTTTGATATAACACCTTTTATTATCACAATGTTTAAGGTACCCTAATCCACTATGTAATGAAAGAAGAGGTTTTTCCTCTCCTTGAATAAGCACATGGAGTCATTTGAAGTGATCACTATAGCAAACATGCTACAACATGCAAATACTTATGTATGGGATAATTTTGTTCTACTCTTGAAAAGGATGCTATCAATTTAGATACAAAGAGTAGGCCTCGCTAACTTTATGATGATCTAATCCATTCACTATCAATCGAGATCCAAACCATGGAATCTCCTTGGACATTTTCCATGTGGGGATTATATCTCATAGGCAAATTATATATATCATAGGATGGGAATGTTTTTATCATCTAGACTACTAAATATTTTACCAAATGGGTAAAATCCATACCTCTCATCAACATCAGAGGACCTACTATTTACAAGTTCATCCTCAATCAAATCATTTGTCATTTTGGAGTTCCCCATACTATCATTTTTGATAATGGTGGTAACTACAAAAATTAGGATGTGAAGCACTTATGTGCTAAATTAAAAATATACCACAAATTTCCATACCCTATCATCCATAATAAATGGCCAAGTTGAGGCCACTAACAAAATTATCAATAAAATCTTTCAAATAACAATTTATAAAACTCTCATAGATTGGTGTATTCATTTATATCCATAACTTTGGGCCTATCACACTAACATATGCATTGCCATTAGGGAAACACCATTGTCGCTGGTCTATGGTTATGAGTCAATTCTACTATTATAAGTTGAGCTTCCCCCCTTATGTATATCTCTTCATGGTATCATACTTGATGAGGAATTATTTGAATCTCACCTTCATGCTCTTGATATTCTTGATGATCACCATCTCACCACTCTCTAACATAATCACTAATACAAGGCTCATATTGCCAAGCAACATAACAAAAAAGTTAAAGTTTGCACTTCCAAAATTGGTTATCTAGTCCTTAAATTAGACTATACCCATGATAAAGAAGGAAAATATGATATTAAATGGTGGGTCCCTTATTTAGTGAAAGATTTTATTGGTCTTAGCACCTATCACCTACAAACTAATAAAGTCCATGTTTTCAAAGAGCCCACCAATACACAACTTTTGAAAAAGTACTTTGCTTAGATATTTGTCTCCTTATCATGCTTTTTATTTGTTATCCTACTAACACTTTTTTTAGGATTTATACATGGGTCTCACCCTCTATAGTAGTTTCTCTTTCCACAAACCTTAGTTCCTTCTCTTAGTCCTTTGGTTTTTCTTTCTCATGAGTTGCATTGTAAAACCATGGCTAGAGCCTAGTTTTCCTCATGAATTCATTTTTATTTGATATCAAATCTATTATTCTCCAATATATTTATACACCCTCTTGAGTTTTTCTTTTGTGAGTTATAGTGTAAGACCATGGATATGACCATGTCTTGTTCAGAAATACCATATTTCTCATTGTTATTTTTCACATGATTTATTCACCATCTTGAGTTTATCTTTTAAGAGTTGTAGTGTAAGACCAATACTAGGCCCTCCTCAAAAAATCATCATTTTAATTCATTTAGTGTTCCTTTTCTAGACTGTTAAGAAATGGCTACAAACTTGTGATCCCTTATTTTCATCTTTAGTTTTTGTTTATTTTGTAGACAAACCTTGAACAATAAACTATGTTAGCATGTTTCACTAAACTTACATATATTATTATGATAAGGAATCATAATTGCCTGTCATTTTATCCTTTTTCACCTTTGTCACATTTTTTACAATTTAAAGTCATTCTAATTGTTTCATGTTAATTTCCCTTGATTTCCTTTCCTTCCATTCCACTTTGGATAAACCAAGGTTAAAGTCAATATAACACTTTTAATTCACATGAATAAACAAGACTCTTAAACAACATACTCTCTAATTTATCTTTCTTAGATACCAATTCAAAAGTTTTCAAATGATAGTCATCTTTAGCACCCATGTTTGATTCTTTGAATCTATATGGAGGAGGATTATAAAAAGCCTTCAAAAATTAAAATGTAAATCATTTGAAATAAAAGGCAATGATCAAAATATAACATATAAAGTCAAAAGTCAAGATCACACCAAAATACATGATTCATAGCACATCTCATATCTCTAATCGAAGCTCAAACTCCATAGTTGACCTCATGATAGAACTAAGGTCTATTATGGTGAAGTAGGCTAGTATATTGTTATAAGAGAATTCAAAATCATTTATGTTGCTGCCTACTTTCTCACATAAGTACCCAAACTTCATAATAGACTGATGGATTTGTAAGGGGTCCTAAGGAATGAGGAACATGTTGTGGGAAGGTAGGCCCATTTTAATTTTCATGCATATAACATTGATAGGATAATATTCATACTTATTTTGATGACCTAAGATATGTGTGGCTAGGAAAAGTTCTCAAGAGTTCTTAATGTCAAAATTCCTCTTATTTTGATAAACCTAATTTAAGTGTATTGACTTCAACAAAGAGTTTCTCTATCTTGATTTTGCCTCTTTTTCCCCTCCACCCATTTCATTTCCCTCCTTGATAGGCAAGTTTGATTCTAAATATATTTTCTCCCTTCTATATTCCATCTTCTTGCCATCTTAAAAACATGTTAGCACTACTTTGTTTCAGTTTTTTCTATCCTTAGAACAAAATAATATGCTTGAGTGGTTATTGCTTACTTTATTTATACTATTGCTTTACATTTTTAGAATTGACTTGATTACTTTTTCCATTGTTGTACCCCCATTTTTAGACAACTACATTTATTTCTATTTTTTATGTACTTTTTCCATTATTGAGTGAGTTTAGATTGTTACTTCTCACTCACCAATGTTGTTTTACCATTTATTTCCCCATCTTTGTTTAAGTAAGGATTATTACTAATTTTACATGGATTTTTTATTACCATTTTTACTTGTATTCTTAGTTTGACTTGGTTTGTCTGCTTTTATTACTTAAGGTTTACTTGTTTGAGTTTTTTGGTCATTTAGTAGCCTTTTTTTTTTGGTTGCCCAATTTACTCTAATTTTTTTAACTTAGTCATTTGGTCCTAACTTAACATTTGTCACCCCAACTTACCAAATTTCCAACTATGTCATGCCTACACTGTGTCAATTATCTTGGCTTTCCTACATTTGTTTATTTTTTCTCTTTAGTTTTGTATCCTTGGGTTTGTTCAAAATAGGCTCTGCACCCTCCATGATAAAAAATACAAACACAGTAGACAACCATCCAATGATAAAAGTAAGTCAAGGTACACATACATTACTTTTATTTTTAGTTATTTCCCTTTCAGTCATTTTATGCTTTAAAATACTCTAATTTATTTAGCTTCAACATTATATGTTGCTATGTTCTTTTTCTAATTCACCATCCCCTATTACACCTGAGTGACATGTGATGAGATTCAAGTGGGGCATATGTATACACGTAATATTTTCAATCTTTATCAATTACTGATGCTTTCTCTCTTGTAAGAACCCATCGAGTCTCAATCTCTCTGAGTGCATGCCTTAAAGGGTGCACCAAGAAAGGGTGGGTAGACCATTAGTGCTTCACAATATTTTTGTCCCCTATACTCCACTTGTTATCTACACAACCATCTCCCATGTAATTTACTAAGCCTTGTATCCTCTCTTACACACTCCTCCAAGAATTTCATCACCTTCATTAATATCTACCTAAGCCTTAAACCCTTTTTAATAGTTTACATTACATTGTTAGCCTGGATTGACCTTGTATTCAAATTGTTAAAATCATGTTAGGGGTCTAAGTCAACTCTAGATGACCTAGACTGGGATCTAACTTATTTTTATCAAATAATGATACAAAGTCGATTGGGCTAACCTTGTCGACTAAAATTTTAGAAAGGTTTAGGGTTATATTTAACTATATATATATATGTGTGTGTGTGTGTGTGTGTGTGTGTGTGTGTGTGTGTGTGTGTGTGTGTGTGTGTGTGTGTGTGTGTGTGTGTGTGTGTATGTATATGTATATGTATATGTATGTATGTATGTATTTCACCATTTCTTAGAGAAAATAGAGATAATTATTCATTTGCACTTATTTACAATCTTCTAATCCACCATTCTACTTGAGGAGTTATTTCTTATGGTTTATACTTGGAGAAGAATCTTGTATTGTGGAAAAGTCTTAGATGCTTAGGAATTTATTAGTGATCCTTAAAAACCACAACAACCACTTTATAAGAAATTTTATCCAAGGGAAACATTGATTCTTGACGAGTTTTTTTAAAGGTAAGTATCTCTAACTTTACTTCTCTATTTTAGTAGATAGAAGTAGCATAAGTAATGACTTTTGAATATATTTCTCTCTCCATGCATTAGGATTTTACTTATACATATCTTAATTAGGATTCTACTATGTATGTTTAATGTTTATGTTTATTACCCCCACTTTATGCCAAAATCTTTGGTGAGTAATAGATTAGACTTTATTTTTCTTTGCATATACTTTGTGAATATTAAAACATAGGACCTAGCTATGGTTATTACATAGTGTTACTTGACTAGAGGATTTAGAACCCTCTATAGTGATGTTATTGTGGTAAGAGATTCCTTGGTTAAGTATAACAAATCCATATTGGTCATGAACCTAAATATCTAATGTATCAACAATCAAAAGTATAAGTAGGATTTATCTTCTTAGAGCTAGGATTGATTAATAGATCAATTACATTTCCCTTTGTATACAAATTAAACCTAATGGTACTATGCCAATGAGCCCAAAAATCTAGATCTTCATTTAAACAACATGTAGCCAAATTTATTCTAGCCTATTACTACTTATAGTCTCAGTCTTCTATAGAGCATGACAATAAACAACTTTGCCTTGTATTATAATTTTTGTATTTAAAAAGTACATTTGTCAAATCAACTTCAATATTTTACATTTATATTCATGGTTCATTGTAATACATAATAATGTGAAATAATTACATTAGTTATATCTTATTAGGGTTAACATTAATCCAAAATAGGGTAAAATATATTGATGAACTCGTATATTACTTTAACATTACCAAACCATATGTTTCCCTTAGGTTTTCATCCTTCCTTCTAAGATTTTTTAGATTTCTACCTTAGGGTTTCATTTTTAGACCCAATTTTTAATTTTACCTAATATTAAAAATTAAACATGGATATAATGGATGAACATAATTTTTATTATTCGATGCAAGTTGTGGTTGTAATCATTACATGTTATTTTCATCTACTATGTAAAATTTGTAACAACTATGTAATGCCATGGATCAAATGTGTGTACACCAATAAGGCCAAAATTAATAAGAAATATCTTTAGTTCCCTATTGTACATATTATTGTGACATCCAATCTGAGTTGATTTATGTTACCAATATGAACTAAAGGGCATGCACTATCCATTTTATTTTTATTACTTCCATTATTCACCCTAAGGTTATAATGGATTGCGTGATACATGTTATACATTCTCTTGATGAAACTATTATGAATATTGAATTTGATAATTCTCATGAACATAAAACTTGTATCGAGGACACATTTGATGACATTGATGAAAGTGAATTAATAAAATATGCTCATATAAATCCAAAAATGCATGATGAAATTTTATATGTAGGAAGAAGTAAACAAAAAAATTGCTCAAGCTTGTACATCTGAAGAATAATACAATACCTTCCATGATATTCATCAACATTTTTGAGGTACTAATTCCACCACAAGTGTTAAAACCATTATTTTAGATATTATTCCTATCTCTACACCTCTAGTTACATATGTGATATCTACCCAAGGTGTGGGGGAAACATAAGGCTTCCCTAATATTTACATTCCCATTCCTATGTAGTCAACCTATAATGACTATACATATTATATCATAAAATTTACTTATTGCACATCTCCTCAAGCATATTATTTTATCTATGTAGGTTAAGGTGCTTTAATTAGAACAACATGATTCTAGATCTATTCATTTAATATATTCACATGCTTTACTTCACAATCCATTAACCCTTGAGATTGTATATTATCCTTTACCATATGTTTTTGTAGCTCTTAACATTCCATTATATGATGGTAAAGGTGATCCTAAGCAACACCTTTGATCCTTTCATGCAACATTCTTGGATTATGCATCACATCCCAAATTATTTACCATGTTATTCCTAATAAGTCTCAAAGACTACACTTTTTGATGGTTCTATGATCCCCCTCTCCAATCAATTACATCATACAACCCTTTATAAGATAAGTTTATAACATAATTATCTATCAACATTAATGAAAAATTATTTAATGAACAAATTTACAAATTCAGTAAAGGATCCAATGAATATGAATATGTAGTTTGTATCTCGTGTTTCTATAGAGTTAATGCATATGCATGGCATATTCCCCTAGAATCCACATCAATGTGTAAATATATGTCCCTTATCTGAATCAAACTAATATTTGAACCACTTTTAAATATTTGAATATTTTATTTTATCCTAAAATATAAATACCATGATCATGGAGGCTTAGGTCTCTATGACAATCCCATGAATATGCCCTCCTTTTGAGGTGAGGGGTGTAGCTTGAAATTCTCTCATCTAAAAATAAAAATTTAGTTGTATCATGTATAAAGATGCAATCATGTATAATGTTTTCAACATGTGGAGAATATAACATCATAGTAACTTATATGTCATCAAAGCATGCATGAAATATATGTAATGCAAGACATATAAGTTTCATTTCAAGATAGATGTAGTAATTACGTCTATATTAGTATCCATCACTGATAAATGCCTTGAATAAGACTACACATTTAGAGATATACATGATGTGAATCATGGCACCACACACAAAGTGGAGGTGTGTGATATGGAGCACAACACCTGTAAAATTGAAAAAATCAACAAGCCCAACAAGCTTAGGAAAAAATGTTATTGCTAATAAGGCACACACAATAATGTTGGAGAGTTTTCAATGATGTCATAGAGGTGTCTTGGTGAGTGGATGAAGTGCTTTATTAGCCTAAGTGATAATGACAAAGTGTGTAATATGCTTGTCTTAGTTTGCTTGAAGTATGCTTGGTTGATATTTAGTGTTGGCTTGATTATAGATGTTCAAGGATGAGTGTGGTAATTGGATCATCTTTAAGAGGTTCCTAAGATGTTATCTATGCTTGGAGAGCTTATGTGCATAAGTGGAATTCATTTGGTAGTCCATAGTTTTTCATCTAGATAGTTTGGGTCTAGTGGCAAAAAATTTGAGTGGGCAGTTTGTTGACATCACCATTTCCACATGGGAATGAGTCAAGGGGATTTGGTCATATGGTTGTGATCATAATATTCCCTAGTTGTTATGTGCTAGATCTCAAGTCATCCATTAAATCACAGTCAAAGATATGAGGGTGAAAATTTAGCTTCTTAGTCAGAATTCATTATTTTCCAATACTTAGCCAAATTTTCAATGTGCCCATAAAGAGTCAAGTAAGAAGTTTGATGATAAATATATCATATGTGTGGATATTTAAAGAGAAGGTGATCATATGGGTTTGTTCAATTTTGGACCTAGTTTATTTTCACTAATTTTCAAAATCATGTGATGAAGCATGTCAAAATATATACTTATGCAAAGTTGGCCTCCTAAGCAGTTTGACTATGTTTTTACACACTTTGCCAATTTTGCAATGTGTCAAGAAGAGATAAGTGAGTATTTGGATGGTGTTATATCTTTCACATGTGAAGCTGTCAAAAGAAACTGATCATATGTGTTTATTTAGTTTTAAACATAGATGATTTGCATTAAATTTGAGATTATGTGCTGAAGTGCAGCAAAAGTTATGAAGGAGCAAAGTTGGTCTCCTAGACAAATTCTAAGCATAGTTGGCTCTATGACAAAATATTTTGAGAAGGTAATTTTATGGCATTATATCTCACACACATGAAGGCTTAAGGAGTAGTGTGTCACATGGTTGGATTCTCCTATGTAAAAGGATAATTTGGTCCAAATTTGAGATCATGCAAGTAAGCACATAATAAATTTTTGATGTGCATAGTTGGCCTTTGAGTCGTATTAAAATGATCCCCATACTTAGTCATTTCTACACAAGTTAAAGCTTAAGAAACATCAATGATGCATGTTGATCGAAGAAGTCAGGAAGCAACAAGATGAGGATAGGTGCATGATGTTTAATGATTGAGAAAAGGAATAGAATAAGGATCTAATGATTAATGGGTGTTCATATAGATTGATCAATTGGTAAGTGGTGATTGATAAAAACATGACTAATCCACATAGATCAATGGAGCACATTGACTCAACATTTCAATATTACATGAGATGAGGCCAATTTTCAGATGTTTAACATTTGAACATTGGTGCCTATGTGTTAGATTGAACAAGATTGATGAAATGTATTTGATCTAAGCTAAGAGGACATGATATGAGAGCATTGTGTTTGAGGTTTCACTATGACCATTTACATTTAGATATTTGAATTCACCAAGGAAAAACTAGTGTCTAGTATTTGGGCCATATATTTTGATATAAAATGAATTTACTCATGCAGACTCCAAGGTGCATATAAAAATATGGATTTGAAGATATGGAAGTGTGTATAGTCAAAGATATTAATGTTTAAAGTTGAATATGTGTTTGTGCTTATTCTATAAATAACTTGAAAAGGATATTTGATCTTGTTTTGATGATGTTTCGATGTCTCTTGATGAATTGGCTATTGGGGAGTGATGTAGACTCCTTGAGGATTTTATACATGCATTTTAAAGGTTTGAACAATCATATACATATGAATAAAGGTTTTAAATTTTTTTGTGTTTTCATTCATAATGAATGTATGTACAAAGAAGTGTTTGAGCTAATTGGGTTTTAGCATATGACTATTTTGGTGACTGTGATGGATATGGACACTTAAGGGGGACCTATAGATCATGTAGAATGGGTCCATACTTTTGGAAAGTGTTCCTATGTTTTTATTATGCTTGGAGATGTTTAAAAGAGATGAATGGGTCTCCATAGGACCTAAAAGTGACTTAGGCCTATTTTGAAAGGATATTATGCTTAAGTGTGACCCATATGAGATGCCTTAAGGGTGAAGGCATGCTTTGTGACTGACAAGGAAATATTGTGAACTTGATAATTCATGATTTATCTATATAGTGAAACCAAATTTGTTGGGTTCTAGACTTGTAAGTGAGAGACTTGGGAGAGATTTGTGAGAGACTTATGTGTGTGATTTGTGGAGTGAAGCAAAGGTAGTGTGCCTGTTGGTTGAGTGAATGTGAAGAATAGTTTGTTGACTATGTGTATGACCTATAGCTCATGTTCCTTATATCAAAATAGTGATATTAAAATTTAAGGATATGAAAAGAGGTTTGAATGTGCATATGAATATAGTTTGAGCAAGGAAGGAAAGAGATTGTGGCATGCCTATGTGAAAGACCTATTTGATATAGAGATAGAGTTTGTGTAAATGTGAGTTAATAAAGAGGTCCATCATCATGTTTTGAATACATCATCTCTAAGGTGGAAGTATTCATCTCAAGGAGTTGATCTTCCTTAAGGGGATGTTTCTCCTTGTGAAACAAGGTTTTACTAAATACCTTTGGTTAGAAGGACTTGATCAAGGTTGTAGGTCAAAAGGACTTCACCGAAGGTTCCTAATCAAAAGGAATTAATTAGTCTCTTATTTATGATCATCTTATACGATAGTAGTCCATGTGTTTTTAGGCTTGATAATGGTTTTTATTCCCCAAGAGGGTTTCCCACATAGATCTTGTGTTGTCGATGTGATCTTTCATTATGTTTATTATTCACTACTATGAATAATTTGAATGCTTCATGAATTCTTATGTTAAATGCTTAAATATTTACAAGGGTTTAGAAATTGAATTGGATTGTTTGCCACCACTGATTCAAGCCCCACTATCAGTGGATTATACCTCTAACAATTGGTATTAAATCAAGGTCATTTGGTTAAATCTTGACAACTTGAAGGTAATCCAAGGTACAATGGCTAGTCAGAATATGCACGGTGGTTTCTCTACTAAGAAAGCACCGATGTTAAATGGATCCAATTATGCATTTTAGAGTGATAGGATGAAGAAATACATAATGTCCCTAGGGTTTGATTTATGGAAATCTATTTTGGATTGTTATATTGTCCTTGCTATTCCTCCATATAGTGTTGTAAACAAAAAAAATTTTAAGAAAAATTCTGAGGCAATGAATGCCATCTCTTTTGGTCTTACAGAGACTAAGTTCACCAAAGTAATCCTCTAGAAATCTGCCAAGGAAATATGGGACAAATTGAAGACTATCTTTGAAGGATATTAAAAGGCTAAACTTGTTAAGTTGTAGACTCACATAAGACAATTTTAAAGTCTCAAGATGAATGAAGATGATAAAATGACATCCTTTATATAGAGAGTTGATGAGATTATGAACATCATCAGAGGTATTAGAGAGAATCTTGAAGAGATTATTGTTATTCAAAATGTGTTGAGGTCTCTATCCCCCAAGTTTGATCCAAATTTATGTTCTATAGAAGAGATTCATGACCTTAATCAGTTGAAGATGGATCAATTTTATGGCACCCTTACTGCCTATGAGACGAGGAAGAACGATGATATAACACCAAAGAAGGAAGTAAATTTCAAGATTGAAATGAAGACAAATAATAAGTTACCAAGGTAGGAAACTCAACAAGGATGAAATTATTGATATAGAAGAGGATGAACTAATTTATTTGATTTCAAGGAAATTGAGAACAGGTTCAGGCAAGGATAAAGGTAAACTACCCCTCAAGTGCTTCAATTATGGTGAGATAGGACATTTTGCTAATAAGTGTCCTCATAAGTATAATAAGGATGATGATGAAGAGAATTATAAAGTTCGTGATGATGGCAAAAGATCATTTAGGTCTGATAAAATCAAGAATGGAATTAGAAGGTTTGATAACAAGACGAAGTACTTCAAGGACAAAAAGAGTCTCTACACCAAAGAAGATTACAACTCATTAGATGAGAGCGAAGACAATGACTTAGAATATGATCATAAAGATGATGGTTTTATTGAAGATGAAATTCTATTCATGGTTGAGAAAGGAAGTTGATCACATCATAAGGTGTCTACTTGGAGTGATTTTGATGATGGTGAAGATGAGGTGGATTATGAGACTGCATTATCTAATGCTCATGAAGAACTAAAGATTGAGAAGAAGATCAATAAGAAGATAAAATATAAACTCAAGGAATTTGAGGAAAAATTCAATATGTTTGAGGAAAGAATGGATGAGATGCAAAGGAACATGGAGATATGGCCAAATATCTCATTTATCAATTGAAAGTCCTATCTACAAGCCTAAAAGCTAAAGAAGATGAATGTATAAGGTAAGTAATTAAAAATGAGTAATTGAAATTTGAGTTAGAAAATATGTCTAGTAATTTAATGTCATTTATGAGATTTGAAAAGAGCTCAAGTGATCTAAACAACATTTTGAATGATTAAAAGCATTCAAGTGTTAAGACTAGTTTTGGATACAAAGAAGAACCAAAGATCATAACTCAAGACAAGATGAAGACTATTGTGAACAAGGAAAATTAGTCTTTGAAGAAAAATCATCAAATAAGGATTGAATGTGCTAGTAGAATAAATACAAATTAGATCAGAGCCAAATTCCATGAGGTATGCAAATTTCAATGGTTACTACTATACTTGTAATCAGTTTGGGCATAAAGCTAGAGAATGTAGAACACCTATTAAGAAAGAATTTGCTTGAAACTATGGTGGGGGTAATTAGTTAAAAGGTGTAAGAAAGGTTGAGTGTCTCAACTATCATGATGTGGGACATTTTGAAAAATATTGTCCATTTAATGTAAGACAAGTTGAGTTTCCTTCAAGAGATATTGAGTGCTATAATTGTTATGAACTAGGACACATTGCAAGATTTTATCCTAATCTAGTAAGGTAGAATGAGATTTTTGCAAAAATTATGGTGTGCTTCAATTATGAACAAATAGCTCACATTGATAGGTTCTAAAAACAAAGGCCTATAATTCAGAATAGGTTCAATTAGGATCTTAGAGTACAAGGAAGAAGATAAGTTAATACATGGAAACCAAAGGTGGTAAGTATGAGTCATGATGAGACTACAGGTCTAATTAATTTGTTTTCTATGGTGGAGAATTCTTATAAAGTTGAAGAGTCTCAAGAGGTCTTATTGTCTGCTCATATTGAGAATGAAGAGACTAAACTCAAGAAGAAGACCACGGTGCTAGTTGAAGCTAGTTTTGAGGTATGTATGGATCCAAGTGAACATCCTAATATTGTTGAACAAGTGCCTAGTGATGAGGATCCAAGTTAAAATGAATATTATTTAGATGAAAAGCTATGCAATGAATCTATGTTGTCTCCATGTATTTATAATCCAATCATAGAAGAAAAGGAGAATGTTGAAGTAGTTGAGGAAGTTATTTTTCTAAAGCCAAAGAAGAAGAAGAAGAAGAAGAAGAAGAACTATAAGTATCAAGTGAGAAAGGAGGAGGAATATGAGGAGTTATTTTATTTTAAAGAATTAAGGTATAAAGGGTGTCTTTATCTATTCTTCTTAAGAGACTCCTTTCAAGTGGAGAAGTAAGTGTTATTGTGGTGTTTTTTCAGCTAGAACAGTCTGTAAAGTTAGATTGAAGGTTCCCAAATGGAAAAGGAGGTTTTATGATTTGTCAAGGTAATATTTTTGTATAGAAAGGTTTGTTGACCTTATTCTTGCATGCTCTAGGTAGTTTTATGATATGAAGGTATGTTGAAGTCAAATTGAAGATTTTTGTTTGCTCTTGGGTTTCTTAGTTTGTGCTTATAAGTATGCAGGTCCTAAAATGGGTTATAGGATGTATGGGTTCCCAAAGGTGTGGAAGCTCAAATATTGGTCCAAAAGTGTGTAATGGTTGTCTCCAAGTGTATAAAAACTTTTAGAGGTGGATGTTGACTAGAAGGTGCTATGTTGACTTTGTTTATTTTGAAATTCTAGGGTTTTGATCTCTGTTAGAAAAGTAGTATACCTTATGATTTGAGGTTTGAGGCTTCATAATATGTTGAATGGGAAAAATGGGATCAAGCTCCACATAGTTTTGAAGGTTTATGTTTCTCTAGTTATTCAAGTTTTTTTCAAATTAAAAGCTTAATTGGGCTATAGGTTTGTAAAGGAAGTATGTTGTAGAGGATGATCTTGTTGAAAATTGGTGTGCTTAAGGTGGCATATGAGAGTGCTTCATATATGAAGTTTTAGGTCCTAAAAATATATCTACTAAAAATTGTGGGCTCTACAAGTTCCATGTAGGGATACAAGGAGGCTAGATAGACCTAGTTTGAAGAAGAGTGATTTTTGTTCATTTTCTCCAAAAGAGTAAGGTATGTGTGTTTCAAGGTGATTTATCAAGTTTGTTGAGTGTATGTTTCCTATTTGTTGAGTGGCATGAAGTTATGTTGGTGGTCCTTATGGTAGCTTGAGAGAGAAGGCTAGTAAACATATGTGGTGATGTTTCATGATATAAGAGGATCAAATGGTGTAATAGCTCAAAAATATTAGGGGGATTCCCTATCAGATGTTTTTTGGTGTTCTCCATTAGATTCCAATGATTTTTATGTGTTCTATCTTCATTAGTTTCCATGATTGTGAATAAGAGTGTTGTCATGGAGCAAGAGGAAGTTTGTCAAGGCAATAAAATAGAGGCTCAAGTTAAGTGGTAGTTTATATCATATTTATAAGATGGTCCTTTCCTATTTATGGTATTTTTAGGTCTTTAGGATCAGTTGGTTCCCACTTTGTCGTTGTGTCAAAGGGGGAGAAAGTTTCTATTGTAGGAATGCTTGAAGGGAGAGAAGGAGAGTTGTATATGATGTTTTTTGACATCAATGACAAAGGGGGAGATTTTTGAAGAGTTTTTATTGATGTCATGGAGGTGTCCTAGTGAGTGGATGAAGTGATTTGTTAGCCTAAGTGACAATGACAAAGTGTGGAATATGATTGTCCTAGTTTGCTTAAAGTGTGCTTGGTTGATCTTCAGTGTTGGCTTGATTAGAGATGTTAAATTATGAGTATGGTAATTAGATAATGTGTAAGAGGTCCCTAATATATTATCTATGCTTGGATATATTGTGTGCATAAGTTTAATTCATTTGGTAGTCCATAGTTTTTCATCTAGATAGTTTGGGTCTAGTGGTAGAAAATCTAAGTAGGTAGTTTGTTGATATCACCATTACCACATGGGAATGAGTCAAGAGGAGTTGGTCATATGGTTGTGATCATATTAGTCCATAATTATTAAGTGTTAGATCTCAATTCATGCATCGAAGCATGATCAAATATATGAGGGTGCAAAGTTGGATTCTTAGTTAGAATTCAATGTTTTCTCATATTTAGCCAAATTTGCAATGTGGCTAGAAAGAGTTGAGTAAGCAGTTTGATGATGAAATATCTTGCATGTGTGGATGTTTTATGATAAGGTGATCATATTGGTTTGTTTAGTTTTAGAACTATTTTATTTAAATTATTTTCTAGATCATGCAATGAGCGTGTCAAAAGATATGCTTATGCAAAGTTGGAATCCTAGTTAGTTTGACTGTGTTTTTCCATAGCCAATTTTACAATTTGGCAAGAAAAGTTAAGTGAGAATTTTGATGGTGTTATATTTTGCACATGTGAAGGTGTCAAGAGAAACTGATCATATGGGTTTTGTTAGTTTTAAACATAGATGATTTGTGCTAAATTTTAGATTATGTTCTAAATCATGACAACAGTTAAGAAGGAGCAAAGTTGGTCTCCTAAAAAAATTCTAAGCATAGTTGGCTTTATGACAAAATATTTTGAGAAGGAATTTTTATGGCATTATATCTCACACACATGAAGGCTTTAGGAGTAATGTGTCACACAGTTGGATTATCCTATGTAAGGAGATCATTTGGTCCAAATTTGAGATCATGAGAGTAAGCATAGAAGAAGTTTTTGAGGTGCAAATTTGGCATTCTAGGCATATTTAAAGGGTCCCCATAGTCATTTCTACATAATTTAAAGCTCAAGTAATATCAATGGTATGTGTTACTCCAAGAGGTCAGGAAGTAATAAGATGAGGATAGGTGCATGGTGTTTAATGATTGAGAAAAGGTACAAGATAAGGATCCAATGATGATCAGGTGTTCATATAGATTGATTGAATGGTGAGCGGTGATTTCTAAAAACATGATTGATCCATAGAGATTGATGAAGTGCATTGAGTCAACATTTCAAGATTGCACAAGATGAGGTCAATTTTTAGATGTTTAACATTTGAACATTATTGACTATGTGTTAAAGATTGAATAAGATATATGGAGCATATTTGATTTGAGCTGAGAGGACATGAGATGTGAGCATTGTGTTTAAGGTTTAACTATGACTGTTGCCATTTGAACATTTAAATTCACTAAGGAAAATACTAGTGTCTAGTATTTGAGCCATATATTTTGATAAAATATGAATTTTCTAATACAGTAAAAATAAAATATGTAGAGAAATCCAAGGCACATCTAGAAATATGGATTTGAAGATTTGGAAGTGTGTATAGTCAAAGATATTAATGTGTAAAGTTTACTGTGTTCATGCTTATTCTAAAATTAACTTGAGAAAGATATTTGAGCTCATTTTGATGTCTCTTGATGAATTGGATATTGGGGAGTGATGTAGAATCCTTGAGGATACTCTGCATACATTTTTAAGGTTTGACCAATCATATTTAGTATGAACAAAGGTTTTGAAGTTGACTGTGTTTTCATTCATAATGACTGTATGTATAGAGAAGTGTTTGAGCAAATTAGATTTTAGAAGAAGAGTGTTTTGGTGACTGTGATGGATGTGGACACTTAAGGGGGGCCTATAGATCATGTAGAATGGGTCCATACTTTTGGAAATTGTTCCTATGTTTTTAATATGCTCGAATATGTGTCAAATAGCTAAATGGGTCTCCATAGGACCTAAAAGTGACTTAGGCCTATTTTTAAAGGAGATTTTGCTTAAGTGTGACCCATATGAGATGCCTTAATGGTGAAGGAATATTTTGTGGCCAACAAGGAAATATTGTGAACTTGATACTAATGAAACCAAATGTGTTGGGTTCTAGACTTGTAAGTAAGATACTAGGGAGATATATTTGAGAGACTTATGTGTGTGATTTGCGGATCAAAGGAAAGGTATTGTGCCTATTGGTTGAGTGAATGTGAAGAATAGTTTTTTGAATATGTGTATGACCTTTAGGTCATGTTTCTTATGTCTGAATAATGCTCTTAAAATTTGGGATATGTGAAGAGGTTTGAATGTGCATATGAGGACAATTTGAGTGAGGAAGGAGAGAGATTGTGTCATGCTTATGTGAGAGACCTATTTGAGATGGAAATATAGTTTGTGTAAAGGTGAGATAATCAAGAGGTCCATCATCAAGTGTTAAAGACATTAGCTCTAAGGTGGAAGTGTTCATCTCAAGGAGGGTCTAAAGGACTTGATCTTCCTTAAGGGGTTGTTGCTCCTTGTGAAATAAGGTTTCCCTAAAGACCTTTGGTTAGGACTTGATCAAGTTTGTAGGTTAGAAGGACTTGACTGAAGGTTCCTAATCAGAAGAACTTGATCAGTCTCTTTTTTATGATCATATTATAGGATAGTAGTCCATGTGTTTGTAGGTTTGAAAGTGGGTTTTATTGTCTAATTAGGGTTTCCCACATAGATTTTGTGTCGTGTATGTGATCTTGAATTATATTTATTATTCATTGCTATGAATGATCTGTATGCTTCATGAATGCTTGTGTTAAATGCTTAAGTATTTGCAAAGGTTTGTAAATTAAATTGTATTGTTTATCACCACTGATTCCCCCCCTCAATGGATTATACCTATAACAAATAATGCTCAATGCCACAATAATTCCAAGGGCCACACACAATGGACATGAAATTGTCACAAAAAATAAAGCCAAGGACCATAATTAAGGAATATGAAGATATCACAAACAAGGGACAAATAATTGTTACATACACAAGGCTAAGGGCCATGCAAAATATAACATCAATGAAACATAGAATAAGTGAAAAATATCCTACATCATCCATATATGTAAATGTCACATCATATTAAAGTATCAAATCCATGCAACACTATCTACAATATGAGTAACTAGAAAATCATGTGAAATAAATCTATGTAGATCAACATGGTAAAAGGTCATATAAATTTATTTATTTGTGAAGGAATAAGTATCTAAGATGAGTGCACTATGTATGTACCCTTTTGATGTGAAAGATGTAAAATAAAAATTACTCATCTCAAAATAAAAAAGTCATGCACATCATGTTATATAGAAAATACATAAGCATGTGCTAACATGATTAGGTTATGTAATTATAGGAATATTTTATCATTATAGTATAAATGAAAAATGTATACTAAGGCATACGAGTATCATGTCAAGTATATATAATAATGTTTCACATAGTAATAGTCATCATAATTATGAATCCAAAAGTATAGAGTAATAACCACACAAAAGATGCATTATATGTCTCATGACATTGCACAGAAGTAAAGGAATGTATAATATGGATCGCATAATCACAGGCTCAATAAAAAATACTAGATGCATCCACATATATTATTAAAAAATTGCATGACCATGTCCAACAAATAAATCATATAAATATTCATGATTACACATAGTGTCACACATAGTAAGAGTGATGCATAAAAAGAGGAGTCATACAATGTATACTCATTGTCACACAGAATAATAGAGAAAAAATCAAACATAAAAGGATTCACATAATGAACACCTAATTCGATGCATAGTAAAATTCACATAATGTAATATAAAATCAAGGATCATACCATGTAACAAAAAAAAACATCAATCATGTGTAAAATAAATAAGGCTAGTATATACAATCAATTGATGTCATCATCACACATATAAAATATATTTTCTATAAGATATAACACTCTAAATAGTATACATAAGATCAAGTCATGTGTAATTAATGTAATTAGGTCAATATGATCAATAGAATAGTCATATAAAGATGTAATTTATGTAGATGTACCAAAATGATCCCAGTTTAAGCATGCCTCCAATGTAGGAAAGGTAGACTTTTGGTCTAGGCATATCCTATATCTAAATGTCCATGTCACATATAATCTATATATCCTTCATTTAAATCATGTATAATATGCAACACAAGTGCATAAAAAAATTGGATATATAATCTGCCATGTATATGTTAAATCATAAATAAGTTATGTAAACTAGAAACATCTATTTTTGAATAATTCATAGGTCATGGTTTTGATTTTTTTGAATATTTTGGTATTTTTATATTTTTGAATATATATATATATAATATTTTGAATTATTTTAAGTGAAGTGATGATTCCATCAATGGGATGCTCACATGTAAGTTTTGGGTTAATCATGCTGATTTTTACCCATTGTGGTGAGCAGTAACACATGTATTTGCATTAGCATATGAGAAGTGATATCATGTTGTGACATATCCATCATGGTCATCATAATCATATGATATTACGTATGTTTTTAAACTCTAATAACTAGATTATTCCATACAATTGGCTATATAATATGATAATGTGCTTGTGTTTGATATAGACACACATAGTAGCTTGTAAAACTAGATTACAACATGATGGAGTAGGTAGTACTTTCTTAATTAGAATATACCTCTAATGTAATACATAGTGAAGTAAAGGCCTTATAGGAAGATAAATAAATGTTTTTTGAAATATTTATGTAGAATGATCTTGTATAGGTTGTATAACAGGTTGTGTTGTAGCCTTTTAAGGAAAGGTCTATGGCTGAATAGGATATTCATATGGTAAACCTATAATATTAACCACTCTATTGTTATAAATATAATTAATTAATTAGTTTGAAAAATATGGTATTTCATAGATTTTATGTTTTTAAGGACCTCCTCAAAACATGTTGAATGCCCTTGTACTGGGTAGAACCAAGAATAATGTAGCAACTAGTGCATGGCCTACCCTAACTAGTAGCATAATAACCCCAAGAGGTTTTCGTCTCTTTCCATATAATCCTTTTACTATCTTATTTTTACCCATCAAGTTTGCATGTCCCAATACTACTATTTAGTGTAATAATGCAAACATTTTCACTTGACCCACTATCTACCATGACACTATGTATATGATATGAATTAGTGTAAGCATGCAAAAATATCACGCTCTTCAAATGTGATAGTAGGTCTATGAAATTGTGTACTCTCATGTATACAAAATACATCATTTAAAATATGTTCCTTCTCAGTCCTACAAGCATAATAATTCAAAGGAGGGTGTGTATTATAAGTCATATCTAGTTCAGACTTAGTGTTGTTCTAATGTGCTGAATGATTTGAAAAGGGATTATAAAATATTTTTAACTTTGCATTCCCATTAGGCTATGTCCTTGACTATTTTGTATATGTATTAATATAATTAAATTTAATAATGTTGTCATCCACCAATCTTATATCTTATATTATGAACCAATGCACGTATTAGTTAAATGTCCTATGTATCTATGATACTTACAATATGCATTACCATCAAATCCATTAGATGGTTCCATATTCATATCAACTTTTTTTTGGGGAGAAAGAGATATGAGATTTCACTTAACTTAAATAGTATCTTATGAAGAGGTTCTGGTAATCAAGTAAATTATCTCCTTTGAGGAGTCAATAGAATAAGATGATTAATATGTTATGATACTATGTTAATTATGATTTTTGCCTCATTATTAGTGTCATTTACTTTGGATTTTAAAATTTGTTAAATCTTAAAATTCAGAGCAAAAATAGTTGGAGGGTTAGACCCATAGTTTAGCATATTCATAAAAAGGAGTTTAACTTCATGATTCTTTCACATATGGAATAGGTCATCAAAATATTCAAATCACTTGAATATAATGGACTCATGTAGTGGGGAAATCAATATTTTCCTTAATATGTATTGAAAATCATTATTAGCCATATGATTTGTCATCTTAGAGATCATAATTTTATAACAAGCACATAATCATTGATGGGTTCATTGGCTCCTTGATTTAGTTTTACAATATGAGATAAGACATATTATCATTGATATTAATTAAAGAGTGTGCTAAGAGTTGATCAGCCAAAGAATTGAAGGCATGGATTAATTGGAAAGGGAGGTCATAAAACCATCTAAATTCATACTTTTTAAGACTCTACATAAAATACTTTGTTAAAAACTTATCATTAGATGTATATTCCAAGCACATTGCATGAAAGGCTTAAAGGTGTTGTTCTAGATCAACTTTACCATCATATAATGTAGGATTTGGTGCCACAAATCTTATAGGTAAGGGATAAGTTGAAATATTAGAGGCTAATTGTTTATGTAATAACCTATGAGAATTAGTGGAATGGACCACTTTTTTTTAATTACATTCCAATTGAGAAACTTTGGCTTGAAGATCCATGATAGTATGTATAAGGATTTGAGGTGTAGTCATAAAAAATATATATGTAAATGGATGATGTCACATGAATGAAAACCCTAGGAGGGGAAAAAATATGTTATGTGGGGATAGGTATATAAATTTGAGGAAAACCTTATGTTTCCCCCACACCATGCGTGGGTATAACGTGTAACCATAGGTGTAGATATAATATCAATAGTAGTAGTGATATGAACACACAATATAGAGTCAATACCTATAAAAGGTAAATAAATACATTGAATGTATCATTTTGTTCCTTAGATGTGAAAATATTGGAATTATATTTCACTTCATATCTGCTTACATGTAACAATACATTAAGTAGTTGTGAATTCATTTGAAGACATTGAATTAATTATTATTGATCTACATCATCAAATCTATCATCCACATTAATTGTATCTACCATTATGATTACATGTAAATAATTAAAAAAATTAGATCTAAAACATTTACATAAAAATATGAAACCCTAAGAAGGTAAAATGAAACTAATGTAAGTAGGCCTCTAGTAGGTTACTTCAACTAGGTCTTTTATGTCTCCTTGAGGCTTTGTAGCCTTCTTATACCAATAGCCAAGACATAAAAGTTATCCCATACCCAAAATTTTATATTTATCCTTTTTATTATTATTAAAATATTCTTAAAATATCATAAAAGTTATCCCATACCCAAATTTTATCTTTATCCTTTCTTAAATCTGATTCTTATATTCAAGACATAAAACAGTTCTAAATGTAACATTATTGAAGTGAATTTGACTCTATAATCAAACTAATTATCCTTTATTATGGTTATTTCACTTTTCTTGGTGGTTTCTAACCTCTTTAGATCTTTACCAAGCAAGCAAAACACACAATCTTTAGCCTTGTAAACAAACTTATAACCCAAAATTCAGTGATATTTCATATTTTAATATTATTTTATTTATAAAATAAATTTTAACACATAAAAAATAGTATATTATGCCTCCCTATAAAGTTTCAAGTCATTTAAACAAGTCATTTTCTTGTAATGGTGATTTTAATGTTATAAATAGGGTTTTTAGATCTTGTTCAATGATTGCAAATCTGAGTTTTTCAAATAATATCTCTCTCTCTAGATACATATAAAATTTAAAACTAATTTTAATGATTTAAAAACATATTAACCAACCTTTCCAAAAAAAATTAGGTCATTTTCATGATTAGATTTTGAGATGTTGAGGTTTTTGTATTGCTAAAATAGGGTTCTAGACCTTCTTTATAGGACTATAATTTATGTTTTAATTATATATTTATATACATTTCTTTTTTGATATTTAAATAAAATTTTATAGTTTATTAAAATCCTAATAATCATGCCTACAAATTTTCATCTCATTTTAATCATTCATTTCAAAGTTATGCACTTTTTAATCTTCCTAAACCCTTCTAAAACCCCCACCTTCAGGCGTATTGACTGTATTTTGTCTATATCTTCCTCTATATACCTAAAAACTACTTTAAAATAGTTTAAAAACCTCATTAAAATAACCATACACATATATACCAATTTTCATAAAAAATTAAGGGTTCATTTTCAAGTTATGAAGGTTCTAGTGCTTAAAAAACCCTAATATATATGTGCAAGCTGAGAGCTCTCAAAAATAGATAATTTAAATTTTTGAGACATATTTTAAAATTTATCACTTGGAAGTGGTTTTTAAAACCATTATAATACTCTAT
This sequence comes from Torreya grandis, assembly GCA_037957365.1. Classification (NCBI taxonomy): domain Eukaryota; kingdom Viridiplantae; phylum Streptophyta; class Pinopsida; order Cupressales; family Taxaceae; genus Torreya; species Torreya grandis. The sequence goes on along the minus strand of JARHVA010000051.1, from coordinate 3,444,399 downwards.
AAATCATTATACACTTTGAAAAATCCTTTAAAGTGGTAAAAAGATATTTTTTCTTGACTGTAGATGCATTTTGCAGGACTTTGTCCCTTAAATTGTGTTTGCAAATCCCTATATTTTAAAAAATCATCATAAAAGTGTAAATAAATATTAATAAAAATAAATATCATGTAATTATAGATTCATAATTTCAAAAATCATGAAAAATATATGTTAGAGTATGTATTTCTCATGTTTGCTAGTTATAGCTATGTATTTTGTCCTTTTGCTAGTTTGTCCTATGTGAAGTTTTATCCCACATTAATTAGTTAGGATAGTTATTTTTTTTTCCTTTCCTAATTATGAAATGGATTACTATTTTACTAGCATATAATTTTGAATAACATTTGACTTGCCTTGTTTTGAATCTCATTTATCTGTAGCTTCTTTGTGTGATGTTTTTATTGTTAACACTTCGGAATCTTGCATTGGAATGCCTTTACCATTATTAACATGGTACCATAGCTTTGAGGTGTTGCATCCATCCACACTGATGTAATTTTTTAATAGATACTTACCTTGCCACAACTGCTACTTCCCTTGTTATACATCCTCAAATGTTTTTCTTTCCCTCTTTTGGATCTGTAACAACGTTAAAGAGGTGCTTTGATTAAAGTTTCAACTAAATTGAGTTTAAAGCATTGGAGGAGAGAATCATATCAAATGCATTGAAGCGTGATTTTATCAAGCATTAGAGAGACATGCTTCAAGTTTTTCTATTATTTCTAGCTTTGGAATTGATCTTCCTATTATGTGGCATCTAAAGCTAGGTGTTGGAAAAGAGGACGAGACAACTTGGGAGTGGAGGACTGCGCTTTTTTGTTTTTTGGAGGCATTGAAGGAAAGAGCTTGGGTTAAAGTGTAGGAGTTGGGAGAGTTGGATCATCATACTTGTCTTCTCTCAGGTTTGCATCCTATGTTTTCCTTAATTACCATGTGAAAGATCTATAGAGGAAACCTGATTTGGAGCCTTAGCATTGGACCTTTTTGGGAGAGGACTACATTGAAAGTTGGATAAGAACTGCATAAAAGTAGGAATTACAAATAGGGCATTCCAAATATAAAATATTTTTTTTAGGTCTACATATTTAGCATGACCATAAAATTTGTTTCCTTATGGTAGATTGTGTTGTGTAAAACATATTATGCTGGAGGATAACTGCGCTAGTTTTTTGTCTTCATCCATTTTTTTCTGTTCCTTCTTGCGACAAGGCTGTGTCTTTTCCATTGGAAGTGTTATAAGTGAATTGGAGAGGAGATAAGACCAAATACCTACATTTTACTCATTAAAATTCATTCTGGTTAACATCAAAATATTGTGGGGAATTTGGTAATCCTTTGGACAATGCCTTACTAGATATGTTGAAACCTTTCTCTTGATATGCTTACCTGGTGCATTGGAGGAGACACTTGGAGGGTCCAACTGGGTTAATACACCTCTACTCCATCATTTATCCTCCTTCTATCCTCTCAAAATAGTTGTACATTTCTTTTTCCCTTTTATAATTTGTATTTTTCTTAAAAGAAGAGTCAAATTCACTTACACGCACACCAAAGTAATTGACAAGGTATTTTTTCACTTTGGTTGGATTTTTTGAATCCATATTTTGATTACAGTTCTTATGAGTGGTTTGAATCCTACCTTTAATTCCATTTTGGTCACTAAATCTATTTTAGTGTAATTTTTGTTTTTTTGACCATTTATGGGAATTCGTAAAGCTTATAAATTTTGAACCGTAACTTGAATTTGAGTTCTATTTTTTTTTCAAAAGTGTATGGTTTTAAATTATCTATCCATTCGTGCCATTAATTTTTAAAAACATACTCATTTTATAAAGAGATAAAATTGGGGGGGGGGGGGGGGGGGGGGGGCGGCGAGGGCGGGGGTGTCCTTAGTACAATCTTTTGGGAGGTTGTCTCAATGTCGATTTTATGTACTCTTTTGCATTCTTTATGCTCTTTGGTGATTCACTAGCATGGATTTTACTTCTGGTATTGACCATTTTGAGCCTTTGGCTACACATAATTACCATACATAGAGACCTTGAATGGAAACAATCATAAAACACAAAGGATTATGGTCCCTAATAAATGAAACTCAACCACGATTTACATAAGAGTTTAAAAAAATAGCACCAATGTAAGTTTAAAGAGTGTATGGATTTGATAGGAACTTATGTGAATGATAGTTTATTATTTCATTTGGATGGATGTGATACTCAATTTAAAATATGGGTTAATTTAAAGGGTTTATTTGGGAAATTAGGTCACTTGAGAGCCATTCAGCTTGAAGTGGAACTTATTCACTCATTTTAGATGACTTTTCCTCTATTTTAGACTACCTCTCTAAGTTTAAGAATTTGCTGACACAATTGTAGGGGAGTAGATAAGATAAGAAATATGAAGAGTGTATGTACTTAATTTTGTCTAATTTGAGTGGTTCATTAAAAATCTTTGCTTCTACCTTTTTGTCTAACATAGATGCCTTAGGTGCCTCATTCAAAATCTCAGATTTAGATTTATTTTTTGAGAGACTTACTAGGGAATAATTCAAATTGTCTCACCTTGAGTCTTTCATCTCTCAAAAATCATTAGTAGCATCACATCCTAAGAACAAGGGAAAAACAAAGAGTAAGAAGAACACTCCTCCATCTCAAAATGCACCTAAGCCTAACACCAACACATCTAAAACCAAATCATCTTCCAATTCTAAGAATAATTCTAACCTATCATGCTCCTATTATGGGGGGACTGGTTATAAAAGAGTCTAGGTATTTCAAGAGAATGCAAGTCCTAGAGGATGCCATTAGGAAACACAAGATTTATATCTCCATTCATTCTCCATCTCATGAGCATGGGAAAGCACTTAATGTTGTCAGGGGATCATAGTCAACTATTTTAGATAGTTGGGTTCTAGATTTTGGTGCTTCACACCATATGAATTCTTCCAAGGAGTCATTTGTATTTCTTAGTTTGAGTTCTAATTCCAACATTGAGGTTGGAAATTTTTCCTTTATTTCTATTAAGGGAAAGGGTGACATACAATTAGATGGTGGTTGCATCAAAGATGCATTATATGTTTTAGATATGACCACTAATCTACTTTTAATTTATTAGATTTGCCATTTTGGTCAAGGCAAGACAATGACTTTCACACCATAGGCTACTGAAGTTTGATCTTTGTTAGAGCCACATACACTTATTTCATAGGGTGTTATTGATCATAATTCTTGACTCTATTATTTTTAGGGTTTTGATGATACTCCTTCTCTAGGGATGTGTTTGGTTTTTCATGAAGATTTTGAGAGTAGAATTTAGCATGAGAGATTTGGACACCTCAATTACATATATTTGAAGGAGTTGAGCACTCACAGTATGGTAGAGGCTCTTTCCATAGTTTCATGTCTTGATGGAGTTTGTCCTAGTTTTTCATTAGGGAAATAACACCAAGATCCATTTTATAAGGGTATGTCCATGAGAGCTTATTCACCACTTGAGCTTGTGCACAATGATTTGGTCTTTCCTACTCCTTTTAATGGAGCTAAGTATGCACTTACCTTTATTAATACTTTCTCAAGGTGTACTTGGGTTTATTTACTCAAGTACAAGAGTAATGTCTTTTCTCACTTAAAAGTCTTTAAGGATTTGGTCAACAAGCAGTCTTCTAGATGCATCAAGAAGCTTTATACAAATAATGGAGGGAGTACTTCAATCAAGAGTTATCTAAATTGTTTACAACTCATGGTATTGTTCACCAGAATTATGTTACACATAATCCACATTAGAATGGATTAGTAGAATTAAAGAACCAAACTTTGAAGGAGATGACTAACTACATGATGTACTAATGGGATTTACCTCCTATCTATTGGGCATAGACATTTAATTATGTAAACTACATTTAGAACCACACAACACATAGAGAAATTGAGCATTTGACTCTAGAGGAGGGTTGGTCTATAACCAAGTCTAATGTCTCATTTTTACAAGTATTTGAGAGCCTCACTTGGGTGTTTATACTAAATAATAAAAGCAAAACATTAGATAAGAAGAAAAAACCTTTGATTTTTGTAGGGTATTGTGAAGACATGAGAGCTTATCATATTTTAGATCCTGATACTCATGATATTCATTTTTGAACACATTTAAGTTTGATGATAAATTCACATCTCATGACTCCTCATCTTATTCCATTCCTTCTTCTTCTTATTTTGATGACTCATCACCTCCTCTTGATTATTCATTCTTCAAAGAGTTAGTTCAAGAGATTCCTGAGGAGGTTATAGAGGTTGATGATCCTAATCACACTGATATTGACATTATGCCTAAGTGGGATTGTACTAAAGTTTATAAGGCAACACCTTTTATAAATGATCTTCCACCCACTCAACATCATTGTGCATATTATATAGGTACTAGATATTTGTGTCATACATTCTCTAAGGATCCATAGTCTTTTTCACTAGCTCATGGGATACATGAGTGGGATGATGCAATGACAAATGACAAATGAGTATTCATATTTGATAAATAATCACACTTGGGATTTTGTCACTCTTCTTAAGGGGATAAACTTGGTTAGGTGAAATCAAATTTACCACACCAAGTATGCAACTGATGGGTCCATTGATAAGTATAAGACATGTCTTGTTGTAAATGAGTTATTATAAGTTGAAATTATTGGCTACTCTAAGACTTTGTGATCATTACTAAGATGGATTATGTTTGCCCTATAATTTCTATTGTTACATCATAGGGTTGGCCAGTGTATCAGATAAATGTTAAGAATGACTTCTTGCATGGATACTTTCTTGAAGAAATCTATATGGAGTAGCCTGCTGGGTTTGTTCACAATTCTTCTCTTGTTTGTCAACTTAGAAGGTCACTTTATGATCTCAAATAGACCCCTCAAGCTTAGTATGAGAATATTGATTCATTTCTTCTCTCCACTATCTTTTTTAACTACCACTCTGATCTCATAGTGTATATTTAATGCATTGGAGATGACATTGTTATACTGGTCTTGTATGTTGATGATATATTTCTCATAGGCAAATCCTCTTCTCATATTCAATCTATTCAATAGGAATTTTCAACTCAATTCAACATGATATATCTTGGTTTTTTGCACCTCTTCCTTGGTTTATATATTTCATAGTCAAATACAAGGATTTATTTGAGTTAGGAAAATTACACCCTTGATATTCTTCAATGTTTTGGCATGGCTGATTTCAAGTCAAGTCCTTCTCCTTTTTAGTATGGAGTGACTCTCACTACCACTTGTAATACTCCTCTTTGTGATCTAAAATTGTATAGGTAGATGCTTTGGATTCTTATGTATTTGACCCATACTCACCCTAACATTTCATTTACAGTTGGGATTGTATTTAGGTTTACACATGCTCCTCATGACAGTCATTGGCAGGCTATCAAGAGGATTTTATGATATCTGTGTGGCACTACTCATTTTGGTTTACACTACACCAAAGGTTTTACTCAGTTGGTTGGGTATAATGATTCAAATTAGATAGGTTCTCTTGACGACATGATTTATACTTCTAGTTAGATTTTTTGTCTTGGTTCTTCACCTATGTCTAGGTTGTATAAGAAGCAATAGGCTATTGTACTATCATCTACAAAGTTTGAGTACAAGGAAGTAATTACAATGAGTTAGTAATTTATTTGGATTCATCATTTATTGATAGAGTTTGGTTTCATGTAGGATTCACCCATTTTACTTTAGTGTGGAAACTAGAGGGCAATTCACATATCCTGCAACCCAGTTGAGAACCAAAAAATTGAGCACATTTAGGTACATATGAACTTCATTTATTAGCACATTTAGGATGGATTTCTTATCTTGGAGTACATTTTGACTAAGAAACAGGTTGTAGACATCTTCATAAATCCTTTTTCATCACTTTGTTTCCTTGAGTTATGTGGCATGATTAGGGTTTTAGAAGTTATCATTGGGGGGTGTTCATGAGGGCATATACCTTATTCATTTCATGGATACATATTATACATGAGTACCTTATCAGGCCTAGTTATCGAGAATCATATTGTGGATATGCCACTCTTTCTTTTTTTGATATTTTTAGCCCCTAGTTTCACTGAGGGTGGTGTTAGAGTATGTATTTATCATGTTTACTAATTATAAATATGTTTTTCATCCTTTTTCTAGTTTGTCTTATGTGAGGATTTATCCCACATTGTTTATTTAGGCTAGTTCTTTTTTTTCCTTGCCTACTTATGCAAGTTCTTCCTATTGTACTAGCATCCTATTCTGAATAACATTTGACTTGTCTTGTTTTGCATCTCATTTATCTACAACTTCTTTGTGTGATGTTTTTATTTTTAAAACTTTAGAATCTTGGGTTGGAATTCCTTTACCATTCTTAACAAAATCCTTTTATTCATATGTCTTCTAAAACTGACACACAAACCCTTGTAGACTATATACAAATTATCACATATTATACAAGAAAACCCTACAACATCCACCTTTTCCTATCCATTTTATTATTTTATGCTACTATACTTTCACACTTTTTTATTTGAATGGTAATCACCTCTTTGCATGTCTTTATCTATTTAATCATCTTCTCCATAAATAGCATTCAATTCCAATTCTTTCTCCAAGTAGACATTTATCTTGACAACTTAGTTAAGTTTAAACATGTTAATTACGAGTTTAAGATTATAAGACACTTAGGAACATGAACGTAGACCCTTGTGACCTTTTACATGTATAATTATGACTCTAAAATCCCTTAGGAGATATGAAGGGATTCAAAAATTATTACAACAAGTTTAAATTTTCAAATACTTATTTTGATAAGAAAGTCCTTTTAATACTCTAGAGACTATAATTTGAACATCTATTGACCTAAACATTTCTAACTTGACAAAAATAAGGTCTCTTACACTTACCTTAGACCTACCAAATCAAACATTGACCTATCAAATCAATATATACATAAGTCTTGTTGATGCTCCTATATCAAACTCTCCAAATGAAAAAAAAATTGAGTTCCAACTCAAATAAAGATTCTTCTTTATTTTTCAATTCTTATTTTTCTTACCTCATTATCTTCCTCTTTCGATTCTTTATTTATTCATATTTTCCTTTAGTTAATTTTCTCTTTTAATTGATTTATTTCCTTGTCTTACTTTTCCATCTATAGTCACATAAAATGTCAAAATTGGTATCTTGAGTGTGGTTTGTGATACCCAACCCATAGGTCCCTCTTGCATGCTCTCATGACCCTTCTAGACACCTTTTTTCTTATCCCCAGTCATCCATAGACTTCTGAGACCTGATTCCAATTCAACTAGGTTACTTTTTTTATGCTAATTATATCCTCCCAAGTCTTGAACTTATAGGAAAATAGTACCAAACTTGGATTATATTGTTGGACCCTAGGGTGTCCCATTTCCAATGCTCCTATCCAATCACATTTTGAGCCCAAATGACCATTTCATTTCGATTCCTCTTCTTTGTTGTGTCAGCCTAGAGCAAATGCATTTAATCTATGACCAATATATCTCTATAAAATCTCATTCAAATCTCATTTAGAAGGGTTGGCATATATTATAAATGCAATCAAAATTACAAGCAAAACCACTGAGGCAAATTTCCCTATTCTCTGTATATAACCATCCAATACAGTTACAAGCATATTCAAACCCTCAGACTAGTCTTTAGTCACCTCAAGCACTCTTAGTTTGGCATTTTTCATCTGCATAACATTATTTCAAAAATCACATCAAGTAAGAGAACTATATATGGCTTGATCCCTCTTCGCAGTATTGTATATTGGTATTCATGAGTTTGAGATTAAATTAACTCTATAAGGAGCTCTATCAACATTTAATATATAAAATTTCATAGCCAAGCTCACATAGAGACAACAAATAAAACCCAAAAAAATCAGATCTTTGTGACCAGTTTGGATAATAGAAATAGGACCTAGACTATAACATTGGACCTTGAAGTGTCCTATTTTTAGCACTCCTATCCTTTCATCGAATGAAATCTAGATCTAGGTTCATGACACTATCTCAGTCCTACATAACTAGTTTTAGCCTCTATCTCAGTTGTCTCAATTTAATTTTAAGATAAATTACATTTCTCCTTATTTATTGCTACTTTTATAAAAGTTTAAAAGGCACAATAAATTATACAAATTAGTATTATAGTTATTTCAATATTATTTACTAATTTATTTATTCTAAATCCTTAACTAAATTAAGAATAAGACTCTAATATTCCCAAAATAGTTAAATCATTTGGTCAAAATCAGTAGCTCGAGTGTGGCTTGTGAAACCCAACCTATAGGTCCCTCTTGCATGCTATCATGACCTTTTTAGACATCTTTTTACTTATTCCAAGTCATCTGTAGACTTTCAAAACTTGATTCTAGCTCAACCAAGCTATTTTTCCAATGATAATTCCATCTCCCTAAGTCCCATACCTATATGACAATAGTTACCAACTTGGACTATAGCATTGGACCCTAGGGTGTCCCATTTACAATGCTCCTGTCTAATCACATTTCAAGCCTAGATGACCATTTCCTTTTGATTCCTCTTCTTCATTGTGTCATCCTATTATGAATGCATTTAACCTATGACCAATATATCTCTATAAAATTAAATTCAAATTTTATTTATAATGGGTTGTAAAATATTATAAAAGCAAGCAAGAATGCAAGCAAAACCACTGAGGCAAATTTACCTATTCTCTACATACAACCATCTAATATAGCTAAAAGCATATTCAAACCCTCACACCAATCTCTTACCACCTCAAGCACTCTTAGTTTAGCATTTTTTCATTCACATAGCACTATTTCACAAAGCACATCAAGTGGGAGAACTATATATGGCTTGATTCTTCTTCAGAGTATTGTTATATAGATAGTGTGCCCACACAAGGGGTGTGGATACACGTTTAATGCATTTTACACACATTAACCCTCCCTCTTTCCCAAAGTTTTATTCAAGCACAATCAAGGTCTAGAGTTTGAGATTAAATCAATTCTACAAATATCTCCATCAACATTCAAGATCCAAAATTTCACAGGTAGGCTTGCACAGGGACAATAGATAAAACCTAAAAAAACCAGATCTCTATGACTAGTTTGGACAATAACGGTAGGACCTAGACTATAGATCTATACCTTGAAGTGTCCTATTTTTAGTGCTCCTATTCTTTCACAAAATGAAATCTAGATCCATGTTTAAGACACTATCCCAGTCCTACACAACTAGTTTTAACCTCTGTCTCAACCATCTCAGTCTAGTTTTAAGATAAGTTGCATTTCTCCTTAGTTATTGCTATTTTTAGAAAGGTTTAAAAGGCATAATAAATTATACAAATTATTACTATAGTTATAGAAATATTATTTACTAATTTATTTATTCTAGACCCTTAACTAAATTAGGAATAAGACTCCAATATACCCAAAATAATTAAATCACTATTTACGTAGTTCATATCCTATTAGATTGACACTCCTTTGTAGATTTTTGCTTTCTCTATATTCCACTATTGTTGTCTCTATTTTTATTTTTGTCATAATTTATCCCTAAATTTTTGTTTTCAATAATTATTCCTTCTCTTTCTTCACAACCTCTTCCTCATGACTTTGTTAAGGCATGCTCATATACTCCATACTGATCTATTCCTTTGGTAACATTTTTCATGCACTCTTCATAGGTTTAAAATAGTGAATAACACCATGCCAATACACAAAATATGATTACCAAGAGTTTAATTTACTCACCTTGCTTTCTTTCCTTTTTAGTTTTTCTTCTTGTAGCTTCTTGATTAGTATTTTGCTCTCCATGTAACTTGATTTTTTTTGTTCATCCATTGCTAATCTAAATTTGGATTTTCCTTGTTCATCTATTGCTAATTTGAATTTGTTTTCTTAACCTATTCTTGGAATGATAATTTCCTTCATTAAAGCAACTTTCTTCTACCAAATGTCTTCTTCATGAAGAGTTTGATTGTTCTCCTCCTTTCCTTGTTTTATCTTGAACTCTTGTGTCTTACTTCTTTGCTTTTTCATATGGCAATGGAGTATGTATTGCCCGTATATATCCATAACTATATAAACAACATAATCAATATATAACAAATTATATTTAATAAACTTAAAGGTCTCTTAAAATATATTATGATTCTCTACATCTTCTCTTTTTTTATACCCTTCTCAAGTTCTTTCCAAAATTGTCTTGATATTCCTTCCATATTTATAGGCTCCTCGTCATTGGCTTCATTATGCCTATTTAGTCTACCTTGATGTGGTGACCTCTTCTCATTCATGGTTTGTTTAACTATGTCTTCTTTATCCTTTGGCCTAAAATTTTCTATATTTCTTTTTTGGTTCTCTTGAAGTTACTCATCGATACATTACTCTTCATCATCACTCTTTTCTTCCCTTGAACTATTGACTATCCATACTTGTTTCATATTATTTCATGATTTTATGCATGGATTTGTCCAATCATTTGTTCTAAATTTGCTGATGAATTCACTTGTTCCTTTTTACACATAGATTTTTCCATATTTTTATGCTCTATTACTTGTCCTGCATCTACTTATAATACCATTGAGAACTTTGTTCATGCCTTTCATCTACATTGATTGTTTCACTTGATCTTACCTCATTCACCATCTTCTCATTTATTATATCATCTTATTTCACTTTAAATTCTTCATAGATATTTTTTTCCCTTAACTCAATCATATTCATCTCCTCTTTTATGAGGGCTTCTTCTTCCATATGCTGCTCATATTCTTCTTTCTGTATGGGTTGCTCAAAGCTATTTTCTTCCTCCTTGTTGCTTGTAAAGTATATTTATGTTATTCATATGAGAACCTTATTACCTTTTTTTCTTCCAAGACAAAATTATTATTTTCATTCATGTGATGCTTTACATTCTTATTGATACCTTCCAAAACTTATTTGAGATGCTCAGATGGAAAATTTTCTTTTGCAACCATTTTTTTTGTGATTGAATGTTGACTTATCTTCTTTGTTTTTTTTTAAGTTTTGGGCTCTCAAATTGGGTATTCTCTTCAATAATTTACATACCTAAAATCACACATTTAGATACATTGTTAGGATCAAAATATTTATGCCTGATTTTCTCTTTAATTTCATCCTTGGGCTACTCTTTTATCACCCTTATCATCCTTTTCCAATTTTCAATTTCTTGATACCTCCTTTTCTTTTCTACTTTATGTTTGATTGGCCAAATGACCATATTATTAATTTTTATGAATAAAAATTATTTTTATTTATTTAATTATTCCAAACATTTCCTTAAACATGCTAATGTGTGGTTCATCTCATCTATCTCTTTCTAAATGTCCTCTTCTTTTATTACCTCATTCCTTTTCTTCATTTGGTTCTTTTCCCTTTTTAGTCATTTCATTTATTTTATACTTTTTCTTCTTGTTCCTTGTCTAAGGTCTATACTTGGTATTTTGACACCTCCAAGTCTATTTCACCTTGAATTTCACATCCAATTCTATTTCACCTTGAATTCCTTTCTCTTGAGCCTCAATGTGCTCCTCTTCTTACCCTCTTAAGCCTCAATGGGTTGTAGAACTGTAAAACCTTTTTTTACTTCTCTTTTTTCAAATCACCTTAAAAATCCTTAACTATTATCTTTATTTACTTCACACACTCTTTCCAAGATATTTTGATGTGCTCTAATACCATACTGATATAAGTAGGCCTTTACTAGGTTTCTTCAGCTAAGTCTTATGTGTCTCCTTGAGGCTTTGTAGCCTTCTTGTAGAAATAACCTTATTAACTAAATTATTAATTACACTAACCCTATTTATTATTATTAAAATATCATAAAATTTATCCCATACCAATTTTTTTTATCTTTATCCTTTCTTAAATCTGATCCTTATACTCAAGACATAAATGAATTCTACTAGACCTTACTAATTAGGTTTATTTTATCTTTGAGATGAATTGTAACCTTATTGAAGTGACTTTGACTCTAGAATCAGACTAATTATGATTTATTAGGGTTATTTATCTTTTATTTATGGTTTATAACCCTACACATAACCTTCTACCTTCCTTCTCTTTGGATCTTTATCAAGAAAGCAACACACAGTCTTTAGCCTTGTAAACAGACCTACAAACTTAATTTCAATGATATTTTGTGTTGTAATATTATTTTATATATTAAATAAATTTTAAAGCATAAAAAAAATTCTATTATACCTCCTTAAAAAATTTCAATTTATTTGGGTGAGTCTTTTTCATGTAATGGTGATTTTAGTGTTGCAAATAGGGGTTTTTAGACCTTGCTCTAGGACTAAAAGTTTGATTTTTTACAATATATATATATATATATATATATTTAATACTTTTAAAACATATTAACTAACCTCTCTAAAAAAATTTAGGTCATTTTCATGATTAGATTTTGAGATATTGAGGTTTTTGAACTATTAAAATAGGGTTCTTGACCTTCTTTTACAATACTACAGTTTGAGTTTTAAATATATATTTATATAAAATAATTTATTGATATTCAAATTACATTTTAAATGTCATTCAAATTATATTAATCATGTATATAAAGTTTTGTTGTCCCCCAAAAATATCACTCATTTTTGGGACAACATTTGAACTATTTTGGTCTTACAGACCAAAATTGTCTCTTCCCTTTTCAAAATTTGTCCTGGGCATTCAAATTCCTCATTTTTCAATCTTCTCATAAATCTACTGACTCAGCAGGAAGAGAAAATCTACAGACTCTGCAGGCCAAGTTCAATGGGCTTTACAGGTTAATTTCTACAGACTTGATTTTCATGGACTCTACGGGCAGGTTCATTTCTATAGGTTCAAAGGCTTCTGCAGGTGGGTTCAACCAAAAAAATCAGTTTCTTACACTTGGTCATTTTTAGGATTGGTTTAATGCCTTGGTTCAATAAAAAATGTCTATCGGCAAGCAATCAAGAAAAAGAGGCTTGAACCACTGAACCGTTGAACCGTTGAACCACTTTGGTTCAAAGGTTCAATAGGTTCAAGGTTAATTCGGTTCAACACTTTCAGTTCAATTGGTTTGTCTGATTTGTTTCAACATTTTGGTTCATCCTTTGGTTCAATCAAATGGTTCATCAGTCAATTCAAGGCTTTGTTTAAACCATTAAACCAAAACTTGGTTCGACGCTTGGTTCAACGTCTTTTGGTTTAATGGTTGGTTCAACATCTTTTGGTTCAATAGTTAGTTTATCACTTTAGATCAATCAAATGAACCATCGACTTGAACCATTTTGGTTCAAAGCCTTAGTTCAACAAAGAGGTTCAACGTCTTGTGGTTCAATGGAGTGGTTCATTGACTTGGTTCATTCAATTGAACCATTAGCTTGAAGCATTTTGGTTCAAAGCTTGGTTCATCAGCTTGGTTCAACCAAGTGGTTCAATGCCTTGGTTCAACAGAGTGGTTCAACAGCATGTTTCAAAGGAGTGATCCAATGTAAAAGTTTAAGAGAGCTCCCAAAGGACAAGTGCCCTTGTGGAGGAAACTTATTCAACAAAAGTACCCTTCAGAAGGGTCATTTTCAAAGAAGGTTGCAAAGGTAATTCTTTTAGATTTTGACTAAGGCAAGAAACAATTCCTTCAGACAAAAAGTTTGAAAGATTTCAGAGAAGTTGCGGGCAGAAAGCAAATGGATGGAACAATTTCCATAGACTTTTTGTCTGCGAGAAATTTGAATGGCCTTTTTGTCCACAAGAATTTGTCCCCAGACTTTTTGTCCATGGGAATTTGTCTCTGGAGAAAGCATAGGGAAAATACCCATAGAAATTGTCTGTAAGAAATCCTGAGAAACAAGCCGTGAGAGACTCTAAGGAAAAGGCCATTCAAAGACCGCCCAAAGGGTAGATACCTTACAGGGAAGCAGATCATTTCTTAAGGCCCGAATGGTTAGATTATTTCCAGGAAAGTGCCAAATAGAAAAGTTGAAAGAAGACCAAGGGGTGATGCACCCGAAGATGTCAAATTTAACATAGCAAACTAGCTGTTGAAAACATAGTGACAGGCGTGTGAACATTAATTTTAAAGCTCATAAAATAGCCATTGATCCTTTGAATCTATAGACCCAAATGCATTCACAAACTTCAAGGCCAAGACCAGCAAAAAGTAAGGAAGGAACAGAATAGCAAATTGAATCTAGGACCCGATTTAATTAGCCAAAAAAGGAGGAACGATGAAGGTAGGATCAGATCACCAAGTGGACATTGAAAGTTGAAAATTTTCAATAGCATGACTTGTTTCTCTGCATTGATAAAATCAAATGGGTAAATGCCCCTAAGTTTGAGCTTGTCTTCTTAACAGATTCTAACACAACATGATGTGTTACTGTTCTCGAGTCCTTGAAATGGCTATATAAGGGACTCTCTTGTTATTGTAAAATATCTCTTTTTTGATAATCAGAACGAAACTCTGCCCAAATTGAAAGGCACTTATGAGACTTTGAGCTCAGTTTTTGGATCATATTTTGTTATTGGAATAAGAAAGCAAGTGATTTTTCAGACTTTGTGCTGTGATATCTTTGTTATTGGGGAAAGTGTTCTTATGTCTTTTTCCTTGATATATTCTCTATTCTTTTAATTCAACAAGCAGGATTAGTGAAATTAGCAAGGAAGGTGTCCTAAAGAGTCAATTATGGGGAGACTTTGTGCCCCCATGATTGCATTTCAGTGTGTTTTCTTTTCATTTCTATGTAAAGGACTTTGGGAAGACTTTGTGCCCTCATTGTCCTTCATATCTTACTCTTGAGCGATTCGGGTGGAGACTTTGTGCTACATCTTGATTTGTTGGTTATTACATCTTTTACTACATTTTGCTGTTACTACCTGGAGTATTCTTATGGCTTGTTGAATAGTAATTTTGAAAGAAGAGAAGTTCTTTCTATCATTTTCCTTGAGTTTCTCCTATGATCTGCACGCATCATTTCTAAAGAAAGAGAGATGGATGGTTTGTCCTACCCTTGAGTATTATTTTTTGTTAATATATATATATATATATATATATATATATATATGTCATACCTATAGGGAACCTCCCCTTGATTAGAGGAGAGATTAGTCTCCTTTTGATGTGGTAAAAAATTGCACATTTGGACAACTAGTCTTGCTACTTTGGCTGATCAGACCTATTTTGTTTATCAGTACGTTGATTGACAAAATATTCAACCATCAGTTTTTGGTGAATCCACTGGAGATATACCCATTATCCATTTATAATCTATCTATTCACCTCCATACCAATCGGGAAAGAATGCACAATATAAAGCCTCAAGCTTCAAACTGAAGCAAAGTCCATTCTTTTCCATTTTTGTTTCACAATCTGGTAGATTCAAGGTATACACAAAGCCAAAAGGCTAAAGGTATTATTGACCCTGTATTTGAGTTGGTACAACAAAGTGATTTTCATCTATTTCCTTCACCATCTCATCTCCAATGAATTAAGAGCTGTCCTCCTACTAAAGTCAGATCTCCATTGCCAGACAAAGTATCTACTTCTGCTGTTGATAAAGCTTTGCCAATAATTACCCCTTTAAGATTTGTTATCCCTCCTTTTCATAATCCTACAATGGTAGTTCAAGGCCCCTGGGGTAATGATTTTGGTCCTCTTAATCTTACTTCACCTCTACATGATCTTTCATGCAGTTCAAGGAAGAATTTCCCCAAATTCTATGGTGATGGGAAAGTTCATCCTGATGAGCACATTGCAGCCTTCAGCATAGCTTATGGAGTAATCAGAGTAGAATTTGAATATGTAGTAGTCAGGATTTTTGTGGAAACATTAAAAGGTACTGTGGTAGATTAGTTTTATCATCTACAGGCTCAGTCAATGATTGATTGGAATACTCTCAAAGATAAGTTTGAATCTAGATTCAAACCTGCATAAGATGCACATGCACTTCAAGCTCAACTTACACAAATGAAGAAAGAATCTTATGAGCCTATGAGAGACTTCATAGCTAAATTTGAAAAATTGAGAAATAGAATTCCTGTAATTGCTTGACCTACAACTGAGAATCTAAAATGCTTTTTCATTAATTCTTAGTTACCTGAAATAAATTTTCTCTTGAGACGTGCTGGTCAAATAGATCTGGCTGTAGCTCAACGTTTGGCCACTGAGGTAGAAGATGATCTCATCTTAGCAGGGAAGATAAGAAGAGATCTAAATATAAATAGAGCTTCATCATCTTTTGAATATGCATCTACAGGCACCACTGATCCAATGGTGCAAAAGCTGGTAAATGAAGTGTTAGCCTTTAAAAAGCAAATGGCGTAAGGAATGTCTTCTGCTCCTTCACATAGAGATATGCCAAGAAGGACATTCCCAAATCAGTCATATAAGGGCAATGCTACTAGGAATCAAGGGCAACAAAATTGCCTTCCTCTTCCATAAGGAAAACTTGCCCTGGAAGCTCCTCCAACCAATTCAGCAATGGAATATCTTGAAACAGAATCTGAGTTCTCTTTCTAGCCTAAATTGAATCAAGAAAATGACACTGATCTCCTTGAAGATGATCAAAAAGAATTAGCTGGAGACTCCCACATTGGTTTCTTGAACTACCATGATGAACCTAAAAGCAAAGGAGAAGCTATTGATGGAACATATGCAGTGTTTACCAGATCTAAGAACCAATCAATCCAACAGGCTGATAAAAAGAAGATAGAATAGCAACCGCAGCCAGCAATCATGATTTTTAAGCATGGAACCACTTTGCCTTTCTATCCAAAGGATTCGGTGATCACCCAAAATGTAAGTACGTCAATTTCACCTTCACCTTCTACTCCCATTTCGCAAACTAGCCCACCTCCCATCCCTCCTAAAACTCAAAAAGTTGAAGTACCTTTCTCTGTACCTAGTTTAATTCAGCCATTTGACATAATTGATCATGTCAAAAAGACAAAAATACAAATGTCTGAGTCTGAATACTTGTAGTCCAATCCTGATCAATTGGATAAGTTGGTCCAATGTATCAAGAACCAGAGCATCCTTGCAGGGCAAAAAGCTAAAAAGATAATTCCTAATTCTCCAAAGAACATGCCCATTCTGAATAATCTTGTTATTACTCCTCCAACTACCCTTGGGAAAATAAAACCTTTCTATGTTTCCCTATTAATAAATGGTTATCAGCTCAATAATTGCATCATTGATTCTGAGGCATCTGACAATGGCATGCCTACTAAAGTAGCTGAGTCTCTGGGCCTCACACTAACCAAAACCTTTGGGAGATATTTCTCCATGGAGAACAAGCAAGTACCATTGCTGGGGAAAATTTAAAATGCCCAATTTACATTGGTAGCCTTTCCAGACAAGAGAATCAGAATGACTATCTTGGTGGCTGATGTCCCAGCATCCTATGGCATTTTTCTTGGATGAAATTTCTATAAGGACGTGGGAGGAGAACTAAACATGGACCTGTCTAAGGTAAGGATCCCTATCCAAGGTGTGATGAAGAGATTGCTCCCTGAAAAGGAGGCAAAATACGTGTTCACCCAAACATCAGCCCCTACAACACAAATTCTTTTTGAGTCTTCAGGTAGGGGTAATTATTTTTTTACCACAGAGGATGTTCATGTTTTTACAGATGAAAGTCCTAATAGGACCTAGGTTCCCCAAAGCTCTAACACAACTTGTCAAATTTAAGAGCACACATGATTACCTTTGTATAAGCAACTTAAACATGTGGAAATAACCAGAAGAACAAATAACTATTAATGAGAAATAACATAGAATATGAGAGGCAACACACAATTGTATTTAACTCATTACAAAGGAAATTACAATAAAGAGATCACACTCTTCTTCCACCTCTGTGAGGCTTCCTCCTCAAGGGCTCCCAGTAATCTTCCCTCCAGAGTAATCTTCTCTCAATAGGTCACAACACACAGCTAACACAAGCTGTTGTTCACCTCATTATACTGCCAGTACAACCGAGTACGAACCGGTACTCCAAGTAGATCTCACCATGATCTTGCTCCTTGATGTATTATTGTCACCTTGGATCTTGCTCCCCCATTGATCTCATTTCTGACCCTCGCATACACACACCCCTATAGACCAACCTGATCTTACTTATCACATATAGATCTCCAACATGATCCTGCAACACCCTGCATATCAAACCTGATCTTACATACATGAAGAATCCTACTTGATTCTACCATGGGAAGAACTCTCCAAGTTCCACACTTGAGTTCTACAACTTTACAATACAGCCCATGAGTCTATTATATAGATCTCATGCATACAATGATTAGACTTGCAGCTCAAGACTCGAACTAGTCTTCATCATGCAAATTACCTGTTCACTTAACTGACTGTTTGTCAAAAGCAATTCTAGAATCACACAGGCAACCGACATCGGTCCCTATCTGACTGGAGGTGACTGACATCGACCGACTGCTGCTGAGGTCAGTTTCCTTCTGCACTATCCACTGACCGACGTCGGTGATCCTACCGACGCTGGCGACTGCATACTCAGCATCCTCCATGTTTGCAACAAGGTGAAGCTTTTAGCTCCACACCCTAATAGTCAAAGCTCTGACACAACTTGTTAGATTTAAGAGCACATATGATTACCTTTGTATAAGCAACTTAAACATGTGGAAATAACTAGAAGAACAAATAACTATCAATGAGAAATAACATAGAATATGAGAGGAAACACATAATTGTATTCAACTCATTACAAAGGAAATTACAATAAAGAGATCACACTCTTCTTCCACCTCTGTGAGGCTTCCTCCTCAAGGGCTCCCAGTAATCTTCCCTCCAGAGTAATCTTATCTCAATGGGTCACAACACATAGCTAACACAAGCTATTGTTCACCTCATTGTACTGCCAGTACAACCGAGTACGAACCGGTACTCCAAGTAGATCTCAACATGATCTTGCTCCTTGATGTATTGTTGTCACCTTGGATCTTACTCCCCCACTGATCTCTTTTCTTACCCTTGCATACACACACCCCTGCAGACCAACCTAATCTTACTTATCACATGTAAATCTCCACCATGATCCTGTAACACCATGCATATCAAACCTGATCTTACATACATGAAGAATCCTACTTGATTCTACCATAGGAAGAACTCTCCTAGTTCTACTATTGAGTTCTACACTTAACAATATAGCCCATGAGTCTATTATATAGATCTCATGCATACAATGATTAGACTTTCAGCTCAAGACTCGAACTAGTCTTCATCATGCAAACAACCCATTCACTTAACTGACTGTTTGTCAACAACAGTTTTGGAACCACCACAGGTGACTGACGTTGGTCCCTATCTGACTGGAGGTGACCGACGCTGACTGATCATTGCCGATGTTAGTTTTTTATACACTGATCCCTGACTGATGTCAATTGTGGCCTACCGATGCCGGTGACTGCATACTCAACATCTTCCTTCTATTTGCATCAGTGAATCTTTTAGCTCCACAACCTAACAAGTCCTGTAGCTGGCAATCCAGGAATTGATCCAAACAAGACTTTATAATAATTGGTAAGACACAATACAAGTAAGGAAGGATCTTCCATCTCTAATGAAGAGAAATTTGATAGGAGTTCAACTTTTGATAATGTTGGGATCCTAAAATGCAATGGTAGAAATTTTTCCACCAACGATGGAGTTGAGACTGTGTTGATATCTCCTCAAGGAGATATTCTTCCTTCATGCAAATTGTAAGTCAGCAAAATCAAAATTAGGCAAAGGAACCCTTCACAGGAAGAGCAAGGAGTTATGGTTTTCAATTTGAAAACCACATCTTGCCTTGGAATAAGAAGAATAAAAGGCCAAGAGGAAGACACAAAAAATTGGTTTCCTGGTGGAGAACTCCATTCACCCGTCACCATTTCTGGGGGCAAAATGTCTTCTTGTTGGTTTATCAGAATATAGCACTATTTTCATTATCTCCCAAGAAGCAACATCTGAAATACTTCAATTCTTAAAATATCAGATCATTTCATCTGTACATATGTATATTTTTATAGTTTTTAATTCTATTTTGCTTTATTTGTTTCCTTTTTTGATACCTTCCATTTCTAGGTAGCTTGACTCCATAACCTAATGGTACACATGAAGACACTGGAGATTCTAGATTTTACTCCTTTCAATTCTTTTTGTAATTGACAGAAGTTCCCCAACTGGAGCTAGATGTTGTCCCCCAAAAATATCACTCATTTTTGGGACAACATTTGAACTATTTCGGTCTTACAGACCAAAATTGTCTCTTCCCTTTTCAAAATGTATCCTGTGCATTCAAATTCCTCATTTTTTCAAGCTTCTCAAAAATATACGAACTCTACAGGCTTGAATCTATGAACTCAATAGGAAGAGAAAATATACAGACTCTACAGCCCAAGTTCAATGGGCTTTACAAGTTAATTTCTACAGACTTGATTTCTACGGACTCTACAGGCAAGTTCATTTATACAAGTTCAAAGGCTTCTAGAGGCAAGTTCAACCAAAAGAATTAGTTTCTTACACTTGGTCATTTTTAGGATTGGTTCAATGCCTTGGTTCAATCAGAAATATCTATCGGCAAGCATTCAAGAAAAAGAGGCTTGAACCACTAAACCACTGAACCATTGAACTACTTTAGTTCAAAGGTTCAACGGGTTCAAGGTATAATCAGTTCAATGCTTTCAGTTCAATCGGTTCATCTGCTTTGTTTTAACATTTTGGTTCAATCAAATGGTTTGTCAGTCTATTCAAGGCTTTGTTGGAACTATTGAACCAAAACTTGGTTCAACGCTTGGTTCAACGTCTTTTGGTTCAACGTATTCAATGGTTAGTTCATCGATTCAGTTTAATCAAATGAACCATCAGCTTGAACCATTTTGGTTCAAAGCCTTGATTCAATGAATAGGTTCAACGTCTTGTGGTTTAATGGAGTGGTTCATTGACTTGGTTTATTCAATTAAACCATTGGCTTGAACCATTTTGGTTCAAAGCTTGGTTCATCAGCTTGGTTCAAACATTTGGTTCAACCAAGTAGTTTAATGCCTTGGTTCAATAGAGTGGTTCAACAGCATGGTTCAAAGGAGCAATCCAATGTAAAAGTTCAAGAGATCTCCCAAAGGACAAGTGCCCTTATGGAGGACACTTAGTCAACAAAAGTACCCTTCATAAGGGTCATTTTCAAAGAAGGCTACAAAGGTAATTCTTTTATATTTTGACTAAGGCAAGAAACAATTCCTTCAAACTTTTTTTTTGAAGGAATTCCTTCAAACAAAAAGTCTGAAAGAATTCAGAGAAGCTACGGGCAGAAAGCAAATGGATGGAATAATTTCCGTAGACTTTTTGTCTACGAGAAATTTGAATGGCCTTTTTGTCCACAAGAATTTGTCCTATGGAGAAAGCCTGGGGAAAATACCTGTGGAAATTGTCTGTAGGAAAGCTCGAGAAACAAGTCATGAAAGACTAAGGAAAAGGCCACTCAAAGACCGCCCAAAGGGCAGATACCTTGCAGGGAAGCAGATCATTTCTTAAGGCCCAAATGGGAAGATTATTTCCAAGAAAGTGCCAAATAGAAAAGCCAAAAGAAGACCAAGGTGTGACGTGCTTGAAGACGTCAAATTCAACACAGAAAACTAGCCGTTAAAAACATAGTGACGAGCGCACGAACATCAATTTTAAAGCTCATAAAATAGTCATTGATCGTTTGAATCTACATACTCGAATGCATTCATAGACTTCAAGACCAAGACCAGCAAAAAGTGAGGAAGGAACAAAACAGCAAATTAAATCCAAGACCCGATTCAATTAACCAAAAAAGGAGGAATGATGAAGGTATGATCAGATCACCAGGTGGACATTGAAAGTTGCAAACTTTCAATAGCGTGACTTGTTTCTTTACATTGATAAAGTCAAATGGGTAAATGCCCCTAAGTTTGAGCTTGTCTTCTTAACAGATTCCAATGCAACATGATGTGTTACTATTCTTGAGTCCTTCTTGAAATGGCTATATAAGGGACTCTCTTGTTATTGTAAAATATCTCTTTTTTGACAATCATAACAGAACTTTGCCCAAATTGAAAGGCACTTCTAAGACTTTGAGCTCAGTTTATTGATCATATTTTGTTATTGGAATAAGAAAGCAAGTGATTTTTTAGACTTTGTGCTATGATATCTTTTTTATTGGTGAAATTGTTCTTATGTCTTTTTCCTTGATATATTCTCTATTCTTTTAATTCAACAAGCAGGATCAGTGCAATTAGTCAGGAAGGTGTCCTGAAGAGTCAATTGTGGAGAGACTTTGTGCCCCCATAATTGCCTTTTAGTGTGTTTTCTTTTCATTTCTATGTAAAGGACTTTGGGAAGACTTTGTGCCCTCATTGTCCTTCGTATCTTATTCTTGAGCGATTCAGGTGGAGACTTTGTGCTGCATCTCAATTTGCTGGTTATTACATCTTTTGCTACATTTTGCTATTACTACCTAGAGTATTCTTGTGGCTTGCTAAATAGTACTTCTGAATGAAGAGGAGTGCTTTCTGTCATTTTCCTTGAGTTTCTCCTATGATCTACATGCATCATCTCTGAAGAAAGAGAGATGGATGGTTTGTCCTACCCTTGATTATTATTTTATGTTAATATATATATATATATATATATATATATATATCATACCTATAGGGAACCCTCCCCTTGATGAGAGGAGAGATCAGTCTCCTTTTGATGTGGTAAAAAATTGCACATTTGGATGACTAATCTTCCTACTTTGGCTGATTAGACCTATTTTGTTTATCAGTATGTTGATTCACAAAATATTCAACCAACAAGTTTCATATCATTTGAATCATTCATTTCAAAGTTATGCACTTTTTAGTCTTCCTAAACCCTTCTAAAACCCTCACCTTCAGACCTGCTAACTGTATTTTATCAGTATATTCCTCTATAGACCTAAAAAACATTTCTAAAAAATAATAAAAATAAACATATTCCTATAAACCAAATTTTTATAATATTTAAAGGGTTATTTTTTAAGTTATGAAGGTTTTAGTGCTCCCAAAACCCTAGGTTCTATGTGTAGGCCAAGAGCTCTCAAAAATAGATAATTTGAATTTTTGAGATATTTTTTCAAATTTATCACCTTTAGGTGGTATAAATCACCATTATCCTCCTCTATCAATCACATAGATACTTTGGTAAATCCTTAAAAGTGGTAAAAAGACAATTTTGCTTGACTATAGATGCACTTTTCATGACTATATCCCTTATCCCTATATTTTAACAAATCATCATAAAAGTGTGAATCAAGATCAATAAAATGTAATTATAGATTAATAATGTAAAAAATAATGACAAATTATCATTTTATTGATATGTCTTCTAAAATTGATACACAAACCACTGCAGACTATATGCAGACTATCATAGATTATATAAGAAAACTCTGTAACATCACCTTTTCCTATCTCTCCATTTTCTTATTTTATGATACTATAATTCCACACTCTTATATTTAAATTTAAATCACCTCCTTCCATGTCTATACCTATTCTATCACATTTTCCTTAAATAACATTTAGTTCAACTACTTTCTATAACGTAGACATTTATCTTGACAACTTAGATAAGTTTAAACATGTTATATATGAGTTTAAGATTATAAGACACTTTGGAACATGACCTTATACACTTGACACATTTTACATGTATAATTGTGAATTTTCAAATCACTTAATAGATATTAAGGGCTTTAGAAATGCTTACAACAAGTTTAAATTTTTAAATACTGATTTTAGAGGGAAAGTCCTTTTAAGACTCTAAAGATTAGAATTTGAACATATACCAAATTGAACATTAATAAATTGAAAAAATAAAGGTGTATTACACTTAACTAAGACATAAAAAACAAAGCATTGGCATATCAAACAAACATTTACATAAGTCTTGTTGATAATCCTACATCATAAACCTTAAGGGAACCTAGGGTTTTCCATGCCTAAAGGAATGAAGCGTTCACCAATACATTTTATATTATTTTGGATTTAGTTATGTAAATAGTTTAAAACCTTTTAATATTCATATTATATAAGATATATATAAATTACCTTAGATCTAAATGTAAAAGGTAGAGTAAAATTGATTTATTTCACTTTATATTTATATAAATGACCAATAGAATATGTAAATTGTCTTGTTTAAAATTTATTTTATTTTGTAACAATGTAGAGTCATAAATAATGCTTTTAAATGGATTAGTGGATGTTTGGATTATGAATATGACTATCAAACCCTACCTAAATGGATTTGATAATGAGTAGATGTTTATGGTAACTTGATGCATTTACCCTCTGTTGGATATGTACCTATAAAAAGTGCCATATTATTCCATCAAAGATCAATATGCCTACCTATAGATGGATATTTTGTTATTATTTGCAATTTTAGAGGCTCAATAATATACATAATTTCATATTCATCTTATTTTAACTTAAAACCATAGCTCCACTATTAAAACTTGTTTTGCCTATAATAAGGGGTTTGATAGGATGGGTTGAGCTAACCTAAACCACCCCCATATAATTTTTTGAACATTTCATACATTCCTATACTTGTAAGAGGTACTAAAATGCACATAATTCACCCACCTAAACTATGTGTGTGTTAAACAATGATATACTAGTATTCAGTGCAATCCTGTGTGGCTTTCAACACTTGAAAATCTATGATTTGGACCCTGAAATAGTATTAAAACTTAGATTGGTAGTTGTTCCTTTGAGGATTTTTCATATTTGGATGCTTTAGCATAGTTACTCAAGGATATGCATATGTATTACTTAGTGTGTAAGTACTTTTCTAGGTGGGTGCCAGATCAATGCTAGCTAGGAATAAATTTAGGATTGATGTATATAAATAGATAACTCTTTGGGAAATTTCCCTCTGAACTAAAATGAAATAAATGTGGGATAACCCAAAGGAAGGGTTTAAATTTTGGAAAATAGCTACTAGAAAGCACACACATAGGTGTAACCAAGATAGACAACTCTAGTATTTGGATCCATTTGAGTGTGGTTGAAGTTATCCAAAAAATATGAAATAATGATCTAAGATTGGGTGACATTATACTTAAGGTGATAAAATATTAGGCAAAGACTAGGGAGATCCTATGTGTGAATGATGATAATTCAGGAAGGACAAACCCATAGATAAGTGAATGATAATTATTGGTGTAGATTTTACAAACTACACACACAATAAAACTTCACAATGAAAATGTTTTTCTATATTCAATTCATTTGGGATGTTTTATTCAATAGAAGATAATTTTTATACAAATTCTTGATCATATAAACTAGGATTCAATTCTTATCTTTCATAATATTATCTCCTACATATCCTCATAATATCTCACACAATCCTATCTATATGCATTTCTACTCATGTACAAATCATACACACACACAATTACATTATTATCGTACATTATCACTAACATAATTTTTTTAACATTTATCCCCTTAGTGCAAACATGGGAGAAGATAAACATATCTTTTTGATGCTTCTCTCTGAAAAAATTGCTTAGACTAGGTACAAATCCATCAAGTTGTCTCTTTAACCTCATAAAGGCATAGTTGTCAAGCTAATTTTCATGGGACTATTCGCATCACCTAGGTTCTCAAATTCTAAATCCTTCAGATTCCCAGAGCTTCCAAACTATCTAGACAATAATGCATTTTGAGTTTACCTTGAAATCTTTTCCTATCCTTGAAGAGTACTTATTTGGAACATTCCTCTTTCCTAAATGTTCATAGGGTTTATTTAACACACAATGGAAACATGAAAACACTAAAAAGTAAAAACATTAAAAAACATGACACTAAAACATAAAGTATCCCTATCGCTAGCAGATGATGAGATGGCATTGAAATTCCTCCAACCTCCATTGCCTCCATCCTCTTGTTAGAAGCTGCTCAATCAGTGGGTTCAAATATGAAGCTCATTTATATGTCTTTTTTTAAAAATAACCCCCATCCTCACCCCCCACCCACATATGCACACAACTGATGCATTTAACTTAGGATGCTAGGTTCCCTTGATAATACATCCTTTACATATGATGGGATTTTATAATTTGACTCTTACAACATACATGCTAATAAAAACCTATTATTAATAGATAATTTTTAATTTGAACCAAACTAATGAATTTATAAACAATAATAAATATTATACTAAAAAATAATAAACATTATAAAACTTATTACCAAGTGTTATAAAAAAAACACTTAAACACAACTTACACATTTCACTATATTAAAAAATACTATTCAACTATGTCTAAAAGCTCTCAAATACAAATCTTATTATGGAATTAATATTAAAGATCATTAATATAAAATGAACAAAACCCAAATCTAATTGACTAATATCACCTAAGATATATGATAGTATTTATACGACCAAGGTATGTTAATCCATGTTGGATGTGCACTTTTTGGTGCAAAGTAAATTTCAATACAAAGAGAGAAAAGTATTTTCAAATTTAAGAAGCTCAATTGCCTTTATGCACAACTTTGATACATACATGTATATATATGATCCACACATCAAAACAAAAATGGTAGATTAAGTAATGGTGAACTTGGAAGATGGTTTAAAGAGGAATTAGTGGGAATAACTAATATATAACATATCCCATAGTAGGTTTTTTTCATGAAAAGACCGAGTGTGCATGGTTGAAAAAAAAGGGAACAAACTATTTCAATTCAATATAATATTAATTTATGAGGGAGGAAAAAGATATTTAAAATCTTAATGTTTAATGTAGAGTGATGCACAAAATTCTAATAGTAAGTTGAAGACAACACAAACTAGCAGTGGTAAAAATTTGAGCATGAATAGTGTGATACACTATGTTGATGGTGTATCTTAGTCAACAAATAAAATTGATGAATCCAATAAAATCTATGTACATATTTTTTAATTTATGGTAGTAGTTTTCAATCCTAACAAGGATCTCTTAGATATAATGGTCACCTTGCATGATAAACCAAATCTGAAAAGTGATAGGAAATTCAAAGAACATGTAATGGAATCATGGTTTTAGGTGATATGAAGATGAATTTATGATTATAACTCATCAAATAGATCAATGGATGGATGGAATATCTCTATCCCATATTTATCATAATCACTGAAAAAAAAAAAACTAAAACTAACCTAGTATTCTTGTATCAAATGATGGAGTCCATAAATTGGGCAACCATGAAAGATATGGATCTACCATTTATTATAGTAATAAAAAAACCATTGTAGGTAAGCACATAATAAATAATTATTTGATACCAATGATAATTATTGGTGCATATTATGAAAGGTACACATGCAATAAACTTCACAATGAAATGTTTTTATATATTTAATTCATTTAGGATGTTCTATTCAATAGAAGAGAGATTTTTATACAAATATTTGATCTTATAAACTAGGATTCAAGTATTATTTTCCATATTTTTCTCTCCTACATATCCTTAAAATATTACAATATATCACACAATCCTATCTATATGAATTGTTATTCATTTATAACTCATACACACACACACAATTACATTATTCTCATACATGATCACTTATACAAATAATGTACACACCAACACTAATTTCCTAATAGTGAATGATTAGGAGAGAGTGTGATAAATATTCAATTTTTTATGGACAATTCATGTATATTAAAGATTGGTTAAAACTATCATTATATATTTTATAATACCAAATTTATGTATCTATAAAAAAAAACATGTATAGTGTACGAAGATGCCCCCAATGTAGGCATGCTCCCAATATATAAATTGTCCCCTAGGTGTAAGTAATATCCCACATCATTATTCCCATGTATCATATGTAGCATTTATGTCATGTATCCCACTCATGTATACCTTGAAAATTATGTGTGTAGAGAATAGATATGTAATCTACCATGTATATGATAAATTAGATAAATCAATCATGTAACTAATAAAACATGTCATATATAGGCCTTGATTTTTTATTTTTTGTATTTTGTACTTTTAAAATATTCTCATGTTAACCAATGATACCATCAATGGTATCATCACATGTAGCTCATAAATCAATGAAGGTAAATGTCATGCCATGGGCTAGTAATAACATATGTATTTATATTTGCATTTGACAATTTATCCCATGTTGTAGTATATCCATCATTATAATCATAGCCTATATGTTCATATGTATAATTTGTATATGTATAAACCATAGTAACATGTGAACTATGATGCACATGATGATTATAAGATGGTGTTTATTGTTGAATATTTAGAGTGGCATATAAAACTAACTTATGATGCAATGGCTTAGGTACCATTTATTGCAAAACCTAAACAAACCTCTGATGTAATGAACATTATATAATTTATATTTAAATAAGATAAATTACCTTTCTTTTGACTACCTACATAAAATAAACTTGTATAGGTTATACAATGGGATGTGGCATAGATTTTAGAGGAACCTTCTTTAGCTAAATGGGATACTCATATGGAATACTTAGATTTGTAACCTCTTAGTTCTTATAGATTTACTTCACACATAAATGTATTGAAGATGGTAATGCACATATATAATGTATCCAATGACATCCTAGTAACATGTCAATTGTGCCTGCATTGTGTATAACTAAGAACAAAGTAATATTCATTGCAGGCCCTATAATAAGTGGTAGCACAATTCTCCTTAAAGGGTTTTGTATCTTTCCATTTGAATCCTTTCACAATATTTATTGTACCAATAAAATCCTCATGTGTGTATCCAAGATTGATAAGTAGTGTCATAGAGTAAATGTTTTCACTTGACCCATTACCAACCATGAAATTTTGTATATGTGTGAGTCAATGTAAATGTGCACATAAAATTACATGTTAATAGAATCATTGTCAAAAATATCATGCTCACTAAATTTAATTATGCATTTTTGTACAATTATGTTTGTAATTATACTAATAATACCATCTATAGGATGTTCCTCTTCTTCAACATTTGAAGCATATGAATTAGGAGGAGGACATATTATATAAGTCATATGCACCTTAAGATTAGTAATAATCTATTTTTCTACATGATTTGGAAAGGGATCAAAAATAGATTTAACTTCAAATTCCTATTAGTTTGTGCCACTAAATCATTCATAGGCGTGATGACATAATTAAGTTATAAAATATGATTATCTATTAAATCTTATATCTTATGTCTTGACCCAAAACATTTATTTTTAGAGTGTCTTGCACATCTATAAAAATCATATCATGCATTGATGTTGAATCCCTTAGATGGTGTCATATTCATATCAACCTAAATTTATATAGGGAACTAAAGTAAATTATGTAATATCTTATTAGGAGGTTTAGATAATCATTTAAACTTCCTCCTCTATGGAACTAGTAGGAAAAGTTGATTAGTAGGTCATGACACTACATTGATTATTAATTTTGCCTCATTATTAGTATCATTAAATTTGGATTTTAAGGTTGGTTTAATCTAAGAATTATCACCATAAGTAGTTGGAGGATTGGACCCATACTTTATATTATTCATAGCATTGAGCTTTACTTCACAATACTTGACCATATGTCATAAGTCTTCAAAATATTGAAACCACTTGAACATAATAGACTCATATAGTGGGGAAAGAAAGATTTTTTCAATGTAGATTGAAACTCATTATCATCCATAGGATTTTTTTCCCTATAAATCATGGTCTTATAATGAAACACATTATGACTAACATGTTCATTGGGTTTTTTCATAAGTTTTGAAATTTGGGCATATGATAACTTCTCACTAATGTTGATTGAAAAGTGTGATAAGAACTAATTATCCAATGGAATAAAGACATGCACTGATTGAAATTGGTTAAAAAACCATCACAAATCATAGTTCTTAAGAATCCACAGAAACAACTTGGTCAACAGATTGTCATTGGATGTATAGTTCAAACTTGATGCACAAAAGGCTCTATGGTGTTATTTTGGATCACATTTTCCATAATATAATGTAATATTAGGTGTGGAAAATACTATAGTTAAGGGATAATATGAAATATTTAGGGCCAATGGGTTATGTAGTAATGTTTTAGAATAAATTTAATTGCTCACTCTAGAATAAACTTGTTTCAATTGTAACACATTAGCTTAAAGATTAAGGACTATTTGCATAAGGATATGATTAGTAGGCATAAAATATTATGTAGTAACGGATGGTGTCATATGAGTATCCATCTTAAGAGGCACAAAATTATGTTGTTATGGGTAACCACATAAATATGAGGAAAACATTATGTTTTGTTTTCCCCACACTATGAGTGGGCAATACATCTATAATCATAGGTTTAGACAAAGGGAAAATAGTAGTAGGAATAGTGGTTTGAACATAAATTTTAGAGTTGATACATATAAAAGGTAAATTATCATCATTAAAGGGTTCATGTCGTTCCTTAAATGTGGAAATATTAACATTATTTTTCATTTCATATCTAGTTACATGTAACAATACATCGATCACATATGAATTCACTTTAATATAGTGAGTTAATCCCCATCCATCTACATCATTAAATATATCATGAAATTTAGTATAGTCATTTCCATTATTAATGTCAACATCAATTATGTTCTACATTATGACTTATGTGAAAATGAGAGAATAGAAAATCATATCTAAAACCCTAATGCATAAGAGATCCAAAACAATAATAATTAAGGATGAAACCTTAATGGAAACCTAGGGTTTTACACATTCAAATAAAGGTTGGGTTCACTAGAATGTTTTAACTTATTTTTTATTTAGTGATTTAAATGAAATATATTATTGAATATTTAGATTAGTTAAGATATAAAATTCACTATGTAGATATGAATGTAAAAGAAAATTGATATTAATATTACTATTTATATAAATTACAAGAGGATAAGGTACTTAGCTTATTTTTGTTCTAATATATTTTTAGTCTATGCATAGTCTTTAGAAATAGTTTACAATGTATATGTGATCATTCACTCAAGAGACTAACTATCAAAATATCCCAGGATACTATTGGTAATGCTCAAACACCTATGGTGACTAGATATGTCCACTATATAAAGAAACTATCTCTATGTATAATGTCAGTCTATTCTACAACAAATAACTATGCTTGCTTATGAAAGTGATTCTTGTGTAATTGAAAATACTTGTTCCTACACATAGATTCTAATTTTGTATTCCTTTGATTTAAAATCTTAGCCCCTCTTTCAACACTTTATTGGAATATAAAAGGGGGTTATAAATATGGGTTGGAAACCCCAACCACACTCCACTGAATGGTTGAGTATTTCATACATTTAAATAGACTGAAGAGGGCTCAGTAAACATGTAGTTCTCCCACCTATTTGTATGTGTGTTCAATAGTGATCTAATAGAATGTAATGCAACTCATTGTATTTTTATACTTTACAATATGAAACATTGACCTTGACTTAGGTGTTTAGATTTGGCTTAGGGACCATTAATTTGAGGGATTTTTTAATTTGAATAATTTAAGATAATGCCTCAAAGATAAGCAAATGAATTATTCCATGTATAAGTAGTTTTCAAAGTGAGCTCTAGATAGGGATAACCTTATGCTTGTATTTAATATGTAGATGAATCTTTGGGTAAGTTCCCTCCATAAGTGACATGTGAAATATGTGGGTTGACCTAAAGGAGGTATTTTTTTAAGAACCCAAAATAGCTCTTAAGTCACACAAGTGAATTTAATTGGTTACTGCCCTAAAAAATAAAAAACACAACCCATATATCTTACCCAACCCCTTGCCAATTAGTTCCAAATCACAGTAAATACTTAATCAAAATGAGTAGAAAACTACTGTAGCTTTTTTAGGGCAATAGTGGTGAAATTACTTGTTGGATATAGATGAGAAAATCTTATTTTTGGAGTGCAGAAACAACTGGTTCAAATCTGGGTGGTCTTCTCCACAAGAGGTCAAGAACCCTCAATAGTGATCACCCCTTGCAAGTCTAGTTTCCAACAGCTCAACTCTTAAACAAACCCTTCTTTAAATTATTCTTCTTCAATGAAAAATATAGAGATAAATTGTAAAATATTATGACTAAATTTATCCAACCCCAATGGCTTCAAACCCTTGTAAATCAACTTGTCTTCTTAGCAAAAATTATAGATTTAAATCAAAATATAATAAGATGATTTTTAATGCCAAAATGACTTTCAACCTTACCAAAAATAAATCACCCAAGCCAAGTGATGGAAGAAATCTTTTCCTTAATTTTAGAACCCTTGAAACTCTTCCAAATTTTATATTAAAATCTTCAACTAGTTTGCCACCCTAGGGAAAAATATAGGAATATTTTTCCATCACTATTTGGTCTCTAAATAAGAAGATCCAACATTCTAAATGGATCATTCCACCTTAGAAAATTAGATAAAAATTATAAAAACCCTAGGATAGGGTTTTAACCCACTAAAACCTTCAATTTTTAAACTTTTATAGCCTTTAAGGAGTTCACTTCATGCCTAAACAACCCTTCTTGATTCCTCCCTTATATTACACTCTTGGAGACTATAAACCCTTCTCTTTGCATTATCTTTGTCCTCCAATTTTATTTACTATAGCTAAAAAATTAGCTAGGAAAAAAGGCAATCGATATCTTCAATGGATTCACAATATTTCCTTTAATAGGTGGTGTCGATAGACACCTTTTTATAGAGCCCCATAGCTCTTGGAGGGTAACATTCTCCAAGAAATTATGCCAAAGATGATCAAGCTTGACAAACTTGACTTCTCCTAAAAATAGCATAAACACACATAACCCTCAATTGAGACCTTCATGCTCCTTAAATAGCCTCTCCAAGTGAAGCGCTCCACATGAGAAATAGAGGGTTAATTTAAAAAAACAACTTAAGTCTTTAATAGGTTAAGAATCATAATGTACCCTACTTAAGTGAAATATTATAAAGTACTTTTCCTTCACAACATAACTTAAAATTAGAATAATAAGTTACCTCTCCTTTTAAAGCATTTATTCACAAGGGTATAAAGAGTTCCCTATCCTTATTTTACCCTTAGTTATGGTAACAAAATGAACTAAGGGTTATTAAAGTTTTTAGAGATAATTTTGGGACATTACATTTTTAAATCTAAAAATAGCTACTTGGAAAACCTGGGACACTACCAATGAAGGCAGACACTTTTGGTAAGCAACATCATTTAACTATTATTGATATTTCTAGGGAATAAGGAAACAATGATATAAAAAATGGTCACAATCTACTTATAATGATAGACCATTTATACATAAATTAGGCAGATATTTTATATGAAGTGAAATTTGGAAGGCCAAGTCCATAGATAGGAGAGAAGGGTATACAAGAGTCATATGTATATGCACAAGTCATATATGTCAAAGAAAGGTCAAAATTGACATTATTAAGTGTATAATATAAAATTTATGTTTTTACAAGACATATAAATCATGATAAGATGTGCCCTCATAAAACATTTTTGATCATCATAAGCATGCATGAAACATGTAATCCAAGGCAATGGAATTTGTTTGTTATTAGCACACAAAATAATCATGATAATTCATTTGAAAATAGGTGTTAGCATTAACTATATAATAAATGAATAACACAATAATTATAATTATAGTAGATGCATGACATAAATCATGGAAATGCCAATACAAATAGATAACACAAAATAGAAATGTATTTGATCAAAATCATGGCATAAAATACATAGAAACAATCAATTAAATCTATGGATAGATATGTAAATGAACACACACACAATATTAAATGTAATAGGTGATAAGCACACACATAATTATCAAGAATCACATAATCATACAAGTGATAATTCAACTCTACCCTAACACTAGCATGACATGGCCATGACATGGACTAGATGCTCTGAAACAACTAACACATGAAAAAACCATAGTCCATGTACCCAAAGAACATATGATCAATCAATGTAACATTCATAAAAAATTAAGTAAACATAGAGCATGCAATGTTATTATCCATAATAACTCAATGCAATCATCTAGTATAACAAAGTACAATATCCAAAGGAAATAACACTTTAAAAGGTATGAAAAAGAACAAGGCATGTATAATTAGTTTAAATATCTATATATGATCAATGGATTTATCATAGAAAGATATACCTTAAAAATGTGAAAAGATGCCCCCAACATGGGCATGTCCTTAATGTAGAAAGGTTTTCCATGGGTGTGATCAATGTCATGCATCTGTATGTGCATATTTCATATATAACCTATGTATATTGCATCCATCTGATGTATAATATGCAAATCATGTGCATAGAAAATATAAATGTAAATTTCAATGTATGTGATAAATGACATAAAGCCACAATGTGTACCATCAAAGAAAGTTATTCACAAGTCCTAGTTTTTGTATTTTTGAATATTAGAATGTTTTGGTAGTTTTTAATTTATATAACTAAAGAAAATATATAATTTTTGTGGGAATTTTTCAAATGAATTCTTTAAATTATGGGTAAGTTATAGGGACATGTGCCAAACTTTTGTGTAATAATGAATGGTCCTAGCCAAATGAGTTTGAATTTTCATTTGCTCTCTTTATCTACTTTAGTATTATTTTTATTCTATTTTAGTATCAATTTTCTAATGTCAAATTATCTTACTCGAATATTCTTATTATATGATTTATCAATGTAATTTTGGTAGTCATATATGCTCAAGAGTTTGCATACATCTTTCATCCAAAATTTATAAATGATGCAATTGCTTTTCCAAATATTAATTCTCTTTGATGAGTTTTTTAATAGATACTTGTAAGGATGGTATTTAAATCTTTAAGGGTAATACAACTTCAATGCCATAGATGAGAAAATAAGGAGTGGACCTTATAGGTGTGTAGACACTTGTGTAATAGGCCCATATGGCATAAATGATTTAGTTATGCCAATATTTGTCATGTTTTGAAACTATTTTACTTAATTTTATAATAATTATTCTATTTTTTGCCTTTAATTATATGTTTTCTTGTGGATAATAAGAGGTGGAAAATGTATGATAGAATTTATATTTAACACAAAACTTTTTAACCGTCTTATTTTTTATGGATGAACCATTATCCATGATGATGGTTGAAGGAAGCTCAAATCACAAATTGATATTAGTAATTAGGAATATGAAATGTCTTCTCCTATAGTGTATTATAAAGGGATTGCCTCAACCCACTTTATAAAATACTTAGTAGATGTTATGATGGTTTTTTGTGCTTCTGATGTTACTAGATTTATATTGCTTACTAGATCAAATAAATAGAGGGTAAAGCATTAGGGTGAGATAATAGGTTGTAACTCTTGAGATGGTTCATGGATTAAGTTGATGTGTCATTGAGAATGCACAGATATTTTTTCATATTCTTGGAATTCATAGTCCATAATTGTCCAATAATATCCCATTCATAATAACTTATATGACATGGCCTTTCTATTGAAATTTCCATTGCATTCACAATCATACACCTCTTTTCAAGTAATTTTGGCCTCATAATTATTATAGCACCAAATTAATTGACCCTCAAATGATATCTTAAAGAGAGTTCCTTTGATGACAATCCATCAAACCATATCCCTCGATAAGTTTTATTTGTCATTGCATGATAAAGTTTTGGGATTAGTTGTTTCTAATATGAAATTTTCAATGCCATTGTACTATAATGAACTTCTTGTACTATGTGTAAAAAATATACTACTAAATTATTCAAATATACCAATGAAATGGAAGGTTATAGTAATCTCATAATGGTCAATATGGCCTGATTTTCATGATATCTATAAGAATAAGGGAAGCTTCACCAACCATTACATTTTTTGAGGTATTCTTTTAATACTAAATTTATCAGCATATGTAATTATATAATATACCATGTTTTTAATGTAATTAAATTTTCTTCCTTTATTTAGTACACATTTATGACTTGATTAACTATGAATTAAGAATCATCATATACCTTTAAGATTTGATCTATAGATTTTAAGTGACATAAAATCATAAAATCATTGCCACATATTTTGTAATGTTATTTTTGCATGAAATACTTAACAATATGCCAGTGGCATAGTCTACCCATAAGAAATGACTAAAACTATTCTTTCCCCATCACCCAAGGCACATTCAAATCCATCAAAATACATAGTCCAATATCATTCTCAATGGTATGTATGGAAAAATCATCTTAAAAATTATCGTTAATGGGTGTCATTTAAACTAATGGTACTACCACTAATTGATTTGCTATTACTTGGCCTTCATAAAATTTTGGGAAAAAAACTTTAGATCAAACTCCATGAGAAAAACTACCCACTTAGCTATGCACCCTGAAAAATATGGTTTTGACATAAGATACTTGAGTGGGTCTACTTTTACGATGACATGTATCTTATTATTAGGCATGTAATGTGGAAGTTTTTATGTGATAAAGATGATGGCCAAGTACAATTTTTACATTGTGTCATAATTTTTTCTGTAATCTAAAAGTTTATGACTAATGTAATAATTATACATTCTTAGTGGGCATCATAGTATTGTGCCAACAAGTCTCTTACCACATGTTATGTGGAAAAAAAAATAATAGTAATGGTTTATGTGGAATAGGTGGCATCATTATTGGTGGATTAAACATATATTATTTAATTTCATCAAAACTCTTTTGACACCATTCATCCCATTCATAGTTTGTATCTTTCCTCATGAATTGAATAATTTATTAGCGTATTGAGCCATAAATCATTTGATTTATTGAACTCTTCCTTGTAATTATCTTAGCTATTTTAATCCTTTTCATGAGGGAATATCGACTATAACCTTTACCTTTTTGGGATTGACCTCTATGCCTCACTGAGATATGAAATAGCCTAATAATTTTATAGAAGACACTCCTACTACACACTTCTTAGGGTTTAAATATACAATGTATTTTATAATCATTTAAATATTCAATGTAAATCATTAGCATGATAATGTTGAAATTTAGATTTTTCAAGTATATCATCAACATAATCTCCCATGGTTTTATATACGAGGCCATGTGTGTCATGCCCCTTTTATAAGTGGATCCAACATTATTTAATTTGAAAGGAATGACCACATAATAAAAAGTCCCCCATGGTGTTGTAAAGGTCATTTTGTTTTGGTCATCGAGATTGATATTTATTTCATTGTACCCTACCAAAAAAATCAATAAATGGGAGCATTTCACAACTGGCTAAAGACTCAACAATCATATCAATGTTAGGCAAGGGAAATCCATCTTTAAGACATACCATATTTAAATTTTGAAAGTCTATATAAATCATAACTTGTACATTAGGCTTATTAACTAGAATAATTTTATAAATCCAATGTGAGTAATCGATGGGTTTAATAAGCCCAACATTGATCAACTTTTGAATCTCATATTTGACTATAAAGGCCACTTTAGGACGCATTTTTCTTATTTTTTGCTTAGTTGGTTTAGCATTAGGGTGGATAAAAATATTATGAAATGTTATTGAAGGATAAATGCTTGAAATATAAACATAAGATGGAATAAATAATTCAAATAAATAATGTAATATATCTCTAAAGTAAATTTCACCTTTAGACTTTAGCATTGCTACGAAGAGGATAAGTATTGGGTCTTTAGTGGTACCATAATTAAATTTGACTATTTATTTGTTAATTAGTGTTGAGTGACCTTACACATATAATGCAGTAAGGATAGTACAAAGAAAATCCAACTAAACATATTCATATTTTGACAATTTGACCCATCTAAAATATGCATGGGGTGTTTCATTCATTTTACACATAAAATATATAAAACATGGAAACTATGCATTAATTCAAATTGTGTAAAATATGCAATTGAAAAACCGATCTAAATAGAATGGATTAATAGATATTACACTTAATTTATAAATGAAAAATCAATAAAGGGATTAAGTACAGATAATTATGCATGTTTATTACTACCAAAAATTGTCATTGAATTTGGAAATGCTTTATATGAGCT
Source organism: Torreya grandis (assembly GCA_037957365.1). Lineage (NCBI taxonomy): Eukaryota > Viridiplantae > Streptophyta > Pinopsida > Cupressales > Taxaceae > Torreya > Torreya grandis. The sequence goes on along the minus strand of JARHVA010000051.1, from coordinate 3,406,205 downwards.
TCTTTAACTGCTTAGATAAAAATAGGTGCTAAAAACTTGCTTAGATGTTGCTGATAAAGTGAGACACCTATAGTAGTTAACACTATTACTGGGGGTTTTCTCTAAGATACATATTCTTATGCCTATACTGTGATTTTATGCATGCACGCCTCTATGATCCTATGTTGAATGCATGTATTATGTCTCTTTTATCTAAACCCTAATTATGGTTTTTGACCACAATATACCCTTAGTTATTATTTTAGATTTTATTGACCCCAAACATGCCCCACTAAATGGATAAGCATTGTCTACATTATAATACTCCAGAGAAAGCTCAAACCACACATATCTCTTCCAATTATGTGTATGTACGCAACATATTAAATAATATAAAATGTAATGTTATTTTTTGACCTTTGATACTTGGTCTCCCACATATATGTCCCACACATAAGATACATGATAATAATCATGGAATCACACACAATATATAAATGCATGATAGGAATCATGACACCAAAAACTCAATAACTATCATATAAGCATACACATGCAAAAAATGTCATTATCATGATGTACATGAGCACTCAAGATATGACTTGACTATGACCTAACATGAACAAAACATGGCCATGAAATATACTAGAGGATCCTCAACATAACTGACACACATGACAAAACTCGATCAATGCACACATAAGAACATGCAAGTTACACTCATCAAGCATCATAAAATGTAATAGTCATATATGATCACAAAATGTCATAGGAATCATTTATTAGACAATGTAATACATGTAAATTATCACTCAATGTATCAAAAAACAACATAAACATGCATTGAAATTTACACCATCAATTTATGTCATCATCTAATATAGTACACCACAATATCCATAAAATATAGAACTCTAAAGAGTATATGAAAAATTAAGGCATGCATAATCAATCTAAAAAGCTTAATATGATGCATGGAAAGTCATAGAAAGATATAACTATAAATATATACCAATTTTTTTTCAATGTAGGTGTGCCCTCAAATGGTATCCCCCATGTGTAACGAATGTCCCACATTTGTATGTCCATGTATCATATATAACCTACATGTCTTGCATCCCACTCATGTATACAATAAAAGTCATGTGTGTATAAAAATGGATATATAATATACCATATATATGAAAAATAAAATAAATTAATAATGAAACTAGTAAATCATGTCATTTACAAGGTCCCAATTTTGATTTTTTTTTGTATTTTTTATATATGCTCATGCTAAAAAATAATACCATCAATGGGATTCTCACATGTAGGTTTTGGATCAATCATTGGAAACATTACCTACTATGGGAGAGTAGTAACACATGTATCTACATATGAATTCGAGAGGTGATCACACACTATAATATATTCATCATTATCATTCTAGCTAATATGATCTTGTATACAAGGTGTAAATCTAGGAAACATAATAACTAGTAAAATATTTGTACATAAGAAGTATAAGATGGTGTTTGCTATGGAACATGTGGAACAACCTATAAAACCAACTTAGGATGTGATGGAACAAGTATCATTTACTATATAACCTAAATTATCCTTTGATGTAATAAATGTTGAAGCATCGGTTTTATAGGACAATCAATTAGTTTTATTTGAACTACCATTATAGAATGAAATTATGCAAGCTACATAATAGGCTATAGTGGAGATGGAATAGAAAATGTCTCCAAATAAATAGGCTAATCATATCAAATTATTTAAATTATAACCACTCATTTTTTATATATATTTCACACATCAATGTATTGAAGATGGTACTACATGAATCTTATGTATCCATGGATGTCCTAGTAACATGTTGAATGCCCTAGTATCATATAAAACCAAGCACTAAGTATCAAATATTATAATCCCTACCATATGTGGTAACACAATTCCATCAAAAGGGTTTTATCTCTTTCCATTGAATCCTTTCACTCTCTTTACTTTACCAATAAGGTCTTCATGTGTGTACCCAATACTAGTAAGCAATGTCATGGTGCAAATGTGATGTGGCCTCCAGCCACAACATAGATTCAACATCCATACTCTCATAAATATATCTCTCAACATAAAATATACATAATATTTTTAATAAATCATCTCATATTATCATTAATCATTAAATTAATACATCAACACATAAATGTGCTTCAACAAGCTATCTTTTTAACTCATACAAACTTGGCATTCCCAAGCCAAAGAGGCACAAAAGGCATCCACAAGCCTTTCCTTAAAAAACTAACCTACCTAAGCATGTAAAGGATAAAAACATATATATAAAGCTTGATGAATCAAAGGAGACAATAAAACATAAAGCCCCACACTTCACATAGAGGGGAATCATGAAGGAAGAATGGTCAACATAACATCTATGCCCCACATCCACTTGGGAGAATCATGGTAAAGGAAAGTAATAAATACCAAGAAATACATGCCAAAATTCCTCATGGGAGGAATAATGACAAAGGAAAAAGGTTCCACCAAGGTAAATTGTGCCACCTTTCACATGTGTTCACTATTGAGTGAATAGTAAAGCTAGTCATATGTCAAAGGTCAAAGTGAAGAGCATCTCCTTAGACAAGGTTGGCCCATCATCATTTGCTCCATGTGACTTCATATAATTTCATCCCATGCCATATATGCAGTTTATAATAGTGTTGTGACACCTCACCAAGGTGAATAGTGCTTACCATGTCATCAATGAATAGTGTTACATGAATAGTGTTTTGATGCCATATCATTCTCCTCTAGTTGAAAATAACTCATCTCCTATGAGTTTCCATGATTGTATCTATGCCATTTATTCTTAAAAAAATAGAAAAGCACACCACTTTGTTTTTGGGTGATGCAAGATTGCTTGATCCCTTAGATGCTCCTACATCAGACATTTGAGGTAAATGAAGTGATCTCATGATCACATAGATGGGGTGAGTATTAGAACCACCCTTTTGGTAACTAGGAGTAATTACCTGAACATCCCCTTCAAATTCACCATGTGCACAAAAAGAATATCCCTTTTCCTCCTCTACTTCCAACATCTGTGTACTAGTCTCAAAACAACCCTCACAGGTCCACAAACCATCCTCCTCCTCCAAAATATCATCCATATACCAATGGATTTATACATGGGACAAATCACAACATAATAAACTGACCTCCTCTACCATTATGATTTATCATACATCTTATCTTTCCATGTGAGTTCTATACCACCACTAACTATCCACCACCACTAAAAGCCCAACTAGCTTTCTTCTTCCACCATGCAACCACCTGTTAAATCTTCCACACCATCAAAAAACACAACATCACTCATCACCATTTGCATATTTTCACCCATGGATGCAAAAACATTATTCATCTCACTCTCATCATGTGCACCTACTTGCACAAAAACTACATCTAATGTTTCTTCCATAGAAACTTGCAACTCCACCAAAATACTCTCTTGTGCATTCACTTGCACAACCTCTTCTTCAAATGCTTCTACCATGTAAACATGAAATAATATTTTTCTTCCCTCATCATTCTCAAGTAACCCCTCATGGATTAAATATTTATATCCTTGTAACTCCACATATCTGAAACATTCTTCCACATGAATCTCCTCTTTGATGCTCTCTTCCTCTACACTCTCCTCATGTGCACTAGTTTGCACATCCATCATCCCCAACTAAAAATTGGAAAAATTATTACCATTAAAAACCAAAAAATAATAATTTTCCCACTCATGCGAATCTATAATGTCTTCTACTTATTCAAATAATGGGCCTCCTTCATCTGGTGGACAATACACCACCTTTACATCCTCTTGCATGAGGATTTTCTCTTCTCTATGCAACTCTTCATAGCTGCAATCTTCAATCTTCTGAAACCTTCATTGGCTGTAATTTTCTTCCATATTCTCTTCATAATTCACAAGGATGTATTAAAAAATGGGCTACCCATGATTATCTTATTCATCTCTAATTTTAAAATCAATTTTTTTGTCTTCCATGACAACATTCTTTTCCTCTTTCACATTGCCTTCCATGACAATTTTCTCCTTCATCTTCTCTTATATTTTCTATTCTCTCTTATGAAACTCTACATGGTTGCATTATTCAATATTACATGTGGATATCTCCTTATTCAACATAGCCACCTTTGATCTCAGGGAGTCCATCATCTCCCATATTAAATCTACTTCATTTTCATTTTCACAATTTCCATATCTCTCTATCAACAATTATAACAACCTATCCCAGGTCTTTATCTTCTTCACCCACTCTTTATCTAGTGATAATCATAAAATCTTATTGGAATTATTCATCTTCATATATACAAAAAAAATCAAATTCACATATTCAACAAAATCCTCTCCACATGATTCTTACTTGTTCTCTCACATTTTATTCACAATCTCTCCCAAGGAATCATAACTTGATTTGATAACACTTGATGTGGCCTCTAACCACAACATGGATCAACAATACATACTCTCACAATCTCTCTCTCTCTCTTTCTCAACAAAAAATATAAAATATTTTCAATAAATTATCTCATATTCTCATTAATCATCAAATGAATACATCAACACATAAATGAACTTCAACAAGTTATCCTTCTAACTCATACAAACTTGGCATTCCCAAGACAAGGAGGCACTAAGTCACCCATAATCCTTTATTTCAAAAACTCACCTACCTAAGAATTGAAAGGATACAATCATATATATAAATCTTAAGGAATCAAAGGAGACCATAAAACATTAAGCCCCACACTTCACATGGAGGGGAAATATGAAGGTAGAATGGTCAACATAGCATTTATGAACCTCATCCATTTGGGAGAATCATGGAAAAGGTTATAAGGACTAAAGATCAATAAATTCATGCCACAATTCCTCATGAGAGGAATAATGACAAAGGACAAAGGCTCCACCAAGAGAAATTGAGCCACCCTTCACATGTGTTCATTATCGAGTGAATAGTAAAAGCGAGTCACATGTCAAAGGTCAAAATTGAAGAGCATATCCTTAGACAAGGTTGGTCCACCATCATGTGCTCCATGTTCCTTCATATAATTCCATCCCATGCCACATATGAAATTTAGAATAGTGTTATGACTCCTCAGTAGGGTGAATAGTGCTTACCACATCATTAGTGAATAATGTTGCATGAATAGTGTTTTGAAACCACATAAAAATGTTTTCACTTAATCCATTATCAACTATAAAATTATGTATATAATGTGAGTAAATGTAGGTGCACATAAATAATGGCACATTAATATAATCATTATCAATAATCTCATGCTCATTGAATGTGATATTAAGTCAGTGTATATATATGATTGTATGTGTACCAATAATACCATCTATGGGATGCCCCTCATTATTTTTATAAGCATAAAAATTAGGAGGAAGATGTGCTTTTGTAAATCATATACACCTTAGGATTAGTCTTGGTCTCTTTTTCTGCATGATTTTGAAAGGGTTCTAAAAATATTCTATGATTCATTTTCACATTATGTTATGCCAATAAATTATTCATATGTGTTTTAACATCATTAACCTCAATAATATCATGTATCTTATGTCTTCACCCCAATCATCTATTCATAGAATGTCATGTGCATTTATGCTAATCACAATTTATGTTGATAATAAAATGCTTATATTGTGCCCTATTCATATCAACATTATTTTTTAGAGGGAGAGAAAAGATATTGCACTTAGGTAGCCTCTATAATAACTTATAAAGAGGTTCTAGTAATCATGTAAACATATTCCTTTGAAGAGATGAATATTAGCTATGTTAGTAGGTTGTGACACTAGATTAACTATTTAATTAACCTCATTCTTAGTATCATATTACATAAGATATAACATAGCTACATAAAATTGAATTGGTTAACAAAGATTGATTGCACTTATTAAATATATAAATTAATGAGAGCAAAGGTACCTCATTGATATTATATTTATCTTTTCTCACTACCTATGTGTAGTCATCTAAAATGCTCTAAACTATCTATATGATTTCTCAACTTAGCAAATAAATTGTTAGAATATACTACGACACTTATAGAAAATCCAAGACACATACGATGACCAATATTTAGAATATACTATGACACTTATAGCAAATCCAAGACACATACGATGACCAATATCATTCACTCTCTATTGCAACTATTACTCTGTATTTTTATAGTCTAATTTACAACAAATCACTACCCATACCTGTCAAGATGATGTATGTATGTTTATTGTTCATAAATCTTATGTGTAGATCCTAAATTTTTCATTATTTACCTTGAAAACCTAGCTTCACTTTTGATAACCATTTTACCTAAAAGAAGGGGTAAAATATGGGTTGGAAAAGGCAAACTACTCCTCATTAAGTGGTTGAGCATTGCATAAAGTCTAACACTCTGAAGAGGACTCAAACCACATGTAGTTCTCCCATATATGTGTATGTGTTTTCAATAGAGGTCTTGATCTATGCTATAGGGGCCCAAGACTAGGTACACAAAGGGAAAAATAAAAATTAGAGATAACACACAATTCTGAGAGTGAATGCATACAAAGTATTTAGAAAAAAAACATTCAATGGAGTGGAAGTATTATTCTTGCAAGAAATGTAACTTAAGAATAGGGAGATTGGTATAAAATGTTATAATGTGTGTTATTGAGTGGATACATAAAGAAAATTATTTGTCCTACAACTATGTAGGCATCGACCTTAGGCTAGATGAATATGTTACATATTTATACAAGAAGAATACATGAGTAGTTACAACTGATGTTAGTTACAAAGAAGATAATTATAAGTCATTTTGTCTTCCTTGATAGAAATTTTTGAGCTTCTAGGTTGGTGGTGACTAAGGGTCTAAATAACACATTCATGGCTAGAAAGTACCACAACCTAAAAATCACATGGTTAGAGTAAGCTGACACATAGATGTGATGGAGTGAAAACAAGTGTAGGCACATGAGTCTATGAGTTGTGCTAATGAGGAGTGCATGGCTGAAAGATAAAGAGTACATAGTAGAGAATGAAGGCTACAATCAAGGGAGATATGAGATAAAATTTTGGCAAGAAATCATTGGAATTATGTATAGGAGTGTGATCAAGATTTGTGTAGAGGAGTGTGCAAGAGGTGAAAGAGATGGATAAGAAAACAAGTGATAAGTGTATTCTGCTACATAAGAGATGCACATTGATCATTCACCATTTTTTGAAGATAAATGGTCTCTATTACATAAATATACAACTAAGGGAAATACACTTGAAGTTTATAAGATTTAAACCACTTAGATTGGTTAGTGTATTATCTAATCTTGACTACTGAGAAAAGTTGATGTGTGATATGGTGGGTGCATGTGTTTGTCACTTTGATGGTCTAGTCCTTATTTATGGGATGTAAGTATTTATTATCTAAATTATAAGGATGTTATGTCACTAATAGATCAAGAAGTGGCAGAGTGTAAGACTTGATAAGTTCCATGTTGATGACTTGGTGGATGCCCAAGTATGAAGGCACATAAAGATTGAAGGCATAGCACCATCTACGCATAGAATGGTGTAAGGACCATAATGCAGAGGCTTTATTTTTTAGTGTGGAGCTTTGAATTGATCCTTATAAAGATGCAAATATACTTTATCACCAAATTAGAACACATGAGGTGTGTGATGTGCATCATGGTGATATTTGTACTTTGTTTGTGTGTGATAGATAATATGTTGAACATATTGATGAATATATTAGATGTGGTGTAAAAACTTATTAGTTTGTTTGCTTATCTATCTTATGTTCATAAATCGGTGCTAGATGGTGTGTTGTAGTAGATATTTAGAGGTGCTAGAGGCTATAACCCAAGATGTGTATGGAAGGGACTCTGCCTTTTAGAGCTATGAAGAACTTTATTGTAGGCATGTTGAATTAACATAAGATTTTAATCTTAGGTGAGAACATGTGCATGATTTTACATTTGAAAAAGATGAACAAGTGTGTGATTGAAAACTTTAGTTTGTCCATATTTTTTATGGATGAAAATTTATTGACCAGTTCAACTACATTCTCATCAAGTCCCATAGTGATTGTAAAAAGTGACTTATAAAGCACATATCTCGATCAGAAATGATGGATTTTTGGAGCCAAATTGAACCCAAACATGCTTGAAGAATGCTCACATAGTTCCATCTACATTAATGTATTTATTACAAGTTACCATGATAATGATATTTGAAAACCTATCCAATGTGACAAACACAAAATCATGTTGGCATTTAGTCATAGGAAACCTAGTCATGAAAACCATGCTGATAGATTCACATGGTATAGATGGAATTGATAGAGGTGTATATAGTCCTATATTTCTATTCATGGTCTTGGTGATGAAATAAGGAATATGAGATTTGATGTGGAACTCCACATCTATGAACATGTACAACTATTAGAAGTATGACTATAATGAAACTAGAGTCTATCACACTGAAGTGTCCTAAGATCTTGGTGTAGTGCACCTATCAAATGGGTCATTGATGAGGTGCACTACTATGAAAATAAATATGTTTGAGATTTGAGATTGTAGAGAAGCTAATCAAACACGTATAACTCTATAACTTCTTTACCTTATCTAAGGTTGGTGTAAATGTTTGAAAGTCTTTTTCAATTAAGTAGATGGATTACTAATCTATGAAGTTATGTCTATACATGTCTAAAAATGTGATGATCATGTGAACTGGTGGTCAAATAATGAAATATACCACCTTATTGTCTTTCCATTTCTTATGATTGATCATGAGATGAAACTACTATAAATAATTCATCCATTTCATGTGACACATGTTCTATATCTTGCTCCAAGTCTATAGGAACTAAAGTGGATTATGATCAAAATGAACAAGTGCCTCTTTCCCCAATATTTAGTATCACCATTACTTATTTAATTTCACAATAACATACAATAATTTCTCATAGGTGTACTTTTTCACTATGTCATTGAATTTCTCTAAATGATATGTGACCAGATGTCCATGATGCATGAGTGATGTGATGAGTGAATAGTCAGACGCATCAGTGTGAAGATTAAAGGAGTGTGCAATGTAAAGAATTACAATAGCATGTATTTCATATAAGTGTTGATTTAATACCTAAAAAATGTGTTATTATACATGAGTCTAATTGAAATTGGATTTTACACGTGCTATGTGGATGAGAGGCCAAGAGAGGTATGATAAACCAAGGATAAACTTATGGTAAAAGTTAGTGAGTTGAATAAATATCCTCAATTATATGAAATTACATGGATTAGGATAATATTAGATCACTTTGATCTTCTCTAGGTCTAAATGAATCCCTGAATGGTCGATGACATAGACTAGGTATTATATTTGTGTAGTACCAAATGTACACTTTGATAAGTTGGCCTACAACGTGTGTTGACGTAAGGTGTCTAAGATGCATGTGGCATGTTCCATGTGTTCCTCATAAGTATTATTGAATATTAAAATGTCATCCAAGTAGACAATGACAAAGGATTTGAGAAAGGTCCTGAGTAGATCATCCATCAAGTGCATGAATGTGACTGGCATATTGGTTAAGCCAAAAGTTTTGACTAAATTTTTTACAATCCTTCTTGTGTCATGAAGGATATTTATGAGACATATTTGTGATGGACTAGTCCCTAATGGTAACTTGAATTCAATTCAATATTTGTGAAGTATTATGTACATAAAAGTTGATCCAAGATGTCATCAATGTGTGGCATGGATACTAATTCTTAACCATAATTTTTTTGAGTGCATGATAATCTATGTAGAGATACTAGGACCCATCCTTCTTGGGTTAGATGACTATCATAATACTAAAAGGAAAATATCTAGGATTAATCTTTCCCTAATCAAATAAATTTTGTATTTGACACTAGACTTCATCATTTTCCCAAAATAATATATGATATAGTGGGCTATTTATATAAGGGGATCTAGGAACCAAATTGATGTGGTGCTTTACTAGGTAACGCATTGGGAGGCCTTCAATCTTTGTAAAGACTTAATAATGCTACTTTAGTAAATTTTAGAGTTGCTATTATTATGACATTGATAAAATAGTGAATTTTTTTAGAGCTTGTTTTGTCTTCTACATAGGTTTGTTAAGACAGACCATGAGCAATAAATTTTTTTTCACATGCAAGAAAAGTTTTGACATTACTTAATAGAGACCAAGGTGACTTTGTTCATGGGAATTAACTCAAATAATTTGTAGAAGTAGTCTTGTGCACGGATAATCCAATGTTATGTCTTAGCTTGATATGTAGCTTCATGGTCATAAAAATATGGTCTTCCTAGCAAGATGTCATAGACATCTAAAGGTACGATGTCCCAAATGATGTTATGATACATAGGCTTGAGTTTATAATAAAAAGTGTATTATCATTGGATTATATATTATTCCCCTATTGAATCCACCCTAGTGAATATGGCTTGGGATGCATAGAAGTGACAAGACTAAAGTATTGTGTTGTGGATTATGCAATGATGTTTTTTGGAATTCGTCAATGATGACATGAAGAGGTTAACTATTCACCAAAAACTTGGTGTGGAAGAGCTGCTCAAACTAATTAAATATGTCGATCATAGTGGTGTTGGTACTTATAAAAGAGGCATCTAGATCAATGTTATCCATTGGTGATGGTCCTAATGTACTCCATAAAAATAAGGATTTTTGTACACAACATTTAGAGTCATCATGGATGGATGAGCGATGGTGACTATACCACTGTCACTAGAATTCTTATTACCTTTGTCTAAGGTAGAAGTTGAAACATCCTTTGAGTTATGTGTAGTATTATCTAGCTTCTCTCCTTTGATATAAGTGTTTTCCTTTTATGCAAAAGGCTATGATGAGGAATTGTAGGCTATCCCTTGCATGTAATGTTGGATGAAAAGGTGAGATGACTCTTCATTTTTTTTGGAGATTCAATCTTGGTGGAATTATGATAGGATTAACATAGAGTGTCACAAGTAAATAATTTTTTATTTGATGCATGGATATAAGGTGATAGTCCATTGATGTAATTTAACACCTTATGTTGTTTACTCAAGTTATCTCATACATGCACATGGTAGTCATAGAATATATTGGGGCAGTCTTCCACTAATTGATCCTTGCACTGGTGTTATAATTGGAACTTGATGTATTCATCCTCAAAGTGATGGAGAGGGTATCATTCCACCTTAAACATGTCAAAAAAAGTCTTCTAGTATTCGATTGGAATGCACTATTATGCACACTATGTACTGGAGATCTCCCATCAATGAACAACCAGAATGGACATCTTCAACACTATGAATGTCATATTGTGATAATTAGTGAAGTAATTGAATGATAAATACACCTCAAGTTTTGAAATCTAGGCATACAATGCTTTAACATCGATTTAACCTTCAAACAAAGGGGTGTTAAGATTTACTTACACTTTGAATGGGGTTTGCTATTGAAATTATTGTTGATAATATTATGGAGGTGTATTGGAAGGTGTCAGGTTGAGATGTATCATAAACTTTTAAAATTAACCAAAACTTTTGGTGCATGGTGCCTCTAGTGCATCGAAAATAAGCCTTTGAACTTCTAGGGCTACCTCAGGTTTCTTTTGGGTGTTAATGATCTTGATTTTGATATGAAATTATTCTTGATATTCTAAAATAGAAATGACTAATAATCCTTCTCTCTATAGTTGTGATCATGTGTTTATATGCATAGAAAGGAAGATAACTCTGATCACTAATACCAATGATCTATGTTATGGAGGACTAGGTTTAAGCACATGGGGGATAACCATGAATTAGAGATAACACATGGTTGAGATTGAATTCATGAAAAGTATTTAGAAGAAATAATCAACAAACATTCAATGGAGCAAAATTATTGTGTTGCATGAAATATAACTTTTATTCAATATGAAATAATAGGGAGACTGGTACAAGGTGTTATTGTGCATGTGTTACAAAGTAGATACACAAAACATGTTATCTATGTTATGACTATGTATAGCATCAACCCTATGCCATATTTATATGTTACATATTTATAAAAGAAGAATAAATGAGTAGTTAAAACTAATTTTGGTTAAAAAGAAGATAATTACAAGTCATTTCATTTTCCTTATTGGGTGAGAATTGAGCTTCTAGGTTGGTGGTGATTAACGGTTCAATTGATAGATTCCTGAGTATAAATTGCAACTTAATAAGCCATGTGGTCAAATTAGGCTAACATTTGGATGTGGTAGAGAAAAAAAAGTGTAGGCATGTGAATATGAGAGATATAATAATGAGGCACATAGGACTGTGAGCTGAGTATAAAGTGGAGTGTGTAGGCCATGTTCAAGGGTGATCTAGGTGGGGAAGTTGGTGATAAAGCATAATAATTATGCAAGGAGTGTGATTAAGATTCATGAATAGGAGTGTATAACATTATGTAGGAGGTGTGAGTAAAGGATAGAAAAACATATGAGAAGTGTATTTTGCTGCATAAGAGCTCCACACAGATCAATTCCACTAAAATGTAATATAAATATTTGGCTTTTGACACTTGGCAACACCAAAATTTGACCTTACATTAGTGTTCAAAATTAGATTTTAGGACTGTTCCTTTAAGGGGTTTTTATATTTTGATGTTTTTAGAGAGTGCCTCAAGGATGTGCAAATGGATTCCTCAAGCTTTGCCAAGATGAGTGCTAGATGCTAGTAAATAGGAATGGAATTAGGATTGATTTATATTTATAGATTACTCTTTGGGTAATTTATTCCCATAACTAAAATTTTAAATGTGTATAGGCCAACCCAAGGGATATATTTGAATTTTTAAATAATTATTAAGGGGTATTGAAAGGTGGAAGCTACCGATAACAACCAACATTTGATTGCTATTAGCTTTATCTAGAAAGGTAAGAAACAAACCCTAGAATATGGTGATAGTATGCATAGGATTATAGAGCATTATAGCAAAAACTACAATTACCCTGAGTATGAATGATAGCATAATGGGTTGACCAAGTCTAAAGATAAGTAAACAAATAAGAGATAAATTGAATGTGCATGCACAAGTGATGTATGGAAAATATAGGTGAAAATTTGATGTTTTCATGCATCTAATATAAAATTTAGGTGTCTATAATAGTGGGAATTTATTTTAAAAAGAAAAATTTTATTATTGTAGAATGAGATCCTCATATTCCCCCAAGCATTTTAGGAGAGACTCATAATTACAAAATTCATCCAATATCCAAATTTATAGTGAGACCATGTCATTAATGAGCTTGAGGTGTATTAAATTCATATTTATTATGTGGTTGACCTCTTTCTCATGGTTTGGTTCATATTCCAAAAAATGTTCATAAATATAATATTTATTTATCTTATTTTCCTTATTATGGGTACTAAGGTATTCATAGTTTCTTTATAAAAAGATACACAAGTTGTTCTTATATCCCAGTTCCTCTTTACCTATATGGTCGGATGGAGGGAGGACTTAATAATATCCAGCCCTTATACATTGTATTCTAATTTTCACTTGTGTTTCAATCTAAAACCATATTTATTTAAGTATAATGTTTGTGTTGAATTGGAAGCGGTTATAGGCTTAGAGGTGTTATTGTTTTGAGGTCATATGCTACAATGAGACACCCATATTATTTAGGATTACAATGTAACTATGATAGATAAATATAATTTCACTTGCTTTTGTAAGTTAAGTTATAGGTTGAGCATATTTATGATCCATATTTTCATTATCACTATTATCATCTTATATGTGCTCTAATGGTATAATTTGTGTGGGATAAACCACTAAGTGTTATAACGTATCCATATGAGGTATGTAATTCTCAGTGGGTTGGGTAATTGTGAAATACTTTAAGGCTTAATGGTACATAATATAATTTTAGATGTATCCTTTATGTAAAAATTTAGCACATGCATTAAATGTTTACGTAATTGTATTCATATCATGAATCTAAGGTATTCCTAGGAAAATATTGTAGTTGAGGTTTTTAGGCATGACTTATAATACTGTTTATTTTATACACAAGATTATAGTGATATTGAATGTAATTTGTCCCAATGTTTGTTGTGGTATGTTATCAAAGCCTCAGATGTTAATATTATAGTAGGTAAGGTCATTTACTCCCATATTGAGTAGATGTAAAAAGGGTGTGTTACAGATATTGAGACCTAATTAATTATCCACTAAAACATGCTTAACCTATTTGCCTATTTAAAAATTGAATATATAATAGGAGGTTTTGGTTTATAATATTTTTAGGGGGTAAATATTATTTTTAAAAATAAGAACTATCTTTGTTCCACCATAATGTATTAACAATAGAAGTAAAATAGGATGGATTACTATCATTTGGAATGGTTATGTCTCACAAGGTTGCATGAAGGATGTATTTGTACGCAATGTATTTTTGTATCTAATATATGATAAATATATTTAATGAGTATTATTAGGTTGACCTATGATATTATAATCTCTAGTTGTATCAAGGTAGTAGGTGAAGATTATGGGGGAATGTGAACCCTACCTAGTTGGGTTGTGAAAGTAACTATCTTTATATTTAGTATCAACCTAGGATGAGATATCAAAGAAAGAGGTATGAAAGGATTCATATGTGCCCACTCCCTTTGAGTAATACTTGGAATCATTTTAGATTATACATTCATACAACATGATTTAGTCAGGGAGGCTAAGATTTTATCACGTATAATTTGTAGCTTTATTTCATTTGAATTCATTACATTTTCTTTTATTAAATATGAATGCATGATATAATATATGAAAAAAACATACAAATTTTAATACTATAGCACTAAATTATAGATATAAATAATATACATCCATGGGAAAATAAGAATATGTCTGATGTACATAAGAACCTAATTATTTTTAAAATCTTAATGTAAAAGGAAACCTAGGGGTTTCATGTTTAAATCAATAATGTGGTTCACCAAAATGTTTTGATTATTTTACACCTAAGATATATAAAATAATTAAAACTATGCACTAATTAATATTACATAAATAATAGTAATAAATACAATAATATGAATTGAAAGGGGTGATTAGATATTGTAACCACTTAACTTAGAATTGAAAAGACAAAATGAAAATGATGTGTTTAGCTAATTATGATACTCTATATTTCATATAAGATGTCACAATATTTTGGAATGCTTAATATATGTTTCATCAAGTGCTCAAATCATAAATAGGGGCTAACATGTTTTCAAGATGTTGTCGGTAAAGTTAGACACTTATGGCCACTAGCCCTATTAGGGTTTACCAATAGTGTCCCTGCATACAATATGGGTCTAAAAATTATAGAATCCCTACACCTAATCCTAAAGCCTATTATTATATGTGTTTTATATTTGATCATGTGTGATAATTTGTCTAAAACCCTAAATGTGTTTGATTGACCACAATATAACTTAAAAAGGGTTACTGTTTTGGGTTGGACTACCCCAACCACTCCCCAGTAAATGGTTTGGTGGTTCCTATAATTAAATACTCTAAAGAGGGCTCAAACTATATGTAATTCTCCCACTTAGGTGAATGTTTACAAAATAACAAACAATCTTGAATGTAGTCATGCTTTTTGTCTTTGGCATTTGGCACTATTTGACTTATTTGTATTTAGATTTAGTTATACAAATTTATCTAGGGTTACTCCCAAAATATTTGATACGTGTATATGCATTTTGAATGTTTTTTAAAGAGAGTGAGAGATAATATTAGGTCATGTTAGGTGATTCCTAGATGATTGATAACCTTAGTGATGATTTATATATCTAGGTGAATCTTCATTAGTTTCCTATTACAACAAACCCATGAAACATGTCTAGGCTAATCTAATGGAGCCTTCTAACATTTAAAATATATATATTGAGGGCCCTTGGATACTACCAACATATGAAGACACTTGTGGTAGCCAACATTATCTAGGTTACCACCAATGTTTTGAGAGTATACATGAGGATATAAGATATGGAAAATGTTTGTCGAGGATTTTGAATTTCTTCATGTATAGACCAATTTAATCTTAAATAAATATTTTTGGTGAATAAAGGTGGCTAAGATAGTAGATGGTGAATAAAGGTGGCTCAGATAGTAGATGGAAAGTGTGCTCAAGATTCAAATATATGAGTGTTGTTTAAATATATCAAATTGATATTCCCAAAGTGTCAAAGACCAAATTTAGGTGTCTACAATGTGAATCCCAACCCAATTTTTGGTTAAGTGCACAAACTTGGGGATAAAAAAGGGCCTATCCATGGACATGATTTTTATGAAATTTCAAAAATGTGAACTTCTACAGATAATTAGATATGGCTACCCTCAAAATTTGAAGATGGTATAAAAACAAGAATTATAGAATTTTGAGTCTAGTTTCCAAAAAAAAAATTGAAAAATGATTAAGTATAAATAGGTCAAACATATAAAATTTGAAGAGGACCTCTCATTTTTTTAAGAAATTTTGAATTATACCATTCCATGCGACCCACCATTTTTTGAGCATCATTTAATATTTTTAAAAACCCTTTGGTGGATATTTATATTAGCTCTTCTAGCGTGTTAAGCATTTTTTTATATATTTTTTTGATGAATATTTTTTTCATTAATTTTGCAATTAAGTATATCCTAAAAATTGATAAAAAAATGGATAGCCATCCGTGTGACCCACCCTAACTACCTTAAAAAATGAAATTTGATTTTTTTTTGAATGTGTGTATAATTAGGCCTATGTTATTACCATATAATTTGTTTTGCATTTGGATAAATGAAAACAAATAGATAAACATGAATAATCATGTATGGGTGAGGCTTGTAGTGGCCTAAAGTAGGTGTTGTTAGAAATAAATATAGTTTGAACCCTTTAAATAGCCCAAAATTTATAAAAATCATACATTTAGAAAGAGGACAATGTGATCATTATAACAGTAATAATTTTTTCAATTTTCATGTTGAAATCTATAATGTATTTGATGATTGAAGTTGAAATTTGTTGGTTTTTCCTAAAACTCTTGATCTCAGATGTAGATGCACAGTCCCAAGCCTTTGGCTCAGAAATCCAAGCCATTTCTGAGCCTAAAGGCTCGATTTAAAATTCAAATTTAAATAACACATATGCATTATATAACATGTAGGCATTATATAACATGTACACATTATATAATGCAATAAATAATGTGTATGTGTTATATAATGTGTACACATTTCTTAGACATAAAATGAAACAAACAAATTTTGTGTTTGTTATGAGGGAAAGGTCCCATTATCCATGCATCCTTATAGGGTAAATATTCAATTTCATGTTTCTTATAGGGGAAAGGTCCCATTAGCTTTGGATAGTGAATTAAGGTGCCATAACCTCACATTAGACTTAAAAAGTTTTACCCATTTCAATATGTCATCTTAACTAATTATAACTAAGGTTTCAAGGTATAACACATTATACATTTGATAATATAACAAATTTTATTACAAGAGGTCATAAAATGCATTTTTTAAACCTATTATCAAAACTTAACCTTTAGTGTACCAATCGTTGTGCATTAGATTATCAATACTTAACTCTTACTTGTCAAGATGTGATCGGTTACTTTTAATTTTATAGAATAAATGTTGAACAATTATTAGATATTACATGTTTAGCTTTTGGTGCACTTTAATATATAAATATATACAACAATATGTTTAATCAATAGAACACATGTTAACAAAAGCCTTGTTTGACAATTGAAACATGCACAGTTATTGGGATCTTTCCCCTAGTAGGGCAAGGATAAACCTTACCACCTTACTTGTCTAAAATCCTAATTGCCCTTAAATTTTGTGTTTCTTATTGGTATTATCAAACTTTCCTAAAATACTATCTTACCCTTTTGTTATTTATTTGATATATTTGACCAAACCCCTTTATTTATAAATTTTATACTACTTTGTTTAAGTGGCAAACCCATTGAATTGGACTATGTAGTATAGATAATCTTGTGTAAGTAGAAATAAGAATTAATCCTTGGTGTAACAGTGCATCTCTTTGATATCTATTTCAAGAATGCCATCTAATGGAGCCTAATACTTGTGAATCATGCCTTGAATTTTCCAAAAAACATTCCTAAATTATGTTGAATAAAGCCACTTAAACTTCCTCCAAGGTCACTTAGTGCATCTAATTTAATAGGTGCATTTTGAGGTCCCAATTGAATGTCTAACAAGAGTCTTATATTGTTAAAATTATTCACTTGATTCCCCTAATTAATTCAAATACATTATTCAATTTTTTCCTAAAATTAAGATCTCTTATGAAAATATGGTTAATCCTCTAGTCTGTGCACATCCTTCACCTACCCCTCCATCACACATGGGATAACCATCAACCACTCCATCTATTCCAACGTCATCTAAAGAGTGTGTCTTTGACATGGGACTAGTCCTACCTACGCCATGGATGTAACACTTTCAAGCTCAAAAATAATCTAGACAACACTTGATGCTTATCAATACCATAAAGTGTTATACCTTACTATGTAATTGGGATGGATAAGATATGAAAGTAGGCTGATGGACCTACAATGTATTTACATTTTAAATTCTTAAATATTTTGGTCAAGTTAGGTACACATTTTGTTTTGTATAAGATGTGTTTTTGATCTCAATAAACTTGAAATGGTCACATGTATCCATTAGTGATGATGTGGTAATTTATTAAGATGTTTTAAGATGGCATGCCTAGTGATGAATGTATAACTTAGAAAATATCTATTTGCACTAGGGACTTTGTTCGAAACCATTAAGGGATGGCGTAGACCTAACATTGACCAAGTATGACATATGTATAAGTTATCCCAGCTCAAACTCTATTAAACTTATTCAAGATACATTAAACCTATGATAATGTCCCCTAAATTTGAGACTGCTTCCCCCCAAGGATGATGTTGAACAGAGAGACCCAATAATTATTCATGTGGATGATGAACTTATCACCTCATATAGATGGTTGATCAAAATTGAATACCAGTGTGTACCCCCTCACCAAAGCTTTCAAGATTATATATATTTTATACATATATATTCAATCATCTTGTTCTTATTTAATTGTAATGAGCTTAAACCTTATGATGTGGGTTGCAATAAAGTAGTATATGTCTCAAAATTCTTTCTCTAGTTTGGGATTTCAGGTTGAGGCTCATCCATTACTGAATTGTGTTCTCTCTTACATGTAGGACTTAATATTAATGTAAGTTTTGGGATCTCTAGAGGTAATTCAAGGTAGAGGGATATAAATAATTTGAATATGTATACATGTAGAAAATTGATAACATTTGGTGCTTGCTTGAAATTTAGATGGGATCTTAAAGGGATTTATATGATAATTTTTGTAAAGTAATGGAAAGTCAAAGGCTCAAACCACATGTGCTAATTATTTAGTAGACATGAGGTGATTGAATCAATGTCAATCTTTAAACATTATTGGCTTCTATGTATGCATGATAAATTTATGAATAGGGCTTGGTTAGATTGGTTGGCTCGGTGATGGAACATGTCTAAGTATCAAAGATGTGCATATCTGACAACTCTAACCTTATCCACGTGTACTAGACCTACAAATCTATGTGGAAATATTTTATTGGATTGGGCATCCTGAGGCTCTGACAAATTTGATGCTTTTAGGATAAGTGATAGTTAGATCTCTAACACGAATATATGTGTGTACAAGATACACAATTGCATACATATCTAATTGGATCGAGCCTCACAAGGATTTTATATCTAGAAATTTAAATCTTTTAAGACTTGATACCTCTAATAGTGTTGACACTTTTGAGCACATACAAGGTAAACATGGTGACATGTAATTGAATTTGACCTCCAAGGGCATTGTCAACTCTAAAACTTCTAGGATGTGATCATCTTTGATAGCTTTAACACAATTTTGGGTATATGAGGTACACACATGGCACAACAAGGTTTAATTATAGGGGAAATTCAATCAAGGAGGCATGGGAGGCCAATTTGAACCCCTTCTTGACATAACTATATGATCATGATATATATGATTTAGGTCAAAATTAAGTATGATTCTCTCAATCATGAATTGAACCATTTAGTTGATTGGTTCGATTATGGATGTGATTTAGGGAAAATTGAATCCCTAAACTAAATTTATGGTCCAATTGATTGTATAATCTAGATGTAACATGTATGACTTAACTGACCCTAATTTAATTAGAAATACATATTTGAATGCAAATAGGGCCAATTTCAACCCATTGAACCTAAATTAGAGTCTACAATGTGATTGAAAGGGATAAACTAGGTCACATTTCATGATATGTTGATTGTAAACCCTAATTTTATCACTTGAACATGTATGTATCTCCCCTAAACCCTAATTTTATGACATATACACATGTACAAATCCATTACCAAACCCCTAACCCTAAATCTTAATTTTATAACAAACACAACTCCTAAGGTCCTTGATTTCATCATAAATACATAAATTCATGAATTTGATTAGTGATAATTTGTGAATCTATTATTCACCTAGTTCTCTAAAGACCTATGATGGGATTTTGGGCAAAATTAGCTCATTTTGTATTACATATTGAGCTTTATTGCATCATTAATTAGTCTTATTGATTCATATTATTATCAAGAGTCTTATTGCATCATGTATTGGATATTTATGCATCATATTGAGCCTTATTGCATGATATGATAACCTAATTACATCATATTGATCCTTATTCCATCATATAATAGCCTAATTGCATCATATGATAACCTAAATGCATCAAATTAGATATTTATTACATATGATAGTCTTATTACATTGTATGATAGTCTTATTACATTGCATGATAGTCTTATTACATCACATGATAGTCTTATAACATCATATGATAGTCTTATTGCATCATATTGAGCCTTACTGCATGATATGATAGCATTATTGTAACATCTGATAGTCTTATTACATCTTATTAAGGATTTATGCATCATATTATAGTTTTAATGATTGTTATTGCATCATATTGTGGTATTATAATGGAAAAAATAGTTGAATATGAGCCTTTTTTCTTGTATGTATAGTATACACCTATACTTCAAGGAATGCATACATGTTATAGAAATGTGTATGCATTCCTATAATGCATACACGTTCTTGTAATGCATACATGTTCCTTGAAATAAAAACAAAAAATCACTTTTCAATGTCTATTTTTATCCCTAATCAAGATTATTGTCCCCACAGACATTCCCTACATACTCTGCATACTTTCTTGGTTGTAATTTTTTTAGACCCCACATTTGAAGCACTTTATTGGTTTATTTTATCAAAATGGGCTCCATTTTTCATTCAATGAGGAGGAAGAAGTTGAAAAAAAAAACATCAAAGAAATTAGAAGAGTTAAGAGAAAAAAACAAGGTATGAATGCAAGCAATTCTTTTCAGACAAGGTACAAACACTAACCCTGATGAGCTAAATGCCTTGGATAATGAGGCAATTGACAATAATCAATTAAATAATGATCAAATTTATAATAATGAATTGAATTATGATGAAATTCATAATAATGAATTGAATTATGATAAAATTCATAATAATGAATTGAATTATGATGAAATTGAGAATAAAAAAGTAGATAATGTTGAAAATTCACATTCAAAGTTTAAAGTTTTTTATTATGTTGATGAAGAGCCTATTCATGATACTTTACCCACAAATAATGAAGAAAATTTAATGGACTAAAATAATGATGAAATTAACAATGAAGAAAATTTCATGGAAACATGTAATGAAGAAATAAACACATTTGAAGAATTTTTTTTGGAAACATATAATGATTTTGAAACACCCTCTGAATGGATTTCACCAATAACAACACCTCCAAGAATTGTGCATAGAAAAGATAAGTACTTAATTGAAGTTGATGAAAATATTTTGAAACCAATGCGTAAGAAAATGTCTAACCACCATTCAAGAAGATTGGCTCAAGAAATTTGGTATAATTTCTTTCATAATTTGGAATATGATAGTCAAAGATGTCAATTATTTATTTTTTTGATGAAATTGTTTAAGATGAGACCTATAATGTACACATTAGGACTAAGAACATCTAACATGGATAATTAAAATGATGAAAATAATGAAATTGTTGAAAATCTACATGATGCATATATATTATAGGCCTGAAATCATTGAACAAAGATTGTAATGTTGCCTAACATATAATGACAACTTGTTTAGTAAGTGGTAAAATAGGGAAAAAATGATTGATTTCAAGAACAAGTCAAAAAATTGATATAAATAGAAAAACATTAATGAAAGTAATTGCAAGATGTGAAAGACTTAATTAACCCAATACAAAAGAGCTCTAATCATTCTCTGGTAGACTTTCACAAAAGGACAAGGCTATAGCCAATGCTTTGAAAGAGTTACTTGTACAATTTTGGAAAGATAATACAAGAGTTTCACCCAATGCAAGAGATGTAGTGAAAAGAAGAGTTGGTTCTCATAATTGTGACCCATATCTAAAACATTTCTTGGATATGACTCAAACACAATTGTACTCTAAGTTTTTATAAAAATATCCACAAATTACTATTAGTAAAATAATTTTTGAGATGGCCAAATCTTTTTATGTAAAAATAAATCACACACACACACCACTTGTTGTTGTAGGCAATATGTTGAATTTTCAATGCACTATGATGTTTTTCACCATATTCATTTTACTTTGCATACTACTAATATTTTTTAAGAGTGTGGCATAGAAGTTCCACAAAAATTAGCCAAGGAATTTATTTCAAATAATTTTTTTGAAGGATCAGATGGATAGTTTTTTTATAATAAAGCATGTTTGGATGAAAATTACAACATTTGTGGTGGATTGCTAGAATTGAACAAATATATCCATGAGGAGTGTACAAGTGTAATTGGACAAGAATTAGTTAGTTTGAGAAAATAAAAATCTATGACTTATCAAGTAAAAGATGACAAAAAATATAAAAGGTGTGAGCTTGTTACGAAAGAGATACTTGTTTCAGGTTTTATGGTGGAATTTATGGAGAAATTTGTTTATGAGTATGTAAGGCACACACATAGGGATAAATGGTTGGATGAACATTTGAAACTAAACAAGGACACATTCCCACTTGATTCTATTATTTTAGTAGTTGACTTTGTATAAAATTACACATTCAAACCACAAATGAAAGCTTAATCATAGTATTATAACTCAACATAGATTACCATATTCATGCATATAACATTCATGCATGCACCTAATAGTATAGAGGAAGTTCAAAAACTATTAAGGGAGTACCATTTCTATATCAATAATGACTGATCACATTGTACAAAGTATGTGTAAGGTTGTTTTGATAAGTTCTATGGATAGTTGACTCAGACGAACATTAATTTCAAATGGCATTACATTTGGTCAGACAATTGCATATCACAATTCAAGAATGCATAGATGTTTTATTGGTTGAGTAAGATGCACATTACCACTAATGTATAATATATTTGGAGTTTCACCAACATTGGCCATGGAAAAGGAGAGCATGATGGTGCTGGAGCATGTATAAAAAGAGCTATTGCAAGGGAAGAGTTAAAGTATGACAATGTTGCTAATTTGATTGATGAAAAAACTATGGTTGACTAGTGTAATGAGAACATATATCAAAGTGCTCAAACAAATTCTACTATTCATAGACATTTTTGGTTAATGGAGGAAAAATACTTGGAAAACGATAAGGATTTTATGACTCTAACAAGTTCAAGTGATCTCCACTCATTTTGTATTTCAAATGTTGGTTCTTGAACTATTCATACGTGACATTTGGCATGCTTTTATTCTATATGCATGGACTTTGTTTGGAATGAGTGTGAGTCACAAGAGTGGGTGGATGGATAGATTTTCAAACGTCTAATTCCAATCAACACATATCAGGTTCCACCAGCATTGCAACTTACTGACATGACATCCTCACATGACTTTGACCATATATCTATTCTAGTACAGCTAGGTCAAAGATTAATCTTTATGTACTATTTATTCTCATAATCTATCTTCATAATGCCATTAAAAAATATTTTTTATGATATAGGCCATATTTTTTTAGTTATTGCAGATGAGGACAATGAAGAGGGAACAAATTACTACTTATGTCCGTGTGTAAATGGAAATAAAAAATTGACTTCCCCAGTTGTAGATGGAGAAAACATGATTATTCCACTGGGTCTATGGTAGTCACTAAAACTTGGCTTCGATGATATCCTACAAAAATTCAATTGTATGGTTGTTTAAAGACTTTGAAACTCAAAAAGAGATTCTACACTATTCAAATTTGGTTCTTGCAATGAATATTCAATTGGAAAATTATCATGGAAGGCCAAGAAATAAGAATCTATGGAAAGTTTGTGAGTCAGACCATGAAAATATTCTTAATACTATCAAGATTAGAGCAAATTCAAGCGGTTCATTAGATTGAAATGCGTAGGTATGTTGAATTGTAAAATGTAGATGTAATCAATTTTACCAAATGTTTTTGATTTATTAGGTAGTACATGCATAAATTTCACCTTTAATTACTTACATTTTTTTATAGGTTAGTGGTGACAAATCAGCTTCCACCTTCATGTGGTTGGCACTGTTAGTAAAGAATTTCAATTTATTAAAGCTAAGATAAGCTTAGTAAAAGTATGTGGCATTTATGCACTCCTAAACAATTCCTCATGACAAGTTTATTTCTCCTTATAGCCTTCCAAACACATTTGTTGTCAGTGTTTCCATACTCTAGAATAGTAGTGATAATTCACTTTCAGGTGGAAGTGGGTGTCAAATTTCTTGGAACACATGTAATTTACCTATATAGATGTGCTTGATCCTGGAGGCAAATTTTCTTGTTGGAGGTTAAGAAAATTATCTCTTCACTACCAAAAATTTGCATTTTAGGACCCTTTACTACAAATTTTGGCATAAATTACTCGTAGAGGTGATTCAAACTAAATTTAGGTTAAAATTAGAGGAATTTCCCATGCACATGAAGGATCTTATGGTTACTCCATATGACTTATAGTTTTGGTTTTATGAATGTCTGAATTTAGGCTAAAAATCAACCTCTTTCTTATATTGGCACGGGCATTCTTGAGCTCAGAATAGGTGGTGGGTTTGTCATTTGGGATAGATGGGAGGTCAAGATCCTAGTCCTAGAAATTATTCTCCCCTTCAAACATGTTGAAGTGCTAGTTTTCAGCCAACATGCACTGGAAATTGAGTTCTTAGACCATAGCTTCAACTTTGACAACATTTATTGTCAGTGTTTTCATGCTCTGGAATAGTAGTGAAATTTCACTTATAGGTGGAAGTGGGTGTCAAGGTTATTATAATGTGTGTAATTTGCCTATATAGACATGATTTAAGTGGTGGATTTGTAGATGCCAGTCTCAGAGGCAAAGTTGATAGTTGGAGGTTAAGAAGTTGTCTCTTCACTACTAAAAATTTGCATTTTAGGACCCTTTATTGCAACTTTTGGCATGGATTTATCTTAGAATTTATTCAAAATAGATTCAATGTGTAATTAGAAGACTTTCCCATGCACATGAGGGATCTTATGGTTCCTCCATATGACTTATAGTTTTTGTTTTATGAATACCTGAAGTTAGGTTAAAAATCAGCCTCTTTCTTGTATTGGGAAGGGCATTCTTGAGCCCAAAATGGGTGTTGGGTTTGTCATCTGGGCCAAATGGGAGGTCAAAAACTTGGTACTAGATGTTATTAATCCCTTTGAATGTGTTGGTAGTACCATTTTTTAGCCAAAAAGCACCCAAAATTAAGTTCTCAAATCATAGCTTCAACTTTGACAACATTTGTTGTCAGTGTTTTCATGCTCCAGAATAGTAGTGAAAATTCACTTGCAGGTGGAACTGGGTGTCAAGGTTATTGGAACAGATGTAATTTGCCTATATATACATGGTTGAAGTGGTGGATTTTCACCTACCAGTTTCAAAGGCAAAGTTGCTAGTTGGAGGTTAAGAATTGTCACTTCACCAAAAAAATTGCATTTTAGGACCCTTTACTACAACTTCTAGCATAGATTGGTCTTAGAGGTGATTCAGACTAGATTCAAGGTGAAATTAAAGGACTTTACCATGCATAAAATGGATCTTATGGTTCCTTCGTATGACTTACAATTTTTATTTTATGCATGCCTAAAGTTAGGCTAAAAATCAACCTCTTTCTTGTATTGGGAAGGGCGTTCTTGAGCCTAGAATAGGTGGTGGGTTTGTCATTCGAGCCAGATGGGAGGTCAATAACCTAGTCCTAGATGTTATTCATTCCATAAAACATGTTGGTAATGCCATTTTTTAGCCAATAAGAACCAAAATTTGAGTTCTCAGACCGTAGCTTCAACTTTGATAATATTTGTTGTCAGTGTTTTTATGTTCTGAAATAGTAGTGAAAATTCACTTGCAGGTGGAAGTGGGTGTCAAGGTTCTTGGAACATGTGTAATTTTATATATATGTACTTGAAGTGGTGAATTTTCACTTGCTAGTTTTAGAGGCAAAGTTGCTAGTTGAAGGTCAAGAAGTTGTCTCTTCACTACCAAAAATTTGCATTTTAGGATTTTTTACTATAACTTCTATCACAGATTTATCTTAGTGGTGATTCAGACTAGATTCAAGGTGAAATTAGAGGACTTTCCCACACATCTGATGGATCTTATGGTTCCTCCATATGACTTATAGTTTTGGTTTTATGCATGACTAAAGTTAGGATAAAAATTAGCCTCTTTCTTGTCTTGGGAAGGGCATTCTTAAGCCCAGAATGGGTGGTGGGTTTGTCATCTGGTCCAGATGAGAGGTCAATAACCTAGCCATAGACATTATTCACCCCTTTAGATGTGTTGGCAATGCCAATTTTCAGCCAATAAGAACCAAAAAATTGAGTTCTTAGACTGTAGCTTCAACTTTGACAATATTTGTTGTCAGTGTTTTCATGCTCTGGAATAGTAGTGAAATTTCACTTGTGGGTGCAAGTGGTTGCCAAGGTTCTTGGAACACATGTAATTTTCATATATAGATGTGCTCAAAGTGGTGGATTTTCACCTACCAGTTTTGGAGGCAAAGTTTCTAATTGCAGGTGGAGGATATTATGATAAAACTTTTGGTGAGAAGTGGAAAGATGGATCAATTATGCCAATCCACCGAACTTGTACCCACAAACCCTCTTTTCACACAACATACAAATTTAACATAATTCAATGGATTTTAAGATAACTAAATGTATGGCTTCCCTACTTCAACTATTGAAGGTTGTTTGAAGGTTGGGTTAAGTCTATGGGAGGAGATATGGCCACACATAGATATTATATGTTTTAGAGTGGGGTCAAGAGTGAGCAATAAGGTCATAGGGGAAAAATAATCTTTAAGAATATGAATTAGGCTTAGTAGGCCTTATAGTCCTAATTGGGCAAAAGTGGAAAATAGGTACAAGCAAGACTTGGGGCCTTCAATAAAAAGGTCAAATTGGTATGTTTTAGATGTCATGAGTATGTTTTCAACAAAATAAGATTGGTGGGAAGGTCAAATTGATCCTTTGGAGAGTATGTACAAAGCATGGAAAACCATAGAATTGTGAGTTTTAGGTATTTTTGAGAGATTTAACCATGGAATTTAATGAAACTTTGTAAACTTACTCCTCTATACATAGCCTTGATAGAGCATTGTGTCCATAAGGTGTGGAATGAGAGCATGATATTGTATAATTAATTAAAGGGGGTTATACCAGATATGTTAGGATCATATAAGACCATATGTGAAAAAAAATTGAGCTCTTGAAACACAGACCAAGATTTGGTCCTTGAGACCCAAAGAAGGTGCCTAAGAAGAAACTAGAAAGAGATTGAGAGGAAATTTATGAATGAGACATGAATGGAATGAGGTAAAATATGTATGGACATAGATCAATGCCATCAAGGAGATGCTACTAAGAGTACAAGGAATAATTACTAGGTGTAATAATCGAAATTAAGTCCAAAGAGTCAAAAGAGGAGCTAGCTTATGAAAAAAGAATAAAATCAAACCATAGCAAGTGAATGTTTGATTTGCAACATTATCCTAGCAAACCATAGAATATCAAACCATATCATAGCATAGAAAACCATAGAAAGTGAATGTCAGTTGGGTCTTAATTTGTTATGAGGGTTTCATTTGTAGCATTATCCTAACAAGTTATTCTCAATCTCATAACATTTGTAATCGTTAAGAATACTTCAAAACCAATCATTTATAATACTTTGAACACAAGTGATTTAAACAAGATTTACTTCATTGGTTTTCTTAAATATTCATATACAAAATAAGAATGTCATTTATAAATTCCATATATAGTCATATAATGTCAATAATACATGCATTGCCATATAAGTATACAAAAAAATACATCATGTCTAACAACATAGTATCTAATGTCAGGTGAATACATCATATACACATGTACAACGCCAAAAATGCATACATTTGCTGGAAATATTATCATTGATATCAAAAGTCTAACATTGGTGATAAAAGCCCCATTGAATTTAATGGTGTTTTTAATATTCATATCTTGGCTAATGTGTGTTAATATTTATTTAATATTAATGAATATATTTCTAGTTGCATATAAGTCAAAAGAAGGCCCATGAAGAAGTCAAAGAGTCACGGTATAAAGATAAAAGAGGAATGGGATGCATTTTCTCATGAAGAGTCATCTTGAGGAATTTCAAGAGTCACCATGTGAAGACAAAAGAGGGTATGGTGTATTTTTCCATGAAAGAACACTTTGAGGAATATAAAAAGTCACTAAGATAAAGATAAAAGAGGAAAGGATGCATGTGCATATGAAGGATCACCATGTGACTTTTCAAATGCAAGAATATGAAGGGTCATGCAAGTTTGGCACCATTTTCCAAGAGGATTAAAGGGTCACAAATGGTGAATGCCAAAGGTCATTTGAAAAGCTATAAATAAAATTTTGAGAATCCATTGGTAATATGCAAGATAGTACATGGTTTGTATTTATTTTAAAAGAGAGAAAAGCATGATATATTGTAGAGCTATATCATTTTTTCAGTAAGCAACATTGAGAGATAGTTGTGTTTTATACACAAGAGAGGTTGGTGCTCCTGTGGGTTGGTGCTCACAAATAGTTGTTGTGTTAGTGCTTGACAAAGGGATTGGTGCTCTTGCAAGTTGGTGCTTGAAAACTTTATAATTTGAGTTTGTTCTCATTCTTATACTTGAGATTGTTCTTTGTGGTTTTTTCCACTTTGATTTTCCACATAAAAATATGGTCTCTCTCTCTCTCTCTCTCTCTCTCTCTCTCTCTCTCTCTCTCTCTCTCTCTCTCTCGTGTGGTGCATAATATTATTTTATTTTTATTACATATCTTGAAATAAATGATTAAGTGGTTAAAGAAAAGAAATTAGATTAAGTAAAAGATATATAATATACTAATTCAGCCCGCCCCCTCTCAGTATATTTCATTCTTAAAAATTGGTATCAAAGCAAGTTTCTTTTTTAAAAAAATTATAGATTGAAGGTAAATCGGGGAAAACACGATGGCTAGATCACATGAAGGTTTTTCTACAAATAAGGCACATTTATTTGATGGGAAAAAATATGATTTTTAAAACATAAGGATGAGGGATTATTTGATGCTAAAGCTTAAAATGCTATTTTATGTGGCTTATGTGAATCAGAATTTGTTAAAGTTATGCAATGTAAATTTACTCATGAAACTTGGGTAAATTTGCTATTTACAAAGGTGATGGAAAAGTTCATCAAGATAAGCTTCATACTTTTAGAAGATAGTTTGAGAGTTTGAATATGGAAGTGGAATAAAATATAACAAGTTATCTTTTTCAAGTTGATCAAATAGTTAATCAGATTCAAGGTCTTGGAGAAAAGTTAGAAGAATCAATTATGGTAGAAAAAGTTTTGAGATCTCTACCATTGAGATATGATGCAAAAGTTTTGGCAATTAAAGAGATGAAGAATTTATCCAAGCTAAATAAAAATGAGCTACATGGCATTCTTAAAACATATGAGATACAAACCGAACAAGAGAAACCCTCAAAGAGGGAAGCTGCTTTCAAGATGTCAAAGAAAGAGAAGGCTGAGATTCAAGAATCAAGTGACAATTCTAGTAATGATGAATATGACAATATAACTCTATTCATTTGCAAGACAAAAAATGGCATAGGTAAATATCAAATAAAATTACCTTTTAAATGTTTTAATTATGGAAAGATTAGATATTTTGTAGGTAAGTGCCCAGATAAGGGTAATAGTGACAATGAAGAAGAAAAGTCTACATACAAAAAGAATTTCAAAGTAAAATTCAAGAAGGGATTCGAGAAGAAGAGTTTGTATTCTAAAGATCCTAGCTCAGCTGAAGATAGTGGAGTCACTAATTCAGAAGAAGAGATTCTATTCATGGCCATACATGACGATGCCTCCATAATCAAAAGTATAGATGATCAAGAAGCATAATAGGATGAAGCTGAAGTGATCCGGAAGGAGAACTCATTTTTGCCTTAGAAGAGTTAAAATCTCTTGAGAAGAAGAATTAAAGATTAAAGCTCTAGATTGAGAAAAATGAAAAAGAGTCAAAGGAAATAATTAAAGATCTACAAACACACTTTGAAGAAGCCAAGAAGAATGAAAAAGATCTAATGGCATAGTTGCAAAAAGTAAGTGAAGAATGTGAAAGATATTTTATTTAAATTGCTTCTTTAAAAGTAGATATTGAGAAAATAAATAAAGCAATCAATGATAAAGTAGCCAATGATTCAAAATTTGAGAATATCACTAATATGTTGAATAAGATATTAGAAAGTCAAAGATCAATGTCAAATAAGACATGTATCAAATTTGAAAAAGAGAAAGGGGAGGCTACAAACAAGGTTAACATAGAAAAAAGAAAGAGCTATGCTAAAACTCTTACAAATAAAAAAATAAAAAAAGAAGTTAAGAATACAGAGGACATCTCAAACAAAGAAGCCTGGAAGGAACATAGTTACAAAAGGAAATCAGGTCAGAGATATATAAATAGGTCCTATTTTTATAGTTACGATTTTTATTGTAATAGATATGGTCATAAGAAAATAAATGTCAAAAAAGGGTTAATAATTTTATAAATAAAGAGAAGGAAACTCATGCAAAGTCAAGTAGAAGCCACAACTCTTTTGATCCTCTATTAGGCATTAATGAAGAGGCCATAATATGTTACAAGTGAAATAAATTTAGATACATAGATCGATATTTTAAAAGCATGTTTGAGTCAGTCAAGAAGGACTAGAGTTTTAAGGCTTCATTCATCAAGAAGAAAGTTCAGATAGGTTAATGGCAGAAGAAATAACCTAAAAAGTCTATATTGGTCCAAACAACTTTGCATGCAAGAAATAAAGAAAATACATAGTTCATTGATAGCGAATATTTGAGGCACATGATAGGAGATAGGAGAAAGTTCATAAACTTGAAGAAGATCAATGATGACATAGTGAAATTTGGAGATAATACTACTGTCAAAATCATTGGAAAAGGTACACTAAGTTTAGATAATGGTAGAACTAAAACTAAAAATGTTTTGTATGTAGAAGGTATTAAGCATAATATTTTGAATGTAATTTAAATGTGTGATCAAGGGCACACACTAAAGTTTTATGTAGAAAGTTGTGAAATTAGAAAAAAAGATTCAGATGTGTTGGTTGTAGATGCTCAGAGAACATGCAATAATTTGTATATGTTATCAGATATCAAAGGTCAAAGATGTTGTTTGAGTCAGATTGAAGAAATTTGTCTATGGCACAGGAGAATCGGACACATAAATTTTGATAATCTTGTCAACATCAGTAAGAAACAAGTAGTCAAAAATCTTTCAAAGATTACAAAGCCATCTAACACGATTTGTGAAGCTTGTCAGCATAGGAAGCAGACCAGAAGGCAGTTCAAAACAAAAGAGTACTCGACCACTCAGATGTTAGATCTTTTTCACACTGATTTGTGTGGACCTATGAGAACTCAAAGTACTCAAGGTGAGAAATATTTTGTGTTTTTTATTGATGATTTTTCACGTATAACTTGGGTAATTTTTTTAAATAACAAATTAGAAGTTTTCAAACATTTCAAAGCATTAGTTGAGAATGAAACTAGTTTGAAGATTAAGTGTCTAAGATCATATTGAGGAGGAGAATTCATGTCAGATCATTTTATTGATTTTTGTGAAGACCATGGAATAAAGATACATTATTCAAAAACCAAAACTCCATAGCAAAATGGAGTAGTTAAATGAAGAAATATAATAGTTTAGGAGATGGTGAGGACAATGCTAAATGAATCTAAGATACTAGATAAATATTAAAGAGAGGTAGTTGCTACAATAGTGTATATTTAGAATAGAGCATTATTGAGAGTCAATAGTGACAAGACTCTTTATGAGCTATGAAAAGACAAACCAGTAATAGTTGATTATTTTAGATTTTTTGACAGTAGATTTTTCATAAAAATAACCAATGAAAAACTTGGTAAGTTTGAATCTAGAGCAGATGAAGGCATATTTTTTTATTATTCTTGAAAAAGTAAAGATTATAAATGATATAATAAAGAACCAAGAAAATATTTGAAAGTGCAAGTGTCAGGATAGAAGAAGATGAAACACAAAGAATCATTGATCTAGTAGATATTTCTGAAATCATTGAAGAGGAAGACTTTGAAGAATCAGATGAAGATGAGAAGGAGAAAAATGACACCAAAACTCCATCCAAATATGTCCAAAGAAATCATAATTAAAGTGACATCATCAAGGACATAAATAAAGGAATTTGCACTAGAAGAATGATGGTAAGTGAATCTGAGCAAGTTAATTTATCTTTGTTATCCAAAATTTAGCCTATAACTTTTTCAGAAGCTAGACATGATAAACATTGGGCTAAGGCAATGGATGAAGAATTAAATTAGATAGAAAAAAATGATACCTGGGAATTGGTACCTAGATCAAAAAATCACAATGTGATAGGAACAAAATGGGTTTATAGAAATAAGTTGAATAAAAATGGAGAAGTGACCAAGATTAAAGCAATATTAGTATGTAAAGGATATGCTCAGATTAAGAGAATAGATTTTGAAAAAACTTTTGCACTAGTGGCAAGGCTAAAGGCTATTAGAATGTTTCTTGCATATGCAGTGTTTAAAAATTTTAGTGTTTCAGATGGATGTCAAATCTACCTTCCTAAATGGGAATATAGAAGAAGAGGTCTACATTGAGTAGCCTGAGGGATTTATTCTCTCAAATATTAGTAACCATGTATGTAGATTGAAGAAAGCACTGTATGGATTGAAATAAGCTCACAGAGCTTGGTATGCAAGACTTGATAAGTACCTACAGGATCAAGGTTTCAAGAGAGGATTTGTTGACATTAATCTCTACACCAAAATAGAAGGTGAGCATCAATTGATTGTTGTGGTATATGTTTATGACATTATTTTTGGAGGAAACATTGAAAAGATGATAAAAGAATTTTCTGATAATATGCAAAAAGAATTTGAGATGTCTATGCTGGGATAATTATCATTTTTCTTAGGGTTGCAAATATTTTAGTCAAATAAAATAATTTTCATATTTCAAAGTAAATATGCCAAGAAAATGTTGAATAAATTTAGTTTTGAGGATTGTGCACCAATTGGCACACCAATGAGTACAGAAAATAAAGTGAGTAAAAGATGAAGATTCACCTATTGTAGATCAATCTTTGTATAGATCTATGATTGGTAGTATTTTATATTTGATAGCATCGAGGCCAGACATCATGCATGCATTAGGTATGGTTGCAAGATATCAGTCAGCTCCAAAAGATAGCCATGTTTAGTTGGTGAAAATAATATTCAGATATATCAAGGGGACATTGGATTATGGATTGTGGTATCCCATAGGCAGAGATTTCACTTTGGTTGCTTATATAGATTTAGATTGGGTAGGTTGTTTGGATGACAAAAAGAGTACAAGTGGAGGAGCTTTGTTTCTCAGTGAAAGCTTAGTATCATGGCTAAGTAAAAAGTAGAATTCAGTATCACTTTCTACCACTGAAGTAGAATATATTACAGCAGTATTGTGTTGTACTCAAGTGCTTTAGATGAAGCAAACTTTGGAAGATATCAAGGTAAAATATGATGAACCTATTTCTATTTTTTGTGACAACACAAGTGCCATTAATATTTTTAAGAATCCAGTGATGCATTCAAGAACAAAACATATTCTTATTAGATATCATTCTTAAGAGAGAAGGTTGTAGATCAACAGGTTAAGATGGAATATATCAATACTACAAAGTAGATTATAGATATTTTCACAAAGGCACTAAAAAAACACATATTTGAGTATCTACGGAAGAAGTTGGGAGTAATTTATTTTACTTCCTACCATTAAGGATCAACATCAATTGAGGGGGAGCTAAGTGTTAGATCCAAGATAGGCCCTTTGCCATTGATGTTA
Organism: Torreya grandis; assembly: GCA_037957365.1. Taxonomy (NCBI): domain Eukaryota; kingdom Viridiplantae; phylum Streptophyta; class Pinopsida; order Cupressales; family Taxaceae; genus Torreya; species Torreya grandis. The sequence goes on along the minus strand of JARHVA010000051.1, from coordinate 3,371,573 downwards.
AACATGAAGAAGAACAGAAATAGGTACTGGTATAGGTGAAAAAATAGGTTTAAGGAAAAGGTATAGGTTACTACAATAAGGGGGAGTTATTGTATGTTTTTTAGATGGTTGTATGTGCAAATTTTAGCATGTGGCAGTTTCAGTTTGAGGTTGCCATCAATGACAAAGGGGGAGATTGTTAGAAATATTATCATTGATGTCAAAGGTCTAGCATTGGTGATAAAGGGCCCATTGCATTTAATGGTGTTTTTAATATTCATATATTGGCTAATATGTGTTAATATTTATTTAATATTAATGAATATATTTTTGGTTTCATATAAGTCAAAAGAGGGCCCATGAAGAAGTTAAAGAGTCATGGGGTAAAGACAAAAGAGGAATGGGAAGCATTTTCTCATGAGGAGTCATCTTGAGGAATTTCAAGAGTCACCATGTGAAGATAAAAGAGGGTATGGTGCATTTTTCCATCAAGGGACACTTTGAGGAATATGAAAAGTCACCAAGATAAAGACAAAAGAGGAAAAGATGCATTTGCTTATGAAGGGTCACCATGTGACTTTTTAAATGCAAGGATATGAAGGGTCATGCAAATTTGGCACCATTTTCCATGAGGATTGAAGGGTCACAAAAGGTGAATGTCAAAGGTCATTTGAAAAGATATAAATAAAGGCTTGAGAAGCCATTTGTAATATGCAAGAGAGTGCATGGTTTGTATTTGTTTTAGAGGAGAGAAAAATAGGAGATATTGTAGAGTTTTATCATTTATTGAGTAAGAAACATTGAGAGATAGTTGTGTTTTATACACAAGAGGGGTTGGTGCTCCTATGGTTTGGTGCTCACAAATAGTTGTTGTGTTGGTGCTCGGCAAAGGGGTTGGTGCTCCTACAAGTTGGTGCTTGTGAACTTTGTAATTTGAGTTGGTACTCATTCTTATACTTGAGATTGTTCTCCGTAGTTTTTTCCACTTTAGATTTCCACATAAAAATCTGGTCTCTCTCTCTCTCTCTCTCTCTCTCTCTCTCTCTCTCTCTCTCTCTCTCTCTCTCTAAAAAATCAGATTAAGTAAAAGACATATAATATATGAATTCACCCCCTCATCTTAATATATTTCATGTTTAACAACATTGCCATATAAGCATACAAAATAGTACATCATCTATAACATCTTAATAATCAAATAGTATCCCTCTCTTTGTCTTCTTTTAAGAAGACTCTCCTTGGGATACCCTGCTTGTAGATGGAGATATCTTGATTGCCTTAGATTGCTCCAAGGTTTGACTGTGGGTACTATGCTCATATCTCGCTTGTAGTCAAACCTGTTCAAATACAAAAATTATTATAAAATTAACAAGTATACATGAAATCAAGTTAATAAACTCATGTTTTAAACTATAATAAAATAATCATTTACCATTGATGCTCAGTTGGGTCAATACTAGGTTTAACTACATGAACATATGTGTCAAATGATGAAGAAACATGACGAGCTATCATAGTAGTCATCTGAATTAGACTATCAAATGTCATATGACATCCCTACATACACAATAAATTTGTGCATATAAGTTATATTTACCAAAGTATATAGTAAAATTATTAAAATAAAAGTACAAAATCATAATTCAGAATTACAAGTGAATATACATACCTCGATGAGTGCCTGTACAGATGACATTGTAAAAGCAATTCCTAAGTCTGCATTGACTTTTAATGATGGAGGAGTGTCCACCCTAGTCATCATCTAAAAAAACAACTTAATAATTAATAACTCAGGTAATTCATTGATTAAACAAGTTGTTAACAAACTCAGTCTTGCATGCAGTCGAAGATTCAACTATAGTCCAATAATTTTATTCTTTTGGTATAAATTTTTGTGTAAGGTTAACTAAGGAATGTGAATAAGAGTGTTGAGAATAATATTTTTAGGAATCTAATTGGTCAAGAAGTGGTAAAATCCTATTTGTCCATAGTCCTTGTTTTTGGAAAACATATAGTTTGTAAACTAAGAATTATGTGCCTTGTGTTTAGTCTTAAAGCTTGTTATGGATTCTAAAGATTTTAAATAGGGATGTTGAATGATCATATAAAGGGTGAGGTCATCTTGATATAGGTTTATAGTGTTTTGACATTGAAAGAGGAAATAATCCCTAAGTACCTTGTTTGCTAAAGGGCAACATACAGTCAAAGGACTGAGTTATATTATGTTGAAACTAGCTTGGGATTCCATTGAGATTGTAAGGGGTGTAAGATAGTCAATATAAGTGTATATAATCCCATATTAGGTTTTGAATATATTGGGAGTTGAAGGAAAGGAAAATTAACCCTGTACACTATTTTCCTGTGTGCATAGGTAGGGTTATAAACTAAGAGTTTTGAGTCTACAATTGATTGTGAGCCTTCAAAACTTGTTGTCTAAATGATAAAGTTGTATAGGGTCAATATAGACCCAAAGAAAAAAAATTTGGGTTTTGAAACCCACTTAGACAAAAGTTATCCCCTTTAGTGTGCTCTCAGCCTTGGTAATGGCCTAGAAACCCTGATTCTAGGGTTTAGTGTATAAAATGAGATTTGACCATTGAAAAATTACAAAAACTTGGAAGCTTACATTTATTGATTTCTTCTCACTAATGGACATGTTTTAAGGCTTTTCAGGTATGGAAAATTATGTAAATGAGGCTATGATCTAGTGTTAAGCCTAGAGAAGGGTTAAGGGAGAAGGGTTGATATAGAAACAGGAGAATTTGTCCAAAGAAGGGGGCAAAAAAATGATTGATTCAACTGAAAGAGCCAAATGAGTATTTATAAAGGTCAATAGATTATAGATAAATTTTGTACATATTTTATACTAAGGAGGTTTGCATAAATGGAAGGCTAATTGGTGAGAGGCCTAAAGAAGGAAGTACAATTTTCCTTGAGAGTTGTGTTAAAGGGTTAATGTGGGAGTTGTATGGCCAAAATGGGTCCTTAAATATGTAATTATTTTCTAGTGAAGATCTGTCAAATGCTCCCAACAAGGAGCTTTACCAAAAAATAGGGCTAATAGAAGGTAAAGCTAGAAAGGTGTATGTGAGGGGTAAGTAGATAGACAATTTGAGTTAGTGACATGAACAAGGATGTAGAGAGAGAGTGATAAGAAGATATAAGGATTGATTCAACTAATATTATCATTGTTATTTGATTACCCAAAGGACTAAGGGAATGAGTTATGAATGGATGAAGGAGAAGCTTGAAAGGAAGGGATATAGGTAGATTTTGGTATAGAAGTTGATATAGCTCTACATCAATGGATATAGAAGAACCTCTCCCACAACTAGATATAGTAGGTCTTTGGCCCCCCTAAGTAGGTGGTGGTAATAAACCATTCAACCCCATCTATCTATGTGGGGTTGAGGTTCCCTATTTGTATATGGTCACAAGGCCTATGCCATATATATATAAGCTATAGTTTATAGTCGACACTCTCCCAACAAACTAATGGAATTGACTAGGTACAATGGGATCAAAAGGCTATGTCATCTAAATTTATAACTCCATAGAGTTGAAATTATTATGCTTTGATGGAATCAAGATGGGAATTGAATTGCTAGCTATGACCATTTTGGATATTGATCATAGATATTGAACCGCTATATGTGATTAGGATAACAAGAAATCAAGTGCCTAGCTATGAGGCTAGTATTTAAAAGAAAGGAGTGGTGTGCATATTGATGAAGACATGCTAGGCTCAATTGGCAGCTTGATAGAAATATATTGTACCAAACAACTTTTATCAAATGAATTCTATATATATATATATATATATATATATATATATATATATAATCCTATTGATTGGGATTGACCTGCTATGGAAACTACATATAATAGGATATCAAAAATATGTTCAACTTGTTATTTTGGTTATTGAAAACATAGTTGAGATTAAGGATGAGTTTCTAATAAGTTGCACCAATCCATGTTAATACATCAAACAATAAAATTTCTAACAAAATTATATTAGGTATTCTATATAAATTTTTACACAAAATATACCAAGGATGAAATTAAGGTGTATGAATGTACATCTAGAGTATATAATATTCACTTGAAATTTTACCTCTATAAATGTATATGGTGTTGTACTGACACAAATAGATGTAGTAGCTTAGGTTAGCCCACTACCTAGTTTTGACGTCGAAGGAAATGTCTCCTCTTGGAACATAAAAAAAATACATATTTATTATTTAATTTAAACATGTAAATTAGTTATTACCTTTTTAAATTGTAAATATAACTTAAAATTTTAACATTAAATTTATATAAAAGATACCTGCATGTGTGTAGAGACTCCCAATGTATCTGAACCAAATGTGTGTGCCAATAAATCATTAGTCAAGACCACATCCTCCAAGCCCCCTGAAGCAGTACTCTCATCATCTAAAGGTTCAATGCATATAGCACCACAACATCTACATCGGTGGGGTTGGGTATGACCACTAGGTGGAGTATATAAAGCATCTATCTCTGAAAGTCTACTTGTATGATGAACGATTATATCAGTAAGTGAATGTAAAGTGTCTATCTCCAAAACCTCTATTACCATAGAGGGAATATTTAGATAAAGTGGATTTTGGGTAGGGATCCTTATAGGCTGATTAGGTGCATGATGTGCACCTAGTCGATCTTGTGCAGAGCCTTTTCCTTGACCCTGAAACTCACCATAGTTAAAGTAGTTTGGAATTTGATTGAGGACAAACTTGTAATAGAGTTTTCTCAAAAATTACAAAGGGACTTCATGGTTATTACAAGGGGGATAGTCAAACACCATCCACCATCGCTCCCAAAAATTGGCCTTAATAAAATCATATTGGCATCGGTGGATTGGGAAATGTTTGGTTGTTATGGGAAATGGAGAATTGATGGTTGGGTCGATAAATAAGGCACAAATTTGATATTTTGTTATATTTTTGTTCTTCACCTTAGATGTTAACAATTTGTTAGCATAGTAAGCCCTATAACTATCCCTATATGACTTCCATCTATAAATTTGATTCATTATCACGTCAACTTGACCTAATACTAACTCTAGGTTATTGGCCAAATAGGTGTGGTGGGTGTTTGTGGAAGTGGGCTCCCTCATTCTCCTAATTATTTGCTCAATTTCAATTTTGTTCTCCACTATGTGAGCAACTAATTCCTCCTAGCTACTTGGGGGATCTAGAGGAACTACAGGTGGGTTAGGTGGAGGGTTGGGTGGAAGGTTAGGAATAACATTATGTGCAAGGTTACGTAGAGCATGTTGACCTATTATATAAAAATAAAAAAATAAATTTGCAATTCACATTCAAAAAAATTCAAAAAAAATAAAAAAAATTAATTTAATCTACAAAAAACATACCTCTTCTTCATGGTGGCATCATCAATCTGGTGAATGGAGGGCAAACATGAATCTTGCAAGCCAAAACATGAATTTGCAGCCAAAACATGGTCTTGAAACTATAATGTGAATGAGAATTAGGAAAACATGACTGGATAAAAAGCATGGGATGAGGGTTTCTTTTGTTTTATACTTTACATAATGCATAAATGTTATTAAAACATATAGGAACGCGTACACATTCCTATAACATGTACATGTTCCTATATGTTTACATAACATGTACGCCTTATATGATATGTCCACATAATTGTCCCCTGACTCCGTGCACATACCCTTCTATAGAGATTTATTTTATTCCTTATGCACTATACTTTTCCTTTGTAATGGATCATTTCATACTTATTTTGAGGCACACGATGACCTTTTTTATATAGATAGTAAAATAAATTTTGATTATATATTGATGTTTTTAATAGAGTGTAGGCACCTAATTTTAGTACAAAGTTTATTTTTGCAATGTTTTTAGTATCATTTTATGTATATGGTCCATTAGTTCAAATTAGGGTCTTATTGGATATTTTATATGTTTTTCATTCTAATCTTTCTTCTTTGTGCAATCATCTAGTTATTATTTATTTTGTTTTCTCTTTTTGTTTTGTTCATTCTATACCTACAAACATATTTTATGTTTCTCTCTTCATCCTCTACATTTTTTTACTTATGGGGCAGATTCAAGGGTTCATATTTAACCACTAAATGTGTCCCTTGTGGATTCAATGGACCACCAAATCCATCCTTTATCTTTTTATGGGCCCTTTTCTCATTCTTCACATCCTTTTGATGTTTTGATCTATGTGTGTTAGTTCTTAACCTTTTATTTGGTCAACTTGCACACTAATAGGCTCCTAGTTCAAACATGAGATAAATGTATATACAAAATTTATAGAGGAATTTTAAGAAGAAGTAACAAAGGGAAGTATCAAGAGGAATCATCAAACATTTTAAGTCTGGGCACATTCTACAAAGATTTATTTCTGCTCAAGGACTTTCAAGTAAAGTTTAACTACATTACACATAAAAAGGCAAATATCTCACTAAAAATTACTCTCACATGCACAAGAGAGCTACATTGATTATGATTCCAAGCATGTAGGATATGTGGATTGTAATACTTGATGAGGTTGCCTAAGTCAACTAGACTTACACTTTTTAGATTCTTCTTACAAACGATTGTGGTAAATTAGGTCAAGAAGGAAAAAACAAGACAAATCAGATTTTGACCAATAATTAAACAAACCAAACATATACTATTATACGACATCTAAAAATGCATATATATAAAAATATATATAATCCAGAACAATGCTAGTATAAATTCAACATTTTATAACACATTTGATAGTCTGTCGACCTAGAAAAAATTTGATAGTTACCAACAAAGTGTCAAATCCATCCTTTTAGGTTATAAAAATTAGATTTTACATAGAGTTACACAAACACTTCTGGATTATGTTTCTAGTTTCATAATCTCAAGATTCTACCCAAGTGTGTCAAATTCCATTATCCTTTGTCATTTCAATGTTATTACTTGCCTTAGTCAATTTGTTGTTCCAATGGTTCCTATTTTTAACACACTCAGGTTTCTAATTTAATGTTTTGACTACATTTAATTAAGAATCTTTTGTGTTACCCTTTAACTTATTTTTGCATTAGGTTTATTTTCCTATTGTATTGTTAGGAATATCCTAAGTTAGTGCTCACATTAGTGGGCGCGAGTAATTATATTAGAATATAATAATGTGTGAGAGTGTGAATGAGTTGTTGACGACAAATAATCATTAGAACTAGGAGTTTGAGAGATATTTTAGGGGTTATGTAGTTGCTAATGATAAGCTTTCACTCTTTGTTTGTAGGAGATGAAAAGGTTATATATGTAATCAATGTTTCAATGAATAAAAATGAAAGTTGACCAACCAAAATTATGCACGACATATTAGAGCTTTGCCGCTTTCACTCTTTATTTGTAGGAGATGAAAAGGTTATATATGTAATCGATGTTTCAATAAATAAAAATGAAAGTTGACCAACCAAAATTATGCACGACATATTGGAACTTTGCCGCTTTCACTCTTTATTTGTAGGAGATGAAAAGGTTATATATGTAATCGATGTTTCAATGAATAAAAATGAAAGTTGACCAACCAAAATTATGCACGACATATTGGAGCTTTGCCGCTTTCACTCTTTGTTTGTAGGAGATGAAAAGGTTATATATGTAATCGATGTTTCAATGAATAAAAATGAAAGTTGACCAACCAAAATTATACGACATATTGGAGCTTTGCCTCTTCACCATTATAGAGTAATTCAACCTGCAACATTCATACTCAGATCGATGGATTCTTCTTTGCCTCTTCACCATAGATGGAAGTTCTGATTCACAACACTCGCCTTTCATCCACAGACCTGTAGATTTACGTGATGTCTCAGCCTCCCCACCTTCGCTGGAATGGTAAATGATTCAATGAAATGTGGCTCCATGCAATCGTTCAATCCAAATCTTCTACATCAGATCTCAAGCTCACTCCTACCTCTGATTCGCATCCATAATTTGGCGAGTTCTTTCGTGTGAAGAGTCCAGACCAGATTTCGTAAATGGTTTTTTAATGGATTATTATTATTTTTTAAAGTCTGTTTGGTTTGTTATATGATTAGTGTGTTTTTACGTTTAGTTTTAGGTTTTAAAATCTAAAATTAAAGTTTTGTTTTATTTTATATTAATAGTTATATGTTAAATCTAATATTCAATTGGATTTTGTTATAATGTTCATAGTTTTTTATTTTTAATGTTTAGTTTTGGTTTTTATATGGAGTTTATATTCTTGGTTTTATGTTTTTAATATATGTATTTATATTTATTATTTTTAACGACTTATTATTTATTACGTTGTTTAGGTTTAAATCATTTAGTGTTCATTGACGTTCTTTTAAAAAAATCATCATTGTCAAAGTTTATGTTTGTGAAGTCTTCTTCAAGTCATCAACGTTAAATAAACATATGATGTAAGATAGATATCAATAAAATTTGTGTATGATACTCTTCAATGTAATAATCTTCATATTTTTGAAAGACACATTATCGGACAAACCCGACATCCACTAAGTTAATTGTGGAGGGGTTAATATGAATAAATTTATTCTTTATAGTTCCTCTCCCTATGTGAGCACTAAGGGTGGGAATGTTAGGAATATCCTAAGTTAGTGATCACATTAGTAGGTGAGATAAAATATTTATGTGAGTAACTATATTAGAACATAATAATGTGTGAGCGCACGTGTGAGAGTGTGGATGAGTTGTTGAAGATAAATCATCATTAGGGATAAGAGTCTATGAGATATTTTAGGGGATGTGTAGTTGATAACGATAAGCCTTCATTCCTTGTTTGTATGAGATAAAAAGGCTATGTATGTAATTGATGTTTCATTGAATAAAAATGAAAGTTGACTGACCAAAATTATGCACTACGCAGTGGGACTTTGCCTCTTCACTATTATGGGGTAATTCCCATCATTCACATTTCAGTTAAATAATTTAGTGTAACTCTTTGTTCTTGGAATGCCAACCTAGGGTTTCAAAACCCTCATCCCCTAGGGTCTAGTTTTTTCAGTTTAATTATAATTTGATTAATTTCATCCATCGGTCTAAACACCTAATTTTACCACAAGAATTTTTTTCATCATGTCTTTTCCTTGTATTGTCACATTTGGTCCATTTGTGTATTATATATGGTTCTTGTTAGACACTTCCTACTCCATACTAGAGTATCTCTAGCCTTTGATCCCTCTAGATGTCTTCAACATTCATTTATTTTTAACTCTGAGCTTTATTTATATATTTTCTAAGTTCTCTGCCCTCATTTTGGAAATATGTTTCCCTAGACATAATTTAGTGATTAGAGGTGAATCATTGATTCTATTCCATGTAGATTCGACAACCTACTAAATCTTTCCTCTCTATTTTATGGGTGATTTTAACTTGGCCCGATTTCTTGTGCCTTTGCTTTCAATTATTGCATTCCAATTACTAACCATTGCACATGTCATGCCATAGATATCATTACATGTAGTTTTCATTGCACTTTACTAGGAAAGGAGATAAAACTCTCACTCAAAATTTTACTCACATGCATAAGATAAATACATTGACATGATTCCAAGCACGTGGGGTATGTCGCTTCAACTCCTTGAGGGATATCTAGAGTTATCTAGCTTTACAAAAACTTATCTTGATACCATTTTCAAATGGGTTAGGTAAAGGAGTGAAAAGAATACAAAACAATAGATTATACTTATCAATTTTACATTGAGATCACACAAAATTGTACGACACCTGACAATACACTTGCAAAAAATAATACAGACACTAAAAATTAGTAGAGTACAGATTCAATAGCTCATAACAAATTTGGTAGTTGTAGAGGTGTATATTCATAAAAACATTGAATATTTCTAGGTCATATTTAGTGATTCTCATTGAATTTCTAATTTTATCATTTCACAATAGGAGATTTATATTTCACAAAGACCTGCATACTCACTTTTAGATCACTATTCTCCCAAGATTCTACCTAGGTGGAGGTTCTTATCTCCTTTGAAATTTAATTATTTTGGATTATTATAGTTGTTGGGTGTTCTAATGCTTAATGTCTTCAACACACTTATGGTTTTGAATTTACTATTTTATACTACCGTATCAGAGATCAACTTTGTGCCACTACATTAGCTAAGTGTGAATTAGGTTATTTTACATAGTGTTCATTTCAGTTAAAACATTTGGTGAACCTTACATTTATAAAACCTTAATCCCCCTTAGGATACGATGTTTTTTTGTTAGGGTCTATTTTTTACGATTTTCATGGTTGAATTCTGATTTTATGCATATGTTGATCAAACCCTAACTTTCCATTCACCTATTTATAATCTCATATTTCTATCTACCTTCATGTATTGTTGCATAAACATTCATTCTTTGAATCATGTATATAATCTTATAAAGTTTATTATAGGGTTTGATACTCTATTTCAAATTTTATTTTAAAATTTACATTTTGTTTATGCTTTTTATATTGCTCAATCATTAGCCACACTTCCTTCTTGTTATTCATACTTATATCTTATGGTAAATAGGAATAATATCTCTACACATCTTACTAGGTGAAGTTTTATATTGGTGTAGATACTAAAATTGAATATTTAAAACATCTCAGTCTTGTACATTTGAAAAATACCAATCAAAGCGCTACCTTTTAATTATAAACCTCTCTATTGCTAAAAGCATCACATTCACCATCACAATGTGCCTAAATTCTTATCTCTTAGTCTATTTGATATCATTCTAATGACCTAAGTCTTTTGTACTACACATAAAACTTAAAACCAAATACACATTCTTCACTATTAGTTTCATATTCATACCTATTTTCTAGCCTTCTGGACACTATCAACCATAGAGAGACACTACCATCGATGGTAATGTATAGATTCTTATTTAGTGTCCATTTTATAAAATTCTTCCAAATTTTAAATGCTTAGGACCCTATGGGTTAACTTATTTATTTTATTGAACCTTATCATCAGTTATTTTTAAAAGGTGTGGTATAAATACAAGTCTAAGCTTTCTCATTCATCATCTAGAGAATACCAAGAAAACACCTACCAAATCTTAATCAACTAATTTTGTAACCAATATATTCTATTATATTCATCCCTATTTACATATCAAACATAAGAACAATCATATGACATGTCTGAAGCATTGAAAGAGTAGCCCATGAGAGATATTTGTCAAATTATAAACTAGATCACTGCATGCATCTTCATGTATTGTATTGCACCCTTGTGAACAAACACTCACACACATAGGGGATAACTACATAAGTCTGAGGCCATCTTTAGACTATTATCTATATAGGCAATGCTCAGTAACAAATGGGTCATTGAAGTTAGCTCAAGACCATGAGCTCACTAACCCATTTTTATTAAAACTCATTCTAAGGCTGAAGAAGGGTGAATAACTAAGGTTTGATCAATTAAAAAAGAGTGAAAATCTATATCCAAGATCCAAATACATCATAAGAAAGGTAATATGAAACCTAAAATAATGAATTTGGTCACACCGATATCTTGTCATTATTATGTGTTGGACACTTGCATCATAGTCAAATAATAGTGTTGACTATAGTGTCTAGATATGATGATAGTGTCCATAGATACATAAGTATAATTTCTAAAATCTAATGACTGATCCATAATATTTATCTTGCATAATTTATACTTGTTTCTAGTCTAGATCTGTTTACACATAATAAACCCAACTAAGTATCATTTCTCTTTGGTATTGAAATACATTTAACATCTTTCAAATTTGGTACTTTTTGTATTTAACATATCTTAGTATTATAATTTAAAATATTTATTTATGCAAGTTTAAAATTATATGACCTGCTATAGATTAGTTTATCACCCTTGTGCTTGAACTATTTCTATATTTTTAACCCTATCACTACTCATTTAAATTTAGGGTTAAACATTTGGTGAACCCAAACCCTGAGTCTTCATATGCAACCATTATTCATTCTAGGGTTGTACAACTTCTTAGGGTTTCATACTTTATTTCTAAGCTATCTCATTCTATATTTTACCAAAGATAAAATGAAGGGTGTTTTTTTAAGATAAAGCATAACCTATGATCAAGAAGAGGTATATATTTACAAATTCATCGATATTGAGCACAAATAATTTAATTTATTTCCAAGTGAATAAAAGCATGCATGTTTGACCTATTTCATTGATAAACATACTCCTCAAAGTTGTAATAGTTATCATCCCACTCCCATCACTTTTTGAAGACATATGTTGGGTTTCATGGTCCATACTAATAATAACCAAAAGGGTAGGTCATCAAAATATAGTCAACATATTCCTCCCCATCCCAAGAAAAATATGGATACACATGGTAAAAATATTCCTTTATTTAATCATATTTTTTTTGCAATTTTCATAAGAATATAAATGACATCTTTGCAAACATCAATTGAAGGAAATATTCTTCCATGCAAAACAATATAATTACCAAAGATTTCTAAAATGCTAAACAATGCACTCATAGTGCATGATAAGAACTCCAACTTTCCATCTTTTGATCATGACACTTTTCAAAATATTCACAAATTTTATACCATGGATTCCTTGAAACTCCTAACAAAGGCACAATTACCAAAAGTTATCACACTTTGAAATCATGTGAAATTATCGAAGGTTCTAAAATATTTAAATGATGTATACTTACCAAAATTATTATATGATATGTCATTCTCTAGGTTTTCAAATGAGGTACCATTACCAAGTATGTTAAAAATCTTACATAACAACCCTTTACCAAAGGTTCCTAAATTTAAAAAAGATGCACTATCACCGAAGATTTCAAAACCGTCAAGTGAAGGTCAATTAACTAAAATTTTCAAATATTTTAATTGATGTAAATATCAAACAAAGTGCCCATAATGATGAGACATCCATTTTTCTAAATAAATTATGACTTAAACCCAAATAATCACATCTTTAAATATGTAAAAAATTCCTTATACTTACCTTATGCCTATGATGAGTACCATAGGAGATCTCCAAAGATAAGTTTCACTTCTCAAATTATAAATGTCATCTTAAGATGCTACTACTAGTGCTAACATTATCCAAAATCAACCTCTTGAAAAATATGTATTTGAATATGATTATTCACAAGAGTTTATCATGCCAATATTACCTTCATTTTTGGTCCATGAATATCCTTCCAAAAAAATAATTCAATATGTACATTCTTTTGAAAATTGGAATAAAAATGAGCAAATATTGTTAAATTCATTTCATATGAGCCTTGTACATGAAGCTTATGATTGGTTATATATTATACCAAATGGTTCCTTATCTATATTCAAGCAATTATAAGATGTTTTCTTCTCGGCCTTTAAAGCACACAATGTGCCAAAATTTAAATTAGAATATTTGTAAAAATTTAAACAATATGATGGAAAATCTCTTCAAGACTATGTTATTCAATTTAAAAATGTGTCACAATCCTTCACATATCAACCTTCAGATTTGAAATTACAATTCCTATTTAGTGTATGTCTCACTTCTCCACTAGAATAAAGGGCATCACATAAATGTCATACATCATTTACCCACCTATACATTGGTGTGCATAGATACGCTTTATTCCTACTCAAATATAACAAATAATTCAATCTATCACCTGAAAAATACAAACACTTTTTTCATGATACATACGATGGGAATAACTTACCAAGTGAATATAATGAACAAACATGGGGCATTATAAATATTTATATGATACCCTTATAGAGGTTACTCAATATGGGACAAATACCAGATGGACATACCTTGCAAACACTTAAAAATTCACCAAGAAAAAATCCTCGCCAAAAGGATTTAATAATGACATTATTTTCCAATGATATGTAAAAGGATTGGTGAAGTGGTTCAGTTGTGCCCAAGTTTGAATCTCATAGGGTGTTATAGTTTGGATATGGCCATTTGAATGTTCTTTCAAAGTGTTCAAGTGATAGCTATTGATATTGGTTTAATAGTTCAGGGGGATTAGGCCCCTAGTTTGTAACCTAGAACTAGTTATAGTTCCAATCAAAAACTAAAATTAATCAAATTATTCATGACTAGAGCTTATTTTTGGCTTAACCATGTGGATCCTACATAAACATAAAATTATTGAAATATAAGACATTTATCATAGCTTGGATATAAAATTATAAAATTACACCATAAAGGATCTTAGAAAGATTCCTTAGGTTACATAATATTACCAATTACTTGCAATCCTTGTGTTATCCAACCAAAGTATGGGCCATGCCCCATACAACTCAACATAATTTTTTATTGGGTATATTTTGGCTATACCAAATGGAAGCTAAGATAGATCAAGTAAGGAGAGAAGAGGAGCATGCCATGAACCTTTTTCACTCAAAACACTCAAATCCTAACAAACTTGATCCATTTGATGCAAACTAATCAAAAAAATAAAATATTCTAAAAATACAAAAAAACAAATATTTAAGAAATCACAAAAATAATCAAATAAATTAAAAAATACAAAAATATTCAACATTCACATGTTTTATGAGCTCCTTGAAATCTTTGTTGTTTTCTTTATGTTATTAGTTAACATATATCTCTTTTATATACACATATGTTTCACACATCTTTGAGGGTGATACAAGCATACCTAGACACTTGATATATACACTTACAAATGTTGGACCTCTCCTCTACCCACATCATATATTACGTTGGGGGAATTTACTTCTTTAGTCATAATTGATACATGTTACATTTCCTTTATGATCATTTAGACATTATCATGTTTGATATTATATACTAATATTACACATGTCTATATCCATTCTCTTATCTTTCAAAGTGTACTTGATATTCTATGTTACAAAACATTTTTTTCTAACACATATATGCAAGGACTAGTATGATGTGCTTATTTTAGTTGCTTATGCATAATCTTTTTTCACTTCCTTGAATGTATTCCATCACTTGTTATTGTATTGATTGTGGAACATTTGAATATGTTCCTTACTTATTGGCCCCTATGTCACTGCATGTTGATTGGACATTTGAATATGTCATTGTATGTACACTTGAATATGTCATTTCTTACAATTGTGTGACATTTGAACATGCCCATTGTATGAGGTCTCCTTGGACCATTAATTTTTATTACATTAGTGCTCTTGTATGTGTGTTTGATTATTTTCTAGGCTTGTACTATTACTCTCTAGATGCTACCATGATCCACATTATGCATATTATGACTTGATGTGATCACATATTATGAGTTTTATATATATATATATATATATATATATATATATATATATATATATATATATATATATAATAATTTGACATGTTATCCCTACATGATACAAGATTCATACATAAATTATATAGTTACCTTATCCTTTTGAGGTAAGGTACCTACCAGTTTCTATCTCCCTCACCTCAAAGGGGGCATATAAGTGGGGGAATGTCATAAAGACATAACCTCCACACTTACTCATTTTCTCAAGTATCTTTAGATTTTAGTGGGGCCATGTCATAAAAGTCACAACATATAAACTTACACACTTTTTCATTACTTATAGATTTTAGTGGGGATTTTCATAAAGACATGACCTACACACTTAAAAAAAATCTCCAATTCAGTTTCATGATTCAGATACACACTTGGGTTATCATCTTATACATTTCATCAATTTTGTATAGATTTTTTTTATAGAGTTTTTCAAATTAATGACACATAATCTAGCTAATACATACTATAGGTGCATATGTCATATCATGGAACCAAAAATTATAAAATTTACCAATTATACTATTCACCAAGATGCACTAATTACACAAAGATGTACTATTATAGAGCCATTTTTACTATAATGTTTGGTTAAATTTATAGGTTGAAGTGATTAAATCATTCAAACTCACAATATTTATATGTTGGAGTGATTTAATCATCCAATATCACTAGATTTATAGGATGAGTTAATTAAATCACTCACCCTTACCAAATTACATATTCACACTTGAGTTGTTTGATTTCTATATTATGATCTTAATGGCCATGTCACAACTCATACTTGCACCATATTGGGGGCATGATACCTTCCAATATCCCTCTTTAATTCTCCAAGGTTAAGGTATGAAAATTTTCTAGCTCTAATGCTTTAGAGGAAAGAATTCTTACCAAGTCAAAGCATCAAGAGGCAATATGGTTGCATCAACACATATGTGTACTCCTTCCTCGCTTTCTTTATTTTAAATCATTTAAATTATTTCAAATTTTATATTATATGCACTTATTTATACCATACCATACTCTTGGTTACATGTCATACACTAGTAAAGCTCTCAAAGTGGGCTCAAGCAAAGGCAAGGTGTGTTACACACAACCATGTATGAATCTATTTCCTTTAAACTATTAATTTCATCCTTATGCCTTAATATATTAAATGGGTTAAAATGTAGATACTAAAATTAAATATTTATAGCATATTAATCTTGTACATTTGATAAATATCAATCAGGGCTCTACCTTTATTTCTAGACCTCCCTTCTATTGAAAGGCTCACATTCACATCTCAATGTGCCTAAATGCTTATCTATTAATCTAATCCATATCATTTTGATGACCTAGGTCTCCTGTACTACACAAAAATCTTGAAACTTGATAAACATCCTTCAATATCATTTTTAGATCCACGTATATTTTATAGCCTTTTGGACATTACTAGCTAGAAAGGGACACTACTACTAACGGTAGTGTCTAGATCCTTATCTAGTGTCAAGTGTCCAAAATTCATCCAAATTTCAAATGATTCAAAACCTATGGGTTTTCCTATTTATTTTATTGAACCTTACTATGAGATATTTTAAAAGGTGTGGTATAAATACAAGTCTAAGCCTTCTCATTCATCAATATAAAATACCAAGCAAGAACATACTAAAGCTCAATCAACCAATTAGACAACCAAGCTATTATGCCCTATCCATCCCTATTTGCATATTTATCATACAAACAATTATATGAAAAGTTTGAATAATTCAAAGAGGAACCCATGAGTGATATTTGTCAAATTAAAAGCTAGAACATTTCATGCATCTTCATATAATATATTTCACCCTTATGCACACATATTCACACACATAAGGGATAAATACATAATTCCAAGTCCCTCCTTGGAGTATTGTATATGTAGGTAACACTTAATGACATAGGTTCATTGAGGTTAGCTCGACACCTTGAGCCCACTAACTCAATTTTTAGTATAACTCATTATAAGGGTGAATAGCTAGGATTTGATTAATTAGAAAAAAGTAACAACCTATATCCCATATCTAAATACATCAGTAGAAAGGTTAAATAAAACCCATTACAATGAATTTGGTCACATCAATATCTAGTCATTATTTTGTACTATACACTCATATCATAGTTAGACACTATCATTGATAGTATTGTCCAAATCTAACAATAGTATCCATAACTATAGATGTACACTTTATAGATTCTAACAACAGATCCAAAATATTGATCCTACATACTTTTCACCTATTTCTATTGTATATCTACTTGCACATAATAAACCTAGATAAGTGTCATTTCTCTTTAGTATTACAAATAATTGAACATATTTTAAATTTGATACTTTCTATATTTAGCATATTTCAATTTTATAATTCATAATATTCATTTATCTAATTTTATAAATTAATTATCCTACTATATATAAGTTTATCACCCGTGTGCTTGAAATATTTCTATATTATTAACCCTATCCCCACTCATTTCATTTTAAGGTTAAAAAATTGGGTGGCATAACTTATGATTGGACCTAGCTACCATTATTTTTCACTCGTGCTTCTTTGAAATAAAAAATGGATACTTTAGTCATGTTCCTCATTTTATGGTTGATGTTTATGCAATTTTAAAATATGTTGCAAATAAAATGATTTTTACTATTCCTTCAGATAATGAAAATGACAACAATTTTATTTTTTAAGATGTAAATGATTTTAATGTTGTTGATCCATGTAGAATTTCTATAATTAATGAATTTAAATCTATGATTAAAAAACATATTGCATGTTTATAACATTACCAAAAAAAATTGGATAAGGAAAATACTTTTGAGACTAATCTTATTGATCCTATGTATGTTTCTAATACACATATTAGAGGCTCTATATCTACACTAGGTGGTCAGGATAGTTGTCCTTGTCCTTATAAATATTCTATGCCTCCACCTAGTGTTACACCTCCTTAGATAAATCCTACTCTTCCTATAGAAATACATCCCCAAAAAAAAATGTGCCTAATTATTATGTTTAATATTTTGGTCTTGGACATAGTCAAAATACCTATCATGCCTCGATGTTTACCAATGTTAATCATACAAAGTTATTTACACATACAAATATAAATTTTAATCATGTTTCAACACCTACACCTAGGGATGCATCTATAGATCCATCAGTTCATTAACAATTTAATGTTAAAAAATGATAAGTTATACAACTATCCAAGCATCCCATAAGCCTAGTCATGTGGTTTCATTTAATGATATATTATACAACCCATTGGCTATTGAGGTTCTAGTTGATCCTTTTTCACTTATTTTTTTAGTGTCAAAAATTGAGTTATATAGTGGTAATGGTGATCCTTCACATCATAATCAAGCCTATTACACATCATAATTTGGTTTCATTCATGATTATTTACTTATGACCAATATTACCATTACCTATTAAGGTTCTTATTCATCCTTTTCTACCTAAATTTTTAGTTCCAAATTTTTAATTATACATTAGAAATGGTGATTCTTCACACTGAATTTAGGCCCATTATGCACCAAGTTTTGGTTTTATTCATGATGTATTACTTATAACCAAGATTTTTACTATAAGTCTAAAGGAGTATGTATTAATAGGTTCTATGCCATAACTAAGGGCTCTATGCATTAGTTTAAGTATTTGGCTAGTATATTCTTAGCTCATTTTTCTAGAAAAATTAGTAAAAAGGTCATATTTTCTCAAATTCCTCAAATCAAAAAAGGAACTACTAAGAATGTTGCTAACTATATGATTAGATTAAAGAATATGCTAATGAAAAATGTCAC
Organism: Torreya grandis; assembly: GCA_037957365.1. Taxonomy (NCBI): domain Eukaryota; kingdom Viridiplantae; phylum Streptophyta; class Pinopsida; order Cupressales; family Taxaceae; genus Torreya; species Torreya grandis. The sequence goes on along the minus strand of JARHVA010000051.1, from coordinate 3,352,436 downwards.
CTAAAATCCATTACAATGAGCTTCAAACTTTTTCTAAAATAATTTTATGACACCACTTAAAGACAAAGTTATGTTTACAACTTACCAATATTTTGATGAAATTTTCCACATGCTTCATAACATTGAGATTAAACTTTAACATGCAAATATGCTTAAGTATACATCTATCACTTGTACATCTACTATATTGAAATATTAGGGAAATTCAACATTCAAAGCCAATACTAATTATGTACCTACATTTCAACCTAATAATGAATCCAAAATGGTAAATGTAGTTTCAAAACATCTATACATCATTTGACTATTCAAAATAAACATGAGATTGATAATATTATTGGCACGGTTTTGAGATATCAATGACAAACACTTTTAAGTTTTAATTTGGTGGATATTCCACACACAAATCATTAACATGAATCCCATTAAATTCTTAACAATTCCTTGATTGATTACCTTATTGTTTGCATATGTAACTACTTTAAAACAATAAATAAATGTGAATGATACATGAATTGAAAATGCCATATAATTGAAATGAAAATAAATGTGGACTTATAGAGAAAGAAATACCTAAAATAACAAAATTGAGAAGAGACACAAGATTACCCTAGAGAAAACAAATTTTAGAAAATTCTAGAAGAGTAAATCCATGCTTCTTCATCTCCACTATGTTATGAAATTACAAGCTTACTCCTGACATTTAAATTTGGTATAAGCATTGTTTTTAAAATTATTTTCATGTGACTTTACATATATAGACTCTCATTGAAAATAGAGCACTTATTGGCACTTTTGTCTTAGTCTTACACTCTCTTGTCTACTTCATTTATTTGAAAACTATTTTGTTTGAGTTTTGATTTTTGGTTTTATCAAAAGGATACCTGGTTCAGTCTATCTCATTTATGTTATTTCTATGTGCTCATGATAGTACCATTAAACTCATATTGTCTCAATTACCTTTAGGGTTTGATGTTGTTGACATTATCCTAGCATGAATTGCAATAATATTTAAAGTATGACATCTTTTGTGTCAATTTATTTTATATTTTTTGGTTTTTTTTGGGTTGGATTGTGCATTTCAATAACTCCCCAATTCAAAGTTGAGAGCACTATATATATATATATATATATATATATATATTCCATAAGATAATTCTTAAAAAACACTTATTTGAAATAAAAGGCATACATAGATCAAAAAAACATATAGATAATTGATATTATACCTTAGGATAGATCTAATGTTTTATAAGGGAATGAATCTAGTTGGACATCAATTATGTGCCTGTACCAAAGGAGGATCTAGGAAATATCACATTTAGACTAGAATTCACATGATTTGGTGCATACACACATTAGGTGGAAAACTATGTGTGGTTTGAGATCTATTTTGAGTATTGAAACATAGGAAACTCATAACTACTCAATGAAGAGTGGTTGACATCAGTCTAACCTAAAGAGATAACCTATTTTTGAGGTCATCTTAGTGTTAAAATCATAATTAAGGTTTAAAATCAAAGATAAGAAAATTAGAGATTAATGTGCATGACTGAATGTGAGTGAACACATAGGATGTCTCTACAAGCATATGAAAAATAGTCTGAGGCATTATAGACCTACACCGTCAATAAGAACATTACCAATAGATTATGGATAGTAGTAGTTGATGTAGGTGTCTCAACTCCACCAATATTCTCTACACATGGTTCGAGATCCTATTTCTTAATCTAAGTGGTTATATAGTAGATATACAACATTCTCAGAGATAGTGATGAACATTGTGAACAACAAAATATAAACTAAGTGCATCCCTTCCATCTTGATTTGTCAATTCTAAATAAAATAAGTGTATTATCTATATTATTTTACATTTACATTTCTATAATTATTTACATATTTTACATACTTTTAATATTCATAATTTTAATTCATTTAGATCACATTAATCACAAAATAAGTAAAATATTTTGGTTAAAAAGAATATTTATTTGAACATGAAAATCCCTAGGTTTCTACCTTAGGTTTCCTTTTCCCATATGATTTAAGATTTATCTTCCATTAAGGTTTGAGTTTCAGATCTGATTTTTAATTCCCAACATTATGTGTCCTTTGATGATCCTTAAAAATCCTAGGTTATATGTTTTCCTTTGTGTTAGGGTCAGATCTTATGATTGTATTCCTTACCATCTTAGGGTTTGGAAATTCTCCACATGTGTGCAATCTTACAACCCTGCTATGCCTCATCCTATGGATCCTTGTTTTCTACCCATGTTGTTCCTTATGATTATACCAATGAGTGGATAAATGTAGATTTATATGCTCATTATTGTGTGAATAATGATAGGTATTGTTTAAATGATGATCATGCTAGTGTTAATGAGGGTAATGGTTATGATTATGTGCATGATGATGTTGAGGATTGGTATGTTAATGATGTATCTTTGTCTAATAGAGGTAAATGAAAAGTAGGTGAGATTAATGCTATAATTCAAGAGAAAAAATAACCTTCCCATTCCATAGGTATTTATACTAGTCATGAGGTAGAATAAGAACAAAGTAAAAAAGAATCGCTCAATATATTTATTAATAGTGTTAAGCTTACAATTAAGAGATATGACACAATAAAAAAATGGATAGATGAGACACATATTGATTCTAATGATGCTAAAACTTGTAGTGATGTTACTATATGCAATTATTCTTCTATTAACATGAAATATGATGATACTTCTTTTATTGACATGAAATGTGATGATAATTATTATATTGACATGAAATGTGATGATATTTATAAACTAATATGAAATATGATAATGATTTATAACCATGCCTACTTGCCATATAATATCCATGGTGCATGCAATGGTTGAACTTCAAAGATGAGTTGATTATTTATCTTTAGATTAAAAGGCATATCATGCTAAATTTGATAATAAATCCATACTAGATTAACCTTTAATGCAAAGGATATCTAATCATCATTATTGTAAAGGATTTATTATGCATAAATTTCACTTATTTTATGGATATGGAGATCCTTGAAACCATTGTTCACACTTTTTGTCTTCCTTTATAAACCATTCATGTGATAGGATAATATTACTAAAAACCTTTCATTGAAGTTTAAAAGGTAAAGCCTTAGATTTTTGTATAATCTACCTAGTGGGTCTATAACATTATTTCTAAAACTAGAAGAGGATTTTCTATCTTAATTCAACAAGAATAGAGATCATATATTAACATTGAAACATATCCAAAAAATTCAAAAAGGTCATGATGAACCTATATACAATTTCATTTTAAGATTAAAAAATACATTACATTGATTACTATATCAATCAACTGATTTGGAAAAGCAATTCATCTTTAGTAAGGGCATTTTACCTCCATTTAGGGATAAAACACTCTATCATACTTATACCTCTTTTGAGTGACTCTACATTGATGTCTACTCTTATGAGCATTATCTTGTACATGATTGCATATGTGCCTTTGATTCTACATGTTCCCAAAATTCAAAAATCTCAACTCTCCAAAGTAATTATCCACCTAGAAATGAAACTACATATAATAAAATTAATAAGGAGGGAACTCACATGAGCCATACCTCTTCAATTATGGACCAACCTATACAATTTCATAGATTTAAGGAGAAAAAATTAATTCATTTATGAATGCTTCATGATAATAAGTTAATCACATTAATTTCTAATTGGAATCACCCTATACTTAGTTTAACATGAGTGAGGGAATTATCATTTTGTACTATCATCAAATCAATGGGCATAAATATAACAATTGTTATGCATTGCAACATAGAATTGAACAAATTATGGATAAGGGTGTCATTATATTTGAAAATTATAATAATTATCCCATAAGGTTAGCTTCTTCATCTTCTTATATTTCACAATATATGAAGGTCATTATATCCCAAGAAGTTCCTAAAGGTCATACATTTCCATATGGACCTAAAAATGAACCAATGGTTATTCGAGATATTTTCAAAATGTAACATAAATAAATAATTAGCATTGATGATAAGGAACAATAGTGCATGCAACATTTCTTTTATTAAGGAATTATTGATGTTAAATCTAGATTTTAAATGATAAACTAGTCTTGCATACTTGACAAATATCACTGAAGGATCTACCCTTCAACTCATGAATTTCATGCTATCAAAAGGCTCATAGTATCCATCTCAATGTGTTAAATGATGATCTTATGGTATGATCCTGATATTATGATTATCTAGATCACATATAACCCATAATATTCTTAAAAATTAATATATATCCTTCACTATTAGTTATAGATCTTCAACAGTTCTCTATTTCTTAGGACACTACCATTTAGACTTAGAAACTAGCATTGATGTTAGTTTTCCAGATCCAATGCTAGTGTTTTTAGCCTAAACAACTCAAAATTTCAAACCTTTTGATATGTACAGGTCAGCCTATTTATCTTAACTAACCCTATGTGAGACTATATTCAAAAGGTATGGTACAAATACAAAACAAAGCCCACTCATTGTTCATCTAGAAATTTACCAAGCAAGCACCTATCAAGCTCACTAAATAATTTTAAAGACCAGTTTTTATTACCCTATTCTTACATATTTCTAAATATATCATAGGATTAGTATTATTATAAGTCATAAGTATTCCATAAACAACCCATGAGTAGTATTTGTCAAGTTACAAGCTAGATCACTACATGCACTTTATATAATATTACACCATTATTCAAACACAATCCCACATAATGGGTAGAACTACATCAGTATAAAATCCTCTTTAGAGTATATATCTATATAGGCAATTCTCACTGATAGAGGGGTCTTTGAGGTTAACTCAAATTCACTTGAGCTCACTAACCCCCATTTTGCAAGGTGGCATGCCCTAGTTGGATGGCCAAGGGTTTTGATCAAAAATCTTATATCTAAAACATGTGCACACAATCTAAACATACAATATTCAAGATGAAAAATAAACTTAATAAGTGTAGGTGTAATTTATATAAAAGGACATGCAATTCTCTAAAAATAGAAACATCATCAATTTATATGATAGAAGTGTCGATGTTAGTGTCCTTATTTCGATAGTAGTGTTCAGGATAATAAAAACTCTAACTTATAGAATTTAATGAATTATTCAAACTTTTTCCACACCTGTACTTATTATATATTCCTACACATAATTAAACAAGCTAAGTATTATATATTCTTTATATTTGAGCACGCAAATTATTGTTTGGCATTTTACTTTCTATATTTAGCATATTTGCATAATTTAGCACTATATTAGGATATATTGTGAATATGAATTATTTAATTGGAAAAAAAATTATAATATATTTTTTATTAATTGATTAGGTTAATCTTTCCTTTAATCTTTAATTCCAAAAATGGTTAAGCCTTTGGTAAACCCAATGTGAATACATAGATTCCACAGTTCTAGATTTGGCACATATATATGATCTTTGACAACATGACTAGTTTATTGTACCATATTAACAATATATAGCACCTTATGAGAATCTATTATATGGGATCATTGTATAGAAATTTATTTCCTAATAAATTCAAATTTTCAAAAAAAATCAAATAATCAAAAAAATTTAAAAACATTCAAGTAAAACAAAAATACACAATTATTTATCGTTCATATGTTTACTAGCTTTTGCATATGTTTTTTAATTTATGTTAGTATATAACATATAATTTATTTACACACATATGTTTCATAATTAATTTATTTTGATACAATCATATATTAGATTCATGATACTTGCATATGCATATGTTGGACCTTTCATCTTCCTACATGACACATTGTGTTGGGGTAATATTGCTTCTATCAATCATGATTCATAAAAGTTCTATTATTTTATTATCACTTTATATTATAATGTTTAAATTTTATAACAATTCTTATGCATGCCTATACATATGCTACTATATTACATAGTGTTTGTGTGTCACTATTCCACTCATAATTGAGTTGTAACTTGCCATGTTTTATCTCTTTGGTCACAAGCCAGTGGGATGATGGAACATGGATGACTCTTGAGGATTTACTTATCTATGACTTTCCATACACAAGTCCATGTTGACATCATCATCATGATATTGTGATGATGACACATGGATGGTTATCACTTCTTTGCTTACCCAGGACTTTTGTAAAAAGGTCTATGTTGATGTCATCAATGGGCTACTAGGATGATGACATGTGGATGGATCTCATTGCTCTACTTGACCCATAATTTTTGTATCTTAGTCTATGATGAATTCATCATTGAGTTATAATATGATGACATGTAGACAACTCTTACTATTCCATTTTCCTAGGATTGTTCATATAAAAGTCCATGTTAACATCACCTCTAGGATATCATGATGGTGACACTTGGAAATATCTTGATGATCTATTTTCTTGGGTGACTTTGTATAAAATACTAGACTGAAATCACCACCAATTGACTTGTATTATTTACGTAGGCTCTGAGTTCGTATATTGATGTCATGTGGCAAATGGAAAATGAACTCTAGGAAGAATTAAGAAACATCCAAGTATGGAAAAATCCTATCCAAAGCACGTCATAGATAAAGAACAAAATAAAATCATAACACGTCAACCGAATTAAGTATTAAATAATACATTAAGTATATATAAAACATAAGTTAAAATCAAAGGCAAAAAGTGAATCATTTAGCATGGCTTATACATAGCTTCAATTCCTCCATAAATTTTCTACACTATGCAAACTTTAAAGTAAATTATGTTGAATGAGTCAAGAAAACAACAAAGATCAAGAGAGAAAAATAAATTCTTTTTAGCATCAGATATATTCATTAATTTTTCACTTTTTAAACTCTATGTCATAGACTTCTAGTTCAGAAGGCCCTGAATAATGATATTAAATTAACAATGGGTTCTTATTTAAATTTTAAAAAGAGGTGTATGTGTGTTAGGGCACAATAAATGGTGACTCGATGGGGAAAATAAACTCGAGTATTTGAGAAACCAAAATCTTAGCAATATAACATAACAAAATTTCAGCTCTTCTTACAAAAGTATAAATAGACCAGACCTTGAAAAAGGCTCCTACTTCCTCATGCAACACACTAACCCTTCCCATTCCTTGGATTTGAATGTGTGATCTATGAGATTAAATTTTACCTTTTTATGAGAGTTTTAAAAAAGTACTGGATAGACATTTTAGGTTTCATTTTGATCTTGAATTTTTGTAACCAATTAGTAAGGAAAGCCTGGGCATTACTCTTTTGCTAGCCAAGCATCCATATCCTCGATAGAGATACATTTGATTCCACTCAAAGCCTTGATATGATACTAGTTAGGCATACATAGCCCTGGTAGAGATTACTTGAATCACCCTTTTTTATTAGTTTTTATTATGATTATTTTTTTCTTTTTTTTGAAACATAGAAAATAGGGTTGAGAATCACCATTGGCTAGGTATATATAATAAAACTTATTTCAGTTAATACATCATTGTAAGTGTCTACCTATTTTTATGTTTGTTATCTCCCATCCAAGTTTTAGCATGCAATAATGCAATTATTCTTTGAAAATGGAAAGTCTTTCTAAAATTTGCATGATTATATTAGATTAAATCCTAGAGGTCCAATAAACTTATTCAATTAAAGTAGAACCTAATTCATTTATAATACATACTTTAACCCCATAAGCTCTAGTACTACTAGAATAAATCCTTATGAGGACCAATGATGGATCCTTATGTATCATCCCCTTATTTTTTTTAGCTATTTTGTAATCTCAATATAGGAAATCATTTAGTTTGTTCTACAATTTTAGAAAACTAGTCTAGAAAGTATAACAGCTAAAATATTGAAAGTAAATGCAAAAAGCAAGAGAGGTCAATCCTAAAAAGCATGAAATATATTATATAAATCAAGAAATATATTTTATAAATCATGAAATCTACTTTAATCCTATGTCTATATCTCCACTTACCATTACTCTGAGGCATCTCTAGTTGGATCAATCATGAAATAGTTCTTCAAAAATTGTCCATTGAATAGAAAGGTGAGGTCATTACCTTGAAGGTCTTTCAAATGGAATACATTTTTATCTAGGATATCTGATATTTGATATGGTCCAATCCACAAAGGATGAACTTATCATGATGTCCTTTCTTCTCATGTGCTTTATCCCATATAAAAACTAGGTCTAAAATATTGAAGGCTTTGATCTTAGACCTTTTGTCAAACCATCATTTGACAATATCTTGATGTTTACTGAAGTTGTGCAGTGCTTTCATTCTTACATCTTCCATCTAGACTATGTCAAGGAGTCTATATTGAATCCTTTCATCTTCCCCCCATGTAATCTTACATGAACTAGTACATTGGTATTTTAAGAGTAGTGGGGAAGATTGGTTGTTGCCCATATACTAGAAAAAAAAATGTGAAGCCTTGAGAGCTTTTTTATGCCTTGTTTTACCTACCCATAGTGCATATTTGAATAATATATGCCATTCTCTTAGTTTTTATTATGTTGATTTATTAATGGAATCCATTAGATTTTTTTTGGTGGAATCAACTATCCATTACCTTCTGGATAGTAGTTTGAAGAGAAAATGATTATAATTTAAGCCCATTTTATAAATTTAGTAGACTGAAATGCTAGACTATTATCACAAACTAAGGAAATGGGAATGCCAAACCTGGTCAATATGTTTTCTTCCAAAAACTTGATGACATCAATTGAACTATAATTATTTTTATCTATAACTTCTATCCATTTAGTGTAGTAGTCAGTACTTGTTAGGATAAACTTGTGCCCTACTAAAGAGTTTGGGTTTATCAGCACAATAAAATCAAGGACATAGTCATGATAAGTCTTAACATGGTTATTGGCATCCTTGAATATCGTGGTCTATTAGTACCCCATACTCAAAAAAAATTGAGCTATTTTGTTCCTTGGGAGATTCCCACTGCCTATCTTTTGATGTATGGTATTTAGGATATTCACAACTTCTTATTTTGAAACACATCTCTATTAGATGCCTTCATAGTTATCTATATATAGAATTCATTTTTGATTATATAATGAGTTGATTTGAGCATGAGGGCTCATATTTTCTATTTTTTTAGCTCTGGGGGGCATGTGCCTATGAGAAAATTATGGATGATTTAAGTGTACCACTCACCACCAATTAATTGAGCCTCCTTAGTTTTTTTGATAATGATGCATGGTTCAGTCTCAATCATCAGTTGGATGATTCCTTGGCCTTTCACCATTTTTTATGGCCTAATTCCAAGATAAATTTTTTTTAAATTTTCCATCCATTTGCCTCTTCTTTCACCTAATTCATGTTGGCCAAGCATGAGCTTGATATTTGGGTCTGAAACAATGGCAAATGTCTTGTTTCTCATAATATAGCACCTGAATTTATTCATAGCTTTTATCAAGGCATATATTTTTTTATCTATCATAGATTATTTTACCTCTACATCCTTTAGATTACTGCTCATGAAGTAAATGGGAAATTCATTATCATCTAGTTTTTATGTTAGTATAACAACTATAGTATCTTTTGAAGTGTAATAATAAATATGGAAATCTTTATTGAAGTTTGGGATGATTAGAAATACAGATTGAGCAATGGTTATCTCAATGTCTTGAAAAGATATTTTAGCCTATATTGTCTACTCTATATTATCATTTTGTTTTAGCATGACAATCAATGGTTTGACAATCTTTGTAAATCTACAAATGATTTTTCATATAAAGTTTATCTTAATAAAGAAGGACTTCAGTTCCTTCTTGCTACTAGGAGGTGTCAACTTGGAAATGGTTTGAACCCAATCTAGATAAATGAAAATCTCATTATTAGTGATGACATGGCCTAGAAATTTTCCTTTGGTAACTATAAAATTAATCTTATTTGGAATGACACTCCATACCTTCTGCATCTATCAGACACTTTCTATAGATGATCTGCATGATCAGTTCTAATTTTTGAATATACTATCAAGTCATCCATGTATATGATGATACATTTACCAATGAGTCCATGGAAAGTAAGTTACATGGGTCTATAGAATGTATCTCCTACATTGATTGGGCCAAAATGAAACTTTTTATATGCATAAATTCCCCAATTAGTGGTAAATTCAATATTCATCCTATCTTTTGCTTTTACTAACACTTGATTGTAGCTTGAAAATCCATATAAGAAGGACATTATCTTGGACCCACTCACTATCTGAATAACTTAATCCAATGAAGGTAGTGGTAATTTTTTTTCTCTAATGCTTTGTTTAGGTTCTTTAAGTCCATGTAGAGTCTTATTTCTCCACTCTTCTTCTTGATTAATACTATATTGGCTACCCAATTTGAATGTCTAATTGGAATTACAATCCTAACTTCCAATAATTTTTGTACCTCCATTTGAATGAAATATTCTAAAATTGGATTAACTGGCCTCTATATCTGCTTGAAAGGCTTATGCTCTAGCTTCAATGGAATGGTATGAGTAATGACTCTAGGGTAAAATATCTCTAGGTCTCCATATGTCTAGGAGATGACATCTTTATACTCTATCAATAGATTCTTCAATTTTTATTTCTCACTTTCAGTGTAGCTCAGTCCAATAATCACATGTTGAGGGTGTTAGTTCCCAAATTTTATTTTATGAAATCAAACTTAGCTATTTTATATTGTTTATGATTTTGATCTTTTCGATCTATGTCAAAAGCTCATTAATAGAAAACTATTCTTTGAGGGATGCAATTTTCCTTCAACTATCGAACACCATCTTCTTCCAAGTCTTCAATATGCATGGGCTCCACATCTTTCTCATTTATCAACTAAGATTCAAATATGCTAGTTCCATTCATGAATTGGATAATCTACTAATCATCATCAAATACCTAGAAGTTGTCCATGTTGTCCACAATGGAGGAATAAGGAACCAGTTCCATAGAGAATCTCTGCATTTTAGATTCCTGGAGTGGTGTCAAATTAGCAGGGAAAGTTGTTAGAGAATCTATCATTTGGTTTTTATCTCTTGGGATGGATTTGATGTTGAATCCTTCAAAAGATTCAATTAGGTCCCATGATTAATGTTTATACTTATTTAATTAGATGAGTTTTCACTTATATTTCTTTGTGATCTCATTAACAACTAGCTCAAAATCACCAAATATATACAACTACTTGACATTATGATTTAGTGAAAATTATGACCAAGGATTAAATATTCATACTAATATCTATTATTGGTTCAAGGAAATTGTAACCCATAGGTATCTACATATTGCTTACCATTTAGATCTATTAGGCCTATGCCAACACCATAACTTTGTTTTGATCTAGTTCTATTGAAATAAAGAATCCATAACTAAGAAAGATCTTCGAATTCTTGTTCATGAATCTCTTGTTTGGTAGTAAATGTGTATACTACCACATTTAGAGATGTAAATTCAACTTTATCATTATTTTCATTGTGATCAGGAATAAATTACTTTATCTTTGGTTCTTTGCCCACCCAAATTTGATTAGCTACTCATTTTTAGGGAAACCACATGTGTGAAAAATTAGTGGCCATGTTTCCATTCAATGTCTTGGACTAATCTTGGCTCAACAACAAGCCATAAGCTTCTGAAATGTTAATGACCAAAATATCTATATATTTTTATACACATGGTTTTGATTCTATATAGATGTGCATATTTAGTAATTCTCCAACACATGGGGAAAAATACTTGTCCAATTATTAGACCACCCTCTTTGACTTGTCTGGGGTCAAACCTAGTTTCTTGCACACAACTATCAGTATCACATTAGTTAAGGCACCTAAGTCAACTAAATAGTTATGTACATTCTTTCTAAACATTCAAATGATTAGCATAAATGATAGTACTTTAGGTTTATATTTAAATTCCATCATGTTTGTATGTACACCTTTAGATTTGTCCTTTGATGTAGAAGATATCCCAATTAGGGATTTGAGAAAAAAATCCCTTTATTTAGTGGTCTGATCCATTTCATGCAGGGTGATATTAGCCATAATATTCCTCATGTCCTCAACAATGTTGTATCTAGATCTACTTTATGGTTATGATGTTTGTAACTTCTCATCCCTCCTGGGGGTGGATTATTATTGGCCTGAGAATCTAGAGGAGTTGTAGGATTATTATTTAGAGGCATTAAAGTAGTAAGAGGATGATTTCTCCTCAGATTGTAATTATTCCTCTATAACTACTAGAATGCATGGATCTCATCTATATATTCTTTAGTTAATTCTCATCCTCTATGGAAAATTATACATCATAAAACTCAAAGACTATTAAATAACTAGAAATTCCTAGATCAGTGGAGGAAGATGATTTTGTTTAATTGAAAAATCTTTCCTACCTATTCATATCCTTCTGAAAGATATCAAAAGTAGTGCAGAACTCTATACAATCCAACTCACCATGATATGAAGGGTTGCTTCCATGATATTTATCTTTGGCACCCTCTTAGGTAGTTTTTATTCTAGATTGTTTCTAGAACTATTAAAAGGCCTTTTGTACCTTTGGAACCCAAAGTTCTAATTGGTATTATGTCTTCTAGTGTTACCCATGCATTTTTGCATGTTCAGAAACTCATTGCTTAATTTCTACACCATCCTCTAAATTGATTCCAATATATTTTTTGTGAAATTAGAGTTAGTACTATATGTATTAGTAGTATTGACTGACATTAAGGAATGGTTCTAGTTTTGTTGGTTAAATGCAAAATTGTTCAAGAAGATAAGGTGTTGATTGGGTGGAGCATGAATTAAAGGCACATGAGAATATCACTTGTTCTGGATTTGGGCTAAGAAATAGGAATAAGAGTAAGTGGAGCCAAATATTACATATGTGGGTTTAATTGTTTATCTACATTGATAACTTTAGCATAAGCTAAAGGTAGTGTATCAACACTGACAACTATGTGTAGAAAATCAATAATCATATGATCTAGGGTGTTCTTGTACATTTTAAGGGCCAAAGTCTCAATAAGTATGTATGTACTTTCAAGCTAGGTAGATATATTTTAGAACCTAGCATTGAAGGCTTAAATTGGCTCGTTTTTCTTCTCATGCTTGTGAAGTGCTGATAAACAACACTTGCACTAGTGACTTGGCCAGACTATGCCAAGAAGGTGTTTTGACATTGATACTAATATGTAAGTTATCCTTCAAGGATATTGAGAAACTAGTCATAGGTAGCATCTTGTAATGTGAAAGTAAAAATTATGCATGCCACATCTTCATGGGTTACATTCAATATTCCTAAAGTGGACATGAAGGCATTTATGTGTTCTTTAATAGCACTATTCCCTGAGGGAGAAAAGGAAGGAAGATGATTTTCAAGGTTTCTTGGTAAATCATGCATAGCCCCAATGATGTTGATAGTAAAATTGGCTATCCATGTGGGAACATAGGCCATTTGGAAAAGTGGAAGACGAGGTGGTTACTTGGAGAGAATGATTGAGCATGGGGTCCTTTCCTAACTCCTTTATCAGACATAACTTTTATATGGATTTCCAAAGGTGGGTATATAAAATTAGTGTATGAATTAGACCTTATTAATATTTTGAGTAATTATAGTGTAACTCAAGTGATTTATGTCCAAATAAATAGAGATGGAGGTTTAGGCCCTCCTTCTAGCACCAGATTAGGTTACTATTAATGTGGGTTTTATGTACACCCTAGAAACTTTACGAGGCAGCCTCTAACATTTAAAGGTCTATGAAATAAGTTCACTCCAAGGCACAAGTTAAAAGGTATCTAGTTTTATAAACAACATGTTAGTGGAATTATGGTTAATGAAGTAGTTTGTTTACCATGAATGGGTCAGCTATGGATGCATCTAAATCTACTTGAGATCGGTGGACTAATGATAGATATAACCTAAGGTGGGTAGGACCAAAAGAAACTCAAAAAGAGGGAAAGGTAGGGTAAAAAAAGAGGTTTGTGAACCACCCTAGATGAAAAAAATTTAGGCCATCATTTGAATTAAAGGTTAGACTAAGAATCAAGGACTAATGTTTGATATAGGCTATTTTAGCACAACAAAAATCAAACATAGTTAGGAGTCAAAGGGAAACATAATACAAAAAAATTAAACACGTAAATTCAAAGGTTGTCACATTTGTAATAATGCAATAGCACATCTACAAAGGGTATTATGATTCATATGAAAAATAAATTTAGATAGGCAATATATCAATATGAATAATTATATATTAAATATATAACTCATACACAATCAAAATCCTAAGAATCAAGATTTACACATGGAGATCAATTGCAAAACTTTCCTAAAATTTTCCTATTACTTTCAATAGGCAAAATTATCTTCCCTTTGGGATCAGGAGGATACAAGTATATTTAATCTTGGGATGGAGAATGCCTCATATCTCAAGCAAATTCTAAAAATTGAATTGTATGTTAATCTCATACATGGATGTAAAAAAATGATTACTCCAAATAGAATTCTTCATCTAAAATATAATATATACATGTTTAATCACCTAAAATAAAACTTGAGTGCTAAGTGTGTTAATTGAGACCGCCCATTCCTAACTTAGCCCTAGACCTATCTTAGGTCTTATTTTCACACTTATCTAACCTTCGTATAGGCCACAAGCATCCTTAAAGCAGGCCCAAACCCTCATCTTGACATCCTAACCCTTAGTGCCTCAGGTTATGCCACTTAAACACTACCACCATAATAGGGATAGTATCACCACATGGTGCTAGTATCCTAATTTTTGTGCTAATGTTCTTTCCCTTTTTTTCTACCAATAGATATCTTTTCAAATCTAAGACAAACTAAAGTCATCCTCGACATATTTTATGACCCGATAAATCACCAAAAAAATACATATAAATGAATTTTATCCCTCTAACCACTATATGGAAATTAAATGCAAATCACATATATAAACTTAGAACAAGTTGGGAATAATAAAGGTTATCAATCCCTATTTATCCCTACTTCTACATACAACCATATATAACATTTCTAAGCTCAGATTACTCAGGTTTCTAGTCTCAAGCACATTTAAAACACTTTAGTCGACATTTATACTAGCTTCACTTGTACTTGCACCAGCATTAGGTGAGGAGAACTACATCAGGATTGATCCCTCTTCAGTGTATTGGTATGTAGGTAACTCTCATCACAACTAGGTGTTGAGGATGTCTAGCCTATCCCACTTTAATACTTGTGTCAAATAGATTGCCTAAAAATATGGAGGATTAGGGTTTACACATAAAATTATTCAAAAAATATCTACATAGATTTAGAACTCGTGAGCATATGAATGGGCTTAATAGACCCAGACATAGGTACACCTAGAAGTTTAGAACAATTTTACTCAGAGGACACTACCATTAAAATAGGGGCACTAACACCACATGGTGATACTATCCATTTAGGGTGTAATTGTTAAGGAAGGGTTTTTAATACCTAGATCATGTTTATGACACTCAAACCAGCCTATATCTCATTTTGTAGCCTTTATATCTCATGTTTTAATTATTTTCCAACTAAGTACTTGTTTACATTATTTATTGTTATTTTTAAAAAGGTCAAATTAATTCAATTCTATTACTAAATCAGTGGTTGTATTTATTGCATATTTTTAATCTAATTTACTATACTCATTCCCTTTAACAACATATGATTTACATACCATAAGTCCTAAAAGGTTAAAACATTTGGTGAACCTGACTTACTTTGAATACTATTCAAACTCTATCCCTAGATGTTCTTAGGGTTTGTATCCTTTTGTTTTTTATGCTCATATATTATTTATGAAATATCATTTTTTTTTTAATATTTAATTCTTGTAGTATTTCATAGATTAAATTTCTATAAGGATTCAAAATATACAACTATTTGTTTTTCTACTCCACAACTTACAATGCATAATTCAACAACCAATTTGATGAAACCAATAAGAGACAATTGCAAGATTTCATTTCCAAACACTTAAATATGTAAGATGACCTTATCAATATTATCTACAAAGAAATTAAAAAATAAAATAATGGTCAATATTCTACTCCACTAGATAACAACATTACTACACCTACTTTGGGACCAACTCAACTTATACAATAACATGTTCTAAATCGACAACCTTCAGTGGTAGTTATACCTCCTATGGCTAGTGAATCCTCTCCAGATGTATAATAATATATGCATGAGATTCATTATCTATAGGGTAAGGTGTTACACATTAAGCATGGAGATACTAGGCCATCACAAGCCTTATATTCTCATGTTTTGTTACATATACTTTTGGCACATCACATAGTAGCAACACCTTTGCCATTTAGATTTTTGGCACCTAAGCTTACATTGTATGATCATAAGGGTGACCTAGAGAACCATCTATGAGCTCTCCACATATCATGTTTGGACTACATGTCTAAAGATTGGTTCCCCACAAAGTTTTTCCCATGCAGTCTAACAGAATATGCCTTACAGTGGTTTTATGATATACCTCATTAGTCTATCACTGCATTCAATCCATTGGAAGATATATTTTTAACATACTTCTCAATTCACATTAGTGATATTATCTCGTATGCTCAGATTACACAACTAAATAAAAAAATATAATGAGCATATTGTAGAATATGTCTTACAATATAAAAGTATATTGGCAAATATGACTAGCCCCATGACAGATAGAGAACTCCAAGACATATTCAAATAAAGTCTACTAATAGAATTACATGAAGCTATCTTGTTCAATAAGTTTCTAACCTTCATAAATTTATGCCACATAGTGAAAGAAAGATAAGTCAAACTTCTCTCTATGGGAAACTAAAATATACAAGTGGATCATAGTCAACTACTAAGAGTTCTAGTAAGCCTCCATACAAAGTAAGGTCCACTAAAAATAAGAGTTATCCAAAGGCCATAGTTAATGTAGATTTAGATCCATATCCTTGCTTGGTTTTATTGGCTCCTCTATGGAGAGTTTTCACCTACCTTATAGAATCAAAAGAACGTGTTTTACAGTAGCTCCTAGAATGTAATGTCATATCTCTCCCTCCCATCAAAGAGGTTTATATGACACAACCTCATCCAAAAAACTATGATTCTAATGCATTATAAAAATATCATAGGGCACCAAGCCATACTATAAACTGATGCATCACCTTGAAACATAAGATACATGATTTGATAGAGGAAAACATAATTGATGTGAGTACACCCACAAGGCACCCAAAATTCAACAAATAGAAACCAAGGCATTGAAAATATTCTCACATCCATTTCTAAAGAATACAACAAATGAGGTAGGGGGAACTTCAGGTATTCACTCTACATATCAGGCACATCCAACACCAACATCATATCACACTAATACATAGGATGTGCACCCCCTACATAATATCATTGGTGTGCATCATACTACAATACCAGCTAGACCACTCATGACTTTCTCAAAGTAGGAGATTATTGATGATGATTCAGATTTATATGCACTCTTTGTTTGATCCTAAATAGATCATCATCCTATTCAGAGTATTATGGTTGATAATGAGTCAAGTATTAACATGTGCACTATCACACTTCTACAACATTTGGGGTATTCAGAACAAGATATTTCGCCTTTAGACACAATTATTCATGGTTTTAGTGGCCACATTTAGAGCTCCATTGGGGAGATTATACTTCCACTATAGGTTGGACTAGTGCATGTGGCCACTATATTATTAGTAGTACCTAGTGTAGGCACATTTGACATGTTATTTGGTAGGCCATAGATACAACAACTATGATCCATCCCATCCATAGTGCATAAATGCCTCAAATATATACATGTTAATCAAGTGATCATAGTTGAGGGTATTGCATATGATTACCCTCTACCTATCCTACAAGAAGTCACACTATAGTTACTAGTTACATTTTTTAGCATAGTTCCTATCAGTCTACCATAGAGTTTAGTGGAGCCATAAATGTAGGTGAGGAATACTCATACAATGTTACCATGTATGCATGTTTTCCCACAAAGACCATTATTAGAGACACCCCTACATCAGAGATATGTTGTATATTATAGAGGGCCTTCCTCTACTCCTTTTCTTTTGAGATCAATATTATTGATTTTTCATATTTCTTAGCATAGAGAACCTATGTAAGCCACAACATATTCTACCATATGGGTCGCTAAGACCCCTATAATTCACAGGACACCAAAATCAGTTTTAGGGGTTCTTAGCACCACTTCACCAGTAGTCTCAGCTATAGATCACTCAAAATGACAAGTTTTGAGACCTTAGTTACCTTTCTATATAGCATGCACAATCAATATTCCTTTATTTGACATAAGCCACACTGATAATGAGTCTCCCATGACACTCATTAGTTACTATTGTTCCTCCCTTATTGTATATACTTTCCTTATTTCTCACTCCTTGTTTGTAGTTTCATTTTCATGTTGCTTGTACATAACTTATATCCAAAAAGTAAAAAAATAATATAATATGTTAAAACACAAAAAAAATCAAATATTTACTCATAAAACATAAAATTTAGATTTTATGCATTGCCATGTTTACACTTCTTATATTTTCCATATACTACATATGTTTGCTATCTTAGTGTAGTCATTTTTATCATGCATAGATGCTTCACTTGTTATTTTCAAGTGCTTTTAGATTTCTATAGGACTCAAGTCCACTATACTTATCTAAATTTACTATTATCTACCTACTTGTGACATATACACAGATACATGGGTTATTCATTTGACACATTCATCCATCTAGATACATCCTATACATAGTTTCATTTATTAGGTTACATATTTCTAAACTCTACATCATAGATTTAACATTGTTATATCTAGATATTGATCATGTTACACCTAAATTTTTTTTGGATACTACTACTTCAAACTCAACCTATGTACATCTTAAATTTTATACATATTTGTACCACATGTTCATGCATACTTTCATTTATATCTTTCATAGTTTAGACTTGATTGTGTCTTTATGTTTCTTTTATTGGAAGGCATTTGAATATGTCATTGATCTATGGATCTGTGCCACTTCTTTTCATTATATGTATGCTTTGGACATGTGCCCATGTCCTTGTGTGTGTTTTGCTAATTACGTATGCAGACATTTGAATATGTCCTTCCATGTGGCTTTAAACCAACATTTTGTGTGCATATGTGGAGATTTAAACATGTCCTTGTATGTCTTGCTTTCTCAGATTTAGTGACATCTGCCCATGTTCATTATATTGTGGTCCATTGGCCTACTTTACATGCCTCATGTGTGCTTTATGTATGATTCTTGTATGAATCATGTCCATGACACTTATCCTTTGCTTGTTACACATTCCAATTTTAGATCCCATGAGGGACCTCATACATCTCCCCTTCCTACTTGGGTGTCGTGATGGACATCATGCCCCATCCCCTAGGTAACTACTTAGTTATTACTCAAATTTTCTATTCATATACATTATTACATCTATCTTGATAGCCTTATAAATGTTATACTTAACATACATAGCACATTACACACTTATGCATAGATTATCTTACATTACGATGTTCTGTATGCACATTATATTGGTTTATTATACATATATCATATATGCTCTGGCTAAGAAACTTTTTAAGATCTTTTTATTTTAAGGATATTTCTTACACAGGTTTAACAACTCCCCTTAAAAGAGGGGGAATTCATAAGGGTTTGTCATAGAGATTGGGCTATCTGAATTTACTCAGAGTGCAATTCTCAACACAAAGGTTCAGAACATAGAAATCAAATTCAATAAAACACTGTGGGAAATAGTGACACAGAGATCAATTATAATTACACAAAAATCAAAATAGTTGAACATTATCACCCAAATTAGGACACTATCACCAAATAGCATTACTATCCAAGATATGGTGTTATTGTCTAGTAGCCTCCATTTCAGAAAATTCCAAATTGGCTAGAAAAGTATGGTAGGTAAAATCTAGGTCTACATAGGTTAAGTTATAGATTATCAGTTTTGGCTTAGTTTAGCTTAGATTCATACAAAAAAAATTAGATTGGAGGCATCATGCATGACATGAACATTCTCATTTCAATTTAGATACTTAGATACAGATTATTATTGTCAGGATCTTGTTCCACCAAAAGAGCACAATATGATTACCAAACCAAGCAACTTAATATGCGAAAATTAACCAGATTCACCAAGTAACTAGAATTCAGAATAACACATGATATGAGAGACAATACACAACTTGTATTAATACTTTACAGAAAAGAATACAATAAAGAAGATGCCACTTCTTCTCCACCACCTCTTCAGAGGCTCGCCACACCTCAAGTGAACAGTAATTCTCTCCTCAAAGCTCTCCCTCTCAGGTCCCAACACCCAACTCAAATACAGAGTTGGTGTTCACCTCATATGCTCCACGCACACCACAAGTGCTCCATGCACTCCACAAGTACTCCACGTACTCCACAAGTACTCAAGGTACTTCAAGTAGATCTCCCATGAACCTGTAACAACCTGCAATTCAACAGACCATACTTATGGAAGGAACTCCCTTGCCTTCCTCTTTGCTCTATCCGAGTACACACCTGTACTCCAAGTAGATCCTGCTTGATACTGCTCCTCATTGTGTTGCTGTCCTATATGATCCTGCACACCTGCAAATCAACCCAGTTCTGCACACCTGTGAACCTTGACCTTGCACACACATACACCTGCAGATCAACGATCTTACTTACCATGTAGATCTCCTATATAGGCCATGCACCTGTGACCAAGATCCTACATACATGAAGAATCCTACTGACTCTCCAAAACCAGCACCCACCTGGTACTGTGGAACTAGGAGGAACACCCTTGCTCACCTCTCACATAGAAGGAGCAAACTTTGCTCAACTCAAACTAGAACACCTTTCCAATACAACCATGAGTCTATTATATAGATCTCATCCAAACAATGATTAGACATCTAATTACAATAATTAGATCCGCAGCTCTCAGT
This sequence comes from Torreya grandis, assembly GCA_037957365.1. Lineage (NCBI taxonomy): Eukaryota > Viridiplantae > Streptophyta > Pinopsida > Cupressales > Taxaceae > Torreya > Torreya grandis. The sequence goes on along the minus strand of JARHVA010000051.1, from coordinate 3,331,365 downwards.
CTAAAAATAGATCTAAACATGCAAACACTTGGTTCGTTAGCTAACTGCCCATAATAAGCTCGCAGTCAAACCACACAGGCGACTGACGTCAGTCCCTGTCTGCCTGGGGGTCGCCAACGCCGGCCGATCCATGATCGACGTCGGTTGCTTCCTGTCTCCTACCTGTCGACGTCGGTTGGCCAGACCAATGCCAAAGACTTCTGACACTCAGCAACTCTCCTGTAACCTCCTCCATGTCTACATCAGTGAAGCTTTTAGCTCCACAACCTAACAATCTCCCACTTGGAGATAAATAGCTACACTGTACCTGTACCTATACTCCATCTAATCTATTTCTTGGTTTGTATCCCTCTTCAAGATCAATCTTGAAGACAACCCACCACACAACCTGTGATGTACCTCCTGTCATCCGAGTACCCTGCCACATCCGAACCTACAAACACATGTAGTGAAGTCCTGACCCTGCATAGCATGAATCCCTACTGCTAGTCCCTCTCAAATACCTGAGAACCCACTTCCCCGAATTGGCTCCTAACTCTCTAACAGCTCCCACTGCATGGGAATACTCAAGTTTATACTAGACCTCATGTGATTTTGGACACTGTACTTGTCCAGCCCTTAGTGTGCTCTGGCTCTGCATCCTGAACCTCACCAACACCTGATTCACATCAGCTCCTACTCGAGACAAAATCAACCTGTGATCTCCATGTCTCCCATGTCAAAGAATTTCGCTGCTCTAAACTCCTCATGACATGCCACTGAACTAATCTTACCCTTAGCTCAGTAAAACCCTGTATGTACAAAACCAGCTAGCTAGCGTACCATCCACATACAGCAACAAAATGATGTTGCAATCACCATCCCCCTGGTAAGTCAAACCACAGTAGTTACCCTGACATTGACTGAAGCCATGCTTCATCCTCCACCTGTCAAAACCTGTACCACTGTCCTGCAGCTCCACAAGACCATATAACCTGGTCTTCCGTCTCACGTGTCCGTTCTCTCTATTCTTCAACTAAGGTATCCATTCGTCTCTGTGCTTTCTTCCCGCTGGCAATGCTACCAAAAACACCTGTTTGGTTCTCCTCTAAGGAATCACATCCTCATCCATGCCAAGCTCACACCTGTTTCCTAGATCCTTCCTACTCTACAATCAGCAACAAGTATAAAGAAGAGGAACAACAAATTTGAGGGCCTACTTACATCTTCAGTCCTCCGTATGGGTGTTTGAGACTCCTTGACAGCGTGCTATCCACCCAAAATCCGTTACAGTGACCGACCTCGGTCACTCCACAGTCTGCATCTGACCGACGTCAGTTTCCATGCGTCTGTCCCTGACTACCGACCCTACGGTGTCCCTGCTGCCGATGTCAGTCCTCTGACAGACATCGGTCTTACCTACTGCCGACGTCGGTCCCCCTGACCGACGTCGGTCTTACCCTGCCCAACATCGTCGGCTTCGGTCTGCACATGACCGACATCGGCACCTGTCTGTTCGACGCCGGTTCCTCCTAACCGACGCCGGTATCTGTGTTCACCTGTGAGTGATGACTTTTTACCCGCGAGGTCCTTTGAATCAATACCCATGTCCAAACTGCCCTGCTCAGAAGTATCCAGCACCATCCACTGGTTTCTGTCTGCCATCTCCTCCAAGTACACCAAGGCTTTCCAGTTCTTAAGCCTATCAAATATATCTATCTTCCACTTAAGAACATGCATCTCCTTCCTGCTCATGTGACCAAGCCTACGAAGCCACGTCTCCATAACAAAAGAAGAATCAGTAATATAAATAAGTAGATAAAGGGTACCTATTTTCTTACCACCAGCTAATTCAAGTGCATCCACTGTGAGAGTTCTTGTGCATCTCTCATCACCCAATCTTTCTGAAGAAATTAGCCATATCTCCAAACCTGGGATCTGCATGACCTTCATCAACACCTGTGTGTTGGCCGCCTGCAATTTCAGCTTCACTTCCCCTTTGCCAATTCTTTGGCAAGGCTCACCAGCTCCTCTACCTGGGGCTACATGGAAAGAGGCAACCGAATCTTTTATCCAAGATTCAACTTTATCCAAGAAACCTCCCAGAGCATCCTGTGCAACAACACCTACTACATCTGCTTCTTCAGTTTCTTCATGTTGATCTGCTACCAACCAACAATATTCTTTTACCTGCTCTTTCTTTCCATAGGACCTTAAGAGACCATCTGTGCTTTTCAACTCTTCCATTCTTAGCTTAATTTCATCTGCCATTGCTCTACTCCCACTCAATCAGAAACCCCTGAGAGTGACCTGTAATCAAAACACACTACCCAGATCTAAACCGATCTGTTAGTATCCCAACCAAAAGCTCTGATACCACTTGTCAGGATCTTGCTCCACCAAAAGAGCACAATATGATTACCAAACCAAGCAAATTAATATGTGGAAATTAACCAGATTCACCAAGTAACTAGAATTCAGAATAACACATGATATGAGAGACAATACACAACTTGTATTAATACTTTACAGAAAAGAATACAATAAAGAAGATGCCACTTCTTCTCCACCACCTCTTCAGAGGCTCACCACACCTCAAGTGAACAGTAATTCTCTCCTCAAAGCTCTCCCTCTCAGGTCCCAACACCCAACTCAAATACAGAGTTGGTGTTCACCTCCTGTGCTCCACACACACCACAAGTGCTCCACGCACTCCACAAGTACTCCACGTACTCCACAAGTACTCAAGGTACTTCAAGTAGATCTCCCATGAACCTGCAACAACCTGCAATTCAACAGACCATACTTATGGAAGGAACTCCCTTGCCTTCCTCTTTGCTCTATCCGAGTACACACTTGTACTCCAAGTAGATCCTGCCTGATACTACTCCCTGTTGTGTTGCTATCCTATATGATCCTGCACACCTGAAAATCAACCCAGTTCTGCACACCTGTGAACCTTGACCTTGCACACACATACACCTGCAGATCAACGATCTTACTTACCATGTAGATCTCCTATATAGGCCATGCACCTGTGACCAAGATCCTACATACATGAAGAATCCTGCTGACTCTCCAAAACCAGCACCCACCTGGTACTGTGAAACTAGGAGGAACACCCTTGCTCACCTCTCACACAGAAGGAGCAAACTTTGCTCAACTCAAACTAGAACACCTTTCCAATACAACCATGAGTCTATTATATAGATCTCATCCAAACAATGATTAGACATCTAATTACAATAATTAGATTCACAGCTCTCAGTCTAAAAATAGATCTAAACATGCAAACACTTGGTTCGTTAGCTAACTGCCCGTAATAAGCTCGCAGTCGAACCACACAGGTGACCGACGTCGGTCCCTGTCTGCCTAGGGGTCACCGACGCTGGCCGATCCATGACTGACATCAGTTGCTTCCTGTCTCCTACCTGTCGACGTCGGTTGGCCAGACCAACGCCAAAGACTTCTGACACTCAGCAACTCTCCTGCAACCTCCTCCATGTCTACATCAGTGAAGCTTTTAGCTCCACAACCTAACAATTATAACACAATCTAGAGTCTATCTTCTCATATATCATATTTGGGGGCATGTGTGTGACCCATTATTTCTATATGCTCACTTATACACTGGTTGATCAAATGGAATGATAAACTCCATGTAATTATCTTTATTATACACATTAGACATCATGTTCTAGATTACACACTAGATTCATGCCTTACTCCATCTACAATTGTTGGCATTCTGGATTGGCATAGAGCTGCCTAATATACCTGAGTAGCCAAAAATATGACATCTTCATTTACATCACATAGTTTTAATTTCATATGCATATACTACACATGAGTAGGGAATGATGGATTCGTAGTCTACTTAAGTTCTTGAGCCACTTAAATGATAGGGTTGGACACACCATTAATCTAATCCAAGATATTCATAGGTCATGATCCACCAAGTAGGGGTGGGAAATGATGGATTTAAAATTGGATTGAGCTATTAAGCCATCCACACATGGGGATTGAGCAATTCATCAACTTAATCCAATCTATTCACTGATTGATCACTATATACATGCACATGCACAAGTTGTCACCAAGTTTATGCATTAGTTCACATACCCAAAGAGGTGTATTCATTCCTTTCCTCTCTCTTATATCTTTACTCAGTTTTATCTCTGATTTTGGTGTCTCTTAAGTAAATATTGATTTTTTATGTTTCATTTGTAGGATACATAATGGATCACACATCACATACTCAGATCTAGATTTATGAGCTTTGCCTCTTAGGTAAGTCTAGGTACTCTTCTTTTTAATATATCCTATTCATCTTACTTTTCTACATTTATATAATAAAGAGGGGGGGGATGTAATCACTTAAAAATGACACTTCAATGCTAAGAGTGCTACTTGAGACCACCCATCCCTAACTTAGCCCTAGACCTATCTTAGGGCCTATTTTCACACTTATCTAGTATTCATATGGGCCAAAAACATTCTTAAAGTAGTCCCAAACCCTCATATTGACATCTTGGTACTTAATGCCTCAGGTTTTGCCACCTAGACACTAGTACCATAATATGGATGGTAGCAATATGTGGTGTTAGTGTCCTAATTTTGGTTTTATTGTCCTTTTCCTCCTTTTTTTACCAATAGATATATTTTCAAATATAAGACAACATAGGGTCAACCTATAAATTTTTTAAGACCCACACAAGCACCAAAATAATATATGTACGTGACTTCTAGCCCTCTAACCACTAGATGGAAATCAAATGCAAACTACACATACAAACTCAACAATTTGTGCACAATCAAGGTTATCAATCCCTGTTTTCCCCTACTTCTACATACAACCATCTAAAACATTTATAAGCTTAGATTACTTAGGTTTTTAATCTCAAGCACATTCATATCACTCTAGTCAACATTAATACTAGCTTCACTTGCACTTGTACCAGCATTGAGGTGGGGAGATCTACATCAGGCTTGATTCCTCTTTGGATTATTGGTATGTAGGAAACTCTCATCAACTCATGGTGTTGAGTATGTATAGCTTACCCCACTAACAACACATTTTAATACTTGTGTCATGCAGATGCCCTAATAACATTGAGGATTAGGGTTTACACATAAAATCAATTAAAATAGGTCATTTACAGATATCCAAAAATCAAGTGTATAAGAATGAGCTTGACAAACCCAAACACAAGCACACCTAGAAGCTCAGAATAGTTATGTAGAGAGCACACTACCACCAAAATAAGGACACTATCACCACATGGCATTATTATATAATCATGTCACTACTATCCAAGAAGGTTTAACACATGTATCCTATTTTCAACACTCAGACCAACCTTTGTCTTAGTTTTTAATCTCCAAATCTTCCATTTCAATCATTTTTCATCTAAGTACTTGTTTACATTATTTATTTATATTTTTAAAAAGGTCAAATTAAGTAAATTCTATTATAGATTAGTGGCTATATTTATTATATATTTATACCCTAATTTATCATACTCAATCCCCTTAATAACATATGATTTGCATACCCTAAGTCCTAATAGGTTTAAATAACATGCTAAATAAATTAAGAACCAACAGTTCCATCTCAACCAGAACATACTGATACATATGTATATTTAGAAAGTGCTAATATACCATTGATAAAAGAAGAAAAACTATAACATGGTTGAATTCATTAGAACTAGATTTGTAACTTTCATTGTAATTAGAATGGGCACTAAAACTACAAGTTATGCTAGAAGTGGCTACCAATATAGATGTGGTAGTAGTCACTAGAAATGGCATGTAGTCAAGCCCATTTTGATTCTACACTAGTGTATACTTGGGAAGTTGATCACTCTAAGGTAGATTAGGTGTGATCTAAAGTTTTTTGCTTGGCATCTTCCATCTATAAATAAAGTGCATGGTTTTCCTGGAAGTGATGTCTATGGTTTCAAAATCAAGTAAAGCTCTTTTGAACAACTGAGGAAGCTTATCCATCAATTTATTGTGTGTTCCCAATACAATTTTGACCTCAGCATGTAGTGCTTCAGTTCATATGATTTTATCTCTTGAAAAATTGAATAGTTGTATTATTTCATCATTGGTCCTATAAACAATGCCCTCAATATTTGTTTTAAAGCTATCAAGTGCTACTTGTAGAAGATTCTCAAAAATGGGTCTAGGCACTAATTGCCCCAATAGAGTGCCTACATAAATAACTCTTAAATTTTTCAAGATAGAGATAACTTCCCTTTATTTATTTGAAAATTGTTGAACTAGAGCTCACATCTCTTGATGTAACTCAAATAAGTTGTACCTTTTGGTAATAATGTAATTATGTGCCCAAGTAGCCTCAAAGGCTATTATTAAATTCAAATGAGCATAAGCCTTATTCCTTGTTTTCTAGCTTATAAAACATAGATTTCCATCAATGTATTATATTTTATTGAACAATTGAAGAATATTTTCCCACTCAGACTAGGTTATGGCCTTTGCACACCTTATTAAACCAATGGTATCAAATAGCTTTTTAGTCTTCCCCTATAGGTTGTCCATAATTTCCTTGGGACCCTGGATGGTACTTATCTCTGGTTGCTTTCATGTAGGTTGATCAAAACTTTTTAACATCTCTTTTATAACCTCTCCAGCAACATCTACAAAATTTTAGGGTCCTCTCTATATCTATCCAAGTTTGAGGGATTTATTTTCATTAATTTTATCAAATAAAAAATGTCTTCTCTTTATTATAGATCAACCTATTGACCTTTAGTAACCATAATTTTTCTTTTAATCTTTATAAAGGTGTTTTGCTATCTATCAAAGTGAAACTTTACTTTAGGTTGCTCAATATTCACTAAATCTTGTCTTCCTACTTCTTCCTATTGAAATTGTTGAATCCATGAAAGAATGTTTAGTGAAACTTGTTGCTCTATTTTTTATGCTTGTATTATTGTCTATGATTTTTATACAAGATTAACTAAATGGGATTTCCCTAGAGGTAACATGGCGTTAAGGGAGGATGTCTTTGTTTCAAGAAAAGAAGGAATAATTTTCTTCCATCTATTAACTTGCCTTTGGACTAGTGTATCAATTACATATTTGGTCTTCCTTGATAATTTATGGAATAAAATTGATGTGAGTTTACATGATTTTCTTGGCTAATAGTCATCTCTAACTATATATTCAACCTAAGAGGGGTGGCTAGTGTAGTAAAAATTGAACTAGACACTAGGTTTTCAAAATGTACACTAAGGACTGTGGACTAGTTCCACTAAAGAGTAAGTATGTGATTGGGGTGTTCAATAGGTTTTGAAAATAATTAGTGACACAAGTTTATGCATCCCTAATATTCATAGTAGTGGTGGCAGGGCCCATAGTAGTAAAATGGACTATGGTATGAAAAATTGGCATTGTAGCTACCCAAGGCTGGTTTATCTGACTTAAAGAATGAAAAGAATGAAAATAATCTACTACACCAATTGTTGTTATAGTAACTGATGGAGTTGTAAAATAATGAGGACTTGGAGGACTTACATCCTATGAAGAGGTAATTGGGGCACTAATTATTTTTAGACATTATTGTAATGACCTGAGGTGGAGAGATTAGAGGTGTGGTTGGGGATGGCCCCTATGTTGTAATGTGTAGTTTTGATTCTACCTCTCCTTCTCTATCTAATATCAATTTAGTAACCATCGAGTTACAATCTCCCTAGTTGAATTCTTCATATTCTTGCATCAATTTTTTTCCTCTTAACTGGGTGCTTTCCTCAGTCATCCATTCATCATCTTTTTATGTTTGTGTGGTCTCATCAAATGATTTTGTCTAGTCTATTTCAACCTTTGAGACCCACTCTTATTCATCTCTCCATATTTTATCCTCCTCCTCACTATCATAAATTTGAATAGGTTCTAACCATAGTTCACCCTTTATTCTTTATTTCTTTCTCCTCCACTTCCACATTTTGATATGAAATAGGAGGAGTCTTGGGCTTCCTTATATATGTCATTATTGGTTTTGTAACAATAGAGGCTAGCGTAGCTGAAGGTGGAATGGGAGGTGAAGTCAATATAGTAGTAGTAGATGGTGAGGGAGTGGGAGGAGTGGTGACTACTAGAGGAATAATGGGTGGTGAAGATGAAAATCCAATGGAATGAAGTACTACCTATGGTGGTGTAATTATCATGATAGGTGGTGATGAAGATGGCTACCTAGGGGAATAGTGCATCACTGTTGGTGGAGACAAAGGAGGAGAAATAACATGAACTTGAAATAAAAAGGAATGAATACTTACTTAGTGTGTTATGTTCAATGGAGGTAAATGAAGCATGGAGAAAATTTTAGGTGATGTGTTGGGACTTATAGGTCTCTTCTCTTTAGTTGTGTGTTGAGGGGAAGTAAAACTAACTATATGTATAGGGGAGTTTGGAATTGTTGAATCTCCTTCTCCAATGTAAGCTTCCCTAGATGGTCCAACTTGTTGTTTCATTTCTTATTTTGCCTAAGGAGGAGGGTTATGAATAGTTCTATAAACCCATTCCTCTTTCTCAATTTTCTTAGCATCCTCTTTAGTGATAGTAGGATCATACTAGATTATTTGTGCCACAATCATGGACATGTTGGCCCTATGCATATTTATAGTTAATTTAATATCATCTTCAACATTCATGAACACACTATCATGATCATAGAACTAATGTCCATAGTTGATCCTCACTTTTATTTAATATTTTTTAATATGTTATTTGACATTTCTCCTAGGGTCCTAGTGTCTGAAGGGTGCCAATTTAAACCCATTATGTTCCCTAATCTTTACAATAAATTGGAGGTGCTCCCACTTTATATAATACATCTTAAAAATACTAAGAGGTGTTGGATGGATGACTGCTTGCTTGGCCTTCCTCAAGTTATTATCAACATTGTCAGTGAACTAAGTAACAATCTCCTGCTCGAGTAATTTATTAGGCACAATACTTTTTAGGTAAAAAGGGCATGCCTTCATGCCTTTAATATTTATTATTATGCACTTAAGGTATAACCATTATTCACCCATATTTCAAATGGATTTATTTATAGGGTTGGAGAGCTTGAGAATGTTCTTCCATAAATTTATTGATACACCATGGGGTATAAGGTATCAGTTAACATTGTCATGTTCTTTTTGAATCTATGCACATAAAGAACACCAAACTTATCACATACATAGTTCTTGGGGTGGCGTGGAGATGGTTGACAAGGCTATTCATAGGATGAATACATAGTTGTGGTCACTATTGGCATCATATTGTGCACCCTAGGACACTCTATTCAACTCCTAAAATTTTATGTAACATTTAATTATCTCTCAAGTTGTGAGGAACTTGTAAGAGAGATGAATCTCTAGTTTATGAGGACTAGCTCCCTAGATTCTTTTATAAATGCCTATCACCTAATCTAATGTCTATTCATGAAAAAATTTAGAAGTTTTACATAAAATGGAAATTACACTAAAGAGGTGAGCCACCAAGATATATACCACATATTATTAAACTCATACTAAGCAACAAAGCTTTCCAAGACCAATTCTAGGCATTAAAGGATCCTAACATAATTACTTCAATGTGAAGGTAGCATACATGGGACAATCAACAAGATAAATGATCTAGGGGAATATTTCACACCATAGAGGTAATTGCTTACTTGAAGAAGAACCTAGTACAATCAATACACTTCACATGACCTATTAAAATTAGAACTCTTACTTAAACATGAAGGATAAAGGGACTAAGGATGATACTATCACTTGGCTCCACTATTAGTCACTCACACACTTAGACAAAATATTCATAACTTAGAATTAGACTTGTATTCAATATTCAAAGACAAAGTGTAATTTAATTCTATCAGGGATTCACCATACCAACTATGGTAATGTCCATACAATGCCAAAAAGGCTCAATTTATAGAAGATGTGAGAAGAGAGAGAGAAGGGGGGTCTAAGAGCCATAGAAACACTTATCACAATTGAAAAAATAAGTTACTTATATATGTGAGAGAGAGATATGGTAATCCATACAATGTTAGGAACTACAAGTGTCATCTCAAATCATCCAAACCCTATGAAATGGTCAAGAAACTCTTTTCCTAGCATAGAAAACTACCTCTCATGATTTGCCTTCCAAAAATACCTTATCACTGTAATTGATTAGGTATGATGATGGGTATAATTAGGAAGGGTTAATAATAATTCCTCACATGCATTAGACTAGCCTTTGATCACTCCTATTTTGCTATCCATGCACCATCATCCATGACAGTCCCAAAATGAGCTATTTCCATGCACCTCTCACACTCGGTACCTAAAACCTTCCAATTTTTTAGTCTAATCCATGAAAAACAATGGATGACATGCATCAAGGATGTTCATATAATCAAATTCAATAAATAGTCCATAAAAGGCTTTCCAAATTGAGTTTCACCACTTTTACCTAAGTGTTCACTATCTGCTTACTAGACTAGCTAAAATGAAAGAGATACCAGATAGGATTAAGAGTTTATATGGATAATCAAATGGATATGAGGACTTTTAAAAAGTACCAATATCTCCTCTAAAATTTATTTAGCCTTTTGAAACCTTCCCAATCCTATAAAACAAATAAAAATGTAAAAAATATCCCTTTTCTGACCCCATCCATATAGGTCCATATAACAAATTGGCATTTGAGGGTGTCTAAGAGAGTCTTATATAATTTTTAAAAATTTCATAGCATTTCCTTCTCATTATCATTCTCCACGTGCAATATTTCCCCAATCGAGTCCTTAGGAGGGTTTGCCAGGGTTTTAGAGTCACTTTTAGTCTTAACATTTGTTCATAGCCATGACACATTATAAATCTCTGTCAATGCCACTAAAGGATTCTTAGAGACACTCTTCATCATCCCCAAATAACTTAGCCTACCATGCAAAGGATTGTGAGAGATATGTGTTTCCTACTATTTCTAACTCTACTTTTAACTTTTATATTTTAAAAGGAAGAAACAAAGGATGAGAGGTGTGTACCTAGCTATATGTTGCACTCATTAATGACCAGATGAAGTGAGATCTCCTTTTTAGTGAGGAAAGACTTCTTGAAATAATACCACACTAAACCATCTTATTTTTTAGATGAGTATGAAGGGTGGACTACCTAACAACGCTATATCTAAGAAACAAAAGCTCCCTTGGATGGCTGTCAATCCACTCCCCTAATGATAAAAATGTTATATAAATAGAAATAAAAAATGATAAATTTATAAGGACATAAATGCTTATACAATAAATTAAATAATGTACATGTTCAATAGAAGATGTAACACGATAGGTCCATAACATGCAAAAATATATCAAGGTCAAGTCTAGAAAGGTCTTGGTAGGGTTTATAGATAGGTTAAAAATAGAAATAGGGGTTTGATTGGGTGAAAATGGGAGAAAATAACAATATATTATCTCCCTTGATAGTGACCATTGGTGGTTAGGGTGACCGGTGATGGTTGGGTATGGCTGGCGATGGTTAGGTAACCAGTGACGGTTGTGGTGATCAATGACAATTATAACAATTGGCAATGGTTGCTTGTGGGAGGTCTATGGGTAATTGAAATGGAGTTGGTGATGAAGTGGCTGATGGGAAAAAGGTATAGTGTAGACTATTTGGGTAAGGGGTGATGTGCAAGTGACCAAGTTGAGTCAAAAAGAGATAGTGGGAAAAGAGAATGCTAAAAATAAGAGAAATAATACCTGAATGATGCAAAGTAGAAACCAATGACTAGTTGAATGAAATTGGGTAGCATAAAATTACTCCAACCTTCAAAAATCATGTGGATAGAGTTTCAAGATTTTGAATACCTTCATAAAGAAAATAAAAGATCCTGGATGCAAATTTTTGGACCATAACTCCTCTAAGAGCCTTGTATTTGTAGCACAAACTTGCTAAGTGAGGAAAGGGAAAGTTGCTAAGTTGAGTGAGGATAAAGATACCAATTTAAAGAGAAGGAAAGCTATGAGGTGTGCATGGGAAAGTTTTTATTTGGTCCATGTAGGCTTGTCCTATAGCTAGATGGTTTTTTTGTTTTATAGGAGCAAAGACCTAACTGTTGATGATTAGGCTAACCATTAATAATTAGGTTAACCATTGATGGGTGACACCTAAATTAAAATGGGTTTGAAATGGGTCTAAGTTAATATGTTAAAAATGTTTATTAATGGGTGATTAGGTGTGTTATAAAATGTAAAGGGTGAGTTAACTAGGTGAATAGCTGACTAAGGTTAGGAATAGGTCCAAGGTGAAATAACATTGAAAACTAGTCGAGGGGACATTTTGAATGTCTACATTTTGCCCCTTTTTTATTATGTAGCTTTAGGTCAATAAGACATAGAATAAAATGAAGATTTTATGGTCAAGGCTCATTTTCCTTGAGTATGGGAGGAAGGTATTCCCCCTCAAACCAAGAATTGATGAAGTAACACTAGAATTAGGTCATGGTTTGATGAAAGGTAAAATGGTGGGTGATGTAGACATGTGCAAAATATGACTAAGTGTGAGAGTCAAAAGTATGCAAATACTAACATTTCTATGTTGGTAAAAATAAGGTTGGGTTTTAGGATAAGTGACAAGGTAACTAGTCCCCAACATTGGTCATAGTCGATTAGGTCACACTTGTCACATGTCCTAGAGAACGTCAATGTTTACTTGGGTATCTAGGGTAGGAAGTGCACCTGAGACCAAAAATTATGTTGCACATGAGGTGGTGTGTAATGTAAAAGTTCAGCATGACAAGATTGGTAAAGGTAGTCATTATGACCACAACAAGGTTATCACAAGGTAGGTTTAAAAGGTACCAACATTGAGGTGGATGAAGGTAAGTGGGTCAAGTGAATGGTTGTGTGGGGAATGGCCGAGTTGACTCTTAATGTGATAGGCAAGAGGATTCTACCTACATAGTCCCATGGGTAAGGGATAAAACAAGAACTTTGGGCCTAATATATTTTTTGGTTGTTGTGGATAAGGTATCTCCCAAATAGGTGCAAGGGTGGCAAGAATTAGATGAGCTCATTTGGATGCATTAATAGTTTTAGGTGAAGTATCGAAAGTATAGGTTTGGAGAGGCAAAAGAAAAGAACCATAACCATGATGATCAGGGGGAAATGGTGATGGTTAGGTAACCATCGATGGTTAGGGTAAACCATCAAGGGTTATGTGTAGGGTAAACCATTGAGGGTAAGTGAGTACAATGTAAAGTGGAAGGGATGTAACTCGTAACTCATATCTAAGGGTGTTTGAGTAGAATGTTATATTGGAATTCACCTCCACAACTTAAAATAGCTCAAGGATGGTGTGAGGTCCTAAGTGTATTTAAATAACAAAGATCCCTAAGGTAGTGGCCATGGTGTCATTAAAGGAGTGAAAGATGGCTACGCTTTTGGCCATGATGTTCTTTGGTAAATGTTGTTGATTAAAAGCATGGGAGGAGGTTATGTTAATGATGGCACCTCCATCAATCATCACCCTTTTGATGCAAATGTGATTGATTTATGTGGTGATAAAGAGAAGAGGATCAGACTCCTTTGAATGGTCTAGAGGTATCTCAAAATATTAGAAGGTGATGATGGTGGAATGTTGGAGGGCTCTAATAAAGGATGCAAGAGGTTCAGGGTCATCTGGCTGAACTTAATAGATTATAGAGTGTCTATTAATGTCTAGTGATGGTGGGGTGAGGTGTTACTCAAGTCATAAAGGATCATCTTCACTAGTGCTTGGTAAAGCTACTTCAAGATCGTTTGTTGAATATATGTGGAAGAGTTGGTGGGAACGGCACTAAGGATGGACACTTTAGGTCTTGGTGATGGCATGGGCATTGGTGTTTGAACCTGGTTAGAAGGCTAAGAATCTAAAGGATAAATCCATGGAATAGATGCATTGGCTCTTATTTTACTCCTTTGTTGAACCCAAGATCAGGTAATCATGTGGATAATATGGACAACGGGATCAGTTGGAATAGGTGATTATTTTGATTCCTTGCCCTTATATATGGATGAGAGTGATGAAGTAGGTTTAGGTTGGGATAGTGGTTAGATTGATTGGGTTGGTAGTTAGGTTGGTAAGGTAGGTGAAAGTGGTTTATCTAATAACAAATCATCATCCTCATACAAGCAATGAATAAGAGCTTGGAGAGATTTGAAATTATCTATGTTGTGTCCTGGTGTCCTATGGTATGCATAGATCTAAGAATCATTGAACCAAGAGGGTTTGGTATTATAGGGAGTGAATGGATTAATATGTCAAAGTTTAATGGAGGAGGCTTGCAATAGCCTCTATAAAATAATAAAGTAAGATTCCTTTAGAGGTGTTGAGGGTGTTGAGATGTTCATCAAGGAAATAAGATCCTTCTTAGGCTTGGTCTTGACCTTAGATAGGGTTGGTGGTTGGGAAATTTTGGTAAATGGTTTAGGTTAGGTTGGTTTAAATATGATCGAGTTAATGGTAGATGGTTTCAAATAAGAGGATGAGGGGTTGATAATAGAAGGAAAAGTAGAGGGGGATAATTTAGATAATAATGATGAAGAAGTCAATAGTGTAAGTGGTAGAGGGGTAGGCATAGAAAATGGTGTTGGTTTAATTGAAGTAGAATAAGTGAATGGGATGGTAGAAGGGTGGGGTCCGAAAATAGATGGAAAATGAGAAGGAGGTGGCATAGGTCAAGATTGAGGATGAGGTTTAGGTAATTGCACCCTTTAGTCCATCTTGGTTTTTGGTTTTTTAAGTGCTCCAGAGGGGGTTATCTCTAATTCTATGGGGGGATGGGTGATGCTAGGTGTGGGAAGGATACCCAAATTTATGGTTGGTTTAGATAAAATATTATGAGATGATCTAGGTGGAGTGGGTGATATGGTTCCCTCACATCTTGGGAGAAATAAATGTTTGATGATGGGGTGATAATAGGTTGGAAAGTGGATGCTAATGAAGTCAATGGTTCAGCTATGTTCTAGTATGGGAGCCCCAAAAAATGCCAAAAAGTGGCTCTATCCAAGTTGGGTTGTGAGGAAAATTACAAACATTGCACTAACCAAGAAAAGAACTTATAAATGGGTTTGGTTCCTTGATCTATTATTTCAAATTTCAAGCTTTTGGGTGAAGAAGAGGGGATGGTTCCTTCATCTTTACTTGAGCTAGAAGGTTCTAAAACAATGGTTGTTTGTGGGGTGATTAAAAGAGGGTATGTTTGTTTGATTGAGGGTGTAGGTATGGTCATGTTCCTTCCTTTACTAGGGTATCCAAAGGAGGATAAAGGAGTTATACCATTTCATTTGGTGGGGTAGAAGGGGTGGTTAAATCAATGGTTGGTTCTATGAAAGGAGAGGTGGGCATGGATATGGTTTGATCAATTGGAGAAGTGGGGGCTATAGATCCTTCTACTTGGGTCTCTGAAGGGATAAGAGGTGAATTGGCTTCTTCCATAGGTGAGGTTGGTGTAGAGGCAATGGGAATATGAGGCTCATCCTCCATGGCCTCATTTATGACGACATTAATTGTGTCTGCCTCATGAGATGAAGATGGTTCAAATTGATTATCATGGTCTTGGGTAGGTGGAGGATGGTTAGAAAATGGTTTGTAAAAATAGCGAGAGAATGGTTGAGGGGTGCATTAGGGTTGTCAAATGTCAATCCACCATTATCATTCAAGTTTTGGACAAGATTTTTAAAAGTGTTACACTGGTTTATGTCATGTCTAATGACTCGATGGAAAGCACAATGGTCATTTTCATTGTACCACCTAGGCATAGGGTGAGAGGGGTCAAATTGTTGAGGTGGCTTGATTGGTGGAAGTTAAATAACATTAGATTTTAGTAATTTATCCAACATAGAGGCATAATATTCCCCTATAGGGGTGAATTGTTTAGGATGAACCTGGTTTTGATTTTGATTGGGTGGGTAAAAAGGATTGGAAGGTGTGTTTTGATGTGGTTGGTTAATAGATGGAGGTGGGGTAGTTTTCAAGACAACCATATTTGTAGATGTTTTATCTTTAGAATTAGGTTAGTTGATATTTTGGTGGAAGAGGGGGCATTTGGTTTTAAAATGGAATTCTTATTTTGTAATTTCAACTTACCCTCATCTATGGCTCGATTCTCAAGTTTGTGTACCATTGTGAATGCTTCATTAAAGGTTCTAAATGTTTACACCTGAAGGGTAGGAGTGATGTGTTTTGTGCATCCCCTAGAGAAAATTTTAATGAGTTCTATTTGGGGTAGTGAAAAGGGTAATTGATTAATGAGGCCTCACCATTGTGAAACAAAGTCAACAATTGATTCATCATCAAATTGCCTGATGGAATAAAGGTCAGTTATCCTTTTAATTAAAATGGATAGTGGAAGAGGTTAACCATGAAGGGGAATGATAATTATGCCTACACCCCCACTATGTTGGCACTTAGAGCCATCAAAAAACATGGTAATTTGGTAAGGGGGTTCTCCCTAAGACAATGTGGCAATAGACTCATTAGGAAAGGTTAATGGAATGGGTTGGTTATCTAAGAAGGGGGATTTAGTGAATTGATCAGTAATGACTTGCCCTTTAATGGATTTTTGGTGAAGAAATTCAAGATTGAACTCAGCTAGAAGCATGAACCACTTGGCCATACATTGATTTTGATATGGCTTGGAGTGCATATACTTGAGTGGGTTAGTGGTGATGATAACATATGTTTTATGATTGAGAAGGCAATGATGAAGTTTAAAGGTGAAAAAAATGAGAGTGAGACAAAAAAATTTAGGATGGGTATATTATGTCTCATATTCTAGAAGTATGCAACTAATATAATAAATGGCCTACTCCTTGTTTTTTTCATCTCATGAGCTAGCATGGAACCTAAAGAGTGATCAATAGTGGATATGTAAAGGTAGAAAGGTTTGTCATCCCTAGGTGGGATAAGAACTGGTGGAAAATCAAGTACTCTTTGAGTGAATCAAAGGCTTGTTGACAATCTTTGGTCCATCTAAAGGAGGTGTCTTTCTTTAGGAGGTGGTGAAAGGGTTGGCATCTATCTAATAACTGGGAGATAAAGTGATGGATAGATTGGATTTTTACCTGAAAACTATGAATTTATTTTAGGTTTGTTAGACGAGGCATTTTTAGGATGGCTTTGAATTTAGTAGGATCAATTTCAATTCCATGAAGGGAAATGATAAAGCCAAGGAGCTTCCTAGAGAGAACCCTAAAAATGCATTTTATGGGATTGAGCCAGACATGGAATTGGATTAGTCGATCAAAAATGATGGAAATAACAACTAAATGGTCCTTTTAATTATACTTTTAACTCTACTTCTAACTTTTATGAATTATAATTTAAATGGGTTGAGATGGGCTGGGGTAGAAGTTGGGTTGGTTGGTTGGGGGATAGAGTTGAGAAGTGGGATGGGTTAAAATTGAGAAAGGTTGGGGTGGGTAGAATTGAAATGGGTTGGGGTAGGAGTTGGGTTGGTTGGTTGTGGGATAGAGTTGAGAGAGTTGGGTTGAAATGGGTTGGGATAGGATTTGGAATGGGTTAGGGAGTGTAGAAATTTTAGGTAAATGTGGGTCTACGTAGGATAGAAAGGGTGGGCGTTCCATAGGAATAGTTAGTAGGGGTTTATAGACATAATAAGTGTTCAAAAGGTAGGTTGATAAATGAAATTGTATTGGTATGGAAGTAGGTGGGTAATAATTGTTATGCATCTAGGTAATAGTTGAGATAGGTTGCTTACCTAATTCATGATATACTTATTATTGCAAGGGAGCGATTAGATCCAACTACAGGATTAAGATCCCAATATTTTTGTAGAGGTGAGGGATGTCATGTTTGTGGAGGACTGACATCATATCAAGGTAGTGGGTTTTTTAAGGATGCAACATTACCAGTGCCTTCTTAGGGATGTTGTGATGATAGTCACACTCATTGAGAGATCGGACCCAATGACTAATACCTTTTGGTTACCGACAAAGGAGATGAGCATTTTATTAGAGGATGTCCATCAGATTACATGTCTACCCATTTATGGAGATCCCATCTACCACATAGAGGGGGAAGAGATCGACGAGTGCATAGAGATGCTATATGGAGATAACCAAGATGATGCACAGTTTCACTCTAGAGGTTTTAACATTAGGCCTCTATACCAGAGGGCTCCTAGAGACAAACATTTTCTGACCATATTGTAGCTAGTAGTTACTTATTATGCA
This sequence comes from Torreya grandis, assembly GCA_037957365.1. NCBI lineage: Eukaryota > Viridiplantae > Streptophyta > Pinopsida > Cupressales > Taxaceae > Torreya > Torreya grandis. The sequence goes on along the minus strand of JARHVA010000051.1, from coordinate 3,313,148 downwards.
CTATAAAATTTGGTGGGAGGGAGATTCCCTAGTGTGATATTGGGGGTTTTGGTGGAGCTACTTTTGGGTGGTATAGTTTTTGGATGGACATAGGTTTTACTAGTTTATATATATAGAGAGTTATGGGGGTTTAGAGTGAATAGGTGCTATATCATCAGTGTGAGATGTGTACTTCAATGTTAGGCCTATGAGCATATATGGGTAATGAGACCCTTGGGTATTTTGATAGAGGGTTACCATCTAATGGATTATGTAGTTAGATTTTACCAATAGAAGAGAGATGGGGTAATGACAGGTACTAGTGGTGGTTCTAGGGATATTGATTGGTTTAGAGGAGCATTGGAGGGCTTAGTTCTTAGTGGCATAGTCTAGAGGCCATATTTAACTTGGCTAATATGGGTTAGGTAAAGGTACCACACCTTATCTTTATAGAGTTGGAGATGGGCCTATGGGAGGTAGGATGGAAAGATTAGTGCATCCCCTATGATTGAGTTTGGCATCATTTTGGGCTTATGCAGGGTATCCCTCAAGATTATGTGTGATACAGGAGGGAGGATGCATAGTTCTATTTACTAGAGCCATAGTCATATGAGGAGGAGTTGGATCATGAGGAGTTACCGCTGAGGGATGGAGATGATGTAGGTTGTATAGCCTACTATCCTACATATTTTCAAGGGAGATTCATAGTTATTGATTATGTTTTAAGAGATGGAGGCCAGGGGCTTATGTATGTTGACCCAATAGGGGAACCAGCATAGGGTGATCCACAGGCAGTAATGGCACTAGTGGTAGCATAGGCCTAAATTATCATGTTATAGGGGTATATTACCACTCTTTAGGGCCATTTGGGAGGATTGAAAGTGTAGAGAGATTAGGCCCAAGCATAGGTCACCACTTTACAGGGTTAGGTGGTTATTTTATAGGGGTAGATTTCCACTCTTTAGGGCTAGATTGTGGCTTTACAGGGATAGGTGGGGGTTGTAACAATGGAGATGGACCAGACAAAGGCCCAGGTCATTAATTTATAGGGATAGGTGGCCACATTGTAGTGCTAGATAGGCACATTATAGGGGTAGATTAGTGTGGGTGTGGTAGGTTTAGTAGTAGGAGGATCAATAGATTTAATGCCTCAGGCACATTATGCAGCCACTATATAAGAGCTTCATTATTATGAGGTGATAGTATTTGATCAGTTGCCTCATGCCATGAGATTCATTGATTTTAAAGCAATCATGGGTGATGGGGTCATGCTTGGTAACTTAGGTCAATGAGCTATGATAGTGGATCAGACAGGGATCCTAGGGGACAACCACTAGGTAAAAGTATAGATGGGGCCAGTGGCAGTGGTACTCTAGGTGCAGGTCCATGATGAGATCATATATTTTTGATATGTATATATGTATTTTGATACTGGCCTACGTGTCATGGATGTGATATGTATTTATGAGTGAAATACATGTACATGTATTGACACTTATTGATGTTTTGATATATATGATTTTAAATTATGGAGATGTTTTATGGGTTCATGTTTTGATGAGATGGACTCTTACGTGTTGATAATGATTGATGTTAATTTTAGATGTTATAGATGATTGTTATATAGTATAAGCATGTGATGATATATTGTTTTGGTTTAGATGTATATGATGCTCCTATATTATTAAGATGGAAATATATGATTGTGATGTTAAAAGACTATTGTTTTAGGTGATGTTTTTAATTTTATGGTTCATGACATCTTTTTTCATTATGGATTATGATGTCATGGTATGTTTTGATAATCTTTATTTTATAAAGAATAATAAGAGACAACGTCCCTATAAACTAATATGAACAGAAAGATACATGCTAGATTCATTGGCAAGGACCCTATTAAACTGAGGTTAGATAGGATCTTAAGGAACATTAGCCTCTAATAGACTTCACATTAGAACCTTTCTAGTGAGAAGGTATCATTATAAACACAATGTGGCCAAGTAAGCTCTTAGTCCATTGATTTATAGAGGGTATGTAGGAAAAGGGGATGATAGGTAAATGGAGGGGAAAAGGTAGGAACCCAATGTGGATTTGATTATCCCTTTTAATAGGTGACCTAAGAACCAGAACAAAAAATTACATGTCTTTGTAAGGTGTAGACTAATCGATGTAGGAAGTCTAAAAATATATGAAAATGTTATGAGAGAGCCAATTGTGTCCCTTTGATGGGATAATAGGGTCATGTGTTGCTTGTTTTTGAAAGAGGTAAAGTTGATCAATATGAGAAGCTTTGAATACTTTGATTGAGTCAATTGTAGCTTTTATGAATAAATTATTTTTGATATATTAGCTTAGCCATCCTTCAAGGGAGTGGTCTAAGTATGACTTCATGTTTGATAGCTTTCCTTTGAGAGATCAGTCTATTTGTTTTGATTGTATTTAATAGCCATACTTTGAGGGAGTAGTCTATCTTTTATAAAAATGGACCCAAATAATATGCTATGTCCCATAGAGAATATTTGAATGACATCTTAGACATGGACCCATCTATCTAAGCTTAGAGGTTGACTTGTATCGGGGTAAGGTTTTTACCATAAAAGGTAGTTGATAGGTAAGGAAGAATGATTTTTGGGAAACAAGTGACTATGGGATTTCATGTAGTTAAAGACAAAAAGTATCCATGAGAACCATACCATGGGTAGAGCCCTAGTACCCATGTTTAAGATTGGGCTAAAACTATGATAGATAATCACATGAGTCTATTGTGATCAAATGTCCCCAAGAGGAATAAGGTAATAGGATAAGGGAAGGGTGAATCTCATAAAACCAAAAGGTGAGCTTAAGTTAGACCACAGGGTTCTTTTAAATTTCTTATAATAGTAGAAAGCATGTAGATGTGAAGCATTTAAAGGTTTAGGTTCTAGTTTTCCTTTAAGGGAGGAAAAATGATAAGCTCCTGATCCATACTTATGTGTGATGATATAGGGTCCAAGCCAATTAAAAGCAAACATTCCCATTTTGCTTTTATCCATATGTGTTACATGTTGGTTTTATTTTAGGGTGAGGTCTTCGATGTTAAATTTCCATTCTTTCAGATGATTGTTATAGGCATGGGTAATACATTCTTGGTAGACCCAAAGATGGTTAAGGGTGGTAAGGCGATGTTTATCAAAATAATTCAAGGTGTGTGAGGCATTTTTGATGATAATCCTTTTTAAAAATGATGTCATGTAAGGATACATGAAGAGAGGGAATATATACTTGATGGGTAAGATAGCCTTTGCACCAAAGACTAGGAAAAAAAACTGTAACACCTGTTGTGGTTCATATATTAGTGCGATAGGCCCATAAAGCAAATGGGATGTGTATGTGCCAATCCTGACCTAAAATACTTATAACTTTAGTTAATATCTTAATGAGAGTTTTGTTAGAGGCTTTTGCCTATCCATTTTATTGTAGATGATAAAGTGATGAATGGTTGATCTTAATAACAAAATCATCGCAGAGGGATTGAATTTTCTTATTTTTAAAGGATTTGCTATTATCTGTTATGATTTTATGAGGGACACTAAAATGACAAATGATGTGGTGATTGATAAAATCAATAATTTTTTTAACTTTAATTGAGATAAGGGGGATGGCCTCCACCCATTTAGTGAAATATTCGATAGTGGTGATGATATATTGGTGTCACTGAGATGAGTAAGGATTGATTTCTCCAATGAGGTCAAGCCCCCACTACAAGAAGGGCCAATAATATTTGGATACCTGAAGGCCATGACCAAGCATGTAATACAAATTAGCGTGTTACTAGCATTTAGCTTCTTTACATAGTCACAACAATCCTAATTGAGGGTAGGCTAATAGTAACCTAGGCATAGGATTTTTTTGGTGATAGCGAGGCTACCAAAATTTCCCCCACAAAATCCATCATGATTTTCCTTGATGGCATGAGGAATCTCATGACTACACATATAACAGAAGAGAAGACCATCAAAGCCACATTTGTATAGGATTCCCCCTATTATGGTCTAACGAGAGGTACCATGCATAAAGGCCTTTTGATCATTCTTTGAGAGGTCAGGTGGAATGATGCCCAAGTTAAGATAATTAAAAGTTTGATTATACTAGATGTATGAAAGAGATGCCTCCACATTACAAATGGTTGGAAGGTCTAAACTGATATATGAAGGTTAGATGAAGCAATGGATTGTAACAAATAATTTGGATTTTGTAGGTTGAGAAGGTATTTGAGATGCAAGGGAAGTCATCATATATGTAAATTAGTTAGTAGATTGGGGTACCAATTGGATCTACTAATGGTCAAAATATGTTAAGAGCTCATCAATGACGATCTTATATTTTTTGAAAATATTATTTTCACATTGATAGGACATATTGAATTGTTTAATCATGAATTGAGAATCATCAAAGATGGAAATAATTTTGATTCCTAAGGTGAGAGTGGTTTGGAGACCAATAACCAAAGATTCATATTCTTCCATGTTGTTAGTACATTCAAAGTCAATTTTGAAGGATAGTGGAAGAGGTTCACCTTGAAGTGGAATGAGAATTATGCCTACACTCCCACCATGTTGGCACTTAGAGCTTTCAAAAAACAGAGTCATTTGGTAAGGGTATTCTCCCTTAGACAATGTGGCAATAGACTCATCAGGAAAGGTTAATTGAATGGGTTGGTTATCTAGGAGAGGGGATTCAACCAATTGATCAGTAATGACTTGCCATTTAATGGATTTTTGGTGAAAAAACTCAAGATTGAACTCGACCAGAAGTATGAGCCACTTGGCCATATGTTGATTTTGATATGGCTTGGAGTGCATATACTTGAGTGGGTTAGTGGTGGTGATAACATATGTTTTGTGATTGAGAAGGTAATGACGAAGTTTAGAGGTGAGAAAAATGAGATTGAGACAAAAGAAAATTCAAGATGAGTATATTGTGTCGCGTCTTCTAGAAGCATGCAACTGATATAGTAAACAGTTTGTTCCTTATTTTTCTCATCTCAATGACCTAGCATGCCACCCAAAGACTGATCAGTGGTGGATATGTAAAGGTAGAAAGATTGGTCATCCATATGTGGGATAAGAACTGGTAGATAAAGTAGGTACTCTTTGAGTGAATCAAAGGATTGTTGAAAACCTTTGGTTCATCTAAAGGAGGTGTTTTTCTTTAGGTGGTGGTGAAAGGGTTGGCATCTGTCTAATAATTGGGAGATAAAGCGATGGATAGATTGTAGTTTTCCCTACAAACTATGAAGTTGTTTTAGGTTTGTTGGAGAAGGCATTTTTAGGATGGATTTGTCTTTATCAAGATAAATTTTAATTCCATGAAGGGAAATGATAAAGCCAAGGAGCTTCCTAGAGAGAACCCCAAAAATGCATTTTTTAGTATTAAGCCAGACATGGAATTGGATTAGTCGATCAAAAATGATGGAAAGAATAGCTAAATGATCCTTTTGGTGCTTGGATTTCTCAAGGAGATCATCCACATAATCCTCTATAATCTTATGGATAAGGTCATGGAAGATATAGGTCATGGCTCATTGATAAGTCACTCCTATATTTTATATGCCAAAAGGCATCCCTCGATAGCAAAAGGTTCCTCGAGGAGTGATGAAGGTAGTTTTATGTTGATTTGAGGGGCCAATTAGGATCTAATTATATCCTTAAAACCATCCATAAGGGATAACATCTTGTGTCTCATGATAAGGTCAACTAGTTGGTTGATGTTGGGTAAAGGAAAGTCATATTGGGGGCATGCAAGGTTAAGGTCATGGAAATCCACATAGAAATGAAGTCCCTTGATGGGTTAGGTAATGGGAATGATATTAGAGACTCATTATGGATAGTCAATGGGTTGAATGAAATTGATGGACACAAGATGTTGAAGTTATTCCTTGATGAGAAGAGCTATGTGAGGGTGAATTTTGTGAATCTTTTGCCTATCAGCTTAGCCTCAGGATGGGTAACGATATTATGGAGGGAAATGGAGGGGTCAATCCCAAACATGCCCTGATAAGACCAGCCAAATATGATGCTATAGTCTTGAAAGAAGGTGAGATAATCTTGTTGCTCATTTAGGTTCAAGGATTGGCCCAGTTTAACAATATGAGGATCCTCTTGGGTCCCTAAGTTATCATTGATATTTGATTCATTAATCATGGTTTAGTTCTCAAGAGGGAGAGATTTATGGATAGAAAAATCTCCTACATCGAGGTAGGTGAGGATGGAATCATCATCTTGACGCTGAATGGTATGAATGGTGGGTGAATCATGGTCAATCATTTTAGGATGGATGAGAGGAAAGGTTTTGGTTTGGACACCTTATTGATAGGTCAATGGGCCTAAACTAATGGTATTGATCAAAAAAAATGTTTGATGGAATAATGTTAGAGTCCTTAGATTGGGAAGATAAACTAGGTGAGGAAGGAGTTTCTTTCACAGGGGTAGCAGTAGGTTTTAGTGAAATGGGCTCTTTTGGTGTTTCAAACCCAAGCCCAAAGAACTTGTGAGGTTTCTAAGTTTTGATAATGGGAAATTCATGAGGTCCTTATTCATAAAGGCCCATACTAAATCCTTTCCAAGCACAATGGTGAAGATTGGTTTTGGCAAAGGTTAGATTGCTTAAATAGGAGAAATTGGAAGTGAAAGGTTGAATATATGGGGTGGTGATAGGAGCAAGGAGTGGTCAATTGAGTCCCCCATAGACAAAATATGTTTGCTTGTTGGGAATTCCAAAGGGGATGAGGTGTCCTATGTTGGGGTCATAAGAAGGGTCATTTTAAAGGTTACTATATTCTTGGGGAGTGGGAAAGGCATCTAATGCTAAAATTTGGTATTTCTTGAGAGAGAGATATTAGAAATTTTATGTGGAGTCCTCAATGGGCATCTAATAAGAAGAGATAGATGCATTGGTTGAGGCTTCATCATTGTTGATAGTAGAGGCACTTTGGGTTGAGGTTGATGGTTTAGTTATGTTAATGGGGTTGATTGATTATGAAGGATATAAAGATGGAAGGACATCATTATGCCTATAGGTCATGTTGTAAGATGTAAAAGGATTGGGATCAACCTTGATGTTTATAACTTTCCCTTCATGTTTGAATTTGATGCAATGGTGTAAAGTGGAGGGATGAAACTCATACCTCAAATCCAAGGGCATCTGAGTAGAATGTTATATTGGAATTCACCCTTCACAACATAAAATGGCTCAAGGATGGTATGAGGTCCCAAGCATGCTTGAAGAACAATGATCCCCAAGGTAGTGGCCATGGTGTCATTAAAGGAGTGAAGGATAGTTGTGCTTTCAGCCATGATGTTCTTTGGTAAATATAGCTAATCAAAAGCATGGGAGGAGATTATGTTAATGTTGGTGCCTCCATCAATCATCACCCTTTTGACTTGAATGTGATTAATGTATGTGGTGACAAAGATAGGAAGATCAAACTCCTCTGAATGGGATAGAAGAATATCATAATCTTGGAAGGTGATGATGGTAGAATGTTAAAGGGCTCCAATAAATGATGCAAGAGCTTGAGGGTCATCTGGTTGAAACTCAATGGATTAAAGAGCATCTATTAATACCTGGCAATGGTGGGGTGAGGTGTTGATCAAGTTGTAAAGGCTCATCTTCATCGGTGCTTGGTAAAGTTGATACAAGATGATTTTTTGAACAGATGCAAAAGATTTGGTGGGAGGGGCACTAAGGATGGACACTTTGGGTCTTGGTAATTGCATGGGAATTGGTATTTGAACTTGGTTAGAAGTTTGAGAATCCAAAGGATAATTCCATGGAATGGATGTATTGGCTCTTCTTTTACCCCTTTGTTAAGCTTGAGATCAGGTAATCATGTGGATAGTATGGAAAATGGGCTCAGTTGGACCAAGTGATTGTTTCGATTCCTCACCCTTATCTATGGATGAGAGTGAGGAAGCAGGTATAGGTTGGGATAGTGGTTGGATTGATTGGGTTGGTAGTTGGGTTGGTAAGTTAGGTGAAAGTGGTTCATCTGATAATAGATCATCATCCTCATATAAGCAATGAATAAGACCTTGGAGAGATTTTTATTTCTTCATGTTATGTCCTAGTGTCCTATGGTATGCATAGATCTGAGTATCATCAAACCAAGATGGTTTGGTATTAGAGGGGGTGAATGGCTTAATAGGTAAAAGTTTAATGGAGGAGGTTTGCAATAGCCTCTATAAAATAATAGATTAATATTCCTTTAGAGGTGTTGAGGGTGTTGAGATGCTCGTCAATGAAATAAGAAACTTTAGGTTAGCGTAGCTATGATTGGGTTAATGGTAGATGGTTTCAAAGTAGAGGATGAGGGGTTGATAATAGGTGGAAAAGTAGAGGGGGATAAATTAGCTAAGAATGATGAAGAAGTCGATGGCATAGGTGGTGGAGGGGTAGGCATAGAAAAGGGCATTAGTTTAATTGATGTAGAATAAATGACTAGGATGGTAGAAGGGTGGGGTCCCAAAAGAGATGTAAAATGAGAAGGAGGTAGCATAAGTTGAGCTTGAGGATGAGGTTTAGCTAGCTGCACCCTTCGATCCATCTTGGTTGGTGATTTGTTAGGTAGCCTAAAGGGGGTTAGGTCCAATTGGATGGGGGGATGGGTGATGTTAGGTGTGGGAAGGATACCCAAATTTTTGGTTGGTTTAGATAGAATATTATGAGATGATCTAGGTGGAGGTGGGTGATATGGTTCCATCACATCTTGGGAAAAATAAATGTTTGATGATGGGGTGATAATGGGTTGGAAATTGGATGCTATGAAGTTGAGGGTTCGGTTCTATTTTGGTATGGGAGCCCCAAATGATGCCACAAAGTGGCTCTATCCAGGTTAGGTTATGAGGCAAATTCCAAACTTTGAACTAACCAAAAAAAGGGTTTATAAATGGGTTTTGTTCCTTGATCTATTGTTTCAAATGTCAATCCTTTGGGTGAAGAAGAGGGGATGGTTTCTTCATCTTTACTTGAGATAAAAGGTTCCAAAAAAAGGGTTACTTGTGGGGTGATTAAGAGAGGGGATGTTTGTTTGATCGAGGGTGTAGGTATGGTCCCAACTTCTTCCTTTGTTAGGGTATCCAAAGGAGTATAAGGGAGTTCTAACATTTCATTTGGTGGGGTATAGGAAGGGGTGGTTAAATTAATGGTTGGTTCTGTGAAAGGAAAGGTGGGCATGGATATGGTTTGATTAAGCAGAGAAGTGGGGGCTATAGATCCTTCTACTTGGGTCTCTAAAGGGATAAGAGGTGAAATTGCTTCATCCATAGGTGAGGTTGGTGAAGATGTAATCGGAATATGAGGCTCATCCTTCATGGGCTCATTTATGATGACATTAATTGCATGTGCCTCATGAGATGAAGATGATTCAAATTGATTTCCATGGGCTTGGGTAGGTGGTGGATGGTATGCAAAAAATATTGAGAGAATGGTTGGGGGTGCATTAGGCTTGTCAAACATCAATTAACCATTATCAATCAAGTTTTGGACAAGAATTTTAAAAGTGTTACACCAGTTTATGTCATGTTTGATGACTCAATGGAAATCACAATGGTCATTTTCATTATACCACCTAGGCATAGGGTGAGATAGGTCAAATTGTTGAGGCAGTTTGATCGATGGAAGTTAAATAACATTGGATTTTAACAATTTACCTAATATAAAGGCATAAGATTCCCCTATACGAGTGAATTGTTTAGGGGGAACCCAGTTTTGATTTCAATTGGGTGGGTAAGAAGGATTGGAAGGTGTATTTTGATGCAGTTGGTTAACGAATGGAGATGGGGTAATTTTTAAGACAATCACATTTGTAATTGTTTTGGCTTTAGAATTGGGTTAGTTGGTTTTATGGTGGAAGAGGGATCATTGGGTTTAAAAGTGGAATTCTTATTTCAAAATTTTAATTTACCCTCATCTATGGCTCGATTCTCAAGTTTGCATGCCATTGTGAACTCTTCATCAAAGTTTCTAAATGTTTGAACCTGAAGGGTGGGAGTGATGTGTTTTGTCATCCCCTAGAGAAAAGTTCAATGAGTTCCATTTGGGGTAGTGAAAAGCATAATTGATTAAAGAGGCCTCACCATCATGCAACAAAGTTATCAATTGATTCATCATCAAACTCCCTGATGGAATAGAGGTCAGTTATGGAGGCCTTCTTGGATTATTGATAGAAAAATGTTCTAAGAAAATTTGGGTGAGTTCGGAGAATGAAAAGATATAATGCCTAGGAAGGGCACTGTACCAATCCAAAGCGAGCCCTGATAAAGACATAGGGAAGGTTTGGAGGAGGGCATCATCATATGAAATCAAATAAAAAGAATGGGTAATCACCCTCAAATATTGTTGAGGATCTTCCTTCACTTGAAACTTAGAGAATTTGGGGAGCTCCCATTGAAGAGGATAAGCATGAATCAGGACAAAAGGGTTGATAGGTTCAAAGAAAATTTGGTCATAGGATAAAAGATTATGGGACCTAGAGATAGATGATTCAAGTTAGGTCATACCATCTATAAGCATCCTAATTAGGTCATGTTGGGGTTGGGAAACTTTATAATTTTATGGTAATTTTTGTTAAGGTTGGGTTGCAACTATGAATTGGTAAGTGGTAGGAGGTAAAGAAGTGGACACATATTGATATGTGGTGATTTGAGGTTGGGATAGTGTCCCAAAAAGACTGATAGGCATTAAGGGTTGGGTGGAAGATTCAATATATCCCAATGGGTTGGGGATATATTGATAGGAGGCCACGGGGGCTTGTAGAGGAACTAATAATGACTGGTTTATGGGTACATTTAGGTTGGTTGATGGGGGTATAGTTTGGGTTGGTAACACTAAAGTGTTTTTGGGTTGCTGATGGGTAGTCACCCTAGTGCTAATAGGGGGAAACATTTGTGGGATGGATAGTACCAAGTTCTTAAAGGGGGTTGAGGTTGGTATATTGGTTAAGCTGGAGGGAATGGTAGAAATGGGTGTAAAAGGCACCGCAATGACAAAAGGGGTAGAAGTGACAAGGGATAAAGTTGAGCCAATGTTAGAGGTATTGGTTAGGGTAATAGGTGTTTGAGTGGTGGTGGTAGATAGACCAATGGTAGAAGATGAAGCTTGGCTAACAGAAGGGTGGGATGATGTAACACCAACCATGAGGTGGTGTGGCATAACATAGGGTCGATCCACGAGAGCAACTAAAGCCATAAAATTATGGTAGGCTAAGGAATTAAGATAGTATTGTAAAGTAATTAGATCATTATCCAAAAAAGTAAAAAAAATTGGATCACCTTCAGGGACTATTGAAGGCACCGTAGGTGGGGGAGAATGGTGTGATGAAGCATGGGGTGATCTATCAATGTCTGAAGTATAATCCATGGATGAGAATGAAAAAGAATATGGTGGTTGGTTGTTTTGGTTTCTCACTTATTGTCTATTTAAGACAATATGATAAATTTAGAAATGGATAATGAACCTCTCACCTTAAATAATGAACAAACAAATAAAATCTCAAAGCAAACAAAACACACACTAAAAGTGCAATTAAACCTAGGATTTATTTTTAATCACTTTTGGCTTATGCCTTAAAGAGTATGAAAGGGGAAATTGGATTTTGAGTTAGGTAATAGAAGATCCATCTAAGGATGGTTTGAGGTTAAGTTTTGGTGCTCAAGGCATCTGCACTAGACTAGGTATATGGCCTGGTACTAGGGGCTTGCTCCCCATGCTTCATGAATTTGATGTCGAGTCAGGCTGTTTAGCCAATATATACCATTTGTTTAGAGTTTATATTCCACTAGAGAATGGAGTGGGTCCTCCCCTTGATGATTAAATCCAAGTGGGATCCCTAGGTAAGGTAAGGTGATCCAAAGGGTGATAAAATCCCAATGGGCCTTGTCTCAAGTAAGTTTTGATGTTTATTTTGTGCAAGTGGTTTGGTAGTGTAACATATGTGTGTTATGATTAAATCATAATGTATTGATATTATCTAGATGAGCTAATCACTAATCAGACAAAATAATAGATGCACTTGATTTTAACCCAAAATAAATTTTTGGTGTCTTTTCATGTAAACAAGGAACAACTAAAAATGCACTTAATGCAGGATGAAAATGCAACCTATCACTAGGATGAAAACTTCTCTTTTTTAGATTTTTAGGAAGAAAAAGAGATAAAATTTATATTTTAAAATTTTAGAAATAATATAAATGCAATAGCATGAATTTTCACTAATGCAACTATATGCCTAAAATAACTACAAACCTAGAAGGGGTCCCACCAGGCGTGCCAAAATGTTTCCTACTATTTCTAACTCTACTTTTAACTTTTATATTTTAAAAGGAAGAAAAAAATGATGAGAGGTGTGTACCTGGTTAGATGTTGTGCTCATTGATGACCAGATGAAGTGAGAGATCCTATTTGGTGAGGAAGGACTACTTGTAATAAGACCGCACTAAACCATTTTGTTTGTTAGATGAATATGAAGGGTAGACTACCTAATAATATTAGATCCAAGAAGAAAAATCTCCCTTAAATGGCTATCAATCCACTCCCCTAATGATAAAAATGTTTTGTAAATAGAAATAAAAAAATGATAAACTGAGAAGGACATAAATGCTTATACAAGAAAGTAAATAATGTACATGTTTGGTAGAAGATGTAGCACGATAGGTCAATACCATGCACAAATATATCAAGGTTAGGTCTAGAAAGGTCTAGGTAGGGTCTATAGATAGGTCAAAAAGATAAATAGGGGTTTGATTGGGTGAAAATGGGAGAAAATAACAATCTATTATTTTCCTTGACAGTGGCAGTTAGTGGTCAGGGTGACCAACGACGGTTGGGTATGATTAGTGATGGTTAGGTAACCGATGATGATTGTGGTGATCAATGACTATTACAACAACTAGTGATATTTTCCTATGGGAAGTTTTTGGGGAATTGAAATGGAGTGAGGGATGAAGTGGATGATGGGTATAAGGTAGAGTGTGGACTATTAGGGGTAGGGGTGATGTGTAGGTGACCAGGTTGAGTCAAAAAGAGATAGTGGGAAAAGAGAATGCTAAAAATAAGATAAATAATACCTGAATGATGCAAAGTAGAAACTAATGACTAGTTGAAATAAATTAGGTAGAAAAATAGTACTCCAACCTTTAAAGGTCATGCAAATAGAGTTTTGGAATGCTAAATGTCTGCACAAAGAAAAAAAAAGATCCTAGATGCAAATTTTTAGATCCATGAGACTTTTATTTATAACATAAACTTCCTAAGTGAGGAAATGGAAAGTTGAGTTAAGAGAGGATAAAGATGCCAATTCGAAGAGAAGGAAAGTTGTGAGGTGTGCATGGGAAAGTTTCTATTTGGTTCATGCATGCCTATCCTACAATTGGATGGATTTTTTTGTTTTTTAGGAGTAAAGACCTAATTGTTAATGGTTAGGTCAACCATCAACGGTCGACCCCTAAGTTAAAAGGGTGTTGAAATGGGTCTAAGTTAATATGTTAAAAATGTTTATTAAGGGGTGCTTAGGTGTGTTATCAAATGTAAAGGGTGAGTTAACTAGGTGAATAGATGACTAAGGTTAGGAATAGGTCCAAGATGAATTGACATTGAAAACTAGTTGAGGGAGGGTTTTTGAGTGTCTACAATATGAGCATCTCAAGTTAGCTATTTGGGTCCTTCTTGTGTGTTTTATGAGGTCTAGAAGCTTCCAAGCCAAAAAAATGACCTTCTAATGCAATATTATACAAATTTAAGGTTCATAAATCTCTACACATAACCCAAGGACATGCTTCAATCATTTTAATAACTCACTAAGAGCTAAAAATGAAGATGACTCCCATTTTGAGACTAGGCTTAGACCTTGCCAATGGGTCTGCCTAGATTTTTGAGCTAAAATAATCCTATTCACACTTATAATTAACTTTCATAGATTTATCATGTCATTTTCAACCCCATGGACATTATTCAAATCATTATAATACTTTCCAAGGTCTGGAAATGGAAATGACCTTCATTTGGCCCCTCTAGCCTCAAATTTGCCTATAGAATGTGAATGTAACCCTTGTTGCCTAGGGCACCCTATTTTCCTTGAAACATCCTATAAAGGTTTTCCATGTTTCATTATGTGTTTCCCATCTATACAAACCATCTTTAATTATCCATTTGACTTTTGGTTCACTATTCTGGCTTATCTCTTAAGATTTGCATGATTTAGGCATGAGGAGAGCACACTACCTCTGAGATAAAATAGAGGCATATTTCCCTATTTCTTTGTGAAAATTGAATGTTTTTTAAACTTAATAAGGTCATAATTACCAACTTTACCAAATTATTTTACCTAATTCCATGGTTAAGGGGTCTAACCATCTCAATATTCCCTAAAAAGGCTTCAAAAACCCTATTTTTTGCATGTTTTATTTCAAACCACCTTGTAAATGATCCTTCCAAAAAAATTTCATGATTATAATATATTTATAAATTATATTCACATTAATTTTATGCTCATGTATCCTTAAAATCCATCTAAAATATTTCTCCTTATTGAATTCCTCATGTTTACCCCTTGAGCCAAGGGTTTCCTAGCTTGTCTGTACGGACTATACTCCATTTACCACATGAGGAGAGCATTTGTAAATTTTATCAGGGTCTGTAGTATGTTTTATCATCTATTGGATTATAATTTATCCCACTAAAACCATTTACACTTTCAATTTTACAATTAGAGGTTCTATGACCCACTTAGCCCTCTATTTTCCTTAGGCCCTGCCTTAACTGGGACAACCCTACCTATAGGTGATATTTTGTGTTTTGAATTTACTTGAGATGATTATAAACCTTTATTTTAAATTCCTTTTGTGTAAAAAATTTATTCTCTACTAACTCATACCTTCAATTACCTTAAACACCTTCAATCTTGCAATTGTATCATTGTATGGACTAAGACTCTTTGTTCTCCTTATAGGTGATTGATTGCTCCTTAGAACTTGGTGAAGTCATTAAAAATTCTTCTTATAAACCTACCTTGATTACATAATGCATAATTAATTCCTATATCAATCTATCAAATATCATAAGGCAACAAAAGTATTAAATTTTTATTCACACCTCTCCAAGTTTACTAAACTGAGATAGTCCCTTTAGTACCATGTTGTACCTTCACTTGTAGGTGTGAAATACCTCTTGAGGTCCTAATTAAGATAATTATGAACTCCTTTAATCATATTTATTTCATAAAATTTCATGTTTAGTTTCCTTTAACACCTTCCAACACCTTGGTACTAGCTCATTGTTAGTTACCTTATTGTAGGTGTTTGTTTTGCCTTGGTATGGATAGGGTATGGGTCTAGGGATCATTACATCAAATTCCATTTTCTCTCATGACATTTTAGATTTTGAGCATCATTTTAACCAATGTTAATGTTCCACCTTGATTTCATATTCTAGGACTGAGTTTATGAAGTGCAATTTCACCTTTTTATCAACCTCCTGTAGGTTTCACTGTCAAAATTCAATGGTTTTGAGGGAACTTTTGGGTATTCAAATGACCACCCTCCATTGTTCATTATCCTTCCAATATTTTTACATTCATTTTCATATTATATTACTATAATTTTAACATGGCTAGGTTCTTTGAGGCATCATTCAAGCATGTTTGGAAAAGTTTATGAAACCCCTTGGTTCTCTGTTTTGGCCTTCTGGAGATAAAGGCCTTGAAACCTTAGGATTTGCTATGTGGTGATGTTTCTGCCTTAGTAGGCTTAAAAGAGTCAAAAATATGATTTTAAAAGTATAAAATTATGTTATAGGCCATCATAATATTCAACTCTATCCTTTTGCTTATGTACCACTCTCTGAAACTCCTACTGATGTCACTTGTAGATGTGCATACCACTGTGAGGGCTGAAAGTGATAGGAAACATAGTCATTCGAGCATTGTTTTGGCATTTCATTGGTCCAAAACTTTTTCCAATACTTATATATGTATCCTCTTAGGTTAAAACACCTTAAACAACATCCCAATATAGAAAATCCCTTCAAGACACCTGTAGGTGCTCAAGAAGCTAGCAGTTTACAAACCATCCAGGCCTAGAAAAGGCTCTTTTGACATTTGATTATCTTGATACTATAGAAAGGATGAGTAATATATATATAAGTCATTATAAACATGTGAAAATACAAAATCCATCAAAACCAAACACAAGAATAAAAAACAAGCTCAAAATGAGACCCCTAACAGTTATAAATGCATAAAAGGCAGCCTGGAGTCTAAGTGATTGTTCAAAAAGGAAGAGGAACCAAATTTAAAGTTCTTATATGAATTTGAATTTTACTTAGAGACCTTATATTCCCTAAACTCACTCTTCCCAAATCCACTTGTACAACCCATACCAAGTGTTTGAATTTGACCTTCCTTGGATTGCAAAGAGAAAATGGAAGAAACAAGAGCAAGAATTGAATTTTTTTATGAATTATTTGAAAAAAAATGTGTAAATTACTATCGGGAGATGAAGAGGCACATAAATGACATTTTCACCTAAAAGTGAGATCATCCATTCCATACAAGTGCCTAAAGGGCCCTAAAAATAAGGAGAAACTCCCCATTTCCGCATATAATTGACTCATTAACTGACACTGACCACTTTTTGACTGATCTTGACACCTTCCACATTGATGATCAACTTTGTGACAAATTTTCTAGCTCTATTATCCATACAAGTCATTTAATAGGCTAAAAATGTGGCCAAATGACTCTTTTGGCATATGAAACCTAGCAAGTGACCAATTTATGACTTGAAGACACCTTGAAACATATCAAATACCATCTTAAAATATTTTCAACATAATTTGGCACTTTGATTAATATTGACTAGGTTTGAACGAGGTTGACTTTGGTTGACTAGCCTAGTACAAGGGGAATGGGCTTCAACAAGGACTAGGGGAAGGATAAGTGAGACATATAAGACAATAAGAGACCCCATAGGACACATGAAACCTTATTAAAAAGTTAAAAATAGTAGGGGTTGACCAAATTTGACTAAAATTCAAATTTAGTCAACATTTTGACAACTCTTAGGGGTAACATACTTGCCTATATTAAGCACTAGTAGTCTTATTCCATCCATTGGGTCATGGAGTCTCTCTAACACCCACCCAACACTAAAATGCCTATGAATAACACACCAAACCAAAGTAAAACACATGCCACAAGACACACTCAAAGGAAACACACATATTTTCAACTAGAACGGTTAGGGAACACAAGCAAAGGATGAAAAGCACACACCTATGCTACTATTTACAAAATAGACCTCACAAGGACTAATAGCATAACTTTAGATGTATCCCATTCATAGGGATAGGAAAATATTATACATTCATCTTGGTCATCTAAAAATAATTAATTTGCTTACATTTGCTAATGATGTAAGGGCCACTCCACAAGGCATCAAACTTTGTATGTCTACTTGGTTTTGCTCTATCCTCATCCCATTTCAGAACTAAGTCGCCTTCTTTGAACACTCTTGTACTTTATCTCTTGTCAAAAGAGTTCTTCATGAGCACTTGGTGGTGTTCCATAGTTTTATGTGAATTGTCCCTTGCTTCTTGTAGTTGCATTAATTCTATTAATCTGACTTCCATTGGATTATTCTCAAGTAGTTCCAGCTAATGTGCAAGTTCTAAAGCAGGAAATTCTTGAGATATGGACAATTTAGCTTTTCTTCCATAAAAAACCACAAAAGGATAATTGTCAATTGACCTCTTGGGTGTAAACCTATTAGCCCATAATGTTATCTACAACTTGATGTGCCATGCCCTTTGATTATTATCCAATGTCCTTTTGATAATCTTGATGAGATTCTTATTGGTAGACTCAACCAATCCATTACCTTGAGGGTAATAGTTGGATGAAGTGCTCAAGTAAACTCCATTCCTATTTGCCCAATCAAAAGTTTTATCACTCATAAAATCAATTGCATTATTAGAAATGATAGTATAGGGAACATCAAACCTTGTTATGATTCTCTCATAAAACTCCAAGATAGCATTTTCACTCGCCTCTTTCAATGCAACAACCTCTACCCACCTTGTGAAGTAGTTAGTTTCAGTCAATATCCATTTGTGTCTAGCACTTGATGGAGGGTTGATCGTACCAATGAAATCAAGGCCCCATTGCATGAAAGGTTGGTCTACTTGGATAGGATTCAATAGAAGGACTGCAAGCTTTTGTTTGCCTACAAAGAAGGCACATTGAGGACACATCTTAGCCCAATTGTAGAAATCCTTGAAAAGGCTATGCTAATAATAGCCAGCCCTCGTTATCTTTATAGTTATTTGTTTAGGGGAGAAATTACCTCCATCTACACCATTTTGAAAATTTTCTAGCAACATACCAAACTAATTATTGTTAACACACCTCAATAGCACACCATTCACATATTTTTGTAAGAGAATACCATCAACAAGATAATAAGGAATGGTTTACAATCTAAAATACCTTATTTGATACTTGTTCAAGCCATTGGGACACTCACCATTTTGGAGGAATCCAATGATGTCTTGTGTCCAACTTTGAATTGGTATGTGGTCAATTGATTGGGGATGATCTTGATTGACAAAGACTTCTTCTTTTGGCCCTTGAAGATCTGAAGCTAAATGTTCACATAACCCCTTCCATTTCACAAAGTTTGTTACTTTGATATCAACATCATAATCCGTTACCTTTTTAATCCACCTAGCTCTCTTTTCATTGAGATATTTACTTATAAAAAACTCCTTGGTGCTACGATGAGAGACCATGACATGTATCTTGTTATTTGAAACCATGTGCCTAAATTTTTTAATCCTCTTATCATGGCTAGAAATTTTTACTCAAAACATGTATACTTGACCTCATAGTCTTCCAATCCTTGGCTAAAGAATGCAACTGGTTGCTCTATTTCTTCATCATTCTTTTACATAAGAATAGTTGAGATTGTATCAAGGTTAGAAAAGGTATAGAATATGAAATATTTGGCAAAATTTGGGTTTAAGAGAGTAGGAGATTGTGCAATTTCTTGTTTGATTGCCTCAAAGATATTCTTACCTTCCTTTGTCCAAGCAAAAGCTTAGTTCTTCTTGAGCATGGTTGTGATATGTTTCACCAAAGTTTTAAAACCTAGAATAAACCTTCTTACAAATTTTATTTTACCTAAGAAACTTTGTATTCATTTCTTGTGTATAGGCAAGGATAAGCCTAAAATGACCTCAATCCTTTCAGGGTCAATAGACAAACCTTCTTTTGAAATAATATGACCCAATAGCTTACCTTCATGGATAGCAAATATGCACTTCTTTGGATTAAGAGATACTCCATACTCCCACACTTCTCAAACACTTGCCTTAGATGTACCATATGATCGTTAGCATCTTTTGAAGAAATGGTTATATCATCAAGGTACACAACCAATATATCATTGATCAACCCTTTAAAAGCCATGTCCATTTCCCTTTTAAAGGTATCTCCAACATTAGACAAACCAAAAGGAATCCTCCTATAGGCAAAGGTTCCCCATTTTATAGTAAAGGCTTTCTTAAACTGATCTTCTTCATTCACCAATATTTGGTTATAACCTAAATAGCCATCAAAAAGTGAAAAATGTTGAGAACCTGAAACAACTTGCAAAATTTATTCCATGAAAGGTAGTGGATAATGATCCTTGAGAGACACCCTATTAAGGTCTCTAAAATCCACACAAAGTATGATCTCTCCACTCTTCTTTCTGATAGGTACAAGATTAGCTACCCAAGTTAAGTACTTGATAGGAAAGATAATCCTAGACTCAATCAATTTGGTAAGCTCTTTCTTCATGAGTTCTTCTATCTTGGGATTGATAGGCTTTTATTTTTACCTAACTAGTTTAGCTCCAGGTTCTATCTCAATGGTGTGATGAGCTAGAATTGGATCAAAACCTTTCAAATCCTTGTATTCCCAAGTAAATATATCATGAAACTCTTTACATAATTCAATAAAGGTTTGTCTTTCAGATGGAGAACATATCTTACCAATTTTTAGAATTTTATCCTTGAAGATCATGACTCTTTCATAGTTCTCTTCCTTTGTGGACATGCTCACTCTTTCCTTCCTCCTTTTATCATCTTCATTGAAAACACTCTCCAAGGTAACCATCCCTTTAGGTATCTTTTTTGTCTTCAGCTGAATGACTTGCTCTTCATATTGATTGTGAAACTTATTTTGGTTCTTTAAAGAAAATTTTGCCTCATTTTGTAAGAAATGTGCAATGTGTTTATCATTTTAAAATGCTTTCCATGACACCTCATTATCTGGAATAGAAGGTCTCACAATGACCTTGATATGAGATTGATCCTTCTCTCTACTTACATCAAAAACTATGTCAAAGTGTTCTCCTATGACAACCAACCTATCAACATACTTATTTGAATCTCTTGGTATAGGTTGTATGTTGAAAGCATCAAAATCTTCAAGTATATCCCATACCCTATGCTTGTAGGATTTAAGAAAAAGAATTTTGGTTTTAGCTTGGTTTCTCACTTGGTATATGACCAGTTCATTATCCCCATAAACCTTAAAATTCTTTATTCCCCTTTTCTTTTCCCATTGGAGGCCATGAACTAAGACTTCATATTCTACCACATTACAAGTACAAATAAAATGGAATTTATATGAAGAGTAGTATTGGTTCTTTGATGGAGAGATTAACATAACACTAGACCCTACACCTACTTTGCTTCTTGAGCCATCAAAAAACATTTCCCATGTCCTTTCAAATTCATGATCTTCATTAGTGAGTGAGGGTATAGAAGTATTTTCTTCATGCATACAATAGAATCTGAAATCAGTCTCCTCTATGAATGTATAGGGATCATGCTCATATGCTTCAGTACCATACTCATCAAGTAAAACATCTAAAATACCTTTAAGGGGAGAGGATGATTCACCACCCATGACACCTTCTTCACTAATTACAAAATTCTGATTTGAATTTATCCCCACATATGGTTTAATATGAAACCTCACCAAGGTCTATGTTCTTATGTTACCTTAGCTCCATATCCTATTCTAAAAGCTAGAAAATACCAATCAGTAGAAAGGTATCCTCCTATTTTAGCCGTGAAGTCCCTTGACAAGCAAATAAAAAAATGAGTTGGAAGGTCTACCACCACAATGTCTTGCATAATAGGGAAACTTGGACAATAATGTATAAAGACTTTCAATCCTCTAACTAATCCCACTATCTTGTTTGGAGTTCCATCAAGATGCAACACACCTTTACTATGTGGTTCATATTTTAATCCCAACTTATCTACAACTACCTTAGGCATAACCGTGGTACTAGTTCCATTATCCACAATGCAATTGTGAACCAATTTGTCTCTCACAATGAGTGTGATGTAGAAAGGTGGAGGATTTTTAGATTTCGAGGATGGTTTTAGGACATAACTTGGTGTATTGGTAAGGACTACACCATTGTGTCTTGGAGCTTGAGGGGCTATATGAATGTTTGAAAGTTGTTCTTATAGGAGTTCCTTTTGACCAGGCATATGTGAGACTTTCCAAAGAGATATGCTTATCTTGGTATTCTTCAAAGAATAAATAATGTTTAGATGGGAAGCATTAACCTTTTCTTTCATTCTTTAAGGTAGTGGGGAACCTTGAACTTGATGCATTGTAGGTTTGACAACCTTGCTCACATTTTGACTTTGATGAGGAGTGTGACTAATAGGAGGTATTACATTAGGATTCACACTTTGTGGTCTTGGAGAGGCATTACTTGGAGTCACATGTGATTTTTTAACATCTCCAAAATCTCTCTTTTTAGCTCTTGTGTTGGCTGAAACTGATGTGTTTTGGTTCAACACATAGTTATCTTCCACTTGAAAGTTTATAAAACCCATAATTTGGTCGTTACCGTCTCCATGAGTATCCCTTTGTATGAGATTTTATTCTTTTGATGTGATGCAAGGAGTAGATCCTTCATGTGCCACTATGGCTTGGCTTCTTTCTCCACCATCATACACAAACTAACCTTGATATTTTCCCCAATGATCTAAATGTTGCTCTCCTTGAACCAAATTAGTATGGACTGGAACAACAGACCTTGTGGATGAAATAGAATTAGGAATATAGATATTATACTATATATTGAAACCTTATTGACCTTGTCCTCTTCCTTGGTAATGGTATTGGTGTGGAGGTCTATAATTTTGTGAAGGATAATATTGGGGATCAGGTGTAGCACTTTCATGTAATTGAGCTTGTTTGAGCTGAGCTTATAATGACCAAATCATTTCATCTTTGTCTATAGCATTATCCACCTTCTTGGGAGTTGTTCTAGACTTGGAATTGGCATTGGTAACTTGTGCTACACTTGGAGTTTCAACTGAACTATGAGACAACAAAGGCATAAAAACTCTTGGGGGTAATTTCCCAGCTTGTATCAGATTATTCTCAACTTCAATAGTTGTCTCATATTCATTCGATAGAGTAAATCCTCCCATTGACTGCAACATTATTTATATATAAGTGTTAATAGCCTTGAGATAAGTGGGGAATATAAAGCTTGGAGGAGGCATCATGATAGGTGGAAATCTATACCCTATCCTTTGAAACCTTTCATTAAAATCCCCCATAGATTCATTAAGACCTCTTCTTATCACATTCAACTGATGGATTAGTGAAGTGTGGTCACTCTTATTCTCAAACCTATTCATCAACAACTCTCCAAAGTCATCCCAATTAGCAATTCAAACACCTATCAATGTCATATACCAATCAAGTTGCTTACCCTTTAGAGACATGGCAAGTAGTCTAATAGCTATATTATCTTGAGTGATATTGTGGAAGTTGCAAAAATTTGAAATGTCCCTAATGTGCTTAGTTGGAGTAAAATCACCCTCTCCATTGAAGCTAGGGAGACTTTTGGTAGCATTGGGAGGAATAGGATCATATGAAGCAAGATTAATTGGATTTTGGGTGTTGAAGGCTGGGAAAACATGTTGCCTAGCCATATCTTCTTCCCCTTCCTCTTCCTATTGATCTTCTATCTCCTCAACTTCTTATTCTTCTTCTTCAAAACCTTCTTGTTCGAGATCTCTAAATGTTAAGAATGGTTCAAGATGTTGTTCCTCAAGAGGAGTTTTAGATACAGGGACTTGATTGAATGCTCTACTAGAAGATGATATAGTGAAGACCATAAAGTATAATGTGAATAACTTGATATCAAACCATAAATTCTAACCTTTTGGAGTCACCAAATGCTGGATGAAAAACACTTCTACAACCTTGGGCTTGTTAAGACCAGCATTCACTTTGACATGGAAACAATTAGGACCAGTTGTCCCATCAGGCGTGCCAGAACTATGGGCATCAAATTATGCACCCTAGGACACTCTATTAAACTCCTAAAATTTTATGCAACATTCAATCATCTCTCAATTTGTGGGGAACTTGTAAGAGAGATGAATCTCTAGTTTATGAGGGCTAGCTCCCTATATTCTTATTTAAATGCCTATCACATAATCTAATGCCTATTCATGAAAAGAGTTAAAAATTTTGATTAAAATGGAAACTACACTAAAGAGGTGATCCACCAAGATATATCCCATGGACTATCAAACTCATACTAAGAAACAAAGCTTTCCAAGACCAATTCTAGGCATTGAAGGATCCTAACAAAATTACTTCAATATGAAGGTAGCACACATGGGACAATCAACAAAATTAATTGATCTAGGGGTAGATTGCACACCATAGAGACAATTTCTTGTTTAAAAAATAACCTAGTACAATCAATACACTTCACATGACCTATTAAAATCAGAACTCTTGCTTAAACATGAAGGATAAAGGGAGTAAGGTTGATACTATCACTTGGCTCTACTATTCATCACTCACACACTTAAGATAAAATGTTCACAAGATAGAATTAGATTTGTATTCAATTTTTAAATAAAAAGTGTAATGGCATTCTAGCAAGGATTCACCATATCAGCTATGGTGATGTCCATACAATGCCAAAAAGGCTCAATTTATAGATGTGAGAAGAGAGAGAATGGGAGTTCAAGAGCCACAAAAACACTTGTCACAACTAAAAATATCAGTTACTTGTGCATGTGAGAGAGATATAGGGTGAGCCATACAATGTCAAGAGATACAAGTGTCATCTCAAATCATCCAATCCCTACAAAATGGTCAAGAAACTCATTTCCTTGCACAAAAAACTACCCCTCATGATTTGCCTTCCAAAACTACCTTATCACTAAAAATTGATCAGGTTTGATGATGGGTCTAACTAGGATTGGTTACTAAAAGGTCCTCACATGGATTGGACTAGCCTCTGATCACTCCTATTCTTCTGGCCATGCACCATCATCCATGACAGTCCCAAAATGAGCTCTCTCCATGCACCTCTCACATTTGGCACCTAAAACTTTCCAATTTTTCATTTTGATCCATGAAAAATAAGGTATTACATGTTTCAAGGGTGTCCATATCATCATTTTCAAGAAATAAGACTTAAAAGGCTTTCCAAATTTAGTTTTACCAGTTTTTCCTAAGTGTTCACTATCTGCCTACTAGACTGGCTGAAATGAAAGAGACATAGGATAGGCTTAGGATTTTAGATGGCTGATAAAATGTACATGAGGACTTATAAAAATTCCTAAAATCTCCCTCAAAAGTGGTTTGGGTTTTTGAAACCTTCTCAATCTTATAAAACACACAAAAACGTCAAAAATATCCCTGTTTTGACCCCATCCGTATAAGACCGTATAATAAATTGGCATTAGAGGATGTCTGAGAAAGTCTTGTGAAATTCCCCAAAGTTACATGGCATTTCCATCTCATTATCATGCTTCAAGTGTAATATTTCCCCAATTGGGTCCTTAGGAGGGTTTGCAAGGGTTTTGGAGTCACTTTTAGTCTTAACATTTGTTCATAGCTATGACACATTATAAATCTCTCTTAGTGCCACTAGATTCTTCTTAGAGACCCTATTCATCATCCCCAAAAAATTTAGCTTGCCATGCAAAGTATTATGAGAGATATGAGCATCTCAAGTTAGCTATTTGGGTCCTTCTTGCATGTTTTATGAGGTCTGGGAGCTTCTAAGCCAAAAAAATGACTTTATGATGCAATATTCTACAAATTAAAGGTTCATACATCTCTACACATAACCCAAGGACATGCCTCAATCATTTTAATATCTCACTAAGAGATATAAATGAATATGACTCCCATTTTGAGACTAAGCTTAGACCTTGCCAATGGATCTCCTTGCATTTTTGAGCTAAAAGAATCCTATTCAAACTTACCATGCACTTTCATATCTTTATAATGTCATTTTAACCCCCATGGGAATTATTCAAGTCATTATAATTCTTTTCAAGGTCTAGAAATGGAAATGACCTTCATTTGGTCCCTCTAACCTCAAATATGCCTATGGAATGTGATTGTAACCCTTATTTCCTAGGGAACCATGTTTGCCCTCAGACCTCCTAGAAAGGTTTCCCATGTTTCATTAGGTGTGTTCCAGATATACAAACCATCTTTAATGATCCATTTGACTTTTGGTTCATTATTATGGCTTATCTCTTAATATTTGCATGATTTAGGCATGAGGAGAGCACACTGCCTCTAAGACAAAACAAAGGCATATTTCCCTATTTGTTTTTGAAATTTGAATTTTTTTTCACCTGTATAAGGTCCTAATGACAAATTTTACCAAAAAATTTTACCTAATTCCATGGTTAAGGGTTCTAACCATCTCAATATGCCTTTAAAAAACCCTATTTTTTGCATGTTTTTTTTCAAACCACCTTGTAGATGATCTTTCCAAACCAATTTCATGCTTCTAAACTATTTATACATTATATTCACCTTAATTTAATGCTCATGTATCCTTATAATCCATCCAAAACCTTTCTCCTTAGTGAATTCCTCATGTTTACCCCTCGAGCCAAGGGTTTCCTAGCTTGTTTGTAAGGATTGTACTCTATTTACCACATGAGGAGAGCATTTGGACATTTTAGCAGGGTCGAGGGTATGTTTTATCATCTATTGGATCATAATGGATCCCAATAAAACCATTTACACTTTAATTTTACACTTAGATGGTCTAATACCCACTTAGCCCTCTATTTTCCTTAGGCTCTGCTTGACTGTGACAACCTTGCCTGTAGGTGATCTTTTGTGTTTTGCACTTGCTTAAGGTGCTAATAAACCTATCTTTGAACTTATTTGTGTGTAAAATAGTGAGACTCTACTAACTCATACCTTCAATTACCTTAAACACCTTCAATCTTGCAATTGGATCGCTGTGTGGACTAAGACTCTTTTTTCTACCTATAGGTGATTGATTGCTCCTTAGAACTTGGTGAAGGCATTAAACATTCTTCTTATAAACCTCCCTTGATTACACAATTCATAATTAAGTACTTTATCAATCTATCAAATATCATAAGGCAACAAAATCACTAAGCTTTGATTCACACCTCTCCAAGTTTACTAAATTGAGACAATCCCTTTAAGACAATGGTGTACGTTCACCTGTAGGTGTGAAATACCTCATGAGGTCCTGCTTAAGATCATTATGAACTCCCTAAAGAATATTGAGTTCATAAAATTACATGTTCAATTTATTTTAACACCTTAAACACCTTATAATACCTTGGTACTAGCTCACTATTAGTTATCTTGATGTAGGTGTTCGTTTTACCTTGGTATGAACAAGGTATGGGTCTAGGGATCATTACATCAAATTCCATTTTCTCCCATGACATTTTAGATTTTGAGCATCATTTTAACCAATTTAAATGTTCCATTTTGATGGCATAGTCTAGGACTGATTTCATGAAGTGCAAGTTCACCTTTCTATCAACCTCCTATAGGTTTCACTATCAAAATTTAGTGGTTTTGAGGGCACTTTTGGGTATTCAAATGACCACCCTCCATTGTTCATTATCCTTCCAATCTTTGCACATTCATTGTCCTATGATAGGACTAAAAGGTGATCATGTCTAGGTGCTTTGGTGCATCATTCAATCACGTTTGGAAAAGTCTATGAAACCCCTTGGTTCTCTATATTGGCCTTCTAGAGACAAAGGCCTTGAAACCTCTAGATTTTCTGTGGTGATGATTTTGCCTTAGTAGGCTTACAAGAGTCACAAATATGATTTTCAAGGTATCAACTTATGTTATATGCCATCATAAGACTCAAATCTATCTTTTTGCTT
The DNA here is from genome assembly GCA_037957365.1 of Torreya grandis. Classification (NCBI taxonomy): domain Eukaryota; kingdom Viridiplantae; phylum Streptophyta; class Pinopsida; order Cupressales; family Taxaceae; genus Torreya; species Torreya grandis. The sequence continues at coordinate 3,285,896 of JARHVA010000051.1, read as the reverse complement.
ATGTACCACTCTCTGAAACTCTTATTGATGTCACTAGTAGATGTGCATACCACTGTGAGGGATGACAGTGATAGCAAATATAATCATTTGAGCATTGTTTTGGCATTTCATGGGTCCAAAAATTGTTCCAATACTTATATATGTATCTTCATAGGTTCAAACACCTGAAACAACACCCCAACGTAGAAAATCCCTTCAAGACATCTATAGGTGCTCAAAAAGCTGGCAGTTACAAACCATTCAAGCCTTAAAAAGGCTCTTTTGACATTTGATGATCTTGATACTTTAATTGGGATGGTAAATCTATGGATAAGTCATTATAAACATATGAAAACATAACATCCATCAAAACCAAACATAAGAATCAGAAACAGGCTTAAAAGGAGACCCCTCATGGTTGCAAATGCATAAAAGGCTGCCTGGAGTCTAAGTTATTGTTCATAAAGGAGGAGGCACCAAATTGAAATTTATTTATATGGATTTTAATTGAACTCAAAGACATTTCATTCCCTAGAATCACTCTTCCCAACTCCACTTGTACGGCCCATACCAAGTGTTTGAATTTGACCTTCCTTGGCTTGCAAAGAGAAAATGGAAGAAACAAGAGAAAGAATTAAAAAAAATTATGCATTCTCTACAAACCAAATGTGTAAATTATTTTTGGGAGGTGAAGAGGCACTGAACTAACATTTTCACCTGAAAGTGAGATCATCCATTCCGTACAAGTGACCAAAAGGCCCTAAAAACAAGGGGAAACTCCCCTTTTCTACATATAACTGACTCTTTAACTAATAATTACCACTTTATTACTGATTCTGACCCCTTCCACATTGATAATCACCTTTGTGACAAATTTTCTAACTCCATTATCCATACAAGTCATTTAATAGGATAAAAGTATGGCCAAATGACTCTTTTGGCATATGAAACCTATCAAGTGACCAATTTATGACTTGAAGACAACTTGAAACATATAAAAGACAATATTAGGACATTTCAAACACAATTTGGCACTTTTATTAAGTTTGACTAGGTTTGACCAAGGTTGACTTTGCTTGACTAGCCTAATACAAGGGGAATGGGCTTCAACAAGGACTAGGGGAAGGATAAGTGAGACATATAGGACAATAAGAGACCCCATAGGACACATGAAACCTTATTCAAAGTTTAAAATAGTATGTGTTGACCAAATTTGACTATAAGTCAAATTTAGTCAACAGTCACCACATCTACCATGTAGGAAATCATGTATAAGTTACCATTTGGTGAACTTCTAGGGTTTGTGATTTTCGAAATCAAGTTGGAGTTTATAATCTCTCCTATGTAAATAATTTTTTTGGAATTTAAAATCCCATCTAACAAATGGATTCATATCTCATTGACATAAGTGATGGTTGAAAAACCATTATTTTTTTTAACAGGGCCATGGCAATTCTCAACTTTGGTTAAAAGATCAAAATGGGGAAGCTGAGGTAGGGCCCTAAACTATAAAGCTTCTTGGGTTTCCAACCTACTCTTACAACTTGTTGATGATGTTGTTGTTAAGAAGCCATGAGTTCACCATGTCTTGCTTGTATGACATGTATGGGAAAGGGAGCCTATAATAATTTTCAAAGGCATTTTCACAGATATATTCAATTGGTGTTTTTCCAAGCCTAAAGTGTAATATCTTCCAATTAACCTTGATATTTATGAATAAATCAAATAATAGGTCAATGCAAGGCATTACCTCTATTTTGGCTATTACTTTGTGAAGACCAACTACTTTAATGTCTAGGAGGTCATCTTTGTATATACATGTGAAAATGGAGAGTTGATCCTTGGCCTTGTATGGTTTTATTGCATCAACCACATCTAAATGGTGGATTAATGTTTGAACTCGTGGTTCAGAGCCATCGAATCAAATGTTGTCTCTTTGTATTCAATTGGTTCCATAATTGAGTATGTATAAAGAACTGAGATGTGAGATACAGAAGCCATTTATGTTGTCTAAAAATGCTTTTGCTTTGTGAAAAATATGTAAATTCTCGATCGTAGTGGAGTTTTGGATTTACAATTTGCACTTGAACTCAGAATTCACAATACACTTGATAGTTAGGAGGTGATGTAATTAGTCTAGAAATGGTAATTTGAAATATATTACTTTAGTTGCTTTTGATTTGAGAATTGAATGCATTAATTATTTGATTCATGTAAATTAAGTGTAATAATGACCTTTGCTCTTTTCCCTATTTATTCTTTGCATTTAAATTTCATAATACTAACTTTCATAACTTTTACTATCATGTGGCTTCTTATGCATTCTCTTGGATGCTTAGTCATCTTAATATGACACGTGTATCTTTTTCACTCTTTTGGTCTTAGTTTTGATCTCTTCATCATTTGTTTACATGGCTTCAGAGGACATATGTCTATGCATCACTATTTCATTCCTAACTAAGTTATAACTGACCATGTTTTGTCTCTTTGGTTGTAGGCTAACGGGATGATGACATGTGGATGGCTCTCACTACTTCACTTTTTTGGGGCCTTCTGTACATAGGTCCATGTTAATGTTATTGTTGAACTAGTAGGATCATGACATGTAGATGGTTCTCATTGCTCTGCTTGCCCAAGATTTTTCATACACATGTCCATATTGATGTCATCATTGGTCTACCAAGATGATGACATGTGGACATCTCTTGCTGCCCTGTTTGCTCAAGACTTTTCATATGTAAGTCTATGTTGACATCATCATCAGGATATTGGGATGATGACACATGGATGGCTCTCACTACTCCACTTTCTTGGGATTATCTGTACAAAGGTCCATGCTAATGTCACTTTTAAGCTAGTGAGATGGTGACACTTGGTAAGATCTAAGTGATCCACTTGCCTGGGAGACTCCATACAAAGGACTATGCTGACATCACCATCGGGTGACTTGTGTTCTTTACTTAGGATTCGGGTTAGTGAATTGATGCCATGTGGCAAAGGGAAAATGAACTCCAAAAATGCTTGGGAAACATCCAAGTATGTAAATATCCTATACAAATCACATCATAGACAAAGACCTAACTAAAAGCATAACACATCAGCCTAATTAGTCATTAAATCATATATTAAGCATACATAAGCATAATTTAAAATTGAAGGTGAAAAGTGAATCATTTAGCATGAATTATAAATAGATTTGATTCCTCCATAACTTTGAGACACTCTACAAACTTTGATGTAATTTGTGTTGATTGAGTCAAGTAAACAACAAAGATCAAGAGAGACAAATAAATTCATTTTAGCATAAGATAAATTCTTTAAGTTTTCACTTTTCAAACTCTATGTCATATAATTATGGTTCAAAAGGCCCTGGATAGTGATATTCGATTAAAAACGGGTCCCTATTTAAATTTTGAAAATGGGGTGTGTGTGTGTTAGGGAACAACACTAGTGTCATGGTTATCTAAAGGTGGTATTAGGAATGGTAATGCATGATAAAGCACCATAAGTCAACCCACCTCGATCCTAGTGTACTCCTTAATGTACAATCAAGGAGATTAATGCACCGACAAACCCTGGAAAAAGAAAATGCCATTAAGTGAAAATAAGGTGTACATGAATCACTTTTGGCACACAAACTAAGTTTTATCTATGTTATGCAATTTCCATTATTTAAGTTTTATTTTATGCAATTTATTATTTTTGACATTACAACCCCATCTTTAGGGGCTTGATAAATTAGTGGATTCTTTAACATAGGCCTCTAAAATCAATGCTTTCTTTAATATTCCAAGGCATATAAATTAAGTATTATAAGCACACTTGAGTCATAATGCAAGATCTAAGAACAAAAAAGAGATGGGCAAGAGCAATGCATAAAATATGTAACTTTGATTTTTGGTTCTGATCACTTACTTAGAATTTCTCAATGCCACTGACACCTAACTAAAAGTGCCTAATGATCCTAACACCTAATAAGAAGTACTCGACAAAACAAACACTAATTTAAAATCATATCCAATTTATAAAACTAAGTCACTTACAAGTCCAACTTAACCTACTTGGTATAGGAGCAAAGGATCTTGATTACTCTAATATGAACATTTACGATTTTAATAACATACTTTGGAAAGTTCTAGGATAAATTACATTAAATATCATTGTGGGTCCTATAAAAATAGCTAAAATATGCCAAGTTATGATTGATGATCTCAATTATAATATTATATTGGTTAGACCTTGGATTCATTATATGAATGCAATCTCTTATACCTTACATTATGCACCTCAAATCTAGTCACTGGGGATATATATAACATGTCATATGGATCATAAACCTTTCAAGCATTTTGCAATGACACAACCAATAAAAAATTACATACCTCACATGTAGCCTTCTCCTCAAGAGTCTAGACATATTGTTTAACACAATGACATGCCAATCCCAACATCCACTATGGTTACTCTCCTACCATGGGAAATAGATCTAAAGCAATATGGTTTTGAGCTAAAATATCTACAAAAGCTAGGATACACAAGACAAAGATTGGAAAAACATTCACAAGGCATTATTAATTTCATTGTTGCATTTGACCATAAAGGTAAACAAGGTCTTGGACATATTGATGGTTCAATAGTCAACAGGGAAAGGATACAAAGATTTAGTGAATATTTATACACACTTCCTTAAATAAACACCTAAGCTCATGAAATAAATTCATCATGTATCAAAACTAGAGTTAGTATGACCTAACTTCATTGATGATATAATTTTTCCATAATTTTGGACATTGAACAATTTCTCCATTGATGAATCTCTCTTAAAATATTTGGGGGCATAAAAGGATCTTCCTCCCTTCTAACATAAGAAAAGGTTTCTTTCAACAACTAATGTCCACACATATTTTGGAGACATAGAGCATTCACATGATGGTGTCTAAACAGATGGTCTCGATACAATCCCTACTACTCCATATGTGGGAGATTGATCAACATTGATAAATGAGGAAATAATTGAATTCAATTATGGAACATATAGAGATTCAAGACCAGTCCTTCTTGCAACCATGATCAAAGATGATGAAGGAAATTTTTTTAGAAAATTACTATAAGATTTCCCTAGGTTATTTTCCTGGGATTATTTTGAGACAGGAATTGACCCTACATTTGCAATACATAATATAGTCCTCTACCTAGATGTAAATCTAGTTAAGTAGAAAATCAAAAGATGTATTTGAAAGTAGATTTGCTAGTTAAAGATGAAATTCAAATGCTACTTTATGTGGGATTTATCAAATTAATTGATTACCCTAACTAGGTTTCTAATATTGTACCATTCAAAAAACCTAATGGGCAAATTAAATGTTGTACAAATTTTCATGATCTAAACAAGTCTCGTTCCAATGATGATTTTCCATTACCAAACATTAATATGATCATAGACTCGACAACTAGTTATGAGATGTTATCATTCATGGATAGTTTTTTTGGATAAAATAAGTAAATATCAATCTCGAATACCAAGACAAAACCACATTTATGAAACCATGGGGAACATTATGTTATGTGGTTATGCCTTTTGGATTGAAAAACACAGGTGTTATTTATCAAAGGGTTATGACACGCATCTTTCATGATTTTATACATAAAATTATGGAAGATTATGTTGATAACCTTCTTGAAAAATATAAACACCGACAAGATCATGTTCTTGACCACTTACACAAGTACAATGTATGATTAAACCCAAATAAATATGTATCTAGGGTATTTTCAAAAAATTATTAGGTTATATCATATCTTAGAGGGGTATAAAAGTTGATCTAAAGAAAGTAATGGCTATATTGGAGGCATGCCTCTGCCAAAAGGGCCAAATAAATTAAGGTTTTTACAAGGAATATTTTAGGCTATGGCATTTTGTGGCGTAGTTAGCTAATAACACAACCATTTATGTGATTGTTAAATAAAGATAAAAATTTTGAATGGGATGCCAATTGTCAACAAAGTTTTGATGCAATTAAAGAATATATATACTTAATCCACCAATTATCATCCCTCCAATTCTAGATAGGCCTTTTCTATTATATGTTTCTACTATAGATCATGCACTAGGGATTTGTTGGCATAATATGATTATGATCATAATGAAAGTGTAATCTAATACATTAATCGTACACTTGTGGATTATGAAAAAAATTATAACACAATTGAGAAGTTATTTTGGCCATTATTTTCACGGCATAAAAACTTTGACATTATATTCTTAATAATGAAACACATGTCGTCGCAAATGTGGATCCCCTCAAGTACCCCATGACAAAACCACATTTGTTGCATACATTCTAATATTTCACTATTGACCACACATCTACATAGGTGAAAGAACTATGGGCATTTTAAGCCATCTTCAAAGTATTGGAACGTAAGTAGTGCCTAGCCACTCAGTGGGGGGTGTTGGGGATATCCAACCCATCCTGTTCAAACCCTTTTCATAGGCAGCTAAGATTTCAAGCCGAAGGAGAACAAATCTGAATCTATGCACAATTTTGAGCCTTTGAAATTGCACATGAACCATCTTGATAGGAATGTACAATGACTTGTAGTAGCGAAATAGACCAATAGAAACACATATGATATTTTGTGTAGGCAACAAACATATTCAACAATCACAAGCATTTGGGCATTACAAGATCTTTCCAAGCATATTCTAATAGTCATTATCCTAATATGAGTGACCACATATCTATTTCAAGGCATTTATGGTGATTGTACATTATCACATACTAGAACACAACATAAACAAATTAAGTACCATATCCTCTTGATCATTTCTATAAATAATAAGTATAATCAGTCATTCAATCATCTAAATTTTACATTTAGATCTGCATAATTTAGACATAATTTATACAATCTAAATATTCAAAGTTTTAGCTTGTTTAGATAAGCTAAATCTAAAATAAGTCAAAATAGATATGATTAAATTAACAAGCATGTGATAATCTAAACATGGATAGACATGAAATGAATAGATCTAATATGCCAACTAAAGTACAAAAAGAAAGAGTATAGGGTTAGGGATGCTTACATTACATTGACTTGTTAGCGCATTAATCTCCCCCTTACCTATAACACTTTGAGAAATATGGTTGTAGGTGAAGTCAATGTGTATAAATGAAAACCTAATTAGACCCAAGTTGATAACCCCAAAGACTAGGTGTACCTTGTTAGTTTAGCTCTTATCCTTGATAGCTTCAAAGACATTGTGATAACTTGTCTTCCCCTATTGTAAGTTCCTTGGTCCTAATTTATTTTCTTCTTCCTAAAATGAATTTGCATACGTGAATAGAATGGATTGGATGTCTACATTTTAAAAATGACAATCATGAACATTATGAATACAAATCCAAACCCTAGAAGTCAAAAGTCATATCTAGCTGACTTCATCGACCTGACAATGACATACAAAAGGTTTTTGGCAAAAGATTCATCATTGAACTAGTTGATGATGTTAGAGATATCACGAGCACTGTGAGACGTAATCGGTCTGACAATTGGACAAATTACATCAAATAAAGGCACATAAAGAGAAAAAAAGGAACAAAATCCTTGGGGGCCAAGCTAAGGTAAGCTAGTGTCATGGTCATCTGAAGGTGCTAGTAGGTATGGTAATGCATGATAAACTTTTTGACAAAGCACCATGAGTCAGCGCATCTCAATCTTGGTGCACTCCTTAACGTACAATCAAGGAGATCAATGCATCGATAAACCCTAGGAGTAGGGAATGCCATTAAGTGAAAATAAGGTGTACATGAAGCACTTTTGGCACACAAACTACGTTTTTATCTATGTTTTGTGATTTATATTATTGAAGTTTTTTTTTATGCAATTTATTGTTTTTGACATAATGATTCCCACCTTTTGGGGCCCGATAAATTAATGGATTCTTTAACACATGCCTCTAAAATCAATGTTTTCTTTAAAATATCAAGTCATAGTACAAGACCTACAAACAAAAAAGAGATAGGCAAGAGCAACGCACAAAATATGTAACTCTGATTTTTTATTCCCATCACTTGCCTAGAATTGCTCGATGCCCTTGACTCCAGACTAAAAGTGCCCAATACCCCTGATACCTTATCAAAAATACTCAACAATCCAAACACCAATTTAAAATCATATCCAATTTATAAGACTAGGTCACTTCCAAATTTAACTCAAACAAGAGTTTTCTAAGATCAATATATTGAACCTGCACCTCATTACCATATCTATTTACCTTCCTAATATTAATTAGATAGTGGGGTTATATATATATAACACAATTCATCTATATGTGATACAAACATGTAAATAAATCAGAATTTTTATGTTTCCAAAACCTATGACATATGATAAAGATGGCTTTTAGATAATCTCTATGCCAATTTTCTGATCTATGTTATATTTATGTTTTTAAATTCTGCATATTTTGTTTGGACAGTCCAGCCAAATCTCCTCTCTATGCGCAACAGTCTTTGTACTGATATGACGGGAGGGCATATCTGATAGTGTACAAGAGCCTGGGTTCGATTCCCAACCAATCAATCAAGAGGCATATCTAATAGTACGAGAGCCTGGGTTCGCTTCCCAACCAATCAAGAAGCATGAGGTCTGGAAATCTTATTATTAAAACTGACTCAGTCTGCGTCCCTATCCTGAAACCGTTAATGACAGTTACAAATAAAGACAAACGGCAAGCACTTTTATGTGGAGAAGTGAATTAAAAAATATATGACAGACAAGAAAATCTGAGGGCTGTGGTTTAATGGTTGATTGGCATTGTTGGCAATGACAAAAGTAACCTACTAAATCTGAGATCCAAATGTACAGCACTGCATTTTCTTTTCAAAAAAAAGATCAATAGTAACACATTATATTTTCTAAGAATCAGGTCACTAGTAACATATTTTATTTTCAGGAATTAGATCAATAGTGACATCTTTTCAGTAGCATTTATACCCAGATTTAGAATCTAGAATTTAGTGCTTAGCATCAACTAGTTGATAAACCTTTGCTTCCCTTCCAATCAATGACAATAATGTGAATTATCCTCACTTATTAGCACTAAGAGATTCAGCCATGATTGAATAACTGACAGTAGAATCGAACCACATTGCTCTCTTTCAGGCGATCTATGGAGTGATAATGGGCTGTGCTTCTTCTCCCTTATTTGTGCTGTCTTTTTCATCTCTATCGGACATGGACATGGCATTCAACTGATGCTCCATCTGTGCATTCTTGGCCTTTATGGCCTGCACTTCGTCCATGAGGGCAGATACCTTTCCTTGCAGATCAATGATCTTCTGCATATGCTCGGACTCTCTCTCATGTCGCTGCATGGTTGTGGAAGAACCCATATGATCTGTCCCTACACCCATGTCGTTCAACAGATTGAATATGGTGTCCTGCTGTATAAGGGTGGTTTGCAGGAGGCTCTGCAGCTGGGGAAGGAGGGTCGAATTAGAAATAGAAATAGGCATCACCATAGGCAGAGGCAGAGAATTGTGTGAATTCAATTCATGCGGAGAGCATTTTTTTCCCGGAGAAAGAAGCCCTGACGCTGCAGATGTAGAAGGCGGCGAGGAAGAAAGGCTGTGCATTCTTCTCAGAGGCGGGAGAGGATGATGCACAAGAAGCTTATTAGTGGGATTAATAGCGCCATCTTCTTGCGTGACAGAGAAACGTCCCTTCTTCTGAATCATGCCGAGCTTTAATCCATGAACTCCCTGACCCCTGTGATTACCGTGCTCTGTTCCATTCGCTGCCGCTTTGTTGATTGAATCCACCGCAGGGTGCTGCTTTTCCTCCAAATGGTGGGCATGGGCATGCCTCTGTGAGTGGATGCTGCCTTCCTTTTTATCAGGCTGTTGGGGGGCTTCCATTTGGGTACTCTCAGAGGCCTCTTTTGCACCTGCAGGAGGCTCAGAATTGGCACATACTGTAGAATCACACACTCCCTCGGGCTCCCCTCCGGCCATGGCGTTGGGCCCTGGGTCACAACATGAATTCAATCCTGTACTGGAACTTTGATTCGGGTCTGCATCACCGCACTCTTCTTTCCTGAAACTGTGATTTGGGTCTGCCTCAGTAGCGCTGGCAACATTTGCTGAAGCCACTGCATCTGCATTTCCTGTAGCCACTGCATCTGCATTTCCTGTAGCCACTGCATCTGCATTTCCTGTAGCCACTGCATGTTTGTTGGGATTAGGACTGTTGGGCTCACAATCGACATCTGAATTCTGAGCCCTTTCTGCTATATTTTTGTCTTTGGCATCCAAACCCTCGAAAATTCTATCATTAAAGTGACGGTACATTGGCTCGAACTGCAGATTGTTCTCATTGAAATTCCAGCCGCTGATCCTCCTGATATGGGGCAAATTCTGATGCTCGTCGTCTTCGTCGTCGTCGTCATGCATCTTCAGATTTTCTTTAGCCCTAATAATCTTGAGCCTGTCAGCCAGATTGGGCAAATTCTCAAGAACATGTTTCACGATGTAGTCAGGGCTCTTGGCGTGCCGGAAAAGGGAATGCTTGAGCAGTTTTTCGGCGGAGGGTCGGCGGGCGGGGTCCTTGACGAGGCAGAGGCCGACCATCTCCCTGAAAGACCTGGAAAACTTGTCGTCCAGTGTCGGGGGGGTGCCCTGCAGCTGCATGAGGAGGGCTTTCATGGGCGGGAACTTGGAGAAGGGGGCGTGACCGTGGGCCAGCTCGAGGGCCGTGATGCCCAGGGACCAGATGTCTGCCCTGTGGTCGTAGCCATGGTTGTGGTCGATGACCTCGGGGGCCATCCAGCAGGGGGTTCCGACGAAGGTGTTGCGCTTGTGGCGGTGCGAGCCGGACTCGAACAGGCAGGCGGAGACGCCGAAATCCGCGAGCTTGACGGCGCCCTTGGAGTCGATGAGGATGTTGCCAGCCTTGACGTCCCTGTGGATGTGGCCCTGCTGGTGGAGGTAGTGGAGCGCCCTGAGTGTGTCTCGCAGGACGAACACGATGGCGGCCTCCTCGAAGCCCTTGGGGAAGGAGGTCTGCATGATGGACTGGCAGGAGCCGCCCGCCATGAAGGGCATCACCACCCACAGGTTGTGCTGGACGATGAAGGAGCAGTGCGCGCGGAGGACGTTGGGGTGGTCGATGAGGCTCATGGTCTGCGCCTCGCGCCGGATGTCGTCCAGGTTGGCGTTCAGCCGCTCCAGGTCTATGCTCTTGATGGCCACCGTCTCGCCCAGAGGGATGCATTCCGCCTCGTACACTGTCGCGCTCACGCCATGCCCGATTTCCTGCACTAACCTGTACTCCGAGGAGACGACGGGGTAAGCTTTCCGGGGATCCATGACTGGGATTGGGGTTCGGATCTCTGTTGCCGCTCTAGGATTTGAATCAGAGGGAGGGACGTTTCCGTTAAAGATTTGGATTTTCGTGGTTTAAATTGCTTCCGCGTTTATGCGCGGAATCTTCTTAGGTCAATGACATTTTTCGGTTAATTTCTTCCAGAATCTGGATTTTATTAATCGGATTCTGTTTATAAATCTTGTTTAGACTTTTGTAGCAATCTCCCGCTTACCTTTAATTTTCCATTTCAGATTGCGGATCCAATTTTGTTACCGACATTTATAGTTGAAAGGTCATGCGATATCATGACGAATTCTTGCTATGGAGGTGCTAAATTTTGAAATGTTTAGATTAAATTATTTATATATTAAAGTCAGAATTCTGCCATCTATAATTTATTCGACAAAAAAATTTAGGAAAAAAATGTGTAATTTTTTTTTTAATTAATGTTTTACAGTTAAATATGTGAAAAATTTAAGATTTTATTATATCGTAGATATATTTGAAAAAATATTAAAAATGTTGGAGAAGATGTTTGGTTTTAGATCAAAAATATTTCATTTCATTTTAAAAGTCACACTTCATGAACCATCATCATGATGAGAGAATGAAAAATTATATATCATACTAATATGATATATATATAATTTTTTATTTATTTTTTAATATCTATATATTTTAATCATTACTTAAATGGAAAAAGATATGTAATTCAACTCCTTCTACTTAATATAAAGTATTTAGATGTTTTTAATAATTTTTTAAATATAATGATGATTTATTATGTGAAAATATAAATTAAATTTTTGAACAATTTTCAATGAGAATATAAATAATAAATATTTTAATAAAGATTAATTTATAAATTTAATTTTAATTAATTTTTATAACTATAAGAAAAATTAATAAATTATATTACATGTTAATACCTCATACTCCATGAAACATCATCATGATATATATTAATATCAGTGTGTTTTAGTCATTACCTAAATGACTTCTACAGGGAGTTATTATTTCTACTTTACACACAAACAATTTAAATATTTATTAATAGAAGGAGAAGGAGGAATGTAATTCATCATTAGCATTCGACTTCTACAAGTAGTTATTATTCCTACTTTACACACAAACAATTTAAATATTTATTAATAGAAGGGGAATGGGGAATTTAATTCATCATAAGCCTTTGCCTTATACGTGAAAATATAAATTAAATATTTGAACAGCTTTCAATATTCAAAATATAAGGAAAACATACATATATAGTAAATATTTTAATAGAGATGAACTTGTAAATTTAATTTTTATAATTATCAGAAAAATTAATTAATTATATTACATATTAATGAAATTAAAACTTTTTTTTGAAATTGAAGATTTAAAGTTTTCAGAGTGTATATTATATCTTAGATAAATTTATGTAAAAGATGTCAAAGATGTTGAGAAATATCATTCTCGAGATGTTTCATTATGTTTCTTTTATTTCATAAATCCAAAATCATGTTTAACGGTCATTCCATTTATTTTATTTCACAAGTCCAAAATCATATAAGCATCTTGAGAGTGATATCTCTCGGTATTTTAACATAGTGTTATCTAATATATGTATGCTAATTAAATATTACTTTTATATAAGAAATAAATATATGAAAAAATAATAAGATTAATTAATATAATATTTAAATTATTAATTTTTTTAATACATTGTTTGTTTTGGTTCATATTTTATTTGTTACATGCATTTTCTCTAATACATATAGTTATATCCGACAATTATGTATAAGGTCTTTGTCTATCATTTATAGCAAAATTCATGGGGACTAAGAGTCACTTTAGAAAATTGTGTTCATTCTAGATTCATCTATTATAAAATTCACTCAAGGAACATTTAGGTTTTAGAATTTTATTGTCAGTAGTTTCCCCTTAGCACACAAACAATTTAAACATTTGTTAATAGGAGAAGAAGGGGGAATGTAATTCATCATTAACCTTCGCCTTCTACTTAATAGAAAGTATTTAGATGTTTTAAATCATTTAAAAAATTGAAACACAATTATTTTACAACCTCCAATGTTCAGAATTTAAGGAAAACATACATATATATAACAAACATTTTAATAGAGATGAATTTGTAAATTTAATTTTAATTATTTTTTATAATTATAAGAAAAATTATTAAATTATATTATATGTTGATAAAATTAAATCTTTTTTTATTAAAGATTTAAGTTTTATAAAATGTATATTATACTAGCATACATATCTTAAATAAATCTGTGTAAAAGATGTCAAGAGATATCATTCTCAAGATTTCTATTCTATTTATTTTATTTTAAAAATTTAAAATCATATAAGGGTGTCTCCATTTATTTTATTTCACAGATCTAAAATTATATATTATTTTATAAATCCAAAATCATATAAGGGTCATTCTATTTATTTTATTTCACAAATCTAAAATCATATAAACATCTCGAAAGTGATATCCATCAGCATCTTTAACATAGAATTATATAAGGTATGTATGCTAGTTAATTATTAATTTTATATAAGAAATAAATATATGAAAAAATAATAATATTAACTAAAATATTATTTTTTAAGTATGTATGCTAGTTAATTATTAATTTTATATAAAAAATAAATATATGAAAAAATAATAAGATTAACTAAAATATTATTTAATTTTTTTTAAAAAATAAATTTTCTACTTTATTTCATAATTTGTTTGTTACATACATTTTCTCTAATACATATAGTTATAGTTGACAATTATGTATAAGGTCTTTGTCTATCAATTATAATAATAGTCATGAAGTCTAAGAGTCATTTATTATAAACTTCACTTAGTGAATATTTAGTTTTAGAATTTTATTAGCATTATTCCCACCTTAGCATACAAGTAGTTTAAGCATTTTTTAATATGAGAGGAAGTGGGAATGTAATTCATCATTAGCCCTCACCTTCTACTTAATATAAAGCATTTATATTTTTTAATCATTTTAAAAATGGAAACAAAGTTGTTTTTAAAATATAATTATCATCTAATACGTGAAAATATAAATTAAACGTTTGAACAACTATCAATATTCAAAATTTAAAGAAAACATGCACATATATAACAAACATTTTAATAAAGATTAACTTGTAAATTTAATTTTAATTAATTTTTATAATTATAAAAAAAATTAATAAATTATATTACATGTTAATGAAATTAATTTTTTTAAGAAGTTAAATTACATGTTAATGAAATTAAAACTTTTTTTTAATTAAAGATTTAAGGTTTTCACAATGTATATTATATTAATAGACATATCTTAGATAAATTTATGTAAAAGATGTCAAGAGATATCATTCTCAAGATGTTCCATTCCATTTATTTTATTTCATAAATCTAAAATCATATAAAGTTCAGTGTCTTGAGAGTGATATCCCTCAGTGTCTTTAACATAGAGTTACCTAAGATATGTATACTAGTTAATTATTAATTTTTATATAAAAAATAAATATGTGAAAAAATAATAAGATTAACTAATATAATATTTAAATTATTAATTTTTTAATAAATTATTTATTTTTAGTTTATATTTTGTTTGTTACACACATTTTCTCTAGTGCATACAATTGCACCTGACAACTATGTATAGGGCATTTGCCTATCATTTATGGTAATAACCATATAGACCACTTTAGAAATTTGTGTTCATTTCAAATTCATCAATTATAAACTTCACTCAACGAGCATTTAGGTTTTATAATTTTATTTATGATACGTCTAGTTTGAATAGGTCTAAAAAGTTTTGTTATTCAATATTGCCTATATAAACCATAACAAAAGATAGAAACACTGTGTGTGTGTGTGTGTGTGTGTGTGTGTGTGTGTGTGTGTGTGTGTGTGTGTGTGTGTGTGTGTGTGTTCAAAAATTTTACATTGCATCTACAAAATATTTTGACTGTAATTTAATACAAACATTTGTATATAAATCCATGACTCATATGACAATCATATTTATTTTACAAACCTAAGCGTAGCTCTATTTTCACTTCATTTATAGAAAATTAAATTTGTAAAAAATATTAACACCAAGCACTATTATAGCATAATTGACATATCTAAAAAAATATTACTTCTCTCTCAAACTCCTATAGTAGGCTCATCTAAGAAAAATAACAACATAATTATTAATCCATTAGAACAATAGTTTTTTAGCATATAAATGAATTTAGTTCTATAAGTATTATGTAATAGATTTGGAGAGCAGGGCTACAATGCCACTCAAAATACACTTTGGAGTCTTAGATAGAAGCAGAAGTGATTTCTTGAAAACACGCACCAACATTGAAACTTATATGAAAAAAATTAATTTTGTTGCACAAACAAAAAAAAACTCTTGGCTAGACATGGCACTACATGGAGCAAATGAAAATAAAATTTGGTATTAAGGATACTCATAACATTTGATATAACCATATAAGTTTACAAATTTTAACATATAAATGAAGATAAATTAATGTGTAATGGTGGATGGTGAATTGAAAAATTAAAAAGTATGTTTTAAATTCTTAACTTGTAAGTATGTCTACTCTTAAAAATATATTTTTAATCAAGTTTAATATGTATAATAATGGTGACTGGGTTTTAGCTTGTAATAATATCAATTCATAAAAATATATTTTTAATAAAAGTTAATATGGTATAATAATGTCATCCGAGTTTTTTTAATGAAATTTTTACTAAGTGATGGTTAACTCATCAAATTTAAGGATAGAATTAAAAATGAACACACTCACTACATTTTACCCACTACCAACCCTTGGATGCCATTATAGAACACCTTTCAGTGTAAATAAATAGAGTTTTTTATAATTTAAAAGCACATCTTAATGAATAATACAAAGTATACATCATTAATCCTACAAAAAATGAATGGAGTGCATCACTCTCCTAGATATTATATCAAAGTTAAGATCGAGAAAAGCTATATAGTTACATCAAAAAAACTAAATATAATAAAATACAATATAGATTATCTTTTTATTTAAAAAAATGGCATAAACAAGGACAACATAATAGAAGCCCAACCAACAAAACACAACATAACAATAGGCTATAGGAGAAACAATGAACAAGGGTGGTAGAGGCTAAGATCCTTCGGTTTGTCTCTCCAACCCAACCCCCACCACCACCTCTCCCCCGTTATCTGCCCAAACTAGTTCTAGTAGGAATTTTTTAATTTCAAGTGAAGGCTCCCAACCATTATAGCCCACTACCACACCCTAAATGTCATTATAGAACACCTCTCAGCATAAAGAAATAGAGATTTTTATTTAAATTGAAAAGCACATCTTTATTAATAATAAAAAGTATATATCATTAATCATACAAAAAATTGAGTGGAGGGCATCACTCCTTTTTTATTTGTTTTCCTTCTTAGTATTCTCTAGCCTGGAGGGCAAAATGTCAAGGGTTAAGGGAGGAAACTTCTCTTGCAAAGGTGCCCCCAAACCAAAAGGATCTTTATGAATAAAACCACCACCACTACCATAATGTGGGCAACAAGCCAATGAGCAAAACCTTTAACATAGGGAGCTACTACAATGCCTACTTTGTGAATAGGGCCTACCTTGATTTCTAAAGCCACAATCCCAAGGTGGTGACCAGTGACAAGATGAATCTATAAGGACTCAACTAATAGCACATGGGGCACACCCCCAATGACTCAATAGCATTAGGAGGTGCTCCACCTCCATCCAGACCTTTTATAGCTACCCTTAGATCTATAACATAACATTAGAGAGTGGCTTGAATTTTGTTATAACATAAAAAGAGTCCTCCATCATATGAGTGAAAAATGCATTATTTATTTCCTTCCATAAATAAAGTAGAATCTCAGAACAAAAAATATGTCAAATTTGTGTAAATTTTGTAGGAATCATGACCAAGTCCTTTAGAAGCACCATCTTCCTTTAAACAACTATGGATAGAATGACTGAAATATGGTATGTATCCATAAAAATGTAGACTAAGCATACTTGTAGAACCAAAAAATATATTTTAAGGACTTTGGGTGTTGGCTAATGGCACAAACATGATAAGCCACACATAAATGAACCAAACAATTCCCAAATAGAAAATCTTAGTGAATGATGCACTAAAGGAAAGGAACTTGTTTGGGCTTAATAATAGCTACCCAAATTCTAGAAAAATTATGGTTCCACACTTTATTAGATGAGTTAACATTCCAACAAGCATTCAAAACATTCGCTTGAATATGTTGAGTAAAAAAGAGATCATAACATAACTAGGGTTTTTGCTAGTAGAATGAGGCCTTAATAGGACATTTCTAATCCATCCATAATTTGGAAGGTCACCAAACACCAATGTTATTGTTGACCAATTTTTGGTCCTACAAGCCAAAATTGGGCACCCCCTCCTTTTCTTTGTAAAAGTCATCCAATCCATGTTTTGGCTAGATCGTCCCTCTGTTACCTTGTGCAAAAATGTTCTTTGCCAGACCTTTCTCATGAAAAATCTAGGCATTTCACTCCTTTTACTTTGCCAAGTATAAATCAGGTTTGTGCAAGTGTATTACTTGTCTACTTTTATAAGTAGAATCGATTGAAGAACCTGAAATAGTCTAAAGCAATTTATAAAAGGCAAAAAAATTCCTTTGGAGGGCATTTTGATGCTTGAAGGATGTTTGCAAAAGGTTCAAAGGGTAAGTGCCCTTACGAAGAGCATCTTGTTGGTGGTAGGACCAAATCAAAAGTTTTGAAGGGGTATTTTGAGTCACAAAGTGCCCTTTTAGAGGGAACCTTGAGAAAGTGAATAACAAAGACAAAAGGCTCGAGGGGCACGTGCCCTTCAGAAAAAGAAGCAATCAAAAGAAAGAATTCCTTTAGACAAAATGTCTGAAGGAAAGCATGAAAAAAAGCCTAAGAAAAAGAAGGCCCGATAAGTTAAAGAGCAAGAAAATAAAAGTCCAAGGCAAAGGAGAAGTTGAAGGAAGGAGACAAGACACGAGTAAAGACAAAACAAGGAACAGTTCCAATTGTTGATAAAGACAAAGGACAAAATCAATGACCACTCAAACCAAGACAAGTGGCATAGATGACTCAACAAGGAGAATTAATACATTTGGTGAAATATATCTAATGAAAACCAATAAAATAGATTGGTTTTTGAACTATAGAGGAAAGCAACCCATATTTTCATGCTTCACCATTAACGCACATCCAGTTACGCCCAACATTGAAAAAAGCATGGTCCAGCCACAACAACTTGGGGATGGCTTTGTCAGTTGCTAGAAGGAGTATCCCATGCTTTTTTAGGCCTAAGATAGCAAGGGTGGTGACTTGGACATCTACAACATGGCTCTCCCATATGCAGTTGAAAGAATATGATAGCAACATGGTCATTTAGTCTCTACAGAAGTGTTTAACTTAGCATGGGTTTTCATTACTTGATTTTTTAGCTATCTTGTTTCCATTTCTCTATATATTTATAACTTCTCATTTGAGAAAAAACATCTTAGCTTGTAGGGCGAAGCCCTGAAGGAATTTACCTTGAATCAAAAGAAGCATTTTTACCTCCATTTGAGCTTGCACTTTTGCATATGTCTATGGTTTTATCTTGTGTTAAGTCATTTTATTTTCATGATTTCATAAGTTTATTCCAACATATCTAGTGTATTGTGAGTTATTCTTTTGCAGGTCAACAAGAAGTGTTCAACTTAGAGTATAGGCGCATGTGAATAGGTTGTCCATAGTGTATCTTAGAACATCTCTAGTAGTTCTTTCTCCCTGCATCTCCATAGGATCCCCTGTTAAAAAATTGATGCAGGAAAGGTTCCCATTTGAATGAAGTGTATGATTGTTTGTCTCTGGTGTAAAGTGTATGTTAAAGCTGAGTAGACCAACCATTTTGGTGCATCACCACTTTAGTTTAGGTTCTGATTTTAGTATTTCTCTCCCTTTTCAACCCCCCCTATTGTTAGCAGTAGGAAATCTAGGGCCTTAAGGTGCATCAAGGGGAGATAGCCCCTAATCTAGAGATTCATCCCTCACATTTGCAACCCACAGCAAGAGGAATGTCTCCAATGTATTGTGTGGAGGAAGAGAGTTGAGCCTCCCTTCAGAGGGTGCAATCTACTACATCAACAGTTATGTAGATACATATTAGATATAAAAAATTTCACTTAAATAATTGATTCATAGTTATCAACCTGTATCTAAAACTTGTCATGTAAAATAGGTCATGTAATCGAATTCCTAAAGTGTTTTCAAAAAAAATTAGAGATAATTTTAATACCCTTTTTGAAAATTTTGATACTTTATATTTGAGATTAGTTTTTTTGTAGTGTAGAACAAAGTAGGTATTTTTTAGAGTCTATATATAATTATTTATGTCCAATGTTTTAGATTTTAATATTAGATCTATCTTTAAGGAAGAGAATGAAGCCAATACTTAAATATTAAAAAAGAAATTTTAGGTTCATAAATAATTTAACTATACAAATAGGCAAGGATTAAACATGAAGTTGGTGTACACCATTTTTAAGGAAATAAAAGACAAAACAAAAAAAGAAAAATGAGACATAAAATTAAAGAAAAAGAAGAATCATTAACACTAATAAATAATTGATGAATTTGAAAACATGGGAATTATCTAAAATAAAAAATACATTTTTTCAATTATTAAATTAATAAAGGCATAGTAAAATTGATAAATAAAATAAACAACAAATAACCAATTTAAAATAAAAAAGAAGAAAGAAATATCAAATTTTGAAAAGATAAAAAAACTTAGTGACATAATAACTAATAGAAATAATTAAAAATAAAATACTAAAACTAAGAACTATTAATAAAATGTAAATTTTAAAATAAAAATTTATAATAAATATAATAAGACAATATAAGAATAAAAATTAAAGAAACTTTAAAAAATTAAAAATTAAAAAATAAAATTTACTTAAAATAACTTAGTATCAATAACCAAGTTAAAATTATCAAAAGAAACAAATTAGAAATAATATAATGATAAAGGGAAAAAAATACCTTGAAAAGAGAGGGTAGAGGGAGAGGGGACAAAAAGGGAAACCTAGGGATAGCCCTAGACGATGGATAACTTGAGCTTGTAAAACAATGACTTAATTTGAAATCATAAATGACTTAATTTGAAACCATCATTTTTATTATGATTGTTTAAGGATGCTTCTCAATTTCAATGGCTTCTCTAGTCCTATCTTTTAACGAGTTTCGAAAGCTAAGATTTTGGCATAAATTATAAGCATATCATGATTGGTTTTATATTAATGCTTTGATAATGTTGATCTTTGATATTATATCATTTTAGTTTTAGGTATGTTTCTTGGGCCTTGTTTAGAAAGATTTATTGGTTTCACCAATATATGGAACACCACATTTACAAGGAATCACAAACTCCTTTCGTAAGCTTAAGTTCATGAGGATCATTCATATTTCTCAACCAATATTTTATGGTATTAACATGTTTGAAGTAAATTTTGATATCATTTTTTTCGAAGAATACTTGCACACTATTTTGAGGTACCTTGAACATATGGAAGGTAAGATTTATTATATTTAGATTTTGTGCTTGCATTATGTTGATCTTGGTTTTTTTTAATTTATTGAATGTTTTCTTAATGTGTTGGTTTTGATGCTCATTTTTCATAAGATCTTTGTGGAACTATTTCTCTTCATTTATTAAGTGTTCAGGGTGGTCATGTAGTTGTAGTTGTAGTGTAGTGAAGAGATGAAGATGAAGATGAGTGGAGGTGGGTCACCGTCCTGCTCTTGCTCCTTGGTTGAAGCACATAAGTGAGTCCTACTTGGAGGCCAAGTTCATCTAAATCCAAAAAAAATGGGTTTCATTCTAACCCCCACATGTACATTTTGAATGGGCTTAAGCAAAGGGGGGTTAGAATGAAAGGGGTTCAAATGAAGGGTTTCAAACTTTTATGTTATGCAAGTAATTAATTTCAATAAAGTAGCCAATAATATGATGTATTTTGAGGGGGTTAGAACAAAAGGGGTTTGTTCAAGTCCCCTTTGTTCGAACCCCCTTCATTCTAACCCCATGTAGCATCAAATCTTCACCCATTCAAGTGAAAATATACTATTAGCTTACTTTGGATGCCACGTATTAGGGTGAAAAAATAAAATAAAAACATATGGCTCTACACATAAATATGTATTTTTATGAGCTTTCTAATAATATGATTTTTTTATAAATTTTAATAATATTTATTTTTAGGAGCAGCTGAGGAGGATTCTGCTCACCTATTTTTTCATTGCTCCTTTGCTTTGCAACTCTGGCATTATTGGTGGGACGTATGGAAGCGCCCCTGTCTCCATGTTTCATCCTTGGTCGATTTTTGGAGTGGCATGGGAGAACCCCCCTCAAGGACGGATTTTTTGTAGAATGTTTGGTTAGGGGGGCCCATCTTTTTGCTGTGGCAGCTCTGGTTGGAGAGAAATAGGCAAATATTCTAGAATGAGAGGATTATGGCGCAACAAGTATTGCAAAAGGTCGTAGGGATGATTCAGGAGACTGTGTAGGCCAAGAGTGAGGTTTGTCTCCCTTTATCCAAACAGGACATTGATGTGGTGGCGCACCTAGGATTCCAATGATTTGCAGGTAATTTGGTTTGCGTCAAGAGAGGTTGACAGGGCAAAGAGAAGATTCATAGGGACGGTCAGTGGCAGTACCCTCCCAATGGGTTTCTCAAGATCAATACAGACGGCTCTTCCAGGGGCAATCCCAGCCTTGCGAGTACTGGTGGGATAGGCAGAAACTCTGAAGGTACGGTGATTTTTCTCTTTGTGGTCCATGAGGGGACGCAACCAACAACATGATGGAAGGCCAGGCTATTCTCTATGCTCTTGAGAAGGCTCGGGCGTTGGGTTGGCGTAAGATCATTTGCGAATCAGATTCTCAAGTCGTGATCAACCTGCTTGTTAAGAGGAAAGTGTTGGATGTCAATTGGCAATTGGTTGGGATTGTGTAGCAGATTTGAGGATTAGCTCGCTCATGGATACAATTAGGTTTGTTCATATTCCCCGTGAATGGAATAGAGCAACAGATTGTTTGGCAAAATGGGCGTCTGAGCATTTAGATGGTGGTAATTTTGAGGATTGGGAGTCTCTCTCCCTAGAGCTTCGCTTTAATCTGGAACGTATTTTGGAGGAAGATAGGAAGGCTCATATCAACATATAGGTGGGTTCGTCCCTAGTTTTTCTACGCTTGTTGTTTTCCTTTGGGGATTTCGGTCCCCAGTTCTTCTTGTAATGCTCTTGTTATTTTATTAATATATTTTTACCCTTTTTATTATTAAAATAATAATAATAATAATAATATTTATTTAGTAAAATATACTTATTTATAAAATGAAGTACTATATATTTGAGGCATAGGGAAAAATAAGAGACTATGGCCAATTATTTTGAAAAATATCACTACACTCGATTTTAATATCCTTGTTATAATGGTGAAAAATCAATCCATTTTGACACACACACACATATCACAAGGAAAAATCATAAGTGTTGATATTACAAGCCCTGATCATTAAAAAATTAATTAAAATTTAATTTTTCATCAAAAATTTATAAGAAAATGATCTTACACTACGTCCATGTTTTTAGGAAAACTTTCCAAGAAATCTTGAGAAAATAATATGTTTTAAAAAAATTATGAAGAGAAATCAAGCAGTCAATAAAACGTTTTGCATATGAAACATACACACTATGTATTTAGGTATTAACAATTCTATTTTTTTTAAATAATAATAAGTGTAATCTACATTTAAATGCAATATTTCATTAGTTTACATCATTTTCACATTTTATACATTAAGTCACTATTATCTATACAAATTAAGAAATGTTCACATTTTCATTTGTTGTTGTCCCCTTTATACCAAAAAGTGGGACATAGTATTACAAGATTCTAACACCAACTTTGGTGTATAAAATTTTCAAAACCCCAAATTTTTAAGACATGTGGTGATGGGTGTCTACTTGAATATAAACATTTACATGTGCATGTATTCTTTCTATAAACTTGCTTAGTGAACAAAACATATTATTAAAGGAGTATATTTACTAATTATTGTTATTAAGCTTTCTAGTGTATCTAGATTCTACATTAAATTAAAAAACAAATCAATAGAAAAAAATGGTTTTCTTATATCTCTATAGTGAACTTAATATGTTTAGAAATAGAGTTTAAGTGAGAAAAGAAGTCCATACAATCTTTCATACCATCTAGTTATATAACATTAGTGTTATCTATTAATTTATATCACCAACTTGATTTTAACGAAGAAAATTGAATATAAACTCTCTCAAATATTTTCATGAATTAATTAATAACAATTGAGGAAAGAGATGAGTACATTGCTACACCTTCAATTCATTCAGAAATCTTACTTTAAAAATTAAAATACATAGATCTAAGGCCGAATTCAACTAATTTAACAGTTTTATCATTATTAATTTTTCCGACAACCTCCCTCATCTAACATAATTTTAATGAAGAGGAAAACAACATCAAAACCAAATAAAACTTCATTACCATTAATTTTTGAGTTATCCACTTTATTAAAAAATTATTCATTTTTTTTAAAAAGGACAAAATTGATTAATTAGAAGTTGATTCTTCTTTGTTAAGTAACTTGCTAGCTCATAAATAAGTGAATCTGGTTTGTGAATTTTTGGTTATGCATATTTTTTAGGCATGATAGGATCTCTAGTAATGAGTTTTATTTTTAATTTGTTGATTAGGGTGATTTTTTTATCAAATTAATAACATCTCTAATAACCTTGTTTAAAGGACCTCTTTGAAAAAGATTATAACTACCACTATTTTTAAAATGATCCATCATCGTGTCAAGGTAGTCCTTTGTGTTTAAAACTAAAGTTACATTCCCCTTATCAAATTTCAAGACAATAATGTCTTTGTTATCAGTGAGTTTCTTGAATGTTTATTTCTATTCTTTAGTGATTTTGAGTTTTCACTCTATAAAGGGTTACAAAGTAACCTTACATAATTTATTCATCCATATGTAAAAGCAGGCCCTCAACTTTCAATTCAATGTTAATTATGAATTTCTCACAAGGAATATTGTGAGGTGTTATGGTGATGGAGGAAAATTTAATTATATTGTCTTGTTCGTTCCAACAAAACTTTGTAATGTTAATTCAAAAAATATTAAATTTTTTTTATTATATATATGTCAGTGTTAGAAATAATATATATATATTATGAAAATAATTTAATTTATTAAATAATTTTTTAATAGTAAGTTGAATGGGAATGCATTTAGAATTAAATATAACTTATTTCCCAATAAAATATATGGTGAAACTCATACTTTATAATGATAACTTAAATTTAATGGTAAAGACAATCCAAAATCTAAGATAACATTTTCAAGACTTAGAGTTCTTTTTTAAATAATTAAGATGTAAGGGAACATCAGTAAAATGAAAATTATGATTTAATTAGTGAAAATGAAGAATCAACATCTTGACTTTTAGTTTGTAGGAGAGTCTTTATAAGTGGTGATAGAATACAAATATCTCAACCTCGACTTTTACAACAATATTAGCTAGGACACATGCAGGATGAAAAGATACAAGGAGGCTAGAGAGCTCTCTATGTACTAAAAAATAGGTATAGGAATGCTACGTTATGAGATTAGAATACCACTAGGGTCCTATTTGGGTTAATTTTTATGGCAATGGTGTTGTATGATTGCAAGGTATGGGTTAATGGAACAACAAGTATGAAATGGAGATAAATAGAAAGGATACAAAAGCGGCTAATCACAACCAATTTTTAGAATTAAGGTTTCAATTCCCTATGAAATCATCCTTACCAAAATGATAGCTTTCCCATTAGAATCAATTGATATGACCAAGTTACTTTGTTATCTATAAAACATGAGGACCGACATGTAGCCTAGGATTGCAAGAGATGAATAGTTGCATATAAAAAAGAATACACAGATGAAACAAAACTTTAAGTGGATGAGTAGATGGGACATCAACCTAAACAAATGCATAAACCTTAACAAAAACATAAAAAAAATATGTGAATGAAAATTTTAAAACACTGATGTGGAGGAAGAAAACAAGTGTGAAATAACAACACTACATTATAGAGTTCAACCTAACTTATCAGCATTGTAAAAAATATTACATCAGGGCTGAAATTAAATGGAGAGAAAAGATCCTCATTGCTTAACTAATGACTAGCTCCCATAGGATCATATGTGAAATAGGCATATGGATGTGACCTAAGGAAAAGTGGGATGAGAGGGTTTGTGTTCTATGTTTCATAGGGGCAGTCAAAATGGAGGAGTGTTTCATATTTGAATGTTCGAGGTATGTGAAAAATTGATCAAAATATGTGGAAATATTAAAAGTTAGTTCCATGATAGAACTATTTTAAAAAAATCAAAAAGGGTTGGGGGAGATGTTAACTCAGATCAACAAAAGGTGTAAAAACCTTCCAAAGGACATCATTGATCCCACGAGTCTTTGAGTGGTTGGAGTAATCAATGTAATCAGTGGTATCATATATTGTTTGATCTCATGGATGTAATTAAAACCATTTCATTTCATTTCAAATGCTCATACCCATAGAATGTGTTTGTGACTAACATACAATTACTTGCTATCTGACAAACCTTAGAGGCTATGTGAAATATTATCCTAGATAAATAGGTTGGCAGGTATGATAGAATATTGAAAATATATATAGGTACAAGTGACATATAAATAACTTGGATAATTGTGTTGAGCATGCATGAAAGGTGATTGATTTGATGAAGTATTTTGGGTTGGCACAAGCCTTGAAATCATGCCTTTATCCAATAATATGATGTTACAAACTAGTTGAGAGGTTGAACATGGAAGAAGAGAGATAAAATTACTAATAGGAACTTCCAGGTTAGGCAAAAAGTTATGCAGTTGTGTAAGTACATTTTTTATTGAATTATCAATAGTGAATTAAATTAATTATTTTGAATCTCATCTATGATTTTCTTATTTTTATTTGCTTTCATGGCCAAGCAAATATCACCATAGATTATTTTTTAGTACTTTTAACCTAAGGTGTTAAGAAATAATATTCCAAATAGCATGTGCAAGTAATAAAAATTTGGAATAACAAGCTTAAAAAAATAATGACGAAGAAGATAACACATTACACAAGTAGATTATGTGGAAACCTTGTTAAGTGCAAGGAAAAACCATGGACAAATGGCAACGTCCAGTCTTATTATTAACTTAAAAATAACAACCTCTACAATAGAGCTTCCTCACAACACACTCTCATCTTACAATTATTTCACACAACAAGCATACAAGGCTATGCAAAGCCTTCAAATAATTAATCTAGTTACAACACTACACCTAGCTTCTACAAGCTTCTTTGAGCTTCATACACTTGCACTCTAGCTTTGAAGATTATACACTTAACATACATGAAAGGGAGTGTCATACATATATAGAATACAAATGAAGAAAGAGAATTAATATGAAAAAAAAGAGAGAGAGGAAAAATGAGCTACCCTCCATATGGCTTCGCTATTCATCAATAGTGGACATTGCCCCTCACATATGCAAGGTCCAACATTGCAAGGCATCTTTATGATGCACTTTGACCTTCTCTATGTGCTCCAAAATGGTATGCCCCACCTTGCATGTTCTTCCAATCTAGAATAGTGATCCTTGTCCCCCCTTTTCTATGTGCATCCACAAGAGATAAAAGATTCCTCAAATTTTAACTTCACATGTACATGCTTAAGGATAAATTGTGCCCCATAGACACATGGGTGAAGATGCTTGTTCACCACATGCTTCCAAAGGTCAGCCATCAAGATATGGCACCCCATTTCTCTCTACTAATATGTTAATCAATAAAATATTCCATGTGGACCATGCCACATCAACAAAGTGCCACCTCATAGATATAGTCCCCGCCAACTCACAGTATCACCTCATCAGCACAATCACCACCAACTCACTAATGTGAATAATAAATTCCACATCATCACATGAATAATGGCCATGAATAGTGACTTTTGAATAGTACCATGTGAATAGTGACTTCACATCCTAACAATCTCCCACTTGAAGTCAATATGCACAGGCTTTGCCACACCTGTGTATTCTTCCATCTAATTGCCCACCATGCCCTTTGTTGCCCTGACATAAACCCAGTAGAATTTTTATTTCACTACTAAACTTCTTTGTCCTGACTGGATTTTTCAACATCTGGTCCTCCATAGCAAATTGCAACACTTGAATTGATTCTTCACTTCTCCACACACAAACCAATTCTCTTATCGAGATTCTGCCATGAACCACTCATAACTCCTACTACATGGAAGTATCTAGTCTAGTGCTCACCATGACATCACAAGGCTTCCTAGTGATGATGAATCTAATACATAAGACAATAACATGTCTTATCCTCCATTATAATATGTTCCTAGGAAGAAAACTCACACTGTAATAAGTAGGGTACTTATTTGCTTTCTTGTCCTTATGCATCTCCATCTTTAGTTTGCTCCTCATACCACCGTCATCATGTCCTTGTCACTAAGCCATTAAACAATGATCGTGTCATGGCTTACATCTAACATGTCATCAACACATATAGTAGAAACCTTTACTAAACACTTTGGATCTCCATGAAGGTACCATTGTACTCCCAACCACACGTCTACTTTAACTCGTATAATATTCAATATAAAAACCATAAACTCTTCACCTCATCCTTATATCCATCTGACTACTCTATCTCTTCTAGAGAGATCACCATGTAGGAATCAAGCTGATCCAAATCTAAACAATAACTAGTGCATATAACACTTTTGATAGTAGTCAAGAAAGAAGATGACATAGAAGTCAATACCAGACTTCTCTTCATAGCCTCTAGCTATCAACCATGCCCAAACATGGCACAAGTGGACCAATCACATCTATAGGGGAGTCATCATGCTATTTAGGGCATCAATGCACATATTAAGTATTTGATCCTCAATAATGCATCCAAAATGCATCATGATCTACCATATGTCCAAACATATGGCCTTCTCCTTATGAGAACACTAGATCTCACTTTTTTTGCTTCATCTTCTCCAACTTGAACTAATTCAAACAAGTACAATGTCAAGTGTCTTTTGTTCCTCATCCTTTGCATGGATTTTCCTATCATCTATAACATCTCAACTAACAACATGTGGTTAATAGGGTACCACATCATACACCCCTTCTTATTTATTTTTGATAACTACACTTGTTTGATTTCAAATCAATATTATACTTTGAATTGTGCTTTAAACTTTACCCTTTTACAGGGCTTGCTTTTAGCTAGCATCACATCACCTCGAGTAATCTTTGATGTTGTTAAATCTTTGCACAATCGATACAATGAGACATAATATTCTCTTTTTTCCACCACTATGGATCCTTTGGAAATTATACATTTACCATTCCCAAAGGTACAAAAATACCCTAGATAATCCATCCTCTTGATATAAATCAAATTCTTTTTCAACATAGGAACATGATA
This sequence comes from Torreya grandis, assembly GCA_037957365.1. Classification (NCBI taxonomy): domain Eukaryota; kingdom Viridiplantae; phylum Streptophyta; class Pinopsida; order Cupressales; family Taxaceae; genus Torreya; species Torreya grandis. The sequence continues at coordinate 3,256,927 of JARHVA010000051.1, read as the reverse complement.
CACATCCTTCAACATTCTAATTCTACCATCATGCAGCCTAACCCTTATATCCCCTCTTCCCATAATCTCTAATAGATGATCATCAGCCATATAGATAGATTGTCCACTACATGTATGGTAACCCACAAACCAATCTCTATGTGGAGACATGTGAAAAGATGCTCCTGAGTCCAACACCTAGTCATTGTCACTTGATCTACTACTACTGAGGCACAAAGCCTCATGTGTTGTCTCTTCCTCTGAATCTTCTATGTTATCCTTGGTTGAAGGTGGATTTAATTTCCATAATTCTCCTCATTCTTTAAATTCCATCAATCCTTCTACAAGTGTCATGGCTTTCCAATGTGCCATCACCTAGTCTTCCGCTTGGGTCCTCTAAAATTTGATCTTGATGGTGATCTCCCTTGTGTGCTCCTCTCACTAGTTCTCCCTCTCACAACCAAAGCTTCATTACTTGAGGATGCACCAAAAGACATTATTTTCATCTCATCTCCAAGAAATGTTTCAACCACATCATTAAACTTAAGATCTTTAGATGATGAATTATTGATGGTCATCACCACATTATCCAAAATATCAGGGAGTGAAAACAACAAGGTGATATCCTTGTCTTCATCATCCATCTTCACACTAATGGAGACTAGCTTGTTGACAATAGTGTTTAACTCATTCAAGTGAGTAGCAATGGATGAACTTTCCTTCATCCTTAGGATATACAGTTACTTCTTCAGGAATATTTTGTTTATAGTTGACTTTGTCTATTATAGGTTATTCAACTTCTCCCATAACTCTTCTTAGGTCTTTTCCTTATCAACATTAAATAACATATAATTTGTAAGACAAAGATGGATTGTATAAACGTCTTTCCTATCCATCTTACACCAATATTCATCTATCATATTGTTGGGCTTACTTGTAACACCCTTCAAGGCTAGAGCTTGGTCATTCTACACCAAGATATCCTCCACCTTCAGCTTCCACAAGGAGAAATTATTTCCATCAAATTTATCTATTGCAAACCTGGTTACTCCTTCTATCATTTTATTATATCCCACTTACACAAAGTTACCTAACCCAACAGAAAACACTCACAAATAGAGTTTTTCAAAGAGCCTAGCTTTGATACCAAATGTTAGGAAATAATATCCCAAATAGCATGTGCAAGTAAAAATAATGTAGAATAAAAAGATAAAAAAACAATGACAAAGAAGATAACATATTACATAAGTATATTATGTGGAAACCTTGCTAAGAGCAAGGAAAACCCACAGGCAAATGGTAGTGTCCAATCTTCTTATTGACTTCAAAATAACAACCTCTCCAGTAGAGATTCCTCACAACACACTCTCTTTTTACAATGCTTTCACACAAGAAACATACAAGGCTATGCAAAGCCTTCAAATAATCAAGCTAGTTACAAGACTACACCAAGCTTCTCTAAGATTCATACACTTTCACTCTAGCTTCCAAGCTTATACACTTAACATGCATGAGAGGGAATGGCATACATATAATAATACAAAGGGAGAAATAGAATGAAGATGAAAAATAAGAGAGAGAGTAAAAATTTGCCACCCTCCATGTGGCCTCACTATTCATCAATAGTGAACATTATCCATCACATGTGCAAGGTCCAACATTACAAGGCATCTTCATGATGCACTTTGACCTTATCCATGTGCTCTAAAATGGTACACCCCACCTTGCATGTGCCTCCAATCTAGAATAGTGATCCTTGTCCCCACTTTCCCATGTGCCTCCACATGAGTCAAAATATTCCTTAACTTTTAACTTCATGTGCAATGCTTAAGGAAAAATTACACCCCAGAGGAACATGGGTGAAGATGTTTGTTCCCCACATGCTTTCAAAGGTCACCCATCAATATATGGCACCCAATTTCTCTATCCTAATCTTTTAATTAATAAAAGATTCCATGTGGACCATGCCACATCAACAAAGTACCACCTCATAGGTATAATCACTACCAACTCACCACTATGAGTATTAACTTCTACCTCATCACATGAATAGTGACTATGAATAATGTCATGTGAATAGTGACTTCACATCCTAACACAAGGGACCAAAGGAAAGTGAACACCATAGTAAGTTCACATTGGAGACCACCATAAAGAATGTGAATTTATGGAAAACCCAGTTCTAAAGTCATCTCCATTCCATCTCAGATGAGTCTTAAGCATTTCTCAAGATTTCCAAATACTTTTAGCAAAAAAAGTTCACTTATTTTCAAATTAACTTGTGTGATAAGACGAGATTGCAAATTTAAACCATTCCAAAAAAAAATTGCCCATAGAACAGCCTTGGGTAATATGGTTCCTAAGAATAATTTTCCAATATTATTCACCTTTTAATGCGTGGATGATCCACTTGGCACAAAGGGAAAAAATAATTTTTATATCCAAAAGAATGAACCCTCCTAATTCTATGTGTGTGTAACAAACCTCCCAAACTACCCTATGAAACTATTTATAACCTTCAGATTTGGCCTAAAGAAAATACCTAATAAGTCTTTCAAGTTTAACATACATAGCTTTAGAAGGTTCCCAATAAAAATAAAATTAGACAAGGGTAGCAACCAACACTTAGAGTAGACTAAGAATTTTATTTCTAAGGAGAGTAGTTTGGTAACCCAATAATCAATAATTTTCTCCATTCATTACACCATATAATTCCAAAGGTCTAAGGGGATAGCCTAGAAATAAAAATAGATGCCCAAAAATTTAAACTAATTACTTGGTTATATCCAATATTATTTATACTAATGCAACCAACTTGGTTAGGGAGATTTTTATTGTATGTAGCACTATATTTTATTCCTTTAGATAGAAGATATGGAGGCTAGACAAAACATATATAGACACTCCATGATTTTAGTGATGTATGTCTCCTCTTTAACCAAGGTGAGAAAGGATTCATAAAAAAATGACCATAACCATTTATTTCTCAGAGTGGGAGAGGGATATACCTTTAACCCAACCTCTAGAAGCATAGACAATGAGTAGGTAACTAGAAAATATAATAGTTAAAAAATAGAGAAAAGGAGCAAGAGGGCACCCTTAATGAATATATATATAAACAAACACCATTAATGAAAATGAAAAATAGAAAATAAATAGAGAGAAGGAGAAAGAGGACACCCTTAATGAATATATATGAACAAACACCATTAATGGTGATATAAATAACAACATCATGAAAAAACATGTTCACAATTTTAATAAACCTGGACTAAAATTCTAGTGCTTATAACATGGAAAGAATAAAAGCCACCCAATTCTGTCATAATACTTTTACAAATATATTTTAATGAACAAAACATTTTATTTTTAGAAATGAGCCCATTCCATTCATTCCAAATTAACAAAAATATTATCCAAAATGTATATGTTGCGAATAAAGCTAGTTTTCTCAAGGCAAACATTGAGGGGGGAAATATAATGAACCCAAAGTGCAAGGGATTTGGTAATGACTGTTTATGAAAAATTAAGGAGCATAATTTTCATCTTGTTGGTAATGATTTCTACGTCCTCATATTTTTTAATAAACTTAATATTTTCTTGGTTGATAAATTTACTAAGTGTTTTAGTTTAAAGAACTTCAAGGTAGAATTTATGAAGATCTGAACCAATAATATCTTATAGAAAATTTTATAACTTATGGGGAAATCCATTGATAGTAGGTGATTTATCAAAAACCATGTGTTTAATGACTCTTGGAGATACTTAATGGAAAGAAGGATATCACAAGTGACATGTTAGCCCTTAGTGAGTTTACAAGAACATATTTCAAACATTTCATAAGAGCATATTCACGTGCAGGTGTGGAAGGATAAGTATAAAATACATATGATGATTAGTGATAAAGGATCACAAAGTATAAGGAAGATGAGTGAGACACATATAATGGCATATTTTATAGCATTCACATGATCAAACAATTGCCTAGAGCAAAGAAGAGAAAAATATTCCTTAAATGCACTATCTATAGTTATTAACCAGTGCATATGAGCTAGAACCTAAGCTCCTTGAGCTTAATAATGCTATTCCACTTTTATTTTTTGTCATCATAAGGCATGCAAATTCCTATGACATCCTAAGGTATTCATAATAGGCATCATGTTCTCTCCAATGAAACACAACTAATTTTTTTTACCATAAATGCATAAAAAATATGTAATCTAATTAATGGAAACTTCCCACCACTATATCCATTTATGGTATTTAGGATGTGGCTGGGATACATTATATATTTTATTAATATGCTTCTTATTCCAATAATGGTTTAGATGAGTAGTGTTAAGATATAATTGTGACTTAACATTATAGATGTGGGGAACTAGTCACTCAATTTCAAATTTGATGGGGAGATGGTCTGATAGCAAAGCTCTTAAAATGACACTAATGGGGTGATCAAAATGATTGGAAAATGTGAAAATATTTTTCTTTATAAATAAGGCTTTATCAAGTATTTTTGCCACATAACCACCACCTTGTCTGAAATTATACTAGATGATCCAAGTGGAGGTGGTGGGGAGTTGAAAGTGGTGGTTTGGATATGAAATCCCAAGTTTATTGCTCATGTATAACCATGCCTCTCTCTTAATTATGTACCATCGCATTGGGTGAAGACCCTCCTTGTCTTCTTAATACTTAATCATATTAAAATCACCACATAAAATCCATTTGAAATTGAAGAGTGTGTCAACAATCTATTGAAAAATTATTGCACTTTTAATGATATCATTGGAGGTCTAAATGTCAAAAATACTAAAAGAGTGGCCATTAAAATCAAAGAGGGTCCACACTAACCGATTCATGGGGTCTTATCCCCAACTTACATTATTGAATGATAAATAAAGGGAAATAAATTCCACCATTTGTGTAGTTTACATTTCTCCTCAAGTGTAATATACTTACATTTGAAATAAAATATGTGTATTAATATAATTTAATTTATACAAGCTTAAGTTATTCTAAAGGTATTTAATAAACCCTAATATAAAGGTGCAAATTTAGACAATAATGAAATTGTGGAGAAACCTTTTTTGTTTAAACCCTAATATTAATTATTAGAAACCCTAATTAAACTATAAATAAACCCTACTCGTACTATGTTAAATCCTATTTAAATTATAAATAAACCTTAATGTTAATGTGTAGAAATCCTAATTAAAATATAAATAGTATTATATAGAAACTATAATAAATATAAAGTGAAAGTAACTTTATTTTGTAAAAACCCAAAAGTAAATTATAAATAACCCTAATAATATTATGTAGAAACTATAACTAAACTATAAATAAATATAATGTAATTGTAAACGTTAATCATAAAACCATAACATAATATCTACAATGTTTATAATTGTCTTCAAGTAATATACTATCAAAAAATAACTTAATCATATTGTTAAAGTTAATTCTGAATTTAATGCTTAATAGATGAGTTATCCATAAAAACTAAAAAATATCGATAAATTCTATACTAAACTTAATATTTCTCAATATTATTCTCCCAATTTAAATATTTATCTTTAATACCAAATATAATTTAAAAGTAAAGAAATTTATTAAAATATTTTTTAATTATAACCTTATGTGATTAAATGATCCCATACTTTATTTCAATATTTTTTAATTCTAAAAGCATCCACGAGCCAATAAAAATGAAAAGAGAGAAACTAAATACTCCTCATTCAATTCCCCTCTTCTTTCTTTTATCATTTCTCATCTTTTATATATTGTATGAGTTTATTTGAGAAAGAAAGTGAATTTTCTCAACTTTTTAATTCTATTAAACTTTAAGATTCAAATTTTAGTTTTTGTTATTTTTCTATGCAATAAAATCCCAAACCTTTATTGGAGTATAATATGACTATGTATATTTTTTATAAGTGATAAATTTATTGTAACTCGTGTTTGTTTGTTCCTTGCTTTTGTCTTATTGCTGCAAGTTTATGGTATGGATTTCATATTACCATTTTCTCCTTTTTTTTTATTGTGTTTATTTCTTCCTTACATAGTAATAATATCTTGTTTATATAGATAGGATATCATCTCATTTATTATTTTGGTGGATTATTATTTTTATATATATTCTTTTTTCATTGTTCCTCTTTAAAATTTTATTTTATTTTTTTTAGTTTAAGTATATTAGAATTATATTTGGAAACAAAATCAAATGTTTTTGGAGGTTCTCTTCTAAGAACAATCCCACATTGAATATAGATTCCATGTTATAGTTGAGATGTGAGTGCATTGAATTAGACATTTTAGACCATAAACAACAACATGTCAAGCAACATAAATCAAGGGGCAAGAATAACATCAAGGAAAAATAAGGCAAGAGCTTAGATGTCAAATCTATATGAAGCATGAGGTAAGTGATAATTCAAAGAGAGGATGAAACATAGAAGTCATGAAACACAAAGAAAAGATGAAAATAAAGCTATGTACAATAGATTTTATCATTAAAGCACATGAAATAAGCTAGCAAGGCTAACTGGTAATAATATCTAACCATGAATATGAGGAGTTATATGTATTACTAGAAGTATCAAAAATTTGATCACAATATGTGTAGTAACTTAACTGATCATCACAAGGATGTTCACATTGGTGATGGGCTAAAAGAGTTACTTTAACCTCATGAAAAGAAGCATGCATACTAGTTTGAATTTTTGATTGGCTAGATGAACTCTTTATAGGCGTTTGAGCATGAACATATGCAAGAGTTTATAATAAAATCTTGTGATGTGGATAAATATGCACCACAAATCTAATGTTGTAGCTATAGAATTTTAACTCAAAGAGTTGTAATTATATGAACTATAACTCTAGAAACTGTATCTCAAGGAACCAAAATTATACATGTAAGAACTATATGGACTATAACAGGTAGTAAGTGTAACTATAGAATATGCAACATAAATTTATATGATTTGATGTTTAGGAAGCACTTTGGGTTACAATTAATGTTCATTATGATGCTTTATGGGTAACTCATAAGGTATTTTTTGAATAATAAATATTTTTTTATCCTGCACAAGCTTAAAACAATAGTGTAATGTTGAAAGGATAGCTCTTATTTGATTTATCCATGATAATCCAAGAAATAGATCATATGTCTTGTTATCTAAATTTATATAAAACTATATTGTGGGTTCTTAGAACTTATGGTGATTAGTAATTTGATACCCATAATAAGTGTCCATGTGAGACCGTCATAACTATTTAGAACCATGGTTTTGCTAAGTCTTGTTGAATATAGCCGTACTAACAAGGAATGATGTCATACATAAGTTTTGACTTAAACCATTGTCTACAATAATTCCATGTGTAATCATAGGATGTGCATCAAAAAAAGTATGTATAAATAGTGGACCATTAGTAGTATGATCATTTAGAATCTCAAGGTTGTAAAATGAAATATATGGATCTTTCTTTTGGGAAATTATGACCATGCCTATAATACCATCTAATATATGCTCATTGAAAATCATTGGTTTGTGTTTAGGTATTTCCATGTGAATATTATATTTATTTGGAGCATCATGATTTGGAAGTGGAATGTTTAATATTTGTAATCGTTTGTTTGGTGTAGCAACTAATTCATTCAAACTAATATTGTATCCTTCCAATTAAATAATATTATTATCAATTAAATCTTTTATCTTATGTCTCAATGCAAAACATTTATTGGTAATATCTCCTTAAGATCAATGGTATTTTAATATTTTTAGAGAATAAAAAATAAGTATTTTTTTCAACATTATAGGGGACAAGAAGTCCCTCCTCTATTTTGAGGGTAGATTCCCTTTACTAAAAATAAGAAAATGTAGAAAAATTGAATATTTATAGTTATACGTATTCAAAATTGTTTTGTGGGGGTTTATTTTATGATTAGAAATGAATGTATAATATAGAGTAAAATGAACAATATAAATGGAAATAAATTGAAAAAAATGAGAACACAGACATAAAGTTTATATGATTAAATAAATACAGATTTTAATCACCTTAGTACACTTAAAGCAATAAATAACATGAACAATTTAACATTGAATATTTTACTGTGAAATAGATACAAATATTTAATGGAATTTTAACATAACAAAAATAATTATTCACCAAAAAGATAAAAGACACAAAGTTCATAACATGAACAATTTAACATTGAATATTTCAGTGTGAAGTAGATACAAATATTTAACAAAATTTTTACATAAGAAAAATAATTATTCACCAAGAAGATAAAAGACACAAAGTTTTGTTGAGAATTATTGTATTAATATTCACAAAAGAATACAAAGTTTTCTTCTTCACCCAAAAAAAATGAATTGTCAAAAAAAATCTTGATTATAATAAGAATCTATGAATTTATAACATGGGAGATGAATATCCACCTCATAATTTCCTATAGCTAAATTTTCAAAAAAATATTTATATTTATTTATTTTTTATAAAAATTATTTCATAAATTAAAAATACAAAGAATTGTTTATGAAAAAATGCAATAGAGAAAAAGAAAAAGAAGAGAGAGAACTCAAGGAGAAAGAGAGAAGAATTAAAAGGTTTGTTTTGATGAGTTGCAGTCATCTTGAAGTATTCATTTACCTTACTCTTTAATTTACATTGATTTCAACCTGAATGCCCTGAATTTTTGAACCACAATGTCAATTTCTTGGTTTGGAATGATTGTATTTGGTAGTTTGGTTGTCTAAATAATCATTACTTCATTCATTTATTCTTTTTTATTGAATAATTTAGGAATATTTTTGTTACATTCAGTGAGGACACTACGGATATCACTCAATTTATTCATGGTCTTTAAATTGAAGTTATTTGCATTGAATAATTCTTCCTAAATCATTTTTTTTGAATTGTTCTTTAAATTTAGTAGCTAAAAATGGTTTAATATTTCCATTTTTCATTAGCTCACAATGAATAGATCATATGTCTAAATGGATCCAATTATGAATTCATCACAAAAAAAATTATATTTTTCCAAGCTTTTTTGGGCTTATTAAGGAACACTAAGTTTCCATGCCATGCTTTGAAACCATAGGAAAGACATATTATAATATGCCTTGAGGAAGATTTGTTTAGAATAAGGATGTTCCTATCATAATGTACCATGTCCTCCAAATCTATGACTATGTTCTTCAAAATTCCACTTTCCTTCAAAATTGTTTTGATTTCCTTAGAGAGCCTGGTTTTATCTTCTTGCAGAAGTCCATATGCTCTTCTTATTTCATCAATGAATTTTAAACCATCATTATCAAGTTATTTGACCCAATTTTTAATCACTCTTCCATGATTATTATATTTACGAATGTTGGAAACAACACTATTGTCAATATACCAAAATAGGAACATATTCTAGAAGTGAAGCCATTGTAAGATTGTCTTGATTCAAAAATGTTTTTATGTATGTTGAATGTTTTTGTACCTATTCTTAGGTTTGCTTCCTAACCTTTGTTCTTTTTACAAGTTTTTTTTATAGTAACTTTAAAAATGTGAATATCCCCTTCATGGGTAGATTCTCCAATGTGTATTGTACTCAAGATATAATCTACAAAGGTCATATCCTCTTCCTTTTAATTGGCTATTGGATTGGAAATTTCAAAATATTATGCATCTGAAGTTTCAAATATGAATCTTCAACTTGTTTTATCCTTTTTAGGTAGTGGGTTTTGCAAGAGGTTGGCCATTGCATCAAAATCAAGAGTAATACCCTTCATACTAATCTTATTTCACTTGATTTGCATATGATGAACCCAAGTTAAGGATGAACTACTAGAATAAATGACAACTTGAGTATCTTATGCCTTAAATTACCCAACAAGATAAAGATATTGTTGAGAGGTATTTGTGGTGTTTCATGTAACTCCAATTTGTTGTGAGGTTGGTGAAGGATGAGTGGGAGAAGGAAGTGGAAGAGGAGGTACAACATGAGGAGGAGATCCAACATGGGGTGTATATGGAATGGATATATGATGATATGGATGAGGTGCAACATAAGAAGAAAGAGAGACTTGCATAAGAGCAATAGGAAAAATAATAGGTGTTTGAGTTGATCCAATAGAAGAGACGAGGAAATTGCATTGGAATAGCAAAAGACACTAGGGATGTTTTCATTAAGCCAATATAAGGTGCAATGGGTGATTGTCGAAAACCTAAATCAAAAGCAAATATTTGTTGTGTCATATGTTCAATGAGAAAGGAAAGATCTAATGGAGCCTCACCTGAAGAAACTGAGGAAGGAGTTCTAGGTCTCTTGATAACAAGGTTTAGAGGTATTTTTATAATTATATATGCACATGTTTGTTCTAGTAGGTTTTTATTATTTGGATCTTCATCATTTCCTCCACTTATTGTCTAGCTTGGTTGAGGATTCATGGTACTTGATATTTTTAAAATAAATTTGATGCATTCTTTCAAATTAAAATATTCTTTGATTGACCATTAAATAAGTGGAAGAAGTATAAGATGAAATTTATCAAAGGATCAATCATGTCTAATTCATCATCTACAATCCCCTCAGTCACCCATTCTAATTTGAATTATTTCATTTATTCCAGGGTCATCCTTGAATAGTATCATTTTCTAACCCCAAATTCATATTCACAATCTTCCCAATAATCTTCAAGTTCTAGGACATGTACGTAACTAGAACCAAGCTTAAAATTATTCATCAAAAAAATCTTAAAATAAAAGGGGAATCTTTTTTTATGAAATTTCATTAGAAATTTAATCATGAATTTTTCAATATTGGAGGCATCCCAAGATTATTTGCACATAAAATAACTTAGGCCTATAGGAAATGAAATTCCCCCTACATGTTTCTCATTACATTATTTTTTAACCTTGCTTAATTGTTATCAAAGTTCAATGAGAATTATTTTATCATTTGCATATCTCAACAATTTATATGGATGACATAAGAACCCTCCAACTCTAATAATGTGAATCTAGGAAAGTGGATGAAATATCTTCCATACTTGTTTACCAGGACAATAACTTCATTTGAAATTATTGTAGTTGTGTTTCCCTTTAAAGTCCTCACAACTAACATAGTGACCGTGTCATTCACTCTTTTTAAATGTTTCTTTCCCTGCTCATGAGTGAGTTTTGGCAATTTATCATATGCTATATTTTTTAGGAAGCCTTGTCATTCCACATTCAATACTAGAAACTATCTCAAATCAACAATATAATACACTAAATATGATTTCATATAGAATTATTGGATTGATTCGAGCCTTATCAATTCATTATGAAAAATTGTTGTTGATTATCTCTTACTAATCAATGAAATGTTTTACCACACAAAAAATTATGCTGTAGATACACATCTATTCAGATAAAAACTAAGTGTTTGAATTACCCATAAATCTATTTAGTAAAGTTATGACATTGAATAATTCTTCTTGAAATTCACCATTGATTAGGAACTCAAAAAGTTTTAATGGTCCTCTTTTTTAATTCTTAACCCAAATTTAATTAATAATGTTCAAACATTTCTCATTGTTTTAATTCCAATATTTCAATACAATATCCATTTAATGTCAATTCTTTCTTCATGAGTACGGATTCCAAATGTTGCATTAATTAATTGGTTGTCAAGCTTAGCTATTAATATATCATCGGCAAATTTTTTATGCCTCTTGTTCAGATCATATTACTTGGCACAAGTCATGACCAAATCATAACATTGGGTAAATGTGGGAAAATCAGCTACATGTGTAAGCCCATTGTAAAAACAATGTTGACCTAGTGCAGTTTATTTTCCATTTTTCATCCTTAATCAAAACTCTTCAATATATACATGTCTTATCTCACTGTCCATGATTTCATAATTTTTTGTCTTGAAAATGGAAAATGTTTTGTATCTCATTCATTTCAATTTCATTTTGGCTAAGGAAGATATGCATAAGGCAATCTCAATTAGTAGTGTCAAATTTGATATGGCAATGTTAAGAGGCATGAATTATTTGTCATGGTCTAAGTCACATTTATCATAAAAGTCTTAAAATTTATTTTTAAGACCTTTTTAGGGCTGTGTTTGACCAAATAAAATATTATGAGTACCCATGACTTCTCAAACCTTAAAATGTAAAGATTCACAAAACTACATCCGAAATCACTCAAGGGATGGAATAAAAACAATGATAAATAAGGAAAAAGAAGGATAATGTTAAAACAACAATGCATGCAAACAAACTTGCATAATATGAATGAAACATGGTGCAAATGACAATGCCAAGAGTGACCAACCTTGAAAAGCGTGAGATCAAAGGAAATTGAACACAAATATGAAATATTGAAGTGTATAATTGTATTGGTGATACGAGTAGAGCAATTCATTTTATGTGAAAATGAAACTTCAAACTTTATTTTATAGTGTTTAAACAACTCTTTGTTATTTAAAAAATTCACTTTTTAACATAAATTAGATATTTGGGATGTTGATGACACTTAATATTTGTTTAAAACTTTTTAATTTTTAGATGTTTTATTTTAAGTTTTTGGAATTTTTTGGGATTTTGGTGTTTTCAAGTTTTGAGGGTATAAAAGATAATTAATTTCATTTTAAAAAAACAGTGGAAAAAATGAAATGTATAAACATCATATTGATTTTATTGGGGTTTTGGGAGTTCCAAGGTTCTCAAGTACAGAGGGTACTCAAGGAACCTCCCCATGATACCTGAAATTCAAATATCTCAAAAAATTATAATTCAATAAATAAATTGATCAAACCATTTGCATCTTCGATATTTTTGAGTTACTTAGCCACTTAAGACATTTTAGTTTTCTTGAGAACATAAGAAAGTTATCAAAATGTCTGATATTTTTTAAAGTGCTATAAATCAAATGAAACATTAAACTTCCAATAAGTATAAATAATAAAAATTTCTCATTTGAACTTGGTTTTGACGATGATGTTAAAATTAATAGGTTTTGGAGGGCTCAATTTTAACGACAATAAATATTCAGTCACATCATAGTTTCTAAACAAAGTTTAAGATGTATCCAACTCCCATAATGATGGTAAAGATTTCATGTTGTATTTAAGAAACCATTTAAGAACTTGGCAAGGAGGCTTAGGTAACTTTGTTAATTACCTACACTCTTGAGAAGATGGAAGAACTAACTTTTCAAGTGGTTTTTAAAAAGTGTTTACATTTTTGTCCTCATTCTTAGCTTAAAATTTAGGTATATCACTAGTCTTAAATTTGATTGTTGATTTACCTTGATATTTGGAATTCGTATAGGTATGAGAATTATACCAATATTTAATAATATTATCCTCTAAAATTATAATCTTATAGTTGTAAACCATATGTAAAATCTCATCAAGATATGGATATGTGTTAAATGTGATTTTTTATTTGAGAAGTTGAAGCAAACCACTGGAAAAAATATTGTAACTATCAAGTATTTGGTGATAAAAAAATTTAAACATGGTTTTGAATTTAAGTATATAATAACATTCTTATTAAGTCCTTTCTTAGGTTATGTAAGTTGAAAAAATGTGACCTTTTGGCTAATGATATAAAAAAAATGAACTAAGAAAAAATTGACCAATTCATTGAAATGACAAACTAATCCTACTCATAAGGTGTAAAACTAATCCAAGGCATAGTCCATATGACTTATAGTAAATATATTTTTCATCAATAGATAATCATGTATAAAACTAAACTATGAAGAAGATAAATATTGAATGTGATGCAAAGGATCACCTTTGCCATTGTATGAAGGGCAATGTTGGTCAATTTATAAAACTAGAAATTGATCAAACCTATAGCTTAAAGGGTCATGACCTATGTTTAAATTCTGCTTATCAATCATGTTGAAGGTGTTTAAGACATGTATAATTAGTTCTTGTATAGTCATATTCCAATTTTGTCTTAACAGCCCTTAAGTGAAGGATTACGTGAAAAAGATGTACTTTGTGTTATGTCTTTCCTTTGCAAATTTTGTGTCTTGGTGCATTTTGTTTGTAGACCTTTAAAAATGAACCAACAGTATGAGACGTGCTTAGGGACATCAAGTTAAAGCTACAATAATTAACTGTTTGGATTTAAAAAATCCTTAACAAATAAGATGTGCATATGGATGTCAAGTTCAGGCCTTATGAAATAACTGTTTGGATTTAAATTTTCCAAAGATCAATGGTCTACATTCAATCAGATCATAGATCTATGATACATGTAAGGTTAAAAAGTCAAAATGTGGCTAAAATGAGATCAATGGTCTACATTCAATCAGATCAAAAGATCTAATAATGCATGAATGAAGCTCGAGTGAATGAAGCTCGAGTCAATGGGTCTAGGCAGATCAATGAAGCACATTCACTCGTAAAAAGTAGATCAATGGTGAGCATCAATTCAAAAGGTTAGTGGATCTTAAGAATAAATGCATGGGTCACAAGTGTCTTAAGCACATTAAACTGGCAGAAGATATATGGCTCATGTTCATTCATACAGAGAAAGATCAATAGTGCGAGCAAGGCAACAAGTCAATTGCTAACGAACAAAGGCAAGCCCAATAGACTTCTGATGAAGGTCGATGAAGCTATTTTTAACCCAGATAAGCAAATGCATAAGAGATGAGTTTGGAGATGATCTATGTTGAACTAGAATGGATATTTCATGGATTGAGCTTCACCATTAGAGCTCCATGGAGGCAGAATAGGTCTTTTAGACCTAATATAGATAAAAGGGTGGAAATTGTTCTTGAAGTAAGATCAAACACCTGGTGCACTACATTTCATCGACATTAAGACTATAGGAAACCCAATAATTGGGATTGGTTTTTGTTTATAGTAGACCTGGGTTCAAATTTTAAAATAAGGGTAGATATTTGTGATAATGGAAAGGCGTATCATCCTCAACATAGCCATATCTTTGACAAATAGGTACCTATGGCCACCCAAAGCAAACATGGTGGTGGCTTTGTTAGATCAAAAGATTGAGGATTTTTTTCATACAGTGAAAAGCATTAAAGCAGGAGAAGGCTCAAGAAGGATTGTGGTGGTGGTTATTTTGAATGGAATTGGGCTCATTAATGACCCCTTAAGCACCAATTTCTCTCTATTTTACCCTCTTTCTTCCTCTTATTACTATATTTTAACTCTTAATTGGCATCCCTCAACTTGATATAGCGAAGCTCTACCAAAATCACTTTGTAAAAAACTCTTTTGAAGCAATATAAGATGTCTAGGATTCTAGTTGAGTGTTAAGTGTGCTTTACCAAAGTTTGATTTATAGTGTATGTTTCCTAGTCATCATCTATATGTCCTTCATGTACCTTACTTCAAGTCTATTGATTTCTTGTAGGTAGTGTGAAGTGTTGGTTAGTGAGGTTTCCCTTGAACTGTCATAAGTCCATAGTGTTTTTCTTAAACCTATCTCTTTATGTCCTTCAAGTTGTAGGTCTCTTTTCAGCCTTCATACAAAATACTCATGTTTGCAACCTTGTCATAGAATCTAATCATTTATTATCCTAATTGGATTAATTAGTAGTCATAAAACTATCTAAGCTAAGAGTGGATCATTGAACATTCAGTGCATCACCATTTAGACCAGGTTTTATTCCTTTTAGCTTTCTTCCCTTTCCCCTTTTCCTTTGTATAAGTATAGGTTTAGGAGAAGAACTATATTGTCATATCAGAGGAGCAATCCTCATTAAAAATCTTATAGGTCTGACAAAAAATTAGGTAATCCACATCATAGGGTCATTCCCATGTTGGACTAGGTTTGGGTAGAGGATCTGAACAATCCTTTGCTCAGCTAGGGTGCAACCTAAGTCTCCAACAGGTAGGTGAGGACTTCTTAAGCTAATGGGTTATGTAATATATCTTGAGAAGTGAAGTGGATTATAAACACTCAAAGGATAATTCGTAACATTTTCATTCTCATATGTACATTACTTAGCCAAAGATTTATTTTGTGTTTATTTTAACTTGCACAATAGTTCTATTAAGTTTTTAAGATTTTTATTAATTATTTTTTTAAAGGTAGTAAGCCTTTTAACTCTTTCTTGACCTACATCATTATCATTTATGTAATTATCCTCAAAATAATCACCATCATAAGTATCAACATTATATCTATAATCATGTTCAACATATTTATATTCATGATTCACATTTAAACCAATTTACATTATCAACTAAAAAATGAGTGGGAATTTCACTATATTTTTTCACTTTTAAATTTAAATAAGCACAAGTACAAAGAAAAGGAATCTAAATCAAATAAATAGTAGTACCACTCGATATAACACTTCTCTCAATAGGGATTAGAGATCTAACCCTCATAATTGATATAAAATGTAAAAATGAAAGAAGATAGGTTAATGATAATGAGGAACTCTAAAAACATGAAAAATATATTTTAAAAGTATAAAATCAATCCCTATAACGTGAAAGAAGTAACAATATTACCCTTGATAGATTTTATAGTGAAGTGAATCACCAAAACATAAGAATTATGTTTGAGAGGTTAATGGGCACAAGAATATATGACTAAGATAAAATAAACAAGAATAATAAGAATCTAAAAAAATAGAATTTAATGGTAAAATCAAACCCTAGAGGGAAAGGAAATAAAACTCTTAAGGTTAGATGATCACATTGATTGGGTTCACCAAAAAAAATTAAAAATGATGCAAAATGGAGATTACACTATATATAACTTTTTAATTCTATGCCACAAGCTAAATCAAGGTAAATGGAGTAATTTACAAAACTTCATATTTATATAGTACTAAAATATAAGGATTGAAAGTACTTTGAAAATTTTAAATGGTAACTAGTAATAGAAAGAGAGAGATAGAGAGGGATGTATACCTTAATCTATCTTACCCAGTTTCTGAATTTGACTAAGATGTTGTAACAAAATTTGAAACATACATAAAATATCCTTTGGGAAGCACACTATGTTTCTAAAAGAGAAATAAAATCAATGAATTATCAATTATGACCTGGGCTAGAATTGGTTGCCGATTGTGATTGTTTTACTCTATTTTTGATAAAAATATGTAAAACTTTTTAATTTGATAAATAGGTGTAAAACTAGAGAATATCATAATGCTAAAGATGTACAATATTTAACAATTTTGATTTTGAAAAATATTGAATATAAATAATTGCTATTTTTAGAGGAAACTAATAAGGGATATACTTAGCTCACACATAGTTTTATATTGATTGTTCTAACTATTTGCAAGTGGAAAAAAAATTAAGAGATAATTTTACAAGTTTGAAATTAGACATAAAATATGAAATAGATTCTAGATAGGTCCGTTATAAGTAAACTACAATGTAGTGTGTTCGAGCATGTTGACTATAAACTTGTTTTGATTGATAGTGACATATTGTTAATAGGATAAGATAATGAATGTAGAATTATAAAAATAATAGATTAGAGGTATGAGTAGAATATATTATTAAACATGACTATTTTAAGTGGTAGTAGTGTAGTGCACTTGAGTTTGTTGACTTCAGACTTGTCTTGGTTGACTGTGCTTAAAATGACACACTGCGCCTATGACTTCTAAGCAATTTGAGATATCATACTTTGAATAATATTGCGTATAAATCATTGTGTTATTTATCTTATCCTCAAAACCCTAATGAAACTTTGATAGCTTGAAAACTTGTAAAACAATAAGGGAGTGTAATGGGTTGAGATGACCTCAATCACCCCCTTGATGATTGATCATTACATGCGTATCTAATACTATAAGAAGTGACATTAAGCCCACATAATTATCCCACATACATTGATTTTACAATTTTTCTCCTTTGACTATATGTATGCACCTAAAAAATGGATTTGATACTTGAAAATGATAGCTCTTGAGTTGCTTTAGAATTCTCGTGACTTAGTTTATGGCTACTTCTTATGAATGATCTTAAATTTGGAGAGAATAGAGCATATTCTTTCAATGTGTAATAGTGTGAATGCTTGATAGAAGTGAATACCAAGTTTGAAATAATGAATGACCTTAGATGTGTATTTATAGGAAAAACTTTTGAAATTTTCCTTTGGTCGACCATGTGAATCGTGTGGAAAGAATCAAATTTGTATTTTAAATTTTAGAAAGTAGTTATTTGGTGTGGGATGCAGGCATTATAAGTGGACAAGAACACACTACACTCCTAGTTACCTAGTGTGGACTTTGATATAACAATCAAAGATATGTTCTTTGTTAAAAATAGTCTCGGGTTGATTTTAGATAGCTTGAGCATTTGACATTGATGATTTTATGTAATAATAATGACAAACAAAGGGTCAAACCTACATATAGATAAATGGCCTATAGGAATGGTGAATAAGATTCATGTATTTGTACACAAGTCATGTGGTTTAGGATAGTCAAAAATTAATATTGTCAAATACCTGTAACTAGATTTATATGTCTATAGTGACCTAAGATAGAATCTACCACTAATTATGGCATTGTGTTGTTGATTGTGACCTTGGGCTATAGTTGTATCATGCACCATTTTTTAGGATCTAAAATGTTTTATGTCACTTCATTGAAAGATGTTAAGCATATTTTAGGTTTTTATTGATTTGGTTAATACATATAACTATTTAATTTTATTTTTCTTTGTTGCATCCCTAAATTTCCACAATGTCACAAGAATATAAAAATGTTCAAGGTCAGTGACATGAGCACCATCTTGAGGGGTTGTAGTTACATATTTCACACATTCGGAACTAGAGATCAATGTAGGTGAGTGTTCCCAACTTAAATGAGATAAATTACTTCACCTTTTCTTCATATATAATTAAATACAACTATATGTTTTAATGTGACCTTTTCTTGGTAAAAGTGTGAATGCACAAGACTTGAATCGACGTTGATGCAATGTAGGCTCAATGTGTAGGCTCATTGACAAGATGTGTAAACTCTTGATAATACTTAATAGATGTGCATAAGAGTGTTGTCTTGTAAGAGATCTAGATGATAGTAATAGAAATAATAAGAGATCTAGATGATAGTAGACTTCAAAGTGACAAGGTTTGAAATGACTTATGATATATTTGAGTATATAGGCTTCACAAGGACAAATATGTATAAAGGCCAATCATAGAGAATAGTGATAAGTAATAATCAAAGCTCCAAGAATCAACCCAAGGTGTAAATGACTTACAAAAGGAACATAAAATTGAATAGAGAATAAAGGACCACCAATTATGGCCCGAACAAAGTCAATTTCAATCATTGATTGTGATCCAACATACAAAAAGGTTAAAAATATATAAATTGAATAGAGGATAACCGATTAAAATCTTGGTGTTGATAACTGATATATTTAAGATATTTATGAGGAAATATAGATAACATGAAATTTTGAAGGGTCCAATATAAATGAAAAATCTCTTAAAAAAACTAAATGTATAAAAATAGACCAAATATAACAAAACATGACAAAAATAGAATGAAAAAAGATCTTACACTGAAATTAAGTGTTTATAATAATATATCCCTATTAATATGTTGAAAATACCCTGAATTGGTGAAGTTTATTAATTAAATAATTTTCAAACATATGCCCTAGTCAATTTGTGACACATGATCCTCTACTTTGCCCTCCCTACATACAGTATATTATTTTACTGAAAAGGAAAAGATTGAGGTATCAAGTGTTTGAATAATTATAAATGTAAAAATGAGGAAGGATTGGAGACTATACGTATTGACCACTAGATAGTTTATAAATTAAGGAAAAGAATGAGGTATCGAGAGTTTGAAAAATTATAAATGTAAAAATGAAGAAGGATTGGAGACTATACATATTGACCACTAGATAGTTTATAAATTATCTTGTATTTTTTTAAGATTCAAGACATGTTAAAGGTAAGAGAAACAAATAATCATTTTTAATTATTAGCCAATGAAATATAATTCTAATATATAGTATTTTTTTAAAGAGTCAAGACATGTTAAAGGTAAGAGAAACAAATAATCATTTTTAATTTTTAACCAATGAAATATAATATATTTGTTGTAGGATAGTTATTTTAATTTTTTCTTTTAATTTATTTTGGATGTAAGAGATCTAAATAAATTAAAATTGTTAAAATTTAGATTATATAAATTAGATTATTTTATATACAAATTTGAATTGATTAACATAGCTTAATTGTATTTTTTAAATTTATAAATAATCAAGGGAGAAGGCACTTAATTGATGTTTTATTTCCCTCTTATATCATTTGTTAGAACTATCCCTATATAATTTTATATTTTGTTTTATTGTAGATCGTTGCATGTGCTAGTCAAGATGATTCCTAGATTTTTAATCTTCAAGTTTGTATATAGATTCTAATTTTTCCTTGAAATCCCAACACTTGTTTGCCCTGAAAGAAGGGAGTCAAAGATGGGTTGGATAATCCCAACCAATTCTCATTGAGTAATTGAGTGTGGCCTACATTTCAATACAACAAAAAGGGCTCAAACTACATGTAATTATCCCATCTATGTGTATATGTGCTCAATAGTGTTTTAACAGAATATAATGCAGCACTTTGGTTTATGCCACTTGATAGCTTGTAACTTTAACCTTGTGTTATTATTCAAACTTGGCTTTAGGGCTATTGCTTTGATATTTTTTAGATGTATATGCCTTTTTGGTAATGTTTCAAGGATGTGCAAATAAATTTGTATACAAAACTTTTAATATAATTTTTGAGTGAGTCTAAATTTTAGGATAGATCAATATTTATAGGCGATTCTTTAATTTTTTTTCTCATAATTGACATGTGAAATGTGCATACGTTGAAATAAAGGAGAGATTTGAATTTGAAAAATAGTCGTTAAGGATCTTAAAACATTTTTGGCGAAGGTAGACGCTATTAGTGACTACCAACATTCAATAATGGTTAATATTATTCAAAAAGGAAAAAATGATAATATTCTACTTAAGATTATAAAGCATTATGACATAGATTATGGAAATCCTGAATATAAATAATAGTAAATTGGATTGATCAAATTAATAAATAAAAAATTAGATAAAGGAGAATATGAATGAGAGTCAAATATATACATACAAATCATGTATATTAAAAATAAATTAAAATTGATGTTGCAAATATCTAATACTAAATTTATATATTTATGCATCCAAAAAAATATTAATTTTTTTACAACCCACTATTTTAAAAAAATAGTTATATAAAATATTTTATAAAAAATGCTTCATAAATTGATTAGAAGTAAGAAGATAATACAAATAATTTATTGAACTCTTTCCAAAAGTGTAAAAATGAAAAACTCATACCTGACACTATTAGGCTCATCCCTGACACTAATTTACAAATGGAAAACTCACCTCTTGTAATTATTACTACACACTATAGGAATTTCAAGGAATGATTTGTTTCAAATACCAATGTCTAATGTTCTTTTAAACTCCCTCAAGAATTAGGCCCATTAATTTGAGAGTAAAATAGAGACGTGGATGAAAATATTAAAGTAAAAATTAATATATATTTTTTTTAATATACTAGTTGTCTTGTTTACATAAATATGATATAGTATATTGTCTTTGTCAATTTTTAGGTGCTGGTAGTGGAGGAATTAAGGAAATGTATTTTTCATTGAAAGATATTATTAGTAATTATATATAAAAAGATAAAGTTAGTCTTACCTTTTTTTTTCATATTCTGAGAGATGATTTTATATCGGTTTTATGGATTGAAAATGGAGATTATATAAAAAAATTATAAAATCATTATTCTAATCAATATAATTAGAAGCAAATTATAAAGTCAATAAAAAAATATTTAAAAACTTTACAATAATAAATATGAGGAAAAGTATTAAAGTAACAACATAAAAGCTCCTTCAGGTAAAGGCCACAAAACAAAGTAGCTCGTTAAGAAACTAGAGCAATGAGATACAAATCAGTGGAAGATAGTAATTGGATCATCTAATTTGTCAGCCCGACCACTTTCACCAAGAAGAACCGTATTAAATATGAGTACCCACCCACCATTGTTGGTTGACTTTTCTTTAGTTTCTTCTTTATCATCTTTTCCAAGAGAATAAATGGAATGGGCAAACTAAGAAAACTTTTCTGATTGAAACATTTCCCACCTATTAGGTTTTGTATCTATATGTTTAAAATTGTCACTTGCATTACATTGAAGTGAGGGATACAAAGAAAATGGAGATAAACTTTATCAGTTGTAGGAATGACGAATACCATGACCACCATGACTATGACCTTTTGAAGATGACTAGTGGAAAGGAGAATTTGGTGATGCCTCTATAAAAGCACACAAGGCACTTCCATAGTATTCCAAGAGGGCTTACAAATGTTCCACCTCCAGTCTCAATTTTTTATCTTGCACATACATTTCTTTTTTTTACCTATCTACATAAAGTGCACCTGTCCCAGAAGAGTAATGATAGTTGATCGTTAAGGTAATCTATATTGAATCCAACTCCATTTAAAACCCTTCAACCATGGGTGAATGGAGGTATTAGACAAATTGTAGCACTAGGTTTTTCTACACTTAATTGAAGTTCTATATATGAGGTAAAAAATTCAATGCAATTGATATCATTCATCATAGAGGACTCTTCTTCTAAGAAAGAGAAAGGTATTCATCTGCAAAATGACCACTGGTCGATTAGATAGTAAAGTCAGGGAGAGAGATACCTTTAACTAAAACTCTAAAATTTTAATGAATCAAAATATAGTTGAATCCCTCTATTATAAGGATATACAATGATGAAGCTAAAACAAACCCTTGTCTAATAGACATAATAAGGCAAAAAAAATAGATTCAATACCATTGATGGTAACACAAATAAAAGAATCCCAAAAATTCATGTTAATGATTTGTAAAAACCTAAAGCCAAAACTAAGATCCTATACCAATACAACAACAAATGTCATTAAATTGTGTCATAAGCTTTCTTAAAATCTATCTTTAAAAAATGGATTTTTGTTTAGAGGTTTTATCTCACTTCTCGCCTTAATAAACAAAACCAACATTATATAGGATATATCTATTACAAAGAAAACATGTTTGCATAGGTTGAATAATGAATTCTCTTAATGTTTCTTAGATTCCTAAATTAATTAGAATCGTTGTATTTTATAGGCAAATTGAATTCAAGTTAAGATCTTATTGGCCCAAAAACCAACCTCCAACAATTAAAATGTGAAAAAAGTAAGAACAAGAGATGAAGGCACTCTAGCCAAAAGGGACCACTCGAAAGAATATTCAGATTGTATGAATGCTCTAGACAAAAGGGTCTAATTAAGAAAAGTCATAGGAGATAGAAAGGGGGAGCTAGGGGACAAGTTGATAAGAGAGAAATCAGGGATGATCATAAGTCAATAAAGCACATGAATAATATTTAAATGTGACCAATATTTAATGATTATATAGACATGTTATAATTATGAAATTCAATGATTAATGTATTCTTAGGGGCATTTTCAGGTGTCTACACTATCATACATCTTATAAGAAAGCTCATATGTATTTAATTTAATGAGTTATTATACCAACGATGCTTTAGATATTATTGAATTCCTACATCATCTTTCATCATACTTTTCCTTTTCTAATGAATTAGTTATCTTTATTTAAAATTAATTTATAATATTCTCACTTATTATATTTTATAAACTATTGAGACAAGGAAACACAACTATATTGAACTAGACTTGTTGCTCTTGTTATCATGATTATTTTCTTTTATCAAAATGTATGGATTATACATAACTCTCAACTTTAATGGGGTCTTTCTAGAGATCACAGAGTATTTGATAGCACATGTGACAAGTTTGTAGATGGAGGACACCAAAATCTTCAAAACGGGCAGAGACTACAAAAAAGAGATGGAAAGTTTTCTTATGGAGGGCGAATCCCTAGAGACTCTTCACAATGGATTTGACCAAGAGTCACTGCCAGGCCATTTGGAGAAGCTACCTTCCATTTGATGCAATATGTCACACTTGAAGGTAGGTTTCATGTGGTCTGATGGTCTCTTTTATTTTTCTAAATTATTTTAGGCACACAATCCCCATGAGCCTTCCTTTCTACATTCTTCTCTCATTAGAATACTCCATTTTGAAATATAAAAAGGGTAATTATATTACTCCCAGACATGAAAGGGTTATTTTTCTCTTACAAAAGTAATTTAAAGGCATGAATCATATTTTTCTAGAAATTCCCAACACTCAGAACAAAAAAGGTGTAGATAAACTTGTGGACATCAAAAAAATTAAGAGGGTTTGGATTAAGTATCCTGGTAGTGTCTCTTCAAAGGCCGTTGAGGCTAATGTTGCTAAACATGATAGTAGCTTTAAAATGCACCTAAGGAGTGCAACCAAAGAAACTATTGTGTCAGTCAAGACTCCATGTAAGAATGGTAAAACAAGGCATTTTGCGAGGGATTTGATTTTGGTTGAGGAAGATATAATTGGGGTAGAGGATGCCAATACTCAAAAGGACTTGGGAAAGGGCATTCAAGACAAGCCAGCCCAAGAAAATTGATTTTGGAAAAAGGAATACTAGAGAAGAACCTAAGGTAAAAGGCAATGACTCTACAGGTAAGTAGCCTCAAGATTTGAATAAATATTTTAATATGCTAGTGGGTTCTTTGAAAGGGAAACATAACTCGAAAAAGATAGAAGAAGAACTAGACCTAAAAAAATACATCATGCATTAGTTCATGAGGGAATTAACTAATCTTAAAGGGAAAGTTAAAAGGCTATAGGAGGAGAATGAAAGATGGGTTCAAACCAATTATGAGAAGGATGTTAATCATCAACTGTGGAGTCTCCAAGAGAGGGTGGGTATGCTTGAAAATGAAAATGAAAAGTTAAAAAATAATATTATTTTTTTGGTGAATTGTAGTAAAGCAGCTATGAATGAGGAGATACAAAATGTGGAAAATTTATTTGACATTAAGACCCCAAGCAAGGCAAAGGTAAATAGGTTCAATGTAGTGGGTGCCATAAGGATGTTGACAAATAAAATCTTCTTCTCCAGATTGATTCAAATCTCAAAAGAATGAAGACTTGTTGGGAAGACATTTTTGGTAATTTAGAAATGGATTAGGATTCGGGTTCACTTTCAACTGCTATCTAATCTTAGAGTATCTTTAATTGTTCTTTTGTTGTATTTGAGCAGTG
This sequence comes from Torreya grandis, assembly GCA_037957365.1. Lineage (NCBI taxonomy): Eukaryota > Viridiplantae > Streptophyta > Pinopsida > Cupressales > Taxaceae > Torreya > Torreya grandis. The sequence goes on along the minus strand of JARHVA010000051.1, from coordinate 3,231,717 downwards.
TTTTAATTGCTTCTACTTCTGTTTGTTTTTATCTCTCTTGCAAACTATAGTGGTCCTTTGGCTTCTTTTTGTTTGTAATTCTCATAGGTTTTGGGGACCCTAGTTAAAAAAATCCCTCCATTTAACCTTAATAAAAAAATACATGAATTATTCATAATGGTATAGGATTTAATGTCTATTTTTTAAGGACAATAGAGTTTCAACTTTAATTCCCAATGCTTATTACTCATTGACCCATATCATCTTGGATGTAGAGGTCTATCACTTAACGAGGTATAGGGTTCCAATCTACTCCATCTTTCTATCTTCTTCAATGAAAAATTATGATTAACCCATGGTTCTTCCTTTGCATTCCACAGACAATAAAGGTATCTTAATAGTAATCAAATTCACTTTTAGCATTTACTATTTTTATCTCACCCATGTTTGTGTATAAAAATTTAAGTGTGGTTTTTCAAGTTCTAATGCTCAACATATCAACATTCAAATACTCATATTCAAAAATATATATATCCATTTAATATGTTATATTTTGAAATGTGTGTTCACACCCTACTTTGTGGCTAAGCACAAAATTCAAATTTGGGATAAGATGGAGAAACAAGTAAAAATAGACCCTTAGCATTTATTTCACATTATTTTATGTATGTTATGCACATTTTTCTATGTATGGGTGAGTGATCTAAATTAGGTGTTGTTGAATTGTTATGATAATAACTAAAGCTTAAACCCATTTCACACATCCCTATGTGATCTCTATAACAGTCTTATTGTCTTCTTGTTTTTCTTCTAGGATTGGCCATAGAATCATGAAATCTATTAGGACCATCTGTATGATCTAGGAATGTTAGCTCATGTCACCTACTAATTAATTAACCATCTCTATCCCTTTCTACCTTTCCCATTTCTAGTTGTTTGAAGTTGAAAGTTCAAATTCAGTCATTTATAAATAAACAAGTGATTAGGTTTGTTTCTATATCAAGTAAACACAAGAAATTTTCTAATCCTTAGAAATTATTATTGTTGGATCACTTCATTGGACCTATTTTTGTTATGCAATTTTTATTTATCAATATCTCTGTGGATTTTGATTGGTTTGACAAATTATAAAGGGGATAGTATTGGCAATAAATTAACTCTATCTGCACTAGAACTCAAACCAAACCCTTATCCATTTTATATTCATAGGATTTATTGATTTCAAGAGGACACAAGCTAAAGTGTACGATTAGGGAATAATGTGACAACATGTGAGTAGAATTATAGGACATTGGTTGTAGTTTATAAGCCTTATTAGGAAATTAAAACTTTACCATGATGTTATGTACAATAATGATAGAGATGATACCTTATGTACAATCTTGGTAATGTTCTTTTCCAATGAGAGGTGGCACATGTTTATAAAATCCTTGATTGGTGTAGACAATTCAAATTGTGATGATAGGTCCATAGAAATGGCTCAAAATCCCCCATGATACCATCTAAAAAAGATAAGAAGCTTTTATATATGTACATGTTTGATTGAGAAATTAATTAGGAAATTGTTTACTATATTTTACATGTTTGTGATTCTTGATTTACACTAGGCATATTTAAATGTGTAATATGAAAAAAATGGATTCACACTAGATTACAACACAAATACCCAATCACTTATAACTAGGCTAAATAACCTATGAAAAACAATAATCAAGCCTAACTAATTAATTCAAAATATATAAGTATGGAGAACACATATGGTTTAGGTTCATAGATTTTATCTCAAAATATGGTGGTAGTCATCAGAAGGTGATAGTGGAAATGTGCACTTAGAAGTGACAAGAATATAACATAGAAAATTGATAATGACTAGAGGACCTTCTCTAGACCATACACTTACATTTCAGAAGTCCAAATCGTATGACTAACACATAAAACAATTACTATTGTGTTTTCTTGGTTATGGTGTCCAAAAGCCACACTCCATTTCCCCATATTTTGCTACGACCACCTGCAATACATAATTATTCTTTCCATAATTGGGGTAGAAATATCTGAAAACTCAAGAAAAATAACATATGTTTAGCTTACATTAAACTAAATAATAACTAAACTATATTCATATTTGTGTGCCCTATATATTAATAACATTGAAAGCAACAAACCTAAATGAATGAAGAAGCTCCAATAGAATGAAAAAAAAATGTCTTGAAGTGTGTGCCTAAACATAAAGATATGTGCTTAAATTAATTTTGTATTACCTCTAAAATTATTGCAAGCATTTAATAAATTTATCTAAATGACAAATAGATTCTATATTTTATAAATCAAATACAGTGCTTGTGTATTTATTTTAAATTATATTGGTGTAGAAACTAATAAAAAATGGTCACAATGAAAAAAAGGTAGGACAAAGAAGGTGAGTGAAATTTATCGTAGACACCAATTTTGTTTTGGGTTTTGTTTTAGATGTTTGTTTGCATTGATTTAGGGTACTTGTATGTTTATTAATTATCTCTTCCTATTAGGCTCTTATTGTCACGTGCTTTTGTGTTAGGACCCATTTTCTTTTTCTCCCTCTAGGTTTCCATCTCCTCCATGGTCTTCTTTTTCTTCCCTTTATATTGAGTGTTTTCTAGTTTTGTCCAAGTGTGTAATAGTACACTCCTAGTTAACCAAGAACATAGCAGTAAGCTCTGGGTTGACTAGGAGCATAGTGATACACTCATGGTCTATTTTCTCAATGGGTTCATTTGACTATTCTTTCGAATTTATTTGGCATTTGTGATTCTTTTTATTGGCTTTCCTACCATTTTTTGTCATCTTGCATGCCAATAAGGTTCTCGTTTAAATTTTATAAGTCTATATATAAACAAGTGCATTAGTACATATAAAATCATGAATCAAAAATGTAATTAAGGTATTCAAAGACAAGGTCAAACATGATGAACATAAGTCTAGCATTTGATTTGAAAAGCTGACTTTCATTTGGAGTCTCCATATTGCATCATTGCCCTGTTTATATATTGAAAACACATGTAAATATTAGGGCTTTCTCACCATTATTGCTTATCAAACTACATTGAGTGTTCATTTCCAAAATTTCCAAGGGCATGGGTATAATTGAGACATACCCCTCAATGACAACACCATTTTTTAAATTTTTGTAAGGTTTTGTGAGTTGATTATGGTTTCAATAAATAATATAATTTTACTGGTGATTTACAATGAATTCTTAAAAAATGAGTGAGGTTTTTGGATCCTAAGAGCAAAGGATCATAGTCATATAATTTGTTTTTAATAATTATAATACAATGACCAATAGTGTACCTTAGCTCTGAAATAAGCATTTGATTGACAAGGAGTGTAACACTTAACTCTTGGTCAAATTTTTAAAGTTATTATTTTACTTAAAAATTTATGGGTTACATCTAACTTGGTTAGTGGATCAATTGTCAACTGATTTCAGCCTCCAAAAGTTTACATATTTTCAAAAAAATAGTATTTTTCTCAAAACCATAGCTCTACACATTTCGATTATTTTGGAATTATCCTTTATTCCAATTAGGTCTGATTTTTAATATCATATTATTGTGATCTTCTTCAATATAAACTATAAAATTATGTAAGGTTAGTTGTAGTGCATGTTGATATAAACCCACTTAATCATATCACATTTATGTGTTCTCTCTCAATGATGTTAATTCTCCTTCTCCTGCTACCTATTTTGATGCAAATGGGAATGATAATGTTTTAAATTTAAATGCTGTTAATTATATGAATGATAATGTTGTGACTAGATCTCAAACTATTGATGTTCCTATTCAATAGAAAGAGGTAGCTGAAAGGTTTTCTTAATTTAGACAACCCATTTGAGACTATCCAATTTGAGACTATCCAATATATATATATATATATATATATATATATATAAAGTTGTGTGTATATATATAAAGTTGTGTGTGTTGAAAGAATCCAAATAAAATCCATAACTCAAGAACCTCACATAGAAGATATACCTTATGTAGTGAATAATGGCTATTTGAGTACCACTACTGTAGATACACCTTCTAGAGTGTCCCTTTCCATGGTTGATAATGTTATTTTTTTCCAGCATTATTTCAAATGTTGTTCCTCTATTTCTTCCAGTCATATTATTGTTCGTTTTCCTTTAGAAATTGGTTTTAATGCTTCACTTTTTTCCTCAAATTATTCAATATCTCAACATTCATCTCTTTTTCATAGTGTTTCTCAACTACACAATGTTTCCATCCCCACCTATTCTACCACCACTTCTCTTCCAAACCCAAAAGTTACCGCCCTTGCCAAAACCATATGTGATATATAAAAAAGTTAAATTTCTCTCTCAAGGGTCTCAAAAGTCAAGTTCTTGGGTCACTTCACATGATATATTACTCAACCCATTGGATTATGATGTCATTGATTACCCTTTTCCTATAGGTTTTATCAGTCCAAAAAAATTATTCTTCAATGGAAAAGGTTATACTTCTCATCACAACAAACAATTTAATGCTTCAAGTCTAGACTTTACACACAATGATAAATTATTGACAAAGTTATATCCTAGAATCCTTAAGGACTATGCTCTTGATTGGTTTTGTGTTTTTCTATCCTCATTTGTATATTCTTTCAATGTTTTGGATGATGATTTATAGCCCATACTTTGTGTTGACGCAGTGTATTGCACCCGGGGCAGGATGCCTAGCTCCCACCCTTCCACACGCAACAATGGAAACTCCCCTCTCCCCTGTGGGATCGACAAAGCTAGAGGGGAGAGTCTCTAGATAAGGGCTAGCTCCCTCTGATGTATCTTTCAGGCCTGGTTTCTCCTACTGCTAACAAATAAAATGAAAAAAGGGGGGATGAAAAGGGAGAGAGAGATGCTGAAAATAGAACCTAAGCCCAAAAATGAAAAGGTGATACACCAAAAAAGTTTGATCCACTCAGGCCCGAACATACACTTTTCACCAAGAAGAAACACCCATTCACTTCATCTGACACGGGAAACTCTTCTATTTTAGTGAGTCAGGGGTCCGTAGAGATACAGGGAGGAAGGAACTACCAAAGGTGCTCTGTGACACACTTAGGCAACCTATTCACATGCGCCTATATTCTTGTTGTAGACACTTCTAGCAGACCTGCAGAAAAGAGACTTCACAATGCACTAGACATGTTGTAATCGATCTGTGCAAAGCATGAAAGACAATGACTTAACACAAAATAAGAACACAGACATATACTTTAAAGTGCAAGTTCGGATAGAGGTAAAAATGCTAAGTCCTGATTTAAGGTAAAATTTGGCAGCTCTGCCTTACAAGCCCGAGAGATTTTTGGGCAGAGTTTTGCCTTAAGGCTAAGAGAGTGGATGATTCTCAAATGAGAATTTTTACAATATATAGAAAGAGGAAGAGAACTTGGTGCTTTTTTGGAAAGACTTTGGCACTTTTTTTGCAAGCTGGCCCATGTGCGCTCTAAGCCTTGGGAAGAGGGATCCGTTTGATTGTTGACTCCTGCTTTGACTTTGGCATTCCACATTAATGTGAAAACATGGCCACACCTTTTTTTTGCAAATAGACTACTCTTTTCCTACAAATTGATTGCGGTTTGTCCCCTCATAAATGCCAACTAGAGAAAGCAAGCCACGCCGCTCACTGTTTGTGCTGTTTGATGACCATCTAGCAATAACTCACCTCCTCTTTGCCACTTGGACTACTTTGTCTATTTTTGCACCTTGTCTTCTTCTACCTTTAATCCTTTGAATTCCTTCAGGTTTGTGCTCTTCTTGACAATTCATCGTGTCTCTCTCGCTTGCCTTGGCTATTTTCTATTGATTCCAATAAGTGACACATGGCGTGTTTCGCCACTGAAACAAGCAGGACACGTGGCAACATCCACTAAATTTATATAAGCTTCAAACACCTTTGGAGAGTTTTGTGAAAAACAATGTGTGGCAGCTTTTGCTCTCTTCAGCAGTTCATAAGGGCCCACTACAGTGTTCGTGGGCCAAAAAGGGAGAGATGGCGGGTGTTGACACTTGTCGGCTTCTGTCGAGCCTTGCAGGGAATACATAGCACATTCTAATTTTTTTAGAGAAAACATGTCAAAGCTTTCATAGTTGCCACTTGGTGCTTTTCATGCTTTGGCTTTCCCTGGTTTTATTGCTTTCTAGCTCCTTCCGCCCTCGGGCTATCTTCTTGGCGAGTCGCTGGCTCCTTGGCTCTTTTCTACTAATTCTAGTGAGTGACACGTGGCGCATTCCACTATGAAATGGGTAGGATGTGTGGCAGCATCCTCTTGACTCATGGAAGATTTAGGCACCCTTTGGAGGTCCTACAAAAGAGGACATGTGTCGGATTCCACTCTCTTTAACAATTCATTCAGGGCCCACCACAATTTTCATGGGACAGAAGAGAGAGATTGCAGGTGTTGACACTTTTCAGCTTCCATCGAGCCTTATAGGGGACACGTGGCACGTTCTTCTGCTCCTAGAAAGCATGTCAAAGCCTTCTGCAATTACCACTTGGTGCCTTCTATGCTCTAGATTTCCTAGTGTAAAATTTGATGTTCATGGGCCCGTCATAGTTTGAAAACCAATGACTAATCTATCTTCTTAAAGTTGACGACTTCTGGGACATCACCATCATGGGCAAATTCCTTCAGGCCTTTTCCTTTGAATTTCTTCTTTGAAGTGTTCTCTGCCCTCCGCAAGGGTACTTATCCTTCAGGAGGCTTGAACCTTTTACGTTGAACCACTCCTTTGAACCAACCGTTGAACCAATCCATTGAACCGGTTCAACGGTTCAAACAATTGTTGAACCAAGGCATCGAACCGTTTGATTGAACCTACTGATGAACTTTGCGTTGAACTTTGCCAATGAACTTTAACATTGAACCAAAAATGTTGAACCAGCACATTGAACCAAGCCGATGAACCGTATGAGTGAACCGAGTGATTGAACCATCCGATTGAACCGAAGCATTGAACCAAAACGTTGAACCAACGGGTTGAACCAAGGCATTGAACCGGTTCAATGGTTCAACGGTTAAAAGGTGCTAACTCTTGGAAAGATTATGTTGTTGAACCACTCTTCCAACCTTAAGGAAAAGTGTTTTTTGAACCATTTTAGCTCTCTTTCCTTATGAATTTATTTAGACAAGAGTCCGAAGAAGCTTTATAAAAAAATTCACTCTCTGAACTGGTTCCTCATTTGAAAGACTACACCTACAGAGTCCGTAGAAACTGTGAAACTTGTGCCAAATCAAGAAAATATATTGGCTCAAAACAACAGGAAAAGGAGGGGGATCAATTTTTGGCCTGTTGGGCAAAAAATGGTCAACAAATTGGTGACTCCCAGGGGAAGCATGCCTGCTATGCTTAGAGACCAGTTGCCTTTTAGTCCATTGGGCACGAAGTCAGATATAGCTTTGAAGAAAGGTTAGCAATAGCCCCAAAAGATCCAAGAATCATTCATGAGCCTTTGCCCCACACACAAAGGAAAAAGCACTCACAAGGCTAAAAACACTACTTGCGCAAGTTGCACTTAGGGAAAGCAGGAAAGAAACTAAAAGCAAACTACTATATATAGCTAACCAGGAATGTTTGCCTCCCTCCTGGATCAAAGGGAAAACTTCTTTAGTCCCCTTCTTGGCAAGAAGACTTATGGTGCTAGACAAGTGGCTGAATGAAAAGGAGATTTGGTGACCTGCTCCTCTTGCCTGTCACCTAGATTGGCTTGCATCGGAGTAGATCAGATTCAAATATGCTTCCGACATATATGTACTCTTCTTGTCCTTGGAAGCTTGATGAATGTTGGTCCTTCATGCTGGTGCATTTCACCAAGAAATTTGTGGACGTTGGCTCATCACCATAAGCCCTTTATTGTGCATGATCCCCTTAAAATACATCATGGTTTGACTCGTTCCCTTCTGATTCATTGAATACCTTGTCAAACTCATCTTCTGCTCCCTCTTGGCCTTCTTGAAGAAGGGTGAATGTTGTGATGTCTGAAAAGGAATCACAAACTGATTGCTCATCCCACAAAACATCACCTCTCTATTTAAAACTTTCTTCTTCAAAGTTTTCCTCAAGGAAGACAGACCTCTCTTTTTCCTCAAAGATCAAGATCTCTAGATGTTCAAAGATATTCTCCTGATCCTCCTCCAACCTTGGCATAGTAGTCCTCCTCATCGAAACAACAAGGAAGTTCATCAAACAAAAGGGGAGAGAGCTCACCATGCTTATGTTCCTCCGCATATTGCTGGAACATTTGCATGTATGCATGCCCTGTGTCTTCTCCATTGCTGATGAGGTCTTTAAAAGGAGCATCGATGATGATTTCTTCATTTTCACTCATGATAGCCTCTTGGGAAACTATAGATTGGATCTTTTGCTCCTCACTGGCCTCCTGCAGAATAGGTTCCTCCTTGAGAAGGGGTGAAGTGGAAAAACCATGTGGAAGAGGAGGTAGTCCTTGAGCTAGAATCAAATGATTCTCCTCTTTCCACTTGGCTAGCACTTCATCTATATCAGGTGTGGCCTGATATCTCTCTTGGAGGTGCGTAGGTGGGGTGTGTTCAGACATGGAATGTGCCATTGGGTCTGAACCATCCATCACACATTGGCTAAGGAATCTCTCTCTGGATTCCAACTCTATAATTCTCCTGGCTATATCTTCTTGGAAGAGCCTTTCTTGGAGATCATAGGAATCATGGGTAGGAGCAACTTTATTTTTTTCAAGTTTTTGAGCAAAACCTTTCTTCCCCTCTTTCCTGCCCCATGGTTCCACTATTTCCCCCAGGTCAGGAGGTTGCCATTAGGATCAGTGACCTAAGGGAGTTGAGGAAGACTAGGAAAGCTGCTTGAGGGGATTGCATGAAAACCCTGAGCTTGATTAAAACCATATGAAGGAACACAAGGCCCATAATTTTGTGAAAATGAATTATACATACAAAAATGTGATTTTTGATGGCACCAGGCTGCTTAACCAGTTGATTCAACTCAGATTCATCATTGGTGTTGATCCAAAAGCCTCCAAAGGCTGTTTGATTGAAGAACACACCAAAAATTATTCAACTCTTTGGACACAAATTGTCCCAATTGGTCCCACTGGGCGAGCCATAAACTATTGACTCAGTGGATTGCACCCAGGGTAAGACATCTATCTCCTGCCCTTCCACACGCAACAATGGAAACTCCCCTCTCGCCTGTGGGACCGGTGAAGCTGGAGGGGAGAGTCTCTAGATAAGCGCTAGCTCCCTCTGATGTATCTTTTAGGCCCCAGTTTTTCCTACTACTAAAAAATAAAATGAAAAAGGGGGGAATGAAAAGGGAGAAAGAGATGCTGAAAATAGAACCTAAGCCTAAAAATGAAAAGGTGATACACTAGAAAAGTTTGATCCACTCAGGCCCGAACATACACTTTTCACCAGGAAGAAATGCCCATACACTTCATCTGACATGGGAAACTCTTCTATTTCAGTGAGTCAGGGGTCTGTAGAGATACAGGGAGGAAGGAACTACCAAAGGTGCTCTGTGACACACTTAGGCAACCTATTCACATGTGCCTATATTCCTGTTGTAGACACTTCTAGCAGACCTGTAGAGAAGAGACTTCACAATGCACTAGACATGCTGTAATCGATCTGTGAAAAGCATGACAAACAATTACTTAACACAAAAGAAGAACATAGACATATACTTTAAAGTGCAAGTCTAGATAGAGGTAAAAATGCTAAGTCCTGATTCAAGGTAAAATTTGGCAGCTCTACCTTACAACCCCAAGAGATTTTTGGGTAGAGTTTTGCCTTAAGGCGAAGAGAGTGGATGCTTCTCAAATGAGAATTTTTACAATATATAGAAAGAGGAAGAGAACTTGGCACTTTCTGGGAAAGACTTTGGGGCTCTTTTTGCAAGCTGGCCCATGTGCGCTCTGAGCCTTGGAAAGTGGGAGACGTTTGATTGTCGACTCCTACTTTGACTTTGGCATTCCACATTAATGTGAAAACATGGCCGTGCCTCTTTTCTACAAATAGACTACTCTTTTCCTATAAACTAACTGCGGTTTGTCCCCTCATAAATGCTAACTAGAGAAAGCAGGCCACACCGCTCACTGTTTGCACCGTTTGGTGACCATCTGGCAATAACTTGCCTTCTCTTTGCCACTTGGACTGCTTTGTCTCTTTCTACACCTTTTCTTCTTCTGCCTTTAAGCCTTTAAACTCCTTTAGGTTTGCACTCTTCTTGACAATTCATTCATGTCTCTCCCGCTTGCCTTGGCTATTTTTTGTTAATTCCAATAAGTGACACATGGCGTGTTCCACCACTGAAACAGGCAGGACATGTGGCAGTGTCTGCTAAATTTATAAAAGCTTCAAACACCTTTGGAGAGTTCTACAAAAAATGACGCGTGGTGGCTTCCGCTCTCTTCAGCAGTTCGTTGGGGCCCAGCACAGTGTTTGTGGGACAAAAAGGGAGAGACGGCAAGTGTTGACACTTGTCAGCTTCCACCGAGCCTTGTAGGGAATACGTGGCACGTTTCACTTTTTTTTGAGAAAACATGTCAAAGCTTCCTCAGTTGCCACTTGGCTCTTTTCACGCTCTGGCTTTCCCTAGTTTTGTCACTTTCTAGCTTCTTTTGCCCTCAGGGTATCTTCTTGGCGAGTCACTGGCTCTTTGGCTCTTTTCTGCCGATTTTAGTGAGTGACACATGGCGTGTTCCACTGTGAAATAGGCAAGATGCATGGCAACATCCGCTTGAATCATGGAAGCTTTAGGCACCCTTTGGAGGTCGTGTGGAAGAGGACATGTGTCAGCTTCTACTCTCTTTAACAATTCATTTAGGGCCCACCACAGTTTTTATGGGACAGAAGAGAGAGACTGTAGGTGTTAACACTTGTCGACTTCTGCCGAGCCTTACACGAGACACGTGGCATGTTCTACTGCTCTTAGAAAAGCATGTCAAAGCCTTCCATGATTGCCACTTTGTGCCTTCCACACTTTGGATTTCTTGGTGTAAAATTTGACGTTTGCAAGCTCGTCACAGTTTGAAAACCAACGGCTAGTCTATCTTCTTAAAGTTGACAGCTTCTGGGACGTCACCATCCTGGGCAAATTCCTTTGGGCCTTTTCCTTCGACTTTCTACTTTAAAGTGTTCTCTGCCCTCTGCAAGGGCACTTGTCCTTCGAGAGGCTTGAACCTTTTACGTTGAACTGCTCCTTTAAACCAACTATTGAACCAATCCATTGAACCGGTTCAACAGTTCAAACAATTATTGAACCAAGGCATCGAACCGTTTGATTGAACCTATCGATGAACTTTGCGTTGAACTTTGCTAATGAACTTTAACATTGAACCAAAAATGTTGAACCAACACATTGAACCAAGCCGATGAACCGACTGAGTGAACTGAGTGATTGAACCATCCGATTGAACGCAAGCATTGAACCAAAATGTTGAACCAAGGCATTGAACCAGTTCAATGGTTCAATGGTTCAAAGGTGCTAACTCTTGGAAAGATTATGTCGTTGAACCACCCTTCCAACATTAAGGAAAAGTGTTTTTTGAACCATTTTAGCTCTCTTTCCTTATGAATTTCTTCATACAAGAGTCTAAAGAAGCTTTATAAAAATTTGCACTCTCTGAACTGGTTCCTCATCTAAAAGACTACACCTGCAGAGTCCGTAGAAATTGCTAAACTCATGCCAAATCAAAAAAATATACTAGCTCAGAACAACAGGAAAAGGAGGGGGACCGATTTTTGGCCTGTTGGGCAAAAAATGGTCAACACTTTGATCAACATTAGCATGAAGGTCATGTTTTCTAAATTTCTCAATTTAAATGAGGACCTAATGATAATATAAGTGAGTATGAGTTTAGATAAAATATAAATGCTACAAAGATTATTTACTAAGTACCTAGTAGTGAATTATAAATTACATTTTCTTAATGTTTGATTTTACCCTCTAAATATAAAGTGGTCTTCAATACTTTTCCATTGTTCAATGATCTTTGTTGTGCAATTAGAAACTATGAGATCAAGTTTTTAGAGGCTAACTTGCTTAAATATAGGACTAATGCTTTTACCTCTAGTGAAGGTAAATTCCAAGTTAAATAAAATTTGAAGCCAAGAGTAGTGGCAATAATTTACAATCTAAAAATTAGGTCACAAATATAGTGAACATGATGGACCAACCATTCAATAAGCTAGTATTATCACAACAAAAAACAAATACAATTTACAATATTGAGTGAAATTCCTCAAAAGGTGCTTAAGATATTACTTTATGCAACATGATTACTTTACCTCCTAAGAGAGATATTGACCCATCAAGGCCCTTGCCAAAAAACTATGAAGCTAATGCATATTTTTATTATCGTAGAGTTCACAAACATTAATGAAAAAATATATAACATTGAAACATAAGATCCAATACTACATTGAAAGTAATAAAATTCAAGTATAGGGTCACAATAGCACTTTACATGAATCAATGGAACAACCAAATTAATGTTTTAAATATTTACAATTCATCTTCTAAATCATGTCACTCGATTCAAAGATGAAGGCAATGTTCATTTGATAGCTCAAAAACAACCATCATAAGATTCCAATGCTCATTCGCTTGATGGACTTGTCATTGTGGTCAATACAACACATAATCATCCCCCTCCAATTATATTATATGATCATGAAATCCCAAATTATGACTCTAATAATGGATCACTCTTCATTTGATATTTCACTCGTACACATTCAAGGATAACAAATGGAATTATGATTGATAATAGTTCAAGTATAAATATATACACACCCAAAAAAATACTAGTCTTAGATATGATTAAATAGATTTAGCCAATATAAACACTATTATTGAATGATATAATGGGATTACCTGGAAACCACTTGGAGACATCACCTTACCTATCACAGTAAATCTTAAGACCATCTTAGTTTTATTTCATGTACTACCAAATAATGGGATATATGACATGTTTCTTGGAAGGCCATGGCTTAATCAAATGAAATAAACTATGTTAATAATACATTAGTGCTTAAATTATGTTTATGACAATAAATTGATTGGTATCCAAGGCACTACTTATGATCCTCCATCACAAGTATAAAAGTGTTACCTAAAGAGCTACCAAAGAAGTAATTAATCATAAAACCTCACATCAATACACTTAAAGTTACAATACCTACTCATCTACATACCAAAGTAATCATATCTTAACCTCTTGAACTTATATAAGATAAAGCACCTACAAAGGATCTAATATTTCAAGCTAACATTCAAATAAATGAGTTTCCTAGAACAAAATCTAACATAATTGATCGCAATGATAATGATTATAACAATGATGATATTACTTATGATTGATATTGATTACAACATATTATCTTTCTTAGACTCATTGGTACCTAGGCATCCTAATTTTTCCCTTTGGATAGAATTGCTTCCACTTATATATAGCATAATGATGATTCAACTAATATTATTAATCAGCCTTGTTTGTTAACCATATGCAATTGCACCTAAACAATCTTTATTTTATCGTACATAGTTTCCTTTTTGTTTTCATCTCTTGTTTGAATTTTATTTTTTTTCTTGCTTTGGTTTTCCTTTTCTTTGATTTCAAATGTGACTCTTTGGAATCCTTGCTTATTTTTTAACCTTCTCATATATTTTTTACCCCTTTGTGGTCTTCCTTTACTTCCATATTCTTCTAACATTCCTATGTTTCCCGACTAATTGAATTTTGAAGTTACCCTCTTCCTTATTCATATTTTGGTTTTCCTTTATTTTGACTCCTTTCTTTAGTTCCTCCATGGTTTATATGAATTGATTTTCCTCCTTCCTCTTTGGTTTCTTATGATTCTTTATTCTTGCAGATGTATGTCATTATTCTAGCCTCTCCCATTTTTTTAATGTGATAGTTTCTTTTCTTTCATCCCTTGCCTTGTTTTGTTATGTTCCATCCCAAAATCTAGTGCAAACTTCCCTGTGATGACAAGACATTATATATTGAGGCCAGATTCCCCGTTACATGCACAATTTTGAAGGAATTTGTAGGTTAGTAGGGATCTTTCCCTTCTTTCTTCTTGCTTTTTTTTTTTCCTGGGCTCTCTTCCAATTTAATTGAATCCTTTTATTATTTAATGTTTTATAAATTTTATTGCCTTTATCTTTGAGTGTTACATAGATACACAACTTGACACATTAGGATTATCCAACTATTGATAAAGGTTAGACATTGTTTACACATGTACTATTGATGGTAGCATTGTGTTAGATGTTGGACATGCAGGTTTATACATACGATTATGGATTCACAGTTTACTTGGGGCATCCTTCATGCTCACTCTAGTGGGATCCTAGAAGACATCTCCTAGTAGTGATTCAGATTATATATTTTTTGGTTTTCTTTATCATATTAAGTTTCATGTAATTATCCATTTCCTACTATATCCTATCTAGCGTACACTTTAGTGTGACTAGTTTCCTATATGTTACTTGATATGTATGTTATATATGTTTAACATCTAGCATGCCTCTTTTGTTGAACCTCTACTTGATGCCTTTGCTTCATACAATTATTTCTTATTGTGTGTTCCCTACTTTATTTTTTTATTTTGCATTTCTTTATTATTGATGCAATGATCTATATCGTGCACAATGTTCCTTGATTGGACATATGTTTGTTTGTCTATGTTTTCATGGTTCCTATTATGCATCTATTAGGGAAATGCTCAATGTGTATGTTTCATTTGATACATCTCCTGCTACATTGTTTATATCGGGGCATATTATTGTTTGTGTTTCATTGATTATATATTTTCCATTAGGGGCATGTTAATCATATATTTACTTTGACTATATCTTGACCACCTGGGGGAAACCTCTTATTATTATGCTTTCATTGCTTATATCTTGCCCATGTAGGAGCAACATGTAACTATTTGTTTTACATTTCTTGGACTTAAACACATGTGAGTGTAGTTATCGATTACACATGTGCTTTTATGATGATATCTTTCTATGATTATACCAAATCACTTTATACATACCTACTTTCATGATGACATTTTACTATATCACATATCAATACTTTACTTTTCCTATTTTACACATGGTACACATAATCCCTTTCTATTTAGATATGTGATTCACATGTTCATCCCACATCTAAAAGGAAAGCATACATTCCACTTATTATAACTCTCCAAGATTCTAGTTATAATTTGATATGCAACATACTCTCCTTACTTTCGCATATGGAATGAATCACATGGTAGTGTATAGCAAGTTCCACTTGGTTTCCTCAAAGAGATGCTTATTTAGAGACAACACACATATTTTGAGATAAGGATTTAAAAGAGGCAGCTTCAAAGTTTCAACACATCAATGTGTATTAATTCGCTTGCAAATGTTTCCATTATATTGGTAGGCATGTAGGATTTCTTATTTCAGGCATAGGAGCATGTTAGGATCTTCATGACTATTCACGGTGGCAATCAATGCACTTGCACTAAATTTAGAGGAGCACATGCTTTATTTTATTTTTTCAAGTTGTAAGAGTTGGACTCTTAAGAACATGTGATCTCTGTTTTCTTCTTGACTATCAAATAACTATCATTGGTATACCGATTTTAATAACTCATACAAGTTTCATCCACAACATCTTCTACAATCTCTCCTAGCTACACTTGTTTGTTTTGATTTGATATTAATGCACACATAGATCAAAGTGGAGCATTATGTAGACACCTAATTTTGGCCTGTGGGTAGTTTTAGATGTCAAATTATATTGATTTAGGGTACTTATGTGATGAAATTATCAGTTCATATAAGGCTCTTATTGGCATGTGTTTTATCTATGTTGGGCTCCATTTGCTTCATATCCCTCTATTTTTCTCTCCCTCTAGTTTTCTCTATCTTCCCTTTGTTTTTGATTATTTTTTGGGTTTGACCATGAGTGTAACAATAAGCTCCTATTTGGCCAAGAGTGCTACACTCCTATTTTGTTTTTAATCTTTTGGCCCTTCTTTTAGTTTCCCCAGGGTTTGCATTTTTTACACAACAAGAGGGCCCTGATTTGATTTTGAAAAGTCTATATATACACAAGTGCATTACTGGATGAATAGAAAGAGTTCTAAAAAAAAGGTCAAGAGTGATAAGCAGAAGTCTAGCATGTTATTTAAAAATAAGAATTTCATTTGACGTCTTCATATTGCACCATTTTCAATTGTTCATGTAGTGAAAAGACATGTAAGGATTAAGGCTTGCATCAACACAATTACTTGTAGAATTGCATTGAGTGATGGTTTTTCCAACTTTTCCAAGGACATGGGTCTGATTGAGACAAGCCCCTCAATTACTACAGAATTATTTAAGGATTTGAAAATTTTTGTGCGTTGATTAGGGTTTTAAGAAAGGAGATAAATTTCTTCATGATTCATGATGAATTCTAAAATAACGAGCGATGTTTTCAAAGCCCAAGAATAGAGGATCAGAGTTGTCAAATTTGTTCCAAAGAATTCTATAATGACCAAAAACTTACCTTAGCGCTAAAGTGCACCCCTGGTTGACTAGGAGCATAACACTCCACACCTGGGTAAAATTTCAAAGTTATCATTTTGCTCTGAATTTTCTATGTTATGTCCACGTTGGTTCCTAGACTTATTTCTAATTTATTTTAACCCTCGATAGTCTAAAGATTTGCAATAATTTAATATTTTTCTCATAACCCTAGTTTCACACATTTCAATTATTCAAAAAAAATTTATTGCAATTAGGTTTGATTTTTATTGTTTTTTTTTGGATAGATATCAGAGTTGACAGGACCCCTACCTAGATAGCTTTTGACCAAAGCTACGAAGCAGATTTGGGGTACAATCAGGGGGCCCAGTGCTGAAAAACCATTAAACCAACACAAACGATCACCATCTATCACTAAAATCACTATGTCAACTCAAACGACCACATCTGACTTATAAATGCTTCGTGAAATTCGAACCTAAGTAGAACTGGGCACAACCAACCCACTTAACCAACCCTTTTATATATGATTGAATGTAATGCATGTTAATCTAAACCCGTTTTACCATATCACATCTAGTCGACAAAGAGGCTCAAAAAAAGTTCTCATAACTTTACATTAATATATATAATAATTAAAAAAAAAAAAAATTGCTTGGTTTGGAAGGCGTGGGAGCGTCGGGAGAACAAGGAAAGCGAAAGGCCCCCGTGGGCCCCACCGCCCCAAAAAAATGCAAAGTACTTTTTGTTAAACGTCCGTACAGTTGGCGAATTAGTCACGGAGATATCGAGAGGCTTTACTACTCACGGCCCACGGTTGGTCAAAAGTTCAAAAGAAAAATTAGGTTTTAACATGTGAATGCATTCATTATTACATGTGATATATTTATTTTTTGGAGGTTTATCAGAAGGTTCTAAAGGAGGTTTATCAGAAGGTTCTAAAGGAGGTTTATCAGAGGGTTCTAAAGGATAATATTTTGTAGGAATGAAATAGTTTCAATCTTATCGTCAGTTGTTTCAAAGGTGTAAAGTTACATTGAAATGAGAAAGTGAAAATCAACGGTCATATCATATATAAAAATATTATGTATTGAACTTGTTTTATCTTGTTTACATGAAATGTCAATTTGATTTTTTTGATGGGGTGATGGTGGAAAAGGAGGTGTCGTGTTACCTCATATAGCATGGAAATGAGATATGTGGGAAGGGCACGTCACACTCCACGCCCTGAGCTTGGGCAATGATGAAGTGATGCAAAAACGCAAGCCCATAAAAGACATGAAAGCAATGAGAGATTCTGGGGTGAGTGGAGCGGTGTGAAGGGTTTGACTTGATGATCTCGTAAAGTGGAGTTTTTTAAGTGTAAGAATGTGAATCGTTAAGAGTAATGCACCCGAAACCAATGATCGTTGGAATCGTTTCAACTTTTGAGTACGAAGCATTAAGTAACAATAATTTGATATTTCTAATGAAAATGATGGTATAAAAGGAAGTAGTGTGTTACTTCGTACGACATGACAATGAGTTGTGCATAGATTCATAAAAATAATTAATATATTATATATTATTTGTGGTATGATAATATTATAATATATTATAAATTATATATATAGAGGGGGTGTAATATTATTATATATATTAAATATTAGAATTTTATTTTATTTATTATATAAGGTTTTTTTCTTTTTTCTCATGTTCTTATTAAATAAGATTTAGCATTATATATATAATAAATTAAAAAGTATTTTATTCTCTCTTCTTCAGTGTCAATGGGATTTTATTATCAAGCATCTCTTCAAACTATGTGGGATTCATTTATGATGGAGACGAATAAAAAAGGTGGTATGGAAGATTTTTTTTTATCACAAGAATATCAAGAATGTAATGATTCCATAGCCCAATGCCCTGATAAGATTTTTGTTTTCAGTTAAATGATTTTCTAGATTGAATTGTCGTTTGAATGAATGATTTAATGAATCCATAGGTGAAGATGAATCTCTTATCTATTACGTATTGTAATTAGGTAATGTTATAATTTGTAATTACACTGAGTCTTGATTACTTTTGTTTTCACGTGGAATATTAAATACATGCAAGCTCATGAAAATGAGCTCTCTTTATTCAATAATATATGCTATTTGTAGTCAACTTTATCATTCCGATGTTGCTCGCATTATTCATGCGATTGTGTTTTGCATAAAAAATAGAATTCAATAGGTTCACGGTTCGAAATCAAATTTGATAATTATATATGATAATAAATAATTATGTTTTTATCATTATTATTAATAATATATATAGTAATAGTATTATAATTATTTGTGTTTATGACACATTTTTTAAACACTTATGTCATTTAAATAAGTCACTATTTTTGTAGCTTTGAGCTTTAATATTATTTTTCAAGCGTTAAACCAAGTCTGGGTTTTCAAGTAATTATTCAAGTGTATTTATTTTAATAAAAACTTAAAAATGGAAAATACTTAGAATTTAAAACACATACAATAAGAATCCTTTCATCAGTATTTAATCATAATGACAACTTTCTTTGTGAATCACTAAAACTCGTAATGGAATCACAAAGGGTGTCTTGGTCAATACATTTGTATAAGACATACCATAATTGAATTTATATGTGTTACATGTGAAACCTAAACGTTGTGTAATGGTCTAGTAGTGTTACATGTTAGACATGTGTATCATCTTACATATTAAAGCACAACACTCAAAATCCTAGAAAGATAGGTTTGAGAAAGACAAATGTCCCGATAATTTGACATCTATCATGAAATGACCATGTAATTCCTTCCCCACGTCACTTATCACAATATTCACTTTATTACATCACTCATGGATATCTTATATTTTGTAAAATTGATTATTATATCCTAACATTTCAAACATTTTTTTCACGAGGAAGAATGGGTCAAGACACATGAGCAACAATTGGCATTTGCCAAAAATGAATTTGAAAATGCACCAGTTGTACTTCAAGATGATATAGATCTTTATGGTCCTTTATATCACAATCTCTTTTGTTTCAAAAGTGTTTTGTTTCAAAAGGTAACACCTAGACTTCTATTGCATCTGTTATATGAATTTAAACCAAAGCAGAAAAAAAAGTAGAAACAGGTTGGTTTTTATGGATGCAAGAGCTATGAAATAATGGAGGAGTTATTCAAGGTGTATGGTTATGATTATGGAGAGAAACCCTATTTCCACAAAGGACCCATGGAATCCATATATGCATAAGATTGATGGTTAATGAAATAGATGGAAGAAAACAAATAGTTTGTGATGAAGAATTTCAAGGAAGCTCTCATGTATTACATTCCTTACTATGTGTATGAGATGAGCATTGGAATTCGTACACCTCAACACCAAAACATGCCACAAATAACCACCTACATAACAAATCATATCAACATGTTGGTAAACAAATATCCTTTCAAGAACAGAACCCATGGTAGAGACCAATTTTTAAGATTGGTCATCCACCCGAGTCTCATGGTAAAGACCCCACAACTTTACTGTAATGCAGGGAATAAATTAAGCTAAAGTGGCTTCAGTGCTTTGATCATCTAGTTCAAACTTGAGGCAGACACTACTATCTAGTGTAGATATTATTATTATATATATTTAATAATAAATATGAGGATATATTTCCAATATAAAAATAAATAATATATTTTGGCATTGTTTGCCATGTACGTAAGTGTAAAACAATATGTCTCACTCATGACATTTTGATGTGGAGAAACTTGAAAGTTTTATTCCATGAAGATGACCCCCAGAGTCCAAATGATTAATGATGTGTTGATGGTCTTCCCTATGAGAGTCTTGAAGAAGATGCATCTATAGTTTATTTTGATTGACATTAGAATTTCCCACTTAATGGTAATGATGAATTTGTATCACTACATAGAATTGGCGTATGACTATTAACAGGGAGAGTGAAACCATCAACAAGTGGAAAATTAAATGGGTTCACCTTGTGAATGATCCAAAACACCACCTAATAGAGTAGTGTATATTTTTAAAATGTTTTAGGCTTTGGGAGAAATATGGCCTCATAATGGAAAAGATTAAATTCAGCTTGTCCAAATATGACATTATTTTTTACGTAGACAACTTTAAAATATTATGTCTCACTGATGAGCCTTAGCATTATATAAAATCAAAGTATATAATAAAAATAATTTAATATATATCTTCGCATTACAAAACCTTGATTTACGAAAACAAAAATCACATCCCTTACATCATGGAAACACCTTTGATTGACCATTTTTTATTGTTAAGGGTGGGCGAGGATGTCATGATCAGTTATTTGATTGTGATAGGGTTCCATGTTGGATGAGTGGATCGAATCTACATTACAATGTTTTTTATTTGCAGACAAGATATTGAGGTACCATAGTCTATCTTGTAGCTTAGGTGCATCCATGTTGTGAATATATTAACATCTGGAACAATTAAATTAGGCTTAACAACATATAGAAACACCAAAATCATAAGCTTAGAAGAAAGGGCAAGGCCATACACAACATGCAAGTGGTGAAATATCCTAAGGAGTGTTGATCGGTGATGATGAGGGGCAATGATAGTGTATTGGAGACGGTATCGTAATTCAAAGGGCTCGTAGTCATACCTCTCTTGAAACCCATGATTGTTAACCCCATCTCACCTTTTGTGCACATAATGGTAAGCAAAAATAATCATATATTTCTGGTGTAGGTGATGGTAAATATTGAGATTGTGTGTTCCTTCATACAACATGGTAATGAGTTGTGTAGGGAGGAAATGTTTTGTTCCCCAAAGAGCTTGAACAACAATAAAGTGGTGGGGAAGGGTTAGGAAATACAAAACATACAAGTGGTGAAAGATTTCAAGGTGAGCCGGGTGGTGATTATGAGTGGTAATGACATGGTATTTCATGCGATCTCAAATACCACATATACCATATCATACACTAGACTTAGATTTAGGGCAGCTATTGGATTTACATGACTTACACACATTGTAAAGGGGTTTGTAGCTTTTAAGGTGGTAACATTTTTGATTTGTCATTTTATATTATTAAGGGTCGACAAGGATATCATGAGAACTAATTTGATTGTGATAGGGCTCCACATTCGATGAGTGGCTCGAATCCATATTACAATGTTGTTTATGTACAGATATGACATTTATATACCAAAGTCTATCTTGTAGCTTATGTTCATCCATGTTACAAATATAATAACATCTAGAGCAATTAAATTAGGATTTAAAACATACATAAACACCAAACATAGACCCCAAAAATAAAGGGCAAGGCAATAAAGAACATGCAAGTCGTGAAATATTTCAACATACACTAGTTGGTGATGGTGAGTAGCTATGACAAGGTATTTTAGGTGATACCATACATTGGGGGTGCATATTATACACCAAACCCAAATTCAAGGTAGTGGTTGGATTTATATGACCTACATCACCCATTAAAAAGAGGTTCATAGCTTGTAGGGTGGTGACACATTTGCTTTGTCATTTTCCATTGTTGAGGGTGGACAATGATGTCATGAGAGCTAATTTGATCGAAACATGACTCCACATTTGATGTGTGGATCGAATCAATTATGTAATGTCATTAATGTGGGGACAAGACATTGAGGTCCCAGGATCTATCTTGTTGCTTCCATTTGTCCACCCATGACAATAGAAAATGCCCAATCAAAGGCGTTTCCACCTTGGAATATGCAAACCCTTTTGCAATGTGCGCTAGTGATGTGAATCCAACAGTTGCACTAAATATAGGTTTGGTGTATGATATGGGCCCCTTGGTGTACAATATCACCTGAAATAACCTATCATTTCCCCTACCATTAATACCCATCTCATCTTGAAATATTTCACTACTTGCATGTTTTGTATGACCTTACCTTTTCTTTTAGGGGTCTGAGTATGGCATTTATGTATGTTCTTAACCCTAATATATATTATTATCAATATATTTATATTATTAATAATATTATTTATATTTGTATGTTATTATTTATATATAATAAATTATATTATTATATTTATCATATATTATATTATATATAAATAATAACATACAAATATAAATAATAAAAATTATATATACTCTCAAATTTATATTATGTATGATAAATAATTATATATTATATAATTGTCTATTATAATTAGATATTTATTAATATATGTAGTAATAGTATGTATTATTATTTATGTTATTAATATTATTAATTATATAATATTACATATTATTTATATATAGAGAGAGATATTTAAAGGTAGATCTGAAACATGTTTATGGTACATGTAGCAATAGTAGTGTGTGGCTTATCACTCTCCTCCCACTCTTCTAATTCCTTTGTACTCAATTGATGTGTTTAGTAGGATAAATCTCCTTCACCATGAGCAGGTAAGCATATATGATTATGATGTGGTCATTTTCAATCTCACATTCACTCTTATTGTCGTCTATAGTTATCAAGTTCAAACTTATTTAAAATGGCATGTCAAAGGGTAGTTGGCATAATGATAGGATGTGCATTATGTTTTCTTTTGTGTTTAAGTTGTTTTCTCAATCTGGATCAAAGATGACCTGCATGGTATGATTATAATAAATCTATAAGTTCTAGATGCATCTATTGAAGGTAAATTCTAACTAGGGATCAACCACACAACAAGTGAGTTATTTGTAAAAAGTTATGTATTAAGGAAGAACAAACTCCTCATATTTACCTATAGGATCATATTTACCTATAGGATGTGTGGGAGATTCGCTCAAGGCAGTGCAGATGGAAGACGGACCGAATGAGAGTTCAAATAGTTACAAATGTGTGTTAAATTCAAAAACTTCTAAAGAATCATTGGTAAATATTAAAATTAAAGACAATAAATACTATTCAAAATGAAAGTAATTGTTATATAAGATAACCCTTCAATTTTGCAGATGAATTTTACAACATCAGAACTTTACCACGAAATGTTTTTCATGGGTTATCCATAGAATGAATATGTAAAATTAGGGGTTCACATGCACTATTATGATTATTTTTTGGAGGCCTTAAATGGATCACTATACTCTAAGAATAAGGTACTTTTTAAATATTTGGATTCAGACTAAGAGGTTTTTATTCCTAACCCACATGCTTTGGCTTCTCTCCTTAATCATTTTTTGCAATATTACCTTTGATTGTGGAAAATTTATTTGACAATTAGGTTTTAATAGGATCTACAGTTGATCCTAGGAAAATGGATTGGACAAAATCCACTTTACCAAACATTCAGTAGATGGAGTATGATATTTTTTTATTGTCGAGAGACCTTTCTTATGCAGATACAAACCAACCTCTTTAGGAGTCATTCTATCAGCTTATAGAGCCTTTTGTGAGTAGCAGGCCATGGATGGTTACTCAAGGAAACCATGATATTGAGACCATTCCAATAATAATAAGTGATCATTCAAAGTGTACAATTCAAGATGGAGAATGCCATATAAATGGAGTGGTTCGAGTTTGAATCTATTTTACTTGTTTTAAGTTGCAGGGGTGCAATTGCAAATGTGTCCTCGGTGTTGTGAATTGATTAGTTCAATGGCAGACATGTCATGTGTGGCCACACTTTCTAAATAAGAGCTTTCGAGAAGAATCCACATTCTGACTAGATTGATAAAGAGAAAACAATTGTTGATGAGGTAGGAGTGACAAGCAAAGCTAAAAAATATAATTTCATTACCCAACATAATCTACTTATTCGCTGACAAAGTCAACTATTGGGTTGCATTAATATGCACCATATGACTATTGTCCATTCCAATCTATAATTGAAATATAATTATACAATGTGTCTCAGAGATAGCTATCAATCTAATGGGAATGACATCAAAAATATTTAAGGATGAGTCTAAGGTTTTTTTTCCCCCAGTAGAAATGCCTCCAACATAAAAAGGATAGTCACTATAGTCATAATAGTGGTGCTATCAATTTTTTGCAATTTGAGTGGGTGTCAAAACTTTGATCTATATTAGGATGTCAAAATTTTGACATCCACTAAAATGCTAAGATTTTGACTAAATTTTTTCACATTATTTCCATTTTTTGTACTCCCACAAACACTATTTTTAAGGTTTAGATGTTAAAACCTGGGCCAAATGTTATAGTAGTGCTAACTATCATGATGCTCAAGAAAGTGGTCACTCATACTAAGGACACATCTACTCCTACATTGTCCATCCTAAATAACCAAATTCTCCTCAATTTATTGGGAATGTCATCTTACCCCTACATCATAATTCTCCCACATGATCCACCTTTTGATCCATTCAATTATAAATTTTACACATGCACACCACTCTAGAATGAGCGATCATCTCTACATGAATTCCACTTCTTCAAGCTAATAACTTAATAATTTATCTCATTCTTCTTTTGGTGAGTTGTATCTATGATCTTAAGGTTATATATGTTATGTCTTAGATTTAGCCTACCACACATGTCCTAACTATCACAATTTACATTCTACCAATAGACATTACATTGCTCTTAATCATAGACACCTAATTTTGGTACAAGTCATATAGTTGTAGTATTTTTTCTATGATTTCATACATTTGGATAATTGACTTACCTTAGGCTGTTATTGGTATGCTTTCCCTTTAGATTGGACAATTCATAGTCTTTCATTAACATCATTTCCTCGTGAACACATTTAAATTTATTATTTATTTTCCTCAATATACTCAAAACATAAATTCCTTCAAAATTGTCATTTGTTTTCCTCAAAATACTTAAACAAACATGTAAACTCATTGGTCTTCATTTTCTAAGCCTTTATCACCTTAATTATTTTTAGAATAGTAAAAAAGTGATCTTGACCTTTGTCATATGATACGAAAGTGGTCAAGTAGGTTGTGGATCCTTCGTTCCATTTTTACATGTTTTCTCATTCCTTGATTTTTGAATTTCATGTTTTTTAATGGTTGGCATACATATGAATTTCTTCTAATTTGAATTCAAATATGCACACACACACACACACACACACACACACACACACACACACACACACACACACACACACACACACACACACACACACACACACATATATATATATATATATATATATATATATATATATATATATATATATATACCCTAATTTCCTAATCATGTCATGTCTCCTCATGATCAAACATTATCAAGAGATATATCTATCATACACTCTACCCTTATTAAATTTTATGCAGTAAAAAGGATTGTCACTGCATACTTTAACCAAATAAGGATTGCATTAGTGAAAGAACAACCCACTTCTCAAAATGTTGGGAGTGAGATATACAAATTTTATTGATGACATGCATGAGTTCTAATTGCTAGACTATAAAATTATTTTAAAGGGAAGGATAGAAACTAATTGAAGCAATCCCCTCACCTGAAACACCATTTTTTTATGTCTTATTAGTGTGCAATAGATCTCAAGGGAAGGAGAAGGAATTCTTGCATCTACATGCACTGTTCTTCTTATCAGAGAGAAGTTTCAAGGTATATGTTGTTGATGAAGGGTTTTAAAAGGTTTTAGACCCCTGGGATCTATGCAATCATTTCCAAATTAGGCTAACCACTTTCAAGAGATTTGATCATTGTCGATCCATGTGATTTTGGTCATTGTTGCTATTGGGGTACACAAAACTACTTGTTATTTGACTTTTGGAGGTTCTTCTTGATGCAGTCACAATTAGGGGTCTCTATTAAGAGATACCTTCTTCCACACAACCCACAATTACACAAAATAAATCCACACATTAATAACATAATTTAATTACTTCAAAGAGATATTGCATAACATCAGACCGATTGCCAACAATACATCATTACAACCAATACAAATCCATCAATGCCCATAAGTTTACAAATAGAAAACTAACACTGTAGTGTTACCCTAGTGACTCGACTCAAATAGACCTTTCTATATATGTGCACATATCTCTATCATAATACTCCTTACAACCACTCTTTGAACTCTTTCCAAATTTTCAATCGAATTCCCTTTCAAATGAAGAGGATGTGTTTATATAAATACACAATCCACTCATTTATATTAATTACTTTCAATAACCCACTAAGGCCATAATTATTAAATGCTCTTGACAAATCAAGACACACTACAATCATCAAATGTGCACAAGTCCCAATGGTAATACATCCCAAAATAACTCATAATTAATGCACTAAAACACATCACAAAACCCTTTACCTATTCTCAATGTCATCATGAACATCATCCCAAATGTATTACCACTTATCCATGCAAGCTGTCCAAATGATTAGCATTAGTCTCAAATAAGTGTGAAAGAAAAATATTAAGCAGAATATCTAAGATGTAGTCTATTGAAGTTGCATAACAAATTGAATCCATATGCTCAACATAGGTTACAACCATGCAAGTGTGGTGAGATGTAGTGAGAAGCAACTTCACCAAAATCTACTAAAAATAAATGCATCCAAATATGATTGAGAAAAATAACCAAAACTTGCAATGGGTCAAATAATAAACCTAAATCTTGCAAATATATTGCAGACTATCAAAACAACAAAATACTTCACTACAATTTATTATCAACTAATTACTTATGTTTTTGTTTGATGAGAGATTATTCATGGACCCAAGTGCTTCTGCATAATACACCCCAGTAATAAAATGTATGAGCATGGTGCTCACACACTTAGGCTAAGTGTGAAACCCACTCTTTTGACCATGTCCAAATGTCTTGTTATGCATTTACACCATTTGAGATGACTCTCACCTTATAGTTACCTTTAATGATGAACTAGGTCAAAAATTAACCTCCTCTTCCAAAATCCTTTCATCTCACTATTGCACAAAATCCAACTCTCCTTGGGTCAACATCTTATGTCTATGTTGTGAAATTTGACTTTCACTCCTCTAATATGACATTACCCAATGAAATTATCTTGCATTTATGGTTTTTAATCTCATTTACCTTCCTCTGCATGGTGTTATTTTCATCTCCGTACACTTTATCTCCTATAAATGTTATTTGCTACTCCACATAACAAAATGACTTTGGTACACATCCTCTTGTTCTCCATCTTTAGTGGATTTAGGATATGGAATTTTCCATCATTCCTCACTCATATTGTATTTTATCTACCATCATCTAATATCTCATAGATATACTTCCACAACCTCACCAACAAAACATAATAAACATCCATCTCTATCACATCACACAAAACCTTGTATGTGTAGTTATTAATCATCATCTCCACTTCACAATGTTGTATTGACCCTGTATCAACCAAGTCACCTTTTAAGGTTCTAGATGTATCTTTTGCATCAATCTCAACTTCCTTGCAATTTGTACGGATATTAAATTATCCATGCTTCCACTATCTATCACAATTATGTAACATTTACCTCTTTTTTTACACTTCATCTAGAAAATATGTCTTTGCTACCTAAAATATTTAACCTTCAAGACTGTCATCACTACCAATAAACTTTCTCCTTCGTGGTCAGGTTCTTCTACATGATGTTTCATAGTCTATGTTTCCATTTTTAAGACTTACACACCATCGCTTCCTTTCTTTCCAGTGTAAACATTCACATGAGGGCGCTCATTTGTGTGGTATGCTACCTCTCCACATCTAAATCATGTTCCTTTGAATCTTCCACCTCTTCTTCTAGCACCTCTCATAGAAGATGGTCCTTGTATCACTTGTGATGCTTATGTCTCATGGTTATTTTTTTATAGTTGTTCTTTGTTACCACTTGTATTCACTTTACTTCTACTTGAACATTTTAGGTGTGTCAAATTCTCTTCTTCTCTTAATGCATACTAATATGCTTCTTCCATTGTTTATAATCTCACAATGTTTATCTCATATGGGATGACCCATCATAGTTCATTAATGTTTCATTCTACCTTTTCTTGGTCCATCTCATTGTGACTAACTTGAATAGTGATCTTGTAAAATTCCTCTACATACTCTTTCACATATAGTTTGTTTTGTCAAAAAAATTGTAACATCTTCAATAGATCTAGTTGATAACCTCTATGAAGAAACATAGCTCTTAAATTCACAACCATCATTTCCCAATGGGTGATTTTATATTTATCCTTATTATTCCTTTCAAGTTACACCACCTTCCACCATAGAGGTATCTGTCCCTTCAAAAAAATTTATGTGACCTGTGTCTTGGCTCATCTGTTAATTCATCAAAATTGAAGTATTATTCCATCTATGTGAGGCAATCTATTATCTCTTTTGGGTTTAATGTTCCATTAAAACATGAAACATTCATTCATTTTCCTCTTCCAATCTTAGATATTGATTTGATAAACCTCGCTTCTCCCTCATTCAATTGCTCTCACACTGGATATTATTCATCCTCTCCATGTGATTCAACATTTGCATCTCTCACATCATCCCTTGGAATGAATCTTATTATTATATCTTCCTCTACTAAAACCAACCTTGTATGCATTACTCACAACATTTATGCAATCTCATCCAATCTTCCATCCATATTCACAACTATTACAAGTGTTTTCCCTTATCTTCTTCATGGCATCCTTAATTTTTACTACCTTTAGATCTAATTTTGTGCCACTCACAATCCTATGCACTCCTCTATTTACTACCCGCCTTCACAAAGAATGCATAACACCAACCTCAATTTCTCAATCCTAGATTTGTTTCCTTGCTATAACCATGATTATGGGTATCTCTTAAGTCTCTCTTAAGAGATACATTCTATTGTGTAACACACAACTACATAGTGTAAATTCACACATCAATAACAAAATTTTATTGCTTCAAAGAGAGATTACATAACATTAGACCAATCTCCAATGATACATTCTTACAACCAATATAATGCCACACTTGTCCATAGGTTTACAAACAAAAAATAACACATTAGTATTACCCAAGTGACTCAACTCTAATAGCCCCTCCTAGATCTACGCACATATCTATTTTGTACTACTCTTTTCAACTATTCTTTGAACTATTTACCAATCTATAATAAAATTCCCTTTTAAATGAATATGATTGTTTATATAGATATATAATCCATGAATTTACATTAATCGCTTTCAACAACCCACTAAGGGCACAAATATTAAATGATCTTGACACATCAATATGCATTACAACCATTAAATGCACACAAGTCTTGATGGTAATACATCCCAAAATAATGCCTAATTGATGTACCACAACATATCATAAACCTATACACACAAAAATTGACATGATAACCTCGTGCAATCAATCTCTGAGGTTTGATTGAGACAATTGGTTTATTTAGTTTGGTTGAGGTGATTGAGGTGGTTGAACAGGATAATATAGAAGTGGGGCTAGTTGGTTTTGATTGAGGTACTTGTATAGGGTTTTGGGAAATGAGTAGTAATGGATGATCATGTCTATACCAAAATAGCTTGACTTCATTAAAGTGATCATTGAGGGTAGTGAATTGTGGTGTCATAATATCCAAATAATATCATAAATTTAGAAGAACTGGGTAGCATAATTATTGGTATATATTGGGTTCTCTAATTGCATTGAAATGAGATTGAATTATTCTAGGTATTTGATTGGCTCTATAGAGTTGTCATTTCTTGAATAATGTCATCTATGAAGTGAATTAAATTAGACAAGGCTAGACCTGAGGATGAAAAGAGAAGTCAAATTTGGAGGTTTCAGGTTCGGTGAGATAAGGGATGAATTTTTATCGCTAACTAAGCTTCATAAAAACCAAGCTTCCTTATTTAGAGTGTTTAGCTGACTAATATAAAGTTGGGTAAATGTGTGGAACAAAATAATTGTAGCCTAAGCTCAAATTCTACATAACTCTAGGTTTTATGTGCCAAGATAGGGGTTGGTACTAAAGGAAATATTCATACTTTGTGTAAATGTGTTTGTTCATACTGTGTCATCTAAGGGCGAGGAAAACATTTGTTTTCAAGGTTTGAAGTGTTGTTATGTTTTTTTTTGGTGGTTTATAATAATTGTATGGCTAATTTGTATTGTTTGTTGAAGGTATGTATTTGTTGATTTTAAAGTCTAAATGAGTGAGTGCTTGGTTTGTTGTTTGTTTGGAATGTAAGGTTTTGAAATGATTAAATAAACTATGTTACTTGCTAAAAATAAAGGTTTTGAAACCAAAGAAATGAAATCTTATTTTTTTGTTCTTTTTTCAGAGTGATATATGTGAAAGTGAATGAAAATGAAATTAAAACTAAACTCTATGAATTTAAATTTATGCTTGCTGAAAATGAAGGTTTGGATTTATATTTTAGGGTGAATGCAACATGAATTATATAAAATTTAGATGCACCTATGAAAAAATATACAATTTTAGATTTTGCATGCATGCAACTAGATTTCTAAATTTTGAAAATCAAAACTAGATGCAATTTTTTTGTTTCTAGATTTTTAGTTAGATGTAACTAATCCTAGAATGTAATTAGAGAATTTTGGTTTTGATAATGATTGTGTTTTGGTAACTTTAATAAATATTCAAAAGTGAAAAATGGTTGAACATATTCAATAGTTTTCTATTAATTTTCTGATTTTTTGAGTTTCTATGTAAGTGTGAAGATTGTTGTTTGTTTTTTATATGTGTGTATGTATGTTAGAATTTAAACTATAGAAAAATTATTTGTTGTAAAAGGATAATATTTTTGTTTAAATAACACTGAATTTAACATGCAAGACTACTATGCTTTTATATTTTCTATATACAAGTGATATTATAAAAGATTGAATGATTTTCAATGGGAAATAATATGAAAAAACAAATTATTTTTAGTATTTTTCTGTTAAGTTTTATAATATGTAATCTAAATTAATTAAAATAAATAATCTAATCTAACAGATAAACAACAAAGAAAATTAAATACCCCAACTTGACCAAAGTAGATGATAGTTGGAGAAGAACATGGTTTAGAACAAGAATTAATTGATCCTTAGGTTGCTATCTCCTTCTTTGTTACTCAATAACAACCCAAGATTCTCCAGCAAGAAGAAATCAAGAAGCAATGAAAACACAAAATGAAGAAAAGACACAGTTGGAATGTGGCTAGTTATTGCAAATAATAATTGGTACAAGTTCTTAAATTTGTTCCTCCAATTTTCTAGAATGAATAGAAGGTTATTGTGGTATTTGGGATGATTTCTTTAGGAATCTATAGAAGGAATAGTATAGCTATCTCAAAACATATAATTTCAATTCTAAATGCAATTTTAGATCTAAAATTCAAGGTAAAAGTAGTAATTTTTAAAAGAGAAGAAGATGTTGCATGTGAGAGTTAACAAGGGTTGGTTGTGAGCTTGTTGGAGTTAACTTAAAGTTATCTAAAATTGGCTTAGACATGATTTAAGATGAACTCAAACATTGGGGATTCAATTTTATAAAAATATAAATAAAAATACAAGGTCAAACATGTAAAGCTCATCAAAATACATGTCCTGAGAGTGATTTTCAATAATCTTGCAATGATGGTGAAACTGATGCTATATTTATGGGTGATTACACAACCACCATGGAGATCATCAAAACTACCAATGAGGTTGTTTAAACCACCACAGTGGTTTTTCTATGCCACCTAAAAACCCCAAGTTTAGAAGCTCTATTCTTAAATTTCATAAATTCGACACTTGGGTGAGACCTATAAAAAGGAAATGAAGGAAAAGGAGGAAGAAGATTAACTATGAGCATATTATTATATATGGAAGTCTTTATATCATCATTGGATATGTCAAATGTTGCACTACATAAAATTTGGGTATGTCAATGACCCCTTTACCTATTCTCAATGTCATTGCAAGTCCATCAAAAACGTGTTACCACTTATCCATTCATTTTTTCTATGGCATTATGGAGACCAATGGAAACAAAGAAATCATGCTAACTCTTTCCCAAAAATTTTCACAAGATAATGAAATTACCTATGAAAACCTTCCTAATGTTGTTTTAGATTGCCCTTATTTTGATAAAGCATGCAATTAATTTGAACAATCTAATTTAGTTTCATAATTGTTTGGTTGTATCCATGTTGAAAGCAATCTAAAATCTTGGGTCCATAGTACTTGGACAACACCTCATTGTTTAAAATTTGATTGTGTCCAAAACTTGACCAAAAAGTTTTTTAATTAAATTTAATAATCATGATCATTGTTACTAGTGGCCCCTAGTTTATCCATAACATTTTTGTCATGTTTTCTCATTGGACCTAACACTTAGGCATATTTGAGAATACAAAATTGAAAATCCCTATCTAGATATATTTTCATAGCCTCCCCTTACCCATTTGGATTTTCATGCATTAACTAATTAAACCCCTAGGGTGATTTATAGGGTTTGAACAAGATAAGTATATAGCTTGGTGTCAAAAATGTGTTTCGGTTAAAGTGGATCTCTCAACAAATCTCAAGGAGACCATTGATATCCAAATAGTTGATAAATGTCTCACACAACATGTGATTTACATCAATATTCCCAACACTTATTTCTGTTACCAAGCCATGATCATAAAATCTATGAGTTCCAGCTAATGGCCAATTCCAAACCCACCCTAACACCCAAAACTATCCTAAGGTGAACAAGGATTCTCAAATGACCAAATATAGATTTAATACTATGTCTACTAAGAAAAATAACCAGAATCTTGTTTAGTTGGCAAGGACCCAATCGCTATGTACAAACCCATATGCATTTATTTAGTGTCTACTAAGAAAAGGACCTCTACCACTCAAAAAATGACACTAATAATTATTTTCACTATGAAAGTTGTGGATTTTTATTTAGTTTTTAAATAAAATAAACATTTTACCCTCTAACATGACCTCTTATTGGGGTGAAAAATTTGGATGCCATAGGAAATATCATGGTGTTTGATTGAAAGCCAATCTACCATTATGATTGTAGTCCCCCTCCACCTCCTAAAGATGGAAAATATGTGAAAGATAAGTAGTGGGATTTTTATTTAGGTGATTTTACGAAGGGTAACCATCAAACCTACTTAGTTAACATCTTTTCAGTGTTATCTAATGTGGATGAGGAAACCACTATGCAAGCAAAGGTTAGGCATTATTTTTTACTCTTGGAATGTATGAGCCCTTACTGACATGACCCAAAAGTATATTGTAAAGGATACATGTTAGTTATTTTTCAATATGAAAATTCTCTAACTAAAAGAAGTTAATATTTTTGGTTTTTCTCTCACCTCCACCACCAGATCAATTTGGTTGGGTGTCATTTTCTAAATGTTTGATCATGAAGTGGAAATGGGGGAATGGTTACTTTAATTTCACCTTCCCTTTCACCTAACATTGTTTCTTTAGGGTAGGACCCCACTAATTAGTTTGTGTGAACCATCTTTGACTTCAATAGCCATTCCAATAATACTTTCAATATTTATCCAATTACACTAGTAAAAGGATGATTTTTTAGTAGTAGATTTCTGAATCACTTCCTAATACCAATTGGATCATATGTGGTGATTTAAATATGATTGAGTCTCTAGAGGAAAAGGAAGAGTTACTCCCAATATGATGGTACACTAACAAAATAGAGGCATAATTTTACATGTAGAATAAGCTCAGTTTGTCTGACCCAAACCACCACTCTTGCCTTCTTTCCACCTCACCTTGGTTCACTTAGTATAATTTTAGTCAAGGAAATGAAAGGGTGGAGAAAAGATTAGATAGATACTTATATGTAGATCAAAACATTTTCACATTTTCTAATAATTTTTACCATCATGTGGCTATCATCCTTGATGTTTTATTTTCAGACCAATTCTCATTATATTTGAAAATGAATGGATTGTTCTTGAAACAAAGAATACTAAGTCATGGTTTCACCTTAATACTACTCTCTTGCACCAATTTCTAGACCAAGAAGCATATTATTAAAATTTGAAACATTTCCCCTTGGCCTCATGGATTTTATAGATGGATTGAGTGGAGGGAAAATGTTATCAATTGAAAAACTACCTATTTATGAATCTATGGCCACCAAATAATGATGTTTTATCACAGAGCCCATGATGCTTCACACCATGAATTTATTCATGTTTCAAAATACTTAAAGCATTATCCCTTTAATTAGGATCTACAAAATTAAGTTGTTTTTTGTTAGTACAAATTTAAGGTTGAGAATAATTATCAAGCTCGAGGAACTAAATTACAAGCACACATGCACTGGCTTAAAATTGAAGATAAAGCTTCCAAGGAGTTCTTTTCTCCCCTCTATTATAGGAAAGTGGTCGATCATATTAAAGACATAAATGAGATGTATGTTCTCAATTGACACAACTCCTTGATATCATAAAATATTTTATTTTGCATTACATGGTGTATTTACTACTCAACCTTCCATTTCTAAATGGGAACATGCAGTAACTAGATGCCTCTAATTAGTTTCTTGCAAGCTCGCATAAAGTAAAATGGTGGTGTGTAATCAAATTATCTCCATTAAGGAGCTTCACAAAGCCATTATGAAATGTATATTTATAAATTTCTTAGTATTGATGGGTTTCCTTGTGAATTTTATCATGAATTTTAGGATATAGTGGGCCCAGATCTTCACAATTTCTATCTTGAAGTTTTTCATACGATTTCCTTTACAATCATATTAATAAATGTAACATCAAATTAATTAACAAACATGGGTACTTATAACTTATTAGCATTTGGAGATCCATTACCCTTATTAATGTTTCTTACAATATCATTCATAAATCTCTTGCTCTTAAGGTTAGGTATACATTACCTCTCATTATTTTCCATGAGAAATCTAGTTTTATTTGTAAAAAATACATCCTTGATAACATTATTAGTATTTGGGATGCAATTGAATGGGATATAATGTCTCAATAGAAATATTTATTCATCTAAATTGATTTTTTTTTAAATTATGAAAGAAATTAAGTCTCCCTTTATTTTGGCTATGCTTCATGCTCTTGGGTTTGGTTAAACATTTGTAAGTACTCTTAACATGCTTTTCTATGATTTTGATGCTTGTACCACCATCAATGGTGTTCAATAAAACTAGTTTAGTATTTACCTCTCTCTATGAAAAGTGTGTCCTCTTGTTCCCTCTTTTTATTTACTAGCTACAAAAGGACAGTTATTTATCGATAGACTAATCATCTAGATGGTTGGTTAATGTTATCTCTCTTCCAACCTCTCAGAAATAGATGGTTAATGGGATTTTTTATGATGATTCCTTTCTCACTCTATTTTAAAAATAAACATCCATTTCTAATGAAATGTAACACCTAGATGTGTTCTACTTAGCCTTTAGTTCCTCCACTCAGTGGAAGAAAACTTAGTGCTATAGACACTCTCTTTCCAATCTGCTCAATTGGATATTTCATTATAAATGTCTTTAGATTCAGATTGGTGAATAGTTTAAGTCTCTTGTAAATCCCTTTTCCTTTCATTATACTCCTTATAATCTCTAGACTTGTGTGGCTCAAAGGGTTTATAAAAAAAAATAGTTATTTTATCTCTAAACCTCTCTTCCTCTCTAGTAAATTTAAAATTTTCTCTGAGGTGTTGCCTTCCATGCATGTTATTATTCCTCTTATTGGGAACCTTCTAAGGTTATGTATGTCAAACATGAGATAATTTTTAGGGATTTCCTATGGGCCAAATATAAAGGAATGAAAGATTCCCATCATATTGCATGGGACTTATATTGCAAACTAATATATTTAGAGGCCTTGGATTGTTAGATATCAAAATCTAAGGTCAAGCCTTTTATGCCAAGTGGATCATTTATGCCTTAAAAGGTGAAGAATTATACAAAATCCTTATTAGGAAATATATCATATAATACAATCCTATGAAGAAGGGATATTTCAAAGGTTTAAATCTTTAATATTTCTTTCTCACTCAGGTTATTGTCACCATCATTGGCACTTGTCATGATAAAATTATCTAGAAAGCTTGAGAACTTTTCAAAAGGGATATAATTTAGGATGGATATGGTTTTAGATTTGGGCTTTCTTTAAATTATCACTCTGTGGTAATCTTTAGTTCTTAATTTTCATAAGGCTCCCTTTGCTCTAGTGCCTTAGATTAAAAGTCTTTGTCTATTCAAAAAAGGCATCGAGGTCATCTCTAACATATTTTATAATAAAATTAAGGAATAGTATCCCTAACACATTCGAAGGGATCAATTTCATTTGTAGGCTAGTGAGCAAGAATCTATTTTATAAATTCAAAATGTTATACATTATGTGTATCTCCATAATATAGGTGCTCAGTCACCCTCCAAATGGTGTAAAGATTGGTAATGGCTAATGGAGATCCATTTCCTCTAGTATAAACATTGGTTAGGTTATCAAATCCTCTCTCCAGAATATCTTCACATTGATGATATTAATGTCAAATGAAAAGTTAACTCTTTATAGAAAGTGTGGACAATAAGATTTGAGCATGTATGGGATGCTATCATATAATTCAAATGAGCTCATTTTATTTAGTGTATTATTCACCAAGGGCTCCAAATTGGCACACATCTAGTGCATCTTGGTTTTGCACACCTAGTTCATTCTATTTCAACCACCCTAAGTCTATAAAGTATGTTTTCTAGTTTTGTAAACATGATCAATAAGCTTGGCAATGGATTCACACCCTTTTCCAACCCTTCTATCTACAAATGTTTAACTATAAGATGGTGCTTTTAGGGGATTAAACCATGATTCTTAGAAAATACATGTAAATTTAGAATATTTTTCTTGTCAAGATTTTTTTCAATTATGGAAGAACATAAACGAAGCCACCTTTAATCATGTCATTCTTTTTTATTACTTTCCTATACTTAATAGGGTTAATTTTGTCTCTAATTGAATATGTTTTAAATGTAGATGCAAGATGAAATTTAAACACCTCTAGACTCTATTACATCAAGCTAATTGATGAGCTCAGAATATGGCTCATTATTGACATGTTATTTCCCTTAATTCATCTCTCTAAGGATATTGTCTTATGCAAATCATAGATTGTTAGATAGCTATTACATGGAAAGTAGATATTTGTCTTGTTTATATTGAACCAAAGACTAAACCTTTACTTTTTCATTAATGTCAAATGCATAACATGTTTTACTGATTTTTGTTGTGAAGAATGCTCAAGAAGAAGACACAAGTGATGTATAGTGAAATTTCAATTTCGATCTCCATCTAGCAGAATTACAGACTCTACAGGCTTATTTCTATGGAATCTGTAGGCTTATTTCTACAGACTCCATAGGCTTGTTTTTTAAAATTCCACATGCTTGTTTTAACGAACTCCATAGGCTCATTCCTATCAACTCTGCAGGGTCAATTTCATGGATTCCATAAAGATAAAGCTACAAATAGGGAAGCTGGCAGCCAGATAAGATGAGAGAGAATCATTCCAGCTGGAGTCAAATGAATAAAATACCCACCTATTGTTTTATAGAATTTTATTTTGATAAAGTTGTATATATTTGGATCTTACGATAGTATATCTATTTCGTCATAATAACTGGATCTCTTGGAAATCCAATCTCCTATCTTTGGATGAGTGGATCGACCAAGGACTCCTATTTCTTTGCATCCTATTTTGAGTTGATTGTATTAGTATAAAAGGTAAGACTTTTGTCATTGAAAAATAATAGAGAATAGATGAAAGATACGTAGAAGCATATTACAGGTTTCAGACAAATTGTAATCATTTTAGTTTGATGAATTATCACTTTAGTTTCTAGCATTGATTAATCTTTGTTCCTGATTCTGAGAGGAGCATGGGCCCACTCTCCTTGGAACCAAGAATTGTGTACGGTATTTATGTTATGTTATATTAACTCTTTGTTATCACTAATCAAAATCTTGATAATGTTTGCATTCATTCATAAAAATAAATTCACAGTTAAAAAGGCATATCCTTATTCTAAAGTCATTTCCTTTCTAAATAAAGTGTGTTTTCTTTTACAACAAACTTGTGAAGCAAATTTTATTTTTTAAGTTAAACATTTCCATTTCCATGCAAACGTAAATAGGAGTGTGATTTTATTTTCAAGAAAAAGAGTGGATTTATTTGATTAAATAGTTACATCTTTTCCTTTTCAATAAAAGAGTGAATTAAGTAGTTTAGGATACATTTCTTTCTTTAGTCAAAGTTAGAATAGGACCATCAAACACCCCCATAAGTAAATTTCTAGATCTACCATCTTACACCTTACTGCAGACAGCTTTGGACACTAGCCCTGGTTGATAAGACATGAATTGAATATTGATTCAATGAAGAGTTGAACAACACTCATCATTTTTGGTGCCATTGCTAAGGAATCTAAGGTGTTATTAAGGTTATACTTATTGGTCTAGAGTAAAAAACAAAAAACAACACTTCAATAAATTTATGTACCATCCTAGAGACTCTAAAGGATGATTCATCCCAAAATTCTAGCCAAGAACACAAGTTGAAACTCCTTCAACATCTCTAAGTAGTGAACCAAAAGTTACGAGTGAAACCTATTTATATGAATCTTCAGAAACTTGGATAGAAACTAGGCCATTGCCACAAGCAAGCTCCATAGAAAAAATTTCTCAAGATCAATCTCTTGTAGGAAGACATTATTTAGAAACTGTCAAGGACTTAGAAGAAGCATTTCAAAGATCCATAGCTAAAAAAAAAAATTGAGAACTTTGAACAACCCATAACTGATACCACAAATATTCAGTGGGAAGATAATCCCCACTTTGAAACATCATCAGAAGAATAAAATATGGCTCTCCAACAAAATCCACAAAATCAATAATTTGTACAACCAAGAAGGACTTTTTCATTTCCTATTGTTGTAAATCCTAATGATCAAACCCCCATGAAAAATATTTTACTAGCTAATCTACCAAATTTCTGGGGAAGATCTACAAAAGATCTTAATCAATTCTTGTTTGAGTTTAAGGTGCTATGTCAAACGAATGATTACACAATAGATAGCCAAAAATTAAAACTATTTCCCTCTACACTTAAAGATGCAACTATGAGATGGTTCATGGGTTTATCTGGCGATTCTATTAGAATATGGGATGACATGGAGACAGAATTCTTAAACAAGTATCAAGATTACTGCTAAGTGCGAGAAAGAAAAAAGGATTTATTAAAAATTAAATAGAATGAAGATGAATCTTTAGAGGATTATTTGGATAGATTCATGTTCACTCATAAAAGAAGCAATTACCCACTCACTGAAGAAGTGCAAAAAAATAGTTTTCTTAAAAGGGTTGGACGAAGATACTAGAGATGCCTTAAATATGATGAGAGGTGGATATATAAATAAGTTGGCTTTCCATCAAATTTTTGAGCTTTGTACCAACTACTCTCGAATAAAACCAAGAATTAGGAGAGGAAGGATTGTGAAATCTAATGAAGTGGGTAAGCTAATGGAAGAATTTGCCAATCTAATGACGGATATCCTGGTTACACTAAATAGTACTTTGGATGGCCTTCAAGATAATACAAATGCAACATAACCCTTAGCAATCTATTGTCCTAAGTGTAGACAAAAACATGCCCTTAGAGATTGGCCCCTAGATAAAACCAATGTTTCATCATGTGGGATCTATGATGCAACAGATCATGATACCAAACATAGCACCCTTCTGCCTGTTTTAAAAAATCAAATGAAAACACAAGTCCAGCTTACTAAAGAAGTAAATTATATTTAGAGATAAAACTTTGCCCCACAAAACCAGGCTCAAGGACAGTAATGCAAGAAACCCAGTTAATCCATAGATGGCACCATGTAATGTTTTAGTTCCTTCACCTTTTTGGAATCAACCCCAAATTCCATCAATCTAAAATCCATGGATAGGATAATATTGGAAGCCAACACCCCCATGGATGGTGCCACAGCCACAACCAAAGCAACAATGGGTACCACAACAACAATGGGTACCACAACAACAATGGATGCCACAACAATATCAACAATAAAATCTGCAGTGGAACTCACAACAACAATTCACCCAACTAAGAAGACCACTTCAACAACAACTATAATGCCACCCCCATTTATTCAACAACAAAGACAAATCAATCAACCCTCAATGCCTGCACAACCAATAGCAAATCCAAAAAATAAACAACCAACATCTGTTTATGTTAATGAACAAGAAGAGACAATGAATTTTGGAGCTATTGATTGTTTGGACATATATTTAAGATTAGGGAAAACTATATAAAACCCTCTAGTTCTCATTTCTGAGATACCTGATGAAAAATAAAAAATAGAATCATCTCAATTAAACATTAGAGAAGCCAAAATCAAAATGAGCCCTGAAGCAAACAAAGAAAACACTACTACACCAGTAGTTCCTTTTCCTGAAAGATTAAAAGAAATTGATATTAAACCAAAATCAAACTTGGTCCATGAGTTGCAAAAGATCAATATTGAGGTTCCCCTACTACAAGTTATTAGGGATATACCTGAATTGAACAAGATCATAAAAAATATTTGTATCAAGACACCTATGAGGAAAGAAAAATATCTAGGAACCATTCATGTTGATGGAAAAGTTGCTGATTTATTAGCAAAAAAATAGTAGTTCCAAAATATGCAGATCTAGGAAGCCCAGTGATCATAGTCACAATCAGAGGTAAAGAAATTTCTAACATCTTGGTAGATTTGAGAGCAGTAATTAATGTTATTACAACTGATACTCTCCATACATTATTTCTTATGAGAATGCAACCCACAACTACCACTCTTCATATGGTAGACCAATCTGTAATTAAACCAGAAGGGACTATAGAAAATATTGAAGTACTAATAGAGTCTTGAGAATATCCAATAGATTTTATGGTCTTGTAACTTAAAACAAAGAATCTAAGATATCCCATAATCCTAGGTAGACCATGGTTGACTATTATAGTATCATTAATTGATTGTAGGTCAGGAGACATGACCATTTTTAATGGGTTAAAATCCAAATGCATCTCTTTATATCCTCCTGCAAAACCATCAATAAATCACATATAAGAACTTTGAATGGATGAATCAGACAACACATCAAACACCATTTCCTCCTTAGTTATGATCACAGTTAAAAACCACTTGGAATAATTGAATAGAGACATGTATCCAGAATCTATGGACTTTGCCAGTCTGAAAGCTACAAACTCTACCAGTCTAAAAGCTATAAACTTTACCAATTTGAAAGCTATAGACTTTGCTAGTCTGAAATCTACAGACTCTACCCGTCCAGAGACTATGAACTACATCAATTTAGGACTCCTGGGTCAAATAGAATATTATGAAAACTCCACTTATACTTCTTCTATTTTTCCCTCACCATATGATCATGGATTGATTCAGGGAAGTGTGTAGAACTTGGTAGAACAACAACAAACTCATTTCTTAGATGCATTTCATTATTCTTTAGCAAGACTGATTCCTTCTAGAGAAGAGTTTGTTGCTAATGTAACTATATTTCATAAGCTACTTCCTCATCCATGTCCTCTAAACTCATTAATGAGTGAATTTAAGAAAATAGAATCCAACTACCTAGGCACAAAACCAATCATGGTATTACCTAGAAAGATTTTGCACATCAATAGTTGGTTAATAAATGAAGAGGAAAGTCAATTCTTTTAAGTAATGGAAAGACATACTAAGGCTTTTGCTTGTGATTATACCAACATGAATGGAATTCATCCCAGCATATGCACTCATCACATTTACATAGAATCTATCAAACCGATCAGACAACCACAAAGAAGAATAAACCCAGCATTAAAAGAGATAGTCAAAATAGAGATCCAAAAATTGCTAGAAGTTGGGTTTATTTACCCCATCTTAGATAGCTAGTGGGTTTCACCCTTGGTAATTGTGCCCAAGAAAAATAGAAAATTAAGGGTATGTGTAGATTATAGAGAACTGAACAAATTAACACTAAGAGACTATTTCCTCTACCTTTCATTGATCAAGTTCTTAACAACTTGGCAAGAAAAAGATATTTTTCTTTCCTGGATGGGTTTAGTGGGTATAACCAGATAACATTGGTAGCTGAATATCAAGATAAAACCACATTTAAATACCCTTAGGGAACTTTTGCTTATTGATTACTCCCATTTGGACTCTACAGTGCTCCAACAACCTTCTAAAGGGTAGTTATGGAAATATTTTCTAACCTTACAAATGATTGTGTTGAAGTATATATGGATGATTTCACCATTCATGGTGCAACTTATGAAAAGGCTCTTACCAACTTGGAAAGAGTATTGATTAGATTTGAAGAACATCAATTATCTTTGAGCCATGAGAAATGTTTGTTAATGATGGATGAAGGAATAGTGTTGGGACATTATATTTCTACAAAGAGCATTCAAGTAGATCCAAAGAAGGTTGAAATAATCTCCAACTTATTCATTCAATAAACACAAACTAAAATTAAGAGTTTTTTCAGGACATGTTGGTTACTACAGATGCTTCATAGAGAATTTTAGCCAAATAGCTACCCCTATGTTTGCCTTGCTTACAAAAGACAGTATATTCTAATGGAGTGATAGTTACTAGCAGGCCTTTGAGACCATCAAAGCTAAACTCATTACTGCTACAATATTAAGAGGGCCAAATTAGACTCAGCCATTCCATATATACACAAATGCTTCCAATACGACAATAAGAGCAGTCCTTAGATAAAAATATAAAGAGGATAATATGTATGCTATATATTATATTAGCAAAAATATGACACCTACTAAAAGAAACTACACCATAACTGAGAAAGAATTCTTAGATGTAGTTTATGCAATTAAAAAATTTAGACACTACATAATAGGCTACAAGGTATTTGCTTATACAGAACATTCAACTATTAGATATCTTACCAACAAACCAATTGTGGGAGGTAGGATTATTAGATGGTTGTTGCTCTTACAAGAATTTGATGTTACTATTATAGATAAACCAGGGAAGGCTAATGTGGTTTCTAATTTCTTGTCAATAATGAACACTACAGGTGAGAAAGAACCAGTGGAAGATGACTTTCTAGATGAACAACTATTTTCTATTTCATCAAAAATTTTGTGGTTTGTTGATATAACCAAGTACCTCACCACATGGAAGTTTCTTTTACAATTTTCACAAAAAAAAGAAATGTTTAATCAAAGAAAGTTCTTCTTTTAAATAGATTAATGGAATGCTATTCAAACTTGGACTTGACCATGTGTTTTGCAGATGTGTGATAAATGTTGAAGCTTATGATATCATCAGAGCTTGTCATGATGAACCAGGAGGAGGTCATTACACAGCTTAAAGAACCATACACAAAATCTTACGAG
Organism: Torreya grandis; assembly: GCA_037957365.1. NCBI lineage: Eukaryota > Viridiplantae > Streptophyta > Pinopsida > Cupressales > Taxaceae > Torreya > Torreya grandis. Next base: position 3,187,809 of record JARHVA010000051.1, on the reverse strand, counting down.
CAAGATACTATTGGCCTCACCTTCATCAGCAAGTAAAATGATATGTCAGACACTGTGATGTTTGTTAGAGCATTAGACAGCCCACTCTTTCAACATATATGCCTCTACACCCTCATCCTCAATTGGTTTTACAACCATTTGAGAAATGGAGAATTGATTTTATAGGTCCTTTGGATCCTCCTTCTAGAGGAAAAGAATATCTCCTAGTATGTATAGACTATGTGACCAAGTGGGCGGAAGTGGAAGTATTAACTCATGCAAGAGAAGAGATGATAGCTGATTTTTTATATTTCAAAATCATGCAAAGATTTAGTGCTCCAAGGGAGATAGTCTCAGATCAAGGACCACAGTTCATATCAAACATGATAAAGCACTTCATGCAAGTATATCAAACTCAACATAAAAAAACATATTCATACCATCCACAAGCTAATGGACAAGTTGAAGTCACCAATAGAGAACTAAAGACCATTTTAACCAAGGTTGTTAACTCTAGTAGAAAGGATTGGGCAGATACGGTACCAAAAGTTGTTTGGACCTATAATACTACTTGAAAAACAACAACTATATTTTCACCTTATGAATTGGTTTATGGTAAGAAGCCCTTATTTTCTGTTAAATTTGAATTTTAAACTTTGAAAATAGTTGTAGAAGTAGGGATTGAATTAGAAAAAATATACAAAGATAGACTCCTACAACTTAATCAACTTGATGAGATGAGAATGGAAGCACTATAAAGAACTAAATTAGTACAACATCAAAGAAAATTTTGGCATGATTCATAGATCAAGCAATAAAAATTTTAGAAAGAAAATTGGGCACTGTTATTTGATTCCAAATATCAACAGTTTAAAGGAAAACTATAAATGAGGTGGTTAGGACCTTATCAAATAGAAGAGGTCTTTGAAAATGGTTCTGTTAAACTAATACCTATTGATGACAGTAGAAGAGCATTGTTATTCAATGGATATAGATTGAAACTTTATCAAAAACCACTCAACAAAGAAGAATTTGTTTAAAAGGTAAAAGATCAAGTAGCCTTTCTGGAGGACTCTGCTTCTTCTAGGAAAACTGCTTCAAATCAAGTAGTTGTTCTAAAAGACTCTGCTTCTTCTAGAGAACCTACTCCTTGATGATCCAGTAAAAAAAAATCAACAGTGAAAATCCTTTCATGGACACTATTAACAATGCATGCCCAGAAAACCAGCTTGTTGGCTGGCTATGCATTGCAAAAATGGCTTTGGCTAGAAAACCAATAATGGCTGGCCAAAGGGCAAAAATTATATATATATATATATATATATATATATATATACATACATACATACATATATATATATATATATATATATATGTATATATATATATATATATATGTATGTATGTATATATATATATATATATATATATATATATATATATATATATATATATATATATATATATATATATATAATTTATTGCATGGAGAAGACCGGTCATAGTGACATGATGAGATTATCTTTTTTTGTTTATGTATGTATGTATATATATATATATATATATATAAGATAATCTCATCATGTCACTATGACCGGTCTTCTCCATGCAATAAATTATATATATATATATATATATATATATATAATTTATTGCATGGAGAAGACCGGTCATAGTGACATGATGAGATTATCTTTTATATATATATATATATATATATATACATACATACATAAACAAAAAAAGATAATCTCATCATGTCACTATGACTGGTCTTCTCCATGAAACTTTATCAAAAACCACTCAACAAAGAAGAATTTGCTCAAAAGGTAAAAGATCAAGTAGCCTTTCTGGAGGACTCTGCTTCTTCTAGGAAAACTGCTTCAAATCAAGTAGTTGTTCTAAAGGACTCTGTTTCTTCTAGATAACCTACTCCTTGATGATCCAGAAAAAAAAAATCAATAGTGAAAATCCTTCCATGGACACTATTAACAATGCATGCCCAGAAAACCAGTTTGTTGGCTGGCTATGCATTGCAAAAAGGGCTTTGGCTAGAAAACCAGTAATGGCTGGCCAAAGGGCAAAAATTACATATATATATATATATATATATATAAACAAAAAAAGATAATCTCATCATGTCACTATGACTGGTCTTCTCCATGCAATACATTTTTTTTTCAACACCTGTTGACTAATCCATGTAAACTTATTTGTGCAAGACAAATGGTGAGCAAAGTATAAATCTAAGGTCAAAAGTAAGTGAGACATATATTCTATTTTATCTATGTTTAGTTAACTAATTATATTTGATTTAATTAAAACTTATTATATAGATATGACCCAAACTTGAGCATTCCTAAACAGAATGGCATGACAAATACCATAATGAAGAAGCATGCAAACGTGCTGCCAAAAGTGTATGGGTAAGTGTGCAGATTTCATACAATCAATTGCATCATCAATAATGATAATGATGAGATGTCATAAAAGGGGTTTTAAATGAAGTGATAAATCATTGTCATAGTTAATGTGCCATGTCATCATTTCACCAAATTTGTAATAATTTGACAAAATAGCTAGCACACTCTGTAGAAACGTGCGACATTGAATTGTATCAAGTAATCATATCAAACTATGAACTCATGTAGTTTTGGAGTTTCACACAAACCATTTCATTTCTAAAAATCCTCAGTGATCGTTGCCTACAAATCCTCAGTGATTGTTGCCTACAAAGTTGTCTTTAAATCTGAGTATAAATGGAACAAAAAATGAGATCAGAGCCAAAGAATGCAACAAAGCTTTACAAAGACCAAGCTTTTGTGGTAGTGTTTAGAGCAAATGGTTGGCTACCTTTCATTGGAAAATTTTAAGGTTTTGATGAAACAATGGTAAGATAATTCATCACTAATCTCACCCCTGAGTTTTTAGTTGTTAAAGGTATTGTTATTCTTGTTTCAATTCAAATTATAAGTCAAATCATACAAGTTTTAGAAGAGGGAATGAGAGCTACAGATAGAATCCCATTTAGTGATTTAATTATTTAGTTTAATGGTAGTGAATAGATCGAGACTTTGTGTCTAATAGATTCTAAGGGAAAAGCAAAAGGGATTCATATAAATTCACTACTTGAACCTTGGAAATCTGTAGCCAAGTGGGCACTCAAATATATCATTTGTGAAGGACAAAATAGTCTTTTAGGAGGAGATGCCATGAAAATATTAATACACCTTAAGCATGAGAGGCAAAACCCTCATTATAAGATTAACCTCTCATCCTTCTTATATGGTGCCCTTCAAATTATGACTATAACTCCTAATGCTACTCTTAGGCACTATGGTCTTATTCACCTAATTATCCAACATCACTTCCTTCAGTAAGGACAAGAGGTCTAGGAGGAATTTAAAAATAATGTAACACAACAAATTCCAAAATAGAATGCACAAGAAACCTCAAATTTACCATAGGAACAGTCACCTCCACCTACTACATCAATTGAGAAAACAACTCCAAAGAAGAAATCACAGACTGTAGTCTCAAAATAAATCCCTTCTTCAAGAATAATCACAAGGTCTCAAACCCCTATAGTTTCAAGGTCCCCACAAGAACTTCATGAGTCTGTATTGTAACCAATTTCTTTGTCAGGAAGAAGAAAATTGAAATGAAAGGTTGCTACAGAAACTAAGAAGACCGAGGGTTTGATGGTTGAAAAAGAAAGACAACTGAGTGTAGCTCAGAGTGTGACCAAAAGAAGGAGAAGGTTAATTCTGATGGATGAAGATGAACAAGAGGCTGCAGACATTTTGGATAGTCTTAAACAGGTATCTCATTCCCTCATACATCAAATATCCCTGAAACTGTAGATGTTGAAGAAAATCCTCTCGAAAGGAACTCTCTAATTATAATGGAGGAGCCAACTCCAAAAGAAGAGCCAAACATGGTAGAGGAATCAAGTATGGTGGGACAACCACATGTTTTAGTTGAAACTGCAATGAATAAAGGAAAAATTGTATGCATAAATGAGAAAGGAGAGTCATCTAATATAAATGATCATGTTATGTAGTTAATCTTGAAGCTTTCTCAAGCTCAAGATCTATAGCAACAAAAAATAACTCACATTACTGACTTGACCAACAATTACAGAATAAGGATCATCTCAACTCAATGTTGGTGTAAAAATTAAACACAACATCTGCCAATCATGCAGCAAAAGTTCACATATTAGAAGAAATAATAAAGAAAAATGAAAGTGAACAAATAGACCTATGGATATATATAGAAATTTTGAAGAAAGAAAATAGGATACTATAGAGTTTGGTAAACTCTTCCAAAGAACCTTCTAATGTTGCACCTTCTCCTCCTAAGGTATTTATTGATTGAAGTTGTCAAACAAGTTGCCCAAGTATTCCTACCTTGCAAATACTAAATAAAATTGAATAAGAATATTCCATACTCAAATAAAAAAAAATTTGCAACTTCTTCAAATAAAATATTGGAAAATGAAAAGAAATAATTAGAAGCTAAGGTCCAAGATTTAGAAGAAAATTTGCAGGATGCATTCAAATTAAGGGAATCTCTTTTGGCATGTAGGAATCCTTCTCCTGATATAGTTTGTTTTTATTTGAATAATTTCACAGATGGCAGCTTCTGAGGATCTCTTATAATCTTCTTTACAATATTTTATAGCCAACAACATTTCTAAAAAAACTCTATAGTGTTGAACCTGATCAGCAGGATTTGCTTTGTGAGTTTTATTTACATGATTTGATCATAGGAGACCATGAGCACAATAAGTTTTTGATAAACCTTCATGTAGGAGAAGTTTAACTAAGGGTATTGCATTCTACATTCAAAAATCAACTAACATGGAAAAGCATATTTGAGGAGTATACAAATCATGTTAAGACTATAGGATTGTTTATCAGACCAGCCTTTCCTATCCCCAGATTGATCAAATAGAATTTTAACTGTGCTTGTTTAAGTGAGGAAGTTAAAACTCATTATTTACAATCTTTATATGATTGTGTTGTTTCTTTTGACTTGTTTTTAAGATAGAGTTTTGATTCAGTGGTGACTGCAAGTGTGAAAAGGTAGGACCAACTTTTAGTGTCTCTTAAAAGATGAGAGGTCATGTCTCTAAATAACTTAAGATGGAGTATGAGAAGAGATACCTCAATTTTGGACATCTTAATAGAGTTAATAAACTTTGGGGGATAAAATAAATGGATTGGCATGAAATATAGACCTCCTTTGTTGATCATACCTATTCCAGGATGACAGAGTTAGGCTCCACAATCAGAGGAGCAATTTAATACATGGAAACAAATGATTCAAGAACATCAAGGGTTTACAAGCAATTCAAATGAGCATATAACAAATGAATTTGATGACTATGATTTGAGCCAAAGTTTGGAAAGCAGATGCAAGAGTTATGAACGCAAATGAATGTTTGCAATGGGACTTGCAAAAGGTAAAGCCTGGGGGAGATGATGAGCTCAAAATATAACTCATTATTGACATGTTATTTCTCTCAATTCATCTCTCTAAGGATATTATCTTATGCAAATCATAGATTTTTAGATAGATATTACATGGAAAGTAGATATTTGTCTTGTTTATATTGAACCAAAGACTAAACCTTTACTTTGTCATTAATGTCTAATACATAGCATGTTTTAGTGATTTTTGTTGTGAAGAATGCTCAGGAAGAAGACACAGATGATTTATAGTGAAAGTTTAATTTTGATCTCCATCCAGCAAAACTATGAACTCTGCAGACTTATTTCTACGGACTCTGCAGGCTTGTTTCTATGGACTCTACAGGCTTGTTTCTATGAACTCCGTAGGCTTATTTCTACAAACTACATAGGCTCGTTCCTATCGACTCTGCAGGGTCAATTTCATGGAATCTATAAAGATAAAGCTACATATAGGGACGCTGGCGGCCAGATAAGATGAGAGAGAATCATTCCAGCTGGAGTCAAATAAGGAAAATACCTGCTTGTTGTTTTGTAAGATTTGATTTTGATAAATTTGTATATATTTGGACCTTAGGACTATTATAGGATAGTATATCTATTTCATTAGAATAATTGGATCTCTTGGAAATCTAATCTCCTATCTTTGGATGAGTGGATCGACCAAGGACTCCTATTTCTTTGCATCTTATTTTGAGTTGATTGCATTAGTATAAAAGGTAAAAATTTTGTCATTGAAAAATAATAAAGAATAGATGAAAGATACATAGAAGCATATTACAGGTTTCAGACAGATTGTAATCATTTCAGTTTTATGAATTATCACTTCAATTTTTAGCATTGATTAATCTTTGTTCCTGAGTCTGAGAGGAGTAAGGGCCCACTCTCCTTGGAACCAAGAATTGTGTATGGTATTTATGTTATGTCATATTAACTCTTTGTTATAACTAATCAAAATCTTGCTAATGTTTGTATTCATTCATAAAAACAAATTCACAGTTCAAAAGGCATTTCCTTATTCTAAAGTCATTTCTTTTCTAAGAAAAGTGTGTTTTCTTTTACAACAAACGTGTGAAGCAAATATATTTTTTTGAGTTAAACATTTCCATTTCCATGTAAGCGTAAATAGGAGTGTAATGTTACTTTCAAGCAAAAGAGTGGATTTATTTGATTCAATAGTTACATCTTTTACTTTTCAGCAAAAGAGTGAATTAAGTAGTTTAGGATACATTTCTTTCTTTAGTCAAAGTTAAAATAGGACCATCAAACACCCCAATAAGCAAACTTCTAGATCTACCATCCTACACCTTACTGTAGATAGCTTTGGACACCAGCCCTGGTTGATAAGATATCAATTGAACATTGATTAAATGAAGAGTTGGACGACACTCATTAGTAATTCCCCTTGTGTTATCATCCAAGTCCCTCCAGAATTTTCTCTCCACATGTCACCTCACAATACCGTGGGTATGGTCATTGGGGGAGAAACCATTCATGTAGCACTTGGGCTATAATGGCTCACATTAGTGCAATTTTTAACCCCACGTTTGAGTCCACTAGCTAGTGGTGGTGGTGGTTTTTATGGGCAAAGCATACATATGCAAGGAAATTCATTCACTTGGCACTTACCACTAACCCCACAAACAAGATAATATTGAATACAAATAAAAAGAAACAAATGGATGGGAGCATGTACCTAATTTTGTAAATCTTCCTATTAGAAGTGCTTGGGGGGTGATAAAACTGATGATTCTTTATCTCCTTCCCCATTATTTTTGTTGATTTGGTTGCCTAGTACTTTTTTGCTGTCTAATGTAGATTTATATGATTGTTGTTATTGATTTTTTCATGTGTATTTTTTTTTATTTTTAAATTATAGTTGTGATTTTTCTTGGCCTTAACTAATGTAACTTTCAGTGTTTGATTCTATCCACTCATTTTTTGTATGATTAATTTTATAAAATATTTTAATATTTAATATATATAAATCTTTTCAATAAAAAAATATGCATATGTTAAGCATATAATGTTACCATCTTATCAAATGAATTCATCTAAACATTATAAACACATAAATTTGATCCTCTTATTAAATGAAAACTATCTAAACATTTTTAAAACATTTTAAGTACATAATTTGATCCTCTGACCATATGAAAAACATCTAAGAATGCTAAGCTCGTACTTTTATCCTCTTATCAAATGAAATCATCTAATCATGTTAATAATGATTCTCTTATCAAATGACAACTTGTAAACAAGTAAAAACTTTACTTACAATTTTTGTAGTTTTATTATATTAACATAAAAATAAATTATATCGCAAAAAAATTAATATAAATTTATTTAATTGAAATATAAATTTTACTAGTTTTACTAAGCTAATATAAATTCCAAATCAAATTCATTATTTTATTTTACGACACGTCTATTAAACTAATGTTATAATATATTTAACTTCATCAATCTAATATAGACCAAGCTAATATAAATTCCAAATCAAATTCATTATTTTATTTTACGACATGTCTATTAAACTAATGTTATAATATATTTAACTTCATCAATCTAATATAAACCATTATGATTTTTTAGTTACATGTCTATATAATAAAATTACATAGTTATCTATTTCATTTTTCTCAACTATTATTAGCATAAATTGAATCATTGTTATTCTTTCTTACATGTCTAACTAACACAATTAAATGACTACTTATTACATTTTTCTAACTTAATATAAAACTAAATTGAAACATTATAAATATATTTAATAATATAATTAATTTTTATAATTTAATATAAAATCAAATTGAAATATTGTATATATAAATAATAAATATATTTAATAATATAATTAATTTTTATTAAATTAAATTAATTCATTTTTAAATTTAAATCCTTATAAATGTAAGAATTAATTTAACTTAACAATTTATTTACCTTCATTAATTAATAAATTTAAAAATGAATTAAATCATTTAAATCTAGATTGATGAATTAATTTTTATCAATTTAATAATTTATACAAAAAACTATGTCAAAAAGGTTTATTTTTAATCTAAAAGATTCTCTATCAATAATAATCAATTCTCCTCAATAAGTGGATCTACAATATATTTCTATCAATAATGAACTCCATACATGAATGATCTTTATCAAATATATGTCATATCAAATAAATCGAACACTAATAGTTTATAGCCACTCATTATTCACAAAAATAAATTGTTCTCTAAAAACTTATGAAAAGTAATGATAGTTTCACAATTCATAAAAAAGAAGAAAATGTTTCTGAAAAATTATGCACATTCTATTGATATTAATAAAATAAAATGAATTCTAAATTTTTGTAAGCAATTTTTATTGATATATTTTTCACATGATTTTGGAGTTCATTCACTTGATCTCAATAGTCTGTAGAGGTAGTCATGCTCATGGGTTCAATTCTCGAATTACCTATGATATATGGTACGGGACCACTTCATCTCACCTAGAGATTTTAGGAGGCTCACCCTATCAATCACAAAAAAATATGATGATGACAAAGAGAATACAGTTTCCCATACAATTTTAAATCATGTGATTTTCCATATTCATTTAAATGGGGTACTTCTAACCATGTTTAGCTAGATTCAGCCTTATATGGTTAATAATAATTAAGTCAAACAAATAACGCAAGATCTCCAGCTTTTTTTTAAATTTTCTAATATATAACCTAAACTAATTAAAATAAATAATCTAATCTAATAAATAAATAAGAAAGAAAACTAAATTCCACAACTTGACCAAAGCAGATGATAGTTAGAGAAGAACTTGATTTAGAACTAGAATTAATTGATCCTTAGGTTGATATCTCCTTAGTTTTTTCTCAATAAAGATCCAAGATTATCCAGTAAGAAGCAATGAAAACACAAAAACAAAGTGAAGAGAAGAGAAGACACAGTTGGATTGTGGCTAGTTCTCATAAACAATAATTGCTACAAGTTCATGAATTTCTTCCTCCAATTTGCTAGAATGAATAGAAGGTTGTTGTGGGATTTGGGATAAATTCTCAAGGAAGTTATAGAAGGAATATTATAGGTATTTAAAAACAAATAAATCAATTCTCAATGCACTTTTTGATCCAAAACTCGGAAGTTTTGGTTGACAAATATTTCAATAGCACAAAAATAACACAATAACAATGGATTCTCTGAGAAGAGACATCGTATTACTTAACAACCCCAATACAAATGTAGGCTTATCTCTGAAAAGAGATGTTTTGTTGAATCAAAAAATTGTAGAGACAAAACATACGCTTATCTCTAAGAAGAGATGTCTCCCTTCCCTTTTCGGGTTACTATGCATTTATACATATTTTTGAAAACATCAAAAGATTGAGTGGCTCAAGGAATTAACGGTGACATTTTAAGAATGAGTGGCTCAAGAGAAATAATATAATTAAAATAGTACAGTGCTCAAGGACAGAATGGCTCGAGGAAATAACTGTCGCCGACAATGTGACTTTCAAGAATGAAAATAATACAAGATTTAAGGAATTAACTGTCACCCAAATGGTTGCCTGGATCATTTCTGCCACTCGAGTGGTCACCCAAAGTGTTGCCCAGATCATTCCTCCCTCCTTGAAAAGCAATGGTCCCCATTGTGTCACTGTTCCCCATCAGGTGTGGTAGTTGTGTCTTGATTTTATTCCTGATGCACACTTGGAAGGGACTGTGGTTTATGGAACTGTGTGGGGCCTGATTGTTCACCATTTTTGTCTGACCATTAGTCTATGGATGGAAGGCTGTGAACTTCTTCAACATGATATCTATTTGCTTCTGTTGTTGTGTTGTTAGGGCTATAACATCAGCCCTTTTGGATTCTTGTGGCTTGACCACAATGAAAACAAATTTCTTGGCACTAAGCAGAGAGACAGATGTGGAAGGTGGTACTTCTGGTACCCTATAGTGTCATGTTCCAAGAGTGAGAGTGATCCATCTAGTTCTTGATTCATATATACCATGTCGATCATACATGAATGGCTGACCAAAGAGTACATCACAAACATCTAGATTGACCACATCACATAAGACCTCATCTTGGAAAGTTTGTATTGCATATGAGAGAAGACATTGGTGGGTGACACGGAGGTCTCTCCCTGGGCTCAACCATCCAATATTGTATGGTTTTGGGTGAGGCTTCATGGACAGATTTAGGCTTTTCACAACATTAGTAGAGATTAAACTCTTTTGACTTCCACTATCAAGAATGAAATGCAGAGGCTTACCTTTCACCCATAACTTAGAGTGTAACAACCTTTCCTTGTCATCTAGCATCTCGTCATGTGTCTGTGATGAAGCTATAATGGCTTCAGGATCAACATCTATAATTTATTTTTCAACCTCTTCAACTGTAGGGTCTGTATGAGGTAGAGCAGTAGATGTTGAGGATGGTGGCTCAGAAATCAGTGATTTGATAGCTCGACATTCTTCTTTGGAGTGAGTTCTAGATTTGTGATAACCACACCACTTCCCAGTCTTTCCTTCCTTTTGCTTCCAATTTTGGCCTCGTGTTTGACCTTCTTTATCACTTTTCCATTTTGAAGACTGATTCTTTATATCCATTCTTCCATGCTTTTGCTCAATCTTTACAATGAACTTGTATGCCTCACCGATGGTTTCCAAATTGAAGAGTTCTATTTCCCCCCGAATGTATCATTGTAGTCCACCATGATATTTGAGAGTTTTATGTTTCTCACTTTCTTGAATGCCCAGTCTTGCAGACAAAGAATGAAAAGTGTCTATGTCATCTTGCACAAATTGGTCCTTGCCTTGGTGAAGTTGTTACCACTGTATGTATAGATCATCATACGCACTAATGAGATAGTATTCTTCTTTTACCACTTTCATAAAATCATCCCAGGTGGGTTCCACCCCAAATCCAATGATATCCGTATTGAACCTCTTTTTGTACACTTCCCACCAATTTTCAATAGGCAATGATGATTTCAAAAGAGCAAAAGTGATATTTTCTCCATCGGTGAACTTATTTACAAAGAAGTAGGATGACAGTTGATCCAATGAATTTTCCACTGCATCAGCATTGATTTTGCCTTCAAATGTGGGAATATCAAAATTTACCTAATCCTTGAAGGGTGTTGGGGTACTGAAAGGAATCTCCCTTGATGAGGAGCCCAGATGTGTAGCCACAAAGCCAAAGTTTCCCATCAGAAGTGTTTGAAGAATTTGAGCAAATTGTTGGAGCATCTATGCTTGTTGTTGTTGGAGGGCTTCATTCACCATTTCCTTGAAAGGATCAGATGTCTCGGTGTCATCTACCATTTGAGGTCATTTGGGGCACACAGGTGGAGCATTTGGAAGCTCTGTCGCTTCCCACCCAAGTTTCCTGTATCTTGACCTCGTCCTCAGGAACATACACTCTCAAGATAAATGGCTCTGATACCACTGATCCAAAACCCAGAAGATTTGGTTGACGAATATTTCAATAGCACATAAATAACACAATAACAATGGATTCTCTGAGAAGAGAGGTTGTATTACTTAATAATCACAATACAAATGTAGGCTTATCTCTGAAAATAGATGTTTTGTTGAATCAAAAAATTGCAGATACAAAACATACGCTTATCTCTTAGAAGAGATGTCTCCCTTCCCTTTTTCAGGTTACAATGCATTTATACATATTTTTGAAAACATCAGAAGATTGAGTGGCTCGATGAATTAACGGTGACCTTTTAAGAATGAGTGGCTCGAGAGAAATAATAGAATTAAAATAGTATAGTGCTCAAGGACATAATGGCTCGAGGAAATAACGGTCACCGACAATGTGACTTCCAAGAATGAAAACAATACAAGATTCGAGGAATTAACTGTCACCCAAATGGTCACCCAAATGGTTGCCCAAATAAATTTTGGTTTTAAAATTCAAGGTAAAAGGAGTAATTTTTAAATGAAAAGAAGATGTTGCATGTGAGAGTTAATAAAAGTTGATTGGGAGCTTGTTGGAGTTAACTTAAAGTTAGATAAAATTGGCTTAGACATGATGTAGAATGAACTCAAACATTGAGGAGTCAAGTTTATAAAATTAGAAAGAAAAATGCAATGTTGAACATGTAAAGCTCATCAAAATGTGTGTCTTGAGAGTGATTTTCAACAATCTTACAATGGTGGTAAAATTGATGTTATATGTAAGGGTGATTATGCAACAACCATGGCGATCATTGAAACTGATAGGGTGATTATTTAAACCACTATAATGGTTTTGCTATGCCACCTAAAAACCCCAAGTTTAGAAGTTTTACACTTAAATTTCATAAATTTGACACTTGGGTGAGACCTATAGAAAGGCAACAAAGAAAAAGGAGGAAGAAGATAACGTTTGAGCATATTATTATTTATGGAGGTTTGTATATCATTATTGGATACACAAAATGTTATAGTATATAAAATTTGGGTACGTCAATGACCCCTTGACCTATTCTTGATGTCATCGCAATTCCATCCAAAACATGTTACCACTTATCCATGCATTTTTGCCATGGCATTGTGGAGACCAATGGAAACAAAGAAATCATGCTAACTCTTTCCAAAATTATTTCACAAGGTAATGAAATTACCTATGAAAACCTTCCTGATGTTGTTTTAGATTGCCCTTATTTTGATAAAGCATGCAATTAATTTGAACAATTTACTTTGGTTGCATACTTTTTTGGTCATGTCTCCGTTGAAAGCAATACAAAATATTGGGTTATATTACTTGGACGGCCCCTTATGGTGTTAAATTTGAAGGTGTCTAAAACTTGACCAAGAGGTTTTTTATTTAAATTTAATAACCATGAACATTTTCAATCCATTGTTACTAATGGCCCCTAGTTTATCCACAACATGTTTGTCATGTTTTCTATTTATACCCAACACTGAAGTCATATTTGAGCATGAAAAATCAAAATTCCCGATTTGGATAGATTTTCCCAACCTCCCTTTACCCATTTGGAGTTTTGTGAATTAACGAATTAAACCCCTCGGGTGATTTATGGGGTTTGAACAAGAGAAGTACATGGCTTGGCCTCAAAAATATGGTTGGGTTAAAGTGGATCTCTCAACAAATCTCAAGGAGACCATTGATATCCGAATAGTGGACAAGCATCTCACATAACATATGATTTAAATTAATATTCCCAACACTTGTTTCTTCTACCAATCCACAATCAAAAAATTTGTGAGCTCCCGTTTATGGCCAATTTCAAGCCCACCTCAACACCCAAAACTCTCCTAAGGTGAATAAGGGTTCTTAAATGACCACAGATAGATGGAATACTATGTATACTAAGAAAAATAACCATAAATCTTGTTTAGTTGGCAAGGACCCAACCATTATGTATAAACCCATATGTAGTTAGTTGGTGGCCACTAATAAAATAACCTTTACCCCTCAATAGACAACACTGCCAATTTTCTTAACTTTGGAAGTTGTGGTGTTTTTATTAATTCTCAAATCATATAAACAATCTCCCCTCTAACACAACCTCTTCTTGAGTTGAAACATTTGGATGCCATAGGAAATATCATGGTGTTTGGTCACAAGTCAGTGTACCACTATGAGGGCAATCCCCCTCCATCATTAATCCTACTTAGTTAACATCTTTTTAACTTTACATAATGTGGATGTGGAAACCACTATGCAAACAAAGGTTAGTCAATATTTTTTTACTCGTGGAATGTATGAGGCCTTGTTGACATGACCCAAAAGTATACTGTAAAGGATACATGTTAGTTATTTTTCAATATGAAAATTCTCTAACTAAAAGAAGTTAATATTGTTGGATTTTCTCTCACCTCCATCACCAGATCGATTTGGTTAGGTGTTATGTTCTAGATGTTTGATCATGAAGTGGAAATGGGGGCATGGTTACTTTAATTTCACCTAACATTATTTATTTGTGGTTGGACCCACTCATCAAGTTCTGTCAAACATCTTTGAATTTAATGGCCATTCCATTGGTATTTCCAATATTTCTCTAATGACACTATTGAAAAGACAAATTTTTGGCAGTAGATTTCTAACTCGCTTCCTAATGCCAACTAGATTATATATGGTGGTTTAAATATGATTGAGTCCCTATAGGACAAGGAGTAATTACTCCCAATGTAGTGGTGTATTAACAAAAGAGAGGCATAGTTTTACATGTGAAACAAGCTCAATTTGTCTAGCCTAAACCACCACTCTTGCCTTCTTTCCACCTCACCTTGGCTCACTTAGTATAACTTCAGGGAAGGAAATGAAAGGGTGGAGAAAATATTAGATAGATCCTTATATGTAGATCAAAACATATTCACATTTTATAATGACTTTTACCATCATGTGGCTGTCATCCTTGATGCTTTACTTTCCGACCACCTTCACATTAGATTTGAAAATCAATGGATTGTTCTTTAAGAAAGGATTACTAAGTCACGGTTTCACTTTAATACTACCCACTTGCACCACTTCTAGACCAAGATGCATATTATTAAAATTAGGAACCTTTCTCCTTGGCCTCATGGATTTTCTATATTGAGCGAGTGGTGGAAAAATGCCATCAATTTAATAACTACCTATTTATGTATTTAGGGCCACCAAAAATGATGTTCTATCGGAGAGCCCATGAAGCTTCACACTGTAAATTTATTCATGTTTCAAAATATTTGGATCACTCTCCCTTTAATTAGGATCTACAAAATTAAGATTGCATTTTTTTGGCACAAACTTATGTTTGATAATAATTATCAAGCTCAAGGAATTAAATTACAAGCACGCATGCACTGGCTTAAAATTGAAGATAGAGCTTCCAAGGAGTTATTTTCTCTCCTCTATTCCAAAAAAGTGGTTGAACATGTTAAATACATTTGAGATGTTTTGTTCTCATTTGACACAACTCCCTATATCCTAAATTATTTTGTCTCACATAACATGGTGTGTTTACTACTCAATCGTCCACTCCTAAATGGGAACATGCTTTAACTAGATGTCTCTAATTGGTTTACTACAAGCTCACATAAGTTCAAATGGTGGTGTGTGATCAACTTATCTCCATTGAAGTGCTTCATGAAGCCATTATGAAATGTATATTGACAAATCTCTTGGTATTCATGGGTTTCTTTGTGAATTTTATCCTGAATTTTAGGATATAGTGGGCCTAGATCTCTGCAATTTCTATCTTGAAGTTGTTCATACCAATTTAATTTTCAAGATTATTAATAAATATGACATCAAATTCATTCCCAAACATGGATATTTATAACTTATTAATAGATGGGGACCCATTACCCTTCTCAATGTTTCTTAAAATATCATTTCTAAATCTCTTGTTCTTAGGGTTTGGTATATGTTACCTTTCATTAATATCCATGAGAAAACTAGTTTTTTTTTGTAAAAAATACATCCTTGACAGCATTATTACTATTTTCGATGCAATGGAATGGGATAGAAAGTCTCAATATAAATATTTATTCATTTAAATTGATTTTAATAAAGCTTATGGCATAAATTGGACGTCCCTTTATTTTGGTTATGCTTCATGCTCTAGGGTTTGGTTAAACATTTATAAGTACTCTTAACATGCTTTTCTATGATTTTGATGCTTGTATAACCATCAGTGGTGTTGAATCAAAAAAAAATAGTATTCACCTCTCTCTCTGACAAGGGTATCCTCTTGCTCCCTCTTTTTATTTGCTAGTTACTTAAGGACTTAGTTATTTATCAACATATTAATCATCTATATGGTTGGTTAATGGTATCTCTCTTCCTAGCTCTCATAAATAGATAGTTAATGGGAATATTTATGATGATTCCTTTCTCACTCTAATTTAAATATAAACATCCATTTCTAATGAAATGGAACACCCAGTTATGTTCTACTTAGCTTCTAGTTCCTCCACTCAGTGGAAGAAAACTTAGTGTTATAGACACTTTCTTTCCATTTTGCCCAATTGATTTTTTCATTATAAATGGATTTGGATTTAGATTGGTGAATAGTTTAAGCCTCTTAGAATTCCCTTTGCCTTTCAATATACTCCTTATAATCTATAGACTTATGTGGTTCAAAGGGTTTATAAAAAAAGTTAGTTATTTGATCTCCAAACCTCTCTCCTGAGGTAGTAAATTTAAAATTTTCTTCTAGGTGTTGTCGGCCATGCATGTGTATTATTCCTCATATTGGGAACCTTGAAAGGTTGTGTATGCCAAACTTGAGATAATTTTTAGGTATTTCCTATGGGCCAAATATAAAGTAAATAAAGGATCCATCATGTTGCATGGGACGTATATTGCAAACCAAGATATTTAGAGGCCTTTGTCTTTGATATAAGGTCATGCCTTTTGTGCCAAGTGGATCATTTATGCCTTAGAAGGTGAAGAATTGTACAAAATCCTTATTAGGATCTATATCATCTAAGACAGTCCTATGAAGAAGGGATATTGGTAAGGTTTAAATCTTTAATACCTCCTTCTCGCTTGGATTCTTGTCACCATTGTTAGAAATTATCTTGCTAAAACTATCTGTAAATATTGGGAACTTTTCAAAAGGAATCTAATTTAGGATGGAGATGGTTTGAGATTTGGGCTTTCTTTAAATTATCACTCTTTATGGTACTCTCCAGTTCTTAATTTTCATGAGGTGTCCTTTGCTCTAGTGCCTTAGATTAAAAATCTTCATCTATTCATAAAAGGCATTGAGGTCATCTCTAACATATTTTATAGGAAAACTAGGGAATAGTAGTCCTAGCACATTTGAAGGAATAAATTCCATTCACAGGCTAGTGACCAAGAATCTATTTTATAAATTCAAAATTTTATACATTATGTGTATCTCCATAATATAGGTGCTCAGTCACCCTCCAAATTGTGGAAAGATTGGAAATGGCTAATGGAGATCCATTTCCTCTAGTATAAACATTGGTTAGGTTATCAACTGCTCTCTCCGGAACATCTTCACATTGATGATATTAATGCCACGTGAAAAGTTAACTGTTCAGAGCAAGTGTTAACTATAAGATTTGAGCATGTATGGGTTGTTATCATATAATTAAAATAAGCTCATTTCCTTTGGTGTATTATTCACCAAGGAATCCAAATTGTCACGCATCTGATGCATCTTGGTTTTTCACATCCAGTTCATTCTATCTCAACCACCCTGAGTCTATAAAATATGTTTTATGGTTTTGTAAACATGCCCAATAAGCATGGCAATGGATTCACACCTTTTTCAACCTTCCATCTAAAAATGTTTACCTAAAAGATGTTGTTTTTAGGGGATTAAACCATGATTCCCAGAAAACTATCTAATCAAATAAAAATTATATCAGCATTTTAAGTATATAATTTGATCATCTTACCATATGAAAAACATCTAAGAATGTTAAGCTCATACTTTTATCCTCTTATCAAATGAAAACATCTAATCGTGCTAATAATGATTCTCTTATCAAATGACAACTTGTAAATAGGTATAAAATTTACTTACAATTTTTATAACTTTATTTCATTAACATAAATATATATTATATCCTTAAAAATTAAATATAAGTTTATTCGATTGACATATCATTTTTACTAGTTTTACTAAGCTAATGTAAATAGTAAATCGAACTCATTATTTTTAGACATGTTTAATAAATTGATGTTATAATATATTTAGATTCATCAATCTAATATGAACCACCATGATTTTTAGTTACATGTCTATGCAATAAAATTACATAGTTATTTATTTCATTTTTCTAAATTATTAAAGGTATAAAATGAATCATTTTTATTGGGATTTGTATCTTGGTGGATGGCCAAGCAATATCTTTTACACCTTAATTTTCACCGTTAGACTAAAATCCACTTAATAATTAATTCAATTTTAAATTTAAATCCTTACAAACATAAAAATTAATTTAACCTAACAATTTATCTACCTTCATTAATTAGTATAAATGTAAAAAAAAACCATTTATAAATCTAAATAATAAATTGATAAATTAATCTTTATCAATTTAAAAATAACTATGACAAAAAGTTTATTTTTTATTTAAAAGATTCTCTATCAATAATAATTGATTATCCTCAATAAGTGGCTCTATAATATATTTCTGTCTATAATGAACTCCATACATGGATGATCTCTATCAAATATAAGTCATATCAAATAAATCAAACACTAATAGCTTATAGCTATTCGTTATTCACAAAAATAAATTGTACTCTAAAAACTTGTAAGAAATAATGGTATTTCCACAGTCTATGATGAATGAAAGAAAATGTTTCTGAAAAATTGTGCACATTTTATTGATATTGATCAAAATAAAATGAATTTTAAATTTTGGAAAGAAGTTCTTATTGATATTCTCAAGAATACCTTTAAATGAGAATATGTTTTTTATTTAGTCTCAGAGTTCATTCATTTGATCTAAGCAATCTATAAAGGTAATCTTAATCATAGGTTCAATTCTTAACTTCCTTGTGATATATAGTAAGAGCCCACTTCATATCACCTAGAAATTTTAGGAAGCTCGACCTTAAAAATATATCGATGACAAAGAGAATACAATTTTCCCATGACATTCTCCTTTACAATTCTTCAAAAACACTCTTCCCTGTGACATGATATTACAAAGGTATCCAGACATAAAAACCAATGTAATTAGCCCACGAATATCTTAATCCATCATAATTAATTTAAAAATTAGTATATCTTAATCAATCACATAACAATTAATTGATCCATTCATACATAAAATACCATTTCTTTAAAGCCATAAAGTGACATTAATGGATGCTTTAATGAATGCTTATTCCTTTCTAAAATGCTTTTAATTCCTCAATTAATTATTGTGAAATTATCATAATTTCTTGAAACTGAATCTTAAATTCTTAATGTATTTGTATTTATATAAAAACTAAATTCGAATCTTATTAATGTCTAAGCCAAGCTAACTTTTAATAGACAAACTGTAAAAAAGAATGGAACAAAGTATGAAGGTATTTAATTTTTTTAATTATTATTATATTTTTGAAAGTATCACATGGAATTATTGAATTATATAGAATGTCGATATTTCTTCTTATATTTTGAAAATAAATTTATAGCAGATTTATAATGTTGAGCAAGCGTATATTTAAATCAGTGAATTCTTTTGGCTAAGCAGTCATAAATAAGGGGCATCGACACTCTCAAATCACTTAGGGTATGATCCTGACCTTAATCACTTGACTCTCGAAAATCAAATATCTAGAGAGAATTGTACCCTGATAAAATGATATAAACAACCATTATTTTCACTAATTGAACTACAACCCTTTCAATAAATACTTAATCTTAAATATGTTACTTATAAAAATTAAATTTAAATTAAAACCCTATTAATTCCTAAACTAATTTTAACATATCCTTAACGACATATCCTTTACAACTAAAGTGCACTTTCTAATTTATAAAAGAAAGAAAATTTAATTTAATTATATTAAATAAAAATAAAACTTAAAAACATCCTTAAAACTAAGATGCACATTCTAATTTATAAAATAAACATTATATATGATATAAAATTCAATGACATAAGAATAAAATGGCTTATATATGATATAAAATTCAATGACATAAGAATAAAAATGACTTATAAAAGTGTAACATAATTTTTAAGAGCCATTACAAAAATAATTTTCTTGTAACTATATCAATCTGATGATAAGGGTCATGATGTGGTTATAGTACTTGCCTGTGAGAGCAAGTATATAGTCACAATCACTATCCCAATGGGTTTAGATATTGACACAAACAACAGCCCTTTCTTATGGATCCATCAAATGGCTCGTTGCAATGCCAAGTGTCTTTCATTCAAGATGCATAGCTTTCTTACAACAAACACATGACTAACATAAAGAGAGTGGCAGTGCATACTCAAAAGTTTTGTTATTCAAGGAACAAAAATTGACTAACATAATAGAAAGTGAACTTCTAGGTATATAGTGTAAACAGAATAGAATACAAGAGCAAAACTTATACTATGAAACCTCAGATGAAGTCATTATCATGCCATAAGAACACAACAAAGTAGAAGAATGGAATATCTTCATTGATTATTATATAGTCATGATGTTGACTCTCATCAAATATAAAAATAAAGCGATGGGTTATTAAACTTTCTATCTAACAATAGAGTGTTGGCTATTTTCCATATAACAGGTTGGATCTAAAATTAATCGTTCATTTGAAGCTTAGACCACAGACACCTCTCTTCCAGAGTTCTTCACGAAGGGATCTGTCCTTTGCATTTCCAATGTGCTTCTATTATAATGCTTCTTCTCAAACACAATGAAGAACACCATTCTTTGGCCCTTGCCACAGTGTTGGAAGAGAAAACATATAGCCGCAATCACTATCCCAACGGGCTTAGACATTGACACAAATAGAGGCCCTTTCTTGTGGATCCACCAAGTTTGCATGTTGTAAGCTAGACCTGCATCAATAATTGCTTAGAAGGAAAATATGATTAATAGGTCCTCCACCTGGTCCTATGTTAAAGAAAGTGTGGTTGGCTTTAAAGCTTTTGTATCTCGATTCTCCAATGAACATGTTATGCTTTCTCAAAGATTGCAAGCAAAAAGGTGTGGCAATATTATGTGCATATAAAAAAATAATTCAAAATGCAGAAATATAAACCAAAAAGGTACAGGAAAACAACACAAAATTTTAGTTAGTGGCTGAATTATAGTGCTTTGGATATCTAGGTTTAAACCAAAAAAGGATTTAGAATACATGTAATACATACCTGGAAGTGGGTTGCCCATAGAATACGGTAGAAAGAGGACAGTTAAAAAAAGATGTGGAGTAAGAAAGAAACAAAATACTAGAAAAAGAATCAATCATCAAAGATAATTTTTCAAACTAAGATTGAACTTTTTTTTTTTTGAAAAGACTTGCGATGGTGTTGCACAGAAGGGTATGGCATCCCCATGCTGGTTGGTAAACAACCTACAGATTAACACAGATAGCCATATGAATTTAGCTTTATGTCTAACCACTTTGTTTCTTACCTACAAGGTCGTGGTCTTCCTCTGCCAAACACACCATAGTCATCTTTGCATCCCCACTCTTTGAGTTCCACGATGTTCTTGATAAAGTTTTTTCTGGTTAGGTTTTGCAGTAGCAACGTTAGAGTCTGTGACATTAAAATCCATAAAACAACTCAAACATAATAAAACATATATAAATATAAATTATGCATCAATGATTATAAATAGTATGAAATAATTAAGTAAACCCAAGACATGTACTGAATGATATGAGAGATGCAATGCGGTTCCACTATTTTAGACAAGACCAATGTTTCTGCGAAGATTATTGATGATGCTAATTGAATTAATGTGTAAATTGGTGCTGCATAATACAATTGCATACAATAGAATGCCATCTAAAATTAGCACTACAACCCTTTTTTTGACATTAGGTAGTTTCTTACATATAGAAGATGGTAAATCCCTATGGCATCTCGTTTTTGAAGACACAATGACCATGATGTTATCTGCTCCATTTGTATGTAACAATAGACTACCAATGGCGAGGATAAAATTTGGTAAGTAATCTAAATCAAGCTTTAGGTATCTACATATTCACCTTAATCTTGTAGTATTTAGACTTGTTGTCTTCTTACATGTGATAAATAAATATATATGCCCATATTTATTAAACAGATATGCATACAAAATATTAGTTAAAGGAAATGAAAAATAAATAGCAATGGGAGTGAAATCATTATTTTTCCCCCGAAAAGGTGAACTAAAAGTATATCAGTAAAGGCCAAGGATGCAACTAGAATAATTTTATAATGATAATATACAATCTTATTTTTCTTATTTATATCCTTAGTATGCCCAGTGCGTTTTATTGATTAGAGCCCAACTCTCAACATGCCAGTCAGCATGAGTTTTGTAAGATATGTTAGACTGGGTTAAAATAACTTTATTGAGATAACATATTAGCCTCAACATACAAGGACTTAGAGGGTAGAGATGAACTCAAAAATATTATATGCATCACTAAATACAGTTGTTTTTAAGGAGATTAGATGCATCATAAGGCAAAGGTGAAGATTCTGAATGCCTCTTATGGCATGTATCTTAGAGAATATAACATTCATTGAATGTTTTGAATGTGTCCATTTCAATATTAACTCTAAAATATTATATGCATCACTGAATACAGTTGTTTCTAAGGAGATTAGATGCATCATAAGGCAAAGGTGAAGATTCTGAATGCCTCTTATGGCATGTATCCTAGAGAATATAACATTTGTTGAATGTTTTGAATGTGTCCATTTCAATATTAACTCAAAATATTAAATGCATCACTGAATACTATTGTTTCTAAGGAGATTAGATGTATTATAAGGCAAAGGTGAAGATTCTGAATGCCTCTTATGGCATGTATCCTAGAGAATATAACATTCGTTGAATGTTTTGAATGTGTCCATTTCAATATTAACTCAAAAATATTATATGCATCACTGAATACAGTTGTTTCTAAGGAGATTAGATGCATCATAAGGCAAAGGTGAAGATTCTGAATGCCTCTTATGGCATGTATCCTAGAGAATATAACATTTGTTGAATGTTTTGAATGTGTCCATTTCAATATTAACTCAAAAATATTATATGCATCACTGAATACAGTTGTTTCTAAGGAGATTAGATGCATCATAAGGCAAAGGTGAAGATTCTGAATGCCTCTTATGGCATGTATCCTAGAGAATATAACATTCGTTGAATGTTTTGATTGTGTCCGTTTCAATATTCTAATAGCATTTTTTTCACACTTCGCGGACTAGATAAGAAATTAGCTGTTACAATCAGTATATTTTTATGAAGTGTTTCTGAATAACAAGGTTCAGTAAAAAGAAATATATAAATAGAAAGATATTACCTATTTTATAGCTTGAGATGACCTCATAAAAATACTTCTGTGCAACTCTTAGGGAACTAAAAAAGAATTCTAATAAAATGAACAGATTTACGGGCAGCATATTAAAGGTGTAAAAAATCCAAACCCTTTTACAGCAAGCAGTCAAAAACACAAGCCCTCAACCAGATTAAGAATGCTGTCAATAAATACAACACTTTTGCATAGCGCCCAAATGCAAAATGTTAAAAGAAAAAAATTGAAACCTTAGATCACAGTAGACAAGAAAATAAAAGTGAAGAAGAATGTGCAGATTACATTGTTTGGAAATAGCAACCATTGTAACACAGTTAGACTGATAGGTTCAATTACATCACAAAATATTCAAAACTATATAGCAACACAAATGAAAATAAGAAACCATCGATTGTTATCGATTGCATCCGATATTATCAATTTCAATCATAACATCCGAATCTCCCTGCCCAAAGTGTAGAACTTAAAGGTACACATTAATTGCTTCCATGAATCAATTCGTATAAATCTCCTAATTGTTCCACAATCGTTAAAAGTTCCCTCAAAACCTAGGGGAACAACTCTAATCATTGATGCATTTCACCTAATGCTCATTTTAAGCGGTTTTGAAGAACCCCCAAAGGAAAACCCTTCATGCAGTTGGACATTTATTGCATGTTTCAAGACAGTTCGTGAAGTTAAGTATGTATTGCAGACGTCAAGCATATATTGCAAAAACAAGCTTTCGAATAGACCAAAAATAAAAGGTATTGGACCTCAATAATCTTAGAATACAGGATTGCAAATCATGAAGTCAAGCATATATTCCAGATGTTTGATAAAGTCTTTTCTGGTTAGGTTTCGCAGTAGCAACCCCAGTGTCTGTGACATTAAAATCCAGAAAATAACTCACACATTGTAACACAGTAAGATTTAAATTTCTGAAGATCGAAAGTGATGGAGGACATCTGCATTTGCATATATCAAATCGACTATAAAACTTTAAATATATTATCCATAAGATTCCATTAAATTTCTTTAGTAACATAATCCAAATTAATTTAACACTTCAGTGACTTCCTTTCCACACCATAGAAGTTATTTACGTGTTAATTCAATTTAACTAACAATTCTATCAAAAACTTGAATTATTTTCAAACCTTCTATATGACATGTATGTTACTTTCTAAATAACTTGTGAATTTTTTTCAATCCATTCGTTATATTATGATAACCCATTTCCCATCCATTTATAATTGATTGAAATTATTTATAGTTATATTTTTCTATTTTTGATTGAAAATATTAATGAAAAAAAATCAAAATCAATATTTCTATTACCACTGAAGCCATCAAAGATACAAGTATTTTAGATTTAAAAATTTATCATTTTTTATAAAAATTAAATAAAATCGATATGTACATATTTCATGAGGTAATAGATCAATTTTTAAACCTCCAAAATATACAAATTTCATGTTCATACTTGTACTTCATAACAATTTCAATGAACCACATCTGAACTTAATAGAAAATATAATGATCACTTTTGATTTAGTTACAAGCACATAGTAGAAGTGTATGCTCCATTAATTGCTATCATTACATTTTAGATTTTTTTATAAACCTAATTTATGTATAAGACTAATTATTTGATGTGGTAGTAGTGTGTTTATGTGCATATGGACTATTAGTTTAGTTTAAGATCTTATCGACACTTTTTCTATTTTGTTGAGCTTCATATTACCATACCTTGTCTTATATTATATTTACAATTTTACTTATTGTTCACTTTGATTCAATGATAGTACTATCTTTTAGTCAATAATTACTTAAAACCTATAGATTGACTATTTTTTATCTGACACTTCTGGAATACTAAAAACATTATTTTATGATTTTTTTGGCCTAGCTGACTAAGAGTGTACCCTAAGGGACCAAGAAGGAATCACTATGCTCCTGGTTAAACAAGATCACACGACTCCACTCATGGCATAAGGTACACTTCTAATTGTCTTATTTTTATGGGTCCTTGTGGCTCTCCTCTTTGTTTCATCGATGTTTGTGCCCTTTTTGGTCATCTTTCTTTCTTTTTAGGTGTCAACTTGCATGCCAATATAGTTTTAATTTAAATTGAGAAGTCTATAAGTGCATGAGTGCATTTATGCATTTAAGACAAAGTGATAAGTATGAAAGAAGCTTCCATAAGCTATTATACTCTTATTTATATTTTTATTTCCATCAAGTCAAGGTTTTACATTTTTAAAACAACATCTCTTATACCAAAATTAAAATTGAAGAAGCAATAAAAGAGCATATAGATCTATACTAGTTGGTAGGATGTCATTGACAAGGATATGGGTTTGGATCTTAATATTTCACTAGCTTGTTTGATGACTTGCATCGAGTTTTAATTTTTAACTTGTGAAAGAATGGAGGGATGAGTGAGGCATGCCCCTCACAACAACACTAGTTTTAAAAGGTTTTCCAAGGTGATTGGATAATATTAAGGTTTCCATGAAAGAGATTGAATTTTGAATGGTTTGTGATAGATTGCAACAAACTAAGCAAGTTTTTCAAAGATTAAAAATATATGAAGCTAGTCATCAAAAAAAGATTAGGATTTGAAACTCTTTAAATAAGAGCGTACCCAAGTTGAAAAGGAGCATACCCTCTCTCTAGGATTGTACCTATATGCTCCTAGTCATACTAGAAAAATACCCTTATGTTTACAATTATTTTTTGCACTTTCTCTACTCTACATCATTTTTTTGGTTTTCTATGGATTTATTTCTATACCTGTTTACATCCGATTTCATCCCTTAACAATATACAAGTAAGGTAAAATTAATTATTTGTCTAATAACCTCTATTAATCAATTCCAAGCATTTTTCACTTTAATTCCCATAATTATGTTTGTGTTTAATTTTTTATTATCATATTTTATTTATATATGAATTTCAAATGCATGTATATAGTTTAGGGCAATGTCCCTTAAATATAAAACCACTTTTACCATATCACATTTTAGTGAACTTATGTTATATTGCACCCAACCTACACTATTAATACACATGTGGATGATAATGTAAATGTAAATATAAATGATATTAATTTAAATTATCTGAATGTCAATGTTTTTTTTTATTAATTAAGGCGGCAAACCAGGGGCCAAACCCTATACAGTCAAAAAAGACAGGAAGGCTGGCAAACAAAAGATGCAAGCACCGAACCAACAGCACAGCCGAGAAACAAAGTCAAAAGCAAAACAAAACACTGAAAAGACTAGAGTCAAAAAGGACGAAACTACAAAACTATAGAATTAACAAGATCCTTAAGACTCTCATCGTCCGCATTGTCAGCATTCCCTAGATTACCCATCGCTTCCAACATAGTCATATTCACCAGAATATTATTTCGAAGGCCTTTGGCGAAGGCCTTTTCCAGCTTTTGAATGAGGACCTTCAAGGCCCCAATATCTGTTTTTCAATCATTCTCATTCTCTGAACCCTCACCAGCTTCTTCTACATGCATCTTCTCCTTATTATCAACAGTTCCCCTAGAATCATCACCCTGCTCTTTAGTGACGTCAAAAACTCGAGAACCCTGTTTCCCACCAGCGTCCTCCGAAATTTCATGAATTTATGGCTCTTCATACCCCAATTACCGCCTTGAGCTTCGAACGAGTAACAAGCCCTCAGTTCCATTTGCACTGAATGCAGATGTTAAGGCTCATTTTACAAAATGGCCCGCCGCAGTGACGCCTACTTTCATGCTTGAAAATAATTCCCCCTTGGTTTTCATGATGCGACTCTCGCACCTCCACCTCATGATACAAGGAATTAATCATGACAATCAAGGAAGTACTAAGGTTATCATTTTCCATGATCCGCAATGGCCTACTCCACGTGGACCGCCTTCGAAAGCTATCTTCGTCATCAATGTGCATCATTCATGCTCCGTCATCTCCTTTTGAATGATCTCTTTAATGTTTGGGGGTATATGAGCCCCTTGTCGCCATACCCTCCATCCTGAGAATTGCTGACCAAGGTTGGCACAAGCATCAGCGACCTTGTTACCTTCTCTGTGGTGTGGGTAATCTCAACTTCGAAAAACTTTTGTAAAAGAAACTGGATGTCCGTAATGATGTCTTTTAGATGGATACCAATGTTAGATGTTTTATTAACGACATCTATGACAAACTTAGAATCTCCTTGAATATTTAAATTTATAATTCCTAGGGATATAGCTAACTTTAATCCCCAAAGTAAGGTCATAGCTTCAGCATAGTTATTGCTCTGGCAACCCATGCCACCAGCATAGACAGCAGACATCCCTCCTTTTTCATTTCTTATTATTCCTCCTCCACTTGCTTTACCACTCAACTTGGATGCCCCATCAAAATTGAGTTTCATCCAATTGGGTTTAGGTGGTATCCATTTAATATGAAGTCTCTGAAGAATTTTGGAATTATCATGCCCAGGGATAAGGTTTAAAACCTTCCATTTGGCAGCAATTTGACTTTCAAATTCAGATAGGGGTTTCTCCGCATCACTAATATGAGTTGTTGTAACACTTTCCAAGATGGTCCTAGCAAAGGAGTTAAACCTCTGAGCAACATTTCTAGTAGTGTCCCTGAAAATTCTATGATTTCGCTCCTTCCATAAAGTCCAGCTCAAGCATGGCAGAGCTTGCTTCCATAATTCCTTAATCCAGGGATGTGTGAAGGTTGAGTTCCAGCTGAGAATTACTTCTTTAAGGTCAGAATTGCAAACCCATTCAATGCCAAAGTTGTTAAGTATTGTGCCCCATAAATCCCCGGTAAACTCACAGTGTATGAATAGGTGTGAAACTGATTCCTCTCTAGAACCACATAGAAAACATTTGTTGACCAAAGTAAACCCCCTCTTTTGAAGGTTGTCCTGAGTAAGGATTTTGTTATGGGCAGCAGCCCACCAAAACAAGTTAATCTGAATGTCAATGTTATGAATGATAATGATGTGAATAATAATGTTGTAAGTGGATCTCAAAATATTAATACTTTTGATGTAGAAAAAAATAGGGTTGGATGATTTGTTTTTTTTTTTTTAAATCTCATAAACTATTATAATGAAATAGATGTAATGGTATATGTGTTAATGGATATGAAAAATTAATCCCTAGATCAACATCCCATAATTAAGGGTACCTATTTTAGAGTAAATCATAGATATTTGACTACTTCTAATGATGCTCAACCTTCTATAGGTTCCCCTCCTAGTGAGAAAAAATATTGTATCTCAAATTGTTTCCAAGGTTATTCATCATCATGTTTATTCTACTATAGTTGTTCTGTATTTGCCTTCTTAAACTAGTTTTAATGCTTCTTTTGTTTCACCTCAACTCATTCAACCATCTCAACATTTTCTTTAACATTTTTCTAGTATCCATAATGTTTATCAAGTGTATAAGGTTTTCAATCCTACCTATTTCACTGCTACTTCTATTTCTACCCCTCAACAAACCATGTAAGATATACCCAAAAACAATAATTTATATCTCAAATGTCGTAAAAACCAAGTCTTAAGGTTACATCGCATGATATATTACTCAACGTATGGCTTTTGATTTCCTACATTCCTTTCCCATTAGCTTGGTGGCTCCCATATTTAAACTATTAAATTTAAATGAAGACCCTTCCCTTCACATCAATATTTTATATGCTTCATGTGCTCTAATTTACACACAATGATAAATTGTTGGCAAATATATTTCCTAAAATCTTTAATGACTATGATATCGGTTGATATTACGTTATACCATTTATATTCATACATTATTTCAAGGCATTAGTGATTGATTTCTTATGTCACTTTTGAAACAACATTCGCATCAGTCTCATGTTTTCACAAATTTCCTAGCTCAAACAAGGAACTATTGAGAATGTTAGTGTATATAGTTTTAGATTTAAAACCATGGTTTCAAATATGACTCGCCAATTATTCGATAGTGAATTACAATTTTTTGGTCTCAGATTTCACTCCAACCCATTTAAGATAATGTGGTCTTCCAATCTTACCATTATTTTGATGAATTTTTTCACATATTTAGAAACTACTAGATTAATATTTAAGATTTTGGCATACTCAAATATGTTACTAATGGCTCTACATCTACCACAACTAAACTCCAAGGTAAATAAACATTCAAATATAAGACTACTAGTAATATTTTCCAACCTAAGATTGTTTTTAAGGATGTAGTAAATGCGATAGACCAACCACCTAACAAGCTAATCCTAGCATGACAAATATAATAATTAAAGGCAACATAATTAACTAAAAGTCATCAAAATGTGCTTAAATAATTACTTGAATGCAAAATGATCTCTTTACCTCCTTAGCTAGAAATGGACTCAACAAGTCCTTTACTTAAGAACATGATATTATTGCATGCTTTTATTATCATAGAATTTATATCCATCATACAAATAGATGCATAAATGTGAAACATAAGATCCAAGACCTCATTGAAAATAATCAAATTCAAATATAAGGTCATAACAATACTTTGAATGAATCATTTTATCAGCGTAATCAACGTCTAAAAATATTTACCAATCCTCTTCCCAATCATACTACTCAAATTAAAAATCAAGATAATATTCATATGATATATCAAAATAAAACATCCCAAGATTAAAATGTTCATCCAAATAATTGATTTATAGATGTGGTCAATTACATGCATAAAGAGTCTCCTTTGATTATATTTTATGACCAAAAAATTCCAAATGATGACTCTAAAAATGGACCACTCTTCATTCTAGCCTTCATAGATACAACTTCAAGGTTAAAAAATAGAATTATGGTTGATAATGGTTCTAATATAAACAAGTGAAAAATGTAACTTCTTACTATTTTGGATACACTCGAAGAGATTTAACCAATATAAACATGATTATTAAAAGATATAATGGCATACTCAGGATACCACTCAAAAACATGACCTTACCTATCATTGTAGGTCTTAAGACCATCCTCATTAGTTCCATGTATTACCTAACAATGGGACATATGACATATTTCCAGAAGAACCTTAGTTTAATCAAATGAAAACAATCCAATCAAAATTACATCTATACTTAATGTTTTTTCATGACAATAAATTAATTACCATATAAGGCACTATATATAAGCCTCCCATCATTTTAATAAAAGTGGATCTAGGTTAAATAATTATACACTAAACCACTAAAACATGGCATAAAAGTATAATTTGATAGATATTATCTAAAAATGGGGAAAAAAAATGTTACATAAAGATCTAAAATGTGCCCAAGTGGATATGAATGAAAGTATGTAGAATGATTGATAATTTATAAATGGGGTTTAGTTATTCACACCTAATTTTTTATTCACATGTGCTCTGGTGGATACAGAAAGTATTGAGAAAAGGATCTTGAAACACTACATACTAAAATATAGAAATATGTGTGATTTGACAATTTGATATGAATTGGACTACCATGCTAGTGACAATCTAATGTCAAATTGTTGTGATATTATAGTTTTCCCTAAAATTGTCAATCTACTTCCAATAGTGGATGTGTAGATCAAATTAGTCTAAAATTTTGTGAATATCTTCATCTATGTTTGATC
The DNA here is from genome assembly GCA_037957365.1 of Torreya grandis. Taxonomy (NCBI): domain Eukaryota; kingdom Viridiplantae; phylum Streptophyta; class Pinopsida; order Cupressales; family Taxaceae; genus Torreya; species Torreya grandis. Next base: position 3,156,774 of record JARHVA010000051.1, on the reverse strand, counting down.
GACAATAAACCTTTCATATATTAGTGGATTGACGCGTGAAATCACCTCAATGGTTTCTCCATTGCTCAAACCCTAATCCATTCCATGAGACCTTGAAAGGACACAAAAAAATTGGTGGTGTGTTAAGTGTCATATCTCAGTTAACTTCTTGATCTCTAATAATTTGGAAATTGGCACTCATGCATGTCAATAATCAAATTATTCTATATGATAGTCCCAACACTTATCTCTGTGTATGAGATGTAATAAAGTTGTTGATTATATATGTTGTTTCACTAGTTCTTCTTTTAGTACAAGTATACAATAATAACTCTTCAATAGATAGAAAATGCAATAAAATTAGAGTAAAGTAAGTCCTTAGACTTGATCCTTGCAATTTCATAAGCATATGATGTTTTTTTATGTGATAACTTCTTCTAAGTTTATTAGGGTGTTTGTATACATATAGACTTCTCAAATTCAAATTAAGACCTTGTTAGTGTGTAATCCAATATTGTAGAAGTAGAAAAGCTGAAAAATAAAGCCCAAATAAATAAATTAAAAGGAAACAAAGGACCCATTACTGACATAACCAATTTCAAAATGTTCTAACAGTGGTTAGACCACTATCAGACTACCTTGATAATGGTCTAAGATTAAAAAAATAGGAAACAATGATCAAAGAGTTTGCAGAGTATCCATGAGTATCTCAAGGGAAAAAGTGATAAATCTGAAGATTTTCAAGAGTGAATGGTGATAAGGGAAGGCTATATGTGGCTCGATACAAAGGAAAATGTGTCAGTAAGATTATATTTCAAACCAATGACTTATATGTATGCAATCACAATAGTAGCATTCCAATTACAAGGTCTTTATGAATAATTGAGTGTCTACATAATTCCCCACTTTAATGTGTTTGTGCATATACATTAAACTTAAAAACAAGGGTGAATATGATTTGTATTTCCATTTCCTCACTAATTGTAAGTTACGCTCAAAGTCACTACCGGATATGAAGTGACATGAAATTCAAAAATATGGAAGAGATTACTTTATATTAGAGTCTAGCTCTAGTTACCTACCAAAAAAACATGTATCCTCATTGTCTTCATGAATTCCTTGATTTCCACGGAGGGTCCATGAATGTCATCAATGCTTCTATATTAGTATTTTGAGTGTACTTGCAAATAAACATGAATGTTTACAAGTAAATCAGTGTCTAAATAAGTTTATAATAATGCAGCGAATGAAATAATTAAAAACAAAAAATAGTAAGAACAAATAAATCAGTTGATATGTGAATCGTGCTATTGTCTATGAAACTTTTTGAGCTACCATTGGTCTTACTAACCATACCAAGTGGCGAAATATTTGAAATATAGATCCTACTGCTAGAATGGTCCAAGAAACACTCAAATATGTATAAGTTTTCTAAATATTAGAAACTAAAAATAAAACACTGGCAATAAAGGTCTTGTGCTAAATTTAGGTGTCTACATAATGCCTTCACTTTGACATGGTATAAGAACATGAGTGAATGCATGCATACACAAAAGTAAAAATGTAAATAATTTGAAACCCACAGCTCCACGTATTTAGGGAACAATGAAAGATTTTTTGATGCACACTTGAACTAAGCCTTCATCCACACAAAATTTTGGTGTACCTGAAACAAATGCCAATTGCTACAAGCAGTCAATGCTCATGACAGATATTTTAAGTTTGATTTTTTATTTTTGAAAAGAGAGCACAAGAAGAAATACACCAGCTAATATTTTCTCCAAATGTTGCAACCTCTTTCATAACTACACTTTTGATAGGTGTTGAAGCATAGCCACCACTTCTCTATAAGTCACCAGCACCCAATCCACTTCTTCATCAAGGAAGTAGATAATTTTGTTCAAGTTCAATCAAATTTGCTCAAGTTCACTCTATTTTGTTAATAAAATTAAAATATTCCAATATATGTGCCACCCTTTTGAGGTGAGGAATGAAGATCTATGTTGCAATCACTCATCTCAAAATATAATGTTAAATGTCTTAGATCTTAGAAAAATAATATAGTTGAAGTGTCAATATCCTTAAACATATGTCACTGAAATTTGAATATAGCTGATACCAACGAATTGTTTTTTGAATATATGTATCATGTATAAGTGTCAACCAACATAGGAAAGTTAATACCATATCAATCAAAATTCAAAATAATATGATACCCCCAAAGGCAAAGTAATATTGGAACACCTAGTTGATACCAATGAATTCTTTTTTGAATATATGTATCATGTATAAGTGTCAACCAACATAGGAAAGATAATACCATATCAATCAAAATCAAAATAATATGATACCCCCAAAGGCAAAGTAATATTGGAACACCTATAATGTCCCAAATGTGATATAATATGCCCCAAATTGGGCTAGATATAACAATTTTAGAATAAAAATGAGTAACATGCCACCATAGTTGCATGGTAGATACCATGGAAAACAAGGCACCAAGAAGTACACTATAATATGCATGATAGACATCATGGATAAAGTCATGTCATAAAAAATGCATGATGAACATCATGGATACAAGCAATGTCTAAATCAATGAATCACAAATTTTAGTGACCACACCCAAACTAATGAAAATACAAGTTAGTGAAACCATACAAGGATAGGATCCATAAAACATGATGACAAGTTGATACTCTGAGAACAAGGAAGCACAAATAATAAAACACGTGCACACACAAGAAAGCATTCATGCACAACAATTGATGTAACCATGTAACTAATGCAATGAATATATCCATGTGATATATAAGATCTACGTGATAGCATGAGATGTAAAAACCCATATACTTGAAAGGAACATCAACAAGATCATTCCAAGTCCAAGCTCTAAAGCATTAACAACAAAAGCATCACAAGAATAGTCATAAGAGTTGTAAAGATGATATGTAAAAACAAAAGAAATATCATATAATATCCATATAATAACTTCTATATGTTACAAATAAGAAGCCTTACATATATAGGCAAGGATAAATAAAAAGTAAGTCAAACTAACCAATGTGAGATAAATCCACAAAATGACAAACTAGAAAAAAGACAAACTATCTATAAAACTTAGCAAACATGAGAACCAACTCTAACCCCCCCTCAAGTGAAGTTAGGGGTTAAAAATAACCAAATACAAAGTGGCTATCCACAATATGACTCCCAACAACAAACCCTTAATAGGTACTCGTGTACAATATATATCCATAAAATGGAGAAAGGAAGAAAACCCGTAGGAAAAAAACTCATGTCCCTGCCCCGATGCCCCCCCAAATAATGTAAAAGGAAGGAATTCATGTGGAATCCCCCTAAGGACAACTTCCTTCACCCCACACGAAGATCAATACTATATATTTTGAGTGGATGGAAAGGATGTAAGGAACCATCTACATAGGTGGTGAGATAGTCCCAAAAATAAAATGTTCTTCCCATTAATGTACCTTCTTCCTGAGTGATACGAACAAGATGTCCCAAAAACACATCACCCATAGAAATATCGATGCCAATAAGAAAGACAATACCCTGTAAGAGTCTGTCAAGACCTCCTTGAGTGTAACCCATAGAGTGAAGTATGCAAGATCCAAAGCCAAAAGTATGTTTTTCAAAAGAACCAACAACATAAGCAGGTGGATCGAAAGTGGGACGAGCAACAAATACAATAGTAGGAGCAGTAACAAAATCTAAAATAAAATGTGCAACAATAATAGGTTCCTCATGGAAATCACTGTCTAAACACATATCCTCACAAACAAGAGGAGTAGGCGATGAAGGAACAACTGTGGCACAATAAAAGTCATCCTCAGGTAGTCTTGATGGTGTCTTGTCTATGATCTCCAAAAGTGATGGTGAAGGTGTCACATCCTCAAGAATCATGTCCTCTCGATCAATGAAATGAATAGAAGTACAAACTATATAAGGAGTAATAGGTGCCTCAAGTAAACCATTATCAAAAGACAAGTCCTCACTAACAAAGGAGGAATAGTGAGAGGTGTAGGAGGTAAGAATTCCTCATCTAGATCACCATCAACAAGTATGTCCTCACAAAATGAAGAGGAATCTCGATTCATGTCACTAGTAAAGAGTGAATCCTCACTGGGAGGAGAAGTGTCAATAGTGTCTCACCCATGTCACTGTCAAGATTCAAATCTTGAATACCATCAGTATCATCATTAAAAGATAAATTCTCACTAATAGGAGGAGAGGGAAGTGGAACAAAAAGAGGTGGAGTAAAAGAGGGTGTAAAAAACCAAGAAGACCCAGTATCTTTCTCAAATAAGGCTACAATAGCACCCTGAACTTCCTTTGGTGATGTGGCACATGTGACATAGCACGACAAACTTTCTGAAACATAAAAGTGAATCAAATAAAGATTCTCATCTTGTATGAATGAAATCCAGGCAACATCTTCCTCATCGGCAAAATGGGAATGTCGCCAAGAACGATTATCCACAAACATTACTGTTGCAAGTGTATCTACATTTTGATTTCCAAATAATGTAGTTAGATGTGTTGAAGGGCTCAAAGAAGCATGATTTTATTGTCAAAAAATAAAGAGAAAGTCAAGAATAATCCTCTCGAAAAGACAAATACCCTCGTGACAATTTAATGTCTCTCGATGAAATTAATGAACACCCCCAAAAAAGTGTAAGGTGCCACAAATTTGGCACTTTATAATTGAGTGTGTTTAGCAAAATAAATGACCCCACTGGGTGGATAATAAAAAACATACACTTTTGAAAAAAGCAGTACTCGATTTCAAGTCACGGTTCAAAAGTTATAGTCTTTACAAGTTTTCCGTCATTAAAATGGGTCAGATAAGTAAACATTGCACAAAAATTAAATGCACTAAGAACCATAAAATGTTTTAACACTTTTATAAATCTGAAAAAAAATATTCAAAAAAATATTTCGAACAATTACTTTAGTAGAAACCAAGCACAAGTTGTAAAAAATGGACGAAAATCAACTTAAAGAAGACTCTTTGCAAGATCCAGAAAAACTGGCTAAATGGGCTATGTTCTGACATTCCAAAAGGCTTTACGACTTGATTTACAATGGCACTACCTATTATAGGCTGAAATTAGATCTAAAATACTATCCTCTCCAAGAATCCGATCTAAAATTGCATATTGTACGGCCTCAAACTAGAAAAAAACTGACCAGTTATCAAGATGATGAAGATAGATTGCTACAGTAATTTTCAAGTTGCCAAATGAACTATACAGCCTACTCTAAAAATACTTGAAACTAGTATGGTAGGAAAGTTGGGACTTTTATCTACCCACACCAGATCTCAGATCTGAAAAATTGGATCTATACCACCTTTGGTGAGAGAAAACCGAACATGGGGTAGGTATCCACCAACAGACCAATGAGCAAGTTTTTGAGTAGAAGGGATGTACGCCCTGATATTTGAAAATTTTATACAAATTGTAGAGGACATAAAAGTCATATTCATATTCCTTTGTGCTTTTATATTTGGATTTGGATGCATGTGAAGCCTAAAACCATCAAAAAACATGCGCAAATTGTTGCCTAAAAAGCTTTAAAAAAACTTAAACATGGGTCTAGCATATTGGTGCAACCTAGGATCTGAATGGCCTGGTCAATGGCCAAAAAAAAAAATCTTAGAACTATACAAAATACCTCCACTCCACCAATAATAAATTTCGATAAATGGACAAACCCTTGCATCAACAAACTCACAAATGGATGGCTGCAACACCTTCAGTTCTGATACCATGAAAGGAATGTCAACAAGATCATTCCAAGCCCAAAATCTGAAGCATTAACAACAAAAGCAGCAAAAGAAGAGTTATAAGAGCTACAAAAATGATATGCAAAGACAAAGGCAATATTATATAATATCCATAAAATAACTTTTATATGTTACAAATGAGAAGCATTGCATATATAGACAAGGACAAACAAGAAACAAGTCAAACTAACCAATTGAGATAAATCCATAAAAGGAAAAATTAGAAAAAAGACAAACTATCTAAAGAACCTAGCAAACATGAGAACCAACTCTGGCAGTACTCTAACACAAAATTATAAAGGACAAATAAGGAAAGATATTGCCATGCAAAATACACTTAATGAAATGCCCCAAATATAGTACATGTCATCAATGAAATTACTCCTAAAGATGTGGGAAAATAATATATTGTCTTGTACCATGTACCCTATGAATTTGCATAGCACCCAATCTAGAAATACCATGAAAAATATATATGTAATCATGGTTACTAAAACCTATAACATAGTAAATATGTAATTATGTTAAAATCTAATGGTTTTGAATTTTATATTTTGTAACGTTTTTTAATTTTATATGTTGCAGTGATTTTAAACTTTTTTATTTTTCCATGTTTTTTAAGTTTTTATTTTGGAACATTTTTGAATTTTATATCTTGGTATATAGCCCATTGATTGGTAAATTGTATGAATTGTGTACATACCAACTATGATGAACATAATGTGTTAAGATGTAAAACGATGTGTAGGGCATAAAAGTTTATCAATGTAATAATGCAAATCACATAAGTAGAATAATACCAAATTATAAGATAATAGAGATGATATAGATTAATATGTGGAAAATCCCATAAGTTAATATATCCTTAGGTAAGGATGATGATGTACACAGGGAAGACTACATGCCCCCAATGTATAAAATCTTATTTGTACCTTTAGAACAACTACTAATTTGTTTTTGTGTATATATACACTATTATATAATAATAGTCTATAGTATATAACAATATACATGTTTATATTATAATTATATTATGTATTATAATATTATATCAAGCCCATTGAATTAGAGTAGTTAATATTAGATTTCGTTTATCAACAAACTATTATTTTAATTTTTGGTGACTATTCATATGTGTTGATCTTGTAATCTAATGGCAGATGTGAGTTGATGTGTTTGCAGAAGCAAGACAAAGAAGCACATAATGTTATGATACGAAGCAATTGACAGTTGGAATAAATAAGGACAAGTTGATGGAGGATTATAATACATAACAGAGGGGAAAATAGGTGGTATCTGACATGCTTGTAATTTGTTTGTAAGAGTGGGTGTTGTTTAAATCTGATCGAAGTTATTGGAGACTATGATAGTGTTTTCCACATGTCCTGCCTTCTCACAAATGACCCTGTAAGTGTTTGTTTATTTAACTCTCAAAGTTGAAAAAATCATAAAACTCTCTTTAATGATAATGATGGTGGTGATGCAAGAACAAGTGATAGAGCCGGCAGTCAAAGGAGCAACCAATGCGTTGAATGCATGTGCAGAATGTGGAGTAAAGTGTGTTGTATTGACTTCTTCAATTGGTGTAGTTTACATGGACCCAAATAAACATCCCCACCTTGTCGAGGATGAAGACTGCTAGAGTGATTTGGATTATTGCACTCAAACAAAAGTAGGGCGTAGCCCTGCAAACATGAATTAGAATTTAAACTTGATATGAATAAATGGTAGCATAACATTTATTCATATATATAGACCCATATATATATATATATATATATATATATATATATATATATATATAATATTGTGTGTATGTGTGTGTGTGTGTGTGTGTGTGTGTGTTATGCTACCCATATATATTGTGTGTATGTGTGTGTGTGTATGTGTGTGTGTGTGTGTGTGTGTGTGTGTGTGTGTGTGTGTGTTATGCTACCCATATATATATATATATATATATATATATATATATATATATATATATATATATATATATATATATATATATATATATATATATATAGGGTGGATCTTATTTTTGCCTTAGGTGGCTTCTTCATTTTGTTCTTAAATATTATTGCCCAAGTAGATTATCCCTTTGTATATTTGAGAAAATGATGCTTATATATGATCTAAATGAGCCCATGATGTCTTATAGAGGGTTTTTATTTATTGTGTTTAAAGTTAATAACTTGTATAGCTCCAAAAAGATATATAGGTAAATTCACTCTATGCTTAGGCTTGAGTAACCCTTGCCTAAAATGAATGATAAGCTTCGTGTATATATATATAATGAATGATAAGCTTCGTATATATATATATATATATATATATATATATATATATATATATATTGTTTATCCGAATTAGCCTGTAGCCATCCATCATGAAGAAAATCTGAGTAAAGCTCTTAAGTTGTTTCTTTAAACACATGGCCTCGACATAATTATTGGTTCATGTCCTCTTGCTATCAAATACCAGATTATGTATCGTTTAACTAATACTCTTCACCCAGCCGTCAAGCACACCCCTACGCAAGGCAAAAGCGTGGCGAGTCGTGCCACAAAAATAGTCAAATTATTCCTGTTGAATCCATTTCATGGTCTGATCTTAAGTTTCCTCGACAATGGATAGTTGATACAGACTTTGTCTAGAAACCACATAAATCCTTATCCTTTGCTACCTCTATTAAAGATCTACCAGATAAATCTACTATCATATTTAATTCCCAGAATCACTTGAAAGACCATATGCAAAATATTCAATCCTTGCCTATGACTAACTCTCATTGTCTGCATACCAAGAAAATCCATGATCCTCAAATAGATTCATATTTTTGTGTAAACTATCAAAAGACCATAAGTCATCCTAACTAGTCTAGCATTAATATAGTTAAAAGAGATCTAGCCATTCAAAAACTATTTGAGAGAAATTACTTGCTCAAGCTAAGAAGGTTAATATGGAAGGAACTTCTCAAGAAATGAATAAAAAATAAGGTCATGTATGGAAGACTCCTCGTGCAGATGAGTCTTATTCTGAAAAGAGATTCTCAAAGGCTTCAGATTTTAGTCAGTATTCACCTGATGGTAGATTCAGAGCCCAGATTTATTATCTAAAGACATCAGATAAAAGTCTTCATCAGTCTCCTGAAGTTAAATTATTAAACTAAAATAATCTGGCAACCAAATATCTCAACAATAAAGTCTTAGATATTCAATAGAGCCTTGATCAAGTATCTAAAATGTTGAAAAGTATAGAGTTATATCAGAAAGGAGAACTTAACAGAGCAATTAGTGTTTTAAATGATAAAATTTCTTCACAGTGTTGGGTGAATATTTTGTCGACCAGCTAACTGGTGAGCAAAATAAATCTTTTTAACCACAACATAGGGAGATTGGTCGGCCAGGTGTGCAGGTTTACTACATCAACATGGGACAAATCTCTCCTCTCATCAAAAGGAGGTTTCCTATAAGTATGAGGTAGCTATATGTTATATATATAGGTAGAAAATAACACTCAGGGGTAGGACAACCCCATCCATCTCTCTTTTTTCAGAGATGATGTTCACAATAGAGGAGAAAATCCTGGTGAAGACACTGAAGGCACTTCTCTTTTTTTAGAAGTGATCTTGCAGGGAACAACAAGAGTTCTTTCAGGGAGTGACAAGTAACTGGTAACCAAGGGCGTAGTAACCAGCAGACTGAGATGTAGCACAATGTCTCCACCTCAACTACCCAAGAGTGAGATACGAAGCACAATGAGGACACAAAGTCGTCCCAAGGTCCTTTACACATCAACAAAAAATAAACACATACTGAAGACAAATATGATAGCACAAAGTCTGAAAGTAACTGGCTTCAGGACATCTTCTTTATCACTTCCACTAATTATGTTTGTTAATTTGAATAAACAAGAATACACTCAGGAAACAAACATAAGAACAATCTCCTAGAATGATACAAGCTATAACAGCACAAAGTCTGAAAGTAACTTGCTTTCTAATTTAAACAAAGAAATATGATGAACAATCTGAACTCAAAGTCTCAGTAATGCCTTTCAATTTGGGCAGAGTTTTGCTTCTGATAATAAAGAGATCTCCCTTAAAACAAACAAAGAGATTACAATATATAGAGGCCAAGGAAGGCTTGGCACTTTGTTCCATGGAGCATCCCATGCTGCATTCAATGCCTTAAATGCATTTCCAATTTTGTCAAAGAGGGCCATGCTAGAGTAGGGCAGCGGCCTTAACTGTGGCGTGTTGATTCATCTTGAATGTCTACTCCTGGGCCTGAGTCATCTGGTTTGTCACCTGATATCTATGCAGCTGTCCACTTCGTCTTTACTTCAAAGGAGACAAACAGACTGCGCCTTCAATGTTTGTAGGCTCTAATATCTACCTAGTGGACTATTTCACCTACTAGAAATAACTCCTGTAGATATTTTGGCTTTTCCCTTCTTTCTACTGCTATTCGAGCCCTCGAGTTATCTTTTCCTTTTTTTGGTTCTTTTGGTCCTTCCTCTCGGGTGGTTCTTCTTTTAGCCCTGAAGGTCTTTAAATGCCTTGGAAAGCATTCAAGTCCGTGCTCAAACCTGCAAAGATCAACAGTTATTTCATTGCCACAAATTTGACATCTTCAGGTCTGTCATCGTTTGAAAGCCAATGACTACTTGATTGCTCTAAATTTGATGGTTTCAGGCCCGTCATCCTCCTTAGCAATCCCTTCATGTCTTTTTCGCTTGCTTTGGCCTCTTTTCGCTAATCTCAACAAGTGACACGTGGCGTGTTCCGTTGTGAAACAGGCGAGGACATGTGGCAGCATCCGCTTGACTTATAGCAACTTTAAACACCATTTGAAAGTCCTACAGAAAATGACACCTAGCGGCTTCCGTAAAGCTTTTATAAATAATATAAAAACATTAGGACTCACTTGGATTCATGCAGATGTTGACACTTGGCATGATCTTCTTAGTTTACAGGGGACATTTGGCAAGTTCTGCTTCTTTGAGAAACAAATCATAATGTGTCTCAACAGATGACACCTGGCAGCTTCTGCTTGACTTATAACAACTCACCTGGGGCCCACTGTAGTCCTTACGTCACAAAATGAAGAAGCTGCAGATGTTGGCACTTGTCGGCTTCTGTAGAGCTTTGCAAGGGACACGTGGCACGTTCTGCTGCTCTTAGAAAAACATATTGAAACTTTTCACAGTTGCCACTTATCACCCTCATTGGGACTCTGAGAGAGACTTATTGAAAGAAGCTTTGAAGCTTGAAATGCGGACATAGACACGTGGTAGCTTTCGTCAAGTTTTAACGAGACACATGGCATGTTTCACGAAGCTTTAGATACCTTTTGAGAGTCCTACGGAAGATGACACGTGGTGGCTTTTGCCAAGCTCCTAGAAACACTGTAGAAACATTCAGGACTCATTTTGATTCATGTGGATGCAGACACTTGTCGCGCCTCCCTTGACCTTAGCACCTCACCCGAGGCCCACCACAGTCATTACGAAACAAAGAGGAAGGAATTGCGGATGTTGACACTTGTCGTGCTTTGCTGAGCTAGAAAGGAAAATGTGGCACGTTTCATTACTTTGAAACTTATTAGAAACTTAGTCCCAATATACGACACTTGGCACCTTTCGCTTGACTTTTTTCAACTCATCCGAGGCCCACCACAATCTTTAATCAAAGTTGAAACCAAAGGAAGACACAGCGGCCGTTGACACTTAGCGGCTTTCGTCGAGCTTTTCAAGGGACACGTGGCAACTTCTGTAGTTTCTTAGAAAAGTGCATGGAAGCCTTCCACAATTGCCACTTGTCACCATCTGCAGAACTCTAAAAGGGACACATGGCACGTTTCGTGGCTTTTTAGAAACAAATTATAATGTGTCTCGGTAGATGACACTTGGCAACTTCCACTCGACTTTGAGACTTAGACAAAACTTTAGGCAAAATGAAAAACCTGCACATTAAATCAGTTAACTTCAAGCCTACAGAGTCAGTAGAAACCAACCTGCGGAGTCCGTAGAAACTAAATTCGTAGATATGAGTCTACAGAGTCCGTAGAAAATTGAAAAAGCTTTGAAACATGAAGAACTTGAATGCTCTGAACAATTTTTGAAAAGTGAAGAGAGGATTTTGGTCTGTGCAGGGCCAAAATAGTCATATGTTGTCCCAAAAATGAGTGACATTTTTTGGGGACAACAGCTGGCTCTAGTTGGGGAACTTCCTTCAGTTGAAAACTTGAAACAGCTAAGGGAAGTAGAAACCAGAATCTCTAGTGCCTTTGAAGTATGCCATTGGGCTATAGAGTCATGCAACCAAAAAAAAGGCTCCAAAAAAAATGAAAATGAACGACACAAAACAAAAACAAAGACTATACAGATGTAAGGTGAACTTATTTGATGCTTCAAGAGTTGAAGTGCTTCAGATGCTGCACATTGTGAGGTAGAGAAAAAAGTGTGCCATCTTGATACCTCAACAGGAAACTATTTTCACCATTGAATTGATGAATAGTAAAAGGGCCCCTCCACAGGGAGTCAAACTTTCCATGCATTCCCTTTGGTTCTCTCCTCTTATCCCACAGGAGGACTTGATCTCTAATCTGGAAATCACGGTTCTTTGTTTTCTGGTCGAAGAGCTTCTTCACCAAACTTTGATGGGTAGCAATTCAATCCACCACCATGGTTCTCTGCTCCTCCAATGCAGTCAGGCACATGATCCTCTTATCAATAGAGCTTTCAAATGTCTGATCTTCAATTACCTTAGCCAATTTCAATGCTGACAATTCCATGGTGATTGGTATCTAAGCATTGTGTCCATAAAGAAGTTGAAAAGGAGAGATACTAATTGCCCTTTTTAGTGTAATTATGTCTTCCCATAGAGAATCAACCAATGCTTTATGCCATGTCCTTTGGTTTTAATCTACTAGCTTCTTGATGATTATCACCAAGTTCTTGTTGCTTGATTCAGCTTGTCCATCCCCTTGTGAAAAGTAATCAGAAGAGTGAGAGAGGGTGATCCCATAGTAAAAATAGAACTGAGTAATCTCTTGAAAAGTGAAACAAGTTGCATTGTCAGTGACAATCTTGGTTGGGACTCCAAACCTAGAAACAATGTTCTCTTTGAGAAAATTGCACACTACTTTTGAAGTAGCATGCTTGGTTAGAATTGCTTCCACCCACTTGGTGAAGTAGTCTGTTGCTGTGAGGACATAATTATGTCCAGCACTTGAAGATGGATTTACATCACCAATAAAATCAATTTCTTATTGCTGAAATAGCTCCTCTATGACCACTGGCTTGAGAGGTAAGGCAGCTAGCTTGGGTCTCCTAACAAACTGTTGGCATAGTTTACATTTCTTTACTCACTTGTATGTATTTTGAAAGAGAGTTGACCAGTAATACCTAGCTCACAGAATCTTATGGGCAGTCACGGGAGCAGAGAAATGTCCTCCACAGGCCAAATTATGAAAGGACTTCAGAAGTTGGTTCTATTGTTCTTTGTCTATGCAGCGAAGGAATACTCCATCAAGGCTCCTCTTATACAGGTAGTTGTCCCAGAGCATAAAATTGACAGCTTTCAACTTGATAGTCCTCCTTTCTTTATAAGATAGGTGAGCAGGACACTCACCATAAGTAAAGAAATGAGCAATACTTGAATACCACTCATTTGTAGTGGAGACAAAGAGGACTGTTGGTGAGTCTTCTTCTTCTGATTCTTCATGCTCAGTACCTTCTGGTTTGTTATTAGCAATTAATTAGCATAGGCCCTTTTCTCGTACCAGCTTGGTTGGCTTGATAGTTAAATCAAACTCCTAGATCTTGGCAATCCAATTGCCTATTTTCGTCTCAAACTCTTGGTGAGTTAGTATGGATTTGACCGTGGTGTCCGAAACCAAGACAGTAGTGTGTGAATTCAAGATGTAGAAGCAAAAATGTTTTACTGCATTCACCACTACATAAGCATGCTTCTCTATGTTTGAGTACTTCAGCTCATGAGCTTTGAGAGGATAGTTTATGAAGAAAATGAGAGATTCCACACCTTCTTGGTTCTATTGAACCAAAATTGTTGAAAGTGTGTGTTCAGAAGCATAACTGTACATGGTGAAATCTTTGTTATAATCTGGACAAACCAAAATTGGGACATGGGCAATGGCAGTCTTGATATCCTCAAAGGCTAATTTGTCTTCTTCAGTCCAGCTGAAAGTGGCCTTTCCCTTCATCATGTTTACAATATGTCTAGTCTTCTCAGCAAACTCAGGGATGAACCTCCGTAAGAAATTCACCTTTCCAAAGAAAGAGTGAACTCCAGTCTTACTTGTGGGCAAGGTAAGCTCTTGGATAGACTTGACTTTGTCTGAGTCAATTTTTATGCCTCCTTTGAACACAATGTGTCTGAGAAGTTTCCCCTCTATTACTCCAAAAATTGACTTCTTAGAGTTTAAGGAAATGTCATTTTGTCGACAGCATTCCAACACTTGTTGCAAATGGCGCACATGATTTGGGTGATGCTTATAAAAGATGGTCAAGTCATCAAGATAAACTACGATGAACTTACCCATCTTAGCCTTAAAGAAAAGGTTTATTGTTCTTTGGAAGGTGGCGCCAGCATTTATCAAGCCAAAAGGCATCTTTCTATAAGCAAACGTGCCCCAAGGTGTGGTGAAGGCAATCTTGTGCTAGTCTACTTCACTAACTTCAACTTGATTATATCATGAGAAGCCATCTAGAATTGATAACATCTCTGAACCAGTCACTGTTTGAAGCACTTGATCCATGATTGGCAAAGGATAGTTATCCTTTAAGGATGACTGATTCAATTTTTTAAAATCTACACAAAGGCAAATTTTGCCATTCTTTTTTCTTACAAGCACTATATTTGCAATCCATGTGGAATGATGGATTGAGAAGATTATCCTAGCATTTATCATTTTTTGTATCTCAAACAAAATGGTACTTGATATCTTAGGATTATACTGCCTAGACTTTTGCATGTAAGGTGTTGAATCAGGGTTGAGAGGAATGTCATGTCAAATTTCATCAGGCCTGAGTGACTTCAGGTCATTGTAGGAGTAAGTTAAGACGTCCATGTACTGGTTGAGAAAAGTAGTGAACTTGAACCTCTCCTCAGGAGTACAAAATTTCTTAATGTTCACCATCTCGGGATTTCCTTTGGTACCCAGATTTACTTGATCAAACTCCTGAGAGGAGCTTAAATCTATTTGATGTTATTTGACGAATCTGTCATGTTTGTCAAACAATTTCTCAAGGGAAACTAGGCCTTTAAAAAATTTATTCCCTTTCAGCTAGAAGAACTCTCCATTCATGCTTGAACTTGATTCAGGGGCTGGTTCAAGCTTTTGAGGTTCACTGCCTTCAAAAAGTAGCCATTAAAAGTTGTCTTTTTACTCCAGAAAGGCAATGATTTGGTTGTCATTGTTAAACACTTGTCAATGACTGGCATTATCAGGCACACTTGGTCAAAAGACCAACTCAATAATGTACCTGATATCTTTGAAGTTTGGGTGAGGGACCAAGAGAGTAGCTGAAACGGCTAGTGCATCATCCCGGTCATTGAATTTTCTAAGAACAATAGAGATGCTAAAAGCATCAAAGCTTTCAATTTGGTCTCAGACTAGATTGCGATAGTGGTGCAAACTTTCATTCTTAGTTTGATATAGGTTTCTCACTTGACAAACCACCAGTTCAGCATCTCCTTTGGCATGAAGGAGCTTGATGCCTTTGTCTTGAGCAGCCTTTAATCCAAGCAATAGAGATTCATACTCAGTTGTGTTATTAGTGTTGCTAAACTGCAACTTGTAAGATGAGAGGAAAATATCTCCTTGAAGAGATATCAGTGTAATTCCCGCTCCTAAATCGGTAGAGAAGTAGTTGCCATCAAATTCTAGAATCCATACCTCATTTGACACTGCTTTTTCTTTGGGTTCTTCTTTTAGAGGTGGAGATTCTTCCACACTTGTATTGCACTCCACCAATTCTTTTGTTGTTCCAACTAAATGCATTTCCAAGTTGTCATATGCAAGAGCTTCATCAGATATCTCATGAACTTCATCTGTGGATAGAAAGCAATTACCCATGCTCAAAGACTCAAACATGATTTGAGCTTCAGGTGTCGAGGTCTGGGTAACCACATATTTTGCTTCCTTCTCAGGGAGCAGCCTCTTCATAACACCCTTGACTGGAATCCTTGCTTCGAATAGGTCTATGCTCAATTCACCTCCAACGTCCTTGCAGAAGTTTCATCCAAGAAGGATGCCATATGACGTTGGAACGTCAACCACCAAAACAGTCATCTTAATTCTTTTGTCTAGAAAGGCTGCAAATGCAAATTGAGCGTCCTTAATTTGTCCCAATAGAGGTACTTGCTTGTTCTCCATGGAGAAGCATCTACCAAATATTTTGGTTAGTGTGAGGCCAAGGGATTCAACCACTTTGGCAGGCATAACATTGTCTGAAGCTCCAGAATCAATAATGCAATTGTTCAGCTAATGTCCATTTATCAGCAATGAGGCATAGAAAGGTTCAGTCCTACTAGGAGCAGCAAGAGGAGCAATGACAAGGTTGTTCCTGGTAGGAACATTCTTGGGAGAATCATGAGTCACCCTGATAATTGCTTGTCTTACGGAGACGGCTTGGTTTTTAACGCATTGAACCAATTTATCTAATTGCTCAGGATGGGACTGTAGAAATTCAAATTCAGACATTTGAATTTTGGTTTTCTTTGTATGGTCAATTATGTCAAATGTCTGGAATGAGCTAGGAGCAGAGAATGGGAGTTCATTCTTTTGATCTTTGAGAGGGGGAGAACTAGACTGCAAATTTGAAGTAGAAGGCACAGAGATATTTGAGGTACTTACCTTTCTCGTAATCACCGAGTCCTTTGGCTGGAAAGGTAGAGTGGTTCTTCGCTTAGCAATTGAAATTACTGGTTGAGTTCACTCCTCTATTTTCTTCTTATCAACTGGTTGAGCTGATAGATTCTTAGACCGAGTGAATACAGCATATGATCCCTCAGCTGCATTACCTTCACTTCTGGGTTCATCTTGATAATTCAAGAAACTAATATTAGAGTCGCCAGCTAATTCTTCTTCTTCCTCAGTAAAGAGATTAGCATCATCTTCAAGATTCGACTCAGGTTGGAAAGAGAAATTCGATTCAACTTCAAGATACCCAACCGCTGTGTTGGTTAGAGGTGCTTCAATGGTAAGGTTATTCCTTTGAGGGGGAGGAAGACGATTTGCTTGCCCTTGGTTTCTACCAACATGGCTTTGATATAACTAATTTGAGAATGTCCTCTTTGGTGCATCTCTGTATGAAGGAGTAAAGGACATTCCTTGTGTCATTTGTTTTTTGAGGGCCAACAATTCATTTGCTAGCTTCTGCACCATTGGATCAGTGGTGGCTGAAGGGGAGTATTTAGAAGATGAAGAGGATTTACCTCTATTTGGATCTCTCCTTATCTTTCCTACCAAGATAAGGTCATCATCTACCTCAGTAGCCAAGTCTTGAGCAGCCTCAAGGTCTATGTGGCCAGCATGCCTTAGAAGAAAACTCACTTCAAGCAGCTATGAGTTGATGAAGAAGCACTTGAAGTTTTCAGGTGTCAACTGAGCAATAACAGGGATTCGGTTCTTCAGCTTGTCAAACTTTGCTATGAAATCCCTCATGGGCTCATGAGACTCCTTCATCTAAGTGAGCTGGGCCAGCAAAGCATGTGCATCTTCTGCAGGCTTGAATCTTACTTTGAATTTGGCTTTAAGAGTATCCCAATCAGTCATTGACCTAGTCTGCAGATGGTAGAACCAGTCTACAACAGCACCTTGTAGGGTTTCCATGAAGACCCTGACTGCCACGTCTTCAAATTCCACTCCTATCACACCATAGGCTATGTTGAAGGCTACAATGTGTTCATAAGGGTGAACTCTCCCATCACCAAAGAATTTGGGGAAGTTCTTTCTTGAGCTGCGTGGAAGTTCATGCAGGGGTGAAGTAAGGTTAAGTGGGCCAAAAGAGTTACCCCAGGGGCTTTGAGCTGCCATGATGGGATTATGAAAAAGAGGGATAACAAATCTGAGTGGCATGTGGATAGGTAAAGCTCTGTTGACAACAAAAAGGAAACTCTGCCTTGTGTTGGTGTCCTGGTATGGGTAGAAGGAACACTCCTGGATCTTTGAACTTGAAATTGGGGAGGGAACAAATCAAAATTACCCTACTGCACCAACTCAAAAATAGGATCAACAAAACCTTGGGCTCTCTGGCTTCTGGTATAGCGTGGAGTTGCTAGATTGTAGAACAAAAATGAGAAAAAAATGGCCCTGCTTTAGCTTGAAGCTTGAGGCTTCAAATTGCGCATTCTATCCTAGCAGCTCTAGTTTTGCAGACCAAATAATATAATAGAGATGGCGGAAGATGGTAAGGCTATAATGATAATGGGTAAGACACAGAATGGAGTCACCAGAGTCTATTAATGGATAAGGGTAAGGACTGCTTCAATATGAAACTTGAGGCTTCAGATTGCACGTAACATCCCCAGTAGAGTCGTCAAAAATTATTGGGTGAATATTTTGTTGACCAGCTAACTGGTGAGCAAAATAGGTCTCTTTAACCACAACATAGGGAGATTGGTCAGCCAGATGTGCAAGTTTAATACATCAACATGGGACAAATCTCTTCTCTCATCAAGGGGAGGTTCCTTATAAGTATGAGGTAGTTATATGCTATATATATAAGCAGAAAATAACACTCAAGGGTAGAACAACACTAACCATCTCTCTTTTTTTAGAGATGATGTTCACATACAGAGGAGAAAATTTTGGTGAAGACACTTCTCTTCTTTCAAAAGTGATCTTGCAGGAAACAACAGGAGTTCTTTTAGGTAGTGACAAGTCACTGGTAATTAAAGGCGTAGTAATTAGCAGACTAAGATGTAGCACAAAGTCTCCACCTCGACTGCCCAAGAGTGAGATACGAAGGACAATGAGGGCACAAAGTCGTCCCAAGGTCCTTTACACATGAACAAAAAATAAACACGCACTAAATACAACTATGATAGCACAAAGTCTGAAAGTAACTGGCTTCAGGACATCTTCCTTATCACTTCCACTAGTTCTGCTTGTTAATTTGAATAAACAAGAATACACTTAGGAAACAGACATAAGAACAATCTCTTAGAATGATACAAGCTATAACAGCACAAAGTCTGAAAGTAACTTGTTTTCTGATTTAAACAAAGAAATATGATGAACAATCTAAACTCAAAGTCTCAGTAATGCCTTTCAATTTGGGTAGAGTTTTGCTTTTGATAATAAAGAGATCTCTCTTAAAACATACAAAGAGATTACAATATATAGAGGCCAAGGAAGGCTTGGCACTTTGTTCCATGGAGCAGCCCATGCTGCATTTAATGCCTTAAATGCATTTTCAATTTTGTCAAAGAGGGCCATGCTGGAGCAGGGCAGCCGCCTTAACTTTGGCGTGTTGATTCATCTCGAATGTCTTCTCCTAGGCTTGAGTCATCTGGTCTGTCACCTGATATATGTGCAGCTGTCCACTTTGCCTTTACTTCAAAAGAGACAAATAGGGTGCGCCTTCAATGTTTGCAGGCTCTAATATCTACCTGGTGGACTATTTCACCTACTGAAAATAACTCCTGCAGATATTTTGGCATTTCCATTCTTTATACTATGATTTGAGCCCTCGAGCTATCTTTTTCATTTTCTGGTTCTTTTGGTTCTTCCTCTCGGGCAGTTCTTCTTTTAGCCCTGAAGGTCTTTGAATGCCATGAAAAGCATTCAAGTCCGTGCTCAAACCTGCAAAGATCAACAGTTATTTCATTGCCACAAATTTGACATCTTCGAGTCCGTCATCGTTTAAAAGTCAATGGCTACTTGGTTGCTCTAAATTTGATGGTTGCGGGCCCGTCATCCTCCTTAGCAATCCCTTCGTGTCTTTCCCTCTTGCTTTGGCCGCTTTTCACTGATCTCAACAAGTGACACTTGGCGTGTTTCGTTGTGAAATAGGTGAGGACACGTGGCAGCATCCGCTTGACTTATAGCAACTTTAGACACCCTTTGAGAGTCCTACGAAAGATGACACCTGACGGCTTCCGCAGAGCTTTTAGAAATAATATAAAACATTAGGACTCACTTGAATTCATGCAGATGTTGACACTTGGAACAATTTGCTTAGTTTATAGGGGACACGTGGCAAGTTCCACTTCTTTGAGAAACAGATCATAGCAACCCACCTGGGGCCCACTGCAGTCCTTACGTCACAAAAGGAAGAAGCTACATATGTTGACACTTGCCGACTTCTGCAAAGCTTTGCAAGGGACACTTGGCACATTCTGCTACTCTTAGAAAAACATATTGAAACCTTTCGCAGTTGCCACCTGTCGCCCTCCGCGGGACTCTGAGAGAGACTTATTGAAAGAAGCTTTGAAGCTTGAAATGCGGATGCAAATACGTGGCAGCTTTTGCTAAGTTTTAATAAGACACGTGGCATGTTCTGCGAAGCTTTAAATACCTTTTGAGAGTCCTGCAGAAGATGACACATGGCAGCTTTCATCGAGCTCCTAGAAACATCGAAGAAACATTCAGGACTCATTTCGATTCATGCGGACGTAGACACTTGTCGCGCTCTGCTTGACCTTAGCACCTCCCCCAGGGCCCACCACAGTCGTTACAAAACAAAGAGAAAGGAACTGCGGATGTTGACACTTGTCGCACTTTGCTGAGCTAGAACGGGACACATGGCACATTCTTCTACTTTGAAACTTATTAGAAACTTAGTCCCGAGAGATGACACTTGGCACCTTTCGCTTGACTTTTTTCAAATCATCCAGGGCCCACCAGAATCTTTACTCAAAGTCGAAACCAAAGGAAGACACAGCAGTCGTTGACACTTGGCGAATTCTGTCGAGCTTTTCAAGGGACATGTGGCAACTTCCATAGTTTCTTAGAAAAGTGCATGGAAGTTTTCTGCAGTTGCCACTTGTTGCCATTCACGGAACTCTAAAAGGGACACGTGGCACGTTCCGTGGCTTTTTAGAAATAAATTATAATGTGTCTCGGTAGATGACACTTGGCAGCTTCCACTCGACTTTGAGACTTTGACAAAACTTTAGGCAAAATGAAAAACCCACACGTTAAACCAGTAACTTCAAGCCTACATAATCAGCAAAAACCAACCCGCAGAGTCTGCAGAGTCTGTAGAAAACTGAAAAAGCTTTGAAACATGAAGAACTTGAATGCTCAAAACAATTTTTGAAAAGGGAAGAGAGGATTTTGGTCTATGCAGGGCCAAAATAGTCATATGTTGTCCCAAAAATGAGTGACATTTTTTGGGGACAACACCCAGCATAGTCAGCTTGTTCAAAAGATAGATAATGAGTCTAATAACATTAGACTACAACAACAGTCTACTGATACAAAGATAGAAAGTCTAGTAGCCCAAGAGAAAATAATTAGCCAAAGTCTAGATCAGCTTTATACTAGCATGGTTTCTCTTGAAACAACATAAGAAGAAGAGTATCAAGAAAGTAAACAGCTATCTTTAGCATCTAACAGTATAACTAGGAAATAGCCAATCAAAGTGTATGTCTTTCCTCTATTCCTGAGATTCTAGAATCCATCAAAAGTAAAGGTCAATCTTTTAAGACATAGTCAGAAGGATTGATTCTTGATGACACTGATTATAGTCAGAATATCCACTCCTAACAAAATGTAGTAAAACTACAAAGAGAGTCAATTCTAAAATCCAAATCAAAGAGTTTGCCAGAAATCAAAAAATCCATTGATAAAATTTTCCAAGTCGGCATGGCCAAAATAGACATTGAAGAAAAAGAAAGTTATTTTGAAACTGGAAAATCTTCCAGACCTCCATTAGACTCTCAGATAAGAACTTTAAATTTTCAACATTTTTTCTAGAAATTCAACTGTAAACCATCAGAAAAAAGGAAAGAAATGATTCATGTTATGCTAGCATGGGCCAGTGTTAAGATATATGGTCTCAAAAAAGATCCCTTTAGTGTCAGTCAGCAAATTGCTAATGGGTTCATACGAAATATTAAAGAATGGTGGGATGCTTGTGGTCAACAATTTCATGATAGTTTTCACGAACATCCTGAGCCAATTTCAACGCTCTACAATGCTTTGTTTTCAGAGTTTGTTGGAATAGTTGATAATGAAAAAGAAGCAAATAAAGCCAAGTTTCTTAAAGCTCAGTTATGTGACATGACTAGACTTGATGAGTATATGTGTTATATGAAAAAATTGTTTTATAATTCTAGGGAAATTTTCAATCCTGCTTATAAGATTAAAAATATAGAATCATTTCTAGAATACTTTGCTACTAAGTATAAATTTGCAATGGGTGATAATCTTTCAACAATGTCTTTTGGAAGAATCAATCAAAATATCAAAGCAGTTAATGAAAAACTATGCAGAAAGGAAAGCACAAAAAGAAACTATGAAATTTCATAATTAGATTGGTGCAAAGTTCTGCAATTCCTTAGATGATAATTTTGGATTAATAGATGTTCATAAGTACAGGTAGTATAAGAAAAAGAAAAAATCTCAATCTTGTAAGTGTTCTTTTG
Organism: Torreya grandis; assembly: GCA_037957365.1. NCBI lineage: Eukaryota > Viridiplantae > Streptophyta > Pinopsida > Cupressales > Taxaceae > Torreya > Torreya grandis. Next base: position 3,134,362 of record JARHVA010000051.1, on the reverse strand, counting down.
AAAGACAATTCATTGATAAACCTTGGAAGTCTAGTTACAAATCTAGAAGAAAGAAGTTTGGTCTAAGGAGAATATTTAGAAAGAAGAAACATGGTTTTCAAAAAGCCCCTATTAAGTGTTTCCTTTGACAAGGAAATCATTATGCGAATAAATGTCCCAATAAGAAAAAGGAGTCTAAGAAAATTAATTTTCTAGATAGCCATAATATTAATGAAAATAAATATGTGTATATATCCTCAGGAAAGCATTACACAACACAGGGCATTACACAACTCAGGAAACTCAGGATCTTATTACACATATCAAAATCTTATTACATATATCAGAATCTTAATATTATACTAGACTCACGATCTCAATTCCGCTTGCTTATAACACGAATGATTTCTAGTATTTATAACATGAGAATGAAAAGATAAACGGTCGACAACCAGCAGTGAGATCAACGAACACCACAAAAGATGTGAAATAAAAGTGGGTTATGGGCCCACCACGCACTGAACAGAAACAACTAGAAAAACCATCTATCGACACGGCCGATAGCATACCACCTTTAACAAGTGGGGAGGTCCACTTTACTTTACATGCAAGAGGGATAACGTGCCCACATTCACAATTACGGACAAACCCCGTAACTAGTCATCATCACAAAACTCATAATCACCTTGGGGAGAATAAGGTGAATTTGGCCATTGTCTTCATCAGTGTGGTCCATGTACAGTGCTGAAGGAATCCTAAGCATGTGACCTAGAGGAGTAGGTGGAAAGATTGCTTGATGCGAGATAGTTAGACGTTTCCACAGAGTTGCAATTAGAATAGCAAGTCAAAAAGGAGCATGAACATTTCTCTAATGATTTTGAACTGTATGAAGTTCGAACTTAACACGAAAAGGAATCCGTAAAGCAATGAAAATATACCTGACTTGCTTCGGAGGTATTCTAACTGCTGGGTCATCAAAAGCTTTACGTGGCATGATATAATCTAGGAATTCAAACAAATAATCTAGAATTTCTCCAGAATCCCAAAAAAAATCACTTCCTCAATTAAAATTTGGACAAAATGTAGACCAATGAAATAAGAATTTAGTTCCTTGCCTACAAATTAAATGCTGGAAAGGATTATTTAATCCTACATAATCTGCATTATCACCTTCGCAATAAAGAATAATAGTAGAGCAGGAACTGGAACCATCGGGTTCTGCAAATTGAGTTGTCCATGCCGGATTTATGTTATTCATGCGATCAGCTGCTTCATAAGACTTTGTTTTGAGAAAATTAATTTCATTTCTAAGTTGGGTAGGAACAGAAGGAACAGATATATAGATATGTTCATGAAATTCGTCACAAATTTTAGTAGTGACAATCATGATCACTTTCTCAGAATCTGGATGATATTCTCTAGAAATGAAATCTACAAGACAATTCTTTTTACCAGCAATGTGTTCGATAGTGAAGTCGAAGTCGAATAAATATGTTGCCCATCAAATCAATCAGCTGACTGATCCTTTCTTCAGATTATCCGCAGACTGCAAAATACTCATAAAATTCTTTAGGTCAAATCTAACAAGAAATCTTTCAGATCTAACGAAAAACATAAAAGCATGTATAGCTTTGATAACAGCAAGTATTTCCTTATGAGTAGAATGATAGTTCTTATGAGCTTTTTTAAAACAGCCAGAAGCATATCTGCAGGGCTTTTCAGATCCATCTACCAATTTTTCTTTAAGAACTACACCCCAATATAAGTCTAAAGCATCAGTCTCAATAATTTTAAGACCATTGTCTGGGATTTGAAGAGGAGGCAATTTTGCACAATTCTCTTTGATTCTCTAGACTGCCTTTGTCATCTGATCAGACCAATCTGGAGGACTCTTGGATAACCTTTTGTTTAATAGAATTCTGTCCTGTGCAACATTATAATAGTAACCAGCTATGTAGTTTACATAGCCCAAAAATCTTTGTAAAACATTCTTGTCAATAAGGATATCAGGGAAATTCCTAATATTTCTAAGAACATGATCTTGAATCTGAACTTCTCCTCATCTAAGTGTTACACCAAGAAATTCAATTTCTTCTTGGAAGGTGACCATCTTCTTGGCTGACAAGACAACCATTTTCATAGATTATCTTATAAAATTGTTCTAAGTGCTCAATATGCTCTTTAGGACTTCTACTAAAACCCATAATATCATCAATATACACGATGATAAAAGTAGAATAATTAGAAAAAATCTAATTCATCATCTTCTGTAAGATGCTTAGCGTTGTTTTTAAACCAAAATGTAAAACATTCCATTCATAATGCCCAAATGAAGTGATCAAATTTTTTTTATACCTGTCAACTTCTGCTACCTGAATCTACCAGAAATCATATTTCAAATCAAACTTGCTATAAACCTTGCTACCACTGATTCACTATAGAATCTCATCCTTGGAAGGAATTGGATGTTGAATTGGTACAACATGCTTATTTAGAGGAATATAGTTGATTATTAGCATTTTCTTTCTTCTAACTTGTTCAAACCTTTTATTAACATAAAATGCTTCACATCCCCATGGACTATTAGAATCTATGATTAATCATTGTGCTTTACGCTGATGGATTTCTAGAAAACATTCTTCTCGCAGAGATGGAGACAAACCTGAATGTCTGTGGCTTTAGCTGAGAATTTCTGAGAAAGCATTTCTTTTTATTGCTGAGAAAGATGCAAAGCATATCTTTTCTCAGTATTAGCAATTTGTTGTTGCAGAAACATCTTTTCCGAAACCATATAAGGAGTTTGGTTATACTTATCCTTAAAAAAAAAGAGTTGCTGAGATAAACTTAAGCTATCAGATAACTGAGATTGAGCTGTCATCATATGAATTTGAAACCCAACATCGGAGTCATAGTCTGAAGAATCAGTTTCTGATTGTTCTTCTTCCTTGTTCATATTAATCTGATTGTTATCATATTCTGAAGTAGAATCATGCCATAGAATATCTGAATCATATTGAAGTAAATCTTTATCACTTAACAACACATACTCATCTTCATGCAAATTATGACTCTGAAGGAAATTAACTTTTTTAGCTTGCTTATCCTTCTGCAGACATTTATTTGCATAATGATTACCTTGAAAAAGAAAACATTTAATAGGAGTTTTCTAAAAAATATGTTTCCTTTTTCTAAATGTTCTCCTTGGTTTAAACTATTTTCTTATGAACTTATGTTTAGAATGCCATAAATTCTTTTTCTCTTGAAAAGAACATTTACATGAGGAAGATTGAAAACTTTTCTTTTTCTTATGCCTATATTGCTTGCATTTCTTGATATCTGTACACCCGAAATAATCATCAACTGCATTGCAGAATTTGACACCAAGCTATTTATGAAATTTCATAGTTTCTTTATCTGCTTTCCTTTCTAAACACAATTTTTCATTGACAGCCTTGATATTCTGATTTATTCTGCCTAAGGACATTGTAGCTAATTCATCACCCATGGCAGACTTATACTTTGCAGAGAAATATTCTAGCAAGAATTCAACATATCTAATTTTATATGCAGAATTAAATATTTCTCTTGAACTGTAAAACAAGTTCTCCATATAACACATATACTCATCTATGCGAGTCATATCGCATAGTTGTGCTCTCAAGAATTTTGCTTTATTAGCTTCTTTCTCATTATCTACCACACCCACAAATTCTGAGTAAAGGGCTTGACATAAGGCAGATACTAGTTTAGCATGGTGAGTAATTGAATATTGGAATTGCTAGCCGCAGGCATCCCACTATTCTTGAATATTTCCTATGAATCCATTGGCAATTTGTTGGGTAACATTGCATCGGTCTTTCTTTAAACCAAAGATTTGAACACTGGACCAAGATAGCATTGCGTGAATCATCTCTTTTCTCTTTGCAGAAGATTCACAGTTAAATTTCCAAAAGAATCGCTGTAAATTAAGGGTTCTAATCTGAGAATCTAGAGGAGGTCTAGAAGAAGAGGATTCTCCTAGATCAAAGTATCCTTCTTTCTCAGCCTCTTCTATTTTTGCCATACCAAGTTGGAATATCTTATCAGCTATGCTATCACTTGATTTTCCTTTGGCTTTAACATTTTTTACTTCTTCCTTTTACAATTTGATAACATTATGCCAATTCTAAAGATCATAAACAGGATTAGAAGTAGAGAGTAAACCTAACTATGACTGAGAAGTATTATCTGATACTTTTTATAGAATGTCAGGAATCAAAGCAATATTACGCTGTTGATTTACAATTTCCCTAGTAATACTGTCAATATTGGAGGAAGTCTCAACTGATTTTTCTTCAATTTTCTAGGATAAGGAAACCAGGCTTGAATTAATTCCTTATTGTTCTTGGATGATCTGTTGGCTTTGTCCTTTTAATTCATCAAGATGCTTAGAAGCAACTAATTGACCTTGTTGAACACTAGTGACTTCTATATCAAGCTTTTGTTGTTGTTGCTTAATAGTATGAGACTCAGTATCAAGCTTTTGAATTACTTGGCTTTGGCGGGCAGAGGAATTAGTATCTAAAACCTTGATGGCTTTAGTTAATTCACCTTTCTGGTAGAGCTCTATACTTTTCATCATTGTAGAGATTTGCTCTAGGCTTGACTAAATTCTTGATATTTTTGTATTGAAACACTTTGTAGCAACATTATTCCAGTTTAGAAGTTTTACTTCACTAGACTATTCAAGACTCTTATCAGAGGTTCTCAGGTAATACATTTGCGCTCTAGTTCTTCCATCTGGAGAGTACTGGCTAAAGTCTGAGGTTTTAGGAAATCTTTTTTCGGAGTAGGATTCATCACCTAAAGGAGTCTTCCATGTATGACCTTCATTGGACTGAGAAGTTCCTTCCATATGTACTTTCTTAGCTGGAGAAAGTAGTTGTTTATTCTTCTCAAATAACTTTTGGATTTCAAGATCTCTCTTGACCATATGATTGACTAACTGACTGGGCTTACTTAGAATATCCTTACAGTCTAGGCAGAAATATGAATCTATCTGAGGGTCATGGATCTTCTGATTATGCTCACATGGAATAGTGGATGAAAAAGGTGACTCATTAAAACGAATGATAGACTTTGCGGGAAGATCTTTGACAGATGTAGTAAAAGATAATGATCTTCGAGGTGTCTGGACGAATTCAGTATCGATAATCCACTTTAGAGGAAATTTAAGTTCAGACCAGTTTATAGATTCAACTAGAAGAATTTGGCTATTTTTTGTAGCTCGACACACCACACTTTTGCCTTGTGCAGCAATATGCTTGACAATAGGATAAAGAGTATTGGTCAAGCGATACATGACTTTGTATTGAATGGCAAGAAGACAAGAATCGAGAAGCATATGCAAACCAGAGATTTGAAGAAACAACTTAAAGATCTTATTAAATATTTCTTCTTGATGGATTGCAACAGGATAATTAGGAGAGACAGTCGTATACACAAGACCATCATGAAGACCAGTTTGAATAACGTTTTGCAAACAAGAAGAAAAAGAAGTATGTTTATTATCCAACAAACAGGCAAGAAGACTAACATTTAATCCTTTACGGAAAAGAGAATGCACACCTATAAAGATAGTGCCTATATGCAAAAACTTATACTTGGATTGGGATTTAAGTTGCTGAATGGTTTTATCGTCAAAAATTTGTAAATAGTATTTATTCTGATCATTATTTTTGACTTGTAAGACATTTTCAGACAACTTAATAGAAGTTTTAGCGAGAAGATGAAATGGAGAAAGCTTATCATAGACATCTTGAGGCTTTAAAGGGGACAGAGTCTAGGCAGGACTGGGATTAGACTCTTCAAAGTCTTCAGTAGATTCATTAACAGAGTAAGAACTAAGTTGAGAGACAGTACAGACATCAGAGGTACCTGGAAAATCTTTAGCAATATGATCAAGTGCATCCATCGTCTTCTTATCGTTGGTACTATAACATAGGCATTACAAGACTATATATATATATATATATATATATATATATATATATATATATATATATATATATATCTGTGTGTGTGTTATATTATATATATAACACATATATATGTATGACTTGCTTCGGAGGTATTCTAATTGTTGGGTCATCAGAAGCTTTATGTGGCATGATATAATCTAGGAATTCAAACAAATAATCTGGGATTTCTCCAAAATCTCAAAAAAAATCACTTCCTGGATTAAAACTTGGCCAAAATGTAGACCAATGAAATAAGAATTCAGTTCCTTGCCTGCAAATTAAATGCTGAAAATGATTATTTAATCCTACATAATCTGCATTATCGCCTTCATGATAAAGAATAATAGTAAAGTAGGAACTGGAACCATCGGGTTCAGCAAATTGAATTCTCCATGCCAGATTTATGTTATTCATGCGATCAGTTGCTTCATAAGCCTTTGTTTAGAGCAAATTAATTTCATTTCTGAGCTGGGTAGGAACAGATCTCCAGATATGTTCATGAAATTCGTCAAGAATTTTAGTAGTGACAATCATGATCACTTTCTTAGAATCTAGATGATATTCTCTAGAAATGAAATCTGCAAGACAATATTTTTTACCAGCAATGTGTTCGACATTGAATTTGAAGTTAGATAAATATGTTGCCCATCGAATCAATCCACTGATTGATTCTTTCTTCAGATTATTGGCAGACTGTAAAATACTCATAAAATTCTTTAGGTCATATCTAACAAAAACTCTTTTAGATCTAACAAAAAACATAAAAGCCTGTATAGCTTTGATAACCGCAAGTATTTCCTTATGAGTAGAATGATAGTTCCTCTGAGCTTGCTTAAAACAGCCAGAAGCATATCTGCAGGGCTTTTCAGATCCATCTACCAATTTTTCTTTAAAAATTGCACCCCAATATAAGTCTGAAGCATCAGTCTCAATAATTTTAAGACCATTGCCTAGAATTTCAAGAGGAGTCAATTTTGCACAATTCTCTTTGATTCTTTGGACTGCCTTTGTCATCTGATTAGACCAATCTGGAGGATTCTTGGATAACCTTTTGTATAACAGAATTTTGTCCTGTGCAACATTATAATAGTAACTAGCTATGTAGTTTATATAGCCCAAAAATATTTGTAAAACCTTCTTGTCAATAAAGATATCAAAAAAATTGCTAATATTTCTAAGAACATGATCTTGAATCTGAACTTCTCCTGATCTAAGTGTTACACCAAGAAATTCAATTTATTCCTTGAAGGTGACCATCTTCTTGGCCGACAAGCCTAAACCATTTTCATAGATTATCTTATAAAATTGTTCTAAGTGCTCAATATGCTCTTTAAGACTTCTACTAAAAAACCAGAATATCCTCAATATACACGATGATAAAAGTAGAATACTTAGAAAAAAAATTATTCATCATCTTTTGAAAGATGCTTAGCATTGTTTTTAAACCAAAAGGTAAAACATTCCATTCATAATGCTCGAATGGAGTGATGAAAGTTGTTTTATACCTGTCAACTTCTGCTACCTGAATCTGCCAGAAACCAGATTTCAAATCAAACTTGCTATAAACCTTGCTACCACTGATTCACTGCAAAATCTCATCCTTGGAAGGAATTGGATGTTGAATTAGTACAACATGCTTATTAAGAGAAATATAGTTGATTATTAGCCTTTTCTTTCCTCTAACTTGTTCAGACCTTTTATTAATATAAAATGCTTCACATCCCCATGGACTGATAGAATCTCTGATTAATCCTTGTGCTTTAAGCTGCTGGATTTCTTGAAAACATTCTTCTCACAAAGAGGGAGACATACCTGAATGGTGAGCATTAAACTGGGGCTCATGCTGCTTTCCATTTTTGTCTGTGAGAAGTTTAAGCTCTTTATTACATTCATGAGTTTCTCTATGCTGAAAGGCAAGAGGATTCTCTGAACAACAATCCTTTAAAATCTTTGCAAGCACAGGTTCAATAGAAGAATGACAAAGATTAATTTTCAGATGTATCCATCTATTATCAACTGCCTTTTTAATTTTATCTTTCAAGGGAATTTTGCATTCATACTTACCGTTCTTGTAAAGAGAATACTTTTGTGTTAGGAGGATCTCATGAGGCTAGATTGTAATTGGGTAAAAACTGGTTAGATTATCAGACCCAATCATCATGTCAAACATTGGCATCTCATGTTGGACAACTTTGAAGTTGTAGATAGAGTCTCCTAGTGCAATTGGGACATATGCAGACAATTCTGAAACAACTATTTTTGTGTTGAAGGTAAGACGATGAAAATCGCTTTTCCACATATCAGTAGGAATGGAATGAAAACGAGCAAGAGATATATTTGTTCCAGTATCTAGCAAGGCATCTAAATTATATGGCTTAAACCCATTCCATTTTATTGTTAGCTCACAAACAGGATTATTAGTAGTATAAACAGAGACTTGATGTATACTATTTTCCTTATCTTGAGAGGATTCACCGAGGAGAGAGGAAAATGTCTCTGTCATTTGAACTAATTCAGCTTCAAAAAGCTATTCCTTTTCATCTTCAAGAGATTCTTCTTTGAGCAACTGTTGAAGTTTGGTTTGAGTGCAAACAAGAAAAGATTGAAGCAAAGCAATGTGCTTTGTCCACCAGATTTTTCTGTCAAAAGTGTTAGGTTGATAAGTAGCCTAAATGTCTGTGGCTTTAGCTGAGAATTTTTGACAAAGCATTTCTTTCTGTTTCTGCTGCTGAGAAAGATGCAAAGAATATCTTTTCTCAGTATTAGCAATCTGTTGTTGTAGAAACATCTTTTCAAAAACCATATAAGCAGGAGTCTGCTTATACTTGTTCTTCAAAAAAAAGAGTTGTTGAGATAAACTTAAGCTATCAAGAAACTGAGACTGAATAGACATCATATGAATTTGAAACCCAACATCGGAGTCATAATCTAAAAAATCAGTTTCTGATTGTTCTTCTTCCTTGTTCATATTAATTTGATTGTGATCAGATTCTGAAGTAGAATCATGCCATAGAATATCTGAATCATATTGAGGTAAATCTTCGTCACTTAACAACACATACTCATCTTCATGCAAATTATGACTCTGAAGGAAATTAACTTTTTTAGCTTGCTTATCCTTCTGCGGACATTTATTTGCATAATGATTACCTTGACAAAGAAAACATTTAATACGAGTTTTCTGAAAACCATGTTTCCTTTTTCTAAATGTTCTCCTTGGTTTAAACTGTTTTCTTTTGAACTTATGTTTAGACTGCCATAAATTCTTATTCTCTTGAAAAGAACATTTACATGAGGAAGATTGAGAACTTTTCTTTTTCTTATGCCTATATTGCTTGTATTTCTTGATATCTATACACCTGAAATAACCATCAACTGCATTACAGAATTTGACACCAAGCTGTTTATGAAATTTCATAGTTTCTTTATGTGCTTTCTTTTCTAAACATAAGTTTTCATTGACAACCTTGATATTCTGATTTATTCTGCCTAAAGACATTGTAGCTAATTCATCACCCATGGCAGACTTATACTTTGCAGAGAAATATTTTGGAAAGCATTCAACATATCTAATTTCATATGCAAGATTAAATATTTCTCCTGAACTGTAAAACAAGTTCTCTATATAACACATATACTCATCTATGCGAGTCATATCACATAGTTGTGCTCTCAAAAATTTTGCTTTATTAGCTTCTTTCTCATTACCTATCACACCCACAAATTTTGAGTAAAGGGCTTGACATAAGGCAGACACTCGTTCAGCATGGTGAGTAATTGAATCTTGGAATTGTTGGCCGTAGGTATCCCACCATTCCTTAATATTTCCTATGAATCCATTGGCAATTTGCTAAGTAACATTGCATGGGTCTTTCTTTAAACCAAAGATTTGAACACTGGACCAAGATAGCATTGCGTGAATCATCTCTTTTCTCTTTGCAGAAGATTCACAGTTAAATTTTCAAAAGAGTCGCTGTAAATTAAGGGTTCTAATCTGAGAATCTAGAGGTCTAAAAGTAGAGGATTCTCCTAGATCAAAGTATCCTTCTTTCTCAGCCTCTTCTATTTTTGCCATATCAATTTGGAATATCTTATCAGCTATGCTATCACTCGATTTTCCTTTGGCTTTAACCTTTTTTACTTCTTCCTTTTGCAATTTGATAACATTATGCCAATTCTGAGGATCATAAACAGGATCAAAAGCAAAGAGTAAACCTCACTGTGATTGAGAAGTATTATCTGATACTTTTTGCAGAATGTCAGGAATCAGAGCAATATTAGGCTATTGATTTACAATTTCCCTAGTAATACTGTCAATATTGGAGGAAGTCTCAACTGATTTTTTTTCAATTTTCTGGGATAAGGAAACCAGGCTTGAATTAATTCCTTGTTCTTGGATGATCTGTTGGCTTTGTCCTTTTAATTAATCAAGATGCTTAGAAGCAACTGATTGATCTTGTTGAACACTAGTGACGTCTATATCAAGATTTTTTTGTTGTTTCTTAAGAGTATGGGACTCAGTATCAAGCTTTTGAATTACTTGGCTTTGACGGGCAGAGGAATTAGTATCTAAAACCTTGATGGTTTTAGTTAATTCACCTTTCTAGTAGAGCTCTATACTTTTCATCATTGTAGAGATTTGTTCAAGGCTTGACTGAATGCTTGATATTTTTGTATTGAGACACTTTGTAGCAACATTATTTCAGTTTAGAAGTTTTACTTCACTAGACTGTTCAAGACTCTTATCAGAGGTTCTCATGTAATACATTTGCGCTCTAGTTCTTCCATCTGGAGAGTACTAACTAAAGTCTAAGGTTTTAGGAAAACCTTTTTCAGAGTAGGATTCATCACCTAAAGGAGTCTTCCATGTATGACCTTCATCGAACTGAGAAGTTCCTTCCATATGTACTTTCTTACCCTGAGAAAGTAGTTGTTTATTCTTCTCAAATAACTTTTGGATTTCAAGATCTCTCTTGACCATATGAATGACTGACTGACTGGGCTTACTGAGAATATCCTTACATTCTAGGCAAAAATATGAATCTATCTAAGGGTCATGGATCTTTTGATTATGCCAAGCCTCCCACTATCTGTGCCAAATCTCACAAGAAAAAGGGCATTGAAAGAACAAGTGGGAAGAACATTCTTCACTGCACAAACAAAGAAAACAAATGGACGATCCCTGAAACCCCCATTTGTGAAGATTCTCCCAAGTGAGACATTTCCTCTGGGCAACCAACCATAAGAAGAAGTTACACTTGGGCCAAGAAAAATTGTTCCAAACCTTCTTCCACCAGGGCACCTCAGCAGGACCATGTAAATTCCTATCAAGCACAACATAACCTTGAGCAACAGTATAATTATCTTTTGCGCTGAGACTCCAAGCCAACTTGTCCCTTTCATTCAGAGCGCTGCAAACCCTGCCCTCCAAGACCTTACACAAAGCAGCACGATCCCCATCAAACCCACCCATAGGCCACTCCTGCAGATCCTTCCAGCAAAACACCTCCAGTTGACCAATGCGCTTAACTATTTTAAAATGCTCCACCTTAATCAAACCAGCATCAGAGAACACCTGGTAAAGAAGCAGACACTGAGGGAGACTAGAGAGAATGGGAGGGTGACCATCCCAAGAATCCAGCCAAAAAGAGCATCAGAGTCCTTATTACATATCCAGAAGAGCCCCTTCTGAACAAGCAGAGCTCCCTTCTTAAGAGTGTCCCAAATGCAAGAACCTTTGCCCAACAAAGCAATCTGCGACACGTCTTGGCTCTCAACCCCAGGAACATATTTAAAAGCAAGAATCTTGGCCCAATCCTGATCTTGGTTGTTTCACCATCTCCAGTACAGCTTAGCCGCCAAAGTTGTAAGCACAAGAGCCACAGACCTAATGCCAAGGCCCCCAGCATGCTTTGGCCTACAGACAGACTCCCACTTGACTAAACTCCACTTCGAGGAAAGGAGGTTATCCGACCAAAGGAATTGCCGAGAAAGAGCATCAAAATCCCTCACAAAGGAGGCAGGAGGAATCTGCACACAACACACTGCACCACAGCTTTTAGGAGGATGTCTCTACTTGCAGAAGAGAGCCATTTATAAGTCCAATGACTAACCTTACTGCGGAACTTATCCAAAATTCCCTGCCAATAATCTCTACGTTGAGGTCCCAAAGCCAAAGGAATCCCCCGGTACATCAGGGGAAGAGTGCCAATTTGGAATCTAAGAATCATGGCAATCCTATTCTGGATGAGTCGAGGAGTATTGAAGAAATAAATGGAAGATTTATCATCATTAATACTCAAACCAGAAGATTTCAAGTAGATTTCTAAAGTTCTCTTCAAATTCACTGCCTCACTAATTTTGGCCAAGCCCATCAATCCAGTATCATCCACAAATTGAAGATGAGAACAAGGAGTGAGATCATTGTTCCAGCTCCAGCCGTGAATAAGACCCTGCTGCACCTGAGATTTAATAAATCTACCAAGACCCTCTGCCATGATAATGAAAAGATAAGGGGACAGAGGGTCCCCTTGCCGAACTCCTTGAGAAGCACTAAACCAATCTGAAGATTCCCCATTGATGAGAACAGAGAAGGAGGACGAGGTCACACAACTGAGGACCCAGCTCACCCATTCCTCTTTAAAGCCAAAGGTCAAGAGGATACTCTAAAGGAACTCCCAGCTCACCCGATCATAAGCTTTAACCATGTCAAGCTTAAAGAACATCACCTTCTCCTTAGAGGAAGCCATAGAGTGAATAATCTCTATAGCAATTACGACACCATCCAAGATTTGTCTCCCTTCCACAAAACCTCCCTGCTCAGCAGAAATCAAAGCACTTAGGAGAGGTTTGAGTCTCTCAGCAATCAACTTAGAGATGATCTTGTAGACAACATTGCATAAAGCAATAGGCTTGAAATGATCCATCTGATTAGCCCCCTCCTTAGGTATGAGAGCCAAAAAAGTAGAATTCAAAGACTTAAGCATTTGTTTGTTCCTAAGAGATTCCTAAACCACCTCAAGGAGATCAGACTTTATTATTTCCCAAAATTCCTAGAAGAACTCAATCGAAAACCCATCTGGGCCAGGAGCTTTACCTTTTTTCATACTAAACACAACTTTTTCCAATTTAGGTAACAAGATTGGACACAAAAGAGCCCCGTTCATCTCATCCGAGACCAAGCAGGCAATACTATCCAAAATAGCCCTCTCCTCAGACCTAGCAGCAATATCCTCCCTAGTAAAAAGGTTAGAAAAATAGTTGACAGCTTCCCTGGAAATTTCACCACATGATGAGAGTTGAGTCCCATCACTCAAGACAAGATTGGAAATAGAGTTCCCCTGCTTACGGGCCTTAACCGAGTTATGAAAAAAAGCCATGTTCCTGTCCCCCTCCTGAAGCCAATTAATCCGAGATTTTTGCTTCCAGAGAATCTCCTCTCGAAGCTCCCACTCTTCTAAGCCCCTAATGGCAAAGGACTCAGCATTCAAAAGGTCAAAGGACAGCCCATGGTCACGAATCTGACGAGTGACACTATCCAACTTGGATTGAGCAGCAAGCTTCTGAGCCTGCAGGTTCCCAAAATATTGTTTATTCCACCTCTTAAGCCTATACTTCACATGTTGAAGCCGTTTACTGAAAGTGTACATGGCCCTCCCATGGGCAGGAAGCCCTTCGTACCACCAATGCATCACAAGATTCCGAAGAGATTGACCTCGTAACCACCTCAATTGAAATTTGAAAGAAGGATTTTTAGTGACCTCATAAGAGGAAACACAGAGTTTGATAGGCCAGTGATCGGATCCCCTCCAATCCAAGATTTCAAAACTGGTAGTCCACCTGTTGCTCATCCAATAACAGGAAACCAGAAATCTATCGAGCCGTTCTGAGATAGCCTCATCACCACACCTCCTATTATTCCAAGTAAAAACTCCATTGCTTGGCTTCACGTCAACAAGGTTAAGGAAACCAATATTATCTATGAGCAAAAGAGAGGAAGGATCAATTTTGGCTACCCCTCCTCATTTTTCATCCATACTAATAACAGCATTAAAGTCACCAGCCAAAATCCATGGGAGAAACGGGTCCAGAGAATGGACAAAATTGATATGATCCCAAAGATAAGTCTTACCTAAAAGATCAGTAGGAGCATAAATATTGGAGAAAAGACATCTTTCGCCAGTTTCAAAATTGGAGGCAACCATAGAGATGGAAGACCAACTAGAAATCCACCATAATGGAGAGACTTTCTTCGGGTTCCAGAAGCAAGCCACCCCCCCAGAACTGCCCAACGCCCCCACCCCCTGCCAGTAGCCTTGGGGCCAGATACGCAAAGCACAATTATTCAAACCATCCACTGTAAGCTTGGTTTCTTGCATAAAGACCACATTCAGAGCCTGAGACTCGATTAATCTATGAACAGCCTTTTGTATAGGGATGATGTTCAACCCCCTTACATTCCATGATAAAACAATCATTTAGGGGGGTGGGAGAAGTAGGAATCAATGGGTTTCACAGACCCAGACTCAACCAAAGTATCACCCATAATCTTAACCTTCTCTTGATCAGTCTTTCTTCCGCTCCTTGACTGTTTATCTAGAGGCCCCTTTTTAAAGGATTTTTGTTGCAAGCCTAAGGCAGAAGGAGCCTTAGCACCCTTCACAGGATCCTCGGATCCCTTCGTTACTTGGGGGCAAGGAGCCAACCCAGCAATACCCATCGAGATCTGTGACTCCTGGATGCCACCAATATTCTGAACTTGAGAAGGCAAGTCTAAAGCCAGCTGACAGGCCTGTTGAACCCCTGACGATAAAATTAGCTCCTCCTTCGTTGCTTCCACCTCCTGAATCTCTACCTGACCCTTAACTCGAGAAGAAATCTCAACTGGGACACCATCCTCTTGGACTATGATATCCAAAACCTCAAACCTATTAAATGTGCCATCATTCTGTTTATCACTCCAGGATCTCTTCTTGCCTTTGCCTTTATTACGGGATTTAACCGGGATAAAACCTTCCTTATCAACAGGGCCATCAGACACCGAAGCTTTCCCCTTGTCCATCATAGGAGGTCCAAAGGCAGACAAGGGGAAAGATTTTAGTCTGGGACAGCTGCGGTGTAGATGACCATATTCATGGCAAATTCTGCATCTGAATGGAAAGGTTTCATAATTTAGCTATTGGATCCAGGTGGAAGAACCCATGCAAATTTCCATAGAGTCGGGTAAAGGATTATTCAAATCAACTTCGACACAAATACGAGCAAAAGAAATTACCTTACGTTATTGAGTCTGTGAAGCCGATCCAACAGGTTTCCCAAGTAGCAAAGAGATTGAGTGGAGGATATCTTCCCTCCAGAATTCCAACAGAAGCCTCGACAAACAAACCCACACAGGGACCCGCAAAGGGATCTCTTCCGCAGAGGTGAAGCCCATATGCCAAGGCTTGATGAAGAGCCCAACCTAGTTAAAGAAATAAAGGCCACCTTCAAAAGCCCTATTCCTGTTCGACATGCTTGAAAAAATAACTAGGAAATAGTTATTTGCCGCTATAATAATCTCCATATCTCCTTCCGGGTTCCAAACCCGACGTGCCCAGGATTCCAACACAGGAAGAGAAAGATGAAGGCCCAAAAATTTGCAAATGAGAGCATGCTTGCACCAGTAATCAACATCCTCTGAAACCTGCTCAGGTTGAATAACCAAAACCGGTCTATCTTTCGATCTCTCCAAACATCCAGTTACTTTTTTAATTCAAAACAGCCCTTTTGAGGTACCCTCTCTAGAAGGAGGAAACTCAGTCCGATCCTTGTTACTAGCATGCATCAAAAAAGATGGATCCACCATCTCCAAATCCAGGGAAGAAGCAAGACCCTGATTCTCCATGACTATACAATCTCAAGCACCAATCAGAAGGAGAGAGGCAAGGCAGTCGGCCCAAATGCCCTAGCCGCCACACACCCCCGTCCAAGAAACCCATGCTCCAGGCAATGCCTTGAAAAATGCCCAACAATAGACAGGAGGAGATCAGACCCCTGTCCAACCCCCTCCAGACCCCTGCAAACATAGAAATACCCCCCACCGCATGCGCAAAATGGCCAGTTGCCGCGTTCAGATGACAGGCGCAGCCAGCTAGGGCACGCGGGCCCTAGCTCGCGCCACAGTGGTGCGAAACTCCATCCACAGCCATCCATCGATCTAGATCCAAAAACCATATATATATATATATATATATATATATATATATATATATATATATATATATACATATAATTATAAGTACTATACACACACACACATACATATGTATATATATTATATATTACAAATATTTACTATATACTAGAGATAGTATATATATATATATAAGTATAGTATATATTTATATATATATATATATGTATATACTTATAATTATATATAATATGTATATATAATTATATGTATAATATAATATAACATATATATACTTATAAATATACATACTATATATATATATATATACTTATATATAATTATATATAGTATATATATATAATTATATGTATAATATAGTATAACATATATATATATATATATATATATATATATATATATACTTATAATTAATAAATATATATATATATATAAATATATATATATACACATACTTATATATACTATATATTTATATAAATATATATATCATTAGTATATATCCTTATATATATATATATATATATATATATATATATATACTAGTATATAATAGATATAGTATATATAATATATATTATATAACTTGTTTCTAAAATCAGCTCAGCTTGTTTTTAGAACAACTCCTACGAAACTTGTTCGTTTCGCTTTTTTCTCTCTATGTACGTTTTTCGAGACGAGTTTTTCTTGTTCTCATGTTTGCTCAACTGGTATCGTTCGAAGTTTGTAACATCTCTTTGTTACGTTTTCCTCAAAACGCGAAAGTTGTTACAGTCTCGATGCGACTAGTGGACAAATTTTTCTTTTCCCAGAGTTAGTCTTTTTCCTTAAATTTTCATGCACGGGCGGCAAATTTTGCCGACAATGCATTTCTCTTCCTTCTCCATGCAGGAGCGGCGAATTTCACTGCCCTTGCATCTAAAAGGCACGAGTGGCAAATTTTGCCGCCCCTGCATTTTTCTTCTTTACATGTAGGAGTGGCGAATTTCGTCGCCCCTGCATGTCTTTTAAATTTCAGTGTAGGAGCGGCAAATTTTGCCGCCCATACACTGCCTCGTTTTTCATGCGCAGCATTTATGGCCACGCGCATCGAGTGGCTGGAGCCGATTTTTTGCCCCATTTAATCCCTTTTTGATTCATTTTGATTTATTTCTTTCAATCCTCCTCCTGCCCTCTGCCTCTGGATGATCCAGCAAGCGGGAAGAAGCATTTTTCGTTAGATTCAACATCTCGTCGCACGTTGTTTTCCAAGTAGGTCTTTATTTTTGCATTTTATTTCGTGTTCTTCCTTTATTTTAGGCTTTCTTTTTGTTGATTTTATTTTTGTTGTTGTTTTTCTTTTTCCCCCCACCTTCATCTTTCCACCGCGTTCCTTCCCTCCTCTTCCCTTCCTCCCCATTCGGCTATACGTCCTCTTCCTCCATGCTAGGGCGGTGATTTCCATCACCCTCTCTTCTTTCCCAGATCTTACTACCTATAAGGGCGGTGAATTTCGCCACCCTAACACTGCATTCCCTCCTCTCTTGCACTGGCGGCAAACTTTGCCACCGATGCAGGTTTGCCCGACCAAAGTGTAAGGGCGGCAAATTTTGCCGCCGTTACACCTACTCTAAAGGGCGACAAATTTTGCTGCCCTTACACGTTCTCTATCCAACATGCATAGGCGGCAAATTTTGCTGCCTATGCATGTAGACCGTCCCACATGTCAGGACGGTAAATTTTTCTGCCCTTGCATCTTTTTTCTCCGTTTTCTCTAACTCTGGAGAAATTTCATTCCTTTCATTTTTCACGCCTCCTCCACATTTTCCTCTCATTTTTCAACCCGCTCGCACATCAGCCCTATCAAGTGCCCTTCCTCGGTCATGATCACCCGACGTACAATTTCTCTAAATTGCTCATTTTTTCCTAATTGCATGATCATGATTCTTATCGCAATTCCCCTTGAAGATTCTCTTTCATCTGCGCCCTCTCAACAAAGGCTCGTCTCGATGATTGAAACTTCTCCGAAGAAGTCGAAGGCTATGAAGTACCAGTATCAAGGTGTTTTCCCAATCACCTCGGTCACTTCTAATGTCGATGACATTAGAGACACAAAGATCGGCCACGTGGATATGGCCGAGTTCGTGGAGAGAACCAAGGTGACCAACCCGAGCTCGGAGATGAAAAGAATCATTGAGAGCAACATCCATCTAGTCTCCTCTTTCTCTGTAGTAGTACATCACACAGAGTTCATCCTTCAGTACGCCCAATTCTATAACAGAGAGACCAGGACAGTGTTAGATGCAAGTGGCAATACGATAATTCGACTGGATCCCAAATTTATCGATAAAGTCTTCATGTACCCTCCTGCTACTTAAGTGCTGAAAATCAACTTCATTGAGGCACAGGAGTACGACAAAGATCCCTAGATGGTGAAAAAAGTGATGAACAATAAACGGCTCAAGACTCTCAGAGCCAACTTGTCTTAATGGCCGCAGAATTTTTTGAGAAGTGATTCCATAGAAGTTGGTGACTTAATTACTCTTCTCAGAAGAGTACAAGGTCTACCATCTTCTTTCTAATTCTGCGAATGGATATATCCCTTTATTAAGATAATTCTACAAGGGAAACAAGTCATCTTCTAGGGTGAGCAGATCAGCAACGCTCTTCATGAGCAATTGACAAAAGTGTCTACTACTTCGAAGTTCTAAATGACTTCGTACTTAGTGTACATTACAGCCTCAATGCGAATCTTTCTAAATTTGACAACAAAAGGAGACAGAAGAACCACTCTAATTTATTCATATTACCCTCAGCTGACACTAAAAGGATCAATCCATCACTTTAAAAGGGTAAATGATGCCTTCTTCGCAGTGTTTTTGTGCCTTTTTGATCCTCAGCTAGAACAGAAAAGAGTATCAGATGAAACCTGGACGGTCATCAACGATTTTGGCTGCATGTTTTTACAATTCTCCTCCTTTTGCTATTTATGGGTTGACTTTTTCTAAGGCTATCTCTACATGCTTCCTAGATTTTCATCTGACAAATTAGTCATAATGGAGCTGTGTAGACAGATTATTGTTGTACACACTAAGCAAATGGAACTTAAGAAGTCAGGTTTTAGGTTCCTAATAGAAATTGGTAGATACTGAGTTTTGACCATCGCTAAAGCAAGGGTAATGGAGACAGAAATGCAACTGGTCACCATGAAGCAATTCAAAAGAAGGCCCAATTTTGACTATAGGAGTGTCAAGGATATGATCCAAAGAAAGACTCAGTTTCATGAGCCCATGATTGAGGACATCTGGGTAGACTTGAGAACAGCGAAAGAGATAAGAAGAATGGACTACAAGAGGTTGACTCTGGAGCAGATTGAATATCTAGGGCTTGCAGATATTCCCCCTAGTTTGGTTGATGATAAAAATATAATTAACAACAGATATCTCACTGAAAAAATTGCTAACTCTCCTCTTCCTCCAATTCAGTGGTCCCAAAAAAAATTGACTTCTTTAACAAAGAGATTCAAACCAATATTGGCTAACATCAATGATTGGCTAGCATCCAAAAGAATCACGTTGAAGGAATTCATCACAGAATCAGACGTTGAATTCTAAGAAGAAACAAGGAAGAAAGCAGACAACATAACTAATTATAAAGGTGACGTTCCTTCTCCGTCTAGGCCTCACAAGCCTAAAATCATCGTTGTGTCAAAGAAATCGAAAGTTGTTGAGGAGCCAGAATCTACATCTATGGGCATTGGGGAACAAAGCACTCATGAACAGGTAACAAAATGGATGGAGACAGATAACAGGCCTTCAGAGTAACAGAGAACTAAGACTCTATCTCTCCAAGAAGGGGCACAACCACTTACAGGGGTTTCTTCTTCGCCACCCCAATCCCCTGTGGCATTTCCTTCCCCTCTTTCTCCCATCAATGTTCTTTCTTTTAGAGCCGCCTCTCCTTTTAGATTTATTTTTGGCGATCCTCAAGGCGCTTCTGGAGACGTCCTTCGCTCCTCAGGATCTGTCCCTAGTCTCTCATCTCCTTTCAATATCGGATAAAGTTCTACCATTGACCAGCCAGCGGTCGATACAGTTTCATCTGCTACACCCACTGCCCCTGTTGTTTCTAATGGTAGTGCAGACATTACCCCAGTAACACCAGCTGCAGGGACTATTGCCATGGTAAGTGCTTCTACTCTCCCACCTTGGTTATCAACTTTCACGCTTAAAAGGAAGAAGCAAGCCATCTCTGCAAATGACTTTGATTTTGGCAAAATAGTGTCAGTGAAAGCTAAGACCCTTAAAAAACCAAAGATCTTTTCAAAAATAGTTGAGGAAAAGGGGCACAAATTTTTGGAGATAGTCAAACCTCCACAGGGTGCAACCCTAAAGGATTTTGACATGAGCAACTACTCCATTTCTCGCGTTGAGTTGGGAAAAGTCACTCACGAGAGTGCAAAGAGCGACCTACAATCAGCAATGGATATCATGGTCCATAAATTTGATAGGAAAAAGGAGATGAAAGATTATTACAAGGCAAAGTCAGAACAATTGACCGCGGTAGTCAAGAGATTCACTTTTGCTCCTGAAGCAGTAACCCCAAAAGCCTTTTCCATAGATGATCATGTTATCCAAAAAGCAGAGAAAACCTACATAAAAGGGAAAGTACTTGAAGATTATATAGAAAAGATGCATACACAAAAAAAAAAATTGCTTACAGAGGTCGTTGAGAAGACAGAGAAGATGAAGAAGATAAGGACAGATTTAGAAGACCTCATCTCTCTTATTTCTCAAGATATTGACAGTACAAATAAATATCTTAGCAAGTGGGTAGAGATGAAGGGTCTGAAGAAACGCACATTGATATCGATCGGCGTCATTGCCAACAAAGATTTCTATGTTAAAATCAAAGAATCACTGATATACAGAATCCAGGTACTTAAGGAGTTGATCGAAGATCTCAAGTCTTCCAAAAACGGTAGTGAGAAAAGTGACACAGGCCTATTGAACAGACTGGAGGAATTGTTTTGCGATCTCACCTCAAGAGATAATCAATTTCTTTTAGCAGAAGAGATGATTCAATAATTCAAATGTATGATCCAAAGAGATTTCGAAGAAAAAGCATTTTCAAAGACTTCTGTGGATAACATTTTAGATACTCAGTTAACTCTAGACAATCCAAGAACCAAGTTAACTAGTCATGCCAAAGCAATCACAACATTGAAAGACGCTACCATCAAAGCCAAAGTGATCTTCAAAAATACCATTGCGCTAGACAGTATAAAAATTCAAGCATTTATCGCCATGTATAATGCTCATTTGAAGAAGTCTGGCGGTAAGAGTTGAATCATTTCTCCATTCTCTCTTCTTCATTTCTTCTCATGTACTTTTGTCATATAAAAGTACATGCACTTTTGTAATATGTAATTACATGTAAAAAATTTGAAAAATATCTCAAAGTCAAGGATGACTCATCTTTGACTAGATATTTTAATATTTTAATCTTTTTCCAATTTTGAAGGTTTCTCCCTATATATAGAGGGAACCTCTTTTGTAAAAATATCTTTAGATAATTGAGAGCAAAAACTCTACTGAAATTGAGACACTTCTTGAGACTTTGTGCTCAATTTGTAAATCATATTTTATCAAATGAATGAGAAACAGGTTTATTTCAGACTGTGTTGGAGTAATTTGTGTTACTTAAGAAATAGTTCTTATGTTCTCTTTCTTGATAGTCTCTCACCTGTTCGATTTAATAAGCAAAGTGTGTGTATTGAAATTATCTAAAGATGTTTTTAAAGGATAAAAGAAAGACTTTGAGCTGCTTTTATTTTGGTAACCCTTTTATTCATTGTAGTTTTAGGCGAAGACTTTGGGCTTTGTTTCAATCTATTGTTACGTGTGTTCCGAATCAGTGAAGGAGGCGACGGAAGACTTTGTGCTTTCGTGGATTTTCTTGCGGACCATGTTACTACTTCAAGAGAGTTTTTACTATGCGTTGGATACCATTCCTGAAAGAAGATGAATGCTTTCGGCGATCGACCGAGACTTCCCTCTTTTGTTCTTTGGACATCATCTCTGGAAAAAAAAAGATGGATGGTGTTATACTACCCCGAGTATTATTTTTTGTTTACTTATATATACATATATAGCATACAAGTGATTCATAGGGAACCTTCCCTTAATGAGAACAGAGATTTATGTCATTAAAATGTGGTAAACCTACACTTTTTGTGACATAAATCTCTTTATACTGTGGTTGATATACCCATTTTGTCATCAATGAGTTAACGACAAAATATTCACCCAACATATATATATATATATATATATATATATATATATATATATATATATATATACACAGGAAAAAATATACTTATATATATCTTTTCCTGTGTATAATTATATATATATATAATATATATATAGTGTAGATATAAACTATATATATAAATACTATAAATATATATATTATATATATAGCTTATATATATACATATATTTATATATATACTTATAGCATATATAATATGTATATATATACTCTTTATATAATACTTATTATATATATATATATATATATATATATATATATTACAAATATTTACTACATATATATATAGTACTAGAGATAGTATGTGTGTGTGTGTGTGTGTGTGTGTGTATAGTATAACATATATATACTATACTATTATATAATATACTTAGAGTTTATTCTTCATATGTGGCATAGTGATTTCCATTGCACAAGAAACACTTAACAGCAGCTTTCTGGAAGCCATGTTTCTTTTTTCTAAATATCACTTTTCCTCTAAACTATTGACCTTTAAACTTTATCTGTTTGAACCAAGTGTCATTATTCATTCTAGAAGAACATTTACAAGCATGAGAACACATCTTTTTCTTTTTCTTCCTTTGATATTTTCTATACTGATTAATATCAGTACAACCAAAATGATCATCAATTGTGTTGCAGAACTTTATCTTATAGTTTGGATGTTTAGCTTGATACTGGTGCTGATATCTCTATGGCAAGATATCATTCTATTCCTCAAGATATGTGGCAAAATGACTTCCACAGACTTACATTCAATACCAATACAGTTATCTCAGAACTCTCTGCTAATGTTCCAATTGTTTTAGGAGATTCTGTGTATGAATTTAAAGTTGTTCAACATTAAATGCCAATGTTCGATATTATGATAGGGTCTGATAATTTTTCCAATTTTTATCCAATTACTATTCAGCACCATGAAGTAATCTTGGCACAAAAATACTCTCTCTACAAGAAGAGTAAGTATGAATGTAAGATCCCACTGAAAGGAAAAATTAAAAAAGAAGTCAATAACCAGTGGCTGCATCAAAAAATCAATCTCTGGCAATCTGCTATTGACCCTGTACTTGCAAAGATTTTGCAAGACTGTTGCTCTGAAAATCCTCTGGCTTTCCAACACTGTAAGGTTCATGTCTGTCAGATTGATTTGAAATTTATCACTAACAAAGATGGTACACAGGTTGAGCCGCACTTCAAGGCACACCATTCAGGAATGTCACCCTCTCTTCGAGAAGAATGCTTTCAAGAAATTCAACAGTTGAAAGAACAAGCGCTGATTCGTAACTCTCATAGTCCGTGGGGATGTGAGGCATTCTATGTCAACAAAAGAAGCGAATAGGTCAGAGGTAAGAAAAGGTTGGTTATCAACTACATTCCTCTCAATAAATATGTTGTACCAGTCTAGCATCCTATTCCGTCTAAAGATGAAATTTTACAAATGATATCTAGAAGTAAGATTTATAGTAAATTTGATTTGAAATCTGGATTTTGGCAAATCCAAGTAGCAAACCCTGATAGATACAAGACTGCTTTTGTAACTCCATTTGGTCAGTATGAATGGAATGTGCTTCCATTTGGTTTAAAAACTGCACCCAGTATCTTTCAGGAAATGATGAACAAAATTTTCTCTAGCTATGGAAAATTCATAATTGTGTACATTGATGACATTTTGGTTTTTAGCAGAACTCCCAAAGAACACATAGAACATTTGGAACACTTCTCTAAAATTGTTTATGATAATGGTCTGGTCCTCTCAGCCAAAAAGATGGCAACCTTCAAAGACGAGATAATATATGCAGTAAGAGTTTGCCTCAATAAAATCCTGAATAATGAGTTTCGGAACTTATCGCTGAGACAAAAGATATATATATATA